>OX352194.1:6408563-11208563 GCA_947086425.1 Xanthorhoe spadicearia | reverse complement strand
AATATTAGAATACCTATGATCGTTTTTTTAGCCGACTTTAAAAGAAGAGAAGGTTCTATATTCAACTGTGTATTTTTTTTAATTTTTATACAAGTTCAGGTGTTCAACGGTTATTTCGTCAATTAGTGGATGATGTTGAAAATAAAAATAAATAAATAAATATATATTGATGTTTATAAGAAATCCCGGGATGGAGGGGTGGTTGCGAAAAAATACGTGAAAATGTTACCAATTTTAATGCCTATACCAAGAAGTTTTTCAAATAAACACAATATAGAATTGATCGTAACTCACATCGAAAACAAAGAAGTGAGGAATAATAAGTAATAAGCTCAAGGCGGTGTTTCAAATTCTGGTATTTACTTACAGTGTTTTAGATCTACATACATATGAGTACTTAGAAAGATAACAAGGGTTGCTTTTTGCAGCAATCAAGTTTATAGATTGGCTAGAGCCTGTCTAGAGACAGGCGTGCTTGCAAGAAGAATGTAAAGATAGTAAAAGAGGCTTAGTAGGTGTGTCTGGATTGTAGCAAATTGAAATCCACGTGATTTTAAATTGGGATTCATTTACGAATAATTTGTGAAATATTTTCATTCGGTGTCAACTGACACAGGTAAGTCAAGCCAAGGGTTACAAAGTCAAGTGCTACTTGTATCTGCTTTTTTACACTCGACTAACCGAAACTATTATGTTTTACACTGACTCTACCGGGGATTACTTTGATCATTTTCATCTCAGAAATGTGATATTATCAACACTCAACCTCGAGGGGTGTAAAAGTTCTGATTTGAATGATTTCTATTTTTGTTATATTTACTAGATGTCAATTGTTAGATACCATTTTCAGATTATTCCATTTACTGAAGGTTGTAATCATCATCATTTGATAAAAAAGAAACCTGACCTTTAAATAATACACCATGAAAAAGGGAGCCATTTTAATTCAATTTGGCTTACGAACACAATAGTACAGCAGGATAAGAACAATGCCGTTGACCCTTTCAATAACTGAAAAGGCGAAAATTCTCAATCTCTGAGCATCTTTGCTCGGTGTCACGGTACGATCGTTTGACGCACGAAGGAAAGGCTGCGTTCCCACGAGATGTGACGACCTCTGTGGCGCAGTGGGCGAAGGCCCGGATGAGACGCGGATGCTGTAGGTTCGATCCCCGCTGCGGGACAAATGTTTGTTTATTCTGTAGATATTTGTTCCGGGTCTTAGTGTTTCTCTATCCATTATATGGATGCAAAAAAAATCCATTGGTTATGTTCTGGCCAGCTTTATAAATAGGTTGTTCAAAAATTCACGTGACAATTACTTATTTTTCCGAAAATGGCTGCACTACAAATTACAGTTGGAGGAGAGCGCTGACTCCACTATCTACTCTGTTGTCGACTTTTGTGGTTATCAACGTTTGATATTTCACATGTTTTTGTTCAAAATGAAAAAAAAAAGTTTGGAATTGCTCTGGTAAGTGGTCACACTGTAACAACTTTCTTATTCGCAGGTTCCTCTCTTCGGTCTACACTTCGTGCTGATTCCGCTTCGCCCGGCGCCCGACTCTGCCTTCGAAAAGGTTTACCAAGTTGTATCCGCTTTGCTGACTAGTTTGCAGGTAATTAAAGAAATACATAAATAAAAATCCTTGGACATTCCACACAGCGTCATCTATAGTCATCTAATTACAGCCTATGTGCGTTAGATATATTATGATGGTGTAAGGTGATAATTGTTCAGACTAGGTACATTATTAACGGTTGATTTTGTGCATAAACATTTCGTATGTTCGTTTTATTATTCAATGCAACAATAACACGAAGTCTCTCTGTCAATCTTAAAAAACTTTTATTAAAAACAAGTAACATGTATTTAATCTACTAGTGCTGATTGTATTGAGAGTTCATACTCAAGTGTCAATCGCGTCTTAGGTGGTTTTCATCACTTAGTTTTCGACATCACGATAAGTAGGTACCCACTGAAGCGCATACTCAAGTCTGAGTGCAAAATCAACATTTTTTTTTGTTTTAATGAATCTTACACAGGCCATATAATTATTATTTTTCAACCCTCCGTCAGAGTTAAAGAAACTGAAATGACAGTTCTGCCAGTGAACACACTAGCAAAAATGTAGCAACCAAATCGCGCAGTTGCAATAGAGAAGAAGTGAAGTGAGATCTGAGTGAAGATCGAATGAAAACAGAAATGCAGTCTTTACTCAGACTTGAGTCTAAGCTCAAGCATCGATTTTTGTCAATTCTTTATTGAAACTGAACGATGAATCCCTTCCGGCCGTTTCCGCAACTCAACGCTCAAGGCACGATTCACGCTTGAGTACGGTCTCTGAATACGAGCCTTAGTGCCCCAGGATTGTTACTAAAACTACTAGACTACTCATAAATTTGTTTGAATAGGTCACTTTCGTGATTTTATGAGTATAGTCAGCACTTAGGGAGCGTCGTATATATATTTTACTATTTTTTGGGACTGATTTTAGAAGTGCTGACGAAAGAACGAGAAAGAAAGCTTTTATCCCGGGACTGAATACATTAACTGAGCTACCTCATGGGTCCACTTCTCTCTCAGTTTAGAAGGTTGCTACAGTAAAAGCCTATTTCAAGCCATTTCACTATTATTGTGTTTTTTCTTGAATAGTTACTAGTACCTACTGGAGAATCAATTTTGTTTTTTATTTATTTATTTATTTATCTATCCATCATTTTTAATGTACCTAGTCGATTTTAGTGTCTTTGCCTCCTACATGAAAACCAAAGTAAACGTCAATTCATCATTCATAATAATTCCCCTGCCCTTTTCCCACGCTAGATGGGGTCGGAACAACATGTTTTCAATTAGAACATGACTTTAGTTAAACCAATATAAGTTTTAAAACACCTGAGGCTGGGTTTGAGGGTTTAAACTAAGTGGAATAGTTATTTTATTCACTGGCACACGTAAATGAAAAGCCTGCGAATTGTCCTAATATTAAACACTTATATTATGAAGCGAATGTATGCATTTATTTTTTCCGCGATACGCGTAGGTATGCAAAGCCGCTTCTCCGCGAAATGTTGGACATGTTTGAAAATTAAATGTTGTCCAACATTTTTGTCTTAGCGGTAAACATATTGACGGGTGGAGTGGCTTTTTACATTTTTTGCCCTGCCTTGAAAAATTAACGATCGGGGACTAAAGATCGATGTTATGTGGGATTATTTACAATAATCTTAATGTTGTAATGTACCTTACATTTGTAGTCGCTTTATGTCTGTTTTAGGGTCTCTGCGTGTCTGTTCTCTTTTGCTTCACCAACCACGAGGTTACCACCGCCGCCAAAGCCCAATGGGCACGCACCGTACGTCGAAATGATGGAATTCCAATGACTGGTAACGTTTCTTTCATCATTATTTGTATCCCATTGATATTTATCTAATAGTGACCCTCAGCAAAGTCAGTGCCACTAAAATTGTCTAAAATTTCATTAAAATGTTATTTAGGAGATTCGAAATGCAGAAAAACATCGTAAATGTGCAAGCTGCGATATTTGTAACATCGAGTAATAGAAGATAAACGAAAGTTTTACCGTAAGCAACTGTTTACTTTCATAAAGTATCAGCTGATGTTGCTCGAACTGTGTCAAATGGTAATTTAAGTCTGAATTGTTATAAAACAGTACATTTCTCAGATTAACAAGATTTCAGAAGCATCAAAATACGTACATATTACGTGCCCTAACAGAGAGTAGTGGAAAAATTAGGGCTATCATAGCATCATGACGATGCAAAATAACTAAGATACCAATCAGTTTCAAATGATAGGTCCACATCATTCGCTTCATACGTCACGCCTAATCATTTCGATATGATCATTTGTTTTTGTGTCGCTTACGCTTTCAATGATGTTAATATAAATAGTAAGTATTACTACACACATACATAACAAATTCATCACGTTTAACAACTTTCTTATACTTACTTGATATTTTAAATTTTTTGCCATGAAAATACTTTTTAAATTATGCAAGAGTCGAAGAAATGAATAGTTTCTTGCCGAGCACAATGACAATAATAACAAAGGACAGAACTTCGACTTCGCATCCACATTATATTTTATCGGTTTTGTTACAATAATAAATAAATTGAACAGGAACACTAGTGTTTTTAGCGCTCGTGGCGAACCTTGCTAAGACTTTCTACATCTTTGAAGCGCACATATTATTATAGGTATTATAGTGATCATAATTTAGATCGTAATTGGCATTAACAGCTGAACGCTCCGTGCTTCGGTTGGTACGTTAAATTTATCGATCCCAGCTCTTAAAAGCCATGACTAAGGCAATACCGTCTTCAGTCTTGGACACTTGCTCATATGATCTTAGGTTCTAATATTAAATATCAATTCCTTAATCCACAGGAGTTACAGGGGGAGAGAGTATGAACAATACACGCGATAACGTCGTCTAGCCTAATAGTCATCTTCAATAAGCAAATAGTAATCTAATTATTACTTACTTTATTTTCCTAAGCAACATTAAAGTACGATGGTCTTCTTGTAAGCTCACTCTGTGAAAATAGATGAAAGGACGTTTGAACTTTTATGACTTCTAAGAAAGCGATTCAAAATCTCATTGAATTAAGATACCATTCTACAGTACGAATATCTTTGTAAATGTCGTACAGTATACAGTGCAACAAACTTAGTTAGCCCGCCGAAAACATCGCTGTTGTAACATTTAGTGTGATCAGTACACTGCACAAGCAAGTAGTGTCGAGATATATTGGAAATAATAGACATAGACATAAACAGAACTTTACTGGCAAAAGTATGTCGCACTGTAGAAACATTTCACTTTTCTTTAATTTGTTAATTATTTTTTTTAGCTAGTTTGTATTAATTTATTACATACCTACTTTTTAATCTCTTACATTTTCTGAGAATCTCAATATGGCCGTAGACCAACGATCCTTTTGTTCTTCATCTTTTAATATTTTATTCCTAATTTAAGTAAATACAATATCTAACTATATACCTTCAACTATAAGAACCTAGTGCTTATGCTCTTTGATATAAGGTTTGAAAAGCGGTAACAGGGTAGATAAAATGTGGAATGGGGTGATAAGGTAGTGTGGTCGTATACGTGACGTATCAAGCCTTTGTATTTAGATGAATGTATTTATTTTGGATTCTCATACCAAATAACTGTTCAATAGAATGGTTTTTGTATTCCATATACTCCGTTTAAAACTACTTAAAAATATAGAAGTACCTTAAAAACTCATTTATAACTTGATATTCAAATATAATGTAACGGCAATTAGCACAAACACGTTACCATAAAAAAAAAATACCTTAAAAGTGATCAGCCAAAAAACGACAAATGCTTTCTGAAATGAACCACCGAGATAACATTTAAAATAAAATATTTAAGCACAACTGCTGTTTTTCTTTTCCTTATTGCTCCACAGCCAGTTTCTTATTTACCAACTAGAAAAAAAAGAAAGTGATGGATCTAGCACATTCTAGATCCACCCACTGACAAGGTATCTGAGTGTGAGTGTGGATAATGATGACGACGGTCGAGCTAGGAGTGACTGATCCTAACGGTCATATAGTTACGCTAGCTGCTTTACAACCACTTTACTCTTAGAATTATATTGAAGATAATGAAACAACAATTTCATGAGTTATGTTTAATCGCCAGAAACTCAATGAATCTTTCACGCGATGTTCAATTAGGTCGGGCTGACCAACACAATGAAAATGTATATTCTTAAAAACTTAATGGCAATTATTGTATTTACATTATCACAAACCATGCGTTTTAGCATTAAAAACGTCAATAAAGTTTTTGGACACAAAACTTTTAAAGTCACAATTTCCTTAAACTGCCACAAACAGATAATCAGGCACCAAATATCACTTCAAGTTCGAGAAGAATTGCGAAAGTGATGAAGATAATGTAAAGTGTAGCCAGCACGAATCCGACACTTTTTCGAAGCGTGAACTTGCCGATCAACAGCACTATCCACAGACAGGCCACGGCGAGGAGAAGAGACGCAACCACGAAGTCGATGTTGTCGGAGTCAATTAGGACGGCTGGATTCTCGACACCCTGTCCTAGGTTCACCAAGCACTTGATGAGCCACGGGACTCCCAACGCAAACAGAATAGCCAACGAGTTGGCGCCCAATGCATTCGACACGCCAATTCCGCCTTGACCTATAAGATAAACCCATGATTAATACTTATCATCTCACTTATTGAAATATGTTTCAACTGTTTCGTAACAGCTTTTTATAAAAGATTCGCACAGCATTAAATTTAAACAAAATACCTCAATTGAAATCTTGCAAATGCAAAACATGCTGATAAATTGAGAAAATTTGCCGGCAAAACAACACCCGTCAACAGCATGAATAAATTATGCGCACTGCAGCATTACCGACCAACATTCTTAGAATATCAAAGGTAAATGGCAAAGTCACAGATAATAAGGGCTAGGAAATAAAATACACTAGGAAATATATACTAGAAGTGAATCAATAAGTCAGCCAGTTTCATAACTGAAGAAAGCAAATGGATGCAAAGGCGCACATTCGATGATTCTTTTTTAGCAGATAAAGGTAAGGCTTTCATTTGCGCAAGCAGTTATTTTTAATTTCTACTCTTATATTTACAGGATCTTTTAGGCCGGTGCAAAAACAAGTATATAGTACCTAATAAGGTAGCAATTCATCAAAACAAACTAATAGAAATTGCTAGGTCATAGACAGATTGTTAGAAAATTGACACATGTAATTAAATCATCCTTGCTCGAGTTCACATCTTATCACTGCATCTACGGCCTAAAAGAAATACAAGAACCTAATAAATGAGTAAATCATTCATACCTCGTCGTGACATGATGAATATTGAGAAGGCTTCAGGTAGACATCCTCCGAACGCCAGGAATGTCATTCCCATCACCGAGTCGGGTATGCGGAAAGTGAATCCTAGAAGAAAGTGAATATAAATATTGGTGAACATTACGTAGCGCCAGTAATTTGTCCTATGGGATTACAGATAAAATACCTTTTGACTTCGCCATATTTTTGAAAATTTATAGGGACATAAAATACTTGAAAACAACTAAACACATAACAATCATCTATATTCATCACACTTATGTTTGTCCTGGGTGGGAATTGAACCCATGAGGCCATGACCGACATCGCAGAAGGCAGAGCTAACTACTAACTGAGGGACTAGTCAAAGAATAATTTGATTGTTAAAATTACGTGTGGGTAAGGATAGCGGTCGTATGGGAGCGTAAAGGAATATGGTTTATATGAAACAAATGTACTAAAATTGTACCTAATTGTACCACTAATCAATTAATTTGTACCTCTAAGAATCAAGAGTAATCTTAAAAACAAAGTGAGCCGCGGACCTGACTTTCTGGTTGGCGGTCTAATATTGATTCTGAATGAACTAGACGTCATAGCTTTAATTGATATTTACCAAATAAATGTACCTTAATTGTACCTCTTAAAAAGTATTATTTGAAGATAATGCGACGAGTAGTTCACGAGAAAATCAAAAAAACTTATTTTTACTCCTACCATTTTTAGAATAGCAAAAATCAGTACAAGGTGTAAACTCCTATTTAAAATTAGGCGAAGTTATGACAGGTGGGGCAAGGCAGTAGCACAACGGTGGCCGAGTATTTTTGTAAAACCTTTGTAACTATAGTAACTAGTAGTTCGCCTCGAACGAGATCTCGCTCGCCGCGGGTTGTGTATATTCTTTTTTATCTGTGTTTAAAAGAATTTACTTCAGAGGTCTACTAAAAAAATTGAGGATCTAATGAGAACTAAGTACGTAAAGTTTTTAATGCCGTATATAATAATAATTAAGCCGTATATAAATTAAGCCATATATTAATAGTAAAGCGATTTTGAGTGTGCATTATTTACAATACAGGTTTTGATTAAATAGGTAGGGTGAGACTAAGAACTGTAAGTACTTCGACAACATTAGTTAGGTACCTACAGATAGGGTTGCCATATCTTAAATTTGGACACCAAGACAAGACGCTTAAAAAAACCCTGGATTTTAGAGGCCAAAACCATACAAATAGATAAATAAATAGATAAACAGATAGACATAGCCTTAAAACAGAACTACATTTTCAAAAATCAAAGCTAGGTCGCACTATAATGATTCTATCATTCCAGCAATAAGGAAGAGTCTCAATGACGTCTCTATCTTTTGTTTTGCTTACTCTGGGTATATTTTGACATATGGTATGGAAACATCTAAGTAAAATCAGAGATAGATAGGTTATTGGGGACTTGTCCTTAAATTCATAGCGAACAATGACAAATTCGAAAAGGTTTGCAATTAAAGTACCTATGTATTAAAGTTTTTTTTTAAGTAGGTATGCACAAAACTTGGTTTATATTTTAGAATTTTGTTTATCGTCGTAATCCCCACAAAGATTGGCTGAGGGATACCTACTGCAAGGTCGTCAAGAATACCGGCAAGGGAAACATGAACCAGCTACTTGAACTAAGACTTCTTCTTGGTCGTAATTGAAGGTCGTGCTCGTCTTAAAATGATTGACAATCTTCTTTCGCATTACTCTATCCTAAGCTTGTCTCAGGGAGTCAGGGCAGAGTGAATAGTAAGTCCGGTTAATGTTATGTTTATGTACATCCTACTATCCTACTACCAGCAGGATAGGATTGTAGGATTAGTAGGAACTAATCCTATAATCCTATCCTACTAATATTATAAATGTGAAAGTTTGTGATAATGTATGTGTGTGTTTGTTATTCTTTCATGCAAGAACGGCTAGACTGGTTTAGTTGAAATTTGGTATGTATTATGATAGGTGATAGCCTGGATTAACATTATAGGCTACTTTTTATCCTGATATTTTTGCGGGAACGGGACTTACGCGGGTGAAACCGTGGGGCGCAGCTAGTGGTAATATAATGGTGAATAGGAGTAATACACCCTATACTCATTGCTATGACAAAAGTGGTAGGAGTAAAAATATGTTTTTTTGATTTTCTCGAGAAATACTCATCGCATTATCATCAGATAATATTTTTTAAGAGGTACAAATTCAAAGAATTCCTTTAGTAAATATCTGGTAATCCCAAATCATATTAATTTTTAAAATCACTATTTGCTATGACAAAAATGGTAGGGGTCAAATTTTATTTTCTTGTTTATTCGTGATATACTCGTCGCATTATCTTCAGATAATACTTTTTAAGAGGTACAAATTAGGTACATTTATTTGGTAAATATTAGGTAAACCTACGATATCGTTTTCCGATTTAGACCGCCAACCAGAAAGTCAGGTCCGCGGCTCACTTTGTTTTTAAGATTACTCTTGATTCTTAGAGGTACAAATTAATTGATTAGTGGTACAATTAGGTACAATTTTGGTACATTTGTTTCATATAAACCATATTCCTTTACGCTCTCATACGATTGCTATCCTTACCCACACAAAATTACGCCTTCGAAACTTAAAGTGGTTGTGTGTAGTAGTAGTTTGCGACATATAACCTACAATCTGCCTAGCCTAGATTCTGATAAAATTGATAACAGATGCCGTAAAAAGTTGTAAATTGAACTTTACTTTCGATTGCCGTGCCGGAGTATTAACAAAATAACAGAGATAATACATTTTCTTCTATTTTAGGATGTAATGGGGATTTCTAGTAGAAATAAAAGCAAGTAAACTACGCTAACAAGACACAGGAGTCTTATTAAGTTTAAAAGCTCTACTGGGTGTCAACTCGTACCACTTCGACACGACTTCTTATGATTTTTACTATATATTTTATTTACCCTACTATTACAATGTAAATGAAATGAAAAAATTGAATTGATCAGGACTGAATTTCGGTAAATGTAATCTTTCGTACATGTATAAAGGGAAATTTTAGGACTTGAAACTGTAACGAAATAATTTGCCGCGAAAACAACAGAACACTTAGTTAGGATTGTTTACAGATTTTTATTCTTCACTCTGCTTTAGATTTTTTTTACATTTAATCTCACATTAGGGAGTGGTTCCACCAACCAACGGCGAAAAAACGACTAACTATCGCCGATTTTCTCTCTTAAGAAACAGAAAATAAATGTAAATTCTGTGTAAACGAAAGAGATGCAAATCTTTATTTCTGCAAATAGTTGTTCACACTGCCGCATGCCGGCGACGACTCGCTTTATTAATTTTGTCGCTTTACTAGTATTGAAAGCTCGTCGTTTCAAAAATAAACTCGTTCAGCGATACTCGAGCTGAATTGCACTTACTCATCATTAGAGTCGTTATTAAATAATCATTTTTATGAAGTGAATCTTCTGTAGTTCTATTATCTAGTCTATACTAATATTATAAAGAGGTAAAAATTGTTTGTTTGTTTGTTTGACGGAGGTAATCTCCGAAACTACTCAGCCTATTTCAAAAATTCTTTCACAAATGTGTTGAATGGACTGTCGGGATGATTGTATGTTATATTTGATCCTGGTAGTTTCATTAGTACACCCGTGCGAAGCCGGGACGTGCTGCTAGTCAATAATAAAAGTTGACTTACCTATGACAGTCATAGACCAGGATACGAAGTATGAATTGACGCCAATCCATATAATGCACATGAAGAATGTGAAAGGGTACCAGCGCCTGTAGGTGATAGGCGAAGGGATGGTACAGGACAAGACAGCACGAACAGGCCATAGATATAACCATCCTAAGATATGCAGCACGGATTTATCGGAAGGAAAACTGAAAAGATTCCTTGCCTTCTGCGGCTCTTCAATGGATTCAACTGTAAAGAAAAACAACAATTTATTCAAGTAAAGAAGCCAGTTGTGTGAATAGTGTAAGATGGTTTACTACTATTCCATCGCGTAGATGTGACTTTTTTTTGCCTGTTGCATACAATAAAACTGCCTGTCATCATGACTTGCATGGTCTAAGGTTTGTTTAGATCATGGAAGTCAAATATTCATCATCATCATCAAGTCAAATATTGCTTCAATTTTATTGTAAGTATGCAAGCAAGGAATCTTGCATCCTGTAAACTTTTTAACTTAACTACAACTTAGTTACCAACATTGAATTTTAGTTACCTACTCGAAAATGGCTACACTGATTTGGCTAATTTTGATCTGAGAATGTTTGTGGAAGGTCAGATAAGATTAAACGGTGAGAAAAAAAATGAAATTCATAGGAAAAAAATCAATAAGAAAAACTAAGGCGGTACGAAATTCGCCGGGTCAGTTAGTATAAAATAATTATACAATTTTCATGCTACATGTTAAAAATAACAACCATGTGTTGCTACAAATAGTTTACCCGGAGCCACGTGGAACGATTAACTATTAGGAAGCCCTAGTAAATTATTATGATTTAATGTCAGTCCATACAATATGATTTAATACTAAAACGCGAAAACAGACACACATTCCTTTATTTATAAATTTACATGCTCCTAGTAGCAGCTTTATTCTTTGATTGACCACCAGCTAATTCATGAACCCATTGAATCAATTGAAGGTTACCTAATTTTAGTCCAAATGAGGTAAATGTGTGTAGTTCATTAAAATTAGTTCTGATAATTCATTTAAATTCTAACTAAAATTACGTAATTTTTAGAACTGTCACTCAGTCATTTTATTTTGAACTTTATTAAGAACGAAATAAAAGCTTTCGAATTTAGGAATTTTAAATTAGTCAGTGCTCTGCCGAATCACTAGCGTCTCGCCGCCGCTATTATCTATATTCTAATCATAATTCTTGCTTCTTCTTCTGTGTAGGTGTTATTGTATGCGAGGTACCAAGAATTACATTGCATTCTGAATTTCAAACACAACTCTTTCAAACGATCAAATTAATTACCTTTTTCCGCAACGAAGTCATGCTCTTGTTGGTCGATTGGACTAACTTTTACGCCATTTTCGACAAATCCTGCGTTGTCTATGCCTTCTGCTACAGACACACTGTTTTCCGGAACTACTACAATATCTGAAAAATAAAATAGAATAAATAAGTATATCTAAGTAGTCAAGTACGTAAAAAATGTTGTCAGAATCATGATAAATAAAGTAAATAATAATATAACAAAATCGAAGGAGTGTGTAATTTATATTTAAATCGAAATAGTTAGTTTTTTGTACTCAAATAAATACAAAACTTATACTAAAATTGGCAGGAGGTACTACATAGGTACACTCTCTTCTTTTCTTTTGTACGAAAACAGTAAAAAAACATTTTCATTTGCAATCAGAACACTGATAATATATTTTCGGGTATATTAAGGTGTAGAAAAAAGTGTTTAGAATTAAGGTGTAATCTACAAATTCATACCAGTCTGGCTTCCACCACGATTCTTGTCCACGAGCCTATCGTACATTCTGAACAGGCGAGTACTATTGAACATCACCACGAAGTACAGGATGTACATGATCCCGAGGACCATGGCTTCGTACCAGTCCACCTGGCCGTCCCACATGATGGCGACCAACACGCCCACATTGATCATGTAGATAACCACATCACGGGTCACTGGTCTCATCTCGATTTTAATGGGCTGGAATAAAAAATTTTATTTGGTTTACCAACGATTGTTACAATGTTTCATGCTAAGATATAGGTACTTAGATTAGTAAAAGAACTGATTGCACAATCACTCAAAGGTAAACACAGCATGCAAAATACTAATATTATAAAATCCATCTAATCGGCTTTTTACCCATGGCAACAAAACTAAAATTATCGAACTCCCAACGGCAAAATTGCCTCTCTCTCCTTGTTGTTTATTCTAAGTAGTGACTTGCAATAAACGGAAACAACATTTCGTGTCAATTTTCGGGTTCCACTTATATTGGTAAATATATAGAGTTCGTAAACGTCACCAACGTAAGCTGAACTCGCAAATTGTCACGAAATTTCGTTTTCGTTTATTCCAATAAAGGCCTCAGATTCTATAGTAATTATCCTTGTTTACCGTTTTTACTGCGGAATCAGGAAAACAAGAACAGTTAGATTGGTTGAATGGCCTTCAACGATAATTATTTCGATGAGCATCTGTGATACTTAGTACGTCAGAACTGTAAGTCGGCACATTGATATGATTTTTATGATTGGCTATCTACTTACATAAACAGGTAGGTACTTATACAAAATATCCGTTGCTCGTTTCTGTAATATTCAGTTTCAGTCTTAAAAAAAGTACCTACCTAAAAAACTTTTTTTACTGTAAAGCCATTGTGGTGCGTTGTTAATTTCTGATACCCATTATATGTTTATTATTTCATACTGATATTAAACATAGATACGCTCTACACCTAAAACCCGAGGCTATGTTTGTCCTATAAAGTCAGCGAAACAGAGACAATAAATTTTTCGTCCCTTAATAGTTGTGTGTTGCAAGCATAAGGCCAGTTATAAAAGGCGCGGATATAGCGCGGGTGGTCGATTAGTAAATAGAATCGATTTCTATGCTCTTGCACTAATTACAAACACTAATACTAAGCACTAATCTCACAGTTTACACATTAGGACAGTAGGTAATAGTAGATACTAAGCGCTTAGCTACTAAGCGTACGTAAACGAGACAGATAAAAGCTAAGCGTTACATGGATACACCCGCGCCTTTTCCGAAGACCACGCTTAGTAAGCATTTTGTGATTTATATCTGTTCATTTCTTCTTTACGTACCCGTATAGCGGCAAGACCACCGAGGGCCGCGACTCCAAGCGCATTGAATAAGGCTGATCCGACAATAGTCCCGATACCCATGTCTGATTGCGTGAGGAATGTTGAGATTGTGTTCACGAAAAATTCCGGGCAAGACGTCGCGACAGACATAAAAGTGGCTGCTGCTACATTCTAGAACAAAAAAGGGATATAACTATTAAATGGTTAATGATGGACATTTCAAATCGTGAAGACCAAAGTAACACTTGGCTGACATACTTTCGAAAGATGTGTTTTTGTAAATAAATAATAAATATCCTTGGACATACACAGTGTCATCTGGTTCCAAGCTAAGCAATTTAATGCTTGTGTTATGGTAACCAGATGACTGATACTCGTATACTACATAGATATTTTTTTTTGTAAATACATACATGTTATACGTAGAAAACACCCAGACAAATATTTGCAGATCATGCAAACATTTGCCCCGTGTTGCGGGGATTGCACCGCGCCACAGAGGTCGTCATACTTAGTGTATATAAATTATGTTATGGTAACCAGATGACTGATATAGTACATAGATATATATTTTTTTTGTAAATACATACATATTATACGTAGAAAACACCCAGACAAATATTTGCAGATCATGCAAACATTTGCCCCGTGTTGCGGGGATTGCACCGCGCCACAGAGGTCGTCATACTTAGTGTATCTATATAAATTGAAAATACCCAAACCTTAGACAAATGTTTGCAGGTCATACCAACATTTTATCCTGCGGCGGAGATCGAACCCGCTACCTCTTTGTATTTTTAACAGTTTGAGTTCACTTGGCGGAAAAGTCAAGAGCCCTGTTTTAATACAATATTTCACAACAAAACGTTGCGAAACAAGGAAAATGTACAAAATACCCTGAGGATCCATCATCATTTTTAGTCAATAAATAACACTCTAATTTTGTCTGAGCTTATATAATGCAAACCATTACCAGTGAAATTATTAAATTACTTAAAACCTTACAATGAAAATGATTATAAGCTACGGAAATTTGGGGTCTACGAACGGGTTACGTAGAGGTCTACGACGTAGACCGCATTTTAATTTACGAAATAGCTTGAGTCATGAAACTGGCATTAATTGTTCTATCTACTACCAGAACGTGAGCTCATGCCATATTGTGTTTGTGTTTGCTTCTGAGTAGGTTCTTACAGATCTTCAAATAATAATATAAGTTACATTTGGTTAAATTGGTAAATTTAATCATTTAGATAAGTAATACCACATTATTTTATCTGTGGTAATACACATCCATACTGCCATACGAAATTTTGTATATTGTGACAACAAAAGTCACAGTAGCCAATAGCCATACAGAAAAAGTGAAGTGAAGTGAGATATACGAGTATATGAAACGAACGTCTAATTTTATGTTTGATCGCCAGACTCATAACCTCTTCTATTAGGCTTTAACTTTTATCAGTTTTCTTAAATCTAATCTAGATTATAAATAAAAAAGCAATCCGATAAGATTTCGGGTATTTGACAAGGGAACAGTAATATTAGGGCACTTGTAGTAAAAAGGTAGGTTATACTGTGGTTATACTTAGTCTGTTATTTTTATTTTGTGGATTTACATATATACTTATATACTTATATCGCCGCCCCCCCCGAATATCATTGTAATCGACCATTACGATAGAAGTGCTTTTATTCGAAATAATTATTGTAGAGGCCCGATTACACCTTGTCAATTTTTTTCAGCTCATTCGTACGAGTACTTTAGGATTTAGACAATATGTAATGGTTATTAAAGTATTATTCGCCGGAAACTATGAACACCTTTTCCCCCGAATAACATCGTAACAGGTTAATACCGACACCAAACTGTCTTACTTTATATAGTAAGCTGTCATTACGATCTTATTCGGGTGTAAAAAAACATTTTAATTTTGGCACTATCCATTACCATATTATTCGGGTAAAAACTATGAGTTGTTGTGTATTGTAAAAGTATTTACGATTTATCTAACCAGATAATTTGAATTGTAATGTTGAATACTGTATCCTTCTTGAACAACAAAAAATAGCAATCAAGATAACGATGATAGGGTCGCGATGGTTCGAAAATTAATGACAGGTTACGATAGGTACACTGAAATAATATTTGGTGTTTGACAATAAATATTTTCTTTAATAAATAGGTTTATTAGAGACGAGTGGAGACGAGAGAGAGAGAGGACTAGCTCTTAATAGAGACGAGTGGAGAAAAGGAAGCGTGGCCTTTACCCTGCGGTGGAACGCTACAGGCTCGTAATAATAATAATAAATCGGTTTATTAATCCTCGATTTTTAACTATTTTTAAAATTAAATATCGAATAATTTATTAGAACACTGTGCAGGTACTTAGGTAAGTAGGTAATTAAAACAACAAAAACTTTCACTATTTTAGCTCAATAACTCAAATAAATAGGTACTTACCCAATAAGTAAGTACCTAAAGTGTGTGGTGTAAAGGAACTGTGTCACTCACTTAACCTCTTTTTTTTTCACTTAAATATTTCTCTGTTTAACTAGTAATTAGTTATTCACATTTTACTCGTCGCCACATGTAACGTATTGGTTTTCGCCTTATATTACACCCGGTTCACCAACGCTCTACCACTCGCACTGTAACACAACCGTCCGGTATGACGGCGCGGGTATGACTGACTCGTGACATGCGCCTGATACGGTAGTTATACACTACAGTGTGATAGTTAAGTTTCAAGATCCTCGTCAGATCCTCAAATTGTTTTTAAGTGGATGCTCCCATCATCATCTTTCTGCCCTTATACCACTATGTGGGGTCGGCACAACATGTATTCTTCTTCCACTTCCCTCTTTCAGACGTCATCTCTCAGCAGTCAGCACTCACACCTGTAGGGACTCCGTTACCTACCTAGTCCTACTTATTAATTCGTACATAATTATTTACCTACATTTTATATTTATTTATTTGTCATCTATATTTATATAAGTATCTACTTATTAATATTTACTTTATCATATTTAAGTATATAAATATATACATTACACACACTTGTTATCATCACAACAGTAATTTATCATAGTACCGTACCGGTGACGTCCGTCAAATGACGGCGCACGGAATATTAGGCACGCAGTTTCAGATGTTTGAGTACCCTCGAGTTCGCGGCGATTTTACCTGTCGAGTGGATAAAAACTAACCAGTTGACGTGTGAGACCCGGTCGCGAGACGCCATTATAAATTGATTTAATTGTTTTGTAGTTACTTTCCGTTCTGTCTGCTCGTAAATCTTCACTCCTTCTAACTCTTTGTGTATGTGTATTCTCCTGTGCTTGTGAACTGTACTTCTTATTGTCGAAAGTGAATAAACTCTGTGTGTGACGTGATTTGGACTTTGGACTGATTATTTCCCACATACACCCATCGCTTGACCAAGTAGGTACCTAAGCCAAGCCGGCATACTACACATACCCCCTTCACACCATTCTTACTCATGTCATCCTTCACACAATCCATCCATCTTTTCTTGGGTCTACCTCTATACCTATATCCATCCACATTCATATCAAGTACCTATTCTCCTCAGGGATGCTCCCATATGCACAAACATCATCAAGAGTACAAAGATGTTCATAACTCAAAAGATCATTAACATAGTATTCCAGCTCAAAAGTGTAGGTATAAGGTACTTTTTTCAAACGAAAAAAGTATTTATAAAATCGGATCACTACCTATATAATTGACCAACTACCTAATCGGTGAACATCATATAAAATACATACCTACAGTGACACAAGGATCCTCGTTTTCCTGGTAAGTACCATAATAAATCATCTTTACGCAGACGATACACAGGTGTATTATCTACAGTTTTCTTCCGGATCAAACGCAAGAAGCTATGACTCTAGTCTTGGAATAGAGACCTATCTAGAATTTTTGAGTGGGCCAGGTACTCTTCAAAGCTGGGCACCGTTAATCAAAAAACTTCGTTAATCGTTAATCCGCTACAAAAAAAGTTAGCTTAGTTAAACGTTAAAGCGTTACATTTCGGAAGAATTAACGCAAGTTAACGTTAATCGTTAATCCGTTAATATGTGTAAAATTACATTTTAATATCGTTGCGTTAGTGAACTTAAAAAGTTAACTTAAAAGTTAATCCGTTAATCAAAATGTTAACTTCGTTAATTAACGATTAACTGATTAACGAGTTAATGCCCAGCTATGGTACTCTTTACGTAATATTTCTACTGATCATTAATATCAAAAATGCATAAATTTGTGAAAATACATGAATAAATAGATAGATGGATGGAAAAATAGATATTAGGATGTTTGTTACTCTTTCACGCAAAAACTACTTAAAGAATTTGGCAGAAACTTGGAATATATCTAGTTAATGACCTGGAATAACATAAAAACTACTTTTTATACAGGTAGGTACCACGTAGATTTAGCTGCGGGCAACTAAGCAATAGATTGCTGTAGTAAGTTAGTACTGAACTAAACGATTTTATTTTCGTTCCAAAACAATAATTATTTTTATACTAGACTAAATAATTATGAATCTAGATACTCTTTACTTCATAATGTACTATTTTACTAATAAACAATATTAAAAATGCTACAATTAAAAAAAATACATCCATAAATAGATAGATGGGTGAAAAAGTGGATGTGTGGATGTTTGTTACTCTTTCACGTGAAAACCACTGAACGAATTTGGCTGAAACTTGGAATAAATATAGTTTATGACCTATAATAACATATAGGCTACTTTTTATACAGGTAGGTATAACGTAGTCTTAGCTGCAGGCTATTAAGCTTATTTTTTAATACAATTGCGACGAAATCTACATTAGGATATTAAACGGTATTCGTTATTACAATAATCAAACTTCATTCACTTGCCATGGAAAAACATCGTAATCCAGTTTTACTATATTTGACATTATTTGTTATTACACCGAATACTATGGTAACATCACAATACAGATGCAGACAGATACAGTCGATATCGCATTTTTGCAGTCAATACTATCGCGTTTGACTATTACTGTACAGATCATGTCAACGTTTTACACGAATAATATGGTATTGTTAGTTTACAATAGTAAATAAAATTATTGATTTATGGTAATATTTATTCTTTAAATATCTGGGTTGTGGTAAATTGTAGATTTGTTTTAGTAACATTATATTATTTGTTATATTTTAAGCCATGTTTTGGCATATAAACGATCTTCCTAGGTAAACTAACAGAAAAGTTATAGACCAAAAACCGTTTTTTAATTCTCTTGAACAATTTGGATTTTACGATTACGATTTTATTCGGTGGGGGCGGCGATATACTTCTACAAAATTGAGTCATTTTCGAAATTTACGGCTCATTTCATGAACGGAACAGGAACACATGAATCAAAACCAATGTTTACTTAAAATTATGTACAAACCTGAGGTATTTTCAAGTCTTCGCAAATGAGTTCAACGCAAGGAATGAAGTAGTCATTACAAACAACGGCTAGCAGTGTGAACGCGTATATCCCAAATAGCGCGTACAATATGAATCCGCCGTTTCTCAGTTGATCATCTGTCAATAAAAGTAAAAATCTAATGTAAACCATCTTCGGCCAGTATAAATAATCTATCGTTTTGCTTACTGTCGGTAGATATTTGACATATTTTGAATGGAAGTAATGTCAAATAATCTAATCTTCCAACAATACCAAAGATAGACAGATATATTGAGACTGCCTGTGGGGTATATATTGGGCTCTGAGAGCCTGTGTTCACCACGTTTTTTTGAGTTCGAAAAACGTAGAAGGTAGGTAATAGATTCGACATAGAGGTCAATACGTATCTATGTCGAATCTATACTTACTCATAAGACAAGACGTTAAAACGGCTGTTTATAGTTTATAATCTTTCGATCAACAAACATGTTTTTGTGTAAGTACCACACTGTTTATCAAGTAAATAGCACTTAAGAGACTAGTCATTCTCGACACAGGAAAAACCTACCAGTGTGTTTAGTGTACTTTTAAAATGACTACTGAACTGTTGCATATTTGTTATTATAATGCACCTACTACCTCGGATCCTTATCCCAGTGTATCTAGATAGGAATGTTAGTTGTAGACTAAGTTGTATTTTTAATAGTTGAAACACAAAAATACTCATAAATGTTTCCATTTATTGACGGTTTACTAAACGAAATTACAAGGCTTTATCGCGAATAATCTTGATATTTTTCTTTCTTATTATAAAATAACAAAAATACAGTGACATGTTGTCTGCACCCTGTACTTTTCGATATAGAGTTTATCATAAGCTTATCAAACGGTTAACTGGCCGTAAAGGCAAAGTTGAGTACAAACCTACATTAAGCCCAAAACTCACATAATCAATCATGCCATATTATCTGCGGATAACGTAGCAGAAACCGGAGTTATTATACAGGGTAATATTTATTTTACCTTTAAGTTATTTCATTAGTTTAGAATATTTTGTTTCTAATAAATATAAATGCTCCTTCTTTGTTCCTGTGAAGTGGATTTTATTCATAGATCTTCCAGAAAAATATCAGTAGGATATGTCTAAATAAGTACATTTCGTTCTAGACTTCTAGTTTCCAATCAAGTACTAAACTATAATTTTACTTGATTTAATTGTTCTCAGTAAAAAAAAATGTAAAGAATAATAATTAAAAATGAAAAAAGTTTCTTCGCCAAGGTTGAAATCCAATGCAGGTTTTATAACGTTGCTAAAATAGTTTTAATCTAATGTTTTATTTCATTAATTTTGAAATTTCGAATAAACTTTCGATAGGAGCATCAAAAGCATAACTTGGTTGTTTATGAACGATTGGTGCCTCCACCGATAAAATTTTAAACGACTACGATGCAGAACCATAAATATATCCGATTTCTGAAACTAGATTCTGCGTCAAGAAAACGACTAGTCTCTTGTCTCTTACTCTGACACCAAGTGCACTTACTACTTTGCTTACATTCCGAATATTCAGACCTTTTTTTTAGCTTATCAAACACACAATTCTCACCTGTGAATATACTGTCTGGAAAGCTTTCAATAGAGTCCCTGGTCACCCACTCCCGAGCGACGTTGTCGACGTATTCTACCCTTGTTCGTTGCCACGGCGTCCAGTGCCAGACCTCCTGTTCCTCATCCAGCCTCTGCAGTAGTTCCTCAGGCATCAAAACACTCTTCCCTTTGACCGAAATCTCCAAATACGTGTGTCCCGTTCCATCTGTAACAGTTATTCTGGTCACACTCGACTTATCGCATGAAAACAATAAACTGGGAAATCGATGTTTGATATCGGTACAATTATCTATTGTTCGACAGGTGAATTGGGTAGATAGATACGATGCTTATTACCCGCGCAATTCTGCCCTCTAACAAACCGAAAACGCTACGTGCTAGTAATGGCAGGTCAGCTTATGTTGGCGGAAACTGAATTCATAAGTTTAATCAACGTAATCTGGCCTGCGATTATTGGCACGATATTTAATTGGGGTCTGATATTCAGACCCAATTTTTAAAACAAATTTTAGTAGGTTACCGAAATTGGTCTAAAGCTGTTATTGTTTCTTTCCTTAATATTTGTCATTCTCCAACTATATAATAGTTACAACTTTTAAAGTTTAGTTGCCACTATTTTTCCAGGTGAATTCTTGCAATAGAATCACCTAAATATGACGATTCGATGTGATCCTTGGGGTACTTAATTGCCGAAATTAATTATATTTTATCCTTTCTTGTCTTTCTATACGTAACTCATTTTGGACTGATTAGTACCTTAAAGGTCACAGCTCATTAGAGCCACCCGTCAACCACTCCGCACCGCCTCGCCTCGTGCGGTTTGCAGGTATTCTTTACATGCACTTGTATGGGTATGCGCTCACTACATCATCTCCATAGCGTACCGGATCGCCTCGGTCGCAAGGACGCCGTGCGACGAGGCGGTGCAAGGTGGCTCTAATGAGCTGTGACCTTTAAAAATATCACTTACTAAAATCCTCCAACGCTGCAATGTTGTAAGCGCAGAGAGCTAACAGCAGAGCCCCGTATACAGCGCTTACCGCCATTTTTTTATCGGTTCAAGCAGATTTCAATTTTAAAAACAAAATCTGAAAAAAAATACAATCCTTACAACCATTCAAAAAAATTGGATAACCAATAATGGTAAAAATGGCTTAAACTACATCACGCCACTCGCTCATACGAATTTCCTTATAGACAATGAAACCTACTATATATACCTACCTAATCCTATCCTATTCTACTTCCTTCCTACTTCCTACTATCCTATCCTACTAATCCTACTTCCTATCCTACTATAATATTATAAATGTGAAAGTTTGTAAAAATGTATGTTTGTTATTCTTTCACGCAAAAACGGCTGGACCGATTTGTTTGAAATTTGGTATGTAGATAGGTGATACCCTAGATTAACACATAGGCTACTTTTTATCCCGATATTCCCCCGGGAACGGGACTTACGCAGGTGAAACCGCGGGGCGCAGCTAGTTCTACATATTTATATTATGTACCTATTACTTAAAGCATCTAAAGCACTCGTAGAGGAATATAAAATAGTTTTAATTATGATCTTCGAATGCGAGTAATAGATATCAGCTGAAAAGCGCATGCTACACGGTCGATAATTATCACGATATTTGGATCCTAATCCAGGATTACGATATTTATCGAGTGTGTATTTTACGTGTGACTGATCGTGTACGATCCAAAAATCGTGATATTCATCTTGCAATTTTTTTGATTGAATCTTTATACTACATACTCGAAATTGCTCCAGTTCAACTGTTCAACAGAAGATTTCATTCACTACTGACGTGTTATACTCCGTGCAACACGAGAAATCTTCTCGTCGCCGACAAAGTATTTATTTATTTATTTTATTTTATTTATTCTCTCCTACAGCATAGTAGCAGTTCTCTGCTGATGCGCAGCTATACACTATTGGGATAAAACTATCGCGACCATAGTATTGAGATATTGAGATATTTCATTTGTCGTCTCGGCGCGCTTATCATGTTGGCCCTACCCTACAGGAATGCGATCCAAATTCCGTGAGAAATCGAGCATGTAGCAAGTAGTTAATTACATGTAGTTAATTTCTGCTATATGTAGCAAGTAGTTAGCCTATGGTTCAGTGTTGTCGTTAATTAATTTCAATAACGAGTTTCTTGTCGACGCACTACTATAATTCATTTCTTGAAGCGAGCTAATAGGAAGAAAAATAAACTCACGCGATTGGTCGTCAAAAATAATTTTCTTTCTCTCGATTGGCTAGATTGTCAAATCAATTGTCAATTGTCAAATCTAGCCATCACGAGAATTACAAATATTTTTGACGACCAATCCCGTGCGTTTATTTTCCTTCCTATTAGCTCGTTTCAAGAAATGAAGTATAGAAGCGTAGGTTTACCGCGTTTGTTTTATAAAATCCGTAATTCATTTTTATTTATTTTATCAATGCTTATCTAGTGCAACTTAATCTTATTAGCCGGAAGTATCGATTGACATCTGAGTGCGATGTATTTGTACATATCTGTCAGGTACCTACGCAAGTAAATTATATCTCAATTACTTATCTACTACCAGCGGAGAGACAGATTGCGTGCGCACGAGATTCCAGACACGAGAGTCATTCACTCTTCTTACGTTATCGTTTGTTTGTGAATTACCTCAATTGCAATAATTACTTCCATAGTCCTACGCATTCTAAACTTTAAATAGCAAGTTTTTTTACAATAATTATATAAGTAGGTACCCAGTAGCCTTTTACAACGGAGAACCTCCGAACGGAAATTCCGTTGTAAAAGCCTAATATACCTACTATACATGCAAGGTTGTAAAAGGCTACTAGGTTCACCTCTCTTTTTGGATCAGGTGTTCAATTATTCTTGTAATCTGTTTTTATCTATTTAAGAGTACATATATTTTAAAAATAGGTATTTCCTAAAAGATACTAGTATTTCGAAAGCAAAGAAAACAATAAATGTTGAGATAGGATTGATAGTCTAGAGTACCTACTTGGCAAATGGTAGATAGATTATGAATTAGTAGCTGTCAGTTATTGAGGGCAAACTGAATAAGTAAGTACACATCATTATGAAGCTGTTATCGTATTTTTCAGAAAATCTTCTCATCTTTACATCGTTATGAAGATAAGAATAATAATATATCTTTGGACATTTTAAACGGCATTATTTAACGCAACTGAAAATTACTTGCTTGAAAATATTGTTGCGTATTGTATCGTATTGTATCGTATTGACGAGTCCGCTATGTTTTTTGACCATACTTAGATGAGGATGAATCGAAACATTGACGGTATCCAAATCGACATAATCGACAGATCGACATTTTTATACTTCTGTATTTATAATTAAAAATATGATATTGTTAGTAGGTATCATAATGTTAACTGAATATAATAATAATGTTAATGGAAGAGAGAAACGTGTTGTGCCGACCCCACCTAGTGGGATAAGGGCAGGGAGATGATGATGATGAACTGTTCAATGAAAATACTTATTACCTACATATTAATTCAATTTAGTTGAGAGGTTCAGAAAAGAAATGTTATGTATTGTATAACACACACTTATCTATAAAAGTGATCTGGTTAGTTCACATCATTCCAAAAATAACGATCAACATCAATTTTTTTGGATTCCCACTTAATACAAATATTATTTACCTACGTGAACACTTAGTTTAAAAAAAAAGATTCTCATTCTGCTCAAAATGTGAAAATTTTTAGTACCGCTTGTAAAATAATACTAATGAATACAACTTTTTAGGTAGATTACATCAAAATTATTTACCGTGCCTACACGATAATTTTAAAGTAAAGTTGGTACTTTAATATAAATAATACCTTAGGTAGGTATTATTCAAATAAAAGTAAGTACCTATGTACTTAGGTACATATAGGTACTTTACTTACTTGGGTAACTAACTACTAAGTTCCTTTAATAGTAGAGCTCATTGGATGTACCTATGACACAGTTTTAAATATTAAGATTGTTAAGGGGTCACTATAAAAAGAGCTAGCTAGCTCTTGCCTCACTCTTTTCCTGCTGTATTGTGAGTCCCAAAAAGGCAAGGAATGCATGTAAGATAGATTGAAATTATCCTTGAGGTTCTACCGAAAGAAATGATTTTGCCTTTCTTTTTTTCCTTGATTTATTTAACACTCGGGTATTAATAGTTTCAAATTTTATGAAGTTAGCACGCACGAATGAATAAGATCAATGAAAATTATCTATTAATTGGCGATTAAAAGACGATTAATCGCGTGATTCTACAAAAGGATGGCCTTTGTCCATAACATTGAAGTTCGTCATTGGTTTGAAAAATAATCGATATATGGCTCAATATAGATTGACTAGCAGCACGTTCCGGCTTTGCACGGGTGTACTAATGAAACTACCGGGATAAAATATAGCCTATAACCATTCCGAAATTTCGTTTTATACATCAACTGAAAATAAATATCAACTACTTACTCTTTATTTTTTTGCTCTACAAAACGATTCAGTAAGTGGTACTTGTACTGACTAACTTGAAAGTAATATCCTAAAAACATATTTTAATTGGAAATTGTGTTCTTTTATAAGATATATTATAAGTTAAAAAATACCAATAAACTTCACTATTATAAAAAATATTATTAATAATCGATTATCATCAGATGAAATGTATGTTCTTTGAGAAATAAAGTTATTTCTACTTAAAATACTTAAACAATTTATTTAATTCAATAATCACAATATTACCTTAGAAAATAGAATGAGCTCCTAGTGCAGACGACACCACATTATCACAGACAATACTTCAAGAGTGTTTTTTATCAATCAATTAATAGCCATTCGATTTCGTTAGTAATTCGAAGTTATATTTATAACACATTAGTCACACTTATTGAATCGTATCATATCAATCATAATAAAATTATCACTTTAAAATTAATGTGAAATGTCCAAGAATATTTATTTCTTTCTTTTTCCAAGAATTAAATGATTTTTATCATCGTATTATTAAAAATGTATTTGAAAAAAATACAGTTCATTAACCAGCTAACACTGTTTAAAATTTTACTTAAATGCATTTGTTGTTGTTGCTAAAAAAATATATTGTAATTGCGAGAGTATACTCGTAAGTATGTTGGTGAATTGAAAAGAGAATGATGAATCGAGTGCTCGTACATTGTATGGATCTTGTTAGTAATAAATGTAGAGCATGTTGTGTCTAGATTCAAGACATTTATTTGCATAAAACTTCTTCTTATCTATAAAATCGTAAACGTAAGAATAAGGGCATCTTCTGACTTGAGTCACGTTTAATGTTGATGTCGGTCGATAGCGTTAATGTACTTAGGTATAATTATGAACTACTGCTCACAACAGTGTCGCCGCAGCACTACTTGGTCCTATGCTATTCTTGGATCCCATTCTATTCATGTTCACTATCCAACTTTCGAAGGACTATAATTTTACGTGCCATGAGTGAAGTAGGTACCAGTTAAAAGGGAACAATAAAACTCGAAAATAAAGAGTGTTAATGAACCAGAAAATGCATTAGTAAGGGATTGCATTCGAGGTCGCATGCAGTGCAGTGACATCAGTGTCGTCCTGCAGTCACAACAGACCAGCCCCCCGATTGTTTAACTTGTATCAAATTGTTGCGAAATAAAAATAAAAGTAATCCGCGAAATCAACGGTCAGATTTTACGCTAAATATGTAAGTTAGCACCAACTTATGTAACTTCCATATTTCACAGTTGGATTACCGTTATTTTTGATTTGCAACAATTTGATACAAGTTAGACGTTCGGGGAGCTGTAGTCCATGACGCATTCGCCACATCGATAGTACGTTAAGGAAACAAGATTAACTTCTCATGATCAGCGTGACGATGCCGCCTTGATCACAAGCGACGCGCAGCACTGCTGCGTGCAGCGTTTGGAATAACACTTATAGTAAGTATTGAGACCGTTACATATTTTTTTAGATTATACAAAGCAATTGTAATAATAAATACTCGTATTAGCGGTAAATTGTTGAGTTTAGTATTTAGATATAGGTACCTACTGTCAAGATAATGTAACACTCCTGCTTAAACAGTAAGGAAGTTAGACGATTGAAAACTGAATCGAACCGACAACAAAGTCAGTAATTCGCCCTCATCTGAGAATAGCCTTAACTATTTACAAATTTATTTAAGTAAGATTTTATATCAGCTTATATTATAAGACACCGTCTAGACCTTAAATTTGTTCATATTTGCACTTACGTTTTTAAGGTCCTTTTGTCACATGCAACTTGAAACCGATTACAACATTTTCGATAAATAACATTTAATTCGCCGGCACAACACAATGGCCGCAATGAAGATACTGGAGGAAATATATCAATGCCAGTGGTTTTAAGTAGATAATCTTATTGATAAGAGTCTCTTTGACGATTACTAGATTCAATTAATTACGAAGGTATATCCACTAGGGAAAATCCAAAATATAGATTTCGTATCATTTTTGTAGAGCTTTTTTAATGACTTGCGAAGCACATACCTGCATTCTTCTACCAGCATTCTGTCATACTTGTATCATGTTTAGTTTATTAGTTAATTTATTAAGCAGTTTTCAATAGTTAATCATAACAAAAACCGATAACACCAATGTGTCTGATTGTTGATGACGTGGCTCAGGGAAATCTGTGGATCAAGTAAGGACGTACAGTCATAATAGTAAACTATTATTTATATAATATATTGATAAGATTAAACGCTATTGTAATTAAATTTATACACAAGGAAGAAATTGAGATAACAATATTCAACATTATCACATAAATTGTATACCTACCTATGTTTGGCAAACTGGATGATTCACTAATGTAAAATCTATAAGAATACCTGAGACTGATTTTGAAATCTATGTTTGAACATGAACAGACTTTAGGTAGGTACCTGCGGTCGGTGACCTGCAGGCCGATGTGCAACACGACAAGACACGACAAGATGTTAGAGGAAAAGAGAATATTTTGTCGGCGAGACGAGATGATTTCTCCGCTGAACTATGTAGTCCATTCTTTTGGATAGAATTTACAGAGTTCATTTTCACAATGCACTAACCCACTCGGCCATCACCCTAATGTACCATTATGAAGTACTCATCGCATAGTTTTTTTATATTATAAAGTGAAAGTTTGTGTGTAGGAAAGTGTGCAAGTGAGTTAGTGTATAAATGTGAATATTTGTTACTCCTTCTCGCTAAACGACTGGACGGATATAAATGAAAATCGGGAGTTGTTCGTCAACTCGTCAGGTTTGCTTATATCCTGATTTAACAAATAGGCTACTTTTGATCCCGGTATTCTCATGAGAACGGGACCTATTCACCAAGGTACTATTTACTACTACTACGAGTATTACATAAGGTACTATTTTTTTTTAAACCAAAAAGAAAAGCTGTATGGTACCTACCTAAATAGCGTTATCTAACCTCTTCTGAGAATTAAAAACAAAAGAAAATAAGAACGTATTACCTAGTAGTATTAAAGCTAATCAGATAATTACATAACTGACAGCCTTATTTACATAAAAATAATCTTCCGCTTTTTAATACTGATTGATTTATGTAGATATCTACGTTTCCAGAAAATTTGCAATCAATTATGAATTCTAGTTATTACTACGAGTGGCATCAACTAGTACAAATACCTATAAGTTTTGTGTTGATTTCTAAACGACTTCAAAAATGTCACTCGACTGTCTATCTAAAGTGCTTCAAGTGCTGCGCCCCGTTCCTGTGGGAATACCGGTATCAAAAGTAGCTTATGTGTAAAATCAGGATAAAAGCTGTTCTGGTACCAAATTTCATTTAAATTCGTCTGGCCGTTTGAACTTGAAGGAGTAACAAACATTCACACTTACACACAAACTTTCACCTATATAAAATTAGTGTGATTATTTTTGTTTGTGGATAACTTTGTCGTTTATTAACCGATTTTGGAAACCTTGTTTTATATTATTTATTTGTTAATAGAAGACAACTATGGAGGAGATCTGAACCCTAAGTAAACATAAAAAAACATTAAAACAACTATATTAATAGAATGGAACTCTGTAATTAAATAACTAAACTAACTAAAGATATTGCCGTCACTTTTATAACGATCGATATAAAACGGATTTCATCGACTTTATTTACCTACTTTAGTTGGAGTTTGAGCGACATCACAATCGCCACTATTATAATAATAATTAAAATTAATTTTATCTTCTCGAACCATATTTTGATCAAAACACAATCTGACACTCTCCTGCATTTTTTTTTTAATATTTAAAAAAATAATATTATATATAAGAATTTCATGGGCTAGGTGCTCGTTCGCTTCCACCTTAAATACCTTAAGATGTGAGCACGGCTAATACAAATCCCCACGTATCTACAACATATTTATTGGTTTCTGCAATTAATTACATACATATCTATCTTAGTCCGAAACTCCAAGAAAATTACGTATGATATATATGCTATTATTAGTACCTACAAGATAAAACATTTATTAGAATTTAATGATTATTGTCAGAGGATTAGGTAACTACTGTAATATATTCTAAGAAACTATTATGTAAAAATTTACAGTGATTACTGCGATATTGAGCTGTTACACGTGTAGGGTCGATTTTCATCTGATGGAACTTCGGTTGGTACAACGGGCGTAGTAACAGTGTGGACCTACACATCGGTAAAATAATTTTTGAAATCGGCTTAGTAGTTTCGGAAATTACCGCTGTCAAACAAACAAACAAACAAACCAACATTACTTCTTCAAAATATCAGGATAGATAGACTAAAGAGCCGCAGCTTTAAATGGTTGAAATATCTTTTGATCTATGAAAACACTCATTTCTGTACCTATTAGGATTTCTCTCATCCGAGTCAATAAACAACTTCCAAGATTAAAACATATCTATATTTAATCCGTAAATAATTACATTTCAAAGTACCTACGTATTTAAATTTTATTTCATTTTAATCACTTAATTTTCAGAATAGCCTTATCGTCTAAATGTATAAATGCATTGTGTTTTTTATTGTCCATGGCATGAACCTTTCCTGTAGTCGATTTAGCAAACGGAATCGAAAAGGACTGGTAGATGACTCGAAGGGCCACAAATAGCAGGAGATCGATCCCAGATATCAAAGTAAAGCCGAGCATCAGACTAAGGAGGCCACCGAAAGCAGCTGAAACAACAAATAAAAAAATGATTTGGACGACACGAAGTACGAACGAACATGACAACAGGATATAAGAAATAAATACTAGGTAAATTGAGAAATAAAGAGATCATGTCATAAGGAATGCGCATTGCACGTCATAAAATTGTAAAGTAATCTTCAGTTTGGGGCCTATCGGGTCTTCAAAATTCTTACAATTTCATCTGGTTTGGCCCAGTACTTGATCTTTGGTTTGGCATACCTAATTTCAACAGATTATGCAACCTAGCGCTACTAAAAAAGACGATCGGTCTTCGAAATTAATTGAAAAAAATCCCCTCTGAGGCCTCCCCAATACTCCCCATTTTTCGAAATCAGTTAAAAATTAATATTATAAGAGACATAACTTACCGGGATGCCATCAGCGACACGTTCCTACTAAGTAATCAGGCATCCCGGTGGAGTGTGACCCTAATGGAGTTACTGTTATTAGGTATTTATCCCTATCCCAAACAACTAAATACAACTTGACAACTTCTTGCAAATTAAATTATATCATTCTAATAATAAGCCAGAATTTCGGCCAATAAATACGTTTACAGCGCCATTGTAAAGTACACCATTTTCAGTTTACAGGCTCTGATAAACCAATTAAATATTTTATTTTTAAAATTACAATATGTTGATTTTGTATATAAAATAAAAGTTAGGAATATACAGGAAGCAATTAAACAGCTTCAGTTCGCAGAAAATAAATACAGAGGGTTTCTGATTTCGTCTACGAAAATCGATTGTACGTAAATGCCAATAGACTTTGCGTACGAGTTCCATTTATCAATACCACAGCTTTAATACTGTGTTAATATTTCAAGCATCTAACTGTTGCCGTTATTAATATCAAGCAAGTTTAGAACTAAAACAAACAGGTTAAAATTATAAAAAAAGGTCGTTCGACCACATCGATCAGTGAGCCAGTTTGAGTGTGAATTTATTGGCCATCTTCGATCGAGTCGAGATCGAGTCTTTTGATCCGGGTCGTTTTTGATTAGTATTGCGGATCTTTGTGATCGAACGATCATATGCTTCAGGTGGCCTAAAAAGTCGGTCACCTGAGTAAGCCACTGGCTCAAATCAAATACTTTACCGTTCAGCTCATAAACCGGAACACGAATAAAAAAAACCTAGGAGAGATAGCAGTTACCTGCTTTCTGTCTGTGCTCAAAGCGAACCTTGCTCTTTATCTTGAGTCATGGAACCAATAAATCCATCAACGCAGTTGTAAGAACCAACGCAGATTAGGCGTAGAGCTAGTACCCGATTTAATGCTCTTATAAATTAATGTACTCATCTAAATAAAGTTTAAAATAACAGTAAACTAAAAATCCCTGTAAAACATTTAATATTTTATTTTTATAAAACAGACTTCAATTTCGTAAGAAGATTTAGAGGAACATAAAACCTCTACCTTTTTTGAAATCGGTTCAAAATTAATTTTTTTTACAGAAGACAAACGCCTGACTACTGAAACACTAATTAAAGTATGTGGTGCTATTCTATGTCATATTTTGACATTTGTCCATACAAATCTGTCAAAAATAACATCCTTGACGATTAATACGGCCTTAAATATTATATTATCGTTTGAGTTTTCGGGAGTTACATACAGTTTACAAAACGACATGTTTAAAAATAAGATAATTTTTAATACTGGAACGCTCGAATAATAAAATATTTGACACTGTATTAGCCACGAATGCCACGATGCTCATGTCAGATTTGTATATAGAAACGTCAAATAATCGACAAATTGAAGATCAGCACACCACTGATAAAAAATAAGTAGTTTTTGAATTCGGGTGCCTTGTATTTATTTACTGCGCGTAGTCTGCGCCGCATCTAAGTATACTCACCTAAAATATTTTGCCAATTCAAATAAACATCTCGTCTGTATCTGGTCGATACCAAGTCGTTGAAGAAAACATTCAGGACCGATTGGTTTTTTAAATCCACGTCGTAGCTGAAACAAGTGGTGAAATTAAAATTTTATTAAAACTTCAATTTCGTTTAACCTGTCGAAGTGCGTTTCGGTCCATAACTCCAAAAATACTCATCGGATCCTCATTTTTTTTATGGACACTTGGGATATTTCCTTTCCATTCCAGCAAAAAATAATCAAAATCGAATCAACGACGAAGAACAGTTATCCACGAGCACATAAACAAAAATTATAATTATACGGTCGAATGGAGAAAATCCTGAAATTAGTCCTTTTTTTAAAGTATTAATGGGAAAAAGTCCTATTAATATTATAAATACAAAAGTTGAGCCAATGGAGGGATATCCCTCCAGATAGATATATATTTATCTTACTCATTCGCGCTCAAACCGCTGGACTAGTATAGCTTATATTCTGCACTAACACATTAGCTGCTTTTAATCCCGGTATTCTCTGCTCTGCTCTGCCAGCTATGGGAGCGGGAATTATTCTCTAAAGGTAACACTAACACCGCAGGGCGCAGTTGATACATTGGCAATAAAATAAATACTTACAAAAAGGGTAATCCTTTTAACTCGGCTGGGTTAGCCAGCCTGCCCATAGCCACCTCTATTGGGTAGTCAAAATGTTCGCATTCTGGGAGGCACTGCCAAGTATTCATAGTTTTATTAGACGACCACTGTGGCGCAGTTGGGTGAACGCCCGGCTGAGACGCGGAGGTCGCGGGTTCGATCCCCGCTACGGGACAAATGTTTGTATGTTCTGCAGATATTTGTTCCGTGTCTGGGTGTTTTCTATCTATAATATGTATGTATTTACAAAAAAAAAAAAAAAAAAAAAAAAAAGTGTATTTAAGTATTATATCAGTCATCTGGTTACCATAACACAAGCATTAGGTTGCTTAGCTTGGGGCTAGATGACGCTGTGTGAAATGTCCCAGGATATTTATTATTTATTATTTATTTATTTTATTGTACACTCCGTCTACTGATTCTATAATACGCACCAAGTTATTTATTAATAAGAAGGAAATGGTTAATAAAAATTAAATTTTAGTAAATGTAACTAAAAGTGGATGAAAGCCTGCCTAAGTAGCACATACTGTACATAGTATTATTTTATCTGTGGTAGCACATTATAGCTTAGTTACACTACAAAATGTAACTATACTTCATTTCTTGAATCGAGCTAATAGGAACAAAAATAAACGCACGTGATTGGTCGTCGAAAATAATTGTATTTCTCGTAATTGGCTAGATTGTCAAATCAATTGTCAATTGTCAAATCTAGCCAATCCAATGAATTTCGACGACCAATCACGTGAGATTATTTTTGTTCCTGTTAGCTCGATTCAGGAAACGAAGTATAGGTAATCTATAATGTGCTACTGTTTGTTTACCCCAATAAAATAAAATAAGTATAAAAGTACCTAGTTTTCATAATTATTCATTCTTTGACTTTAAGTTTAGGCAACTTCTCATGAATAAATGAATGATCTCAATACTTAGATAAACGCCATAAATAAATAATGCGTATGTCCGTACTGTTAATCTAAGATTCAAATAAATAAAAAAGAGCCATTATGCCATCATTATGCCATTCACATCCATTATGCCATCCATCCAGCTTGTGCTAGTCGCATCAATGGGTGTTTGTTTACTTATCTGCAATATGTAAGTAAGTTATATAGTATATAGTATATGAATCATCTGGTTGCCATAACATAACTATTAAATAGCTTGGCTTGGTATTAAATTACCACGAATGTATGGACGCGGAAACTATTGAACGTTTTTCGCTGAAACTTCGAATATAAATTGCATAGTCTATGGACCCAGAATAACTTATGGGCGACTTTTTATCCAAGTAGGCAACAGAGGCACGAGGCCAGGCAAAGTAAGCTTCTTTAATAATATCAATGTAAGATGCTTTGTTTATTTTTGTTACCTACTTAATGCAATCTCTAAACAGTCAATATCTGCAAAGTTGCAAGCACGGTGACGCCCTGAAAAAGAAAGATCAAGTCAAACTCAAAGTCATAATATTTTATTCAATAAGATCTTATTTCTTATATCTTAGTATTAGCGCCAGATGTTTCTGGATGTTTAGGCCTAATTATGTTTTAGCTCAATTCTCTCTCTGACTCAAGACTCTGTCTAATTAGGAAGAGCAGCCGGGAATAACATTAATGAAGAAATAGACTTTGTGGACAACAAGAGACAAACACAAAAACGTGAGACAAATAACAGATAAAAACAAAGTGCCTACCTATAGAATGGCGGACAATAAATAAGCGTAACATTGCAGTAAGCAGGTACTCTCACTCCTCATACTAATTTTATGAAAATCATCAGATCCGTTTCCGAGGTTCAGATTAATTACATTAATATACACCTCGTTTAAAGGTAAGATTAGATTAGATAGATAAGATTTGATACTAAAGAGGAATGTGCTACGATTGTGTATCGAAGAATGCGTTGCTCGGATTGTGTTGTTATATGTAAATAATGTGGTGTCTGTTATGATACCAGCAACACCAGTTTACTCGCACATCTTCAGTTGAAACACTCACATCGTACTCGTAGCAACTTCGGCACGCATAATCGCAGATGTAGTTCTACGAGGATGCCGAGTCAAATATTGTTTAAAACAATGCTTAGACCATGCAAGTCCTCATGACAGTCGATTTAATTGTAATTTATTGAATTTCATTTTTGAACAGGCAAGAAAGTTGCTTCGAATTGACCGCTTACGTTTCACAGGGAAGAAGAAAGGCACGCAGTTGCACACGTCACCAATAACCTTCACTTCTAGAACCGCCATACAGTTGTGAAGGGAGTATCGGGAGAATTCACTGAAATCACTCAACGTATTCTGAAACATAAAATTACAAAGGTTTCTTTGGAGGGTTCTAAAGAGCACCCTATAGGTGATTGACTAAAAAAAATCCCCTAGAGATTGTGTAAAGAAACCTTTAAATTACTAGTTTGATACAGTTCTACGAATAACTTTTTTAAAGCGCAATTTAATAAAATAGCCTTGTAAATGTCCCCGACTCATATCTCTCTGATTAAGCGATAAAATACCTAATTATTGTTATTCAGCCATTGGACATGGCCTTCTGATGGAAGCGTTTTTACCAAATCTGAAACCGTGAGAGTTAGCGAAAAGTTTTATGTTAGGAGAGGTGCTCGATCTTAATAAAAACATTTACAATAAAAAACTTTTTTTCATTTTAAATGATTTCAAACGGGACTTTATCGCGTTATTTGTCTTATTTTATTTATTTCCCGACGTTTGGAATGCGTTACAGCTTTCGTGGTCATGGGCAGACTCTTTCATTTCATTAAGTAAGATCTTCTTTCATTTTGAATGTTTTCGAACAACATCAAAAATATTCTGCTTATTATAAATACTGCCTGTTCAGCCGCTGCTGGTGACTTACGTGACGTCCTCTGTGAAGGCTGATCAGCACTGCCGCTGTTTACCTGTGAAAATCTTGATGCCGCTGGTGATGTACGTTCGCTCTTTAGACAGGCTGATCAGCACCTTCGTAGAGGAGTTCACTATCTACGAGACCAACACTTGGGGAAGTAGATATATACCTCGTCACTATAGTAGCATTGCCGCTGTTCAGCCGTGAACGTCTTAATGCCGCTGGTAGCGTAAGTCCGCTCTGGAGACAGGCTGATCAGCACCTCAGTCGAGGGGTTCACCATACGCACTGGAGAGTCGTGGTTCGGGACGTTGTATGCACTATCAATGAAAACCTGAGAAACAATAATCAGATTAGTTATTCCTCTACATAATCGTATTGATAAATGCAATGGAAATGGTTCCAATATTAGTCACAAATGTAAAAATGTTGCATTTTCAGTGACGGCACAGAGGTAGCACAGACTTATAGCATTGAATAATTTAATATTATTATTGTTATTTAACATTTGGAATCATGTTCTACTCAAAATCGATTGCGATACTTACTATTTTCAATGGTTGTTTACAGGTCGCTTACAAAATATCTATGCAATTTGGTCTTAAGGTAAATATTACGATGTTACTAAGGGTCAGTGGCATTTTGGGCGTAGTTATTTTGGCATAATCCCCATTGGAAGATTATGAGACTGACATTTCCAAAATCCCTTTTCAATTATTATTAAATGTTCTGTGTAATCATACTATACGTCTGCAGGTAAATAATTATCGAAATTAACAACTAATAATCTTAATTGATTGAATTACCTACCAGTGACACTCGTGTCCAATATTTTTTTAATACCGAATCTAATGACAATTTCGGGTTAATCAGTCTTATCCAACAAGCTGGTAAGCTATTAAGATATATAATAGACTGTTTCTTAAAATAGTTTTTGAAAGATTGCAATAATCCAGTTATATTCCTATCTTAAACATTTTATACGCCTTATAAAAATAAGATAAGATAATTTCTTTTAAAAATATAAAATTTTTGCATATTATTGGTCAGTCAGTAAAAATTTGAGCCACACGTTGCGGTCGCCACTCGAGAAGGAATCTAACGCTGAGGATTCTACTAATATTACAAGTATGGATTACCAAATAATAAAAATCCTCATAATGTAGTTTCTAACCTAGAGCCAAATAAACATGTAGCCTTACGACCTTCCATTTGGCTACATTTTGTTCCTACTTTTTTTCCTTTTTTTTCCAGTGCTCCACGCGAAGGGAGCCGCGTGGAGCATAAAGTAGATAGAAGTATCTACTTACTAATGCACCTTCAGAAGCAACTGAAGCGCTGTAGTAGTCTTCGATGTTTGTGTTGAGGAGAACTGTCAGACCCGTCTGGTAGCCGCAGGAGGCGACACGCCGAGGTGTTTTCATTCGCAGCATGTAGTTTCTGACATTTCTGCAAACAATTTCCTGCATATGTTTAGACAAAACTAGAATTTTAATAATTTACTATATATCTTAGCCTATACCTGGCTATGTGTTATTCTAGGTATTTAGCCTGTATTCCAAACATCGCAATCAGTTTTGTAGTTTTTTCATAAAAGAGGGACAAACATACATCTTTATATCCATACTAACAAACTTTCTTATTCATATTAGTAGGATTGGATAGGATAGTAGGAAGTAGGATTAGTAGGATTGTTTTTTGAACTCACCCATCCTTCTTACTTGGCTCCACGGCGTAGTAGTTGAACGTACAGCAGAGGTTGTACATTGTAAACACTTGTTGGAACAGATGGTCGCATCGGTATATCGTATTCTTCCACATGCATTTCTGCACCATGTCGCTGCAATGGTATGCTGGTGATACCTATAATTTTAAACAAAATGTCTTTACAACTAGCTGTTATGTCTATTATCCCCGAATACTGAAACGCATTCTTATCAATGGCAAATTTGACATTTTCCTATACAAATTTTCAAAAAATAACTTTGTTAAAGATACTTATATCGTTTGATTATTCGGGCTTTGACTAGGGCTATATTAGGGCTTAATCTTCGAAGGAAGGATAGAGATAACATTTCAATTTGAAAGAAATGTCTACCGCTCCTGCGATAAAATGAAGTCGTGATCGTATTTAATTTTTTTCATTTCTTTTTTCTAAGAGCAAAAGCATAACGTTCGGTGCCCATGTTTGTCCCGCAGTGGGGATCGAACCAGCGACCTGCGTGCATACCCACTTCACCACAGAGATCGCTCATTGATATTGATTTAAATGTCACGTTCACCAATGCAACTGAGGCCCGCAATGCTTCGAAGGTCATTTCCCGGTGTCAAGCAATATGAGTTCCATTTAATAAAGTCGTTGTTGGAACGATAAATGGATAATCACAGTAGGTTAGTATCGGTTTTTGAGTAGTAAAATAATCTATCCTCGCTCACGAGTATTTTAGTTCATGCATCCGGGGGCATCGTGGCATAGTGGTTCGCGTCGCGACAGAGGCAAGCGGCCGAGACGGGGAGACAGCGACCGTTACTAGATTTAAGCAATGTCACAGAATAAAGATGGCAATGTAGGTATAAGTCTCGAGATAGGAGACAAGAGGCAGTCGGATACCGGCACGGGCGCCCTTCTGTGATTCGGTTCACTTGTCGCGATCTTTTGTCGCTTAGGTCTCGTTCTCTGGTCGCGGTCGCGCCTCGAAGCACCACCTTTGATAATTATCATAATGGACAATGTGTTGATAACTTTTTTAATGGTTAGTCGAAAAAGTGTCATTTATGATAACGTGCACTAAGAATACTCGTTGTTAAGTGTATCATTCAGTTGGTTGGAAATAGGGTAGAAAATGCTGATACGTTCCTTATTTTCTTATAATCTCAGGCTTTCGTTACTGCTTGGCATATTTACAGTTTCACACCATACAATACATATTTTAAAGTACCTATAATATAACACCGATGCACAGACCAAACATAACATTTTTTCTAAGAATTAGCTATTAGGTTATTATGAAGAATAGAATACTTTTAGTCAATCCGTGGATGATGTTGAGGGTTTACTTACTCAAAACGGTTTACGTATGTGTTTACTTACTCAAAACGATGTACCTATGTAGGTATATGATGACTGTTTATTTTCGTTATGTATCTTAACGACTTGAAAAAAAGGATTTAATTACTACGAAACAATTAAACGGAGGCCTAAAGGTAGCCAAAATACTCCGGCTCCGAACTTTTAATAAGTGTGTATTTTTATCTTACAATTTTTGTAAAAACAATTAGATGGTTTCAATGGTCATACTACCATTTGTGATCAAAACTCACGCTTCTAAAGAGAGTTTCCATGGAGACCACATTCAAGTCCAGCACGCGCTGCAGTTCTCGAAGCTGCTGCTTCTGTTCCAAGGTCGCCTCGAACATCGAGTGGAGCAGGGGGATCAGACGGAGGCTAGCAAACACAGACTCCTTCGTCACGTTCTCTGGGAGAGACCTGAAAAGATAGATAGATAGATAGATAAAGGTCTTTATTGACACACACACACACACACACACATTACAAACAGGTTCAAAGAAGAAAAAAAAAATATAACAAGTTCATAACTAAACCTACACATGGGCAACATACAAAAAAACGATAAAAGAAACTTTACTAGGAAGTGTAGGTACCTCCGAGTAAAAAGGAACTGAGTGCCAATAGGTCTGTGCTGTGGTGGGTGAGTCAGAAGGGACAGTCTCAGCTTTTTGTTGCTTTGCGCCTTCGTCAGTCGCAAAGCAACACTGATTTTCAGACTGTGCCTGGGGGGGGGGTTCGTGAAAAGGTTAATCTTTTGTGAAACAAGCCTTTAAATTTTTATAGGAGGCAATTTTGCCTGTAACCCTGTATTTGTGTTTTGCGGACATTGTTGAGAATAGGCACAGCATCTAAGCCATCCAACTACTCAGCTTAGCCGGCTTACATTTCACACTGCGGAATTATGCCTATTACTAGTATAACATAACTTAAATTACTAGAGTAAAAGTGAGTTGTATGCGCTAGTAGCTTTTTGCCGCCATAGCTAAAGTTAACGATTGAAAAACAAAGACTGTCAACATAATAACCTAATTATCACGAAACAACGCACAATAAAAGTCTTGGTCATCTCATCTCACTTTATTGAGTTGGTAAGTTCAGTACAACAAACTTTCTCTTTACATTGTGTTTCTTGTCTCTCGCAGCAAATCCGCCTATCTAATAATAAACATTATAATAAACATATTATTCTTGTAATAAGATATTTCGATGCTTATAACTATGATCAATAGAATGTGCAAGTACAATAAAATAAAACATAATTTTCTCGTAGCAACACGCCTCGTAGCACCGTAGAGGCGTAGACCTTACGTAGCATACGAAGAGCTTCAGTAATTTCTTGATAAATAACAACATACTGTTCTGTAACTAGACTAACGCTACCTAAATCAAGCAAAATATGTATAAAAGTAAAAGTCCGATGACATTATCAGAAAAAGAGTTGGCCATTTGCTCATTCATAGGAAATTACTCGATAATAAAATTAAACTTACATATTAGAAGCAAACGACATGGCTGCTTTTTTTGAAACCATGTTCAAATCGCATATCGTCACAGCTGGAAACGGCACGTCCCAGATGGCACCTTGAGTACTTTCTATCACCTGAAATCACTGAGATTTTAACAAAAGATTTACAATATAGAATACGGAGACAAGAAAGTACGGAGTACAGTGGAAAAATTACAATGATTTTGGAACTTTCAACTGCAATTGCTACACATTGATGAATGAAATGAAACCGAATCAATAAACAGGGTAGGGCACAATTTTGGATCCTTAAAAGTACCATTTTCGTAAGAAAGTAATATTTATTTTTACAAAATAACTATTTCCATTTTCAATATTTTAAATACTTGAAGAAGCAAGCTGAAATACTGTCCTATTTATATATCTATACTATCTATACTTATACTAATATTATAAAGAGGTAAAGTTTGTTCGTTTGTTTGTTTGACGAAGGTAATCTCTGAACTACTCAGCCGATTTCAAAAATGCATTTTGATGGTTTAACGCAATACAAATGCTATAATTTCATCTTTGTTGACTTCCAAGGGTTTATAACTGAATTCAGTTACTCACTTACAATAACAAAACTTAAAATATATCAAAATTGAAAACAGTTATGCTAAGCCAGTTTCATACAAATCTAAAAAAGTTTGAAATGAAAATAAAAATTAGAAAGGAGGTGACGTGCCCGTTACAGCCTACCATTGAGGAAGCAGTAATGATTGCTCTGAGCAGCCTACACATAACAAACTAAAACTGAATTGTAAATGTAAACAATGGCACGAGTATATTTTTGGATAATTTTGAAGGATATAGATAGGTACCATCTCCTTCGTGGTTGATGTTTTTAGTAGTCGAGGAAGCAGTAATAGCCGGTATACCGATTGAGTGTACTCACCGTGACAATGGGGTTTCTAGCATACCATCTGTAAGCAGTTGCCACAAAATAACCAGCAACAGCGATGCACACCACCACAGCCAACGCCCAACAACTCCTATGGTAAATCAAAATCACTTTACATCTTAATAATCATTATCATCATCCACAGCCTATAGGTCCCCTGGTGGTCCTTGGGTGTCAGTAGGCCTCCCTTCATAAACGCCACAATTATAGGTCCTGTGCTATGCCAAGCCTGGAATTGCCCGCAACATCTCAAATAAAACACATAAATGTTTAAAGTAAGAAATAGCTAATTTTAATACGCATAACTTTAAGATTTCGATCGCACGCATATTAAAAATAGAATTTAGAAATAGAAAATTAAAAATAGTTTTATCTATTTTCCACTTAATTTTGTAAGAAGTAAATAAATAATAAATAAATAAGGTAGGTGCATTTCTGTTCATAACTCAGAAGATTCTTGTCAGATCTTCAAAATACTATGTTGACTTGAAAGCTTTAACTCCGAAGGTGGTCCCTACCTACCAGTCTACTTTTGACGTAATAATGCATAAAAAAAAACGGTTAATCAAAAAACCTTTTCCTTTTTAACCTAGTTCAAAAAAGACGATGTTCTTTTAGACAATTCACAAACTATCTCGGCTAAGATCCGTGTATAATGGGCTGAACTACTTGAAATCAGTAAAAGTGGCGTTTTGTGTCATTTTATTTATTATTTAAAACCGAGACGGGATATCTTTATACATTGTCTAAAGTCAAGTAATAGTCGCTGTAACCTATGCTGTAACCCGTCTCGGTCTCTGATCGCAGTAGCGCCGTGCACTATAACGCAGTAGGTAGGTATAGTCAGACTGAAATGCCGCATGTTACCTTTCAACATTGCTAAGATCATCCATCACAATATACTTATATCCGTGCAAATCTGTCCTCTTGCAAAACTCCACGAATTTAGCAAGTAAGAAACCCTTTCTCGTCGGATGCTGCTCACCGCTGCCTTTTCTCTGAATACCTATTACTTTTTTTGGTCTTGTAATTCCGTAGGGATACATTGTCTGAAAAAACTTATACGAACGTTGAATGTCTACAGCGAGTGAGTGGAAACTGGCGGCATTTATAAAAGCTCTACGTGATTTGTCAGGTGACACACTAGTGAATAATTACAATACCTACCTCAGATCGGCTAGATAATGATATTTATTTATCGACCCCCTACTTCGTTTGAGCGTGGTAGTTTTGCATTCGACAGTAGGTAATTAAACGTTGGATTGCCGCAACAATTACTAATGAACGTTGCTTCTTTTGTTCACTCTCATAAATAGGTATAATCCAACTTTGTATGTATAATGAAATGTACCTACATTAGTTGTACAACCACAGAATAAATATGTACCTACAACAACTATATAGGTACCTACTTTACGTGAGGTTAACATTTTTTTCAAATTGCTTTTTTTCTAATGATTTGTAAAAGGTTTTAAGTTTCGTTAAAAAAAATTGCACAGGGGTTTCAAATTAAACTATTTTATTTATAAAAAAAAGGATGTCTTCATGGTTCAAGTTGCATTGGAAATTAGCTCGCTTAAAACATTTATAAATCAAAGAGTTCCGGGCGATCTATTAGGTACTAGTGATTGTACCAATAGAACTTGATTTAGGTATTTGGTGACTATGACAACTATCTAATGGCAGGCGCCCCGTGCTTTGCAGGTCACGTTCAAATGTCACCCTCGCGTACCTATATATAAGTGTTTAAGGCCAACAGGCGGCCTTAAAACTTTTTCCACTAGGTAATGGATCATGAAATAATAGGACCAATGCTCCTCTTTTACGTTGAGATTCACAATCAATTCCGACAAAAAACCTTAACAGTCCAAATTAACCGAACACAAAGATCAAAACGTGTGCCCGCATAATAAGGAGAAATTTACCAAATTAGCCTTCACATTCAAGACTTAAAGATTCGGCTAAGTCAGTTTTCATAGATAAGTAGTACCTACTTATACTCGTTTACAAAATTGAAGAAGAATTTGCTTCATCAGTGTGTGTGGTAGGTGGTTCTGACAGAAGATCAGATAATGACCTTACCGTGACTTAATTTTATTTAAGGCAAAATATTTGTTGGGACCGATCCTTAGATACCTATAGCGGTTAGCGTTTAGCTTTATAAGAGACAAGAAACCGAGACGGGAGATAGCGATATAAGAACGTAACTTTAGGCAATAAACCTCAGTTCGCAAGCGAGACCGAGGCAGGATAAACCTTTGTACATAGCACACGAGACCGAGACGTTAGTCGCGGTCTCGGTCTCCGGTCGCAGTCGCGGCGCGAACCACCACCCAGGCCCGTAATCTGATATGGCCCGTCCGACGCTGATGAGGTTGAGATATAGTCGGTAAGCAGTTTCAAATGTACTCTTGCACAAATAAATGCTATATTTATAGTTTATTGCAGGTACCTAATTATAATTGGCTATCAAGGAAAACAAATTTTGTAATCACATCATCATTATTTGTCAGTTAATCAAAACTACCTACAACATGAGCCACATAATCGCTAATGGGCGCAGATTTTAAAATTCATTGACTTAATAAAAGTAAACAATATCAAACCTTTTTTAGCCACGCTAATTTATGAAATGGTTAGTGGCTAAGCCTGGATTTTCTTTCAGCTCGAGGTCAGAACAACCTACATAAGCCCGATTTCGTAAAAAAAAACGCAGCAAAGAAATGCGCTATAAACTGCCTAAAGTTGTCATATTCTTCTAATGGAAAACTGTATACGTAATCTCTCTACCTAAATGACTCTGTCTGTCATTATCACGCAGGTAAGGTAATATAATAAGGTAAGATATTTTGATTTGATTTGATTTGATTTGACCTTACCTGCGTGATAGTGAGAGAGTCATATGGGCCACGACCCATACGGGTTACACGATGTGCGAAAACCACCTTCCGAGTAGGGCTAGAATTCTTGAACCTAAACAGAAAATTGTTGGTACCTAAGTACCTACTAGGCCAGCTACTACTACTTAATTTAGGAATTAAGGCGATTGTAATGCGCATGTAGATAAGCTTTGACGCAAATCGAATCAGCTATATTGGCTACTTACTGCGTCAATAGTGATTAATCTGATGGCAAGTTTGTCAATTGATCTTGATTGATAACATTATTTTAATGATAACCTAATCTACTCAAGGTAGGTACCTAAACAACGATAAAAGTTCCAAATTTTGCGAAGTATCATCATCTTATAGGTAGGTAGGTATAGCATCGTAGTTGAAGGGAGGAGTCCTATGTAGTTTCGAATGCTGTCATTTCGACGCACGCTATTACGGAAAATAATTTCAAATAGGTAAGATAGCATTTAACGAATTCGCAAATACATACCAGGTTTTCTAGATGCAACAATTGCACGATCAAAATTTTTATGTAGACGTGTTTCTAGATATTGTTTACTTAATACCTATGCATATTTACCTATAGATGTCAATATAGGTAAGTACCTACTTGTACAACACAAGATAGGGCAGACTCAAAGACAGGCTACAGAGGTTTAAAATTAACCTTGTAGGTACCTACTATATAAAAGCAGGCATAAATAAATAACAGTAATTTACATGGCACATTTTGATTTTTTTCACGGTCGTTAGTGCGTCAATCGTCAGATTCAACGACCATATCAGGAACGATCTTAATTACGGTACAAATTACAATCACGCCAGTGAGTGTGTGGAAATGATAAATACCAATGGAGCACCGATGTAAACATGAGGACTGGAGCTGCATTTACATTGGCTACCTACTCGGAAAATTCGGCAAACAAAACAAATCTCAAAAAAAACTGGTACGTAGGAACTCAATAGGCACCTATTTAAAATAATTTTATTTTAAGTGGTAAGTATTTAAAATAAATAAATTATACTTACATTTATCTATATTTTAATGTATTGTAATTATTCAAACATCTATTGATTGTTACTGGTCATTTGACTGACCTAAAATAATTTGAATTTCATGAGTCAGCAGGTAAGCAAAATAATAATATTAATTAAACAGCATTCAACAAGTAGGTAATCAATAATCTGTTAATCTAGAATATACGTTATCCTGATACCAAATTTCATTCAAATCCTGCCAACCGGAGCCGTTTGAGCGTGAAAGAGAAACATTCACACTTAGATAGGTAGGTTCACACTTGCAAAATGCTTTAGCTGTAGACTAACAAATGTAGTTGCCTATGCTAAATGTAAAAGGAACTTCTAACTACACACTTCTTATTCCGATTTCTAAAATTTAGGTAAAAACAAGCATTCACCTGCTTTCTATATGAAATTGTGGGTACTTACAAAAGTTAAATAGGTATTGTAAAGCTATCAACAGGCTGTGTAATTCCCACGATTTATGGCATGCCATGGCCCATTAGTCGAGGTAATTGGCGTAGATATTCAATTTATCATGTCGGATTTAGTGAGGGATTAGATTATGAGATAAGTGGGTAGGTGTTTATTTATCTATTGATCAAATGATCAGCTGCCCTATTCCACCGAAATTAAATAAATAATTAAGGCCTCGTTACACACCCTGTGCTGCACTCCTGCCGTTTTTTTCTCTAAAAATGTTGGTAAATCATTCTCTTTTTTCCCAAACTCCGTCGCCAGAGTTGGCCACTTGCTCCTCAGAGCAATCATCTTCTCACTTGCTCATACGAATGAACGAACGACCTCTTCTCGAAAATAATCTGAGAACACAGCTAAGAGTACCTACATACGTGACATCCATCAATAAGGTTTACTGTGAGGTCTTCTGTGGCGAAGCCGCTCTTCAAACAACCATTCTACATCGCACAATCTCCTCTTGAATACATAAGCAGGGTAAATGTGTAAATTTCCTATTTCGGGTTGTACCTACCAAGGACGATATTACTCACATTATCATAGTAACTATCTACCTACCTATATAGATTGTTACACACAGGCCCCTTTTCCGACTTGGCAGGAGCTCCAAATGTTCTTATATTTGCCCTGGAACTCCCAAGAGATTAAAAATGTCTCTGGTTACATGGCCATGTGAAGTGCGCCGCGTCATCCTTCCTCCAATCCCACCTAAGATTCCTTAAAATTGCCTACTGCGCAGCTTTTCCCCTCAGCGGTCTTTTTACGTGACGTGTGTGACGCGACCTAAACAATATGTTTTTTGATCAACGTCGATCGAAGATATCGATCAGCGATCGATCGATTGGTGTGGTATGGACACACCGCGGTTCACACCTTTTTTCTGAACAGCGTTTTGGTGTGTCTATATGGACATCAAAAGCCGAAATAAAATAAAAGAACTAAGAGTTTCAATTAAAAAAAAATATGCCATTCAACGAGGTAACGCTGCCAGCCTTTTGGGCACCCTACCTGCGGCCGGTGACCTGAACTCTGTATTCTATCTTTAGGTGATACTAGGTTAGAATACAGAGTTCATTTTTATTAAATTAGTTTTTAAGTAGTGTAGGTATTTTTTGTTTGTTTCTGATATAAAACTTTGTTTGAAAAAATAAATAATAAATAAATTGTAAAAAAAAATTACAAAGAAAAACTTCATTTCAAAAATACATTTATTTTATACATACCTTAATACAAAAATCACAAACATTACATTTTAATCTTAAGGACCTAAGAGTACCTACCTCCTCATACTCGTATTAAGTTTATTGAGAAGTATCTACTTATGGAATTTAGTCGATTCTAAGATGTAAGACAATGTTGATATATTATAAACTACTTAATTACTAATTACATAAGTCGCGAGACGTTTGCCCAGCAGTGTGACAACATACTCGTAGGAAGATTAAAAAAAAAGTAGAATACAAATATAATTATCACAACTGCATTCCCAGGAAGCAGTAGACATTTATTTTTGATCTTTAGAGCTATTTTAGATCCTTATGGGGTAGTCAGAGGTATGTCCAAATTATATATAGATATTTGGTACATGCCCACATCTTGCAGATGTTAACTTTCCATACGTGACAGATTGAAAACCCATCGACGTTGCTAGAAAGCTAAAACGCCGTCTGAGCTAATGTAAGCTTAATAGAGTTCATTATGAGAAACGGGGTGGTCTTTAGGTGTCCATGAACTAGTCTTTTTGTAATATGTATGTATGTACCTAACCTACCTATGTATAACGACAATTTGTTAATAATGTAATTTCTATCTAATTACAGTGGGTGAGTAAGCTAATACCGTGTTTAATTTACGTTACTTATCTTTACTATACACCTACTTATATGTCTAAGTTTCAATTGACTCGTCCTTTAATAGTCGGGAGTAAATAATAAATTATTTTACTTAAATTATACCTACCTAAATCCTTTTACCCTAAACCAATTAATCTTAGCACAATAATTAACAATAAGAATAAGAATATTTTTTTTTTATTACACAATTTGAGTTTTAAGACACTTACAAATATTAATAAAAAGCAATAGCGTTTACGCCTTGGTGTACGGTATACAATACCGTATGTGAGTGCATTCTAGTCGCTTTCTCAGCGCTTTAATCCGACAACCGTTAATTTTGACCCGGTGCGGTGTAGCGAGGATAGTATATATATACCCATAACCCATACAATTTGAAAGATAACAATACGCTACTTCTTATGTCCTTACTGGGTAAAGCTACTAAGTTGTATCTTTTTCATACGCTTATTATTATTTATTATTATCCGCCCTCAATGTCCCACTGCTGCTAGGCAAAGGCCTCCCCCCATTCTTTCCATTCATCCCTTTCCTGTGCTAGAATAGTCCAGTCGGCACGGAATTTGAAGAGTTCGTCCCTCCATCTCGTCCGCGGTCTACCGCGAGGACGTCGCGACGTATCGGGCAACCACTCGGTGGTCAGTTTGGCCCACTGGTCTCCCGACATGCGGCAAACGTGACCAGCCCAGTCCCATTTAAGCTTGGCGGCTTTGATGGCTACATCGGAGATCTGTGTTCTGGAACGCAGCTCGGTGTTACGAATACGGTCAATTCGCTTTACTTCGAGTATGCTGCGCTCCATTGCACGTTGACAAACCTTGAGCTTGTAATTTTGGATATTGGTCATAGACCAGATCTGCCCACCATAAGTGAGAACGGGGAGGATACATACATCCATCAATTTGCGCTTGAGAGATAAAGGAAGATCTCCTTTCATCAAGTCGCCCATGGACCAATAACTCCTCCAGGCATTTTCAGTTCGCCGAGCGATTTCCTTTTCTTGCCTGGACTCGAAGGAGACTATTTGGCCCAAGTAGATGTAGCCAGCACCGCATAAGCTGGGCCGGGAATGGGTTATTATCCATTTATAAGTAAAAACTAGCAGCGCCCTGCGGTTTCACCCGCGAAGGTCCCGTTCCCGCGGGAATATAGGGATTTTCCCGGCAATTATTCGAATTTTTCTCACCATATAAACCTTCCCTAGACCTCCACGAACATTTCAAGATCAAAACAAGATAAATCCGTTCAGCCGTTCTCGAGTTTTAGCGAGACTAACGAACAGCAATTCATTTGTATATATAAGATAAGAAGAAGAAAGAAGAAGAAGATAAGAAAAGATAAGAAGAGAAGAAGAAGATAAGATAGTAGAATTGATTAACATTCTCTCACCCACTCAAAAACTAAAAGGACTGCGTTAAACGCAAAGTCCAACTCTATTTACAACAATAATGAATAAATGCATTATCAAAACCATAGAATTCACTATCACTATCAATAATTTGGCACAAGTTCTGATATGTCTGTACCGTTCTTCACGAAATGCGGCCATTCTTTTATAATATCGAATAACTTATCCCCGGGACTCAGGGTTGAGGCTAGCTGTCTGTGTCCAAATAGTTTGTAGTCTTTGGCAATTTTGCCTAGTTCTACGCCCCGTTTGATGAGTTTTATGGCTGCGTCGATTTGTTTCTGAGGCGGAGGGTTAATGTTGAATGTGCCTACGAAGGCAATGCCTATGCTGTACTTGTTGTATCCAAGTGTGTGAGCACCTTCGTAGTCCCAGCCTCGACCGAAGTATGCGGACCCATCGCCGGCGACTAAGAAGTTATAGCCAATGTCGAACCAACCGCGAGACTCCACGTGGAACGTCTGGATTAGACGCACGCGCAACACGCATTCGCTCTGAAACGAAACGAATTGGGTTGAGTTATTGCAAACTAATTACAACAGATGCCAGAATTTCGCCCGCATAAGTTGTATGTCGTACCACGTAAAAAGAACGCAGAGGGAAAAGTTGCGCAGTAGGCGAATTTAAGGAATCTAAGGTCCGATCGGTTTTCGTAAGCGAGTGACGCAAACATACCCCCTCCCGTTTACCGTCGTCCTTTTTACGTGGCGCGACTTATACCTAATGTACCTAAGTGGTGCTTTGCTTATCTTTGAAATTATTGTGACGTTTGTCTATACAAATCTGACAAAAGCATCTGTTAATACGGTCTCAAATATTTCAGTATGCGGGCGTAAGTCACTGGTTCCGTCGACAATTTTGATGTCGTACGTAAGTGACTTTATAATATTTTGTAGTGAAAGTTAGAATTAGAGTTTTATTATCATTCTAATATTCTACTTTCAAACAAACAAACGTTACCTCTTTATAGTATTAGTATTGATAGTATTGACTAGCAGAAGTCCCGGTTTTGCATGGATGTAGTAATGAAACGGGTTGTTCCTAAAGTACTCCATTATATTGTTTAAAAAAGATAAGAATCTCATACATTGGTTTCCCAATCTACTCTAAAGAATTATTTTGGAGTACTTTGAGAACAACCCAATGAAACTACCTGATAAAATATAGATTATAACCCGACAGTTCATTCTACACATCAGTGAATGAATTTTTTTAAATGAGTTGTTTCGGAGAATACCTCCGTCAAACATACAAACCAATATTACCTCTTTATAATATTAGTATAGACACACCCGTGTCGCTCGCTAGTACCTGATAAGAGCATCCCTCGGTGTCAGTGTGAGTGATGATGACCCAAGGCGCCGGTAGCCTCAGGATATCTAGAGGCTTCTCAACCGGCCGCGCGAGCCAGTCCGTCCTCGACACTATGCGGAGGTGATTAGGAGCAATCAACAACGGGTTTGCTGAAAACATACCACGTATCATCTACATATGTATACAACACTAGCTGATAACTCAGCAGGGTACCTGGCCATTTTGCAGGTTATGTATCTGATACTGTATCGAGTGTAAGGCTCGTCCACACCTACATACTTTCATGATACAGTATCAGATACATTACATGCTATACTCTGTTCACCGAGGCGATCGAAAAATAAACAAACTACATGATGTGTTGTCCATAAATTTTGGTACTTATGTAGGTATTTTGCTAACGTGTAAAGGAACCATTTTATTTTATACTAGCAGCACGTCCCGGTTTTGCACGGGTGTACTAATGAAACTACCGGGATAAAATATACACTATAACCATCCCGACAGGCCTTTCTATAGATCGGAGAAATTAATTTTGAAATCGGCTGAGTAGTTTCGGAGATTACCACTGTCAAACAAACAAACCAACATTACCTCTTAGTAGATAGTATGGATAGTTGAGGAAGAGTAGCGAAAACAGAGTTTGGTGGACACAAGTGCAACTTCCCTACTCTTCCTAAACCTTGTACCATGTATTTTGACGATTTTGAAGTTTTTCGTACTAAATGGTAAACATCGTATAATGTCATAACTATGACGAGTTAGCCTAGGCGCGCACTAGGCAGCCAGGCTGCGCAGCCAGGCTGCGGCAGCCAGTAAAACATATGACCATTGGCTGCCGCAGCCGAGATTTCGTGGCTGCCTAGTGCGCGGGCTCCTATACAACGTCATATGTTTTACTGGCTGCCGCAGCCTGGCTGCCTAGTGCGCGCCTGGGCTTAAACAACAGTTATAATGCCTGTCCTTCAAATTCAGACGATAAGAACCCGTAAGAACTATATTTTTTAGGTATTTCCCCAATAAATGTCTACCTACAATATTAGGTGGTTATATTCTGAAGGTTACAGTGCAAATTTATCATTTTACAGTAAAGTAAAGTAAAGTATTTTTATTATGATGTTAAACAAAGATTTTTCTGATTTCTTATGCAGGTATGCCATAATTATCTTTTTTAATATGTTTATATCAAAAATAAGACAAAGCAGATAAAAATTTCTTTAAGAATCAAAAGTACCTTGTACATCATATGGTTCTTTGCGATTTTTACTACTAAGCTTCTTAGCTGTGTTAACAGTTCGCTTATCACCAACCACTTCCTTTGTTAGTATTTTGTACACCCATAAAATTGTTAGCAGCACCACCAAGAGAGATATGACAATTAATTTCATGTTTTCAATACATATCACCTCCACCAATGAGTCTGAAAAAAATAATGATATGGAATCAGGGTGCGGTAAACATAAACATATTTACTGATAACCAAGTCAACTGAAAGTAAACGCTGTTGGGAATATTCAAGGATTAATTTTTTTCTTCATTAACTTCAGGAACAATTTGATGTATTGAAAACACAACATTCACATTTTCATTTCATTCACATGTTGTGTGTTGTTTAGGCACGGTATTTAATTTCAAATAAAGTTCCCATTAAATGTTTTTCAATTATTCTGCTTTTATTGATCATGTCGTAACTTTCAGTTTGACTTGAAAATATCAATGTATTGGTATTTATCGTAACAAAATATCAATGTATTGGTATTTAGCTATTCAGATAGATCTACAACTCAAAATGTTGCCGTGTTCATAACGATGAAAATAAAAAGGACGACAACTTCTTTAGTTAGTTTAATATTAGTTTTGGCGACATCAGAATCGCCACCATTGTGTTAGTCACTTTATTATTATTACACAACTACGCACTACTCTAGTGTATGTTTTATCTGCAAGTACTTATTAGTTTTTTTATGACGGTAAACAATTGACGGAAATATCGGTGAACGTTAAAAGAAAACATTCAACAGAACATAGAAAATCTTCCTGTTTTTGAAGTTGGTTTAATATTGAAAACTACATTCGAACTACATTCAATTTTGTATATTTTTATGTGTTTACAACTTGTACTATCAAGATAAATTAGACTTATTTACAAGCTGTAAACGAAAGTCATTCATATTAGGGTAACTTACCAATGCCCATATTGAATGACTTAACAGAATTATATAGGTACTGTATGGAGGTAGGTAAAAAAAAAGAACGAAATTCTAGTTTTATCTAAACTTATTACTACTAAAATTATATAAAAAGCGTAGGATTGCGGTAATAAACCTTTGACCCATGTTTACACAATGAAAATGATAACAATGAATAACCTAAACAAGTTATTTTAATTCACAAGGATATTAATAATAGGATTATTTTAATGAATCTAGTTTAAAGCTGTTTTGAACCAAATAGAAGCTGTTAGAAGTTCAATCACATGATCAAAAATTCTTGTGTATATAGCTTTGGGTGAAAAGGTTTCGACCACAATATTTAAACGCTACTTTGTTTATGTTTGTTGTGTGTTGTTTGTTACAAGTAAGCACATCCTAAACACACTCATAATTTTTATGAAATTATGGGTCTCCCTGTGACTACGAGAGCCTTGGGAAATAAAATAATAAAGTAAAAAATATGTGATAAAGTCCCGTAATTTCATACAAATTATATTAATATATAATATAAGATCCGTCTAAAGATTGTGAAAGCTTAAATTGTACTATACTTTAACTATACTATAAGTTGTCAATTATAAATAAACATACTTGCTGCTCTTTCTTCATTGTTAAACCCTGGCAAGTCATTGGTCTGGGACTGCCTTGAGAGGGTTATAGACAAAATGGCGCATATACCTCCAACCACAACTATACATACTGCAGAAAACATCAGCTTCAGCCACAGTTTTAGCTCAAGCTTCTTGGTAGCTGAAAGTATTACAAGCCTTAAGTCTTTAATCTTCTTCGTCAATAAAAAATAATTTTTGTTTCTTTGTCTTGCTAAAACTCAAGTATGGCTAGACCGATTTTGCTAATTTTGTTATAGAAATGTGGCAGAGGCCCTAGCGAGGATAGTTAACTATGCAACTCGAAAACCGATGGTAGGGCTACAGATCAGGCAGGATTTAAATAATGGACTTATTCATAAGTATTTGTCATAAATTTTTAATATCGGTTTCAAATACGTTTTTCATTTTTTACTTCTAAGGCAACAAAAAGAGATAGCAATAGATTTAATATTGGTTTTAGCACATAATCTTTTGCTATCTCTTGTCATGAACATAAGTTTAAAGAGATAAAAACATTCTGTACTTACTATTTTATATTAAATTGGCATTTTTTTATGGATAATGGGGTGTGGTGTGTATAATTCTAAATCAAGACTTTCTAAATTTTTAAGTGTAGTGTTGGCATAACCTGTCTGTAAATCTGTCAATTATTACATTTATTACTTACTTGATTCTTTTTGTAGTTTAGAATCAGATCTAGTGGGAATGGATGTCGCCTCGTCTTCCGTGTGTTCATATCCTGGATTGTCATGTTCAGAGCTGTTGTGAACAACCTGTTTAATAGTCACAGGGCCATTGAAATAGGTGTTGTTACCAAATTGTACATTTTCCGAGTTAGCGACTGACACACTGCCGAACACAGGAGCTGTAGGCTTCACTAGGTCTTGCGGCGACGTAGACAAAGTGCTAACCTCCCTTGAACCTTTATAAACTTTATCCTCCTCATCATCACTCTCACTTTTTTCTTCGACTATTTGGAATTCACCGAGGTCGCCTTTTACCTTGATTCCTAAATTATTTTCTTCAACCCTAGGACCGCAAGTCAAAGCCATCTTCACAATCGCGGAAGTTCATGATCCAAGAATTGTAAAATTTCAAGAAATTGAAAAAATCATTCTGAATGGTAGGTAGGTAGTTATGTTCATGAAATCACTTCTCAATCCTGATTATACTACTTTTAGGATTTTCTTTCTACATAACCCAATACACTACACACTAACCACTTGCTTAAATTAAAAAGAGGGAAACAACGTAAAACACAAACAGAAAAATCACAGACTTCACAGCTATACAAAACAGTACATACAAGTAGTACTGTACTAGGTTATGTTCTGTCTTTTTGGAAGATTTGTCACACACACACAAGTCATAATTCATTTGGCTGTCACTGTCATTCAGGGAAATTGCCAAAATAGAACTATTCAATATAGTTTTTTTTCTCTGTGGTCTCTTTGAGCGAGAGGCAGGCAGGGCTGGATTTCGTTGTCGAAGGACCAGACCAACAACACTGAAGTGGAGTGTATGTGGGGTGGTGTTTTATATTTATCCTGCACTGGATTCAAGCTTCAAAGGAAATTCAGTTTAGGTTTTCTATTTTACACTTGTACACTATTATCTACACTTTACACTTTTACAGGAACCAACTTAACCTAATTAACTGTTCTTAACACTTTCAAATATTAAACTGTAGGTACTTTACACATGAACTGATCTGAATTTGTACCATTATTTTACGCAGTGCAGTGTTGAACTTGGTTTAAACCCGATTTTTTATTGAGAATTGATCATTTTTGTAAACAAAGATAATCATCATAGATTATATTTTGTTTTGATTGGATGGATTTTACTCCCATTTTATTCCTATTACCTACTTAAACTTACCAGTGTCTTAAATAAATAAATATTTTGTGGTAAATCATCATCATCATCCACATCCCGACTTTACTCACAGCAGGCCATAGGCCTCCCTCAGTTTGTGCCATCCACTACGGTCCTACGCCATCCATTCGCCATGCGCCATGCTCCAGTAGCTTAGGTAAATTTACCTTACTTGTACTTACCCACATATTTTTCTTAGGTAGGTAGGTAGGGACTTAGGTACCATGTTTTTTTGGAGGTCTGAATCCAGCCCTGGCCAAGAGTAACGGGTAACGGCGCGCGCAACGTGCAACGTGTAGACGTAGTAGTTCTTTCTTTTTCTTTCTTTCACACCTTGATTAAGTGTTTTGGGTTGTGTTGTGTTGAAAAATTTAACACTAAACTTTCCAAAAATGAGTGAAGAAGATGTTGAAGTAATTTTAAAGGAAACTTTAGCTAGAAGAGAAAGATTTTATTTTAGGCCTCCTGGTACGAAAACATTAATTTATGTTTACTTTGCAAAATACTTATTCTGCTAACATTATGTATCTCCTACCTTTATTCTCTTGTGTTTCTCTGTAGGTACCTAATACTACTTAAGAAATTTGTTCCTCCAAAAAATCAAATCCATTTTTTTTTTGGTTTTTATGTAGGTAGAACCACCTAAAATTTTTGTGTACTTAGCTAATTTAGTAAAACTACCAAAATTGTGTTAGCTACCTAAGTACATTTGACTTAAATTAGAATTGATTATTGGTGTGAATTAGCAAAAAACCAAATCCATTTTTTTTGGTTTGTAGTTAGGCATTTTTCATGTACCTACCTACCCACCTATAATTTTTGTGTACTTAGAGTAATTTAGTAAAACAACCAAAATTGGGTTAGCTACCTAAGTTCATTTGACTTAATTTAGAATTGATTGTTGATGTGACTTAGCTTAGCCCATTCAATATGCAGTCGCAGAATGAAAAGGTTCACCACCTTGCGTTATTGCTTGCTAAGTTTGATAACCGTTTGACACAACCATCAACATATTCAATGGACACAACACCCTTGGCTTGTCACCATCCTCTCTCCCACTGCTGGGAATATGCCTCCCTTTGTTGTTGCCATTGCTCACGGTCCTGCGCTTGCCTGATCCACTTGGCCTGTAGCTCCACAGTTAAAGGTCACAGCTCATTAGAGCCATCTGTCACCCAGTCCTCACTGCCTTGCCTTGTGGGGTTAGTATTCTTTATTATGAACTTGTATGGGTATGCGCTCACTACATCAACTCCGTAGCGTCACCGCATCACCTCGGTTGCAAGCTAGCCGCGCGACAAGGCGGTGTGAGGTGGGTCTAAAGAGCTGTGACCTTAATTAGTGCTTGCAATGCATCAAACAAATGAAGTTAGGCACTGGAAAACCTTTTCATTCTGCGACTAAATATGACAAACATGTGTTTTGATTGCATTCTTTTCTGTGTTAGTGTATTATATTATATTAAAAAATACTATATTTACAGGACAAACTAACACTGTGATGGTGGAGTATGGGGGAAGAAACAGTGCATATGACTGGGTCAAAAAAATATTCCTTCCACAAGGCTACCCAGACAGTGTCAGTAAAGATTACCTATCATATCAAATATGGGATACTGCTCAAGCATTCTGTAGCACTATTGCAGGTAGAGTACCTACCTATATACCAAAACATAGATATATATTTTACTTTCACAAATTGCTTGTTTATTACCTCAAACAAATTGATTATAAGTAGGTGCATTGTATTGGTAAATTCTAAGTAATTTTTAATAATCTTTAAATTATGTTGCAAGCTAGCAATTCAATAAATAATATTCAGCTTAGGATCTAAAAAACAAAAATGGTTTAGTTACAGCCAGTCTCAATAACCAATCTATCTCAGTTGTAGTAGATATTTCATTTAGCGCATTTTGTATGGAAGTAATGCCAAAAATAAATACAAAATAAAAATACTACCAGCAGTAAGCAAAAAAAATTGATAGGTTACTAAGACGGCGGAGGTATTGGATCCACTCATGTTCAAGTTTGCAGCGGGCTTGATGCTATATTCCGTCCTGTTGGAGATAAAATTGAGAGATCAGAGACGAAAATAAGTACCTACTAGGTATAAGTCGAGCCATGTAAAAAGAACGATGAGGGGAACGGGAGGGGGTATGTTATTGCATGGGTCACTCGCTCACGAACCAATAGCACGCGCTAAATAATGGTGTGAAGTGCGCCGCCTCACTCTCCACCAATCGGATCTAAGGTTCATTAGAATCGCCTACTGCCACTACAGCGCAGCTTTTCTCCTCAGCGTTCGTTTTACGTGGCGCGCGACCTGTATTTCACTGACCTTAAGGATCACTTAAAAATGTACAGTCTTAGCTAGATGATTCTACTATTGACTGTTCCAACGGTACTCCCTACTCCCAGGTATCTTAGCAACTCAAGAAGTATTACGAGGAGTGGGTGTTGGCGACGCGAATGCGACGCCTCTAGCCGCTACCATCACGTGGATTTTCAAAGATGGCTGCGGTCACATTGGAAGAATATTCTTTGCATATTCCCATGGGTAACAAACATTTTTCTTGGTCTATGTTAAATAGCTATGCACAAATCGCGAATTTTATTATATTTTTTAGTAGGTAAGTACATTCGGATTCGTCGATTCGTTTAAGTATGTACCAAGTAATAGATAATACAATCTAAATTTTGCGTGCTACCCGTTCGTTTTCACCTTAAGCCGGTCACTAACCATGAGCCCATGGGGCATGTGGTGTGGTGTGTGTGTGTGTGTTGTCTTTTTTCTTTTTCTTCCTTTGGAGACAATCATGGAGGCCGTAAATGCGTTAAGCTTAAGCTTTTTACTTTGTTACCAAACCGACTTGATAATTATATTATATCAAGATTCAGCCAAATCCGTTTAGTAGTGTTTCCATTCAAGCCTCACAAATTTTCGCATTCGCAGTATTTTAAGGATATGTACCTATTTAATATAAATAAATTTTCTGTAATCTTTATATTTTCAGGACATATCTAGATGCGTACAGTAAAAAATGGAGAATGTACGCAGATATTTTGAACAATGCTGCTATGTGCATTGAAATAGCTTTGCCCTTTTTCAAAGTGTACAAATCGTTTGCTCTTTGCATTAGCACAGTGATGAAGGCTATTGTTGGAGTGGCAGGTAAGAAGCTTGGCATGGCATCCCAAATTATAGCTGGGGACAACCCTCCTCCCTCAAACGCCGCTCTAATCAGCTCTGTGCCGTTCTCATACTGCCTTTGCCTCTATGGCCTCTATATCATCCCCACACCCACAGGGCTGATGGTCTGCCCCTGCTTCTATAGCTTTTTCTTGGCCACCACTATTGTTACTATTGTTTAATAATTTGACGACCTCTGTGGCGCAGCGGGCGAAGGCCCGGTTGGGACGCTGAGGTTGCGGGTTCGATCCCCGCTACGGGATAAATGTTTGTATGTTCTGCAGATATTTGTTCCGTGTCTGGGTGTTTTACTATCTAAAATATGTATGTATTTACAAAAAAAATATATCTAAGTATTACGAATATTATCAGTCATCTGGTTACCATAACACAAGCATTAAGTTGCTTAGCTTGGGACTAGATGACGCTGTGTCAGTGTGAAATGTCCAAGGATATTTATTATTATTAATTGGTTTAACAATAACGAGTTGTCTGTATATTAATAGGTGGAGCGACAAGGATAGCGATGACACAGCATCACGCCATCTTGGGCAACCTTGCGGACGTGTCAGCGAAAGACGCCGCTCAAGAGACGGCTGTCAATCTGGTAGCTTCATTGACAGCCCTATACATCCTCACTAAAACTGGGTATACCATTTTTATTTATTTTAACGAGATATTCTTCAGGTCGCACCTATTTAAGTAGCACAGATTAAGCGCGCCTAAACTATACCTACGGCACAGCGCGCCCGTTTGCTTTTCATTCTGTAGGCATAATATGTTTCGTTTTATACAGGCACTCCCTCACAGCGCACCAGCCTATGTTTTGTCACGAGAAATCGATTAGCAGTTTTGTGTACGAGCCCTTTAAACAGAAATGCACCTCGAGTGTGCATGACCTTTATCCTCACAAAATTAATAAAAAAATATGTATATCCATTTGTTCCAGTAACTCCCTGCTGCTGTTCATGTTAATGATGGTACTCCACGTGATATTCAATTACTTCGCGGTGCGAGCGGTGTGTTTGCGAACTTTCAACGAGCCTCGCTTGCTGCTTGCCATCGACAATTACGTGCAGTTTTGTGTACGAGCCCTTTAAACAGAAATGCACCTCGAGTGTGCATGACCTTTATCCTCACAAAATTAATAAAAAAATATGTATATCCATTTGTTCCAGTAACTCCCTGCTGCTGTTCATGTTAATGATGGTACTCCACGTGATATTCAATTACTTCGCGGTGCGAGCGGTGTGTTTGCGAACTTTCAACGAGCCTCGCTTGCTGCTTGCCATCGACAATTACGTGCGTCGAGAAATAATATCCACGCCGTGCGAGATCAACCGAACCGAACCCATCATATTTTATCAACTGGGACCATGTATATTAGGTAAAATTTGTATTAAGCTGGGTACTCGCCTAGGCGTGTAGCTACTAGCTAGTATGCTCTGATACTATGAGTACGTATGAACGAGCCGTACCCGACGATTTTACGTACTCTACTCACTTGATACAGTATCAGTAGCCCTACCATCAGTTTTCGAGTTGTATAGTTAACTAACCTAATGGGTCACGTATTTCAAATGTATGAAATTATTAGTTCATGCAAGCTACCGGGGGCGGCGGGGCGTTGCCCTAGATTTTCATACATTTTGTGATACTTGACTCGGTATCAAGGATAGTATTAATATTACAATAAACTGGTGGTTGGGCCTCAGATATAGTGCATGCTACTTATAGGTAAGTAGGTATTGTGTTTTTTAATTGTAGGAGTAATTAGAAAAAACAAAATTAAATGTTCTTTTAAGGCCTATTCAAACATAGAATAGGGAGAAAAATAAACCAACTAAATGTGTGGTCCATAAATTTTGGTACATAGGTAGGTATTTCGCTATCGTATAAAAAAACCAAGATAGAAGAATACATGAGGAGGGGTCATAGAAGTGTCGGGCGTCCGGTGGCGAGGTGGGTCGACGACATAGTTCACGTCGCGGGGCGACAATGGATGCGTCTGGCGCAGAGGATCGTAGTGGATGGCACAAACTAAGGGAGGCCTATGCCCAGCAGTGGGTAAAATCGGGCTGTGGATGATGATGATGATGAGAAGAATACATTACATAAGGCAATGTGAACTCGCCCTAGGGCTTTTTTCGACGACCAATCAGTTTAGTTTATTTATCTTCCTATTCTATCGACTCTGTGAACAGAGTATAGGTAAAAATACCGCGTCCGAGTTTCGCCACTTCTATATTACCAGGGATTATATTTTTACAGATTTAAAACTATGCGGTTTTAGTATAAAAATGGGACAGTCATTAAGCAAAGCATACAGTAAAACGCCGACAGCAGATAAATTAATAAAGCTCAGAAAGATATACAAGGATCGAAACTATTTACTGATTCCGAATATACAGACGAGGCATATGTTTGTGTTGGTGAAGGAAAAGGCGGGTGTCGACGACATTCTATGCGCGTATATCCACGCTACTTTCCTTGCTATCATCACTTGCGCTCTCAATGACGAACAGCTGGTCAGTATCTAAACTATAGCTCAATATAATACTCATAAAGAAACAGAATTTGAATCATTTAAGAACGTCATCTTAAATGATTCAAATTCTCTGTATCCAATCCATCTTCGATATTTTGTTACTATCAACGAAAACAGTGCACTCAGTTATTGTTCACAAGAAAAACCTAAAAATAATGTTTTTTTTTATTTTAAAACAAAGTAGTGTTAACCTATCTTACCTACACATCTACTGATGCTTAACTCGTATAGGATCAAAATACTATTTGTTATTTATAGAATCAATTTATAAATCGCTAAATATTGTAGTTAATTATGATAACACAGGCTCCAGCAGAACCGGCGTTATCATAAAATTACTGCAATATTTGGGCATATCCATCGACGAAATACCCAGGGTCTGTTGTAGTTGGGCATATATGCCAAAATACAACATACCCTGAAGTTATCAAGTGGACAAGTGGATATCCACTTGATAACTTTGTGATTGTGTTTTAAATAGTATTTTAACTTTGTGATAGATAAAACAATTTATTTCAAATTCAGTTCTAACAGTGCCATTATCAATAGAATAAGCTGAAACCGCCCTTAAAATTTTATTGGTAGTCAAGTCACAAATAGTGGTGTATATAATACATCAATTTATGTAAATAAATGTATGTTCGGTACTAGGATATATTTCGTCTATTATAAACTTTCGCGATCAGTAGGTATACATATTAAATGATTTAATACGGGACTTAACTTTTTATTTACCGAAGTTTCGAAAGCGTTACAGCTTTCTTTTCTTTTCTAAAATAAATAAAATTAGGTAATTACGCGACAAAGTCCCGTTTGAAATCATTTAATATATTTCGTCCTTACCTTAAATCTCGTTATTTACAGCCAGTATATATGAATAGGCGGTCATTCGGCATAATTTGCCTCAAGCTGCGATATGGCCATGGGAGCAGGCACGAAGCGCGTATACCTGGCTGTAAGTTCGCTTACGAACCTTCATTTGGAGTAATGAAGTATTTGAATAAATCTATGACCAAAGAATGGCAGAGACTCAGAGCCGGACTCGAGGCAACAGGTATGACGCTTTCGTTGATTGTCTTATGCAGAGTATCATCAAATGCATTTCATACTGGATTAAGTGAGTTCGTGAGGTCACCCAACCAATTTATAGATTACTAGCTGCCGCGGTGTAACTCGCGGTGAAAAGATCTCGTTCCCGTGGGAATACAGGGATCAAAAGCATGTGTTAATCCTGGATATAAGCTACCCTGGTACCAAATTTCATTCAAATCCGTCCTGACGTTTGAGCGTGAAGAAGTAACAAACATTCACACTTACACACAAACTTTTGCCTTTACAATATTAGTGTGATTATTTTAATTCTAATTTTACGTTTTTTATTGTTAGATGTGTAGATGAACCTATTTATCCAACAATTGAATAGAATACTAAACCGACTTTAATTTCGTAAGAAGAGCAATTTCCCGCACTCTCGAGTAGAGGTGTGCTGTTTTGAAGATCAGATCCTTATTTTTTGAACCATTAGAATATCTCTTTTACAACAATAAAAATCGTCGCGATATAGGAATAAAAGTATTTATTTTCTAGGTTGGGATCTGTCGAAGCATCTTCTAATAGTCGACCAGTGGCGTATACCTGAGAAAATAACAGAGAACGGGGTTCAATCCGAGAGCGACATCGAACACATGGAGGGACACCCTGTAGAGAGGACACAGCCGATACTTTGAAATAAAATATATATATATATATAAGTACGCGCCATTGGCCCGCGCCTTACGCAACGCACGGACGGCACTCAACGGATTTTAGTTTGCTTTGTATGATTTTACATAGCACTGCGTCCACTATGCGCGCCGACCGCATCGGAGGCCGGTATTTATATGGCGGCAAACTGAAATCCGCGCGCTACGCGTACCTTTAAGCTATAAATTGCTACGAGTTGTCAACCAAAACGCACAATTTTACAAGTTTGATATTGATAGGTTAATTTTACAATCGTTTACTGATTTTGATTTTGCATGCAGGGTAAAAATACTGGGACAAGCGCCCGGTTGGCACAAGTCGCGGTGTCTTGAGCCTAGGTGTATTAAGTTATAACACCTAGGCTATAGCTTTATAATACCTAGGTTATTACTAACCAGTGATCGGAGAGCTAAAATACCTAAGGTTCATAAACAGAGGCAATATAAGTAGACTTCATAACTACAAGACTTTTTTCAAAAATATACTACTTACTGTGACTCTATTCCCAATTTCCAACATATTTTTTTTTATTAAAGGAAGTCTCCACTTATGCCTTTGTTTATGTATTTTACTCTCAAAATTACAATCACTGGTAATAACAAATAGGATCTTCAGTAGGTAAGTAATGAAATCGTTTATGAATGAAATATACAAAAAATAAATAAACAAAATGTATTTCCACAACGAATCGATGTTCTACCAAATGAGCAATATAAACATTCCTAACCATATCCCGGTATGGTTTAATCTCAAAAGTAGGTAAAATAGTGTGGCATGTCAAGGATCTTTTATTCTAGAGTTCTCACTGTATTACATTATAGAACATGTTTTGTTCCTCTATTGGTTAATTTAAATTATTATGAAAATTATTTGTAAGTAATTATGTTGTTTGTAAAAATGTTAGGTATTTTGTTTTATAGGTGTCCATTCTCAATAACCTATTAGTGGTTTTGATCACTATGGTAAGATATTTAACATTAGGGGAAGGTGGTTTAAAATGATCCCCCTAGGGGAAAACTGCTGTAACTCGAAAGTTATTTTTAATTCAAATTTTAAATAAAACGGTAAGTATATAATGTTATTTGGGTGATTCTTTGGGACAGGTTTTGCTTGAAGCGGCTCTGCTTGAAAATCAAAGAAATTGAATAGTCAACTTATAGCCTCTTCTAACTGGGGAACTGATTTTTATACAATTATTTTAATAAATAAATAATATGATTAAAAAGAATAAATACCCCCATTCTTTGATTTTCGTGGCGTGTCCCTAACCCCGATTTGGTCACTTAATCAATTATATCTTTTAAACTAAGCGCTCCATGTTCACAAAAAAAATAACACTATGACCTAAGAAGTTTACAATGCAATAAAAAATAAGACCATGTTTCTATAAGAACTACATTTCCTAAAAAAAAAAAAAGTAACTATCCCGAGGTAGTTGCTGATTTGCGTGGTTTATTATAAATTCAATGCTGCAATGCTACTCTTATTTCGCGGCTGGATTCTAATTTTACTCTTTTTTGAAAATGGCCACGAAAATCAACACTTAATGCCTTACTCGAAGAATCACTCATTTATCAAGATATCTCTTAATCAAGAGTCGAAATTTAAAAAAGAATCAGCAGAATAATAAAACTAAGAAACAATTAGCATACTATATTTTCTTAAAGAAATCAGAAGAATCCAAACAACATTATTAGAAAAAATATTAAATCTTAAACATTTGATATTTCTCTTTTCCTGTGCATTGCGGTTTTTTTTCTTTGTTTTTTTTCTTTCTTTCTTCACTTTTCTTTCTTCATAACTTACTAACCTACACTATACAGGGATCATTTTACACCTAATGCCTTATCACGGAAATTAAATAAACATAACCTATGAGTTTTGAATGTCGAAATAATAATTAATAAACAGTTTATTCCATTGCTGATTGACTATAGAAACTTAAGAAAACACAACTACCACATAAAATGTACGTGAACTAAAACTACATCAAGTTAAAAAATGGCTTACCAGCAGCAAAATTTAAAACAATTTGTACTTAACACTTTTCCACTGTCACTGCCGTCATGGCACTAACAGAGAATGCTTGGCTCATCATTCGGAACACGTAGTTCACTTAAAAGTAAGTAGTTAAATCAACCAGGGATCATTTTAGAACACCTTCCCCTACTTCCAAATCCATTTTATTATTTGACCCCTCTTGAGTATTATGTTCTGTGTTTGACCCACAGTAAGTAAGCAAAACCACAGATAAGTCGATAAAGTGAGAGTGACTTGTTTTTAATTAAGTAACGATAAAATATCAAAATAAAACTATTCATTGTGTTCATGTTGTGTAATAGTATAATAAAATATATAAATTATTTAATTTGTTATTAAAACATTTCAAATGGGACATGGTTTTATCATTCTCTTGAAATACAGGGATAACTTGGATTCAATACTTCATTGATATTCATTTGCTCTCCATCTGTGTAATAACATAATTATTTTAACAAGCTGAAGATATATTGATGGTGACTTGCAACCTGTCTCATTATCTACGATGAACAAACAACGCGCGTCTGTAGCTAAAATCTACACTAATATTATAGAGGTAAAATTTGTTTGTTTGTTTGTCGGAGGTAATCTCCGAAACTACTAAACCGATTTCAAAAATTCTTTTACGGGTGTGTGTGATATTTTCATTTTCATGTTTTATTATTCATCTAATTCACGAGGCACTGTGACATGTTAACATCATCTGTCTAATAACTACTCTGATTTGGTTAGGACCTAACCCAATTGAGTAGTTATTAGACAGACTAAATTAGACTAACCTAACCTACGTTTCAGTGTATACGAGCATTAATTATAGTAAGTTTTCGTTCTATTAGGAATTATTTATTTATTAAGTAAAACCTCAACTAATTTCTTACTGATTATAAACCTTACCTTAAGCAACGCGTATGTGTGTGAAAGGACGGTAAGGGAAGGATGAGGAAAGAAAGAGGAAAGGTTTCAAAAAATGAAATACATTATAGACTACACCATACCATTTATTTTAGTATTGTCAATTGATTGTATCGTTCGTGATATTTTGTCCAATCCGTCCGATGTCGAACTACATCTACATACCACGTTATTTCCTACACACCGTTACATAACGAACGAATTGCGAAATAAACTAATGACTATTTGAATACAACATAGCCGAACGTAAAAGAATGGTAAATATTCACGCACAATACATTGCAACCAGCTCGTTCACAAATAAATACAAGTGCTTTAATTACTCACACTTCAACACTTTGGTAACTCAAAAATAAATTACAGTACAGCTAAAGCAATGATTTACAAATAAATAAGATGATGCAAAGGAAAGTTTTGCGAAGTGTTTTGATTACTTTTATTTCAGAGGCCACAGGTTTCTACTTAAACGCGGTCAACAAGACTACGTAAATATTCCTATTTGTATAGATAACCAATTCACAATGATTGGTGTCCAATGAGTGGTAAATACTGAATAGCTGCAAGTGTTTCAGTTACGTAATGATTGATGTATGCACACATGTGGTGCACTTTGATTGGCCATTCACCGAGACGAAAAGTATGCACAGCATACCTACTGTCTAATAAATATTCTACGAAAATTCCTACAAAATATTGCATTGTTCTATAATATGCACGATCGTTTAGTATTGGTTTCATTATACGGCAACTATGTGATACCCAGTCGAATCACACCACCATGCAGTCAAATTAATGAGTAAAAACACCCATGATAAAAAATCATAAATTACAAAAACGAATGATAATATAATAAAAAAATTTAAATATACAAATCACAGTGATAAGTACGAAAGCATTACATTTCAACAATTATAACAATAAAAATATCACTTATACTTACTTAATTACCTAATACGCATAAAATAGGGTCACAAAATAGTTATGGACTATTGACTTGGTGTTGTGATCGAACTGTATGATAAAACTATACTCTGTTCAAAAAGACAAGTTGCTCGTTTGCACATTGATTGAGCTGATTAGTCAGATTATGTATTAAGAAATGGGTGTGTTCATAACACTAAAAACTATCATAACACACGCTACGATACGCCTGTTTTGACACAGGAGAATTTCGACGAGCCAGTTTGATAAAAGCCGTGCTTATCTTGTCTGGGCGAACATTGTATACTAGTTGTCTAGTCGTGCTATCGGCGCGCTGCGTTTACTTGCCGATTTGTTTGACGAGGAGCTCCGTGGAGAGTGACTTTGGTCGCTCGATGGGCAGGCCGAGTGCTCGAGACCAGATCATCTGAGAAAGGCAACCGAGCGCACGCGACACACCGAACATAACCGTGTAGTAGTTCATCTCCTTCAGACCGTAATACTGTAACAAAATAATACAATTATTATGTGATTCATTAATTGGTGAACATGTATGTTTAAAAAGCCTCTGGTTCACTTCACTTTTTTTGTATGAGGCTCTGGTTCATTTACCTACATGTATTTTTTACCGAGATTATTAAAATTATAACAAAAAACATTTTCAATATTTGTCATAAGACGTTGTTACGATTAGTGTTAGGTAGCTGTTTACGTAACAACATAAGATAGAAGGTCTCTAAATCGGAACTGAATAACCGAAATTACAAAGATATCACAACTTTCTACGGTAGAAGATCTAAATAGCGAGACTTTTTTAAACTATACTTCATTTCTTGAATCGAGCTAATAGGAAGAAAAATAATAGCACGTGATTGGTCGTCGAAATTCATTGGGTTGGCTAGATTTGACAATTGACAATTGATTTGACAATCTAGCCAATAACGAGAAATACAATTATTTTCGACAACCAATCGTGCGTTTATTTTTGTTCCTATTAGCTCGATTCAAGAAATGAAGTATAGTTATGTATATTTTTTTTTTAGTCTTTTGCCCTTCAGTGGGACACCACAGGTTTTAAATAATAATAATAATATGTTCTTGTCGGCATAGTTACCTGTAGCAGGACTCCAGAGTGTGAGTCGACGTTGGGCCAGGGGTTCTTGACCTTGCCGAGCTCGGTGAGGATCGGAGGCACCACCTTGTAGATTGTAGCCACCAGCTTGAACATCGGGTCGTTGGGAAGATGTTTCAGAGCAAACTCGCGCTGGCATGTATATCTGAAAGAAAATAAACATTTATAAATCTCATAGTCACCTTACATGTGGGGTTTCTTCATATCCAATCCTTCCTTTACAATAAAAATTAGCAGCACGTAGCGGCTTTGCACGGGTTACCTACTAATAATGCTACCGAGACAAAATATAGCCTACAGTCCTAGATGGCGCTAGTAAAAATGACCCGACTCTAGATCGCGGTGACGAAAACGCGCGGCCCGTAATTACCTCCGCATACAATCAAACCAACATTAACTCTTTAAAAAATTAGTAGAGATTAGTATTTCGTGTTGTGAAGCTATTGTTTCAAAATGGTTAACGCGTTCACACAGCACAAGGGTTCGTTTTGAAGAGCAGTCTTTCTTACCTGGGGTCAGTCTTCCTAAGCACGGCGTGCCCGTACCCGGGCACCACCTGGCCGGACTTGAGCGTCTTCCAGATGAACTCCTTAAGTTGATCCTCGGTGTAGTTGTCGCCGACTTGCTTGCGCAGCCTCTCCAGCCACACAAGTACCTGGAATAATGAAGTTTAAAGTGGTTTGTTTGCTTTTTAATTTCGTGTTGTATCGGGTAATATTTTCACCTACCCGCCTGGTCAGACCAATAAAAAACAATAACGGGACTTTTTCCCTCTGCCCTGAGACAAGCCCAGGATAGAGCATGGAAGAAGCTTGTCAACGATTCCGTTAAGGCTTTTCAGCGGGCACGACCTTCAGTAATGAAGATAAGAAGATAAATCTTAGATAATCTTCAAGAGGGTAATCTTAGAAACTACTCAGCCGCTTTCAAAAATTCTGTCACCGATGTATAGAATGGACTTTCCAAATGAGTAGGCTATTTTTTTAATCCGGTAAAATACCGGATCTCATAAGTACACCCGTGCAAAGCCGAGACGAGCTGCTATTAAAGTTACCATTCTATTTTTGGTCTATTCAGTGGATCGATTCTGGCTAAATAATAATAGCAAAGACAATTTTTTTGTCTATGATAATAGCACACTACTTAGTTGTGCTAAAAACTATTGATTCGGCAGAGTACCTAACCTACCAAGATCTCTGATGATTTTAAGTTGATTGGTTGTTTTTTTACTTGAGATATTTTTCGAACCTTTCAATGTGCATGCGTCATTATATCCTTGTTGAACAAAAAAAGAATATGTTTTAGGTTTAGCTCTTAAATACGTTGGTGACCTAGGCAAAGGATGATGTCGAAGGAGCAATGCTATAACTAATCAACTTAATATGCCAGAACTAAAGATGTAGAAGAATGTCTGAGATGCAGTTGTGATCTTAGAATGAACGACATTAATAAATAGTTGATTCCCATCCTGGCCAGTGGAGAATCCGTTCCCCTGGACCAGGGGCAAGATTTAGAACTTCCTTAGCCTATAAATCTACAAGATTCTGAACGCGGAAATCCTATTTAAAATGCACTCATATAGCCATCCACATATGTAGTGTAGGGACAGTGTTTCGTTGTAGGTATATGTAACCATTTAAACCTATCGTATTACCTCTTGTGTACAATGTGTACATACATAAATACTTAGGGGCGGATTTAAAAACAGTTTGAAAGTAATGAATAGCACGTGTAAGAAATTTCTGCATTTATCGTCTTGTATCGCAAAAGATAAGGACTGGATTAGAGTAGATAAGAGGAAGTTTTACAGCAGTAAATAGCAAAACCTACCGCGTTATCGCATGTCATCTAGAGGTGATGAAGAGCGAGATAAAAGCAATCGCGCACCACTACTTGTCAGCAAATGTTACATAATAGGTACTATAGGAAGTCATGTGTGCAGTAGGATTTCTAACTCGTCTTTATGTCATATTTAGGGCCCAAAACCGTGATCGCAGAGTGGGTTTAGTGCTTAGACTTTTGATCCAAAGGTAACGGGTTCGAATCCGGTCGTGCATGAATGGATTTTAAAGAAAACTTAAATGCGCATTATCACGAGTTATGTTGAAGAAAATATGGTACCTACAATGAAATTATAGTGAAGGAAATCATCGCGGGAAACCCGCGGCTAGTCAGCCCGACACGTATTCCATTGTCTTTCCAGTGGATATGGCCGGCTAATCTGAGTAGACAGGCGGCAAGGCTATTCCATCTTAACAATATCCCAAGCTTCAACAGTGCTTATATGCTTTTTGGAGTCTACGTCTCGTAAAGTGTGGGCAATTTTGCTTACTGACAGTATAAATAAATCATCTACTTAGTTTACCCAAAACCAGAATCTACAGATTGAGTAAGTTATCTGTTGCCCGAATACTCAATTAAATATTGAGGGTGGTAGTATCTGATAAGGAAGTTATATTTTGTCAGATTCTTAGGGCCAAATGTCATATTCAGACATGATTACCGCTTAATTAATTAGCATTTTGGTATTCGGTAGTGCAAGTATTTAACAATGACGGTACAAACCTCTTGGTTAGCCAATCCGTGCAGAGGTCCGGCGAGACCGTTCAGAGCCGCCGAGAAAGAGAGGTAGGGGTCGCTCAGCGCAGAGCCCACCAAGTGGGAAGTGTGGGCAGATACATTGCCTCCCTCGTGGTCACTGGAATACAAACAAGTTTCGTTACAAATATAAATACACATAGCAAACAGCAAATCAGTTTCTCAGTCGTAAGATCGAGCTGTGATCTTGCTTTGATGGGGAGAGGCATGTCTTGATTACTTCAAATCGATTAGTTTTGTAAATCAATAGGCAATTTTGTTTTTACAACATAAAATTTATGAAACATTTTGACAGATAACAACGTTGTTATGGCGAAAGTCATTAGCCATCCGTTGGTTTTAGGAACCGGCCATTAGTGTATTTAGACACTAGACTCATTTTGAGGTAACATTTCTGTCAATCAGTCAGTGTTGTCTAGACGGTTCAACGAAGAAGCCTGTGAAATGTCGACATTATTGAGTCTTAATATAGCGGGCACAGAGACGCATGGCATGCGTCATGCAGTAGGTAATGCTGTGTCGGGATTTTAAATAGTCCAACCTTTAACGCTAGTTCAATGACTCGAGCTGTACTAACTTCTTAGATTTCCGATTACGAAACAATTGATTTTAATGAGAGTTGAAACAAGTAGCAAACTTAAAAAAATACATATATTAAAAGGACTCCAATTTCGTATGAAGAGTCGTGAGTTTCGTATGAGATGTCCTGAACTCTCGAGATGCATTTCTGTTCATAACTCCGAACGTAAAACGTATTCATTCTTCTGTTAGACTACAATCCAAACTAAATAATACAAGGTGCTACGTCGCGCGTCGTATTGGACCAAGCAAGTGTAAAAGTCACACGCACAACAGGCAATGGGTCAAATAAACCCATAATAATGTAGCATGAAAGATTTAAAATGTTACAAACGTTTGGTGTAACTTAAAGCAACTACTCGTACATACGCTGATTTTCCATATAGATTTACTCTGATAACATTTTCTGTACAATTCATCCTACTAATATTATAAATGTGAAAGTTTGTAAGAATGTTTGGTATTCTTTCACGCAAAAACGGCTGGACCGATTTGATTGAAATTTGGTATGTAGATAGGTGATACCCTGGATTAACACATAGGCTAATTTTTATCCCGATGTTCCCACGGGAACGGGACTTACGCGGGTGAAACCTCGGGGCGCAGCTAGTAATAAAATATTTTGAACTTTCTGTGTTAAAAGTTTTTTTTTTTTTATAATCTACTGTTAGGAGTGTGCATTTTGCTATTTACACTCCCTGCCCACTCGGGCCCTGGGAAATGCAAATATTCTTTACGGCAACAGTTTGTTAGTGAACATGAAAACTTTAAATTTCGCAAAAATGTAGATTGCTATCACTCCTTAGTTACCTAGCCTAGGGAGTTAATAAGATAAGCGCGAGCAAAGTACACTATAAAATGAATAGCACTTGATAACTTGACACCAGCAATGCGTATGTTTATTTAAAAATACGGCAGTTTGATACCAAGGATTTTTCATCTTATCGTGTATGTTTCTGATATAATTATAATGTACTCGGGTCTTTTTTGTGTTTTAATTGCTAATGTGGGTTTATTTTTATTCGTTTTTAGTTCGAGTGTTTTATTTAGTATATATTTTTAATAATTCCTTCCAAAAGGCATAAAGTATGACTTATACCGGTGCAGTGCTTGGTAAAACATTAAAAAACTGTTTTAAAATTTTAATCATACCACAATTCATTAATCTATGCTCTATTTTTAGTGAATTAAGACTGTTGAAGAGAAGTATTATAATATCCAACTTAAAGTCGGCAAACTTACGTAATACCATGTCGGATAGACAAATCGAACATAGAAACAGCGGCTCTCAAGAAATTCTAGCTAATTTTAGCACGTGCATGCTACCGTTTGCCGAGACCGAGGCTACATTGTAAATGTTAAACAATACCTATCTAGTAGCACATATAAAATAATACTATGTACAGATGGTCCATCTAGAACATTAATTTCACTCCTGTTTTACTTCGGGCTATTTTTTTGTGTTTGATATTGCGGCGCCCTTAACAGTGTTTAGGTCTTGCCTGCAATCAAAAATATTAGCACAAGATGGAGTTACTTATTTTTGATTGAGGAGGAAAATCATCTCGGGAAATCTAGAATAAAATATTTGATTTGTTTAAAGTAGACATAAAAAAAATGTCGTTGCGAAATATAGATCAAACTTAAAAAGACATATTTGATTTGTGTATACGATAGGACAAATAGATGTTGTAAAAAAATTTAAAAAAATAATAATTTATAGATAGTTAACCCTTTTGGGTTTTTTCCTCTACAGGAGATAGTTTATGCATTGTCCGGTACATGCATCCACACACTTCGTATCAAGAAGTCGCTCAGTTAAATTAACCTTATTTGCAATATGCCAATAACTTCTAATCACGATGTTATTATGATTCAATGATGATTCAATCACAATGCCACAAAAAATGACACATGCAACCACAAATCCACACGGTAAAGGTCTTAATGAACATTAAATAAAAACTTTAAATCATAATTATGTGGCCTCCCCTCATTCCACAGCCTCATTCCTTTGCGTCGCGGATTAGCGCGAACCCGTGAACTACCCGAGAAACAGGGGGTCTATTCTCCACAGCGAACAACGAAATTTTGGCATCAAATCGCCGGTCAGCTTACTTTGGTGGAAACTGAATTCGGAAAGTTAACCAAATAAGCTGACCCTTAAGGCCAATTTTTTTCTTTAAACCCGATACGTGACGCGATATAAGGAACAAATTCATAATTATCTGGTAATCTCATGGCCGTAAGCACAGTATCGAAACGTGAGTAACTCATTATCGAGGTATGACCTTGAATATTATTTTTGAATAGTTTGATAACAGTCGGTTAATTTTCAATTTCAGTTCGGTTACAGACGTGGCATACATACATTTAAATAATTTATATTTTTTTAACAAGTAAAATACCTATCGCATGTACATATACAAATTAGGTATTCACAAGTACACAAATTCTATCAGGCTTGTGTACGCGTCGCTTACGATTCTTTAAAAGTTATTCCGATACAAGAACTCAAGGTTTTGTCTAGGCCATTTGACTAGTAAATGTAAGTAATATCGTTTAAAGTAACCATTTTGTCACTAATGATTTGTAAAACGTTTACTGGAATGGTTTAACTCATGAAGTTTATCACGAGTCACGAGTCGATCTATAAAATTTTTATGATACTTCAAGTATTGTGCAGATAACTATTAGACACCATACCTACTAGGCATATTATGTCTTTTGTGGTGACTAAGGTGTATTCTATCTATAATGTGTATGTATTAATAAAAATAATTTATCTAAATTGACCTAGTTTGTGCACCTTTTCAATTATTTTGGATAACTTAAATACAATGCAATAAGATTCTAGTCGGAATGAATGACGATGTTTTGCTTTGACCTTGTACATGATGGTGTTAACCTTCCGATTGGTCAAGGCAGAAATAAGCGATATTATTCTACAATTAAATGCTAGCATGCAACATTCGCAACATAATCAGCATAGGCAGAGGGAAAATGGATACTAATTCGCAATGCACTTTACATGCAAAAGGCCAGATTACACTAAATTAAGCGATGTGTAAAACCATTCGAATAAAATTTACTGAAAACAAGCTAACTTGGAAGTTCGAGGCTTTGTCTAAAAAGCCGCCCAGTACACAAATGTATGAGTATACGAGTTTATTGAATCATCTCATAATTTAATCAATTTCTTGATGATTTACTTCTTAGAGCGGAGACAAATAAAAAAATAAAAGATGATAAAAATCGGTTGAGCCGTTGGGTTATTCGTGTATCTAACTGTTATTATAAAGACCAAATACTTATTGAAAACCTAATATTTTTTCAGGTATCGGCGGGATTCGAACCCGCATTGATTCAACCAGCCTCTAGCTAACCGGAGTTAAACAATAGTAAGCCAGTCTTTCAAACTACGATTGTGTTGTAATGTTTATAAAACATGGAAATGCTTCAAACAATTTTCACTGTGAAGGTTGAGGATTGTTTGTAAGATCGGAAAACAAAATGTCTGTTTGGAAATCGGTAAAAAGAAACATTGTCACAATCCCTGTTAAATTCATTTTCAGCCTTATGGTTACTTCTAAAACAAGCCACTGAATTTTTCTTTAAGTAATTTGAGTACTTTGGGAACAACCCACAATGTAAAATTACACGCTATCGCGTTTGACAGATAATGAACGAAAACCTATCACATGACTTTAGCGGATACATGAAGTACTCACTAAAGTAATTGTACATTCATTTCTACTCTACGGTAGCGTGCATGAAGATGATGTTAATATGTAGTAGCTAAAAGAACTCTACATTTGTTGTGTGTGTTACATAATCAAAAGGTTTTAGCTAAAGTATATTACACATTTTTAAGAAATCTTTTGATTCTTACTGTTATATCTACTCTAGGTGTAAAACTGACTTCAATCACACACGTATTAAAAATATGTTTGAAATAAAATCCAACTTAGCTTATATACTAACGTCCAGATTCAATATTATCTATATTTGATTCTTAATGATAATTGACAGAAATCACAGTAGCGAAACCAGAAATAGATATTATATTGAAACTGGAATTTAGTGGTATTTAAACTCGTTAAGCGCAACAAAACTAATGTACCATGCATAACTAAAATACGTTCAACACATACATGCCAATTGCTTTTCTTTAGCTGAAATGTTTGAGGTAATTAAGTGCGATACATTTTACTTCAACAAGATTAGGAGTAAAAGTTTCGGATGAAACTTCAATTTAGATAGTTACGTAGTATAAAAAAGCTACTTGAAAGTTATTTGCAAAGAAAATATTGATACCACATCACGAATACAGCCGCTGGCAGAAGGTGGTATAGATAAAATGAATTTTAAAACACACAATGTCGAAAGCCTAACTCCGTGACAAAAATAAAATGCATTACAATGCATGTTGACTTGAGACAGTTAAAATAGCAAATATACCTACTGAAATCTTATAATTTTGCCGCCCTATTTCAGTAGGACCTTAAGAATCACTTTGAAACGTGACATACTGCTGGGTGATTGAATTGCCTGTTCTAGCAATGGCACACCCAGAAAAATAACGCATTTGGTTACTGCCATATGCTATAACTTCATCGATCGATCAAGAACGAGTTGACAAGGCACGGCGCTCAGTATTCACGGACTGTATATGTAAAGTTCAACAACATTTTAACGATTATAGTAGCTGTGTTGAACAGTGGCCGGCCACTGTACCTAAAGGCCCCAGTACACAATGGCCTGTGAAGGGCCACGCTTTACAATGCACAACTGTAGGCCACGATCACTTGGTGTTCACACAGTGGCGCATGTCTCATTGCTGTCTGGCAAACCACTTGCGATGGACGTAGAAGTAGTTACGGCTGCGGCTATTTATTTATATACTGTTTACAAGTATTACAGAAGTGTGTACCGTCACAAAGTTATAAAAAATCACAAAGTTATAAAAAATTACAAAGTTATAAAAAATTAATAAAAAAGTTATAAAATCCCGGTCAGCGGTCGGTGACGTACTAAACAATGGCCGATTGTGTGAACACCACAGGCCACGCTACGCCACGATTCCTTTAAAGTGTGCCCAAAAAACCGACAACTTTCGGATTGCGCGCCACGATGGCCAATTGTCCGCCATCATATACCATTACCCCCTGTACACAATGGCGATGGCCTGTAATGGGCTAGCATGGGCCATTGTGTACTGGGGCCTTAAGGAATGTTTAGACACCAAAGTGTTATCAAGTTACAATATTTTACCGTCCATTTATTATTTTGCTATCGTAGCAGGTTGGTAAATGGAACTAGATGTAACCTGAGCTGCAATTGTTTACAACCTCAGCAAATAATTTAGATAAAAAATCTGCAAATTATAAACTTAGATCAGACATGTCAATTTTAATTTCAATGCACATTCATCACAATCCAGACGATAATAATAATAATAAATAATAATAATAATAAATATCCTTGGACATTCCACACAGCGTCATCTAGTCCCAGGCTAAGCAACTTAATGCTTGTGTTATGGTAACCAGATGACTGATATAATACTTAGATAAAATTTTTATTTGTAAATACATACATATTATAGATAGAAAACACCCAGACATAATCGTAAATAAAAAAACAAATTGTTTGTTCTTGCTACTTTACGCGTAGTGTGGTTTTATAATTATCATCTTAATAAAATGTCTGAAAAAATGTCTTGAAATAACAAAAAAAATAGCTCAAAAAGGTAAAGATCTGTCGGCAAGTGCATCACTACTACACTGCTCGTGCAAAGAAATAAGACATAACGTGACGATATTAATTGTCGTCGACGATCACGAGTAAACCTGTAATCGCGGAACAAGTAATAACAATAATTGCAGTGTCGTAAGCGCAACGCCCACTAGACATTGACACTGGAATCACATGAATTGCTCTATTCCGTATTTCTACAAGGGAAACTTCATTATCAAACTAAGGAAAATTGTTAAGGTCATTTGAGTTTTATACCTTAAACATTTATAAAACCAAAACTGCGGCTGTTTCTAACCTGTGTATGGTGAGGTAGAGACGCATAAGCTCCGTAAACTGTGGGTCGTCGAAGCCCAGCATGGACGCGTAGTTGGCGGACCAATCCTTGTTCTCGTCAATGGCGCCGATCCCCTTGCCGTCGCGGAACGAATTCCTGTAGATGGTGGCTGCGATGACCGGCAGCTTCGCGATAAGGTTCATGGAGTCCTCGTAGATGTACTGATGACAATATAATAATGATAGAACAAATAAAAACTAAAAACTCTACTAGAGTTTGCCACTTGCTTATACGAAGGAACTAACGATGGAAATAAATAAGAATGAAAGAAAAATATGTTTATTTCAGTAGGGCCTCAAGGATCACTTAAAAATCTACAGTCTTATAAGCCACTCTGACTTTTCTCTGAAGAACCAGGCATGAACTTGGTGGTCTGGCCTGTATTTTAAAGATATTGAATATTAGAGACGGACCTTGTGGACGGCATGGTATATCATTCCAGAGGTTCTGCTGTTATAGTATCGCGCCTTTGATTTGGTTGGCGTCCGAGCGTCATAACAACGAGGGTAAATAGATAGAATTATTGCCAAATCGATGCGTTTACTGTTCAAAACTGAGTAAGTATTTCAAATGTATCAAATCAATAATTCAACCAAGTTACCTGGGTTCAAATACATTTGGATTTCTTGACTCTGTATTGAGGATAGTATAAAAAACTACGGTAAACTGGTGATAGGACTCCCAGAACAAACGTTATCCTTAAAGAAAAAGTACGTTATGTGATGGTTAAATCAATCATGGCAATATTGAATAAGTGCTCAAGAAAAATTCATACTTCTTTTACCCATTATTTGCAAATAAGCCCTATTCAAATTCTCGTCGTCTTCGGGTTATCAAAAAATGCCAGCGACAGGTCATATGCCTTTGAAATTGAATTCGTTATCTTTTTGTAGCCACCATTTCTTTATCATTACCGTATCGTACTATCAGTGTTCACGTAACTCTAGACTGTACGCAAAAGATTCAAGTAATGCGAGCTAGTCATTCAATCAAACATCAAAAAATTTATGTACTCTTTTTCAATTTAAAAAGAAAATAAGAGACAAAACATATCGTCGAGGCTTATAGCATTCAACTCTTCTGTGGCAGTTGGCCACGTGCCAAATAACTTTACTGTATTACTATGCTTGTCTGTATATTTTTCCTTTCTTTGCTACAGCATGATGGTGAAATATTAAGTAACCTCCAACATTGTGTACAGACACATTTGATTATTCATCTCCACTTCTAGTATTCTATACATAATTTAATTCAATAAAAAACTTGTGTTATATTTGGAAATATTCGATTATTCATCCCTTGTTTTCCACATATCTCATAACCGATTTTGATAAGACATGTTGAAAACCCATTGCTAGAAAACTTGTTTAAATTTAAAAAAGCATAAAATCTGTTCACACGTTTAAAAGCTACGGTGCAACAGCAGACATACATAGTAACAACCTTCATTTTAGGGTCGGAGGAAAAAAAATAAAAAATTATATGATCGATCGGTCTTCCAGCGTAAATAGCAGTCTATTAGATTACTTAAAGGATAAATTTAAGGACATTTGAAGACCTTTAACTTATCATTCACGCCTAGGATCAATCTTGTGACGCTAACACTATCACATCACATCGAAACAGTAGCTATAAGTTGAAATCACTTTATTCATGAACTTTTTATTTGGGTACATCAATTTATTCGTTACCCACGATTACAATAAACTCGTAACTCGACTATGTTCGTATAAATTTGTTTATACAATTAAGTAGTTAAATCTATGCAGATAAATGGTCCATCAGACCACACACAACTAACCATACCTATCTATTTCCTTATTCATATAAATAACTTTACGAATGTTTAACTAAAATCACATATACTGGAAACTACACTATCGTGACAATGATGTTTTGCAGGGTCGTTCTACAACTTACCTCCCAGTATTTAGACTTGTGGACTCCCTCAGTGTAGGCCTGAACGAACTTGGACTCGCTGTTGAGCGCGGTGACGGCGGCCGAGAACTGAGACATGGGGTGCAGCTTGCTCGGCATGTTGTTGAGCATGGTCACCACATGGGAGGGCAGCTCGGCTCTGCACAAACGCACTAATGTTATAAAGTAGTAGTTTGTATGTATGTGAGTGTCAGTTATCATTAATTTATTAAATTAAAAAGTGCCTAACACTAAATGAAGTTAAAATATAATCATTTCTCAGATCGAAATGTCCTAGTATGTTACTTCTTCACGCTGAAACGGAAGGATTGGTATGAAATCTGATACCAGGATAGGTTATTTCTGGATTAACACATAGTCTTTGATTCAGATATTCAAAGAACTGTTCACCGCAGCTAGTACAAAAATAAGATCATAAACTTAATATTAGTAGGAAGGAAGCTACTAGGTACAACGTTTGAAGATATAACACGGAAATGTTGAAATCTATGCGTGTCAGTCAATAAATACAAAGTCAATAATTACTATGATTACATGCACTTCTACCTGTTTATATTTATTTGATGTTACAAGTTAGTTACTATGTATGTATAACATTTTATTCATACTTTTGGGAATGAGCGTTAGTCTCACTCTAATCTTTTAATGTACTTGCACTGATTCTCAATTAAAACTAAGATTTGTCATGATTTTATTATAAAAACATATACTTATATTAATTAAGAATATGGAGATTATCGAATAATTTTACCTTTGTGCCCATTCCTTAGAAAGGGATTTAGCTTGAGCATCGGTGGGCACATCCCCGGTGACGAGGAGCCAGAACAGACCCTCGGGAATAGGCTCCTGCCCGCCCTTGGCCTTGGGCAGCTGAGCCTGGCACTCCGGGATGGAGAGCCCACGGAACCTGATGCCCTCATCGGGGTCCAACACGGACGTCTCCCACACTAGCCCCTTGATGCCGCGCATACCGCTGTACATCTGTTAAATATTATAAGCAAGGTATAGGGTCGCGCCACGCATAAAGAACGCTGGATGAAACATTGCGCAGTAGGCAATTTTAAGGAATATTAGGTGGGATTGGTGGAGGTGTGACGCACTTCACACCATTGATTTAGCGCGTGCTATTGGTTCGTGAGCGAGTGATTCATGCGCAATGCTCTCGTTCACTATTTTTTCCTTTAACCTAGCCATGCAAGTAGTATCTGATACAGTACCCAGTGTACTCAAGTGAGCAATTGAGCAATTGATACAGTATTAGATACATTACATGCTACACGGATAAGTGAGTGTGATGCCCCTGCCCCTGATATAAATATTTCAAAATCATTTTAAGGTGGCTTTTAGCAAGTCAACGCGATAATAGTGCAGCTTTTGGCTGGCAGTGGCTTGGATTATTGAGTCAAGGCTTAACTGATCCTACGATAGAGTTCCTTAAATAGCTAACTGGTTAATTTGTATTTCGTTAAGATCTGTTCCATAAAGAGAGATCTGAAAGAAATGTCTAGTAAAGGTAGTATAGGGGTAGTAGCACTGGGTCGGTGGTAATCTGCTGCTTGAATGAGAATCAGTAAACCAAAGTCAGCACAGCACTAAGCTGATACGAAGAACAACGGTGCAGCAGACCCTGTGAGGACGGGTTAAATGCCTTCAAGAGCAAAAGTAAAGAAAAGATCGTACCATGTGGCAATTCGGAGGTTTCTCCTGAACAGACTGAGACTGACAGAGAGAATAATATGTAACTTATTTATACACTACACTAGTCTCAGGACTTACTCCTCCATTGTTGTTTACATTCTATTATTTATTGTTATTACCCCACGCAAAAAACGAATTTTAAGATTTCTGAAACTTTTCACGTCAACTTCACTAATTTATTATGTTCTAGAAAACAACCTAGACATTGAAATACAAATTGAGTACGCACCGCCGCGCCGCGCCGGCGCATCGCCAGCCTCGTTCTTGAACCCTGGCAGGGTCCAATAAGCGTTCGCTGACCTACACTGGCCCCGCACCGTTGTTACACAAACGAAAGTCCTACTTCTTTAGTGAGTCTGAATTCTAGAGGCTTCTTTACGATAATTTATTTTCTGACACATTTATATTCTACATGGCTTCGAAGTATGAAAGTGGTTTGAATACTCTTTCGAGAAATACAAAATATCTACAAAAGTTAATTTAGTTGGCCTTCCTCAAACGGACCTTTACATAATCGCTCGGGTACTTTTCCGAGCTCCGGTTTGTGACGAACACCAGATTAGGTACTTAATGCTTTCGTGTTATGTAGGATTGTTGGTAATTAAACAATGATTAGGAGGCCCAGGACCACTTAACCTAAATACAACATGTGTGTCTGTAATCTCTGTCAAACTGTACATACTCGTAATAACCGAGTATATTTGTCAATTAAATGAAGGAAATACTTGCAGCAACATTCGCTGAACAATATTCGAAAATAGTACTCACCATGTCTACGGTGACCTCCCCGACTTTGGTGGAGCCATGTTTCTTGCGGAACTCACGGATCTTCTCCTGCTCCTTGGGAATTTTCTCCTGAAGCACGCTTTTTAGGTTGGTGTTTTCGGCGCTGAGGCCTCTCAGCATAATCGATGCGGTGGGGCATGCTTTCTGTAACAATGGTTTATTTTATTATTATAGTGATAGATAGGATATTTAAAGATAGCGAGGCTTTTCTCACTAAAGTGATCAATCGCAGACTGTTTCAAAGATAATCGTGACAGCGAAACTTTATTGGTATGTACTTAGTTTTAGAGTAGGTATGTTGCATGACTTTGGTACTATACTATGACAGAGAGAATATAAGCACTACGTTTTCTATGTTCTGGGTTTTAAGTGTGAATGTATAAATGTCAAAGTAAAATTTAGTTACCAGGCACGGCCTAAAACCTACTTACAATGAACTCTTTCAACAAACTTGAATCTCAAGGTGAACAGCTCCGTCTAATAAATCCTTAGATGCCTTGAATTGATGTTAGACCACGCATGGTCCTTTTAAAAAAACCTGTTTTATTTGTTTAATATGTAAACCTACATCTTCGACCATTTGTAGAGAACTTTGATACCCAACCACTTTTAACCCGGTTGACTGTCAAGTCACATGGGTTCATCATCATCATCTCCCTGCCCTTATCCCACTAAGTGGGGTCGGCACAACACGTTTCTTTCTTCGATTTTCCTCAATCGCTCGTCATCTCAGTCACATACATGAGTTATTTTTTTTTAAAAGATGTCTTTGAAAGAAAGATTTCACCACGACAAACGCTCGCGCTACCTACTCCTTCCATTAAATAAGATTATTTATAATATTTTTTTACTGAAAATGGTAAAGCTAATTGTGAAGTAACCTAAAAGTAAATGACGCAAACACGTTCTCACAGAGACTTCGAGTAAAAACTGAATACAATTATTATGGGTGAATTTTGAGTCATAGAGGCAAGGGTTTTTTTTCAAGTCCCGAAAAACTTCCCCTGATTAGGTACGAAAAGTTGGAAATAAAACATTACCGTCGCTTTTATGCAGTTAGCGTAGAGTAGATTCTAATAAAAGTCAAAAAGTCAAAATCAGCTATGGATAGGTACTCCGAATCAATTGAAACAACTATTAGTCATTGCTATCGAGACTTGAGTCTGGCGTCGGCGTCGGCTGCTTATAATATAGCTACGACAACAATTTGATCAGCAATCAAAGTTCTAAGGGTTAGGTCGCGAGACATAGGGCAATCATTTTGACATCAACGTCCTCAATCATTCAATAAGGTTCAACTCGATTGAGTATCTCACACTTACAATTCCATTAAATGTTTCTTGCCGCGAACTCTCGATTATCGACCTTGCAGTCTTGAACAAAGAGCGCTTTGAATAAACCTACTGCCATTATCCTTATAACCTTTCAGGTTTAAAATCGAATCCAGTAAACCCAGATTTGTGACGCATATGTACAAAGTGGAAAATTTTATGAAGTATTTTAATGTTTTATTTTTATAGAATTACGCTATATTAAATAAGAATTTGTGCAAAAGCAAGTAAAACCAAGTCTCAAACAAAACGTTCTGGGTCATCCTTTTTAGCCGAGTCAGCTATAATCTTGGATTTGAATGAAACGAGGACATAGCGCATGCTCGCTGAGGCCAGAGGAAATAAGGTCAAAACGCTCATTATGTGGGTAAAAACTCTGTTCTACGTTTTTCCTTGTAACAGCGGCAAAACCTTCAAATAACCTTTTTTAAATGTAATTACGATTAAAGACGACCTATTCGTATTAAATTAACTGATAATAACTCAATTAGCCACTAATAGAACATGTAGTTCACGTCATAATAGGAAAATCAACAAATAAATTATTTGATGTCTCTATCTATCTACCCAGCCGGTAACACCCACTGCTCGGTGAAGGCCTCTTCTCTATCACGCCACTCTTGGCGTTTTTGTGCCATCCGGATCCACTATCTATATCCACTATTTGATGTAGATTCAAAAATTTTAATACAAGTAGGTGTGATCAATTTATTAAGAGTTATTTAATAATTAGGTAATCAAAATATTGAATTTTTGAGCAATTAAGTAAAGTTGTCTGTAGAAGTAGAAACAAATACTTTACTTAATAATAGATTTGTTAAAATATTGTTCAATATTTGTTTCTTATTAACAAATTAAACCGAATAAAGATTGATATTAATAAATGATTTACAAAATATACCCATTGACATTCAATTCAGTTAAATAATAATAAAGAAGTATTTGTACAGCCTTGTGAGATGACGTCATAGAACTCGTATACTCGTACGTAGGAAAAATGACGAAAAAACACTACGGAAATCAACCTCCAATATGTTGGTATAGTATAAAAGAAAAAAATATATTTATATTATAATGGAAAAAAACCTTTAAACCCTTCACATATGACTGATAAATATTGAATTCAATACACACAGAGAAATCAATGAATTACGATACGTTTGCCCATCAAGAAGACTGAAAGACTGAATATCACCCACTACGCTCACGCAACATAGACCGCAAGAACTCGTGTATATATATATAACTGCAAGCAGCATCTCCCGGCTTTGCACGGGTGTACTAATGAAACTACCGGGATAAAATATAGCCCATACCATCCCGAAAGTACATTCTATACATCGGTGAGATAATTTTTGAAATTGGCTGAGTTGTTTGTTTCGGAGGTTACCTCCGTCAAACAAACAAACCAGATATAAATATAGATAGATTAATAAAAATTTAGTCTGATAAGATAAACGGATCTGTAAAAGGACATAATAAATCTTATCAACCCACGCCTATTTGTAATTGTAAAATAATACAAAATTTATTAGGTAGGTACTTTTTTAAGCAAGTTTAGAAGGTTACATAACATACTCTAAGATGCGGTTATCACAAACCTAAACAAAATGCTTTAAAATAAAAGCCAGCTGACATCAGCATTAACAAATATTGATTAAATAGTAACGTGTTCATCATTACAATATGCCGAAGCCGTAGTTTGAGTGACCCTGAACGAGTGCGTCATAGCACAGTCAGCGCTGGTCAAGTAACTAACTCCTATTTATAAACTCGAAAACCAAAGCATGCGTTTGTAATTAATAATCCGATTCAAATATAAAAATTAAACGCAATGATGCTCACTTTAGAGCATCGCAGAACAAAAATCACGTGATCATCGCGACCATCTGTTATCATGTGAACAATTATGAAACTTGGCATGCCGCTGCTGAAGGATCAGTCACCATGAGACGATGCGGTTCTTTGCACTATCTTTGTGGTTTGTTTAGTTTACGTGACATTGTGTAACTTTCCAAGATAAAAACCGTTACACGCACAGACCACTTGGGCGTGTGCCCGAAATGTGTGCGAGTCTGACCTGTGTGCGGTTATCTTTAGAGTAGGGGCGTAGAGGACGCGCAGTGTATGACATTGCAAAGATTTTATACGTCAGCTGATAATAAAATCTTCATAATTATAGCACTCGTGTCTCTCGGTCACACGCGGTCATCGGTAAACAACCGTCAAGTTGGGGCTGCATTGGTTTTAACGTACCGGTGCTATCGTACACAAATAATATTTTAATAACCTTTGTGTTACGTTTTGGTCGCTACCGTTTATGAAGCGTCCATAAAACTGCCCAATATGTAATCTAAAACGAGCGAGTCTAAATCCTCAAACATCTATGCTACCATAATATGAACTGGGTGAGAGTAGCGTAATGCTATGTGGCATCAGTTATCGCAACGAGTGCCATCGCGCGTGACAATGACACACATGGCCATGGCCATTACAAATACTACACATTGTGCGAATCTCACGTGACTTCTGTCTGGCACATACTATTGTTTCGTGAAAACAGGTAATATCAGGTGTCGCTCTGCTACTAGCAACTCCCTTTTAATAAGCTTTCGCCTGCGGATTTGCTGGCCCTAACCTGGATTAAAATTAAACTAATTATTATTCCAGATAAATTATGTACCTTCTACATTCCAACATTCAGAAAAAATCGTCCCACCATTTTTTCGTGAGTGTGTAACAAACATCCGTAAATACATACTAAATATTCGCTTTTATAATATTAGGTATGTGGAATTTACTGTCTTACTCTCAGAAAACTTGGTGATTCTTTAATCTTTAATAAATCTTGACCGCGACCACGGTCTTAGTCGCGGTCGGCCGAGGAAGCGCTGGAGAGACGATCTCAACTCTTTTGAGAGAGACTGGTACGAAGTCTCAAAGGACAGAGATGGTTGGAGAAAATTGGGGGAGACCTTTGCCCAGCAGTGGGACAACATAGGTTAGCAAAAAAAAATAAAAACTTGAAATTTATTGAAGTTAATCAGGTTTTTTTTCGCTATCTATTTAGGAAACTGAATTCTACATAATACTTTCCATCTTACAAAATAATGTTGCATATTATCATCTCTGACACTACATTTTAAATTCAAAACTATAAAACCTAATTAAACCTACACAGCAGAGACATTCCTCTGCATATAAAATTTCATAAGCTATTGTTAATATCACATGAGAAAACCTGCATGCTAAAGAAATGTAGTATGGTATAATGTAGTACAGAATTCATGGAAAAATTTAGTAATGTATCATCACAACAGTGTTCTAGGTAGCAAGTATGACTGCCAGATAAGATTAGATAGATACTTGGATGGTAATTCTATTACATAGACCCTTTTAGTGTATGTTTCTGAAATTTTGTAGGTAGATTAGATCGGGGGAAAAATAACATAGTACTTAATTAACCACACTTAATAATCAATGGTAACAATATATATACTAGTTATTTGGTAACTTTTAACCAGAGAACCTTATTGGTAGCAGTTTTTTCAAAAATGTTTTTGGAACATTTAATTCAGTTTAATTAACTAAAACTATTAATTATACATGGTTAGCAGTTAAACAGATATATATAATACGAGATGTTACATATATTGTGTGTTCTAACTTTTCCACAAATTTCCAATTTTATTTTAGTAGTACGTATTTAGGTAAGTTCACCATTGCTAGATCCACATTGCTTAAACATTTACCACACACAAATATATTATTTACATTTTCTGTTTTCTCTGTAAGTAGGTAGGTAAGTAATTTTTCTTACCAATATTTAACATTAACTAAATACCAAATTAAAGTTCACTCTAGAAACAATAATTTTCAGTGTATTATGTTAATATTAATGGAATAAGTACTAACATTATTTAGGGTTACCTAGCATGAGGCATTTGAACTTTGAGAGTTCTAAGTTCATGTAGTAAGTACTTATTATGGCAAGAGCTTGGTAAATAAGATTGGTTTTAGGGAGATAGTAGTAGATAGTGAACAGCTTGGTGATATTTAGTAATAATCACTACTACCTACTAAATTAGAGCTTACAATGTTACGTAATGTGTAAGTTTAAGTTAAAAATTGCGAATATTCAAAACTATCTGAGGATAAATCCCACCAAAAATCGTGCGTGTCTTCCACAGACATCAGCGAAAAGTGATTTTTATAATTACTACGACAATATTAAAACAATCAGAAAGTTGTTATAATTTTCAGTAGGTATATCAGTTTTCTCAATTATTTAAGATTCACATTACATAACATTATAAATCCAAAATGTGGAAATGTAGGTTAGGAAAGGCGCGACCAAAAATATTATTGTAAAGCAGTACCTACTGTGAAGCAAAGATAGTAAGATCTCTAATAAATATTATTACTGTGTAATATTTACCTGCACTTCCACCAATTTGGTTGATGTAATCCTGAAAAGAGCCATTTTAAAAACCCACCGAGCGCTGTCTACCGCACTACACCTTGCCCGCGATCGATCGCATTCGCAAGTGGACCAACGAAACGATTTGGTTGGATGGATGTGGAAGATCTACCAACCAACCCAAACCAAAAAATAAGCCCAACCAAAATCATGATTGCCAACTTTGATTGAATGAAAGTGATGACGACAGAAATTATGTCATTGTCAAAGTCTTTGGGGAACACTGACTGACACTGACATTACGAAAAATCTTACAAATGTTGACAACTAAAAGCAAATGGCGCTTAATCTGCCGTTCTCGGTTTCTCTTCATTTTTGATTTTACATAACTCTTCAGTTTGTTTTACGTTCTTATATAATATCATAATTCGTCGCTTCCGTCTGGCAGTGGTTTGGATCAGTTGAGCTACCTATAGACTGTTTGCAACGGTCCTTAGATGGCTCAACTATAACAACTAACTATTTGTATTTTGTACAGTTATGTATTAGTTTAGTTTCTGTAAATAAACTTTTATGTCAAATATCATAATAAGTTAATTATACAGATGGCGAGACGATCTGGATGCATTCGAATCAAACTGGCAGACCGTAGTTTTATTCGCAAAGAGTGGAAGCTGAAGGGGGAGACCTTTGCCCAGCAGTGGGACACGAGTACACGATCGACCGGGTTAGTTAAAAAAAGATTTAGCAAGATTTGTAAATCCCAACAGTCCAATATTTCCTATTTGAGTTGGCAACCAAACAGTATTTTTAAACTAACTGTCATTGTCATGTCACTGAACTGTCCAGAAATTAGATGAGATTTCGGATTTCGGCGGCATCGGTCGGTAGTTCATTCAGTTCGGCAAAGGCGGTAGGCTAGGCTAAGTTCAATTAATTCGGATTGCTTTTGGAATTTAGGTGCAAGTGCATTTCCTTCTTTAGATCAACATTCGACTATCCCACACTTAGTTCGGAGTTGTAAGTTAGCTTCCGAGTAATCCAAAAACAGCTTCACCAAAACTTCCCCAAACAAAAGAATAAAATTGAAATTTGCTAAATCGATGATTTGAGAGTCCGAATATTTATTTTCTCAAAATGAGGAAATTATTATACTTTTGTTTGATACTTCAAGTATTAGTGCTAATAAGCTGTACGAAGCAGAAACTGTTTCGCCACGGACGTAGGACTGGGGGTAACCTCGGTGCTCCCGGAGATTACAGCGATGATAACGTACCTAATCCACAGTGGTTTGAGCAAAAGGTCGATCATTCAACCTACTCAAATCAAAAAACATGGAAGCAAGTAAGTTATAGTCATAATAATAAGGAGTTTATGTAGGAAGTAAATTAATTTAAAATGTTCAACATTGCTTTGTCTGGTTTGATGCTGAGCGACGATAAAGAATCCTCGATTGGAATTTAAACTCACCCCAAGGGCTGAGTTAGCAAGGATGTGTGTGAGTATAGTCTGTTGCACTTGCTTACAGCTCTGGTATAAAAAACTATCACTTGCTTCTCCTAAATTGTTTGGGTTATTCCTATCTGATGATCTGTTTGTAGTTGCATCTGATCAAACAATAATTTAAATTAACTATCAAGCTATTTGTTAGTTATTATACTCAAGCAGAACGTAACTAGACAAAGACAAGACTTTATCCCAATGCTCACATGTACGCAATGTGTATCATGAACTGGACAGTGAACACGTCAAGCAAAAGTGCTCTAGGAATAGTATATTTATTTACTTTACCTAGTCATCATAATTTTTACCTAGTGTTGGGTAAAATACGGCTATCTTGGAATGCATCAAGCTTAGCAAAATTAAATCTTCTCAAATTAAACCCATTATAATAATTTCAATGAGTTATTGAACATTCATCATACAGTTAATTTTTAATGGAAATAGTTTGTGTAAATTAGCCACAGTTTTATAGATGCTACAAAAATCCATAACACAAGCATTAAGTTTTTTAGCTAAAATATTATCCTTGTACATCCAACACAATCTAGTCCAGATTGTGTGGGATGTCCAAGGATATTTATTTATTATTTATTTGTCACAGCAATACTTCGTCAATGACAAGTATTATGATTTTAAAAATCCTGGTCCCGTCTTCTTGATGATTGGCGGCGAGGGACCAGCTGATGCTCGCTGGATGGTCAGAGGCGCTTGGATTGAATATGCTAAGCAGTTCAAGGCTTTTTGCATCAATTTGGAGCATCGCTATTATGGCAAAAGTTTCCCAACAAGGTATTTTACTTCCTGTGTTCCCATCTCTCAATCCTGAAGATGGTCAAAATAACCATTTTAAATCTACACTAATATTATAAAGAGGAAAACTTTGTTTGTTTGTTTGTTTGGTTGTAATGAATAGGCTCAAAAACTACTGGACCGATTTTAAAAATTCTTTCACCATTCGAAAGCTACATTATCCACGAGTAACATAGGCTACTTTTTATCCCGATATTCCTGCGGGAACGGGACTTACGCGGGTGAAACCGCGGGGAGCAGCTAGTACCTAATCATTTTATTTAAGAATTCTAGTCGGGCTAGTCAGGGGCATCCTATTAATATAAAAGTTTGTAAAACAAGTACCAGTAGAAGCCATCATTTTTCATCATCATTGGCTAGCTGATATATTAGTACCAATTTTGCTGTTTGCGAGAAAGACTGAGAAACATCCACCATCAGAAACTTTCATATTTATAAATTACTAGCAGCACGTCCTGGCTTTGTACGGGCGTGAATTGATTGGGATTAAATATAGTCTACGAGAGTCTATTCTACACATCGGAGAAAGAATTTTAGAAATGGACTGAGATTACCTCCGTTAAACCAACATTACCTCATTATAATATTTGTAAATATTAATTACTAGCGGGCATAATATGTGCAAGACGACAAACCTTCTCGTTGCTGACAATTTTCTCTCCTGCTCTAGCATAGTATGTATCATAATTTCCTTTACTGCATAGTATGTATTATCTTACTTCTCTATTCAGACAATATCGAGATTTCGATTGTCGTCTCGTCTCGTTGCACATGTTAGTGCCTATAGGTATTAAAAATCAAATTAATCACAGAGTATATAAAATTAATTCCACAGGGATTTATCAGTGAAGAATCTTCAGCATTTATCGAGCTATCAAGCTCTAGCAGACCTTGCGTATTTCATTGGCGCTATGAATGAAAAGTATGGACTGAGTGGTGCCAAGTGGATCGCTTTCGGTGGATCATATCCTGGCGCTCTGGCTGCTTGGGTGCGAATGAAATATCCTCATCTGGTTTATGCTGCTGTTTCTTCAAGTGGTCCTCTGTTAGCCAAAGTGGATTTTAAGGGTAAGACTTAACCATCTTTTATTATTATTATTATTACGAGCCTGTAGCGTTCCACTGCAGGGCAAAAGCCTCCCTTCCTTCCTTCCACTCGTTTCTATTAAGAGCTAGTGTGGTCCAATGTGGGCAGAATGAGTCGAGTTCATCTCTCCACCGCCGTCGCTGCGGTCTGCCGCCATCTTTTGAATTTCTTAAATCAATAAGGCCAGATGGTTCACAATTTGTATTTGAAATTGTTACCATTGTAGTTTTAAGTAATCAATAAACAATTATATATCTATCTATCTATTTTCTTTTTTTTTTGAGAAGTCCTTCCTTTGCATCATTTGATTAAGCATCTTCTTTATAGCAACTGATATTAAGTCTTTCTTTAGAATTATTATTATTATAAAAACACACAGTCGATTTATAAGTTAGAAACTCATGTTCAAGTTGATGACAGTTTAAAGTTGCTACATAGGTTCATACCTAATTATTTTGATTTCAGAATACTACCAAGTCGTGGTGAACGCGCTTCATGAAAAGACAGACGGGGAGGATTGCGTGAATCAAGTTAAATTAGCCCACCAACAGATAACTGAAACTATTAAAACTAATCCAAAAGAAATCGAAAAGGCATTCAGGTATGACGATAAGAATAAATTAATCTAATTACTCTAAAGCAGAGTACCTACACACCAAGCCATGTAGCATGTAATGTATCTGATACTGTAACAAGTGGGTATGTATTTATTTATGTATGTGTGGTGTGGACGAACCAATAGCACGCGCTCAATCAAGCAGCGTTCTTTTAACGTGGCGCGACCCACATACCCTAAGGTTTACGGTAAACCTACCAAACGACCTTGTGTACCTTGTGTTTAAGTGATAAATCAGCGTAATATCCAATCATATCTTTATAATAAGATATATCCTTTTACAGAGTATGCAAGCCGTTCAGTGAGGCTTCGCCAAAGGATATGCAGAACTTTTTCAATTCTATTGCTGACGACTTCGCAGGAGTTGTTCAGTACAACGAAGACAATCGATTCTCTGTCAATCCTAAATACAAGAACATCACGATCAATACTGTAAGTATTCATCTAAGTAAGGTCAAATGAATACAGAAACCTTCAGATACCCAACCTATAAAAAAGTTATAACCCCTAATCATACCCAGTGCTAGTCTAGTATTGGCTAAAAACTGAAGTTGAACGATTATAACTAATTCATAGTGAAAAAGTGATCGTAATGGTCGTTTTGCGTGTTTGACACACGGCTAGTCTCAATAACTTATTTATCACTGGTTTTGCTTACTGTTAGTAGATATTTGACACACTTTGTATAGAAGCATAAACCAAAGACGACCTCTGTGGCGCAGCGGGCAAAGGTCCGCCTGAGACGCGAAGATTGCTGGTTCGATCCCCGCTACGGGACAAATGTTTGTATATTCTGCAGATATTTGTGTTGTGTCTGGGTGTTTTCTATCTACAATATGTATTTAGTTACAAAAATATCTATCAGTCATCTGGTTACCATAACACAAGCATTGCTTAGCTTGGGACTAGATGATGCTATGTGGAATGGAATGTCCAAGTATATTTATTTATTTATTTATATCTGGTTTGTATTTCCATACAAAATGTATAACAATCAATCAAATATCTACCGACAGTAAGCAAAACCAGATATAAATAAATAAATAAATATACTTGGACATTCCACATAGCATCATCTAGTTCCACATAGCATAAACCAATGATAGATAGGTTATTAAAACTGGCTGTTAATCCATATCCATACTAATATGTATAATAAAAGGGAAAGTGTGTGTGTCTGTCTGTTTGTTTGTCCGTCTTTCACGGCAAAACGGGGCGACGAATTGACGTGATTTTGCGCGCGCGCGATATTGTGTGGTGATAGTTGAAGGGATGGAGAGTGACATAGGGTACTTTTTATCCCGATATTCCTGCGGGAACGGGACTTACGCAGGTGAAACCGCGGGGCGCAGCTAGTGATCCATAATTTGTTGTAGGTATGCGATATTCTTACCGAGCCGGGATCGGCGCCGGCGTACGAGAAGCTTGCTAAATTCAACGCGATCATACTAGAGCAGTCCAATCAGACTTGTATGGACTTTGGCTATGACTCGGAAATACAGAGCTTGAGGAATGTCACCCTCACCCCTGAAGGAAGTAAGTATAAAGTGTGTGTGCTACAGTTGTATATTTGCATGGTGTCTATTTAGGTTTATTATGACAGTCAGTATAGAATTGAAGAAATCACACTAATATTATGTATAGGCCCGCCCATTGTACTTTTATTTCTTAGTTGTAATGTCTGTAATGTGTTTTCTTTTGTGTTCATCTATCTATCTATCTAATATTATAAAGGTGAAAGGTTGTTAATCCTACACGTTCAAACGAATTTGAATGCAGTTTGTTACCAGGAAAACTTATATCCTGGATTAACGCAGACTACTTTTTATAAAATAATTCCGGTATTCCCACGGGAACGGGAATAATTCACTGCGGATACCACTGTGGGGTTCAGCTAGTATTTTAAAATAACCCCTTAACGTTACTGTCCAGGGTTTTTTTTCTCACTATTGATTAGTTTTAGCAAGAAAAACGAACAGCAATTTTTGTATATCAATACTAATATTTATAAAGAGGTTATGTTGGTTTGTTTGTTTGAAGGAGCTAATCTCCGAAACTAGCGGATTTCAATTTTTTTTTCACCGATGATGTGTAGAATGGAATGTCGGGATGGTTATAATGCTATATTTTGTTCCGGTAGTATCATTAGTACACCCGTCCAAAGCCGGGACGTGCTGCTAGTTTTTTTTAATCCATACTAATATTATAAAAGGGAAAGTGTGTCTGTCTGTCTGTCTGTCTGTCTGTCCATCTTTCACGGCAAAACGGGGCGATGAATTGATGTGTGTTTTTGTATGGTGATAGTTGAAGGGATGGCGAGTGACATAGGGTACTTTTTATCCCGATATTCCCGCGGAAACGGGACTTACGCGGGTGAAACAGCGGGGCGCAGCTAGTAGTATATATTTTTTGAAATAATCATGCATAGAGTTTAAGAAGATTTACATTATTTTAGCTCGGCAATGGATGTATCAGACTTGCACTGAGTTCGGTTTCTACCAGACGTCATCGGGCACCCCGGATGTGTTTGGAGATGCCTTCGATGTGGACTTCTACACACAGCAATGCCAGGATGTCTTCGGCAAGAAGTATGTTCTAGCCATTTATGTTTATTTTATTGTTTCATTTTTTATAATAATTATGAGTAAGGAGTTGATGAATGGAAGAAGATAACATGTTGGGCTGACCCCACCTAGTGTGGGAAAAGAGCAAGAGAATGATGATGATGTTTTATAATAATAATAACTATTATTAGTCCTCAATGTCCCACTGCTGGGCAAAGGGCTCCCCACTCTTTCCATCCATCCCTTTCCTGTGCTAAAATGGCCCAGTCGGCGCGGAATTCATCCGCTTGGTCGTTGATGTCTATTACGAGTATACTTCTATATCTTAAATTGTTCGACGGGACGATCCCGACGGCTTGAAGAAAGAGTGATAGAATATCGCCAAAGTGATGGTGAGATCAATTATGAGGGAAACCAAAAATTCTCGTAGACATTAACCCTAGCTGTGCTGTCTATTAAAAAAAGTTTGATGCCTCACACCTCCCTTATATGAAAGCTATGTGTAGCTCGTGCCTTCACCCACTGCGGCACGGAGATGCAACGTTAGATTTGATGTACATTGCAGGTTTGCAAAGGACTTCATCACAAGGGCTGCCAGCTGGACCAACGATGACTACGGCGCGCTGAATATTTCCGTCAGTAGAGTGGTGTTCGTCCACGGTTCCGTCGATCCGTGGCACGCGCTAGGAATCACCAAGTCACTGAGCAATGAGTCTCCTGCCATTTTCATCAAGGGTTCGTATTTACAAGCTCTTTTTCTACTAAGTTTTATCCTGAATTTATCCATTAAACCATTTTAAGGACTTGTCTCTATTTGGCGTATTCTTATAGTCATAATACTTATTTAGTATTTTTTTCTAGATTGTGAACCAAACCCATCTGCTAAATCGGCCTTATTCACATCGTGTGGAAATCCGCAGGTTAATCTGCAACCACGTATTGAATATCTATACTTCTATACTAATATTATAAAGAGGTAATGTTGGTTTGTTTGCGTTGTATCGCGTTTAGAACAGGCAGTGGGTATGTGTTTTGTTAAAGTGTTCTATAACAAGATATAATTGAACAATAAAGTTATAAGTTTGTGTTGATCGGGGTGAAAATAGAGGTAAACATGTGATCTATTCCAGGCACGGCTCACTGCGCGAACATGTACCCATCGAGCGCGGCGGACTCGCCGGCGCTGCGAGCGGCACGCGCCGAGGTACGCCGCCTGTTGGCTCGCTGGCTCGCCCAATGACTAGAAACCCCCGCGTCTCCCCTACCAAACCGACCCAAACACCTCTACGAATCCTACCTACCAATCATTGGATTCGTCTCGAAAAATCTCAAACCTAAAATTACTCGCCTGCTCGCCCTGATACGAAATAACATAAACCAATGCAGGCCAAACCAAAATACGAAGAATTTTTATGGTGAACCTGATAAAAATAAAAATGTTCATGTTGATCAGCTGCCTAAAAGGGATACAGGAAAAGATAAGCAAGATTTGATGACTATTAGCGCGCTTTCACATATTCTTTTGCCTAAAGAAGAGTCGAAAAGTACCCCAATAGATGCTAAAATTACCTCAATGGATTCTGAAAGTACCCCAATAGATTCTAAAAGTAACCCAATAGGTTCTAAAAGTACCCCAGAAGAATCTAAAAGTACCACAATGGATTCTGAAAGTATCCCAAAACATTCTAAGAGTACCATATTCTTGTATGAACAAGGGGTAAACTCTCATGATGACGATACTTCTGAAAGTTCGTCAAGTAACCACGAATTCAAAAATCTGATAGTGACATACAGTGAATACACTAAAGATAGCGAGCGCTGGCCAAAGAAGAATCAGAACGAGGTTGAAGATACTTCGGGAAAAAATAATAACGAAGAGGCCGGTACTTTTTACAGTTCAACTTATAGACAGGTACTTGAGACAGGATTCACCACATTGCGGAAAGACACGCTTATTTCATACGATAAGGATCACATGCCAAAGAACGCAGAGAAGGGAGATCGTTGGACTTGGCCGATTCAAGCCAATGAGAATTACCATCTTTATAAGGAAGTGAAGAGACAAACAGATCTACTTGAAAATCAGTATCTCGCCTTTGCAAAATTCCTTCGTGCACCTTACGACGGTCGTTCCAAGGAACCAAGGAAGATGAACGGCATCTATAAGAAAAGAGATCCCTATACCCTCTATAAAAAATTTCAGATAGAACAACAATTACGCAGCAAAAGATACAGCGAAGAATATGAAAGGGATATGGAACTGCAGAGTGAGATCACGTACAGCGCTTTGAAAAGGCGTTTAGCAATAGCTAAAGATAAGGAGAGCAAAGATCCTCATAATCTGTATAAAACTCTGAATAGGAAGTTCAAAAGGTCGAATACTGAGGACTTCTTTAGGGATCCTGTGGGCGCATGCGTAGAGGTTTTGGAGCGCATCAGTGCGTGGATCGCAGAGAAGCTATCACTCCCGCCGCCCGACCCCGTCGACCACGACGTCGTCATTTATAAGAGAGAAGACACCACCAACTACAGCTACCTATCTTCAGTTATTAAGAATAAGAAAGTACAGTTTCTAGTTGCCCGAGACATACCGTTCAATGATTCAGAGTCATTCGGGTACATGTTTTTAAATCAATAGGTATACATATTGACATGTACTATATTCTTAGGCAATTTTTTTTTTTCCGAATATACTTCAGTATCAGCAAGTATGGTGACATCCCATGGCCGTCTAGATCGCCAGCCCTCACTCCTTGGGATTTATTTGTGTGGGGATACCTTAAATCAAAGATTGACCTTTGATTTACTCCCCGGACTATTAAAGCCCTGCAAGAAACTATCCAGCGTGAAATTGAAGGCTTTACTCCAGCGCTTCGCCGGCACGTCTTCGTAAATGCCACGGTCCGGTTAGTGGTTAAAAATGGCCGACATATCTCTGAAAACGACACTTGTTTCAGACTCAGCAGATTGATCTAAATGTTTGGTTTTACCATACGTGTGTATTTTTAATATAATTTGCTCTCTCGATTTCTTGCCATTACTTTTTTTAATATATATGTATAAGACTCAAAATTATGTGATAGATCCTAAGACTTAGATATTTTTATGGATAATTCCTATTATACTATGATTTTTAAAAAATCGATGTACTTACTACATACTTCGTTTAGGACTGTAATGCTCATCTTTTTGAATCTCTATTTAAATTAAAATGAGCTTATTGTCCACTAGGATAGTTAATAAGGCGGCATCACCTAATAATATGATTTATGTTGTTTTCGTACCATGCATGAAATGAAAAGAAATGTAATATCACTTGAAGTTTTACTTCTATATCATAATCAATACTTAATAAATAGTAACATAGAATAAGTACTTTTCCAAAAGTTGATAACTTAATGAAATATAAAGTTCATTGATAAATCTCTAAGGCACTCCGGTAGAAATTATAACAATTAATGAATAGTTGATGTGAAATAAAGGTAATAATAAAATTCGAGTTTCATTTAACAATCTAAAATTTAAACAATTCTAGGAATCCGGCAAACATTTTTCTTCTTTTTCCATGATAGCTTCTAATTTCCGACCTCTGAGCAGAATATCCATAGTTCTAGAAAAAAAAGAAAAAGTTATTATTGTAATTTATAATGAACGGGCGCCATGTCGTCGATTGTAGATAGAAAATATTTATTTGCTTACCAAGTAGTACAGATAAAGAAAGTTACTTAGAATATTTAAAAGAAGACAGAAAAGTCATAACAAAAAGATATAGGCACAAATTAAGTAGGTTAGGCAAGCAAAATGGTCCTATCTCAGCATTTTTATTTATTTATTAGCCTTTTATTACAGATTTCATTTCGGTCCTATCTCAGCATAATGCGGTTTATTACTGAGGCAATACGCCGCGCTGGTCTTCCGATAGAACCGTTTTTAGAAATGCGGACATTGGGACCCTTAGTTACAATCCTAAAATCTAACAACAAACACTTAAAAAAGGTAACATTATTAAAAAAAGAAAGAAGAAAATATTATGTGATGCAATCTAAAATCGTCGGCGTCGACATGGCGCCCATCTGTTCATGTTATGTCGACCCAGATCAAGAGCGAATTTTCATCACCCTGGGGTGGCGGGACCCACACTACCAGGTGACCTTCTTTATGGTATGATACCTACTCTAGAATTTTTGTACATATCCATTCCATATCTACTATGGATCACGCTAACAAAGAACAAACATAAAGTTAACAAAGTGGTAGTTTATGTAAAAATAATAAAGTAGACCGGGCAATCATGTTTAGAGCTTGGTCTCAATTTCTCTCAATATAATATATCACTGCATACTTTATCATTATGAGAAGACCGCAACCAAAAATATCCACTCAGTGAAATATTAAAGACCCAATGAAAAAGTCACTATTTTAACATTATTCATACTACTGATGATTTATGCCCGGTTTCTGAGGTCGTCAGGTAAACTCTCAATAGTTATTGATTCAATAAAGAGAACCTTATATGTTTAACTAACCAAAATGGCTTGAATGATAATGGCTCAGAATAAAACATCAAATAGTTATAGAACCGATAAACGGCCAAAAATAAACAGTTAAGTTAAACCACAGAATAGAGATGGGTTTGAACGGAGTTTATGTAGTATTGAGTGGTTAGGGTCGTTAAAAATTCATACCTACATACATATGAAAATCCTGGATGGCTACAAGGTACCTATATGTCAAACTTTTTGATATCTAGTGGACTTTAAGCTTACTTCTCTATACTGGTGGACATTTCCGACACAACAATAATTGAAGGTGTAAGGTTATGCAGTTATTCATTTCGGATGCTTGAATACTTCTCATCATGGCTAAGCTTGCACCGCGAGGTTCGCCTCTATGTTTTCGGGACGGTTGTATTTTAGATGTAGGTACGTACACTCGACTACTGAGATTTCAACGCGTTCCTTAGGGTGAGACAGGACTTCATTATAAAATATAACTTAAAATAAGATTTTACCTACATTATTTCTCTTGTAGTAAAATAAGTAAATACTCACAATGCAGAAACAAACACAATGACTTGCGTTATTACTGTGAGGTAGAAAATAGCGTTGATGTAGTTCGACTTGAGAGTGGCTTTGTACAGTTGTGAGTAGATGACAGATGCGAACATTGCCACAGCATTCTCCATCACCGAGAGGAATGCATATGCTACACCTGTAAAAAAACAACAATATTATTTACTACCATCACAGATAAAATAATAGTATGTAGGTACAGATGGTCTATAGAACATAAATTTCACTCCTGTTTTTCTTCGGGCTATTTTTTTGTGTTTGATTTTGCGGCGCCCCTAGCAGTGTTTAGGTCTTGCCTGCAATCAAAAATAAGTAACTCCATCTAGTGCTACTATTTTTGATTGCAGGCAAGACCAAAACACTGCTAGGGGCGCCGCAAAATCAAACACAAAAAAATAGCCCGAAGAAAAACAGGAGTAAAAATGTTCTAGATGGACCATCTGTACATAGTATTTTTTTATCTGAACTACCATACATGAATGCAATAAACATTTTGAACTTTGAACTAGCCCCGCGTCGTACCCGACAATGGTTCCAGTTTCTATGGGAATACCGGGATCAAACGTAGCCTATATGTTAACTCTTAATCCATCAGACAACATTTTTCTTACTCTCATCACATTAAAAGTACGTATAGTATAAGAAGTAGGTACCTAGCTACCTATATTTGATGTGCGGTCCAAGTGGTGTTGTAAGAAGTTTCTTGAATTTAATCAGGTACTAAATAATAAACTCGCTTAGGTTATTTACATCACATTTGAATCTTCACTGAGCTCTTATGCAAGACCTTGGAAACCATCTAATCAAATGATTCCTAATTTCGGTAATTTGCATCTGTTTTGAATAAGCTTTAATTTATCTTATTTGTCTCGGTCCTTATCACTCAGTTATATTACATCTATCATTTTATCGTATCAATTTAGCCTTGACCGACCAATATACGGATCGTATCTTATTTGGCGAAGAGAATTGGTAGGTTTACACTAGTTATATGTAATGGCAAAAAACATACCTACCTACTTTACCGTAACCTTGGTAAATAGTGAACAGATATAATATTATAATGTTATGGTTTAAAAAACAAGCAACAGCTATTAGTACTAAGAAGAGTAGATATGTACCTACCTACATAATTAAAATAAGTAACAAAGAGATAAATTGAGCACGGTGTTTGACAAAAAATATTACGTAAGTATAGGCACAGGTATAGGCATTTGTTATAAAATACTACCTACTTACTACTTTTTAGTAGAATATAAGTCGTTTTTTCTTTCTAAAGGAATGAAGATAATTGAGGCAGACTACTGTTATACCTACTGTTATATAGGTACCCACTGGTAGTTTGTGCTTGTGCGACAGTCTAATAAACTCTTAGCCTAGGCGCGCACTAGGCAGCCAGGCTGCGGCAGCCAGTAAAACATATGACGTTGTATAGGAGCCCGCGCACTAGGCAGCCACGAAATCTCGGCTGCGGCCATATGTTTACTGGCTGCCGCAGCCTGGCTGCCGCAGCCTGGCTGCCTAGTGCGGGCCTAGGCTTACCTACCTCTTTCACTCGACGGCAGTACTTTGGAGGTCATTGAGCGAAGAAGTGGCGCCACACAGGGGCCCAGAGCTGCCGCGGTTGCACCCACATACATAAGTTTATCCGTGGTTGCCTGTGCGTAGATCATATGCCCGCATATATGTGCACTTGCGCCCAACATCACTATCACCTGAAGGAAGAAATGACATGGAAATAATATTTACTTACAAAATAGTTTTGAAGAGAACAATATTTTACAACGATGACAGAAAGATATAGCGATACCATCAGGCATAAGAGCAACCAGTAAGAGTTGTTTTGAGTTAATCGTATTTTGATAGGTACTCTACTAGATAAAACGCAGCCTAAGCATTATTACATTTCATTAGTCATAAACTATGATTTGTTTCAAGTCCTTATAAAACAAATATTCACATCCATTATTCCATCTAACCTCACTCACTAAGGCAGTTGTCTCACCAACGGCAACGGCGAGTAAACGACTAACTATCGGCTATTTTCTCGCTCAAGAAACGTACAATAGATAATACTTTCCGTGTGAACAAAAGGGATGCATATACAAATAGTTGATCGCTGACTGTTCACACTGCCGGCGAGCACTCGCTTCACTAGTTTTTCGCTGAACGACAAGAGCTATGAAAGATAACACTCGTTCGGCGATACTCGCCAAGCGATTAGAACTCACGCCGCCGAGAGAGCAACCAGTAGTCATTTCTCTACAGTGCTTGACTGCCGCGAGCGAGTGATGCGAGTAATCGACCGCCTCACTCGCACACTCGCTTATAGCCGAGCTACACAAATATCGGAACTACGCACTCGCTCCTCGTTTCTCGCTAACTCGTTTCTAGCTCTAGCTCTACTCGTTGCCGGTGGGACAAGTGCCTAACGTTCGATGTTACCTACATTTATTATTATCATATTTAGGTATTTAGATCAGAAGTTTGACTAAAAATTGTTTTTTTAAGATGTATTTATATGATATGTATTATGAACATCCACAGAATATTTAATGCAGACGTAGGTACTTTATATACAAATATCTTGCTAACTTTTAGTGTAGGTAGGTACCTATATTGCTGTGTAAATAATTTGCAGACAATTGAAGTAAGGATATTTGATAAGAGAACAATATTTGCAGATAAGAAATGCTAAGGTTTACATTTTAAAATACTTAATTAAGTTTAATTGGTAGTTATCATTTTGTTACAAAAATACACATATTTGAAACTTTGAATAAGGTTTCATTTTATGAACACGATAAATAATAATAATAAAAATCATGTAAATAATTAATCATGCTACTTTATCTGATGACAAGTAGGTACGAATTACAAAATCCCCGACATTTTATTTCTCTTTAACCAACTTCAAAGGAGTAGGAGTTTTCTGGTGTGTTTGTTTTTTTTATTTATTATAATGCAATGTATGTGGTATGATTTCTCCGTCATTTTTTCAGAGACAGACAAAAACAAACTGAACTTGCTTCTTTATGAGTCGATATATTTTTTGCTAAGGTTTTTTCAATAGCTTTGAAAATAGACAGGACATTTGAAACGAATAATTTGGAGATAAATGGCCTTAGAGAGACATAGTGGACGATCACGGACTTTGGGACAACATTCATAAACCAATTCTGCTGTAGTATAACTCCAAAGAAATCTTGTAGGTGGCAAGAAGCCAAAACAATTGTCACATTTAGTACTTTTACCACCTTACTTCCGTATCCGATCGGTCAGATTTGTACCTATCCTAATTATCAAGTAGCTAGAATTAGTTATCATGACAGATCTAAAAACTTAGTAAATTATAAGAACGTAATCTATTAGTGAGGCAATATCAGTGTCCTAGCATTCGCCGGCCATGTCTTATTTCAAGTAAATAGGGAGAAATTTCCTGTACTCTCATCTCATTACTTTTCATAACTCCGAAGATCCTCATCAGATACTCAAATTTTTATGGGACCACCTCGGGAGTATATTCTTTCAAACAAAAAGAGATTTGAAATCGGTCCACTCGGTGAACAAACATAAAAACTTTTTTTTAAAGTCGGTTTAAAATTATCAATCATCGATAGCTAGACTATCGATAGACCTGTCAATATTATATTAAGAGTTGAAATTGACTTTTGGATTCAAAAGTAAGGCAGGTAAATCAAATAACACCGGTGTTAACATATTGTTATCAAGAGATTTTGTTAAGAAAATTACTTCAAATTCCCAACTAGATCTTTTGGAGCACCCCAGCTGTTTACGTACTAACAGTGTCTCTCCAATGGAGTACTTTTGTCATGAGTGGGATACCGAACAGCATAGCGAACAAGTACAAAATCGTGAGGTACGTTCTGAAGTGGCTGAAAGTGGTCGTGTCCCAATTGAAGACCGTAGACGTGTATAGGTACATCACTGGCCGCTCATCTGAGGACAATTGAATTATTTTGGAGCCCTTTTAAGAAACCCTACTAAGCTTTATAGGATGAAGGAGAGGAAAGGAAAATGTAATGATTATGATAATTAATGATACGCGGTAGTTGATTAACATTATTTTACTTAATCGAGATTTAGATAATTAAATATTTATTTTATAATCTCATTTGAAAGGGATTGTGCTAGTGTCGCTGAAGACAGAGAGGAGTGGAAAAAAAGAGAAGTGAGACACAACAGGCTATATTTTATACTACTATCGGGTATTAGAAGGTATACCCGTACAAAGCCGGGACGTGCTGCTAGTCATAACTAAGGCAATGAGATGACGTACTAATCAGACTGAAGAGCTGTTATCGGCAATTTAATTTGACTTAATACCAGAGACAGAATGGACTTGGCCTTAAAATGATGAAGCGAGATGTTGTTAGTATTTGAATGTTGTTTTACTTAGGAGAATATGACAGTTGCCCAAATACTATTAGGATAGTTGATAAAATATTTAAGGCCTTATTAACCGTAGGTATATTTTTGTCGGATTTGTATGGACAAAATATCAAATTCTGACGTATAGCACCACTTGCTTTTAGCTAGCGTTTCAGTATTCGTGCGTGTGTGTGGTCGAAAAAAATCAATTTAACGAGATTGTTATTGGCAATTTACGGATACCCTAAACTCATCACAACTCATTTTGAGTTACTAGACACGATTTCAGTGCATTTACTTTTTTTTCATACTGATAGCAGCTTTTTTTTAACAAATAGATTGGCCACAGCCTAGCAACCACCATTTCTATAATATATATGTTTTACAAAAAAAATTATCTAATTATGATTATCAGTAATCTGGTTACCATAACACAAGCACTTGGGACTAGAATGACGCTGTATGAAATGTCCAAGGATATTTATATTTATTTCATCTATAGCCTCATAACCTTGTGAATTCATACATAAAGATGGCGACATACATAAAATTGGACTAACGTGAATCGTTTTAACACAGGTGCCTACATCAGTAAATTGAATACAGTTTGTTGACCTAGAGTCAGTAAGACTTAAAAAAATACGATAAATACATGAATATAACATAGTATTTAGATCTAACAAAAGAAGTGATTGCATCATTACTCATAGTTTATCGCTCGGAGTATGGTCGTAATAAAATAAATCAGTCAAGTATGGCCCAATCTCGTCCGATATGAGTAGTAGCACAGCAAAGACATCAAGTTGTGATGTAAGATAATGTAAATATCAAACTAAATGCTTACTTATGTATCTGTGTTCTTTACGAGTTATTACTATTTTACGCGGCCTAATACTCAGTCATAGCCATTAAGCTCGCTAATACGAATTAAGTCAGATTTATCATTTTTATTTATTTATTATTTTATATTTTGTATTTTTACGAGGCATCTGTTATTAGTCAAAGTTTTGTATCTTTTATTCTTTCGTTTTGCAAGGCATGTCTTCATGACGATAAAAACAACAGACTCAACAATGCAAAACATGAGCATAAAAACAAGTATTTGTTGTTGAGACCTCTCGGTATGCATTCGATTCGCAGAAGGCTACCTGCCTACCGTAACATCTCATACCTTTTTAAAAATATACAAATGATGAATGAGTAGGTAAGTGATGATCAGTCAGAATGTATATAACTTAAATATTGTTATATAGATACATATAAATATTATTATGAATAGTTCCCGTAGTATAGGTTACTTTTCACCATCATCAGCATATACCATTGCCCCGCTGGTAAACATGCAATAGTGAGTAGGTACGGAGATAAGGCGTGCTAGATAAAAATTATAACATGTTACCAACAAATGTACCAACTTGAAACAATAAGCGAATTTGAATATGAAATATATATACCTATAATATCAAAACAAACATGTGTCGACCTCACTTAGTGGTATAAGGGTAAGGAGATGATAATTAATGATGTAGAATTAAATATTTACCTCTTTGAAAAGTGTAAAATGCCATGGAAACAAGCAGCAGCCATAGGAACAGTCTAAGATTATTCGGGCGCCGTTTCGCCAGTGTTGCGAATGTATTCGTCACGTTCTTAACGTCTAGAAAGTCAGTTATAGGGTTGGTCACTCCTGCTTCTTTCAGAGACTTTTGTTCTGGTCTCGTCTGCCATTTGAGGAATATAAACGTGTATAATGTAGCGATGATCATGAGACCCGTGTTAATAGCGAACATGGCTGTGAAAGATCGGTTCACAACTTTGTTGTATATAACGTTTCCTGAAAGAAGAAATACAATGAGTCAATGATAGCAAGAATTTTTGTTACAAAACTGTCCAGGGAAGGGACTGACACTGATGGTTTTTTCTCTATCGATCTGCAGCGTTAAGCACTACCACAGATTACAGTAATCTGCTAGATTATACACATGATGACAGATTATAGTAAACTACCCTGAGATACTCGTATATAAAGCCGTCAGCCAGACACACCCGACATTGACTGTAAATAAGTACTAATATTTTAAAGATGTAAGTGTGGTTTGTTTGTCGGACGAAACTACTCAGCCAATTCGAAAAATTCCTTCACCGATGTTTAGAATGGACTGTCGGGAAGGATAAAGGCTATATTTTATCCAGGTAGATTTATTAAGTACACCCGAGCAAAACCGAGCCGGGACGTGTTGCAAAACACCATGTTAACTATCTACAAAAACTCACATAAACTCAGAATTTCGCGGGCCTTAACTTTAATTTCTATTCGTCGTATATCATGCTGGGTGTTCTGTTTTTTCTCTACCGATTTCAATTGTCACAGCTAACGGCCAGCTATCTGTAGTCCGGGCCGATTATGTGAGGTTTTGTTCACAAAGCTTTAACGGTTTTTTAGCATTTTATTAGCTGAATGGAGTAGGTACCTTCAAGTCATTTCAAACTGTAACTCCAGTTTAAAGTATAGAGCTGATAAGTGATAGATGGTACTTAAAACTGTCCTGTCTATTTTTGTTATCTAAATCTAGCGAGCTCGTTTCACATCGGTCTCTGTCATTTTTTTATCAGAGCCGACACGTGCTGCACACTGATAGAGCCGATGATGTGCTCTAATAATGCCGTGGATGGGATCTATTGGATTTAAATGGAAATTGCTTATTTGTATCGGAATGACAATAGATTTTGTTGTTTGAGAGATATGGATAAGACTCGTACAAGTTATGGAAACAGACAAAATTTTGAGAGAACTTACCAATAGCAATACCAGAAGGCATGGCGCTCAAATAAACGATGTCTAGAATACCGACACGTAGTGTTCTGTCCTTAAGTGAGGACACATCAGCGATGTAGGCGAAGCAACCCGCAAATATCGCCAGATCTGCACCTGTCATTGCACTGGGGAATGCTGCTGTGTATATAATGTATTGTACTGGCCATGCTGCAAACAAACAACTCATATTCTACAGAAAATGCAACAGTGCATCAGTTTTCGAGTTGTGTAGTACCCCACTTTTTGCAGAAGTTTACTTTCCATATGTGACAGGTTGCAGGCTCATCGACGCTGCTAGAAAAATAACTGGTTTCCTAACGATGATTTCCTACACCGGATCGAAAATCGAGGTACTACCTAATTCACTTGGCCAACACGGCTTTCATAAAGTTATAGGTACTTTATTTGTACCTAATTTAACATTATATTCTTTTAAGTGTAGACCTTTCTATACCTAACCTTCCAAATTACCAGAATTACAGAAAATAAGTGCAAAACTTACCATTCATAGTATTGATAGTAATCATGAATGAAAAGTACAGCTTTCCAATAAGTCCTGCCAGCAAAATGAACTTCCTGCCTCGTTTGTCACTGTAAGATCCCAGGAAGAAAGCAAGAATTAGTGGAACTACATGACTTGCAATGCCGTTCCATTGGTGGAATGTTGAAACTGTCACCTGAAATGTAGAGCTAGTCAGATTTTGGACAAAAATATTCTACCAAGCAACACAAATTTTATAATGAGTTATAATTTATTTATTTTTAGTGACAATAATACTAAATATGTAAGTACCTACTTAAACAAAACTATACAAGAGCTTGTAGATAAACATTAAACAATGTTGTAATTACCTGAACTTCTTTGTTGATTTCTTTGTAATCGCTTATATTATAACAAATCTCCGCACTATAGTTATGATTCACTGTGCAAGCTTGGAACACATAAAATGTCTGCTCAATTACATTAGTTATCATAAATGCCATCATATAGAAGAACATTGTAGGCTCCACTGTTATGTACCTATACCATGGTGTTTTGCCTTCATACTGAAACAAAAAAGGGGTCAGAAGAGAATGAGCTTTGTATAATTTCTAGACAGTCATTTAATCTTTTAAATGGTAGGTATATCATCAACGTCGTGGGTTCCAGATGGAAGGCGGCGTCGGTGTCGGCCGAGAAAGCGTTGGCGGGACGATCTCGTCACCTTCGACGAGGAATGGTGGGACTCCGCCAGGGATCGGGATGGTTGGAAAAGTTTGGGGGAGACTTTTGCCCAGCAGTGGGACGAAATATACTTATTTTAAAACCACGAAACATCTAAGTAGGTAATATATAATTTTTTCACACCTAAATATTTTTTTTTCGCCAATTATTCTGTCAGTAATGAGCCGATTTTATAATTTTATAAAATAAATAAATAAAATAAACATGCATTTTTTTCTTTCATCAAAAGTGAACCAGAAACAGAAACACAAATGTACCTACCTAGAGGGCCGGAAATTGGTCTCTCTTTACGAAATTGCAGTCGGTGTTAATAATAACTTTAAGTTTGCGCGGAGACAAGGCTTCAAACGGAGCTAATTCTCAATTCTTTTAAACTAAATTATCATTACAGACGGTATTATATCTAATGCGATAATTAGCGAGATAAACTTAACTAACAGGAACATTACAGACTAATAAAAACAATAACATAGAAAGAAACAACAACAAAAAAATGGAAAACTGACAAATAAATATCTTTTTTTAAAAACCTCAAGGTAGGAGAGAATAATTTAAATTTAGTTAAATTACCTATTTATGTACCTAGACTTACCATGGGACTAGGGAACTAGGTAAATAATTAAAAAAACAAGCAATAATTAGTAGGCACTAGGGCATGTAAACCGATTAATCGGTTAACCGAAAAACCGATTAACCGACCGATTTTACGTCGGTTTTTAACCCGGTTTTTTTTTCAAAATAACCGGGTTTTCGGTTTTTTTACTATGTAATAATAAATGACAAATTTATTCAATCAATTCGTTGTTGACCTAAAAACCATTAAAAAATAATGATTAAATTATAATAAATAATGCACCTAATTACTTATGATCCATCATAATGAGTTAAGTTATAAAAATACATACATACTCAAAACACTTATATCTTTCGACCACATAAAATGTCGCCGTGCAAAATAAGCTAGGAGCAAGATAGAGGTGTTTATGTTTACCGCGGCATGTAAAAGTAAAGTGAGATAGCATGTGAGTGCCAACTATTGGCACCGGCTCCTAAGTGGTCAAAATTATTCTGGAATGTTCTGAGGCACGGTCGTGGCGCGGGCGCGGCGTAGGTGTGGCGCGCTGTCAGCACTAACAGCACGCCGCATCCGCCCACCTTGTATCTGTCCCGAGCTTTAATCTCGCGTAGCGTTACTATAAAATTATAGTTTCGCAATTGTTTATGGAGACCGTTCAGTTGAATAACTTAATTAGTTAAGGTTTCTGCAAAAGTTCAGTGTCCAGATAATACTGAAGAGAGCTGTTAACACAGGTGCAGTGCAAATCAAATACGAAGAATACAAAAAATCTGCTGATCGCAAAATACTTAAGGCAGCAGTGCCTACTTAGAGCTTATGGAGTCATTTGCGCACATAACATTCAATCGATTTAAAAGTTACACCAGCAGTGGCTACATCTGATCCAACACCATGTTACTTATTATAATTAAGTCAAAGTAAGATATAATGTATAGTCCCGGAATTAAAATGATTACCACGTAAAATTATGTACAATTTAAAATATTTATTTATTTAACGATGATAGACGAGCAGCTACCTGCTGGTATGTCTATCACACAGTGTTGGAATAGTCGTTTTGGTTTCATCATTTACCTGCCCTTATCCCACACTAGGTGGGGTCGGCCCAACATGTCTTCTTCTTCCATTCATCTCTTTCACTCGTCAACTCCGAATTCACTCCTCTCACATTCATGTCCTCTTTCACACAATCCATCCACTTCTTCCTCGGCCTTCTTCTACTTGTATGTCCATCCACACTCATACACATAACTTTCTTAGTTATATGACTTTCATCCCTCCTCATTACATGACCATACCATGCTAATCTGGCACTCCTCACCTTTTCAGTCACAGGTGCCACTTTCAAACTTCCCCTTACATACTCATTCCTTATTTTATCCATTCGCGTCACTCCACACATCCATCTTAACATACGCATTTCAGTAGCATGCACTCTCCTTTCATCCGTCTTCTTCATTGCCCAACACTCCGATCCATCCAACGCGACAGGTCTTTGTATATTGTATAATAGTCGTTTTGGTTTATTATCGTAAATCTTTTTAGCACTGATTTGTTAGATCATAGCCAGTTGTTCAGCCTGTTTTTGAACGCATTGATAGAAGGAGCTGTCACAACGTTATCTGGTATTGCATTCCAATTGTGGACTGCGTGTGACTGTTGCTGAAGAAGTGATATGCAGCAAGTTGGTGGGTGGAGTCACGGATCAGCTTAAGTTGATGGCCACGTGAAGGTCTTTGGTTGTCTTTTTTGTTCTTTTTTTATTTAGACGTTGCAAGTTGATTTAATTAGTGCTTATTTGTTAAAATAAAACTTTTTTTGGTTAATTATGTATGGTTTTAGTAGAAATGGAAAAAAACCGAAAACCCGGTTTTAACCGGTTTTTCAAAAAAATTAACCGAAAAACCGGTTTTTTAAAACAACTCGGTTTTTACACGCCCTAGTAGGCACAGAGTCTGTGTTAGTAGGTTAGGTATACCTACCTATAGTCTGTCTATAAAGTCGTGACAATAAATGAGGGCGCTGCTAAAATGTATATAGCAACCCTATAGTGTGACTACTGATTTTGATACTTGCAGTTCGTTCCATGTAAAAGTTCCTACCAGCTTTTGGCGGGAATTTGAGAAGGCATGTTTTATTTTTTAAATCTTGTGCTTAACTGTGTAATAATGTTGGATTAAAAGGTTAAACTGTTGAGTGTTCATACATACATAGGTGAAGGCAAATGAAACAAAATTGGATTTCATTGTCATTTTTATAAGAATTTTATTTTTTGCCGTAGTGCACAAATATTAAAATTGTCCATTGCTTTCTTGGCCGACCCTACTGTGTTTCACAAGAGTTTCAAACTTCCCATCATTCTTGAATTCGCCTAACCGTAGGTACTTTCTGATTTACCTGAAAATTAAAAAAAAAATATTACTGAAAGTAATCAAAAGCATTTTAAACATAAAGCAATTAGTTAAAATTTTAAATACTTAGGTAGGCAGAAAACGTAGCCAGACTGTGTGCCATTTTAATGTATCAAGATTAGATGGTCTCACTACAACATGACTAACTGTGATGTTCAATCTGACGTAAAAATGTGCAATGTAAACAATGCCTTTTTTGGTCTCTAAATCGTAATTTAGGTCAATTTGTTACTTCAGGCAGATTAGAAACAAACAATAAAACGATTACATACCCGTTATAGATGCTGTTCGCCCATATATATCATCCAAATCCCACAAAATATGTCCAACTTGGTATTCCGCTAAACATTGCTGGAAAACTTTAAAAATCACTTTCCGCGTGTCACTCTCATTTACTTTACTTATTTGTAATACTTTTGTGCGTAGTTCGGTTTCATTTCATTGCAGTTTAACTAAGAAAACAACAAAAAATAGAGGAAAATATGTTCTTGAACTCACTCGATGACAGCTGACGACAGCTGTTATACCTTTGTTTGGTGCTGCCAGATACACGAATAATTTTAGTTCCTCAAACATTCATGTCACGACTATATAGACAGACTATACGTCGTCAAATAAAATCTTAGATGAGTCTCGTCTATGATATTTTTAGGTAGGTAAATGTAAGCATTTTCCATGCTTTTCGAGTAACAGTATCATTAATTTTCAAATAAGGGAGGTAAGTACTTACCATTTCTTCTTTAGTTCTGTTATTCATAGTAGTGTTAATATTATATAAAAAAGTTTACTTGAACTTGTGCTCAGTGTACGTATCCGTAATAAACATATACAAATGTACTCTGTGGTAATAAATAGGTAAATGCCGCACAAAGTGCGAGAGCAGGCACCGGCGCCGGGCGGGCGAAGCAAGCAGTCCAGTCAAAAGAAAGAAGGAATGAAGAAAGACAAAATAAAATAATACTGTACTGTGTGTGACTGAGTACTGACTTGTCTGACAGATGACAGACTGCTGAATGAATGATTTTTATTTTATGATTTTTTCATTCTTTTCTGTTTCTGAGCGATGTTGCAAGCATAGATGTATGTATTAATTAAACATGTTTAATTAATACATCTATGGTTGCAAGTTGCACCTCCCTACTGCTGACGGTGACGCCACAGAGTACATTTGTATATAATGAAAGCTGACGCGAAGCGAGCGCCGCGCGCCGCGAGCGGAGCGGGTGACCGAAACAAAATGAGTGAAGTGAATTTAGAGTATTATGTTCTGTGGAAGTGAAGATGGAGACTGACTGACTGACGCGTCAGTGACGTTTGTACACATTTCAGTTTATATACAAACAAATGTACTCTGTGGACATCTCTTGAGTATTATGTTCTGTGGTGGACATACTCTACGGACGGAGTACATACATACGGCCGAGCCCGACGCCGACGAGAACAAAGACTGACAAAGACAGACAGACAGAGGCAAGCAAAGCACAGCCCGCAAGTCAAAAGTGAGTTTTTAGGTTTCTTTTTAGTTTAGTAATGAAAAGAATTGTTAAATTTCATGTACAATAAGGTAACAATTAAAATAACTGTTAATTGTAATATTTGAACAAAGCACGTGGCTGTTAAATTGTGCATTCTACCTACCTCTTTATAAAATTGAAATCGTTGCAATTTTACAGTTTATTTTCTTTTCAGAATGATTTTTACATGAGAAGATGGAAATAGACGGACACTAAGAACTAGGCGGAGGCGAAGGAGTAGGCTAGGATCGAACAAAAATTGGTGAATGAAGTAGATATAAACAGCAAATTTGTGACGGGGTGGTAGCAAAAGCACGGTAAGTTCAAACTTTCGAATCATTATTTGAACTTTCTAAGAAATAGAGATACATAAATATCCTGCTTTTTTCTCTGCTAGAAGTACCTACGTATAAACACTTGTATTAATTTCAACAGCAACGTAATGAACGCGCAACATGGCCGCCAGTCAGCGTCGCAGCAGACAGCGGCCCCGACAGATCCTAGAACGCGGAACCAATCTCCGCCGGCCACATCGGATGACTCGGCTGGAGGCATTTGTAGACGTTTCATATGGGGAATTTGCTCAATGGGCGCGCAGTGCATTTATCGTCACGAACTCGAGTTTGAAGCAATGAAATCTGTATTGAAATTTTGTCACGATCATCAGAACAGAACTGGCTGCACACGACCAGACTGCACGTATTTGCACACAAGCCGCGAAGAGCAGAATTTATTTCTGGCTACGGGACAAATCCCAAGAGTGTTAATTGATAGATATACAGAAATTTCTAATGCGTCTGCCGCTCCTCCACCAGTTAGTGAGAACGCTACAAGCGCGCCGCCCCAGCCCCACCACATGATGTACGAGTACGTGACCCAGCCCCCGCCCCCACCGCCGCCGCCCCCAACGCCTGCGACGGCGGGGGCTGGACTACTTCATTCACCAATGATGCAAGGCCCCATCCTGGGTCCCCTAACTGGAAACATTCACGGTCCCATGCCAAGCTCTGTGCAGGGACCGATTCCGAGCTCTTTGCAGGGTCCTATGCAGAGTCCCATGTCAAACTCTACGCAGGGACCCATGTCAAACTCAATGCAGGGTCCCATGTCAAACTCAATGCAGGGTCCCATGTTAAACTCTATACAGAGTCCTATACCAGGCCCCATGCAGGGTCCCATGCCAGGCTCCATGCAGGGTCCCATGCCAGGCCCCATGCAGGGTCCCATGCCAGGCCCCACACAAGGAGCTATTCCTGGCCCGATGCACGGCCCTATGCCGATGCCTGCTCCAATGCCTCCCATCCCGGCGCCGATACCTCCGCCTCCGCCCCCGCCGCCTCCAACATCTGCAGTGTCCTCCACAAGGACGGCTGGATCAATATTTACAGGTATGTATTGATAAGTTCATCTGACAACCACCATTGTGATCTGTTATTGCTTGCTAGGTATTAGTTTGATAACCATTTAACACAACATTCTAGTCTAGTAGCTAGTAGTTTGAAAAAGTAACATGACGTGCTGGCAACGCATCAAACAAATTGATTTCAATACTGGTCATGGTCAATCTTTTCGTTATGCGAGTTTACAATAAAGAGTAGATGAGTGTTGTAAAACAACAGTGGCTTATTTAACCGACTAAAGAAGAAGGTTCTATATTAGACTATGTATTTTTTTGTTGTCACTGTTTATTCTGTCATGAGTAGATTTGTGAATACTATGTATTTGAATGTGGTTCCTAAAACAACTTGTTCTTAACTTGAGTGTCTTTTGATTGTCTATCTATTTTCATACACATATTATAGTGATAAGAAAAATTGGTACCAGATTTGGTTAGACTAAAGCTATATATTATTTTCATTAAGTTCTTGGTTGTAATTGTATTATTTATTTTGTTCCAGCCCCCCTACCAACACATCAAAACATGACATCCTACCATCCGACAGTACCTCAAACTTCACTACCTCCAATGTAAGTAAAAAATAAATATCAATCATTAATCAATCAGATAAATAATAATAAATAGAATAATAATATTGTTTGTTGTAGGTTTGACCCCACGCGCCCGCCTCCACCCATCCCGCAGGCCACACCGTGTCGTCTGCTGAAACGCGCTGCGCATGAAAATGAAGGTAATTTATCAATCAAACTATTAAATCTAAAAGAAACTTATGATTTCTATTCAAATCTCGTTTACGAAAATGCTCAGCGACATCGATCATACATGAGCTGTAACAATGTTTAATTAAACCTTAACTAATGAAGGCATATTATAATAGTTAAACTTATTGTTAAGAAAGATCGTATTAAAATTATTTAGCATTAGCGAATAATAATTATCTAAAGCTACAAAAAATATTTTCAAAATTTTCTTATCTGTTTTAATAATGGCTGGTATTGATAGTTAGCTATGTAAAGAATCTTCAAATATAATAATCATGAGGTCACTGACAAATCAATGATAAAATCATAAATAATTCCCTTCTCTATCCTCGCATAAGAATTGATTAACAACCAACTCTGGTTATTTGATTAACCCTCTCAATTGCATTTGACCTATTTTTGGCTACTAAATAAATTATTCAACCTCGTTATTTTAATGCCCCCCACATGTGCTGAAAACCAAGGATCATTGAATTTTTTATGTATTTTTAATAATAACTTTGTGTAAGCGCTGGAGAGACGATCTCGACTCTTTTGAGAGAGACTGGTACGAAGTCTCAAAGGACAGAGATGGTTGGAGAAAATTGGGGGAGACCTTTGACCAGCAGTGGGACAACATGGGTTAGCAAAAAAAAAAAAACTTTTGTGTACTAAATAGACTTCCTTTAACTAGCTAGATGCTTTAATTGTTCTTTGTTGATCTCATCTATTTTACCCATGTTGGACAATAAGCAGTAAATTATCTAATTGAGTATTGAACTCGATTCAATAATTATTTAAATCTTTTTTATCAGCCTTTCTCTTTTCCAATAATAATGTTTTATAATGTACCTCATTACATTAATGTTACTGGGTCTTAGGATGTATTTGATGCCAGTTGATTAAGCTATCTAAACTAATAAAGCTAAACTGTTTTTTTATATTATTTGAACGTAACTTATATCTGGAACTATTGGTTCAGTCAATTTGTAAAATTATTAATCTTTTTTATTTAAATAGCTCATTTCTAAGGCTCATTTTATTACATATTAGTTATAACATCCAACGTTTTCTAATGATATTTTAATCTATCCATCTATCTTATCATGCCGTCAGCAGTCTAGCACACACTCAACTAAAGGCTTCCCTATTTTCGCACCATTATCCCCATATTTTTTTAATGTAAATGTAAATCAATACCAGTCAAATATGTGATTTAATAATAGTTAAACTAGTTTCCCAACAACATATTGTCTATTGCTATACGAGTATTATAGTCGAAAGTCTGTGCTCATTCGGTTTTGGTATAAGTACAGCTGTTCTAGTCGCGCGCGTCGTGTCTTACTACTTTGTATTATTGATATTGTTCTGTTTAAATATTATTTGTATGTTATTTTGAAAACATGTGAACATGTAACTTATCAATTCAAAATAAAATACGCCAGATAAATTATAACGTACATAGTTTTAAAGTAAAGACCTATGGACAGGTCTGCATAAATATTAATTATTTAATATTTCTTATTAAGTATTGATCGTTTATACTGAAACATATATTTGATATACACATAAAAAACTCAACTTTCTGTCTTGCTACGATCCAAACAATTTCTAGTATTAAACTATCATGGAAAGTATGCAAAGACCTATCGTTATGATACTTCACATTAACAAAAGTACCCTGTAAAATGTATTACTAAATTATTGCTTTTATGTTACTTATCGACTTAGATCTGTTTTTAAGTGACTGTTATGATTCTTTGCTAATTTTATGAGTTCAGATATCTGTTTACATGTTGGGTCGTTATTTTTGGCTTAGTAGATGCTACGATTTCCGTGCTGGTAAGGCTAATACAATAAAACTAGCTAATATAATAAAGTAAATAACAGTTCACCAAGATTGTTTGAAAAACGGTTCATGAAAGTAAACATTCCATAACTTTAGAGACGAAATTAATTCGAAAACGTCCTTCAATTAAGATTTCTTCTTCAATAGTGTTTACCGAGTATCTTGCGAAAGTGACTCAGGCTCTCAACATTTTACTCTCTATTATGCTTCTTGCACGGAAATCGTTTGCATGTACGTATTTTTTGATGAACTTTGTGTTAGTACCTAACTGCTAATGTATTTTGCTATGCGCTCATTGATTTTGTTCTCAGCCGGGCCAAGCAAGGTCAGGAAAGTGGACACCACCAATGACGGCCCGTGTGAGTGCTGTGTGCGGCGATTACTAAGGTTTGATCTCTAATGATTCATCATTATTTATATTTGTTCGCATGCTATTTAATTGAACAAAGAGAGATAGAAGAGAAACATCAACGAGCTTCGGTGTGCGCACAATGACGGGCGTATGGAAGCGAGTGTATTGCAAGCAATGCGCGTTCACGATCGGAGTAACCTTAATACCTGTCTTTTTCAGCGAATTTTTAGAAATCGACATTGTAGTATGGCTGTAACGTCTGCTTGTTAAAATATTCTACTGCTATAAGTTTTAATGTATGTATGTATTATATATATATTTATGATTAAATAGTATTGCAACGATTATTAACTGAACATTGTGAGTAAGTTTTCAATAAACCAATATCGTTGGTAAAGTGGGAGGCTTCCCGATCCACACAAGCAAAACTTTCGATCAATTGCTGTGCGAGAACTCAGACTTTAATCGTTACGATACTATTTTTGTATTCTTTGTAGCTTATATATTTACATTTTTTATTTGTAAATGATTATTTTTGAATTTAAAAAAGTTTGCAAAACGTATATAATTAGGATTGCTGAATTATGTGTGTTACGATTATTTAGATTTATAAAAACAACTGTGGCACAACTTGTTACTACAAACTGTATGTGCAGTGCAGTTCTGCAAGGCGAGTAACTAATAATAAGTCAAATAATGTAAACGTATATTGAACAATGTGGTAAAGATAAGGACATTTAAAATCTTGTATTTCTATTTAAAAATCAAATATACCTAGGCTGAAGTAAAGTTATCGTGGAAATCAAAATGAAACTTGAATTCACGGATATACTGCTATATCCTATAACTTAAATATATAAAGCAGAGATTGTTATATGTGACGATATTTCTGAACGTTGTGTTTAACGCAGTAAAAACTTAAAAGCATATAGGTCCTATTCCTGCCTTGAAACAAAATTGGGCTTCTTTAATTGAGAGCATCGCATTTTTTAAATCTAGGTATAAATTTTACTATGATATAGTGACATACCTATTTACGAAAAGCTCAATAAATAATCACTAGTAAAAACAATATTTGGCATGATTAAGGCATAATTTAGATCACAAAATCAACCTAAAGACTTGTACAAATTGCAGCAAAATATTTTCTTTTTGCATTCAGTGCAAATCCAATTATTAAATATAAACCAAACACAATACATACATAATAGCTGTTTTGAGTTTTTTATAATAAGCTCAAATCTTGAACAAGTCTTGAATTTGTCTTTTTCAGAAGTTTCAGTTGCTTACGCGCTGGGTGTTAGATCCATTTTTAAGATTCGACAAGGAACATAACCACCTGACGGTTAAGACAACTTGAAAATATAGTATACCTGGGATAGCGTCAAAGAGAGTTCTTTTTAATAGGAAAACCACCTCTGGTGACAACATATTTTCATAAGTAAGAAGTCTGTGCCAAAATACCTTTTTAACGAACATTTTTGATTTTAGGATTGACCAGCTCAATCATCAAATGGAGCAAATGGAACAAGAGGCCGAACAAGCAAGAACAGAATTGTCCATTAAAATGGAAAGTTATGAAAAGAGGAAGCAACTTTTGCGTTCTATTTTCACAAGCCCAGAAATGTTCCGCCGAGCAGAAGATTACGTTGAAAGTGTAAGTGCACCCGAATAAAATTAAAGTAGTCATTTGTAGCAACAAGAGTTCAAAGTGTTTTTTTAATGCGAGTGCTGATTTTGAGTCCTGAACAAGCCAAGGATCCTATAATTGAATCACGAGCGACAGCGTGTGGTTTTAAGTTAGAATCCTGAGAGTACTGCGAGGGATTTCAGGCACGACATGTGTTATTGATCTCTATTTTCTTTTCTTGTTGCTGGGGTGAAAAGTTTTATGTTCCACTCAAGACCAAAGATATTCACATCTCATTCCTTTGATTCTATCGCAGTATACTCAAGATTCTTATTCACTACTAGCAGTAAAAATCTGCATTTCTCTCTTGTTCTACAAATAGCTATACAATTGACATGTTATTGACTCTCACGACAAAGAATATGCAATGGTTATAATCATAATACCTTATGGGGCAGGCAGACGTGCTGCTACAGACCTTGGCATTAACAATTATATTGTTTTCAGGGATCATCGTCTCTGTTTTCGCCTCGCAATGAAGTTTTCAACACCAACATTTTTAGCAACCCGGTGAGAACCTTGAAAATTAATAATTACTTTACAAAATTATTATTCACACGCTCACGCTTGTCATATGAATTGACCTAAACAAGTTTAAGTTTAAGGTACGTTAGATTTAAAACCGATGGAAAACTTAAGCTCTTTTTTGTTTGATAAAGGGTCTTCCAGTCCCGTTTTTTCTATACTTTCACTGTTATTTAAAAAAATAGTAACTGAAACCTTATGCCGCCCAACCCATCTCCAACTTACAGGAGATTAGGCTCATTGGAATAATCTCCATGAATCAGTTAAATAGGAGGGGGCAACATTTTGAGTTTATAATATTATAATATATATATATATATTATATATAATATTATAAAGAGGTAACATTTGTTTGTTTGTTTGTTTGACGGAGGTAATCTCCGAAACTACTGGACCGATTTCAAAAATTATTTTACAGGTGTGTAGAATGGACTGTCCGGGAGGTTATAGGCTATATTTTATCCCGGTATTCCCGCGGGAACGGGAATTACGCGGGTGAAAGCGCGGGGTACAGCTAGTATAATATAACAGGGAAGAGGTAAAAATGTGTGTGGACAACATGAAAGAGTTAAAATTTTTAGGATTTTTTTCCATATAATTATTGTGAATTTGTTTACTTTATTTTAATTTTATTACTAGGTGACCAGTTCAATGAATACCAACACAACCATGGTACAAACACTATTGGAGCTACTCCTGGGAAACAGTACTCGAGGCTTAATGGAGTCTGTAAGTTTTATTTCTTACTTTTGTAGACCAGTTTATGTGTCTCGTTGGTTTCCATCTGTTATGGTTCTGATGTAGCTCGAATTACCTTTTTTGCTAGAGAAATTTTACAAGAGAAATATAAAATAAAATGTGTCACTCATCTTTATTAATCCTTATCAGATGCCGTCATCTTCTACTTCCGACGATCCTGTTGGCCTGTTGCCCCTAACCGCTCGCGCTCGCCCGAACAAAGGTTCGGCTGACATCTTAGGAACTCTTTTGAACCTTTTAAAAAATAGTAAGTTGTTATTTTGAAAAATATTAGTGGAACCATCCGGAAAAGCCATCCGGTTATCCGGCAGATTGTATAGTCTCTCAAATTGTTATAATGAAGTTGATTTCGAATACTATGTACAGTTACACAGTATTGTATAGCAATGTTGAAACGAAAATGGAAATATTTTCCTTGGCAAATCAATCCGGTCCGATACAGGCTGATGAAAGTGACGGCGGATCGCAATCGCTAATTATAATAATTTATTTTATTTGTTAGTGCCTTCCGGTGCGTCAAGCAGCAGCGGTCCGAGCGAGGCGGAGGTCAGCATCGCGGGCGCTTCGGGCAACGGCTTCAGTCGGTTCCTGAGCGCGGGCGCGTCCCCTCCCCCCGCGCGCGCGCGGCCCCTCCCCCCCCTCACCGTGTCGGAGGTCAGCGCGGCGGGTGTGCCGTACGCGGCGTCTGTCCGCGAGGCGGGCCCGCCGCGCTACCCGCCCCCGCCGCGTCACTTCCCCCCGCCGCCGCCCGCGCCCTCCGACCCCGCCCCGCGCCCCGCCCCGCACCCCGCGCCCCCCCTCTACCCGCCCGCACACCCCGCTCACTCGGCGCCTCCGCCGCGGCCTCCCTACGCGCACGGACACTTCGCGCCGAACAACATTCGTAAGTATCTGCCGTGTGCGCCGTCGCATCCGATATTGTGAGAGGAACAGAACTAATGTGATGGTTGTCCGCAGACATGGGCAACCCTCCGTACCCCGGCGCCGCCCTCCCGCAGCCTCTGCGCCCTCCGATGCCGCCTCAGCAACCTCAGAATAGTCCATATTTTATGGGGGGTCGTTACCCTAACCAGCACTACTACCACCCGCCTTACCAGTAGGAATTAGGTAAAGCCTTCGTGACCACCGATGTTGACCGCCTGCGTTCTCTAGCGCAAACTTTAGATTTTAAGCATTATTTTCTGCGACGCAGCAGTGTTATAGCAAGGTCCCTTAGGTTTTTGTAAGACATATTGTCTTTTTAAGACATTTGACATTTTTCTAAATATTTTATTAAATGAATTTGGCTTCAGAAGAAAAAGAGGAGAAAACGCAGTGATTGAGCTTTTGTCAAAGGACATCGACAGTATGTGTGGTGCTGACTAGACCACGGACTTTCTCACGATATTTTTCTTCACATTTATAGCCACGTAAAAATGTGTTGTGAAATGTTTTAAAGATCCGCTCTTTGTGCTTTTCAAATTCGCACCGCAGCTTTTCTTTTTCTTCCGTAGCATTTTTAAATTTGACTTTGAAACTAGGCGCAGGACAGTGTCACACAAACTTTGAAATTACATATACGTAGACATTATGACACCTTGCTTAGCATGCTCGCGTCGCCTGACTCACTGAAGATACTGGAATTAACGTTGCGTTGGGGTTTCACTCTATTATAAATCACATATTAGTGGTTATAAAATAGGGAACTTCGTTAATTTCAGTACATTTCAAGTAGAAATTTGTGTTCCTAATTAATGTGATTTGATTGTTCCTGTTTAGTTATAGTATTTTTTGTATTTCTTGTGTGACTTTCCGTCCATTTTTATAAAAATGAACATGACGTATTTACGTAGACTAGAATTTGACATTCCAAAATGAATTGATTCCAATTGAATTCTAAAAACGGTGAAGGAAGGGCCACCTTAACCTTAAATTAGGCGCTACAAGGAAGACTAACATTGACCAACGACAAGGAAGTTTAAGTTTTGGCGGCGCCGGCATCGCCTCTATTAAATGGACTAAATTAACCAAAACCTAAAAAAATAAAGGTAGTATGTACATATTCTGCATAGGAACACCAAGACTCGAGACAATATTTGCAGATCATGCAAACATTTGTCTCGTAGCGGGAATCGAACCCGCAACCTCTGCATCTCTGGCGGGCTTTTCGCCCACTGCGCCACAGAGGGCGTCATATTAAAGTAACCCCCGTTTCAAGGTGCTTATTTGTCGTTTTTTACATTGCTTTTGATTTTTTAATTGCAGTTATTTATTTACTCTCTTCGCGTTCATCTCACACTTTAAAATATTTAGGCTCTATTTATTAGAGTCATATTAAATCCTTGAACTCCTTTTAACAGTAACAAAATACAATTTACTGACTTTCTGACTTTGAAGACTGACTTTCAGCCGGTTTTTTGAAAGTATATCATCTCCAAAGTCAACTTATCAATGAGACAAGTGTCAAATTTGTTTTAATTAAACTTATCACGTGGTTATATATTATACTAGCTGCGCCCCGCGGTTTCACCCGCGTCCCGTTCCCGAAAGAATATCGGGATAAAAAGTGTGTTAAAAGCCTATGTGTTAATCCAGGGTATCACCTATCTACATACCAAATTTCAACCAAATCGGTCCAGCCGTTTTTGCGTGAAAGAATAACAAACATTCTCACAAACTTTCACATTTATAATATTAGTAGGATAGTAGGATTATAATATTAGTAGAAAGGATGGTGGTATGGTATATATTGGTTAATTTTGGAGATATCTGCGTTCGAAAAACCTTCTGTTACTTTGCTGATCTGTTTATATAAAATAAGCACTGCGAATTTTAATTGGAAGATTGTATTTTTGAGATGTTCTCAATCATTTGTAATTTGTTGTAAAACGTTATTGCCGTATTGGAAACGTCCTTTTGAAATGATTGAGAACGTGCTTTGTGTCACTTAATTAATCTGTACGTATATATTTTTACTAGGAAATCTAGTCATAATGTTGATGTGGCAGAAATGAATGTGGCCTTGATTTGAATGCCTGCCTATGCGATATTTGTATATCCTTTAACCTGAAAATCTTAAGACTGAAAACACGTCATGATAGTCGTATGTTTTTTTTAACACATTGTTTTAGAATCCTCATTATAATTATTTTACCTAGGTACTAAAAAGAAGTCATTATATATTAACTAGACAAATAACGTAATGTAAAAACATGGTTTTATTGTTATGAACTAGTATATTTATATTGCCACAAGTTACTAAAATAAATCAATGTAAATTAAGAATACTTAGTTGTTTACACAAAAGTGCCATTTCCTCGAGCTTTAAATATAAAGGTTGTTATTTAGAACTTGTAAGGTTTAGTCAGAAGATTTTATATAATAGTGCCAAAGCTTTAATTTGGAACAGTTATAGTTACCTACTAAGGATATGTAATAGTATTTTAATAAATTGCATTTTGTGTATACAAAAAAGAGGTAGTAGAAGTTAGATGGTCTCCATCGATTTTTGCAAGTGATGTCGTTTCAGTTATCGTTACAAACGCAAATTAAACGCTTCAGAGTTTTTTTCAGACATTCAACCGTACGCTTTGCGCGTGGAGTGGACGCACTTACGGATAGTCTCAATAACCTATATCTATCTCTGGTTTTGCTAACTATCAGTAGATATTTGACACATTTTGTGTGGAAATACTTAATGTCAAATATCTACCCACAGTAAGCTAAACCAGACATAGATAGGATATTGAGACTGGCTGTTAGTCGATCCGAACTGGAACAGATAAAACTATGTATGTACTTGCCTGGCTGCTGAGCGCAGAATTAAATGTAGGCTATCTACTAGCTCCCCTTGTACTGTTTGAAGCTCCGTATCTCAGAGCGTTTATAGTGATAAAAACGCAAAAACCGTGTGCAAAGGTCTCAGTCTAAGTCCTAAGATTAACTTTCACGATCTCAAGTTAATAGCTAAGTTATAAATGCCATTAATTATAAATCGATTACTTGCCTTTGTCTGATAGGTATGCAAGTGAACAACTATACCTAATTTCTTCTAACCTAGTCGACTGGCAACAGTGTTAACGTAGAGCGTAATAATGTGTAAATTTGCTCATTTTAAGGCCCGACACAAAGAGGGTTATAATTTTGACGATTACGTGTGTGTTTGTCTTGTCTGTCTGTAGCATCGTAGCTCATAAATAACAAACTAATAAACAAACTTTGAATCTTAGTGTTGTCACCATTTTTGAATGCAGTTATTTTATTAAAAAGCACATTTTAGAAGATATGAGAATAAAAATAATTAATAATTAAATGTATTGGGGGATACAAAAAAAAACATTTTTACAACTTGTACAACTGCCATATTATACAATGCAGAAGATATTGTAGATACCTCCGTGAGGAAATGCTTCGTATTTTAAGACTGAATGTGTAGTACACTGGCCTATTGGCCTTGTGTAAGTATTATGAAACATTACCTGATAATGGTGCCTTATTAGTATAAGTATTAATTTAGAGTTAAAGCGTGCCGATGTACCTGATTGTTACTATTATTGAATAAGTTAAGTATAGACCAGGTTTAGGCCACAATTTGTCTACAATCAAACAGGCTGCTTTGAGGTCCAAGTGCAGACCATTCTGGCTTAAAAGTGAGTTTAAGTCGATATGTATGCGAATGTTTATTATTCTGATCATTTATATCTGTCTATGCTCTCGCTGCTCTTGCGCCTGCTTGAGAGTTGGTGAATAGTGGTCAAACTAGAGTTCTCTCAAGTCCGCCTTTTAATTACTTAGATTTAAGATTTGAGTTAATATCGTTTGTTCACCGTGGTACCATTCGGCATTCAATTGTACCATCATGTACCTGCCTTCCGCCTAGTAATCTGATAAAAAAGAATGAATTAATAAATAAATCTATGATGTATCGAAAAGCTATAGTTTTATTTTGTACGACTACAGCCAAGCTTTGCGATTTACCATTTGTGTTCAAAAAGTACATTATATCGGCCTTGTTGAACCTGAACCGGACTCATTTGAGATCACCACGATAGAGGATCTCATGTCTCGTGGTTGCTTTTTGCAAAAGGGCAATCTACGTATGATGATTGATAACACATAAATTATGTTCAATAAATCTGAGGTATAGATCATCTATAATGAACAAATAAAAGCTTGTGTGGTAAATGTTCATTCTGATCACTTGAGCGTAGCTTTGCGGGACAACTGTTAATTCAATTGGCACAACGTAACACGGCGAAGGTAAATTTGTTTTTTCTACTACCTACTTATGCTACTTTATAAGTGAATTTGTTTATATGGCTGCCTGCATGCTAATGTTTTTGCGTTATTACCATTTTTAGAGTTGGCGTGGTCGCTCATGTATTGGGATTTTTCAGGTCATGGTGGAAAAGTTACGAGAAACTGGCGAGATGTCTGTACGCAACGATCAGACGCTTTCCTTGGGCTGCGTCTGCTCTAAAATTACTGTCGCCGTCACATCTGTATGTAGGTATATTGTATATACGTAGCTGAGCATTCTGAGTCATGATAATTTTACGTTTGCCTTTTAGAATGTATATTTATCTATAAAGTTGTTCCTAGTTAAGTTACTTAATGATAAAATAACTAAGTATGATAGTATAATGATAATTGTAGCTGTTTTAAATTACTATTTCGTGAATCAAGTAAGGTTCTCACTAGTTAGAAAATATTTAATAATTAATCATTTCATTAGTGTTTGTATAGGTACAAGATAAAATTATCGTATGAAGGTACTTATGTAAGTAATGTTTTATACAATGGGTATGTAATGTGCTATTTCCCCATAAATAAGATAAATCCTTATCATATAAGCAAACTCTATGAAATACAAGTTGAGTTTTCCAAAAAGGCTATAAATACAAGAATATACCTAACTCATCATAACTTGCCTTTCCGATGTCTCTAACGGTTTCAGATGTGTCCTTAGTAACTATGAAAACTCACCCTGTATTGGTTATACCTGTGTTTAAATAAGAAAACCGCTTTTATATTTTAAAATGTATTAACGTAGTACCTACATGATGATACCTATAAAGATGATATAGGGTCGCGCTCGTAACTAATGACTTCATAAATATAAGGGAAACTATTTAAGCATTGTTGAAAACTCATCAAAACTGTGCTATCCATCAACTATTCTCATAAACTGAAAGCAGCGAAAATGCGACTATGCGATAACAGTGTGTATGTTTGTATGTTTCATTCAAGTGTCATCGAGCAATGACAAGGGCGTGTGACTCGATGGGAAAAAATATCCCAACGTTACCTTACTAACCATTATAACATTTTTTAACATTCACATGTAAATCGATTCATTCATATTTCTCGCTCATAATTCGCCCCGTAGAACGCTAATGAAACACGGAAGTAAGTCAATTCTAGCAATTGCTAGATTGCGAGATGCGAGTGAAAGGTGAGCTGGGAGGAACTTTGAACCTTATAAGATTTACTGGACGCCGCATCAAGCTCGCTGCAAACTGACGGTAAACTTGATCGTAGGTGGCTGGCACTACTTACCTCAGTCTGTCCCTTCTGATGCCGACCCCGACAGAGGGGGATTACTTTCAGCACTTCCCCTTCTTGGCCGAGCGTAAATCAGATCAAGACAACAGCCCAAGCCGAGGTCCGTAGGTACCACTCTGGCGTCCTTGAGTATAGTTGCCTTTAACTTTCTTTTCCGGCGTGGAGCCTTCTGCTCTCGCCAAAGTTCGGTGAAGTTATAAGGTCTCCAAAGACCAATTTACATAGAAAAAAAAGGAACCCTAACTTAAGCGTAGTCTCGCATGATGCGCATCCTTGACATGTGGCCTGGAAGGTACAATTATTTGCGCAATGGCTTGCTTTTTTTGATGGCCACAAGTAGCAATAACACCTAAGGGTCTTTTTCGTGCCTCAATGGACTTCTATAATGTTGGAGCCAACCTTAGACAACGACGAAAGACTACGGGGCCATAACACTTCAGGTTTTGGATTCTGCAAACTACTTTTTAGTTCCGTTAGTGTAAGACGCAGGTCACATTTAAATGGCGTCTGTCGCGGATATGGCACGGATGGTATTCATATTTTTAAACAATATACAAGAAACAATTTATGCCATGTCCGCGCCTGTCGCTACTTAGATACCTATGTCCTAAACCTAAGGACCCAGCTCAGTCACTAATGTAATGATGTTAGGTTTTATTTAAATAAGTCGCATCGCATCAGACTTTAGAACTAATTTGTAATGTTAATTATACACAACTTGAAATCAATAAATAAATAAATTATATTATTGCCTGAATAATTTATTTATTTACGACATCCATGCATATAGTCACGGCCAGTAGCAAATGCGAATTAAATACCTATAATAACTAGAATTTAAATTATTTTTACATAAACACATCCGTTAAGTTAAGTAGGTACATAATGGTGTAATATTTGTGACTAGCTCAGCCAACATAATGTTCAGGTCAGGGTGGCTTGTCGATAACTCTAGGTTTCAGTCTTCCCCTCAGTAGACCTTAAAAAACTCATCCTGTTACTAGTGCTTGCAATAATTTTTAGCTTATTGTATTCTAATAACAGAACCCAAATATGTATAGCTGATGAATTTTTGTTTGTTTTTTGCTATGTTGTAGTTTTCACTATCTATATTTTTAAATACTTAATTAATTAATTTTAATTTTTATAAATACTACAAAAGAAACTAAGTACATTGTTATTCGCTTCCCTCATATAATAAGTATGAGCAAACCCAAAAAACACGTCTTCTGATCGAAAGACCGACGGAGGCTATGTGCTGCGAGGGCACTGATCTTGTAAAATGATTTCCACAATGCGATCTACGCAACCAACTTTGATATCGGCACTAAGTTAGTTATTTCATCTTAAAACGTAGGTAGGTATCGTGTGGTCTAGTCTAATCATTAGTACCTGGGTAATGACTCGTAGGTATTCACATGCGAAAGGCTAACTTAAACCAGGGGTGCCTCACCTCGAACATTGAAATCACTCCTATTTTTCTAAACCGACTGCATGCTACTTAGCACTAGATGGAGTTACTTATTTTTGATTGCAGACAAGACCTAAGCGCCGCAAAAATCAAACACCAAAAAATTGCCCGAAGAAGAATAGGAGTGATTTCAATGTTTGAGATGAGGTATCTGTACTTATGTAATCTGTGCTAAACCCAATACCGATGTTTGCTCTCGATAATAGTGCATTGCCTGTAAATTGCATGAAATAAGATTTTTTGTGTGAATAGCGTAGGTACCTGATGCGATATAATATAACCTATCACTAGATATTTTCATCATCATCATCATCTTACTGCATTTATTCCACTATGTTGGGTCGGTCAGTATTTTTTCCTTGTTCTCAGTCCAAAATTGAGTTACTTAATATCTACCAGTGTAGATAGGAATTCACGTAAGTTTTTTGAACTTAACTTTAGCCACAGATTAAGTTCATACTTACCTCCTTACTTTATTTACAAAATTGTTATCTAGGCACGCAAAGTGCCGGCTCCACACCGTCAGATATATGTGGCAAGAAAGGAAACCTTCAGCAGAAAAATCTAATCATTATCCTACTCGTCTTACACCGCGACTTCTCAAAATAATAATAGGTATGTATAAAAAATATAAATATAATCGATAATATCTACATCGTCCTTGGTATTGAATAATACTAATGAAGAAGATGAGACCAAATCTTCCCTATATCTCAGCGCTATCATCAGTTGCTTTGAACGCTACGCCCGTAAGATAGCTTAGCTTACGTGACGTTTAGTTAGACTGAATTTCAAAACACCTTTCTTTCGATACGCCGCGCAGGAATTCCAAAAAAACCATTTCCCAAAGTTTTCGGACTTGGCTTTTGAGGCATTATAAAAACACCTTGTGGCGTATCAAAAACAAGGTGTTTTGGAATTCAATCAAAACTCAAAATCAACAACAGTCTTCATCGTTGTCAAAAATGTAGCAAAGTCCACAATTCCCTATTATCAGGTATCTATGAACATCGTGTAGGTAGGTACCCTACCCTGCCCTGTTACTTATTAGAATTGATTACAATAACAATTGTCAAAGAACAGTAGGTATACCTACATAGACCATTTTTTGGGATGTTGGGTTTATAGAAGAATGCCTGTAGTGCAATGTTTATTGAATAGAACGGCCTACAGATAATAGAAAAGTAAATGGTATATCTACTTTCACATTTTTTTATATTTCCCTTTTCTTAAAGATAACCGACGCATACGCTACAGTCCTTTTCCTACTTAACCTTTTCGCTTGAGTGGAGGCTTGGAAGCCTTTGTCGTCGATCCTTTAATGCTTAGGAAGGTACATTGACCTGAGAAGGACCTTTAGAAGCATACTAGGAATATTGTATTTTTCTTATTCTCTTTGTTTTATTTGTAACTACGAACCTTAAAACATAAAGGAATATGCCCGAATACTCAAACGCTAATGCTGTGTTGGTTAACACGGCCTTAAATATTAAATTAGCGTTATTACTGTTATGTTATTTTTAAGCCGATTTCAATGTACCTACAAATGTCAAATTATGTCATAGCACAGATAAAATAATACTATTAGTCATAGAAAAGCACCACGCAGCCAATTTCAATAACCTGCTGACTTTCTTGAATTAGCGTTTCAGTACGGAGGGGTAAGTTTTTTTTTGGTTCTTATTGAAGGGCCTCCACTGAGTCAGAGGGTTTTGAGGGAAAACCCTTAGACCCTGATCACACGTACCGAGTAAAGTGGCGAGAGAGTGCTCTCGGCCGAGCGCTCGGTACGTGTGAACACTTTGACAGATCCCTCGGCCGAGCCACAGGGCGAGAGAGTCACTCGGACCCTCATCTTTTTTCCCGGCCGAGTACCGCCGAGTACCCTGCCCCCCGCTACTCCGCTCTGTCTCGCTCGCTTACTCGGTTGGTCTGAACACGCGCATGACGCGCACTCGCCACTCGGTGCGATACGGCCACTTTTTTCAATCGAAGTTTTGCTTGCAATTTACGATCCATCGTGTCCCACTTTTGTAGTCAACTGAACTACTGACTGTGCATTTCAAAATACGTGTGAACGGCCGAGACAGATTTCACTCTCTCGGCCGAGACACATTTCACTGTCTCGCCATTTTACTCGGTACGTGTGATCAGGGTATTAGGATAGATGGTTTTACCCCAAGGGATAACTACCCCACCTACCCAGGTTAGGAAACACTGTTAGTTAAATAACAAAATACTTAGCTACACTTCCCAGCACCACTAGTTTGGTCGTATTTTGTTCGTATGCACATTTGCACAGCTTTCAAAACTATCGTGAGTTGTTATGTAAGATATACAACGGGAAATTGAAATTGAAATTGAAATTGAAATTGAAATTGAAATTGAATTGAAATTGAAATTGAAATTATTTATTTAGCAGCTTCATTCAACATACACATCAAGTAAATTAGGTACTAGCACAGATAAAATAATTAGCTAAAATCTAAATTATAGATAGGTACATATCAGTGTACTTAGGTATTGCTAATTACTCTTTGTCGGTATCTAAATCGACAATATTTTTTACGTAATTTTTGCACAGCTGTTACTGTAACGAGATCGCGTGTATCTACAAAACATAACATAATGTGAAAGAAATACCCATAAATTAGTACAATAACCTCTTTATATTATAACTAAATAGTATCTAAAGAGTTAGGACTTGTAAAAAAATACATGACTTATAAAAAACATATCTAATCTAACTACAACACAATCGTATTATACCTAGTATAAGGATATAGATAGATCAGTACAATCTAAAAGAAAAATAATATCTTGCTGACTTCCTTGTAGATAGGTAGGTACTAGGACATTGAGAGTACAGGAAAATCGCTAAGCTACTTAACACTTAACTTAAGGTAGGTACACTGAAATGAATGAATACACACTATGATTTAACTAGGCACCAACACAATGAAGATATATTATACAAAAGACTAAGTTATAAAAAAAATATCATGACTATCATGAGATTTATACTAGATAGGAATATGTACATACATATAGGAAATAGGTTAGAGAAAGAAAGAAAGAAGATATGTTTATAATATTATAACACGCCCGATTTCGTTTTGACTAGCTTGCTTGTTATGACGTCGTGTTCGTTTGTGCTCATCTATACTTACTTATATTATAAAAAGTAAAGTAAAGTTGGTTTGTTTGTAGGGGATAATCTACAAAACTACTAAATCCGATTTCAAAAATTCTTCACCTTCATCTATTTATAGAATGGAATTTCCAAATGAACATAGCTATATTTTATCCCGTTATAATCCCGGATTTCATTAGTACACCCGTGCTTAGTCAGGACCAGGACGGGCCGCTAGTGTTTTACAAAATGGAGGCAAATTGTAATCGTGCTAGCCGTAACATATATGGCCGTGGGCGTGTTGTATATACAGATTTGACTGACAGTCATGTAGAAGTACGGAGTGGATATAGGCGGAGGGAGACGGTAACGCTTTAGCAGAATACTTTTCTCTTACTGGTGGTGATGACACATTCCCGAATTCTCTCTATTTTACCAGCACATCCTGAAAAATACACATTATATTAGCCATCAAACTGACAATAGCAAGCAGGCAGTGGTTTAATGAATTGCTTCATAAATTTCAATTAGTTCATTTAACATGTAGCTGTACATAAAATTAAATGGTTTACCTTCGCGTAGTTGCGCTGTGGCAATAAATTTAACAGCAGGTAGTTATTTTGCAAAGCGTCTCGTCGTACAAGGAACCTACCTAGGTTGTACTGTATCTTAGACAGTACAGTTTTTATAGTATACAGTCGTGGTCATTTTATAATTTATTCCACAAATACCTACAAAACATTCTGTGTCTTGTTTGTCGAATGTCTTCAAAACAGTAATACTCAAATAATTTGCACTTTGTGACAAGTTTAGCCACATTCCTTGGTTCCTACATCATTAGACGTGGCATGGTCATCATCGGCTTTCGAATACATGTGATTCAACTTGAAAGAAGCATTCCATCGTTGCACACAATTATAGGGCTCGTACACAGAACTGCGATTCAGAATCGCATCGCAAAAAACTGCGGTCCATGTTTTATCTTGAGAAATCGCGTCGCACTAATTCGCAGTTTTATGCACGAACCCATAAAATCGCTTTCTCTATTAGTCGTTGGATGTTCATGGAAGCCTAGTATTGTTAGCAGTAGCTACACAGAGAACACGTTTAGGTTACAAAACTGATATTTTATGCTATAATCATCTCATGGAATAATAACATGATGATTATGATTGTCTATAATTTACTTAAAAACTAGCAGACGCAAACTCTTTTCGCTTTTAAGTACCTATACTAGCGTAGGTATTACATTTTTCAAGTTTTGCTATTGGAACAAATTATGGCGTTAGGACCGGGAGTAATATCCTTGGACATTCCAAATATGATGCTACTTTTTATCAGGGAAGCGGGGTCGCGTGTGTACTAGTGGAAAATAAAACTAAAAATTAAACTCATTTTTTTTATTTACTATTAATAAAAATGGCACATTTTGTAACTACGTTGCAGACAACTAAATTGAATGCCTACTTTAATTGAGCATGCTATAATAGCAGTTATCAGGTCCTAGGGCCATTGTCACACATAATACGAAGAAGACGTATCACACTTACGTATAAAACAGTAACTTTAAATATAAATTGAATTACGTCAGAATACTAAAACGCTACTTAAATATTTGACAAGTATTTCAGAATCAGTGTCTGTCTTTCAGATTTTTTTATACAAACGCCAAATGAATGTCAAAATAAGCACCAATTACATAAAGTAGGGTTCTGGTATTATTTTGGTCACGATTAAGTCTTAATATTTCATGAGAGCGACCTCTGCTACCGCTCATACACATAAACAAGCGCTATAGCTACCCAAAGGTCAAATAAGAGATAATTCTGTCGTACACTGACTAATTAAATAGCTATAACCAAAATCACAACAAAAATGCCTTCTTAATTTAGATTATACCGTGAATTAAGATTTCGCATTCAGCAATATTTTAGTAAGTGCACAACAGACGAATTACCAACTATTATGTTTCACATTGGTTATAAACATTCGCATAATATCGTCTCAACTTTAACGCATAGTGGGACCTAGGAGTCAATAAGATATACAGCCGCAGAACGAAAAGGTTGACCAGTTACCAATTCAATTGATTTGAGATTGAGATTGACGCGTTGCAACAATGAGGAAGCAGTAAGTATCTTTTTGAACTGTCTTGTGACAAGAATGATGTCTCAAATGGTTATCAAACCTAGCAAGCAATAATAATCTTGATCTTAAGATATTCAACCTTTTAATTCCGCGACTATACAAGCAAAGAACATATGTTAGTAAACTACAGCTAAAACCTTAGGTATCTAAACTTATCAAATAAAGTTAATAAACAATCAATCAGGTACAAAGGCGCGCTTAAAAACTAAACTAATACTTAGGCATCAATTACAACCACATAGTATGTTTACCAAAAGTTATACTGATTTCGATCATTATACTCCATATTTGAGTGTTGTTGAAAAACTTAAGTTGATTTTTATTTAAAGTTATTTTGATACTAATATTCTTTTTACCTAAGTCAATCGAAATTACATAGAACAAATTTTTAGAGTTCAAAAGTTGCTAGCGTTTCTGTTAGTAAAATTTTAAATAAGTGTTGGTTCTCATTGCGAAAAAGGCTAGCGTTCAATTTGTAATGATATAATGTATACTAATCGATAAATCATTTATAACTTTCAAATAAACGAGCACATAATAATCTCATTAAATCTAAAAGTAGGTATTTATAAATAGGCAATTTCTAATCGTCACCTAATATTGCAAAACTTACAATCTAATAGCACGTTAAATTTATATTCTAAAAAGAAAGTTTGTTCAACTTTCATTTCAACATACAACTGGATCTCCGTGTTTATTGCGACTATTCCAGTTGTTAACTAGGTACATTTTTAATAATACTGATTGTCTCATCAAGTATATTGTTTATTATATTAAAACGAAGCTACAAATTTGACTAGACGATAATAAGTATCTTCTACACTTGAGTATACCTATTCAAATAATTTAGTAATACCATTGACTAGTTAAGTAGTAAAGAAGAAAGATACAACGTTTGGCAAGAATTGTCATCATGAGATGTGACTTGTCAAAGTGGTATTGCCTTGAATTAAGTAAATATTTCGACTTTTGTGTTTGATGACGGTCCCTTTCCACCAGAGCTACGCTACTCTACGTTGCTATAAATAAATAAATAAACGCACCCTCAAACGGGGATTAATAATATACTAATTTGAAACCGTTTTTTCTCAGCTTCAAATACTTATAAAGTTTCAAAGATGACAATGTTTTTTTTTGTTAAATGTTTGAAATAGTAGTAATAATTCTGCTTTTTAGCCGGAATTTGTACTAGTGCAAGCAGATTTGTATGGAAATTTACTACTTTACTAGTCTCTGGTAATAATAAATCAACAATATGACAAAAATATGGCAGGTTTACATAATCGGTAAATATTTTAATCAGTAAAAACACATTATTTGGACTACCAAAATGCAGGAGGCACAAGTATTCGCATAGGCTTTACAGTCATCACAACTTAAAAATTACAAATAAATTATGGCACAGCATACGAAAATACATACTCAAGCATAACTTAGACTTGGACTCAATCAATAAGTTAAAAATGAAGTATTGTTTTAAAATGTTTTATATTTGAGGCTAATGATAATGGAAGACTAGTCTTTGGCTTTTTCATAAGTTTTTCTAATAAACTCCCTTCTATTTTGGAATGCAAAGTTCAATTAATTAAACAAAAATAGACGGAATGTCATTTAGAGACATCAACCGAAATACAATTATTAGATGTACTAAGTATAGGAACATTTCTACTTAAACTATGCTTAAGGCGAGGGTATACTGGATTTCATTATGTTCAGACATCGGTATCTCCATAAATACACAACTTACGATTCTGAAATTTATACATATTAAAGTTGAGGATATTACCTTGAATTGGCTGAGAGCAAAAACACGATTAGCATATTTTCACTCGATAGAAAAAAATGCCAAAGTTACCTCTAAATAAAACTTTAAACAGTCATATTCAAGAAAATAATCGATGTACAGACAAAAATTACACACTAAAATGTTTTACACATTATAAAGAAGAATTACGTGAGATATTTTTTTTTTGTTTCATACAAATATTTTTCACATTACCAAAATACCTACAAACTCACGGCCCTGCGTCTGAACTCTTGCCGCTCACTCCCCGCCGAGGCGTCACAGAGAGCGGTCACGTCGCTTTGTGTCGCGAGCGCTCCGCTGCGCTGTTTAGGTAGTGAGTTTTATTCGCTTGCGGTTGCGGTGACCAATATTTTTGTTTTTGGAGAACATTTTTACTTATTACATTGTGAATTTTGTTGTGTGTGTATTGACGTTTTTTAAAAATAGGTTTTAGTGTAAATTATAAGTAGGTAGTGTAAATAATAATAATGGGACGTATAGTGAACAAAAGATCCCACCCAAAAATGAAGCAGAAGTGTAAAATACAACAGCAACGAGAAAAGTGGTAAGTACCTACCTACCTTCCCACTTGCCTACCTACTAATAGGAACCAAAACATTACTACCTAGTTTATTAGTATTTAGGTAAGTACCTACTTATACACCTAGGTTCTCCTCAATCAATCAATATTTTAATTTATTTTCTCTCAACTGTCAATAAAAAATAAAGTAGTAAAAATCATGATCATTTTTGTTTAGATACCTACCTACCTACCTACTTGTGACCTGTTGACATTCCGACTTAGGTAGTAGGTACCTAGGTTGGCATGTTTATTTTCATTTCATGTCACATTGTAGCTAGAAGTAGGTGGGTAGGTAGTGTAGGTAAGGTACCTCCAAAATTAGGCACAATTACGTTTATGTAGGAAAGCAGAATGAAATGTGTCCCAACATCAATCTTGCATAATTAGGTGTGCCTATCTTTCCAGTATTGCTATGCGCCGTAAGAAAAAAAAAATAGCTGCAGCCATAAATCAGAACACTGATGGTTCTCACGTCCGTAGTACACAGAAAACGTAAGTTTTTATACTTAGGTACTCTATACCTATATCCTATCCTACTTCCTACTAATATTATAAATGTGAAAGTTTGTGAGAATGTATGTAGGTACCTACCTATGTTTGTTATTCTTTCCAAAAACGGCTGAAACGGTTTGGTTGAAATTTGTAGGTGCACCCGTGCAGCTGGACCGATTTCAAAAATTCTTTCACGGGTGCGGCTATATTTTATGCCGGTAGCTCCATTAGTGCCCCGTGCGATGCTGAGACGTGCTACTAGTCCCTTTATACTGGGATGGAATGGTATATTTTTTTTTATAGAATCGTATTGAGTTTGGGAAAAATCCGACTTTGCCCATTTTTTGCCGCCATTTTGCCCACCCTTGGTCTATCTCGGAAAGTAAGGGCCGTTGAACATTTTTTTTACAGATTCGTATAGAGGAGGTCCTGGGAAGTAAAAATCGTTTTTTTGTTTTGCCCCAGTTTTGACCCTTTTTTGCCCCATTGATGGGATCTCGGAAACGACGTAACATTTTTGATTGCTAATAACGGATTTGTATAGAAGAGAGTTAGAGAAGTAAAAAAAAGTATTCAGTTTTGCCCCCAGTTGCCCCCCTCATTTTGCCCCCTCCACGTATCTCGGAAACTAGGAGACTTGGAAAATTTTAGTTTTCAGATTCAGGTAGGGCATTACAAAGTTGATAAAACGCGGTACTTTTTTTTCTTAATTTTGTCATTTTTTTTGTTTCATACATATTGTATGAAATTTCGGAACTTTTTAGGGGAAAAGTAGTAGGTAGTAGTAGGTAAGTACGTGTGTAATGTAAAATATAAATAATTTAGTAGGTACTTACCTACTACATTATTACACACTAGCTGCGCCCCGCGGTTTCACCCGCGTAACTCGCATAAATCCCGTTCCCGCGGGAATATCGGGATAAAAGTAGCCTATGTGTTAATCCAGGGTATCACCAATCTACATACCAAATTTCAACCAAATCGGTCCAGCCATTTTTGCATGAAAAAATAACAAACATACATTCTTACAAACTTTCATATTTATAATATTAGTAGAATAGGATAGTAGGATATCATAATTACATATTATTACACACATATTATCTACATATTATTACACACCTACGAGATCAATTTAGACATTTGTAGTTACATAAAGGGAGGATAGAACACATGGGAATAATAGGTTATTAATCGATTGAAATTTTGTATGGGAGAAATGGGACAGTAAGGGAGAATTTGACAAATGACACAGACTCTTAGATGCACGGTAGAGAAAGGGAACAGTATTCTAATATTGTTTTTTTTATCATTTACTGTTTTAGTTCAACGGAACAAGATGAACCACATTTGCTGACAATGGAACCGGTAGTTACAAGTGACACCAAGAGTGAGAACATGTAAGTTACTGTACTTATTATAATAGCTATTATTTTATGAGTTACTCACTTACTATTGTATAAATAAAAAAATAAAAAATGTATAATGATAAATATCTTATGTTCTAGGTTCGCAGATCAAGCTAAAACTTATGAAACATTGGAGCCAGAAGATATTGAAACTACCAGACAGGAGTAAGTTACTGAAATAGTATTTATGGAGTTGATCTATTTTATTAAGACTGTATGGAAATTAAAGTAGGTACAAATACCATCTTCAACAATAATTTTCATTGGTTTATTAATTTCAGAAACGACGAGTATGTTGAGAACATTGCTCTGGTCATTGAAAATGAACAAGAAAGCGACTATCAACCAATAACTGGACGCAGAATAATTGATATAAACTATCTAATGTCTCAAATTCAAGAAAAGGCGTGCCATAGCAATCTATTCGATTGTAAAGCTGCATATTTTAAATTAGTGGGAGAAAAACGGTTGAAAAGCAAATTGTGTGCCAACCTAGACGTCTAAACTTTAATGAGTTTTAGTAATTTAATAAATATTTAAAATTATTTGTACTATGTATTGTACCCTATGTCACTCTCCATCTCTTCAACTATTATCACAATTTATCAACTTTGTGATGCCCTACAGGAATCTGAAAATGTACTATGTATTGTACCCTATGTCACTCTCCATCTCTTCAACTATTATCACAATTTATCAACTTTGTGATGCCCTACAGGAATCTGAAAACCAAATTTCTCCAAGTCTTCTAGTTTTCGAGATACGCGTGGCGGCAAAATGAAGGAGGCAAATGGGGGCAAATCTGAAAACTTATTTTTCCTTCCCAAAGCCTCCTCTATACGAACTCGAAGAAATAAACGTTCCGAGCCTCATAGTTTCCGAGATCTGCTAATTGGGCGAATGGCAGGCAAATGGGCGGCAAAAAAAAATAGTGTTTTTTACTTCCCAGGACTTCCTCTATACGAGTCCACAAAAATTACGGGTGTTCTAGTTTCCGAGATACGACAGTGGTCGGCAAGATGGCGGCAAAAAATGGTCAATGTCAGTTTTTTTCCAGACTCGAGTTACTTGTTTACGAATCTGCAAAAAATAACATACCTACCTTCCCATTCAACATCATGGAGAACAATTATGTCAATCAGTCAGGCAGTCAGTCAGTCAGTGGTAATCTAGCTTTATATAATTTTTATCATTTCAGTGAGTACCTATTAGTATTAGGTACTTACATAGGTAATGTATAAAGTACCTACCTATGTCATACCAGTCATAGGTACTAAGATAGCGATAGGTCGGTAGCGAAAAAGTGTAACTAAGTAAGTTCTGGTAAAGGACAAGAAAAAATAGGTATTATTACTTAGGTACTCTTTGTTAGGTACACTTTTACGCTACCTACCTTTCTGCTTTCTACGTATGACATAGGTACTTCCCTACTTACCTATATATATTAGTAGCTGCGGCTTGCGGTTTCATGTTCCATGCCGTTTATCGGGATAAAAAGTAGCCTATGTGTAAATCGGTCCAGCCGTTTTTGCGTGATAGAATAACAAACATACCTACACACATTCTCACAAACTTTCACATTTATAATATTAGTAGGAAGGAAGTAGGATTTATTTTATTATAGGTAGGTACCTACTTACTTATAAAATAAATAATATTTATTCTGGTCCTCCTTCACGGTTTAGGAAGATAGATAGGTACCTTCTACACTAGGTATGATATCTACTATGCTATAAGCTAAATAATTGAGTCAGGCACCTACATTTTATTTTTGTAATGTAGTATCATTACATTACCTACCGCGATTAGTAGATTGCACTGTGGTTGTGTTTACACTGTGGCCGAGAGCGCGTGTTGAAGCAGAGACGCGAGGGGAGGGCGAGGCGGCCGAAATACCTACAGCGCCAGGGTATCCTCGCCTTAAACCAACGTTTATTTTCTATTCTATTTATCTTATTTTTGTAAGATGGTTAATAATTCTAACGCAAGACGCAACGTATTTATGTAATTTCAAGTGAATCAGGGCGACCGAAACGTGCTCAGTTCATGCAAGGGATCGCACTGGACCGGCATTTTGTTACACAAACGTCAAAAATATAAGGGCCCCCGCAGACGGCCGAGTTTTTGTAGGTGGAAAAGTAGGTCGCTTTTTCGACCGATTTTGTCACCTACTTTGTCACCGACTCCAACGCACACGACCGTCACTTTGTAGGTGGCTAGTGAGGGGACAACATCGAAAAATACTAGAACGGTGGATTTGCAAAGGAAGATAATTAAGTAGATAATATAGTAGAAGATAAGACTACCTAGCTTTCTTTTCTTATAATGCAGCCGAAATATACTTCGGTTATAATCCTTTCTACTAATCCTACGAAAATTCCTACTATAATTTACTTATCGAAAGTTTGTGAGTATGGATGTATGGTTATTTCTCTTTCACGAAAAAACTACAAAACCTATTGTATACCTACTTTGGGATATAGGTAGCTAATGACATGGTATTATACATAGGCTACTTTTATCCTGATATTCCCGCGGAATTCGTTGAAATTACTTTAAATTACAATAAGTACTTAATAAATTACATGGTTAGGTACTTACCTACTTGTAATATTATAATTATTAATCCAATAACAATAAATTATAATTATGAATGATTGAACCTACTTATCTACCAGAAGTGTACCTAGATACCTAAGCAAATAAAATTCGGAGTAAATAGTCCACTTGCGGAGTAAGCTCTATCACTTATTCCGAAAAGCGCATCACTAAACGACCTACACATTCGGAGTCGGTGTCGGGTCGGTCGGAATGCCACCTACTTTTTTCTCACCTACTTTTTGTAGGTCGTGTGCGTTGCACTATTGTTGTCAGTACGTTCTATTTTTCGACCGATTTTTCCACCTACAAAAAGTCGGCCGTCTGCGGGGGCCCTAATGCAGCGAGTGGAATTGTGAGGGACAAAGCCTGGATTAAAGTATTTTATTGTTTTTTCTAAATAGTGATTGGTTGTAAGTATATATGCCTTTTATTTTCATCTGCATTCTACTGGGTTTTTAAATATTACTACAAAAAATAATGCAAATGTAGGTATTATATTTTTTTCGTATGAGCAATTTTCAATAACTGGTCTCGAGAAATCTAAATACCATCCTATGCTGATGGATGAATCAATGCTTCTATGCGTCGGAGCTTGCAAATGTAGTTTAAAAAAAATTGACTTTGCAAAGCGAAAATAAGTATAACCATAAACAATTAAGATAAAACACATTAGGATCACTTTGTTCAAGAAGCTTACTTGAAAGCTGCGTCATACATAAAATTTACTAAGTTAAAATTTGCAAGAGCGAGATCGATTGGTTACAATAGTCTTACCTGCCCCTATTGGTAAGGAGGGCAATATTGCTGGTTAGGGTGACTACCCTCCAGTAAATACGGATTATTTTGAGGTTGTTGCATCGGCGGGCGCAGCGGCTGAGTGAGGGCGGCGCCGGGGTAAGGAGGGTTGCCCATGGCTGCGGATAAACAAGTTTAATTTTGTTTATCTACATAACATAATAGGCTTTTTGACTTATTTCTAAAACTATCTCAAAGTGTTAATTGTATTTTGATCATACAAATCATTTTTATTCTTCTCGCGACTTATATTATTTAATTAAGCCGAGACTCAACAATGTCCCAGGCACCCGTTAAGTGTAGGCAAAAGATTGCTTCCTATTGCTGTATAAATCATCTAGTACAGATGTAAAGGCCTGCGAGAGAATATTATAAATGCGAACGTTTGTACCTACAGATGGATGTATGCCTCTGTAAAGTTATGTGTGCTACAGTGTGATACTTACGGGTGGTGTGCGAGCAGTGCGGTTGCGCAGTTGAGGCGGGGTTGGCAGACGCGGGAGCGAGATGGCACGACGGTAGCTCGTCCCAATTCCGACTGACGCCGCCGTTGCCCGACGAGCCCGCAACACTCAGCTCCGCCTCGCTCGGACCGCTCGCTGAACAGAACAAACATTATGCAATTTTTACAAGACAAATGAACTAAACTCCTAGTTTAGGTATAAGTAATTGAGAATTATTTTCATCTATGCGTTACTATTTTGCCGAATATATATTTTTTTTTCTATATTTGTATGGTATGTTTTAAAAGATTTTAGAATACCTGAGAAATAAGTAACTGTCGAGGGTCTGTTTCGTTTTTAATAAAAAGAAAGAGCATAAGATTGAATATTTTCACATATTTTACTAACAAAATTATCTGACAAAGAATGAACTTACCTTTTCTTATGAGGTCTATTAGCATGAGAATATCTGCCGATCCATCGGTCGGACAAGGCTGGGCAGCTGCGGGCAAGAAGCCGACATCGGACTCAGCGAAGGGCATCTGATATAAAATGGTTTAAATGAATTTCATTGTAACACTTCCGAGATTCTACCCCATTGGGCACAAATTTCATATTTTATGTACATTTATTCACTCACATGATTCAATGAATGTGTTAGTCTCGGTCTGGCAACATTATTTTGCACTTTGACATTGATAGCTGTCAAGTCGTGAATCGAACTATGGGTCCTCGAGTTAAGTGGCTACCTCTAGTCACGGAGGTTCACAATTAATTGTGTAATTCAATGCACTTAAGCCACTAATAGCGTCCACCTGTTACCGCTGAGTTAGCCGCTTATCTTTAATTTGTGCTAAACCAAATAGCATGCGTACTTTGAGAATATTTAGTTACAGTCTGTCCTTTTTTAATTGGGACAATGGCTATTAATAAAAAGCTATTCAGACGTCACCAAAACTAAAACTAAACTGACTAAGGATGCTGCTGCCACTTTCATAACGACCAAAATAAAGAGGATGGCATCATTTTGCCACTATTATGTAAAACCAACATCATCATATAAAACCAAAACTAAAATGAAACCAGATATTATAAATCATTAATTAAAATACTACTAAGTGACACTTATGGTTAAATATTGTGACCATTGAATTATTTTTTACCGTTGCAGAACTGCAAATAACTAAGCTTATTATTTAAATAGGCAAACAAAGCAATTTATTACTTAATTTGGGCTCTTCAACTGAGCGAGGAAATTTACTCAAAATACGGGCGACATGATACAGGTCGTATTATTCCAATATTATCGGAATAGTTATTCTTCGTAAATATATTTTTATTTTGCGTACCACAAATGACATACCTACCTACTTAATTTTAATGAAAAATAAATTTTAATGGCATAACTAAAAAGGCATAACATAAAATAAGCATAACTGAAAAACACTTAACTGATTTAAAAAAAAAATGACTTAAAAAAAACAATAAAAAAGTCATTACTAAAAATGCATAGTAAAAATCAGTTCTCATTATCGTTTATTATCAAAATTACAAATTCATAATATTGTATTCAACTGCTAGCATACACACAATAACGTATCCTACAATGTAATATACATTGTGAGCATCAAAGTTAGCAATGTCAGTGAAGGAATTCTGTGGCCGAGTGCCGTACTTTCCGGTGGAGAGGGCCGAGGCCCAGCCTGCCCGCATTTCTCGCCATTGGCACTGAAAACGACAGTGTTTATTTGCACCATCGATCTTGCAATTTTACGTTGACTTTGGCTACAGATTGTGATTGTTATTTATGTAAAAAAATTGAGGGTATTTTGAAAAATTCCAAATAAAAATAATTAAAAGAAGAGTAATTTGCTGCACTCTCGAGGTGCATAACTCCGAAGATCCCAGTCAGATACTCATTTTTTTAAAAGGCTACATCTCAAGATGCTACTTCAAATAAAAAAAGCTGTACTTTGATTTTTTTTATCTATCGACCTCTAGCTTATCATAAAACCTTGTATATGCCTATTACCTAGCAACAAAAGAATGTGTGCATTAACTGCATTATTCCTAGTTCTCAATTTTGCTAGAAAGTATGTACGAGTATAACAACAGTATGCCATTCTAGTTATGCTATGTTAGATTATGACATTGAAATTTATGCGTTAAGCACTGCACCCTTGGAAAGGTTCTTCACACGACCTTTACTTGACTTACAGTAATAGTATAGGTATGTATTGTGTGTCAATAAAGTCCTATCTTATCTTATCTTATCTTATTGAACTTTACAAAAGTAATTAGAAAAGTTTACTCTTATTTGCGAGGAGTGCATTCACCTCTGCTACACAGACGTTAATGTATAATGTTTTGTTTTTTTACCGGACTACCTAGTTCAATGTTTTTAAGAAAAAACTAATAGTTTCTTCTATAATATTTTTTTTCAATTTGATAAACTATCGACGGAATAACACAGGTGAATAAAAAATATATAAAAAGTGAAACCGAATTCAAAAGAGATCTCCTTTTTGAAAACGTGAATGACATAAACGTAATTAACAAATTGTAAACTTACAGGATCCGTCAAGCCGCGTGTGTTGATGCACTGCACAAGACGACTCAACATCTGTTGTATGATGTTCGAGTTAAACGAAGCATTCACCTGCGTATAACATAAAACATAATAAATACAAAGGGCAATATTAAATTACTTAAACCTATTTCAATGTCTAACAAAAATCTTGCACTCTCAGTTATGAACAGAAACATTTCTAGTGCAGAAAAGGTTCCTGTTCATAACTGAATATCCTCATCATATTCTCAAATGTTTTAGGACTTTTATGGGACCACCTCGAGTGTATTCTTTCAAGCAAAAAACGAAATTGCAAAATTTATTTTAAAAAGTCTTGAAATTGGGTTAAAATACATATTATGCAGTGAAACATAGAACCTCCTTTTTGAAGTCGGTTAAAAATAATTATAAAAGCGATCCTTTACAAACAAATAAATAAACTAACCGAACCGCCAGTGTAGTTAGTAAGGCGTGTCTCGCTACGCACAGAGAACGGAGTCACTGATCCCTGAAAATAAAAAAGAAGGTATTAGCTTAATATTATTAAACTAGCTACCTGTCCCGACTTTGCACAGGCATTCATTAATCAGTCTATGTTACTGAGTGATTGATACATACATACATAGGTACATACATAAATATCACGCCTCTTTCCCATTGGAGTAGGCAGAGAAAATAGAGAAGTTATTGATAAATGTAGCTTACTACTGACATCCTAGTAACGATAATATTCTACTAATAATTACCTATATGTAAATGCGAAAGTTTGTGACTATGGATTGATGGAAGTGTCTTTGTTACTCTTTCACGCGAAAACTACAGAACGGATTTTAATGGAATTTGGTATCAGGATAGCTTCAATGCTGGGATTAACATTTAGGCTACTTTTGATGCCGATATTCCCACGAGAGCGGGAGCTGTGAAACAGTGTAGAGAAACAACTGGAGAGATTATCCTTTACTTCTTTTGTATGGCTACTGTGACTTTAGTACGTTACTACGTTGTCACAATTCTGCCAGTGTCCAGTTTTAAACTTTACTGGAGGATACAAAATGTTCACGGGTGTAGTCATTCTCGATAAACGAAGTATAATTCAGCGATTTATTTATTTATTTTACAATTTTAGGAAAATTTACAGCTAGGCATAAAAAGAAGAAAGTACAGTTATATAATTACAATACGTGAAAGGGAGACACATATTGCACATGAAGGCCAATTACAAATTTTCACAGATATAACATAGGGTGAACATGCCAGTTCACGACCAGTTAGTGGACTTGTCATCTTTGAAGTAACATAACTCTCAAATGTGACATTGTTTTGATACCAATTTTTACCTAGGGTTGAAGAAAAAACATCAAGGAATCGAATGAATGTAATTTTTAATATAAATTATTATTGTTTCTATTAAATAATTAAAGATATAGCAAAAAGTGCTGTTTTGTTAGTTCCCGGACACTTGCGGCCAGCTTACGTCCGACATTTTCGTCAGTTTGCGACCACTCAAACGTTATTGAAAAAAGAGCCTTAGCGTGTAGGCTTTAAGGTTCAAAATAAGAATATAAATGAAAAGTTTACATTGATTTACAAAACTGGCTTGTGGAATCATTAGACGCAAACTAACCTACTTCAAAAGAATCTAGTTGGTTTACGACCTCGAAATACGAGACATTTTACATGTTTTTATTTGTGAAAATAGGATTGGTCGCTAGGTGACCGATTCCCGACCACCGAAAAAGCGTGATTTAAAGTCTCTGCATTTTAGGTTTAGGATTAAAATTTTGCTGGTCGGAATCTGACGTGAACATAAATAGACCTTTTGGAACAAAACTACAAGGTTCAACATGCCATACTATGGAGTATAAGCTAGAAAACGTAAAAAGAAGATAGGTCGAAAACAGTCATTTGCCGACCATGCGGTCGTAAAACAAAGAAAGTGCCATTTCAAACGCCAGTTTGGCGACCACCCATTATTTTAATTAAAAACATACATTTTTAAATAAATTGTTGCCTATAATATAAATACATGTTTTTGTCTACACCCCAAGCTACATTTCGATGCGTAAATCTCAATAAAACATATATTTTCTTACGTTTGAAAAAGTGTCCTCTCACTATTTTTTTTGTACTGTTTTCAACCAACCTTCATGTTTTCACTACTGCTCATGTTTGGAGGCTCCCTGATGGGCACCACGTATCCTAGGACACAAATCGAGATGCAGGATGGGTGAAGGCTAGACTGATGTTTCATTTAAAAATAAAACGAACAAGATCATTAGTCAGTTTGACTTATTATAACGATTTTACGAAAAAATGGTCGTGAACCGGTGGTGGTCGGCAAACTGGCATGTTCACCCTATAAACAGTATAGGAAAAAACATTTACACTGTAGACGACAGATGAATATATACATACTAAACATGAAGTAACTAAAAATAATACCCAATGTACCAAACAAAAAAAACAGCCCTATAGAAAGGGAAAAAAAACACTATAACTTACAAAAAAAAAAACTATAAACAATTGAAAAACTTATCATTAAATAATCGCTTTAACTTGCTAATACTAGTATTGAACAAATCAATATCAGCATTAGTCTTCACCAACTGGTTAAAAGAAGAACAGGCTCGAATAATAAATGAGTTCTGCCTATAATTAGTCCTAACTGAAGGAACGTTCAGAAAGTCAGGATTTCTCAAAGCAGCCTTGCCAGTACACAGTCCTAATAGTCCCAATAGCTCCGAGCAGTCGACACGGCCATTTGCTATACCAAATAAAAAGGTAATGTCAGCGATTTTCCGTCGCTCGTTTAGAGGTAGAAAATGAAACTTACGACATCTTGACAAATAATCAGGAAGAAATATCTTAGCTCTAAATTGCAAGTGCCGTAAGAATCTCCTCTGAATACCTTCGATTCTAGAAATGTAGACGTCGTAGCATGGATTCCACACCTGACAGCTCAAGTAATGCGCCTGATTTGTCTGACAGAAACTAAAGTAGGTAGTTTTGGTTTGATTTTATTGAGGTTGCATTTCAAGGGCATAACGACGTTGTAGGGACAGTTGTAAAAATATACCGTTCATAAATATTGGTCATTCGGGAACTAAAATAAAATAAAAAAATAACCACTCCTAGACTATGACTATGCACTAATATATTTTAGTAGGTAGGTACTTACATTTTCTATAAATTCTTCCACTCGTGGGTAGAGGCCTGTGCCTAAAATGGATAGTAAAACTTCTTTTTTCTTCTTGTAAATTTCCATTTTATTCTCTAAATCACTTCTAGCTCGCTCGATCTCTTGCTCCAAATGAGGCATGTGTCGACAAACCTTCTTATACCTGAAAACAAAATATTTTTAAAATTTTCGTCGTTAAGGTCAATTAACGAACACGTAAAATTTCTCAAGCTCAGCTTTATGTAGGTACCCACTGTTTCGATTGCACAGCACCAATTTAGTTTTAATTCTTAAACAGAACAATGATATAAGTAAATCTACATGGACTGTATTGTAACTTTTGACATCTAAATTAACTTCATAGCTAATGACACGTGCGGACACGGCTCGCATCGGTGGCAAACTAACCCGCCCGCAGGCAGACCGAGAGAAGCTTTGTCCACGGGGCGAAACGGGAAAGTATGTTCTAAATCTACAAGCTTAGAGTTGCGAAAGTACAATCACGCAGCACAAATACTTCCCTACAAAGGCTATCTTGTTCGTTCACAAATATCATGCCGTCAAGCTCGCACAGCAGGTAGCGATATTTCGATGTTGTACGAAATCATATGCGATGCAGACCTTTGTACCTACTCCAGGTACAAGGGTAGGTAATACTTAGTCTTATTTTTGACCATTTTGGGTAAGTAACGTTAAATTTAATAATATATAGTTAAGATAACCGCTTCTCAAATATTTAGACTAGCTTATAGCCTGCAACTACGATCACAGTTAGTACCTAGGTATGTTACTTTGCTTAGAGCCAGAGTTAATAAAAGCACTTGTATCTGTTCCCAATAAAGATTTTTATTATTTATTATTATTTATTTATTATTATTATAACTTCAACGATGCTGTCTAACGATCAAAAACTAGTACCTACTATCAGTTTTATTCAGTCTCAATTTTGAGTTCTCGCACAGCCATTGATCGCAATGTTTGCTTTGGTTAACCGGATGAAAAGCAGATACACGAAATAAATTATTCAGTTAATAAAATCCTTGCAATACTATTTTTAGGGAAAGTATCTATTATAGGTATACCACTGTACCTATGTTTATATTTTTTTAATGTAAATATGTTCATCGATTACTCGTTAATAACAAAATAGTGTCTACTAGAGTAAACAGATTTAATAAATTATTCGTCATATTTATGGTGATGTATTTGAAACCAAACTACATTGTCTATTTGAAAAAAATCGCTGATAAAGATAAAGATAAGGACGCTGCAATTGGTAAAGCGCATTGCCTGTAAAGCACTTGCTTCCATAACACCCATCCAGTAGGTTTAACATGCGCAACCCATCGAGACGAAACTAAAATTTTCGATTATGTCAAACTGCTCTAACTTACTATTCTAGAGCAGGAGATAATATATTGTCTACGACGAGAAGTGTTACTTGTTTTGCGCATGTTAGGCCAGCTGAGCGAGTTGTGTTGTGATGTTTCTTTTCCATGTAAATTATATAGCTAATGCGAACAAAATTTGATGAATCAATACAGATCAAACCTGGTTATCAGTCGCACACAGACCTCGCACGGGCTGCCATTGGTGGGCTCCACTTTCCTGACCTTGCATGGCCCGGCTGAGAACAATGTCAATGAGCGCATAGCAAAATACATTAGCAGCTAGATAACACACAAATATTAAAAAACAAACATGCATTATTAGGAATTAATTCGCGCCCAGACCACAACACTGCGTTGCGGTGTCGTATCACAATAACGACATCGCGCAGTAAAACAATAAACAATTAGCAATACAAATGCATCACAGATTTCTACGATACGACGATGCAACACAGTGCTGTGGACTCGCTCTTACTTTACTATGGAAAAAAAAAATCAACTCATTGCTAATACCACATTGTTGTTTCATCATCACATGAAACAACAATGTGGAGATTTAAAAATAATAATCTCTGATGACTAAGCGGGTAGTCAGAGGTATGTCCATCCATACATATTTGGTACATGCCCAAATTCTGCAGAACCTTCCATACGTGACAGGTTGCAAGCAGACTCTTAGTTACAAAATAGTTGTGTATATTTATAAATGTAGTAGAATCAGATATGCCTTCATGATTTTGGCTCATGTATGGATCATTGTTGCTGAGCACATTCTTTTGAATGCTTATTTTTTACATGTTGATTAAAATATAAAATACCTTGATTTTCATCTGCCTTGCGTTTCAGGGCTCCGCAAACTGACTGTGGAATCGGAGGAGGTGGCCGAGAGGGATCAAACCTAGAACAACAATAACATACAATAACTGAATTCAATCTAGGTATACTAATATCCTTCCTACTATCCTACCTACATACAGTATTATAAATGCGAAAGTTTGTGAGTATGGAGGTATAGATGTATGTTTGTTCCTCTTTCACGAAAAAACTACAAAACCTATTGGGATGAAATTTAGAATATAAAGGTAAGGTTGCTAAAAACCTGGAATAACACATAGGCTACTTTTTATTTCGATATTTCCGCGGAAAAGTAGGACTGAACCATGCTGTGTCAAGAACTATTTTTAAAACAACCTTTAATTGTTTCTCAATATTGTAGTCCGAATGCATTGAAAATAACTAGTCTGGGTTAGAATGACATCACACAGCTTACCATGCATTGTCATGAAGGGGTTGAAGATATCTGCTTCGAAATTGATTTTCAATATTCCACCGGAGCAAACATACTACGAGTACAATTGTAAACTTTCTTTAGCACTAAATGAGTCTATTTTACAAGCTTTGATTCAACATGCAATGTTACTTACTCTGATAAAATTGGTTGAGACATGGCATGATGATACAATGTTGATTGATGAGTGGGCTGGGGGGCTATAACAAAACATTTATGCAAAATAAGTATGTATATGCAAAAAATAACAACAATATTGGTCTGACAAGTCAATAAGAGCCAGGTGTTTTTATAATTTTTCATAAAACATTCAGACTCTATAAAGTTTAACTTTCTTGCTATAAAAAATGTCTATCATTTACTTTTCATGCATATTGTCACTGAAAATACATAGCAGTAAAGTAATATGTTCTACATGTTCAGAGATTTGTAGCTACAAATTCAGTAGCTAAGTAATGCAAACTATTTATAAAAATGTATGAAGTGAAATAAACAAGCTAACTTAAATAAAAGTGTGTCAACAATGAGAAGTCTCAAAAGTCATGCAAATGTTATTAAACAATACATACATGAACGCACAGTTGCAGCCATCTTTGTGGAGGGCATTGACAATATTGGAGGTGGCACAGGTAGTGGTGGCAGTGGCTTGGTCATAGAGAAGTAAGGCATAGACATGGCCATTGACTTAGGGCCTTGCAAAGGTCCTGTCATTGGCCCTGGATTGTGACCCTGTGTAGGACCCAAAACAGGACCCTGTGTCAGTCTGGATATCCGTCCTTGCTTAGGACCATGTTTTGAAATTTGCAGATTTTGCATCATTTTTGACTTTTTAAATCCAGTTTCTTCTGTCTGTATCGGTCTGAGTGGCGGTCCTTGGATAGGACGTTGAACTGGTACTTGCATATTTTGTTGCAGCATTGTTGAATATTGAAATACAGCCCCTGTATTCTGTTTTGGTTTGCATGTCAGTCCATTTTCAAAACCAGAAACCACTGTCTGTATCGTTCTGGATGTCAGTTCTTGCTTTGGAACTTGAACTGAAGTTTTCATACTTTGTTGCATCATTGTTGCATTTTGAAATGCATCCCATGGCTGCCTGTACTTGTGGTGTGGATGGGGCAGCACACTCATGCCTTCTTGACTACTTTGAAACGAGCCTGTGTAAATGTATCTGCTAACAAGAACCTTAGGTATTTGACCGGTAGCGAGAAATAAATTCTGCTCTTCACGGCTAGTGTGTAAATATGTGCAATCCCCTCGGGTGCAGCCATTTTTGTTTTGGTAATCATGACAGAACTTTAGTATTTCTTTCATTGACTCGTATTCGAGTTGGTGCCGGTATTGGCACTGTGAGCCCATTCTACAAATGCCCCATACAAAATTTCTGCAAATCCCTCTATCCAAGTCACGCGATATAGCCGGCGCCGGCCGTGAATTGTCAAGCGTTTTTGGATCTGTTTGGGGCGGTACCAGATGGGGTGCTCCGTAATGTTGTGTACTATTATTCATTATACCTATCCACTGTTGTTAAATAAAATATGCATTATGTACTTACCTATTTTAAGTAGGTAGATGCCTACGGTAGGTAATTAAAGTACTTTCCTGTTTACTATATTTGAGTGTAAATTTACCTCAGTTTTTAAGCCACCTCATTTACAAAAACGCGTCTTTGTCCTTTTAAACTTTGTCACATATTATAGCGGCCGCTTAACCATCACCCCCAGTTAGCGTAGTATCCTGTAAAGTTTTTCTTGTTTGTTTACTTTGTTTGTTTACAGTGTAAACAAACAAAGTAAACAAACAAGAAAAACTTTGACGGATGCCTCTACAATTTCTGACAATTCTGACATAACATTGCTCTACGTTCTACACTTTTTATCTACGCACATCTCTACGCTACGCTACGACACGACACGCGACGCGACACAAGCTAAATAAAATTATCTTTACTCACCTCCCCACAGACTTCACCTCCCCAACCAAAATTTTAATTAAAAAGTTTAATTAATCATAATTTTACCCTAAAATAATTGATAAATGATGAGGTGAGGCGACTGCTTTTGTGTGTCCGATGGATGACATGACATAACATGACAGACAAGTGACAACAGCCACAGGAGTGTTATGAGCGAAAGAAAAAGGTAAAAAACCTCATCAAAACCCCCCCAACTCAAAATCAACAAAAAAATTATCAATGAAACTTCAACAAAACCCAATCAAATCGAAATAAAATATAAGACTTACCTTACAATTTTCTTGTAAACTCCGGCAACTTGAAATCAAGCAGTATGAAAGCGGCCTCTAAAGACAACATCCGGGAGGCAACTAAAAATGCCGGAATGTGTTCGCGCTACCCGGTATAAAAAAATTCAAATAGAGCCATGTTTCACGCCATCAATCGAAAGGTTTTGAAGGTATAGTTACGTGAGTTAGATCACCGGGTAGGTAGGTGTGCCGGTCAGGAATTTGAAAATGCTACCACTTTTTGAGTTAGGTACCGGAGTTTTAATCTAGGGGTGCGATATATACCTATTTAAACTTAACTGAAAGTTGCTATCTCTACCACGTAAGTTACCTATTTAGTTTATCTTCTCTTTGAACTCTACGTACGCAGAGTCACAATGACTCTACGTTTAGGTTTTTTAGGTAAGAACATGCCTACGTACTAGCTATTTACATATTTGCATTTGTGTCCTCGAGTAAACGTAGGTAGGTATTTACCTACCTACCTACGTAGTGCTGCCAGCCTTGATGTGAATAAAAACGTGAATAGAAATGAATTTGAGGTGTTTTCGATTTGCAATATGCCCGCGTACGGGACTTACGCGGGCGAAACCACGGGGCGCACGCAACGCAAAGTATAGGCCTCCTCTCTATTACGCCACTCATTCCGATCCCTCGCGTATATGTTACATTTTATTTATTTTCGTAAAAAAAAACCTGGTAGAAAGTCTGAAACAGACGATGAAGTGATACTGCAACAAAACCCCTTTGAATTAATCATCATTTTCAATGCGTTTCTTGCTCTACTCAGATGAAACCCCAAATTACTACCAATCTTTTCACCGCCTGTTCTGGGCCTTACTACCCTTAAAAATTCACCTTTGTTTACTTTCCAAAATTATAAAGGTGTTACCTACCAATCGAACCTCAAGTTCTTCCATTGAAAAGGCAAGTTAGCAGTAGACAAAATAATAAAATTCATTTTTAAATAGTACGATTTATTAAAACCTCACATAATATAAAGCACCACATTTGGAACATGATTGTATTTATTACAATTAATTAAATACGTATAGGAATGTATAAAAACAGTTACAATATTTTATCAACAATCGACTCCATTATAATAACAACAATTTTATCATAGATTTGAACTCCTATGCGTCACGTATTTCCAAAACCCATAGTATTCTAGTCACCTCATGATCGCGGCTCACGAGAGAGGAATGTCCTGCACCTTTGAACTAAACTCAAACTACCTACATCTAAACTCGAGCATAGAATGAAGAGTAGATGTAACAAGGCCTATTCAAAACAACGCGGTATTTTTACCCACAGTATAGCGAAATCCGCTTTGGTGTGAACAGTGATATTACTGTCTATCCATTCTGTTTTCTGTACCCACAGCGAATAGACGATAGGTTTGAATAGACGTTTAGATTGCTATGCTCGGGCGGGATTGTGAGTTAGTTATTGTAGGTGGAGGCAGACACGTTGCCGCCGTGGCCGGTCCAGTTGGTGTGGACGAACTCTCCAGGTTTTGATAGCAACTCGTACGTGTGGGCGCCGAAGTAGTCTCTTTGGGCCTGCCAACAAACACATTAATTGAACTTCACGATGAATACTGTTTAGAAGATACATGAAACGTTTCAGGCTTCATCAACAGGTAATAGTATCACCTAGCATATAAGACGGGAAGGGATCTTTGAGATACAAATTTTTCTTACTTTCATTCATTACATTTTCTCTTTTACCCTGCCCTCATCCCAAGCTCGGTCAAGTGGGGTCGGCACAACATTAATGTCGTCAAATCAGCTCTATAATTCCTCAACTCTGAATTCACTCCTCTCACATTCATATATATCCTTTTTCACACCATCCATCCACATGTGACTGGATCCCCTCCTATAGGGGACGGGTGCTAAAATACAACCCTTTTATGCGAGTATTCCATGGGTGTATTTTTTGAAAAAAAAAAAGAAAAAGACAAAGATATGTTTATTTTTGTAAGGCCTCAAGGATCATTTAAAAACGTACAGTCTTATAAGCTATACTTCATTTCTTGAATCGAGCTAATAGGAACAAAAATAAACGCACGTGATTGGTCGTCGAAAATAATTGTATTTCTCGTGATTGGCTAGATCAGTAGTTCCCAAACTTATTTTTCTCGTGGACCACTTTCAGAATTTTACTGATTTCGGTGGACCCCCTGCTGTTACATTTATATCACATTCTTAAAGTCGCCAAAAAATAAAAAATATGTCGCTTCTGAGTTCTGTCCCAATATTCCGATAGGCAAAATAAAAACGAAAAATGGTACCTACATTTTATAACACTTTATTTATTAATAGAATAGAATTACAAGGAAAAATTTATAAGGTAATATAGGTTCATTCAGGTCATAATTTTAATTAATGGGAAGGATGTATTTGATGGAGTGTCAGCAAACGATCAATGTTTGGCTTTATTTTTGTGAGCAATAACCGCAAATCCCCCCGCTCTGTGATGTTTAATTTGCTCCTTTTGTTTGTTAAGAGGTTTGTTACGGCACTAAAACTCCTTTCGACAAGGTATGACGAGGGAAAAGCTATTAAAAATTTCCTTGCGATTTCCCACAGTCCAGGATATTTTTCGGGTATTTCTGCCTGCAGCCAAAATGTTTGGTAGCCTTTTCTAAATTTCACCTTCAGCTCCTCATTGGTGCTTAGGTCCAGCAGCTCCACTTTTAATACAATATTGGCCACTTCCGTTTCATCAAATGGATTTATGATCCATGGTGGTATATCCATCGTCAGCATATCTTCAAACCTGGTTTTGAAGTCATCATGCAGGGCACTTAAATGTTGACTGTAGGTATAGACTATATCCTCATCAATACATTCTACCTGCGACAAGTTTGGAAATTGAGAGAATTCGCGCCGACTAATGTTTTGCTTCATAAATTTCAATTTCCCAAGAAAAGCCGAAATTATATATCCCCTATGTTTTTATTAAATTGAGGCTGTCCCCTTGTAACTGCAAGTTAATATCATTAATTTTTTTGTGGACCCCCATTAACATCTTATGGACCCCCATTTTTTGTTTGCGTCTACGTAGACCCCCAGCAAGTCTCCCGTGGACCCCTGGGGGTCCACCTGGACCACTTTGGGAATCACTGGGCTAGATTGTCAAATCAATTGTCAATTGTCAAATCTAGCCAACCTAATGAATTTCGACGACCAATCACGTGCGATTATTTTTCTTCCTATTAGCTCGATTTAAGAAATGAAGTATAGGTGACTCTATTGCCTGTTCCAACACAACTCCCTACACCAGGGCAAGAACCTGGTGGTGTGGGCCTATCTTTTTTTAAAGCGATCCCTTAACAATCTAAACAGTCAAGCTTCAGTGAGAAGCCAGGCAAACAATGTAAGGCATGTCAGAGAAATTAAAAGCAAATTTAAAATTATCAAGATAAACACCTCAACAAAATATTTTGTCTGGCATCACACGCTACACTTGGCTAACATAAGTGCTACTTATCGGCGGGGATCGAACCCGCAACCTCCGCGTCTCAGCCGGGCCTTCACCCACTGCGCCACAGAGGTCGTCAAATTAGTATTCCATGCGTGTATTTTTGATACCTGTAGTAAATTAGCGGGCAGTACAGCAGCCCTATATCCGTCGTAGAATGCGAGTGCGGCGGAGAAGGCAGGCGCCGGCACGCCGACAAGCGCGGCCTGCGCGACCACCTGCCTCAGCGCGCCCTGGCTGCTCGCGATGCGGCCGCTGAAGAACGGGTCCAGCAGGAGATTCGACAGGTGAGGGTTCTTCGTGAACGCGTCCTGATAAACACAAAACATAGGTATTTCTAAAAACCCACTACGCAAAAGCCGTGTTGTCCAGACCGGGTCCAGCCGGAGATTCGACAGGTGACGGTTCGGTCAGACCCCGGGAATAATAGATTTTCGTCGTTTATTCAACACTTCGTTTCTTTTTCTGAACCCACAGAAAATATTTTTCTAAATACAATATTTCTCAAAGATAAATTCTTATCTGTCCACTATAAAAAATGGTCATTTTAAAATAATTGGCGATGTGCCCTTCAACTTAGTAACAGGGTAGGGTTTCTATTGTATCGTATAGACATCTACCTACGTGATTCGTATTCATAGATATCTTTATGGAAAATGGGACTTTTCTGCCCTTCCGACAAACATAATGAACGCATTGTCTTGTGATTTGGGATCGAGGTTGCCTACCTGATGAGTCGGGACCGTCGGTCGCTGGGATCCCTATAGCCGAACCCCTGACATCTGCCTCTCTTTAGTGCTGTACCGAATACCACTCCTGACTAACGCATAAGATCGAAACTCACACGTTCCAGCGCTAATGCAATATTGCACTACCTTGAATGGTATTTTTTGTTCAGAACCTTTCCTTGTAGTAGGTACGAGGGTACGCAGTAGTGCAACGGAAATGCTATTTCTTAATTCTTAGGGTGCCAATACAATAATAAAGTTATCTGGTAATCTGTTTACAAGGACATATCTGGCATACAACAGGACAAACAATTCAGGTTTTTTCCATTATCTATACGAGTATACACGTTTCTTTGTTTTATACTATTTATATAACTTTAAAATACGAAACGGATTTTACATGAAGAGACAGAGTGATTCATGGAGGTTTAAAAAAATAAAACATCCATATTTTGGTAGAGAAAACACCCGTGCAAAGCGGGGGCGGTTCGCTTGTGATATATGAATGTCATACCAACTTAAACTCTTAAAAGAACTCAAAAGTCTCTTAAAGTCAAATCTCAAATAATTCTAATAGCCAAACATACCAACAAACGAACTTATTATGACGATTACACGAAGTCATTACTCAGCAAATTAAAAGCGCATTTTTAAATCTAATTCCAGTTAAACAATTAGCTTATTACATTTTTAGTTAATCATTATTACTTATCATCTACGATAAGAAAATATACATCATTCTGACTATCACGGAAAAACTTAACCAATGTAAGAGACGCTCAAGACTTCGCAACTGAAGTGTTCCAGATAATGGAAATGGTTTGATTGAAAACATTGATTGTGTCTATCAACGTGAATGTGGTGATAACATCGGACCGTGACACGGCAACCTCGACGCACGATGACGGCACTATCACAATGTCGATGGGTCATTCCAGTTACATACTAATAAATATGATCACGTATGTGTTCTCAATCGGCGATAGACCTCTTTTAGGTATTATTTTTAGACCCTTAGAAGATGCCTGATGGGGTAGTCTTAATACACATTTGGTATGTTGGTCCACATTCACATAAAACAAAATTGTATTTAACCGGCTTAAATTGTGTAAAATGAAAGCGATTTCCTGATCTTTCAAGGTTTAGGCATTGCTGTTCATAACTCTTCTATACTTTTCTTTTCTAAGATCTTCACAACCTCTTTCAAACAATATTCGAATTTTCAGAAACGACGTCATAAAACTTGTAAATCGTCATAACTAATATCACTCGGACATATCTTATCTGTGCTCGTAGATTTGATTGTCATTGTTTTTTGAAATGATCGTTTTCAAGGCATATCACGTCATGTTATATACCAATAGATTATCGGTATACAATAATCTAATGGTATTACCATTACCATTACCATTAGCCTATCTTGTCCCACTGTTGGGCAAAGGCCTAAAATCTAATGGTATACTTACGAATAAACGTTTAAAATAAAGTTTTGTGGTGTTTTTAATTCCCAGCAAATATGGTAGCATGTGTTTGGAGTCAACTAGCCTTTGGTAGCATGTGTTTGGAGTCAACTAGCCTTATATAAGGAAGGGGACATATAAGGATGGAAGAAAAAATACATAATGATAAGGAATAATACAAAGAGCCTGAACCTTATTTCCTGTTGTTTTGTATTATTTCTGACACGTAGGTATGCGGTAAATTCTATTAAACTAACAAATAAAACGATCAATACTAAAAAGAGGAAAGATTTGTATATTTACATACAACGAAGACACTCAAAAACTACTGGACTGATTTCAAAAACTCTTTTATCATTTAAAACCTACATTATAACTGAGTAACAGAATAAGGAATAGCCGTGCAAAGTCGGGACAAGTAGTTTCCAATAATTTGGGGGGTTGGTGTCCATTGTCCAGAGCTCTATACTTCCATGGTAATGTAATAGTAATGAGCATTAAGTTAAGCATGTACCTTGGTATAGCCGTGTTGGCCAAGTGGATTGGTACTTCGACTATCGTTCCGAAGGTCATGGGATCGAATCCGGCCATGAATCAACAGACTTTTCGTTTTGAAATTTTTATATGCGCTTCAACACGAGCTATAAACGGTGAAGGAAAACATCGAGATCCTAGTCATCCCCACACGTATTGACCATTGTTCTCCTGTGGATATTGCCAGCTAAGCTGAGAGGATGGTTTAGGTGCTGGGCAAGCCTATTTCATCTAAAACAATGTCCCAGGCATTACAGTGTCCGGTTAAGTGTAGTCAAAGACTGTCTCCTGACGCTGTTTAAATCATCTAGTAAAGATGCAAAGGTTTTAGTACCTTGATGTTCCCGAGGAAGGCGCTCCGGATGATGCAGCCGCCACGCCACATTAGCGCGATGCTGCCGTTGTTAAGATTCCACTTGTTTGCCTGAAACAAATTAATAACTATCAGCAATTATACACGTATCGATTTACTCAGAGACGCTCACTCTGACCGCGTATTAGGCGAGTAAACCTTATTAGCTAAAACCGATGTTAAATATGTTGGTTGGTATCTCTTTTCGTTGCTATAGGAGTAACAAGAAGAAAACAGAGTTAAAACCTATTTTAAATTGTATTTTTTTTATGACTGACATAGTTTATGACAGTTAGGATACTTTTTATCCGGGTTAGTTAGTACTACGCGAGTCAAACTGTGGGCTTGCTTCCAAATCTCTAGCCATTAAAAATCTATTTAAAGTCTATGGTCTCAGTCAGTGAAGTAAATTGCCTACTTTAAGACATTTTTTTTAAAAACGTTGCTTAAAAGCTCTTTATTTTATCAAGAATATCCAAAATAACATTTCATGACATCAACTTCGATATAAAGTATCTATTCAATTAAGGTACCTACCTACTTATTCGATTCACGCATAAAAATCTTCTTGACCTTTTGATAAACACACAGTAGATCACCGAATCACGTGCATTGCATTGTTTGGGTATTATTCATTTGTTTGATAAACCATACAAATCTGCGAGGACAGTTTGCTTAAAAATGGATGTTACTCACACGGTAATACTAAACCTTACTAGTAGAGCCATCTAGAGTAGCTAATCGCTAAACTTCGAAGTGGAATAAATAAAAAATAAAATAAATAAATATGTAATACTCGTAAATGAATGCTTTTAAACAACTTATAAACTTACCCCATTATGCATATTCGACCTAAAACCTGTATTAGCTAAAACGTATATTAAATCTGTTGCTATCTCTTTTCGTTGACATATGAGTGACAAGAAAAAAACGTTCCTAAAACCTGTATTAAATTGTCAAGTTTTTATGAATAAACCCCTTAACATTTAGATAGAATGATGTTCGAAGTTGTATTGGACAATTCTACTAGTCCCTTGACTATGTACTACTCGTAGTAGTATGTAAATAGATGTAGAAGAATAGTATAAGGGAAAGGGAATTTATTTGCAGAAAACTAAACTCTCCGGTACTTTGTAGCAGAGACTTATGGACAAAAGGTAATCTATTTTGTCTATATTCGTTTAGAAATTAGTTATTTTAGAATCCTACATTATTAATTACAAATCTAATCAGAAAACACTTATTAGATAAGTTTCTAGTTAGATTATGCCTATAGAGGCGATTCTATTCCATCACAATACTAAAATGATTTCACTACTTCATTTTATTAAACCTTTGAGAATTTCTATCCATAAGTTTCTCATGGCACCCACTTTAAGATGTACGAGAATAAGAAATAAATTCGAGCCTTATACCGTGTCCTTTACTAAGATTCTTTATAGTCGCGAATAAACGAATCGCCAGATCTTAAGATATTTTAATTCCAAAAGGTTCCATTGAATAAATGATTAGTATTGAATGAATATTCAGGTATAAGTCGCGCCACGTAAAAAGAACGCTGAGAAGGAGGGGGTATGTTTGCGCATGCATGGGTCATCGCTCACGAACCAATAGCACGCGCTAAATCAATGTTGTGAAGTGCGCCGCGTCACCCCTCCGTCAATCGGACCTTAGTTTCCCTATAAATAGCAAAAGTCAAAAGTCAAAATATTTTATTCAATAAAATCTTAAAGAAGACCACTTTGACATGTCAGGTTCTTAAAACTAGGAGATTCTATTGCCTGTTCCAACGCGATTCCCTACACCTTACCTAGCCTACAGCTTTCCCCTCAGCTTTTTTTTTACTTGGCGCGACCACGGACGTAGCTATAGCTTTCATATGGGGGGGGTCCAAGGCATCAAAGTTACCTTACCCCCCCCCCCCCGACTTTTGCTGACATTTTTTGTAAATGTAGGCATGATTGTTTTGTTTGGTTTAGGGCTGGTAAATTTATCCAAGTAGAAACGATGCGAGCGTAGCGAGCGAATTTTTTTTTACTTAAAAGTAGCGTTCTAATTCGGTTCTAATTTTTCTTCCATCGGTACTTACCTATTATTACAAAAACGACGCGAGCGTAGCGAGCGAATTTTTTTTTTACTTAAAAGCAGCGTTTTAATTCGGTTCTAATTTTTTCTTCGACCGGTAGTTACCTATTATTAAAAAAATAACGCGAGCGTAGCGAGCGAAATTTTTTTTACTTAAAAGCAGCGTTTTAATTCGGTTTTCATTTTTTGTTCCACCGGTACTTACCTATTATTACAAAAACGACGCGAGCGTAGCGAGCGAATTTTTTTTTTTACTTAAAAGCAGCGTTTTAATTCGGTTCTTATTTTTTCTTCGACCGGTACTTACCTATTATTACACAAATAACGCGAGCGTAGCGAGCGAAATTTTTTTTATTTAAAAGCAACGTTTTAATTCGGTTCTCATTTTTTCTTCCACCGGTACTTACCTATTATTACAAAAACGACGCGAGCGTAGCGAGCGAAATTTTTTTTTACTTAAAAGCAGCGTTTTAATTCGGTTCTTATTTTTTCTTCGACCGGTACTTAGGTACCTATTATTACAGAAATAACGCGAGCGTAGCGAGCGAAATTTTTTTTTACTTAAAAGCAGCGTTTTAATTCGGTTCTTGTTTTTTCTTCCACCGGTACGTTTACCTATTATTACAAAAAAGACGCGAGCGGAGCGAGCGAAATTTTTTAAGATAAAAGCAACGTTTTAGTTTGGTTCTTATTTTTCGAGAAAAGACGCTAGCGAAAACGCGTTATTATCATTTTGATAGAAGTCAAAAGTAGATGTCGGCCTCAACTAAGTACGTAGAGGTTGTCTGATGGAGTTTCAAAGGTCTCCAAAGACCATTTAAAATCAAATTCCATTAGAAAAAAGAGTAAAAGTACCAACGTTTACATGTGCTGTTTTTGTGCTTCTTTGTTTTCAGATTGAAGTCTCATTATAAAAACAGATTGAGTACTCTTTTATTTAATGTTCTTGACTTACCTAGCTCATTTCATTGTTACCACATACACACATTGCACATTTTGTTGTCAATTTTTTTTTTTCGCCGTATGCTAAGGGGGGGGTCCGGACCCCCTGGACCCCCCCCTTATATACGTCCATGGGCGCGACCTATATATATGACTATATATAGAGCCGTTTTTTTTATTTTTTTTATTTAGAAGAACAAAAAGGGCTTCGTCGCTGAGCGCACATCGCCCCATAGGTTAACATAACAAATCAATCTTTATAACAACTTAGCTAAAGTATGGATTTCACAAATAACTATAAGACGTTACTTACAGCAGCAGCCTCTCTCAGCAACATGAAGCCTTGTGCGTACGAGATGAGTTTGCTGGCGTATAGCGCTTTGCGTAAATGTTCGAGAAACTCCTTCTTGTCGCCGGTGAACTTAGCGCTCGCGCCGGGGAGGACCTGGCTGGCTTTCACACGCTCATCTGAAAATATTTATTACTAGCAGCACGTCCCGGCTTTGCACTGGTGTACTCATGAAACTAGCGGTATAAAATAGTCTATAACCATCCCGACAGTCCATTCTACACACCGGTGAACGAATTTTTGAAATCGGCTGAGTTGTTTCCGAGATAACCTCCGTCGGACAAACATACCAACACTACCTCTTTATAATATTTTGTAGATTATTCTACAACATAGCTTCTATTCCAGGTCATTTTGTGTCAGGCAAATCCGTTTAGCAGTTTACACATGATAGAGCAACAAATAAATAAATACCCTTGGACATTTCACACAGCGTCATCTAGTCCCAAGCAACTTAATGCTTGTGTTATGGTAACCAAATGACTGATTAACAAACTTCTATCGAAACTTTCGCGTTCATGATATTGTGACTGAGTAGGTCTAGTAAGTAATGTGTAGAATACCTTTGATAGCCGAGAGACAGCGAGCGAAGACCGCCTCGCCGATTAGCGTGACGGGCACGCCATACTCGAGCGCGGCGATACCGGTCCATTTACCGGTGCCCTTCTGACCAGCTGTGTCGCGGATCTTAGGCAGCAGGTATTTACCTAAACAATACATTACATCACTACAAGTACATATGTAGTATAAAACAAAGTCTCTCTCTGTCCCTATGTATGCTTAAATCTTTAAAACTACGCAACGGATTCTGATGCGCTTTTTTAAATAAAGTGGTTCATAAGGTAGGCTTATTGTATAACTATTGGACCCGTGCGAAGCCGGGACGGGTCGCTAGTAAACAATAACTATTAAGTCATCCCATTACCTATTCGCAGACCACCGCAATGGCGAGACGAGTTAAATGTGCACCATCCAAATTGGACCACTGCGGCCAAGGACAGAAAAAGCTGGAAAGAGGGGAGGGAGGTCTTTGCCCTGCAGTGGGACAATATAGGCTAGAAATAAATAAATAAACCTATTCAGTTTTTCAAGGTGTAAGAAATAATCACAATCATTTTACGTATTTGTGATAAAGGTAACTGTTTTATAATAAGGAAAAAGAAAATATTGATTCATAGAATGCAAATCATGTTTCAATATGTTTTTCAAATACATATCTAAAATGCTAGACACCATGACTGTTCGATATCGCTGATGATTCGTTACTTCACTGACGTAGTGACGTCATCACACATTCATGAACCAATGATTTCACTAGAATAGTGACATCAGAAAACAGCATGGCGGCCAGCGCGAGATAATTCGATTAGTATATTTGAAGACTCATGGTTAATAACATATAATGTAATATCTCAAAAAGAGTGTGAAGGAAGACCAAGAAACATCGTTGATTTGGAAACTAAAACATAAGCCCTAAGAGACACGAATATAGCATTATCTTATTCTTTTCGGCTGAGTACCTTTAAAACAAATTAAAGTGTGACATACCATCAGCATCTTTGTATTTGAGAATGTCTCGTGTGATTTCGATCAGGAAAGAGTCGAGATCACCCTTGTTCCACTCTTCGAAAACTTGCGCCATTTCTCCTTGCTCGAGACCTGTCAACAACATAGGGTTTGGTGAATTTAACCAAAGTTCGTCGTAGAAAATAACTTTCTGGATAGGGACACCTTAACAAGTTGACTGCTTTCGGTCACCCTGATATGGAAGACTGGCCTGAGGTAGGGTGACCATAAAAAAAAAAAAAAAAAAAAAAAAAAAAATGTGGTCACATAAATAAAACTAAACCTACTTTATGAGTAAAGATCTCGTGCTGTTGTTTCAAACATAGAGTTTGGAAGAGAGGAATATCTCAGTGATGTACTAGGAGAGAAAATTTTGTCGACAGCGAGAAGGTTTGTCGCGTGATGTCAGGATCACAAGAAAATCATGGTACAGTAGCAAGCTATTGTACCAGCGATTTTCTTGGAGGAAGGTACTCACCAAGCACATCCTTCATGAGGTTGTAAGCCTCGCAGATGAGTTGCATGTCTCCGTACTCGATGCCGTTGTGCACCATCTTCACGAAGTGGCCGGCGCCGTCCTCGCCCACCCAGTCGCAGCAAGGCTCGCCGTTCGCTTTCGCACAGATTGCCTGACAAACAACCAGGGATTTAAAAAAAGGTAAAGGTACAGGGTACCAGTACCGCAAAAACGTAACGGTACCTAAAAGAGGTAGAGCATTACCGGTAGTATACCGGTATAGCATTACGGTATAATTGAGTTAATAACAACATTGATTCAATATCTAAATCCTTAGGCATGTTTCAACTGAATTTACCTGTTTTCAATTGTATTTTGTACAGTTATGTAAATATGTAGTAGTTTACTGATCCAATTATACACATAATAATTATCGATGTTAACGTTTGTATAGTGCGACAAACCTAACTGATTCGAACTTCAGTGTTCTTGATAATAGTAGGTACCTACGCTACATACACTATTACACTACACAAATATAATAATAAAAAAGGGTAATTTAAGTATCTATAGAAGTAGGAGCTAATCGTAAATTAGACATCTGACTTCAGGTTTTATCTTTGAAAACCTCTCAAAAACGACTGGTGAAATTCAAAAATTTTTCACTCATGTAAACAATCATAAATGTTCTGTAACATATACCTAGTTTGTTGTGTGTAAAGGCTCTTGTACAAGATCATTATATTGTCTAGAGCGAAAACAGCAATTGCGTAAGTAATATTCATGACTTGAGTGTTGTTACATTGACCTCAAAAACAGAGCTAAGGCCGAGTGAAAGTATGGATTTATCATGATAGGTACATATCTACTCATTGAGACTTTTGCAAACTAGTTTAAATAGTCTATGAATTAATTTGCGGTTTCGCAAAAATAGGTGGAGATACTCTTCGCTGTTTATATCAACTGTAAAAATGTAATTGAAGCACCCTTAGACATCTTCACAGACTCTAAAATGTCTAAAGACCAGTGTCTACCGCACAGTGTCCACCACCTGTTCCATGCCACTGTCAAATGTACCCAAGACACTGGCAGCCTTGGAAAACTCAATGGCAATCCTTCAATTTGATATATTTTGTATGTTTGAAATATTTATATGTATGAATGACCTACCTGGAAGATTGGTTTGACATGTTGCCAGGCGGCTGGGTGCCCGCCAGGCATCAGGGAGGGGCCGTATCTCGCGCCGTCCTCTCCACCGCTCACCTGATCAACACAAATAACAATAAAATTGTAATATGTATAGGTAAGTATTTTGAGCATCTATGTGATCTATATAATATGGTAAGTAAGATATTTCTTTTTTTTAGAAATAGCTCACCTGGTTATCAGTCACAGTACAACTTTGATATGTTTTTATCAGTCAGGTACAGACACGCAGTACTTTGTTATATACAGAAATAGTATAGGTACAGTAGTGCCATCAGTTTTCGAGTTGTATAGTTAACTATCCTAACAAGTAGAGTATTTCAAATGTACGAAATTATTAATTCATGCAAGTAACCGGGGGCGGCGCTGCACTTGATTCTCATACATTAATACTTGACTCGGTATCGAGAATAGTACTAAATGTACCAATACTGCAGTAAACCGGTGGTAGGACCTCAGTTAAAAAGTAAAATCAGTAAGGTGTGATACTCACTCCCATTCCGATGTAGTGAATGCCAGTTGGAGCCAGCTCCTTGCACCAGCGCTGTGTGTCAGTGTACTGGGAGTTTCCTCCGTCAATGATGATGTCTCCTTTGTCCAGTAGAGGAATCAACTTCTTCACAAACTCATCTACTGCTGAACCAGCTGGGAAAAAACATTATGCATGTTATAAATCTCAGTCATGTGTAAAAATCTAGTACAAGTAAATTTCTGATAAACAATATAATAACTATTGCGATTGGAAATGTCTAACGCTTCTTTTGAACACAGTGGTAAGAATTATTTTAGTTTTTTATGGGTTTTACATAAGTTCAAGTTAACTTTTTGGCTATATTGTAGAATATAATTTGATTTTCATGAATGTTCACCTTTTACTAACAGCATGACCTTCCTGGGTGTCTTCAGTTTCGCGACCATGTCCTCTAAAGATGTCGCTCCAATAATTTTAGTTCCCTTGGCCTCATTTTGCAGGAACTGTTCCACCTGTCCAATATGAATAAAAGTTGAAAAGCTCACAGATGTTTCATTCTTGGTTTTAAAACTCAATAACACAATAAAATTCTATAATATAGGTACTTACTAGGTTTTTATATAATTTACCTAAGTTGATTTTCTTTTATTAGAATTAAGTATGTATAACTCTTTCTGAGTCAATATAGCTCTTAGTCAAAATAATACCAGTTGCTGTTAGCAATTGGTATTATTACCTTCTACTAAGTATTAAAAATGATAAGTTAAATATCCAGCTGAGTTTAAATAGCATACCTTGGAGACGGTTCTGTTATAAGCGCAGACCACAAATCCGTGGTCATCCATGTTGAGGATCAAGTTCTGTCCCATTACGGCCAAGCCGATGAGAGCAATATCAGCCTTTGCTCTATAAAACAATACATTTATGTGAGTACTACTTTAATGTTTTCAACACACCAAGTGGTTAGTAGTTAATTACAATAAAACCAAATTTATTACATTTTATTAATTTTTTTTAATTTTATTAAAAAAAAAAATTAGTACCTATCTGCCAAAATAAAATACCCTATAAAGGGGAATTTTGATGTGTAACCATTTTAACAATTTAGTATGTAGTTTCTAACTGTTTTAAATGATTTTTAAGCAATGTCTAGTAGTTTAAATAAATGGTTAGTTTTACAAGGAAATATTATTTTAATCAGGCACATCATACATAGATGCTCAAATGTGTGTATTGTATGTAATATACTGCAGATCTCTTTCTGACAGTAGGTATTGTATACAGGTAAGTAGGTACATAGTGCTTTAGTAAAACCACAGAGTGAATAAGCATTAATACATTCACCTTGAAGTAACCTTGTTGGGCCCGGTACTAACTTGACCATTATAGGTTATAGGCAGCATATTAGTTCTAGGTTTAGTGTTTTGTTACAACTGAATCCGTGATAAATACAGCTGAATGCCGAAATTTTAGTATTAATCAAGTTTATATAATTAAAGCTACAACAAAAAAAAGTTAACACAGCATTTGTAATAGGTACCTATGCCTTGCGCAGGTTTAATACAAGAAAAATATTAAGTACCTATATAAATAATCCCATTTCTATTGGTTTAAAATATCTAAATGAGTAGGAATAAATTAGTTTTAAACAAGTCATGCACTGAAATAACTAATGAAATTGTATATTAATATTAAAAAACTTACTGTGCCATAATTAAAGTTTCACACTTAATTTAATATTATAATAAACTGTATAAATATAGTTTTATTTAGAATAAAACTTTAAAAACCTCGAAAAACTTTTTACACAATTAATACTTTCGCACGTGTGCAACAAACGATCACAGACAGAATAAAACTCAGAATAGCAGAATAGAATAACTACCTACTACTCTGACCAACAATCAAATGGACTTGCCATATAGATGTACTTTTCCTGCATACCTAAGTAAACAAATCGGGATCCTAAAATGGCGGATTAGGGATGTATACAACTGCGTTTAGTCGATAACTTAGTTATCGATAAATGCAGTGAATGATTTAAGTATCGATATTTTTTTACATTCCTATCTTGGTTGCAAAAATTAATTTAATATAGGTAATTATAATATATAATAAATGTAGGAACATTACACTTACAAGAATCGAACCCAGGACCTTCAGCGCATTAATCAGTGTACTAACCACAGCACCTTTCGGTTGTCATTATGAAAAGTAATACATCAAAATTAAAAGAATAAACCAGTTTTGAGAAATATGTAGTTTAATTTATTATAAGAAACAAAGTAAGGCATACAAACCAAGTAACAGAATGAATGATTCATATTACAAAAAATCATATTTTTTAAATATGGATCATTCATTCCGAAATAGAACAATCTTATTAAAATAATTCCGAAAAGAAATTTTTTCAGTTGTTTTTTTCCCAAAGTACCTAAATCTAATATCTAGATATGTTTTGATAGCAGATTTGACTAATAAAAGCTGGTGATTTGAGTCATGTTCGTTGGAGTCCGAAGTGAAAATTTTCGAGCATTCTTCAAAATTCTCCAATAGGAAAGAAAATATAATCAGCGGTAGATTTTATTTTTAAAATTGTATCGGTGGCGATCCTATAAAAGCAGAGCGCTCGCCTGCCTCGGGTTCACTTTTGCTCGAGCCTTCGAACTGGTAACATCTCTTATTGTCTGTATCATGCTGTTATTCTGTTCATTTACTTGATTAGTAATTGATTTGTAATTGTAGATGTAATTGAATTGTAATTGTAGAAGACAATCTGATATCTGTAATCTTGTGTAGCTATTTTTAAATTACTTTGTAAAATTAATAAATTGTGTTGTTGGAAGTTTTATATTTTTTTAAATAAATCTGAGTAGAATCCTTACTTCAGAAGTGGGATAGGCCCCATGGTCTATCCGCGCTCTGGCCTATATTTAACATTCTGATTAATCTGTTTGCATTATGTCCGAAGGTTCTACGACTCGCAGCCGAGGTAGGACAAGGCGTGCCAATACCGAAACTAATGAACTTCGTGAGACTTTAGGTACAATTCTGGCGCGCCTGAACGCGTTGGAACATGTCGGTCTACCCCCGACGTGCGCTACGCCATCGCAGCCGATGGCGCCGGACGGGCGCGCAGTGGCGCCGCCCAGTCCTGTCGCCACGTGTTCGCAGCCGATGGCGCCAGACGGGCGCGCAGTGGCGATGCCCATTCCTGTCACGTGCTCGCCGTGCTCGCAGTCTATGACGCTTCCCGGTGCGGCGCCCGAGCACGTGCTACTTCCATCAGCGGCTGAGGTCTCCGTGCCGGCATCCAATGCCAGCACCATGGGTGACTCTCTGGCAAACACCACGTCCTCGCTGGACGTCACCGAGCGCCTTATTGCAGCGTTGAGTACACTGAGCAAGGTTAGATCCAACCATTATTATATTTCGAACTTTGACCCTGGTTTACACGATATTGATTCTTGGTGTGAGGAAGTGGAGAGAGCTCGTAACACAAATTGTTGGGACGACAATGAGTGTTTATCCCGGATAGCTAACTGCTTGAAAGGAGATGCTCGTAGTTGGCTCAATGATTGGGTTACTAATGACCGTACGTGGTCTAATTTCAAAAAAGAATTCAAGCCACTGTGCTCACGAAGAATTGATATCGCTGATATATTGTTCGAAGTTATGTGTTCCGACTCCGACGGTTACCCCACGTACGCTGAATATGCCCGGCGTTCTATTTTGCGCCTCAATATAGTAAAAGGTTTGAGCGAAGAGCTAATTGTTGCTATTGTGATACGTGGAATAACCGACGCACAGGTACGTGCTGCTGCTGTGAATGCTCACTTGCTACCCAAAGACCTTGTCGAGTTTTTGTCCATCTATACTAAGCCTAAAATAAAATCTGAATCATCGGTTTCTAGGAAATCATTACAGTTTAAAGCCGATCTTAAACGACCATTTATCGATAGGAAATCAGATTTGAATTGCTTTTCTTGTGGTGAATCTGGTCATTTACAACGTTCATGTTTTAAGAAAATGAAATCGGATGATCAGTCTCAAACAAATTCTAAAAATAACTCTGATAGTAGAAATGCGGGTAGTCAGAAAAATGTTACGTGTTCTTTTTGTAAGAAACTGGGTCATGATGTCACTATTTGTTTTGCGAAACAGCGATCAGAAAGTAACGTAACGAAAACAATGTAATTTTTGTCGCGAGGTGCTTCTAGATAGTGACGTTACGACCGCGGTTATACAGGGTAGGTATACCTACGGACGCAGAGTACCAGCGGATCGTCATTTACAGGCTAAAGTTGGTAATCGTGTCTAGTGTATGTGTGTGTTCTTGATGTAGGTACCTACATAGACGACATACATATTTATTTTAGCCTCTAACATTAGACGAAGCTATTGAAAACTTACGTGAGTCATTTATTTTAACAATTTCTGGTTTTGCTATAAACACGAATAAAAGTACCTTTGTAACTAACTAAAGTTGCGTATTTAGGTCGCACAATATCTCAAGGTCAGGTTAGACCGAGCGAATGTAAAATCAAGGTTTTGATGGAATTGATTTTGAGACATTTTTGGTACCCGTGTCTTTGTACTTTTGTTAAAAAAATACATTGCCCATTGTTTGTTTTGCATTCCATCATTTTACGCATTATAGATGCTAAGGTACTTAAAGTACTGTCTGTTTTATGTTATGCAAAATCAAGACTCTGATAAACTAAAACCTTAAGTAACGCTGTATCTTTATTTAGAGTCCCTAAGCTTATTGTGTCTGATTGTTGACGTTTGTTTGAGAGTGTAAGTTGGGTTAGTGAAATAGATAGCCGAATTCACTTTATAACATCAAATGCATTGTGCATTTAAAAACGGGCAGGTCGAGCGCTACTGTAGGACATTACTCAACATGTTACGGGTTGAGGCAACCAAACCAGGTAATACTTGGTCAGAGTCCTTATGGAGAATGCAGTTAGTTATCAACTGCACTAAGCAAAGGACCACTCAAACTTCTCCGCTACAACTGCTCATCGGCATCAAGGCGACAACGCTAGTAATAAGGTCACTTGTTCGTGATGTAGCTATATAAGATTCTGGCAAAGATCGAGAAGGTATGAGAGACATGTGTCATCGACGCACTAGCCGGCTGTTTGACCAACATAGACATAAACAAGACGAGTATGTTCATCGTAATAGAAAAACTGAGAACATTGTCACTTAACAACATGATTTTTAAAATAAACTTCTCAAATTACAGGCAAGCTGGACTCGGGGATGAGAGGGCCTTATCGTGCAAAGAGAGTTCTGCCCCATGGCGGACGCGAGTTGCAGTTGGTTGGTGGATCGTAATGACCAGTGCCGCCGCCGAGCACATGGTGCCTTGGCGAGGCGAGTGGACCCCTGAGTCATGTGCCTCATTTTTTGACTGTAAGTACGTTGTATTTACTAATGCCATTGCTTTGAAAAGCGATAGAGATCATGGGTTCGAGTCCCGTTGAATCTGTGATTGATTGGTGTTCACATGCAGTGATTGTTTAGTGTTCACATGCAGACTAGATGCCTCTGTGATTTATGTGTGTGGCAGCATGGAGCCTCGCTCTGCTTGCCTTTTTCACATGCGGACTGGATGCCTCTGTGATTGATGTGTGTGGCGGCATGGAGCCTCGCTCTGCTTGCCTTTTTCACATGCGGACTGGATGCCTCTGTGATTGATGTGTGTGGCGGCATGGAGCCTCGCTCTGCTTGCCTTTTTCACATGCGGACTGGATGCCTCTGTGATTGATGTGTGTGGCGGCATGGAGCCTCGCTCTGCTTGCCTTTTTCACATGCGGACTGTATGCCTCTGTGATTGATGTGTGTGGCGGCATGGAGCCTCGCTCTGCTTGCCTTTTTCACATGCGGACTGTATGCCTCTGTGATTGATGTGTGTGGCGGCATAGAGCCTCGCTCTGCTTGCCTTTTTCACATGCTAAGTGATGCCTCTGTGATTTGAAGGTACAATGTACCATAGTAACATGTAAGCTTGAAGCTTTACGATGCTTTAGACATGAAACTTTGAGCACTGTCTGGTTAATTCAGTGCTTTCAGATATACAGACTTGCTGTATATCCAAAAGCCTATAGAAAGTGAGCTAATACTTTGTTTGTATTACTTTCAGTTGATGATGACGCCCAAGCGGATGCGTCCCAGCCTGTCCCGAGCATAGAAGCTGAAGACTTTTCCGCGGGTTCATCGTAAGCTGCTCCGAGTGCACACGACGGAGACATCCCTGCGGGTCCACTCGACGGAGAGGCCACCACCACTGCACCACGAGACATGCCTGAGCTTCCGCCGAGTCCACTTGCCGAAGACGGTCTTTAACTTGACCATGTAGATTATAATATGCCAGAACTGTGATGTGGTTGTGGGCAACCACTTGTCAGGAGAAGCCGAATCAGCGGTAGATTTTATTTTTAAAATTGTATCGGTGGCGATCCTATAAAAGCAGAGCGCTCGCCTGCCTCGGGTTCACTTTTGCTCGAGCCTTCGAACTGGTAACATCTCTTATTGTCTGTATCATGCTGTTATTCTGTTCATTTACTTGATTAGTAATTGATTTGTAATTGTAGATGTAATTGAATTGTAATTGTAGAAGACAATCTGATATCTGTAATCTTGTGTAGCTATTTTTAAATTACTTTGTAAAATTAATAAATTGTGTTGTTGGAAGTTTTATATTTTTTTAAATAAATCTGAGTAGAATCCTTACTATATATATAGATAATATTTGTCACTATCGGATTTTTTCAAATTGCCTTTGAGTATTTTTTCCGTTTTAAGGCACAAATTTTCCAATTGTTTCGATGGATAAATAAGGCCTCCGTGTGTTTTGTAGGCAATCAGTGATTTTGAATACTGATTAGGGTCCCCGCGCAACATTGATTCACAGACAGAACATTTTAAATTGCGAGAAAGTTTTCTTGCTACAAACCCTGCAATGTATGTGACAACCGACTCGGAATATTTCGAAATGTTAGTATTAAGACAGTCTAAATATTCATCAAATAGATCACTGTCGTCCTCTTGAACTTCAACTAATTTGTTTTTATCTGTAAGGTCATTTAAGGTGGTGACAGGATCAGTGTTACTAGAACAGGTTAAAATGTTAACCTGTTCTAATGGGATACAGTTCCCAACTCCACAATCACGTATCTCAGCTCTTATTAGGAGACGCTTAAATGCTGCTCTAAATTGCACAGCGTTCGGATTATTATTAAAGCCTCCGCGAGCTCTGATTGCTGAGAAAAACAATTCTATATGGTCTTGACTGAATTTATAAATTGGTAAGTACACCAGAATGGAATTTTCAACTACCAAATTTAAAAATAATTCTATCGCACTTTTCATATCAATGATAATTCCGATGAACCCGGTCTTTCTTTGCGATTCTATCACCAAGGTCCCGTCTGAAAATTTCAATGTGCTGCGGGCTTACCATGACCGTTTATAGCGATTCAGTTTAGGTCCAACTACGATCCAGTTTTGACGTAAAGTAAGGCGCTGACGTAAAGTTTTGACAGTAAGGCAGAACCTAAACTGAATCGCTAGCACCTCATGGTACGGCTCCTGATATATTTCGCAGCTTTTTCAAAAAGTGCCTCTATGAGACCAAAGTTATTCATACAAATAGCTTTCTTCCATCCTGGAGGCCTTACTGAATAACTGTTTAAGACATCGAAAACATTATTTAGTAATCTAATAAAGATTATGGTTCCCTCGCAGTCTTCAAAACCCACCATTCTCAATTCTTTGCTGCAATATTCTAGAGCATCGGCTACTGACTCGCTTAGAAGTTGCGTCGCTAAACGGACCTTCATTTTTTGTTTATGAAAATATATATGGGCTTTCGTTATTTTCGTGGCCAAATGTAAGTGTTCCTTTTCCTGTAAATCCACTAATTTTTCTAGTAGATTGAAATCTATCTTCGCTCCGAACGAATCATATAAAATCTTATAATCCCCAAAAGCATTTCTCACCAGTTTCACAGCATGACATGGGTCTATGAACGCGTAAATTTTATGACCTTCAAAATGAAAAAATGTCTTATCCAATTGTAATAAATTACACCCCATACATTTAAACATGGAAAAATTTGAAGCAGGTCCATCACATGTCACGCTGACAACTTTAACTCCAGTGGAAAAACATTTATTCAAACATGTGAGCAATAGAGCAGCTTTCTGTTCACCACTTAAACTTGTTATGAGAAAATAAGCTATGGGAAGTTTCCATTTTCCGTTAACACAGTTTAGTAGGAAAACCAAACTTTGGTTGGCCACCTCTTGACTGTCGTTATCGAAGTCAGAACCCATGTTGACCCGACCATGGTATTTTTTTGTCTGTGGATCCCAAATGAGCGATTTGCGTATTGACATCTCGTCTATTACAAGGGCACAGATGACTGGCTCTTTACTTGTCTTTACTTTTGCTTCAAGCGTGGCAAATGCCTCTTCACAAAACCCGGGTGCAGCATCTATATTCTGGTACCATTTGCTTAAGGTACGTGGATGTGGTAAACAATCTTCATATGTTCTTCGGATGAAATCGTACGCTTTTGGTGAGTAAAAATGAAGCGTCAGGGCAAACTTCCTTATTTCCTCTGAGTATTTTTTCGGTAGAGGCAACCCTTTAGATTTTAATATTTGCCTGTTTAAAAAATCTTTTGATCCAGCACATTGTTCCTGTAAGACCATGGATGTCTCATTGTTTATTAAATTATGCTCCTTTAGCTCAATTATAATATTTTTGAAGTTTGTCACTTTAATCTTTTGATACCTGACCTTTTCATTTAAGCATTTAATTTTCTTTTTTTGGTGCTTGACTTTTTCTTCAAGGTTTTTTAATTCCTCAAGTGCTGTAATCTGGAAGAATAAAAAGGGAAAAATATTTATTTAGGTCCTTTTATCTAGATCCTCTTTTTAGGGTTCTGTACCTTTTTGCCGTACCTTTTACCCACTTGGCCGTTTTTTTTGTAAATCAGATCAAATTAAATCCAAATTATTCTATGTTATATAAGAAATTCTTACCAATTCAAGTTGACTCGCATCTTGTGAATATGAATCAAATGAGCTGGTGGACGGTTGTGGACAACCCATAACATTCTCTCTGGTAGGGCATGATTCTTGTGGCAATGCATTTGTCTGAAAGAGAAAAGGATGTGAAAAGTATAAAAGTTACAGCCGTAAACAATACGACAAGGTCTTTAGTAAAAAAAAAAAAATATTCATGTTCTACTGATCCAATTAAACACTTAATTTAAAACAATTCAATGTAATTTAATAAATTCTCACCGATTCAAGTTGACTCTTTGCATCTTGTGAATATGAATCACATGAGCTGGTGGATGGTTGTGGACAACCCATAACATTCTCTATGCTCAACAATGAGGGGTGTGCTGTGCTGGAGCGAGGGCTTGCAACCAATGCTGGTTGGGAGGAATGATTTTGCTGAAAGAGAAAATAAAATGTAATGTAATAGAACACGGGTTATAATCACGGGTAATGGAACTCAAGTGGAGCTGGGCAGGACACGTTGCAAGAAGAGGTGATGACAGGTGGACCAAAGCCATTACCGTATGGTGGCCGAGGATGGGTCATAGAAGTGTCGGGCGTCCGGTGGCGAGGTGGGTCGACGACATAGTTCACGTCGCGGGGCGGCAATGGATGCGACTGGCGCGGGATCGTAGTGGATGGCACAAACTAAGGGAGGCCTATGCCCAGCAGTGGGTAAAATCGGGCTGTGGATGATGATGATGTAATAGAACACTTACAGCAGTTAAAATAAACTAACTTCTCTGAAGATAGTAAAATATCTGGATTATTATCTTAATTCTACTAATAAACCCAAGTAAGTTTGTGTAAAGTTCATTCAATCATACTTGGCACAAAAGGTAAACAATGTTAGTGTGTCTTTTTATTGAAATTTATTTTTAAACTAAGTTTTATAATATAATTTATGTGTCTATATTTTAGATGAGGCACGGAATAATCAATAATTATTGTCAGTACGATTTATGAACCAATGAAATACTAACTAGTAATAATGGCTTTTTTAAGAATTAAACCATTTATTGTAGCTATGGTGTATTTATTTTATACACAAAGACTTATCTTGGATTCACTATAGATATATTTTTTCTTTAATTATTACAATTGGTATAATCAAAAACATCATACTGTATGATGTAAGATAAGTAGAGCTTACCTTAGTAAATATTGTTGGTACTGCATCATCTCTCAATCTGACAATGTTGAGGGTCTTGTTGAATGCATGGTCTGCAAAGTGCAACGAGCAGACATAAATATCTTTAGTGCCTGGTCTAATATTTTCACGACCAATATTTTCCAACCATTTCTTTTGTTTGGATTTGTTTCTTGGTAAACTAAAACCAGGAAAAATTGTTATTTAATTAACAGTGATAACTTATGAAAAAAAATATCGATATGACAAGGCCCAACACTAGCGACAATATTTAGACTCCCGATGTGAATGTAAAATCGAGGTAATTGGGGCATTTAAAACGCAGGATTTATAGTATTCAAAGTACATGGGTTTCTTACACTTAATAATAAGGTTTAGATACGATATTTTGAGCACATTCAATAATGTTACAACTTACCGATGAAATGTAAGGTTCGGCCTGTTTTTGCTTTGGCATAGCCCACAATTTCTTACGGAACACTTCATAGCACAGTCTAACAATGTTTTTCGTTTTAACACACAGTTTAAACAGCAATTCCAACTAAAAATCTTAAAATTACGTAAAAATCTGACATTCGCGAACGTAAACAAACGGGAGACCAAAATGGCGTCCTAGGCAGGAAAGGTACATCTACAATATTGAAGATGGCGCTGATATACTGAATGTTGACCTGTTTTCGCTAACGTAAAAACTCGCTTGCGAGAAAGAGACTGAATTATGTATGTTCTTTCTGTGTCAATTGAATTGTTTATGGCAATTCCATAGGGTTCCTTTTTCTGAGACCTACTACAATCTACACTCAGCAAGCAAAGCAAGCACAGACACAGACATTTCATTTCAATGTCATTTCAGTATGTTTCCGTTTGTCAATGTCAGTGTCTGTTCGACTTAGAATTAGAATAGTGAACGGTACTCAGGAACCTGATTGTTCTCAGAGCAATTATCTTCCTTCAGAAGGAGACGACATTGTCAATTTTTGACATGCTTTCCCCGCAGCCAAGGTCCTTGGACCAACAATCATTCTCCATATGTAAAACCCCGCGCGCCGCTGGTTACGCGTCATTTGTCAATCACGGTACACGCGGAAGGATATAAGTATAAAATGCCAAATTGCAGAGTTTTCGCATATCCTAAAATATTGGAAACTTTCAGGTTACAAAAGGATGATGTGACTTTCCATCTGCAAGTATTCATTCCTCTAAATATTAACAATTTATGCACTAAATTTGAATAAAACTAAAATTTATATAATGTTGCCAACAAATCGTAACAGATTCCATTTTAGCGTATTTTGCTATGCCGCCGAGTTGGCCAAGTGGATTGCTACTTCGACTTTGATCCGAAAGGCGTAGGATTGAATCCGCACTATTCCATCACTCATATTCATGCTACCTATTTATTTTGTTATCTAGCACGAATCCCGAATTATGAAAAATAATACTCTTAGTGGCATATTATATTTATATTTTATTCTTTTTTTTAATTTGAAAAGTAGCTGTTCTATCTTCTGTTGCTTGGTCAATATTTGCAAGTCGGTTTAATTAAACGAATTAAAGTTCCTAGAATTTTTTGTATTTCCTCGTACTCGTTATAATAGATAAAAGCATTATATTTCTGCATTGAGTAAAAAAACAAACAAATAGGTAGGTAGGTAGGTACACAAAACACCTACATACCTACCTACTTTAAAACTAGTAGATAGTGCTTACCTCGGAAGAAAGACTTTTCAATGCACTTGAAAAAAAATATTTGCAAATCATCCCGTGCATCGAAAAATGTGCATATAACAAAATACTACTTTTTATCTAGATTTATCATTATCGGTGCACAATAAATTAGGTATCTATACCACGGATACCACCCCTATACCTCCAACCTACTAATTATATACCTACGTAAGCTTTCAGAACGTTAAGTAGGTAGTTAAACTTCTGTTAAAATCATAGGTAAACTTTATTAAAAAAATATTTACCATCCTCACAATATCGCAGAAATAGGTATTTTTAGTTGGACACACTGCTTGTCACTGCAGCGAAATTAGTGAAGGGACAGTTCAAAATAACTTATCGATATTGACTTACAGCCCTGTCGGATTAGCTCACCAGTAGAGGGGTAACCTGAAATTGATTAAAGGACGATTTTTTTTCCGCCAATAATTGTATAGGTGTTGTTTATAGCTTAATCGAAAAACTCAACCAATCCGACTAGAACATTAGATTTTTACAAAAATGAATGAGAACCAAAATTGTTGTGATTTTATACAACTTTGGACCTCTCAATTTTCATCGTATTATCAACATTTACATAAATAACTTCAAAAAACAAGATAAAAAATAATTTCGCCTGTATTTCGATTATTTACGAATTATGCTAAAATTAAAGAAACAAAGATATAATTTTTTCCTTTGGCTACCACGTAAAACCACGCCAAAAGACGCTGTGATGACAGAAAAGGCTTAAATATTGATTTAAGTATAAAAAAATCAGAAAAAAGAGGGTTCAAAGCCAGTTTTGAATTTTTCGTTACAGAATTTCTGGATTCGGTCACCCCGCTAAGGCCCGCCATAGAAGCTATGCAATAGCTTAAAATCAAATCAATTTGTGATTGAATTTGTCAATAACATTAAAATTTGTCATAGAACCAATACCTACCGTATTGGCCGCACTCATCGTTCTCTTCTCTTGTTTCTATTTTTACAACCTACCTTAAATTACTTTAAAATGTGTGTTTTTTGCGGGGCCGCAGCACACACATAAACCTACGGCGCTACGGAAGACCAGCGCTGCGACAGATTCTCTGGTTTCTGTTGCAGCAATACGCTGAGTAGTTGCCAATTTTGTCAATGTCCTACTTATTTTAATGTGTCTTATGTGTAACGCGTTTTTGACAAAATAAATATTTTTCTTTCTTTCTTTTCTTTCTTTCTTTCTTTCATCGATAATAAACTATCGATAGCTTCAAGCACTATGATTTTTACACAAAAATTGACATTTACTTATTGACAGACAGTTCCACGTCCCCCGCAGAAAATGACCTTCTTAGCGTCATAGAAAATAAAACTGATGGCTCCTCCCCTTACTGCTTCCTCTATGTGATTGTTGGTCAGAGTCAGGAACGGTACGAGACGAGCGAGAGTGCTCGATTTGTTGTACGAACTTTTGTAAAATGGCAAATGCGCAGAGTGCGAAGCCATATATAAAAAAAAAAAACTTTTTTATACGAATCGAAACCGAATAAATCAAATGAACTTCATTTTCAGTTATTTATTCAGGAACAATGTATAGTCTATCTATAAAGTCCTGGCATGAATGTTTGAGGAACTAAAATTACTCGTGTATCTGGCAGCACCAAACAAAGGTATAACAGCTGTCGTCAGCTGTCATCGAGTGAGTTCAAGAACATATTTTCCTCTATTTTTTATTGTTTTCTTAGTTAAACTGCAATGAAATGAAACCGAACTACGCACAAAAGTATCACAAATAAGTAAAGTAAATGAGAGTGACACGCGGGAAGTGATTTTTAAGTTTTTAAGCAATGTTTAGCGGAATACCAAGTTGGACATATTTTGTGGGATTTGGATGATTTAAATGGGCGAACATCATCTATAACGGGTATGTAATCGTTTTATTGGTTGTTTCTAATCTGCCTGAAGTAACAAATTGACCTAAATTACGATTTGGAGACCAAAAAAGGCATTGTTTACATTGCACATTTTTACGTCAGATTGAACATCACAGTAAGTCATGTTGTAGTGAGACCATCTAATCTTGATACATTAAAATGGCACACAGTCTAGCTACGTTTTCTGCCTACCTAAGTATTTAAAATTTTAACTAATTGCTTTATGTAAAATGCTTTTGATTACCTACTTTCAGTATTTTTTTTTTTAATTTTCAGGTAGGTAAATCAGAAAGTACCTACGGTTAGGCGAATTCAAGAATGATGGGAAGTTTGAAACTGCTGTGAAACACAGTAGGGTCTGCCAAGAAAGCAATGGACAATTTTAATATTTGTGCACTACGGCAAAAAATAAAATTCTTATAAAAATGACAATGAAATCCAATTTTGTTTCATTTGCCTTCACCTATGTACCTATGTATGAACACTCAACAGTTTAACCTTTTAATCCAACATTATTACACAGATAAGCACAAGATTTAAAAAATAAAACATGCCTTCCCAAATTCCCACCTAAAAGCTGGTAGGAACTTTTACATGGAACGAACTGCAAGTATCAAAATCAGTAGTCACACTATAGGGTTGCTATATACATTTTAGCAGCGCCCTCATTTATTGTCACGACTTTATAGACAGACTATACCTACATCGTATTTGCAATTAATTAAATATTATACTTACTAGAAATAACTACCTATGCTATGATTCTACTGATTGGTACTTGATTTTAAGTTTATGTTACATACTTACCTAACTATCTAAACATGTCTTATGAGAACGCGAGGCCAAATACATGTCTGCGAAATACCTACCATGTTGTAAATTTGTTACAAGACAGATGGGCATCTTTACGCCAAGATTGTAAAGTCCAAGACCACTTAGGTACAACAAGTCTTTCTTAAAGATCTGAACTGACAGATGGTGGCAACTTGGCTACTCCTTTGGTAACCGAAGGTAGCCAGAGGCACAGATTTATATCAGAGGTAGGTAGCCATGGCCACGTGGCCGGCGGGCGACATCGGCGTTGCCATGGCGTCTCGGTGAGTTAGGGCTCTGGTAACCAGATAAGATGATTGATATTAGTACTTAAGTCCCTACTTACCTACTAGGTATATAAGTACTATACTTACGTTTTTTGGAAATTCATAAAATAACGTAGTGGTAGGTACCTACCTTACCTACTTAGAATACACCCAGACTCGAGATAGGTGTAGGTAGGTAGGTTATTTTCATATGGAGAAGCGTCCCGCTGAGCCGCGTGTCTAGCCGGGCCGAACAAATAGGGAAAACGTGCGTGACCTTCAACTGCACCCTATGCTCTGGGCTGTTGATTCGCGCATGCGCGCCGCATGTAGGGGTGTGACAAGGGGTTCAAGACTTGCGCGTCACTTGACGAAGTCAGGCATCTGTATTGTTGCACCAAAAACCTGCGACGAATCTTATCTTGCTTAAAATTTATTGTACTAATAGTGATACGGTGATCCACATCTTGTTACACTAGGGTGCAGAACCTGTTTAAAAGTCGTAAGTACTTCAGTATCTTTCAAAGTTACCTGTGTTACCTATTAGGTACCTGAATATACAACTCCAAAAATAAAATGGAGGATCAATCAATCAATTTCACGTTGACCTAGTCTGTTTTTATGTTGCTTGATACATAAAATATCTGAGTACTTACCTACCTACTTTATTTCGTTGATGGTCAAAACAAAACTACCTAGTCTTGAAATCTGTGAGGAGACCATTCCAGTTTAATCTGTAAGAATTACATACTTAGTAGGTAATTCGTACCACCTGACATTATATCTGGCGTGGTACCTATAAGTTCTTTTAGATTTATATTTTTATCTTTATGTAGGTCTGCTCAAACATATATGAAAAACCAAAAAGCATATAAAGCCACGACCACGAATCAACTTGCAAGACAAATCACAAAACCTACGTCTCTCGTATCGGTATATTTACGTAGGTTTTTACATTACTTACATCTGATAGCAAAGAGTGGCTGTTGTAGAGAAACATCAGGAGTTAAACTGCCTGATACAATAATACAAAAAAATCTCGTAGATAAAAAGTGATCGCATTTACAACTTGGAAAAATACAATGTTTCATTGTCTAGCTAGCACCTTTAGGTATTAAAATTAATTAGCTAGGGAGAGGAGTAGAGGAGTGGTTATAAGTAGGTACCCATATGAAATCAAAACCAGTCTAACAATACTTTTTTTTTCAGGGCAGAAATAGTATGACGGCACCGTTTCAATATCATAACGCATACATAAAAATCCCATCTCCTAACAGCTATCTGGTACTCATGCTGCACGGCCACATGCAGGTGTTCACCTCGAGCGTGGGGACACAGACTGACCCGGAGATATTCTATGTAAATGGGAAACCAGCGAGAGCCGTGCAACCTTTTCGTGTTATCCCGAAACCAAAGTCAGTACAAACTGTTCCTGTTCAAACAGAAGTGGACGAACAGAATGAAGACACAAATACGGAAGAACAGCCACAGACGGAAGAACAGCCGCATACGTCAGGGTGGCAACAAGAACAATGGGCCTCAGCGACACAGGAAGTTGGACAAGAAATTGAGATACAATCAGAACAACTAGAAATTGAGGAGCAAGAGCAAGAGGACGTTCAAGAGGAAGAAGTGCAGGAATATGAGAGTCCAGAACCCGAAATGCAGGAACCTGTGCATCAGGAGCTGCAATCACAGGAAACACAAACGGAGTTGCAGCATTTGCAACGCCAGCTTCTTCTTCTTAAAGAGGAAGAACAGGCCGCTGCCGAAGCGAAGTAAAGTCTATTAACACAAGCTTTAACCACCCAAACAGGTTTATTTTTGTAATAAGTCTTGAGATTGCTGATACAGTTAGGAGCATGTAGTTCAGAGACGAAGCTCAATATTTGTATAACGAAATATTTTTTCATTTAATCGCTTCAATTAAATAGTGTGCGGCGCAAATCGACGCGTCTGATAAAATTATGTAGGTATACCAATTATCACTAACACTTGCAAAAGTTAATGAGTCAGTTGTCACTATTTCTATCACGACGTCCTTTTTTTATTTTAGTGAAAGTGAAGTAAAGCGTCTCTGGATATGTCCATCGATGTCAAGGTACTAGTTTCTTTTTGTCGAGTTCTTTCGCGATGGCATCTTTTTCTGTCTAAGCGCGAATAATTATGATGTGTTTTTATTTTATTATCAGTGTCTGAAGGTAGTCAGGTGTTGCGCTGTAATCGTAACATCAGTTTTTAAAAATTATCGGCGTTAGTTAAGGTTTTCAGAATTAATGTATTAGACTGTATAATGTCATTTTTTACAAAATTTGATCTCAAAGTTGACAAGGAATGTGCCCAGGACCTCTAGTGATCATCAGCAGGTATATTGCCAAGCTAGAGGAAGAAATTCAGGTAGGTATGTCGTTGAAAACGTTTAGGACAGGAAAGTTGCCCTGATTAAGACATTTATTCATGTAAGTAACTATTTTGGGTGTTTAGGAATTATAATGAGTATAAATTTTGTAGTTTTATTAAAATGTATTTATGTATGATGAAAAGAAATCGAATTTGAGAAGTGTATATAAATTGTGTTTTCGGACAATATTTATATTTATTTTATAGGTGATACTTAATCATGTAGGATAATAAATGTGACTCAAAGTAATTGCTTGTTTGATTTAATATTCAGTGTACTTATGGGAATAGGGCCAAGGGGGTAAAATGGGAATGGATTCTGCAATCATCATTTAAATAAAACTATTGTATTGAACAGTGTCACGTCGTCATATTTTATTGTGATGATAAATAATTCTTATTGAACGCTCACATACTTAGGTCTTTACATCTTTATTGGAGTTATGCAGTGTCAGGCGGCAATCTTTGCATACGCTCGACGGGACACTGTAGTGCCTTGGCATAGGTACGATGGGAATAGGCTTCCCTCCCCCAGCACCTAAACCTCTTAGCTTAACCAATGGCTGAAACTTTATGAGTCGTATATATCCGTATTGGCCGTGCCATTTCCATTAATGGTTAAACTGAGAGGAATGCGCAGTCAGCTGTCATTGCAATTGTCGGGCGCGGGTTCAAAATACAATGACCCCCAGTTGGTATTCGAAGTCACAACCTTCGGATCGAAAGCCGAAATACCATCCCACTCGGCCAATACTGCTCACATAATTTACGTATCTTACATTCGATACCATTACATTTTAATAAGACAATAAATAAGTTACATAAATAAGGTGATAGGAACTAAAACGTAAGGAAATTAACACAAATTAATAAAGGATTAGATTATGTAATCTAATAACAAAAGTTATTCTCATGTTCTTCTCTAGAGACGAAGAAAACATACGCAGACAGTAGTGGCGATACAAATGTCGCCAAAACTTATACTAAAACAAACTAAATTGATGCGATCATTTTTATTTCGATCGTTATGAAACGTGACGGCAACATTTTTAAGGCTGTCAAATTAGTTTAGTTCATGTTTTGATGACTTCTGAACAGCTACCAATCTTCTTGTTTTAATTAAAAACTTAGGCACGGATTTCTAACCTTATTCCCTTTAGGCATTCTAGTCGATTACAGCAGCGAGTACTGATTTTGAATACCAAGCAAGCTAAAGATTTTATATTTTATGCGATTAGCTGGCGCGTCCGGTGGGGACTGGGGGACTCAGTTAATTTGCACTACCGTTTTTCGAGCTGCTGACGTGTAAAATAATATTGTTTGTGAAACCAATATACTATTTTCGAGGGATGCTTAAACATAATAATTATATATTAAGTAAGTTTGTATGAGCCAGTGGCCCTAAGAATGTGATTTTGAATAACATTACTAAATATTAATGACGGTGACTCAGCACTATAAAACCTGAATATTTAGAACCTGTCTAAATACGAGAATGATCCAGTTACTATTATTACTTAGTTACTTTAGATTAGGTAGTAAGTAAATAAAATTTAATTAAACTACGAAATCAACAGTTTTAAAGAACGATGCGATAGCAGTCTACGGGCTGAAATCGATGAGAAAATGAATTATAAAGTACCTGCACGGTAAAACTCCCCCATTATTCATGACTATTGATAAACTGTCATTATAACTTCGAGGCTAGGCGTTCGAGTAACTAAAACGACTAATTTTAGTGCTTCTTATTATGAACTGAATGTTTGATTTTCTTTACGCTAAGTACCTAAGTGAGTTCTTATGAGCAACAAGCTCTTTTGCGAAATTTTTAGTTTTCCTCTCTAATTTGACTTTATCATTTCATATTTTGGTAAAACCATGTAACCCAATTTTGAACAACTGTAAAAAAGGTGTTTTGTGAAAGTTGTCATTTAATGAGATTGTATTGTGTTTGTGGAAATACCAAAAGAATGGAATTTTTACGGGCCCCTGAAGAATTCATGAAACCTCTTAAGTCGGTACATACTTGCTACAAAATATAATGATTTATTTTATTGTTTCTTCATTGACATTAATAAATCTAATATTAAATAACATAAACAATCGCATAGATTTATTCCCAAACGATAACGATCTCGATATATCTACTGTTGGGAACTTGGGAGTTTCTTTAGAAAAAAAATGAAAATTGCGCAAAAAATTAGAAGTTAATTAGAAATAATATGAAAATAACTTTTCTAGTGTATACTTTTGCCCTTGTGACATTATAAACTTTATCCATAGCAGCATTAGACTGAGTGCTGCATAGACTGATTAAAATGGAAATATTGATAGAATACGTAATATATAATACGTAAAATTTTTCTTAATGCGTACAGTCCATACAGGGTTAGTACCCCCAAAAATAGAAACGATATTGTCTTGCTAACTAATGTATATTGGTTATGAATTTGGAGCATTTGATGAGTTTTGAGTTTTCCAATAGAAATATGAATGTATTGCGTGTACTAGAGTAATTACGAAAAATCTAGACGACTCAAAACACAATTTTATACAAAACATCATTTCACAATTTGTCATTTTAAAATGTAATTAAAGGACGGAAGGGAACTTATATCTTTGAAACACTAAACTAAATCAACAGACAAAAAAAATCGTAACACTAACAGCCAGTTTCCCGAACGCCGATCAACTCCAAAATTAACTAATCAATTTTATTGTTAAAACACGTGATAATGATCAAGGATCAAATCGGGTAGTCGATGGAGTCAGACATGAGCGATTTATATACCTTTCGCAGTCACACAAAGAAAGAGAAGACATTTTTATGAGTAAAAGAGACAAAACATTATCTTTTGTCCCTCATCGCATTCCTTTTTTTGTATGGTCGGAATAGAAGTTTTCCGAATTTTGTACTACGAAGCAATAGATTCAGCATTTTTTGTCTCTTTCGACGTTAAATACGTAATTTTAGAACTGTCACTCAGACGGTCTATTTGATTTGAACTTTATTGTTAACGAAATAAGAGCTCTCGAATTTAGGAATTTTTAGTTAGTCAGTGCCCCGCCGAATCACCGCCATTGTCTCTGTAGCCGAAAACGGCCGGAAGACTATATATAGTTAATTTTGAAGATGATCTGCTTTCGGTAAATTGACTATTAGAACCATTTAACTGTCAAGCACATCATTTATGTCTTTATTATATTTCTTCAAAAAGTTAAATATGAACATCATTATTTATTATGATTATTATTTTAGTTAGGACTAGAAGTGTTTCGCTCACAGAATGCTAATCAGAACGCAGTATGTATAAAACATAAACTAATGAAAATAAATCTTAATTTAACTAGGTATCTAAAGTTTACTATGATAACGATTTTGTCAATTTCAAATTAATATTTACATGTGTACTTATCTAAAACTATATTAACAAACTAACTACACTTTAGACTTTATATTATACAAACCTATATATTTCATTATTTGTGATTAAGCTAGTTATATATTAATAAGACACTGCAGAAGTCTATCGTTACAATTTTTTATTGTAGAAAAGATTCGGGAAAGAACGAAGTACTTATATCTAATTATAAGGTACTTTATATACAATGCAAATTACAAAATATACAATAAATTATTAGAAATTGGAAGATATTGAGAATAAATAATTCATCTTTTTACTATTTTGTAGAATATGACATAGCACTGCACTGCAGTTTTTTCTTTCGCTTTATCAACAAGAATTGAATAAACTCTTATAAAAATGTGTTTTAAAAACACAATCACAATCTATGTACTGAATAATACAATTAAATTTTGAAATAAACTGAAGTTCAGCCTATTTTAAGATCATTGTTCAAACCTATCACAGATTCGAATTTGAAACTCAATTCTGACTCGTCACATTTATGAGTAATTTCAAATAGATAAGTTACGATCAGTACAGTCCACCGGTACTGATGAAATCGCGTTTCCAAATAACTATTTTCAATCTAATCAATCATACTAGTTACAGTTTTGAAACGCGACAAGTGCATATAATATTCGAACGATATACGCACTTGAAAAAAGTCAAAGAAAGTGATCTTTAAATTCTGAAGAATAGAGTACCTTTTGAAATCAGCAACTGTTACTCGCTCTTCAGATCAGAGAGATTGGATACAAGCGGGAACCGCACTATTCGTAGTTGATTCGCGTAATCACATACTATCGCGTCTTTGAGAGGCAAAATTTGCCGGACCAGTATGCATCCGTCGCTTTGACCTGTAAAAGAAATGTTTATCTATACCTATGCTGATGCCTGATCTGAAAGAAATTTCTACCGCTCCCTGGGATACGTCGTGATCATATTTCATTTTTTTTTCATGCAATCTATACTTCTATAATAATATTTTAAAGAGGTTAACTTGGTTTGTTTATTTGTTTAAGGAAATCTTAGAATCTAACGTTTGGAGCGGTAGCACTGAATAATACAACAAGTACGAAGTATTAAGTCCGTAAAAAGCGACTCTTATACGACGCAACAAAGTGTAATTAAGCCAGCACAAGTTCGTGCCGATTCTCAGAAAGCTATCCATTATAACCTCTTATCACTGTTTGCAAGAAAAAAATATTATTATACGTTTGTGTAAACTTACCTAATAATACTCGTCGTATGACGTCACCGCTGCTGAGGTCGTAAGCGGTAAGACCGCTCCGGTCGCCCATCACAAGCAACGTATGCGTCAGTGGTAACATTTTACTCATGTAGTTTAGACCCTGTGAACATAACATACTAATGTTACAAACACTAATCTACTAATGTTATAAATGCGCTAGTTTGTAACATTGAACGGATGTGTTTTTGGTACCAAGATAGCGTCCTGAATGAACTGTTCACCGCGAGTAAAACCGCGTTCATTCATTCTCAAACTTACATCCTACTTCTATTATATTATAAATGTGAAAGTATGTATGGATGGATGATTACTTTTTCAAGCGAAAGCTACTGAATATATTTTAATGAAACTTTACAGAAATGTCTATACTTATATTATGAAGAGGTGTGTTTGTTTGTTTCTTTGACAGTGGTAATCTCCAAAACTACTCAGCCGATTTTAAAAATTCTTTCACCGATGTGCAGAATGGACTGTTGGGATGGTTATAGGCTATTTTATCCCGATAGTTTCATTAGTACACCCGTGCAAAGCCGGGACTTGCTGCTAGTGTTGAATTAACGAATAAAGGTAACGTGATAAATACCCCTACATATAATTTATAAAAAAATGAATCAAGATATTTTGAGTTTGAGTTTTATCATACAAAATGTGAACTCACAATGTGTATAGAGTTGAGCATATGCCCTTGGAAGCGGTCCCATATGCAGAGTCTCTCGTCAGCGCCCGCCGAGACGACGTAGGATGCGGTGTAGGCGAGTGACGTCACCGCGCCGTCGTGTGCCTGCATACTGTACACGCATGCGCCTGGAATAAAACACATCATTATTACCAAAACGTTATAAGGTCCAAAGAGAAGTGTAGGGAGTTGCGTTAGAACAGGCAATAGAATTACTAATACTTCATTTATTGAAACGAGCAAATAGGAAGAGAAATAAACACGTGATTGGTCGTCGAAAATAATTGGATTGGCTAGATTTGACAATTGACAATTGATTTGATAATCTAGCCAATAACGAGAAAGATAATTATTTTCGACGACCAATCACGTGTGTTTATTTCTGTTCCTATTTGCTCGTTTCAATAAATGAAGTATAGTTTATAAGACAACCTCTGTGGCTCAGTGAGCGAAGGCCCGCCTGAGACGCAGAGGTTGCGGGCTCGATTTCCGCTGCTGGACAAATGTTTACATAATCTGCAAATATTTGTCTCGTGTTGGGTGTTTCTCTGTAAAATGTTTATATTTTCAAAAAAAGTGGTATATTCTTCATCATAACACATGCATTTAGTTGCTTAGCTTAGGACTAGATGACGCTGTGCTGGAATGTCCAAGGATATTTTTTTATAATAATTGAGGTCCTACCGACATGAAATATTTCTTCTTTCTTTCACAAAGAAATATGAATAAAAGTAATTGATGGTTTCTACCATTAAGGCGAAAGAGGTATGTCAGGATCGTAGCAAGTGGAGTGGAGATCCGTGGCGTGATTATATGTATGTATGTACCAGTATGTAGGTCCCACACGCAAAGCAGGCCATCCTGAGAGCCGCTGCCGGCTATAGTGGGCGCGGCGTGGTCGATGAAACTGCTCGTGATGGGCCCGCAGTGCCCGTGCAAAGTGAACAACGCGCTCAGCTCCGAGCTTGAGAACACCTGTAAACGCATAATGTCACTTTCAAAACAAAACTTGAGAGGTGTCAAAGGACACCCGGATGGAACGAAGTTCTATGAGAGAGAGAGAGAGAGAGAGAGAGAGAGAGAGAGAGAGAGAGAGAGAGAGAGAGAGAGAGAGAGAGAGAGAGAGAGAGAGAGAGAGAGAGAGAGAGAGAGAGACAAACAGAGAAACACGCGCACGGCGCTCAACTATATTTTTTTCCGTCTATCATAGGGATAGCAACATCTTTCGTTAGTTTAGTTTAAGTTTTGGCGACGTCAGAATCGCCACGATTGTGTAAATTGTAAACATCACGCCAAAACCGCGTTTGGTGTTTTTACTGTTGTTAATGTCCACAGTACGTATCAATTTGGAAACAGGTTCACGGCATCGGCTTTTGCGTCTTAAAGGCGATGCGTTGCTTACGATATGTTTCCGATTAGTGTGCGCTGAAGGAGGGAGTTTCATAAAAATACTAAACGTCTCGAGTTGATAAGATGACCATCCCTTTTCGAGTTGACATATGTGCCTTAAAACTGTCGGGTCAGTTGCACCAAGGAAGATGTAATTTATAACTCAAGACCGGTTCTTCGATTTGTTGTGAATTCGTTTCAATTATCGCTCAAAATCGATTATAAAAACATGAAGAAAATTCATCACTTTCACATTGTACATTTTTTTAAGAGATGGCTTTTTGATGATGCTTGTCTCTTACCTTGAGCACGTGATCCTGCCCACCGGTGAGTATGCGACCGCCGTCGCACTGCATCTCCGTGATTGGCTGCTGGTGCGCTCTGCATTGAGCCACTCGCACGCAAACCACTTCTACAGACATTTTCAAACTATTTATCATAGAATAAATACCAAAAAATGAAAATCCAGCAATAATTGAAGCCCCATTTGACAATTATTATAATGAAGTAGTGTCAAATATCTAACCACAGAAAGCAAAACCAATAAAATGTTCAAACCAAAATAGGTAATGGAATTAATTTACACCAACTTATTGTGTTACGAATTTTGAAACTGTTCAAATTTTGTAGTGGAAATACACTTTTTTGTTCTTTGAACTTTAGGTATTGTAGAACGCCTAATTCCGATCCTTACTACCTATGTGAATAATGATAATAAGTTATAGATTGCTGCTTACCATCTCCGTCGCTGAGGTCGCCATCGAAGCAAAACGGCAATCGTTGCCGCGCCGCGCTCGATCCCTGCAGCGAGCCCGCAGACCCGGTGCGTTTGTGCGCTAAGGATCAAGCACCAACTATACTTTATTAGTTTATTAACACTCTCACACACATCATTACTACATAGTATAAAACAAAGTCGCTTTCTCTGTCTGTTTCGTTCCCTTAAAACCTACATATTTATTGTAGTTATGCATCGCTCGTATACGTCAAAGCTCCGAGCAAATATGACAGCTACTTGACGGACACCGCAAGGAACGCACGCGCATCATCGCGACCCGGCTCTAAAGCAAAATCTAACTGCTTTCGCGTGTGATCATCTTCTCCTGTGTCTTACGTGAACCCTAGCCTCATCATCAGCTCAAGGTGGAATTCATCGAGTGTCAGTTTGCAGTCTGAGGTACGTACTGTTATAACTGTAACTTGCACCCTATCTTGCCGACTGTCCTTTCCTTTCTGCTTTCTATAAGCATTCATCCAAACAATAATCCATTCAGTCCCTAGTCTCATCCGATCCTCAATCCAAGACGGTTGTCTAATCCTAAATTCTAGTTTTTATTTTTTTTAAAACCCTTGTATAAGGTGGCTCTTAACATTGGTGGCAGCAGTGGGATCCGAAGATCCACAGTGTCTAAAAACTGTGTGTCCTACCTCAGTGTATACCGAATACTTTAACCATTAATTCGGGAGAGTCGAGACTCATTTTTAAATTATCCAACAATTAACTCTAACTCCTGAAACCCGAAGTAGAAACAACTTTATCCGGGACTGAAGACATCGATCCATACCCGTTGACGGTGACCTAAGCTGCTGCGACGGCAGGGAACGACCCCAGAAAATACTCACGCACCTATCATCTACGCCGTGTACCCTGTATCCTGCGTTACATTCTACATCGGACTGTAATTCATTGATCGCGATCATCGAGTAAGAATCAGCCGTCATCCCGTCGAAGTGCGCCATATCGTCCGGCATGCTGCAGTTCGTCGAATTGGTCGCCGCGCCGCCGCCTACGCGTTGTTTATACTGTGAATCTTTTGTCATTGTTACTAATACTTTCCGGGATCAGTGTGTAGAGATATAAAATCCATTCTCAGTAATAAGTTATATTGTGTTAGCATATCCGTATCCTATTATTGATTTAATTATCCTTGCTATCAATTAAAATGCCAAAAAAAGGCAGAAGACGGTAAACTTACCGTAGAAATCCCAGATAACCTCGATGGTAAATCACCTCTGGCAGGTTCGCGAACACCAGGGTCCGCAGCCGCGGCTGCATCAGTGCCTGAGGTTGAACTTCCCCTCAGTACACTTTTTAAGTTGATAAAATCGATTCGGTATATAGTGATGCAGTATACATACTCCGTCTCTGCGCCGTGCTGAACCGCCAGTCGACGCGCGCCCCGCTGGCCGCTAGTGCGTCCAGTCTCAGCAGAGAGAGTCGTCCGCCGAGCGACGCGGCGCACAGTCGCCGACCGCCGCATAAAGCGCGCACGTGCGTCACGCCCATACCCTCGCTGTTGTTCCACACGCACTGGAATAAAAAGGCCTTTACATCTGTTGCGATCCTACACAAATAATGCGTATTGTGAAACGCATTTCGTCAGCGCCTCTAGAGGACACGATTGGAATTGGAACTTTCGTATATGGCTACGCTGTTACGGCATCTTATACGCATTATATCTCTGTACAATTATTTATAGGTGAAGTATAACCCACATTATATTTAACGTAGTAACGGGTTAAAAATGACCAGCACCTAAAAAACAGTTTAAAAAGATTACTAATAACTTGACTCACCACAAACTTGCCCGAGCTCGCTTCCCACATTTCGAGCCTGCCATCCGCGCAGCCGAGTATAATAAGATCATTGCAGAAGTCCATGCACCAAACGGGAGATTCTCTCACTGCCTTGTCGCCCCATTTGAAGGGCGTTTCGTCGCCGTTCATTTTCTGAACGTCGTTTAACAACTTCTCAGGCTTGGCGTTGAAGAATAGTATATCTTCGTCATTGCTCTGGCTCATGTTGTTTAGGTCTACGTTTTCTTTAGTTTCGCAATCGTAAATGTCCGGCGTCTCACTGCAGTATAGGTCCCTGGAGACATATAGTTGAATTACGAAGACATATAGTGTGTATTATTTTTATAGTAACGAAAAGAAAAGGACAAATTCGTCGTGGCATTCCAGATAATTATAAAAGAAGCTAATTTTAACTGTTTGAGCAGCAGATATTCTCTCAGATTATAGGCCATCAAGATCGCTTGAAGAATAAACAACGGAATAGTCACTAGCACGTTCACATACTTTAGCACAAACCTATAAAATATAGGAAACTCGTAAGATCGCGATTCCTTCGTCGCCTTTTAATTCAGTTTGTTTTAAATTTCCTCTATTTTAAATTAGGTAATTCATCACACACAATACTTACATTATCTAGACCTAAAATATTATTTTATGGCATCATCGTTATAAATACCTGTAATTCTTAGCGAAGTCGTATTTGGTTGTCTCCTCCACGGAAAGATGGGAGGGCGTTTCTTTGACGGAAGGCCGGAAGCGAAGCCCACTCAGGTGCTTACCTAGACCTTTGCGAAGACGATGCATGTATTGCACCTGCGGAGAAGAATACTGTATCAAAACAAATACTATATTACTTAAATACTGAGAGTTTTCTTTCAAAATATTCTTCTTATCCCATGTTTACATAATCAAGTACATGCGGTAGGGCTAAGGCTACAAGACAAGCTTTGGAGTTGATGATTGGTGATCAACAAGAGAGTAAATTCTATACTAATATTATAAAGAGGTAATTTTGGTTTGTTTGAGAGGTAAACTCCAATACTACCGATTTCAAAAATACCTTCACCGGTGTGTAGATTGAGCTCGGGATGGTTATAGGCTATATTTGATCCCGGTAGTTTCATTAGTACATCAGTGCAAAGCCGGGACGTGCTGCTAGTAAGAAAATTATTAGCCGTCGCTTCCAATTCACATCCAAATAGTAAGCAGTGAAAGGGTGAGCGAGACCATTGTGACTATTTAAAAGATTCTTACCTCATTTTTCTTTGGAGAAATTTGTTGTGGATTAGTTTCTGTAAAACAAAATTGAACATGTATAATTTGCACATGTGCTTCGCTAAAGATAAAGGGGTTTATTCATAAAAACTTGACAATTTAATACAGGTTTTAGGAACGTTTTAGAACGTTTTTTTCTTGTCACTCATATGTCAACGAAAAGAGATAGCAACAGATTTAATATACGTTTTAGCTAATACAGGTTTTAGGTCGAATATGCATAATGGGGTTGGTATGTTAGAATTGTATTTACTAAACATATTGTAAGCAGGATGAATAAGTGAGTAAGTGTAAGAGGATCCAATACATACCGTTTAGAGGAACTGCTGTACTTTTCTTATTAAATTTATTGTATAACTCTTTCTGCAACTTGAAGAAGCTGTAACAAAGCAAATGACTCGGTTAAAGGTACGAGACAAATATTTTAATAAATAGAGTGATTCAAGAGGTAGCTTTATATGTATAATTATTGGACCCGTGCGAAGCCGGGACGTGCTGCTAGAAAACAAAATATCTAAAATCCTACTATCCTATCCTACTTCCTACTATCCTACTAATATTATAAATGTGAAAGTTTGTGAGAATGTTTGTTATTCTTTTACGCAAAAACGGCTGGACCGATTTGGTTGAAATTTGGTATGTAGATAGGTCATACCCTGGATTAACACATAGGCTACTTTTTTCCGATATTCCCGCGGAAACGGGACTTACGCGGGTGTAACCGCGGGGCGCAGCTAGTATCAGATAAGTGTACACTTACGCGCCTCTGTCGATATTCGTGATGTTCTCCCCATTCTGCGAGTCCCAGACCTTGATGCTGCCTTGCAGGCAGGAGCTCACAATCTTCTCTCCGTCCGTCACCAGACACTCCACCTCCTGGCTGTGACCCGCCACCACCAGCGGAACTGCCTCCATCACCAGCTGGTAACGAACCATACATTATTGAAACGAAGTTCCTTATCGCGCGTTGCGAAAAGAGGCTAGACGGAAAAAATTAGGACAAAAAAAAACGTGTGGCACTCGGGGACTGCCGCGGTGAAACATTGTCGGTATCTAAATCGACAGTATTTTTACGTGAGTAATATTCTAATAATTATATTATAATAACTAGTTGTCGCGTGGTGCGAAGAAAATCCGTAAGAGATCAAAATGCATTTGAAAATCCATGATATGACAACTTACGGATACGAAAACGTTTCAGAGCAAATAATAAAAATAGGAATAAAAAACAAACAACAAAAAAATGTATGTCGTCGCCCCTGAGTTACGCTTCACCCGCTCGACCTCCGTTCCGCTACGGAGGTCGGCGGCTCGCTTCGCTCGCCACCTCCCCCCTCCGCTCCACTCGGTCTCGCAGGTTCGCTCCACTCAGGACCTCCGACTCCTGGTAGGTAGCGTGGGTGCGCTCGCTACAAGCAGCTCGCGTATCTTTATCGTTCCTGGTAGGGAGCGCGGTGCGCTCGCTGCAAGCAGCTCGCGTATCTTTATCGTTCCTGGTAGGGAGCGCGGTGCGCTCGCTGCAAGCAGCTCGCGTATCTTTATCGTTCCTGGTAGGGAGCGCGGTGCGCTCGCTGCAAGCAGCTCGCGTATCTTTATCGTTCCTGGTAGGGAGCGCGGTGCGCTCGCTGCAAGCAGCTCGCGTATCTTTATCGTTCCTGGTAGGGAGCGCGGTGCGCTCGCTGCAAGCAGCTCGCGTATCTTTATCGTTCCTGGTAGGGAGCGCGGTGCGCTCGCTGCAAGCAGCTCGCGTATCTTTATCGTTCCTGGTAGGGAGCGCGGTGCGCTCGCTGCAAGCAGCTCGCGTATCTTTTCGTTCCTGGTAGGGAGCGCGGTGCGCTCGCTGCAAGCAGCTCGCGTATCTTTATCGTTCCTGGTAGGGAGCGCGGTGCGCTCGCTGCAAGCAGCTCGCGTATCTTTATCGTTCCTGGTAGGGAGCGCGGTGCGCTCGCTGCAAGCAGCTCGCGTATCTTTATCGTTCCTGGTAGGGAGCGCGGTGCGCTCGCTGCAAGCAGCTCGCGTATCTTTATCGTTCCTGGTAGGGAGCGCGGTGCGCTCGCTGCAAGCAGCTCGCGTATCTTTATCGTTCCTGGTAGGGAGCGCGGTGCGCTCGCTGCAAGCAGCTCGCGTATCTTTATCGTTTCTGGTAAAAAAAAAAATACCCCTAAAAAGTTCCGAAATTTCATACAAAATGTATGGAGAAAAAAAAAATGTCGGAATTAAAAAAAAAAAGTACCGCAATTTATCAACTTTTTAATGCCCTACCTGAATCTGAAAACCAAAATTTTCCAAGTCTCCTAGTTTCCGAGATACGTGGGGGGGCAAAATGAGGGGGGCAACTGGGGGCAAAACTGAAAACTTTTTTTTACTTCCTAAAATCTCCTCTATACAAACCCGTTATAAGCAATCAAAAATGTTACGTCGTTTCCGAGATCCATCAATGGGGCAAAAAAGGGGCAAAACAGGGGCAAATAAAAAAAATGATTTTTACTTCCCAGGCACTCCTCTATACGAATCTATAAAAAAAATGTTCTACAGGTCCATAATGTCTTGTATCAAGTTGTTGCGAATCAAAAATAACGGTAATCCGCGAAAACAACAATGTATGGCATTCAACTGTGAAAAATATCACATTACCTGGATAGCGGGTTGTTTGGCAATGCTCTTCTTGTATTCCTCATCATCATTCCACGAAGCTCGCCATTCAGCGTAGTGACGAGAACAAATACATCTGCAAAATTATTAAAGTAGTAGAAATTATAAAAGCGGTTAACACAACTCGCCGTACAAATATCCGTCCGAGACCAACGAAAGTATCTTTAATTGATCTTCTCAATTATCTAATTTTGGTTTTGCTACTGTTGGAGATAAGATAGAATAAGAAATGCCGTAAAAAGCCGAGCGAGTTACCTATAAAGTACAACCATCATGTAAGCGATGACGGCGACACTGATGGTGCATAGAATAGCGAGCAGTAGGATCTCCATCGGCGTTGTGGGGTAGATGGGTAGCTCCGAGCCCTTGCCCCATTGCGGCGTACTCTTCCCTTCAAGTAGCTCGAAATCTTAAACAAACAGACGTTATAAGATTTTACAGCGTATTTTTGAATTTGAATTACTTATGTATTTTGGCGCAAATGACTGATGAAGATCGAAAAAGTATGGAAAAATGTAACTAGGCTATGAGGGGTGTTCTGGCAATGAACTGCAGGATCGCAGACCAGTGGTGGGTTGCTAGCCTGTGTAAGTTCATTCACCTGGCACGACATCGATAGGATCCAAGGCCGCAGCGAGGGTCTGCCATCTCAAAGGCGGAGGATCCCGTTCCTCCGGGTTACGGATGCCCGCCGCTAGCTCGGGGCTAACACGATGGGAGACCAACACGGGCGGCAAAACTACCGCGTACCGACCAGCGATGGTCTCGTTGTAGTGGGACAGAATAGCCGACCAGTGGTGAGCTGATAGCCTGTGAAATCAGTCATTGGCTGTAACCATCGCACTAGAAAGTGGTGGTGTAAAGTTTACATAATGTTCTTATCGGGTTGAAGGGCTCTATCAGAATCCTATAACTATCTAAGTAAAGTTCTTATAAGAGCTCGTTACCACTTGTTAGGATTTTATTAGGGCCCATCGATGCAATTTTTAGGTTTAAAAGATTCATACTCGTATATGTATAACTAGCTGCCGGTCCCGACTTTGCACGGGTATTAATTACTCATAGTTATTATTTAAATAGGCTATGTTACTCAGTAAAAATGTATCTTTACTAAACCGCGAATAGTAAGGTAGAACAGTGAAGTTCATGCCAAGACAATGAAAGTTATTTATTTTAATATGCAAGACTCAATATACAATGTCTGCAAAAGAAGTTGAATGTACGCAAACGACGTATGTTTAATGACTAACTGATAAAGATGCCTATCTATAAATGACAATTTAATAAAATTCACTAAATTACATAAAAACTCACAATCTCTGTGTTATCTTACCTTGACCAAGGCCTTGAATGCGGCGAGTGTTTCAGCATTATAGTATCGTTTGTATCGGCGGCTCCCTTCTCCGGCTCTGCGAAGTCTAACATCGGAGGGAATAAAAGAGTATTTCTATCGCTATTGTTGTAGAAAGCATACAACGGCACCTCATTCTTATCGCTCTTCTTACTCCCCTCTGTGCTCTCAGATTTCTCAGGGTTCGTTATGAAGTAATCGACCACGCCAGAGTTATAGATGATCATAGATATCCACACGATCATCCAGACCATGAACGCGCGTTGGAAGAAGCGAGTGCGCGCCCATATGTTCACCAAACGAATGCGCTTCGGAACTCGGTTGTCTTGATGGCCCGGACTAGAGTTCCTCTTCGCTACCACGTCTGTAGGACTGTTGTGAGATAACCCGTTCAATCGTGGATGTGATTTAGACTTTGTCATTCGCTGAGGAGAAAATATATCCTCCGAGCCACTCTTATTAAACCTCCAGTTTAACGCGTTGTTCGAATGGAAGTACTCTTTCAAATGCAACTTGTTCTGATCTTGAAAATATTCCATCCTTCGCACTTCTACTCCGAGGATTGTTGCAAAGAACGCCATTTGTATAAAATAATCTGAGATCAAACTCACTATCATGAAAATCGAGAATTCTTGTATGAACGGGACGAATGTGAAGAAGCTTACGGTTAAAATTGTGATTTCTATGAGTAGGTTTTTTGTGATGGACCAGCCTTCTTTGGTAAGACCTTGCGCCAGACGGATCTTTACATCGAGTCGGGAGTCAGTGGATGTGACGCTTTTCGTGAGGACCAAGACATTTTCCAGTCCAACTATAATCACTAGGTAAGGGAAAATTTCTTTGCCCTGAAGGCTCAGTGAGAACCCGAAGAAGAAGCATATTCCTATCGACATGGAGAGACTGCCAGCTATGGTAAGGACGGCGCACGCCGCTAATCCTAGCTTCGACTTTATAAATTCAATTTTTCTAACTGAGAAATATACGTAGAGAAATAATCCAACGAATGTGATTGTGAGTGGCACTAGCTCATGATAGTTGAACTGTCCTGGGTAGTAGATGAGTGTTACTTCGTCCACTTCGGTAAACGGCGAGTCCTGGTACAACGGGTACATTTCCTTCAGTTTTTGAGTGAGAGTTTTCACGAATCTGAAATAAATAGAATGGTGTAAATACTCAGCTGCTTTACGTCATCATACAATGTGGGTTACCTATATCTGTCTCAATCATTTGAATTGAATGGATGCATCAAGATTATGGGTATTTTATCAAACTTATTTTAATTACTTGAACAGATTACATACTAAGCCTTATCCTATCTTATTTATTCTTAGATACTAATCAAAACATCGGAATAATTCCAGTTAGGGCATTGCAATTGTTTCTACCATCAATGAAGAATAAGGAAAAACAATTAAAAAAGTGCTTATGTTTTATTCTCGAATACTGCAACGCTACTTAATGTAAGTGATGTTTACCTATAACAATATTTAATATTTGTCTATAAAAATATGTCAAGTAAGAACATCATAACGTTTAACACGGTCTCAATTAAATTAAATGAACGTAGTATTCGGTCTTTCTTTTGTGTTTTGTTTCGTACATAATGTGGATGTGTAACTGTCATTTTGCATACTTATCTAGTACTACTAAGATGTTTTCATCAAGGCTAAATGCAAGTAAGGCCTTCAGGACCCAACCGGTGTGTGTGTATTGTCAATAAACTTTTTTATTTGTCTTTAGACTCACTTATCGTCAGGCTGGTCGTAGAATATAGTGACGGCATACTGCAGCACCCTGGGGCGAGCTCGCAGCGGGTACCTCTTTATACCAGTGTCTCGCAGTTGCATGCCAAAAGCAATCTCCGCTATTGAAGCCTTGTTTTTGTGGATGTTCTGAAAATATATAAGACTAGCAGCACGTCCCGGCTTTGCTATGTACTACTGAAACTACCGGGATAAAATATAGCCTATAACCATCCCGAAAGTCGATTCTGTAGATCGTTGAAAGAATTTTGGAACGAAAAAAAATATAGGTATACAGCAAAAGTGGATTTAATAGTTTTACAGGCGCCTTGTCTGGACTATTAAAGAATATATTTTTCATTATTGAATTAAACCACTTTGTTGAAGGACATTCGACAGAGGGTAGTATTGATTTTATAATAGTTATAATAACAGCAAGGAAATACTCACTTGATAGTTGTATATCGTATTGACAATGGTAGAGTCGAGTGAGAACGTCTGCAGGCTCTGTTGCCACAGATTAGCAGGCGAGAGAAGGAGACAGCTATACTCGGGTAGCACTCTTTCCACGCTCGCTTTGCTGTCTCGCCTTTTTATGCCTCCTATTTGATAGCAATGCTGCAGCAACGTTGTTTTTCTGAAACAATATAATGCTAATATGAACGAAGGCATTATACCAAGACTAAAATCGCTTTAGTTTATAGAACTTTTATTTACTTTATCATCTGTCTATACTAATATTATAAAGAGGTTATGTTGGTTCGTTTGTTTGTTTGACGGAGTTAATCTTCGAAACTACTCAGCCGATTTCAAAAATTCTTCACTGGTTTGAAGAATGGCCTGTGATGTTTATAGGCTACATTTTATACCGGTATTTTCATTAGTACACCCGTGCAAAGCCGGAACTTGCTGCTAGTGTAAAATGAACAAAAACAATACGCACACGGTGTATTATCTACTGATCACGATTGTATCGATCGATACAAAAGCGCAAAGGTCTCGCTAAACACACAGGCGCAGTGAATGCTTGTTCAAAAACCTCGAGTGAATATAATAAGTTAAACTTGATTAGCCTGCATGCTTTCAGGAAAACATGCCTATTCAGTTCGAAATAATAACTTTATTGAGAATCTTAACAGAATTCAGTAAAAAGTAATTTTAATTAGTACATTAGGTACAATGTTCTTAAAATATACATAGGTATTATCTTAGGTGGTGAAAACTTGGCTTATACAATACAAAAAAATGTATAATTCATTTACGTGTTACAAATAATTACAAATACTTTAGTGTCGACAAGTCCGACAACTAATACATTTAGTAATTGGTTTTACGTTGTAGCAATTGCAGCAGAACTTAAGTTTCGCATAAGCGTTTAAGTGATATCCAATTGTAAACATAATCGCAAAAGCACATCTAATAAAAGACTAACCTTTATACATGACACGCTATGCTCATAATAACATGCAATGTAATAACATTCTCCCACCTATATCGCTCTTAGCATCATCATAAACACGGCCCATTTTAAAACACCGCTGGATTAAGCGATTTCTAAATAAATATTTTTTACACACATAATCGCCATAGCATATTTGCAATACTTAAGTACTTTTTCTCTACTCTTACCCCATTATGCATATTCGACCTAAAACCTGTATTAGCTAAAACGTATATTAAATCTGTTGCTATCTCTTTTCGTTGACATAAGAGTGACAAGAAAAAAACGTTCTAAAACGTTTCAAAAACCTGTATTAAATTGTCAAGTTTTTATGAATAAACCCCTTAGTTTGTGAGGTTCTTTACAGTTTGTGGTTCAAAAACAACAAAGCGTTACGTATCTATCTATACATGAAAATGCAAAGATAAAGAACAAAACGATTATTCTTTACTTGTTACATATAACTTGTTGCGGCCTGCGGTTTCACCCGCGTAGGTCTCGTTTCCCCGGGAATATCGGGATAAAAAGTAGCATGTGTTATTCCAGGTTTACCTATATTCCAAATTTCATCGCAATCGGTTTAGTAGTTTTTGCGTGAGAGAGTAACAAACATCCATACAAACTTTCGCGTTTAAAATATTAGTAGGAAGTAGGATATAATTTACAAAAATCGATCGCTAAGCAGGAAAATTTTAGTTTGATAGCGAGTTTAGGCATTACACAATGGTAATCCCAAAGTAGGAGATAGATATAAACAAAGCCAAACTCGCTTTTAAATCAAGCATGGTAATGATTTAAATTATGTGAATTGCTATGATTCACAAATTGGTGGTTTGTGTGAGCCGGTTTCGTCGCAATAGCAAAAACTTTGTAGACAGATTTAGTTACGTGTAATATTTTTAAAACCAGCCACCCACGTGTGCTCGATTAGTGTGGTTTTGCAAGTTAATGTTTTGTGTATCTCTTTTTTAGGGTTCAGAAGAGACCCTCATAGTTTCGTAATGACTGTTTGACCGTCTGGTCGCGGAGACTATTATGCTACTAGAAAGCTGTAATTTGTAATGTAGGATATTTTTTTTTTCAAGTCAACATAGCGGTGTAATAAATATCTAAAAAAAAGACGTGTGGCGCTCGGGGACTGCCGCGGTAAAGCTATTGCATGCCACATAGAGGCGAGTTGCTGAACTAAAGTGACAGCGTTAGGTTTTTTCGTTACGGAATTTCTGGATTCGGTCTCTACGCTCAAGGCCCGCGATAGAAGCTATGCAATAGCTTAATAAATAAATTTTAATTTAAAAGCTCTATCCACTTCTACTACGAGTATAAAGCCGACACGATCAACCTATTTTTATTATTTTAAGAATTTTCTCTGATCTTACGTTTTTTTCTTGCAATGAATAACTGATGAATAAGATATATATTAGTCACAAACATTTAATTTTATCACTAACTTTCTAAAAATGCAGAATAATTGAACATTAAATGATAAAAAAAAATATTTAGTTCAGATGGAGGATTAATGTTTATTCATAATTTAGCCTGTTTATGCATATTCCATACTAATCAATCAGTAATGCGTAGTCATAATCAACCAGTTTTACAACTAGAAATATTCTTATGCCATTACAACAAACAACCTGCAGTTACGTCAGAGTGACTTATGAAATCACAGAGAAACGCTAGCTTGGCTTAACACCAGTCTCAATAACCTATCTATCTTTGATTTTGCTTACTGCTGGTTTATATTTCTTCCATACAAAATGTGTCAAATACCTACCGACAGTAAGCAAAACCAGAGATAGATCGGTTATTGAGACTGGCGATTAGCCAGGAAATGAGCGACTGCATCATGTAATGTGTCACGCAAGACCAGATCTATATTATAAGTTTTGATGTATTTTAAACAAAATTTTAGTCAAAATTTAATATTACCAATCACGAAAAGTCGACAAAACCTGTGCGTGAAGACGCACATTAGCATAATTTCCAATGTTCCTTGGTATTGGGTAATACGAGTAGTATGTTGATGAATATATAGAATTGATCTATATTTCATTTTAGAAAATTGCACATGTTCTTTGTAAAATTTCTCACGCTTGACATTTATTGAACGATGAAGCGAAGGTGAGTGTCAGTTTAGAAGTATAGCAAGAAAGGAACACGATCTCTACCATTAGCGTGTAGGTAGCGTGTCCATTGTATTATTTATTTAGGGTCAGATGAAGTGTATGAAGCATAATATTTCGCAGTAATCGTAACAGAGAACGCGCTACCAAACCACCTACTATAACTAGTTTAACCCGTAGACATGTAATTGGCTTGAATTACAAGTTGTCTTTCGTCAGCTAATAATTCGATCAATTGAGCAAAGCCCAGACCAGACCGGGGAAGAACGTTAACATAATAATTTGGCAAACAGTTAATTGACATTTGTCTATGAACATTTATTTAAACACTTTATTGCACACTAAATTAAAACTAGATGTACAAATGGCGAGCATAATGCCGAAGGCATTTTCTGCCTAACATTATTGCTCAAAACCCAGAAAAATTAATCATTAACTAAGTTTGAACTGATTACCTCGAATTAGGAAAATCACATTTACTTGTGGTTCTAGTATGACTACTTCAATATGAGAATTGTCTTTTTATATCAACAAAGGGACATTTTATTACAAAATAAGATAGAGAAAGCCTGTAACGCGCAATAATAGTATTTCCTACCTGCATTAATAGTGCGAGCTAGGGCATGTAAACCGATTAACCGATTAACCGAAAAACCGATTAACCGACCGATATTACGTCGGTTTTTAACCGGTTTTTTTTCTTCAAAATAACCGGGTTTTCGGTTTTTTTACTATGTAATAATAAATGACATATTTATTCAATCTATTCGTTGTAGACCTAAATAATATAAAAAATAATGATTAAATTATAATAAATAATGCACCTAATTACTTATGATCCATAATAATGAGTTAAATTATAGAAATACATACATACGAACACTTCTATCTTTCGACCACATAAAATGTCGCCGTGCAAAATAAGCTAGGAGCAAGCAAGATAGAGGTGTTTATGTTTACCGCGGCGTGTCAAAGTAAAGTGAGATAGCATGCGAGTGACGAGCACCAATTATTGGCACCGGCTCCTAAGTTAAGTGGTCAAAATTATTCTGGAATGTTTGGTTGTGGCGCGGGCGCGATGTGGGTGCGGCGCGCTGTCAGTTCGAAAAAGCACGCCGCATCCGCGCCCCTTGTATCTGTTCCGCGCTTTTATCTCGCGTAGCGTTACTATAAAATTATAGTTTCGCAATTGTTTATAGAGACCGCAGTTGAATAACTTAATAAGTTGAGGCAAATCAAATACGAAGAATACAAAAAATCTGCTGATCAATTGTCAATGGTATTATTATTTACAAATCTAAGAAATGTAGCAAAATACTAAAGGCAGCAGTACCTACTTCGAGCTTATGGAGTCATTTGCGCACACGATCGATTTAAAGGTTACACCAGCAGTGGCTATATCTGTTCCAACACCATGTTACTTATTATAAAGTCAAAGTGAGATACCTATATGTATACTCGCGGAATTAAAATGTTTACCACGTTAAAATTATGTACAACTTAATGTATTTATTTAGGTATTTTTAAAGGATGATATAGGAGCAGCTACTGCTGGTATGTCTCTATCACACAGTGTTGGATGGAATAGTCTTTTTAGTTTATATATGGTTAATCTTTTTTAGCACTGATTTGTTAGATCGTAGCCAGTTGTCGAGCCTATTTTTGAACGCATTGGTAGAAGGAGCTGTCACAACGTTGTCTGGTAGTGCATTCCAAGTGTGGACCACCCTGTTGCTGAAGAAGTGATATGCAGCAAGTTGGTGGGTGTGGAGTACTGGAGTCACGGATCAGCTTAAGTTGATGGCCACGTGAAGGTCTTTGTTTGACTTTTTGTTCTTTTTTCATTTAGACGTTACAAGTTGATTTAATTGGTGCTTATTTGTTAAAATAAAATTTTTTTGGTTAATAATGTATGGGTTTATGTAGAAATGGAAAAAAACCGAAAACCCGGTTTTAACCGGTTATTCAAAAAAAATAACCGAAAAACCGGTTTTTTAAAACAACTCGGTTTTTACACGCCCTAGTGCGAGCGAACTAGATTCGTATTAGAGTACACCATTAAGTCAAAGTCAAAGTCAAAGTATCATTTATTGCAACGAATACATGTAGGTACAAAATATGTTATGTTAATAATATAGTATCAATGTATTCTACCTAGTTTTGGGCATGCAATATTTATTTTAACAAATTTATTTATTCATAATTATAAAGAAAATGTCAAATCTAGAGAATAGACATTAAAAATTTAGAAAACATGTCAAAGTAAAATGTACAATACTTATAATAAAGTCAAAATTAAATAATAACAAATTAGCAATAGTAATTTTAGTCATGTCACAGGATTAATTTAATTTAACAGACAGTAATAATAATGTTATATAAGATGGTTCTAAGCAATGACAGTGACGTTTTTGTCATCTAAAAACTCTTCGACTGTGTAATAGGTTTTGTCTAACAGCAGTAATTTGAGCCTTCTCTGAAACATCGAACAGGGCATTTCTCTTACGGATTTTGGGATTTTATTATAGAGAATCGGTGCCATACCGAAGATACTTTTGCGCATAAAAGTGGTCTTTGCACTCTGAACACACACTCTACTTCTGTCTCGTCTGCTGCGTTCGACGACATCTGACAGTCGACAAAATAGATGTGGATTGCTTCTAACGAACATAGCCGTCTCCAAAATATACAACGAGGGAATTGTCAAAATGTTATATTTCTTAAAGAAGGGTTTACATGTATCTGTAACCCTTAAGTGAAACATTGTACGAATACAACGTTTCTGACATTTAAATACCTTTTCGGCATTTGTGGAGTTGCCCCAAAACATGATTCCGTATCTGACTAATGAGGCAATCAAGCCATGATATGCCGTCAGTAAAGTTTCTATATTTACTAATGATGACAATTTGTGCAGCAAGTATACTAAACTATTTAATTTTTTACAAATGTGTAATGTATGTGGTTTCCAATTTAGTCTTTTGTCAATTTGTAAGCCTAAGAATTTTGTAGTGTCAATATTTTCAATTGTATTATTATTGTAATGTATGTCAAAGTCTGAAGATGTAGCTGTGTCACGTTGTCGAAAGTGAATTATTTTAGTTTTATTTAAATTAATTTGTAAATTATTATTTTCTAGCCATTTTATAGTGGATGTCAGTGCTAAGTTAATGTCATGTTTATATGTGTCAATATTATTACAAGCAATCGTTATTGTGCTGTCATCTGCGAAAAGAGACATAGGCTGAACGGTTGCTTTAGGTAGGTCATTTATATATATTATAAAAAGAAGGGGTCCGAGCACGCTTCCCTGAGGTACTCCATATTTCACTATGCGCTCTTCAGAGAGATAAGATTCTTCAAGTTTAGTGTTAGTGTTAATTTTATTTATTTCGGTGATTTGTTTTCTATTTTCAAGATAGGATTTAATTAAATTCAATGGACTTCCTCTAACGCCATAACTGTCAAGTTTCTTAAGGAGTATTTTGTGATCGATATGGTCAAATGCCTGTGTCATATCGCAAAAAACTGAACATACAGGTATTCTTTTATCTATGTTATTAGATATATGATAAAGAAAGTCGTAAATTGCCATATTTATAGTTTTGTTCTCTCTAAATCCCTTTTGTTCAATACAGAAGATGTTTTTTGTTTCGAAGAAGTTGTTTAAAGACTTACAGATATATTTTTCAAATACTTTAGATAGCACAGGTATAAGAGAGATAGGTCTGTAGTTTTCCAAGTTTTCCGTACTTAGTTTTTTATGTAAAGGTCTTATGATGGATATTTTTAAAGCGTCTGGAAAAGTACCTTGGCTAATACATAAGTTTAAAATATGGCAAATTGGTGCACATATTATGTGTGCAACACATTTTAATATGTTTGTAGAGATACCATCATAGCCTACGCTGCTAGTATTATTTAGGCTTGTTATTATTCTTTGAATATCGGTAGGTATGCAGGGTTTTAAATATATAGAGTCTTTTTGAGTATTTATTATTTTAGTACAGTTTATTCCTGGATTTTGAGCGGGTATTATTTTGTCTATAAAGAAGTTATTGAATAAATTAGAAATATCTTTTGGATTCGTAATTATTTGGTCATTTATTTTGATTTTTTCAATCGATTGTTTAGGTAGACTTCGTTTTGTGCTGTTTATAATTTTCCAAGTAGCTTTAGATTTATTTTTTGATGTTTTTATTTTATGATTATTTTGTGCTTTTTGAGTAAGTTTGATAATTCTTTTCAATGTTTTGGTATAGTTAAGGTAAGTGTTTTTATTATGTTCTGTGGGTGTTTTTCTAGCTTGCCATAACAGGTTTCTTTTTTTCTTACAACAGAGTTTGATACCTCTTGATATCCATTTTATAGGTTTAGACGTTTTTATAGTGATGTATTTGTAAGGGAAACAGAGATCGTAAAAAAGTTTGAATGTTTCAATAAACATTCCATATGCATTATTTGGGTCTAATTCATTGTACATTTCAGAGAAGGAGACGTTCCGAATAGCATTTTGAAATTTATCTATGTTGTCGGCTGAGTAATCCCGTCTTTTGACTCTCCAATATTTCACAAGATTCAGATTCTGAATTGGACATTTAATAAGTTGAGCTGTGTGATCTGAAAGAGCAAATTCTAAAACTTCCGTTGTGCATGTTTTTTTGAAGTCATGCGCAAAGAAAAAAAAAAAAAAAAAAAAGATACTTCGTGTCTTCATCAGTATATTTGCAGTGGCTGACGTGCAACGTGAAACGAAATAAAAACTGTGACCTTGTTAGAAATTCTAAGAAAACTTAATATTGACTGCTTCTATGGCGCAGTGGGCGAAAGCCTGCCTGAGACATAGGTAGCGGGTTCGATCTCCGCTGCGGGACAAATGTGTGCATTATCTGCTAATATTTGTCTCGAGTCTTGGGTGTTTTAACAATATGTATAAACAAAAAAAATGTATCTAAGTCATCAGTCATCTGGTTACCATAGCACAAGCATTAAATTGTTTAGCTTGGGACTAGATGACACTGTGTGCACTGTCCAAGGGTATATATTTATCCTATCCTTCCGACTTCCTACTATCCTATCCTACTTCCTTCCTACTATAATATTATAAATGTGAAAGTTTGTGAGAATGTATGTATGTTTGTTATTCTTTCACACAAAAACCAAACAAAAACGGCTTGACCGATTTGGTTGAAATTTGGTATGTAGATAGGTGATACCCTGGATTAACACATGGGCTACGTTTTATTCCGATATTCCCGCGGGAACGGGACTTACGCGGGTAAAACCGCGGGGCGCAGCTAGTTATTTATAATAATAACTGAAGATCATCATTAAAGGTCGTTTAGCAATGTTAGATTATGGGCATCTAACGCTCTATTTGCAGAATTAACAGGTAATAAGAGTCATACTATGTATATTAGTTTACGGAACGGTCTGGTGGGAGGACATCTCGGCACGTTCCAATTACAGTCATAGCACGGTCATAGAATGGCACGGTATAGTCAGCAAGGATCATAATCGCGCAAACTTGTCTTGTCTGTAGGATAAAATTATGGCACGTTTTGCCCTTGCTCGTAGACTCAAAGACCAAAAGTTATCGTTACAACGGAATTAATTACCAAATTGTTAGTTGTACTGTTGTGTCTCGCTCGCAGTAACGCTCAAATTATTAGTACCTCCCGGTTTTTAAATCCCTTCCAAAAAGAGCGAGGTTATAAGTTTGAGATGTGTGTATGTGTCTCGTGGCATCATAGCTCTAAAACGGAAAGATTTGAGCAATGAGATTTGAGTAGTATTAGTTTGTTTTGTTTGAAAGGTGACATGATCCAGAGTATTTAGTTATGTTATTGACATTTATTTACAGAAACTAAACTAATACATATTAACATAACTGTACAAAATACAAATAGAACCAGTTGAGCTACCTAAGGACCGTTGCAAACGGTCTATAGGTAGCTCAACTGTTATGTTTTGTGATGTTTGGTGCACATCAGACCAGTCGTTTCCAACATAATCAGCTCTGAACCCTGAATTGTGGAGATTAGTTAACCTGACTTACCCATGCTTAAGTTTGGTTTGGATCAAATGTTTCAGCTCAAAGCTATAACAACCGTATTTCTGATCGAGGTTGCGTGTTGGGTTTATTTTTTTATACATGTTCCGCGGAACGTTAATACGTTTAAACTAGTCGTTTAACCAGAGAGTTGCCACCAACCAGCTTGGTTTGTAACTGCTTTTAGTGTGTGCATTATAATACATACAAAGGTTTACGACGATGCAACGAGGTAGCACATGAGTATAAAGTGATAAATATCGTATCATCTTTAGAGGTTTTGCCAGCGCAAGAGCTTACATAAAAACACTATACGGTAAAATGTCTGTCATATTTGCCATATTTCTTTTCAAATAATCTTGCTTTAGCCTATCAGTACACTGTAACTGAGAAGAGCAGCAAACATGACTCCATTCTATGAAGTAGCTAATGCGTCTCCTCCATTCGACAAAATGTAATGCATTTGTGAATCAGAATCAGAATTAGAAATATTTTATTGCAAAACTGTTGTACAAGGTCTTACCATGATAGGTAAGTGTGTGTGTCTTACATGATAGGTACGTAAGTGGGGTGTTATAAGTTTGAGGTTGTGAGTGTGTAGTTATTTACATGTTTTGTTTATAGGTAATTCCTAAGTCTATTACTTGGGATACATATAGTTATTCACCATTTATAGTTATCATATTTTTTTATTTAGAAACTTTCGCTAGGAATTGGATAACGGCAATCATATTCGCATAATTTTGAGACACAGCTTATATAAACAAGATATTTTTCTAATCCTAGGAAAATAACATTACATAATAACACAAAACACATTGATACAAGAGGTAAAATTACCACCAAACCGACCGATTTCCAGCATTCTCGAGGTCAATAGTTTTATGGAAAAACCTAGGAGTTACACCAGTTTAAACAATTTTTAAATCGATATGCATTTGACGGAAATAATTGGTGAACGTTAACATTACAAATAATAAAAAAAGCAGAACACTGAACTTCATAATTTTCTGAAATAGTTGAAGCAATGTAATGGTTAACTTACGTCTCTGTGTCTTCATGGTTCCTGATGGTCTCCAGCAACCGGAAGACCTCCTGGAGCGGGGCTCTGAACGCATCCCACATCTTCAGCTGGCTGTTCCATGGCGAAACGCCTAAAACATAAAAACAGAAACCGTTGAAGCATAGAAGGTACTTACCTAAACAGTTTATTTACATGTTACGTAAATTAATTTCCTAATTAAATACAGACTAATCAGTACCAGTAGTAACATAAATACAGGTACTCGAGTGAGTTAGAAGTTCAAGATGAACCAAGCATTCGAGAAAATTCAATTTGTAATCCAACAGGCATGCGTTTGGCGGTTTCTTTATCTTAACATGACTCATATCAGAGGAACGACGCCGTGGTACACTATCAAATATCAACTAGCCGGCGATGTAAAAATTATTAGGTTATCGAACTAAACGATGTGACTTATAAATTTCCGTGTTATCAAGCCGGTAACAAGCATAATTATTATTGTTTAAAGCTACATGATACGACGCGGATCACGTAATTTTACTGAGAAATTAAATTAAATATAGATAGGTAGTCTTTTTGCTGCCGGGAATGAGAGCCACTAGCTATCATAAAGTTTCACTTTCGTGTCTATTATTTACAGCTGTACATTATGGATTAATTTATATTATCTGATAATAATGTAAGATTTTATCAATAATTTAGTTATTTTTTTAGAAACTATCCATACAGCGTCAGACTTGTCTAGACTTAATTTTTATTATCAAATCAAATAGAAAGGTTTTTAATGGGGAATAGAATAAGTTATTAAGTATTAAAGATCTATTAGTTTAATTATATTTAGAAATATTATTAAATTTAGAAACTAGGTACCTAATATACATTGGTACTTTTCCAAGGGTGAATGAGGAAGTTGAAAAACTAAAAATTACTTAGGTATAAAAAACCGTCTATTATTTTGTAAACTGAGCATTTGCTGCAATTTCAATATGGATTCTTGTTCTTAAATCTGAGGATCCTCTCCAATTTTCTAAGACCATAATTGGACTCATCAACACATTCGTGGCCCAGCGCTCGCATATAGTCCACGTGCGTCATGGGAGTCAACGCGATGGTATATAAGAACAAAAAACATTATGCCCACGATAAACAATAGCGTAATTGTCGAAAAGCAAAAACTTTACAAATTGTATATCTACCAGCCTTGCAATGAGATTTACTAAATACATCGTCGACCTCTCTCATGGCCTAGCAAAAGTTTTTTATATCGTCGTTTAGTGTTGACCATTACGTCGTACGACCCAACATGCTGACGAAGTTGATGATAGACAAAGTAGTTTGTTGTAACTGTTACTCTGTTCACCGAGTCGATCGAAAAAAAACCAACTAGACTTCATTTCTTGAAACGAGCTAAAAGGAACGTAAATAAACGCACGTTATTGGTCGTCGAAAATAATTGTTTATTCTCGTATTGGCTAGATTTGATAATTGACAATTGATTTGACAATCTAGCCAATGACGAGATAGAATATTATTTTCAACGACCAATCACGTGAGTTTATTTTATCTGCCTATTAGCTCGTTTCAATAAATGAAGTATAAATGTGTTGTCTATATTTTGGTACATAGGTAGGTTTTTGCTAACGTGTAAAGAAACCATTATAGAAAAATATATTACGCCCTAGGCCTGTTTTCGACGCCAATCACGTGCGTTTATTTATCTGCCTATTCGATCGACTCAGTGAATAAAGTATATATGTGCGTTCAATTTAGGTAAATTAACCCTTAACCACTGACGTGTCATTTTGTAGCACTACTACTGACGTACGAATGACGTTCGTCTGCGTTTTTAAAGACCTCTGAGGTAGTCAATAAGTGCAGTTAATTATGTTTATTGTTAGATTTATTTCAAAACATGTCTAAAACAATATAATAGAAAACAATAAAAATAAAAAATATGGATAGAAAAATATTTATTGACGAATATACGTAACGGCATCGAAAAAAATTAGGTATATTTTAAAAAATTCGATAAAATAAACCCGTTAACTATAGGAACTTTTTTCTTTCGTTTTCTCATGTAACTAAAGTGGTTTTTATGAGATTTGTAACACATAATCAGGAAATAATGTTAAAAGGCACTTTTTAACGGCAGTTCTTGTAGGTTGATTTTGAATATTGCAAGTAGATAAGATTTTCATAGATTTAACACCTGTAATAGCTAAAATGTAGTCTTTGCTTGAAGTAAATGTAGCAATTCTTTAAAAAGTAACATTTTTTAAAAAATTTAGTATTGTTAGGGGGTTTTAGAAAGAATTTTCTGACCCAAAACACGCCCCCATATGGCTCCTTGAGCTCGTAAGAAAATTGTGACTTTGGATATTTTTTTTTCCAAGTAAAGCATTATTATACGTTTTCCAAGCTTGAACTTTCTGTAATTTACGAGATTTAGAAGGTAAATGCAAAATTTTATTCGATCGCCATACATTTTCAAATCAAAAAAAGTTACACTAACACTGACCATACGAATGTGGTACGTCAGGTCTTCCAGTTTACCTATTTAGACTTGTGTCACGTTTTTGTTTTCCCGGCTGTGCATGAGTCACTACCAGCTAGGAAACTACCAAAAACGGCTAACTTGTATTCCCGCGGAAAACGAAGTTTTGAAGGAAAAACTAATTCGGCGACGAATGTCATTCGTACGTCAGTGGTTAAGGGTTAATAAAAGTGCTGCCTATTTCTTATGAATATCGCTTGTTCGCACCAACTACGGCCAGTGTCAATATTTGACATCATGAAAAAAAATCTATCAGCAAACCAAAGATAGTTATTGAGAATGACTGTTAAAATACTTATTAACCCAGACAATAATAATCTCTTCAACTCAATAATAGAGTGAGTGCGAACACAATGCTTTTCCTGCTTTAGTGAGTGCTATTGTGTGTGGTTGTAAGGTCACTCCAGACAGTCCAGACACAAGTTATTCGTATTTAAATGTTCCCTACAGTCCATAATACGTGTACATTATTTCGAATTTCTGCCGCTAAATTGCCTTTCAAGAGCCAGATGAGACTATACGTGATATCAGAGACTGACTGACTGAACCACCTCGCAAAATGAAATGAAATGTATTTATTATACCTGAAGAACACATTAACATTACATTATTCACATAAACAATATTGTTAATTGGGACATCAGCTTCTCGTCAGTTTCATCATTAATACAAAATAAGAAGGTATCTATGATAAAATATATATTACAATTAAAATTTGGCAAAATTTGATTGTGTTCAAAGTAGGCACGCACATTGCTTAGGCGGATCTCACATTCTTTCGTATTTAATAGTATCTCAATTTGTATATAGACTACACGCTCTCGTACTCGGAAAGTGCGTGCGAACAGCAATGTAATAACCGCCTGCAACGCTTACCCAATAGTAAGATAATTAACGGCCGGATTATTGGTCTCAATATGTATAGGTTTTTACCTATCATCTCTAGTTTTGCTTACTGTGGATAGATATTTGACATTTCTTCCATACACAATAATATGGTAAAAAAAATATTGGTAATCTATCAACACTAAGCAAAACTAAAGGTAGATAGAAGTTATTGAGACTCGCCGTGAGTGAGCCTTACCTGAACTGAGATTTTAAGCCACTGATATTATAATACTTACTAGTTAGTTTAGCTCAGTTCAATTCAAGCACAGTTAAACTAATTATACATGAACAACGTTGTTTCGTCATTTTCATGTTTGTTATCCGACAATTAGGCGCTTTAATAAGTGGGTTCATACTGGAATTAGGCTCGGGTCTTGAATACATTGTCTAAATTTTTTGTTATGAAAACAAAAACCTGACGCGTTTGGATGGCGGAACCGACAGAGACCGCCTCTCTTTTTTACTCGACTACGGCGAAACAAAAAGGAGGGTTATTTTAATTTTGTTGTTATAATATTGTATAATATTATACATACTTATTTATACTTCAAGGGTATTCGGGCGTTAGTTTATAAGACGTTTCAATCGGATCCCAAAGGTCAAACTGTTTTTTTTTACTTTGCAGCTTGTGTCCTTTAAAATTTTATAGCCATTATATCAATGATCTTATATTATTCGCAAGGATTAAAGCTGAACTAGGTAATAGCACTAAAGTTCCAACAATAATGCCAATGAATGAGCGACAGTGTTGAACTCTAGAGTGCAGCGTTTGTATTCAAATTGCATTTGTCACGCGTTTCCTTCCGTAAGGAGCACATATAAGGCGCATTTTAAGCCAATTAAAGAGATTAAAACGGTCGAAGCTTTTGCTTATTGTAGTAATAGTTAGAAAAGCATTGTCAATGGACATAGTAGCGATTATGATGTTGCCAAAACTAACACTAAATTACTTAAAGATGTGCCTATCCCTTTCATAAACGAAATAAAAAGTATGGCATCATTTTTAGTTAGTTTAGTTTTGGTTTTGGCGACAATACTTACCAACTTTCATAATAACTTGCTGTGCATATAGAAGTGGCTTGTCTTTCGCCCAAATGTAGGGAAGCTTTTGTGTCTCATTTAAAAGCAGATCTAGCTGAGATGGGCCGTCTGAAACAAAAATTTACATTTGAGTACATTCAATTCTCTTATTCTTTCTCAGAAGTAAACATGTAAATGAAAACAAATATTTCAAATTATGATAATGATATCCTTCATTCCTGACTTAGACATAGCCATCGCCGAAAAGAATGTGATTATAGGCTATTTCCTCAATAAGAAACATAAAAAATTCAAACATTCTGTGAAAACAAAAAAGATGGAGAAAATATTTTATTAGATGATTATGATTACTGACTATTCAAACTGTCGGCGAGGACTTGCTCCATTAGTTTGGCGCTGAGGGATAAGAGCTATCAGCGATATTACTCTCTCAGCGATGCGAGCTTGGCATTTAACGATCAAATTGAGTCACAAAGTGGCTGTCATTTCTCAAGAGTCCGGCACCAGCAACGAGCGAGTTACAAAAGTAATCATTTGTCACATTCACTCAATCACTTTTAGCCCAGGAATAAAACTATCAGAACCACACACTAACTTCCCACTCCATGCTAAACCTTTTCTAGCTTCTAATTCTACTACTTACTTACTAATCATTTTTCATTGTACAAGTGGCTTTTGCTGAGCTGGAAGGTAACTTTCAAAATGAACGAAATGGGTATTGGTTATACATGCTTATGCCTGTGGTTGGTTGAATGACATTGCTGTCTTTCCACTGACAGGCTGGTCATTGGTCTCTTGGCCGTTGAGTGTCCCAAATTAATATTCTATAATGTTTCCAGTATTAATATTCTTAGACTCTTTGTCATAAAAGAAGTATAGGAGTATAAACAAACCTTGGGAACACTTCTGTCCAAAACAATCAGATTTCGCAGTCTGCTCATTATGCAATGGAAAGTTGACAACAGTAGGAATGTTGCCTGGCAGCGGCACATTCAGAAGTGGGAAACTGTAACAAACAATGTGATTTTGGAATAAAAATTTATAATGTACAGTTCAGTTCTTAATGGAGCCAGGGAGTTTTAATCTTAAAATAGAAATAACCTTGTTATATTCTGATGGCATTTTATTAACAACTATTCATAGTTTCATGTAAACAAGCATGCTTGCTAAGTAACAAATGACGTCGTTGATCAAAATCTTTCCACCTCCAAAACATTTGGATGTCTGATTTTGGAAAACAATAATTTTACATAGGTTATGAGGTGAAAACAGTTACATTCTTAAGAATTTCAAAGCCATGGGGACTAGCAATCATAGAATTAATGTTCTGGTACCCACCAACACAATAACACAACCGACAGAGCTACAGATATCACCGTAACAGGATAGGATGAACAAAATAAACCATAGGTGTAATAAATCTGGGCTACCCTTTCGGGCAGCGTTGTTCCTCCCATAATAGACCCTCTTCAGGTTAATAACTCATCTAAAGTCCAAGCTATTGCGTATAGAAAATTCATGGAAGCACCACGTTATTTACTTCACTACAAAACTTCTGGTTAGAATCACACGAGTTTATGTCACACTGATTTCATGTCCTGCGGCAGTCACAGCGATTACTTGAATGTTTTGCATTATGCACAAGCATGCCGAGCAAAATCACTGTTTACAAAAATTATTACTTCAGGTAATTATTTAATAAATCAAACACAATTATTGAGAGAAAACGCTCGAGTGAAGAACCAACCAAACCAACCAAAAGGGAACTCCAATGAGCAACACCGATTTGACAGACGTTAGACAGACTTCCGGCGATGTCAATTTTGACATTGAGTGAGGGCCATTTGTGACATACGTGTCTAGTCAAGTTCGGATACACATTCTGAAGAAAAGTCTTGAAAGTGCCATCTAGTACTTAGTTCGTGTACAAATATTTGTTGCACTCCGCTGTAAATGAAGGAAGGAAATGCGCGATGCGGAATGTCTGACAACTCTCAGAGGCTTGATTAAGAATTCCAAAAGATGGAGTTACAAATAACTTTTTAAATCGGTCGGATCTTTCAAAGATGAGCGAAGGGTTCTGTCTGAGACCGTGCTGTTTCTGTTTATGAAAGTCACACGTGCTAATAGGTCTAGATACTTACTTTCTTACCTACCTCATTTTAGGTTAGGTAGACTGATGTAACTGGAGCTACCCGTGACCACGAGCGCTGCAACGCACTCGAAACGTCGGGAAATATAAAATAATAAGGTAAATACGTGATAAAGTCTCTTAATTTTCATTTAAATTTTGTCTAATGATCGCGAAAGTTTAAATTGTACTAATACCTACTAAATAGGCAAATTAAGTAGAACCGTATAATACCTACCTACCATTATATAGGTAGACGAATACCCAATTTATTGACTAAAGTTTGAAGACAGAGTTCTTTCAGGTCAGATCACCAAGGGAAGGAAACTCTATAAGTATTGTAGGTACCTAGTGTACCTACGCTGTATCCTGGGGCAGACACTTTGGTTGTAGAGGCGGATCTTGGTTGACTGTGCATAAGATCAGAGTCACATTGAGTATAAGGTTACTTACCTAAATAATGTGGTTTGGTTCTTACCTATTCGTTATTTTTAACACCCGATGAAAATAAATTCTGAGCCAAACCTAAGTAAGTGGTACCTACCTAACTTTAAGTAGGTAGGTATTTTAAGTTAGTATTTATAATAAGGTAGGTACAATACCTATGTATTCTAAGTTAGAACAATAAAACGGTTGTAACTCGATCGGCCACCTTTCACCCTTGAGCCAGCCTCAATGACATTGTAATTATAATATTGTTCCCCTATAAATTAGCACCATCAGTAAGCAAGCAAAATGTTTTGCATTGCGTTTGGTATTTGGTGTTTGCATCAGACGTATGCCGCGGCGGACGCAGTCAAATTAGCGAAGGGTGGCTGTGGACTGGCAATTTAGTTGCGGTCAAAACGTTGAGCGCACCTGCCTGGTGACGGGCGCGGGGCGTCATCAGACGTCAGCTCACGCACCCACGCTCTCACTAAATAATGGTAAAATGTGTAATACAAGTGATATCGGTGATTTGACAGTCAAAGTGATTTGACCAAGTACACCAACAAAAACCACATTAAAACCGATTAAAATCCGACCTTGAAATCCGATCTAAGCACACAGGGAGAGGACGCGCGAAGCACTGCCTATCGTACCTAATTGTGAAACATTTTTCTTATGGAATTTACCTAAGTACTAAACGAGACTATTGCATTTTTTTTGTAGCTGATCAAGACGCCATTAAACTTTATCAGATGTTAAGAAACGCAAATAAGAACGATTTAAGCTGTATTTATTTCTATTTTCAGTTACTGTTATAATTACTACAATGGACGTACTAACATAGGCCCTTCTCCTAGGTGTGGTACCAACCAACGCGCTGACCGTCAGGGAGTTGGTCGGTCAAGCACTATATCCAGACATTATTTATGATGGTACAAAACTACATAACTGTTTGACGGCACATCGCGGTTCAATTATTGTGTAATCTAAAAAAAGTGTAAAGTAGATACTTTACCTGAAAAAATGAAAAAGCGGAAAACCGTGGACTACTTGAAAAGCGCTTCTCACAAACAGATTGTATAAATTAAAACATCGGACAGGTAAAGGTGGGGGTCTTCGTTAGCTTTAATTAAATCGTCTTGGCTCTCTCGTTTTAATTCCACCGTTATTAACGCTGTTAAAAACTGAGTAGCCGGACTAATGAAGCAATGGAGTCGAAAACAAACAAGACTTAAAGGACTAAGACTAAGACTTAGTAGGTACCTACCATCGTTCCATTATGTGCAAATAATAAATTTGTAGAAAGTTCTGTACACGAAACGCATGATTATTTGGTGTGCAACGTGCAAGCTTTTACTTCTTCCGTAGCACTGCTACGTAGCGTAGCAGCGTAGCATGTGCTTCAAAATGTGTTAAGTACATCAATTTATTCATCTTTAATAACATAGCTTTGGAGACAGGGTGCGTACTTTAGTATGTTGTTTGAAATGAATGAATGAGATGAACCTGATAAAGATTCTCCGGACGAATCAAAACATTGTCGGAAATAAACGACATGACAGTGAGAAATCCACGGTTTTCTTCTGATGAAAGATTGTGTTTCATCTACTTTATAATTAAAAAACATTTGAGGGAATTTCTGCCTTGTCTTGGGGATACAGTAATCGTGTTTTGTTTTAAAGCCGTCTCCACAGTTTCAGTCGGCGGCGGCCACTTGTTCGATGTGCGCCGACTCGGCGCACATCGAACAAGTGGCCGCAGCGTTTCCACAACGTTTCCGCAACGATAAGACGCTGCTCATCTCCCCCTCCCACTCTTTGGATTTTAATATTACGCTTAAGTGTTGTTTCTAAAGACGTCCTCGCCTAAGTACTAATTTGTCTCGGCTTGAAACGATTCAGATGATTCTCTGTTAAGGCTCTTTAATTTCGTAGCATTATAGATAGCTACCTATCGAATCAATTTTGTGTGCTTAGTAAAGATTGTTACACAGATAAAGTTAGTGGACATTTGGAAGTTTTTAATTACAAATATGTAAAAGCCGTACAGATCGTGTAGCAGTGCCATTCGTGTACCGAAGGCTAGATGGCACAATTAACATGTTTTGCGAAACCCGCATTATCATCAAAAGTTGTACCTAATATTCTTGGAAGAGCTTTGAAATTATTGACACTCGGTCAAAACAGCATTGAATAAAAAACAAATATTCTTATATGAGTACTTGAATGTTACGTAAATAGAGATTAAAAACAAGAACTTTTAAAATTCTACATAGGTACCAAGTTATGTACCTACTGATTTTTCAAAATTTGTACCTTGTGCCTAATTAATACGGTGGATTAGATTCACATCTCAAACAACTAACACACTGGGATAATTTAAAAAATAAATCAATGTTGCTTATTTATTAAATGAGATCAAATTTTGAAATATAAGCTGACCGCAAAAGTTTTAGAAAGACTATTAACAACGTAGAGTTAAAGATTTGCGGTAGCCCTAGCGATTATGCGGGCAAGTGTGACGAATCACTTGTCGTGGTCCGCGTCACTGATAGCCGGCGCCTGATCCCGCGTGATTTACGAGAGCCCCGCTAATGTGCACGCAACCTTACCGCACCAACCTTAGTCCGGACACACAAGAGCTGATATTTTCAGGCAGACCTTCAACTACTCCAGACCATTGAGCGTTGGTACAGGCAATAGTCACCTAGCTTATAAGACTGTATAATAAACACATTTTTCTTTCTTTATTCCATCAAACCACTGCTAATATATATTGGTAAGTATGGCATTTCCATTTATACGTAAGTAATTATCTACGACCAAGATTAGAAAATACATTCTACTTTAAACAGTACTTTTAACAATAGTGTAATGTGTTTTATCGAAGGCCTCATTTTATACTACTACTAGCTGTACTGCCCTTATAACCAATGGGCTAGGCTAGAAGAAGCTGAGTAGTAGTGTGCACGCATCTTTATCGAGTTGTGTGCCATAAGGTGCGTTATTGCGTTTGCTAATGTTTCCGCAATGACTTGGATAACACTTGTAACTACTACAATACAGTTATTGTATAAATAAAATATAAATAAACAAAAAACAGGATAATTTTGCCTTTAATTAGTCTTAGATGTAACACTATCTACAGCTAGAAAATACTTCTTTTTAATTTGTAGATAACTATGAGAATAAGTATCTATCTACTTTGTTGTTTAGTAGGTTTTTAAAGCTAAAATATTTTAATTAAAATCTTTCAATTTATCAAAGCCAGAGTTTGATTCCAAAAAATGAATTCAGCGTTTTCATTAAGGTGAGACTGCTCATTTGCAAAATGATAAATATGCCATAAATTATTTCATTTATTATTCAATTCGGTTCTTTCTCTGTTATTACGTAACGAGTAGATACTTTGCGAGCGACACCCTTTTTATATTTTTTATCCGGCAAACGATACTGTTTGCTTACAGGCTCTTAATTTTGTGTTCAAATATGGGGGAGATTCGAAAGAGTGCAGTAATCCTAGACAGGCAAGCGGGCGCAGGCACCTGAGGCTCACTACAAACAGCTTTATACATACCATTTTAAAGTCTCATTTTTACAGTTAGTTCTTTCAATTTTAATAGCATCAGGGGAAGTAAACGAGAGCCAGGACAAAATATTACGACACTTACCTATGCTTTTTCATTTTAAAGATATAAATCCTTATAAGTAGATTTTGTGTTTGTTCTTATTAGATTTTATAAAGGTTTTTGTTTATCCTTTAAATGGTCTGAAGTATTATGTAAAAGGCTGGCACTGCCATTCGGAGGTTCTTTATGCCTTTCTTCAAGACTAAGGTAGGCTGGCTATAAATAGCGAATGTTTTATCATTGAACCGGTTATTAAGATGTTGTAAGGCTGTTACACATAAGTCCGGCGCGTCATGAAAGGATAGTTTGTGGAATTTACGACATGTTATATTATAATTTAGTGTCGTGAAAGCAGTAAAGTCAGGCTTAAAAGATCAGGGCGAAGGCCGATGGAGGCGGGGAGCGGCCACCACTTCACCTAGCATCATAAATTGTAAATTGCCTTCATAAATATCTGCTTTATAACTTTTACTATTTAGCTAGGTGCAATAAATACACCAATATACACAAGCGTTAATGTTCCAAGTCAATACGGAATTCTAATATAAATAAAGCGAGAAAAAATGTAGATAACGCTTAGTAATACAACAGATTCTTAACAAATCTGTGGTGATACTACTTAGGTAATATTTGATGAAAACTTATCAGCCTTGGGCTTAGGAACGAATGATAGGTTGCTGTACTTTATTTTATTTTTATTTTTTATTTTTAACAAAATCCACAGATCTTAGAGAACACATAATGATGCTTAAATTTAAACCTTATATCCAATAACGGATTTACTATATTTAACTATCCATTCCACTATAATATAATGTGGTTAAAAACTAAGCTGATCAATTTATCAAAATCGTAATGATCAAGATACTCAGTCAAAATATTAAATTCTTAAAAGAGATGGTACTGGTAGATTTTAACACCAATCTAAGAATAAAGAGTGAAAACGAGTTTAATAACTTAATACCGTCGGTCTACAATCCCCAACTTTGGCGACGAATTTATGAAATTTAAAAAGTTCTTCGCCTCGCCGGGAAAAAATGTGATTAAATATGTTTTGTTCAAGAGCAAGACATTAAAGCGATGTTAAGGGTGTGATAATGAGGGTGTTGATAAGCGTTTATTAGCCGCGGCCCTGGGCACCTCGGCCGAGCGGGGATTCGTGAAATGACTGAAGCCAGATGCAGCCAACTTAAGCCGATTTTTGCTAAATGTAGCCGTTTGTATTTGAATTCTCGATAAGTGCTGCGATGATCGGTCAAAAGTTTGACGGAAAAATAGATGAATAAACATAGAACCTCCCCTTTTTTGATTTTGTTTTTCGTTTAACTACAAACATAAAAAAATAACGACATAATTAAAAAATAACTAGACTAAAAATAACTATTTATTTCAGTACAATAATTCGTAAAGTTCGTAACAATAATTAGTGCAATTAAAAAACCTTTTTTTATCCAAGAGAGTAGGTGGTAATGTGGCAACCCCACAAGTACTGGCTCCCGCTGGGGGCCAGTTCTCAATAATAACGTCGTAACGCTATCTGAGGGGAATTAAATCATTTTAACGTAGTTTGCGCTTTAAGAAAAAACTCTGATAGGACGCTTGTTGGTAAAATTGCGCCCTTAAACGAGATGAGATGGTCTTTGTTTTTAAAAGCAGCAAGCTAACTAATTACTACTTCTTTGCTTTGTCTTTGTCGTTCAAGTTGCCTCATAAAATTAATGTACTTATACCTACCTACAATACAAGTAAGTTTTATTATAGGTACACATAGCAAAATTGTGTTAAAAATAATTGTTAAGCTGTACAACAAATAAATTTGATACACGGCGGTTGATACAGGTTTTTAGGTTTTTTTATGAGAAAGTTTTGTTTTCTAGCGCGAATATTCGATACAGTACAGCTTGCTATTTTAGATAGGCAAATGTCATAACGAGTATTGCAACTTGTCATTCATAGTAGGTTCTCTACTTTTATTTATTCTGTGGTACTAAAAAGTTCGAAAATGGCATGTCAATATTGGTAGTGAGTGGTAAGAACGGATGTAATATTGTATTACCTACATCCATGGTGGTAAGTATAACAATGATTACTCAAATATCATCGGTGCAGGATACATTTGTATGAGGCATCAATACTGGTGCGGTAAGCCGGGATTCCGAGGCACCTGCGCCATGCTGCGGCTTAAGCCACCGACTTAGCACCCCATGCTCATGCAAACAATTGATCACTTGTTTATTTTTTTATTCTATTCTTCTATTTAATTATCTTTTTTGTAGGCATTGTGTTAAAAATAGACACTTTTTTTTTTAAATCTTTTATTTAGAAGGCTTGGAGCTCAGAGCAATCATCTACTCTTCAGACTTGAAGTCACATTGTGACTATGTTAAAGGCGTGATAGACGGGCGAGTAAGTTCGCGAACTTGTGGATCGATGATCTTATTCACCGGTGTTTTTCTTTAAAAGTTCGCGTACTTACGGTGACACACAGGCGAAAAAGGTCGTCGAGCCATAAGTACGCGTACTTGCTCGCCCGTCTATAGTGGGTGTTAGAGATGATTGCTCTGAGTATGTAGAGCTTGACTCTACAAGTTGACAGAACTCCATGCTTCAAGATGTGTCAGTTTAGACGTAGGTACGATGAAAACTCATTTGGGGTAACGAGTTCATTTTGAGGATATCTAAAGCTTTACGGAATAATAATAGGAAGAACTGTAAGTTTTTTGTCATTTTCCTGGCTAAATTGATTGGAACTTGAAATAGATGACGACTTTTCTTCCAAAGTTCTAAGTGTCTATTACAAAAACAAAATGAAAGATAAAGCTAGTTTTCCGTAGGGAAATACAAAAACATAGAATTAATTTCATTACACTCGTAAAGTATTACGCTATGCTAGCAACTTAGCACCCCACCGCACGTTGGGTCAGATAAATGATTTCCACACATCGTTATGTTTCTATCAAAACAAGCGTTGTACTGGAAATACATTGAAATTGTGTGTTGCTTAGAGCTCATACACACGAGCGGCACGATGTCGACGGCAGATGCAACTTCAGCCGTCGACACCCGTCAACGGCAGCCGCCGACGCGTCGACGGCAGCCGTCGACGTGTCGACGGCTGCCGTTGACTTGTCAACATCGAAGCTCTGCGGCAGCCAACGTCGACTCTCTTTGTACAGGAGCCAGTTGCAAAATGAATTCCGAAGAAGAAACACTGTTATTGCTTTTACTCCGTCGACGTCGACAAAACGAAAAAGAAAAACACGTGCGTGGGTTTTAGAAATATTAATGAATAGAGAACAAGATGGACATTTTTTACAAATTCTCATTTTACAAAACCGCGACGCGTGCGCACTCCTGGACTATGTGCAGTCCACTGACAAAATGGCGGACGCGGCACGCTACAAACACAAACAACTGCAAGCGACGCTATTGGTCGACGGCTGCCGTCGACGCGTCGGCGGCTGCCGTTAACGGGTGTCGACGGCTGAAGTTGCATCTGCCGTCGACATCGTGCCGCTCGTGTGTATGAGCTCTTAGACTTTTTTATGTGTGAAGTTTTTATCGTATAAAAAAATTCGCATAAAAAAAAAACAGACAGAAACAAAAAATACCTACACTACTTAAAGACTAACCCCCTTATGCATAATCGACCAGCAAACCTGTATTAGCTAAAACACATATTAAATCTGTTGCTATCTCTTTTCGTTGACATATGAGTGACAAGAAAAAAACGTTCTTAAAACCTGTATTAAATTGTCAAGTTTTTATGCATAAGGGGGTAATTTAATAAAAAAAGAATAAAAATATTTTAATAACCCAATAAAAATCTATAGTTCGCATAATATATTGTTGACTTGTCTTGTAAATTATTATATTTTAATATTTAAAAAGTTTAGACTTGTAGGTGTACCTACGTTTAATTTTTCGATTTATGGTATAATCACCATACTTTCAGGTACGTAATTATAGATCAATAGAAAGAGTATGGAGGGTATATTATTTAAGGCCCTATGAAGGTACAGTGGTAATGTGTAATAAAATAAACTATTTTATCGTGGACTTGCTTTATGAGTAGTTTTATAAAAAAACAGTTAGTCAGTGCCACGCTCCAAAATTTGAAGCATCGTTTAGTCACACAAACGTCACCCACCGGATTAAGGGTCCCGTAAAACATGGCTACCGCAATTAGTGCTCTAAAATTTCAATTTGATTGGTGTAATTGCATCTCTTCACCGGAGCGCGGCCACAGTTGTTATTAAGCGTTTCTAATTTAATATCATTTGCATAGGCGTGACCTGCGCGTGCCGATGCCGCCGGCTTTTTACGAGTCTCTACATATGTTTACATGCTGTTACATTTGTTATTGTGATTTCAACGTTCAATTTAAAAGGTTTTAATGATTTGTCAACACTAACTTATTTAATTTAGTTCAGAATTACTTACCTACTGAAAATTCTCAGTCAAGTGTTTTCTTAACAAAACACCAGATGATATTTTTAAGGAAACATCAGGCAGGCAGTTTACATGAAAGAAAATCATAATTTCTTAGGACCGACCGCGACGTTTAAAAGCAACCGCGTTACGTTACGTAACTCAAGAAAATGATAAGGAAATGGGGTGAACAATAATAGCGCCTTTGGACATTGAGTTAGTAATATCAAAAGACACTAATGTGTGTTACAAAAATATCTGTCAAATTAATTGTGAGAACGAGCAGGGGCGCGGGGGGAGAGAGGGCCGAGGGGCCCGCACCTCCCTGTCACAGATACAAATCGCATGGATTTACGCACACTCCAGCCCCGCCGGAATTTATCTGACGCTTCTATTTACGTATCCTTTTATTTGTTTCGTTCCTATTAGTCCCGATAGAAAATTTTTATGTTTGCATGCCCCCGGCGCCTGGCCTCGTAAAGCGGCGACTTGTGAACGCTTTACAGCGAGATAACACGATTTTGGAGCAAACGATCTGCGTTTATCGGATTATATCGCAATAAGTTAGCACTAGGTGGAGTAAATATTTTCGTTTGCGCGGGCGGCTCAGCGTTGAGTAATTGCCGTTTGTCTAGAAGCTTTGCGTCCAGGTGCGCTGACAGGGCTTAATCCCTCTACGTCGCGACTGAAAGGTTTACCGATGTTGCCATGTGTAGAGAATTATACGTTGACACGGCATCATGACTTTTCGTTCGACTTACTCATTCAATCAATTTAGTAGGTTCATCAGTAAAGATAACTAATATTAGCTGGAAGGAGAAAGGAGATATCTTTGCATAGCAGTGGGACAATAAAGTTACTATATTAACAGTTACAGAAAACAACTACTTCCATTTTTTACAACCCTTCTTCTTTTCTCTAAAATAATCTTCATAAATTCTCCTCTCCGTGCTTGCTGCGAGCTTTTTTCTGCTTTATGATAATGAATAATGAACGTAATTATTAACCTAAAATAGTACTGAGATAGACCTATAACTTTACTGGTATTTCTGTACCGTGCGCATATGAATATCGCGCCCGCTGACATTGTAAAGCTCGCACTGCGTTGATCAGAACAGCGGATTTACGTGTTGGGGATCGGAATCCGAGGCGCAAACATTTAAATTAATGTAATAAAGAGCCGTGAAATTCTCGGCTTTGGTGGATCGGGGGATTAGAAACCGTGGCTTTGCAGCAGCCAACTCCTGTGAGGACTCGTATTTCACAACTTTTTAAAATTGTTCTATAGAATTTTGTAGATAAGAGAGAGATAACTTTGATCAGTCGGTGTTGAGAAAACACTTTTATGTCAACTTTTGGTATCATGGTATCAGCAGTATCTATATAGATGAGATCATTCATTGCCTGCAAATTGAACATCCAACCTTTTGTTTTACAGATCATAACTGTTTTTCTCAATGTAAATGTAAATTATTTCAATGGTGTTTTTAAACCAGTCACTAGTCCATACACTAACGCAGATTGTAATCTAAGGATATTATATAAGCATACTTACTTAAAACGTGCCTATATTTAAGAAGGGTTAGCTTAGTAATTTAAACCTGGTTAATGTGCTTCGAGGTCCAAACTAGGCATTATAAGCCTGTGTCTTGGGGCTCGTGAATTCCGATAACTAAACACAGGTTAGCTAGAATCCGAATGGGGAGTCGCTTGCATTGAAAATTGTTTGTAATTTATTACTACCTAATGTCAATAGAAAAGAAAAAAAAAAGGAAGGGAGGCCTCTGCCCTGCAGTGGGACAGTGCAGGCTTTTAATAATAATAATAATAATGTCAATAATCCAATAAAATTAACAAACAACTGCATTACGTAGCACGGTGTGTAGACATTGCTACGAAGCGCTACGAACTACTCTTTACACTGCTGTGACACGTTTAAAATGCTAAAATCTATAAAAATGCTAAATTAAATTATAACATTGAAATAGTTGTACAGCCATGCTACTTACTACCCCCGTTTTACACATTTTCGAAGAAGAACTCTTCTATATCTGGCAGAATGTTTACCATGTCAGTTGGAATAGACCAGCCCAATAATAATGTTCGTTCATCTGCTGGACAAACAGCTGAGCGATTCCGTGTTTAAAAAAAACTGATACAAATTGAATGTAAAGCTTTTTAATCCATCGAATTCTGAATTTAGAATGCATCGAAAATTCCGCTACTCATCACACGACTCAAAAGATTTTTCTGTTACCAACCTAATGTTCAACTTAGTTGGTGGTTGAACAGGAATGAATTGCCCGCTAAAACTAATATTCATCTCGCAGCCGTTATATGGAAGTTTTTCTCCAGTCACGTAGTTGGTGAGTGACGGCGTGTTGTCCAACTTGAGCAATAACTGAACGTCTCACAGATGTTTCGCGCAACTACTTGTTAATGTCAATATGGCTCTACAACTTGTAGTCACAGATATAAAGTACATCGATATAGGTTCATGCTCGTACTACTCTGTAATCAACACATCTATTATATGTGACAAATATCCTTTTCATTACTCATACACGGAAAGTACGCACTAAGTTGCCTGATTATAGGGTTCAAAGTAGCATTTTCTGTCCCTAGGGAAAACAAGTACTTTCCTGCCCTAGGGCAGGAAAGTAAATAACTGTCAAATATGTCAACTTCATTTTTGACATTTCTTTTGTGGCATGTCGATGCATGCTAAGTGTTCAAGTTCTTCTAACTCAATCAGATGCTAGATATTATGTCTCTCTTGCACGAATTTGTGCTTCTCTACACTTAATTATATTATATTTATTTATTTTATTTCATTTATTTAAATTTTTTCATCATCAAAAAAAACTACTGGTAGAATGCCTACTACTTTTATAGCCATTCTACCAATCAGTATTTTTTTTTAAATCTGGAACGCAGCTATGCCATGCCATCGTTAGCTGCTTTTAGTCAATATTAAACTAGTCGATTTAAAAAAAAAGCGAGACAGCTAATTTTCGTTTGTGAAATTTAAATTTTACATCAATTTTTTTGGTAATTTCCTTATATTCGTAATGAAAAGCAGAGTGCTTACCTCGGGGAAAAGGCTTTTCTATGCACTCGAACTATTATCGCACTCGCTGACGCTCGCGCGATAAACCATCTCGTGCATAGAAAAAATGCCTTTATCCCCTTGTATAGCAATCTACTATTATAGTACCTAAACGTAATGAGGCAAGTAAGTAGTATGTTAAATAACTTGAGCAATATAGAAATCAGTTTTTTTGCTGTAGAGACCGATAGTAATTTTTAAAATGATAACGGAATTTAATCGCGCATTGAAATCATTAAAAACACTGGTAAGTAGTTGACAGCATACGTAATACAAATATGTAGGTATGTTATGTATGGTATTCATAAAAAAAAATTCCCATAAATCTTCATAGCTTTCCATCATCGGTGCCTGCCGTCGGTGATCTGTCCTTCATGCCATGAACGAACTAACCACAATTCATTCATGTGTCCTCTGTATATCTTAAGACAATATTCATAATAAAAAATAAAATACAGCTATATTTTTACAAGTAGTTATGTTGACTGTGTTTGTTCTGTTTTAATTCTAAATCCCTACTATAATATAATAAAAGCGAAAGTGTGTTTGTTTGTTTGTCCGTCTTTCACGGCAAAACGGGGCGACGGATTGACGTGATTTTTTGTGTGGTGATAGTTGAAGGGATGGAGAGTGACATAGGCTACTTTTTATCCCGATATTCCCGCGGGAACGGGACTTACGCGCGTGAAACCACGGGGCGCAGCTATCTATCTATATCTATCTATCTATATATCTGATTGACGTGATTTTTTGTGTGGTGATGGTTGAAGGGATGGAAAGTGACATAGGCTACTTTTTATCCCGATATTTCCGCGGGAACGGGACTTACGCGGGTGAAACCGCGGGGCGCAGCTATCTATCTATATCTATCTATCTATACATATACATAATAATTTAATAAAACTGTAACACATCGATGTCTGTACATTGGAGATATTGAAAATTTTGGCCGTCTCCTTCGGAGACGACCGCGGTGCTTAGGTGTAGGGGCGCGCGCCCGGCCTTTGCCGTCTCCTGCGGAGACAACCGCGGTGGTTGGATTAAAGCTGTCTACACACTAAAGCCGCCGGCCCGGCGGCACGAACCCGGTGGGTTAATGCTCTGGTCGTTTTTTGGCTTTGGTCGTTCAAAATCAGGCCGCCGGCCTTGCCCGCCGGGTTCGTGCCACGGGCCGGCGGCTTTGGTGTGTAGATAGCTTTAGGTCCGCTCGCCCGGCCACGGCTGTCTCCTTCGGAGACGACCGCGGTGCTTGGGAGTAGGGGCGCGCGCCCGGCTACTGCCGTCTCCTTCGGAGACGACCGCGGTGCTTGGGAGTAGGGGCGCGCGCCCGGTCTTTTGCGGAGACCACCATGGTGGTTGGATTTACGTCCTTTCGCCCGGCCACGGCCGTCTCCGCAGGAGACGACCGCGGTGCTTGGGTGTAGAGGTGAGCGCCTGGCCACGGCCGTCTCCCGCGGAGACAACCGCGGTGCTTGGCTGTAGGGGCACTCGCCCGGCCACGGCCGTCTCCTTCGGAGACGACGTGTGTCTGTCTGTCTGTTTGTTTGTCCGTCTTTCACGGCAATACGGGCGACGAATTGACGTGATTTTTTGTGTGGTGTTATAGTTGAAGGGATGGAGAGGGACATAGGCTACTTTTTATCCCGATATTTCCACGGAAACGGGGCTTACGCGGTTGAAACTGCGAGGCGCAGCTAGCTAATAACAACAGAAACCTCCTCGACACGAGGCGACTTTTGCACTAGCCTCCGAGGTACCCTTTGCAAATAACAAACTACGAACGCGAGCGAAGCCGCGGGCAAAAGCTAGTGGATAAATAAAACTAAAAAAAAAAACCTACCGATCTAGTAAGCGCTAACAGCTAATATTATTTGTTAGTTTAATAATCGTTACCAATTATAGTTTTGTAGTTCAGAAAGGGATGGTTTAAGTCCGTAGGACGTGTTAACCCCATTATCAAGCGAGGCTTAACCGGCGCTAAGCCGCGGCGACAGGCGCGATTTATGCGGCTACGACGCAATTTGCCGATACTGATCACCGATTTGACCATTCGACTGGACCCGTATTAATTGCCAGGTTAATTGGCTACATATTTTTTGTAACAGTAGGCACACAGTTATAATAAATCTAGTAAATCATTTATGAACGCGGATGTTTGTACATGTGGATGTATAGATTGATGTTTGTTACTTTTTCACACAATTGTGAGAGAAGGTCTTGAAAATTTAAAATAAAAGTTTTAATTAAAAATGAATTATCATTTCATTGTATTACGGTTATTATTACTTGTCTATTGACTACGAGTATTGACCCACTTCTTCGGCAACCAATATTAACGACCATTTCAAGGCCTTTGTTTCATTTTAGCTTATTACCTAATTAAAAAAGTAGGGAAACTTCATTATATATAATAAATAACTTTCCCTTCAAAGTTAGATACCTACTTTAACGTGGTTACTAAACTGTAAAAACCTTTCAAATTGGCTATTACACAATGTAGATAACCAACAAATCAAAGTAACCGATCCATTTTAATCACATTGTCACCTAAACGGGCGATAAATTCCACATCAAAAGGAAAAACATACATCATATCGGTCTCATATGTTCCAAGGGTCGGATAAAACATTCCAATCACGTTGGCTCGCTTGTTTTACAAACCGATACGACGTGGCCAGCCAGTTCCGTGCAAAACTGCTGTCCAAAAATGAGTTCTAATTTAACCGATGTAAGGTGTACAATGAGCTTTTAAAATTGTGTCCAGTAGACATGACAATGCAATCAGCGGTGACCGCGCGGGATTTGGCTCATACATGAGCGGATTTGCAGGATGAATAAGTTTCGACCCCACAATAACATCGCCTTATTGCACGTAACGCGTTCTAAAAGGCAGTTTGCAAAATTCCTTCATTTCAAATGTGACATGACAAGTGCTTGGGGTTATGAAATAAACAAGTTCCCTATAAAAAGAAAGGTTGTGATTTTGTTTAGACTGTTACGTTGAAAATTTTGTTTAGAGATATTACCTAAATAAAATATAATTATCATAATATCGAATGTTCTTTCAAGCAGCTTTATCTAATCCCAAGCTAAATAGTAACCATAGACAAATGCGCATAGCATTTGCTAACGGTATATGTAGATATCTCAGCGGTACCTAAATGAGAGACAAACTAATTACTTAAGAACCTAACCTATAAAAATTAATAAACATAATCACTGGACATTTTACACTGCGTCATTACCATAACTAAATTGAAATTTCAATAAGCCATTCCCTGCCCATTAAACATTTATGTTTTACTACTTAGTTAAGTTATGATTTTTTATTTTCGAAAAGAGTAGAAATAACTCTTATTTGTTTATCCAAGCAGGTGTAGGTACTATGGCAGTGTTTGTGTACTAAGCGGAGAGGTAGCCTTTGCCGCCGGAAGTGAGTCAGCGCCCACCGGATATGAAGATGAAAATTGACGGTAAACCACGGTTTTGCTTCAGAATAGGCTTTATGATTGCACACGCTTTTGCGGAAAGTTTCCAGCTCACATAGGTTTCAGTCAACCTATATAGATATGTATTAATTAAACTATGTATTAATACCATTATTATTATTATGTGTGGACCAAGCGAAGTGAAGTTACCCACTACCTATCGAACTTCATTTATGTATTCAAAATATATATAGACGGTCAAGTTGTGAAGCTCCTTGTTTTTTTTAAGTCTTTTAAAAAATAAACCACCCTATAACTAGGAGATATAGCCTGTTTTTTTTTTAACAAAAAGCTATAGTGAAGGCATCTACGAGTATAATAATATTCTGATAGTCTATCTTTACTCGTGATAAGCGTGCAAAACCGCGAACAACCCGCTAAGCAGGAGTGTAGATTGCATTCGCATATTCTTCACGGCTTTTCTTCACGCACAAATTGCGCGTCGCCGCACCTCGAAAATATTACTTGAAACTCGAATAATATTGTGAAATCTCTGTGAGTGTAGATTGTTGACAGCTTCGTGGGCTGGACAGTTGCATGGGCCATGACAGGTGTGGTATCGTGCGTTGGTAAAAAATATAATAGTTTGTCATTCGAGTAAAAATTATTCTATACAAACAGGTCCTAATGCCAGTATGGACCTATGGAATACAGCTATGGGGCTGTACTAAAAAAAGTAACATCTCAATCATCCAGCGTTTTCAAAACAAAGTACTCAGGGATATCGTAAATGCTCCCTGGTACGTAAGAAATGAAGATCTTCACCGAGACCTTAACATAGACTTGGTAGACAAAGTTATACAAAAATACGCAGAAGCTCACGAAAGCAGACTCTGGTGTGGTGTAGTGGTTGTGAACCATGTGAACGTCGAGCCCATCCAGCTCCTCGATAACACAGACTTAGTAAGAAGACTTAAACGGACTAAACCATTTGAGTTAGTGTAGTGTAAAGTTATGTGAAAGTATTAGTGAATAAGTGCTACATAATATAAAGAACACATGAACAAAGTGTCTTCCCCTTAAATAGAGACAGTAAGAAACGTGCTATTGAGCACCTTCTTAACAATAAGCAACCTTATAAAATTAAGTTAAAATCAAATTGCTGATTAGCCTACTTGGCTTGATTGTAATTTTAATAGTGTATGATAAATTATTATGCTCTAGTAACTAAAAAAAAAAAAAACGAGTAAAAATAAGGCTAACTATTTTTAAACATATTTGCAAATATTTTTTGAACGTAAATCTTTTTTTTTAGTTAACACTAAAAAAATTCACAAGTTATTAAAAAACTTTGTAACGTTAAAGTTGATCCGTTTGATCATTGATTGCCGACGCACACCGGTTACTCTCCAACTGCGGTGACAAATTAATGACACCAATCTGATATTCTGACAGGTGTGGTTAGTGCAATGAAGCTTTCGGAGCGTGGAGAAGGCTTTGCAGCATTCAAAGGTTTTTAAGACACTAAGGCCTGTATTCAGAGACTATACTCAAGCATAAATCGCGTCGCAAGCGGTGATTCATAACTCAGTTTTCATAGAGAACTGTCAAAAATCGATGCTTTAACGTAGACTCAAGTTTGAGTGAAGTCTCTGAATACGAGCCTATGAATAGTTTGAATCCACCTTAAAAAAATATTGTTTTTGATCAGGAGTAGGTATTTATAGTTTGATGGAAGTCAGACCAGACGAGCCTAAAATTCAGGGATCCCGCTCTGAACATGAAACAAATGTTTGAGCACAAAGCTTTTGATTTCCACGGATGTTTAAACGCAACAAATTATCTGATATCTTTGACCAGGGAATTTCGGGGGTTATTTTAAGTTTCAAGTTTATTTCTGACTAGCGACCCGCCCGGCTTCGCACGGGTCCAATAACTATACATATAAACCTTCCCCTTAAATCACTCTATCTATTAAAGAAAAACTGCATCAAAGTATGTTGCGTAGTTTTAAAGATTTAAGCATACATAGGGACATAGGGATATAGGGACAGAAAAAGTTACTTTGTTTTATACTATGTAGTGATATTGCATACTTAGCATGTCATGTCAGTCATCTATTTGTACCTCCTAGTCACATATCCGCGAGGTAGGTATGCCAGCTGCCGCTAATCGGGCGCGAGGCTCTCTGTGGCAAGGCTAGGCTTCGTGCACACTGTACGAAAGCGACCACGGTTGTTGCAGTACAGTAAACATCGGGAAATATTTGAAAATTGTGGTAAAATCCTGTGCTGACCTTATTTCAAATAGAGATGTGTGTCAAGCAAGATCATAATAAGTTGAAATTGAGCTCTACCTACCCCAACTTCAAATTATTTTTTAATATGTGCAACATTATTTTTTCGTGTCTTATTGGTTTGTATCTCTCAGTATAAGTATGACATGTTCTAAAAATCCTTAAAAGCTAACAGTTTAAATAGCAGAACAGAACAAATATATAATACCCTATTTCCCTAGGTCATGACATAAATTGGGATACGATTGTATTGGTTAAATTTTATTTTGTCCTTGTATCCAATAGTATTTTTTAGTAAGGTTACAGAGCATTTCCGATGTGGCCGAGCCTTTAGTGACGAAACCAAATTTGAGCGTGAAACTTCCCAAACACCATTAACTCAATCTGTTTTACAGATGTTATTCGATGTCAGAGTTTGGGAAGGGCATTAGCTTTAATATTTCCAATGTTGACGTGTTGAGCTTATATTCCTCAAAGAGTGTCAAACAAAATAGCTAATACTCGTAAACCAATCAGAAGATGATTGCTCTGAGTCGTAAACGTCAAATTGTTTTTTCTAAATTCGATTGTATGAATTTCGGTTTGAGAAATATTAGGATATAGTTTTTAAATTTGTATAGAGTGTTAAACCACACTTAGGTATTTCATCAGAAAAATGGAAAAATCATAATAAAAGTTTTCACACCGTCAGGTTTTGAGCCTGTACCGATACAAGCGATTTGCCTATACGCGGAATGCCTCACCGCTCGGCCACGGCGTTTTATCTACCGTGGTTAAAATAATCTTACCTATAGATATTTTTATCAGGAACATAGCCTCAAACAGAAATAATAGTAGCACGGTCATTATGTATGGCACATATCGCCACGTTTAAAAGTTTTTGTCCGAAACCAAAGCATTATTTGTAATTCACGCATTTTTCACTACACTTAAAGGTGAAATACTTAGCATAAACTACAGTCTTCTTATTTACAAACAAATGCTCAAGTTTGTCAGAATCAGGTACCGTAATGTTTTCAATTAAGCCGCTCCACTTGAATCATTGAGGATCTAATTGGCGGCGCGGCCAAACTCCTTTATTACCGGAAGTATTCAGCCCCCACTCACCCTTGACAACTTTGGAACGTATTTTGATGTTCATTGCTTTTTAAGCGCGTACTGAGCGCCAATATTTTCAAAAGGATATCACTGAAATGTAATTCAAAGTGGTTTTATTATTCTGCAATAAATGGCATAGGAAATAATCATTATTATAATCACACAGGAAATTAATCCCTGTGAGACGAGTGTAAGACGTGCCCGCGAGGAGTGACCATACTCATACCCAGATGAAGATTCTCCGGAAGAAACGAAACATTGTTGGCATCTAAATCGACTATATTTTACGTGAGTAATTTGATTTAATAATTATGACGTGTACAACTCAAGATAGTTTTTAAAAGTGAGACTTGAGTATTATATTAGAAACCCAAAGCTTTGTTTGCACGATTGATAAGTTTTTGTATTCAATAATTAATTTCGCTTCGGAAATCAGAATCAGATTTGCAGTAATAGCTATTTAAACTGACCGCTAAGCAAAAAGCTGTCGACCCATACTGATTTGCATCGATGTTGCGTAATGTTAATTTTTACTCGACTACCTACAACAAGAAATACTTACATTATAAAAACAATTAAGAAAATAAATAACAAATTAATTACTTAAATTCATTTTAAACAAATTTATGATTGTGTTGGCAACTGTAATATACTCGTATAATAACAAACTGTAATTTTTAACCGACGAAACCAAAAAGGAATATGTTGTTCCACTGTATGTATTTTTTTTTATTTTCGGCTTATCTAAATCGACTCATTTTAAAAATATGTTTTCATTTTATATTTTAGCTGTACTCGCCATCACAGTAAATGTACTTCTAAATAGTTCTTTGGTATATAAGTATGTAGCCATAAAGCAAAATCATTATATTACGCGGAGTATGTAAAGATATTTTTTTTTTATATTTTTATATCGGGATTTGAAGTCGAGTCGTTAAAACTAGTGGGTCACGCCCCGACTACTTTCAATTCCTCGCGCTTTCCGCTCGTCAACATCTCACTTATTTACGAGAGCCTCAGTAACGACTGCACATGGTGGCTTCGAAAACTTATCCTGATTTTGCAAAAAAAAATACGTTTGAACCTTATGATATTGTACAGGATGTTTAAATGGTAGCTGGTTAGATTTTTGTACGTTCTATAGTTATTTGTTACACATTTTTTATTTTTATTTTATTGTGTGAGTAGTTGCAATTTTAAAGGAAATATTTTAAAATCCAACAACTCAGTGTTTTGAATTTTTAATGTATTAACTCAATTATAAAGGATTAATAAAATTACTATTTTATGATGAAACTTATATTTTACTTTATAAGAGATAAAGTAAATATAAGTTTAACATAAGGATTCACTTGGGATCTCATTGGTAGATGGTTGTTACGCTCTACGCACTACGCCGCGTAGCCGGATGCTACGGCGTAGCTCGCGGCTCGCGCACCAGCTGCGTGCAAATTGCTTAGACTCGATAATGGCGCTTTCAATTTGCGGGGATTTGTAACTTGGAGTTTTTCAACAGACGTTGAATTATAAAGACTGATTTAATACTTTTTTTTACATAAACGTTCCGCTTTGGCAACTAAATGGATATTATTCCGATTTTCGTAGAAAAATATTATTCTGTTTGTAAGTTATGTTTAAAACCTATTAAAACTAACGTTGAATAGCAGAGTTGGATGTTATACTATTCCATTGTTGTCATTTATTCCAATAATAAATTAAAATTTGTTGAACTTACATATATAAATATAACTAATAGGTAGTTTGTAATAGTTTTAATTTTTTTAGTAATTTTTTAGTTGTATGTTTGTAATTTGTAATCTTTGAGACTGGTCTCTGATCTTGTTTTATTCAAAATATTTTTCTCTTTCCACCTTGTTTAAAGTGTAACTAATAAATAAGCAGTCAAGCTTTCCCTACAAGCAATCCAGGCAGAGCTGCAGAAGCCATACCGTCAAAAAATGTAATCTAAAAACAGCGTGACATTACACGAGATGTCATATAACGCTGTATGTTCCGTAAAACACGTTGATACGGATAATCCCGTGCGACATAACAGAGATTGTATTACGGCAATAAGTTCTCTGCGCGCTCGATAAACGGGGCCTTAATCCAAGACTTTTTTCACACGTCGACCCCCTCGGCGGGTGCGCCTTTGGCAAAACTAATAAAGAAACCATCTAGCAGTCAGCTCAAGCTTGAAATGTATTTTTTATATAATTTACCACGAATTGATTGTGAGACACATCTGAAACCCTCCGCTACACTCACTGGTCTGTCGGCTGCTGTAAATTTATACCAAGACGGTGTACTTTGCATCGGTACTACTTGCGTAAATTATAATATTTTAAGCTCTCTTCTTCTGATTATACACAGAATTATTTTACGCTATTGGTCTTTTTTAGAATCAGTGGTTAGAAAAACTTATCTTCAAGTATAGCTTTTTCCTCAATTGGTTATTTATTGAAACATGAGAACAAGTGTTGTACATTTGATTTGAATTTAGAAAGGTGATTTCTCCACCAGACTAGAGGTCATCAAGTAATGAATATTGGGCGTACGAGTGTCCAAACGTCGTGTGTTCACCCGATGTTGTGTAGTGTTGCAAAAAGCTCGTATCGATGACCGGATATATTTTGTATACATAGGTTTGATGCCATGTTTGTTGCCATGGTTGTTCTGTATTATTATATTGTTGTTGTTGATCGTAGTCACAAAGGGACAGGAGTACTCACAAAGAAACACTTTTTTTACATAGGTATCTTAAATTTTACAACCTACTCAATAATGGATTGTTAATACGTCCCTGTATGAAACACTTTAGTTTTTTGAACGCTAGAAGGCCTCCGATATAGTTTAACGACCTAACCTACATCCGTGATCGACCATTTCAATGTTCAGCAGTTAAATTGTGTTAATTTAGTATGTTAACAAGTCAACCGAGAACATAAATTGAGACATTTATTTAAAATCAAAATCCGTGTAACACACAGTTACATCTCTAAAGTCTGGTCACGACCGCCTGCCCGCACTCGCACATGACCGCCACATAGCAAAAACCGTCGGCAAAACGCGCGCCGCACGCCGCCGCGCCGGCTGCCCACGCCGCCGCAAACTGGACAAGCCGCCTTTCATTTTACATTATTATTGCGGTTAGCAATGCAGCTTGGAATATGGAAGCACGAGTAAATTTTACTGAATAATTTTACGAAATCATCAACAAACCTTTCTACTAAATTTACTAAAAAGCCAGCATGAGCGTAGAGAACAAAAAATATATTACATACCTAACACATTTTGGAAGCTAAGCCAATGTATAGAAATCTGTAAATAAATGTATAGGTACTTACCGTTTTAGATTAATAATATTGTAACAAAATCCTTAACATTTTTCTGAGATTCACTTTATTCTCACCCACCGGGAATTACATTACATTTCGTGAAACTGCTACCTTAAAGCCTTTAGAGAGCACTGTTTCTATAGAAAGCACTTGTACCTTGGTAATTACAGCTTCGAACGAAAACTGAACATCTATGGAGAGGTAGGGCATTGAGGATACCCTTCAGATAGACCGAGTTCGTGTTTGATTTTAAGTGCGTAATTAGCTACAGTTGGGGCTGCGAATGTTTGATCTTTTGATGAGCGAGTTATTGACTTGTAACGTTCCTTTTTCAAATAATATATTTTGCTATAGTGCACACAAAAACAAATACCCACTACATATACGAGTTAGTAGCTGTAAGTACCTAAGTCACATGGTCAATCAGATCCGAATGTAAACGTTCGTCTGTCCAAATTAATTTGTATCTGTACAGGGTGATTCAATTACGTGCCGTCCGGAAGAGTCGAGGCGGACAGATGGGGAAAAACGGGGAAAAATGTCGCCATCAGATCGTGTTGATAAGTGGATGACGGTTCGCATGGTTTCGCGTCAAAGGGCGCGGGGCAGCGAGGCGTGAAGGTACGCGTTCCCGAAAGCCACGTCTTTACAACGTTCACATATCGTCAGCCCGTGAAAAGCTTGCAAACATTCCCATAAGTGTCAAAGGATCAACATTTTTTGTAAAGGTCAACAGAGGATAATCAGGCTACATATTTTTGAGATTAGATGACCAATGATCACTCTCAAAAAGTGTTAAGAGTATGTTATATACATTTGTATTTCCTTCAGTTGGGAGAGGAAATTTATTTTTAAAGATACCTACATTTTGTTACACATTCCGTTATGAAAAATAAATATATAATTGAAATATGATCACGCCTGTATCTCAGGAGCGGTAGACATTTCTTTTACATCTTTGTGTAATTCTCTAGATCCTTTGAAGATGTCTTATGGAGTAGTTGGCGTAATAATAGTCAGTAATCAATTAAGTTTAAAGTAACTCCTGAAAATATTATCACTGTAAAATGTGCTATAATTGCATGTGTAGCAGCGCCATACTTCTAAGTAAAACATATCACTGCTGTGCACCATGCACGTTCATATAATAACTATCAATAATAGGTAATCGAACGATAATATTTCAGAGATCCGCACTCACCCCAGCAGTAAAGCAAATCCTTTCTAAATTGCAAACTCCACACATCCGCGTGTTCCGCCGATATTTTAAAGGAACGAACACCAAACGACATAAAAAAGATACGAGTTAGGACTTAGTATCCATTTACGGAAATTGGCCTCGTTCAAGATAACAACAAGTTTTCGCACCCTCTCGCTGCTAAATGGACATTTCATACGTGTGTAAATTTACACACATGGTACTCATAATGCACCGTACTGCATTACACTATGGTCCAAGTTACATTGAAGCGTGTGTAAAAGCATATGTCATTGCAGATGCTGAAAGTGTTATCAGATGTTGTTGGACAACGTGCGGTGAGCACCGATTCTTTATAGTTAGTGAAACTGCTTGTGAAACTTACTTTGAAATTGGATTTTAAAAAAAGCAGCAAGGAAATTGTTGCCTGTTGAGAGTAAAGAGAATCTACCTAAAGTTACTTTCAAATACTTGTCGCTATTATTTATAATTGGAGATTTGTTTTTTACATAGAGATTGTACAATTTGTTACTTTATGTAGCTCATTTACTTTAAGGCACCTTAAATCCCCGTCGTCGTTTTTGAATGAGTTTAAAATCATTTATATAAATGGTCGCTCTGTGCTTTATATCCAAAAAAGGTAGTCAGAGGTATGCTCAAATAGTTACAGACAAGTTATAACTCACAATGATGAGCCTGGGATAGGATATCTTCATCTCATCACAAGAAAGGGATAACGTAGAGTTTTTAAAAAGGTTTAAAGATCCCAATTTCTCAGGTAAAAGAAACATTTTGCTTTGTGCATTAGCCCTCAACGGGCGCGAGCACAGAGGCCCTACCACCAGTTTACTAAAAGTATTGATACTATTCTCGATACCAAGTCTAGTATGAGCTTCTAATTTCATACATTTGAAATACGTCATCTATTAGCGAGGATAGTCTTAAATCTATATCTATACTAATATTATAAAGAGGTAAAGTTTGTTTGTTTGTTTTTTTGACGGAAGCAATCTTAGAAACTATTTAGCCGATTTCAAAAAAATCTTTCACAGATGTAAATAATGGACTGTCGGGGTGGTTATTGGCTATATTTTATCCCGGTATTTCATACGTACACCCGTGCAAAGCCGGGACGTGCTGCTAGTTAAACAACTCGAAAACGGATGGTAGGGCTACAGAATACATAGTAGTAGGTTGCTCGCAGCGGCGCGGCGGCATCTCATACCGTTGTGCATGCGATTACACGGATGAACGAACAAAGAAAACTATCCTAGCTTTGTGGAAATTGTTTGCGGGATATTGCGTTTTGAGATAGGTACCTACATTGAAATGGAAAACATGACCTAACTGAAACTCGTAGATTATTTGTATAACGTATTTATCATTCGAAAAAGGATACTTAATACACGCCCAACTGCAATTATTACATTATAGGACTATTCTAGGACACTAGGTACTTAGCTGATTTTGAAATCACCATGAAAAGGGATTATTTTAAATTAACTTTTACGACAAAGCACTTACATAAAAGTTATATTTCCAGGTTCATACCTAAGTCTAAAGCGATTGCAGTTTTGATCGAACTAGGGCATTTGTATAAAAGTCGGTTAGTCAAAGTATCTGTATGAATCTATCTTCTATGGTAAAGGGACGTTCGTGAAATATATTGATAACAAAATACAAAGAAAAATTAAGAAAATTCAGTTCTTAGCATTGACGGTACATTTATCGCGTAGTATAATTCAATAACACGAAATGTTATCGGAAAGGGTAGCGATACAAGCGCATAAAGTGTGAGACACGGCTATAAACGAGTTATATCTAACAATACTCTTACCCGCCCTCTCCCACTCTGTGCCTATAACTGTCATCTTGTCAAACTATAACATGGCAAATCCCTATATTTCCATACTACCATATTTTACGGCTCAACAGAGAAAATAAATATCGATAATATGAATGAGCATCCTATATCGAAAGGAATTTACATATCTGTTTGTTGACGTGAAAATCCCTACACAACTTAATACGGGTAGATGCGGGGTGCAATACAGTTTTGATATCTTGAAATGTGAATTATTATAGTAGAACTTTTGTATGGAATAGGTTTTAATGTGTGTGTTACTTTTGCGTTGGTTGGCGACGAATTTGATAAAGAAAAGAAAACTGAACCTAAGTATTTTTTTGGTTGTAGCTTTCTGGTCTTATTCATAAAAAATGCAGAACATGATACATTCCTGTGCGAGTTTCAATGCGGATTCAATCGGCAAATTCATACATTAGAAGTTCAGAACAAAATCCTGAAACTTTCAAGACTCAAGTATAAAACAGGTATAAACTAAGCATTCTTTTTACGCTGTTGGCATTATGTTAATTTGGCAGACAAAATTGGCACTGGTGTTCGTTTTGCGGAAAATCGAAATGGCGTTTGGGTGGAGAGTTTTCGACTGGGCGGAGTCAAAGAGAAAAATGCCGCCTTTCAGACGACACGCCCCCACATCCATAATCCAACTCTCAACTTCTGTTTATGTCGAGGTTAAGGATGTGTGGGTAATATTTAATCGTTTTGGCAGAGACCATTTCAAAACACAGAGGTGCGGGTTCTTTACCTGTCTCAAAATAAATGGCATGTTTCAAGTCGTGTTACGCAGCGTTCTTTTACAATATATATTCACAAAACAGATTACAATCCAATACCTATGCTTAAAATCTAATACTATTTAATTTTGTTATTATTACAATTTTACCGAAGCTATTGGTACTGTTAAACATATTACTATTTGACAATCTATTATTAAGCTATTGCATAGCTTCTATCGCGGGCCTTGGCGTGGAGACCGAATCCAGAAATTCCGTAACGAAATCACCTAACGCTGTCACTTTAGTTCAGCAACTCGCCTCTAGGTGGCATGCAATAGCTTTACCGCGGCAGTTCCCGAGTGCCACACGTCTTTTTTTATTTTATAAGCATTGCTTAGGTCTAGAAAAATTAAATGTTCTAAGGTATTACGTATGTATTTATGTCGAATGTGAGTGTTTAGACAAACCTATTAAGGTTTTTAGGCACTTAATTAAGCTTGAATATGTATTTTTTCTTTTACGTAAATAAAAAAAAATAGTTTGTAAAACTCTTTGGTGCGAACATTGTTACTCCTTGGTTCGTGTTCCATTTAGTTTTTTTTTCACATGCTGAAAATGTTCCATTTTCAAAAACGTTGAAACTGGCAAAGAGTAAGGAATTAAAAAAAATATTTTTCACTAGGCAAGGTAATGTCATTGTCAGATAAGTTCTTCAGTCGTACGTATTGATTGATGTAATGTTTTGAATTTCACAAACAAAACAATCATCATCAATCAACAAAATAATTAGGGAAATAACATTTTTTTGTAGATCTATTAAGTAAGGATATCAGTAAAAAGTGTACAATTTATGGATTGCTTAAGTGCCCTACTTGATTTCTAGTACTTTATGGTTAGAAGAAGATAGAACAAGATTATTAATCATCAAATCTTGGAAACTACAATATTTTATAAAATGACTTCACAACAAATTCCAAACTGGATGAAAAGATTATTGCGGCAGGATATGTTAGAAGGTCAGTAAATGTATGTTTATAATCCACGAGGGTTGATGATATTGTGTTTTTTTTAAATATACCTACTAGGTATATAACATGTGAGAGAGACGTTGAAATCAGGGATGTAACGGAGGTAGTTTATCGGAACCGAAGGCGGAGTCGGAGTTTTTAAATTTGCTTTATCGGAGTCGGAACCGGAGTCGGAATCGGAGTCGGAGGCAGGGTCAGAAGTGGTGGCATGAGTGAATTTTTATCTATGGACAAGTAAAACATTTTTTTCTAAGTTTTTTAAAGTAGGTAATTTGTTTTTTAGCATCCTGAAAAGGCGTCGAAGTCGAAGGCTGAACAGTATTTTTTTTCAGTTTTTAACTTTATTAATTTTTCATATTCAGTGGCATTGACAGACTTCAGATGACCTTTTAACGACGTTGTCGTACCTCCCTTTCTTGAATACGTCTTCATACACAGTTTACACTTTGCCGAATCTGAATGAACTTCAATGAAGTGGTAATTCCAAATACTACTTGATTTAGGTTTACACTATTTAATAAGTCACAAAAATTAAAACGAATATCTATAACTTATGAACGTGTGTGTAAAAATAAGTGAAAAAATAACTGACGATAGAGTGCTCGCTCAGTGCACTTAGTGGGAGTCGAGGGGATTCCCCGCGCGACATGTATGAACCTGTTCATAAAAGTCGACGCAGGTCGGCGCACCGCCGCTATGTTACCTATGACCTCCGATCAAAACCTTCGATTTAAAAGTGTCGGAACCGAAGCCGGAACCGAAGGTGTAATAGTAATCGGAAGTTCCGACTTATCGGAACCGGAGTCGAAGCTCCGTAACATCCCTGGTTGAAATAACAAAAAGATCTGAAAAAGATCCAACATTATTTTTTAAGCTATTGCATAGCTTCTATCGCGGGCCTTGAGCGGGTAGACCGATTCAGAAATTCCGTAACGAAATCACCTTACGCTGTCACTTTAGTTCAGCAACTCGTCTCTAGGTGGAATGCAATAGCTTTACCGCGGCAGTCTCCGAGTGCCACAGGTCTTTTTTTATTTCTTAAAGGTAGATATGATGGATCATTATTAAATGACATTATCATCAGTAGATTAGTATTCGATCTGAAAAAAATGTCTACCACTCCCTGTGATACAGTTGTGATTAAGTAAATAACTTAATTTCATTTAATTAATTATTTTTTTCAGGTTAGTATTGCCTATTACCAGCTGTTAGTAGGTAGCAGCAGTTAAATTAAGATACCTACAACACACACTTTCTGATCTTATTTCAGAGAAAGCAGAGATAGAGAATCCAGTAAGGCTGCTGGACACGAATGCCCGCAGCTTCATACGGTGGCTGTGCAAGCAGCATGCGGCCACCGCGGACGGCGTGATGGGTCAGGCCGCCAGCCTGTTAGAGCGATATCTAGCCAAGAAGATAAAACTATATTCACTTATACCACGACGTAAATTTCAATCTTGTTTATGGTACAACGGCACACCACGAGGAATTCGATTTATAATAATACAATAACCTTCCAACTTTTCACTCTTTGTGGTTGATTATTGGCCAATGTCGTCTGTTCTTATTATTGATATCTTTATTAAGTTGTTTTCGCGGATTACTGTTATTTTTGATTCGCAACAATGTAAAACAAGTTCAACAATCCCGGTACTGTAGCTGTAAAACAGCTGAAAGATGCAATCTCGTTGCAGAGAGTAACCAGTGGATCCAAATTAAAAAGGAAATTGCAATGCGCCTTCCTTTGCTGGCCAGCGTTTGTATCGCGCTAACCACGAAGATGATGAGTACCGAGCGACAGCTGCACGGCAAAGCAATCCGAAGCGTGTTGGTGCGGATGAACATACAAGTGACACTAGCCCAGGTCAACGCAGCTGAATTAGACGTCTTGTCCAGCCTTGGTGAGCAGCTTTACTATAAGAAATATTGATTTGAAAATACCATTTTTCACTTTACGTTAAAAAACAGAAAGTAACTTAGGCTTAGTGTTTCAAGAAACATTTTCACACATGAAAGTGCATACAAAAATTGTATGCACTCGCAATTTTCAGAGTCAATTTAATCGATTTTTCTAATTGTCATCGATTTTTATTACTGTTTTAAAGGTTACACAATAATTTGAAACTACTGCGGCAACATTAACCACAGATAAAATAATACATTAACCAACAAATATAGCATTTTATTTCATATGTTCCCCGTTGTTCTACAAAAAGAAACAGCTGTGTGTAAACCTTTATAGAAAATGGTGCGAGCATTGCAGGGCTACGTTATGCGATGTATTAATTAATATGTTAAGTCGAACGTGTTTGCATTGCAAAAAAAAAAAATGAATTGTTTTGTTCAATGAGAACCTGGTTGTCTAGACTTCCACATACCGATGTTTACGAACGTGGAGAAGGCGCTGATGATGGCAGTTGACGTCGGCATGAGCGGGGTCCTCCTGGAAGCTGTGGGGCTCGTGATGGAGGTGACTGAGCACTACCGATACAATATACAGGAAGATATAATATCCGTAGCGTTTTCTATGCGCGAGAACATTAATATACGGCGACGAGGTAAACTATACTCAATTTTTTTTAAACTAGCTGCGCGCCGTGGTTTCACCAACACGTCCCCGTGGGAATTTTGTGATAAAAAGAAGCCTATGTCAATCTCTATCCCTTCAACTATCACCAAAAAATCAAGATAATACGTCGCTACGTTTTGCCGTGAAAGATGGACAGACACACAGACACACTTTCCTTTTTATAATATTTGTATGGATAACTTTTTAACCACCCTACCAGGTTCTTTCCTGATTCTTGGGGTGGATAACTTAAAATATTGGATTAACACGTAGAAAGAAAAAAAAATCGGTTTAAACCGTAAGGATCGCATCGACATAGTCATAAGCTAGGTGATTCTGTTGGTGATTCTATACTTTGATCCCAGTATTCCCACGAGAACGGGAACTATTTACAAAGATAAAGAGGTAATGTTTGTTTGTTTGTTTGTTAGATAGAGGTAATCTCCGAAACTACTCAGTAGCTTTCAAAAATTATTTTACCGATGTGTAGAATAGACTGTGCGAATGGTTATATGCTATATTTTATCCCAATAGTTACATGAGTACTCCCGTGCTAAGACGAGACAAAAGAAAGAAAGAAAGAAAAGAAAAATGGGTATTTCTGTAGGACCTCAAGGATCACTTAAAAATGTACAGTCACTCTGTTCACCGAGTCGATCGAAAAATAAACCAACTAAATGTGTTATCCATAAATTTTGGTACATAGGTATTTTGTTAACGTGTAAAGAAACCATTATAGAAGAATACATTACATAAGGCAATGTGAACTTGTCCTAGGCCCATTTTTGACGCCAATCAGGTGCGTTTATTTTTCTAATTATTCGACCGACTCGGTGAACAGAGTACCTCTAATGCCTGTTCCAACTCAACTCCCTACACCGTACTCCTATACTTCATTTATTGAAACGAGCTAATAGGAAGACAAATAAACACACGTGATTGGTGGTCGAAAATAATTATCTTTCTCTTAATTGGCTAGATTGTTAAATCAATTGACAATTGTCAAATCTAGCCAACCACGAGAAACATAATTATTTTCAACGACCAATCACGTGCTTTTATTTTTCTTCCTATTAGCTCGCTTCAAGAAATAAAGTATAGTTAGTGATAATTTTATATTTATTTGATGAAGATATTGCGAACGTGCGGCACGTACACTTAGTGGCAGGCTGCGTGGTCGCGACGCATCGTTTCTTCCTCTGCCCCGCGCCCGACCCAGTTTCCCGGCTGACGTTCCTCACGCAGTGCTCGCATGTATACATCAAGTGCATCGGTGACGTCATCTACAAGTGCCTCGTCACGGAGTGCGGACCCTGCGACCAACCATCGAAGAAGAGAAAGCACGAATCATCATCATCATCATCATCGTCTCAGCCCATTTCCACCCACTGTTGGGTATAGGCCTCCTGTATAATACGCCACTCTTTCCGATCCCATCATTAAAATGTATAACTACGCATAGCAATTAGTATTTACCTAGATTAATTTAATACTTTGTAAGGTGCTTTAATAAATTTAACTAAGCAGACTAAAATGTTGTATTATTTTCGGTAGCTCGTACAGTCAGCGTCAAATTGATATGAGCGTCTAGAGTAGTCAAAATGATCTGAAAAACATAAAAGGAATTTGATTTACGCAGTCGAATCATCATGTTGTTGCAAGCACCTAAGGTGTTTAAAATATCTTACTACTCATTGCTTCATATTTATATGAGCAGTCAGGGTGTTCAAAATTATCTTAGTAAACAAATAGAAATTGTATGAAAATGCAGAGCAGCGCCGCCTCGGTAACTTGCATGAAATTATAATTTCATACATACAGAATAAACATGAAAAACATTGAAACGCACTGCAAACTAGCGAGTGCATACTGCCTGTGATACTGCTTACTCTTATACATAAAAAAACGTAGTGGTAGTTTCTGTAGAACTTGCGAGTACGAGGCTAGGCGGTTCGATGGTGAGCATGCGTAAGCGAGTGGAACAATATACGAAGCAGATATTAAACCGCGGTTGCTTTGACCGGTGAAGCGAGCATTATGGATGCAACGCCGGCACTCGCAGCATACAGTCAGCAGAAAAAAATACCAATATAATATTTATGATAATAAATTATATCAAATACCTTATTGGTGTAAAGTTAGTTGCTTCATTTTGGTTGTACCTGAGTTTGACGCTTTTTACGTAGAAAAATCCTATCCTATGCAATGACACCCCAAAATATGGTGAAGAGTTGTAAAAACAAGTGGCAAAATTTAAAATTTTACAAAGCATAGATAGGTACTTCAATTTCGTGAAAAGAGCAATTCCCTTCAATTTCGAGGTGCATTTGTTCATATCTCCGAAGATCCTCATCAGGTTCTCAAAATTATTTATGGGTTCACCTCGGAAATGTGTTCTTTCAAACAAAAAAATGATTTACAAAATCGTTCCCGTATTCCGCGAACGTACATAAAAAAAATATAAACAGTGAAATATGAAACCTTCTTTTTTGAAGTCGGTTAAAACACTTTCGCTTCAAGTGTAAGGGAAGTAACCAGTAAACTGTTTTTTATTTTATTCTTCAACTTTTCTTCGTGATTAACATGTATCTATGTAGATAGGCTTGGCCCTAACTACAGTTTTCTATCGGTCCGGTCTAGTATGACAATCGGCTGACTGTTTGACCCTAACAATTAAATACTATTCATAGAAAAATTCAATATCTAGGTAAACGGAATTATTATTATAATCTCTAAATTTTCTGACGCTAACTGTACGCGGTGATGGTAGGGTTTCATTTCGACATCAATAATTAATTTAACTTTCGTTCCAATAGTTTCATTTCAGCAATGGTCTGGAGAATGCAGAATATGTAGGGTCCAACGTTTTTTATAGCTTCGCTCACGTGTGACTAACCCTTGTGACACTGAGATGAGATGTTTTCCTTTTCCGTTCAGCGTTATGCGCATAATTCAAAACATTTTTTCAAAATTAATAATCCATAGGTGACGATTCGATTTCGAACCCAAAACGGTACTTTCTTTAAGTTCGATTCGTCGATTTCGGATGTAATTTGTATTATGTTCACAATTCTTTTAGGCTATACTATGCTGCTACCCGCTCGCGCCGTGTCATCCCATCAGATAAAAGTTAAAGGCTAAAGTTTCGACCTCAACACTCAGTTTCTGTTTATTCAGAGGTCGACCTCGAGCCGCAGCCGAGAAACCGCGAATAATCCACAGAATGTTAACAACTAAGAAAAATTATGAATTAACGTCAGACGAGGGTCCGAGGGAGGGCCGGGAGGGCTCAGCAACAATGGATGCTTTAGGGTGCCCAATAAAAACTTGACAAATGGCGTTTCATAATCGCATAACATTCCGAGCTTCGCGCCGCTCGTCAACCAGCCCGATTGTCCTCTAGACCTCCCCCTTAAAATATGTCAAAGCGAAATTACCCCTACATGCTACGTACCTTCGACGGGGTATGCAGGTTGGTTACCCACAATGGTGTCAAAACCACGTGACTAGGTTCTTGATTATTGACCACTGGATTAGGTACATGAATACGGTCTCAGTACCAACAGTTGGCATTTTCCCGATAATTTAAGTACTTAATAATAAATCGAATGAACTTAGCAAGCAATGTCAATATTCGCTGATCAAATCAGATGTTTTATTACGGACCCAAAATGTGGCCTAAAACTATGTGTGGGTAAGAATTGGTGGTAATGGTGTTATTAGTTAATAGTGATAAGATGATAAATAATAAAAGTAAGTTTTTGATACATACATACCTACACTACATGCTGATTGGACGAATGACCGATGTGTACAAACAAACGTTATAACGTTATTAATTAATTTTAATTAATAAATATTAAATTACGCTATTTTTTTACTTATTGTTTTTTTTAGTTAACAGAACTTCATACAGATTTTACCTACATAACATACCCACTAACTCACAGCGATACTCCATCTATTTCTCTTCAATTCCGGTCAGCGCAGCGTCCCGGAGTCATGCAGCTCGTAAAGTAGCTGTCTCAACTATTATTGCTCACTACACCGCTAAAGAATGCCCTAATAAGGGGTAAGATATTGTGCGTAGTCACCACCCACCCCGCGACGTTATTAAAAATAATTTCTCATTTTTATTGCCCCCTCAACTCTAGTGGTGTAATAAATGATTACGGTGGTTTAGCTAGTAGTGATTTATAGAACGTTTTCGGCTCAGGAATGCCGAGATTTGGTAGCGAATGAATTCATTTTTAGGGTTCTGTCATTTAAGAGGTGAAATAGAACCCTTTCTTCTGCAAAATCTGTGATGATTCATATTTTGTACATCAAAACTGTGGATGTAATGGAGGTTTACTCCTCGAAATCTTCACTACTCCTAGAAAACTTAAAAGGATCTAAACTGCTTAAAAGATCTGAGGGAAATTATCTGCAACACTTTGAGAACAAGTAAGTAATGGCCGTTTATATTTTCGTGTTTAATGGATTCCCAGTAAAAGTCCGCAATTATCTGAAAATTTTTGAATGCAGTATCCTAATTACCTATAAAAATATAATGAAGCTTTCTTTCAGATTTTTTTTATATTTAGTAGGAGCTTCTCCCTTATGAGGGGCGTTGGGACTGTCTGTATTGTGTATGTCAATAGAAAATTATCAAACCAACGGAACCCTTCTAAGTAAGCCTAGCTCACGCTTTGTTAAAGCCTTTTTGCCTTTTACAGTATACAGTATACACCTTAAGGATAGGTTACACAGTGCGAGCAGCTGATATGACAGTAGACAGCTACTGTGCATGTGTACTCGTATGACAGTAGCTCGACTCGCCTCGCTCGGTCACACTATGCGAACTGCTGGCGTCGCAGGAAGACAGCTACTGCACCAGTGTACTCGCATAGTTCGTCTGTATCATGTCTCGTGCAATGTTGTCGCAAAATACATATAGCTATAGCTCCACAAACTTTATATTTTGATCGGATGTCCACCTTTCCGCCATTTTGATGTCAACGCAAGAAACCTACAAAAACACTGCACCGGCGGCGTGGGCCCGAGCGTACGAGCTACTGTCATTTCGCGAAATCATGCGAGTTGACGACCGAGCGACGTGCGAGTGGCGTGGTGGGGGAAGGCCAGTTGCGAGTAAAAACAAAAAATGTTGAAGTAACTCGCTTGCGAGCAACTGTCCCACTCGCACATAACAGTTACTCGTATGATGCGGTCACACAGTGCGAGCTATTGCACCTCAGTAACTGACACGGTCAGCTCGCATGCTAGCTCGCACCGTGTAACCTAGGCTTTAGAGAATTAAGCGTAAACACCTATTATCAGAAATAATATATTTTTAGTATCATAATTTTACTTGGGAATAGTAGATTACTACACGAGGAAGAAAGGCAAAGATTCCGATGCACGAGATGGTTTATCGCGCGAGCGTCAGCGAGTGCGATAATAGTTCGAGTGCATCGAAGGGCCTTTCTTCCGAGGTATGTACTCTACTTTTCATTACGAATATGAGGAAATTACCAAAAAAATTGATGTAAAATTTAAATTTCACACACGAAAATTAGCTGTCTCGCTTTTTTTTTTAAATCGACTAGTTTAATATTGATTAGAAGCAGCTAACGATGGCATGGCGTAGCTGCGTTCCAGATTTAAAAAAAAATACTGACTGGTAGAATGGCTATAAAAGTAGTAGGCATTCTACCAGTAGTTTTTTTTTGATGATGAAAAAATTTAAATAAATAAAATAAAATAAATAAATATAATATAATTAGTGCTAGAGAAGCACAAATTCGTGCAAGAGAGACATAATATCTAGCATCTGATTGAGTTAGAAGAACTTGAACACTTAGCATGCATCGACATGCCACAAAAGAAATGTCAAAAATGAAGTTGACATTTGACAGTTATTTACTTTCCTGCCCTAGGGCAGGAAAGTAAGGACTTCGTGCGTACTTTCCGTGTATGAGTAATGAAAAATATTTTTTAACATACCAACACATACGAGTAATAAGCTTATTTTTAAAATAATCTAAATGACACTATAGTTTGATTGTACCTTTTTACTTTTATATTTTATCAATTTAACTCAAATGATTTAGGTATTGAAGTAGGTATGTTTAAGTCTAAATGCAGAGACTATGATACAAATAAGAATTATTGAATAATAATTGTACGAGCCTCGTACATTGGCCTAATTAATTATTGTCAACCTAGCGTTTTGCGCTAATACCGTAAGTAGCGTCAAAATCATCGAGCAATCAGTTCGCGTTCAGCTATCAATCAAAGCGCGTCTCATTTATCATTATCATCATCAGTTCGTTAATATATCATTTAAAATTTACAATCGGTGTCTGGTATATCGAACTCTTTACCTATTGCCAGGGTGTGCGGACCGTACAATAATCATTTTAAATAAAAATAATTAACAAACATAATCTTCAAATAAATACTCTCACGCCTGAATACTAAAACGCTAATTTAAAATGAGTGTTGATTGTCTATGTCATAATTTGACATTTGTCCATACAAATCTGTTAAAAACCTTGGTTAAAAATAACTTCGTTAGCCTTAAATAAATTAATTGTCGTTTGAGTATTCGGGCATCAGAGTCACGGAGTTTGTATTAGAAGTGGTGGAAGGTGTGCATGATATGCTTTCTAGGCCCAATGTTACTAAAATATTTGCTACGAGTACATAAACCATTTGTATAGTAATTTATGTCCCATGCATTTTGTTTTTAAAAAGTATTCACTTACGAGTAGGTATCAAATGCTTGTAGAATAATGAACCTACGCAGTACAGTGCAGGCAGAAGCCAAATACCAAAATTCTTGGTATATTTTAAACTTGGTAAATCTGAGGTTCGCTGTTATTTTGTTACAATGTTGACCTATGTTGACTAATATTCAAAAAAGTTAACTTTAGTTAATTTTGTCGTAGCGGTACCGTAGACCCCGCGTAGCACTGCCGTAGCATCTGCATTTCAAGTAATTTATAATTTTTAGCTCTTAAATAAGATAAAATACACTCTGCAACCCTTTGTGGATTTCCTAATAGATTAACTTTAAGTGTTATTTTAAATATTACTTGCGAAAAAGTTCGTTGGTAGTTTTTCACCATAAAAATTAAACAGCATTTCGAACGATTTCACGATTCAACTTCACGTAAAATAATCCAACTCCACTTAAATTAAATTGTTGTCCATTTCAGCTCAGTATCTAGGTATGTGGGCTGTGTAATAAAAAATAAAATGCAGATTCCCGCAGGATCAATTTGTTTTTGGTAATCCGCGTCTGGCTGGGAGTGGTCTCGCCCCGCCCCTACTTCTTTCTCTGGCACAGTTTTCTGTCACGCTCTGTACATTCAGCATTATAAAAATATGAAATAAATTGAAAATAATAATTGATATTGTTGTAATTTATAAAACATTATACAATCTACTCATACCTTTTAATAGCATTTGTATTTAAGCCCACTTACTTTTAAAACTTGGACGCGAATTTAAAAAATCTCATTATTCGCAACACAATCTTTCAACAGATTTTTTGTCTAAAGAGGAATAAATGATGTATCAGTTTTTAAAACTATTCTGTATAAGTTTTTACCGAGTGCGGTAATGTTAAAGTGTGAAATATTTGTTCGCGTGGAGGCGTGGTGTAGGAGCGCCCGCCCAGCGCCGCGGCGGCAGTCGTCGTCGGAACCTCGCGAAGGTAACACGTGTTGTAGTGCTCTTCTGTGAACCACTTGACTGCATCCCGACGCTAGAGGTAAGTCAGTTTTATATATTTAAGCTATGTTTTTGTTAGAGCAGCTGTATAGTTTTTTACTCTTGAGTAGGGTAATAATTAATTTAAAAGCCAATAACACAATAAATTATCATTAAAATTCGCTTATTTTTTAAATTAACTAATCATCATAACTTTAAAATCAATTATTCTGACAGTGATACTAAAGTTCGACTTGGATTTGATTTTACGAGTTTTACAATTCCAAGTTTTCTTTGTTTGTAATTATTTTAGGGGGGCACTCATATTCAAGACTTTATTCAGAGTGAAGAAAAGTATTTTTTTCTTGGTACAGTGTATTCCTATTATGTCTTAGCTAAAACGTAGTTAGAAAACTCTAACATTGATTTCAAAGTACGGATATGTTTTTCTAAACTTAATTTGGATTACGTTTGAATTTATTGCCATATCCATTAAACAGGAAGAGGCAAAATTAGGTAAATTTCAGGGTTTCATACCTTTTGTACCTTTTGTTTGTAGTTAGGAAGTTTTGATGTTATACAATCATTTTATTTTGTGAAAAAATATTCATAATTTTAGGTAATGTTTCTTAGTTCTATTTTTTGTGTTACTGTAACTTTATATTATAAATATGGATTTCAAATGATGAACTGAAACGACACGATGAACGACAAATATATTTAATTACGATAAAATTGAAAATTCCCATTAAAACTTTTCCCAAAGTAACTTACCATATCAAATCGTATGGTTTTGCAATAATACAAAAAAAAACCTTCATTTTTCTGATCCCTGATATTGTAATATTTATAAATATCAGGATGGTTCCTAAAAAACTTAAAATTAAATCAATAATAATAATAGGTAAACGAAATTTTACCTCACCTGTTATACTAGTATAAGTAACACTTCAAACCCACAATATAAAAAAGAGAAGAAGAGAGATCTCTAGCTTTGAGAAAATCTCGTTTTTTGGAATTTTATGCGTATAAATAATTTATTTTTACAAAAAAAATTGAAGCTACTCTTCAATCTTATAATTTTTTGCAATGAATTATATTTTTCTTTATAAGAACATTTATTCAATAAAGTTATGAAACTGTACCCTTTAAAACATACATTTCAAGAGGAATCGATATTTTTTAGTTAATTTATAATTTTATACATTCTTCCACAGCGTCCGTCGGTCCTGGTAGATATTGAAAGGGGTTCGATGGCTCGATGTCGGTAGTCTGGTAATACCACTTCTATCTATTACACTTGCGAGGGACAATCAGGACACAATGTGTGGCACAGCGAAGGAAAACACATTTCTGTTTGGTTTCCAAATTCTTATCTTTATGCAGAGAAATATTGGCAGACTCGACAGAAATTACTCTATTTAAAATTAATGAGCAATTTTTAAAATTTTGTTAGAAGAATCTAGGTAAATTCTATAACGTAGGTATACGAAAATCAAAAAAGAGTTGAATAAAATCCGAAAGTCGTTTTTTCCAAGTTAATTAATGAGACTAACGCCCAATTACTGAAACGTTACCTAAATATTTCAGAGAGTATTAACCATTTAGGACGTTCTTACTTATGTTAGATTTGCATAGAAAAACTATTTTTTTTACTCAAATGTAAAGGGTGCCTTAAGCTAAAACTATTGTATGTAGGTACTTACCTACATACAATAGTTTTCAGTTTTTTCAGTATTTGGGTGTTAGTGTTAGGCACCTTTTAAGATTGGAATTCAATTACTTAAATAACTAAAAACAGTCTTCGTTATGACAACTAAAATGTAAAGCATAAAATACATATTTTACTGTAAAAATTATAAGTACATACTAAAGTACATACCTATTATTCCTACACCTATTGTATTAGCCTACTTACTCGCAATTTTTCATATTGGGACCCTTTTATTGAAAACCTATCAAGTACAACCGATGACATAGCTTTACAAAATACAATTAAAACCAGTTATTTTTAAATAACAGAAAACCGTCCACTACACATAAGGGGACACATAAGGGGTTATGGTACAGTGGGTAATTGTTTAAAAAAACAATACCACCCATAGGAGTGATCTTTGGTAGGTAAGTCTTTTTTCTATCACACTTTTTTGTACGATTTTACTTTTCCAAATGCCTTCTTACTTCAACACCCACTAAAAATAGATTTAATTGCATACCACTGAGCATCACGCGGCGATGGGCAATGATTTTATCAGATCTTATTGAAAAAAGTGGGGTGGAAATGTACGCATAGTTGAACAGCTAGCGCACTCTAGTATATTGATTAAAAACACAAGGATATTCCCGATGTGTTTTTAAACTATTGCATAGCTTCTATCGCGGGCTTTGAGCGTGGAGACCGAATCCAGAAATTCCGTAACGAAAATAACCTAACGCTCGTCTCTTTAACTAAGCAACTTGCCTCTAGGTGGCATGCAATAGCTTTACCGCGGCAGTCCCCGAGTGCCACACGGCTTTTTTTATTTTAAACAGATTAAAGTTTATAATCACCACGATGTTTAAATGTCAGGTAAAAACCGTTCTTATTCATTGGTTTAGTAAATTTACGTTAACTAAAACGTGTATTCAATCTATTTATCTTATCATTAGTATTAAATTAACAAATCTTTATGAATAACGAGGTTAGATTTTTTCTATTATTCTCACGGATACTTTCAATATTACTAGGTATATACCTTTTAATAGGTTTTAACCCATTGTCAGCATGGCACTGAATACATGAAGTCAGCAAAATTAAAACCGCATTTAATGAATATGTATTTATTTTAACTTAAAGTAATGGTTAGGTTTATTTAATCAGCGTTCCATTCAGACGTAATCCTTTATTCACAGAGCATGTGAACAAGAATCCCGATTCTGAGTGGTCTAGCTGTTTCCGAGCTGAGCTAAACGCATTCCTTCCGCGCATAAATCAGGCCGTTCGCGTTTCTTTCCCAGTTTCCTTTTATTGCCCACTTATTGGCCTTCAAACTGATATATTCGTTTTATTAGTTCAGACAAAGGATAAATTTACTTTATTGATTTGCTAATCAACTTTTCTATCAGCATACTTAAATTTAATAAAACTCAATGTTAAAATTAAGTACCTACTATAGGTAGTATAGTGTAGATTAGGTCTTATTTTGACTGTTCTGGAAAAAAAACACATCTCGCTTTTTACGATGTAATCGGTGAACATAACATAAAAATACATACAGTGGAACAAAGAACATCCTCCTTTTTCGAAGTCTGTTAAAAACAGAGTGCCTAGGCTAAAGAGTAGGTACCGAGGTAACCTATCATATCCGACGGAGAGTTATCTTTGTCTTCATATTCCGATACCTCGAAACTGGATCCAACGTGATTGATCAATCTCCGCAAAATCTGTTTCTGGAAGCTACGATCGCTGGCAATGGAAACTAGCCTGATAATATAATATAGGTAGGTAGGTACTACACAATGTTCGCAGAATGATGTATAATTGTTTCGAACATGAGTCACGACCTCAGAGCAATCATCTTCTCAAAGTCAGACCTACGAAACCAAAGGGTAACTATATAGGTTAGTATGAAATCCAAAGAATGACTTCTAGCTGGATTAATGCCCCCAAAACCCCATAGATATTGAAAACAGTATTTCGTTTAAAGTTCTTAGAATATAATTGAACTCTTTTCGTGTTAAATCCTAATATTGGTAATTTTTATTTTTATTTAATGGTTATATAAGTAGTTAAACATGCAATAAAAACACTAAAATAACTAAGTTTATTTTTGTAAGTAGATGCAACGTTTGAGCATGAAAAGCAAACCGGTATCGCGGTAGTGAAACACTTTGTTCCACTGTTCACCGCGTGTGTCATCTCATAACGTTTTCATTTGTTTATCTCCTACGGCCGGCACTATTCTTTGTTGTTTACGCATCGCGTCCGTGGAATAGATAGCGCAAGCAACGAGTGCCACCTGGCAAAAGCGCTTAAGCTGGGTGCTCAATTAACCGTGGAGCATGTAATGTATCTGATACTGTATCAAGTGAGTACGTGGGTTCGCCGGATACGGTTCGTCCACACCTACGCACGTACTCGTACTAACTTGATACAGTATCAGATACATTACATGCTACACGGCTACGTGAGTACCCAGCTTTAGAGTCACTTGTTCGCATACTAAGGCTACGAACACACTTGACTGAGATTACGCCGCCGATATTCCGCCGTGAAACGAGAATAGGTACATGTTACTGCAATTAAAAAATAATACAGTGAAACATAGTTCCTCCTAATTTTTTTTGAATTCTATTATAGAGAGCTTTACTTATTGCACTTCTCCTTTGTACCCTTTCATGAAAAACAAGAATCCCGAGTAGGTAGGTATAGGAGTAGGTATCCACATAAAGAGGATCTTTAAGTTATTAACAGAAAAACAGAAATCAAAATTGCTGGAAATTGCTCTCTTCTTACGAAATTGAAGTCCGTTTAGTGAAACAAATAATGCCACTTTTATTTTAACCTTACAAATGTTGATTTTGAGATAAAGCCAGTGTTACCGTCTTAACAACAGCTTCAAAGCAAGATCTTCGGGTTTGTTTGTCTTGTTGACCGCCGTTAACCGCAACAAGAGCCAACATAGTATTTGCGTAGGTGTAGTGCTACGATTGATTAGAACAACAAGACAAACGGCTTGCAACCGCGTCCTTTAAGTACAGTCACCTAGTAGCAGCATCTTTTTACCATATTTATATTTAAAGATTTTCTATTAAATTAGAACTTAGAAAAAGCATGCAATGGTGGCGATTCGGGCGCCACCAAACTAAACTAAAACCCGACTATAATTCTTAAAATTAGCTTTAGAGATTTTTCCCCATTCGCTTGGCACCAAACTAGACTAAAAATCAGATCAGAAACAGATTGCATTTTTAAAAAATCCATAATTATTATAGTCAGTTACTCAACTAAGGTAACTAAACACAACTAAGGTAGAGGGAAAAAGGTCTCGTGGGCGTTCACCTACCCGCTGGTCAGACCAAATTAAAACAATAACAGGACTTACTTTTTCCTCTACCCTAAGACAAGCCCAGGATAGAGCAATGTGGAAGAAGGTTGTTAACGATTCCGTTAAGGCGTTTCAGGACGAGTACGACCTTCAGTAATGAAGATTACGACCAAGAAGACTCAACTTAACTTTAATACCTACATACAACACACATAATATTTGTGGATCATACATAATTTCATATCATTTTATTAATGTAGAGACTGGACGTTTACGAGTTTTCTGCCCATAAAATCTAAATTTACGACACCCACCTCATGTTTTTGCATAATGATTATTACTTTGACAGTACCTACCTATCTTCATGAGCTGAGCTAATTGCACAAAGACTATCCGTGACAATTGTACCTCTACCTATCGGTTTTCGCTGAAGGCAATCAGCTGTTTGACTGTGATTTGCACTTAGTGCAACTTGCAACACCTTGTTTTAGTAGGTGCTACCTACATTGTAATTTTCCCTTATTTACAAACCTTATTTAAAAAAAAAAAAATTGAGATTTTGATCCATCGATCAGATTCATAAGCGAAACTAGCATAAACATACAATGTTTGCTTCTCCTCACTGCGGATTTGTGTTATGCATGCGAATTGTCAGCACAGTGCAGGTTATTTCCCTTCTGAATAGAACATGCATCATACACAGTGTTGAGATTTCAGTAATTTAGAGCGAACGCATAAAGGCTTATAGCACTAACGATTCGAAATGTGTAAAGCCTCGATCGCTAGTAGTCAATATTCGCTGAAAATGATATAGCCACTTAGAACGCTATTGGATGCCAGATGCCAGGTTCCAAAGTACTTTAGCTTTTTGCTGCTGAAACCTTCATTCAAATCCGAATAAAAGCGCTTCTATCGTTAGACTTTCATCACATGAAGACGTTTCTTTATACGTCTTTTTAGATAAAACGAAACGACTTTTTGCGCTGTAATCGAGAAAACCGGGTCTTAGACAAATTTGGCATCTCAAGTGTGAGTTACCTACCTATTTTACGTTACTCCTGTAAAGGCTGGCAACGTAATGCATCTCTGCCACCATGGCTCCCGGCTCGGCTGCAGAATTCTACGGAACGAAACTGAAACCGGACAAATCGCAGTAGTACAAGCTGTACAAGTGATAAACTGGTAGCAATCTATTCGCAACGAGTAGATATTACAGGTACCGCTGCGAACAGACCTTGCGAAGTCTGCGATAGGTATGCTGAATTTCAGAAGGGCAGGTTACAATAATCGGATTATTGGTTCTTGAACCCATTTACATCTATAAAAATATGACCTTTTTAATATTATTTGAAGCTCTTAGAATGATGTAGGTATGTAATAACTCTAGTCAGAACTTTTCTAATCAAATAAGATATTGATAGAAGAGATAGAAATTGATAAACAAATAGTGGGATGAATAATAAGCCTGATAAACCATAAGAATTACACAATTACATTATCATTAAAACTCACCTCTTTAAAAATTTATAAGAAACTGGGTTATAGAGTTATTGAATTTAAAAATGAACGTTTGAATCTTGAATCTGACGAGTAGGTAGGTATCTGGTAGACCACCGAGTGTGCCACAAAACTGTTTATTGTTTCTCTTTGGTCACTTTGCCACCGTATGGCCGATGCATTCAGATCGTTCTGAAAACAAACACTTTTTTCTATTCTTGTGGCAAGTAGCCATCCATCGTACGGTCATTGTTTGTTTTTCTGCCGTTTTTATAACCACTTTCAATAATTGCTTTTACAATGAAATAATAAATCTAGCTACGTTTAATTTGGTGCTGTGCGCTTCAAATTGTGCCATGCGAATAATTTATAATGTTTGTATCTAATATGGATAGTCGATTGTTATACAAGGGATGAAAATAACCTATAAAAGCACGATGGTTAATTAGTTCGAGTAAATTAATAACTAGGATTAATTACAGCGGGTACCTACCGAAAGTTCTGAAATCTAATTTCGTAGGTAATGTGGTGTGTTTGCGGTGGATGCACTACCTACTTAGAAGGAAATTGTCTATGCTGATGATTCATGAATATCATTTACCTATAAGGTACTAGATCATCCTAAGATGGCTATCCCTACCTGCGATCTAATTTGCTAGCGAGTTCTTACTTCTTAATCCCAGTTCCTAATTCAAGTCTTCCATGGCAGAGCTTCTGAGCCAACATGGAGGGTTTTCTGCATCACATGGCACCGCAGTTCCTGCACCCAGCACTGCAGAGTTTTGGTTGTGGAGCTTTCCGGCCAATAGGGGGCGCTTTCCACCCATTATACCCTGGCAAGGCTTTCGCAAGGCACCTGGGAGAGCAATATGCCCTTGGGCAGAGCGTTGGACAAGCGCTTAGGGTAAGACGTCTTTGTTTATTTATTCAAAAATCAGTTACGAGTGATGTTTTTCTTTTATTTAACTTTCACTGTATGTGTTGTGTATATAACTCGAAAAACAAAGTGACGTCCAATTTATAGCATGATGTAGCATACCTAATCGTCCTTATTTATATTTAGTAGGTAATTTAGGTATTAAAGGAAGCGTCATCTTTTCTTATTCTTTTTTTTGTCTCTTTCGTTTAATGCGCTTCCATTCTGCTCTGGCATGACATTAGAATTAGAGTAGGTATAGGTCGCGCCATGTAAAAAGAACGCTAGCTGTCAAGCTGCGCATTAGACAAATTTGTGTTGATCATAATATCGCAAACAGGTTTTGAAAAAAATGTGATCGACTCTGTGAGCAGAGTATAATAGCATTAGTAATGTGACAGAGCGTGCGTGATGAGACAAGCACCCCGCCGCTGTACCGTCACGGGTACGCGGCGCGGGACGATACCAGCTCGCCGGGCTCCGCCACCTCGGCCTCCCCGCGCCCCTGCAAGGACGACGAGCCCCCAGCCCCGGCTACCTGCACAGACTCCCATGACTTCTTCTCGCGTGAGTACACATATGGTATGACTAGCTGCTCCCCGCGTAAGTCCCATTCCCACGGAAATATCGGGATAAAAGGTCTCACTCGCCATCCTTTTAACTATCACCACTTAAAAATCACGTAAATTCGTCGCTCCGTTTTGCCGTGAAAGTCGGATAAACAAACAGACAGACAGATACACACACACACACACACACACACTTTCCCATTTATAATATTCATATATAGGTAAATATACAGAGTGAGGACTAAGAGTTTCTGTATCAAAGTTGCGTTTCTTGGGTGCCGAATTTATTTTATGCTGCATAAATCACTCATGTGGCCAACGATGATCATGGTGCGTTGTGCACCTTGGCCACGAGTCTGCAGTGGAGAATTTCCGTCTGAGACAAATGGAGACAACTAAGTAGGTACCATCTACCAAGACGAAATAGACAACGTGGTAAGCGGTATAAAAAGGGATAAATTGCTTAGTGAAAGGTTAATCAAGACACGATGTTTTCTCAGCGGATGGCGAGCGCAAGTCATCGTGTGGCGTGTGCGGCGCGCGACTAGGGCCCGGCGTGGCGCAGGCGCACTTTCTGCAGGAGCTCCAGCATCTGTACAGCCTGAGCGCGCTGCCCAGAGACGCCTCCGCCCCGCCCACGCACGCGCTGCATCATCAGGATGAAGACGCTCGCTGGGAGGTAAGAAAGCTAAACGTGGCGGTAATGCGTTGTCAACTCGCGCTCGACGTGGACTAGCGCACTATAAATTAACGCGACGTATCGAGACGCACGATCTTGAGCATAATTCTAACAAACCTATATATTTGGTCTGTTCGTTGCCTGCCCCTTTTCTGATTTTGTCTACTATTTCTAACCATCCATAGAAGTAGTAGATCTTTGACATCTTTAAGATCTTACTTTCAATGTTGTCCTTTCAAAGTTTGGTGTTTATCTAATGAAGATATACGGAGTTATGAACAAAAAACACTTGTTAAATTGCTTAGACGTACCAGCGCATCCGCGCAAACCGACAGCGCCGACTGAAGCTGCGCACGCGCAAGCGTCACCACACGGTCGAGAGCATGCTCGGCTACGACCTGGACGAAGAGAGGCGAGACGAGCGCCCGAGAGAGACCAGGGCTTACGACGCAGAGGACGAGCCGGTTGATGTGGAGGGAGATTCACTCGGCTGGCCTGATGCAGCCATCAACGTAGATGGTGAGTGGACCTGTTCAGCGAGTGAAGAAACTAGTGGCAAGCTGGATCTATAGTCTAAGATTTTAATTTGCATTATGAAAGGCCTTAGTTAGTATATTCCAAAATTGAGGTAACTTATTTTATAGGTGGAAATTTTGAAATAGTATCACTAATATTGATCAATGGTCTAATGTTACAGAGAAGGAGCAGCGCAATGAAGAAGCCAAGCTGCACCTGGGCTACGCCGAGGACCTCGAGATCTCGAGCACAAACGACGCGATGCAATCGCCAGAACGCGTGAGGTATTTTTTGTCTAGGTGTCTTATTTAAACAATCTTTATGCATTGTTATGTTATAGTCTATCTATAAAGTCCTGACATGAATGTTTGAGGAACTAAAATTATTCGTGTATCTGGCAGCACCAAACAAAGGTATAACAGCTGTCGTCAGCTGTCATCGAGTGAGTTCAAGAACATATTTTCCTCTATTTTTTATTGTTTTCTTAGTTAAACTGCAATGAAATGAAACCGAACTACGCACAAAAGTATCACAAATAAGTAAAGTAAATGAGAGTGACACGCGGGAAGTGATTTTTAAGTTTTTAAGCAATGTTTAGCGGAATACCAAGTTGGACATATTTTGTGGGATTTGGATGATTTAAATGGGCGAACAGCATCTATAACGGGTATGTAATCGTTTTATTGGTTGTTTCTAATCTGCCTGAAGTAACAAATTGACCTAAATTACGATTTAGAGACCAAAAAAGGCATTGTTTACATTGCACATTTTAACGTCAGATTGAACATCACAGTAAGTCATGTTGTAGTGAGACCATCTAATCTTGATACATTAAAATGGCACACAGTCTAGCTACGTTTTCTGCCTACCTAAGTATTTAAAATTTTAACTAATTGCTTTATGTTTAAAATGCTTTTGATTACCTACTTTCAGTATTTTTTTTTTAATTTTCAGGTAGGTAAATCAGAAAGTACCTACGGTTAGGCGAATTCAAGAATGATGGGAAGTTTGAAACTGCTGTGAAACACAGTAGGGTCTGCCAAGAAAGCAATGGACAATTTTAATATTTGTGCACTACGGCAAAAAATAAAATTCTTATAAAAATGACAATGAAATCCAATTTTGTTTCATTTGCCTTCACCTATGTATGTATGAACACTCAACAGTTTAACCTTTTAATCCAACATTATTACACAGATCTTATCTCATACAACATTATCTATAAGCACAAGATTTAAAAAATAAAACATGCCTTCCCAAATTCCCACCTAAAAGCTGGTAGGAACTTTTACATGGAACGAACTGCAAGTATCAAAATCAGTAGTCACACTATAGGGTTGCTATATACATTTTAGCAGCGCCCTCATTTATTGTCACGACTTTATGGACAGACTATACATTACAACTCGTATCGTTAACGCACAGATATTAATTTTGAGCATGAAATTGCACCATTCTACTATTTTGTTTAATCCTTCTAATAAATCACTACCTACTCTCGTTAATTACTTGCATGTGCTTATAGTTTATTAACCTGTCTCTGAAAAATATACGAGTATATTAAAGGTATACGAGTATACCTACTATACTTACCTATCTATCCTATCTAGCATTATTTGAAATAGGTAAATAGGTAAAGAGGCTGTATTTTATATGTAAGCTTGTTCAACACCATCGTCTCATACTGGTTGGTCTTATTCGCACGAAGAAGTATGAATCAATGATCGAGCTAATATCTGCCAACCGACCGACGACATGCGTAAGAAAATACATTTTATACGTTTTTCTATTAGTGTTGTATATTGTTTCTGAGCAATAAAGTCATACTCTTTGTGCCACAAAATAATGATCTCTTAGCCAAATAAATATCGCGCAACGACGAAGACGAAGTCTCCGTCAACAAAACAAATTTTCTAGGATTGAGACACCGAAGCCGCTTTCGCTGGAGTGCGCCAAAGGCGAGGCGGATCGTCCTGCGGAGGTGACGACCTCGGAGTCGTGGGGCGCCGGCGCAGGCGCGCCCGACGCCTGGCCCGCACTTGCCGCGGAGGCCTATATCCACGCGCAGCGCCACAAGATCGACGGCGAAAACATACCGTCATCTACAGACTCTCGCAACTAAACAGTTTGCGACCTTGTTCCCAACGAGTCTCATCGTCATCTGTCACGCTGTAACTTCTTGACTAACTACTTCGCTTATTTAATTACCTACCATACTGCCAATTTTGTAGTGGGAATGTCACTCGACAGAAAATTTTCATTGGGGAATTTCCAACCATTCACGCTGAATACGCTGATACTCGTTGGGATCAGAGATGGGCGGGTGGGTAAAAATTCGGGTGGGTAAAATAGGAAGGAATTGGTAAAATAGGTAAAAATGAATAAATACCCATTTATACCGGGTATTTTTTATTTATACCGGGTAAAAATTCGACATGTATTTTTGAATTATTTAATGTTAAACATATTATGAAATATTATAAATTATTATGAAAATAAGTAGTAAGTAGAGTGTCATTGATATTACACAGGAAAACCCTTAATTTTTGGTCTAAAATATGATTTCATTAGATAAATAAAATCGACAAAAATTTCTTTTAAAAGTCCACTTAATTGTGATTCGTGTAGGTACCTTTGTAATAACTTAAACCTGAATAAGAATAAAAAAAAATTCATCATCCTCCTGCCCTTATCCCACTATGTGGGGTCGGCACAACATGTATTCCTCTTCCACTTCCCTCTATCAGACGTCATCTCAGCACTCACACCTTTCTTACTCATGTCATCCCTAACACAATCCATCCATCTTTTCTTGGGTCTACCTCTAGACCTATATCCAATCCATCCACATTCATATCAAGTACTCTCCTAGTAACATGACATTCTTCCCTCCTCATAACATGAACATAACCTATTACTTCTCATCTTTTCATTCACTGGAGCTACTTTCACACTTCCTCTTATATACTCATTCCTTATCCTGTCCATTCGCATCACTCCACACATCCATCTTAACATTCTCATCTCAGCCGCATGTATTTTTCGTTCATCCGTCCCTTTCATAACCCAACATTCAGATCCATACATTACGACAGGTCTAACGATTGATTTGTAAATTTTCCCCTTGAGTTTAAGGGGCATACGTGAATCGCACGTTGTTCCGGAGACCTGTCGCCATTTCATCCATCCCGCATTTATTCTACTTCTTATATCCCTGTCTATCTCACCATCATTCTGTATGACAGAGCCGAGATACCGAAAATCGGAGCAGGCTGGTAGGGATACACCGTCTAAGGCAATATGGACAAAATTGGAGGGACCACCGAAGTCGCAGAACAGGTGCTCCGTTTTGGTTCTGCTGATCTTCAATCCGACACTCTCCAATTTGTCCTGCCATTTTCCCAACCTGCTCTGTACCTCTGCTGCGTCTTCACCAACAAGCACAATGTCGTCGGCGAACAGCATGCACCAGGGTGCCTCCTCCTGTATGTTTAATGTCAGAGCATCCATTACCAGGAGGAACAAATACGGGCTTAACGCCGATCCCTGGTGCAAGCCTACAGCCACATCAAACTCGTCGGTAACTCCAGCTTCGGACCAAACACGCGTACAAGCTCGACTGTACATTGCCCGAATAAGCTCTACATACTTCCCAGGTATTCTTTTCTCTTTCATCGCCCACCACAGAACCATACGGGGTACCCTATCATACGCTTTCTCCAGGTCGATGAATACCATGTGCAAGTTTTTATGTGCACTTCGGTACTTCTCGCACAGTTGGCGTAAGGCGAATATGGCATCAGTTGTTCCGCGACCTGGCATAAACCCAAACTGGTTCTGTGATACCTCACTCTCATCTCTCAATCTTCTCTCTAACACTTTCTCCCAAACTTTCATACTGTGTGACATAAGCTTAAGAATAAGAAAAAAAAAATTAACAATTTGATTTTTTTTTAAATATAAACTTTTTCAAGTATCTAGACTGAAACTAACAAATAAAAGCTTAAAATAGTTCGATTTATCTCAAAAAAATATGTACTGCATTTTTACCAGGTATTAATTCTAAATGGGAAGGTATAAATAGCTTCTTTATAAGAATTTATGTAGCTTAGACTTTTTTCAAGTGTGTAGAATAAAAACGAACAAGTAAAAGCTAAAAATAGTTTGATGAATCTCAAAAATTGATGTATTGAATTTTTACCCGGTATTAATTCTAAATGGGTGGGTATAAATGGGTATAAATGGGTAAAAACCCAATGTTCGGGTTTTTACCGGGTAAGCGCCCATCTCTGGTTGGGATAAACTTTCATCTTTTTCAACGAGTCACACCACTACGAGAGATGTATGAAGCGGTGTCGAAAAGTGAGGAGACTCAGCAGGCTGCACATATCTTGCCTCTACTGCTCGTATCATCAGCTTGCCAGTCAAAGCAAAGACCACATCTACGCCTACCTCCGCCCAGCTCAATCTCATGAGGCATCTCCGTAAATAACGAAATATTTAGATAACAAAACATGTGAATAACCAAAATCTACTGTTTTTTTAGAACAACTCCGCTCCGCTCGATTCGACTGTTTTCAGGCAAAGAAAATACTGAAGTTAAAGATTAATAATTATTTTAAATTTCATGTATTCTGTTACAACTTTTGGCTATGCCTCAGTTATGGCGTTATTTACAAGATGATTTAGGCAAGAATTGGCTGCAGCTGAAACTTTATAGGTAAGTTAGGTTTAATAGCTAATGCCCAGTCACCTTGCCTCGAAATGAGATACTTATTTATAGTAAACTAGAAGTTCTCTCACGATCTCTTATTCCGAAGCTAAACCCCTAAACCGGCATTTTAGTGTAAATTGATCAGAACGTAGGTATTATTTTGCAGTGTTAGATAAGTTCACAGTCATAACACATTTCACATAGCAATAATACAGTTATTATACCTGTAAAGTATTTATTAGGAGTCTATTTTTGCAGTAATTTTAAAATTATTTAGGTACTTATATAAATAGGTACTTATCGCAAACATAATAGATAAAACATCAATATAGAAATTTCAGTAGAGATTACAAAACCGTTAAAAACTTAGTTATTTTTGTAAATATGCGCTGTAGCACAGATAAAATAATACTAGGTTCGCTGTAGGTATACCTAAGTCTTCTTGTTGGCCTCTTGCTATTTTAAGATCTTGGGACCCTGGCCTTCGTTACCCTTGAATACCAAAAGTAAAGTCGTTTTAACAAGAAATTCAATACATGATTTCAACATTATTTTATGTATAATACTCAGACCAAAGGTATAATAGTATGAAAAACAGTTTTTGTGAATATAAGTAACAGAATAGTTATATCTAGTAATATAAATCATTTAATAGTAATTTGTCGCACCTATTCACTTTATAGATACATAAGTCATCCGATTTAGAATGGAACTTTGATGATCGCGCGCATGTTTCTGATTATGTAGTACCATAGTATTGTACCTATGCAGATTGCCGTCGGTCACAACAGCGTGTCTATATCCCAAAATAAAATAATAATCTATCGTAAAAATAGTTATGTAAATAGTCAAATTTAGCCTCCTTATGTACAATGTGTGTTATTAATAATAAAGCTATGTATCGTTCTAACAAACGAACAATTTTACTGTTGTGTTCGTATCATGTTGTAGTTAATTTATTTCGAATTAGTCTTTAATGAAATTATAAGAAGTGAATGTTTAAATCTCTCTTGTAAAACATGTAATGTTATATGTGTAAATAAATAAACTAATGTTTACAATTTTCTGTTATACTCAGTAGAGTTGCATCTAGGTTTAATTATTTCAAAAATAATCGTTTCAGAATACACTTTAGAAGTAAACATAATTTTTATGTAGGTACAACTATACAACCAACCAGGGATTGTAAAGCGGTGACATTTTTGTTTTGTATACCTACCTACATACAAAACCAATGACATAATACCTTTAACGACATCATTATCATCATTCCCCTGCCCTTATCCCATACTAGGTGGGGTCAGCCCAAGATGTTTTCTTCTAGTATACCCAAGGAGTTGACGTCAAGCAGGCAGCCGGTCGTAAAATTATTAGCCAACACGTTACAACATGGGTAGAAAATAATACCTAAACGTTTATGACTTCGACGGCATTCGAACCCGCGAGTAAGTAAGTACCACGAGATCATAATACAAAATAAACCTGAAAGTTTGAAACCTTTAGGTAGGTACACACAGGTCATGGTGGCTGGAAGTTTTTAGAAAGATTGAGATCGCAGAAAACTTGAATAATAGCTATTTAATTGCGTCTTCTATGCCACACGATAAAACATGGTGTATTTTCGAGTTATTAACTTTTTTGAGAATGCGGAAGTTTAAGAAAGAGTAGGTATGTTGTTAGACTTTTGTAATCGATAAACACATATTACGCGAAAGGCCCTTCGTGGCCAACTTAATACACCTTGTCAACGAATACTCATTATAGCCTTAGAATTCTCTAAGCTTAGAAATAGCAGACTTTTCTTCTTGAAACCCTTCACGTATTCTTAATTTTCGTCACTGAATCCAGTTTTAACGTTAATTACTGCTAGATCTGCCCGATTCCTGGATTGCAATCCCTACAAATAGGTACCTTACATACCATCGAACAGTTAGCGCTTAAACTTAATAGTGTCCTTAAAAATAAAATACTGAGTATGAATTAAAATACTGAGTATGAAATAAATCTTTATATTATGAGCATCTCAAACTTTTTCTACAATAAAATAAACATCACAATTTATAATCGACGTAACAATTCTATTAAATTTGGCGACATCAGCCGATGGTTTGGCTTTATACATTTTATTAATAAAAAATAACCTAGGAACTGAAAATTAGTCCAGATTAAGTATCTACTACTACTAGACTGCGTTTCCTTATCATCTAGTTAAATTATCATACAGAAATCGGGCGGCGGGCGTCGTCGTGTGAGGAGCGAGACTACAAGTTTCAGAAAATCATCTCATGTTGACCATCCCTAAATACTTTACATACTTGTTCTTATTTTCGTGTCTAAATACTTTCACTTGGTACATGTTAAAGATAAATAAAAATAATATGCAAAGTCATACAATGATTATGAAATTAGAGAATATTTAGCGTTTGTCCTGAAACTGCCCCATTTCTAACGAACAATTTACATATTGAATATTACCAGCGGGATCTGATTAAAATTGATGAGTTAAAATTTACCGATCAGATCAGTTAACGTTAAAAAACATAGAAGCGGCTTACAGAGGAAACAGTTTGAAGCGCGAATGAAGAGCCTAATCAAAATATAAGACTTTTAACTGCGCGTAACAATCGTCAAATCATAAATACCTAGTATTGATTTTCAATTCTGTACGAAACTGTTGTGTGAAAATGTTTTCCTTCAAGGGAATGCTTCTACGTTTTATTTTGAGTTGTTAACTGTTTTAAGGAAAAATCTAGCGCAGCAATTTAAAACAGACCAGTGAATGGAACTTAGTCGCCTACATTGAGCTTAAATGTGGAATGTCGGTAGCCCTCTTCGGCGGTAGAAGCAGAAGCTCGGAGGTTCTGATCTCCTTCTCCTGGCGATCTATACTCTTGGACAACCTGTTAATAATACAATTCTAGTACATCTTACTGACGTTAATATTTATCAACTACACGCGAATTAATATTTAGCGCGTTTAGTTGGCAACGTTTGGGAAGATAAAGGAGATGTTCCAAAGTGGTATTTTATTCTGATGAAAAAAGAAGCAATACGAATTAAACATAATTGAAAACCTAATTTTTTATACTATCGGATGTGAACAAAATCATATTTTTTTAATCCCACGATTTTTCTACAAAAAATATTTAAAAAGTCGCAAATTCATCCACTACGGCCACACTGAACCACAATAAAAGGGCTAAGATGAATGTCACTGTCATATTGAGTGAGACGTTATGTCAGTATCAAATGGATTTTCCGATCATCATTCATTCTTTTCATTCAGTACTGTCAATTGTATTTGTATTGACGTTGACAGTGATGGAACTTTTAAAAATGTCATTATTAGAAACACAAAGTTGGAGTGAGACAAAAACTCATTTTCATAGAGATCGTATGGCACTATCTCTTTCTTGAGACGCGTTAGAGGGTTGCAAGCAAAACTTTTTTCAATGATTTTTTTTAGAAAAACCCGGGGTAGGAAAAATACTAAAAAATAATAAATAATCATGAAATAGTTATATGTTTAATTACGTATAGTTTTTATCTTGCTTCTTTTTCCAAAATATTTTAATACCAGCCCCCATACATTTTTGGAACATCTCCTTTCTTTATAATTTTTTTGACATTTGGCTTCTCTGTTTGATAAAAAAACAAAAAAGGAGATATGTAAGTTTATGAATTCAAATAACGTTTTCTTAGTCACAAATCTAAAGCTTCCTATAAAGCTTCCTTCCTTACTTCCTTCAAGTACTTTTCGACTTATCCCCGATTTGTACACTCGTACTCTCGGTACAGTCGCGCGTACTCAGTTAGAACTTAGGGCTCGCAGCTGCCTTCCTTCAAACACTTGTCCACTTGCTTATACTCTTGGTACAGTCGCGCACTCAGCTAGAGTTCAACGTACCTTACGAATATGTTCCTCCCTCGCCGCCAGTTCAGATGACAGCTCGTCTCTACGTCGCTCCAGTCCCGGCTCGCAACTCCCTTCCTTCAGACACTTGTCCACTTGCTCGTACTCTCGGTACAAGCTGGCGTACTCCGCAAGACTCTGCTTGGCCTCTTGGCTGCCCGCGCCGGCGCCGGCGCCGCGTCCTTTCGATGTCGCGCCGTCAAAGTCTTCGCGATTCGTCGCCAGACTGCTTAAGTGGAAGTACGTTGAATATACGTGAGTTAAGATGTGATATGTTTAGTAATATTTTAATTTGAATAATCTATATAATTAGAGACCATTAATTAAAATTGTTATAAAAGAATATTAAAAATCTATCCACTATTGAGTATTGACGAAAAACACTGAACATCTATGAAAGTAAAAGCATTTCCGTTCAAAACTTCAAATATCCTCTTAAAATCCTCGAATACTTTTTAGGGAACCTAAAATAATCCATTGCTAGAGCCCGACAACACTCACTTGTACATAGAAGTGTAGAAGTAGTGCGGCCGGCTAATGGCGCGCAAGAACCTCGGCACCATTCCCTCGCCCTCTCGATACAAGTTGAGCAGGCGACTGTACGACATGTACTTATACGAGGGCAGTCGCAACAACCGCGGCCCGAGCTTTATCACGTTGATCTCTCGGTTATCAAGTGACATACTTTGCTGAAAACATTCATTGCTAGACGACCTCTGTGGCGCAGTGGACCAAGGCCCGCCTCAGACGCGGAGGTTGCGGGTTCGATCCCCGCTACGGGACAAATGTTTGTATGTTCTGCAGATATTTGATCCGTGTCTGGATGTTTTACATAAATTCTTTAATTCTTTATTTCAAAAAATTAACTATAACATAACAGAACAATTCCAAATCATTATAGCTAACAAATAAAATGGCATTAGATTGCTGAGACTGGGGTCTGGGACTGTATGATGCTGTGTAAAATGTCCAAGGATATTTATTTATTTGTTCATTTTTTGGTCTAAGAGGCAAAACGAAAAAAAATATTAAACTGACTTTAAATTTGTAGAAAGAGATAGTTTTTTTGTATTTTCGAGATACATTTCTGTTCATAACTCCGAAAATTCTCATCAAAATCTCAAAATCTGAGGACCACGTCGGGAATGTATCTGAATCTTTTTGAAGAAGGTTAAAAATGAGTCGAATTAAACAGCAGTAATGTGCAACAAAAGAAACCTACGTTAGGTCTGCAGGCTTTTAGGGTGATATACCTATATACCTATAATGATGATGATACCATGTGATGTACTAACTACTAATTCTGTCATCAACATTATTTATCTGTCTTCAGATATTGAGATGGGTCTATTTTGGTATGGTATACAAATTGTACTACAGTTAGAATTAGCATGATCATATAAAGCAGCATACTAACAGCAGTAGCACTCTTTGTCCCATAAGTTGAAACGTGGCCTAAACCTGAAAATAAAGTTTCCAGAATAACATTCCAGAAGTAACATTGAGAGATATTTGAATTACCTACTGACGAGTGCATTATGTCGGGCGTAAGTTAAGAAATTTACAAAACAAAAAAGCAAAATCAAAGCTGAGACTGTCCGAAATATAACGTCTACTTCGATTATAAGTCGCGTAGATAATTTTATTATGTTTATGTGTTTGTATAAGTAGGCACTACGTACCCATGTGATGAGCTATGGTAAGTGGTATTCCAGACAGAGGCTGCTGTACCTTTAAGCCGTTCAAAACCTGAAATTAAAAGAATAATTATAAACTAGAACGCATGACGAAAAGTTGTTTTTTGTGTTAGTGTGCTTTTGTTGCACTAATTACGAGTATGAATTCCTCACTCATATGATGTCTTGTTTACTCCTTAGACCGATTCTAACGCAGCAAGAATCGGTTGCTTTCGTTAGAACTTTGTTGATCAAAGTTGAATCAACGTGTTGCGGAGTTGCTGTCAAGATGTTGCTGGCAACACTGCGTGTTGCAGAGTTGATAGCGTATTGATTTGACAACCTGTATTGATTTGCTAGCAACATTCTCGCCGCTCACCAACAATGTTGATCAAACTGTTCCTAAACAAATGTTTACCATGGCTTTAGTTAGACAATCCCCGTTCTGTGTGTAGGTCTCACCTGCTGGATATTAACGCCGATGTTATGCGAAGGGGCAGTGCTCTTGCTGACCACAAAAGGTATGTTCGTGTGGTTCGAGTTTCCGTAGTAATGTCGCACGCCCGCCTGTTTCATCTGCGAAGCGACGGTTGGCAGCTCGTAGCGCCGACTGCGGTACTTTACGCGGCGGGGTGGCCGATGTACTTCCTGAAATATTATTATTTAAAGCCTGTTGTGTCCCACTGCAGGGCCAGGCCTCCCTTCTCTCCTTCCACGTTCCTTTCCTTCACTCACTTCTAAAAAAATATAGAACTTTAATATTATAATAACGCGAGTAAGAGACAGGCCGAGAAAGCGTTGGCGGGTCGCCAAGGATAGAGGTCAGTGGAAGATTTTGATTATTTTTTATCCTTGATTTTTCTTGTAAGTACCTACATAATAAAATTCGAGTATAGGTACCCACCTTCTTAGACTCCGCCGGCGTGACGTCTTCGAGTGGACCCGTCGTTGCGTCGTCAAACTGAGAGTCCACTACTGAAATTACAGATATGTAAATGTAAATATTAGATATCCATCACATAAGATTCCTAAACATCGAATCGACAACTGCGCATCTTGTCCCCTCAGGGTTATTTTTACGTGATAAGTTTGTTCGTTCGTATGAGCAAGTGGCCAACTCTGATGACGAAGCCGAAGTTTTTACGTGATTTTTGACCTAACTGCCAGCTAGGTCAGGTAGATATTTGACATTTCTTCTATACAAAATGTGTCAAATATCTACCGACAGTAAGCAAAATCGGAGATAAACCGGTTATTGAGACTGGTAGTAAGTATACCTTTCCTAGTTTGGTAGTTAGAACGCGCGGCGGGCACTGGCCGCCTGCGCGCCTCGGGCGGCGGTGGGCTGGCGCGGCTCTTGTTAAACAACTCCACCACGGGTCGCTCCTCAGGCGGATTCGCTGGAAACAGAAAGAAACAAAAATATGTTTATTTCGTAGGACCTCAAGGATAACTCAAAAACGTAGTCTTATAGGCTAAGTGACTCATTGCCTCAGGCAAGAACCTGGTGGTCCTAGGTTTTTTTTAAAAGAGATCCCTTAACAATCTAAATAGTCAAGCTACAGTTAATAACAGAGAAGCACTCTGTTATTAATTGCGATCACCCATCCAACTTGTGACTGCTCAGAACGTTGCATAACTTCTACAATAATAAGTGTCATTAATGGAGCAGCTGCACGCTTCCGAAAGTTATAGCACGTTTGACAGTTCCGGCTTGTTAAGTTACCGTTTCAACTTTCTTCATGTGATTCGTTTTCAGTGGCTCAATTCTGGTGGAGCCACTCAATTATACGAACACACATACGCCTCGGTGAAATCTATACCTACTAGTAGATATAATAAAAGGGAAAGTGTGTGTGTCTGTCTGTCTGTCTGTTTGTTTGTCCGTCTTCCACGGCCAAACGGGGCGACGAATTGACGTGATTTTTTGTGTGGTGATAGTTGAAGGATGGCGAGTGACGTAAGGTACCTACTTTTTATCTCGATATTCTCGCGGGAACGGGACTTACGCTGGTGAAACCTCGGGGCGCAGCTAGTATCACATAAATGAAATATTTGCTTTACCAAGATTCTGATGTCTGCAAGACACACGGTTGCGGTGCACCGGCGACGACATCCGGACCTCTGAGTTATGCTCAGCTTGGCTTTCAAAAGGCTTACTGGACCATTTTGAAACTAAAACATAAAACAATATTGAGTGTAAGAATGGCTTATTAACATTCACAAAAAAATATGCTTAGGTACAATGATAAGCAATCATAAAATAAATCCTTACAAATCATTCCGTTTACCTATGCTAATTATACTTCATTTCTTGAAGCGAGCTAATAGGAAGAAAAAAGTGTTTGGTCGTATTTTATTAAATTTTAAATAAATATATATATGTACTTACATATATTTTATATTATTATTATTATATTATAGATTACTTATATATATTTATCATTATTGTATTTGTATTATTTGTATTATTATTAAACTAAGGGCCGGCGCCCATTATCGGCATCGGCAAGGAAAAGGATTTTAGGTGGCAAATACCAATATACTTTAACATAATGGCAATAAAGTAGACTAGAAATTTCCGTGTTATGTGGTCGTAATAACAAAAATACCGCTTCGGTATGCTTAAGGCTGCATTTCTACTTTATTGCCATTATGATAAAGTATATTGTTATTTGCCACCTAAAATCCTTTTCCTTGCCGATGCCAATAATGGGCGCCGGCCCTAAGACACCTAGAAAAAGGTGTCCTAACAAAAATACAACAAGAAAAGGGTATAACTTATTCCAAATTGTCCACGCCTGAATGCGCGGGAGACACAGTTCACAAAACGTAGCGCTATCTAGGATTTTTATTAGCAGCGCCATCGAACATACTCCTATTAACATCATTCATAATGTTATCATTCATTAATCATTCCTAATGAGGAGTCATTACATGACAGTCTTACCATCTTTAGAAGCGTCCTTTTGTCTTCGCCTGTTAGCAGAGTATTTAAGGTGACTGCGTTCCGCCGGCTTGCTGTGATTCACTATGGAACTGTAAAAATTTTTAATTTACAATAGGTAGAAGATTGTCACTAGCAAATAAGAACCTTTTTATTGAAACGTATGAATATTGTGAAAAATAAGGCAGCGTGCAAACGTGATCACTTTTGTGACAATATTTGATTCCAATTGAACGATACTCGTTATACGAAATACCTAATGCACGCTTTGCGCATGTATGGGTAATAATAAACTTGACGATCTACGATCTCAGACCAAATAAAAAATATATGATAATATAAATAACAAATAAAAAATATATAATAATAGACCAAATAATAAATATTTTTTATTTGGTCTGAGTTGACGATCAAAAAGTTTTTGGTGTCGGTGACAACGAAAGTTTTGTGACAACTTTTGGGGTCAGCTTTTGTTGGTTTTGTTGGTTATTACTGAGCGCTTCCATGCTTCGGAGGGCATGTAAATTGTCGGTCCCGCGTCACCAGAGATGGCTACTTGCTCATACGAACGAACGAACTATAACTAATTCAATATCCATATTCGTTGATCCCTAGTGGGGTGGGTGGGACCGGGCGTCAGGAAACTTTATAGTGTGATTCAAATGTATATATAAATAGTACATACAAATCGTCGTGCTGTTGTCCATAGAGATCCGAGTCCGAGTACTCAGCGACGAGATCGTCTTGTCCACACGCCACCTCGAGCGGTTCGCCCATAGATATCTGCACGCCTTGCCCACACCTACCTGCAATTCGTGGCAAAGAATGGCCCACATTCAACAAGTATGCCACCTATGTAAATGCCCCATTGATGGTGAGAATACTTTGAGTATGTCACCAATGTAATAAGGTGAGTAAGGGGGTGATGAGGGGTCCAAGTTTTTTTTAACTGTTGATTTTTCAAACTCAATCCGCGAGTAATTGTTTTGTAAAATTGCAAAACATGTGACGTAACACAGGAGTCTCACCGTGACCGTGTGACGTACTTTATGAATGGCCCGCAAACATAATTATTATAGGTGTTCATTTTAAATATCACTTATAGGTACAATCGTCCATCGTAACTTACCACTGTCGCCATCGGCATGGGTCCGTCCCGGGAGTGATTTGTAAGGTTTCAGGGAAGGCGTGACTTCTTTTTTCTGTAATCAATAAATTTATCTAGACATCCTCACGCCTATACAAATATTAGTGAATATTTTCTGAAGTAGGTACCTAAGCTAGTTGATTCAATCGACTCGAAGAAGTATAAAATAGAATAGAATAGTAAAAAGTTTATTTGGTACCTATCTATATAGGTACAAGCTTACAGTAAAAAAACATTGAATGCATTTACCTATCTAATAAATGAATCAGTTATCATTGACGCAGTGTGAAATGTTTTAGAAAGAAAAACTAGTCCTTGTTTTCTTTCTGTCGAAAGATGCACAGTATTTCCTAATTTTTACGATTTTTTGGAAGACATTTTCGCAGAAGCAGAAAGCACTCGAACGAGCGAACGACCGACAACAACCAATTCACTAGAAGAAAGAAAGTGAAACCATTCACTAACCTGTTCCTGCCTGGGTTGTTTATAAGCGCGTCCGTATGTGCGCACTTGTCCCAGCATGCGGTGTTGCTCAACCGTGGCCGGGTCGAGGTACCCACGCGTGGGGTTGGGAGGGACCTCCAGTCGACGCACGCGCGGGTTCGCCTGCTGCAACACCTCTGTAACCAGCAATACTGCCTCGGTATTCCCAACGCTGTATTATGTTATCGCGAACTGTACCTACGTCCGTCCGTTCGTGAATCGTGGCCAAGTTTTTTAGACCGCCTTCAGGCCTAACTACTTTAAAAGCCGGGACCGACAATTTAACGTGCCCTCCGGAGCACGGAATCGCTCAGATAATAATACCACTTACGGTCACCCATCCAAGTAGTAACCGCTCAGAACGTTGCTTAACTTCGACGATCTATCAAGACCGTCTTCGGTTTTCGCGAGTGATTTGTATTTATATAACCAGGGTATACCTAAGTTTTACTCTGTGGGCCAGGTAACAGTCAATGGTGAGCACTTCCTAAAGCTTTGTAAAAAAAGCTTGCTCTGTTTACGCGTAGAGTTTACAACCAATTGGTATTGAACCCAAATCTAGTAGGTTTCATTTAAGAAAACGAAGACAATTAAGCGAAACTAATGTTTCGACTTCGTGAAGTCTGCTCACAAATTCTTTCTTCGCGCTATTCTCTCTACAAAAGCACAAACTTTTGTCTATCAACAAAGTGACACTGTACAAAATGTATAGGCCAGACAACTGCGTCGACCTTTACTCACTCTTTTTTGGTTGAGTCCGTACTGTTATGAACGGCACATTTTCCACCGGGGTAGGCTCATTCATTCTTGTCATGCTGAAAAATACATAAGACGATTAAGTGGCAAACCGGCTGCACATTTATTCTAATAATTAAATAAAAGAAATATCCTAATGGAACATTGAACCTCCCCCATTTTTTTAAGCGGTTCTAAATGAACATTTTTAACTATCTACCTTTTCTTTTTGAGTTTTCGTTTTCGTTTTAACACCTTCACTAAATCGATTTTTTCCTGTAAGTCGACGCATCGTGCTTCAGCCAAAGCAAACTTGTCATCTTCCGGTATGGAGACTGGAACCAAAACCAAAATATCGATAAAGGTAATTTACTTTTAAAGATAACTAATTGGATCACTACAAAAAGTATTTGAAATAGCAATTTTACAGCAGATTGCTATTGTCGGGCCTTCAGCAACGGAAATGAAAATTATATTTACCTATTAATAGAGCACGAAATTGGTAAATATAAGATTCAAATTAAAATCAATTTTACTTGAAATATGTGGACATGGTGGGTAGGTACTAATCGCCCATTTCCAAGGACGCCTAAGTTTGTAAACTTGGATACGGAACCCTAATAAAACGACCAACCCCGAATGTCCAATTTTCTCTCCGAGCGTGTTCCGTCTAAAGTGACTGCGGCAAGGCTGCTCGAACTCCTATGACGCTTATCTGAAAAGTAAACAAAATAACATACATACATACATATAATCACGCCTCTAACAAAATAACAATGTGAAATTAAACCATAAATAACCGACATTATTTCAAAAGGAAGTTAAAATTAATCTGTGTTAAAAAAACAGCCTGAATGTGCTTTGACTCACTCTCAGACCAAATATATTTTTTTATTTGGTCTGGGGCCTCACTAATAATCGTAGAAAATTCACAACGTATAGTAATAAAATATTAGATTACGCTGATATAGGTATATACCTATATCAGAATAATTATCTTAATATTAAGATATAAAGAAATTCACTGTAACTCAAAACTTCACTAATACTACTTATTTACACGCCCCAGCAGGTTTGTTTGCAAAGAACTGACGTTTGTTAATTACTATGTGATGTGTGTTGATGCACCAACGTAGGCACAGAAACAGAAAAAGAATATTCATTTTTTTGCCAAGTGTAAATCTGCTTGTTTTAAATTACTATTATGGACTACGTATTTTTTTGCTACTGCGAAAACTGCGAAGGGCCACGACAGCGCAGCCAGCACTCATGTAGGTACTGAAAAAGCATAAACTTAGGTCTGCGCTGGACTAACCTTTAGATATCTTGAATCCGTCGCCCATATTAACTTGAAATTTTCATAGCACACATTCAGGCTTCGTGCTAATTTTAAAATAATCAGATCAACTCTGAATAATAAATTAAAAAAGGATTATTTGTAGTAAAAAGCACTAAAAAATCATTACGTCAAAATTGTCAAAATAATATCAATCTTTGAACAAGAAAACATCGACTTCAAAATCTATGAGCTATGGCGCTAAATGTTGCTGGCTGGCGACAACCATAAACTTAGGTGATGATGATGATGATGCTGATGTTTTAATAACATAAATCTATGGACGACCTTAGGATTAGGATGCCCCCCGACGCTATTAGAAAGCTTACTGGTTCCCTTACTATGCAAGACATCTATACTTTACTAGCAGCACGTCCCGACTTCGCACGGGTGTACTAATGAAACTACCGGGATAAAATATAGCCTATAACCTTCCCAACCCCAACTGTCCATTCTACACATCGGTAAAATATTTTTTAAAATCGGCTGAGTAGTTTCGGAGATTACCTCCGAAACTACTCAGCCGACTCAAACAAACAAATAAACAAATTTTACCTCTTTATAATATTAGTATAGATATATAGAAAATATTATAAAGAGAAAAACTTTGTTTGTATGGATGTAATAAAAAGGCTCAAAAACTACTGGACCGATTTTAAAAATTCTTTCACCATGCGAAAGCTACATTATCCACGAGTGGCATAGGCTACTTTTTATCCCGATATTCCCGCGGGAACGGGACTTACGCGGGTGAAACCGCGGGGAGCAGCTAATTGATAAATAAAGATAACATTTCATTTCGTTTATATTATATTTATTATTTCAATATACACCTATATCTACTCGTTCGCACTTACTATTATAATAACAGTCAACGACATTCGTCAAGAAATGTCCCGTTTCAGTTCACCAGCACTGATTCGAATGTAAGACGGGGTTAGACGGTCGTTCAGACATAACCGATGGTTAGAAATAACCAGAGATTATGCGTTGGTGAACCTGTAGCTTCATACTTTGCTTCTGCGTTGACTGCACTTAAACGCAACTAAAGTTTCAAAACTCGTTATTTGTGTAAATGATAATTAAATACAATAAATTTAAATAAAGCAGTGACATAAAGTAATTATAAAGGAGGCGTCTAAGCGCTTCCTCTTGACCTCGAAATGTATCAACTCACAGAGATATGATTTGGAGGAAACAATTTTTAACATATTTTAGGGCCGAAAAGTTACATTCACAAAACATCAACCAAAACATCATACGTACGACTTAGTCGGTTAATGTTGTGCTGAAGTAACCCAAAAATACAATAAATTCGTAAATACATACAAATACAATTATAGCAATGAAAAAATCGCTAATTTATAACCCATTGCTTAAGCTAATCGTTCAAATAAATCGGTGAGTTCAGTATTTAATAAAATAGTAATAGTGAAGTATTATTAGTACTTAATTTTTGTTTGCATATGAATTATAATATAGTAAGATACTTTAATAGTAATCCTTACAATAATTTATAAACCAATTTTCTAATTAATACATTTAATTGTTGTATTTCAATCAAAATAAGTTCCTTCCAGGTTTGTAGAAATATTATGAATTTTAACTGAAAGTAGGTTATCCTAATAAAATAATTAGAATAAACATAATGATCATAATTGAAATTGTATAACAAAATCATATGTACTCTTGATGTTAAATTTTAATAATAAAACCTATGGAAGTAGCTCATGGAGTTAATGTAAGTATTGGAAATTATGTATCACGAGATCTATAATCTTCGTAAATGCGTGGAATGAGTCAGTTGGATTTAGTAAATCATCAATCGTACATTATTATCTATAAATTATTCTTATTTATGACCAGTTTTACAAAAAATTATATATAAATACATAATAGTTAATTAAGTAAATGTGATTTATTATTTCCATTGAGTAAAATTTAACACAATCAAAATAAAGCCATTTATTTATCTCGGTCTAGCGGTATTCCAAAATCTTTGGTACTCTGAACTGACAAACACAAATCATGGGAAAATATTTTGATAAAATAATACAAACAAATAATTGAATGCTTATAAAAATGCATAAAAGTTTACACTGTGCATATTATGTATTGTGCATATGCATATTCCGATTTCAGCGCACAGTGGCCAACTCAATTTGTAATACGAAATTTGTTTTAAACCAAATACAATTAAATTAATTACACCAATTTCATCAAAGGTGATAATATTTTATTATGGCGACTGGACGCACCGCTTTTTATTATAATTTTATAAAAACATTTCATACAAAATTTAAATCGACATCAAAACAAATGAAGCTGTGATAACGACGTGTACTAAACCAGTTGGACGTAATGAAAACTGGTCGCCTACCTTGCGATTCGTGGTTCGAACTCAGTAGGTACTTTTAAGTTACAAGTAAATTGCTAACTAAATATTCCATAGCTATCGGTATTTGTTCAAGGCGTGTTAATACTCTCTACTTTCATTGCTGACTTGAAAATAATGTCTGAAGTGAGGCATTGAATTTACGGCTGTATAGTGCTCGATCAGTCAGGGCGTACCATAACATGGCAACATACGCTTAGCGCGTCTTAGCAATAGCTGTCCGCGGGTAGCAATTTATCAGCGCGTCGGTCCAGCGCTTAATGTATAAAGGACCCGAGGACAGCACAATAATATACCATGGTCGCAAGGCAGGTGCCATACATTTATGTTCAGCTCGCTTTACATTGTCCTTTTTATAAAATGGCCGCCATTCTAAGATATGGTGCATAAAAGGACAGTTTATTTTATCATTATCATTATCAGGCATTTTTAAAGCATTAACTGTTTCGCTTTTATAAAAAGTATTTTTTTTTTAACTTTCATCATTAATGTTACAAAATTTATCAAATGTAGGAATTTATTACAAAGAAGTTTATATTTGAATATTTAAATAGATTATGCAGCGCTCTAATCTATAAAACGACCATGAATATAATGTTATTCATACAACCAAAACTAAATAATTGCAACAGAATAATAATTAGGTAGGTATAGGTATACATGGTGAGTTTATTCAAAGGTATTTAGAAGCTACATTATAATATTCTAAACTTGTGTAGTTCTGAGTAAATGCTCTCAAGATTTAAGGACTTGATTTTAAAATTATGCGAATATGTTCGCAAAAACGATCCTCAAAAAATTCACCATGTTAAGCAAAAGTAATAATATAAAAGGTAAACATGACTATTAATAAACATTATAAATTAATATCTATAAAATAAGTGACAAATAAATGGATTGAATGTCTTTAGCTCTCTACACTGAAATTAAAGGAAACCGCGGATAGAATGGAATTCATAAGACAGTAGAGCCATTTTAAACTCTCTGTAATATTCATTATTTTTAATTATGGCGTAACGGTTGACAGTTATAAAAATATAGTGAATATTACAGCGGCAGTTCAATGCGTATGTGGCATTACAAGTATAATTTATATGCAAAATAGCGCATGTGAGGCGCGGTCGCGGCACCATGCCGGATCTTGTTCAATTACAGAATAAGGCATTTCTTTTTCCTGGCAGGCTCCGGAGGCTCTAGCGCTGCTAGAATCGCTTCGTCGAAAACGTTCTTCAAACCTTTCTGCAAACGCACATTATAAAATATTAAATAAAAAATAATCATTTTATAAAAGAATACTGAAAACACTAACAGCCAGTTTCTCGAGCGCAGATCATCTTCAAAACTATTATAGCTAGTCAATGATCAAATCACGTGACGAGTGTCAAATGTGTTCCAAATTTGACACTTATCACGTGATTTACGATTAATTATTCAATTTTGGAGATGATGGGCTATCGTGAAACCGGCCGTAATAGACACAGATGCTAGATATACCTACTACTCATGAAATTACCTACTCCAGCATCAATCAGATACGCACTGAGTGCATACTGCACTCAGTATTTTATCTATTCTTCTTATTCGCGTGTCTCTTTCACGCTCAAACCATTGCACGGATTTGAATGAAAAATTTTACGAGGATGATTATAGGCTTTTGATCCGGGTACTTTCACCGGAAGGGGAACTATTCACCGCGGGCAACAAGCTAGTTAAATCATAAAAATGAGTACAAACCTGCGTAAGAGCAGAGCATTCTACATATTTGACTGCCTTCAGTTCCTTAGCCAGTTTCTCTCCCTGCTCAAGTGAGACGGGCTTCTGTTTGATCTTGGCCAACTTCTCCATGGTCGCTGCATCATCTCTCAAGTCTATCTGCGTTCCCACTAACAGAAATGGCGTTTTTTGCTGATGATGAGTTATTTCTGGCACCCACTGAAAATTAAATTTAACATTGTAGACAGAACTACACTTCATTTCTTGAAACGAAAACCCACGTGATTGGTTGTCGAAAATTATTGTGTATCTCGTGATTGGCTAGAGTGCCAAATCAATTGTCAATTGTCAAATCTAGCCAATCCGAGAATAAACAATTATTTTCGACGACCAATCACGTGGGTTTATTTTATCTTCCTATTAGCTCTCTTTAAGAAATGAAGTATAGACAGATATTGAGATTATCGAGATCACAGTCATCATATAAGAGGCAATACAACCCAGTATTTCAGGTTGTTGCACAGTCATAAAATGAAAGAAAGCCTGATTCTTGAATTTTTAAAAGGTCAAGTTTCATCCCTTTAGGATCGGAATATGCATTTTGGCAGACAGATACAATAGAAAATATACCGCTGCTTACGACTGCTGAACTAAGAATACGGAAATCAAGATATTTATGTTAATATTTTATGTTTTTTGGCTGTCAAGAATTTATGTGAAAAGATTATTGTATAATATAATTTAAATTAATAGTAATTATCAACCTCATGTAGTTATACAAACAGATTAGAATTATAATTTTGATACTAGAAATGGTTGATGTACTTTGCGGAAATTACCAATTTCACTGTAAACAGACACCGCATCATGCCATACACATTTGTTATACTTTAAAATGTAAATAAACGGGAATGTAATAACTCACCTTTTCCTTAACATTCTCGAATGAGCTAGGACTCACAACACTGAAGCACACAAGGAAAACGTCAGTTTGTGGATAACTGAGCGGCCGTAGCCTATCATAATCTTCCTGACCTGTGAATCAAGAAAACAAATAAATTATTTACTAAGGTTAAGTTCAGATGAACGCGCGGCGACGTGCGGTTTACTCGGCGCGCTTTAGGATTGTAACAAATCAATGTTATTTTGTACATGACCGCGGGGCACCGCGCGTTCATGCGCGTTCATAGCCTCCTTATTTTATCCAGTTATTTCAGTCTTTGATCTTTGAAACAGCAGAGAACTAGCTGCACCTCATGTAGATCATAATAAAAGTAGGTAACATGTTATAAGGAAATGGTTTTGCAAGGTTGTTAATTTGATTTTCAACCATTCAATGACTGTCACAAAGTTCACATGAACAAAGTAACTATTTATTTTCTCCTTTAAGTGGGAGCACCCGAACTGTCTAATTTTTAATCATTATTGTTCAGACTATAGTTAGAGGGGTCAATGTATTACAAGCTTCGGCCCGCGGTTTCGCTTGCATGGTATATTGATCAAATGTAGCCTATGTGGTATTTCAGGCCATAAACTAAGTATATTCCAAGGTTCAGACAAATCTGTTCAGTAGTTTTTGTGTAAGAGTAACAAACATCCAGTAGAGTATGTTATTTATATTAAGTTTAATATGAGTAAGATAAACTTACCAGCAGTATCAAAGAGACCCAGAGTGTAGGGCTCTCCCCCGATCATGACAGTGACGGCATAGTTGTCAAACACAGTGGGCACATATTCCGATGGGAACTTGTTGGTTGTGTAACTGATGAGCAGACAGGTCTTACCGACCGCGCCGTCGCCCACCACAACACACTTGATAGTCTGCATGCTTATCGTTTCTTCTCCGCAACAGAAAATGGTTCCAACTTTTCTTTACCACTTTGTCAATAAGCTGTCTTGACCATAGCCTCTAGGGCTACTTGATTTTCTGAAAATAATGATAGGTACATTTTATCAAACAGATAATCACTAGAATAGTTAAAAATGCAGTTAGAAAGTTGTCCTCAATCACTAACTAGTAAACTAGAAATACTTATATTGATATGAAACATTTACCCCCTTTTTATTATGCATTTTGGACCAGTAAACCTCTATCAACTAAAACGCATTTTCAATCTGTTGCTATCTCTTTTCGATACCATCCGAGCAACAAGAAAAAACATATTTTAAACCTGTATTAAATTGTCAAATCTTTATAAACAAGACCATAAAAATATAATTTAACAAGCTCGCAACGCTTTAAGCATAAAGTGATATAATTATAATAAAACATTTAAAATAAAATTTTACACATTCGCAATGATTTATGCATAAACTACAATAATCCAATGCACTAAAGCACAAGACTTTTCTGTAATTTTGGATGCCTGTTTCTCACATTCATAATTTAGAATGCTTTTCTAAAAATAAGGAACAATACTTGTCTTCTCATCATCTCATCTTGGATCACATGTCTATTGAATTTGTACTAAAAGGTTTAACCATTTAGTTTGTTTGTTCGTTTGTTCGTATGAGCAAGTGGCCTACTCTGGTTAACGACTCTAGAAGCCGGGACCGACAATTTAACGTGTCTTCCGAAGCACAGAAGGGCTTAGTTGATAATACCACTTCTGGTCACCCATCCAAGTAGTGACCGCTCAGAACCTTGCTTAACTTCAATGATCTATCAAGATCGTCTTAGCAAGCTTCGCCACAAACACTTCCAAAATCATTTGGTAATTCAACAATCAACTTTATTTATAAATATCTACTATTGTCTCTATATGTTGATAATACATTATTATTGGACAGTAGTCGAACAATGATTGCAGTTGGAATTGGTTTTGAAAATGTTCCTTTATTTATTAAATAGATAGACTATAGTCTGATTAAAATAACAAAAAGCTCAATATTTACTATCTAAAGCGGACAAAAATTTTGGGTATAATAATGGTGATTTTAATGTTGCCAAAACTTAAACTAAACTAACTAAAGATATTGCCATCTCTTACTTTACGATCATAAAATGGCATCATCTTTAGTTACTTTTGTTTTAGTTTTAACATCAGAATCATCCTCTAATGTGAATATGAAGGTGACAATAATTTATAAACCTAAGTAACTTGAAAGAATACATTTTGGGATTTCAACTTGATAAGAGTTAAATTTTCTGGTCAGAAGGATAAACAATAATGTCAAAGTGATGGTTATTATTGTAAAATCTTACATCTTATGGTTTTATGAGAATGTTAAAACATTACCTAGCTTAACCTTCACAAATTAACTAGTATAAAAACGATCCATACCGATAGAGGGAAATGGAAAAGGAAGACATATTGTGCCGACCCCACATAGTGGGATGAGGGCAGGAAGAAGAAAAACGATCCATACTGCTTGGGTACTCTAAAAATCAACAATCAATATTATCAGACTGTACCTAGCTGTGGTTTTGTTTATATTGATTTAAACTTAAGTATACAACTACTTCATGATAAAAACTAAACGATTTCTCAATAACAATGCCCCATTGCATGCCAACCATCTTTCTTCCTTTCTTTCTTTCTTTCATGAAATAATTATCAGAATCATATTTCTAGTAGATAAGATTTAAAACAGCTTGGCAAACAGCAGCACAGCAAAAATCATGCACAGCACAAATGAAACTTCATTCAGCAAATAGAAATCAAATTATTAGGTTCGTTTCGTGTCCATCTTCATAGCATCAAGGTTTTTTTATCTTTTAGTTATGTACAAAAAAACAAAGTATTATGGACTTCATAAAGAGAGAAGTAGGTAACAAACTAATATGTATATTATGGGAACATATGTACCTACATACTTACTTCAATTACATTGCTAATTGTAAATGTGTCTTACATTTACTAAAATACTAATAAAAAGAACTTAAAACATTGTACTTTTATGTGTTAGAAACATTAAGCAATATTTGCTAGATTGTTTTATTCACTGTAACTTGGATGTTAAGATGTGTGATAGAATTTACAATCAATATGTAACACATGGCCATCTTTATCATCATTTATCAGCTGAGATTGTGAATAGATCAAGTTGTAACACAGATAAGAAGAAAAAGAGCAATGTATGTAAACACAAGCAAAATAATTCGCACAAGCATACTAAAACAATTAAGAAAAAACTTGTTACTCTTATGACCACAAGTTCATACTCATAATTACATTGTAAGACAATGTGTGAATGAAACAATTTAATTCAGAAAAGTATTAGTGTAAGTACTGATAAAAGTAAATAGATAAAATGTTTATGATATTGTGAGACTACTCTCTAGGATCCGACACAAATCTGATATCTGCTATGAGCACAAAATTAATAAATTCACAGTTCAACTAGTCTGCAATAATTTAGAACAGGTGACAAACAGGGGATAAAATAGAACACAGCACCCAAGTAGTAGTTAATGATTGAGGACAATGACCCCTAAAAGGGTTGTCTAAAACAACATTCTTTAACAAAAACAGGCATAGGATTAGAAAAACTATACACAAGTTGTTATCTGAAGTGTCATCCTACGAGCTGCGAGTCACGGACGGGCTTGACTTCTTTTCATATCCTGTATGATGTTGATGACAAATTATGCAGCCCATACCGACCGCTGATTCGTCGAAGTTTAGATACAAACGACACAACTTCAACATGCATTTTTACTTACCCCACTATTAATACAAAACAAAATATGTATTGTTAGTGAATTAAACACTTATTTTTACGACTGCAACAAGTGTATTACGCTACGCTGCCTGTTTTTTTACATAATCACGTCACAATACATTCTGACGTCCATTTTGTGAGGCGAGCGAGCCCCATCCTACCGACCGAATGGCATGCACATCGCTATTATTGCTAACATGAGATTTAATTGTTGTAAACTCACCACAAACTGGTGTTATGTGTCTTTACTGAGTAACACAAATACAGCACCTTGTAAAAACAGTTGGAAAAATTAAAAACTGCACATACGCTAAATGAGTATCGGGTTGGGTCATTGACGGTGACGCCATTGACTGAATAGTGATGTGGTAAAACGAAAAAATTGATAACTTTTTGAACTGTTTGCTTCGATTTATTTGTTTTGTATGTTTTGCAATGTTTTTTCAGCTACCTACGTTATTACAATCTTAGGCTTGGTATAAGTAAGTAATAAGTACATAATTACAAGAAATACCAAAATAGAATAGAATAAAGTTCAAAGTTCAAAATGTTTATTGCATTCATGTATGGTACAAAGGTCTTAAAACTAGTTTTCCATGTGTTATCATGAGTCCTGTAAGGACATTGCAATGCAAATATATGTTAATTTTCTAAATTGAAACTACTGTTTCAATTTAAAAAAATTAACTCTGGGTACATAATATTATCTTTTAATATGTTTTTTTTTATAAATAATGAGATCTGTTTATGAGCTGTTTCATAAGAGTAGGTACTTACCTACTTATCTATTTTTAATATCTACTTAAATAATATTTTTCTCCTAAAAAATCTTGTAATGAGTAAAAACAGTGTTCTAATAAATATTTTTGAATTGGGTTTTGAAATTTTGTAATTTGTTTAAGTTTTGAATTTCTTTTGGGATTTTGTTAAAGATTTTTATAGACATGGCATATGGAGCAGAGTGTAATATTTGATATTTGGAAACGGGGAGAGTTAATCTACTGTTTTGTCTAAGATTTTGGGGACGATTATATATATTATAGAGACTATAGTATTTTTTTTCAAAAACTAAAGAACAGAAACAGAATAAAGGCCGACTCCCATACACGTGATTTTGTTTATGTAGGTACCATTTTTACAAATAGAAAAAAATGTATTTATTTAATTTAAGAAGTTAAAATTAAAATGATTCGTTTGTTATAATACTGAATAAATTTATTCTTATATCTTATAAACATATTTGCTTTAATAAATAGATAAAAAAAGACGTGTGGCATTCGGGGACAGCCGCGGTAAAACTATTGCATGCCACCAAGAGGCGAGTTGCTGAACTAAAGTGACAGCGTTAGGTGTTTTCGTTACGGGATTTCGGGATTTGGTCTCCACGCTCAAGGCCCGCGATAGAAGCTATGCAATAGCTTAATAAATATCCTTGAACATTCCACACAGCGTCATCTAGTCCCAAGCTAAGCAACTTAATGCTTGTGTTATGGTAACCAGATGACTGATAATACACATTTATAGATACAGTTTTTTTTGTACTTAAATAATATATTATAGAATAGAAAACACCCAGACACGGAACGATTATCTGTAGAACATACAAACATTTGTCCCGTAGCTAGAGATCGCTTTGTTTGTTAATATAAAATATTAATATAATTATTAATATTGTTAGCCGAGTCCCTTGTTGATGACTAATCGACAGACGGCACCTACATAAAAAGCGAGCGCACGGCGGCGCTCGCTCACTTTGCGGTTGGCTTTCGAACGAGACGGATGTCTCGGCTTCCTAGGACTTTGTGTTTCGTTAGGTTGTTATGGTGTTTTCGTGGAGTTATGTGGACGTGTAGCCTATGTCAGTGCTTGTTTTGGTTCAGTGGTGTAAATTGGTGTTTCCTTTGATAACCTCAAATTGTTTGCTTATAAAGATAATTTTGTTTTGATGAGTTGACTATTCGTGTTAATAAAGTTGTTCTTCTATTTTTTTAAGATTTTCACTTCTGGTTCCTAAAATCAGAAGTGGGATAGAATTACACTTCCCACTATCATCCTGATCGCTTTTATCCTGTTTTTCTTTGTTAAAGAATTTTTGAGGGTATTTGAAAAAAAATCGAAGTAAACACCAATTTTCTTTGTTCGAGTTATATTTTTATTCGATGACCAACGTAGGTCTGTGCACAAGTCATGTCGATGCGAAGTAGGTCGTGAAACTTGACGCGATCTCGAAGTAGGTCAAATTCTTGTCGACCAGGTTTCGTCGTCGCGACAGGAGTGATGATTCGCGTAGTAACACTCGTTCTCGAAGCAGAATTCGTTCTAGGGATAGATCTTGTTCGCAACGTAGGTCAAGGTCGAGTCGTAGCTCTCGCAAACGAGATGTGATCTTATGCAGCAGGCGTTAGATTCGATTCTATCTCGACTGAACACGGTTGAAGGTTGGTCTGGTACTCCCCTTGAGGTGTCGAGCGGCGAGTTGGTGCAGGGTCCTGGGTATCCTGGGTCTCATATCTCTCCGATGCCGCGCGGTCTTAGTAACGTCACAAGTGTAACACATCTAATACGCCAGCATTGGAATCGACCGCGACGACAGGCGTTCTTCAATCAAAACGTGACTGCGTCTGACTACCCGTGAGTATTAGCACTTCCGAGTCCCATGGCGACCAAGGCGTCTTAGAGTCTGCGCGATTCTTAGCCGAGGTAATAAAGTCGGTAGGTAAAATTAAAGGTGCTAATTGTCATACGAGGTATTACCGACCCTCACGTCAGGGCGGGCGGCGGTAAATGTCAACTTATCGTGCAATGACCTAGTTTCGTTTTTGTCAATTTATGTAAAGCCTACCCGCACTAAACAAGATAGCCGAAATTTAACTTTCAAGCGGCTAGCTGTAAATCCTACGTGTAGTATGAGTTGTTTTAATGTAACTGTGGACAGTCGGGCCACAAGGCTCTTCACTGCCCGAAAAAGTCACGTGACAGTCTAATGATTTAATTGGTGAGTTTTGTAAGAAACCGGAACACTTGTGAGCAGTGCCTAGCACTCGACAAGGAAACTTTTAACTTGACTCTGAGACTCACGGTACCGCATCGCGGCCGGAACACTTGTGAGCAGTGCCTAGCACTCGACAAGGAAACTTTTGACTTGACTCTGAGACTCACGGTACCGCATCGCGGCCGGAACACTTGTGAGCAGTGCCTAGCACTCGACAAGGAAACTTTTAACTTGACTCTGAGACTCACGGTACCGCATCGCGGCCGGAACACTTGTGAGCAGTGCCTAGCACTCGACAAGGAAACTTTTAACTTGACTTTGAAACTTTCACGGTACCGCATCGCGGCCGGAACACTTGTGAGCAGTGCCTAGCACTCGACAAGGAAACGATCTTATGGTCGGAAGGGACATGCATCGGTTGATCTCCGCGACGAGAGACGGAGCCGGGCGGTCGGAGCTGGGCCGCCATGCTGTGTGAAGATAGGAGCGTGTAACAGGGCCCTATTTTCATTATTTGAGACGTCTCTGAGATGAAGTATGTGAGAGCGTGCTTCGTTATGATTCATGGTGTGCGATGTATGAATTAATTGAAAGTGTTTTTTTGGAGCGAAAGGAGAACGTTAAACTATCCGATTTTAAACCTTTGATGTCCGTTCTCATACGTTGCTTTTCAACAGGTGATGAACCTGATGAGACTAATGCATGTCCATCAGCTTCCGCAGCACAGGGACCAGCGCAGCACGTTCAGCGCACCATGCCTGTGTTAGGCGCGATCCGGAGGCGAGTTCGCCGTCGGCAGCTGCCGCCGCTTCCAGTGGCACCACATCGCGTTCCCGGGTCGAGGACGACCCTCTGTCAGGAGAGGCCGTGTTAGCCGAGTCCCTTGTTGATGACTAATCGACAGACGGCACCTACATAAAAAGCGAGCGCACGGCGGCGCTCGCTCACTTTGCGGTTGGCTTTCGAACGAGACGGATGTCTCGGCTTCCTAGGACTTTGTGTTTCGTTAGGTTGTTATGGTGTTTTCGTGGAGTTATGTGGACGTGTAGCCTATGTCAGTGCTTGTTTTGGTTCAGTGGTGTAAATTGGTGTTTCCTTTGATAACCTCAAATTGTTTGCTTATAAAGATAATTTTGTTTTGATGAGTTGACTATTCGTGTTAATAAAGTTGTTCTTCTATTTTTTTAAGATTTTCACTTCTGGTTCCTAAAAATATAATATATTAATATATATTTATAAACATATTAAGCCTCAGAGCAGTTCTGTCTCCTCTACGATCTAAGCATTTGTTTTCTCCTCCCTACTGACATTCTTTCAATTCTTTCAAGAATGTCAGGTGTGACAGCTGTCTGTCACAATCCCGGTTTCAGAGGTCGATCCGATTGAGCCGAGTTCACTCACTCCAGATATATAGATTATCTATGTATGACTCACTCAATCAAGTTCTGTGCGTTCAGCCGAGCAAGCAAAGAAGCAACACGAGAAAACACTTTTTTCGAAACTTGTTCGGAACTTTTTTTGAATTGAGAAAAAACTTTGTTTTCGTTCTACATTATTATGTGTCAAATTTCTAATTTTTCCCTATAAAAATCTGCAGGAAGAAACAACAGCTGTGGACCCAACAAACTGATTTGTTTTCAGCGGGAATAACCTACTAGAATGCTTGTACTCGGCGATACTTTTCCGAATTTCTCTGCGAATACTACACAAGGAAATATTGACTTCCACGACTGGCTTGGTGGCTCGTAAGTGCAAGACTTTTTTAAACCTTTTCTTTTTCATTCTTATAACCCATTTTGCCTCGTCTTCGTCCCCATTGTACTTACCTTCCTACTTGAATAAAAAGTACCTACCTAGCTATTAAAAGGTTGTTATAATCCAAGTCAGGTCATAAACTATGGTTAAAGGAATTCCAAGTTTCAGCTAGCAAGTCGAAATATTAACTCATCATTTTGAAACTTACGTGTTCAGAACACATTTTTTAAATGACGACCGACCACGGTCGGTGCAATCCGTCTCGAAACGTCGGGATAAATAATAAAAAAGGTAACGTGATAAATACCCGGTCATATAATTTATAAAATTAACTCATCATCATACATACTTAATATTTATTTTACCCTAAAAAAGAAATATTGAGACTTGCGAAACATCAAGTCTATATGATTAATTGAATTCGGCTTAAAACACATGCTTTACTTAAGTCACATGACTATTCATAAGATTGGTAAACAGTGTTTGGGCTTTGTTCTTTGTTGATCAATGTGTCATATAATTTTAAAATTAATTTAACTATTCATTTGCTTTTTCAGTTGGGGTATTCTATTCTCTCATCCTTCGGACTTCACACCAGTATGCACTACAGAACTGGCAAGAGTGCTTAATCTCTTACCGGAGTTTACTAAACGAAACACAAAAGTCATGGGACTGTCTTGTGACACTGTTTCCTCCCATCTGGAGTGGTGCAAGGATATCAAGAAATATGCAGGTATGACGCTTAACTCAAGAATAAACAGACAAAAATTATAATCATAAAATATAGTCTGCTTGGGAGACCAAATAAAAATGGTAGATCGATGGTAGATTGTGGTTTTGCTTACTTTTTTTTCTTTCGGTATGTGTCTAGAAGCACGCCCCCCCGGCTTTGCATGAGTGTACTAATTAAACTACCGGAATAAAATATAGCCTATAACCATCATAACAGTCCATTCTACACATCATTGGTGAAATAATTTTTGAAATCGGCTGAGTAGTTTTGGAGATTACCTCCGTCAAACAAACAAACAAATTTTACCTTTTTGTAATATTAGTAGGTATAGACACGATGAGCTTTTAGATACTTTGTTAATGTTTTGAAAAACTAACACTATAAATCTGATGACCCATAAAAACTGTACTAAGTAGGTACCTACTGTGTAACTTACAAGAAAGAATATTTACTGGAAGGTAGTTTCCTCCTTATTTTCTAGTCTTTTCTGTCCTTTAGTGTAGTTGATCAATTTAGTGCATGCTCATTTAGCAAGTGAAGTTATGGTATATTAAATCGAGTTACTGGCTCCACTAAGTGTTTTCATGTAATTTCAGGCCAAGATGGAGATGAGGTATTCCCGTATCCTATTATTGAAGACAAAAAGAGAGCACTAGCAAAAGAGCTAGGTATGGTCGATAAAGATGAGCTGGATACCAGTGGAATGCCGCTCACGGCCCGAGCAGTCTTTGTAGTAGATCCCAACAAGAAGTATCGCCTGTCTCTACTCTACCCTGCCACAACTGGCAGAAATTTTGAGTAAGTATTTTACTACTAGCAGATTATCCCACAGCTTTTAAGAATTAACTAGCACATTGTGGGAGCTAAACTTTTTGCGTCATAGCACTGGTACCTCATCTCGAATATTGTTATATTTTTGTGTTTGATTTTTGCGGCGTCACGTAGCGGCGTTTAGGCATCCGACTGCATGCTACTTAGCACTAGATGGAGTTACTTATTTTTGTCTGTATCTAAAAGAACAATGTTCGAGATGAGGTATCTGTCTTATGTAGGTAATCTGTGGTAAGATATATTTATTGTAGTTTACGCACTAGATTCACTTTCATTTCGTAATAGTGCGTAAACTACTATATAAATAATTCTACGACTACTCCAGACCGCCATTTAAACAGGTTTGGATCAGACGGAGTATGAAACCTTTCTAACTCTGCTTTCGATTCCAATTTTCGTGGTTCAGAACATATGTATTGTGTTGCAGCTGTATAAATCAGTTTTGCGTTAAAAATCAATAAACATACAGAGCACCTATTGAGGCAAAACACCAAAGCCTGTGGTTTAGTTAGTTTCTTACGCGTTGGCCACATCTTTCTCGTGGATAAGGCCTATGCTGAGTAGATGGTTTAGGTGCTTGGCAGGATGTAACAAACAATGTTGCTGGCACACAAACTCATCGACATTGTCATGTTAGTGCAATTTGACGAGATATTTCGTTTGTTGTCTCGACACCTTGCACATGTTAGGTTTACAGGTTGTTAGAGTATGTTAGAACAGTGCATGGCTTAATCGAGATGTTTCATTTGTCGTGTCGACGCGTTGCACGTGTTAGGCCTGTTGAGTGGACAAAGACACTATATTAAAGTAACTCTGTGGCGCAGTGGGCGAAGTCCCGGCTAAGACGCGGAGGTTGCGGGTTCGATCCCCGCTACGGGAAAAATGTTTGTATGCTCTGTAGATATTTGTTACGTGTCTGGGTGTATTCTATCTATAACATGTATGTATTTACAAAAAATTATATCTAAGTATGATATCAGTAATATCTGGTTACCATACACAAGCATTAAGTTGCTTAGCTTGGGACTAGATGACGGTCCAAAAATATTGTTAAAAATACGAAAGATTGTAAAGGCATAATGTATTCCTCGTTGTTTCAGTGAGATTTTGCGTGTGATCGACTCTCTCCAACTTACAGACAAGGCCAAGGTGGCAACTCCTGCTGACTGGAAGGTAATATTCTTTATACTTATATTATACATCCTCCCCAAAGGTGTAGGCAGAGGCCACGGATTTCCACTGACTATTAAGTGCCTACTTTTTACTTATAAAAAAAATCTACGATATTGATGTCGGTAGAATATTTTTTTCAGAAACTGCTCTATTCTCACAAAATTGAAGTCAGTTTACATGATAAAACATATATTTACGGGTTTTTCTCGCAATTACCTTAAGTATATATCCCGACGTTTATGAAGTCGTTATAATTTTTTTATTTTATTTATCTACTTGTTTTAATTTTAGATGGGTGACGACTGCATGGTGCTTCCCTCGGTACCAGAAGACCAAATAGAGAAGGTGTTTCCTCAAGGAGTCAAGGTCGTCCCTATGCCTTCCGGAAAGAAATACCTTAGGAAGACTACATGCCCTAAAATATAGATATCCAGATGTAACAGGTACGTACTACCTGACATTCCCATTGTTATGTTTGATGTTCTAAAGGTTGTTATTAATAAATTCTAAAATTGATCTGAAAAAAGTTTATTTTTACGTATATTAGTCAAATCAGTTTATGAGTTACAATGTCCCAGGCACTACAGTGTCCCGTTAAGTGTTGGCAAAGATTGCCTCCTGACGCTGTATAAATCATCTGGAAAAAATGTAAAGGCCTTAGTATTTGAAGTTAAATTATTAGTTCGAGCAAGTACCTAACTGGGGGTGGGGTGCTCTGTATTGATTAGAGATTATAGTACCTATTAAATACTAAATAAATAAATAAGCTAGCCCATTTTTTTTACCGTGATTCATCTGAAAATTATGAATATTGATTATATATACAACTCCGGCGGGATTCGAACCTGCGATGATACAAGCGATCGTCCTTTACGCGGACGCTTTAACCACTCAGCCACAATCCTAACTACCGGGGTCGAAACTATCATTAAGATTGCGATTCAGCGATTGTTTTGGAAAAATTTCTTCCTCCAAAATAAGAGCTCATTTTCAGGTTATAATACTTACCTACTTCAATTCAAGATATCGTTTATTTTTTGAGAGTTTCCACCAATTATGCACGAGCAAAATAGGAGTAAGGAAGCATGTACATGTTAACCGATGCGTAAAGCCGATTGCGTGTTCTCTTTAGAGGCCTAAAACGAAGTTTTGTGACAGTTCTCATCTCACACATCAGTAGCACACTTTTCTCTCAACACATCCCTTGCGTGTTTTGTTACAAAAACATCGCTTTGTATCGTTTTCACTGAGGCGAGATGAAAAACTGCATTTATCGCATTCCACATATGATTTTGAACCAGCCTCATACATTAGTAGTTAATGCTTCCAAACATCAAAGGGCACATTTGATCCTTCCGCCCAACTTCTGTCAGAGTGTTCCCTATTATTGAGCGTGCATTATGGGCAGTGAACGCGTTAATGAATAATTATCGATTTAAAATCTGTTGACAGCATTTACATTTGCGCCAACACTTATTTTTGTAAGGTGTTCGGTTCTGTAACGTGCCCGTATTTGGAAATAGCGAGGGGTCTGAAGGGGTAAGTCATATTGTTTTTTTTTTGCCTATGTTTTATAATGTACGTAGGTACTATTAGATAAGTGTTATGATAAGATTAGCAACAAAATTGTCTAGAAAACGTTTTATAAAACTTGACAAAAAATCGACTACTCTAATTTATTTAAAAATTATAAGTTTTCAAATAAATCGGTAATCCTACAATTAAATAATCTAAAATTTAGTACATGAAACTAACTAAATCGAACTAAAATAGTTCTTTTCTTTTTTTAATAGACAAGGCAACTCGCGCATCATGACATTAAAAATAAAACTACATATTTCAGAAACTTCATCAGGAATAAAATAAAGTAAAATCCCTTTAGAATGTATAACATCATACACAAATAAGGATCTATCATAAAGTCATGAGTTTTATATTATGTTTTTGAATCCTTGAGAAGTCTTCGCCTCTTCGGGAAGTTAGAACCCAATTTTATAACAATACCTATACTTATAACGCTCATAATGATCACTACTTATAATATCCATTCCACGCAAACTGATGGGAGAAGCAGAGTTTGCGGGTTTCATAGTTATACCGGAGAATCAAAACATACAAAGCCAAATCGCCTACGTTGCCGCAAAATCTTGGCTCGCTTAACTTGCTCGATCGATCTATTATAGTGGGAAGCTAGTAGTATATTCGGATAAGTAGGTATATTAGAAAAAATAAAATCCACTCAATGCGCCACAAGGTCCCATAAACATCACGTTTTTAGTTATTTTAATCTATCAGTAAATTCCCAAAATGTAGTATAATTTGTATCGTTGACACCCTGTAAATAGTAATGTAAGAGTGGGTGTACAGAGTGCGGGCCGCGGGCAGGCTCGCCGCGGTCTGCAGTGAAAGCCCACACTTTCATCGTAGTGGGGCGCGCTCGCGTTTACCACAACAAAAGTGAACGTCTTAGCGCGCGCATACCGCTAGTCGCGACGCTATCCGCAGTACGTCGCCGAGTGTTGATCGTGCGTACCGTGATGACTGGATGGTTGCTCATAGTGCTGGTGGCGGGAGCGGCGGCGGCGGGCGGCCGGCTGCCGCGCACCTCTGCCCCCGCCTCGCCCCCCCCTCCCGCGCCCCCCGCCTCGTCCCCCACGCCCCGGCTGCCCCCCAGGAACATCACCCTCTCCTCGAGAAACTCCGTCAGAAACAGGTCAGTCCCACACGAAAATGTCACCACGGTCACTATGACCTTTTCTCGTTACGACTCTCCATTACCCACGATTGATGCATGCAAATAGCTAGTATGAAATGGTATGAGATTTGCTGAAAAGACGGTTTGAACGGGCTTGCGTACGTTCCTTATTAAGCAACTGTGCGCCTGAACAGCTTTTGTGCATAAAGTTGTCAAGTACGACGACTTACAGTTTGGCGCGAGAATAAACAAGATATCGACGAAATACTGCGCCCCAATTCTGCTGTGATTATTGGAGTTTGCTACGTATTTTCGCAATGAACAAATGTTTCTTTTTCTCGGAACAGCATTTTTTTTAACTGCGTTTACTCAATTTTATTGTTTTGTCATTTTTGTTTTGCGGTTACTATTATATATAAAAATACGCGTATAAAGCAATAAGGAATGTTGAATAAATATTTCCGTTTAAAATTTCAGCCGTCAGTATCTATATTATAATCATACTCATCATAATTTTTGAGTAATATTATTTACTTATAAAATATAATTACTTCTTGTATTGTACTATCGTGATTCGTGACGAAAACAACATTTGTGACTGCGCAAGAATAAATAAATAATCTCGGAACACATTTTGTAATAAATTAATGAAAAGCCTTGCTCTAGCGTTACAAAACCACTTCTTTTTTATCTATAGGCGATTTGGTAAGTACACGGTTGTTTCTCACATCATTTAAGTCATCCGTAATGTCCCTCGGGTCTTTTAACTCTTATCTAGGTTTATAAAAATTAGGGGTCAACTCCATACTATATAAGTTTTCCTAAAGATCTCTATAGACACCTAATTTCAATAAAAATAAAGGACTTTTATATCCCTAGTAAAAAAAAAGGCAAATCATCGGTTCCAATGATAAACCTTGTGCTGTTGAAACTAACGGGACCCATAGCATTAACACCTCTTAACACCCCCTTAACAATTCTAGACACCTAGATATTGTATTTTGTACAGTTATGTGTACAAAATACAATCAGAACGAGTTGACACATTCAAATATCGTAGAATTAAATGAATTGCACCCTAAAAGAATGAAAAAAAACGAAATAATCACAAAATTGTATTGCTTTGATTTTAACGTAACAAATCTTCATTTCGTACTAAAATAAACTAATTATTAAAATTTGTAAACATGATGAATAGTTCAAATCTCGTATTATAATTTAAAACTTGAATGTTAAATGAAAACAACATTATTTATACAAACAATTCAGATAGAATTTGAAATTAAAGCATTGTAAAACGAGCGCGTTTATGTCTTTTGATAGAAACATCGCTTGTATATGATATAATAGCTTGTAAATGAGTAATTTCATATGAACGGATGTCCTTGCCGACTCAGAGTTTGGCATACACGACGCACGTTACGTCGAATTTACAAAAGAAACAAGATATTATTTACCGGTAAACATGGTCGACTGTTTGTTTTGATACCAAAATACAAGCGAGTGTATAACATCGTCTACATCTATGAATATTGACACAACCGTGTTATTAGTATGACTTGTAACTCTTCCCAACTCGTACCATCTGGTACGAACTGGGTAGTTCTCATTTACTTTATTTATAAGTTAAACTGTATTTAACACAATTTACGGCAAAAATTAAATTATTATGTAATAAAACTAAAACATAAGTATAGGCCGCGCCATCTTAAAAGAACAACGCTGGAATTGGTTTTAAATAAAGTGTAAGAAAAAATATTTATTTCGGCTGCAAGTTGTTATAAGAAAGGAAAGACTAGCTATAATGCCGTTCTTTAAATAATGCACGAAAGGCCAACAAAATAATTTATAATTCTTATATTTAATTTATTTCTAATGCACCTTACCACTAACCAATACATTTACAAAGCTGCGAGCGAAATGCTAGAATAAAAATAAAACAATAGACCTCAGGCCAATTAGCCCTAGTACTTTCGTCCCTCTTCCCCGTCGTTCTTTCTTCGTGGCGCGACTTATACCTACTCCAAATTATTGTCTTTCTGTTTACCTAATCATAACTACAAATCACTATTACTACATAGTAGTAAAACAAAGACGCTTTCTCTGTCCCTATGTCCCTTGTGTATGCTTAAATCTTTAAAACTACGCAACGGATTTTGATGCGGTTTTTTTGAATAGATTTTGAATAGAGAGTGATTCAAGAGGTAGGTTTTCATTTATAATTATTGGACCCGTGTGAAGCCGGAGCGGGTCGCTAGTAATCTATATGATAATATTAAAAAAATAATAATGTTGGTTTGTTTGGTTGATTGACGGAGGTAATCTCCGAAACTACTCAGCCGATTTCAAAAATTCTTTCACCGTTGTGTAGAATGGACCTGTCGCGATGTCGCGATGGTTATATTTTTTTATCCCGGTAGTTTCATTAGTACGCAAAGCCGGGACGCGCGTAGTGATACAATAAAATGGTAACACTTTCGTCGCATGTTACATTCAAATAGATATTTATCGAGATGGAACACAATTTTGTTCAGTGTTTATTATCTCATAAGAAACGTATTTATTTTTGAGGTCTCATGAATTCGTTGATGACGCTCTGTCCGCCCACTGCTCGCCTCACATTTCGTCACCATACTTATTATATTTGTCTAAGAACTTTGAATAATTCTTCTGCTGACTTTAAAACAGTACAAAGGGCAAGGTATTGCATTCGTATTTTGAAGACCTCTTGTGGTGCAGAGAGAAAGCCCGCCTGAGACGCAGCAGGTTGCAGGATCGTTTCCTGCCGCGGCGCGGACATGTTTGTATGAACAGCATACCTAATTATAATTTGGACTGTGCATAGATAACTTTTCTTAAATTCGAAATGAAAAGTGAGTGTTCAGTAAACACATAAGTAGTAAACACAAATACCCGAACTGTTTATCTCGAGTTTATAGGGTACCAGCTGCGCCCCGCGGTTTCACCCGCGTAAGCCCCGTTCTCGCGGGAATTTCTCGCCGTAAAAACCATCCTTGAACTTCAACGAACATAAAAAAAAAGAATTGGCTTAATTGGTAAAGGCGTTGTTGAGTTATGCGCTTACCAACACATTTTGCGATTCATTTTTATATAATAGAAGATTATGTATTTATCTATTTACAGTGACGATTCTTCTTATAAAGGTGTTATTTCTTATTGTAAGGGTTCTTCTTACAAATATGGATGTCATGGATGTAGGTACCAGGGAACTTTATGCAACTCATCATCATCATCCTCCTGCCCTTATCCCACTATGTGGGGTCGCCACAACATGTATTCTTTTTCCACTTCCCTCTATCAGACGTCATCTCAGCACTCACACCTTTCTTACTCATGTCATCCTTCACACAATCCATCCATCTTTTCTTGGGTCTACCTCTAGACCTATATTCATCCACATTCATATCATAGGGAACTTTATGCAACTACCGAGCGATTAAAGTAAAGAAAAGAACGTGAATGGAAATACATTAATTAAACAAATAGGTAATTAAATAGATTGCGTATTGTGAATGCGTGCCGCGCTTTCCACGGCTCTGCCATTAAAGCATTCGGAATGCTGTTGTCGTTTTTCTTTTTCACATGTAACAGCTACATATATATCGGGGAGTATTGGCTCGAAGGTTTTTGATGACATAAAATACCCGAGTGAGACTGTGTCTTCTGTCGATCTTTATCATCATAAAGATCTTTTTTAAACATTTTAAATCTCTTTTTTCACTTGTCATTAAATATTTTGTACTAATTTATGACCGAGTATGTATATATCATACATCACGGAACCCTACATTGAGCGTGATCCGACACCCACTTGGCCAGTTATTTGAGCTACAGGTTGGCAGATTAGCACTCGTTTCGGTTCTGGTATTGCCAAGCAATCCTCTTTGATAGCGTCGCGTCGCGCATGTTAAATATTGACCAGTCAAATTAGAAAGATTGCAAGACAAGCAAGCCTCAACTCATTGGTCAATATTTGAAAACTTGCGGTGCTTACGATTTTATAATATTGATGTTAAGGGTTTTCATCATATAAAAACCAATACAAGTAAGGAAAGTCAGTGTATATATAATGTTTAACGGTGGCCTTGGTGTACGAAACTATCCGTGATGATTATATAGCATTTTATGATGTAACTATAGTTAATTCGATTGATGTGAAAAGTATGAGTAAAATGTCACAAGCTGGGTATCGACATTGCGAGGCTGGGTAGTGAAACATGCCTGGTCAGCACGGCGAGGTATGGTAACGCGTTTGCCTCGTGAGCCAGCCTTGACTTACAGCTCAAGAGAGCAAACTCGCGAGCAGCCTCCCGAGCAGCCTCGTAATGTCAATACCCAGTTTTAGAGCTTTGTTTTTTTAGTCTGCCATGTCGGAATAGAATAACTGAAAACCATATTTATAGTTAAACTATAGTTAGGGATGTAAGTAATGCTAGTGATGCTTAATTTTACGTAAACGTATATTTTTTATTACATTACGTAACTCGTTACTTTGTTACAACGGAAAAATGCCTGAATCAGATCTGAAACGCACATTTGCATATTTTACAAGAACCCTGGATTCGAAAATTTAGACCCAAATTTTTATTTTTTTGGCATTTTGGCTTGATAATTATTAAAACAAAATTTCGTAAATATGCAGTAACTCAACCGCCAAGCTGTCCAATCACACTAAACTAATCTGACTTTGTAATTGCCTCAACATTTACATAGACATAGTACAGCAGACACCTAGTACCTAGTACTGTTTAATGTAAAGCCATTCAAATAGCAAAGCACGCAGCCTCCCGGAGGATGATGAAACTTAGATTTCGAAGGCAAATATCTAGTCAAATTGCTCTTATTAAACTACCTGGTAATAAATGCAAGATTTTAGACATTAATAATACTCTTTGCACGCGCCATCCGCAATGCCTGCCTACTAATAATTATAGACTGTTAGTATTCCATTAACAGCAATCGTCTCAAAATGAAGTCTTTATGTAGTTCTGTTATTGCACTCCGCTTTCTAAGACTTGGTCTTTTTGTGACTAGGTTCTTAGATAAATAGGTGCACCGTTCGAGGCACAACTCGCTCCGAACGAGATCAAGGTTACTCGCCAGTATTGTTATACTCAAATACTTATTCCACCGCTAAATTTATATCTATTTTGATATCTGCAGAAGGTAAATTATTGTGTAGAGCACGGCGAGCGTTATACATGACGGGTGGCTCGCCCAGAGCGTCTTCAGTCGTTTCGTTCGAGTGCTAACTAGTAGTTCGCCTCGAACGAGATCTCGCTCGCCGGTGGTTGTGTATATTCGTTTTTATCTGTGTTTGAAATAATTTACTTCAGAGGTCTACTAAAAAATATTGAGGATCTAATGAGAACTAAGTACCTAAAGCCGATTATTATTCCTTTAATTATAGATTTTGAGTGTGCATTATTTACAATACAGGTTTTGATTAAAAACTCTTTCAATTTAGAGTTAAACTTTAGGGTGACAAATCAACATCGAGCTGTGCTGCGCTGTGCTGCGCTGTGTTTCTTACGCTACGTTTTTTTGCCAATCAACATCTAGCTGCGCTGCGCTTTGTTTGGCTCAGCATTAAAACTAATCGGAAAACAAAAACATAGCACAGCTCGGCCTAGCACGGCGGGTAGCGCGAATCGCTCGAGACGACTGACGTTTTAAACAGAATAATAATAATTGGATTAACGGTTCGACAGTTATGCCGGAACATACAAACAAACAAATGAACACAACATACAAAGCAAAATTACCCCACTTGCCACTAAGATCTTCGTTCGCTTCGCTCACTCGATCGATCAACGAATTGTAATGTAGCTTACGCGACCGCCTGATGGGTCAAATATTGGAAGGGACGCTCGCCAGCCAAGGACGCTCAGGGAATGCGAGGCATCTCGGATGATCGTTGTGATTGCAGCTGGTTCAAAAAATGTGTATTAAATGTTTTGAGCACTCGGCACCGCGCATGTTGGCGGAGCTTTGCTGGTCTTCTAAATGTCAATGTCGAGTTGCATTGATACAGGAAGAGGTGACTGGGCGTTGCGATGCCGTTGACACTCAGCCATTCGCGTTTTATGTATCTATAACAAGGACGCCAGGCAAGGATATTTATTGATTGTTCGTAGGATACGGCAAACCTCCTTATTTGTTTGCAATTAACTACTGCTTAGGTACTATAATACTTACCTACTATGACAGGGTCGAGATGTCGTATGTTTGCTCTGGCTACTGTTACCGAGGCCGAAGGTTTACCAGTTTGTAGGTACTGTGTTATGTCACATGCTGCTGTAACCTACTGCCGCTAATGAAAATATTGCAGTAAAACAAGTGAATAAATACTTTAAAAGTATTTTTTTATTAAGTCTATCTATTACATAAATTCTTTGGCATATTAAAAGGTTGTACCCTCTCAATAAATGGTTTCAGCAATAGGTAGGTGTCGTTAGGTCGGTCGTGCGCTTGCGCAGTTCCGGGACACGTTACCGCACGGGTCACAGGGGGCCTACCCTACCCGTATATTACAAAGTACTCTGTGGGGCCTTGTAAGCTCTGACGACTAGGACGGGGCGGGGCGGTGACGGGCACCGCACCGGCTTTAGTTTAGCATATGAAATAATCATGTACCTATTAGAACCTAAGCCTATGCACACCATGTACTTCTGCGGAACGTTTATATCGATACAAACGCGATTCGGAGACGCGTTGCGAACGCAAGCCAGTCGGCAAGCTAGAGAGACTGCGCGTTTGCTGTGCCATTATAAAAGAGCAGAATATTAAGAAGTCTACCTGTATATCAACAAAATGTTCATCGAAATATTCATCCTGTTGGTATTTTTGCCTCTACATTTACATATAACAAAATATCAAGTAACAGATAAGTATTTATCGCAACTCATCTAACACTTAATAACTTACAAGTTAGGCACGCCTCACTCATAGTGATCGTTATAAGATGGTGCCATCGAATTAGCACAGAGAAGATACTCATTGCTCAGTTTTATGGCGTTTAAATTATTCATAATTTATAACCTACTCGTGTTACCCGTAATACCAATTTTACACTAGTCAATGCACACGGAAAAAATATTTAAATGAGTTTTAAATCAAATTACCCATTTTATGATATTAAAGTTTGTTAAAATTCAAAGCTTTTCGATTATTAACATGAAACAGGCAACGTTATTATAATTTATGCTAGTGCGACTTGTTAGAAAACATAGTCTGGTGGAGTGGCATCTGAATTTACTTGCGATATTCTGTATCACCCACATAAATATTATTATTTCATAGCATATTCATTGGATTCATTGCTTCCGCAGCACAGATTCATTTACCGACATTTAGGAATTTAACGATCGCAAGGATAATTATCTGACGGCTTACAAATAGCCACATTAGTCATGTACGCATTATTTGAAAACTGCTATAATTACAGGGTGTAAAAATACCTGCTAGCAACTATTGAGTGTTTTTTTTGTACTAGTGTTTGCCTTATTCTAGGCTTAGCTCCATGTTAAGCGTTGCAACTAGAAATCTTTGCGACGTTTTATAGGTAAGGCTATGTACCGCATATCGCAGTATTTAACACATTTTAATCCCTATACATCAGTTAGGTGCATAACTGGACTGCATACAAATACATAGTAGAAGCAAGGAAATATATTGAGAATTTTCAATGGATCGTTACAAGACGTATTTAGAGCACCGAGAATGCTATGCGGCTATTGGTAGATTATTATTATTGATACTCAGGCCAGTTTACTTCCTTTATTTGTAGCGTACCTTTCACCTGCTAAAGGCTAGTTAATGTATTACACAACCGGGAATATCTTACATTGCTTAAACTATATAGACCTCTGTAGTACTTAAAACAGAGATTTTAGCTAGGTACTTATGTTTAGTTTAATGATTACTTACATTCTAAGAACCAGGGTACAATTAAAATTATAGAATAAGTATGGAAATATTTTATTTCGTGTTTCAGTTTTCAAGTAAACTAAACTTCTAATTAAGAAAAAACTAAAAATTGAGTTCACATATTATTTTAATCTAAGATTTTAACTCACTAGATGCCCTAAGATTAAATAATATCTACGTCAATTATATCTTGTGGTAGTTTACGAAACATGGTTGACATGGTGCTGTTTTCAGCTTCACCAAGTCATTATGTAAATAAAGTTTAGCCGTCCATCGATCGGCCACCACTGTCGAGCCTTTTTTTGGTTGAGCGATTACGATAAAGGAAATGGACCTTTCGTGATGGAGTGGTTTCTGTACGAGATATTATGATTTCCATCAGCGTATAGATTAAAATCAAAGTAAATATATATATTATGTACCTACAATAAATACTTTGCATATATTTAGAACGAAGTGCGTGCAGATGTTTTCAAATAAATTTAGTGCGGCATAATTTACAGAAAATGTTTTTAAAATGAATACTCAATTCATAATATACATTATCATATTTTAACAGACAGTTTAATGCGATGATGTAGATATAAGCAGTGTGCCCATGTCTAAGCGTAAATAAATTAGGTATATTATATAGTAATTATAGTTTTTATAGTACTTGCAAATTATTCAAATGTTAATAAAAGAGCATTTTGTGATGCAATTTATCATTTTTAATGGCTTAAGTTGATAATATAATAATTGGATTAAGTTACCAGATCTAACTTATAAAATCGATAGCTATATTTGTGCTCATTTAATCGCAACTGTTGGTTACCGCTTCGTTTACGTAATATTCGCCGAACGACGGTGAAGGTGCCGGTGGCATGGCGGAAGCCTGCTTATGGTAATATTGTACCATGCCCGCTATCATGGAAATGTTCGAGTAGACACCTAACGGTATCTGTAGTTTTGCTTATTGCCGCGGCACATGAACGAGAAACACAAATATAAAATAAAACTGATACTTACAGAAGTATTAAATAAATGGCCAAGTGCGCCACGCTATTGTAGGGTTCCGAAGTTCTAGACTAGTAGATAGGAACATTTTATGTTTACAGGAAACCATTACAATGATTTATTTCTGTGCTTGTTTATGTTTAATTCTTTCATTTCTCTACGTCGATATTTAATTAGCAATTTTTCTTGTTGGAATGAACATCTTAATTATTGATTTATTGAACAGTAATAAACTGAACAAACATATAATTGAAATGCCTTTCGAGCTTTGCAATAAAATCGAACACATAAGTGTAAATACTCAAATCAATATCACTGCAGCTTGTCTTGTTAAAAATATTATTAGTTTCTCCTGACGCTTTTCTGTACAAATCACCTGAAAAATGCTATCATTCTCAGTAGATCCATTGGCCAGATCCATCATAAAATTTACTTAAGGGTACCATTTGTTAAAATGTGACGTTTATGGAAACTGTAGCATATCTTAGTGACAGAAGACACTTTATAAAAACATATTACGGTATAGTTATTACGACCAGAGTCGGATTGGCTATTAGTCAGGGACCAGGGTGGTGTAAAGCCGGGTCCTAGCCTGTTCGTGCCCTCTATAGGGCTCTATAGGGCCATCTAGCGGGGGAAGGTAGGGAATATAATTTTTGCGTTTTATTACTTGTGTACTAGAGCCGTAAACTGGAAGACGTCATCCGGACTTAGAGACCTGTCAACCAGCCTCTAGTCTCAGTCCGACCCTAATTATTATTTTATTTATTTATTTATTAATTACGTCAATCACAATATTTTAAATATTTCGAACCGTTCCACACCCAAAAACTGTTTTATTATACCTACGTTTAAATGTAATTAAATGATTACACTTTATACTTTACAGCGTAACCTTTGGAACAACTCTCTCCAACCTCCAGTTCCAATGTCGACGAAAGTTTTTCAATGTGTGTGTACGTACCTATTTGTTTTGGAACTTTGTTGAACTAGTGGCACACTCGACTGTCTTTGAATATTTTCTGGTTTTCTTGACTGTTTATCAATTAATTTAAATAAATTATCGAAACGCAAATACAACTATCGACAGGAAATGGGTAGTCCTGATCAAATGATCATACTATGAACACCAAAAAAAGTTGCATTAGAACCGTTGATTTCAGTTTGCTGAAATAAACATCGAGATGAGAAAACTGAAATGTTATTCCAATCATTCAAATAAATCAAGAAACTTATTTAGGTAATTAAAACTAAATAATTTATGCTAATTGGAAAGACGGAGTTTACAAATTAGAGATAGGAAATTTATTGAATCTTACGAAACGTTAATTCATACTGAGTATATTTTTAAGTAGAAAACTAATAAATACATTAAATAAAAGGGCCTTGGTACCTACGTTGTTTAGTTTTACCCCAGTTTCTACATCGTCGATAGAAATAATGTATACCACTCCTTCGAAATACAGTCGTGATTATGTATTCTTCAATTGTTAAGCTCAAGCAGTCACAAATTTATTTCAATTGTAATGTAAGAGATGTAAAGACGGTTGCCTGTATTAGGTAGCTACAGAATTATATAGATATAAAACCTTCAAATCACCTTGTCGATTGGTGAAATTCGCATAGAATAGATGGCGGGTAGCGCAAACATAAGTTATTGAAAATCATTAAATAAGTATCGATTTTGACTATGCTATGTTTATACTCATAAGTTGTGATAAAGTATATCAGTTTTTATTCCATTCAAACACATGTAAACCGGTATGTACCAAAAATAATTAATTACTTAGGCATGTACCTACCTTGGTCAATTTTCATAATTTGTAAAGCCATTAATAACTATACTCCTGCGATAAACTACCAAGTTGCCAGCCGCCTGTCGAAATGATGCCGAACATAATTTCTGAAATTGAGTTCGACGAAAGGTGATTTCGACACTTGCTAGTGCTTAGAGCCCGACACGACAAATCGTGCTAGCAATTGTTTAAACATAGTCCGCTCATAACCTACAACTTAGCCATGAGACCATGATCAACAGAATAGTGTCAACTGACGTGACGAGTTTACGTTACGCTGCAGCCTATGCACACAACATTTTTCGAACGAGTAGAGCAGTCATTATGCGATTTTGTGGAGTCACCTGCAGTTTACAGGGCGTCTTACAAACGCGAGGATAGGGTGCATGGTCACAGGTTCCTGCCTGCCTTTTGTTCGCCACGCGTTTGTGTTGATACAAATGCACACAGTGACTGCGCGTTCTAAAATCTTGGTGTGCACAGGCTCTAAAACATGCTAGTGCTCTCAGTGTAACACACATATAATGTCGATGAATTAATGACGAGCAAGCAGCGAAACATGCTTACACGTTCAGTTATAAGTCTACTCTCAAAATATCGTGGTTTAGCATAAGCCAGTGAAAACTCTTAACTCAGTTTTCATTAACATCAGTTACGAAAACTGAGACGATATTAGTCACAAATTCAGAACAAGGTATTAGCAACGTAAGTCGCTTACGAGACCAACAATTCTTGTACTCGTAATATTATTACAGTGTGTATAACAATTATATTTGTATCACAACATGTTACCGGTCAGGTTTTATAAAGCTTGAGGAGATTAATATTTCCAAACTGGCGACCTTCAAACATCAGATTATCTAAACTTTTACATTCAAGACCAGTGTCTGCCTGCATGGAGGCTAACGCACGCATTTTTAGTGACATTTTGGTGTGGGATCGCTTATCATTTTTGGGTAACTCGAAAACAACATTACTTGTTAAACAATTAACAGCTTTTTTTCCTACTTGCCTACCTGTTTCATAGTTAAATATAAATAGTTCGGTAAAATTACAAAAGCTCCCACTGACCAGTTAACATAAAACTCTATGTCCGGAAAAAACTACCAGTACTTTAAGGCCCCCAAAAAAAGGAAGAGAGGGCTCATCTAGACAAAAAATATTACTTAATTCGGTATTATTGGCGTTAGGTTATACACAATATACAAAATAACATTTATGTACTATTTGTCAGCGTTTTTAATACCTATACCCTACTGTTACCGAATATTTACTGTTAAGTAATATTATGAATAAAGTCGTGACCTGTTATTGAGGTGATAACCTCTAGCCTTTTATTCTCGTAAACTTACAAAACTAGCTCTAATCCTGTTTCCAACCTAGAATTGTACCGTTATGTGATAAAAAATAAATTTCTAAAGAAACTTGCTGTCTTTTATGGGCCATAAAAAATAATATACTATGAAAAATACCTACCAAATCTAGTAATTCACCTGAAATCTATAATCATTATTTGCATAATCAAATTTAATACGGAATTCCAGTTTCATAATGCTGTTTTGCTTGACACCTGTTCATCTCTGAATTGTTAAAAACTCTTGTCAGTCTGTACATTTGCATTGAGTGTTTAGGTATTTTAATTAAATGTGTAACAGTATTTGATATAGAGCTTTTATAATAAATTAGTATTGTAATAAAATAAGTAACCTATAATCCATAATCCCCACTAATACTATGCGAATGACTGTATGAATGGATATCTAGATGTTTGTTATTTTTATACCTAACCTACTCAAAAACTACTAAACGGACATTTTTTTGGCGACCTCTGGCGCAGTGGGCAAAAGACCGTCTGAGATAAATGTTTGCATGAACCGCAAATATTTGTCTCGAGTCTGAGTGTTTCTATGTATAATAGGAATGTACTTACTTATTTATTTAAATATAACCGGGTAAGTACCACTCGAGCGAATCCGCAGATACTAGTAGGTAACATTATTAATGTTAAAGGTAACTGTTTGTTATATTTTCATTACGGTTAGCAGATTACGATAAAATTTGGCAAGCATCCTAATGAATGACTAGAGTATTTCATTTGCGAAAATGAGTTCCTAATAACAGATAGTAAAAAAGTCAACTGTAAACCTAATTGTAAAGTTGTTTGCATGACGAAACTTTCTTACGGATTAGTATCAAACACTATTGTCGTGATACAACATTATACTTTGTCAATAAAAAAAATTATAAAACTATTTCTGACGCACAAAACAGGGGCGAGTCGCTAGGTCATATTTAGTGTTTAAGATGCAATTTGACCGTTACACATGCCAAGTCAACGTACTATATACTACCTATTGCCGATGACCTTTTAAAAATTTGAACTGTTCTTTTGCACAATATTTATTAGTATCACTTTGCGTGTGAAGTTAGCTAACGCTAATACTAATGACCAATGATTCCTGCCTGGAGGAATCTTGGTATATTTGGTTTGGTTGCGTGAGTCTGACTGATCTATGAATTGTGGAAATGTCACTTATATCAATATTGGAAGATAGTGCAAGTTCCCGCTGCTGAGCTAGTAGCAATAGGTACTAACGATTCGTTTCTTCATTGACCACGTGGAGTTTTCATCCGTAACCAACATGACTGGTATTTCTCTACTGCACAATATTGACATATTCTTCCGACTTAGTGTACTTAAGCTCCTTCTATGGACATAAAAATACCTATTAAATCTGATTGTAGATAAGATTGTAGATTGTAGAGTTTCACTTTCCTCAAAATGTACAATGATCAAATTGTTTTCGATGATGTCTAGGAGCCGTTTGTGGTATCACCACACACTGTTAAATGGATTTCGAGTAAAAGAACAACTTGTAAATTTATAGATTTGTGATGTTCCGTTGACCAAGCTTTATGATCGGGCCTCATCGTGCTTGTGCCCTTGACATGCACGGTTCGAGGTCGTTTTCTTTTCAATTTATCACAACAGGATGATATTTGTATCTATTGCAACATTCTGTTGTACCTTTCATCCAAGCTTATTGTTCCGTACGTAAACACGTTAGGTAAGTACATATTTATTGCGAAAAAACGAGACCTTCGTCAGATGTCTCGGTCACGTTAATCTCAACATGATGTGCCATCTCTAATAATGTGTCAATCAATGTGATTATGATTATTGTTGTTGATGAAATCAATAATTGAAATGAACCAACGCTAAAGCCGGGCATGAGTCACCAACGAGAAGCATTTATTTTCGTTTAAAAATAAAACATTAGGCCCAGTGTGTAGGTGTAGGACGTAGGTATCCTTAATTATTATTAGTAATGTCGTATCAAGCTACGGACCGTCTGGATAAAACAAGACGATGATATCAGTATTAAGCAAGTTTGCAAATTATTGCAGTGGACTTCATTCAAAATGTTGAATCAAATCGGCCAGAATTGAATTACGAAAGAACAAAGCAAGACAGTACCTACCTACAATAAAAAGTCTACAGGGGGATTATTTTAAATTATTCTTCCGAATTACCTATATGTATAGATTTAATATTTAAAGCACTATAATATTTTCTACAAATACGAGAAAATAATATCTAAATGAGGTAACCTTGAAAACCTTAATATATAGCTAATTACACCCTAAAACTTTATAGATAACTTAAAGTTGCAGTACTTTTGCAAACACTAGAATACGATTACTATTTAATACGAGTATGAAGCGATACAATCATGTCCTGTGCAATACATGAATAAATTAGATATTATTCTGACTTATTAGCATTGATTATAATTATGAGCACGCTGGATACGGCCAGCTACTGGCACTAAACTGTTCGGCCAATTGTCCTTCATAAGGTAGTAACTCGGACAACATTCACAATGTTTAATGTACAAGTGTAATGTCGATAATAATATTCAATCTTATATCCGCTTTTGAATGTTGTCTTAAAAAGGTATTTTACTTAGCATTTAGTTAGTAGTAGATATCTATGTCCGGGGTAGTCAAAATTATTAGAGACTCATTCCTACTAATATTTTATGCGAAACTTTGTGCGAATGGGATGTCCTTGATGGATGTTTCTTACTCTTCACGAAAACGAACTAATGAATACTTAGATTTATAAAATGTAATATATTTTGCAAAATCATAGTAAGATGCATTTTAGGCTCCAATTCACAACTCGTTGATAAATATTCTCCCTAGGATATCTTGATTAATCGCACTGGACCGTGAAAGGCAAAAGGGAGATAAGGAGGCTTTTAACCTTTAGTGACGGTAGAGGACGCAGGCTGAAAAAAACAATAAAAATACTTACGTAGGTACTGAATTTATTATAATGGTATTCTGGTAGTTAAGCTAACTTGGACGTTGTCTCAATCGGAATACAGTTGCGTGCGCGCTGCGATGCGTGACACGTTTTACAGCGTCATCTCACACGCTGTCTCTTTGATGATTGTGTGAAACGAGACTGTTCAAATTAGTTTATTTGTTGTGTAGAAATCGAACTAAGCTCTCACTTTCATTACATTTGTTAAAATTGAACTAATCAGCGAGTTAACAACGCCAAATCGCCTCGAGATGTTCAGTCATCATTACTGAAATGTTCAGTTGATCCGTTCAAAACTGTTACTACCGTAAATGCCATTGTTTTGTGTTACATGGAAAAAAATACGAGCAGATAAACAATTTTAACCTTATCGACCTACTAAGTGCTAATCGTGTTCCGTATGTGTCTGTAGGTACTAGGTACCCGTCGATAAGAATATTCTGTGCGCAGCTTGTGAAGGAACAGTTAGTCGAATTGAAAAGCAGGCAAACCAATTTTTTTTTTTATTGTTACTTTTGCAATACTTCTTATCTAATAATTTTCGGGGTATCATATGCTCAGGTCCGTCTATCTTCTTCCTGCCCTTATCCCACTATGTGGGGTCAGCACGACTCAGGTCCGCCTATGAATTAAATATTTTATACCTATACTTGATTTTTTTTTGTTAACCAAATCTAATTATACTACTGAGGAAGTATTGATTTTGACCACAATTTTTTTTCAGCGGTAATGGAATTGAACTAAATTAGAAACGTACATTTGCTATTGATGGTTTTTTATCGATTACTTAGTTTCTAGCAATATAGGGTAAACCGTGGTATAACTGGCCACTTTCAGTTACTAGCCACATTGCACTTTAACTACATAAAATAAGAATTACGTGAATGTTATGCCATTTATGATTAATGATTACCACTCAGATGTCATTTAGCTTTCATGTCAGTACAATGTTTTGTCAAATAAGTTACTTTCGCCAAATTATTTTAAAAATTACATCCTTTCGGCGTGCGTGTCTTGACATATACGCGCAAAACTTAAAAAATTGTTAAGAGAACAGTTACTGAAAATGTGAAGTTTTGACAAAATTTTATAACTTGACCATTTACAAATGATGCTGTTTGTATTGTTTAAATGTTAAGTTTTACTATTCTACATAAATATTCTATAGGAGTCTAATAATAACAGAGATAAATAGGGTGGCCAGTTAATGGTTGTAATTTGTATACAATTTTATTTACTGGCCGCCTATGCCAGTTACTACATTAAAACCTAACATTCGAATTTGTTCAAAAACGCAACGTATTCATGTAGTTCATAAAGTCTAGTTTTATACAAATTAGTTTCTTGGTCACCAATCAACCCAAATCAGTAACTGGCATAGGTGGCCAGTAAGTGGCCAGTTACTAGAAATATTTTTGGGTTTATAGATTTTGTAATTTAGTTGATCAAAATGTCAAAAAAACGGCAGTAATTCAAAATAATTAATAGACAATACCCTCAAGTTTATTGAAAACAAAGAAGTGTCGATTTCACAAGCGGCAATCAAGTTTATTGTGCTATGAAGTAACGTTTAATTTAACTTGAAAATCCTAACACAAAGTTTAAATCTGGACCTGATCCTATACTAACGACAGCTGAAGAATACAAACTAAGTAACTTCATTACCTATAGACTGACCACAGGTAGAAGCAAAGCAGCTTAAAAAGCAACAAGAAAAATGTAAAAGAGGAAAGGCAGAGATTACGAGAAAAAAAGAAAATACTAAAATTAGTGTGCCTGAGAAGAAACCAAAAAATTAGAGAGGAAGAGGTAAACTAAAAAAGATGAAAGGCAAGAAGAATCTGAAAACTATGTTGAGAAGAAAATGGATAAGCAAATCTTTGGTTTGCTGTAACTTTTGTTTACCCAAGTCTTACAGGAGACCTGAATGAAGAGTTAGTTCTGAAATGCAATAAGTGCCATAAAAAAATCATCTGATTTGCACCCCATCTCCTCACCGAGTCCTTTGGACGACAACCTTCCATTATTTATATAATTGCTACAGAGAGAGCAGCATTTCTAATACATTCGATGAAGATTTGAAAGATTTTAGAGTGATGTTTGAAGGTGTCAGAAATGATGCTAAAAATCAAGGCTATTGACATTATTTGTTTAGAAAAAGTATACCAATCGTGAAGTGATAAATATATTTAAGTAAATTCAATTCCTAAGAGCTTGTACCCACCTTTAATTACGAGTTTTGAAGCATGGCCAGTTTCTGAATTTTAACGTCCAGTTTCTACATTTTAATGGCTAGTTACTACGAAATTACGGCAATAAATATGTTTTTCTAATTATTATTAAAATTAATTGTTTATTTTACAATTAAACATTTGTAATTTACAAAAAATATATTTTTCTAACGTAATGTGTTGTTAAAATATTAATTATGTAATACATTTTGTCAAAATATTAACATATCTGGCAAAATCCGCTTAAGTGGCCAGTTACTGGGTGGTTTACCCTATTTCTGCCCGGTTGATAATATCATAGACGAATAAGAATATTTCGTCTATGGTAATATCGAACGTAGTCATATCGCACTGAGCAGATCAAATAATCTTTGCTTAACAGTGGACGTGAAGGACCCCTCAAAATTTGATGCTTTTACTTAGCAAATGTAAATACACCAGCTGCTTTCGTTATGAACTGTGGACGACCTCGCTGCCGACTGAGATAGATACGATAACAATGCAATTGTTGAAAACTTAAATAATGTTCGCTGAGATACGCTAAGGAAGGTTATTTCGATTGTATCGCTATTTGAAAATTGTTAGGTCTGCTTATTTCTATTGCTTATCTGCCATTAGCGTTTATATTTATCTAAAGTATTATTATACTATTCCCATGGCATTATCTTAACAATGTAGTAACTCCCTCGTGAACGAACTATGTATATACCGCCTATTCTGTGAGAGCAACTACAATGAACATTTTTCACTAAGTAGAGTCTTAGAAATGTGTTATAACCTGTTATAGAAAAGGTTAAATAGTTCTCACTCATTTATAACGATTCAGTTAACTTAGTATAAACAAGATCAAGGATATAGGCCTAGTTTATCAGCCATTGATCATACGAACTCATTTAATACCAAGCAACAGCTTAGTTGATACTAGCTGATCCGACAGACGTTTATGTGTCTTATTAAATACGCAAAAGTTAAATATCCGAAATCTATGATCTCTGAATCACACGAAAAAACCTCTTCAAGTATCTTCGCATTTCTACGCATCAATACATTCGTATCATTTGAACTTGTTTTTATTAGAATCGTCTCGACCTCTATTTTGAGTTTTGTCCAAAATACAAGTTACCCAATAAGGCATAGTGCCGATCGATACTCTGTATGCGTTTTATTCTACTTCAGTCCAATGACCTTGTATTGTGTCGCGTTTTTAACTAGGTAAGTATATAATTGTACGCAATCAATAAGTTTTTTTGGAGCTGGCTTGGAAAATATACTTAAATCGGTTAACAAGTATGGCAGAAGTATGGGTTTTGGCCAGTTTAAGAGTTTTGCTCACTTTGAGGCGTTATAATTTAATAATTAATGCTTTCAAGTACGTTATTATTGCATAAAGTTATTCAAAATATATTTAATTTGATAAACGAAAAGTAAAAAAAGAAATCAAACACACGTAGACAATTATTTATAAGAAAAAGCAAAAAAAGGGTCCTTTGTGCCCCTTCTGGCCAGTTTAACCCCCCTTCTGGCCATACCTCATGTGCCAGTTCTGGCCATCCAAAGTAAAACACAAAATATATTAAAATAATCCATTTTATTGGCATATTGCACAACAATTAAAGCTAAAATTGAAGTGAGTATTAAAATATAAGTTAATTCAAGTCTGTTTGGTAACAAATTGCAGAGAGATTTTGTTTAAGATTATGATACGAACTGCGAACCGCGGTTTCACCCGCGTAAATCCCGTACCCGCGGGAATATCGAGCTAAAGAGTAGCCTGTGTGTTAATCCAGGGTATAACCTATCTACAGACCAAATTTCAATCAAATCGGTTCAGCCGTATACATACATTGATACATTCTAACAAACTTTCACATTTATAATGTAAGTAGTATAGGAAGGAAGGAAGTAGGACACTAGGATAGGATACATACCTACACCGTGCTCTTTTAACCATCTTAGATTCATATAATTTTCAACATAAGGAACTAATAATAACGTATTTTAATTTGTTTGTTTGTTTGTTTGACGGAGGTAATCTCCGAAACTACTGAACCGATTTAAAAAAATTCTTTCATGGGTGTGTAGAATGGACTGTCCTGGAGGTTATCCTATCCTACTTCCTACTATCCTATCCTATTTCTTACTTTCTACTCCTACTATATAATATTATAAATGTGAAAGTTTGAGAGAATGTATGTATGTTTGTTATTCTTACACGCAAAAACGGCTGGACTGATTTGGTTGAAATTTGGTATGTAGATAGGTGATACCCTGGATTAACACATAGGCTACTTTTTATCCCGATATTAACGGGAACGGGAATTACGCGGGTTACGCGGGTAAAACCGCGGGGCACAACTAGTAGGCTATATTTGGTAAGGGTTTAGTTAAAGGTTGCAGGCTTTGAGAGATAAAAATTATCAAATCTAGTAGAGTTTTGCTTCCTGATTAAGAATCTACCACTTTTATTTCTAGGAGATGCTTAGTTTTTAAGAAATTAATTAAAACATTTTTCATTCAAATTCAAAGGAAACGTGAAACGAAACAGGATAAAAATAACTTTACATGAATTTGACAGCTTATTTGTCGCAGTTTGTTATCTATGGTGTAAAATGGCGCGCAAAAACAATGCACGGAATGTAAATTTTTTAAGGTTTAGTTTTTTTATTTTAAGATTAGCGCTAGGTAAGGCAAAAAGTAGGTAAAGATTAATTTTTTTTTTCATAAATTTTTCATTTAATGAAACCGAAATTGAATTCTTACATAATTTATCAATTCATCAAAAGGATCTTTTTTTTTTCATTCCACTTCTCTTCGCCATATACTTTGGGTGTTTTCTATCTATAATAATGTATGTATTTACAAAAAAAATGTATCTATGTATTATATCAGTCATCTGGTTACCATAACACAAGCATTAAGTTACTTATCTTAGGACTAGATGACGCTGTGTAGAATGTCCAAGAATATTTATTATTATTATTATTATAAATATTCCATCATTAAAGATTCAATGATAAACCCTGTTGTTGTAATTTTGCTGTGTAAAAAACCTCTTAATGAGACGCCACTGTACCTCAATTTTATGAGTGGGCTCGCTTCGCTCGCCTTTTTATATAACAACCTAACCTAACCTACTCTTATGGAAGTTAGGGTCTTAGGTCACCAGATTTTATGATTGGAAAATTTTACGTTCCTTTCATCGTTTTTGCGCGCCATTTTACACCATAGATAAAAAACTGCGACAAATAAGCTGTCAAATTCAGGTAGAGTTATTTTTATCCTGTTTCGTTTCACGTTTCCTTTGAAATTGAATGAAAAATGTTTTTATTAATTTCTCGAAAACCAATCATCTCTTAGAAATAAAAGTGGTAGATTTGTAATCAGGAAGCAAAACCCTACTAGATTTGATAATTTTTATCTCTCAAAGCATGCAACCTTTAACTAAACCCAAGCCTGGTGTTTAACCCATTCAAGGCCCAAGCCGTCCGGCTCGTGCTGCAGCTCCGCCGCCGGTCCGGGGCATCCAACGTGTTAAAAAGCGCATTACAAAAATAGATGGCCAGAAATGGTGAAATGGCAAAATTTTGGTGCCACCTGTGGCCACCTACCCATAGCGTTACTTCATATAAGTGTAGCAACAAAATAGCTTTACATCTACTTAGATAATATATTTTTCCTATAAAATTAACAAAAACATTAATGATTATAAACAAAGATTTCGAAAATTATAACTGATTACTAACCCGCTCGCCTTAGTGTTTTTGCTAAGATTTTAGTCAAATTCACACCCGGCTACAGAAATTAGCGGGTTTTATGAGAATGAAGTGCGACACATGACAGCTGTCAACAGTAGCAGAATTGCCATGAATTATTATTTTAAAAACCGTAAACAGTAGAAGATTATAATTCTTTATGACTTATTTATAACGATTTAAAGTACCAAAAGGCCAGAAGGGGGTCAATGGCCTAAACCCATACTTCTGCCCTACCTAATTATGTAAGTATTATAAAACTTTATTTCTATTCTATTCTAATATAAATACCTACGCGGATTTACTCGGGATGATACTTGATCTTTTGGAAATATGTATTACTAGCTGCGCCCCGCGGTTTCACCCGCGTAAGTCCCGTTCCCGCGGGAATATCGGGATAAAAAGTAGCCTATGTGTTAATCCAGGGTATCACCTACCTACATACCAAATTTCAACCAAATCGGTCCAGCCGTTTTTGCGTGAAAGAATAACAAACATACAGACATACATTCTCACAAACTTTCACATTTATAATATTAGTAGGAAGGAAGGATCTAAGGAGGCTCTCCTCGGCCACGAAGCCTATGACGGCGAAGACCTTAGTTAGAGGATTAGGCGAAGACGAAAGGGGTTGCTTTTATCTCGCGGGTTCGAATCTTTAAACTATTAATATTTAAGTTTTCCATTTATTTAAACGTAGGAGTTGCATAATACTTAGACTTCCTCTAACTTTACTAAATTTATAATGTACAAAAGACAATTTTTGGTTAACTCGCGCCCAGCACCTAAACCAAGGAGTTACATCATGTCCATAGTAAGAAAAGAAATATTAGAAGACGAAGTAAGAACGTCCATTTATGCTCGACTAGCAGCACGTCCCGGTTTTGCACGGGTGTACTAATGAAACTACCGGTTTAAATATAGCCTATAACCATTCAGACAGTCCATTCTACACATCAGTAAAATAATTTTTGAAATCGACTGAGTTGTTTCGGAGATTACCTCCGTTAAACAAACAAACATTACCTCTTTATAATATTATAGTAAAAGTAAATAAGTAAATAAATAAGATTTGTTTATTGCCTAGACTATTAAGACAAATCATAAGCATTTCGTTTTTTTACAACGCAATTGATTTGTCGCAACGAGGGTTACCTAAACTGCAATGGGCGCTGCGCTGTCGAGCCGGGCCTAGCAGCTGTTTTTTTCTAAAGGTAAGTTCACATCGCGACTGAGACAAGCGACCGAAAGAAGAGACCAAGACCAATACTAGATTTTAGGCAATGTTTAAGCATCAGTTTCCGAGCAAGAAACCGAGACACGTGTCGCGATCTCCTGACTCGATCTCTGATCGCGGTCTCCTGACTAGATCTCTGATCGCGGTCTCCTCCTGACTCATCATCGCGGTCTCGTGACTCGATATCTGATCGCGGTCTCCTCCTGACTCGATCTGATCGCGGTCTCCTGATTCGATCTCTGGTCGCGGTCTCCTGATTCGATCTCGGGTTGCGGTCGCTGTGTGAACCGCCACCTTAACACCGGTAGGCGTGTGCCGATCTGCGTAACCGACACCAAAAGAGAGCAATCATGCGCAACATCATCGTCCAGTAAGATGAAATAAGAGATGGATTTATTAACGCTCCGTCAGTAAGGTTTGAAGGAACTCTTTTAATTTATTTGCTAGTCGTTAATCCTAAACACTGATTCACTTTAGAGAAGGTAAAAAAAATAGTAATAAAAATAATTCTAAACATTATACAAAAATCTAGAGAAGCGCGTTGAAGTCTTTAGTATGAGCGCTTGTTAATTTAAACATATAAACAAAAGACACGTGCGATTAAAACAATCCTCATGACAGTCGGATAAAAAACCAATGATAGACAAAAAAGAAGCTTCCACTTCCTTGATTATATTTATCGTAAACAAATCATTTGCTTGTAAATAATATTTTTTGTATAAAATATTCAATATTATTTTCACATTCTTCTTAGATTAAAATGAATGAGCAGCCTAATAAATATAAATGATGCAAAATATTGAAGCAGTAGGTAAATAGGTATACTCAATCACAGAAAGTTTACGAAAGGAAACTTGCTTGCGAAAACAAGCCATAAGTATTTTGTGTAAAGCATTAATCTTCTAGAATTGCAGCCATTAAAATAAACTAGGTACGAAATATTATTTCTTTTAACTATTCATAGACCAATTCCCACTAATGTGAAATGGGCTAATAACTGATGTTGTCATATTTAAAAGTACCTTTTTATATTTAAAATTTATTTATTTTATTGCATCTGTCTATGCGCTCGTTCCCACTATGTCGGAACTGTAAAAATGTCGGAAACAGGATGTCGGACAGAGTGTTCACATTGCGCGGATCCAGTAAAAATATCGGACCAGCACTCAGTCGAATGATCCGGTAGTTTTACAGGCATTTTGCAGTGACAAAACGCTCAGTAAAAATGTCGGGCCCGGTAAAAATACTGGGCTCGGGACAGTGTGAACCAACAGTGTGAAGCTTCATACAATTTGTACTGCCACTAGACCTTCCGATAATTTTACTGGAACTGTAAATTTGCAGGTCCGACATAGTGGGAACGAGCACTATCCTCCCGGATTCTGCTGCCGTAGTCCCTGGGTGTAATGTAAGGATCCTTTGACGACCTCTGTGGCGCAGTGGGTGAAGGCCCGCTTACGCGGAGGTCGCGGGTTCGATCCCCGCTACGGGACAAATGTTTGTTTGTTCTGCAGATATTAATTGTTCCGTGTCTGGGGGTTTTCTATCTAAAATATGTATGTATGTATTTACAAAAAAAGTACTTATCTAAGTATTTTATCAGTCATCTGGTTATCATTATAACACAACTTGTGTTATCACAAAACACAAGCATTAAGTTGCTTAGCTTGGGACTAGATGACGCTATGTGGAATGTCCAAGGATATTTATTTATTAAGTTTTCGGGTATTATAAGACTACTACTATGTATGAAGCAATTACCAATTGTGACCATGCGATTATTATGGTTTCTATCAGGTACTTACCGTAAAGGTCTAAAAGAATATGACTCGGTGATCATATTCTTTTTATTATGGGCAAAGGCAGTTCCTACCAAATACTTGGTATAAATTGTCTTTGATTAGGGAGGGATAACATTTGCTAATACTAAAACATTTACCCGAACTTTCTCACGACACGTTGATTCTAAATTAATTCGCTCATATCTGATACTGTATTAATGACTATAAACACAAGAAATAACTGTATTAAATTATTTTTTATGATCGATTTATACCAATACTACAGTATCGATAAACGGGCAGTCGATTGTGCAATGCGATTAGCTAATTACAAAGTAGGGACTGGCGATACCACAAGTTTTACAACTGGAATGGTTAACATAAATATCTTGTACCTACTTACAACTTTGGATAAAAAATAGAACATGATTACGATTACGTAACTGAATGATGAACTTCATGAAACATTTCGTTTTAAAAACTTACAAAGTAAAATCAAAAATACCTTGTGGCTTTCGGTGTTGATTGTTTTCAAATATATGAACCTATCATATCAGTAAAAAATCCTATCCAAAACTTTCACTGAAAGTTTAGGTCAATAGTATAGACTAGGTTACGTAATTCTAATAAATAATGTTATGTCGACACATGAATGGTAGCAAAGTCGACATGTCAACATAAATCCAAGCCCTACTTACAATCTCCGGCCCTACATGATTGTAGATCATTTGTACAGCGACCTCTGTTTACTAAAGGCACACTATTTAGGAGATATCTATTGGTTAGTTAGACTATAGTCTAACCAATCAAAATCTCCTAAATCCTAAGTGTCTGTTATCCTATTATTCGTATTTTGAAATATCAGAATATAGACATACTCGTAACAATAAACTGTTTGGTAGACAACCCGTTTCTTTACTAAATTACAAACACTGCTGGTTCTTGGACACTCTCTTATACGAACTTACTTACTTCCATTTAAAGGAATTCCACATTATGGAACCACACGACAATAAATTAATAAGTATATAAATATTTTTGGACATATCACACACTGGGTAGGTTATGGTTGCACAGCACATCATAAACTAAGAAAAGATAAACAATAACAATACGAATTATATAGGTAAGTACCTATATTAATTTATTCCTATAGATTAATCTATTCTAATTTATTTAAATTTATTAATCCAATTTTCCTAGGACCCAAATTTCCTTACCTCAAGAACAGTTTTACCAAATCAAGTAATTCATCTTTTATTCATTTCTATTGTTTGTACAACGCCCTTACAGAAAGATTTATACTAAACTAGCTGCTCCCCGCGGTTTCACCCGCGAAAGTCCCGTTCCCGAGGGAATATTGGGATAAAAAGTAGCCTATGTCACTCGTGGATAATGTAGCTTTCGAATGGTGAAAGAATTTTTAAAATCGGTTCAGTAGTTTTTGACCCTATTCATTACAACTAAACAAACAAACAAACAAACAAACAAAGTTTTCCTCTTTATAATATTAGTGTAGATAGTGTAGAAGACTAGTAGCCCATCCGTATTTTACCGAGATAAAACAGCCCTGTATTCATTCAGAAAGTCCATTCGCATAACAAGATTATTTGAAATCGTATGAGTAATTTCAAAGATTACTCTCTACTAACACAAACCATTACCTCTTTATAATATTAGTATAGATATAGATGGAGACTTGAGCTGTAAGGGCCTACCCAATGATCTGTGCGTAAGCAACTCTGTTAGCGTAACCTTTCGAAACCTCGCGGTCGTGACGCAAGCGCACCCTACGTACACGTGCTTCTTGACAACATGACGGCCTCAGGCCCTACCACCAGTTTACGGTAGTATTGATACTATTCTCGATACCTAGTCAAGTATTACAAAATGTATGAGAATCCAGCGCAGCGCCGCCAAAACATGAGCAAAAAGGATCCAAACGGATAACGCTTCACTGGATTTACAAACATATTTACACAAACAAAGTTAAGTTAGTAGGTGCTATTAGTAATCTAGGGTCAGAACGTACATAAGAACGTGGCGTGTCGCAACCAGGAGCAGCCGCGGACGTGTCGTGCTTCTAGAGTTCACGACCTTACTTATCAGAGCATAACTTCTAAGGACCTTGTAGAGGTGAAACAAGAGAAAAATAAAACAGGATGCCATTTTATTTGGGTACTAAACTGGCACAAACATAATTATGATGGTCCCAAAAAAAATACTAGTTTAAAGCTGCAAAATAAAAGAAATATAAAACCAACAGTTTAATAAGAAGAGAGCCGAGGTGCATTTTTGTTCATACCTGACTCCAAAGATCCTTATTACATTCTCAATTATTTTCATGAAGTTACCTGTTCTTTATTGTACCTACCTCAGAAAAAAACTCTAGCATAAATAGGGGAGCTTAACCCTGAGAAGAGTTTTCTTCCAGCAAACCTTTGAGATATGGAAAGATATAGATATAGGTACTTCGTGACTATACTCATTAAAAAAAATACAGTAGAGCAAAATCACAAATTGGTTATTGATACTGGTCGTTAGTATTCAGGGTCTTCGTTCGACATATTCTAGTGAAATGAAGGCAACTTCAACAGATGCCAATAATTTCAAATCGAATATAAGTCGATTCTGTTTTTACAGCACCATTGAACCATGTCTTAACCGATACTCAAATATTATTTGGAATAATACCAAATAATAGTAAATTGACCTTGGCTTGGTTTATCAAATACCACGGGACTTGAAACTACTAGAGACTTAACTACATATTACTAAACGTTAAGCCATTACTTTAACAGTATCATTGAGATTAAAACCATTCATCTAAGGGCCTATTACATTACATAGGTGATGCCATCATATTGCAAACGATATTCCAATGCTCCCTTACTTTTTATTCGATTTTAACTTGGGTTATACTGAACTGGGTTAAAATGAACGTAAACGCATGTTAATCTTTGAAATATGTAAACACAGGTTTTTAGCGGGTTATTTACCTTGTTTTTATATAACGCGATATAAAAACCTGTGTTTATATATTTCAATAATGTGAATTGTGATCGCAAAAGTTTAAGAAATAACAACGCAGGTTCATCATTGATCTATTTCCATCGAGAAAATCTCATAGATTAACGCTCAAGTCTATGATATTTTTAATGTTTTTATGAATACCGAATAGTATGACGGGCCTCTAATTTAACCTGTAGTCTATGAAGAACTTTTAATTAGTTAGGTGACACCTATATTCTAAGTCAAATGTTTCTTGGGACGCCTCAAGTAATATTAGATGCCTATTTTTTTTCATATAGCCACATTTTTCCACATTTTTCAAACGAGCTGTCACTGTACGGTTTTGAGCATGCAATCCTATACTAATTTGTACAAAATGTACGATCGTGTGAATTTACGGTTCCCTTTTAATATTTAATTATTGCTATGTTCAATAACGAATCGCATATTTCATTTAATAAACATTCAGATCTGCATTGATTTCGCAAATACATTTTAAACAAAATACTGTAGCTTAAAATACAGATGCTATTATGTTTTAAGAAACATTTCACCATTTAAGTTATTGCTTGGAGAATGTTACAGCTGAGCATCAGTTAGGGCTGAAACATTTTTATAAAATTTGTCTTTGTTAAGAGTTGTTTGTGTATTTTTTCATACTTAGAGTTCATGATACTCGTAGGTACTAAAATAACTTAGTAAATAAAATTACTATAATTAATTGAATACGTAAAATCTATATTAATTCAGCATTGTTAAAATTTTTATATTATTTATTGTAAAACTTGCAAAGCCATAGGGTCCGTAAACGTATATAGGTAGGTACCTGTTTAAGTAATGCATGTCTTTATACTAGTGTTACGTGGAGGAAATTTTCTTTCTAACCATTACATCAGTGTGACAGAGCATTGTAAAGGATAATCGGTTGTGTAAATATTTAGTGCAGATAGGATTTTCGAAACTGTTTCGTATAGTTGGCAAATGGCAGTACATTTAACATTAAACTGTTTTAAAGGCTAATTTTCTGAAAGCATTTTAATAGTTATGGCAGTCGCATTGCACATTTTATTGTTTATGTGATATAATATGAGCACACGCCTGTAAGTCCGTTGCGTCAATACTCGTCACTTGCTTTCATAACATTTCACCTAAAATTAGAGTTGAACGTGTTTCGTTTCGAGATGTCTGTTTACCACGAAGAGTTCATTGAAATGTAACACCACAAAGTTCTTGCTCGATCAGTTTGAGGAGAACACAATAGCAGCTAAGCTCTTGTGCGCCTAAAGTCTGTCTGTAGCAAAGTCTTCACTTTGCTACAGACGTACATGCAGATACATTGTATGCATCTATGAGTCTGTCAACGCCATTTTATCATAGCTCCTGAACGGGAGGGCCAATTTAAACCGGTTTTTTGTTTAAATGTTTCTTAATCTTGATTTTTCCTAGCTTTGTTACATTTGGGTTTGAAGTTTATTTAATTAATATAAAGTATACGAGCAGTTCATATAAAAATTTACCATAATTATGTCTCCAAATGTAATTTTTCTTTTATAACCGCATTCTAGTATTTCGTCGGCGGAACCTTGTAAGTCTATTAACATTAATAAGCTATGTATCCATTGATTGATATTGCTCCACGATTGAATAATTTAACAAGGAGATGTTCCAAAGTGGTATTTTATTCTGATGAAAAAAGAAGCAATACGAATTAAACATAATTGGAAACCTAATTTTTTATACTATCGGATGTGAACAAAATCATATTTTTTTAATCCCACGATTTTTCTACAAAAAATATTTAAAAAGTCGCAAATTCATCCACTACGGCCACACTGAACCACAATATAAGGCTAAGATGAATGTCACTATCATATTGAGTGAGACGTTATGTCAGTATCAAATGGATTTTCCGATCATCATTCATTCTTTTCATTCATTACTGTCAATTGTATTTGTATTGACGTTGACAGTGACGGAACTTTTAAAAATGTCATTATTAGAAACACAAAGTTGGAGTGAGACAAAAACTCATTTTCATAGAGATCGTATGGCACTATCTCTTTCTTGAGACGCGTTAGAGGGTTGCAAGCAAAACTTTTTTCAATGATTTTTTTTAGAAAAACGGGGGGTAGGAAAAATACTAAAAAATAATAAATAATCATGAAATAGTTATATGTTTAATTACGTATAGTTTTTATCTTGCTTCTTTTTCCAAAATATTTTAATACCAGCCCCCATACATTTTTGGAACATCTCCTTTATAGTAGCAGTGTTCGATGACAAAAAACATAGTTCACAAGAACTGCCTGTTATGGTATTTGATCATTTATGAATAGCTAAATATTATGTGATATGTACCTAATTATCCATTTATTTCGTATCCTGTTTTATTTTAATTAAGAGTTACTCAATCTCGAATGGTTTAAAAGACATAGTTTTCATTCTGTTAAAAAGGACAACTCAAAGCTTTTAAAATTGCTTTGTGTTTAAATTTTTTAATAATTATAAAATAATAGCAATATTATAAAATAATAAGCAAGGGCCGTGACTTTTAGACCACAACCATGAAAACTCATAATTGTTATTTATTAATAGTCATTTCTTCATTCGCTCTTTAAACTCTTTATGATAATAAGTGAATACGTGCCATTCAAATTACAAGAAAAAATAAGTTATCTATTAGCTAGAGTAAGTTTAAAAAGATACGCAAATATGTATTAGTAGTTTAGTTTCTATACCTAAATTAATGTAACAAATCCTTGGTGAATTACCTATTTAATTATTTACAGTCAACTAAAAACTAGATTTAGATACACTAGAAATCACTAGATTATCTCGTGGAATTAAGCTGTCACTTTTCTGCGTAGGAACAATGCATTTCGCAACTTTCAGATTCAGCTCGATATGGTGTCAATTATCGACGATTCGATCTATCGGCGTACATCTACGTGACTGTCTGGATTGCTAAATATACTGTTGCAGGAAGACTTTGATAAATCAGAAACAGTATTGAATCTTTGAGCTTCGATTACTTATATTTTAACACACTTATGCTTAATATTTGGTATACTTGTGGTCGAGCATTATACTCGTAGCTTATAATTAAAACTGACCTATTTGTATAGGCTACACACTAGGCTCTAATAACAGCCTAGTGTGTAGGGCTCGTTGTCACAAATTATATTCAAAATAGAGCTATCTAATATAAAGTTAGTGTATTTTTGTTTTACTGATATGTAATAAAAACATGATTAATTCAGTTTGGCTTCTAATTTGTAATTCATGGTCGATATACTTTACTTGACCGTTTAAAAGTCGTTTGGCGTATCCGTAGATAGGCATTACCTGTTTATTTATTTATATATTTAGAATACATTCACTAATCGCTCACCTACATACATAACATGAAATTTTAACATAAGAACATAAATAAACGCAGTTTTTACAGGTGATTTTTTGGGACGGGTCAGTGCGTTTTAGGTCTTAACCATTATTAGGTACAGGAAAACGTTGTAGGTTTATAATTACAGATCTTAGAAAATATGTAGGTACAGTCAGAAAGAAGCAAATTTTTCACAAAAAGGTTTTTCGATGCCCATTGATTCTATTTCTTATAAGTAGCAAAAGTCTCTACTGGAACGACGGGTTTGGGTATTTTAAATGTTTCTGACATCGCAAAAAAAAACCCATACATTTTGGTACATTGCATGAATTCAATTATCGGGCAGTATAAGTACGTAATTCTTCCGAGTTCAATTAACAAAGTTTTCAAAAATGGTCTTACAAAAAAACCACTATTAAACAAACAGTCGGCAATGAGTCATGAGAAAAAGAAAATTCAGTTCCTCGTCGTGTCTTAATCAATGCATTATTCATGAGCTGTAATTATCGGAAGCAACCTTCGGCCCACCAATTGTCTCACAATCAGCAGCGCATCTTCAATAATAGTCACGAACAGTCCTGTTCCTAACCATTCATTGTGGAGCCTCACGATCCCATTATTTTAAACAAGGCAGGTGTCAGTCTGAAATATGATTTACCTATTTAATACTCACATTAATTTAATACTGGTAAAGAACGTAGTTCATGGTGGATGCAGGCCGCTTCCACCCTAATCACACATATGGGAGACCTATGTCCAATAGTGAACGTTCTACGGCTGCGATGATGATGATTTAATACTCAAGAATTTCATACCTTAGTATAAATGGTTTCAAAATATGAGTGATTAGTTAAAATTTCATACTAAACCAATTATACCATCACTACCATAACATATTATATCCCTTCTCATAAATCCTTGTAATTTTAGAATAACTAGTACCGAATTAGACATAGGCATCCAATACTGCCTAATGGGCATATTTAGTCCTAAATTTGAAGCGAACCCAAATAACACAGTTAAACGGAGTCAGAATTAATCGAATGTGCAGATATGCAGTGCATCCAGAACTTGTGCCTTCAGATCAACCTTGTGCTTGGATTCTTTTTTTGTTCGTTGTGAATGTGTTTTTGGCTCGTCTTGTACAGGCAGAAGCATGCAGAGCCAAAACATTCTAGCTACATTTACATCAAAGGCAGGTTAACGAAAGCTCTGATTTATTTTTGCATCACGGTTACATTATGTAATTAAATAAATAAATAAAATAAATAAATAAATATCCTTGGACATTCATTAAATAACTTTTAATGTTTTCTTAATTCCTAAAATATTGACGAAATAAATACTACGTCCAAGCCAGGAATTGCCCGCGACTTGCTTTGTGTCTTCGAATGCGCCATCACTTCATAGGTCGGTTATCGAAACGTTTGGCTAAATTCTCTAAGGTTATCGGCCACCATTCGGTCAAAACTTTTGATCCGCAAACATCTTTAGATGATTTTGAAACGCCTCAAGATCTGAATTTGCCTGTAACCAGCCTCGCCAGCCTTGCTTTCATCTCTGTATTCTGTGTCGTACTCCTAAGTGAGGCTGTGCATGTTTTTATAGGTACCTACAGCGCAGACATCTAGTTCAAATTCAATGACAGGTTTTTTCTAATAGCGACATTCAATACGCGTGTACCGAGCACGTTAATACACCTATAAACGTACCGTGTGCAAAAAACAACACTTGGTAATTCGAAATAAAAGCCTAATTGATTGATGAAAACTGAACTTAAAGTGATAATGTTAAGTGTTATGCGGTTCACATAAACAGATTAGAGTCGATTCAAAAGAAATTTGTAAATTACTTGTGTTTCAAGGACCATAGACAATTTGATACATATGAAGAAGCATGCAGTTTCTTCGGGATTGAAACGCTTGAACTAAGGCGTCGTCAGTATGACCTAATGCTCCTTCATGACATATTAAACGGTACTATTGACAGCAGCGAGCTTCTAGCTAGCATATACTTTCGGGTTCCAACCTATCGCACTAGACATACTCCATTATTTAACATTCCATTTGTATCTACCAACTATGCCCAAAACTCAGTTTTGTGTCGTGCTCCAAGAACCTATAATGAATAGTATAGTGATCTAGACTTATTCGGTTATTCTAAATTAACATTAAAGCAAAAAATCAAGGTTAAACATTTTAAACTTTTGAAGAATGAATAAGTAAATAATCAATCATGCCAATACCCAAAGCTTTTCTTCTACACACACTCACCCCATACACCACACACACACGCTCACACACACACACTCACCTCACAAATGCACACACCATACACACACGCACACACACACACGTACACACACACAAACTTCTAGAATGAATTAGGAAAAGTCTACTGTTTGTTTTTATTTTTTATCGTTACACCTAGAATGTATTTCTCAGCTCTTATACCCACTGTAGTACCTACTGATTCTTTTATCGACTCTTTTAGTTGTTTAGTAAAAAAAAAAAAAAAACTACCTATTAAAAATACTTACCTAGTTTTAAAAGTAATTTATTTAGTATTATCTACTACCTAACACTTTATATCCGTTTCATAAGTTGTTTCCTATCTGTGTAAAACTCTTTTGGCCTTATTATTATGTATACTATTTTAAGCTTAGTATTTACTGTAACGCTGTTGTTTTACCTCAATAAAATTAAAATTAAAATGTTTGCCTTCATGAACTGATGGTAAACTCTGTTTATGGAGTTTATAGCCTCCGTCATGGCTTAACAACTTAAAAACCTAAACTGAAACTTTATCATGCTCTCCCTTAAACACGGGAATGCTATTGTGGTAATGTCGCTTTCGGTAACCCACTCAAACCGTTACAGCTCAGAAAGTAGCCTTGAATAATTTATTTATATCCTCTTTTCGCATATCAAAAGTTAATTCCGTTTTTTTAACTCACAAAACCTATAAGCATATTATATTCTTTGAATACATAAATTAGATAATTATTTTGTTACACCTTGCGTTCTTATTGTACCTGTCTATAGCTAGTACCTACAAGGTATTATATTGTTTTATGTAGACCGGGGCACCGGTATGAAACGCGGAAATGGAACGTTCAGATTTAAGGTCACTTGTTTTAGGTACATTACGTACCTGTTACTACTATATTATAGATATGGAAAATGACAAACGCGGTGCTTCATTAGATTTTAGCGACTCAGAAAAAGGGAGGTTCTATGTAGGTATCTACCTGGATTGATTTGATGAAGAAGTAGCTTTAAAATATGTTCATATATTTCAAGTTTCAGCCAAATCTGATCAGTAGTTTTTGTCTGAAAGAGGAACAAAAATCCATCCATGCTTACATACATTCAATAGTAGTAAGAATAGAAGTCCTATTAATAATAATAGGACTTCTATTCTTACTAACTATTGAATGTATAAATACGTCTTTTGTAGGTTTTTTGTACAAAATTTCATCTACATTTGAACCTATGGTCGTAAGAGGGTGCTTAATTATTACGTAAATAAGTACCACTTTATTATGATGATTGTATATTTCCAACTTAAAACTAATTTAAAAACTTTAACGTTTATTTTAATCATAGTGCCATAAATTGACACCTTACCATAGATGGTTAGGTACAGAAATTATGAAATCGTACGAAATACATTCGATAAGTTATATGGCATACTCAAATGAAATGTAGTTTGTTTGAACAAGCAAATAATACCTTGTCCTCAAATATTACCGAAAAAAATCTAATTTATTTTTCATAGTCATTTTTGCGGGCGTTATGTTTTGTGCAGGAAGTGATATGAAAAACTATTTTTCATTACTCATACACGGAAAGTACGCACGAAGTTGCCTGATCATAGGGTTCAAAGTAGCATTTTCCGTCCCTAGGGAAAACAAGTAGGGCAGGAAAGTAAATAACTGGCAAATATCAACTTCATTTTTGACATTTCTTTTGTGGCATGTCGATGCATGCTTAGTATTCAAGTTCTTCTAACTCATTCACTCATTCATTCTATTATGTCTCTCTAGCACGACTATGTGCTCCTCTAGCACAAATTTGTTCATCTTTGCTTGAATTATGAATTATAAAAAAAAAATACTGGTAGAATGCCTACTACATTTAGTGCCATTCTACCAGTCAGTATTTTTTTTTGTTGTTGTTTAGACACTAAACAGCAGTTGACGATGGAATAACTGCGTTTCAGATTTTAAAAAAAATACTGACTGGTAGAAGAATGGCACTAAATGTAGTAGGCATTCTATCAGTATTTTTTTTTTACAAGCAAAGATGAACAAATGTTTGCTAGTTAGTCAATTACTAGTCGATTTAAAAAAAAAAGCGAGACAGCTAATTTTAGTGTGTGAAATTTTCAATTTTTTTTTGGTAATTTCCTTATATTCGTAATGAAAAGCAGAGTCCTTACCTCGGGGAAAAGGCTTTTCGATGCACTCGAACTATTATCGCGCGAGCGTCAGCGAGTGCGACCATCTCGCGCATAGAAAAAATGCCTTTGTCCCCTTGTATAGCAATCTACTATTTATTGTAGATCAAAACATGAGACTGAATGGTAAGGACAGCTGGTCTAAAGCATTAGTAAGTATCTAATTGATTGCCAGAATACTAAACCAGTGCCAATTAAGGTCCTTATGATCAACGCGAAATAAATTATCTGTTTGTTCTTTAATAGGTGTAAATAAACTTTGCCAAGTTGCCGTCTTCGAACACTTGCATTATATACCTAACAGAATTAGAATATTACTTTATTGAACACCATATATAAAAAAGTGTAACAATGGTCTGGTCGGCCTTATTGCTGAAAGCGATCTCTTCCAGGTAATCTTTGGTTGGACAGGATACAAATTAACTGGGAATCACGGTGGCATTCAAATAGCATTCAAAAAGTATTATACTTATCCTAAGTTCAATAAAAACAAACATTTATTAAATATTTACTTATCAATAAAAAGTATAAATAGTACTTACATGTTTTAAAATTTTCAGTGGAACAAGGTACTTTTTTGAGTCAGCTGGTCGGAACTTTTTCATAAAATAAATATGTACATTTGTATCATATTTGACCTGTTGACAGCTCAACAAGTTTATATTTGTGAAATGGGCTAACCAAACGATAGTTTGTTTGCTGTATTACACATTTCAGGCAAGGCATCCCTAAACACGGTTGAAGGAAAACTTAGAACCTACTAATCAACCTGTTTCCTTTCTACGAACCGCAATCCACATTGTCGGCATATTTGCTGCTCCAGTTTCGATCAGTTGTGGTGATTTCGCAACATGGCGGGGATATGGTACTACATAATTCGTTTCTTTTGCCGTTTCAAACTAAACCTGCTAGTAAATGCAGTTAAACGTTAAATATAATACCTGTTGGAATTCTTCACAAGTCAGCGTCGAATTGATATGAGCGTCTAGAGTAGGTACTTAGTTAAAACGATCTGAAAAACATAAAAACAATTTGATATAAGGACTTACGCATTTCGAATCGACATTAAGAGCTGCCTGCTAACTAATAGTGTTGTTTGCTTAGATATTTTGAACAACCGTATTATGAAGACGAAAAAAACCGACAGATTTGATTTTGAACAAACATAAAATGGGTGTGGAAACCACGCAATGGCCTTGACTCATAAAAAACTGCCAATTCCTCATACTTCTGTAAAAGTCAGGAGTTTTTTTTGCCAGGAGTTTAATTTGTCAAGTATGACCTGTTATTTATCCTTCAATACTTTGATTCAACATTGACTTTATTAGCGGTTACAGCACTTTATTTTAACGTTCTCATTCAAGATATTTCTCAATATTGGTTATTCGCATGTAAATTGACACGATAACTACCCGAATAAGTAATTATAAAACCATTACATATTTGCAAACGAATAAATTGACACATAATTTACGATATCAATAAATTTATCTAAAGATACGCCTGCGGGCCCTGCGGCATACATACGCTTATAAGACATTCATGAATTTATTAGGGTGGGGCAAAACTTTTAGTCCTTAGGGGTAGCTTTTCTTTTGTAGTTAGAATGTTTTGATGACAAAATCTTTGCTTTATTTTTAAGAAAAACCATTGCATATTACCGTAGTTACTTATAAGATTAATTGCCTTCTACCGTATATCCTACAATGTGGTTCACTGTTGCCGCTCTACCGTTAGTTAGAGACAAGTAAGTGTCTGACAATAGACATGAATTACCGAACGATTATGGTAATAAAATGCTTCTTTGTAAATTAACTTCAATGTAATTTACGATAATAACTCAAGATTTATACAAAAGAAAAAATGCTCATTGAATTTTTATCAAGATTACGGAACAAAGACTCGAAACATCTCGGTTTGAGAACCCACAGTAGACAAAGGCCAAGTGCGTAAATTACATAATGTTTTGCCATAACATTTTTATTGGAATATTTATTGCATAACAATCGCCACCATATCGACGGGCTTCTTAAAACGTGCTGTTATTGCTTTTGTTATGGTTTACCTTTGACCTTCTACTAGCAGAGCATGACTATTAGGTATACCTCCAGGGTTCAAAAGACCTTCACATCAAGTACCAAACCATTGCTAATTAACAGAACTACACAATCACCAATCAACGCTTTTCATTTCCAACTGATCCATGTCCGTTTAACTATCGACATATCCTTATAGTACCTACGTCGCCACCACAGTTTCTTTTAAGCTACAAATATTAATTCAAGTAAATTTACATAAAAAAACAAACGACTACAAAGAGCGTTTTGAAATCATTTCTGTGACAATGTAAAATAAAACATCTAACAAATTATGCAAGCTTTCCCTTTATTATCTGAATAATATTTGACGAGATGAAATCAAATGTTTTAAAATGGTAATCAAATATTAACAAAAAATAGTATTTACTTACATATAATATACTGTAGTTATTGACTATACACTCCTTGTTAAATAAAGGAAAATAAATAAATAGTTACTTTTATTATCTTATTTTTTTGAAACTTGTGACGTGAGGCTTGTCACAGTAATCAAAACAACACTATTCAGTGGCATAAGAAAGACTGTCTCGCCAAGAAAACTTCTGCATGTAGTCTACGTTTCACTAGTGTCTAACTAAAACCATTCTTTCCACTATTCCATCCAACATAACAAAGGAATACAAGAAATAATTCGTCAAAATTACGTAATATGCGTTGATAATGATTGATGTCCAATTATAGCACTTTCTCCAAATTGGACAGTCTAATGTCCCAACTGTTAAACAATCAGTTTGTTTGAAGTTTTTAGTAACTAGGTGGAAGCCTATTAATATAACTGTAGGGAGTGTACTCGGTACCTTGATCATTTAGGGAGAGGCCAAACGAGCTTAATTTTTTAAACTGCAAGTTTAATAAGTCGCGGAATTTACGCTGCATCCAAAAAACGCTCGATTTGGTAGAACTATAGAACTATACGTACCTATAGGCTTTATGACTGAGTGAGCTTGTCCAAAAACAATCAAGGTAGGCAATAAAAAAATACCCCTAACATACAAAAATTAAAATGTAGTGAGTATTTTAATTTTTGTATGTTGGGTTTTACTGATTTGTTTTTTTTTTAATAATTATCAACATAGATTATCCTGTACGATTCACGAAAACAAACTTTCTTAGATTTAATAAATCTGGGAAAATAACCATGCTTGTTATAAAATATTTAGACGGCAACCGTATCATAAAAAACCTGGGCATGGACATTGTTACCTAAGCGTACTGCTTTATGAATAAAGTTCGACTAAACACCAATGTCATGCGCTCGCGTGAATGGAAACGCTTTGTTTCGGCTGCCTACATGGTTACGACAAGGCTTGTTGAATATTCAATAGAACAGCGAGAGCACCGATAGTGAAGTGGTAGGAGATCCGACATTTGATCATCATCATTTTCTAATTGTCTAATCAACCACACCCCGAAAGTGGTATGGGTCTTTTTAAAGCAACTTTACCCACTGCTGGACATAGAATAATTAAATGAATGAGTTAGTGGGCAAAACTTCCTACTAGGTTCCTTTCAGCTTTCAAAAACCAAAAACAGGACAACTTATTCATATTCATATTCATTGTCTCAAGTTGGTACATTAGGTGGTACATTGGTACACTTACCTTCCTTGTGTTTAATGTATACATTGAAATACATGTCACTACGGGAGCCATAAATGTTTCACTTCACACCTTTCGCATTTCATAATATTTGTGAGTTATGATCGATCTGCAACCGTCTCTTGGTGTTGATTGGCAAGGTGTAGATTATATTTATGTAACTCATTAGAGTACGAGTATTAACTCACCGTAAAGTCTCATACACGATGCAACTTTCTTGCATGTTGCAAACAATTAAGTTGACTATCATGCAAGTTGACTATATTGGTCTAAGCATTGTTTAAACCATGGAAGTCAAATATTGCTTCAATTTAATTGTATAAAACAGACGAGAATCTTGAGTTGTGTAAATGGGACTTTCACCTGCATACATATAAAAAACAATGGTTTTATACATTCTTCAGACTTCAGGAGACAAAAACATAGTTCTCTAAATCCATAGCTCGTTCTTGTACGTGAATTAATTTTAACATAGCATGAATAATTACGATTAAACATTATTCTGAATTCAGTGTACTAGGTAATTTGTAGAATGTGATGAAATGTCATTAATTCTCGAAATGTTAGTGAAAGTACGAGTATACTTTCAGCTTTGTCCGCTCGCTTGAGTCGGAGTTCTTTCTGAGTTGGAGAGTCGAGGCCACATAAGGACATAAGAAGATAGAACCTACTTGTATTGTGCCACATTAAAAAAAATGAAGATGATTACACTGATTATATTTACTATGACTAACAACGTAAATACGGAAATATTGACATCAAATTCCGAGAAGGGGCACAAATAGATTTTTTTTATTCGTTTTTATAGAGCTTTTAGTAAAGGCCCTCTAGACTCTAAAAGTTTAAGGCCACGGGTTTTTCATCGTGTTTTTACTGATTAAGATATTCATGTCGTAGAGACTTTTCTCAAAAAGTGTTTTCTTATCAAGATCAAAATTTTATGTTTAATGAAAATAAACTTATACAGATCGTGTTTACTAATTAAATATGCCGCATTATTCGATGATTTAGTCACCGTTGGATGTTTTGTCTCGGGAATAATTTCTGTTCCTAAAGGAATTATACCTACCTTTTTAGGTATTTTATAATTCTACGAATATTATATACCAGAAATTTGGTATACCTAAGTGTATGTTTGTTACTCTTTCATGCAAAAACTACTGAACGGATTTAACTGAAACTTGAAACATACATAAAACTTATATCACATAGAAAAAGCACAATGGCTACTTTTTGTCCTTGTAAGTACCACGGGATTATCCGTGGGAGCCTAGTTCAAAATCATCGGAATATAATTTACAGAGTACTTATCTCTATTTTCAGCACTTCATTGACCAACTCAGCACTGATTGTTCCAAGACGATAAGGAAAATGTAATGTTGGTAATGTAATGTTTGTTGTCCAAAGCACGGTTTGGTAATGGTAGGTTGCGAAAACCACCAAGCTTCCAGGCGTTGATTTGTGGCCACTAAAATGTGGATCGCTTACGCGGAAGCGGCCTCCGCCTGGTTAGGCAATGTAGGACAACCAGTGCGGCTAAATGCCACATATAATACCCCAACCAGCGCACTTTCACATCGAATTACGAGAATACAATTAGGTATTATGCGTTAATTTTAACAATGAGACCTTTGGCTAACCGTGTCAAAAAATTTAAAGCATATTTTTCACACAGAGAGACACTTTTGTAAAACCTACATAATTCTGTCCAAAAGCAAAATAGATTGGTACTTACATTCAAAATAAATCAGGGCTTCTGGTGGATGGAAGCGACGTGTTGTTTAAGGTTGGCAACTGTTTAGGTCAACGGATCGTATATTCAACGCGGCAATGCTGTTTTTGGCAAGCTTCCGTCTGGCAATGGCTTGAATTAGTTCGGTATAAGATCGTTTAAAAGATCCTTATATACCTCAAACCTAAACTGTTTCTAACCTGTATTCAGTAAAGTAATGTAAAATAAAATATTCTCTACTTTATGTGATGAAGGTGAGGCGATGAGCTGGACTGACTTACTGCCAGCAAGGATATGTCAATAAATAAATGAGGTTCATCAGTCCTAAAATTACAGGTACTGAAATGTTAGCAGCTATTTAAGAGACAAAGTTGTTATTCAAATAAAATGTTAGTAGAAAAACAGTGCCGAGAGCGTTATATCCAAGTACTTATTTTAACTTCAATGTTGATGTTTGTAGGATAAATAGGGACCTATCTTGAAAGATATTTTATATCAACATTGTCATAGCTCTATGTGCTCATTGTTTTGTTTAACTAAACACATTTATATCTAATCCTGGTACCATGAAACAATAAAGCCATTTAACGTTTTTTTTAAAAAACTTCGTAGCCATAGTTAAGTTAAATTCAATTTGTTTATTGAATGAAGCAATCTGCGGTTGCCACGAGGATTTGTTTAACTAAGCTTAAGGTCGCATTAAGATAGGAAAAGTTGAGTTACTGGTGTTTCTAAATATTTATTTTTTTCTTTTACCTCAGCGCTATTTACAGTTGCTCGTTTCTTGACCAAATAAAGCCTACATAACGCGCGTTTGCAACAAAAATGTTACAACTGAAAATATTGGATTATAGGGAAATATAATGTTGAGATCAGAATCAAATTTTAATTTTAACGTATAATTATTAGCGTTTTAAATATTTTTGTTTATTGGTATTAAAATTACGAAATTACTTACTATTTATTTTATAAGCCGTGGCCGCGGGAAGACTTACGAGTACATGTGGCTATGTATACTTATATTAATTTGTATACATATTAACTTATTATAAGTACATCTATATTGTAAGGAGAGTCAGCAAAAAAATCGGGTAAAAGAAATCTTTTTAAAACCAGTTTTATTTGTTATATATACATAATAAATGCAACATTGCTCAATATAAAAGGTTAAAAAAAATTCAAACTCGATTTCAAGGTGAACATAATCTAATCGAAGCTTTATTTAATTGCAGGTACTTACTCCACTTATAACAACAAGTCATTCAAACAGCTATAGGTGAGAGGCTGTGAGGGTGAGTATATAGTACCTAGACGCTGTAAGTGATATATATGATCTATAATAAACATTATCCTTGTACTGAATTAAAGTTTTTGACGATGGATTTCGATGGAATTTAAATTATTTTGCGAAGACTATAAAGAACAATAGGTATTGTATGGACCCCATACCCACACTTATAGCATTTTAGACTAAATGTCATTTAAAACTAGATTAAATGATTACCTAAATCAAAAATGAATTAAAGAATAAATTGGCTACCGAAGTTATGATACCATTTTATGTATAAAAATCTTTTAAAAGTGAGTTAACGCAGTAGGCATCTACTAGGCATAGAATAATACAATAATCCTAAAAACGTATCATACCTAGTAAAAACTTTTTTTATAATTTTTATGAGAGGACGAACTACCTACTAGTAATTTAATTTTCATAGCTTGAATTGGACCAAAGATTTGAGGAAGTGAATCGAATCTGCGTAAATCAAAATTGACCTATAAAATGACAATAATATTATTCAACTTGTGTTGAATACCAATTTTTTAAATGTTTTCTCGCTAGAATGACGAAATACCTACCTACTTAATTACACTTTTTAGTTTTAGCATGTAATTTAATGCATTCTTTACAAAAAAGCTTAGAACAATTATTTATAAAAACAAAGTTCAATGTCATACGGAAAGAAATTTCTAGCACTGTCGAGGTGCATTTCTGTTTTTAAACACGATACAGATCCTCGTCAGATCCTCATTAAATATTTATGAGACCATCACGAGTACATAATTTAGTAAAAGTATTCCTAAATAATTTTCCATATCGATCTACAATTCGCTTACTTCTTTTTGAAGTCGATAAGCCCACTACAAATAACTGTCACTGGTAAAAGACACCCTTACAAGCTTATATACTTCAATTGAGTTACGAACCTTGTGCTCATTCTGCCTGAAATCTGAGAGAAGCTGTTATCTACTTGTTTTACAGTAGCCACCACAGACATTGATCGTCGCCACGCTGCGCTATTTAAACAAGATTTTACGAAATTGCCTCATATAGATAATTGGATCATTTCGGTTTGATCGAGCACGAAGAAGATCCCAACAAGATCAATTTGTTTTGGATAGGTGCCCCTTTACTCTACAAACCGAAAACGATACATCGCATCTTGCCAATGATCGCAGTTAATTATTGTGGAAAAAATATAACGCGCCGGACACTTCCTAACTTGGTCCTTATATTTTTATAGTAGGTACTCGGTGGTTTTGCTTTTTTCTTGTACAATTCGGTTTTCAAAGATCTAAAAGTGCATTCCTATTTTTTGAATAGTAGAATAGTCGAGATCTTGCGATATAGGTAAGTGCCTGCTGTTCAGTCAAAGCCAAATACTTTTTGTAACCTAATTTCATATCGTAGGCGGAATGCTATTGTAATTTCAAATGTAGGTTTTGTTACATTTCACTAGCACAATAGCTAATTAATAGTTTAAAATATATAATGTCGACAAGGTTAAATATATCTGCTAGCATCCTTTAGAATGTCTTCAAATTGAGATTGAGACGTGAACAAACTTCAGATTTTCAAGATTAGCTGTTTTTCTAGACACTATCAATATACCTACCTACCGAGTTTGGAGCACATTATGGAACATAAAATATTCGACAGTTTTGCATAAAATATCATTCGTGAAACCGAATATAACGGTATTCTCGGCGCCAAAATAATACGTCATTAATAAATCTCTACAAAAGTTCAGGTTCTACAAGTATATAATTATGTAAACGATCGAAGCCATGGCCAATATTTTAATGGTTTTATATTATCATAGAAACACAATGCTGGTGCTCGTTAGAAAATAACAACAATGCACTTGTCTGGCGTAGTACACGCCGCCCGCGGTGACGATTCGCCGTCTTCAAATAGACCTGAGATATTATACCTTCCGCTCTCTTGGAAAAAACGTGAACAATAGTTATTTTTATGTATTTACAAGATAGTGCAGGGTCGCACTTTACTCGGTCAAGGCGTGCGCTCGCAAAATCTCGCCCCATGCTCAGGAACAGGAAACGGTGTAAGCGACACTACTTACTTTCATTTGAAATCAATCCTTTTAGTAGCTTTACATAGGTGATATGGCTTGACCCGAAACTGATATCAACATTTTGCGCTCTGAGTTCTTGCTTCGTCAGCCGTTGCGGCGACGACCAAAGTGAAATGAAAATAGCTGAAACTTCGAAGGGAGCTTGGTAAAATGCCTTTCCCGGTATTTAGTATTACGAAACGGATCGTACGTTGCGAAATGAGGCAATCCGCTAAATGTGCGCTCAACTTTCACTAAAAGGAAAGGGCTGTTTTTGTCCACGATATCTACAGCTGGACATGTTCTGTTCTCGCTGTTAATAGGCTAGTAGGGCTGCATCGCATCAATGCAAATGCAGCTGATTAAGCTTCACCTAATTACACTAGCAGTTCACCTTGCTTCCAGCGCTTTTACTATTGACGTATCAACGCATAAATCTTAATTAATTTGAACCGACTAGCGTCAATCATAAGCTCGCAAATCATTCTTCACGACTTTTACAACGCTTATCGTCTGACAACACTGTCAGAGGCAAATACATTTTATTCTGGTTACATAAGCGAGTGGTTGTTCATGATTATTTCGAATGGAATTAACATAAACGGTAACATCAGGCTTGCAGCAAATAAGAATAACATTGCATATCTCGATACTCGTGCGATATGCCAGTAAGAAGTCTTGATAAGTGCCAATGAGCAAGATGCAGCAATCTGCTTGTATCTCGGCTGGTTTTTTATTTAGTGTTTACTGTCACTGTTACAAACGTCTACTACAATATTATTAAAACCAACAATAGGTAGTATATTGCGTACTATATGAACTACCTTGATCCTAACGAGAATGAGCTTGGAGGGGCTTTAGTTGCTTGGTAAGCCTATTCCATCTGAACAATGTCCCAGACATTATAGTTTCCCGTTAAGTGAAGGCAATGACTCCTGACGCTGTAAAGAGTATAAATTATCTAATAACGACCTGAGTTTTTTTTTGGAACCCATAACCTCTTTACTGGTTATATCTTTACTAAGATCAGTAAATCACAGCTCTCTAGTAGAGCCTAGGGCGACAATAACAATGCAACACAAATTTATAAAATTACTAGCTGTGCCCTGCGGTTTCACCCGCGTAAGTCCCGTTTCCGCGGGAATAGGATAGAAAGTAGCCTGTGCGTTATTCCAGGTCTTAGCTACTTCTGTTCCGTATTTCATCGCAATCGGTTTTGTAGTATTTTTGTGAAAGAGGAACAAACATACATCCATACATCCACACTCAAAAACTTATAATATAATAACTCGCATTTATAATATTAGTAGGAAGATATTAGCTGACCCTGCAAGTTTCGTAGCGGTATAGTTTTTTCCGTGTTTTTTTTTTTTAATTTTTTTCACCTTTTCTTTTTTTTTAATCCTGTTCTAAACTTATATATAGGTACTTAAATATAAAAAAAAAAATTACTGTATTATCCATAAAAGAAGATCAATTACTTAGGTACCTATAAAATAAGGCGAATAATTAAAGTTTGTGTGTTAGTGTGTAAGTGTGAATGTTCGTTACAACTTCACACTCAAACGGCTAGACGGATTTGAATTTGGTACCAGGATTATTTTTATTTATTTATTTACGAGCCTGTAGCGTCTCACTGCAGGGCAAAGGCCTCCCTTCTTTCCTTCCACTCGTCTTTATTGAGAACTAGTGTGGTCCAATGTGGGCTGAATGAGTCAAGTTTATCTCTCCACCGATAGCTTTATATATAGCTTTGTACTCGTATAATGCATAACCGATAGTGGGGGACTACCGGGAATGGGAATTCAACGCGGTTAACTCTACGGAACGCAGCTAGTATTAGATATTTATATAATTATGTATCGAGAGAAGCAATTGTGGGACATAAATCATTGTCAGCGAAAGAGCCGCTTGCTTCGTGCGACGTTGCGACATAGATTCACGACTAATCACAAACTCGCAATATTATTCAGTTTCGAAAGCTCTCACTAATATCAATCCGCAACTTCAACCTATATTCACAGATCGCTTCAATATAGGTAAGAGGCTCACATTACTAGCACGTAAAATTGATGTGACTATAGTGTTGCGATAAAGACAAGCGACCGAGACAGGAGACTGTAACTTGACTTTAGGCAATGTATAAGGTTGGCCTAATCCTCTAACAGCCAGCCTCAATATCCTATCTATCTTAGGTTTAGCTTACAGCGGATAGATATTTGTTTACTTTTATATTTCATATTACACTAGCAGCACGTCCCGGCTTTGCCCGGGTGTACTAATGAAACTACCTGGATAAAATATAGCCTATGTTACTCCCTGATAGTGTAGCTTTCATTCTGTGAAAGATTTTTTGAAATTGGTTGATTAGTTTCGGAGCCTCTTCGTTAAAAACAAACAAACAAATATTACCTCTTTATAATATTAGTGAAGATTACTTCCATACAAAATATGTTAAATATCTACCGACAGTAGGCAAAAGCAGGGATAGGTAGGTTATTAAGATGAGCCGTTAGTGTATAAGTATCTATTCGTGAACGAGACCAACACAGGAGACACATTTATACATTGCCTAAAATCAAGTAGCGGTCACGGTTTCTGATATCGGTTGACACGAACCGCCGCTCTCGTATGCCTATACGCACGGCACTTTTCCCGTGGTTCTCTTGATCGCTCCAAACGGACAACACCCCACGACCCGGGGGCAGCTGCACGCACGGCACTTTTTCCGTGGTTCTCTTGATCGCTCTAAACGGACAACACCCCACGACCCAGGGGCAGCTGCTCCCGGCCAAGAAGCAAAGAAACTGGCGACGCCCTTACCTCCTACCCCTAGGGGTAGACAGACGACTCAGTAGTTACCGCCGTTTCGGCGATTGAACTACCGTTGTTTTGATTAATCTATCACTTCCCTCTGCTAGGTAAAGATTTCCAAATTTCATTTGAATTATTTATCACTCCAAGTCCACAGTTTATATTCATACTCATTTTTACTTACTTATACCAAACACTACCTACAACCAAATTAATTTCATCAAAACGACTTCAATTGTGCCTTTTTACGCAATCTTTAAAATAGTACGTTAGGAAAATTCTCATTCAGATAGGTAACTTGCTTACAGTTAGCTAGTAATACTTTAAGTTCTATGTATATAGTTCTATATATAGTCTCTATTTCCAGGTACTAAAAAAGGTAAGTACCTTATTTTCAATTAGGGTTAATATTTCCTACAATTTACAACTTCCTCATTGGAATTTTTATTGCGCTAAGTTATTACATAAATCAATCAATGAAATCATAAAGTAATCTCATTCATAATGCGTAGGCTGGTAACGTAGGTACCTTAATTTGACTAAATACAATCATGTATAGTTGGTACGAACATAATTAATTTGTACATATAGCCTGTCTGAAGAATCAAGTAAAGGAACTGGTTTTAAAAAGTGGTTTTCTTGTTAAATAGGACGTTGAACTTTTTGTTCCAATGCCGTTACGCAATCTATAACGAAATATTAATTTGTTTTCTCTTCATTACTGTGCCATAATAGTCAACATCATAATAATTATGTCTAATCTTATCGACATATGACAAAGCGAATCTTTTAAAAAGATTCACTCTTTACTAAACTCATTTCGCATATTAACCGACTTTAAAAAGAGGAGTTTCTTCACACATGTGAATTATGATCATTTTTTTTTATTTGTCTTAATCTTAATCTTATTTGTAAATTCGACCTTGATAACTTCACCGGACTTTAAATTTATAAACATTAGGTATATGATAGGATTCACCTTAAGTACCTTAAGCTAAGTAGCTGGCCAGATGTGAGAACCAAAGGTGTAAATCCCAGTTCTGTAATTTGCCGTTTAAGAAAAATTACGTTTACGTGTAGTTAGATTATTATCAATGCAATGCTATATCTTTATTCAATCGTGTCCTTCTGTGGACGAGCTTTACCTAATATAAAACATACATGTAGTCACTCAAGAAATTAAATCAACATTGCTCAATAAAAGCCGTTTTGACAGACTCTGTACTAATTAATAGAAACGCGAGCATTTCCCATAAAGGATATAGCTTGTTAATTTGGTCATATTCTATAACTTTGGTATTTATCTACATCTGGCTAAGTAAGTTCGTTTGAGTTAAGTGGCCAACTTTGGTGATGGAGTGATTAGGTAGAGCGTATTTATTTTCTAGATAACGACTGCAAAGTTTACCTAATGGTTTCAGAAATATTTTAATACCTAGTATTCGATTAGGGGTTTCTACTGAACACTAAATAGTGTTTTGTGAAAATAAGTAGGTACGTTATTTTATTCCATTTAATACAATACACCTTATTCTGAGTAAGGCTTTTGGATTGTAGGTACCAATTTTCCAAAAAGTTATGAAGACAAAGTTTATCAAAACCTACCCTTTCGCCGTTGTCAACCGCTTACTGTAAGCCATTGGGTCAACGCTTTACCGTAGCCATAAACACGTAACATAGTGGTAGGCATGCACCCGCATTGAAACAGTAGTCTGCGTCTGCGGAGGTAATGACTTACCGCCATGCGCCATGCGCCAGTCTCAATAACCTATCTATCTCGCATTTTACCTAGTTTTTTTTTCAGCTATACAAGGTGACTTTATGTAGATATTTGACATTCTTCCATACAAAATGTGCTAAATATCTACCGACAGTAAGCAAAACCTGAGATAGATTGATGATTGAGACTGGTCGTAGATTGTGATCGATTTATCCATCTGTGCTGCGCAGTTACGAAACCTGCCCATGCGTCGGTTGCGCACTGACCCGGCTCTTATTAAAATCAGCTACGCCCTCCGGCAATGCCCGCTTTTTTTAACCATATCCGGCAATTTGCTAAAAGCCTGTTACACAACAAAATTGCGCTTAGTGTTTATTTATGCCTATGTACTAACTAATCGGTGTATTACTGATTACAGCAACTTAATATAATAAGTGCTCGGTTGGGTACTAGTTTCACGAACACTACATATGAACGATTTATCATCTTCAGGGACAACTTGCGACGTTAAATGTCAATGTTGGTTATACTCGAATTAGTAATCTATGTTGAAATTTAGATACTATATTACACTTTTGTATTGTTTTTGTGATTACTAACAAGTTAAGTGCAAATACTTATCTATATTTTATGTGAGTAGTGTTACCATTTTAGAAAAGATACTATCTGTAGAATTAATAAGTATTTAAATTAAATGTTAAATAATAAATCATTGTTTTGCAAGGGCAGCATAAAATGTACGTCTATGCGCTAGTTCTACTGTATTATATCTAAAGGTTAAACACTTAATATCCGCTTTCCAGTTCCGATACAAACAAACTTGCTCTAATTACATACACGTTGTGTTAAGTCCGACATTGACACATATCATTATAATATTTTGTATTATTTTACCGTACAAACTTGCACGGAGCCAGTTTTCCTCATATTTCTATTTCATTGCGTATTAAGATGAGTCGAGGTCGTTGGTTCGATGACATCTTTTAAAGTGCTTAAAATATATCGAAGACAAAATCTCGATGCGCGAACAGACAGGATCGTAAGTTTATGTTTTAATAGGCACATAGTGGTTTTATTCAACTAAAAGATATTTCATTTTCAATAGCACATAATTGGAAAATTCTAGTTAAATTCAAATACTTACTTAATTTTCAGGAGAAGGTTGTATCTTTATTTATTTGTTAGAATTTGTATTTATGCAATATTTTTTCTTTTTAAATAAGTACATACTTTGTGTTTAAGATTTTTGACTTTAGTTTTTTTCGTTAATTTCAACATGGTATTTAAATACCTGCTATTAGATTTCTCAGATGAAATGAGCAAAAAGAACATAAGTAAAACATTATTGGCATACTTCAAACAAAAGATTTCAACGCGCCCTCACTAGAAAGTAGATGAAATGAACTGCAATATGAAAATGACTTGTATTCAATTTTTTTAATGATAACTCTTTGGAGTAGATTGGGAACTACTTTATGAGATTCATAACTTTTTTGAACAATGTAGTGGAATACTTTGAAATTAAGCCCTGTCTTAGATACTTAACTGAGATCTTTGTAGTAAATGCCTACAAGATCCTTTTAAGGCGACAAATCAGAGTTGTGTCCATACCTATAATATAACACAAGTAGGTAACAAGTTGCAAGCCTATCGACATAAGACACATTTGATGATGTTTTTACTACTGGGATAAAATATAGCCTTATGAAAGAAAGAAAGTAAGAAAAATATGTTTATTTCGTAGGACCTCAAGGATCGCTCAAAATCGTACAGTCTTAAAAGCTAGGTGACTCTATTGCCTGTTCCAAAACAACTCCCTACACCAACAGTCCTTAACCTTCCCAACAGTCCATTCTACACATTAGTGAAAGAATTTTTAAAATTGGCTGAGTACTTTCGGAGATTCGGAGGTAATCTCACAAATAAACAAACAAACAAATTTTACCCCTTTATAATATTAGTATAGATAGATATAGATTAGTAAAGATGACGTCAAAAAAAGACACAGCGTCTTCCCAATTTATTCCACAGCTTGGAGCTATTCCGATGAATGTCTATGTTAGCGACATACTCATTATAATCAATTCTTCATCTCATTAAGTGGCTGAAATAGCACCGTCAATAAAGCCGATAGATAAATTAATTGTGTAACACAAAATTGGTCAACGCATCAAGTGTAAAGACCGTCGGAATCTGTTGGTAACATTTCGCTATAATTCCGTATTTGGTAACAGCAATATCAATGACAAGGCCTAGCCCAAATTTTGATTAGGATTTATGAGAAATAAAAAGTATCTATCAAATTCTGATTGTCTAATAATAAAAATAAATATTCTTGCTTGGACATTTCACACACTTCGTGCCACGGTTAAATTATGTGGTAAAAGTAAAATAAATCTGTCAGAATCTTCAAACATTCTACAAAATTAAACTAAAATGTACTTGAAATATGTTTTTTAAGCTAAAAACAAAGGAAACAACAAACTAGTTCATTATTTTGATACACGAAGCTATAGATATTATAAGTTAGTCAAATCGACGTCCCTGTATCGCGGAGCAAAAGTTACAATTAGGCTCATCACGCGAGTCCCATTGTATTGTACACAGGCCTCAAAATGAAGATGAATAAATGCCTACTAATGAATGTTATCTCTTATCGATCATTTCACATCATCGGAGGATGTTAATGCGAAACGAAAGTGTGGCGAAAAGAAAGTAGATCAGAAAACGAAACGCCTTTGTGTATGAACTATTCACACAAAAAACTTTAGAGTACAATAACATACAATAAACCAGTTAATGATTACGTCAAAGCCGAAATACGAGTAAAAATACTAGCAATAAATTAGATAATTTACTGAGAGAGTTCAGTTTTATTCATAAAGGCACAATATTTTACCAGTCACCCATATTTTTACATTGTAGGTATGTTAGTAAGACATAATTATTTTACATTGAAACTAGGACGCTTATATTCCAGCCCAAAATCGAGATAGGAGGTTTCTCCCAGTGGTTTGACGTAGGAGCTTTCAGCCTATTTCCGCTTACTACTGGTTATTAGGCTTCCTCTTTATCATTCGATTATCTCCTCTCAGTATTTCGTAAATATTATCCTACAAAGGTAACGGAAAACCCAGCTGTACTGCAATGGGTCAGTCTACAATCGATCGAATTGATAATTGTAAGCAGAGTCAGAAACTCTCCCAAGTATCCAAAACTCTATAAGCTGCGGTATGAAGTTGCACGAGTCTTGTGTACCTATCTCTCAGGGTACCTACTGTCCTCCAATCTTAAGAATTACAGTCGTCAGCAAGCCTACCCATTTACATATTCATTTTACACTACAATTACGAAAACCGGTAGAGCTGCTTTCGTACTATATCATAATATTATTATCATCTGATAAGATGTGATGAAATGTTTCCAGCATTGTTTTCTCAAAAACGTTGCAATGAATAAGCCGTAATATTAACCGTATTATAGTAGACTTTTACGAGCAAAAAGTTTGAGATAATAAGCTGATATTAGGTACTTGCCTGCAAAAGTGTCTTGTGTGGTGATTTAGGTAACCCCTGTTGACGAAATGAGAGTATACAGTATCCTACACAACAACTGTGCGGACATGTATCTACACTTATAATCCGACGTAATGGAGGCAGATTATTTCTTTTATAGACTTGTCAATATGCTGTGTGTGTGTGATGATATGAACTAGTCGTAGTGTTAGCTGTCTCGTCATTTGCCTATTTCAGGGGGGTTTGGGGTTCCAGGAGGGCCGGAAATTTATAATGGGCACATTAAAATATTTTTGTCCTGGAATAGTGAACTCAAATGTAACAAAAAGTAAATAAATATCTTGTACTAACTTAATTATTATTGTAGCATGGAAAAAGAGAATGACGCTGTTCTATCTATATATCTATACTATCTATATCTATACTAATATTATAAAGAGGTAAAATTTTTTTGTTTGTTTGACGGAGGTAATCTCCGTAACTACTGGACCGATTTCAAAAATTCTTTCACGGGTGTGTAGAATGGACTGTCCGGGAGGTTATATTTTATCCCGGCAGCTCCATTAGTACACCCGTGCGAAGCCGGGACGTGCTACTAGTTGATTAATAAATGTAAAAAACTATAAGTAGGTCGGTACCATAGGATGAAGGCATCATGCGTATCTAATGTACCAACATAAGTAAATATCACTTTCATGCATTACAACAAAAACGAAAACCGCAAACTTCATTATTAGGTGAACATCGAACCTACAACTGACGTTTTAATTCTACCACAAGAATCTCTGAGCAAACAAAACGCAACAAAAACCACAATACTTGCTGATCCATGTGTCAATCAAGAAAAAGTAAGGCAAGGACTGAGGTACTTAAGTTCATACTTGTTTGACCTGTGTTACCTATGTAGAGAAGGTTATGTATAGGCTCGTATAGGTACAAGGTGGACGATAGGTTCAAGTAACATTATGGCAGCCTACCAGCTAACATTAGATAATGTAAACTTACAGTCTTATTTATAAAAACTTGTTTTTTTCTTGGTATTCATATGGCAACGAAAAGAGTACTTCCTACTATCCTACTATATAATATTATAAATGTGAAAGTTTGTGAGAATGTTTGTTATTCTTTCACGCAAAAACGGCTGGACCGATTTGGTTGAAATTTGGTTATGTAGATAGGTGATACCGTGGATTAACACATAGGCTACTTTTTATCCCGATATTCCCGCGGGAACGGGACTTACGCGGGTGAAACCGCGGGGCGCAGCTAGTATTGAATATATCTACGTTTTAGCTAATACAGGTTTACTATTCAAATATGCATAAGGGGGTTAATCATTACACAAAAACGAACTAAGTAGGTACATTTGACTTGTAAGTTGTAATGAACATTCATTTTACATACATTGACCTTTTATATGTAACTTAATTCAGTTTTTGCCTCGAAATTAGGTGTCGCGTAACCTTTGTTCTTGCTTGCCATGGCCTCCAAATCTGTATGTGCCGAATAGCAGCGTAACTGGACAAGCAAATATGTGCAATATTCTAGGTACCTACCTATTATTTGATTCCAATTTAATATTGTACGAGTTAAGGGCCAACACCAATGACGGAGATTTTAGGACATCTGAAGACCTTTTTGTCATCATTAAACCTACCTAGCTGACAATCCTTGTACCTAAATGCCATTCGAAGCAGGGAGGCGCACCATTTAATAAATAAAACAATAAAACAAATCAATCAAAATCAAAAATCATTTATTTAGAACAAAAAACATTGGTTTAATACAAACAATGGGAAGTTGACACCTGATTTGAACACCATAATAGGCGGGAACTGGGTAACTGCCTAGGTTAAAATCATAGTCGTTCATAATAATAAATGTATTAAGCAACAAGGAAATGCAGCTTTGTGAACAAATAGTACGCCGACATAGGTAAGTGCACGGGGCCGCCCACAGCGCAGTTGCAATGCAACGGTAGCCTCTGTCGGAATATGTCAATCACAAACAACAGACATTACCAATAATACTAGTGTATGTACCTACACAATGATATTATGCATTCTAATAATTACTTACCTATCTATAGTTGTACATGGTATTTTTTTACTGGGACAGCATGGGGAAATCCGAAACTATGGATAAAAGAAAGAGGAAAACTGTCGTAGCCACTATTTGGTCACTGTTGTGAATACATTTTTGATTTTTTAATTAATGGACAATGAACGAATTATTCGTTCATGGTAGGTACCTACCTATCTTCTACCTATCCATGAACCTACCTTATAAACAATAGTCGACTTTAATTAATTGCTCTTTTATTTAATTAAGGTAATGGATTTAGGTGGATATATTATACAGGACCGTGGTGGATGGCACAAACTGAGGGAGGCCTATACCCAGCAGTGGGTGAAGTCGGGCTGTGGATGATGATGATGATGAATGGATTTAGGAGATGGAAGGTTTTTGTGAAAGATTTGAGCACTAAACTTTTTAGGTAGATACCTACCTGAAATAAATTATGTTAGAGTACCTAAGTAGTTTACACTTACATAAATCTTGAGTCGCTCTATCGCTTACTTTAATAAGAAAATTGCCCACGTAATAAAATTGTTAGACTGATAGATACGTACTTACCTACCTCGCGCAATTAGATTGATCAAAGATAACTTTTGGTTAAGAGAACCCAGTTCAAAAAAAGATAGGACCTAAGCACTTAGTAGGTACCTAGGTACAATTCTGTATACAATAGGTAGGTACTACAAACCGAGGCCGAAGATGATAATTGGGGATTACGCAGATAGAACGATAAAGTTGTAGGTAGGTATGTAATATAAGTTTTGATTTGACTAGTGATGAATAATTATCTAGGTTAGTTAGCAAACCCGGTAGAGAAGGTATTGTTATGTTATTAAATAATATAGTTGTTAGGAATTTTGTAAGCATTAAAATCGCTCATATTAACCAAGAGATGATTGGTAGGTGCGTAAGTAGGTACTTGCACCAGCGTTTTTTAGTACAGCACCAAAGTTTTTATATAGGTGCAACTTCCACGGACTCATTTAAGGACTTTTTCGTTTAAACCCTGGCACTTAACTCTTAACCGACTTTTTGTTTCGTCTAATTTGAAAGTACCTACCTAGGTATACCTTGCATAAGGCTATCAGGAAAGAATAAGGTGGGTACAGTACGTAATTCAGAATTTGATCGATTATAACAGCTACGCCTAATTAAAATCCGTGACTGATTAAGATCGTAACTGCCTCATATAATTCGTTATCGTGCGATCAGAATGCAAGCAGGCAAGTTCCTGAATAGAACTACTCTAATTTACAATAAGGTAAGCACATAAAATACACACATCAACAAAGTCTAGGGATATTGTACATTTCATTAAATATCTAAAAATCGGTAAAGAATTTTTAAAAACAGTAAATGGCAAAATGGTAGGTAATTTTAAGGTCTATAATAATAAAATAAAATATTATGTAATTCTTTTGTTTTTAATATTAATAATATTATTTTTTTAACTCCATAGAAAATTTGTATGATAAAAATAATAATTTCTTACTGTTTTTTTTATTAAATTTAAAATCTAATTTTAAGTTATTAGTATTGCTACCTCTTACATTTATTACACATCGATATTTTTGGTTGATACTTAAAATTAATTTGCCAATTTCTTATTGCGGAGTTGTCGGTGAGCGGCCGCGCGGTATGGACATTAGCATTATCGTGTTTGAGTAAAAGTTCTTAGCCCATTTGGATTCCGTGAGGGACAACGACAGATTCTAGTACCTCCTCGTGGTATTTTTATGCAGTCATGTTGCCTTGGATCCAAACGAGCTGGGTTCGTGCGCCAAGACGAATTTCTGCCCAAAGCGTGATTGTTACGCCTTGGTATGGGGGGACCTCTTGAGGGTGCTGCAGGCGACTAATTCTTCCTAGAGTTTGGCAAACGCGTGTTCTTCTTGAATCCGGATGAAAATTAAACCGGAACTCATCGATGAACAGTACCAAAGACCAATGTTCGTCACTCGATATTAAATGCTCCCGAGCTCGCTAATGCAGCCGACCGCGATTGCCACGTCGCAACGCTGTAACATGCAACGGTCTTCGAACATGAAGACCAACTTCATGCGACCTCATTTGCACGGTTTGGACGCTTATCAGCAGCTGGGGGTCCCCCTAGAGCCTTTTTACTAGTTACATCGCTGTAAAATTCAGTGGTCTTCTAGCGGTCATTTGGAAAAATCAATCCTGTCTCTGCGTAGTAACACCGAATCTAACCTTGGCCAGTTTTACCACATCTCTATTACTAAGATAACGTGATCACAATCCTGTTATCACATCTTGGCTGGCGTGTATGGCCTCAGCAACAACGCGTTAAATAGCACCATTTTCTAACGTGCCCACGGCTCACGGGTTTCATCTCGACTCAAATGACGATGTAAAATTGCTCTTTAAACTCATACGGCCCAACAAATTATAAAATAAAAACAATACAATCCCTTTTTCAATAATTAATTTCAATAAAACAATTTAATTTTTTCTCGTCGAAACACACCTCTAACAATTTTGCCTCCGATCTATTAATAATTCTTTTTTTTTTAATTTCCATTTAAAAAAAATTAAAATAGAATAAAAGAGGTTTCCATCGGTATATAAACTTTTAATGAAAACAAACAAGATTTTAAAATATCAAAGCGAAAATAATGTGGTACTAAGATATCCCTAGACTTTGTTGATGTGTGTACTTACCAGCAAGTCATACCTACAACTACTGCATAGGTAGTCAAGTCTCTATATCGTCTCTATCACTTCTTGCCCTTTGGTAACATAGAATTAATAAAAGATAGCTTATAGATACTCATCTGTTTGTTTGTTTGACGGAGGTAATCTCCGAAACTACTGAGCCGATTTCAAAAACTCTTTCACCGATGTGTAGAATGGACTGTCGGGAAGGTTATAGGCTATATTTTATCCCGGTAGTTTCATTAGTCCACCCGTGCGAAGCCGGGACGTGTTGCTAGTCTTGTATAAAAACAATCTATGTAATTCTGAACATATAAATGGTTTTTATTAAAACTTACTAGGACTATTACATTCAATTACAGTTTAGGGTATTTTCCAAGAAACTACATAATTATATCAATCCAAGATTTTCTCGTTGGATTGGTGAACATAGTGTACCTAGGTGACTTTGCTTTTTTTATTACTTGAATGCTTGAATTTCACATGGCATACTTGTAGTAAACTTACTTATAATTTTGTACTTATAATAATATCTTAACTAGGCTCATGACTAGATATAACAAAGCTGGTATTACATTACAACACAAATTAAAAACCTAAGTTTAAAAAGCCTTACAGAGTAAAAATCACAAATTAAAAGAGAGTAAATTCTTTGTTACTAACTACAGACTAGTAAATTGCATGTTTTTGGAATATAATTCATAAGAGGAAAAATATCAAACAGTTCTTAACAGGCGCAAATGCTTAAAAAAAGTACAACATTTCTAATGCCTAAGTGGTATTTTGGTATTATAAAAAAGTATCTTACTTATCTTTTTTACTATTATACATTTATGCTAACAGCATATATAATCCTAATGACAAAGGATAAACTAGGTCAGGAGTGTGGTACTAAAAAGGTTACCCAGTGGCACCAGTGGGAACAGCATGTAAGAACGGAACTTATTATTCTGACTGTACATAGACTGTTCCTAACATGATTCACTGAAAAACTTTACAGGTCTTGGTTTGGGAACATTGTTTTGGATTTAAAAATTAGAGAGCCATTAATTTTGGTACTACTATAGTTATTTTGTTTAAGCTTCCAGATTCTTATGATGAGATTTCAAATAGATTCCAGATAAAACTTTCCCTATGTGGGACTGACAGGACGCTGACATCCATTGAATCCTGTAAAGAAGAACTGCACACCATTGTCCGTTCGATCCCTTACAGTTTAAACAGCAAACATTGAACAGAATTTTAACATACACTATGATACATTGTGACAAAGTCATTAGAAAATATGAATACCCTGGTATAATACAGATATATCCGTCTTGCTGTGGTATTAAAACTCACAACTTTTATTCCTAAAAAGTTAAATTGTTAATTTGAGGGAGTCGGAGAACCACAGCTCCAATCTCCTGTATTTTACTCTTTTTCTTTTTTTCCTGTAATTTGTGTTACCTGTATTCACTGATTTTTCCTCTTCCACATTCTCATCTACAGTCAATCCATGTTTTTCTTCATTTGTATTCTTATCTACAGATTCATCAGTAGAAGTGATTTTCACCAAATTATTACTGCTAGTAACTTTATCACCGAGTGGAAATGTTTGCTCTACAACTTTCTCATCAATCAGGCCTTGTTCTTCTTCATTTACATGCTCTATGCATATCTCGTTTTCTTCAGTTCCTGGAGTTATCTCCAGTTTACTGTTATTAGTATCATTTTTTTCAAGCACAGATACATTTTCTGCTTCTTTATCTTCAAACACAGTTTTTTCTTCATGAGCTTCAGCAGTTGAAGCAACCTCTTGTTTACTGCGTTTAGAGTTCTTTTTCTGTTTTTTATCTTTCACTTTTTTTATTTCTACTTTGCTTTGTTTCTCTTCATTAAGATGCTTATTATATCTTTCTTTAGCTTCGACTGTAATAGTAGTAGGCAAGACATCAACTTCTCCAGCTAGGCACGAGTTCAATAACGCTACGAAACGACTCAGCTGTAATGCTTCACCCTGAATAAATAAATCATGCATAGGGTCTTCAAATGATAAAGTAATTTTACCTTCATTTATGCATTTTGTAAATACTTTAGTTGGGTTCTGTTTCAAGCAATATTTGGTATATCTAGATCCCTTCAGCGAGCCTCTCACAATGTTTGAAAAATGTAACATAAAATAATCATTGTCAGTATAGGTTTCTTTTCCCAATGCTATTGTTGATGTTATGTAGGACGAGCAGCTCTTTGCTCCGGGATTTCTATTCACTACTCGCACTTTACATTCGAACCTCATTATTCATGGATTATCAGTTTTATAGTTTACAAGTAAAGCACCCACATTTTTGATAATTTTATTTAAGATAGAGTGGAAATTTTAAGTTAGATCGCAAAATAAAATTATCGATCGATTGTTTATTTTTTTCCCGCGACTAACTATTTACACGACGCGACACGCAACATGTCTGGTTATTGTTCCGTTTATTGGATACAATCCTTCTTGAACGAAACTACGATCTATGTCAGTCAGTGTCAGTAATTTTTTTCTTTTCATTACTCGATTCCAGGAAAATGATTGCTCTGTGCTCGATTCGATGGCAAAAAAAAAGAAATTTTTGGCGGGAATTTGAATAATCATGTTTTCGTGTACTTAGTTCATTTTTTTATTTGTATTTTGTTAAAATTGTGATGTGCATGCAATACCTACATTAATGGTGCATTAATAACTGAGGAAGTTCTACCTAAGTGTGCGTGTGGTGTGGTGGGCTAATGAAACAAAATTGTTGTTACTAAAACATCCTTTAATTTCCATCAATGACGTTGACGTCAGGTTATTGATAACCTAATATATATCAATAGATAGGTAGTAAAGGTTGGGGTTCAGGAAATAATTATGTACCTACAAACGAGTAGGCAAGGCACTACAATTTTCTCATGGTCTTGAAACTTGTATGCAGGTTTGATTGCGAGTTAGGTATGTTACCTACGCGGGTTATAAAATTTGTAACGTAGGTACCTACCTACGATACACGTAGTGAACGCATAAAATTGTACTAACCTAAGTAGATATTACAAGTCAGTGGTCAAGGTTTACTAACAGAAGGTTCTAGGTATTTATTTGTAGAGATACTTACCCACCTTACCTACCTACGAGTTACCTAGTTGTAGCCTTACTTATTATTAGTAAGTTAAGTAGGTATGTATTACCACAGATTACACAAGTAGTATTACCTAGATAGTAGGCCCAAATTACCTATACAGTTAACTTAACTGTAAGTATAGGTAATTTGAGCCTACTATCTAGATTAAGTACTTAGGTTAGGTAGGTAGGTACATAACGAGCAAGAATCTGCTAAAAACTGTCATTTAGGAGGTAGGTACTTACTTAATTGCTCATTAAGGAGAGGTACAGAGCGGAGCGGCGCTTGTCCAAAACCAAGGTTTAAGCTCTACCTCTTCGGGAATGCTAATTTTACAGTGACATTAGCACTACGTAGGTCAGCATTAGGTACTCACATCAATGATTATTATGGTTACCTACCAGTACCTAGTAGATTATCTTTTATTGCTTAAGTAGGTTGGTACACACTTAGGTACCTCCATCACAGATTCATTTGTATACTTAATGATTCTTTCTTCTTGCATTGCAAAGAGATGGCAAGGACTACCCCTGAACGCCTACAAAGTTTTCAACAGACCATAACTTAGATATTTTCAATTGTTTCAGGGAGCAGTACATATTCAACGTTTTCGAAGTAATAGTAAGCACATTGGAAACGAAGCTTCAGAGAATTGAGAACCTTGACAAAGCTGTAGAACATCTTATGAGAAGAGTGGAAGCGCTCGACTCAAGGGTGAACGACAATATTCACAAAACCGATGCCATCATTTCTAAACTTGGAAACTTGGACTTAAAGTTATTCAGTCAGCTAGGACAAGAGACCGTAGAAAACACAACTAAGAGACAGATAGAGGTCAGTAACGCACAGCTTTTGGATAGAAAGCTAGAATCTTTAGACCAAAAAGTTTCCAACATCGACTCAACATTAGTCGGCTTAAAAACACAAATAGACAATAACTTTTTGCCTGTCGATGACATTAATGCCGAAGCAAGCGAAAAGAAACCCATAAACCTAAACGTTATAGAAATCGCTAAAGGTCTCAACTCCGAAGTTGTCAATGAGATTACTAAAGAAGTGGATCAACTGAGAACGTCGATGTCGACAGTGGACCGTAAGCTACAGTTCCATATTAATTTGGTATCGGAAAATCTGGGCAAGGTGCTTTACATGATGGCGGATGTTCACGCGGCCATCGTGGAGCCCGAAGCTGCGTCCATCAATGTCAACAGTCTCTTCAAGAACCGCACCGCGACCAGCACACAAGCGCCCATCGCTAAGAGCAGCAAGATCGACAATCTCGTCAACAAGATCATTCCCATGATGAGCGTCTCAGAGAAGATGGATGAGGTTTGGGACGTCGTAGTCGGAACCAAGAGTTCCGTCGACGACCTGGTGCCCAAGTCGGACGAGCTGCTCACGCAGACGCAGAGACAGGAGCGCGCCATCGGTCAGATCCACAGCGACTTGAGGCTCAAAACAAACCTGATCATAGAAAACCTCGATATGGTGGAGAAGAGATTGAAAAAGCAGGAGGATGATGTAGCAACGCTTGCCCAGCGACCCGTGCCGCCGGAGTTGCTACTGGACCCTACTTTCGACAAGCTGGCGGACTACACACCGACCCGCTACAGAGTAGACGACACTTCCACAGACCCTAGCACCAGCACGGCGCCCCCCAACACTACGCCTGCGCCTTCATTCATCAACAGGTGAAATCTTTCTATATCTCTAAGCATAGCGATAGTACTTATGCATTGCGAGTTCTGCGTATCCATGCGAGTTTGTAGTAGGTATGTGTAGGTAAGTGCAGAAATGCGGATTCGACGTGATGACTAATGGTCTGGTGGTCTATAGCGCGAGCAGCGGATCGACGGCTACGCTGACTGCCGGCGCCGCCACCAGCCCTCGCCCCGCCAGCAGGAAAGGCGGCATCATCTTCCCCAGTGTCAAGAACAAACCCATCATCGGCAATAACACTTTCGCCTCAGAGATCGTCGCCAACTATAAAGACGTGAAAGTGAGTCTATTACATTAAGAATATAATCACAACTTGTCAATGCGTCGATCATAAAACACCTTCGACAATTTATTGAGTGACATGTTAATCGCACTAGACATTATCATAATCACACCGAAATAGGCCTTAACTAATAGGTAGTTACTCGTAGGTAGACCTACCTACAAGATCCTGTATCTTCTGTTCTTGGTCTTGTGTGGTCTTTGTCATCTATTTATATATCCCAACATTAAAAGCGCGAAATTATGTCCTTGTGTTTAAGCGTCACGTCACAGTTTGACGAAGAAATGATAAATCATTCAATTTAGACAGTCTGTCGGAATTTAAATCAGGTCCTGTTCTGACGACAAGCAACGGCTGGGTGCGCTATGGCTATGTTTGGACACTTCGTTAAGTATGTACCTAACCTACCATCGGTAATAATCTCTTGACTTGGTAATAACTAGGTACTTACCTAATCTACAATAGTAGGTATCTCTATTCGCTGTACAATATCAACCAGTTTACCAACGTTTTAAATATAAATTAGAGCAATGCGTAGGTATCAGAAACCGAATGATTTAGGTACGTTTTCGTAAGAGGTGTCCCGATTCCACCACCTAGTAGTTCCTTATCACCTGGCCAGGTCGGATGTTCAAAGACCTACTGCAAGATTTCCGCGCAAGGAAAGTTGCGTCGACCGTTACGTAAATATAGAACACTTTAGCGCAGAGGCTGTGCTTTCCGCGCTTTGTGGGCTCGCGCAAAAACCTGTCGTTCCCACCAAGTGACAATTATACCTACCGATGATTACACCGTGTTTATTGTCTCAACGTACGAGAACCGGCGGTTATGTCGGGCGCTGATGCAACGCGCGTAACTCGTTTCACTCTACCCTATGCGTACCGTACCAAAAAACATTGCGTTCTAATAACAGCTTTAGGTACTTAATTAATTAATTTTTGATGATGATAGATTTGAATACTACCTCTATTACCTTCGGTTAACTATTAAGCTAACTAGGTACCTACGTATTTTAAACAACCAAGTAGAAATATTCAAGTTTCGTTAGAACGGAAGATCTGTAATCAGGAAGCTGTCAGCTCGTGACAAGGCAGCCCATGGTAGGTAATAATGATGGAAATTTACGACTTTCCTTTCTAGAGGGCCCAAGGTATCAATTGAATGAGGATAATAGGTATCATCTGGGGCTATACTATTACCAATAATTTCAATAATCGTATTGCGTAACAAATATAATTAACCAGCGTGTCCCTAGCGATTTCATTTTCATTTCATTTTTTAAAACAGTGCTGACATGACAGTACCTACGTGGTAGGTAAGCAAGGTAGGTAGATACTTACTTAGTATTGCAAAGTTTCTGATTGGACACATTGAGCCAAAGCAGTTCTCATTTGGTCAAGGTACTCAGTGGTACCTCCATACAACTTGACTGTTGGTAGTTGGTAGGTAGTACGTTTCAAAACTTTCTATGCCAATATTGACAAATCGTGGACCACGATCAGACTGGCCGCGGTTGGAAAGACTTCACAAACATGGCTTGCGCAATTCATGAGTTCAGTCCAAGAGTAATTATTATCTTTTTGCGAACAATAAGACTGGCCGTGGCCACTATTCGGACATCAAACAGACCATTTGCCAACTCTCGTTATGAAAATATTAATGAGCTGTCTGGTATTAGTAGGTAGGTACCTAGGTATTCCCTTACAATAAACATGACTGTGTTAAATCTTTTAAAACTTTTGACAAAAACTAACGGTTTGTTTTGTGTTGCCAGACATGTTTGTATGCATCTGTCAAAGAAAACTTATAAATCTTATCAGCAGAATGAAAGTTACGTTGCGTAATATTCAATTGTTTCCGATGTCGTTAATACAGATAGTAGGTAGTGCATGGAAGTGTGCGCTTATTATTCTAACAGTGTCGCCAAAGCAATTTGTGACCTATAACAGTAGGTAGGTATATTCAAAGCAAATCATACAAGCGAATACTAAATAATAAAATACCTATGTTATTGTGTCCATGGACATTGAACACTCTAGTCCAAAGCTAAGCAACTTAATTGTTAGGTACTGTGTAATAAATGCAAAAATAAAATTTAAAGGCAGCTGTGCGAGATAAAAGTTTCTCTTCAACAAACCCAAACAAAAAAGTAGTGAATATTTGTGTGTCCGACCGAGGCAAAATGTTTTCTAAACGGATAAACCAATTTTCATTTAGGTATTTACAGTCCTTATGTACCAATACATGTAACTTAGGATCAAGGATGATGATCAAAGATCAAAACCTACGATTGTATGCTTGCTCACAAATGAACGTGATATAATCCTGTCTACAACGTATACCTGCTTTTCCAGGGGTTTTCTTGCGTGGATCTCCTGAACGCCGGTATGCGAGAGTCAGGAGTCTACTACCTGCAGATCAGAGGGACTACCTACTGGTTCCTGAAGGTTTACTGCGAGCAGAACATTGCTGATGGCGGATGGACGGTAAGAATAGTTTTCAGCGCATAATTATTATCGTACTGATACGATAATAATTATGCTTTTTTTTCATTTTACCGTCTGAACGGTAAAATGAAAAAAAAGTGATTATTTCTGTAGGACCTCAAGAATCACTTAAAAATGTAAAGTCTTATAGGCTAGGTGATTCTATTGCCTGTTCCAACGCAACTCCCTTTGGTCACGGAAGTTAAAGTTACAATTATAGAAACGAGAAGGACTTAGAGAAAAAAGAACCTAGAGTAAGATGTGTTTAACACACCCGTGGTCAACATTAACAGATGAAGGCCTATAGAAAGAAATGGAAGAATACAATGTTTTGTCACATCACACGTACCTAGGTAATACAAGTTAAGGGGCACGCAGGTGACCCATGTTTTTGTAAGATAAACTAGGTAGGTACAATCTTTATCTAAAGCAAATTCATCATAATTTTCTCAGTCATTGACGTTCACCTGCTGGACATGCCTCCCTCATAGATCTCCAGTTTCGGATGGAAGCAATATGCATTCGCTGAACAAAATAAATATCATAAAAATAATCCAGTGATATTTTAATTCATTCATCACTTCGGCCCCTGAGCACCAAGTTATTTTTAGACTTTTGCACATGCATTTGGGTACCTACCTCAGCAAGTAGGTACTTAAGTAGACAAGTCGAAGGTAGCCGTTTTAGACAGGAAACCGGTCAGTTGAAGGGCATCTGATACATACCTACTCATAGGCACGATATGTAACCATCGACGTCATAAATGTAGTAAGTAGGTAGGTACAGGTAGTTGGAATAGTTAATATGGTGTATTTCTTTCAGCCCTGGATTTTCCAACTTGCTTCAAATTGTTTCGAAAATCAAAATAACCAGTATTCCGCGCTTACTGTAGGTATCTCACGTAGGTACTTTACAGTTATTTTCGCAGATTACTGTGATTTTAAATTTGAGACAAGTTAGACAATCAGGGACTTTTTGTAAACCAAGGGTTAGATACTTACTGAAAATTCAGGCTTCTAGTTTTACCACTTTTACCCACAACGAAGTTTCAGGAGGTACAAAATGGCCTGAAATGCTTCAAGAAAAGCATGTTACGGCCTAACAGCCTTTTTGCTCGACTTGGCGAGAGCACTGTCGTACCACCAGATAAAAGTCCAAACTTTTATAATTCCACATTATTTTCTATAACTAGGTGATCCACCGTCGTGACGACTACGGTGTGCCAGCAGAGAACTTCAACCGAGACTGGGGTGACTACAAGAATGGCTTCGGCGACACCAGCAAAGAGTTCTGGCTAGGAAACGAAAATATATACATGCTTACAAACAACGACGATTATATGCTTCGAGTCGAACTTGAGGACTTTGACGGGAACAAAAGGTAACTTCTGCAGTACTGTGACTACTCTATTTGGTAGAAAACAGTCAAAACTCTTTCACAGCTGCTTCGTAGGGCACTGGGGCAAGATTGTCGAGGAATTTTTATATTAGGTTTAAGTAAAAACTACTAATTTGAAATGTTTGAAATGCATTGTTTCAAACCCTAAATTGTTTTAATTGGTTGAAAACTCACCTAAACAATACAAGGATTTTAAACGGATGGCGCACACAATCACAATCGCCAATATAGTATTGGCGTTTACTAATTACTTTTACTTATGTTCATGGGTATCATGGGAAAGTGGCGTGATGATTTGTTTGTGTATGCAAGTCTTTATTTTACCTTTAACGTGTAGGTTCGCGCAGTATTCGCACTTCAAGATATACTCAGAAGCGGAATACTACAAGTTGGAGATAGACGGGTATGAAGGGAACGCTGGCGATTCCCTCAACGACCCTTGGTACGGTTCCAACAACAGCCCCTTTTCTACATATAACAGGTAAACCTATAAACATTACAACCTATCAACAACTTTGATTCAAGGCACCAACTGATTCTTACAAATAACACCATGAGCTCTCAATCTTTAACATAGACGCCAAGAGTCGTTTTAGACTACAAGAGAGGCACTCTTGGAGTCTTAACACTTCCTTGACTACACTTTAAAATCACAATCTACAATTAAATGAAACTTGCAAGTTTGAATATACGTTGCAATCTCGTAAATTAGGTAGGTTCCTAACAATTAAATACTGGTCGGTAATGGTAATCACCTGCCTACATTATTTTTCTTTCAAAATGTTTCTGTTTTGACTGAAACTTCTTTGTGAATTTGACGGAATCAGAAATAAAAGTCACGTTTCCTTCTAACACTTGTATTAATTGATTATTACAGAGACAACGACAGGTCCTCTTTGAATTGCGCTTCGATGCTGAAAGGAGGTTGGTGGTGGAAATCCTGCGGCCGAGGGCTCAATGGCCTGTACCTACACGACCCGCAAGATCTTACCGCGAGGCAAGGTGAGTACTAAATTACAGCTTTATTTGTATTTTTAGGTATCCGTACCTAATCTATGCAAGCGCGCGAATGTGTATCAAGATGTTTTGCCAAATACGCGAATATTACGAATACGGCAGCTTAAGCCAGTTTTTCATACATGTGGGTCGATAGCAAACAATGCCAGATAAGCTTAGGTAAGTACTTGTTTCCACTTGCTAAACTGTTGGTGCTTATTTGGTTCAGCTGGCGGTGGAACAATCTGATTCTACTTTTTGTATTGGTAGCAGCTTATGATCCAATTACTTAATTAAAATTCTGATGATTTTAAATGTAGAGTAGGTATCATAATCTTGACAGTGGAGATTCGGAATGTTTCCGAAATCGAGGCTCGAGGAAAAATGTAAGGAGTAGAAAGTTTAAATCAAATAAGGAAAACATTCCAATAGAAAGTATTTAGTTAAATATCTTGAGCACAATGCACTTTGTTTTATAGACAAAGCATCGACTAAGAACTATTATCTTATATTTTACCTCCTAAAAATGATATTCTAAAATTATATTTAATTACGCGAATGTTGCACAACCAATTAAGCCAAATATTGACAACCACCCTTTCATCACCAAAGCCAATTCAAAGACAGTTAGAAAATGGTACATTCAATGAATTTATTACTACTTGTAGACTAACATGCTTTATAATGAAAAATGTCCGCACATCGACATCGGATGAAAAAACAAGACCCTTCATTTGTTTCTAAGCGCCCGTTAAGTTTGGCTTTTTAAAATCGAATACATAAATAACGTTGATTATGTACTTAATTTCGAATATTGGTAACTGCAAGAACTGCGGGCTTACCATGACCGTTTATAGCGATTCAGTTTAGGTCCAACTACGAACCAGTTTTGACGTAAAGTAAGGCGCTGACGTAAAGTTTTGACAGTAAGGCAGAACCTAAGCTGAATCGCTAACACCTCATGGTACGGCTGCTGGACTAAAACACGACTAACTTGACATAAAATGACTTAAAGTCAAAGTCAAAGTATCATTTATTGCAACGAATACATGTAGGTACAAAATATGTTATATGTTAATAATATGGTATCAATGTATTCTACCTAGTTTTGGGCATGCAATATTTATTTTAACAATTTTATTTATTCATAATTATAAAGAAAATGTTTGACATTTTAGAGAATAGACATTAAAAATTTAGAAAACATGTCAAAATAAAGTGTACCTACAATACTTGTAATAAAAGTCAAAATTAAATAATAAATAATTAATTAGCATTTAGTAATTTTAGTCATGTCACAGGATTAATTTAATTTAACAGACATTAAATAGTAGGTACATAGTATTATGAGATATTTGTGCAGCATTTGTGCAAATATTTGCTGAACAACACACGGCCATGACATTGAATTACGAATTATAATAACAAATGTGGGACGATTCTCATTTTTCGGAACGCATTTCATTTGAAGATTTAATTCGAAAAGTTAACGTTTTTTCAAACATCCTCGAATAAAATGTCATCCGAATAATAATTGCCCCACAGATCAATGTAGTTGGCACTACTGAATATGCTACTGAAAAAGCTACTACATATTTGAGTTACACAAAGTTAAAATTTTTATACATCATTAGAATCAAGAAATACAATCAAATGGATTTACATTTTACTCATAAGGACATTTTATAATCAAACCCACACATTCAGATTCATAAATACAAGAAACGAGTTACGATAAAAGTGTCATAGATTTTTTCATTTATCTTTATTTCTTGTTATGAAGGCAATGTATGTGTAGGAATAATCTTGCTAATACATTACACAACTTTTAGATGTTTGTGTCAAGTTAAATTATATACTACATGTACATATTAAATACTGTATGCGTACGTAATGTATTTGTTTAAGATTCTAATACTAATGAATGTAATAATAACCTGAAATTTAAGCAAAGCTTTGCAGAATTTATTCATGATATTTCTTGCAAATTTATAATTCAAAGCAGCGAAGTTATATATTACGGTCTTTTTCGTAATGGTCTATTAAATCTGTTACCTCTTTTCATGAACATATGAGTATCAAGAGATAACATTATTTAAACTCACATTAAATTCTCATTTTTTTTATGAACGCGATTAATATATTTCCATAATTTCAGGTATCGTTTGGTTCCGTTGGAGGGGTTGGGACTACACTCTGAAACGGGCGACAATGATGATAAAGCCAAAAGGACTACAAGCAAACACGTGATCCTCTCACTCTGCATTATGCTGACAATCCTTAACCAGCCTCTGTTCCCTCATTACGTGGATTCACCTAATAGGTATAAGTACACAGTACAAACGTCTGAAAACATGGTAATTTCATCTATCACAGTGCTGAATATACCCGTGATAAATATATTACGATAAATCGCTGGAATCCATATAATGAACTAGAACATAGTAGGCAGCTAATCGCTCAATATGTACCTATTTCTGTAAATACATTTCCCCTAATTCATAAATCATGTCACAATACTTCGCCTTCGTCACAACTGTATGTAATCGATCGATCCCTTTTTGTAAATAACAGAGACTAGACTATGTATTATCGAAGTGCCACATCATCCCAAAATTCATTAATTTATTGCTCATTAATCTTGAGGTAAAATAAACTTTCGTTAATTAGGTTTATAGTTTAGATTTAAGATAAAATGTACTAAATAAGATGTAAATAATTATTATAATATCACGGATGGGAAGACGCAAGTAAAATGACAATGATCATAAAATGTAAGAGAATGTAATATAGTGTGGCCCACAAACTACTTTCTACATGTATGTTTTATGTTAAATATTAATCTGCACGGCTTTCTTTCAAAATATAATGTTAATAAAAAATAAAGTACTTGATAAGTTTGCGAAATTTGAGCAGGTGTAGTTATTTTCATTTTCAAAATGTTTATTTGAACAATATAGATTCTCAAAATTCGCGTCTTCAAAATAATACTTTGACTTTTGTAATAACAATGGAAAACTTGATTTTGTAAAATAATACATCATCAAGCAATATTCAAAAATCATTAGCATTGTACACAACTTAATTATTTTGCTCAGAATACTTGCTTGATATGTACTTTTTCACCACTATGTCTATGTGAATACTTGTAAGAAATTAAATAAATAATTATATGTTTATCCTTTCATTCATCATCAACCAAATCGGCCGAAATAATAGATCGAGTGCAAGAATACAGCAATAATATTCGGAACTTTACCAGCCGATATTACTATATACATATATACTAATCGCGAAAGATTAAAATGTACTTTTACCAGTTTGCCAGTGAGTCAGTCCAAGCTAGCGCCTCGCAGTCGCAGAGACAGCATGTCAATCTCGATCATCGTGGTCGTTGTCGCGCGCGCCATTCTGCAGCGGTTCATTCTGATCAAGTCTATCTCCATTTATCAAGTTAGGCTCGATAATATTGTGCCCAAGCAAGTTCTGCTCGGGTCTGTCCTCGTCAAATATGTTAGGTTGCAAGGCGTCCCTTCGGTCGTGATCGTCCGCAAAGAGATCTGGCTCGAGTATGTTGAGTTCGATGACGTTGTGGGGCGCGGGGCGGTCCTCGTCGTAGATGTGGGGCGCGGGCTCGTCGCTGTCGTCGTCGAAGATGTTGGGCCCCAGCTCGTCGTCGGGGGGCAGCTCCAGCAGGTAGTGCGGCCGGTGGGGGGGCGGCGCCGCGCCCTGGCTGGGGCAGTCGATCACGAGCTCCCCCGGGGAGTCCGGCTCCCGCTCCGTCGCGTCCGCCACGTTCAACGCCTCATCGTCCAGGTTATCGAGGAAGTTCTCCGGGAAATCCGGCAGATCGAATATGTTGGTGTTGAGCATCTGCGCCGGCAGGATCACGTCGAGGCTGTCCTGCGAGAGCTGCGCCTGCGCGAAGTTCTCCGGCGAGAGCTCCTCCACCTCCACGTCCTCGGTCTCGTCGTCGGGCGAGGCGACCCGCACTCGCGTCTCGATCGCGAACGCGTCCTGTCCGGCGGGCGACGCATAGTGCTCGCGGTAGATGGAGTCCAGGTCCCCCAGCGTGCAGGGGATGTCCCCGCCGGCGCCGGGCGGCAGCAGGCTGGGGGGGCTGGCGGGCCGGCGGGGGGGAGAGGGGCGGCGCGCGCGGCGGCGGGCGCGGCCGCGCGTCCGCACACCCTGCGTCACCGACACGAACTGCACGTCGGGGGAGGAGGGCGCGGGGGGGCGGCGCGCCGTCTGCTGCCTCCGCACCAGGGAGGGCGGGCGAGGCGCGGGGGGGGAGCGCGAGCGTACCGGTGCCGGGGCCAGGGCCGCACGCTCGAGCGAAGCCTTAGTGGCGCTTTTCTTACTTTTAGATTTAGACTTAGACTTAAGGGGAGCGGATGTGTGTGCGGGTGGTGGTGCGGGGGCGGGGGCGGCGGTCTTGCTGCGGGGGCGCGGCGCCGACGCCGCGGGGCCCCCCGCAGAGGGTGCGTGTTATGTCTTCATGCGCTTGCGGTTGCGCTTCTTGATGCGGTGTCGCGCGGAGGCGACGATGGCTGAGAGCTTCTTGTCGTCTGCTAGTATGCGCAGTAGTTCTACGATGAAGGGCATGTAGTTGTGTCTGCGGCGCGACATCTCCTGCGCGTACTTGCGCAGCTTGAGCTCCTCGTAGTCGAGCATGACGCGCAGGCGCTCGACCTCCTCCTCCTCGGCGTGGCCCGCGAGCTCGCGCATGCGCCGCGACAACACGGACCGACGCTCAGACACAAGCGCCATCAGGTTGAAGTGGATCTCTCCCTCCGTGTACCTAAAGCAAGCAACCTTGCACTAAACAACCAAACCTATACAAATATATTGCCATTCTTGAGATTAGATAATCATGCAGGTAAGGCTGGATATGCAGTCACAAAATGGTTGATCCTGATCTTTATTGTAATAACAACTGAGCTTCAAATAGCACTTATGGGCCTCATACTCTCAGTGAAATCAATGCAGCGCGACGTACTCTATCAAAAATTTAAATGGGACCACCCCAGATCTTTGCTTTATTGACTGATGAATAATAGATGAAGATGTTTAAAAAGAATATTTAAAAATTACATTCAGACGAACATGACGCTTCTTTTCTGATGTCGGTTAATAAAAGGCATGACTAACTTGTTGATCCTAGCCCGGATGATGGGTCGCACCACATCGAGCCAGTCTGTATCGGGCGCGATCGCTCCGTGGTCGATGGGACCGGCGCGCAAGCCGTCCAACTCGTACAGTCGACCATTGATCGGCATGTAGCCTATGAAGTGGTATACCTCGTCGTCCTGACAAGACAATTCATTCATTAATCCTACTAATATTATAAGTGAATGTTTGTGAGAATGTATGGATTTATGTTTGTTATTCTATCACGTTATTTGTTATTGGACCGCACTGGCTCTTGGTAGAGAAGAGTGGAAGGAAGGAAGGGAGGCCTTTGCCCTGCAGTGGGACGCTACAGGCTCGTAATAATAATAATAATTCTATCACGCAAAAACGACTGGACCGATTTGGTATGTTCACGGGTTCTCACTTAGCCATTGTCCGTTCAGTGCACCTGAACGGTACTTTTAGCAATAATGCACAATTTTACCTTTCCAGCCGCCTGTTTATCCATTTCGAATAGATAATTGTTTCCCATAGAGTTGTGAGCTGTGCGAATCACTTGCGAGTTGCTTATCGCGTTTCCACATGTTTGTGGATCGAAAGACCTGTGGAGGGCAAACAAAAAGTTTTATTTAAAATGTTTTCTATCAAAAAAAATATTCTAAAACAGTACAGTAGTAAAACCTGTGATTAAATCACACCTGAAGGAGTAAAATTTTTAAAGGGTTTAAAGTTGTAGTTGTAAAGTATTGACGACCACTGTGGCGCAGTTGGGTGAACGCCCGGCTAAGATGCGGAGGTCGCGGGTTCGATCCCCGCTACGGGACAAATGTTTGTATGTTCTGCAGATATTTGTTCCGTGTCTGGGTGTTTTCTATCTATAATATGTATGTATTTACAAAAAAAAATGTATCTTAGTATTATATCAGTCATCTGGTTACCATAACACAAGCATTAAGTTGCTAAGCTTGGGACTAGATGACGCTGTGTGGAATGTCCAAAAGTATTTGTTATTATTTATTTATTTAAAATCGACCAACTAATGACGGAATAATCAGTACATAAGAAAGTACGCTAACAAAGCTATGAAATGTGTTTTTAACTATTGAATTTCGCGACTATTTAATTGTCGAAAATGAATAAAAACTTCATCAAAACAATTAATATAAATAAACGAGTGGAAACTAAACAGTTTCAAAAAAACTGTTTAGTTTCCACAACTTTGGGCTTAGTCATCATAATTTTATTTATTTACATTGTTATTTATTATCTTATAATATACGGTGTGTCCAGCAGATGAATTTAGCTCTTGATTCCAACATCAGATTGTCTCGATCTAGATTAGTATGCCTTGTCATCGAACCTAAACGTGTGCCAAATTCAGCTCAATCGAAAAGCGGCAAACTTTAAAAGCTTTAAATAAAATGCAATCACATCATGACTTTGATAATTTGACATAATCCAAGGGCGTCAGTCAAAATACTTATTTGGCACGCATCCACATTTCAGTTGAATTTCTGTTCTTGGTCCATTTCCGTCTACATAAATTCTATAGTTATTAAGTTACCTGCTAAACTCCTTTAGCTTAGTGAGCTCCACGCCAAGTTCTAAGTCTGGGTGATTGCAGTTCAACAGCAGACTTATTATAGCTTGCGTAGCGCACGCATTGTTTATCGTCTGGAAATAACGAACGAAATAAGAAATAAGAGAAAATAACTATACAAACACACCTATACTCCGGTCATCGAGTCGAGCATCGAGCGAAAAAATACGAAACTTCATGTCAAATGAAAGAAAATTATAAACACGTTTTTATATTTCTGTCATTAATCTCCGCCCGACGTACGACGTCGACGTACCTCCGGTCGACGACATAGTTCACGTCGCGGGGCGACAATGAATGCGACTGGCGCAGGATCGTAGTGGATGGCACAAACTAAGGGAGGCCTATGCCGAGCAGTGGGTAAAATCGGGCTGTGGATGATGATGATGAATCTCCGCCCAATTGTCAAATCTAACCAATCACGAGAATAGTCAATTATTGTGCGCCCTTTCAATTTCCATACAAATGTGCAGGAAAAATCGCTCTACATTCGATCGTCTTGGTGAACAGAGTATAGATACTAATTCGATTCCGTCAAATGTAGACCACACAAGTATAAATTAACAACAGTCGTTTACACCAACGTTAATGTTTAACTGCCACTAAGCACACCCATCACCTGCGTCAAAGGCACTGAATGTTTACTTAAAGAAAACATGGTGTGAGTCGTAATAAGGAATAATAACCGGTCAAGTGGTCGCTTAATTACAGGTTCCTAATATCAATTAATTGTCTCTGAGTAAAGCCGCGGACACACGAACGGACATGGTGACACTATCATTGTTTCTTATTGACCACAGAACCTTATCACATTTATGATCATTTTGAAAATAAACCTACTAATTAATAACAGTTTGTGAGTATGTATAGATGTATGGATGTTTGATCCTCTTTCACGAAAAAACTACATAACCGATTGATGAAATTTAGAATATAGGAGCTAAAGGAACCGCGGGGCGCAGAGATCTGTGCACCAACAAGAACTCTTAAACTAATATTGATTGATTGAGTCATTTTATTACCTGATGAGCAAAGTATATTTTCTCCAACTCCTCGGGCGCAGTGATGACGGGCCCAGAGGGCGGTTCCTGTTCTTTGTATTTGAACAGAAATATCAAACCGTGCACCGGTCTGTAATAAATAAATTCTTTTATGAATAAATAAATAGGGCTCAATTCACTTGGTTTGTGGGTTTGGACTAGAATTAGTAAAATGAAATAAGAAAATTAAATTACTTATACCGCAACTTTTATGTTTATAAACTCTTGGGAATTTTGTTCAGTATCAACTATAATGCTTGTACTAAAACATACCTCAAATTTTCGAATATATCTTCTTCCACTGTCCATAGTTCTTCAACTTGAACGCCACTGGCACCTGAAAAACGATGTATTGTATACAAAATGGCGAGAAATTATACAATCTACCAATAGCATTATAATTATTTCAAGTAAGTTTTCTTAAGTTAAGACTTACCAAATGCTTGTATGAGCTGAGTGAAAACTCCTGGATCACTCTCAATCAAGCACCAGTCCCCACTGGACTCCATGATCTGGAAATAAAAATCTTTGTAAAATACTTGCAGACCGTCCCGGTTTTGCACGCGTGTTCTAATGAAACAATAAAATAGCCTATAACCATCCCGACAGTCCATTCTACACATTGGTGAAAGAATTATTGTAATTGGTTGAGTAGTTTCGAAGATTACCTCTATCAAACAAACACACCAACATAACCTTTATAATATTAGTATAGACTAGTAAGGCTGAATTTACAAGTAGTTGAAAATTGATAGCTCATCTGGTCAATAGAAAGCTGAGCAATACTTTTCATGCCCATCGCATTTATATTTTAAAATTGATACATAATGTAGTACTAGCTGGCGGCTAAAAAAACTACATGCAATTATACAATATACAAGAATAGATTCCATTTTAATTGCATTTACAAAAATAGGATGTACTGTAGTAGAGTGATAGAGATGAATGGAAGAAGAAGAATTTTTTTTTCGCCAGGTGGCGCTTTTAGAGTGCTCAACACTTTTGTTTATAAACTTTTTCAAAAATTCAAAACAATTAGTATTGTGTGTTTTTTCATATTCTTTTTGTGAAGTTACAGTGACTGAGTGCTAATTCATATCCGTGGACGTTTTTACGTTGAACTGTTACGTATTATTTGAATTATAAGACTTTTCACAAAATTAACCGCCAACGTTGTTTAAATTTTCGCGCAGTGCAAAGTGGTTTTTGTCGGATAAACACGCCGTCAGACTATCAGCTATGAATAATGTGAAATGATTCCACACTTGGATTGTAGTGTATCACGTAATCCGCTATTTATTTGGGATTTTTTTCCAATAAAACATTGAAGTTCAAGGAACAAGCAACGCCATCTATCCAAAGTTATAGGAAGCTGCCGTATATGCTCGATATTTAGTTCGTTTTTAAAGCAAAGATGGCGCCAATGCGTACACCTACACAGAACTATGGTATCTGCGATAAATGCAATCAAATATTTACAACAAAACATTTTATGACATGCGCCTCATGCAAAATAAAGCTGCATTTGGATACTTGTTCGACGATAACAGACAGACGCTATTGTTCGATGAACGCAGAATGTAAAGCTAGGTGGAATTGCGGACCCTGTATTATGAAAAACGCTAACCGTAATATTACTACCCCGACATCGCGATATCGCAGCAGTACAAAAGAAACTAATGTTACTCCCGTCCATACGGAAAACTCGCCGAGGCATCTTAACGTCACTTTTAGGAAGAAATCTAAAACAACCTCGTCTTCGTCAAGAGTGTCTGTTACGCCATCTACCGCCGAAGTTAATGATTACACGATGTCTAAAGGAATTATTGCGGAAATTAGGGAGCTTCGTACTATAGTCACTGCACAGCTTTCTATTCATGAAACTAAGATCGATGACTTGACCAAGCTGTTTTCAGAAATAAAGACTGATGTCACGGACCTAAAGAACAAGGTCGAATGTGTAGGAACCGATTTAGACTGTCATTATAACACCACAAACGATATTGCTGATGAGTATAGTTTGCTAAAGTCAATGATACAGTCTAGTAATGAGCAGATTAGCAAGATACTTTTAACTAAAACGAGACTCCAACATGAGATTGAAACCACCAACCAGAGACTGGAACTGATGGAAGATCAACTGAAAGTCAACTCTGACTCTAATACTAGCACCACAGTTAAAGAATCAAGTAAATCCGCTCCAGAACAAACTTTAATTTCTAATAACAGATTTTCGCCACTGATGACGGCAGGTCTTGAGCAATCACAACCAGGATCTCACAACAAACAACAAACTCAAAAACAACGTACTCAAAAGCGTATTGAAGAAACTGCACTACTAAATTCACCTATAACCATTCCACCTCACCTAGGTGAAAATTACGAGGCTGATGATGATGATAATGGCAACGGTTGGCAAGTACAGAAAAAATGCAAACGTCTCAGACAGCAAGTTGTGAAAGGTAGTGGACAGCAGATCATTCAGCTACAAACTGTCGAAAGGACTAAGAAGCTTCATGCTTGCTTCTTTAAGTCAAACACCACAGAGGAAGCCTTACTGTCCCATATGAAGCAACTAAGTTCGACAACAGATGTTGAAGTCAGAAAGCTGAAGCTACGACATGACCGCTATGCTTCATTTATCTTGACTATACCGGAAAGTGCAGTTTATTTATTTATGGACCCCACATCATGGCCCGCGGGGACTGAAGTTCGAGATTGGTTTCCCAGAGGAGCCGGGCGTGCATCACACAATAGTAGACCCCACACTCCCGGCCGAAATACATCAGACTAGGTCTTCACATAAGCGTAAAACAATAGAAACGATTTCAAATAAGTATGACTTACATCTTTTTTATCAAAACGTCAATGGCCTTAAAACTAAACTTAAATACTTCAGACAGAGCATAAGCATATCAGATGCCGACTTGATTGCAGTAACAGAAACTAATTTGGATGCTTCTATTAATGATGCTGAAGTCGTACCAGGCGAATGGACCCTGCTGCGACGAGATCGGATGAGGGAGGATCTCGAGAAAGGAGGTGGCATTCTTTTAGCTGTTAAGCCAGGACTACAAGTTTCTCGGCGCCGCGACTTAGAGACGCCAGATTGTGAAGATATGTGGGCTTCTGTGAATTTTCTCGGCCGCGTTTATTTTGTGTGTGTCATTTACATCAGTCCTCGAGCCAAAGATGAGGAATACCTTACCTGGTTCTGTCAGGTCGAAAACAATATGGATATTATTTGTGATTCTCCTATAATTATCTTGGGGGATCTAAACCTCAATAGCGCCACCTTAAATGTAAATAATTATATGTGCTATTTTACAAGTTTTTGTGATCTCGTAGAACGTAATAACTTTTTTAATGATCGTGGTAGTAAATTGGATGTCGCAATGATTAGTGCTAGTGTACGGAGTGTGAATGTGAATGTTACTGAGGATGGCCTGGTTGAGCGCGCTGACAGGCATCATCCTCCACTAGAAATCACTGTGAAATGTGATAGAGCAAAGATAGATACAAAAATCCAAGCAGCTAACATCGCATCATCAACTGACTGGAATTTTGGCAAGGCAGATTTTACAGCACTATATTGTGCTTTCATAGATATTTCTTGGGATGAGGTTTTAACTCAGTCAGACGTAAATAAAGCTGTTGATTCACTCTACCACCTAGTGTACAACAGTTTTGATAAATGTATTCCTAAAAAGATCCGCCGTTTTACATCAACACGAAGATATCCTACTTGGTATACAAAAGACATAATTTCGCATCTCAAATTAAAATCTTCACTACACAAGGCATGGAAGGCAGCTGGGGATAAAACGGTTTATAGTTTCTTTAAAGCTCTAAGGTCTTACATCAAAGTGAAAGTGTCTATAGCATACACTCACCACATAGAGCAAATAGAAAATGAACTTGTAAAGAACCCTAATACTTTCTGGAACCACATTTCTAGTCTCAAAACAAAAGGTGGTTTTGAACCAACAATTAATTATAATGACAATATTTACAGCGGTCCCGATGCCGCTCAGGCTTTTGCTGACTACTTCAGTACTGTTTTTCTCTCAAACACTCCAGTACTACATCCAAACCAAGTTGTACATACTGTTACTAATAATCTAATAAATATTTCTAACATCTCAACAGCAGAAGTTGAGCTTCACATTCAAATAATGAAGTCAAAAAGCTCTACAGGGCCGGATAATGTCCCTTCTTATATAATTAAAGCTTTTAAGTCAGAACTAGCTGTCCCACTAACACACATTTTCAACCTTTCTCTTAATACAGGAACTTACCCCACATGCTGGAAAATTTCCCGTGTAACGCCCATCCCCAAATCTGGTGACAAATCCTCCGTAGAAAACTACCGACCTATAGCAATACTATCTTCATTTGCCAAGTTATTTGAAAGTCTCTTGCATACAAATTTATATAAGCAATTATCACCATATTTAAGCGATTCTCAACATGCTTTCAGGAAAGGTAAATCGGTAAACACAAACTTACTCTCTCTAGTTAATTTCATTGCAAAAAGTTTAGATAACAACAAACAAGTCGATGTGATTTACCTGGATTTTAAAAAAGCATTTGATCGGGTAGACAATGACGTACTATTAAGAAAGTTAAACGCCTATGGTCTATCTCCAAAACTCTTAAGATTTTTCGCTAGTTACTTAAGTGACCGTAAACAGTTTGTACGACTGGGGTGTTATAATTCCTCCTCGTATCATACGCGCTCTGGTGTTAGTCAAGGTTCTTCTCTTGGTCCACTACTATTCACCATAATGATAGATGACCTAACTAGATGCATTGATAGTGATAACTGCTTAATCTATGCTGACGATATCAAAATTTTTAGACAGATTAAGACTGCTCAGGACACCGAGGCTCTACAAGGTGACATAAATGCTATAGAGGCATGGAGTCAAAAAAACCAATTACAATTTAGTGTATCTAAATGTCAATTTATGAGTTTCACGCATTCTTCGCATAAAATAACTGCACAATATAATTTGGGTGGAGAGGCGATTTCTAGATCTTACTCTGTAAAGGATTTAGGGGTCTTATTTGATCCAGAGCTGAACTTCCACAACCACATCCATTTATTAACAGTCACATGTTTCAAGAAGCTTGGTTTTGTCTCACGAAATTGCAGAGATTTTAAAAGCATTAGAGCTGTAAAAATGCTATACACCACATTAGTCCGGTCTAAACTTGAATCCAGTGCATGTGTTTGGAATCCATATCACATCACCTACTCTCAAATGCTGGAAAAGGTTCAAAAAAGGTTTTTAAGATTTCTTTATAAGAAAATATACGGGTACTATCCTTTTATGTACCCAACTAAATTTCTACAAGGTACTTTAGATTTCAATTCTTTAGAGACAAGACGTGTATACAATCAAATTTTATTTTTATGCCGCCTTTTGAGGGGTCACACAGCTTGCCCTATTCTTCTAACTGAGGCTAGCCGCTTTTGCGTTCCTGAACAACGAAATAGATTCCGGCCGGGGCGAGTGCGCTTCTTTGAGCCAATTCGAGTGCGTACGCTGTATTGCGAGCAGTCGCCTGTTTCGCGTGCGCAGCGCAACCTTAACGCGCTCTTCCTTGTACATCCTCAGTTGGATGTGTTTGCGGATGGATGGAAGGAGATAGAACGGGTGTGCTTAGATTTTTGTGAAAATTTGTAAATAGACTGTAATTGATCTCCTATTATTTAATATTACTTCATAGTTATTGTGTTTTTAGATTTGTTTTTTTTTTGTTTTTATAATTTTAATTCGTTGTGTTTTATAGATATTTGCTTATGTGTACATTTTATTTGTTAGCTATAATGATTTAGAATTGTTCTGTTATGTTATAGTTAATTTTTTGAAATAAAGAATTGAATTGAATTGAATTGAAAAAAAAAGAAAACATGTTGGGCCGACCCCACCTAGTGTGGGATAAGGGCAGGGAAATGATGAGGATGTACTGTAGTACAAATGTAATGTTCTGATGATTTTTTTAACTGTCTGCGTTGGTTTTCTGTCAACAAGAGGTGTAAAAATTATTGGCCAGAAATTCACAGACAGCTTGAAGCAGTAAGGATAGACTGCTAACTAGCTGTGACCTTAATAGAACTCAAAGAGTTGCTCTTATGACTATATCAAGCTACATTTTGGCCTATAAATCATAGAACATGCAACATAAATGGATGCATCACAAAAGCGTAACAAGTTTAAACTTCTGTTTAGAAACGATAAATAGTACCACACTTAAACCGCTGGATGAATGATCTAATAATAACATCTAATATTATTAACAGTTTTTAAATGGTATAGAAAACTATTCTCAGTTTGTGTTCAAATATTTTAAATGTATAGAATGTATTAGTTTAGTCAAGTGACCAGGAGCGGCAATGTACTGAATTTTATTTAAAAAGGTATTTTAAACACTTGTTTGGGTATTAAGAATAGTTTAATAGACAACTTGTAAACAGAAAATAGACCTTCTGTTTTAAAAAATTAAGGTAACTGAAGGACTAGCATCGGTTTTTGTGTCTGATAGCTATCCTCGCTAACCTACAAGTCACTTCACTTCACTTCTTCTTTATGGCTTCTGTGTTCATATGGCCGGTATGGGTGAAATGGTTGATTATAAAGAAAAACCATGATGATTTTTACAACAAATAGGACAACACAATCTATGTTAAACTATACGGGACTATATAAGTAAGTATATTATATAAGTAATTAAGTTAGTAGGTAGAAGTTAGTTACAGTTTAATTTTATTAATATATAAACATTTACATAGAATATAATTAATTAAAGGGGAAAAGGTATGGGACAGTATTCATTTGAGGGAAGTAGGGCGAGGGATTTCAGGAGGAAGAAAGTCATAAAGGGAGCGTCATAGTTTTGGGCATGAAAAAAATATGTGGTCCACGTTTCCTTCGTCTAAGCCGCATTCACACAATGAATGGTCTCTAATTCTAATTTTTGCTAAGAATACCGGCGTACAGGCATGTCCTAACCTAAGGCGGCAAATGGTGGAAACTGTTGATTTTTTGTTTTTCCGAAATTTAAAAAACCATGGAGCAGGTGGGATGTCTGGCTGAAAACCTACAAGTCAAGTTTACTTAATGTATGGAGTTCTTAGTTAATGCGTGTGACCAGGCGCAGCACTTGATTTACCTACATACTTTTCTAATACTTGACTAGGTTCTGAAGATAGTAAGTATTAGATGGTAAACTGGTGATAGCCCTCAGTATTCAAAACACAAAATGATCTGACAAACTTAAATACTTTGCTTCTTTTCTTATTCTATAACTAGAGCCAAAGTAATAGCAACACCAATGCTTGCTTACACACAAAGGAATATCATTATCATTCCAGAATGTCACCTTATTTTGTTCCAGACAGCGCCGCTTGGCCTCTGATACAGCCATAGGTCTTCTAGGTACTTATTACTGTACCATGTTATTTTCTGGCCCAATCCTGGGATCAGAGATCAATTTCTGTGCAAAAACAATCCAAAATGTTTGTGAAACTACATGTACCTACTCTTCTATATCTTTTCGAATGCACAGCAAATCAATTCAACCTATCACCTATTCATTATGTGGTAAGTAACGTAACATTACAAGGGCTACGGATAAACTTTCTTTCAATATGTACCTAAGACTCCGGGAAGTTTGGTATTGCTCAAGCCAATTTTATTTGGTGTTACTCACTCAGCAGTTTTTATTTAATAAGATCCTAAGATTTTGTAATTTTCCGTATCGACCGTGGTGTGCTCACCGGCGGCATCGACAGGAAGGAAGAGAGACAGTCTGTTAGTAAATTCGTAAAGACCCTATTAGACTGAAGGTACACTCACCTTTTGCAAGACCGAGGAAACTTAGCAAGAAACAGATATTATTGCAGTTGTATTATCTACTGTATCTAAGTGAAAAGCTATCCTCTTCGAACCACACAACACAATCAATAAGGTGATTAGCCAAAATTTAATTTTTGATTGACAATTAGTTAGAGTAAACCATAGAGTAAAGTAATATGGAGTAAACTAGCTAGCAGTGTTTCCACTATAATGATTTCGTTTCCCCACGCCTCAATCCATATTTCCTTCTCAGGACTTTTTTCCCCTCAAAAATTACCTATTACATATTTTCTATCGCGGGCCTTGAGCGTGGAGATCGAATTCAGAAATTCCGTAACGAAAATAACCTAATGCTTGTCACTTTAGTTCAGCAAGCTATGCAATACTTAGCTAGCTTAAAAATTGACAGCTAGTGATGTGCAATTAGGTACGTAAATCAAAGTAATGATGTGCAAACTTCACCTCTTATTCCAAGTCAGTTTACGCTGTCAGGGCACAGCACAGCACAGAATAATATTTTAAGCCTTATACAGTAGGGCAAGAGGGTAATATTACGCCACCGGAACGTGCTGTCACTGTTTCTTTTACCTAAGTAATCTGTGCTTTTATACAGTACAGTAACACGCTAGTCCACGGTAGAGTTAGGTTTTATCTATGATTTCCCGCAATTTTCCCTTTTATAGTCTTTCCCCGTTTTCTTCCCCTCTTGACCCTAATTTTCCCTTAAAAGGGAAATTTCCCCTCATTAAGGAAACACTGCTAGCTAGACACACAAAGTATGTACTCTGTGGGTGGAGTAGTTTTCCTCCCTCCCTGCTCCCTACTTTTTTCATTTTTATTCATTCATTCATGTTATTCATTTCATTATTTTAGTGTTGTACGATAAGGTTGCAATGCGAGCGCGATTTTTCGCATGCGTGGTACCAGGCGGTACTATTGTTGGCACCCCCCCAATGATTGGCACCCTAGCACTTTTTCTTGAATATTAAGAAACTTTTCATCGTTTCAACAGTGGAATCATAAATAATTGGCAGAATATCAAATTTTTTATGCTAAGAACACTTATTTGGTCATTTAAAAAATATGTCTGGAAAAGTTGTTGAATTTTAGTGATTTTGTTAAGTCTAGTGGGTAGAGATCGCTTGCAAAAATAGGTGTTTTTTGGGAAGTTTGCAAAATATTTTCTATTTATTCAATACATAAAACTATTTATGGCGTGCTAAGAGTTGTTTTAGCGTTGTAAAATTTATACACCGGCTTTTTCATGGGTGCCAATGACTATACCATAATTTGTTCGACTACATAATGATTAGCACGTAGGTATGCAACCCACTGAAAGAACCAATATAACCACTACAAACCCTTGACCGATTAAGCTCATTAGCTTAGCCGGGAAACTTCTTATCACTATCTATATTATGCCTTCCAAGCTTCATGAAGATTGGATTGGATTAACAGTTTTACAGTTGTACCGGAATATACAAACAGCCCAAAATCACCCAAGTTGCTACTAAGATCTTTGTTTGCTTCGCTCACTTGATGAATAATAAAAAAACGAATAGAAGTCTATACACGGACGTAGATAATATGCTATGCTAGTCTACTAATAAAGAAATTTTAAGGTTGAGTTTGAGTTTCTATCAATTTTTAGTACTGTCAATAGTGCCAATGACTATACTAAATCATAGTGCCAATCACTATACTCAGGTGCCAATGATTGTACTTTTCCGTACGTTGAAGTTCAATTACATTTTAAAGTTACTAAAAAACATTTTTTTCATTTTAATTAGTTTTTGTATTCATGCTTATACATAATAATACACGAAAAATCGGTCATACAAATAATCTATTTGTTTATTTATGAGAATCGACGATTTGTAAGAAAAAAATCGGCTTATGGTGCCAATAATTATACGGCTTACCCTACCTGGCAACGCCACTGGCCATTGGTATTGGTACTTATCGTGAAAAGGGTTGACAGATGGCCGGGGGAACCCGGGAATCCCGATATTACATTTTAGATAATAACCGATCTGGAAAATTGCCTCACAGTCACAGATAAAAGTTGTAAGCATTAAGGAGTAGCACGTTGTATTTGTCAAAATTGACTCGCTACTCTCGCATTCTAATAAGTACCATTACCAATGATTGCGTTGGTTCTAAAAAAATCATAGTTATTGAATTGGTCTTAAAGCACTTGCTAAACCATGTGAATGCGAAGCTATAGGAAAAAAAGACGTGGGGCACTCGGGGACTGCCGTGGTAAAGCTATTGCATGCCACCTAGAGGCGAGTTGCTGAACTAAAGAGACAAGCGTTAGGTTTTTTCAAATGCTCTAAGGTTTTTTCCAATAATTGGTCAAACCAACCAAACATTCAAAATTGATCCAAGTTCCGTGTTTCCTGATGACCAAAAAAATCGATCCTGGAAAAAAAAGACGGGTGGCACTCGGGGACTGCCGCGGTAAAGCTATTGCATACCACCTAGATGCACAAGTCTTTTTTTGTATAAAAAACCAGTCAGCAAAAACTACAGTCATGTCTTTTTATTATTTATAAGTATTTTTAAAATTCCTCATAAATTTAAAAAGAATCGATTGTTAAATCGAGTTTAAAAAAAACAAACTCCCTAATTCAATCTCAATCTCATTCATTCATTCTGTTAATTAATTTTTTTATTCTGTTTCTCGCTCGTCTCGCTCGTCTCTTTGATATATAGTTTATCTATGGACTGAACTGAACTGACCCTTGTGCTGGCTGGCTGGCTACAGACTGATTATTTAGCGCTGGTTACGCTGCTTGCTGCACTGCAGTTCCTGTAACACCTGTAAAACCTGTAAAATCGCCAAAAGCGTAAGTAAAACATATTATCTACTACCTATTTAAAAATATAATTGATTGCATACAACTTACAAAGAAATGTAAGTACCTACAAAAATTCAATCTACCTTCTGATTTTGCTAAGTACCTATATTGTTTTCGGGTGTCCTAATAGGTATAGCTAGATTAGCTAGTAGATACCTAGGTATCGCTAAATACATCTAACTTAGGTGCACACAATTAACTACATAATTAACTCTAAATACCTAGTAGGTATATGCATGATGCAGCATTTCCACTATTCTTGGGTACCTACCTTCATTTTTTATTAAACCAAGTAGTAGTAACTAATTCATCTCAGGCCTTTGCATCTATAGTAGATGATTTTTATAGCGTCAGGAGGCAATCTTTACGGTTTAAAAACCTTTTTTCTCATAGAGAATGAGGTACAATTCACTTACCTATAATGAGAACTTAAAAAACTAAAATACCTACATAAAAATAAACACCTGATGGATTGTTTGCGTAGCGTAGCCTAAAATAGGGTTTTATGTGTTTGTGCCCATCTCTAAGTACAGCGGGCTTACCATGACCGCTTATAGCGATTCAGTTTAGGTCCAACTACGAACCAGTTTTGACGTAAAGTAAGGCGCTGACGTAAAGTTTTGACGGTAAGGCAGAACCTAAACTGAATCGCGAACACCTCATGGTACGGCTCCAGTACACATTTCAAACTTAGTCATAACAGATTATTATTTGGAGGTAAGTAGGTATTTTTCCATCATTCCCTAACAAAGCTAACACAACCACTTCGATCTACCTATCCGCAATATTTTGTGGCAATTTTACTAGCGAAACGTAATGAGCAAGTTTGCATTACCTAATACCTACATCTTTGCCTACAGTTAACGGGACACTGTAGTGCTGTGCTTGGGACATTGTTGAGATGGAATAGGCTTGCCCAGCACATAAACCACCCTCTCAGCTTAGCCGGCCATATCCACAGAAAAGACAATGGTCAATACGTGTGGGACTGACGAGCCGCGGGTTTCCTCACGATGTTGTCCTTCACCGTTTAAAGCTCGTGTTAAAGCGCATATTATTATAAACTTTTCGACACGAAAAGTCCATTGATGCACGGCTGGATTCGATCCCACGACCTCCGGAACGAAAGTCAAAGTACCAAGGCTTTTTACCAAGTACTTAGGTTCTGTATAATTCAGGATATTTGGATATTAGGTACTAAAGTATTAGAGTTCAACTTCGTTATTGTTTCAGGGTTGCCAAAATGTGGGGCTTGTCCCTTTCGTTGTTGGCATGGGTGGGGCTCAACCCTCTGCCTTTTGTGGCCGGTATCATCGGCACAACAGAACCTGCTCTAAAACTATTACTGTCTATCCTCATGGCCTATCCTTTGGCCAATGTATACCAAGAGCGTGTAAGAAAACGATTTAAACCAGCCAACAGAAACCTGTACTTCATTGTCACCGGAGCAGACATGGCATTCTTTAACTTTGGTTTGTCTATGTACCACAATGTTATACCAGTTATAGTTATCTACGTGTCCACAAGGGTGCTTGGCCGAGGAAAAATAAATGCAATTTTTTCATTTGTTTTTAACATGGGGTATTTGCTTGTGGGTTATGTTGTCACAGAGTCTGAAGACTATGACATAACATGGACCATGCCCCATTGTGTGCTCACTTTGAAGTTGATAGCCTTGACTTTTGACTTGTGGGATGGAGAGAAAATGGCGAACCGTGAAGAGATTTCATCAACAAACAAGATGAGTGCTATAGAAGAGCCTCCCACCATTGTTGAAATGCTGGGATTTGTTTATTTCCCTGCATCGTTTCTTGTGGGCCCAATTTTCTCATTCAGACGCTACAAGGAGTACATTAATGATTGCTTCCCGCTTGATGCAGAGTCAAAGGTTTATCATGCAGAATCTAAGAAGAGACTAATTCAAGGACTAGCATATTTAGCTGCTTTTCAAATTGGAGGTAGGTTATTATTCAATTCCATAATAAAATACTTTTATGGTGGATAAGTGTACAACAACTCTTCTAATTCTACACTTTCTTGACAAGGAGAAAAAACTTGCAGCAGAAGTCCTTTCACAATGTCAAGTTGGTCTAAATAAAAAATAATCTCAAGTCTAATTTGATAATGACTGTAAATGAAAGTTTATTAATACAAACATTTAATTTCAGTAACCGTCTTCAGCATCAACTACATGATGTCGGATGAGTTTTACGAGACTTCCATTTTCTACCGGCACTTCTACTGTGGACTCTGGGGTCATTTTGCCTTGTACAAGTACATATCCTGCTGGTTGCTCACTGAAGGTCAGTTGTCTTGCCATTTGTTGCTTTCTATCAGATGCTCATCTTTCAATCAAGTAGATAACAACTCTTCATTCATTGTTATTCAAACTGCATCTGAATCTTATTGTGCATTGAACGGCATTAGCCCTCAGCACATATGACACTTTTTATATTTATTTAACTGTCAGTTGCACTACCAAAACATTTGTTTTAACAAGTTAGTAGGTAGGTACTTGTAACGAAGAAAACTCTTATAGGGTTAAGCTCGCCTTTGTACATGTCAGTTTGTATCTGCTATTTTATGTATTATTTCTTATTATTCGTTTTTAATATGATGATACAACTAAATTGAAATTAAATGACATGGTACATTTTTCTGGTTATTTGTCTTTGGGTAATTTCTATATTATATACTAGCAGCACGTCCCGGCTTCGCACGGGGGGACTAATGGAACTACCGGGATAAAATAGCCTATAACCACCCGAACAGTCCGTTCTACACATCCGTGAAAGAATTTTTGTAATCGGTTGCGTAGTTTCGGAGATTACCTCCGTCAAACAAACAAACAAACAAATTTTACCTTTTTATAATATTAGTATAGAAGTATAGATAACATAATTTGACATGTCATCCTGTGTAAAATAACCAAGAATTTTTTTTACTTATATAAAAAATAAGTACAAAATGACAATCTGTTATATAGGATAGGTTGTATGTATTTGTTTGCTGCATTCTTTATCTATTTAGTGCCAAGCATTTCTAAAATCCTTTGTCTATTTAATAGGCGATATTTGATGAGCTAAACTAGTAGGTAGAATGAATAACCTAGTTATATTAAGTAGTAGGTAAGTAAAGTAAAGTGGTTTGTAACCTTTGCACCAGACAGCGTTCTGTATGTATACATATAAATTTAAGCCAAATTATTCATATTACTTTCTAATAAATTCCGTTTGTTAAATGATTAACTGGCACAGCTAACGAAAACAAATATAGAGCCATTTTTTTTTAACCTACTCTGTCCCACTGCTGAGCCAAGGTCTCAAAAAGCCTTTAGGTAGGTTACTTACTTATAATTTTTTTTTTAACCTATACTTTCCCACTGCTGGGCAAAGGTCTCCCCCAATTAATTGGGGGAAAAGACCGAGAGAGATGGAAACAATTGTTTCCATCTCTCTCGGTCTTTTCCTAGGTACTTATAATTAAGATACAGAATTTATTAGTTTTATGTTGCATGGTCAATAGGTACTTTCTCACTTAAATTTCTGAAATTATTTATTGTACACACAAACAAATAATTGGTAGGTACCTACATGAAAGCAATACTTAAAGGCAAGGCAATGTAGGTACAAAGGCGAGCTTAACCCTGAAAGAGTACCTAGGTATTAAATATTTATCTCATGAGGGTCTTCGGAGTTATTAACAGAAATTTATTTCAAGAGTGCAGAAAATTGGTATTCTTATGAATTTGACGTTGTTTAAATATATTTTGTTATTTTTCTTAATCTAATTCGTTTCAAAACTTGATATTGCGCATGGTGGCATTGTAAACACCATGTTTATATAAATAACTAACTTAATAAGATTAGAAAACGTTCGATCACGCTCAATGTTACGATAATGATTCATAATTATATAGGTACCTATCACAAGTTTCATGAGTCAAATCTTTTGTAACGTTTATTGACAGAAGTCAACAGATAAAAAAAAACATTTTCAATGAGTCATGTGTGGGTCAAAGTGTGGACATTTGTCTCCTAAACATAGTGCATCACAACTCTTATCTATCAAGACGTTATCACATAATAAAACCGCAGATTAACTTACTTTAAAACTATAGATAGAGTAATAACGAAATGTGAAAACTTTTAAAGAATTTCATTGAAATACAGCCTTGCCATCTCAGCCGTTCTGTCTCAGATTTATTTTCCTTGTCTACTAATACTAAGTAGGTACCTTACCAAGTATCCTATCAAATTCACATGTTCTTTCCCTGCTTGTAGGAAGCGTATCCACCTAATAGCAGGCCAGCTATTGTTATAAATGTATGTCGTCGTTACCCGAGCCCTAATCTGTTTCAAGGAATAATTAATAAACGAATTGGTCGATACGATTGCATTGCTGGGGCTAAACACGTCATCAATCGATATATCGGGCAATTTACTTATATTTTTCTGTTCAATGTACCTACTGATCGGTCTACTTTAATCACGGAACAGTTGCAACGATTCTAGTCGTTATGTATCGATTGTCAGAAATTACAGAACAAATCCAGATAGTCTATTCCTTATCTATGGATAGAATAATACATCCTTTTGTATGGCCTTTTGTAAAAGCCGTGTTGGCTAGTGGTTTGGTACTTCGACTTTCGTTCCGGAGGTCGTGGGATCGAAAGTCGAGGTATTAATCCACATGGCCTGCCTTAAAGTGAACATTTTTTTTTTTTTTTATAATAGCTATCTGCGATCGGCTGTATAGCCATAATCAGATTTGTTCTCGTGGGGTTTGCTATATATAAGGCGCTCTTCCAGCGAATGGCGCCTTAAGGCGTTACTAGTAAAGTGAACATGGTTGACATATCTTCATTGAAAATGTTTTGTTCCAGCGTCCTGTATAAGATTCGGCCTCTCGTACAACGGACAGAAGATGAACAAGCAAGGTCAAATCACTAGCTCCTGGGATGCCTGCAATAATATTAAGCTGTCCCGCTTCGAGAGCGCCACTAAGTTCCAACACTACATTGACAGTTTCAACTGCAACACCAATCGCTTCGCTGCCGAATACGTTTACAAGCGCCTCAAGTTCCTAGGCAACAGGAACATAAGCCAACTCCTCACCCTGTTCTTCCTTGCAGTCTGGCACGGCACACAATCAGGGTACTACGCGACGTTCTTCAACGAATTCATCATAATGGTCATGGAGAAAGATCTCGAAAGCATTCTGTCTAAAACGAGACTGTATCATAATTTATGGAACAACCGGTTCGGCCGGTACCTACTATACGTCGTCCTTAAAACGTATACCATTGTTTTCATGGGCTGGAGTCTGGTCCCGATCACGCTCAAGACTTTCTCCAAATGGTGGCCAGTTTACGCGAAATTGTGGTTCTCAGGGTTTGTTCTATTTGTCCCCTGGTCATTCGTTTACAAGCAAATACTCATTAAAGCCATCGAAAAATATAAAATCACCAAAGTCGAATAAATACCGTAGAACTGTATCTTTTAAAGTTACTAGCTTCACCCAGCGGTGTTACCCGCTATAAATAGTTTTCGTTCTCGTGGGACGACCGAGGTCAAAAGCCCATGTTAATCCAGGATGTAAGTTATTCTTCACATACACTCAAAAATTCACCTTTTAATATTATTGTTCTATAACTTCTAAGCCAAAAATGGGTCATTCGACATTAATCGTTACCACGAGCGATCAAATAATTATAATCAAATTTTAATCTAAATACGTGTAAATTCGAAGTAAGACTACGAAATTTTGTACCCACTTGGTCCCGCCCGCCAGGATGGAATGATCTAAAACTTAACTATTTATAAGATAAGCTTTTAGACTACGGGTAGTCTCACTAACCTATCTGTCTTGGTTTTTTTTTCCTATCGGTACAGATAAAATAATACTATGTACCTACTATCGGTAGTCATTTGTCATTTTTTTGTAAAAAAAGCAATGTCAAACTACCAGAAGTAAGCAAATTCAAAGATGAATAAGTTATTGAGACTGACAGTAAGTTAAAATAATTTTACGAGTCTGGGGGTCTACTCTGCTAATCGAAAAACGATATTTCGTCATCAAATCGCAAGTCAGCTGATGTTGGTGCAAACTGAATACGGAAGATTAGTGTATAATGTTTAGTGTTAACACATTCACGGCCCGGCTCCCCGCTGTCGTCTCCGAGGAGACTACCGCGCCCGCGGAGCAGGTACTCGAGCCAGTGCGTCCTGGGCACCCAACATGTTAACACATTCATGGCCCGGCTCCCCGCAGTCGTCTCCGAGGAGACTACCGCGCCCGCGGAGCAGGTACTCGAGCCAGTGCGTCCTGGGCACCCAACATGTTAACACATTCATGGCCCGGCTCCCCGCAGTCGTCTCCGAGGAGACTACCGCGCCCGCGGAGCAGGTACTCGAGCCAGTGCGTCCTGGGCACCCAACATGTTAACACATTCATGGCCCGGCTCCCCGCTGTCGTCTCCGAGGAGACTACCGCGCCCGCGGAGCAGGTACTCGAGCCAGTGCGTCCTGGGCACCCAACATGTTAACACATTCATGGCCCGGCTCCCCGCGGTCGTCTCCGAGGAGACTACCGCGCCCGCGGAGCAGGTACTCGAGCCAGTGCGTCCTGGGCACCCAACATGTTAACACATTCATGGCCCGGCTCCCCGCGGAGCAGGTACTCGAGCCAGTGCGTCCTGGGCACCCAACGTGTTAGGCCTAGAACGAACTAGCGGTAGACCGCGATGCGGCGCGGCGTGCCGTTGCGGTAGGCCGCACATTGCTTATTATATAAAACCGCATGATAACAACGCCCTGATTTGCGCAACGGCACGCCGCATCGTGCTCTGCCGCTAGTGCGTTCTAGGCCTTAGTGTTTTTAGTGTATAACGTTTAGTGTATAAACAACACAATCTGACCTGCGATGATCGGCACGATGCATCGTTTTCGGTTTGTAGAGTAGAGGGGCTAGGCCAAGGTTTGCACGTTCGTGGCAAACTACCGCACAATATCAAATTTAGGCATAGAGAGTAAGACGTAGACATCGTGTGAGTTTTATAAAATAGTGGTCACAATATCGTTCGCTTTCTAAAAGTATCGATTTTGATGTGCTTGCAACCCTGGGTAAGTCATGTTGTATGGAATGGTAACTCCTGCAAAACGCCTTATACATTTCTAAATAAATAATAGATAATTACATAGATCTTGATCACGACTGTATTCGCAAGATTCTATAGACAAATTTTAAGGTTTGGCATGATCTATTCATAAACAAGCTTTCGCACATTGATGCTATTAAATTTTTTAGCTGGAACTAAAATAACTTCGCATCAATTTTGTTTGTTAACTAATTATTGCCACTAGCGTGGTTTAAGATTTAGATAGGTAGGTACTGTAATTTGTCAAAATTTTACTGTTACAAAACATTATACATGTATATCTACTTAATTACATTTTGGTTGATACGTACCTATTATGCTCAAAAGTGCAATTTAAATTATTATGTTTATCGTATGACTCCAAAAGTGATCCAAAGTTTTGAAATAATAAAGCAACGATACGTACAAAAATTCTTAAAATATTGCATTTCAAGTAACAGGTAGGTATATTTTTTCTCTTAATACCTATGCAGTAAACAAATAACTTACCCCGAGGCTAAGTACTATGTCTAGATATTTATAGTCTTTTTATAGTACGTATTTGTAACATTTGATTTAATTGACAACCAACTAGGTACATACGAGAGCAGAAACCGATTTCATTATAAAAGAGAATAAATTCATTTGCAATAAAAATAACAAAGCAAAGCTTGGAGATAATGGAAAGGGTGAAAAAGACTAGAAATATGTATAAAATAGCCTTGCCTTGCCACAAAACGTCTAATATTCTAGTAGGTACTGTGATAGGTATTTTTAGTAGTTTCTAAACGCATGGTTCAATTACAAACTAAATAGGTAGGTACTTATTTCCATTTGAATAACAGACTTTTTTTGCTGTGTTCTAAAAATGTACTCGATTCGGTTCTACGATCAATATAATGCTAAGGCTGTGTGTTTCAATATGAATGTCGTCAGTTAGTTCACTTCTATTAATAGTTTATTATTTACTTTCTAAGGACATGATGTTGCTTAACATAAGTGATACCTTCATACCTTTTATACTTATTAACCTTTTCCAGTTCTTCGTTCTAAAGGTAGGGTCGCAGCAAAAGTTGATCACATCGGCTTCGTAACGAAATAAACATAAAATAATCCTGATTTAAAATAAGTTATTAACTACCTCATTATATAATTGTTCTCATCAGGTCATAACTTTTTTTTAAATCAGGATTATATTTAGTTTGACGATTTAGTAATAGCAGTAATAGTATTAAAACTTTAATAATGTCCGTGTATTCAATCAATTAGTTGTATTTTTCAACTGTGTAGTTAATCCATGATTTTTAAACTCGCTTCCAGATATAATAATGCTAATGGACTGGCTGCTCATCATAAACATCTAGTTCCTAGATTCACGAATATGTATCCGTTTTTCTATATGCTATCGCTTGTCGTACTACGTATCTATTTTCTACTAGGTAGTATAAATGCTGGTTAGCTATAACTTACTTATTATTAAAACGGAGCTATGAGCTGTGACGTTCTCTACAAACACAACATACAATTAAATAAGCTTTTGTGTATAGCTGAACGCCAAATATGGAAGCAAATAAACCATTAAAGCAGATTTAATTCTATATACGAATCGAAAAAAAGTTGAATAATTATAAAATAAAGAAAATGTATAAAAGGATACTGTTATGTTGTTTTATTGATTTTATATCATTAACTTGGTGCCTTCTAGCTTACCTATCACAGATTTTATAATACAAAATCTGTGCCTGTATCAGGTGTGCTCTTTTCTATAATAAGGATAAGAGCTAGGGGTATATGCCCTCACATGTCTATAAGGGACGAACTGGTGTTGAGGGGATAGTTTAGGTGCTGGGCTAGCCTATTTCATCTCAATAATGTTCCAGGCACTACACCATGGCCCTGACGCTGAATCTATATCATCTAGTAGGTAGAGAGAAGGTAGTATCTAGTAGGTAGGAAGTAACAGCCTGGGGGGGCTAAAAAGGCTGTTTCTAGAAATAGCATTTAATTTCATGAATTGTGTAGCATTTTAACCAAAATTTGGTAAAATGGATCAATTTGAGCTATTTCACCTAAGTTTGGTGAAAATGCTAAACAATTCATGAAATTAATTCATTTTATGTTTTGTTAGCCGAAATTTTCGATACGGCCTTTTTAGCCATTTGTAATTCATCGACACAAGTTACATGGTTAAAAGTAGGTAATAATAAATAAATATCCTTGGACATTCCACACAGCGTCATCCAGTCCCAAGCTAAGCAACTTAATGCTTGTGTTATGGTAACATGACTGATAATACTTAAATACATTTTTAATGGTAGGTAATGATAACCGATTCGAGATACCTACGTTAAAAGTATCTGTGCTACGAAGCGATTGCTTATGTTATGACTATAGCTGAAAAGCAATATAGGTATACCATGAAGAAAGTATGGGGAGTAGGGGATCTCCTCCCCCCTCTCCCCACTCGGATCCATGATGTCCGTAGTTCCGTACCCGGCCGCGGCGGCCCTAGGGAGGCGTCTCGTCGCGTCGTCGCGTCGGGTCGTGTGAACAGCCATGTGCTACCAATCCCTGTCTGCCTGGCATATTGATCGCGTCGCTTCAACCCAGATCTCCCCTATCTACTTCATGTAAATCTCTTCTTTAAGCTTAAAATATTTCAAAATAATTTACAGCTCCAAGCTGTAAATTATTTTGAAATATTTTTTTTTATTTGACTTTGGTAGGTAGGTAAGGTACCTACCTACTTCGACCAAAATAAAAAAAATAGACGGGCCTTTCCATACAAATTATTGAAACGGTACACACACAAATGCATTGAATCACCCGACACGACACACACACATATCTTTTTGCATGAAGAAGACAGGAGATAGAAAACACTATGTGCAAAAAAGGAACTACCACACGTTCTCAAGTACCTTTCGGAAACAATAAATAAGGAAGTGTCAAATTCAAATGACAGCCTAGCAATCTAAAGAATAAATAGGTAGCGTCAGCAGCAAAATATAATTAATATAATAAGTAATTAATTAAATTTCCTAACATTTTTTCATTCCAAAACATCAGATTTTATGATACCGATTTTTTAAAACCAATTCTTTTTTACAAAACGTGGTGGGCGGGAAAAAAACTTCATCAGTATTAGCACGGTTGGCGCGGCGTTGTCCTAATAGAACGCGACGGCGCGATCATCGTAAGTTCGCGCGAGTTTTACTCGTACGAACGCGCGATCAAACATATTGAACTCTAATAGGTGTCCTAACTGACAATTGCACGACGCGGTCGCGCGACTCAAATGTTTGAAACTCTATTCGCGCGAACTTAGTTCGTACGAACGCGCGATCAAACATATTGGATTTGAATAGGTATCCTAATTGAAACTCGTGCGAAAACGTCGGCGTGGTACCGCTTCGCGTAATCGCCTATTCGCGTTCTATTAGGACACCCAGTTTTTGACGTCGCGCGACCACGCGATGGTCGCATCGCGCATTCGCGTTCTATTAGGACAACGCCTTAATGTTTCCTTTTTTTACAATTTTACAAAATATTGCATAATGCAAATATCTTAACACGGGTATTTAAGTCAGTAAAATACAACTGTATTACAACTAAATATTTTTTACAGAATAACAAATAATTGCTTTACTAAAATGAAATTTCCAATTTTATAAAAGATATTTATTAGATATAAATCAATACATTGTTATTATTGTCAAGTTTCACATAAAATAATACGCTTGAATTTACAAATGGAGCTTTTGAAGCTTTGAAAATAAAAAAAAGCGAGTGAAAAATCTCTTGTATGCAATTTAGTTTATGACGAAATGGCTATTCGTAAGCAAAATAATTTCACAACCAACAAAAGCTCGATGCCGTTAAGTATTTGTTCCACATCCACCCATCGTCATGTCTCGCTTTCCGCATTATTGCAATCCACTTTTCTTGCATTTTGACTTCACTCGGAAATCTAAAATAAAAAAATCACAATATTTTTTTGCAACTCGTACTTTTTTGCGGCCTATAGTTGACGGCGTCAACTCTCGCCATCTTGACTATCGATTCATGTTTTATCTCTTTTGCACTAAAGCTTTGTGCATATCGCTATCTTTTTCAGAAAAGGATTTGTACGAAAAAGAATTTAAATTTTGCTACTAACTTTAAATTTGATATAATATGCATTAACTTGATGTTAAAGTAATACTTACGCGTGAAAAGTGACTCCTGACTCTTTTTTAACATTTTTGGTAGTGTTTTTGCACTTAGGAAATGTACACGAAGGCATTTTGAGCACGATATTTAAAATTAGTCGCACGTGTTACTCCTTCCGAAGTAGCATACCGACTAAGACCAAGTGAGAGCCGGCGCTCACTTTGTGATATTCAATCCTATGTAGGGAGCGGGCCCGTCTATTTAATTATTTTGGTCGAAGCCTACCTAGGTAGATTTGTTAAAAGAAATTAAACTTGTAAAAATGTCAGACCCAAACAGTAGACTCGTAAAAAAAAATCTACTTATAGGTACGTACCTATACCTACCTACTTTAATCTCGCAAGAGAGAAATATTTCCTGCACTCTCGTTAAAGGTAGGTAGGTTCAAGGTTGTATTATCATTAGTTCATTACTGTATAAAACTCCAATGATAGGTACCTACCTACTTAGGTACCTAATTACATTATTTGTTTCTTCATAATTTGTATTTATGCAATTCACTGTTCAGAATGACGAATACCTTTAGGTACTTCATTTATTGAAACGAGCTAATAGGAAGAGAAATAAACACACGTGATTGGTCGCTGAAAATAATTGGATTTGACAATTGACAATCTAGCCAATCACGAGAAAGATAATTATTTTCGACGACCAATCACGTGTGTTTATTTCTCTTCCTATTAGCTGGTTTCAATAAATGAAGTATAGGTACCCAGTCTCTTAAAAACGTTTTCCTGCCCGCCCGTCTCAAAAATTCACCCTGTATACCTAAATACCTACATTTGTCTAATGATCATGTTCCTAATTAGGTAGGTACTTGCTACTACATTTCGTCTAACCTACTACGTAGGTTTAGTTTAGGTAAGGTGCCTAGCCTACGTACTCATAGCAAACAAAGACCTCCAATATCATTATACCTACCTATTAATGCAACGGGAAATTACTCACGTAAAAAATACAAAATATGAATATGTCTAGTACATACAACTCACGATAGTTTTGAAACCTCCAATATCGACTGCCTGTAACCACCAACTCTATTCAAACCTTTTATTTTGAACCATCCACTCCCCTTGAGAACCGGTGCACCTGATAGCGCTTTTCCATGTCTTTCCCTATTAGGTATTTGTAAGCACATAAAGGTGCCCTCATTGGAACATCCGCCTGTGATGTACCATTTTAGGATAGAAACAAAAAAACATTATTTTTAAGTATAGATTAAAGAACAATTGGTTTCGCAGTTTGCATTCACTAGGACTAGGAAGAAAGTGAAATTTGCCTAAGGTATAAGTATCAAGCAAAAAGGTAAAAAAAAAATTTTTGTAAGTAAATAATTTTTTTTTTAAAACATATCAATTTATACAAATAGGTAGGTACAATCAAATAAATTTTAGGTAGGTATATCAGGGTAGGTATATATCATATATATCATCCATAGGCACCCACTGCTGGGTATAGGCCTCCCTTCGCAAACGCCACAAAACTCGGTCCCGTGCCATGCCAAGCCAGGAATTGCCCGCAACTTGTCTTATCTTAAGTCGTCAACCCATCGTGCCAACGGACGACCACGATTCCTATAGCCGGTCCTCGGCCACCATTCGGTCAAGGCCCTGCTCCACCTGCCATCACCTCGTCTAGCCTATATCTAATACCTACCTATACGGTGAAGGAAAATCAAATTGACGGGGAATTCGTCCATAAATCCGTGATTGATGTTGAAAAAGTAATAATTTATGCAAAAACATCTAAATTGACGATTGGGTATTAACCTGACAGCAATTTTACCCATCGGAAAAGCTCGAGAACCTGATGAAGGTGCACACAAACCAATGGCCGAAAGCATGTCTCCATGCCAGAATCACGTCTTCTAGAAGAATGAAAACATTTGCTAATGATACTCGGAAAAGTCAGCCTCACAAAAAAGTTACAAAGATGGGCTGTGCCAGCCAGCACCGAGTTTATCGCATCCTCAGAAGCTGCTGTGGCTTCAGAAGCGACGAACAACTGGTTTGTGGGTGCAGTGCGATGAGAGCGACCGCTGGAAATACCTGCCAAATTTTCTGGATAAACATGAGCTACCTGACAAGTGGTTTTGCAGAATGAATCTGGATACTGCTAACGCCTGTAGCAGCCAGCGCAGCTACCTACCTAACATCCAACATCACCTCATACCTGCGGCGCCAACGAGACGAGACTAAGCAAACAGTCCCGTTCAACGCCTCGCCGCGTGCGGTTGTGTCGGCCGCCGCGCGCGCGGCCGACGCCACCTGGTCGTACCGCCTGACTCGCCACCATCCCGCTGACCATCAGAGCCCGTGCTCGCCGTTGACTTCCCGCTCTCTGGTCCCGCCGCCTGCTGGCAGCTGCCCCTGGAGTTGAAGCCGCTTCTCCGGAAGCATCCTACCCCGCCCGAAAGGAGGGGTAGAAAAAACCCCCCGGTCGCTCGCTGAAGAACATGATCGTCTCCTCGAGCGACCGCCATTGCCTCAACAGGCAACCACGTCACCCAGGGGCAGCCGTCCCTGGAGCTGAAGCCGCTTCTTAGGAAGCTTCCTACCTCGCCCGCAAGGAGGGGTAGATGAAAACCCACGGTCGCGCGCTGACGAACATCGTCGGCTCGAGTGACCACCTCCACCACCACCATCAGCACCTCGCCGCCCGCCGTAGGTGGCCCTGGTGGCCTGCCATGGTGGATTGACTGTCCTGATATTGAGCAATAATGCTGGCTTGATGGATTCGTGGTTAATATATTTAAGTCCGTACTTGAAGACAAGAAGTGCAAATCCCGTCTCCAATCAGCAATAGCTCAAGCAGATGAAGCCATAAAGCTTCCTCTTGAGGAAAGACTAGCGAAGCATACCTTCATAGCCACATATAAAGGAAACCTAAACTCACCGCAAAAGATTACCAAAAATAAATAAATATCCTGGGACATCGTCGAAATAGAGTCAAACGATAATAAACCAAACTTGCCTATCAAGAAAAGAAATATAAATTATGTTATATACCTACATGTAGGTATTATAACGCGCAGTACCGGTCCGCGAAATTCAAATTCAAATGGATCATGTCGCGCCGAAACAAACGCCGTATCCACTTCCGTGATGCGTACCAATCCCTTGGGGACCAGCGCCACCTACCATCACGCGCGTGGACTACAACGCGTCGCGACACCCCGCCGCGCCCGATGGCACCAAAGAATTTGAAGCCTTACACAGTCTATAAAATAGTAGATTGCTATACAAGGGGATAAAGGCATTTTTTCTATGCACGAGATGGTTTATCGCGCGAGCGTCAGCGAGTGCGATAATAGTTCGAGTGCATCGAAAAGCCTTTTCCCCGAGGTAAGCACTCTGCTTTTCATTACGAATATAAGGAAATTACCAAAAAATTGATGTAAAATTTAAATTTCACACACGAAAATTAGCTGTCTCGCTTTTTTTTTAAATCGACTAGTTTAATATTGACTAAAAGCAGCTAACGATGGTATGGCATAGCTGCGTTCCAGATTTAAAAAAAAATACTGATTGGTAGAATGGCTATAAAAGTAGTAGGCATTCTACCAGTAGTTTTTTTTTGATGATGAAAAAATTTAAATAAATAAAATAAAATAAATAAATATAATATAATTAGTGCTAGAGAAGCACAAATTCGTGCAAGAGAGACATAATATCTAGCATCTGATTGAGTTAGAAGAACTTGAACACTTAGCATGCATCGACATGCCACAAAAGAAATGTCAAAAATGAAGTTGACATTTGACAGTTATTTACTTTCCTGCCCTAGGGCAGGAAAGTACTTGTTTTCCCTAGGGAAAATACATTTTCATTACTCATACACGGAAAGTACGCACGAAGTTGCCTGATTATAGGGTTCAAAGTAGCATTTTCTGTCCCTAGGGAAAACAAGTACTTTCCTGCCCTAGGGCAGGAAAGTAAATAACTGTCAAATGTCAACTTCATTTTTGACATTTCTTATGTGGCATGTCGATGCATGCTATGTGTTCAAGTTCTTCTAACTCAATCAGATGCTAGATATAATGTCTCTCTTGCACGAATTTGTGCTTCTCTAGCACTAATTATATTATATTTATTTATTTTATTTTATTTATTTAAATTTTTTCATCATCAAAAAAAAACTACTGGTAGAATGCCTACTACTTTTATAGCCATTCTACCAATCAGTATTTTTTTTTAAATCTGGAACGCAGCTATGCCATGCCATCGTTAGCTGCTTTTAGTCAATATTAAACTAGTCGATTTAAAAAAAAAGCGAGACAGCTAAAACTTTTCGTGTGTGAAAAATTTTACATCAATTTTTTTGGTGATTTCCTTATATTCGTAATGAAAAGCAGAGTGCTTACCTCGGGGAAAAGGCTTTTCGATGCACTCGAACTATTATCGCACTCGCTGACGCTCGCGCGATAAACCATCTCGTGCATAGAAAAAATGCCTTTGCCCCCTTGTATAGCAATCTACTATTAAGTCCGTACTCAAAGGCAAGAAGTACAAATCCCGTCTCCAATCAGCAATAGCTCAAGCAGATAAAGCCATAAAGCTTCCTCTTAAGAAAAGACTAGCGAAGCATAGCTTTATAGCCACATATAAAGGAAACCTAAACTCACCGGTAAAGACTCAGAGCAATCATCTTGTTAAAGATTACCAAAAATGATTTGATCAAACATCAAAAGAAGACGAAAAGACGATGTAACGTAGAATTTCCTGTCGAAATAGAGTCAGACGATAATAATGAACCGTTAAAACCAAACTTGCCTATCAAGAAAAGAAAATATAAATTATGTTATATACGGTATTATAACGCGCAGTACCGGTCCGCGAAATTCAAATTCAAATGGATCATATCGCGCCGAAACAAACGCCGTATCCACTTCCGTGATGCGTACCAATCCCTTGGCGACCAGCGTCACCTACCATCACGCGCGTGGACTACAACGCGTCGCGACACCCCGCCACGCCCGATGGCACCAAAGAATTTGAAGCCTTAGTTAAATCCAAATCAAGAAAATAAATATAAATTATTGCCTGGGTCAGAGTGTGTTTTATATTATATTTCCTTTTACATCAATCGTGTTTCGAACATTTACACCCCAACACCCCCTGAGAGACTAACTAGCCTTACATTATGTTATAAAGGTTAATATAAGTTACCTACACGGTATATTATTCAATACCTAAAATATTTTGACGTGTTTTCTAAAATCTACTTTTAACCGTTTTAAGTGACTAGATAGGATTGCTGGAATTGCTTGACATTTATCAAATACTTACATACCTACCTACTAATGCACTAATGCACCTAGGTACCTACCTACATTAAAATTGACGAATTAAACAAATGAGATCAAATTGTAATCAATGCTGGCATGGTTTTTCGGTTTATCTGAGCTTCTCCTTCTCGATGACGCTGATGGAGCTGGGGAAGATCCTTGGGTCCTCGGGGATCCAGATCTTGGCATGAAGCGTGTTCCCCGCTGGGCGGTCGCCCCGTCTCGACCACGATAACGAATGAGCCTGGCTGTTGTTACCTGTTGGACAATATGTAAACTATTTACTGAAAATGTACATGTTGGGACCCTACCTACCGTGGGATAAGGGCAGGAGGATGATGATGTCTGTTACACATTATGGGCTCCCGCCCACGGCCGACTAGTCTGAATTGTCAATCTTTTATCGTTTGGTAACGAACAGAGACATCAACAGATTTATTATCGGTTAAAATACTATTTAAATTATTATTATTATTTTAATTTTATTTTTTATTTTTATTTATTATTTATTTATTGATTTATTATCGGTTGTATGTAGGTAGCTAAAATAGGTTTACTGGTCCAATATGATGAAGGGGGTAAAGGTTTAGGAGAGAAGTTATCTTATTGTAGGTAGGTGGTATATTAACCGATTCATTGCGGATGGCACGGGGGCCGTGTTCTCGTTTTCTTTTGCGTGTGGCGGAAGGCACGGGAGCCGTGCCATATGGAAATCGATGATAAATCCTTCAAATTAAGTTTTAGGGAGATCTACCCTAGAACAAAACTCTTTTATTTTTAACGTTCAACAAGCTTGTAGCATTCGTTTTTGGATATTGTATTGTTTTTTTAAAAAAAGGGGTCACCAACCTTTTTTAAAAATTTATAATGAGGATTTTAAAATTTTATAATTAATCTTAAAATCTTAATCTTTCGAAATCTTAAAAACGTAAGCAAACTGTGGATGACGAAAACGCCTATGTTTACTACGAGTTTAGAGTACTATGTTTACTCGTAGGTACCATATAAGAAATCAAACTGATCCTACTTTGTTTTTTTATAATTCAGCAAGATTATGTAAACTTTTTTTTAAAAGCATAAGTATGAAGGTTTTGCTGTTTTCAAATTGATGTCCATGTTTTTTTTATTGATTTCCATTTTTTTAGTAAGTATCCACTTGTATAGATTTCAAGTGTCCTGAGTTTTCCCAGTGTGTGAATATGTTTGCGAATTCTGCTCGAATATATTTTGGTCATCGTCGTCGCATTGAGTTGGGTTTCAATTTCTGTCTCGGGAATATACTTTTTTTACGCCGTAGGTAATTCTTAAACAACAAAAAGGAAATAATTAATTTGAAATACTTTTAATTTCTTTTGTCTTTTTTAATTTCTTATCAGGAAAATCAAAACAATATTTTAGAACTAACTTCAGTAAATAAGGTTTATCACACCTTTATTATAAAAACCAACTACCATCTATTTCTAAAAATACACTTAATTTTGCACATATTATAACTTGAAACGATCGTTCCTGAAGGTTCCCGTTAGATTTCGATGATAAACTAAAAGTTTTATGCCTGGAACGACGTAAAAATTTAAAAAAATACTGTTTTCTTTTCCGCATGGCTGAAGAGTGAAGGAAGACACAGAAGCCGCGTCATTTTATCGTATGGCGGGTGGCGCGGCAGCCGTGTCACGGTAGTTTTATTCAACGCCACAGTTAGAAGTATGCAAAATTAGGCAACACAAGTTCGCAACCAATCGAGATATCAGTAAGTATTTCTAGCTAGATCACACAGGGTGTAAAAAGACCACATCCAAAAACGAAAAACTGGTAGTACAGTAGGGTCAGTGTGCCGGATCGCGCCGGCCGCCTCTAGTTCTTGGCCTTTACGCGTTTCCGATGCATTAAAATTAAGATATTATCGATTTTAAATAATATTTACCAAACGCGTTATATGTTAACACGTCTGTATTGAATTACTCTATTCCTAGCAAAAAAATTGGGAGGAAGCAAGATATGAGTGATTTGTAGTGAATTATTCAATTCAGGGGCTGCCAACGCGGACCTCGCGGCGTGCGAAAACTACAAAAAAAAAAGTGTTGCGTCTTTTACGGCAAGGGATGCTTTGTGCTATTTTTCAAAGTAAATAATGTTGAGAGGCGTTTATTCCATTTCAGAAATACCCTGACAAGACAACATACTTATAAAATTATTTTCGCAAAATTGTACACAAAACAATTTCAGAGGGCCGAGATCTAACATTGAATTTTTTTCAAAAGTTTAGTTTTCGGCCGGGTGGCCGATATCTGGTACATGAAGTCTTTTCCGTTTTCGTCTCTTTTATTGGTTTGGTTAACAAATGTATATAATTTCTCTTGTTTATACGATAGTAATATACGTAAGGACCCTAGCCTTCAGTTTTCGGCCGTCAAATTATGTAGCATTCATAACGAAAAGACACTAACAATAACGACTATTTTGGTGGCCGTAAACTAAAAATGTATAAAATATTACTTCAGTTTTCGGCCAGACCTGTAAAATGTATTAAAATCATGTGGCCGATAATTGAATGATTTTACATTTGAATTAATTGATATTAGTTTTCGGCCGTATACGAGAAAGATTGAATTTTTTTATTGTTTTGGGTAGGTAAGTAAGTACCTGATACCTGATAGTTTTGTCTTGAAGAATAGTTATGATGTCATAAATTACAGGGTTTTATTAGCTAATTTGATTGATAGGTCCGGTTATTATTGTTATTAACTAGCTGCGACCCGCCGTATCACCCGCGTAAGTCCCGTTCCCACGAGAATATCGGGATAAAAAGTAGCCTATGTGTTAATCCAAGGTATCACCTATCTACCAAATTTCAACCAAATCGGTCTAGCCTCTAGCCGTTTTTGCGTGAAATAACAAACATGCATACACTCTCACAAACTTTCACATTTATAATATTAGTAGGAAGTAGGATAGGATAGGATAGTAGGATAGGAAGGAAGGAAGTAGGATAGTAGGAAGCCTACTTCCTACTATCCTACTTCCTTCCTTCCTAATAGTAGGAAGTAGGATAGGATAGTAGGAAATAGGATATGATAGTAGGAAGTAGTATAGGATAGGTAGTAGGAAGTAGACAGGAAGTGGACATAACGCATCCACAGGCCATGTGCAACTTAAGAGAGTTTCAACTGATCGTGAAAGAGTGTTTCAGAGAGTACTCATCTCTGGGGAACACTGGCTGTAAGTTGTACTCCTAAGGATACCAAATCTGTAGAAATAAAGAAAAAAAACCCAGTAGAATATCGAGAGTAACGGCTTGCTTATATCTCGAGATATAAGCAAGTGAGGCTCACTCCCAGGTCTAAGTGACAAACTCAAGACAAACCCCACTGGAATAGTTCTGAGAAAAACGTAGTTGCCTGTTCTTCACTTCAAGATATGCCGGGAGCCTGCGATTCAGAACCTGTTCCATGGAGCTGCAAATTATAGAAGACGACTATAGGGTCTTTACCCACTCTGCAAGACATTTATTCCATCTTCTAAGAAGATAGAACAAAAAAGAAGGAGACAGATACTAAGGGGGGGGGGGGAGGGGTTGCTTCCACTGACGCAGCTCCTAACCTGACACAGCACAGCTAAAAGGACCACCGTCATGGCCAAAGGCTTTGTTAGCATTTAGATTAAGAAATTCCCTTGTCATATGCGGATGTCAAAACTCGCCTAGAAGTGTTTGCAGGGCTGCACTGCCAAAAAACTAATAAAGTCAATAATAACAATGATAAAAACGCTTTTTCGTGAGTCTAGCACTAAGCGGCCGATAACTGGCACACTGACCCTACTTACCTATGTAGGATAAGTTTTATATTTTTATGCCGGGTTCCTAACTACATATCGGACGGTGAATTTGAAATTCTTTTGAGAAATAAAAATCTAAACACAAACATAAATAGGTAGGTAAGGTACTTACTTACCTATTCATATAATTCATATTCATTTATTCATTGAAACTGGCTGTCAATACCTAAAAACGGTAATAAGTTCAGATGTAGGTTTTAACTGAACTTATGGAGCACTGGAAATATAAATAGGTCCTATTATGTCCTAAACCTAGGTCTGTTGGACGTCATAATCATTTTATAATTAAGCCTAGGTAGGTACCTTATAGTTAGGTAAGCACCTACTCCACAAGCGTACACCGGCATACATAATAGATATCTACCATAAAAATCAATGTCCTATTCGTGGCAAGCGGTCTAATCACAGGAAACAGGTAAGTTTTGTGTCGACAACAGACGTTATTAAAGCATTTGTCAACCATGTCCACTAATTGCTGAGCTACCGCTACGATATCCAAAACCTTCCTACGAAAGGGAATTAGGTACCTACCTAGGTAATTAATATTTTTGATTGCAGGCAAGACCTAAACACTGCTAGGGGCCGCAAAATCTAACACAAAAAAATAACCCGAAGAAAAACAGGAGCGAAATTAATGTTCTAGGTGGACCATCTGTACATAGTATTATTTTATCTGAGTAGGTATCTATAACTAGGTACTTACCTATCTACCTACCTATTTCTGGTGCTAATAACCCGCTGTAACAAAATAGAAACAGTCCCAAACAATAGGTACCTACAATAGGTTTTTGCTGTGAGTGAATAGGTACCTACAATGTTACATACAATAATGTTCTGGAATAGAAGCCTCCGTACCGTACCTACCTACCTATCTTTATTCTGTGCCTCCGTGTGAGAGTGCGACTTGCACTTAGCTGTTTTTTTATTTCTCCATCTTGTTGTTGTTCCATTATCTTCACAAAGACAAATAGACAAAAAAAGCGACAGGACAGGTCAACCCTATCGTGCGTTATCGGAAATGAGCAAAGTGTGGGGTAAAAGGCCGTAACTGCGCGCACGTGCACCTAGGGGGAACACCCCGAAACTTATACCGCATTTGCAAACCCCAACAATAATAACTGTCGATAAATATACCTCAAGTCACGCTCCACTTAACAATAAAAACCTATTCTCTGCTAATTACTCCTTACAAAAATATAATTCTTAAAGCGGTATGAACAAAGTATGTGCATGGAGTATAAGGTACGTATAATAACACACAAAAGTGCTGCGATATTGGTAAAGAAGACGATTGAATCATGAAAAAAACAAGATAAAGATACCTAGGCTCAGACCAGTAGGTATACCTAGTAGTAGGTAGGTATACCTACTATACCTACTTCTTACAAAACGTCCAGTCTCTAACCTATCATCTTTGATTTTGCTTGGTAGATATAGGTACCTACCTACCTACTGGGAGTAAACGACTGATTGTAGGTTAGGTAGGTATGTAGATAACTTTGTATTGAGTCTGGCTGGCGATGAAAATTCTTTCAAACCTGAACTAAAAAAATAATGTAGGTAGGTAAGTATAAGTAAGTACCTATATATATAGTATTTTCATTTTATTTATTTTATAACACTTGACCTCTGTAATTTTTTCCGGCATATTTTGACAGAGCTCCTAGTTCTTCCTCGATTCTTATAATTTGATTATATTTTGCAACACGTTCGCAACGTGCAGGAGCTCCACATTTGAGTTGACCCGCAGACAATCCCACCACCAAGTCCGCCAAGAAGAGATCCTCTGTGTCTCCCCACCGGTCGCTCACTACTATGCCAAATCCATTGGCTTTGAGCAACTTGTACGCCTCTATGACCTCAGTGAGAGTACCGGCTTGGTTGATCCTCAGAGCTATAGTGTTCCCTGCTTTCTTTTCCACAGCTAGACCAACCCTACGCAGGTTGGTCTGTGTCAAATCATTTCCAAATATTTGGAAAGGCGTGCGTCCTGTCAATGTCGACCACGCAGACCAGTCGTCAAATTCAAATGCATCCTCGACTGAAACTACAGGAAACTCCTTCATATTGTCTAAATATATTTCGGCAAGTTTGTCTGAAAACATGTATTCTTGCGGATTGGAGTTGGGATTTTTGAATTCCAAATCGTAAGCACCATCTTTGAACATATCTGAGGCGGCGGCGTTTAAACCGATCTCGGCTTTTCCGAAGTGCCCGCATTGCTTGATGGCATCTGTTAGAAACAAGAGAGCATCTCTGTGACTTTGCAATGGGACCGCGAAACCTCCAGAATCGCTCACGTACGTGCACTCGGGTCCATACTTGGCACCGACAGCATTCTTCACAAAACGATAGATTTCAGTCCCGATACGCATAGCTTCAGCGAAAGAAGATGCACCTGTGGGAAGGATGATATATTCTTGGAAAGGCAGTCCATTAGAGGAAAGGATGCCGCCGGTAAGTATAGTGAAGTGAGGCACAGGTAGTATAATGGAGGTAACACCTGCCATGTCTGAGATATGCCGATATAGTGGAACTCCCTTCTTTGCAGCCCCCGCTTTCGCTATCACTAGAGATACAGCCATAATCGCATTGGCACCAAGTCGGGACCTGGTCTCGGTGCCATCTAACGAAATCATGAATTGATCGATTTCCTTTTGCATAGTGACCTCTAGATTTTGTTTGATTAATTCAGGAGCAATAATAGTGTTTATGTTCTTTACCGCGTTCAAGACTCCCATACCCTGGTATTCTGTGGGGATGTTATCTCTGAGCTGTACTGCCTCTGCTAGTTTCTTTGTGTCTGTTGACGGGACTCCGACACGAAACAGCCCCAGTTCAGTTACCATGTCCACCTCAACAGTCGGTGTACCGGTGGCATCGAATATTTGACGTGCAAGAAGTATTTTGATTGGCATGGCTGATTAAATTAGGTCATACCATTCAAACAAAACAAACAGTTAAATTTTGTAAATAATCTAAACTAATTTAACCTCTAAAAAAGGAAATAAAAAATAAAATGAAAGCGTTTTTATTTGACATGACAATGTCATGAAATGAAAATCCAAACATCTTGGGCTGAGGTTGAATGTCGTTTTTTGCAAAGAGTTTTGCATGATAAAAACACAGTTCCCTAAAAAGGTACATGTTGGACTCTCTCATCATGTTGCAAATAAACGTTAGGTAATATACTTAAGTCCATGCAGTACCTACCTAGAAAATTATACCTACCTACTTGCTAAAAAACACAACAGTAACTGCTCGAACGCACGTGTTCTAAACCCTATGTAAATCCTATATTACGTACTACGTTTTGATAAGCGCTTTGTTAGTAGGTAATTGAAAAAGAGATTAGTGGCCCGACCCTCACAATGAATGTTGAGCTTTTTTATCGCCCAGTTTCAATACATATATTATTGAGATAAAGTATATTTTGAAGTGTTTATATGAAAATAATGAAGTGCAGGAACACTTGTGCTGTGTTATCAGTTATTAGATAATTTGTTTTAGGGACTAAAGTTTCTATTACTTACCTAATACACTATCCTAATAAACTAAGTTTCAGCCAAATGCCTTTAGTGGTTTTTGAGTGAGAAGGGAACAAATACATATATATATTAACTATACTAGTGATGTAACGAATATTCGCATTCGCAAAATTTATCCGAATGTTTTGCGAATGTTAATTATCAGAAATAAAAAGAATTTGAGGGCCACTCAATCTTGACATTAGTTGCATCACTAATCTAGTATCGCGTTTATAATAAGCCTACTAGCTGTTCCCCGCGGTTTCACCCGCGTGAGTCTCGTTCCTGCGGGAATATCGGGATAAAAAGTAGCCTATGTGTTAATCCAGGGTCCATCTACATACCAAATTTAGACCAAATCGGTCCAGCCGTTTTTTCGTGAAAGAATAACAAACACACTCACAACGAGTATTAGTAGGAAGTGTTTTATTTGTTATACGAGTAGGTACTCGTAGGTAGGTTCCTTAGATAATGTCTAGATCGCTGGACTATTTGTTAGATTGAAGACTTGCAAAATAAAATACAATCCGATTTAACCATTCAATAATATAAAAATAAAAATATAATTAGACATTTTGTTTGAAGAGAACTTAAGAAAACATTGCAATAAGTACTTCCAAAGAATTAATTGTCCCCTCGATTACATGCGAAGGGGTCGTGAGGGCTTAATAGTGTTCTAATACACTTCGATTCTATTAACCAAGGGAGATGCTTTCAATTTGCTTCGGTGTGATTCGCAAATATGTTCAAACCCTTGTTTACATTTTTAGATGTGCCTATTGTCGGCACAAGTGCATAATGCTTGCAAAAGGGGGTTTGCTAATGCAAGTGTATTCAGTTTGCAGATTAGGTTTCCTCTCATGCTTTCTGAGCCGTCCACGTGTTTACTATACCTACCTACTTAGGTACCTATATAATATATCTTTACCATTAACTACTACCTATAGGTACCTACCTACCTACTTTGATTAGCAATTTTCTAACCTATCATCTTATAGTGCACTAGCTGCGCCACGCGGTTTCACCCACGTAAGTCCCGTTCCCGCGGGAATATCGGGATAAAAAGTAGCCTATGTCACTCGTGGATAATGTAGCTTTCGAATGGTGAAAGAATTTTTAAAATCGGTCCAGTAGTTTTTGAGCCTATTCATTACAACCAAACAAACAAACAAACAAAGTTTTCCTCTTTATAATATTAGTGTAGATTACAAAAGAAATACTTATGCATTTTTATAAAATACCTACTAGCAGCACGTCCCGGCTTCGTACGGATGTAGGTACTAATGAAACTACCGGGATAAAATATAGCCTATAAGCATCCCAACAGACCATTCTACACATCGGTAAAGAATTTTTGAAATCGGCTGAGTAGTTTCGAACATTACCTCCGTCAAACAAACAAATAATGTACATTTTTACATCGACCCTCAACCCTCGGTGGCAAAACGCAACAGTGTGGGATCGAAATGATCTAATCGATTTATCGCGAACAGTAATTAAGCGACATTGCGTGGGATGGGTCCCTTATCCCACGGGATTCGTTAGCTCATCACGCAAGCCCGTGAGAACCTTCGGCACCTGGACCACGCAGACCATCAAGGGGACAACGCAAGGTGGGAACTTGGGAAGGCAGCGGAAACTGAGATACATCCATGAGCTTTCAAACATTTTTCTTCGCACCAGGTGGTACCTTACCTACAATGTAAGTATAATACCTAATCACCTATCACCTACCCACCTAATATTTTAACTGACATCAAAAAAGGAGGTATTCTACGCTACATGCACAAAGGTTTGATTGGTACTTATCTCGTGGTTAATACCTAAACATTATCATTATCATCATTTACTCTGTCACGCCACCAAAGGTGGCTAGGTACCCACTAGCTCAGCGAAGTTGAAACTAAAAGAGGAGAGGATGTTGATAAAAATAATGAGCGAAAGAGCTGGGTTTATCACGCACGATTATTCATCACGTGCTGGCAACAGAAATTAACAGGCGACCCCGCGTAATTTGTACAAGGTGCACAAACAATAGCGAGGGGCGCGACCTGGCACTAGGGGTTAAACCGCTAAACTATTGCACCGATACGCTCTACTCATTCTCTCATTGCGGTTTTTCGTAGATGGACACTGGGATGGCCTGTGTGTATGCAGATAAAATATGTGTGTGAAAGGAGAGAGTACTGAGATGACGAGAGGAAAATGGAAGAATAAAAACATGCTGTACTAGGTAACCCTACTTTGTGGGATCAGGGCAGTGAGAAGGGATGGACACTTCACCCACACCACTTATCTGATTGTAGAGATATAGGTAGCTACTCTACTACTAATAAAAAAGTAATGCAATATGCAATAGGTACCTACCTATGTGTAACAAATTGTTGTTCATTAAAAATGGCTTGCGGGACTGGCAATTCTGGCAAACGCCAGCTAGGTAAGCTACCTACCTAGGTAGGTAGGTCTAGGTACCTCGACTATAACGGCACCAGAGTACCTACAGCCCTCGGTACCTTACCTACTTAGGTACATTACACACGACACGCCACACCATGATTTGTGTACCTACCTACCTAGGTATTATAGATCTAGGTTACCTATTTACATTTTAGTATAGGTACCTACCTACTTTTATTAGCTTAATGGTTCTGCTAAAATAAAATGATTAGGTACCTACCTATGTCTGCCTACTAACCTCGTATAATGACTTTCTTCTGCGAATCCTTGTTCTGGATGTTGCCCACTCCGGATAGCATGGTTTCTGTGTTGCTTCGATCAGTGCGAACCTAGAAAATGAAACCAGTTTTGAGTGAGAAGTACCTACCTAGTTTTGGAAAGGAAATTATAGGTATGTAGGATATCAAGGTAGGAATTTGCTAAAAAAACACAATGATGAGCGTTGGATACCTACGTGAGTCAAAAATTGTACCTACCTAGGTATATGTAATTGTATATTTTTCTTACCGTTGGTAAATAAGTAGGTAGGTACTTAGGTATTTGACATTACATACTTACATCCAAAACAAATAAATATGGCAAATAACTAAGCCAAAGATATAAGTAAGTACCTACCTAGTACCTACCTATCTACAGGGAATTGAGACTGGCCAATAAGGTATCGAGAATAGTAAACTAGGTACCTATAGGTACCTACTTACCTACCATAGAAAAATAATGAAAGGATGGTCCTATCATATTTTTATGATAAGTATAGGTAGGTACCTAGGTAGTTTACTATCGTCAGGAAATCCACACTAAGCCACGTAAACGTACCAGTTCACCAAGAAAGCTGATGTATCCAATCGCGAGCTTCAACGTATCGACCTTCGAAAGCCGTTTCTCGTACGGCAGGGTGGGGATGTGGGCCCTCAGGCCTTCGAAGGCATCGTTGATGGACTGCATCCGACGACGCTCGCGGAGGTTCGCTGCCTGTCGCTGCTGGATCTGCTGTTCGGGGCAGCGCGAGCGACGGCGCATGCGACGGATCTCTGATCTATGGAAAGGATGCTGTTAAGTATAATCATAGACGAAAGAAGAACTGTGGTAGGGTAGGTATAAGTAATTATTCTTATTCGTCTATGGTATAATTTACACGCAGCCAACACTGGCTGCCAATAAGACTAGCATCCAGCGCTGGCTTGGTATTGGCCTTGTATCAGTTTTTCAAGAAAAGCAAGCGCTGGATGCCAGTCTTATTAGCAGCCAGTGTTGGCTGCGTGTAATTATTACTTTAGATTGTTAAAGTACCTACGTAAGAGCTGGAAGCACTAGTAGGTGTAGGAACTTAAATATAATGATGCCAATGTATCTATGCACGCAGCGCGCCCTCTCACTGTCACCGCTCCCGGCTAAGTCGCCCCGGCGCCGTGCACGTACCTACCTATTCATGGCAAAACTAAAGATAGGTTATTGTCAATAACTTATTGATAGTGGCAGTAGATAAGAAGAATGAAGTGCTTTTGTAAGCATAGGTGCTTTTGTAACTAGCCACCAAAAAACAAGTAAAAGTTAGTAAAACTGTGGTAAAACTATGTAATTTTTAAAGTTAATGAGGGTAGACAGGAAAAATCGCATTGCGCACTACCTAGCAGGTAGGTACTTAACTAAGTACATATAATACGGACATAACGACAAGAGCTCGCCAACATAGGTTTTACCTGCCTGCCTAGGTGCCAAGTTAGGTACCAACTTATCTACATAAATCTAGTAAAAGCAAAGCTAAACTGGGCGAAAAGACGAAAAATAGACTTCAGCTATTACGGAATGGTGGCCCAGAGATGCACAACGACCAAGGGGTAGACCGGGAAAGCGTGGCAAAGGATCGTACAGGACCGAACTGAGTGGCGTCATAAAGAGGAGGCCTATACCCAGCAGTGGATGCAACCGGGCTGATATGATGATGATGATGAATCACATTCGCACCTCTTCCTAGGATTAGAGTGGTTCTCCTGATCACTAGCGTAAAAGCTTCCGTCTGACATCGAGGAGTCATCGTAGAGGAATACATCAGCACCGTGAGGAGTGGGCGACCCGCCAACTGAGGCAGGCACCACGCTCGCCCCTTCCATCGACAGCCCCCGATCACTCGCGCTCCCATCCATATCAAACATTTTCACTCCAACGAACTTGCATCACATTTATCAAAAACAAACAAAACCGAATTATAAAACTTCGATCAATGTCAAATAAACTCTCAATAGCTAATTCTAGTTAGTTTTTGTTCTGTTAGTTTAAGAGCTCCCGCTGCCTGCAGAGGCAAACTCATTATGACTCTCGAAGGTATGAAATGGGAGGTCCCGGGATCACTGACAAACCCCGCCCTCCCATTTCACTCCGCCTATTGCCACCCCAGACCAGGCTAATTTGAGCTCTCCGATATCACCATAATCGCACCGTCTCGGTCGTCTATAGAAGCTCAACAACTTGGTCGTGTCACGTGTCTTGCGTGCATCTATAGGAAAAACTGTGGTGATGTGGTTAGGTAGTAGGTACGAGTACCTATCGACTAGTAGGTAGGTAGGTAGGTACAGATTATAATATAATCTGTGTGTGATACAAATTGATACCAATATTAGTCGACGTCACATTATTAGCAGTACCTACCTACCTAGCGTTGGTCTTTGCCAATTAGACAATTAGACAATTAGATTGCCAGCAGTACCTACACCCATAGGACCTTTATTATCTAAAAAACGATAGTTGTAGGCAATAAGTAATATAGTGGATTGTTTGTTTTACGAGGTAGGTAGGTAGGTACCTACTACCTACCTACTTATGAAAGGCACACATTTATCGAAATGTCGTGTATCGATCGACACGATTTCTCGCTGACCGACCGACGCTCGCGCGGTAGGTACCTAATAGGTAGCTCGAGTGCATTGAAGGGCTTTTCTTCCAAAGTAGGTAGGTACCTAACCTACCTGCCTAAACACTACTTATAATTTACAATTAAGAGGAAACTAGCAAAAAATACTTGAAAATTTAAATTTCGAGCATGAAAATTTCACGATTTTTTTGTACCTATCTTTAAGGTAGGTAGGTACGTACAATTTGTAAGTATGTACCTAACTCGTAGGTAATAAATAGCATAGTATTACTAACGCATTAGATTATGGTTCTGTAATGTTTTTCTATTTTAAATAATATTTGTCTACTGTATTAATTTTTAACAACTGCTGAAGATAGAATAGGTAACTGCTTTTCAGCTTCCAAGAAATTCGAACAAAAATACTGACGGATAGAATGCCAAAAAGTAAGTACCTATAGGTAGGTACCTACCGTGTAAACTATTCACGCTAGATTTTCAATTCTTTATTAAACTAAATTATCATTACAGACAACCTTTCGAGTGATACAAGGAAACGTGGTGTAATATAGTAGGTACCTACGGGGATAATACATTCCCTTTTTCCGGATTGATTCGTTGCGAGGGGCCCATACAAACAAATGTACTCTGTCTGTGGAGGGGCCTCCCTCCACCTTGGGGTCGGTGACATACGTAGTGATTTTATTCTCTTTGGGTGACATCACTCGTTTCAACTACAAAAATAAAATAAAAACAAAACAAGGTAATGCCAATGTCACGACAAAAATACTTCACTGTTCGTTCAATGTCAAATTGCATTGTTGTCAACTTCAAAATCACCTTAAAAAAAAATGTTGCCACTGAATGAACAAATTCCAGAAATTATTGTTAGCTCTTTCAACCTAAAAATTTTGCTTTCTTGCAAAAATATAAAATATAAAATAAATTTAACAATTATTGATTCCTAATATTGTATAATATGAATATAACTCTAAAAACCACTATTCTATGATTTATAACTGATTATAACTGATAAAAGGGTTTCCAAACAAAACATGTGTTGTTGGGAAAAGAATTGCATGAGCGGTAATCCCTGAAGTTTAGAAAGGATAACGTACATACATACATAGTACATACACACAGCCTGTGTGTGTCTCTCTCTGTCTCTCCCAGTATATACAAATGTACTCTGTGGTCTCTCCGCTAGGAGTAATAGTGTTCTGTGCTCTGTCTGTCCTGTTTAATTTCCGTCTTGTCTTGTTTGTAAATCTTTATTTAATTTTTTGTGCTTGCGTTTCTATAGTTTAGTTGAAATAATCTGCATTCTACATAGATTTCAATGAAATACTGGACAAAGCGGCTCACATAGACTAACATAATGTTTATTGTTGGGCTAACTGGAGGCCTCGCTACGGGAAAAAGCACAGTCCTTTCCATCTTCAGGGAACATGGAATTGCTGTTATAGATGCTGATGAAGTAGCTAGAAAAGGTAACAAAAGACTTGAAAACCTCTTATAATATAAAAAGCCTGGCATGATAAAATATAAGACGTTATTAATTTACTGACCCTGTTTTATTACCTTGTAAGTCGCGTCTGGCAATGTAGTAATTTACCAATTACTTACCTACTTGCCTGTGTAACGCGTAGGTTTGGGCTTGTAGCAAATCTTCTACTGTTTGATGAAATAAATTGGTATTACACGTTTTCTGTCAGTGTTATAACTCTATAAAAACAACTCATTTTGTAAATATATATTAAATGAATATGAATAAATGGATTGCTGATCAATTTTTATTCGCCTTGCGATTTTTCACTCTAGTTTGTTACTACATTACATACCTATGCGAAATCTATACTGATAATAGCTTTATGTTATTCTAAAAGTCCATAAGTACCATGAATTGGTGAAAAAATTTATGAAATTGGATGAGACGTTTCGTTCCCTCTACAAAGAAACAAACTGACTTTACCTCTTTATAATACAGATTTAGGTTTCACTGCCTATGCTTCTTGTTATAATAAAACTAACTATCCTCACAGCCTAGCAAAAGTAATTAAGTCCTTCCAAAATGGGCTAATGTATTGCAATATCAACTTTTTATTTGAATATGACTTATGCTGTAGCTTTGTATGGATTCCTTTAGCTATTTGTGCGATAAACTGCTCCCTCAGCTAATAGTACCAATATAATAACTAGCCTCAGCTTTATTGTACAACATTTGTGCCTTTAGATCTTTACTATACACTCAATGGTATGTTGTTTTGGCTTGAACATTGTTTGGAGTATAGTAGATGTCCAGTTCCTACTGTTACACTATGTTTTCCATCATTGTTTTGAGCATTAGCTCTATTAGGCATAGCGAGGTGTGAGTCACCATTCAATTAGATCCACAAACTTACATCAAAGATGCAAGTCATATGGCACATTCATTAGCAGCGATTGATTTTTAAATCAATAAGTGAAATCAAGAAACAAATCTAAATATTAGCCACTAGCAGCACTTCCAAGCTTTGCAAAGGGGCAATGAAACTACCGGGATAAAATATAGCCTATAACCATCCCGACAGTCCATTCTCCACATCGGTGAAAGAATATTTAAAATTATTTGAGTTACGGAGATTAACTCCGTCAAACAAACAAAACAACATTACCTCTTTATAATATAACTAGCAGCACGTCCCGGCTTCGCACGGGTGTACTAATGAAGCCACCGGGATAAAATATAGCCTATAACCACCCGGACAGTCCATTCTACAGACCCATGAAAGAATTTTTGAAATTGGTTAAGTAGTTGGGGAGATTACCTCCGTCAAAAAAACAAACAAATTGTATTAGTATAGATAATATAGACTACAGGTTAACCCAACCAAAGCTTACACTGCTCTGCTCAACTTACATGTTGCCCACATAAAAATGACTGTGTTTTGCCAGGTTATGCTGCAGATCATGAAGCCTATTTTGAGATGTTCATCTTACCTACGATTTCGTTTTGTATACTCGTATCTCATTTGCGATTTTATTTTGCATTTTAGCCTTTAACGCTATGGATAATGATAATAATAATAATAATAATCTGGGTGTTTTGTATCTATAATATGTATGTACACAAAAAAAAATGTATCTAAGTATTATATCATTCATCTGGTTACCATAACACAAGCATTAAGTTGCTTAGCTTGGGACTAGATGACGCTGTGTGGAATGTCCAAAGATATTTATTATTTATTTATAATGGATATTACTAAAACAGAAAATGTTTGTCGCGTTCTCATTTGCGTTTTTATTTTTGCATTTTAGCTTTTTCTGCTATGCATATATAGTTCCTAAAATAGAAAACATTTGTTGCATTACACAGTAACAAGAATGACTTATTGATATTCATTGCGCGACCTGTACCTACCTTACCTAAAATGAACCTTACCACAGAATGTCATTAATATCTGATTTCAATACTTTGTTCTATCCACGACTAACCTTAACACCGCTCCTTCACACTAGTGTTAAAGATAGTAAGAAAATTTACTGACCATCACACCAGTGTTATGGATAGGAAAATGCGTTCCTAACCGTAACACCGTACACCTCTTGCTCAACAATACAACTTTAAGTACAAATAATAATAATGATTCTCGCTCTCATTCCAGTATTAGAACCGGGCACAAAAGGATGGTATGAGCTGCGAGATTATTTTGGCGACGAAGTTCTACTTCCAGACGGTAAAGTGAACCGCGCGAGACTCGGCGAACTAGTATTCGATGATATAGAGAAAAGGAAAAAACTTAATGCAATCACTCATCCTAGAATACAAAGTGCTATGATGAAGATGGCCACGGCATATTTTTTCTCTGGACACAAATATATTGTAATGGAAGTGCCATTGCTGTTTGAGACTGGGAAAATGCTAACCTTTATGCATAAAATTATCACAGTTGTGTGGTAGGTTATTCTATAGAATTATAATATTTCTATATATTTATTTTTTAACAATATTGTTGACTAGTTAAAAATAGCTAAATATAGCATCAAAATATGGTAGCACCTATTTTAGGAAAGGGGTACAACGGCTGTGCTTAAAATTGTGGACACGCCTTGAATTTGTGGCAATTGGCAAGTTATTTTAACAGCTTATAAATAATGCAACTTGCCAATTGCTACAAGCACTTCCATGGAACGTTAAATTGTCGGTCCAGGCCGTTAAAGTCGTTGAGGGTGAGCCATGACGGAAGTCCTTAGACGGCCTATATACTCCGTTAGCAAAGTTGGCCCCTTGTCGCTGTAATAATAATATTAAATCCATTACTCAAACTTGGGTGTACTTACAAACCTACCATAGAGAAATAAGAAACCTATTACTTTGAACTTTGAATTAATGGACTTTTAGAAGTTGCGTAAGTTGAAGGTCTATTGTCCCTCGGTCGTGTCGACCTATAGTTGCCCTTTTCTTTGGGCTGCATGCATATCAACAGAATCTATCATTTGCCATTTAAATGTGAAAGTTTTTATTTATGCATAAAACTTACAAGAAACATAATTTAATTTATGATACCTTTTACACTCAGTTTCCAATTTCCGTAGAGAACTGTCAAAAAAAAACGATGCTTAATCGTAAACTCTGGGTGTAGATTCTGAATCATCATCATCATCATTTTCCTGCCCTTATCCCTATGTGGGGTCGGCACAACACGTGTTCCTCTTCCATTTTCCTCTATCAGACAGTGTAGATTCTGAATATGAACCTTAAATACGACTTTAAATAATATTTTTTATGGAATTTGATTCGTAGACTATGCGAAGGCTTTCGACAGCGTGAAGCATTCTGCAATATTTAACGCATTACAAAGCCAACAAATAGATCAAACTTATATAAACATTCTAAAACTTATTTATAACAATAGCACCGCAAATATCAAACTAAACATCACAGGACCATCATTTACCATAGATAAAGGAGTTAAGCAGGGAGACCCTCTATCACCCATATTGTTCACAGCAACCCTCCAAGAGGTGTTTAAAACGTTGACTGATGCATGGGCAACAAAGGGCATAGACGTTGGGGGCAAGCGCCTAACCAACTTGCGCTTTGCAGACGATATTGTCCTTTTTGCCCCAACAGCTCACGACCTACAGGGTATGCTTCAAGAACTGAACACAGCAAGTCTTGAGGTTGGACTTCTAATGAATAGATCCAAGACTCAGTTAATGACCAATAGCACGAAACGTAGGGTCGAGGTAGATGGGCAGGTAATACAATATGTCGATGAGTACATTTACTTGGGCCAGTTAGCGAGCTTCGACAACAGGCAAGACCGAGAAATCGGTCGCAGAATCGAGAATGCCTGGAAGAGCTACTGGTCCATGAAGGCGCACATGAAGGGAGACCTTCCTCTGACACTCAAGCGCAAACTAATCGACATGTGTATTCTGCCCGTCCTAACCTACGGTGCCCAGACGTGGTCATTAACTGAACAACAGAAGTCCAAACTCAAGATCTGTCAAAGAGCAATGGAACGCAGTATGCTCGGTTTTAAACGCACCGACCGGGTGCGGAATAGCATACTGCGTTCAACCACGGGCATTGCAGACGTCGGCAAAAAAGCTGCCCGACTGAAATGGGACTGGGCGGGTCACGTCGGCCGGATGCACCCCGATAACTGGGCGAATGCCGTCACCACCTGGCAGCCTGAGGGGACGCGCGGTCGCGGTCGGCCGAGGAAGCGCTGGAGAGACGATCTCGACTCTTTTGAGAGTGACTGGTACGAAGTCTCAAAGGACAGAGATGGTTGGAGAAAATTGGGGGAGACCTTTGCCCAGCAGTGGGACAACATAGGTTAGCAAAAAAAAAAAAAAAAAAAAAAATGGAATTTGATATAGGAATGGGGTATGCCCATCTTCAACCTTCACTGTCCTTTGTTGAGACTTCATACCAATCTCCTACATACAAAGCGTCCTGCCCCCCAATTGTATTACTTGTATAAAATTGTTGCGAATGAAAAATAACAGTACCTAACCTAATCCGCCAAAACAACGGTCAGATTTTAAGCTAAATATGTAATTTAGTACCTAGTAACTTACATGCCATCATATTTCACGATTACTATTATTTTTGATTCGCAACAATTTGATACAAGTAAGACGATAGGGGTGGGGGGGGGGGGCAGATAGTCTCCTCGCTAACTTGGCCGACAGTGATCTCGCATCTCGTCAAGAAGTAACGGCATTCGCCCAATTAGATGCATCCGGCCAATGTTCAACTGTATAAGGGGCCTGTTTGTGTCAAACTAACGCCACTGATACGAGTATTATTATTATAATGCTGAACAAAGGTGATTTTAAAAATGTAATGTGCAGTTTGTGATACATAATCAAAAGCATTTTTTTGAGATATTGTTTTTTTTTCTATAGTTTATGAAGAGTAGCGAAGCTGCACTTGGTGGCCGCTAAACTCTGTTTTAACTACTATTTCCATACTATTTTTGTGTTTTTCAGTGAGGACCACCAGCAACTTGAAAGGCTGTGCAAAAGGAGTGATTTTTCCGAGATAGTGGCGAAAAAACGTATTAACACTCAAATGCCTTTAGAAGAAAAGGTGGCGAAGTCCCATTTCGTGATTGACAACTCTGGAGACCTTGGCAGTACTAGAGTACAAGCTGAAAGTATAATTCGCACGTTGAAAAGATCCAAGTTTACATGGTAAGTCCTCATAGATATTTTGTTATTATTTATTTATTTACTTATACTAGCAGCACTTCAATCGAAATGAAACATAGTTTAAGTTTTGGCGACATTTAAATCGCCACAAGTGTGTCTGTGAATCTTTGTAATCGCTTAAGTTAATAAATAATTAATGTTTGTTTGTTGCAGGTACTTCAGAGCAATATTCTTGATATTGCTATTATCGGCTGGGTTTGGTTTAGCGCATATTATTAGCAACTTGTATGAAAGTAGCCAATGAAACCATGATGTATTTAAAGTTACATGTTTAGTCACAAATTCACAATTTATAAGTAATGATTTTCATAATTAATTATTATTTTTTAGTTCAAACTATGAATAAGAATCAAATAAATAGACAAAGATTAGTATAAGCATTCTTACCCTGTTATTCATAATAAACTTATAAACTTACTATAGCTCAGATGGCTGTGAAATATATACCTATCTCTTTTCATTGACATAAGAGTCTATCTATATATCTACTCAGCCGGTAACACCCACTGCTGGGTAAAGGCCTCCTCTCTATCACGCCACTCTTGGCGATGTTGTGACATCGGGATCCACTACTCTCCTACCGCCCTCACAATATCATCCGACCACCGGGCAGGTGGTCAGGACATAAGAGTAACAAGAAAAAATACACTCTAAAGCCTTGTTAAATTATTCATTACTAGCTGCGCCCCGCGGTTTCACCCGCGTAAGTCCCGTTCCCGCGGGAATGTCGGGATAAAAAGTAGCCTATGTGTTAATCCAGGGTATCACCTATCTACATACCAAATTTCAACCAAATCAGTCCAGCCGTTTTTGCGTGAAAGAATAACAAACATACATACATACATTCTCACAAACTTTCACATTTATAATATTAGTACGACGATGAATAATAGGGTTGACTCTGGAAACAGGATGTATTGACGGCATTTAAACTGTAGCTTGCTTTGCCTTGTAGGCTGAATTCCTATAATAGGCGACCTCTGTAGCGCACTGGCTGAAACGCAGAGATTGCGGGCTCGATCCCCGCTACGGGACTAAAGTTTATATGTTCTGCAGATAGTTGTAATTGTTTCTGTAAATAAAATTGACAAATTTTATGAAGCAATTAATTGAAACTTGATACTGGATTAAGTAGGTGTATGGTATATGTGTATATTGTAATCAAGAAACCTGCAATATAGTCTTAGAGATGGTTGATTTGTATTATGATGTAGAACACCACGTACCACTAGGGAAAGGTAAAAGTATTTTGCTATAGATATTTTTACCTTTCCCTAGTCTGAATGATAGTTTCTACAATTTAAAACTATTATTATTATTACGAGCCTGTAGTGTCCCACTGCAGGGCAAAGGCCTCCCTTCCTTCCTTCCACTCGTTTCTATTTTTGTTTCTATTTAAAACTAGGTACATAAATAGCTATAGGATAAAATTGGGATGTACTAAGAAAACGGAATTGATAATAGTATTATCTCTTGTTTCATATTAGACATAAGTTAACGGGTATAATCCTACTATTTCCATTAGGTCTATTAATAGAAATACTGGGAATGAATCTCCCACTTTTTTCCATTGCTGGCGACGGCAGCAAACACGGTTTTTTACCACAATAGAAATAATGGGACAAAATTTGGAATAAACGCTAGTCCCACTTTTTATTTCCGTGGAAATAGTGGGATACGTTGTTTTTAGGGCGTGGACATTTGGGAAAGAACGTCAGTTTTAGGTCTTGGTTTTGGAATCGTCCTTGTGACGTTGTGACGTCCTTGGAAGCGAGTCCACTGTTTAGTCGGCGTCGCAATACTATAAGTTATATGTTGCCTGAAAAATGCACGGTTTGTATTTTCAGTGGGGGCAACGATTCCGATCTCTGTCATATTCAGACTTGTCTCGTTTTGTGAATGATTTTCATTTAGATCTTCGAAAATCTGGAAAACGGGGTTGTATTTGTTTGATCCAAAGAGGGCTCTGAAATTTAAAATGAATTAAGAAAAGTTAGGGTATAATATTAATAGGCGTCATGTAAAAAGAACGCTGAGGGGAAATGGGGTATGTTTACTCGTAGGTACTTTCGCTAACGAACCATAGATGTAGATCAATGGTAGGTATGTGCGCGTTACTCCGCCACCAATCGGACCTAAGATTCCTAAAAATCTACCACTGCGCAGCTTTTCCCCTCAGCGTGCTTTAAATGTGAAATGACCTTAACCTATTGGCACTGAGAGATCGTTTCAAAGTTATTTTATGTGTTCCACGAAAATGGCAACTACCTACTGCTAAATATGTTTTAATTAGGTTAACTAACTAATTTAAAACCGAATTTGGTTCTAAAATTAGACTTGTAATACTAAAAGTATGTGAATAAATTCATAACAATATTTATTGTCATTCTATTTGCCAAATGAAAGTAAAACAACTCGGTCTTATCCACATTGGTAAAAAATAAAATAGTTATGCTAAAACAAATATTGTCAAACATACGGTTTAAAGCCTTCTTCTAAAATATATCTTTTATTGCCATTTGTTTCTTGTGCTATGCAATAAAATCTGAAAAATAAATTGTCATTGTTGATTTCTCTAATTGTTTTAAAAATAGGATAGAATAACAATAACCCTGGTACTGGTAAACCAGAGATCGGTAAAGTATATAATAATATTTCAGTAGAATAAAATGTCACCCAGTTAGTTTAGAGGTCCTTAAAACATGGTCATATTTTACCTCAGAGCAATCATCTTCCTTCAGATCCTCATTGTATTTTACACACTATTACCATAGACGAAGGTTCTATTTATTAGTCTATGATATTACTTATAATATTTTTATTTGCTATCGGTACTGAACATAAAAATTCTATATTGTATTCCTAAGTACCAAATAAAATTTACAAATAAATGGTTCAAAATATTGTATGTAGCTCTACTTCAATAATATAAATAAGAGACTTATGTGGCGATTCAGAAGTCACCAAAACGAAACTTCTTTGACAGCACTAAACATGCTGCCGATTATGGAATGATTTTGAATAAATAAAAGGATGGCATCAGTTCTAGTTCTGGCAATTAAGTTTAGTTTCGTTTTGGTGACAACTGAATCGCCGTTAATACTTAATTTATACTACCTGTTATTGGTTTTCAAATAAAATGAAATACACACATCAACAAAGTCTAGGGATATCTTAGTACCACATTATTTTCGCTTTGATATTTTAAAATCTTGTTTGTTTTCATTATAAGTGTATATACCGATTGAAACCTCTTTTATTCTATTTTCAATTTTTTTTAATGGAAATTAAAAAAAAAGAATTATTAATAGTTAGGAGGCAAAATTGTTAGAGGTGTGTTTCGACGAGAAAAAATTAAATTGTTTTATTGAAATTAATTATTGAAAAAGGGATTGTATTGTTTTTATTTTATGATTTGTTGGGCCGTATGAGTTTAAAGAGCAATTTTACATCGTCATTTGAGTCGAGATGAAACCCGTGAGCCGTGGGCACGTTAGAAAATGGTGCTATTTAACGCGTTGTTGATGAGGCCATACACGCCAGCCAAGACGTGATAACAGGATTGTGATCACGTTATCTTAGTAATAGGGATGTAGTAAAACTGCCCAAGGTTAGATCCGGTGTTACTACGCAGAGACAGGATTGATTTTTCCAAATGACCGCTAGAAGACCACTGAATTTTACAGCGATGTAACTAGTAAAAAGGCTCTAGGGGGACCCCCAGCTGCTGATAAGCGTCCAAACCGTGCAAATGACGTTGCATGAAGTTGGTCTTCATGTTCGAAGACCGTTGCATGTTACAGCGTTGCGACGTGGCAATCGCGGTCGGCTGCATTAGCGAGCTCGGGAGCATTTAACATCGAGTGACGAACATTGTCTTTGGTACTGTTCATCGATGAGTTCCGGTTTAATTTTCATCCGGATTCAAGAAGAACACGCGTTTGCCAAACCCTAGGAAGAGTTAGTCGCCTGCAGCACCCTCAAGAGGTCCCCCCATTCCAAGGCGTAACAATCACGCTTTGGGCAGAAATTCATCTTGGCGCACGAACCCAGCTCGTTTGGATACAAGGCAACATGACTGCATAAAAATACCACGAGGAGGTACTAGAATCTGTCGTTGTCCCTCACGGAATCCAAATGGGCTAAGAACTTTTACTCAAACACGATAATGCTAATGTCCATACCGCGCGGCCGCTCACCGACAACTCCGCAATAAGAAATTGGCAATTTAATTTTAAGTATCAACCAAAAATATCGATGTGTAATTAATGTAAGAGGTAGCAACACTAATAACTTAAAATTAGATTTTAAATTTAATAAAAAAAACAGTAAGAAATTATTATTTTTATCATACAAATTTTCTATGGAGTTAAAAAAATATAATTATTAATATTAAAAACAAAAGAATTACTTAATGTTTTATTTTATTATTATAGACCTTAAAATTACCTACCATTTTGCCATTTACTGTTTTTAAAAATTCTTCACCGATTTTTAGATATTTAATGAAATGTACCATATCCTTAGAGCATACCATATCCCTAGACTTTGTTGATGTGTGTATATTCACGACTGTTTTTCAAAGTGTGGTAGATAAATTCTTTCAAGTCTTATTTTCTAATATTATTTGGCAAGTACCTACATACCCACATTGAACATAATATGTCTAGGTACTGCTCCCTAAGGATATAATACGAGTATATAGTCGTGACAATATTTCATTTTCATTTCATACCACATTTTTAATGTAGGCAGGTACAGTAGTTAACATTCCATATGCGGCAGATTGCAAGCCCCTTAAACACTACTAGAAAACTGGGTAATTGGTTTCTTCATTATGTTTTCCTTCACCGTTCACAAAATTTCTTATTCTCTCGATAGTCCAGGCAACAACTCACTTAGCCAATACGGCTGTTTTACAAATAATTTATTAAAATAATTAAATTATTAAAGAAAAATGTTTAAATCAGTACTGGTTTTATTGTTCTATTACTTGTAGAAGATTTGTTAACTTTTTAAAGGCGAGGGTTAAATATATTATTCCTTACTTGAAAACTAACACGATGCAACATGAAAGTGAAAACATTATGTGATGTAGTTCAAATAAGCATTTACCTATTGAAAGGTAGGTACCTATTTTTTAAACAATCATGTTTGGTGCTACGACCTACCAAGTAAGGTTTGATTCTTACTTTATGGCCTTGTCATAAAAATAACATTGCTATTTTATGACTGCCAATTGTTTTAAGATATGAGTTAGCGGCTCAGACCGTTGTTGAAGGTAAAAATGTTACTTATCTTAATCTACATGAGGAACTAGAATATTATAAGATGTCCACTTCACATGCTAGTTTAGTTAGATCTTGATAAAATCCTAATTGATTTTCAAAACATTCAATAGGGAAGTACCTATCTTTATTTACTTACTGCTGGACAATAACGCTCTTTATCTCTATCGCGCCTCGACGCTGAGGGTACAAAAAAATACACCCTTGCAACTTATAATAATTTAGATATACCAAACTCAGTTCTCAACCCATAAATAAACGCCATCTGTGTTTTTGTATCACAATGAACTTAAGACCATAGCCTAGCACGCCATGGGCCTAATAAGACTTCCAACAGATGTCATTTTCATCAATGCATCACTTAAAAGTTAGAACTGCCTTCGTGATCTACCAAATAAGCCTCTGTTTTTTGAGATAAGAACTCAGCAGAGCAATCATCTTCTCTTCCTCATTGGTTAAGAACTCAGAGCAATCATCTTCCTTGTTAAGAACGTGCTACAACAGACTACATTATTATTCTCTGAAGCTGTCTTCGTAAAATGTTATGATGACAGCTGATCTGACATGACAGATGATAGAATGTTTTGGTTTTGAGTTCTGCATAAAAGTTCTGTCATTCGTGGTTTATTTTCGTCGTTTCATTTTGTGAAGTTATTTTTTGTTGATTCCTACTAAATTCTTTGTATCCAAGCAATAATATTTTAAGAGACCCAACAGTCATAGAAAAATATTTTAAATTATGTCATTAGTTAGTAAAAAGTTCGAAATCCTTTGTATGGCTTCAAGTTAGTTATTTTTCGTTTAGCTGGGACAAAGTCAAGAATGCGTGCATAGTTAATATAAGTAGCCTTTATTAGACGTAGAGACCTACGTTGTAAGAAGATGTCTCACTTCAATAGACGGGATGTTGCGTACACGTACAGTGCGTTGAATAACGAGCCCACCCCGCCACTGGGGATGTTGGTCGATCACGCAAACGCAGCCCCTACACTGATAACCCTGGACCACGAACACGAAGACGCCAACAAAGTTATCATCCACAAAGTTCCCAAAAACAAAGGTAAACATGTGCTAGCGATTGTCTTTGTTTCCGCTCGTTACAGATTAGCGCTTGATAAACAAACATCTATCGATGTATTGGCGCTTGTGCATATGTTATTAGCACAAGGTCAACAAATCAATTTAGAAATATCATCATTTCAAGTACATACCTAACTGTTTTTGCTAATATATGCTACCATTTTTTATATTGTGATTTTTTTTCTTGATTATTTTAATTATCTTTAAAAAGATAATAATCATCTTTAATAATCCATTTACTTGTTTAAATTCTTTCAGGAGGATGGACTCATATAGACGACTTGGATTCGTTTTTCACGAGAATGTATAGATATTATGTACGTGGTGGATTTTACCCAATGATATTTTCTGATCTCTTTTGTTTGCTTCAATTCATTTTCATTATATGGTTCTCAACTTTTTTAATACACTGTGTGGACTATCCTAGACTGTTCCGAAATGATGCAAATGCCAACAGGAGCGAAAAACTTACTTTGGATGATGTCATAATTTCATCTTCAGTTTGTGTGGGCAATATATCATGGAAATGGTGAGTTGTATGTAAATAACCTATAGATTCATTTAATTATCTAAACTTCCATACTAATATTATAAAGAGTTAAAGTTGGTTTGTTTTGTAGAGGGTAATCTCTGAAACTACTTATCCAATGTTAAAAATTTATTGATGTATAAAGTCACAGAAAGCCAGAGAAGAAGTGAAGTGAAGTGATTGATGTATAGAATGGACTTTCCCAATGAACATTGGCTACATTTTATCTAGGTAAAATCCCAGGTTTCAGTACATCTGTGCAAAGCTGTTAGTAGGATGGTCTGCTAGTTTTATAACAATGCTAAAACATACCAAGCCATTCTAAGATATTACTTGACAGTTTTAATGCTGGTCCTGATAATAGTCAATAAGTAGTAGAAATGATGCTACTCAACAATTAAGAACAGTAGTTAGTAGTTCATCTCACTTTACCTCTAAGAAGGGAGCTTAAGATGATGAAACAAGGCCAAAGTTACTCCTTCTTAAATCTCCTTATGAATAAATACAAAATATATATAACAAAATTTGGTTTGGATCTAATTTTTATGTTAGTCATTATTTAAAACTAGCTGCTCTCTGCAGCTCCTCACACGTGACCCAAACAAAATGCAGCCTATGCCATCATTTCCTAATAACAAGGCTATCTCTGTAATTTCATCAAATTCGATTAGTTTCGTAATACAGTTACTTATTTATAATATTAGTAAGGAGACCGGGAGTAAGGGACAATACAGGAAAATTAAAAAAAACACTAATACAATACATATTTTACAGGTGGAGCCTAATTGCCTTATGTTCCATTATATGGACAATGAGATTATGTTTATCTTTTTACCATTTATACCAAGCATATGACACAAAACTATTTTACAACAATGCATTGAAAATTCAAGAGGTAAGCTATATACCATATAATTATCTTGATTAAGTTATTTATAAATTCAGAAAATTCCTCTAAATTAAATTAATTATTTATTATTTATTTATTTATTGAATTTCCAACATCAAATCCATTATTTTCAATATATGGTAGTAAACATGTTCTTTTAGTTCTCTGTAGACATGTTATGCATTTTGAGATCCTATGAAAATGTTAAAAGTTGTAGTTAGAGGTATGTCCAAATACATACTTTGTATGTAATAATATACCCACATTTTGCAGAAGTTGGCATTTAATATGTGACAGATTGCAAGCCCGCACTACAGAGAGCTAACTGCTCTTCTCACAATGTTTTCTTGCATCGTTAAATATTGATTAACTGCAAACGCCACATAAAGTGGGACAAGGACAGAAAGATGATGACAAGTCCCCGCTGTAAAGAAAGATTTCGGTCTCTTTCTTTTCTTTATAAAAAAAAATAATTAATTTGATAAGTTTTAGTGGTAGATAATTTGCTTAATTAATTTTCAGAGTGACCTAGCTTGGATTAATTGGTCTACAATACAAGACAGGGTCCGCGAAGCTCAGCCAGAGCATCACATGTGCGTCCACAAGCAAGAAATCAACGAATTAGATATATACCATAGAATACTCAGGTATGTCGCAAATCACAACACATTTATACACACACCTTACAATATAACTTCCAATACAATAATATATATAGTATATACTATAATACTTATACAATAATATATAACAAGAATGCGCGCGCTACTGAGATGGCTTGTATCTGGACTTGCTTCTGACTACCGTAGGTACATACGTTTAAGAACATAAAACAAAGTTCTACAAGTTGTAATTTTAACATTAGGTGGACTGCCCATCATGGTAAAGATTTTTTCAAATCATTGCATATATAGTACCCTTACCGAATAACCAATCTAACCTGAACTATGAATACACCGGAACTTTAAAAAACAAGAGCTCTTTTTAAATCGAAAAAATGTGCGATAGGATATTATTGCAGCTGACAGCAGCTATATATATATTTTCTTATTTTCAGAATAAACAATTACATGGTCGCGATGGTGAATAAAAATCTACTGCCACTTCAAATCCATATTCCCTTGATCGGAGACTTCCATTACCTGTCGAGGGGGCTGAAATGGAATTTGGAATTTCTTTTGTTTTGTATGTATGCATAGTTTGACAAGTATAACGAGTTCACGATTTAAAGAAAAGGCTGCAAATGACACTACTATTTTTAAGCAATTTTTTCCTGTGTATCATGCATTTGTTATTTGATTTGTGTGCAATAAAGTTAAATCTTAAGAATATATTATCTATTGCGTGAAGTACAGTAATGTAAAGCAAAGGTGCGGTGTTATTGTACTGAAGCGGCATAAGCGCGAGCGTCTTCGTCTTACGCCGTTTCTGTTTAATTCACGCCCCACATTCAACAGCATCTGCCGCCTTATTCTCCAAATAACTTGACGTGGCACGACACGGCGTGCTTATTTTGCATGCGAACGACAGTTAAAGAAATATTATGTCTACCGCTCCCTGGGATACAGTCGTGATCATATTTCATTTTTCGAACGACAGTCCATTCTACACATTGGTGAAAGAATTTTTGAAATCGGCTGAGTAGTTTCGGAGATTACCTCCGTCAAACAAACAAACTTTACCTCTTTATAATATTAAGTATAGAAAAGTTCATTTTCTGTGATAAATATTGTCATCTTCTCACAGCTAGTCCATGGAGCCCTTGGGAGAATTGCTGGCAACTGCGTGAGGCATACAAGGACCACTCGAAGCGAATGCTACTAGCGCGCCAGCTCGAGAGACAGATACTACTACTAGCGCTGTTCAATCTACTCTTCGCGCCGTTCATACAGGCCTGGCAGATACTATACTTCTTCTTTAATTATGCTGAGGTATTATCAAATCCATCCTACTAATAATAATAGGCCTTTTCGTCTATCACATATGTTTTAAGCAGCATTAAGACGGTGATGGCACTTGCGTTCGTGGCTATAAAGACCTATACGAATCCTACTAATCTTGTAAATGTGAAAGTTTGTGAGTATGGATGTGTGGATGTATGGTATGTTTGTGCCTCTTTTACGATAAAACCACAATACCGATTGCAATGAAATTTGGAATGTAGTGTAGGTAGCTAAAGACCTGGAATAACACATAGGCTACTTTATATCCTATGGCCTGTTCCAACGCGACTCCTCTAGGGAAAGAAACAGACAAGAACCTGGTAGTGTGGGTCTAGCTTTATTTTCTGTGGTCTAATCTTATCTATACTAATATTATAAAGAGGTAATGTTGGTTTGTTTGTTTTATTAACGAAGGTAATCTCCGAAACTACTCAGCCGATTACAAAAAATATTTCACCGATGTGTAAAATGGATTGTCGGGATAGTTATAGGCTATATTATCCCGGTAGTTTCATTACTACACCCGTGCAAAGCCGGGACGTGCTGCTAGTATTATTAAGCCATGACGGAGGCCTTTGGGTGGCCTAAAAACTCCGTCACCAGAGTTGACCACTTACTCATACGAACCAACGAACGAAGTAGTATTATAAACTGAGTTTAATTTTTTTGCAGTTAATAAAGCGGTCACCCGCGTCTTTGGGCCTTCGCACCTGGTCATTATACGCTCGCATAACGCTCCGTCACTTCAACGAGCTAGAACACGAGTTGCGAGATAGACTCACGCGCGCCCACAAGCCCGCCACCAAGTACCTGAATAGCTTCACGTCACCTATTACCACTGTCTTCGCTAGGTAACTAAATTATGAAATTAATGTAGTATGTAGTAGAGATATGTGTCACATCAAGTCCACCATAGAATATAGTGCTTTGATGCACTACCGGATTCGACCCACGACCTTCTGATTTAAAGTCACAAAATTAGCACTTCTATTATCCGCAAAGTTATGGTCCACATATCGAGTTTGTTAAATTGAAGGTTATTGCCATTGAGAAGAATATTTTTGATGTTACGCAAAATTTTATGCGTTTTTTTCTATGTATTTACGTTTGGAAATCTGCCAGAAAAGTTTTAGCTGTTTGGTTACTAAAATAAAATGCACACAAAGAAACACTGTTTGGATCATTTCTCAACATGTCATTCTAAAAATACAATCTGTTTTGATTCATATAGCCGATCAGGAACTACTACTATACTGAAATAATGTTTTAACATTATATTCTTAAATTGAAAAAACATTTATGATTGTCGTTTAGATTCAACGGCTATCTTATATTGCAATTAATGCTACCCGCGACTATGCTTTGTTTAAATTACCTTTAAAGAAGCAATTCTTAATATGTAACCAGTCGCAGAAACGTCTGCAAAAATTTCTATGAAATTTAGTATGCAGGAGGTTATAAATCGATCTAGCTAGGATACATTTTTAGTGAATGTCCTTTTTTTGTTATCACTCCTATAACTGATATATATTTCCTTATTGCAGAAACATTGTATTCCTGTCAGGCAGTGTTTTGGGTGTTCTCGTGATGCTGTCTGTATACGACGAAGACGTGCTCACAGTGGAACACGTGCTAAGTATCATCACCATACTGGGCTGTGTTCTAGCTGCGGCCAGGTAACGCTTGCTACTTTATGCCCTCTTGGTACTTTTGATAGTAGACTTAAAGACTATTAATTATATAAATAAATATTAATTATATAAATAAATATCCTTGGACATTCCACACAGCGTCATCTAGTCCCAAGCTTAGCAGCTTAATGCTTGTGTTATGGTAACCAGATGACTGATATAACACACATTTTTTTTGTAAGTATAGGCGACCAAGAAATTGGTTTACCACTTTTGATGACATCTCTCAGTAACATAATTATTCGCTAAGGATTACTGAATGACAGATTCTGACGTAGCAGGTCAATCTGTCAAGCGAAAATAGCCCTTGATGTTTTGTACGTGCAAATGATATTCAGCCTTAGAGTGGTAAACCAATTTCTTTATCGACTATACATAAATATTATTATATATCTATATATATATATATATATATATATATATATATATATATATATATATATATATATATATATATATATATAAATATTATATAAAACTTTTTAAACTATCAGTTGAGGCCTTTGCCCTGCAGTGGGACACCACAGGCTTTAAATAATAATAATAATAAAATTTTAAACTATCATGGTTTTGAACATTATAAACACTTGACACGAGATAATTACTATGATTTGTGGTTGTTTGAGTTTCCCGATATTTCTGCACAGTTGCATGCGCCATGATCACGGTTAAACTGAACCACAAATCATGGTAATTATCTCGTGTCAAGTGTTTATAATAAATATTATAGATAGAAAACACCCAGACACGAAACAAATATCAGCAGAACATACTATTTATCTATATTATATAGTTTTATCTATCTATCTATCTATCTCAGAGCGTTGATAGGCGACGAGGAGCGCGGGGGGTGCGCGGGTCCCGCGCGGGGGGAGGAACTCTTCGTGCAAGTGTTGGGGCACGTGCATTACTTACCGGCGGCGTGGAGGGGCCGGGCGCACACTAAGGACGTCGCGGCGCACTTTCAACAACTCTTCCAGTTCAGAGCGGTGAGATCCTATCCTACTTCCTACTATAATCCTACTAATAATATAATATTATAAATTATAAATTATAATAATAAATAATATTATAAAGAGATAATGTTGGTTTGATTGTATGGGGAGGACATGCCACGCCGCGCGTTTTCGTCAGCGCGATCTAGAATCGGGTCATTTTTACTAGCGCCATCTAGTCTATACTTTATTTCTTGAAACGAGCTAATAGGAAGAAAAATTATCTCACGTGATTGGTCGTCGAAATTCATTGGATTGGCTAGATTTGACAATTGACAATTGATTTGACAATCTAGCCAATTACGAGAAATACAATTATTTTCGACGACCAATCACGTGCGTTTATTTTTGTTCCTATTAGCTCGATTCCAGAAATGAAGTATAGTATCTAGTAATATTATAAATGTGAAAGTTTGTGACAATGTATGTATGTTTGTTATTCTTTCACGCAAAAACGGCTGGACCGATTTAGTTGAAATTTGGTATGTAGATATGTGATACCCTGGATTAACACATAGGCTACCTTTTATCCCGATATTCGGAACTTACTTATACGAGTACATATAAACCTTCCTCTTAAATCACTCCATCTATTAAAAAAACCGCATCAAAATCCGTTGAGTAGTTTTAAAGATTTAAACATACATAGGGATATAGGGACAGAGAAAGCGACTTTGTTTTATACTAGCAGCACGTCCCGGCTTCGCACGGTTGTACTAATGAAGCTACCGGGATAAAATATAGCCTATAACCTCCCGGACAGTCCATTCTACATACCTGTGAAAGAATTTTTGAAATCGGTTGAGTTGTTTCGGAAATTACCTCCGTCAAACAAACAAACAAACAAATTTAACCTCTTTATAATATTAGTATAGATAGTACAGACTATGTAGTGAAGTAGGATGTATACAAACTTCGGATTATATGTTTGTATTGAATTCTCAGGTATACATACTATTCGAGCTACTGTCTCCCCTGCTATGCCCCTTGGTGCTTTTGACGCTGCGAGCGCGAGCGCTGGACATTGTCGACTTCTACAGAAACTTCACCGTCAGCGTGCTCGGCATTGGTGACGTCTGTTCCTTTGCACAGGTAAAATATAGACTAATCCCCAAATACTTAAACGATAATTCAAGTAGGTGGTGCTTATTTGTATCATAATTTGACATTTGTCCATACAAATCTGTCAAAAAAACCTTCCTTTTTTTTTCGTTTATGAACCTGTCGTGTCCCACTGCTGGGCAAAAGTCTCAAGTCTCCCCCAAAATCTTCCACTGACCCCTATCCTTGGCGATCTCCCATCACTCTTTCAAAATTCTTTCAAACACGTCAAGATCGTCCCGCGGTGTTAACGGTTAATACGGCCTTAAATATCTAATTAACGAGAATTCGGGCATAAGAACCTACGTACATAATATTACACAAAAACAAATGAAACTCGCTGCGACAGCTTGAGTTGATACTAACTAAGATGGACGCGCTACACAAAAACGCGGAAGTGACTGCTGTTTAAAAAAATGTCGTGTTCATCATTTACACTTTATTGTTGTGATAAATAGGGTCCTGATTTGAATATTTTTAAATCGAATCAATTTGTTCCAGTTGGATATCCGACGTCACGGTCACCCAGATTGGCAGACACCCGGCAAATATAGGGAAAAACTGAAGGGTAAGCTTTATTTATTTATGTTACCAATAACCGATAGCTCATAATACCTCATGAATATTGTGATTTACAAATCGACAAAATCAATTCGTTTCTTTATAATTTTCATCTGCAAGAAGAGTTGGTGACTCTTCTCTCTTCGTCTTGCAAACTAGCCTCAGTTGATTCTATTGGCTGTTCCAACGCGACTCCATACACCTGTTTATTAACAAAAACCCATCTTACTTGTCTATTAGCAAAGTGCATAACTAATGCCCGAATTCTATAACTAACGTACGGATGGCCTTAGGTCCATCACCATAGCAACCTTGTTGACAGACAACAACGTTGCTATGACGAAAGTCCTACGTACATCCGTAAGCTGGTTATAAACCGGCCTTAAAGTAATATCTGTATTTCAAAGGGTATCCTTCGGGTGTTTGCCTCATGGCGATTTTAGTAAGAAAGATCCTTCTTCAATGCGTAAAGCTTCACTTATCTATACAGCACAATAGTTTTTGCTGGCCATTTTTTTTTTAATCTCAAACAGCTTCCTTTTCCTGCTCCCCCTTGACGAGGCCCTTGTCTGTATTTAATCATTTGATTTTATTTATTCACAATGTCACCTCAAAAACTTCTAGCGACCCGCCCCGGCTTCGCACGGATCCAATAATGATATATATAAACCTACCTCTTGAAATCACTCTATCTATTAAAAAAACCGCATCAAAATCCGTTGCGTAGTTTTAAACATTTAAGCATACATAGGGACATATGGACATAGGAATATAGGGACAGAGAATTTGATGCAATGAGCAATTAATGAGCCAACACGATTGAAAAGCGGCAAATGTATAGACAATATTCTACATAACATTCGAGGGAGCAAGGCTAGAATATTTGAATTTGCACTATCGGACCACACCGCTCAACTACTGATATGTCCTGTTAAGCCAAGCTTTTCTATAAAATACTGGTACATACAGAGACGAGATTATAGTGACGAAAATGTTAAAAAATTTGTGGAATGTTTAAGCTCCTTGACATTTAATGAAGTGTTTGAAAATAATGAGCCTAATTCCGCATTTGACGCTTTTTATGAAATATTTACATTATTTTATTATCTCTGTTTTCCAGTTATACTAATAAAGATATCATGTGAGAAAAAGACAAAATGGTTATCAAGAGGTATAAAAAACTGCTGTATACGTAAACGCCAATTATTGTGGAAATATAGGAAAAATCGGTCAGAAAACACCAAAAAAGAATTTAAAACTCTCTCGTCTAGATTGAATCGTATTATTCAATTAACACAGAAAATTCAAAATAATCATTATATTAATAAAGCTGAAAACAAATGCAAAGCCACGTGGAATATTATAAACAGATCTAAGAATACATTGATAAAAGAGGAAATCCAACAAATTAATAAAAATGGTAATGTAATATGTGATCCTCTAGAGATAGCAGACGCATTCAACAATTTTTTCATTGATCAGGTTACAAACCTGAGTCCTTTGGCTAAACCAGATCCAATTCCAAAAGAAAATTCTTCTATTTTTATGACCCCCACTATTCCAAAAGACATTGTTCATGTTATAAACAATTTAAAAAATACGAATAGCACGGGTTACGACGAAATATCAACCAAAATTTTGAAACAAGTGTCTAAAATAATAGCTGAACCGATCAGTCACATTATGAACTTATGCATAACTGATGGTGTATTTCCAGAAAAGTTAAAATTGACAATAATCAAGCCTCTTTTTAAAAAAAATGATAAATTTGATATGTCTTGCTATCGCCCCATAGCACTAGTACCAATAATTTCAAAAATTTTTGAAAAAGTTATTTACAATAGCTTTAATTCATTTTTGGAAACATTTAACATTTTTTCAGAGGAACAGTTGGGGTTCCGTAGAAATAAAACCACTAACACGGCAGTTTTTAGTTTCCTCAGAACCATAATGGGGAGTATAGATAAAGGCGTCTCTGCTTGTGCTTTGTACATGGATCTCACAAAGGCATTTGATTATGTAGATCACAGCATACTACTTAACAAATTGGATGCATGTGGAATTCGTGGTAATGCTTTGAAACTGGTCAAATCTTACCTTAGCACCAGAAAACAGGCAACAGAAATAACCAAAATATGCCCTAAACTCAAAAAAGAGATCAAATATGTCTCAAAATTTAGAACGGTACAGTTTGGTGTGCCTCAAGGTAGCGTACTCGGTCCTTTATTATTCATCATATATATTAACGATCTTCCTAAAGTAACGGACCACCAAATGACATTGTTTGCAGATGATAGCACAATACTTTTTACGGGCAATGATCAATATTCTCTTCAAGTTGACATAAGCGATACTCTGACAAAAATAATTAAATGGCTGACACTAAATAATTTAAAAGTTAACTTGACTAAAACTAATTTAATGATTTTTAAAAATAGAATTACGAAAATGACCAATATCAATATTAATTATTTAGGACATCCAATTGAAGAAACTGACATAACAAAATTCTTAGGCTTAAACATTGACTCTTCTCTAAATTGGAAAAACCACATTGAAAACCTATGTTCTAGAATGAATAAATTTTCTTATGCATTATTTATGCTCTCAAAGACTGCAAGCACCTCGACAACAATTACTGCTTATCACGGTTATGTGGCGTCTCTTCTTAGGTATGGTGTTATGTTCTGGGGTAACTCTACAGATAGAGAATTGGTATTTGGGTCACAAAAGAGATGCGTAAGGGCAATATGTAAGCTAAAGCCGACTGAAAGTTGTAAACCTTATTTTATTAGTCTCGGCATTCTCACCTTGCCTTCTCTTTACATATTAGAAGTTGTTCAGTTTGTTAGGAGCAACATCAATCTTTTTGTTCATTTTAACAGCAGGCGTCATAATTTAAAACTCTGTTGCCCCTCAAGTAAAACTGCTTATTTTAACAATAGCATATTTTGTATGGCGCCAAAAATATATAATCACTTACCGAAAAATATAACTAAAATAAATTCTCAACAAGCTTTTAAATATAAATTAAAGACTCTGCTCCTAGAGAAGGCATACTATTGTATTGAGGATTATTTGGATGATAAATTTTGATAATGTATAAATTGATAATGTATAATGTCTATTTATGAAATCTATTAATATTAATACACATAACTGACTATTTGCATGCCTATTTGCAGGCTGAATACTGTGACCACTATAGCATTAAGACCTTGTTATTTACTATTTTATGTATTCTGCGAATAAATTATTGATTGATTGATTGATTGATTGAGAATGCGACTTTGTTTTATACTTTGTAGTGATATGATGTTTGTTTAGGTGGTAACACGCAGTACGATCAAGGCGAGGGTGGCAAGACGGAGCTATCTCTCGTGGCGTTCTCATGCCGCCACCCCGGGTGGCAGCCCGGCGAGCCGGCGCAGCGTCACTTCCTGCGCTCCCTGCGGCACTCCATACACCACGCGCTGCCTCAGGCACCGCACCTGGTGAGTGATAAGTGCTGTGCTGTGTCCACCTCACCTAGTGAGTACCACGTGCTGTGCCCACCTCGTGGTACCCGCGCGCCCCGTACTCTGTCCACTCACGTACCGTGCCGTACCCACTTTCTGAGTACCACGTGCTGTACCCACCTCGTGAGTACAAAGTGCCATGCCCTGCCCATCTTGTGAGCACCATCAAAGTGGATTGAAAGATACATCTTTTAATCCATTTAATCGATAGGTTTTGGTGATTGTATGAAGGACAATATGGTGTAAAAAAGGGATGAGTGTAATGTAGAGATGGTGGCTGATAAAGAGTAATAGAAAAAGAATACATACTTATTGTGCAGAGTGCCAACCCCACTTAATGAATAGGGAAAGCAATATGATGTATTTTTTACTAGCGGTACCGTAACTTATTTATTTATTATTAGGAAAACCAAGAGCTACAATAAACAGTAGCAGATACAAACTTACTTCATTGTATGTCCACAGAACAAGACTATGTTGGGTTCGTACATCCAGCAGAGCTTGTTTGGAGCGGTGACGCCGATGCCGGCTGTTCTCTCCTACTACCCGCAACAGAAGCCACAGTTCAGACTACCGGTAAGATACCTCTTATTTACATTTAACATGTTTTATTTTGCGTTTTTCCCCAGAACTACATCGGAGGCATTTTTAGATCGTGATCAGCATTCTGAGCGGTTACAATTTAGCCATGACGGAAGCATTTAGGTGGCCTTAGAGTTGGCCACTTGAAACGAATGGGCTGATCGCATCCGTGCTTCGGAGGGCATGTGAAATTGCCGGTCCAGGCTTTGCAAAGTTAAAAAGCTATGATCAAAGATGAACTTTTCCTAGTGGCGATTCTGACGTCACCTAAACTTAAACTAAGGATGTTTCCGTTCCATTCATTTCGATCATTATTACAGGGAGGGCAACATCTTTAGTTAGGTAATCTGTGGTTTTGTTTAAGTTTTCGCGACATCAGAATCACCACTCCTGTTAACTTTATTAATGTTATTTTATCCAGGAGATGGACGAGACGAGTGATGAAGATGAAGAGCCTACCGAATCAGCCGCTCACTCGAGCGCGCAGCCGGCTGCACTCGCCGCGCTGCCCGAGCCAGACATGTCGGCCAGCGCGCTGCATCTCTACGACCTGCATCTCTCACAGGTGACCTCTATTGTCTATACTTTCTATCCTACTAATATTATAAATGTGAAAGTTTGTGAGAATGTTTGTTATTCTTTCACGCAAAAACGGCTGGACCGATTCGGTTGAAATTTGGTATGTAGATAGGTGATACCCTGGATTAAAACATAGGCTACTTTTTATCCCGATATTCCCGAGAAAACGGGTCTTGCGCGGGTGAAACCGCGGGGCGCAGCTAGTACTTCTATACTATACTATTATAAAGAGGTAAAATTTGTTTGTTTGTTTGTTTGACGGAGGTAATCTCCGAAACTACTGAACCGATTTCGAAAATTCTTTCACGGGTGTGTAGAATGGACTGTCCGGGAGGTTATAGGCTATATTTTATCCCAATAGCTTCATTAGTACACCCGTGCGAAGCCGGGACGTGATGCTAGTCATATACACAGAGCATACAGTCGCCTGCTCACTCTAGCGACCTGCCGCGCTGCCCGAGCCAGACATGCCAGCCATCTTTATTTTGTTGAATCATCATCATGCATCTATACTTTATTTATACACTTACTGGAGCTTTGTACCATCAAGCAAAGCAGGAAGTAGGACTGTAGGGTTACGAAGTAAATAAATAGTTTTAAACCTTTTACGTGCCTTTGACCGAAATGTGATTGAAAACCGGGATCAAAAGTAAATACAGGATAAGCTATGCCACTAAATTTCATTTAAATCCGTCGCAATTTGAGCGTGAAGAAAAAACGCCGGTGTAACGATTGCTTTCTGTTAATCTGTTTTGCAATGCTCCTCATTGCTATAGCACTATTTTGTCTTTGTGTATTGTGTTTTTCTAACAAACATTCAAACTTTCACCTAATATTAACGTGATGAATTTCAGGGCAGTGTTGCCGCGTCATCAGCCTGCTGCCGCAATAAATGCAGCGAGCGCGAGCAGAGTGCGCATTGGAGCGGCGAAAACACGCCTCTATTACACCGCCCCTAACATTGGCACCTGCGCGAGTCCTGGAACACGCCTCATTGGGTATAGCCAGGGCTCGGCCCGTGAACAGCGAGCGGGCCAACGTGCAACACTACTATAGTCTTAAGGTGGGTACTGACCAACGTTACGAGGTGTAATGTAACATTCGCATCGAGCGTGTTACGCATCGAGCATGTTACGCGTGTTTTAAAATCGCCGTAACATGCTCGTCAGAACTCTGTGCTGAACCGCGTAACCCTCAAAGGATTCGCCAAAAAACCGACAGCCGGGTGGAGCGCTCAAAGCGAGCAACGAGCGGCTCTTTGCTCGCTGGTTTCCCCGTAACACGACGTACTGACTGCACGAACGCTCGCTGTGTAACATGTTACATTACACCTCGTAACGTTGGTCAGTACCCACCTTTACACAGTTGTTTATGAACGCATACCATCGACCAATCAAACTAATTGATCAGCGTATCTATTTTTTTTAAACTTACGTGATCAGGAGGCCTACCATGAACGTTAAAAGTGATTCAGTTTATTTCCTATAGTGAAGTTCTTTTTACGTAAGCTAAGGCGCTGACGTAAAGTTAGAACAGTAAGAACCTAAACTGAATTGTATACTAAAACGTGGTCATGGTAAGCCTCCTCAACACATTTTATACAATTATATTTACGGGTATTTATTACGCTACCTATGTTATTTATCTCGACGTTTCGAACGAATAATTAAAAAGGTAACTCTATAAGTACCCCTACATATAATTTTATAAAATAACGCTTCTATATTCAACTTACGAATTAAGTCCATCACCATTGCAACTTTATCTAAAAAGTGTCATACATTTTGTGCTGTACAAACAAAGTGTCTATGGATATTAATCTACCTACAGTCATTCGTTAGTAGAATATAGGAGCCGGTAAATCACGTGACTATGTCGAATTTATTCCTACTTGACACATGTCGCGTGCTTTGACCAATGATTAGTTTGATTTGGAGATGATCTACGTTCGAGAACCGGCAGTAATACTTCGATTCACGACTTGACAGTCACACAAATTGTTCGTCCAAAATCATAGAGCCAACCAACAATTTAATATTTTGGCGCTTATCGGTCATCATCATCATTCTTCTTCCATTCATCTCTATCATTCGTCAACTCAGAATTCACTCCTCTCACATTCATATCCTCTTTCACACTTCTTCCTCGGCCTTCCTCTACTTGTATGTCCATCCACACTCATCCTCATAACTTTCTTAGTAATATTATGACTTACATCCCTCCTCATTACATGACCATACCATGCTAATCTGGCACTCCTCACCTTTTTAGTCACAGGTGCCACATTAGCTAGCTGTCACATCGTGAATCGTACTTTTCGTTAGACTGTGAATAAGCAAGAACGCGTTTTACGGGCCGTAATGCAATGTGCATCCATCGGAACATAATGGTATTTGAGTTTTTTGTATGTTATATATAGTTGTGACTTTGTAAATTTTTTAAATGTAAGGATTTTTATTTCGCTTTCTTTTGGCGAAATGATGTTAGTTGTATAGATAACATTGATACTTTAAACTTGGCCACTAGGATTTAAATTTTGGTGTATTTGACTTATGAATTACTTTCAGGTAGGTGTGAAATGTGAATATTCTTTCGTAAAGACCAAAACATGATTCCATGATTAACCATTTTTGCGTTTGATTGTGGGTAGCAAGAAGAAGCGAACTTCAAACGGTCACACTGTTTAAGAAAGAGTTTTCACATTTTTAGTGATATTAAACAGCGCATCGACATTTTAATTGGGTAAATAAACGTCATAATAAATCTTAATATTCCCTAAAATCAGATGTATACATACATTTTAATGTAGCGCATTATTTTACAATTTAAATGTATGTATACATCAGGTGATTGTTAGATATAATATTAAAGCAATAAATAGTTACATATAAGTCGCCTTATATGCTTCTGAAAAAAGTTATTAAATGTATCTAATTAAATATTATTCCTCAAATAACGTGGAAATTTATAAGAATGTTTGTGTAATGAAAGTGATCATTTAAATACTTCGTCAAAGCAATTTAAAACAGCTGGTAGTGTTAAAATCACACTTTACAATGATGACTTGATGATACGAAAATCGAGATTTGGGTACTAAGATCATTTACCTTTTATCTGGTTTCGTTTTACAACATTTATATACAACCGATATATTGATTTTTTATAATAATGACAGTATAAGCCTTAAGCCTTAAAGGCAAAGACCTATTATGAAACTATAAGATATGAAGACAGTGACCATTTCGTTTTGAGTTTATTTGAAGGATGTAGAGAAACATCTACAAACAATAGACAGGATTTATATTAGACACTATAGAAAATTAATAAATTGGTTGTGGAAAAAGTGAGATACCAATTTATGAATAGTCTTTTTGAAATAAGACGATTCAGTTGTTAAAATAATTATACCATTTTACAAGACTACGCACACGGCGGATTGTAGCGCGTTTCATTTGCAAAAACGCTGTGATAATGCACGTTTGTTTGTTATGCATTAATTTTGTCGCGTTTGTGTCGATTTAAACGCGCTGCGAACGCGCAGATAACGAGTAATTATTCCATCGAAAAACGTCGTGTGCGTACGCTCTTAGCCTTAGCAATCTTTGCAATCATAGCCGCGTTGATTAGGAATTATGTAATGCCACATTTTCTAAAATATGAAATACAAATTTAACTTTTACAAATCATTGTTGTAGATACTTACATATTTTTTTACGCACACATAGGTTTAAGACTACAGATAAGTCACCGCGTAGCTTACCAAATATTTTTGTAAAATTTAAACTGTTTAAATTTATATAATATTTTATTATTATATTAATACACTACATCTTAAATTATACTTATACATTTTTGTAGTAATAAATCGTGATAAGTAAGAAATACGTTCTCCATACTTAAATACAGAGTGTAATAACGTACTCCAGAAAATGAAATAGCAAATTGCTTTTTACTGATTGGTAAAGAAGTAAGAAAAGTATAAAAGAACATGGTAATATTCTGATCACTTCTAAGACTTTTTGAAGTCCAGTTTCTGATTGAAAGTAATAGTTTTCGTAATCACATTTTCTGCTTCTTATCTGCGCATTAACAATATGACAATTTGAAAACTATATTTAGATCAAAAGAAATCACAGTTTAGCAGCCATAAACAGCTAGACATCCTTCAATAAAAAGATTTGGTCTCAGCTTACAGCCGGTTTCTCGAACGCAGATCAGCTGAAAAGTTAACTCATTAGTTAATTTTTCAGCTGGAGATCGATTCTTGAACACATTTTAAACATGACGCGGTAAGAGATTGCACGTTATCTAGCTTTTGTTTTCTGAAATCCATAGAATTTTTCAAAATAAGAACGCCGAGACGTGCCGCGTTAAGACATGGTTATTTGGAGAATAAGGGGGCAGATCTGCTGCTTTCAGTTAATTAATGGTAGTCAATATTTATAAAAAAATAAAATCATGTGACAAGGTGTCAAATTGTAACAAGTTTGACCTTTTTAAAATGAAAATAAAAAAAAGGTTATTTCTTGTCACTTATACTGGTCCATATTTTAAAAGTTACAAAAAAGAAACTTAAGCAAACATTGTGACAACGAAAAAGGTCGTCACTCAGCATGTGCAACAGAGGAGCGGATTTGAACAATCGTTCGTTCGTTCGTATGAGCAACTGGGTAACTCTGGTGACGGACGTTTTAAGGCCGCCTAAAGGCCTCCACCACGGCTTAACGACTTTAAAAGCCGTTACCGTAAATTTAACGTGCCCTCCGAAGCACGGAAGCTCAGTTGATTAGTGGATTTTAATAGTGATATGCGTTCGAGAAACCTGCTGTATGTCCGATAAAGTGACAGTCGCTCTGTTTCAATTTCTAGGAATTACATTATTACACCCAGTAGATAATTAAAGATTGCAATAAAATACTGCTAGATTTACAGATTAGCGCTGTGTGTGTTTCTGGTTTGATGTTATAGCTTTTATATAAATGTTATATTATGTCCTTCCGCCGTTATTCGAAGCCTTTTAAACATATTTTGAGATGGTAGTCCTTCCGTTTCCGGCCGATTTTAATATATTTTGCGATTTTAGTTCCGATATAGGGCGCTAGGGGGCGTCGTCACTTCCGTCGTCATGTTCACCAGGTTGAGTGCGAGCTCTTTCGTGTTCATTGGCGTCTTGATTTTCGTGCCGTAAAGACGTTAGAAAGTCTAATAAAAAATAATATATTTTTAAATACTTAACGCTGTTAGCGTTCGTTTAAAAAATAGTTAGTTCCGATTAAAATTAAAATAAAATAAAATAATGTCAAGTGATAGTGAAAATGTGCGTGATTCCACGGCATCGTCGTCCAGCGATGGCGGTAATGGCGTGGAGAACCGAAGCAGGCGCAAGCGTAAGAGAGTTGCCGAGGATCGTGATGCCAAAAGATCACGCAGGGAGGGTAAGGTTTTAAAGCACCTTACCAAACAAGTAAGTGAAATTCAAAAATTTTTATCTTGGAATGCCTACACCCGCCTGCCTACCCGCCTACGGGTTGTTGGCATCCTACAGATCACAATATTGTGTGTAGTGACAATGAGGAGCCCGTCGCCTCAGAGCCGGCCCTGTGTGAGGAAACGGTCGAACCTACCCTCAAATTTGATTTTGAATTGACCACTCATTTGAAAGAACCATCTGTTGCGAGTGCCTCTTCTGAGCATTTGAAAGTTTTGAGTTCCTTACAACATTTTAAATCTGAAAATTGGACAAATGTTCGTTATTCTGAAATCCAAAAATCTTATAATGCACGGCCGGGGTTTGTTGACTTGGAGGCAAATGATGAAATTAAACAGTTTGAAAAACAGAGTAGTTTGTCTGCAACTGATAAATCGTTGGGCGCTATCACCCGTGCGGTCATAATGCAAAGTGATGCTTTGAAGAAAGGTGTGTCTGATTTAATTCAATGGACTCAAAGCGTAGATTCCTTAGATAGCGAGTCATTAGTTTCTAAAATCAAAGAAGTTTTTTCAGGAGATTTTCAGAAAATCTCTCTAGATTGTTTGCAACTTGTTTGTGGCCGCAGGGCTGACGTTATTGAGCAGAGACGTGATGCGTTTATAAGCCAAATAAAAGATAAATTTTTGCGAGCTAATTTAAAAAAGATACCGCCTTCTTGCGAGTATTTGTTTGACAAAGAACCGTTTTTAGAGTTTCTTAAAAATAATGGCGGCGTAAGTAAAATCTTTCCGACTCCTAAAACCTCCTTCTCTGCGCAAGAGAAGCGAGTTCTATCTGGGTCCCAGGCTGCGCAACCTGGACCCAGCGGTTATAACCAAGCCGGTCGCACCTTTGCACCGCTTAACGTGAACAGGTACCCGCCACCACCGCAAGGGGCGCGGTCCTATTACCCAAATTATCAAAACTACGAATTCCCAGCGTATGGGAATTCTGAACGATTTTTTCGACCACCATTTAGGCCTCAAACATTTGCCCCTCGTCAGCAAGCTCCGGCAAACAACAGAAAATCATTTGGTAGACAGGGGCCGTACAATCACAACGCCACTCGTGGCAAAGGTAAAGGTGACAGAAAATATTGACGCGATGCAGGCGTTTCGGGGGGGCAGGCTAAGTCTATTTATAGATGCTTGGAGAATAAAAGGTGCACCCAATCCACTTTTACAAGTAATATCGGGTTACAAGATTCCATTCCAAGCAAAACCACCTTTAGTCTCACCGGAGCTTATCAGCTCTCGTTACCTCACTGCTCCATCTTTCCAAATGGACCAGATTGTAAACAATATGGTGAAGGAAAGTATCCTAGAATATGCCCCCGATACGCCCAGCTTTCTATCAACCCTATTTTTGGTCCCCAAAAGCGACGGTTCCATGCGACCAATTTTCAATCTAAAAAATCTAAATCAGTATGTAAAGATAACAAAATTTCGACTTATCTCTGTTCATCGAATTCCAGAGTTCATACAACCGAACGATTGGATGGTAAAGGTAGATTTAACGCAAGCGTATTACCATGTCCCAGTCTCACAGAGTCACCGTTGCTTCCTCAGACTCAAATACAAAAACCAGCTACTACAAATGACTTGTTTACCTTTTGGCCTTGCGACATCGCCCAAAATTTTTGCTTCCCTTTCCAACTGGACTGCGGAAATTCTCAGAGAACAAGGAATACGAATAGTAGTATTCCTGGACGATTTTCTAATTGCTTGTCAAGACAGGTCGAGATTACTAATTCAAACCAGAATTGTCCTCAAAACTATGCAAGATCTAGGTTGGATAGTGAACAGGGCGAAATCTATTCTTACTCCGAAAAAGTCGATAGAGTATCTAGGTCTGGTATGGGACACGTGGCAGAACAAGAAGTTTCTTCCAAACAAAAAGGTTTTAGGTCTGCGGAGGGTAGTTTTAAAAATGATAAAGCGACAAAATGCCACACTTCGACAAATGCAGAGTATTGTAGGAAGTTTAAATTTTGCTCGACTCGTTATTCCACAGGGTCGTCTGAACTTTCGGCACCTGCTGGCTCATTGCAACAGTCTTCTCGGAAAACACCCGAAGAGCCGTTTTCCTCTACCTATTCAGACGGTCAGGGAACTCAAGTGGTGGATGATAAACTGTCGAAAGTCATCCAGACTCCACCCTCCATCCAAAACTCATTTCTTGACGACGGATGCGTCGGACATAGGTTGGGGAGCCGAACTGAATGGAATCAGAATAAGGGGAGATTGGTTAGACACAGAAGGGTCGTTTCATTCGAACTACAAAGAGATGTTGACTATTCTGAAATGTTTGTCCCAATTCGGTCCTTTTCTGAATCATTCGTCAGTTCTGTTACAGTGCGACAACAGATCAGTCGTAGCGTATCTGAGGAACGAGGGGGGAAGTCGATCGACCAAGCTGATGAATCTTACCTATCAGATTTTCAAAATACTAGATCGTTTCGACATTCACTTAGTAGCCCATCATATTCCGGGCAGGTACAACAGTGTGGCCGATCGACTTTCCCGGAAATCAGTAGTCCCAGAGTGGCACCTTATGCCGTCACTGACGGAAATTGTATTTGCCAAATGGGGCATTCCGCAGGTAGATCTGTTCGCGTCTGCTCGATCACATGTGGTACCGAAATATGTAAGCTTAGATCAAAAAGATCATCTAGCGTGGAGACACAACGCATTCGCGTGGGAATGGGAGTTCGAGCTCGCGTGGGTGTTTCCACCTCCGAATCTGATGCCGAGAGTCCTGATGCATCTCAATCGAGCCAAAGGTACGTATCTCATAGTAGCACCGAAGTGGCCTCAGGCGTTTTGGAGAGCAGACCTCAAAGTTCGAGCGAGAAGTCCACCGTTTACAATTCGTCAGCTAGAGAGCGTCTTAATAGATCTCTCAACAGGTCATCCGCCGCCAAAAGTGCAGGATCTAGCTCTAGAGGTTTGGAGATGTGGGGGTGGTCTCGGGCTGTAGAATCCTGGACAGGCCCACAAAAAGCTTTACTTCAAGGAGGTTGGCGAAAATCTACTCTTAAAACATACAAGCCAGCATGGGAACGATGGGTGACGTGGTGCAGAAAATCGGTAGTCTGTGCTACAAACCCTTCTGGTTCCGAATTGGCAAAGTACTTAGCTGATCTTCATCTAAAGGAAGGTTTGGCATACAGAACAATTTTGGTCCACAAATCTGTTGTTTCCACATTGTGTGGCACAGAAAATAGTACACGTCTTAGTTCTCATGTATTAGTTAAGCAAATTCTAAAGTCAATATCTCTTAACAGTCCTAAAACAATTCCACATCGTTCTGTTTGGGATACTAGTGTTTTGATTTCATGGCTATCAACTAAATTCATTAATTCAGAAAGTTTGTTTGAAGTTTCACGACGTTGTGCTATTCTTTTGTTACTCTGCTCTGGGCGTCGTGTACACGACCTAACTCTATTAAGCATAGCGGATGGCTTGTTTGTTCCAAATAGTGAAGATGGTTCCGTATTACTATGGCCCATATATGGATCTAAGACAGATTCAGAATCATTTATTCAGTCTGGTTGGAAACTATTTTCAAATAAAGATAACCTAAATTTAGATCCAGTTTGGTGGATTAAGAAGTTATACTCATTAGGTAAAAATAGGAGAGAAGTAGCTAATTCTGAGAGTTTGTTCGTGACCGTTCGTGGTATTCCTAAAACAGCTTCTAAAACGATTATTGCAGGATGGGTTAAGTCCGTTTTAAAAGAGGCTGGTTTAGATGCCACTCCTGGAAGTATCCGATCAGCAGTTGCTTCCAGGAGTTGGCTGGATAGAGAACCGTTAGATAAGATTTTGGCGAGGGCTAATTGGAGATCAGAAAATACATTTGTAAAGTTTTATAGAAAAGAAGTAAGATCTAGACCTGTCAAGACTTCAATTGGCACCTCACTGGGGGCACTTTTTGAACCTATACAATAGACAAATTTTAAGTTAATCTAGCTATAACCTGTTATACAAGTTATTATTCTATAGATGTGATTTTGCAATGTAATCAATCTCTAAGTTAATTTGTATGTAAGTACTTCTTAAGATAGCATTAGAAAGTGATTATTTACCTAGAAAATTTGTAAATATTAAAATTAAATTAAGTACAATTAATGTCACATTTGTGTAATCACATTGGCGTCCTGTTCACCAGGCGAGAACAAACAATGTCTCAAAATATGTTTAAAAGGCTTCGAATAACGGCGGAAGGACATAATAGCAGAGTTTTACCTACCATTAAAACTCTTATTATGTCCGGAGCCTTATTCGAAGCCTTACAGTCAGTTCTGCCTGGTGTATTGCTAATTATAAAATTATATTCGCTTAAGTACCTATATCTATTAAATAAGATAGTATTAGTTATTTTGAGACCTGCAATGAACACGAAAGAGCTCGCACTCAACCTGGTGAACATGACGACGGAAGTGACGACGCCCCCTAGCGCCCTATATCGGAACTAAAATCGCAAAATATATTAAAATCGGCCGGAAACGGAAGGACTACCATCTCAAAATATGTTTAAAAGGCTTCGAATAAGGCTCCGGACATAATAAGAGTTTTAATGGTAGGTAAAACTCTGCTATTTTAACATCACTTACTAATTCATAAATTAATCCCGTTATTGCATTCAAACAATTGAATCTTTAAAATTTATTAAAATGTAATAATTTATTATATATAACTTTTTGCGAATTTCTTATGATGCTGTTATATTAATGAGTAATACTTCCGACTTATACAGCCAGTCTCAATAACGTATCATCTTTGGTTTAGCTTACTGTGGATGTGCTTATATGGACGGAAGTCAAATACATATCTATCTACCGACAGTAAGCAAAACCAGAGATAAATAGATTACTGAGACTGGCGGTTAGCTAACTTGAAGTTATTACAAATCCTCTTTTGATGTTCAATGCAGGACGGCATGGCAAGGACATCTAAATGTTTACCAATAGATCTTCAAATATATCATTATGCTAGGCTTTAAAATTATGCTGCGGCATCGAACAAAAATCTTTTCGATGCCACGGCATTATTTTAAAGTACTTATAATCAATTTTTTGTTAAATAATTTATTCCCTTGCCATATTTGCCGAGTCTGCGTTGGCCTTAAGGGTCGACTACTACGGCCAGTTTCTATAACCCATCCATCTTTGGTTTTGCTTACCGTTGGTAGATATTTGTTCGTATGGAAGTAATATGAAATTTCTACCCACAGTTATCAAAACGTAAGATGGATTGGTTATTGAAATTGGACAGGTTTAAGTTCAACCACGACAAAAAAGGTGTCGGGGGTGAACGAAGCCTCGAAAAGGTAACAAAATGTAAGACCATACAGTTACTATTATGTTTAATGTATTATCGCAAAGTTTCTTTTTGACTTTTCTAAAGTGAGAATTGGTTAAAGTACAAAATATTTAAAGTGAATATCGTAATGTTTAGGCATAAGTATTTAGGTCGGTCGGTATAGCTGTATAAAGTGTTTAGGCTATTTGTGAGTGTGACAACTTTTACTAATTTGTAGGTGCTACGCTCGTACGGTATATCATTGATTAATTACTAATATAGTATGGAAAAGTTTCGGAAAATGGAAAAACAGTTCATTCATTTTAAACATACTTATTCAGTAAGAAAAAAAATCATAAAAAATTACGTCAGCTACAGTTTTTTTGTCAGCCGGCATTTTTGACCACAAATAATAATAAATAAATAATATATAATATACAGAATAAACAGAAATTTTAGAAACGGTAAAAAATCACCTTTGATTGGATAAAAAGACTTAATAACTTAGTGGTTGTCTTCCGTGGTAAATGTTACTTATTATACTATATTGTTAACTGTTCATAATAAAAAGAGCATAGATCAGACTCAGAAAAAGTCGGCATGTGGCAAGTGTAAGTGCCTATATCACAGCGATTCTCAAACTTTTTTGGTGACGGAATCCTTTTAGAAATCAAAATACTTGATGGAACTCTACAATAAAACAATATTTTTTAAAAGTGTATTCTTTATTAACAAAGCATAATAAAAGTGCAATACTAGTAATTACTAGTAATTACTTACTTTAGCACATGACAAGTACAAAAATAGAAGATATTAAAAAAGAAAAAATCTAACTAATGGGAGGTATGAAACTGTTTTTATATTGATATCAGGTTTGATAGAAGACAGTTGAAGTCTCATATCAGGTTCGGTGTCCAGTCTATTGATATATTTTGTTTTCGTAGCTGCATAGGTTGAGAATCCTGTTTCGCACAAATACGTTGTTGGGAACGGGAGAAGAATATTCAGAGCCATTTCGCAAGCATTGGATATTCATCACGGATTCTGCAACAAAAATCGTTATTAGGCGTCGTTTTGAACAGTAACTCCATACTTGTGTCTGATTACATTTCTAAAAAAGATAAATATATCTCGTTTGACATACTTTCGAGCTTTTGCAAGTTGGGTAAAAAGGATTATTAATTTATAAATTCAGTTTCATTTTTGTATTCTGTTCTTCGGGAAAATACTTTTCAAAAGACGCGCGCATCGATCTGAAATATTTTACCAAATCTTCAAACACATCATCTTGAAACATTTCTGAGTCGTCATCGCTAACAAACTCACTGAGTACCTAACGTAAAGCTTTCTATCCTTACCAACGCAAATAATCCAAAAAGCTAATTTTCTTTTGAAGGCAGTTATCTTTATAGGCCTCAAACACTGTTGTCTGTTTACCTAGCAATGATAAATTCAATTCGTTCCGTTTTTGAAAGATATCCAGTCCACCATAAAAACAATCGGAACAACCCAGTTCTTGATACAAACGGTCGTTCAAATTAAAAGAAGTATTTTCTGAAAGAAACATTTGTTACTCGGCTCTGAGTTCAAATAGCCTTGTTAAAGTTTTACTCCGAGACAGCCATCAGCCATCGCACTTCTGTATGGAGCAGCAGAGTTTTGTGTTTGCTGCCACAATCTACACACAATAATGAGAACAATCGGGATTGTAGTAGTTGTGATTTGATAAAATTATTTATTTTTACCGCTTCATCCATAACTAATTTTAGATTTGGTGGATTTTGCTTCACCGCAAGTGCTTGTCTATGCAAAATAAAATGGCTGAAACTATAATTAGGCGCTTTATTTTTTATTCGTGACACTGCTCCTGCTGTGTTACCTGACATCGCCTTGGCCTTGCCTTGGTCATCTACAAATGTCAACTTAATATTATTTTCTTAAAAAAAAATATTTATTTTATAAAAAAATCTTCCCCGGTAGTGTTTGTGGGCATCGGTGAACACATAAGCATGTCTTCTTCAAAAGAACTTTCATATGGATGTCTCACGATACGACTCATCCATTTTCAAGGCGAATTGTGCTTTTTGTGTTTTCTGTCTTAAACAATAAATAGTAAAAAAGTACATAAATCTTTTAAAATTTGCAGGATTCATGTCAGTATTTTTTTGTGAGAAATACTCGTATATACGAGGATGATAAATACTTATACAGTCGTGCCTATATTACTTCATAATATACAATTAAATACTATTTACAAAATTTTAACTATTATATATTTACGAAAATATTTTGTGCTCTTGCAGATAGGAAATTATAATTTACAAAGCCATAATGATAGTAAATGAACTTTATTTATACAAACCGTCGTTTATTATATCAGTTACTCCAGTGTTGGTCACATTTTAGTTATAGATATATCATTATTGATCATGATCACCGATAGTCTGTGATCTACTACCAAATCCGTGAAGGTCGCTCATGCTACTCGTATATGAATAGGCCTTTTCTATCGAAAGTTCAGAGTTCAAGATCGTACTGCCAAAGTATTGAGTTGAATTAGGCACCCGACTTTCACGTACTGAACTAAAAATCCCAAAGTAATTTACAAGATTTCAATTGAAATTCTTTTTTGTAAAAAAGCGAAGGTTCGCGGCTGTATCTTTTTTTATTTAAAATACTTTGGAAATATCCAACAAAATATAGAAAACATCGATGATTTACTGCTAATATTTAAAAAAGTTATTAATAAAAATTGTTGTCAATTCTGAATAATGATTGTGAATATCAACAGTACATCGAATCTGTTTTTTTTGCTATTTCGCTTCGGCAATATAATTATAATATAATATATTTATACACCACATAAATAATCTGAAAATTTGATGTGACTTTGGAGGATATTTTAAACACATTCAATATTATGTACCTGAAATCAGCCTTTGACGCTAGAATACTTTTAACAGCAATAATTGTCGAGTATTTTGATGTTTGAACTAAGATTTACAATTTGAAAACAAATAAAGTGTCTACATATACAGTAAATAGTAAAAAAATGTAGTAACATATTCAACCGCCTTGCCTTTGATAAAATAATTAATGATTTGCCCACATCGCGAGCAATAAATCTATTTTTATATAATCATTATAGATATATTTTACACTGGGCTCACAGTCAGCAGCCTTTTATGCCTTTCTCGGCGTTTCTCTTACAATAGAAAAAAAATGTTATTTGACCTGCCTGAGTGAGCGGCTCACTGCACCTAAGTAAACTGACGTAATCAATGTGTTGGCGATAATTTAGATGTAGGCGTTCTGTCGCATTTATGAATGCTTCTCCAAATATAAAGTGCTAATCAGATGACTCGCAGTGCTTCGCTAACTGAGCCCTAGTGTGAAAGAGGTCTTTACATAAAATTGCATTAGGTACGTAACGTTTGCACTTAACAGTTGAATTTAATGTGAAATGAAAAGCGTTTAAACAACGATCAGGAGTGATTTTGTAACTCACAAGCTAGTGATATATGTTCTAAATTTACTTTATTAGATCTAAAATGTTTATTATCTCAACGTTTAAATTGTATGTATGTTGTAAGGCTAGTTATTTAAATGTAGTTTCGTGATGTGTTCAATTATTTTAAAGTTTCGTGCCATTTTGTATTGACACACTTTCTTGCACCTGACGGTTTTCTGTTCAATAGACTATACTGATAATTATAATAGTTAACCTGATGTTTCACTTGTACAGCTTCTGCGTTATTTTTAGAAATTGTACATATTTAGTTCAATTAGTTATCAATTTTAGTTTTGTATGCGATAAGTATATTGTGATATACATAGTAATTTGTCTTTGGAATAGTGTTTAGTCGTTATTGTTTCCATATCGAGGTTGCGAGTGGTCATGAGAGTGCCCTGGAATTTATTCGCACATCTATACTATCTATACTAAACTAATATTATAAAGAGGTAAAATTTGTTTGTTTGTTTGACGGAGGTAATCTCCGAAACTAATGAGCCGATTTCAAAAATTCTTCACCGATGTGTAGAATAGACTGTTGGGAAGGTTATAGGCTATATTTTATTCCGGTAGTTTCATTAGTACACCCGTGCGAAGCCGGGACGTGCTGCTAGTTTTCGTATAAACTGGACCACTTCCGGGATTGACATACCCATAATATTATTAAATTATTTTCCTAATCCAAGAAAATATAATCCTAGATCCGTTTCTACAAATCTCTCTTCAAACATTTTGTCTCTATAATATTAGTAAAAATAACATGATCACGACTGCTACGCTGCCAGAAAAAAAGTCTTACCCCATAATTCATAATGAACGCAAGCTTTAGCGTTATTCACACCGAGATGTAAGCGAAGCGAAGCGAATTTCAGTATAATGTAATTTTAAACTTTTATGAATATTACTATAATGCATAGAATAGAAGCGATTTCAAAATTGTTCTTAGGGCCGCTTGCGATTGCTCGTTGTCGCCTGTGTTTAAAGTTTCGCAAGCGTAACTTTGTATTTTGGTGATGAAGAAAAAGTTTAAAATATGACAATAAAACCTGCGCATCGCTTCCCTTTCATCTCGGTGTGACTTGAGCCTAAGTTAGTTAATGTCTGATTATATCATTTTCATTGACAAGATTAACCATGTTAAATTGACCAATCATTGTGAATAATGGGCTAAGTTTTTATTCATATGGTTTGTGTTGTTAAATACTTGTAACTTTAAGTAAATACGTCTGAATTAGATTTTTTGGGACAAATCGAATCGAGCAATTATTAAAACCTGTTTAGGCTCGCCACACTTTATAGACATATTTTAGTGGAGGTATCAGTAGAATTCAAATAACATGTATTTATATGATTGATGTTGGTCGTATTTACAAAAGTAATATTCGTAAAAAGCATTGTTAATATTTCTGTACCAATGTTCGCTATCGCATGTCATAAGCAATGTAAATAAATAAATATAATAAATTAAGGTCTCGTGTTTCATTCTAACTGCAAAAATCCTGTAAAAAAAAGTAGCACTTAAATTTTGTTTAGCAATTGGGGTTTTCTCTTATTGAATTCCTGCTCAAATAAAGGTCTAGAGAACCAAGTTGACACCCGTTCTTGGTCCTAAAATATAATTATCTAATATTATTATCTAAATGTTGTATTAGTATTGCCACGGGTGCCTCATCTCGAACATTAATTTCACTCCGTTTTTCTTCGGGCTTTCTTTAGGTGTTTTATTTTTGCGGCGTCACCTAGCGCCGTTAAGGCATCCGACTGCATGCTACTAGCACTAGATGAAGTTACTTATTTTTGATTGCAGGCAAGACCTAACCTAACAGAAAATTGCAAAATAGAGTTCAATTAACAAAAAAAATACTACCTGATCTAGTGAGTTGCGCAATCAGGATAAAACCGAAACCTTGGTATAAACCACTAAAAGACTCATCCAATTATAATAGTGTTTATTCCACATTATGTAAACGTATAAACTAAGAATTAAGAACTAGTTTGACCTGTGACTATCGTATGTCCTTGACTTTTGATGCATCGAGTGGACGGGCAATATACTTACCTAAAGCCGCGTTGACACGATCAGAGCCAGCTCGGACCGAGTGAACTCGGATATCTACTCGGACGCAACTCGGAATGTAGCAACCTCTAATCCGAGCCCACTCGGACGACGGCGTCCGATCTAAGTAGACTCGGACCGTGTTCTACTCATCCGAACTAGCTCGTATACGAGTTGGAAAACAAAATGGCGGCTAATAACAACAACCGGCGTAGAATCCACGAGCGAGTCCAAATTCTTTTCCTTTTGCGAGATGCCTTATCTCTTTCCCGTCTTAGCTCCTCTATCAGCAAGTCTGCGACAATTCCGATGCCACTTCGCACTAAATCCGTCGTTTTTCGATGTCGACTGATAAAAATAATTGGAATAATGACGAAAATGATCCGAGTGAACTATGATAATTTCAACAGCTATCCTAGTACACTCTTATGAAGCTACTCCTACGAGCCCACTCGGTCCGAGCTTGGTCCGAGCTGGCTCTGATCGTGTCAACGCGGCTTAAGATAAAAAAGAATTTTCAAAATCAGTCCACTACTGATGAAATAATCGGTGAACTTACAATAAAAAGGTCATCTAGGTTATCTAGGTATAATGAAATATAGATAGACCCTTGTTTGAAACATGATCAAAAATGGACCTACATGAATATTTTAATTTTCGCGACTTAATTTGCTGATAAATAATTGTTTTTGAACCGGTTTCGAAATACTAGATAACATCGATATCTTTTAATCGTATCTATTAACTGGTATTAAAAGCAGTTTTAGTATGACAAAACGTAAAGTAGTTAATCGATGGTTACCGGTTAATTAACTCAAATTAATAATCAACATTCTTTTACAAGAAATTCTACATTTTGACAATTTACTTAAGTACTACAGCGAATCTAATCCTCAAAATCAAAAATTTCTATACTTAAGTATTAAAAAAGTATTAACAAAAATGTTCTGAAGTACTCACCAGTGGATAAGGAATTACGAATCATCGTAGGCTTGTATGATTGAAAGCTTGCTATTATTATTAACCTTGCTCTATGTAACTTTTAAGTTGAAAGACAGGAAATTGACTAAAACGGTCTGTTGCAGTTGCCATGGACGTAAAAATCTTCAAAAAAATGCGCTGCGAACTAGCAGTAGGTAGGTTCAGTGACTGCTCATCATCATTTTTTGAATCACATCCGTACTATACCGTTAATGAATACCTATGTTCCTCCTTTTCTGACATTGCCATTTATTGACTCAGTTTATTGTATTATTATCCCTATCGTAACCACTTTAGTATTTATTGTTATTCGTTATAATGTTATTGTATGATTATTACTGTTAATGATAATGAATTGACTTCTATGTATTTCTATGATTTTATTGTAAATTTTTGACTTGCCAATGTTATGAGATGTAACACCATGGTTAAAATAAATGAATTTACTGAATTTACTGAATTTGCTCTTACTATGGTCTATGGTGTGCTAGGCTCTCAGATGAAATTGAAGTACCTACCTACCTATTAGATGCTAACGATTAAGTCCAGTTTTATCTCGTGAGTTATTCGTGAAGAACTTTTATGACAGAACATGGTAATTAGGACGATTATAGTCGTCTTTGGTAAGCAATACCTAGGTATTACGTGGTATTACCAAAGACTACTATAATCCTTAGTCTTAGTACTTATAACTACTAGGACTAAATATTATAGTCTATAGTTAAGTAACGTTAGTCGTATTATAGTCTGTAATCTCACCAGCCTTAAAAGCAGGTCCTACAAAACTACACTGTCATCAGAAACCTACTTTATCGTAAACCATAAAAATAACCAATTTTGTTACTGTAGCGAATTACAATAATGGTTACCTACTGCGCTTTCTCAGAACACAACAGTTTTTTGGAGAATTATCCTTGAATGTTTTGGGAAAGCTTCACTCGCATTACTTGCGCATGAGGTCTTTTGGCCTTGACTGAACAGTCCGTTCCGAGTAGTTTTATTTATAGGTACCTTGATTTATCCCTTGCTATAGTAATAATGTTCACTATTATTTACACAGTATCAGAAAGCAATCAATGCCCACTATTTATGGAACGCTATAATAAATAAATATTCATGGGTACCTATTCCACACAATATCATGTCTGGGACCTTGTCATCGAATGATGGTACTTTCTAATAGTGCGGAGTATAGGTAGTTACCCAGAAACTACATCATTTTCTGTCAGACCCACAGGAAAGGCATTAACCCCCATTATGCATATTCGACCTAAAACCTGTATTAAACCTGTATTAGCTAAAACGCATATTAAATCTGTTGCTATCTCTTTTCGTTGACATATGGGTGACAAGAAAAAAACGTTCTTAAAACCTGTATTAAACTGTCAAGTTTTTATGAATAAGACCCTTAGTGTGTGGCGGGTATCCTCACGAGGTTATCCTCCAACTGTTTCTATCCATTCTAAATAAGAACTTATGAAGAACTTTTCCTATCTGGAGGATATAAAGAATATTTTTTCATTAATTATGTAAAAGTTAGTTTCATGTACCTACTTACCTAAAATAGTGTACTCGAAAGTATAGGGTGTATCGAGTTAATAGATCAGGACAACCATAGCCAACTTGCAACTTGTACCTACCTACAAAGAGATATAAATATTCACTGAATTTCATCTGCAGTGGTATGATGACGTTACATAATCGTAAATAATATTTCATCTCTTGATTTGGTACTTCGTGTCTCTGAATACCTATATGGGCACGTATTGTATTCGTACTTTTCTTTTTTAATACCCGGAATTCAAAAAGGGTTCCACCAGCTCCGGTCGACAACCTTATTGCACTTACTGTTTTCCTTGAGTACATACTTGTACATTGCACCCAAATAAGTCAAAAACTTGGAGTTAGCTTTGTCATACATCACTTGGAAACGTTGCTTGCTTTGTGAAAATTTAACCCTGAGATAGTACTAAGAGAATTTTGTAAAAAGAAAGCCCATTTTGCGTAATAGGTATTCTTAGTCATAAGACTATGATGAACAGAGCAGACAAAATTTACTAAAAAAACAATAGTTATATTGAATTGAAATTACGAACAAAGTTGAGCGCGTTGATGTCTTTCGTACCACGTTACGGCAAGCGCTTTATTTGACCTTTACGTGACATGTGTATAATGTGGTATAATGTACTTTACAATAGTTGTTTTACAAAAAAACAAACTTATGGATTAGAATATATTAGTTTGTGCTTTTAAAGTGATTTTTCTTAGAAAAATACTGAAAGTAAACCGTCGATGACCGAGGAGTGCTGCTATGCTATGTGTGTGCATTTAATAGGCTTGCGCAAGGAGTTGCGGACGTGTCCTAGTGTGTGAGGAGGTTCCTGAGCTGGTTGAGGTTGTTCGGGATGCGTAAGGTGAGGGTGGCGCCAGCAGGCAGTCGCAGCAGGAGCGAGGGCGGCGGTGGCGCGGGCTGGTGGGCGCGCGGCTATAAGTAAGAGGTGCGGTCGCGCCGGCGAGGTTAGTCGCCGTACGGCAGCGCGTCGCCAGCGGTGTTACCCGCTACCCCTCCGGTGCGTCACCCCCTCCTAATACGCACTCGCCTTTCTCACAAAAACACAGGCGATCCTCGCTTGCGCAACTCCACTTCGAACAGAAAGGTCGTCGCTATTGGCATTTAAACGCTCTCTGACATTAGCGTTGCATTTAAATGTGCGATGCAGCTTCCTCGTTGAGCATCACTGTCGCAACTTGTGTCGCTTGGGAAAGGCGCGTGTGTTGACGTGAATCTCTGTTGCAGCCAGCAACCCGAGTCAGCCGGGCAAGCGCGCACGCGCACCGCTACACAACGAACGTCCAACATCGCGCAACATGATCGCCAGGATATCACTGTGAGTACCGACCGACCACCTGATACCACCAAGGTGCAATTATTTGAGACCGTACGTTTTTCTATTTGGAATTTCTCGCTCATTATAGTTAACGTGTTAATGAATATTACATTTGATGTGGTAATTTTTATACAATCACTTTCTAACGGCGACGTCAATAATTGTTATGTACTTGTGTTTTTAATCGTTTGGCGTGTCATTCACTTTCGTCCATGTTTGATCTAGCTGGGTCTCTTCGAGCAGTTTTCGTAATGTTATGTTTAGGATGGCCGGACGGAAACGCAAGCTCCATGTGACCAAAATTTGATCTGATTTCGCTTGTGGAAATCAAGTTTTCATTGCTCAACGACTGCCAACTGACATCACGAATGGGGGCACTGTTTCTCAATGAAGGCTGCGAAATGTTGCTTTGAGAATATGCACGATTTGTGCGCATATTGTGTCCCCCTCCGTTGTCGCCACAATCACGCTCACTGAACTAAACTTGCTATTTCAAATTTAACCCTAACGTTTATAATTTGTACATTAAGACCTACATAATATCCTGCCTTTCTTCTCTACGTGCTTATATAGATGTTCCGAACTTTCTAGAAGAAGTAAAAAGCTCAATCAAATGTGCGCAGACGCAGCATTGGTTTTCTTAAATGAAAATCATTATAAAGTTTCATCAATCGTGATGAAAATATATAATGTGAATGGAATGTTGAATATCTGTCTTCAATTATGATATTATACCAGAAATAGTTTTTCTCTTTCAAATCGTAAAAATGAATAAATACAATAATAGAGTTGGCCAAGTAAAATGTCGTTCTTTGTAAAATATGAATGAGTTCAATCGAATCCTTAAATACACACACTGAAGAAATTTTACATTATCAAGTAGGTCCATAAGCTCATAATTTCGACCATTGCATAGAAATGTTTTCATCTTTTCGTGAATCTATCTAAATTATTATTATTTTTGTAGTTATTATTTTATTGGCCCAATTCGGGAGTGTACTCGTATTTTTTAAAACAAAAACAGAATTTTAAATTTTAATTAAAACAAAATATATCATCATCATCTCCCTGCCCTTATCCCACTAGGTGGGGTCGGCACAACACAATAAATTAATTAAAACAAAATATATATGACTGAGTAATCGGTGAACATACATAAAAAAACACAACAATAAAAAAAATATGAATAATTACATTAAAACATAAAATCTTTATGAAGTTAATTAAAAACTGTTGTTTAAGAGTTCGATGTTGTGTTAGTATCTTCGTAGTTTTTATCTTCATCAAATGTGTCTCAAATCTTAATACTAGTAACCTACTTGTGTAGTCTGTGATAGGTAATACCTCTTACGACATTGAATAGAATACAAAATATTAGGTACCTTTTTATTTGCAATAAATACAGTCGACCTTATTAGCGAGTATGATCAACAAATATGAGTTACAAAAAACAAATATCTGAAAAACTAAAACCTTTTATAAAAACAATGGAGTAAACCAGTACACGTACGAGAATCTTCAATTTGGTCGCAGGTAGTGAATAATAAATATATATACTAATATAAGAGGTAATGTTGGTTTGATTGTATGGGTCATTCCTCGCCGCGCGTTTTCGTCAGCGCGATCTAGAATCGGGTCAAATCATTGATTTATTGTATAGCTACTTCATCGTTCTGAAATATGTACTTGTATAACTTTTTCTTAACTTTACCGAATTCATTGGTTAGGCACTATTTTTAACCGACGAAACAAAAAAGAGAAGGTTCTCTATTCCACTGTATGTGTAATTACAATCAATAATAATAAATAAATATCCTTTTACAATTCACACAGCGTTATTTTAATGATTGTGTTATGGTAACCAGATGTCTGATAGGTATAATACCTACTTACTTAATTTTTTTTGTAAAAACATACATATAAATATAGATAGAAAACACCCATACACCGAACAAATATCTGTAGAACATACAAACATTTGTCCCGTAGCGGGGATCGAACCCGCAACCTCCGCGTCTCAACAGGGTTTTCGCCCACTGCGCCACAGAGGTCGTCAATCAACAATCTGTGGTCTCATTGCCAGCATTGCCTGTGTCTATTTCTTCCAGACAATAAAACTAAACATGGTAGGTATACTTATTTACTTAAAACAAAATTAAATGTCAACGGTTCATTATCTATTTATACTTATATAGGTAATGTTGGTTTGTTTGTTTGGTTGTGGTAATCACCGAAACTACTCAGCCGATTTTAAAAATTATTTTACGGAATTGTAGATTGAACTTTTGGGATGGTTATAAGCTATATATATTCCAACAAAAATTTTCAAAATTGCAATCTTTCCAGCTTCTACTATTTTGATTGAAAATGCTCTGCACGCTTTGCTAGACTGATTTCATTTTTATCAAGGCTATACAATATATTGCTATAAACGCTTAGTGGATAATTTACACGCGAATTTATTATTTCAACCAAATTGTTAGTGCATTTGTAATTTGATACAAAAGAAGTTAATGTTATAATCATGTTAAACTATAAATAGAAACTATGAATTTAGGTTAAAGTAATATTGTGTGTCGACATACTCACGGTAGTTATTGGTTGACCTAGGTCGGTTTTCAAATACCGTGACACGTGTCCCATAGGCCATTAATATTATATCATAGTTTCCGATAAAAATTATCTAACGAAAAAGGCAAAACTCTCTCTGTTACGAAATGCGAGACAAGTGTTCACGCGGATTCGTGTAATTGGCCCCTCAACTTTGACTTTTATTGCTGTCGTCGGCTGAGGTAGGTATTGTTTTAACACATGGGCTTTATCGGTGTTCCGTAAACTTTGTAATCGAGTGCGTGTTTGACATTTGCTGTCCCAATTCTAACTTTATTATCGCGACGAATTTTGAATGGACTTTTATAGTTTTCTTCGTTTTACAAGTAGTTCTCCAAATCTTATCGTTTAATTAAATATGTTAAAATATAATTTATACTTAATTACTAAATGAACTGATTTAGCCACGTCTTCTTTAAAGATCAAAGGCTCCTACTACTCACCAACTTTTTATGACATACATAATAAGGCTGTAATGACAATGTAGTATTTTATCGCGGTCGTCGCCGGCGCCATCGCCGTTCCGTGAAGAGCATGAAGACTCTGATCGCATCGGCATTGTTCGCGAATAGTGTCCGTATGTATCTACCTATTGTTGTCGATGGAATTACTTTCTTTACGTAAAGTAACATAATAAAGAACTGTTGTTCTCGTCGTTCTCTCGTTGATCGTAGTGTTGCCTAGTCCTTCTTGATAGTTTGACGACCTTTAGTGCGATTTGCCTTAAGTGAACATAGGTATTGGTAATTGAGCGGCATTTTGATTCGAATTGAAGGTTCAGCTGGTGGAGTTCTTTTGAAAGATGTGAAGTCATGATGGTCTTCATGCCCTTGCTAGAGTTAGTAACACGTTTGCGACTTGCTGAACACCTTTTGAGTGCGCAAGCAGTGCATTGACATCACGACAGTACACATTACGGTACGTGTTCTGAATGGTAAAATTGCATTGTTTGACGAAGCTTCCTAATTTAAGCAATTCAAGTATAATCATGTTTAGATTACTGGAATTGTTTTACTTTCCCTATAGAAGGCGACGTAATGTTACGTCGTCTCAAATGCGAAATTTGCCCCAGCTTTTGTTTTCGCATACAAATTAGATTGGGAATTTCTCCGCTGCGGATGAGGCATGTGTGAAAAAGAAAGCGATTGGAGCGTGACTATCAATGTTTAAGACACTATTAAGCCCACATCGGTAATAGCTTGCCGCCGACGCAATGTCGAATGAGCTGGCATCGATAGATTAGCGCGCGATGATCGCTCTTTTCCTTTCAGGAAACCACAACTCATATTGATTTAGTGAAGCTTAGGAATGTCTCTAGGAAAATCACGTTTGATTTCGGAAGCAGATACTTACTTAATATTGTTGGACTTAAGGCTATTAGGTGCATGCAATCAGCCAGCATGCATATGCAGGAGCATTGTCAGTTGTCAGGTGTACAGCTGTACGGAAATCCCGGAGTTCTCGTGATTGGCTAGATTGTCAAATCAATTGTCAATTGTCAAATCTAGCCAATCACGAGAAAGAAAATTATTTTCGACGACCAATCACGTGCGCTTATTTTTCTTCCTATAAGCTCGTTTCAAGAAATATAGTATAGAAAATAAATAGTAAAAGGTTTCAGGTCAAAAGACACTGGCTTATCTCGACAGATTTAAATTGGCAAAACAGTGTACCTAAACCAAGGTCGCCAGCGACCACGTGGAGGAGTGGAGTGACCAACCACCTCTCACTGCACTATCTGATTTAGATTCGAGACACGTCATAAAAATCCAAAAGTGCTGTTTAATATTTTCAAGGATTTCGTTTAAAAATAGGAGTTATGCACGGAGGCCGGTACTGGTCGGCCTTCACTTTCGCTTGCTGTGAATCTTCGCTTGTTGCGTGTCTTTTGCACATTGTCTCGATGTTTTGCTCAATGAAGAATAGTTGATTGCTTGTCAGCAAGCAGTGTTGCTCTGTTATTATATTCCTCGATCAAACATTCACCCTGCAGTGGGACACCACAGGCTTGAAATAATAAATAATAATAATACAGTCACTTTCGTTAATTTTGTTGGTTTATTCCTAGTTTTAAAAGAAAATCAGTCAATACAAAAAATCCACGGCATAACTTATTTTTTTTTTTTTTATTAAGTAGAGGTACCTAGTGTAGTATGTACTCTTTACAATTTATCAAGCTTTATGAATTACTTAAATAAAGATAAACTAATAGACTCGATTTAATATCAGGTATTGCGATTGCTGGCTAAACTATTATGAGTACCTAGCTCTTTATACAGCTCTTTGAAAAACATAAAATAAATAAATAACTAATCTTGGACATTCCACACAGCGTCATCTAGTCCCAATCAAAGCAACTTAATGCTTGTGTTGTGGTATAAAAGAAACAATGATTATAAAAACCAGGCATCTGAAATCATCATAGAGTCTCAGACAGTTATTCGTTCGAGACAAATCCGTGTCAGAAACATTAATGTCGATGTCGCACAGATGTGACATCCGTCTGCTTTCTACCACAGCCACAGGCACCCGTGTGATAGTGATACCACAGTTTACGTAATCAGTAATCATATGTATGTGTGTGCGCCCTTAAAACAAGGAATCTGGTTTCTGTTGCCGGTTTTCGATTTAACTATATAGGTAGGTATATAACTTCACACAGCTATAGTGACGTTTTATTTAGGGCGCTCACAGGGCGCTCCATTAACCACAACCAATAACAATAGATATTTCCTCTGCTACTAAACCAAATCACTAAAACAAAATAATTTGCAGCAGTAGGAAGTTATTTATACTTAAATCAGAAGGTACACACAAATATTTTCGGCACCCTTTTTAAACCTCTTTCTCTGCCTCCGAATGCTTTTGTTTTGATGGCCAAACATTTTTATTACCTATTCCAGTTAAAATAAAAATATTGCATGTTAAAAACCTACTTAGGTACATAGGTATGCTTACACTAATGTAAGTGTTTATATTTCATAAATATTTTTTCAGTAGGATGAAGAAAATATAGTAAGTATCTTACTCGTTAGAACATTATAATCAGAATATCATTTCCGGCGATGGACTTCTATAAGATTGATTTATTTCCCGGAAAGCAAAACTTCTCACAAGATCTAATTAGATTACATAACATACCTATTTGTTAGAGGCTGGCAACACGATCAATCTTACTTGAACAAATTATGGTTTTTTATAAACAAGCATGCAGTTTATCTATAAACAAATTTAAAGGTGATTCAATGCTATTTGCAAACTCATGTAGTTACAACTTGTAAAATTTACCGTAATTAGATAACTATACCTAAGCTCTAAAACAAGAGAAAGAGAAAGAAACAATTCACAAGTTCATGCATAATAATTACTGAATGTTTGCGCAGGCATGTCTCTAACAGCAAAGCGCCACATAACGAATAATAAAATCATTAGGTTTCGCTGACAGAGCTTCTATACTTACTTTAATTGTTAGGAGCAACCCACACATATGCGTACCAGACGCATCTACAAGCTACTACATACCTCCTGTGCCGGGATCAGCGGTTTGTCTGTGTGGCTAGCCTGCCGCCCTGCTTGTCACACAAATTAGCCGCCGGTATGCCTAGTGTGTAGACATAACGAATTCGTTCGTTTGTTCGGTTCGGATAAGTGTGCGTTCACCTTTAGAGTTGCTTTCGAGGCAAAAGTCATTAGAAGATAAATTCAAACATTATAGAAACAATGGAGACGCAACCGTGTGGGAAGTGCCATTGGGCCTAAAATAATACGGAACAACACATTGTTTGTCCTATAAGCTCCTCGAGGTTATGAATTCCTTCGAGGTTTTCTTCTTTTTGTTTAAAAATACCCGAAAAATATTAGTTATGTCTAGGGTTGCCATCTCTAAAACTTGGAAACCAGGACAAGACCCTTAAAAACCCCGGATTTTAGAGCTCAAAACCCGGACATGTCAACAGATTTTTGAAACAAGCACAGTGCGTGTGTCCGAAGGCTGATCCAGCTTTAGCGCCAGGGATGGTCACATAGTCGTGATATAGAGCAACGTTGTACTCGGTTTTGTTAAGCGCCAGAAAATGAGTTGCGAGAAACGATGCGAGCGAAGCGAGCAAATTTTTTTTAAGATGAAATCAACGTGGCTCTCGTTTTTCTTCAAGGCCGGTTCTTATGTAGCGAGTGAACTGAGTTAAATTTTGAGAAGATAAAATCAACTCGGCACTTGTTTTTGTTTCGGGCCGGTACTCATGTAGAAATAACTGCGAGCGAAGCGAGCAAAAATTTTTTTTAGGTCAAAGTAACGTAAGTAGTTAGTTTGGTTTTTTCTTAAACTTTCGCGATCACAATTCATATTTTAGAACTATTTATACACAGGTTTTTATCGCTTTGATTTAATTATTTAACATTTTGTCAACGCGATAAAAACCTGTGTATAAATAGTTCTAAAATATAGTTAGTTTGGTTCTTATTTTGCTTAATAACATAATTTTTTGCTAGCAACAGTTGCAATTTACTCAAGATGTTCTCTGCTCAAGACGCATGCATTGATACTGCTAAACGAGCTTTAAACAAAGCCAGCGGAGCTAAGAAAAATAATAAACCCTCAAATTATTTTTTGGAAAATCCTCCTGTTTTATTTTTGGTTTGCCACGATGGGCTGGACTCGTGGCCGCGATCGATCGGTCGTACGTAGAGAAGTACCAGTCCGGTTCCCAAATAATGCGTTTAGTAACGACTAGGTATTTTCTCAAGGTGTGGATTCTAATAAAATAATTTACAATACAATACAATTAATTATAGATTAAAAGTCGGGAAACTAATTAAAAATTATGCATTACTATGCAAAACATTACCTAGGTCCTGGACTCGGATCAGGGTGGGGTATCCGCCCTTTCGTGAGCCCGGGCGGTCAAACCCGGACTACCTCGAGAACCCCGCCCGGACGCTCCCCGGACGCCCCCTAAACTAGGACAAATCCGGGGAAACCCGGACGGATGGCAACCGTAGTTATGTCTGAGGTTAGCAATTAGATAACTGTTTTAAGAGTGCAATAAATTAAAATGTTTTGGTGCAGTTATGGCCCTGGGTCATATTAATTATTCAATATAAATTTAAACCTTATTTAGATGACCAAAAAATAGGTTTCTTTGATATTACCGATTTGCATATAACGATTTAATTATCTGTAAAGTATATTATATACCTATGGGTAGATTGTAAAGCGTATTTCCATCATTATTCAGTAAACTTGACTTGGTTAGTTTATTTTCAGTATGTAGAATCTGAAACTAAGGAGGGTAACAGACTTTAGTTACCATCCCTAGTTTCAGTAGTCTAAGACCCTCTATCTTCTTATGTTTCGGATTTACTAATACTCTCAGTTAAAAAAAAAACTGTAGGAACCCAATATAATTTTCCATGTTGTACTACGAGTACTACTCATACAATTTTGACAAACAATTTCATCATTAAATAATATCATTAGTTTTTGAATCAGCCTGTCTTGTTACAATGTACCCAGTTTAGCTGAAAGAACATGCAAGTTAGTTTACTAATTTACTTTACTACGGCTTACAATTCTAGTTCTCAAGGCCGTGAATTGTCCTGATACAATAGAAAACGTATTGCATTATGGATATACAGTTTTATAATTGACAATGTTGACAATAAGCGAACGAAGGTAAGAAGTTCACTTTTATAGAACCTTCGAAACGACAAGATAAAAGGATGGTAAGTAGTCCTTTTGTGCTTGCATTACTGTTGAAACGAAACATGGATGGTAGGTAGAGCTATGAGCTCCTAATCATGAAAGGGTTGTTAGAATATTGGTAAAAAGAAAATATTAAGAAATAATAGTAAATGAGATATATAAGAAGGCATATCTCATCTTAAGTCATTATCAAAGGGTTTCAGTTGTACATGCAAGGTAACTTAGTAGGCATAATTTTACTGAAACAATTTAACAAATTAGTAGAAAACTTTCTGCAGTAATTTTCCAGTCCATTGGTAAAACGTTTTATTTTGTATACATAATTATATTGTCAAAAAAAGATTCAAAACTCAAATGATAAGAAATATTACTTAAGTAGGTACAAAAAAAAGCCAATAATTTTACAAACTGATAAATAATTGTAACGAAAGTAAAGTAAGTAAACGAAGTCTGAAACTTTGCGTACATAATAGTCATTTTCGAACTGCACTTTCTACCTCTGATGTCAAGGGTAGCTGGTGGCAGGTCGCGACCCAGGGCGCTAATCTGACAGGCTCGAAGTTTGCACAACCCTCGTTTATGTCTATGTTCATAACACACATTACAGAATGTTTTTTATTTTGACAAATTAATGCACTCTGTATTGCTATGTTTTCTTAAATGCTTAGGTCCCTGGCTTTAAGCGGTGAAGGAAAACATCGTGAAGAATATCGCGGCTAGTCAGCCTCACACGTATTGACCATTGTCGTTTCTGTAGATATGGCTACGCTGAGGGGATGGCTTAGGTACTGGGCAAGTCTATTCCATTTCAACAATGTCTCAGGTACTTTACAATGTCCTTTAAAATGTAGGTAGGCAAAAAATTTAAATAATCTAGTAGGGATGTAAGGCCTGAGGTCCCCGGAAGGAGTTTTAAAACATCTACTTACAATAAATTATTATCACGTAATATTAGCAAAATAACGTAATATTAGGTATTTGATACTGGTCTTTGTGTAGGTACCTATGTTTTTTTTCAAGCCGATACACTGTAGCATACAATTATAATTAGTCGAGCATACTTAGTATCCATTCAACCTGGTAACATAAAATGCTCCCTGAAAACCGGGTCGGTAAAGCAAGCGCTGTCGTAACTCTATGCACGTTCATATTCCAGCGCTTGACGCTTCATGCGGAAAATGAGAAAACATTCTTCACATTTGTCTTGCATGTTCTCGGATCGTGCCTCTCCTAGTTATAATGTGGGCAGCGCTGGCTTAATCGAAGGCATCGCGATTACGTAGCTTGTATTTAGATGCAGCTACGCGGAGAATGCGGCCAGATCGTGCCCTTAACGTAGCTATGTCGATATTCAATGCTAACTAGCCGGAGATAAATCAACTCTTGTTTCATAGACATGAAAACAAAACATCAGTTTTTTACTTGCTATCTCTATGCAATTTTCGTGATTTTTATTATTTATACCCGATATTATTTAAAATGAACTAATTTAAGTAATATTAATTTATTGTAGGTATTATGTTGGGCCGTCTTATCACTTAGAGCGATCTCTTTCAGACAACATTTGGATCGATGAGAACATAATATGAGTTCCATTAATCGTGTCTTAGGTATATCTATGTTATTTTCGCGAATATGAGATTCAATTGTACCTAAAACAATTTGTAATGTTGGTGTAAGGTATGTTGATGTCATGATTATGCAAAGAAGCAGTCGGCGCGCCGCCGCCGCTGAGGAGTTGAGGACGCAACAAATATAATAAATGTTTTAGCGGCAATATTGTGATAGGTAAATACTAAATAGCAGGTAATTGATGGCGAGGAGTAACAATGTTTGCGCAAACAGAATACACATTATATCATTCAATTTCGTCACAACAAGGCGCGTGGAGCTCATCACTCTCAAAGAAAAGGCTAGTGAGCTGTGTCATAATAAATTGACATTGGAGTAGTATAGTTGCATCAGTGGCACCGGGCAGCAAGGCCCGGATGACCCGCGGCGGGCGCCGCCGCCAGCCTACAGCCGCGCCGTCAGCGCACATAATCGGATATTTATGTGCCTCTTCGTGTTGTAAGCGTCACTTTCGGCTTCGAGCAGTTTCACTTTCCTGCCGACGACCTTTCGAGGAATGCGCTGAGATAACGAATGAATAAAACATTTGCTGAATGCCTCCTGTCATCAGTTACTAATGCTGCGCTCACGCACATTGCAAGTTACGGATGCGATGTGTGAAACATAAGAATTCTATAATAGAATATATATTTTGCCATATTCGGTTATCAAATTTAGTGACGCCTGAGGCACTTTAGGTGATTCCCTGGTAAAAAACAGTCACTGATGACTAAAAGCATTAACCTCGAAAATCTGGTTCTCGCACGACCTTGTCTTCCCCGGCGTCCATGGACCACGTGTTTATGAAAGTCGTTGATGACGAGATATTGAAAGACTAACTATGCCTGTAGAATGCAAAGTACCCCTGACCATGCGTGACTAAGATTAACAATGTTGGAATAATAAGAGGAGCCACCATTCCACTTGTCTTTTGATAGTTTGCAATTTCATCAGAAAATGAATACAATGGAGAGAGCTTTTCAAACAAATTATTATCTTTTAAGTAATCAATAGGTAAAAGTACCTCATTATATGCATTGTAATGAAACTGCTATTGAAGAATATTTCGCCAGCTATTTTTGTAAATTATAAGAAGCGCCTTCTTTGTTTTCTACGCATGAACGGTTCCTGTTTATTCAAACATGTAAACTTGCCGCATTGTAGTAAAAGTTGTTTTTCTGCTTGGGAAGCATAGGTATTTGGCAAGTAGGTAGGTAGCACGTAATCAAAGTTGGACCTTGACACGCCGATTTGGCTTAACATTTTCAAGTTAAAAATATGTTTTCACATCTTCGCACCATAAACATCTAGAATGATAAGAAGTTCTCAATTACAAATTAGTTTTTAAGTAGTGTAGGAATTTTTGTTTCTGTCTGTTTTGTAAATTTGTTCCTTATCTCAATAAATATGTTTTAAAAGTTAGCTATAATACGTACAAACATTAGCCATAAACTGACCTGCCTTCCATATATAGTAAGTAATAAAAACATATTAGTACATTCGCAAATACAATGTCGAATACTTTCACATAATGTTAAAATCGTGTGTTAAGTAGGTACTTACCTACTTCAGAAACGATTTCATAAGATATTATAGTTTTGGAAATAAAAAGAACATAAGTAGATAAGATCGTTACGCACTTATACAAAGTTGTACCAAGGCACTTGCATTATGAATCATTCACGATTATAATGGCAATATTTTCACGATGCGCACCTACGACTACGTGCCGTGGCCTAAACATTTTAGTGATTCCATACATGTCCCGGCAAAATACCTGCTGAGTGCCTCAGCATACTCAGCAGGTATTTTGCCTTACCTACCTCTATCTATAACACTATAAGTGGTCACATTCCGACTTATAGCCAAGACTTAGGTAGGGTCCATCAATGCAAAATATTTCATCACAAATTAAGATCTCAACCGCAATAAACATCAAATCGTTGATGCAAGCAGGATGCAAGTAATCTTGACATTTCGCGGGGTTAAATTTAAATTACATTATGACCGGTTTTTTTTTAAAAATAGATGCATTGGCTCAGTGTACACCTTTAGATCTCTTATTAGTCAGCAACATACCACTAAAAACCACTTTTTTTTAGCAAAAATAAAATATGTTTGACATGTATGTGCCTATTCGCCTCCCATACTGCATTGTAATGTAACAGAAAATGATGCAGGAAATTCCTAATAAAAATACGAGTAAAATGGAATGTTTGCGCCAACTTTGATTTAGAGTTTGACCGGATGATATCCTAAACCCTTTATGGCAGCTATTAATAAAGTCATAAAATGTACTTAATGTTATTATCAGTGTTAAGCGCAGTAGAGTAGAGTCACGCTCTCATTAGCGTTCAGGGCACGGACAAGTGTTCATATTTACGTGAGCACCATTTAACGCGTAGGGTTGATGAACTATAGTCCCGTTCTATACGGTTATGAACCGGATAACTGACTATTTTCGTAATTTCTAAGGGCAATGACTGGTTTTACACGAGTGACATTCCTTCCGCAATCGAATGCAGCTACCCTTGGCGCCGACGCCCTATGGAAACTCGGAAAAACGTGCTCAAACCACGAACCTTGACTGCATCGCTCATACGCACAGTTCATAAAACTTACCGCAACACTTCCACTGATATCGATCCGCCTATTTTCTATTGCTCACTTTACGGGGAATTTTATAATTACAGGTGCAATATAACAATGTAGTTTGATTAGGTACTTCTTAGTTCAATTGCAACTGAGAATGTTTCTCACGACACGGCCTAATGATTCTTTCCCTATTGACAGTCACGTTCGGATCAGAGTAACGAGGGACGATTGTAGTCATTTCCCTGCGAGGAGCTTCACTATCATTATGCTGTCATCTTCGAGGGTTGTTTATGATGGAGTGGATCTACATAAACGATCTTGATTGCCGATTGAAAGTGTAGGCAATTGAACGTCCGCTTCCCTTTCAATTTTATTTCGTTTATTTGATCGCTTTCATGCTGGACTTAGAATGCTACGAGTATATGCATAACATTACATATTATAATGTTATATCTAGTTTGGTTTGGCATCTGCAAACGAACCTCTTATTATACAAGGTCAATGAGATCGCGGTATCTATAAAAAAAATCGTAATTTGGCGAGGTTTAAAATGTCAGATCTTCTGTTGTGGTCAGTGAAGGTTCGTATATTTTTTCTAAGAATGTTGTAGTTTGAGAACGGCATCCTTGTCGCTCATATAGTGAGTAAGGTAGGTATGAACAGTGGTATATATCGTGTATATATTTAGGTCTGTACGTTCACTGGCGACCTCGCCGCTCGGAGCATTGCTGGCACCGGACCTTGTGTCAGGACATGCCGAATACTGAGCTATTGTCGTTAGGAACCGCGACTCGCACGTGCTTTAGGATGTTGCCTTTTCCTTATCATCATTTTTTAAGTTTTGACATTAGGTGGTATTAGATACTTCTAAACACTGGAATCAGTCTTAGTTATTATTTCCTTTTTGAAAACTTTTCAAATAAGTACATAATTAACTTACTTACTTTATTATAATAACATATAGAGTTTAGGTCACCGACATAATAACATTTTTAATTCTGAGTAATATTTAAACATCATCATTCCCCTGCCCTTGTCCCACACTAGGTGGGGTCGGCACAACATATTTTCTTCTTCCATTCATGTCTATCATTCGTCAATTCCGTATTCACTCCTCTCACATTCATATCCTCTTTCACACAATCCATCCACTTCTTCCTCGGCCTTCCTCTACTTGTATATCCATCCACACTCATGCTCATAACTTTTTTATTTATATGACTTTCATCCCTCCTCATTACATGACCATACCATGCTAATCTGGCACTCCTCACCTTTTCAGTCACAGGTGCCACTTTCAAACTTCCCCTTACATACTCATTCCTTATTTTATCCATTCGCGTCACTCCACACATCCATCTTAACATACGCATCTCAGTAGCATGCACTCTCCTTTCATCAGTCTTCTTCATTGCCCAACACTCCGATCCATAAATAATCGAGTAATATTTAAACAATGAGGTTAATTAATAGAACATGCTTAAAATAATCGCTAAATTATTTACGAGTACCTACAAACGATATTATGTAAATGAGACTTTCTAAATGTGAACGTTATCATTATCTATTGATATTTGTGGTATTAATAAATAGTAACGTTAGTATTATAGAAAATTAAAGAAGAGGTGTATTATAACAAGTCTCAATATTAAAAACATAAATATCTAGGTACTTAAGAATATAGGTTAAATGTATTTCAAAATTATACTGGTCTACCTAACACTTATTTAAAAAAACCTGTTGATTATGTAAGTTCGCAGTCCACGTAGAGAAATTATTGTTATTCGAATCCGGGTAGGTACATGCATACCTACCTCTGACTCATTATACATTAAGTGTATTTAAGTATTAAAAGTTCCATTGGGTCGCGCGGTTGACATCACACTTTAAAAGCGTGTCCTTTAAAGTAACAAAGCTACGGTCGATATACGAACGCTTCGTGAATGAACTCCTAGTCTTGATCAAAAATTCTAGCATTCAACTAACTAGATTCAGTACTCAGTTTCCAAATAAAAATACTATATATTATATAGGTACACCTCAGTACTGTTCTATCAACAATAATGTTAAATTACTCAAATAAAGACACAACTTGAACAGGTTAATAACAGGTTATATTCTGATGATTAAACTTGCTTAGAACTAAACATTCAAAGTAAACTCAATATTTTCAGACCGCCCCGCGCCGTGCCTATACATGCAGTTTGCCTGGAGAAACTCGTTTTTAATTTGATAAGACCGACACGAGATGAACCAATATCCTGAAGAAAGCCTTCACAACCACGAGGTTCAACTCTGCCCTGCGCATGCGCACTATTCATTTGATTTCTCCTAACAAGCTTTCTTCATAGTAATTCGTGTACCTACTTGCAAAGAAAGTTCCAACTCAAGTGTAAAGAAACAATGTTTTTCTTTATGTTATTACTTTCTGGTTGCATTCAGATCTATGCAACAACAGTTTCTCGGTTTTCGTTTGTGTTTTATGCAAAATGAATTCCACGAAGCGTTGGGAATAATTTTGGTAAAACTACAAGAGGATAAATAATGAAATCGTTTTTTTAATACGAATGAAATGTATGGTTAAAGTTGCGCATAAGGTAGGTATTGAGTTAGGTTTTGGCTTCACCTTCCGTTGCATAATTGAGTTGCACCTAAATATCGTAGATGCTCCATTACGAGACTTGTTTGCACACTTTTGCAAATGCCATCTCGTAATACACGGTAATGTCAGCAGTGCATTTGATATTGAGTGGTTATTCACTATGAACCAACAAAATCTAACACGCTCAAAATACAATACGGAGAGCCGCGTTAGTTCGCGTTATGTTTTGTTTGTGCTTGCGTAGTACTAAGGTTGTATGTTTTTAACATACGTTAAAAAGACCAAAACTTAATTCTATCTAAGTACCTAACTAGTAGTTTGTTTTGTCATACATAGCGAATAACCACCCTGGTGTCGAATGTATCGTAAACACGAGTGTTGAATGTCTGAGAATTGAACCTCGCTCCTTGACCTACTCCTATGCTTGGGCTCCCACGGATCACAATCTCTGATGCTGGCCAAGACAAGACAACACTCATTTTTAACCATAAAACAAATTTTGGTAGCCTTTAATTTTAAAAGTATTACTTTATGCTGCAACTTTAACACCAACTCAAATACCAAATTAAACTTAAAAAATCTGGCTAACTGACTATAAGTAGCTAGTAGCTACAAGCTAGAGTCATGATTAATATACATACGCTCATTTTTTCATGCTTTTAACACTAATTTACCAAGTAGCCCTAGAGTTAGGTTAGGTTATAATATTAGGTATCCAGATATTTTATTTTTCAGCCATATCCCTTCATTTCTTTTCTAAAACTTGAATGATAGAACAAATAGTTACATATATTTAAGGATCTTCCTGTGTTTTTTAGTTATCAGGCTTAATACACAAGCTACGGAAATTATCTGCAAACCAGTTCTCAAGCCCTACAGGAAGGTAAAAGGAAACTATAGATAAGTGTTCTGCATTTATACTATCAGTTCTGTATCGTAATCACATCGTGTTCGTGATAAACGAACGTACCTACTTGTAGCAACAGGTTTATATAAAAACATGACAGATAAAACATCATAGATCAATTTTTTAACAAAGTCCTCATACCTACATGTACCTATTATTGCGGAAATGGCTGCTAAAAATTGTATGGAAATTCCATTTTATTTAAGAGTCTGGTTAGTGAACATTTGTTTTAGTTTGCTATAATAAACAATATCGATTCTACGTAACAACAAATTATTTCAACAAATTCTTTTGAGACAAAAATCTGATTGCAAAAAAGCCCAAGACTAAAAATATAGATGAAAATAAAATTATTCGTATAAGTGTGATAGTAGAAGTAAATTTCTACCTTAAACTTCTCATTCCACAGTAGATCATTTACTGAACTCATAAAATTGTAACTGCCTATGAAACGAGCAATTCGATTGCCAATGTTTTGTTGGCAACAGCACGTAGCAACTTAGCACGCGACAAAGAGAAAAAAATGTGGTCATATCGTTTTTCTAATTGTCACGCTATTTACTGTTAGGTTTTTACCTTTTTAATACCCCCATCGTTTAAAAGTGTTTACATTAAGTATAACTGTCACTGCCCGGTAATTTTAAGTTCATGTTGGAATTCCGTAGTTCTGTAGTACCTACGTTAATAACATAGTCACACACATATACATACACATAAACCTTTGAATTTATAACAATATCGTAAACTTATTAATCATCAAAATAGCTAATCGTTAATTATATCTACGGAATTTGTCATTAGGTATTAAGCGTCCGTAAAATCTCATAATCATCTAAAGTCCCGCTAAAATCTATTTTAAATGCGGAACCTTTTCGATGAAATTAAAACTGGTCTCATTATCGGGGTCCGGTGTTACAAGCGACCTTTTCTAGTCATCAGCTATTGTTGCTAGCTAATTATGAATGGTTGCTACGAGTGACATTCACCCTTGCCATATAAAACAATCGGTATTTCCATTGATTCACTAAATATTTATAGATACCTATTACAGGTTTATTGAGATTGTGATTGTGATCTACAGAGTATCCAATAGAATTTTTGTGCAGTTCTAAAAGTAATGGTTAAGATTTCATACATATTAAACAAAGCTCTTGATCATAGATAGAGATAATTTATGTGAAGACATCATAGGTACTAATAAAGATTAACTAAATAATCAATTAGGCTACGTCTTGTACAATATTGAACTATACTACATTTTTTGATTCGAGCTAATAGGAACAAAAATAAACACACGTAATTGGTCGTCGATAATAATTGTCTTTCTCGTGATTGGCTAAAATGTCATATCAATTGTCAATTGTCAAATCTAGCCAATTACGAGAAAGAAAATTATTTTCGACGACCAATCACGTGCGCTTATTTTTCTTCCTATAAGCTCGTTTCAAGAAATATAGTATAGTATAGTATAGTATACATGGCTCGTCACAAATCTACGTTTCCGCAATTGGTCGCTCAACTAAAGTAAGCAAGCTTAGTGAAAAGGTATCGATAGGTTTCCAAGACTGTAGAAGCAGAAGTTATCCACGGATCCCTAGACCCGCTCACTAGCCTTGCGTTGTCGACCTTATATCTAGTGAAATTGAACCGGTCTGATCTCTGTGACTTGTCGAGGCTGAACTGAACTACTTATTGAATTCATTATTTTACATTTGTGTACTTACTGTTTGATTTATATATCTTTGTCAAGTATAATGTAGCGAAATTTAAATTGCTATGCAAATAAGGTGGAAGTATTAGATGAATTAAATATTCACCTTTTTATATTATGTAACATCACGTCGCGTCGTCGCTACTAAAATTATTTGGTCAGTTTTAAAAGTGAAACTAAAGTATTATAAAATTTATTGCAGTCTAATATTTACTTAGTATTAAATTTTCTCTATTCAGTTATTTTTATTGGTTTTAAACATCAAAATCATAATTTCGAAGGCTTCGCGTATGTCTACCTATATTCACGATGATAAATTGTGGCATTGCCAAAGTGTTCCTATAGATCTTCTATTATTTTTGTAGTCAGTTTCCGGTGGTAGCTAACTTCCGAACCTCTCATTGTGATCATTATGTTTCCGTGTGAGTGTCCAAGACAGTGAGAAATCGCGGAAACGCTCACTTCCGACTGCGATAATTGTATCCATGTAAAGCGTTATGATTCATTGCACTATATCGTTAAGCTGCATCTAATCGCATGCTGCTTATATTATGCCTATCGAAGCAATGAATAGACATTATAAAGAGAAGATAAAGATAATAAAAAAAGAAGTTCGGTTCGGTGTAAAGATGGAAGTGGAAGGGTTCTTCTGCCGATTGATAAATTTGTCGGTCCGCCCGGACTCGTGAGAGTAGGCTCAGAGGCGAAAGTGATCGTCATCGCGGCGTTGCCTAATCGATCTGCGCTCGCGCGGAATCTGCATGCGTAATACACCCACGCTCCGATTTTCGCTGACAATTTCTCACGACTTCATCAATGTTTGCAACTGTTGCAACGTTTGACAATGCTTGTTTTGCAGTCATCTAGCTTAATTTTCACACAACTTCTTTCCCCTGAATTGGCAATAGCCCCAGTAGGTATTGATCGATATGCAAATTGATAAAAGTTACGAAATTTCGTAGGTAGGTATACATTGTATAAAAACCGTGATCGTGAGGCTGGCATTGCCTACACATATGGAAACTATTAAAACCGTGAACTCTTATTGACGATAATAAAGTAACAATGCTCAAGTAGGCAGGCACTGAAGGCAAACTAAACAATGTATAAGGAATGTGATGATGAAAATCCGAGATGAGTCACGGTTCCTTGACTCCTTACGGCGAGGGCCCGTAGGCAGCGCCGCGCCGCCCAGCTGCTATTGCTGACTCACACAGCGCTGGCTCCTAATGCAGCTTTCATAATGTTCATGAGATTGCAATCTAACAATACATTTCCTTTGTTACAGATGTTTATTGGTATGCGTCGCGTACACGAGTGCGCGGCCCGATGTGGACATCATCACGGAGCCGCGCCCCGGGGAGGAGTACGTGCTCGTCAGCTCGGGTCAACAGACGCCGCTCAGAAACTTCGAAACTTCACATAAAATACCAGAAAAACATCCAAACCACCGCTTGCTTAAAAACGAAGAAGGTGAAAAAATAACAAAAAAATTAAACACGGGGAAGACGAAACATCTTAGCGAAGGAATCATTGCGATCGAGGAAGATAAGAAGTCTTCGTACAAGAAGAGTCAGAAAAACAAGGCGTCGGAATCAATAGAAGTCGAAGTACCAGTTTCTAAAATTGAAAATATTAAGATTAAAGAGATTGCCAAAGATGAAGAGACAAACCCTAAAATGGCAGTTGATCTGGAAACGATGTCCGAATCCGGAAAACTGAGTGATGCTCCTGGTACTACCACTCAGAAGCCTGTCCTCACAACAGCAGTGCCTGCCACTACCAAAGGGTACGAATATATTCCTATCAACTTCGATACTATTGACGATATCAACAGCGGACTGTTGCCTTCCAACTACAACTTGGAAACCGCTGGATCCGAGCAAAAACAGCACTCCCGTATTCAAATCAAAAAGGGCCCCAACGGCCAGGATTACGAATACGAATACATATATTACTACTATGATGAAGACGATGAGAAGAAGGAAGGTAAAGGAAAAGCCGGTTCCAGTACTGCCGCACCAGTGCACAACTCTCACGATGGTCCTCAGAAGGCTGAGGGGGAAAACCATATCGGGAAAGAAAGCAAGACAAAAAACAAATATAGCACTATTGACCGATCAGCATCCAGCACGGCGGGTCCCGAGACTCAAAATGAAGTGCTTCCCTCGTCTACCGGCCGAGGACGCACGCGAGGACGAAACATCACCCCTGCTCCTGCTCCCGTTGAAGAAGATAATGATGACGATATAAGGTGCGTGGGTTCTATCTAAGTACAACTAATATTTTACAGTTTTATAGAGTTAACACAATACACCTATATAGGTAAATCGAGACCATTTTAATTTTCTTAAACTTATATCAAAACTAGCTGCGCCCCGCGGTTTCCCCGCGTAAGTACCGTTCTCGCGGGAATACCGAGATAAAAAGTAGCCTATTTGTTAATCCAGGGTAGGTATCACCTATCTACATACCAAATTTTAACCAAATCGGTCCAGCCGTTTATGCGTGAAAGAATAAAAAACATACATTCTCACAAACTTTCAAATTTATTTATAATATTAGTGGATAAGAGTGTTCTTTAAAATAGGCGAGCTTCATACTTACTTTTTACTCAATATCCAAAAACGAAACATTACTAAATTAAACAACACACAAGATTTCAGATTTTTATTTTACAAATTACCTAAGTATACAGTTACTGTTCATGCGAAAACAGTGATCTGTAATTTCATTTGAATTTGTGCACCTTTCAATAAAAACCGTAATTGCGAATAATGTGTACAGCACAAATTTACAATTAATAGGTATACATTCGCAATTATTATTATTCATACTTATCATCAATCACACTTATAGTCACACACACTGTCTTTGACGATTCCAAATAATTTCTTAACACTTTTCATTAACAGTGTCAGACTACCTTCAAGTACTCGTTTCCCTCCTCGTGGTCGTAATTTGGCATCTGCCAGCTCGACTACTTACGTGCCAGAGGTTTCCTCGGAAATCGTGAGGCATCGTGGCCGCGGACAGACCGACAGCGTGGCGGATGAGTCTATCGGACAGACTAGAAGCCGGGCTCGCTCACATATCAGGTACTTAACTCTTTTAAATATTTGATTTGATTAAATCCGAGAAACATCAAAGTATCACAGGCAATTAATAATAATTAATAGGTATAGAAATGTATGACTACTACCTTGAGCTATCATAGCACCTTCGTTTTGTTTCCAGGCGCCCAAGCTCTGAGCTGGTTGACCTCGATAGCTTCAAGACCAACTCTGGTGATATTCCATCCTCGTACAAAGAGCCCCCGAGCAGGTACTCATCCGAAAGCCGTAGCACCACTGAAGAACCCGAAGCTGAGACCAAAGAGATCGCCCACAAAGAGTCCTCACGCGAGCCCCACAGCCTCTCCAGCGTCATCAAGTTCCAAGAGATTTTAGACGACTCCAAACTCCCCGCTGACTACAAACACACCACTACATACGAGCAGGATACCACGGAATACACCACCATGACAGCTATGGAGAAAGTAGCACTCGACCTGTACGCTTACTTGGCTGGAGAGAACCTTAACAATGACATCAACCCAACAAACGCAGAGCCCGTCGACTTTGACGGCACAACCACTGTCGACGACGAATCCTGGACCACGGAATCTCTCAGCACCACTGATGAGCCAACTACGACTACCACCACCACTACGACGACCACCACCACCACTACGGAGGCGCCGACGACGACCACAGCTGCGCCGTCTACCCGTCCCTCCAGGTTCAAGGGCCGCGCTGGCAGTAGGACCCGCATTTCTTCCACTTCAGCCGCGACTGAAGCTCCTCAAGATACATCCACTAGAGCGCGCGGTAAGAATCCAAGCACATTAATATCTAGAAATGATCAATATTAACGATATAAAGAGAAATTACCATGTCATCTCTGTCAGCAGCTTTGAGTTGTAACTTTCGTAACAGCGTTCGTGAACTACATAGAATCTCGTTCGAGATTCCTCGTCACGACCATTACCAACCAGTTACTCACGAGGCGGCTACAAGATCATTACTTACGTCGCTTTTCTTATAACAACTGCTATAATGACGCTTGTATTTCACTTGCTATCACGTTTAACGAACTCTTTATAAAGATTAGTTATGTTTAGTAATTTGGGTTTTACTAAAAATGTTTTAGTATAAAATTAACATTATAAGTTTAAAACAACATCATACCGACCAAGTTCCTAACTAACACCATTCTAACAAAACATTTGAATGAAATCGTCGTGGTGTGAAACAGGCTTGGTATTGTAAGTAGCTGCTAATCTCAGTCGACTAGTCACGCCGGTTACAATCTCCTGCTGTAGATTTTAGCTTAGTCGTTATAGCACAGCGAAAGTGTTTTATTTATTTTTGCTTAGCGATTGTGTGTGCATAATTTTATGCGAATTATATAATTATTAATTACCTACCTTCCACTTCTGCTTACATACAGCTGGACCTCTAAAGAAATGCAATGGAAATACTATCATCGTGATATAATCAGTGTCAAATAGAAATTAAAACGACCAATTTTAATGTGTATCGATTTCTCTAGTTTTAATTCATTCATATCAGTGTGACAGTGACTTTAAGTGGTTTCTTAATTATTCAGAATAGTCAATACCGACGAGTTTGCTAGAGTTAGCATAATATCCTAAGCCCAGTTATTTGCTCGCCGACCCTGAGACTAGAATTTCCTAAATGCTTTCGAATTGCTGCATAGACTTGTATGAAAAATCGGCATCATTAAATCAGTACCTAACTAAGTACATCGTCCTTCGTCTTGTTGAAGACTGCATATTGCCATTAGGTCGTCGTTGTGGTTACACTGATAAAGTGATTGCGACGAGTGAGTTTTTATAGGTACAAATATTACCATCCCGCAAGGGATACAGTTGCGTGTGTCGCCATTTGACAAAAAAAGCAAAAACAAATTGAGCACCTGCCAGCATTATCAGAAAGCAGATCACACAACACTGCGTCTATCAAGTTTCTAAAAGATCACTTTTCGTGCTAATCCAACCAGTATCATAATGCATTGTTGCTAACGTGTTCTGTTTGTTTGTATTATAATTTACTTTCACGAAATAAGCGTCGCATTCCTTAGTTATCACTTTATCAGTGTGCCTGCAGTCACATTCTAGAAGAATGAGAGAGATTCTGTTGCACACCTAGATACGGTTTCAGTAGAATAGAACTTTATCTAAAGATGCTTCATGGATAAATATTATTGGCAGGTCGTTTCGGCAAGCCTGGTGGCTCCCGCAAGACACCCGCTGCTCCCGTCGAAGTCTCCACACAAGCCTCCAACAACAACGCTGAGAAACCAGTACAAGCTAAGGTAATAACCTAAGTACATATCTACCTAATAGCATGTTGCGAACGGCATTGCGATTTTTAACTATGTTTTATGCTTATACGCTGATAAGAAAAATCCTATTTAACCTAGACCTAAATTTTAATATATTTTACCGACACTAATTTGATAGAATAATTCACATTGCACGCCATGATGCTATCAATATTCCATCAGGCGTAGGCTCAGAGCAATCATCTATGGGCGTAGGTGTGCTTTATCGAAATCTACTATCTCATCTAACCTTCATGTATCGTTAGCGGTAGAAAGACGACGCTGCGGTACTACGATATCCCAGGATGCGTTAACATTTCTGTCAGATTTTTCTGTTGATCTAAATTATTACATCCACATAGTCATGCCGTAATTTTGCAGAAGTTATTGGGCAATACTGGAATGTAAAAAGTGGCGGTACATACCAAGCTCGACACTGCACTTGGTATTTGCTCTTAATTTGTTTTGACCACTACCTACTATGTTTATAGAATTTTATTATTATTAGTTTAAAAGTGTTGAAATCCTCCACTTTCCATAACATGCTCTAGAAGAAGTGCTAAATCTTAGATAGGTACTCAACGTTTAGATTTAACAAAAAATGCCGAAGTAGAGTACCTAAGTCTTCTATCGTTAGAACCTACTAAAACTGTAAATTATCTAAGTATAGATTTGGAAGGACACTAAACGTAAAATAAAAAGAGATCATGTGAGCTTTCTATTTGTTAGCGGAATTGAGTTGTTAATGTATATTAAAGCGAGTGCGTTATTATGTTTGGTCAGTCATGTATCTGCAAGAAGGACCAACCTTACCAGTTTTATGGTTGTTCCAGCCTTTTGGACGCCGAGGACTCTTCGCAGGCCGCACTCGTCCTACCACTTCGCCTGCGCCTCCCGCTTCCAGCCAGGAAGAGGCCAGTGCAGCGCCTTCCAGTGAAGCACCAGCGCCAAGGTACGACCTTCACATCTTTACAATATAATTTTTCAAATAATTCATCTCTAAATTCCAGGGACATTGTTGAGATGATATAGGCTTACGTACCCACTAAGATACTTACTAAATAACCTCTCAGTCCAGTTTGAGTGCTTTATGCACACTTGTGTGTTGTAATAAACAGGAAAAAATCGTTTATAAATAAGTTAATTTAGTTAGGGGAGACCTTAGCCCAACAGTAGGACGAAACGAAATAGGTTAAATAAATAGGTAAGTGTCCTATATGAGTAACCCTAACAACGTTTACTTTCACCATATAAGCTCAACTTAAAATACATAGGTACCTATCTACTATTTTTCATATTATAAGATGCACGTCAGGAATTCAAACTCACGATGGTCTGATTGAAAGTTAGTATGCAACTCCTAAAGTCCTCGGATCCTCATTTTTTTGAAATCCAAGTAGGTCGTTACCCACATTCCACAATCCGAGCTGTCAATCGATTAGAAAACACTTAGCAAATCATGAAAAAAATGAGGTCAGCCATGATCCGTGAGATGATGTATCTGATGCATAATCGCCTATCATGTCAGCCATTGTTTCATTGTTGCCACACAATCGGTTTATGCAATTGTTTACTAGGTCATTAGTTCAGCTCATAACATTGATTAGTAGGCAGGTATGCATGTAGCTAGAGGGCATGTAAGTAACAATCTATATACTTTTTGTAGAAAGTTTTTCGGTGAAGTGACAGAAATCTCAAATAAATACGAAAAAAAATTGCAACTGTAGGTTCATCTAAGCCGGTTTTCCCTATAATTAATTTGGAATAGAATATGAATGTTTCCGGATTGAAATTTTTTGTTACAGAATAATGTTCTCCACACTTTTTAGTGCCCGATACATAAAAAAAAATTTCCATTATGCAGCAAATTGGATAGATGTCATGCATATTTTAAAGGTATTCGAGGCCGATAACTCACACATAATGAGCGAGACACTGGACATTGCGGTGTTATTTTATAAACTAGTCCAATGTAAAATTAGACCACCTTTCATTGTGCAAAGCGCAATAGTTTAGAGGTCAGCGCTATTGTTGATAGCGAGACCCTGTTGGCGGTGATTGTTGTTACTTTTATTATTATTATTACTTACATGAACACATTATAATACGTAGGTGCCTATGCTAAAAGCTGTAGAAAAAAAACATCGTAGAATTGTTACTTTCGATTAGGTATTACCATCAACAGAGCAAATTTATAAATACCTAACTATTTTATTCTTGGAATCGCAGATGATTTATGAAATGATATGACCCTCCTAAAGAATATACGAGTATGAGTAATCACAGTTGGTCCTTTACGAAGCCATACCTTGAACTTCAAAATAAATACCTAGGCGTACGTTAATTTGGTCCTCCACCTCCACTGCTAAAAATAACATCAGCAATTAATGCCATTTAACTTGAGCGCAGATTATGTTTTAATGATTCACGTCCCAACCAAAGTACGAATCTAATACAATGTGAATTGGAAGAGTCTAAATTGAAAATTCTAGTAGGTATGAATCTAATTAAAAAAATCTTACGAACCATCTTTATGAGAAAAGTAAATTCATAACCCGTTCATAGTTTTTTAACGTTTATGAAGGGCCGTATTTAACTAGTACCACAGATTCTAGTACTAACGCTCGCGATAGCACAGGTCTACGACAATATCCAACTTCCTCGGTTAGAAAATAGATAGAGGCCTTACGAATACTTGTAGTCTGTTGAGAGGAGTTGTTGACGACATTTGAATTTAAATGAATGAATGCCTATAGGAGCCGTCTTCGTCCTGGACTAAGACGAGGCACGACCACCACCACGACATCGAGCGCGCCCGAGGACGTCACCTCGCCTAACGCCTCTGGAGAAGTCTCTGAGACCACAATCGCACCGGCCAGGACTCTTGGGTAAGGGATTAAATCTCTCTATTTTTTTTACATGTTTAGCTTTTAGGGCCCTAGATTTGTGTAGTATCTAGTGCCTGAAAATGTCATAAAAATCGTGTTAGAAAAACGTTCAGAGTTGTGATGGTTTACTGAAACATGCAAAGGGTATTTGGATGCCGATCTCATTTTTGAACGAATCGTCTTCGTTATTATCAAATTGAGTTGGTGCTCTGTAGGTCCTTTTTGTTAACATCTAATGTTACCTAATGTTACGCAATCATAACTAAAAGGATTTCTGTGCAACTGGCCTTTGCCTAAAGTTGTTTGAAGTATTTTATTGAACAATTGCATGGTTGACAGTCGCAGCCGGCCAGGCCTGAGACCCGCATCTCTTCGTCCCGGGCCAAGGTTGAACCTGCGACCAAACAACCGTCTGCGGCCTTCCAGCGCCGCTCCCGCCGAGACCTCGGAGGCACCTGCAGAAACCTCTGCTCCTGAGGCTCCGTCTACAGATGCTGATGCTGAGGTAATTTTATGAACTTTTGCCTGCCATTGTAAAATTTTAATTATTAATTGAATACCTGAAATAAATAAAAAGTTAATTTACAAAAAATCTGCTGGTATGCCCATACAAAAAAGAAAATAATGCAGAGCGTTGTTGAAATATAATTCAACGCCTCCTACCTAGACAAAAAAGTTACAAAAGCAACTACCACGCAACCCCTTAACCTCATAGTTTAACTAGCTAAAGCAGCCAAACTACCACCCAGTGCAGTGTCTAAAGGTATATAAGCAGCATTATTGCGTGTTTTCAAACGCCATCTGTGTTCAGGTTTCGTCACCAGCTCCAGCGGTGGAGGCAGGTCGAGGAAGCCGCCTGCGTCCCACTCGGCTGCAGCTAGCTCCGTCGCCGAAGCCACGCGTCGCCGTCGCTGTACAGCCGCGTCGTCCCAACCCTCTGCTTAGGAGGAAACCTTCCACTGAGGTGAGACACCCTTTACATGTTTAAGTACTTGATGATTATAGCGTCAGGGTAGGTACTGAACATACAGACATAGCCTGGGACATTGTTAGAATAGAGTTTACTTTGTTAACTTCTCAACGAAATCAGCTAAACAAGAGGTGTAGGTAGGTAGTCTTTCTTCAAACTCGTCCTTGACAAAATTTGAATCTCGTAAAAGTCGTTACCTATGTTCAAATCAATCAATTTAGGTTGGTAAGTACATTAAGGCACCTACATTTAGCTATTATAATTCCGAAATCCATGTCTGCCTGCTAGTAGGCTAGTTGATTCGATTCAAAATCGATATAAGTAAGTATAATAAATTATTGCAAGAGAATCTGCACCCCTCTCAATGTTCATTCTTGCAAAGATTGAGTAGCTGGGTTGTTAAAACACTTTCATTACAATTTTACAGCTTCATAAAATTATTTAATTACTTCACTTGGTAAATTACGAGATGTTACGTTTAGGTAATTTTAAAATTCATGGGTGATAATGATAACATCTAATTGCGAACCAGGTCAGTAAGAACATGTCGGGATAAACGCAATAAGTAGGTTATTTTAGTTAGGAATGAATTCAACGATAATTTTAAATTATAATTAATTTACAATAAATAAGTAAGTAAATAAATATCCTTGGACCTATGACATTCCTCTGACTTATTTGACGGTTATTTTCTAGGCAACCACAGAAGCACCGAAGAAGACATCAGCCGAGTCAGTAGAAGAGAGCACAGCATCAGCTGAGAAGGCTGAAACAGAAACAGAACCTGCTGTATTGGAAACGACGCCTGCGCCGCCATTGAGAGGACTGGACGCATTGATCGCGCGCCGCCGCGCCGCCGGCCCGCGCCCAATCAGACCTGCCCGTCGGGCCTAGATATACCCTCACTCCGGATTTAGGAATAAACTTAGGTACTAGGACAAGGCTTACTCAACAGATCAAACCTTGAAACAAACGAAGGCTTATTCCAAAAATGCCCTGCGATGATTCCTTTCCAAGAGGGTTTTCGGACTTTTTGTCCAGAAATCCAGGAATCTTTTTATGTCTAGGAATCCTTTGCCGGTTTCCGTGGACCGTAAGTCAAAGGGAATTTGACATAAAGTCAAAAAATCTCCTTATTCATTTACTTTGGTTGATTTTATAAGATTTCCTCCTGACGCTGTATAAATCATCTAGATGCAAAGGTCTGAATTTTTTATGAAGTAGGTAGTTACAAACAACTAGGTACCTAAACTACCTAATTCCTAAGCCATTGGCTATCGTTGTATTCTACATTTGACACAAGATTCTCTTTATGGAACTTGCTTGCTCTAATGGATAATGATGTCACACAGTGCAAGAAGCGCAATCTGATTTTTAGTAGGTAGATTATAAAAGGTTTGGATGGCATTGTTTACAAAACATCCAATGTTGAGTCCTGTAGTCCAGTAAAACTGCGTTCTTTCATTTATCACTCCATTCTACGCTTAGTCGACAGTCGACTTCTCTAAGTTTATCATAAATCTGGTTTTGATAAAGTTGCCTCTTAATCAATCAATATACTTTTTATTTAAAAGTATGATCTTGAATTAAATTTACTGCCAATCTTTCAATTAATTTGAGTCAACTTTATAGGACAAACTAATGATAAAAACTATGCTAACATTGTCTGATGTTATACGAGTGAATTGGTAAATAAGAGGGCAAGTTATGAGATTCATTGGTTCGACCTTCCTGAACTCTCGTATCCAAATGTTGTATAATAATGATTCAAACATCAGCTATACTTAGCATATAATTTTGTCATTAATCTTAGTCAATTTACTCCCCAAACTATAGACCTAAGGATTATTCTTTTCAAAATTTGATTTTCGTTAATGATTTATTTAAGTAAACACCAATAGAGGACGTTTCTTTTGAATACTTGTGTACATAGTAGTGATAGACATTGTGTTAAGTCTGCTTTTAAACAGAGAAGACCAAATTTACTAATTAAAAACTTCCATCACTGAATATAATCAATTTTCCCATTTGTATGTAATCAGCTACTCAGTGTATCTTTTAATAGATAAAATGTTCAACAAAACTGTAGCCATCATGCTTTAGTACCTATGATTTTGCTATGCAACACATGACATGCCAAAACATCAAATCGTTTGTAGGTGTCTAACTTCACTGATTTGAGAACAAAATTATACTCAATTATTTTTATTTATTCTAAGAAAACTATGAATAGGTAGCCTAGTGAAGTCGTATATTGTAAGTAACATCAACATTCCGATTCGTCTTGTTTGCTGAAGCACTGACTTGTAGTGCCATCGTGATATGTTTTGTATCTTTCATAAGTGTGATAATAAAATTAAAATTAAGATTTTAAAGTTGGAACTGATTATTTTTCGTACCTTAACCTTGTTATTTTAATATTAGAATGTATCTATATATGTATATATATATGTGTAATTTTAAAATTATTTTAATATTATCAGATGCGTTTTGAATAGACCTACACGCAATAGGCCAATTTAAAACCTTTACATATAAGTAAATAAAAATAGATAAGGTTGTGTTGTTTAGGTACAACTAAAAGTAACGCAATAGTGTGTGCGTGAACCAATCGCTCTTATCATAGAATCATCCATTTGATTACAGAATATTATCAAAACAACACATCTGTTTTTGCACACAAACAATGTGCGCAAAATTTCTTCTTTATTTTTAGATACCTCCTAAAAACCGTCCTTTGTTGTCATATTATGTCACTTCTATCTACAAATAGGTCTACCTACAATACTCAGCTATTGTTGGAATGAATTTGAGGACATGACGTTCACAAATTAATTGCAAATTAAAGATTTGCTCGCTGTAGTAGGTATCTGGATTTAGCTGGTCAGAACAACTTTTATTAGGTAAATTTGATAACATGGTATTGCCATTTCCTGAAGAAAACATTAAAACATTTTTATTTTGTTATATGAACAAGGATTATATTTACCTATACTTTCTCAATCTCTCGCGATCACAATTAATAATTTAAACAAATAACATACAATTAGGTAACTAAGTATTAAAAGAAACGTCGGTAATTAATATAGAAGTTTTATATTTATACGCGATAAAGTAGGTACCTACCTAGGTATGTCATGAAAATTTAATTTTCATAAAGAATATAAAACGGTTGTAGGATTTTTTTTTCTCGAAATTAAAATAGTTTTGGTGTTGGTCTTGTGTCACTAATCATGTCTTTAAATTTTTGGTTTTACTAATTCCCGATTAAATTTCCACTCGTTCTGTAGGTTGTGTAAAAATTAAAAGACATAGATACATCCTTAAAAACTTTCACGTTTAAAATATTAGAGGGATTTAAGGAAATAATACCTACCTGAACATAACACCTTTTTATACCTAGTGGCGATTCGGATGTCGCCAAAACTAAAGCGAAACTAATATACCTACCTAAGATGATGCCATCCTTTTTATTTTGAAAGGGGCGGCTTCATAGGTATTTTACTAATTTAGTTTAGTTTTGGCGACATATATTAATTCCTACCTACAGGTTAGGTACTTAGTAGGTACCTATGTGTTATCATAATCGAATTACGTATTTTGGTTCCCACTGGCTGAATCCAGATAGGTTGGTAAAAGTCACATAGTATTACGTTATTATAATAACATGATAAGATACTGAGGTGATGTCAATAATAATCGTAGATAAACCTATAGAAGGTGTTTATAACCTACATTCTCCTGAAGGTGTTCAAGGTAGCAAACTCCACCTTGGCTATGGCCAGGCCGAACCCTGATGAGTTCAATCAAATTTATGGCAAATATTGAATGATACTGATGTAACTTTGCGACCGGCACTGTCATGTCGACTCATAATCACGATGACTTTCGTTCATTGGCTGACACAACGAAGATAAGTAGCCAGTAGCGACAGTGTAAGTGAACACAGTGCTTTAACTCCAGCAATTGTTCTTGTCCACTCTTAAAAACAGTAACAATAGAAATAAAATTGTAAGGCCATGTACAGGCAAGTTAAAAAAATTCTACAGCAAACCTTTGATACCTACTAGAGAGAAGTTAAAAGCAAACAATTGCAACTGACCTGGATGATGAATTCAGGTACCTATATTGTAATTAGAAACATAGACTTTATTCAAAGTTATTAATTACTGAAAACTATTTCCAAAGCCTATAACCAAATGAAAATACGAAACAAGCTTTTTAAGTAAGTAAAGGTTCTTAATTACATGAAGCAAGAATTACAAAATACTGAAAATACCAACCAGACGACGACGCGACGTCCACATAGTTATTTTGTTTATTCTGTTTTCACAGAGGTTTCATGTCTGAGTTAGTGATACCTCCGGCTTTATAACGATGGTTTATTTTATTAATGGTATTTATCCCGTCAGAATTGATAATTTTAATAACAGAAAATTAGAAATTTAGCTCGTTTATTTTCTGTACTCTCGAGGTGCATTTCTGTTTTTAATAACTTCGAAGTTCGAGAATTAGAGATAAGTACCTACTTGGTACTTTTTAGAACAAATAATAGTAATCAAAATCGGTCTAATAATGACGAAAAAAACTTGCTACCTGATGTATAAAAAAGTTGGTGAATATAAAAAGCATTCCAAACGACTGAACTTGAAACAAAAACAGTTAGATACCTACAAGCTGTTTGTTTTATACCTGTTACACTAGCAGCTTCAGCACGTCCCGGCTTTTCACAGGTGTATCTACTAATGAAACTACCGGGATAAAATGTAGCCCACCATCCCGACAGTCCATTAAACACATCGGTAAAATAATGATTGAAATCGACTGAATAGTTTCGGAGATTACCTCCGTTAAACTATCAAACAAACAAACATTACCTATGGTATTAGTAGGTATAGATACACTACTGCAAAATAAATTATGTACTGTGTCATCAGGACAAACACCACAGAACAACACACAGTACCTATATAGGTACGAGCACGCTTCGGTTCGAGTCTCGCCTGTTTAGTTGGTGCCAGACCATTGCTTTGGCTTGAAGCTAACAGTATAGTCACTTGTGAGTACATTTTGTTAATAATTAACCATGAATTCATTTATCATTGCGCTGTATTAGTAGGTCACTATTGGTCTTTAGTCTCAAATAGATACATCAATAAGGTTTTAAAGTTTGTTTCATCAAATAATAACATCAAAAGCCTGTTTTCGAGATGTTGTTTGGTGAGATTGGCACAGATTTTTTATTCTTGAAACTCAATAGCGTAGGGACGTTGAGTTAGGCAGGAGTTATTGTTTTAGCATATACGAGTATTTACAGATTAATATTTAGTCACTTGATCATTGTAAGATTGTATACATTACCTTCTTTATAGGTGCATCTACAACTGAGATTACCTACTGTTTGCGAAAAATAAAAGAAAATCTACACAAAAGTTTCAAATTAAATGAATTACTTACCTATATTTAATAACTTCAGACCCGGTTAGTACTTAATATAAAAATGCTTTATCCCCAATTTAACTTTTAGAACATGAGAGCTTACGCACACCCTAAAATAAATGTATCTAGGTACCTACTTAAGTGCCTAATTATAGATCACAGTTAAGAATTTATCAACTTTTCCAGATATTACAATATGGTTGTTGATATCAAGTCAGTTCTGGTGGTAGATGGAGTGGGCCCCAATTGCGCCGAGATCCTTAACGCCCACGGCATTAAGGTCACCACCAAAGCCAAGATCTCCAAAGAAGAACTTTTAAAAGAAATCCCTGTGAGTATTTTACTAGTCTGAGCCTTCTTCCCTTCTTCCAATAATTTCAAAATTATTCGAAAAATTTTTACTAAAAAGGTTAAGACCTATCATAGAAGCTAAGAACCTCATCCCAGAGCATCAGTTTGGATTCAGAGAAAGACACTCAACCATCGACCAGGTCCATAGGATTACAAACATTATTGAAAGAACTCTAGAAGAAAAGAACATCTGCTCTACAGTATTCCTAGATGTGGCACAAGCTTTTGATAAAGTCTGGCATGAAGGCCTGATACTCAAATTAAGTAAAATTCTACCCAAACCGTATGTAGATATTTTACAATCGTACATAACGGATAGATTTTTTAGGGTTCGTCAAGAGGATGCCTACTCTGACATAAAAGAAATAAAAGCTGGGGTGCCACAGGGAAGCGTACTAGGTCCGGTCCTTTACCTTCTGTATACCAGTGACATCCCTGAACTAGAGAATAGTACTATGGCAACTTTTGCTGACGACACAGCTATAATGGCAGTTGGTAGTACTCATGCAGAAGCGGCAGAAAAGGTTCAAAACGCAGTCAATAAAGTATACGAATGGACAAAGAAATGGAGAATAAACCTAAATGAATCTAAATCAATTCATATAAATTTTACCAACAAAAAGGAGGATTACCATCCAGTATACCTTAACTATATGCCCCTCAGAGCAATTATCTTCCTTCATCCTCTATGATATGCCCATACCGCATGGAAATACAGCCAAGTATTTGGGAATGACGCTTGACGTAAAGCTACGCTGGAAAGCCCACGTCAAGAAGAAAAGAGAAGAGTTGGACCTTCGCTACAAACAAATGTACTGGCTGCTTGGAAGACAATCTGCCCTGTCAGTACATAATAAAATTATCCTATACAAACAGGTCCTAATGCCAGTGTGGACCTATGGAATACAGCTATGGGGCTGTACTAAAAAAAGTAACATCTCAATCATCCAGCGTTTTCAAAACAAAGTACTCAGGGATATCGTAAATGCTCCCTGGTACGTAAGAAATGAAGACCTACACCGAGACCTCAATATAGACTTCGTTGACAGAGTTGTACAAAAATACGCAGAAGCTCACGAAAACAGACTTCACCACCATGTGAATGTCGAGGCCATCCAGCTCCTCGATAACACAGACTTAGTGAGAAGACTCAAACGGACTAAACCATTTGAGTTAGTGTAGTGATAAGTTATGTGAAAGTGTTAGTGAATAAGTGCTACATAATATAAAGAACACAAGAACAAAGTGTCTTCCCCTTAAATAGAGACAGTAAGAAACGTGCTATTGAGCACATTCTTAATAATAAGCAAATCTATAAAACTAAGTCAAAGTCAAATTGCTCATTAGCCTACTTGGCTAGATTGTAATTTTAATAGTGTATAATAAATTACTTATTATGCTCTAATAATAAAAAAAAAAAAAAAAAAAAAAAAAAAAACTAGTCTGAGCGAATTACTATAGTTTCATAAATAAAATAAGCGTGTTACTGTTTTACAAATTGCAAAACTTGTTATGAATAAGTACATAGAGTTAACCCTTAATCTATTATTTTTAGAAACAGCATGTTTTTCGACAAAAGTCTTTTCTTATGCCACTCTGATACATTCGATGCGATACACAAATGCATTACTCTACCCTCTTTGACCTAACGAATGAATGCTCAATTGTATAAGCCGGCCGGCATGACAGAACATGGAAAAGGAACATCAACAATCATTTCATGACTAGAGACATAGGATTTGAACTTGTGGTGTGACGAAAATAACGAGAGAAATAAACTTGACAGGAAGTTTTAAAGGCACCCATAATAATGAAAGGATGAGGAGCATGCAGTTATATCATGATAATGACAAAAGCAGGAAAGAATGTCACGAACCTAACTTTATTTTTATTAGTTACTTGGTATTATTTCCTCTTTCCTTCTTCTCTGATTGGATCTAGGTGTAAAGGCAGCCCTAAGAAATTTTGGAAGGATTACGTAAAAGATGACATGAGAAAGAAAGGATTAAGTGCTGAGTTCAAGCTTATTTAGGGTTTGTCAATGAGATAACAATGATAATGTTGACCCTACTCCATGTAATCTGGGACATGATGATCTAGTTATAATAATTTCTTACACTTAGATATGTTTTATTTATTTGAACACAAGGAACTCATATAATTGCTAATAAAATTGCATAAATGTGGCATAATTTATTCCGAAGGCGTTATAGTGCACTCATGCACTGCATCTTATCGCGAGCAATTCTTCAATGACGAGAGTCACGAGGTTGTTGTCCTTTAGATACTTACAGAATTGTTGCTGAGCTTATATTTTTGTTCCATTTAACTTTTATTTCATATTTATTTTTGTATCAATACGTGATGATAATATATTAATAGAAGGTAAAGGCGCTTCTAATTTTGAACTATCTACCTAATCTACAGTAGATAACTAGAGGAACTGTAGAAAAAGTTAGATAAGCAAGATATCTTACCAAATTATAAAGATACTGGGGTGTCTGTAAAAGCAATATTATAGCATTTATAGGAGATTTATAATTATAATCCACTAGTACAGAAGAATGCTCCCGGAGAATGCACCTTTACAATGATTGAATCTGTTTTTAGATTAAGTTATTTGGTGTGTAATATAGTAGGTATTCATATTTTACCTATATCGTGATGTGATTGTAAATTATTCTCAGAACTATGAAGGGCTTGTGGTCCGCTCTGCCTCACAAGTAACCAAAGAGGTCCTGGAGGCTGGGAAGAAGTTGAAAGTGGTGGGGCGTGCTGGAGCGGGCGTCGACAACATCGACGTCGAAGCCGCCGGAAAGCTGGGCGTGGGAGTCATCAAGTAAGTCTCTCTGAAGACATTTTATAAAATAATGACGATGTTTTTTAACCGACTTCAAAAGAGTTCGAAGAAGTTGGAATACCTACTCTTAAAGAGGTCTCATGAAAACGTAAGAACAATGCACTCTAAGGGCTTTTAAAATCCTCCCCAGACTCTGGTCTAACCCCCACAACTGACACAATTCAATAATTCGATCATAGCATAGGTATGATACAGAGCCATCTCGGAATTTGGATATGAGAGTGTTAGGTATAGGAAAAATTGTACACAAATTGTACCGACTAAACTGTAGTGCAATTCAAAAAATTGTAGGACCATGCTATAGTTTCTGAGTTATAAACACACGTTTTGGTTCTGCTGGAGAGCATGCTCTCTGACAGAACCTACATAATATGTATAAATACTTACTTTCCTCAGTGCTCCCGGTGCAAACGCGATGAGTGCTTGCGAGCTGACCTGCAGTCTGGCACTGTCACTATCCCGATACGTGGTACCAGCAGCCAGCGCATTACGCGCCGGTCGCTGGGACCGAGCACTCTACACCGGCACTGAAGTCAACGGCAAGACTCTTGCTATCCTCGGCCTGGGGAGAGTTGGACGGGAGGTCGCTATCAGAATGAATGCTTTTGGAATGAAGGTATGTGAACACCACCTTCGATAAATAAGTTGAGTGCATTGGCAAGACCCTACACATCCTCAGTCCGGATGAAAAAGAGACTGAAACAAGTTTCAGTCAAGTACAAGTACAAGTACCTATCTAGCACTTTGTGAAACTGATTTCCTGTTCCTAAGACACAGCATTACTTAGGTATAGCGAACCATGTAGCATGGCTAATACCACAACATTTGGTTTTAATTTAGTTGATGTTTATTCTTAGAAAGGCCTATTTCACTGAATCAGGATGCAATTTCTTATTATGGGACAGAAAGAGTAATTCTGGAATAATGTGAATTAAAAGGCAATCGTATTCATGACACTGCGTGGGATGACCAAGGATTTTCATTATTTTGAAATTGAATTATCATTGAACATTTATATTTCAGATAATCGGCTACGACCCGTTCATTACCGCTGAGCAATGCAAGGAATTCCACGCTACGAAGATGGAGCTCGATGAGATTTGGCCTCTGGCTGACTACATCACGCTGCACACGCCTCTCATCGCTTCAACCAGAAGTAAGCCTATCTTTTCTTGCATGTCAGCATAGGTGGATGAATGAGTAAAGGTAAACCCAAGAAGAGATGGAAGGACTGTGTTAGAGATACATTTATGCAAGAGCTTAGAAAAAAGGGCTCAGATAATGGCTGTTAGACAAAAATGAAAGAAGACTATGAAAGTACCTACATATTGTCCAGATTCAGGTGGACCCGTGGACCTGATGTGCGACAAGGGCGGGAAGATGATGTTCTGTAAGACTAAAATTGATATAATATGATTCTCGTCGTTATTGTAAGTTCGTTTTACCGATGAAGTAGGTTTAGGTGTTAGGTTCCTTGTAATATTAATGAAATACCAATAAATAAATAAAATTAATAAATAATCCTTGTAATATTAATGAAATACCAATAAATAAATAAAATTAATAAATAACCTTAGACATTTCACACAGCTTCATCTATTCCCAAGCTAAGCAATTTAATGATCATTTTATGGTTACCAGATGACTGATATAATACATAGCCCATAGGTAAGATAAGTACTTATCTTAAGTAATTATTATTTCAGTCATCTGGCAGATTGCGAAAATCTCATTTACGTAAGTACCTACACAGATGGTACCTATAACAATCCTTACTTAGTTACAGTTTAAAGATTCTTTACAATAAAATTATTAGTTAATAGGTACACTCATTTAGGTAAGTAAGTAGTTACCTACTTATTTAATTTGTTGACTAGAAACTGCTATCATTACTTACTTATTATCTATTTTTAATGGAATTTTATGAATGAGAGTGGTGTGACATAATCTTATCTGATAAGATTTAGAAATATTTTTTTTTGAAGTCGATACCAGGTATGTAGTGCTTGATGTAAGTCTAAACGTGAAACACAAAATAACACCACTAGGTACTTGCTTTAGAAAGGTACTAAAGACACAGTTAGAAGATATGATGCTTAGTTGTTGAATCCACAATTGTTTAATATCAAAAGGAAACAACATTTTTCACTACGATTATCAGAGCCCTCATCGGTAACACTAACGACTTATGTTTCAGACTTCATCAACGCCAAGGTGCTGTCACAATGCAAAAAAGGAATCAAGATCATCAACGTGGGTAGAGGAGGACTCATCCAGGAACGAGACCTACTTGACGGTCTTCAGTCTGGCCAGGTAAAGTCCAAACTGTTTTTCACATAAATCGCCATTTTGTGCAGGACATGATTTTATTATAACGTAGTGATTATATTCTCTTTGGATTTTATTTATATGCCTAACTTATATCTAATGATATATCACATTACGTTACGTAGGTACCTACTGGCTCGCCAGAACACGGCGCCTTAGCATTGCCTGCAGGTTGCTACAGGTCTGTGTTTTATGTTCAGGTTGGAGGCGCAGCTCTTGATGTCTTCGAACAGGAGCCTCCGACGGATCCCCTCACTCTGGAGATCATCCAGCACCCTTCAGTCATTGCCACGCCACATCTCGGTAAGATAAGTGTGATACGACAATTTTATAAATAATCTTTTTATTTCTTTGTTATTTTACTTAGAGTTCTTTAAGTTATTTTATTATAAAATAATTTTACATCACACATAGGTAGTAGTAGCATAGTGTAGACAAAAATAGAACAGAAATGCACTCTAACCTTGTTTTCAGTTCCGTGGAATTACGTTTTTTCCAACTTTAAAAAGGAAAGAAGTCTCTGTGTAACAGAAGACACGTAAAAAATATATGAAAATCATTCACCACATGTACATAGTACTCCTAGTAACACAGATGTAATTGTTGGCTCGGTCACCTCTGACCAACAATCAAATCGGTCACACACAAATTGTGACATCCAAATTGTGACTGTTCAGAGCGCAGGCTCAGAAAGTCCCTAAATATACAATCTATCAAGAACGTCTATAGCTGCGTTCGCCAGGCTTCGCCACGATCGCTTCAAATCACAGATTACCTAAGTAAGTACTTGAAATTTATACAACCACAAGGGCATTGATAACACGTTTGTTGCAGGCGCATCAACGAAGGAGGCGCAGGTCAGAGTAGGCTCTGAAATCGCCGAACAGCTTGTAAACTTGGTGCGGCCTGGCACATTCTCCACGCCATTGGCTGAGGTCACTCGTGTCTTCAACAACTGAATCATTCACTTCTTGATACTTACAAGGAAATCAGCGAAGCTGTATCAGTTGCAAAGAAATAAAATTGATTTCTATAATTTAGATAAACTGATAGTGTAAGCAGTGGAGCTATTCAACTAATGTAGAGTTTTTGTACCTAGCAACTCGATTATTAAGCCGATAAATATATTCGTAAATCTAATTGATAAGGTGTTGCTAAGTAGTACCACAGATTATTTTATCTGTGGTAGTACCTACCGCTATAAATTATTAAAATAAATATTGTCACAGCGCGTCTAGTCCCAAGCTAAACTTGCTTGTGTTATCGTCACTCAGATGTCTATGATAATATACTAATTAGGTATACCTATTTTTTTTTTATGTAAACAGGTAGGTGTGCAACAACTTACCTATAATTATTAAAGTGTAACCTACCTATTTCTGAGTAACACATGGTAACACTAGCTATGTTTAGCTTGCTTTGATGTTGCTAGCAGATTATATGCCTGGTTTACGATGTTTGTCAAGATTGCTTATGATTTTCACGCCGAGAGGCTTTTCGGGTCATCTCCAACGAGGCGTGGAAATGCTGTTGCAAATTGCTACTTGTATGAAAATAATAATCTGTATAAGATTCGTTTGCATAAATATAAGTATTCCTGTAAAATCATAAGACATCCGTAAGTTGTCGTCTCACTAATAAAGCTATAAGTAATAATATGCTTGTTTTTTTTTAATTTTTTGTTTAGTTGCGTGTAAATTTTACAAAATACCAGTCAGATCTCGACAATTGTCGGCAGTTAATCAGTTTTAGATAGCGCATTGAGAACGATAAAAGGCTATTTTTCATTACCATTATGCCATCAACTATCTTTCGGGTAGCGACGGCGTAGCTATAAATACTAACTAGATACTCAAAAATAAATAAAAGTCTTTCTTAATTATATTATTTTATTTAAAAATACTTAAACATAATTTACAAAAGTATAAAAATCCTTTCTAGAGCAATTTAGGTTAAACTAGGCTTTGTGGGTTCTGTATAATGATGGAATTTCACTTACGATAGTAAACTTAATATCGACTGAACTGTTTTTACAAACTATAAAGTATTTTTGTAAACAATTTTGCATAAATACAGTCGACATTTGTACTTTGTAAACACGTTAACGTGTAACGTGGGTTAACTATAAACAAGTCTATAAGTTTGATGCATGGGATATCCCATATATAGCAAGGGAGGTAGGGTAAGGGAAGGGAAGGAATGTAGGGGAGGAGGGGTTTAGTTGCTTCCTCGGCGAGCGAAGGCTCGACCGCTGCGCACCGGCGTCGGCGGCGGCGCCGGTGCATCGCTGTCCTGCCCGTCATCAGGCTGAATGGATCGCGTAGCGGCTGTAAACACAATCCTCATTGACAAAACACATAAAAAATGAAATACCGACTGGGTTCGAAATCATAACAACTGCAGCAGGGTAGTAAATACAAAAATTTTGACGGTCAACTTAACAAAGTTTCCTTGATACACTGGCGACCTCCATGCCTATTATGGGTTCTTGTATGACGAGATATAAAGCTAATCGATTTGGTCGTCGCATTTCCGTAATTAAAGACCTTAATTATGCTGGGAAAAGCAAGGTAACTGCCAAAAAAGTATTTCTATAAAAGGTAAGGCATTCGACGCTAGCTTTATTTGACAAGAAAAAAATACTAAATTGTTGAAGATGACTGAATTGAACATAGTAAAGTTATTGTATGGTAATTGTATATAAAATTATTATCAAAGAAAGTAAAACGATAAATTTCATCAGTCTGTGACAAATTACAACCTTTAAACCCTTCTCTAGTGATATTGTAAGCTAAAATAGCTGATACAGTGAAACTGAGATGCCTATTTTATCACAGACTCCTGAAAAACTCAATTTACAATGGTCATTTTTCAAACAAACTTCCGAACAATTATTGTTATCCAATTAGGACTATGTTTGGTCTGAGTCAACCGTCGTCTGCTCTAGAAATATCTGACCATTGGAAACCGACCGAAAAGAAGAGAGACAGACAGGTAAATACAAAAAATCTGTGTACCTATAAATGAAGGTGGTGGTGATTACTTACGCCTACCAAAGCGCCCTCGGCTCGGCTTGCTAGGCGCGGGCGCAGGCACTTCCTCATTCGTGGTCTCTTTGGCTGGTGAGTTGGAGAAACCAGCGCGTTTCTTATCTATAATGGGTGACAATGATTGTGATATGCAGACGAACAAGAGAATATACAGAGCCATTTTATTGGATACAATTGGTGTTTTAGCGTTAAGATTAAACTGTAAGAGCAATTTCTTACACGTGCGATCCGAATCTAAATTCGTGAAAATACGTTCCGGAGGCAATTAAAATATCTGAAGAGAACTATTGTCTACTTGATGTCGATGAAATCGACATACTATCATATCAATTTCAATGAATCCATTGGATAACGAATGCTAATGAAATATTTTGTATTTTTTAATTGACATGAATAGTATTCTTGATACGCAACAAAATCACCCTGTAATTCAAAGATAAGAAATACATAAAAGGAAAGGAAGTAAGATAAAGTATAAGAGAAGAGGTATTGTGAAATAAAAGATTCATAAACATGCAATTAGAAATAAAATACTTAACATATTTTTTGTATAATAAATAAGGTAATGAATAGTGGCTGATCTGAAAATGCTGATTTTGAGTTGTCGAAATGATGTTTGAATTTGATGGTGAAATCATCGTTATAATTTTGAATAATGTCTAATGATGTAGGTACATACTGTTGTAGTTAGATTTGGCAGACTCTACGGGAGCTTCGGGTGCCGCTGCCGACTCAGAATTAGAGTGACCGCGAGTTTTGGCTGAAAACGAGCAAATTTAAAAGAAATATCATCATTCAGGTTGTTCATGGAATGCTCGACGTATATTTTCACAACAGGACTTAAAAGCCACTGTTCATTACCAAATAGTTGAATGTTATAACAAGTTCAGATTGAAGAACAACATTTGTTTTAAGAAGCACGGAAGAATTAGACAGAATATTTTATAGGCAAAATTATAATATAGAGTCCTTCATAAATCGTGCTATAGTACGAGTATATATTGTGGATATAGCTATAGTGTGGATAAGATAGATTTGTGTTAATTTTAGAAGGAATACTTCCAGGAAAGGCTATGGTTTTGTAACTGTATGGTGTACCTTCGAGGGCTTGCTGTCTCCTTTTCTTTAGTGTCTCGAGCAGATCGGTGTTGCTGCGGAAAGGTCGAACACCAGCGCCGACGAGCTTCTTTCCTTCAGTGGAGGAAGGCGGTGCCTCTGAAGAAGGCTCTGTATCTTCAGCCTCGTACTCAGCTTCATCCTCATATTCCACTTCCTCCTACAAAAAAACGCTTGTTTTCTCTCTTGTATCGTTATCATTTCCTAGAAATAACGGGTTTTACTAGTTTGTTTGGTAATCCATTAAGAAATCACGATGGATTTCGGATCTCTGAGAACATTATTGTGTTGCATAACGAATGTATTAGCGCTCAATAGTAACAAATGCAAACGCTTGCCTGAATCAAAGTGTTGACAGACTAAATATCTAAATTTCCTTATAGGCATGACCAGCACTTAAGTAATAAGCAGCTTTCAATTGGTAATTTTGAACCAGTTTGGTTACTCTCGTGCATGATCTCAGCGGTAGTCGGCAGACCGAGCTCAAAATGCAGGTAGAAATTCCGCAAACGAAAGGGAGGTCTCTCAAAGGTCAACTATGAAGGTGACCGGAGCATCGCTCGCTCGCCCTACTTGCCTTGAACCAGATGGTACCAAACCAACTGACACATCATATTTGCGAACCTTCGATAACGCGATAACAGTGTGATGTCATCTAAATTACCTATTACCTACGAATAGTGAAACCTTAATTAAGTCACACATACAGTCCTCAATAAGATAACTTTAAACTCAGCGTGGGATCCAAAGTACCTATGACTGATTTATCCTCAGCATACAATTATGAATATTGCCTACTCACTTAATGATTAATATTCGTATAGGTAATTCCTTAGTAAGGTCTGTGGTAAGGTATAGGTAAGTACTATAGTTATCAATTTTAACCTACTTAGAAAAAAATGATTGTACGTTATATCTACCTATTGTAGCGTAGAAAAGAAACCATGACAACGAATTGTTTGAAATAATGAAAAGTAGCACACAAAATAGACCAAGAATGTTTCTTTAACTAAGGAGCTTGTAAATAAATAATTAATGTAGCTTGCGTGCAATCAAGCGAATATCTTAATGGAAATCTAAGAGTCGTTCGGGTCATAAAGATATTAGGTACAATAAAACGTTACATAAGCAATATGTCGTTAAAAGTGCGCTAAAGACAATTACAATGACGATTTTGTACGCTTTCCAATCACTTACCCAATTGCCTATTGTTAAGCAAATTAATTAACGCAAAGCTTGTTACGTATTACACAAACAACGTTTTTTTAACGTCCTCGTAACACAGCGTGGGAAACACACGTGACAAAAAATCTGTTACAATTTAAACTGCAAGGGTTTTTAATATAAAAGAGGCACGTAGTAAGGTAGGTCATTTTTATTTGGAAGTGTCTTTGACCATTATATTAATACAAGGAGGATCTGGAGATCGGAGCGGATGTCTCTTCACCTTGAGGATAATGTCATGAACCTGTATTATTTTAATTATCATTAAACATATCCACGCACCGCTCACTGTAATGTCTTATGACTAACTCTGATGACAGACTTTTTAGGCCGTCTAGTGGCCTCCGTCATGGTTTCTGCAGCACGTCGCCTAGTAGTGAGAACCTACTTGGCCACGGCCCTAGTTTCTAAACAGTGAAGGAAATTGCTTGTTTCGTAACTTGCTATGAAAAACAGTTATCAAAATGGACCAAAATGGCCCTCTTGGTAATACCGTGGTGGTTGGACCGGGATTGGGCACATGGAAGAAAAGCCGGGACCGGCGTGCCCTCTGGAGAACCGCAAGAGCGCAGGACAGACAGAAGAGAAGTAAGACAAGGACTCGTCGCGGACAGGACGAAAGGTAAAGCGTTGGACTCCTGCCGAGTCCCTTCTGCATGTTTTGCGTCGCGACAGTTCTATACATTTGTATAAAACAGAAGCGGTAGAGACAAATGTCCGTGCCCCGTCTACATTTGTATAAAACAGAAGCGGTAGAGACAAATGTCCGTGCCCCGTCTTCGTCTTACGCTCACTGGGTAGTCTGATTATCCATGTTATGATACTCAATGTCTTGTCCTGATCTGAACTAGATCGTGCCGATCAAAACACGTAGCAACGCCCTATTAAGAAACAAAGCCTTAAAATTATTTTGTAAGAATTCATGCCTCGACAATAACATGATTCTAAAAACTCCTTTCACCTTATCGATTATTTTACCATAACATGTTATGACATTAGTAGTTATAGTTGTAAAGTACGAAAAAAACGTAAATTAGGTTTAAAATTCTATTTTAAACCAGATAAACGTTATCTAAGAATCATTGAAAGAATTAGTTAGTTTTTTTTTAATCTTTTAGTTAGAGTTATATTATGAAGGTGAGTGAAAATAATTATGATTTGATACTTTTAATCATCAGTTTTACCTGATTCCGGATCATAAAATATTTTTAACTAAATATTTTAACTTCATCTCAGTGCACTGCGCACTGAAGATGTAGCAGAGGTGCGAAGTGTATAAAGTGTATAAAGTCTACATTAGTTTAGAATTTAGATAGTTATCCATACATTGCTCGTGGAATATATACATATAAGTATATCTCTTTATAGGTACCTACCTATAAAGACTTATCCGTCCCACAACCGCAACAAACTTAAGTGTATTAAATTTTATGCAATCTTTGACCCAATTACGAACATATGAGCAGTTGATTTCGCATCTCGTTTCCACAGTTGGCACCTTGTCCACATTTATGAATTTTTCATTTTTTACTACAAAAGCGTGTCAAGGAATCTTTTGGTGAATAAAATAGCAAGAACGTCAGTTCTTGTTATTTTATGTAGGTACCAAAAGATCTCCACAAGTATCGCTTTAGAACTGGATACAAGACTAGCTGGCTATATGCTATTCTAGAGACCTCCAAACAAACAATATCTAGTTCAATATATTATCATTAAAACTGTTACTGTTTGTAAAAGTTTCAATGTGATAGAAATATCATTAAAACCTATTTAAAACAATTACTTGGATAAGTACCAGTTTTACTATAAAGTCCGCGTAATTACGACACACAGGCGAAAAAAGATCGTCGAGCCATGGTGACACACAGGGCAAAGGTCGTCAAGCCATAAGTGTACTTACTTGCACCTGTGCTTGCACATCCATCCCAGATAGCAACTAACCTGTGGAGCCGGTGTGGTGGTGGTGGTGGCTTTGCCTCGAGGGTTCTGTCCTCTTTTAAGGAGCGCTCTTGCAACAACGGGCCGTTGTGGCGCCTCATCATCCTGAGCACACGCCTGCCATGCTACGCAAGCCAACAAAACAAATCTGAAAAGAAAATTCGAATACAATAGTAGCTTATAGTAGGTATTTGTAGTATCTTCAGAAAAAAGGCACACTTTTATTTGCATCTAAACCGACTACAACAATACATTTTGAATAGGCAGCTATAGTTTTGGTTTTTATTAAATGGTAGGTACTCGGAGGATTACACGGAACTAAACAGGGAAGACCACTATATACCCATAATGTATCTAAGTAATTTAACCAAGGAACCAAGGAACGATATAATTAATTTCAGGGTGAGTATTCTTGAGGCTAACTTTAGTCTAAGTATACTTGGTGAGTATACTTAGACTAAAGTTGGTATTCAGATTTCATACTCAAGTATGGATAATGTCTGAAGCGGTGATTTAACTAGATTGGTAGTTAATGGTAGGCATTTTGATTATTACATTACAATAGAACTTAATGGAATTGAAATGATCATAACAAAACATTAATTTCTCATTAGGATTAAAGTACAATTTGAGGCTTCAATAATTTTTGGCGCTAATTATTCAACTATTCTAAGGTTTAGCCTAAAACACGTTTGCCTACTTATTTTATATTTTTAACTATCCAAATTGTAGGTATATGATGTTATTCGAATTAAATATTTCATGTTGACCTTGACTTTGATTTGGAGATGTTGAAACAAAAACAAGAATCACGTTGTTACTAAATGTTTTAAACTTTTAAAACATGCCGGATACGATGCAGTGTTCGCCAATGTTAGATAATCGTGATTTTACAATACTTAGAACCTAATATTGGTAGGTATTTATCGATGAATTTTTTTTATAAACCGACGACCTCTGTGGCCAGTGGATCTCGCACACGACGCAAGAGGGTCGATCAAAGCCGTGGGACTTAGTTAGTCCATGCCGTGGGACAAATGTTTGTTCTGCAGATATTCTGGGCGTTCTTCTATCTCTAATTATGTGGATGAACGCGAAACTCCTGAACAAATTTGGCAAAAACTTGACATAGAATAACACAAAGTCTATATTTTATTCAGGTGTATATTTTATTTTAATCAAATTTTTTAATCACGCAAGCGAAACCGCGATTATGCTTTTTATACATTTTGATAATATATTTTTAATACAATGGAATGTTAATAATATGTAGTCAATTCTGCATACATATTAACCAGCTGAAAATGTCAGGGATACAGATAATACCTATGCAATTTATCATTACGTCAAATTTTATAACTTGCAACTATTTTGTTATTCAAAACACAACTTTAGATAAACCAAAGTAACAGAGATTCGAGTGCCACAAGCAGCCGTCCTTGTGTGCAATTTGAAACTGGATCAATAATACTAGCCCTAAATCAAATTCCGACACTATCACAACCATAATCACTGACGAAATGTCTCTCCTCGTTGGGCTTCACAAAAAGCTCGAGATCCGAACTTCATTATTTACAATTTAAGTTTTAAAATTGTAATAAAATTTTATAACATTCTCTAATAGATACCAACATAAAGAAAATGTAATATTATGATCACGACTGTATCCCAGGTAGCTGTAGACATTTCTTTCAGATCTTTTTTAGATACCAACAATCAACATGTTGTAGGTAAATTATTTTTTAAGAATTTAGGTGAACCGGTAGTAACTGTGTAAATGTCAAATAGTCTAGTGAGAGCAAGGTTAAATGAGTCCTGAAATACTCGCAGCATCGCAGTGCCGATCACCTGCACCGCGTGTAGGAGAGGCTGGCAGTTCTATGACATGGTTGTGTTGTGACACTCTGCTCTGCCCGACAAAGGTCAGCTGCCGCTCTACTACCGATAGTTGAATAACAAGTCCGTACAGGGTCGCCTCAGGTGGACAGATCGATTCCGTATCCGCTTCCGACATCACACCGCAACACCTTCCTTTTGCTTTCTCTGATTTATGTAATATCTAAGACAGAATCCATATCCAATACTTCAGAGCCGAACAGCCGGCTACTACATTGCCTCTACATTTTTCTAGATCACTATATACTTGCAATATGTATATATCAATTACAATATGTTTACATTTCAAAAACGGATAACATTTTATTGTATGTTGATAACACTGCGATTGCATTATGTGAAATCTATTGTGAAAGGAGCTTCGAGCAGCGAACGCGAGCCTCCTGTTTGGCATGCCTGCCTATGCCTGAGTCTCTCGCGTGGAAAACAACAATTGCAATAAGAGTCACGTAGGAAAATGAGCAACTTTCTATGCTAGCAATATTTTATCGGCCAGTATGCGCGGGGTCAGTACCAATGTGTGATTGTAACCTCAAATCACATGAAGGTCAGTCGGGTAGAAACCAGAAGTGGTAAAAAGTAGACTGACCTCGCAGTGCAATGCGGTACTTGAGAAGCTGCATGCGACGCCGCCCGGCTCGTCGCCCGCATACCCCTCGGTTGTACACGTCGCGTTAGAGCCTGCCAGGCAGGACGCTTCGCCGAAATCGACATAAGACTGACACCATTTCACAACCTACCATTTCGCTAAATCATCTCGATCCCAACAGAAACAATGTCAAAGATCGAAAAAGATTACAACCGGTTACACCACAAGTCTCGTCAGATTCATCTGTGCCTGATAAGTTAGGTAACCCATGAGAAGCTTTCGCGTATGAATCTTCTCACAATTCAGCCTAGCATAAAACCACAGGTATGATTGTTGAGCAATCGACGATTGTTGTGAAAATATGACAACCTATGACCGAAACGACAATACAGGGGCATCATCGGAGATAATATCCAAAAAGTTACACTGTACATACATAATGCTTGTAGGGATGGGAATGATATTGGTTTCGAAGAGAAGTTTGAAACGCCCAGCACCGGCGCCGGCGGTTCTTCACGACTTATAGGTAAATGTCAATCGTCTGGTTGCACAACGATGTTTTATTACCATAAGACTGCATGTTTGCAGTAATGCCAGGGCGTTGAGTAAGGTGCAGGCAGTTTTAAGTACATCGTCCTACAATTCCTTTGTTATTCGTGTCATGAGCATATTATAATATTTAACGTAGAAAGTGAATTCGAAGAAAATAGTTATTTTCAATTCAATAAGCCGATACCTGCCAACCCTTAGAAAAAGAAGCGTGTTCAGTGTAAAACCTTTAGAAAACCTTTCGAATATAATCTTAGATATTGGACAAGTTCTTTAACCTCAACTAATAACAGTATTATAATCTGTATTTAATTGAGGCCAGCAAACTGGATGTAGACCTACCTAACTAATGGTAGTTACGTGCACTAAAGAATGTCGAATACCTACAAACCTAGCTATTGCAAAATGAACAAATCCTTATTATCAGATCTAACCTCTATATTAGGCTTACCTTCAGCATACTTTCAGCAGTTTTTCAAACAATTGCTACTCACTTTTACTTATTTTTTGTTTACTAGTGTAAGTTTTAAATAGTCAAATGATAATTCAAATATCAAGTTCTCAACGAAAAGCACAGTTTCGGAGCAAGACGCCGTCGCCACTTCTACGCAACTGGTTTGTGTTACGTACGTATAATACTATAAATTAAATCAGATTTAAATACATATTTGAATACTTATTTTCAAAACACTTAGTTTATGTAACCAAAGCACGTCTTAATGGTCTACTAATTTACGAGCTAAAGCCTGATGCACATACGGAGCTATATCACGCTGTATTCACATGCCAACTGTATCGTTTTTACATTATTTTCATAATTAACGATAAATTTAATCAAACTTGATATTTAATTTAATCAAAATGATTTTGACTTTATAATTATGTCATTTATACTAATGGTTAAAATGAGTAAATCGTGATGTTGGGTATATGGATCATAAAAGGTATTACCACCAGTAAGTAAACCTTAATACTATTTTTAATTATAGCGACCGACGACGCGGACCCGACGCGTCTCGTGATTGATGCCTTGGACCATTATACTCGTAGATGCGAATAGATGGTGGAGCATTGAATATAAAGTTTATGATAAACTTTGCATACAAAGCTCGACATAATGTAAAGCCACGAAGTTACCTACCTACACATGCTGTGTACAGGCGTTTACATAACGAGCAATCTTGTTATTTTGCTGTAAGAAGGCCCATAGCTAGGCAACCCATGGCTGTGCCTACCTTTCATCCTACATTACGTTACAACTGGATACTCCTTGATTGCGTCACAGTCGCCGTCTTCAAAACAATTTCCAATTATAAAGTTTATATTAAATAAATTCAACAATATTTTGTAACTAATGTTGCCTGCAAAAAATACTTTGTTGTTTTGTTTGCCCAAGTTTACGATTTCGACTTATACGTCAACTCGGCACTTTAAAACTCGGCTTTTCGGCCGAGTTGGTTAAAACGAAAAAACCTATTATTTCCATTCGTCAACTCGTCTTCTGACTTAATTAGGGAGCTAAAAGTACAGTCAAGATGAAAACTGTTATAAGAAAATATAAAAGAAAGACCGGATAAGATATAAAAATGTATATTTGAACGTTAGTCTGATTTAGTTATTACACAATAATCAACAATAAGTAACTTTTGAACATAAAAATAAAATACTATCATCATCATCATCATCAGCCCTTTTTATCAACCCACTGCTGGGCATAGGCCTCCCTTCGCGACTGCCATTCGCCTCGATCCTGCGCTAGCCGTAGCCACGTGCAAAAAATACTATAGGTATAGGTATATAGGTAACAATATAAATAGACAATTTTACTAAGGTACACACACTAATCAACATTTATTAACACATAGAAATGAGTAATATTCTAGTTTATTAAATAAATTTTAGTTTATTTCATTATATATAACAATCTGTGGTGAAGTTTTATTGCTACTACGGCTTAACATTGATGAAACATTAAAAGCGGTGAGCTTTGAAGAATTGGCAGTACCTACTTAAAACAAAAGAAACCTATTTTCTAAAATAGAGCGCAATACCATCGTACAATTTTTACTGCCTCACCTCACCTATTGTCAATATCGGCTTATCGCTGTCCTTTACTCGGATTATCCGTTGCCATATTTTTTTGTATTAACACGTGCAAAAATCCTTCTACTTCTTACCGTAACAAGGTACCATAATCCTGTTTAAAAAACAATAGATAATTATTTATTGTAGTAGTATCGTAAACAATAGATGAGATAATCTGATAGAGATAATCTAAGTTGTTCGTACTTAAAATAATAATAAAAAAATCCGTCAAGAAATTTAAATAAAAAAAAATAATCAACGTAACACTTTTTGCAATGACTGTACTTCGTGCCTTTTAAGGCTAATAAAAATAATCGGACGAGTTGACGAATGGAAATAATAGGTTTTTTCGTTTTAACCAACTCGGCCGAAAAGCCGAGTTTTAAAGTGCCGAGTTGACGTATAAGTCACGATTTCTGGAGTACGGATCGATGATATCGGATGGATTTCGGAGTTGTATGGATCAGAGTGTTGGGCAATGAAGAAGACGGATGAAAAGAGAGTGCATGCTACTGAAATGCGTATGTTAAGATGGATGTGTGGAGTGACGCGAATGGATAAAATAAGGAATGAGTATATAAGGGCAAGTTTGAAAGTGGCACCTGTGACTGAAAAGGTGAGGAATGCCAGATTAGCATGGTATGGTCATGTAATGAGGAGGGATGAAAGTCATATAACTAAGAAAGTTATGAGTATGAGTGTGGACGGACATACAAGTAGAGGAAGGCCGAGGAAGAAGTGGATGGATTGTGTGAAAGAGGACATGAGTGTGAGAGGAGTGAATTCGGAGTTGGCGAGTGATAGAGATGAATGGAAGAAGAAAACATGTTGGGCCGACCCCACCTAGTGTGGGATAAGGGCAGGGAAATGATGAATGATGATGATGGAGTTAGAAGCGGGCTTTAGAAGGGATGCATGGGGTCGAAGTCAACATACAATTTTATTGTCGCTTTAGACAATTTTGATTCTATTAATACTGAAAATCACGACGACTATCTGTGCAGCCTGTAGAAGCAGGTACATTCAAAGGTCTGTGCAGGACTATTACCGATGTGAAAAATACTACCGGGCAATGGAAATGTGATGGTAGTGGAGCGGTTTTCGGGAAAACACCATGGCAATCGGAGACACAAAATTAACGGAACGCATGGGCATTTTGAAGTAGGTACAATGCAATACCTCGTATTAATATTAATACAAATTGGTATTTGAATTGGTAAACAACTTTAACGGGACTTCATTATTTAAATTATTATTACGTCTATTGCCTAATCGCACCTAGGTCGCGAGCCTAACTTTCAACATGGGAGCGATTCTATAACCGGTTCTCGGTTTCGCTCAATTAATTTAAAAATTAATTGGTTTGCTATGCCGGGTCAATCGTGGTCTCTGTTTTTGAGGTTTGTAAGTCAACAAATTATGAAATAACCAAATTAGTCACCGCATATTGAGAATGAGAATCGTAGCACACTCGTTAAATTTCACCACAAGTATTCTACAGTGCTACAAAATAGGCCGTTAGCTCTTTGTACATTGCCACAGCACCCTAGATACCACTGAGAATGTTATTAGAAAGGCAAATTACCTACTTTTTATACTAGAAATAGTGATTGTGATACATTGCACTGTCTCAAAAACATATGTATACCACTGAACACTCCGATAGGAATAAAAAAAAGAATATCTTTTAAGTTTTGTGTAACTAATAATATCGCGGTGCACTATATCTGCAACCAAAGCTTTAAGTTTACCTATTCCTGAATTTTATAAATAATTTGTGAATTACGAAACTACGAAAATTATCCGTCTTGGACCCTATATAAGTAAATTAAGTATAATCTACCTTAAAAATGATTGTAGAAAAATGTATTATAGGGTTAACTAACACAATGACAAAATATCGCAAATGCAATCGCACAGCTGACTAGAACTTCAATATCTGAAATCAAAACTCGATCGGTGAAAGCTCCTAGCCACAAGTGTGTAATATGTAATGCAAAGAGACTTACAGGGGTAGAATCTTCATGTTTATGTGCTGGGGCCTCGGATGTCGCAAGAGACACTGGTGTCGATCCTTTCTCCGCGGAGCGGGTATGTGCAGGTCCACAGCAGACGGAGGCCACGCTTCATCTGGCGTCGCAGCGCGCAATCCCCGGGTAAGTCGGCGACCCACCGCACCGCCAACTGGAAGTCGTGTCGTCGCCGCCGCCTCGCGTCTCGTCACTCGGTCGCCACTTGCAGCCTGATTTATATTCGTCGTGGTGCACTCTCGGCTACAACTCGCATTGTACACACGAGCTGTGCTCAATTGTACCACTGAAACAGACCAAATCCTATTGTGACGTCGCCATCACACTCCGTGATTTGGTTAACAACATTGTTTTTATTTAGAATTTCTCTAACGGTGACTTTGACTTACCTACTTATGAAAGGCGCTTTCGTTTCATAGGATTGTCTAAGGTTTTTATTTTTCTTCATTATCACTGCGACCTTATAATCAAAGTTCGTATCTAAGTCCAAATAAGATAAATTTACAGGATCAAGAAGAAACCGCTTTTTTTATAGACAGAAACTCTTTTAAAAAAATACTTACATTGTTTTGGAGTTGCGCATTATTATATGATTATAATAATGCGCAACTCCAAAACCTGATGGCCGACGTTGCCGGTTTAATAGGCAAAAGCATACCTTACCTACACAACAATGACATTTCACTCAGCCCGCTGAACCTAAGCATACAGTTCTTTGCGGGAACAATGTCATCCGTCCCAGCTATGTATGCATGTATGTTGCTATGTAATGGAATGGAATCCTCTTAGCCGACAATTACTTCTCCTAAAGGCATTAGATGAAGTTCCATATTGCATACCAGATACCTACGACATGCATTGCAGATGCAAAACAGTCTCAGTCGAACACTTTTCTAAACACCATCAATGAAACAAGGATCATTCGATCCTTAGATAAGTAGATACAAAGGTACTTATACTAATTTACTGGTCAGTTAAACTTCGTACAATAACAATGTTTAAATTTTGGTATGTATTAAGTATATTGGCTCTAATTTATGAACAGGTTAACAACTAATTGTAGTGGTCAAGTATGCGAATAGTATTTTTAGCAAGAATGCGATTCAACATTCAATAATTACCTTGACTTTTCTACATTCAAATTTTCTTGGTAGTTATAAGCTCTGCAATCTAACTAATCAATTTTTGTCTTCGGGTTCGATTCCCGCTGCTTGACAAATGTTTGCATAATCTGCAAATATTTGTATCGGGTCTAGATATAGGTACCTACAGGTAAGTATAATACTTTGGAAAATAGTTTTATTTTTAAAATGATCCCATATAAAAAATTAAGGATAGTGATGATCAGGATGTTCGGAGTTATGAACAGAAATGTAACTCGAGAATTTAGAAATCATATTTTCCTACATTTAATTCGGTTTACTTACTAAAATTTTTAATTTTGTGACTTTTCAAGCGTGTATCTCCTGTGCTGTTAAAATGTTAATACTATTTAACTGTGTTGCATAACTCCATGAAGCATTAGAATTGGATAAAAGATGCAATCTATACTATAATATTATAAAGAATTAATGTTGGTTTGTTTGTAGGGGGAAACTACTCATCCTAATTCAAATTCTTTCGCCTATGCTTACTTGTACAGAATGGACTTTCCGGATCAACATAGGCTATATTTTATCCCGGTGAAATCCCTGGTTTCATTAGCACACATGTACAAAGCCGAGACGGCCGCTGCTGGTGCTGCTAGTCTATACTAACATTTTAAAAAGGAGTGTTGGTTTGTTTGACGGAGGTAATCTCCGGAACTACTTAGCCGATTTCTAAAATTCTTTTACCGATGTGTAGAATGGACTGTCGGGATGGTTTAAGGCTATTTTTTATCCCTGTAGATTAATTAGTACACCCGTGCAAAGCCAGGACGTGCTGCTAGTGTCCTATAAACGGCCGCATTGTACGTCTATTCTCAGCAACACGCCAACTGCGAATGTAAACGAAACAGGTACCGAGACGATGCTAGCCGCTTTCGTAGGTCATAGGTGAGAATAATCTCCGGAATTGTTAGGTAAGACTCAGACATACGAGGTCAAGCTGAACGAATATAATACATTAGACTTATTAAAATACCTAGCATGGGATTCGTTATTGACTAATTAGCAGTATTGCATTATATTTTACAGCTTATCAGTTTACTGACTCTATTTCGTCAGTAAAGTTCGCATGTATTCAAAACCTCACTACTTAACATAGAAACTCAGAGCAATCATCATGCATAGAAATATTGTGATGAAAGAATAAAAAAATATTACAGAGAGCGGTAGACATTTCTTTCAGGTCTTTTAGACTTTTCGGCCTAAAGCCAGAAGATGTCTTACCGGGTAGTCAGAGGTTTGACTAAATGCATATTTGGTTCATGCACACTGTAACTTTAAACTTTCCATAGTACGCATCGACACTAATAGAATGCCGTGACTAGAGGTCTTCACACAGTACTGTTCAGTTCATCTGGGACTAGATACTTGGCACACAAGTATCTAAGCGCGTGACCAAACGCGTATGGAATATTTATAAACACTTTGACAGTTGCTTCCTCACGAAATCACGTATGACTTACTCCACAGATAAAAAAATACTATGTACAGCTGGTCCATCTAGAACATTAATTTCACTCCTGTTTTTCTTTGGGCTATTTTTTGTGTTTGATTTTGCGGCGCCCCTAGCAGTGTTTAGGTCTTGCCTGCAATCAAGAATAAGTGTATTAGATGGAGTTACTTATTTTTGATTGCAGGCAAGACCTAAACACTTTAAAGATAAAAAACAACAAAATAACAAAAGAAACAAAAGATATACATAATATAGAAGAAGAAGAGGAAGATGCCATGCCTGTTCAATGGGTGCCAGACATGGGCGTTAACAGATTTACAAGAAAATAAATTAAAGGTTTGCCAAAATTCTATAGAAAGAAGCATCTTGGGTATTAAAAGGAGAGATAGAATAAATAATAAATAAATAAATAACAGAATGGTATCCAAGGGATGGAAAGATAACCTGCGGAATATAGCTGGCCCAGTATGGAGCCGATTAGCAAGAGACAGGAGAACGTGGAAATCTTTAGAGGAGGCCTCTGTCGACAGACAAAAGCTGTTTAACAAAACAACCACTTACATTAAAAGTAGAAAAAGTACATTTTAAGTTTTAGGAAGTAGGCAAATTCATATTCAAAGAAGATGTAAAAGAAACAGCAATAAAGGCTATTTTATTTAAATAATATAATACTTAATATGTTTTTAATAAATAAATAAATAATAAATGAAACAACATCCAATAGATAAGTGATGCCCGAATACTCAAACGATAATTAAATATTTAAGGCCGTATTAACCGTTAAAGAAGTATGTTTTTGACAGATTTGTATGGATGGACAAATGTCAAATTATGACACAGATAAGCACCACTACTTTAATTAGCGTTTCAGTATTCGGGCGTAAAGCCGCGTTGACACGATCAGAGCCAGCTCGGACCGAGTGAACTCGGATATCTACTCGGACGCAACTCGGAATATAGCAACCTCTAATCCGAGCCCACTCGGACGACGGCGTCCGATCTAAGTAGACTCGGACCGTGTTCTACTCATCCGAGCTAGCTCGTATTCGATTTGGAAAACAAAATGGCGGCTAATAACAACAACCGGCGTAAAATCCACGAGCGAGTCCAATTGTCCTTTTGCGAGATGCCTTATCTCTTTCCCGTCTTAGCTCCTCTATCAGCAAGTCTGCGACAATTCCGATGCCACTTCGCACTAAATCCGTCGTTTTTCGATGTTGACGGATAAAAATAATTGGAATAATGACGAAAATGATCCGAGTGAACTATGATAATTTCAACAGCTATCCTAGTACACTCTTATGAAGCTACTCCTACGAGTCCACTCGGTCCGAGCTTGGTCCGAACTGGCTCTGATCGTGTCAACGCGGCTTAAGTGTTGGTTCATATTATTTAATAAATCCAAATGTTTTGTTGATACGTTTCTATAACGGTCATCAAGGTCGCCAAAGGCTAAGTTAAAAAAGATTATATAATGGAACGTTTATTTAGACCATGTTCACCTATACCTACTATTACAAAATGGATTATGTAAGTTTTAAATAAGTATTATCTTAAAATACTAGGTATCAAATTGTATTTAGATATTATTTTATTATTATAATTTTATATTTCATTATTAATAACATAATTTTTTTATAAAAACATTTGGAAAATTTAAGGACATTTTTTCAAATACAAAGTTCATCAAATAGTTTAATTTGAGCATTATCTATCGATATACAGAACATCTTATGCATGCAAAGAATGTAAAGATGGATTCCATTAATAACGTACAATGAATACAAACTAAGATTTGGTTATATACGATTGGTGTTTCAAAACCGTAGTCATTTACTTATTAGATACTTTTACTATGGGAGCTATTTTTTTTAAATTAAGATCTTAGAGGGCTTATTGAATTATAATGTATTTTTAAACCACAGGCTTGTGCATTCCATATAATTATTATAACCACCAAAAACAATTCGAACTACAAAAATTGTGTGAAAAATTATTTTTTCCGTACTTTCACGCATAAAGATTTGCCCGAACAATATGGTTCGTATACTCACTGCCGACCCCACCTAGTGTGGGATAAGGGCAGGGAAATGATGACTCACTGCCGCAGTTGGCGTTCTACTACCTATCTTCGACTGCGGTTTCGAACCCCAGCTATAGGCTTGAGCTAAATACTAGAAAACCAGTGAGAGTTCTCATGCGTGAGTTTGTACGAAAATTCACGTTGTATTTACTTTCAGGAAACAGCGTCGCAGTGGCAAGACTCATAGTTACGGAATAATGCCTCAAGACGTATCTATTGTTCAATTCTTCAACGCTTGGTCATGAAGAACAGACGTAAACACATGTCATAATTTTCATAAGACTATTCTGTTACAAGAAATTACAATCATTTTATAACTAACATAGACTTAAATATAAAAATGTAGCAATAGCCTAAAATAAATGAAATTAAAAGAGATCTTACAATTTCGCCTCATATGGAATTTTAATAATTTTGGAATTATCTTGCTCGAATTTAAGAGTAGGCTACGGAGTTATAGTAAGGCGTTGATTGAAAAAGTCTATTTACGCTTCCAAGAATCATAGAGAGTTATAATTTACCAGATACGTTTCAGACAATGAGAGTTGAATAGTTTTCATATTATACTTAATATTACAGACTAGTTACAGTTAGCTACAAAAGTTGTTGAATAAAAACGAAAAGTTCTTTAATGGAAAAAAAACCTTCAAGTTTTTATATATTACAGAAATGATAAACAATGGGAATTGGAATTAGATAGGAGGATTATAATAATGTTTTGTATATATCTGTTTGAGCTATAATATTTAACGACGTGGGATAAAAACTAAAAACACACTCTTACTAACCAAGTTCTTTGGGTAGAACTTACTACTCTTGAATCCACTGTATAACCAAAAAAAAAACTATTTAATTAAAACTACGACCTATCTATACTAATATTATCAAGAGGTAAAATTTGTTTGTTTGTTTGTTTGACGGAGGTAATCTCCGAAACTACACAGCCGATTTCAAAAAAATTTTCACCGTTGTGTAGAATAGACTGTCTGGATGGTTATAGGCTATATTTTATCCCGGTAGTTTCATTAGAACACCCGTGCAAAGCCGGGACGTGCTGCTAGTATTTACTAAAGTAATGACTTTCTCAGGCGAGCAATTAGAAAACAATTTCTTAATTTTTCAAAGCATTGGCTCTTAACTTTGACGGTAGCTAGTGGGATACAGCCAAAAATAAAGATGGTTGAAGGAGTTTTGGGAAGGACTTTGCCTTCGCCGAAGGAGGTCAAAAATATGGCTCTCAAAGTGTCATATGTATGGTCTAAGAAACGGTAAAATGGAGTAAAAAATCTAATAAATATATAGAGGATAGAATAAATACATGTTAAACATCATCGAGCGGTTTGGTCGGAGTGGGCGTTGGAGTCGCCGAGGGTGCATGGAGGCTTGTGTACACCATGTTCAATCTGTAACAAGGATAATGAACTATGTATTTTTTTGTATGATTTATGAGTAGTAAAGCCGTGTTAGCCCAGTGGATTGGTACTTCGACTTTCATTCCGAAGGTCGTGGCGTGGGATCGAACCAGGCCGTGCATCAATGGACTTTTCGTGTAGAGAAGTTTATAATTATGCACTTTAACACAACATTGTGAGGAAACCCGCGGCTAGTCAGCCTCACACGTATTGATTGACCATTGTCTCTACTAATCTCTACTAATCTCTACTAATATTACAAAGAGATAATGTTAGTTTGATTGTATGGGGAGGTCGTTCCGCGCCGCGCGTTTTCGTCAGCGCGATCTAGAAACGGGTCATTTTTACTAGCGCCTAGTATCTAGTACTGTAGGCTATTTTTGTCTCGGTAGCATTATTAGTAATAATCCAGATAATCTCGACAAGCTAGTCGTTGTTGGCAAGGTGGAAGGAAAACGACCCCGTGGCCGTTCACCCAGCCGATGGTGTGACCAAGTTACCAGTCACACTGGACTCTCTGTAGCAAAAGCCCTGAGAGAAGCCGAAAACAGGACAAGATGGAGAGAGATAACACACAAGGCAATGAAATCCTTTCAAGGGCACGACCTTCAGAATTGAAGTTAACGAACGAGAAGAAGAAGAAGAGCATTATTAGTACACCCGTGCAAAGCCGGGACGTGCTGCTAGTCTTTTATACATATGGCCGGCTATGCTGAGAGGATAGTTTAGGTGCTGGGCAAGCCTATTCCATCTTAACAATGTCCCAGGCACTACAGTGTCCCGTTAAGTGTAAGCAAAGATTGCCTCCTGACGCTGTATAAAATCATCTAATAAAGATGTAAAGGGCTGAATTTTTTTTAATTAGTAGTGAAGGCCATCTAAGTAGCTGTGTCAGGGTTCTTAGGTGGCCTCAAACTCGCCAGTTACGCTCTTTTGCGGTACAATACGGACGCGAAGCGAACACAATCTGTCAGAGCCTATTTGTATCTCGTTTATATTGATAAAAGTGGTTGCTTATTCGAAATAATGGACTGCATAGTCCCTAAGGTTACCATAAGAAGCACAGTGAGCGATTTGCCGCTAAATACTTGTTAAAAATAAGATAAAGATAAGTATAGTACCTGGACATACAGCCAGCGTGCCGCCGAGAAGGACAAAAAATGCTCTGAATACAGTTTCGTAGTACAAAATTCGGAGCACTACTTTTCCGGCCATACAAAAACCCGGCACGCGATGAAGGACAAAAGATATAATGGTTTGTCTTCTTTACTCACAAGAATGTGGTATAAATTCCTATCTTTCTGTGTATGACTAAGAAAGGATTATACAGAACTCTATTTGTCTTACTTTCTCTATGGGTAATTCTTACCTGTGTTGCCTAGAAACGCGTGCAAAGTGTACTTTGTGTGAGATGTAGATAGTCGCAAAGAGAGCCAGCCCGATGAAGAACGAAATCCCAAGAAGTGCCGGGAACTGCCAAATAAAATAAACCATTGCTTTTATACCCATAATCAAAAATTTGTTTAGTTGGTTTAAGGTTGCTATGAAATATGGAAAAACCAGCCTTGTACGCATATCTATAACTACTCAAATGTTATCCGCTGTCGCAAATCATCATGCTGTCTTTATCTAAGGTACAAAGATATACGAGGCAAAATTTATTCGTGAATAATGTTTATTCGTGATGGCGACGAATTTCGTTCTCTCGACAAGTTAGGCAATTGGCCATCATCCAAATGAAGAAATTCAAAAGAGGAAATGTAAGCTTGCTTAGACGTTCCAACCGTTCAAGAATTTAAGCATCGTTTTAAGCGCAAGTGGCTTCAGAAAGTTATACACTATACGATATAGTCCTACTAGCTGCGCCCCGCGGTTTTACCCGCATAAGTTCCGTTTCCGCGGGAATATCGGGATAAAAGTAGCCTATGTGTTAATCCAGGGTATCACCTATCTGCATACCAAATTTCAACCAAATCGGCCCAGCCGTTTTTGCGTGAAAGAATGACAAACACACATACATTCTCACAAACTTTTACATTTATAATATTAGTAGGATAGTAGGATAGGATAGTAGGAAGGAAGTAGGATAATACGTAATGTTATATCTGTAACTATACGAACATACTTAAGTTTTTTATTTACCTGTTTCTCGCATTCGTAATCCCAGTTGACTGATATGAGGTTTTCATAGATTTTCATAAAACGTAGGAGGGGACACAGCTCGCCACAGTAGGGTATGTTCAAGACGTATGGCTCAACTATTTCCGTAGAATTCCTGTATGATATCCTTATGAAGTGTTCCGACATTTCATTATCTGGAAATAAAAGTAATGGGTATCCCTATAGCATTAAAATAAGTAAATAAATTATAATAAACCTGACTATCGTAAGTGTTTATAACCAAGTTTTTAGGCCGCCTATATGTATCCGTTATGACTAAACTACTTTGTTTGGAACCATCCAAACATACAGATTGTTAAATTTAAATAATAAAGCATGAGTATGTATACAATTTTGTTCGAATCGTAGGAGCTGTTTCTGAGATTTAGATTATATCTACAATTCTACATTGCTTTACCAACAGCCCATCCTGGCTTTGCACTGGTATACTAAATGTGACCCGTGCTTTTACCGGAATAAAATATTGCTTATGTTCATTAAAGTCCATTCTTCTTCCCACTATGTGGGGTCTGCACAACATCAGACGTCATCTCAGCACTCTTACAGACACCTTTCTTACTCATGTCATCCTTCACACAATCCATCCATCTTTTCTTAGGTCTACCTCTAGACCTATATCCATCCACATTCATAATCTAGTACTCTCCTAGTAACATGACATTCTTCCCTCCTCATAACTTCTTATTCATTCTATATCGTGAAATCGAAAGAGTAGTTTCAGAGATTACAAACAAACCAACTTTACCTCTTTGTATTATAGTATTGGTTTTAGATATAATTACTCGTTTAGAGGTATCAGGTAGATTTGATAGATGAATATGATATGACTGCAACACAGTCACACTACAGCAACAGTCTAAGAACCAATTTTCGTCCATCACTTTACCTTGAATAAGTTCTAAAAACACAGTAGCTGTATATGGAGGGCAAATGTCGTTGAATAAGCCGAGTGCATTCAACACGCTTCCCACAGTCAAGTCATGACCGCTGTATATCAGTACTTTCGGATGTCTCTTGTGACTTGAAGATATCTCATACAAAGCATCTATCATCTTCGATGTCACTTGTTTGAGGAAAGGACCCGCTCTTAAGCGAGCTAATACTGGACTAGAAGTGTCGATCGTGAAACTGAAATTGAAAAAATAATTCAGGCCTTTACATCTTCACTTCACTTCTTTTGTATGGCAACTATGATATTTTTTACATCTTTACTAGATGATTTTAAGAGCGTAATAAAGTGTATAGGTGTATATATCCATTTTACGAAACGAAAATTTCATATATGCACGGCCGGGATTCGAACCCATGACCTTCTGAACGAAAGTCGAGGTAGTCACGCTGCCAACACTTTTTGCAATTTGTAGGTTTATTTAATTCTATAGACCCTGAAGGGTATTGGCTAACGGCCGATTCCTATAACCAACTAACGGATGGCCGTAGGACTTTCGCCATAGCAACGTTGTTATCTGTCATAAAGTTTCATACATTTTATGTTGTAAAAACAAAGTTACCATGGTGATAGACCTACAGACATCCATAGACGTTGGTTATAGAAATCGAAGTACAGATTATAAGTACAGATCATGTTACCTTTGTGGCAGTGGGTGAAACCAGCCTGAGATACAGAGATTGCGGGTTCAATCGCTGAGGTACAAATTAATGTTTGTATGGTCTGCTAATATTTGTCTTGTGTGTTTGTTACTAAAATGTAAGTACTAAACCAACTATACTGTTTCAAATTACCTGTATCCAGCTGGTTCTGCCATTGCGTCTGGATAAACTCTGTTGGTCCATTCAGGCAAGGTAAAGTTATACAGTGTTTCAATGTACAACACACTGTAAATATCGACTATGTCGTAATAATCCTTTACTTTCATTCCCGTGTGTGTTGAGAGGTAACTAAAAGAGAAACCATAATAAAAGTAAAACTATTACCTGTTATCTATTCCCAAGATATTAACCAGATATCAGTCACTTTTCAAATAATGTATTTTAGGAATTATTTATTGAGTGTAGTTTAATTAGATTAAATAGATTGAACAATGTTGATGACCATTGATTAATCACCACAACAAAACAAAAAACCTTTATAAATACATAGGTACTTTATATCTACTTGGAAAAGGGCCAGGTCAAAAGTACCCCCTACCGGTAAGTACCCCCTAAGCATGGTTGAAGAATGTAGTGAGAGTGAATGAGGCAAGGGAGGATCGTAGCAAGTGGAGGTCCGTGGTCTCTGCCTACCCCTATGGGAAAGAGGCGTGATTATATGTATGTATGTATTGTATGTATGTATATCTACTTTTCTTTGCTCAATAGCTACTTACTCCATTAGTTTTTGGTATTTCATCAGTCTTTCCTTGTATGCCTTGGAGCTAATAACTTTCTTTAACTCTTGGTTGTAAGCTGGGCAAGGTTTTTTCATATAAAGTATTTCATCTTCCAATTCCGGAACTGTGTGCACCGGTATTGGTTGCCACATCAAGTCCATATTCCAAACAGATGTATTTACTGGTGGATACATACCTGGAATATTTTTTTTTATATTCAGTATTTTGTTGTTATGAATATTATGTGACAGAATACTTAAGAACATTGAACATAGAATCCAGTGTATAATGTTGTATGTTGTTTATATTTCTTGCTTTTGTGCAAGTCTAGCAATTTAGACTATTGCACCAAAAGCAAGACAGACAAAGTCCAAGTTCAGAAGTATCTTAATCCTGCTTCCTACAATCCTATCCTACTATCCTTCCTTCCTACTAATTTTATAAACATGAAAGTTTGTGAGAATGTATGGATGTATGTTTGTTATTATTTCACGCAAATACGGCTGGACCGATTTGGTTGAAATATGGTATGTAAATAGGTGATACCCTGGATTAATAAGTACATACTTGAATATATTACACTATATCTTACCAGCAAGGTTTGCTTGAGCTGACATTAGAGTTCGATCAACATCTGTAGACCGGACATAAATTTCTGTTGGATCAAAGTTTGATGATAGTAAATGCTGGAACAATGGAATAAAAATTACTGCTTATACTAGACAGCAACAGAATGAAGTGAGTGATGCAATTATAGCATTCAAAGCTGCTTCCACACAAATATTTTCAGAGCATTGATTTAGGGGCTAATCATAACAGGCAAAATAGAGGGGAAAAGATCCAGAGGCGGAAGCCCAAAAACGATGGTCTGATCAGGTATCCGAACGTTTGGACATGCCCGTTAGTGTCACGCTCCATCAAGCTGAAAACCAAAGCGGGTGGAGAAAAATCATTGAACAGGCCATCGTTGTGCCGAGTCACGATTAACGAGGTCCTCCTCCTTAATCGTTCGTGGATTAATTTAGGGAGCACTGGACAGAAAATATTGATAATGCCTGAAGCTAAATACCTAAGGCTAGACAGCTCAAGAACGAGCGGAGCAGGAAATACTGATAGTTTCGATACCAAATACCTACAAACAGCTGAAGAGTGAGCAGAGTGAAGCAGATTGAATTCAGAGCTAGTAAAAGTAGAAATATTTCAGGAGCAAGAGATGTCTCTTGCTCACAATATTTATCCCAAGAGTTAATACCATGTCCATGTTTACCTACTACTGATAATATTGCTGTCTTCTTTTTTTCTGGGATTTTCACAAACAAGTGTTAAATAATTACTGTCATGAAATATACCTAGTAGCAGTTGATGTAACTGTTATCTTGGTATGCTTCTAGAGGTGATTGGATCATGTAGTAGAGATACACGGACTTATAGTACTAATGAGAGACAATATTTTAAGAGCTATAGGTGGACTAAATGGAGAATGCAAAAGTACTACAACAGTGTATTTTCGTTTATATTATTAAAAACTTAACAATCCTATTTCTTTTATTGAAACATGGGTGTTGTAACTTTTGCATGGAGCAACAAATTGCATGGAGCATGTTGAGTGGACTAGCCAATAAAATGAAGTCGAATGAAGTGAAGTCGTTTCTCATTGAGGCTGAAATATCTCCAGAAGTGGAGAAACAATGGAGTAAATTATTATTGAGCTGAAAATATTGATGAAGAGATTGTGTTGTCCTACCGTGTATCGTTTTCGCAGCCATTGTCCCAACGCAAAATGTTGTTGTTTGCCTTTATTGGTAAGTTCTCCAAACCTAACAGGCCACAGTGACTCATTACGCCAGGGATCCGTAGGGTAGAGACCCACTGGTGTTCTATCTCCGTGCCTGTACAGCACAGCTGCAAACTTCACTCTCTTGTCTCCAGCACAAAACGAGCCGCTCAACAAGACAGATAAAAGTAATGTTATGATCATTTTAAAGGAATCACACACAATGCGTTATTCTATTAAGGAACCTTTCTCTAGTTTACATTACAATCATTTGAAGATTTGTTTGCTTTGCATTGCAATAAATTATTTTATTTTCTATTCGTCCGTCGGTGGTGTGGAACGAATGACGTGACGTGACGAAAGAGCACAGAACATAATACTCAAGAGCGAAAGAGAAACAAACTTTGTGAAAGAAACGAAACATAGAGTACCTACTTTTGTTTGTGAAAGAAACTAGGCTTGGGCAAAAAATATCGATAATTAAATAAATCATAAAAGGTGTCGAAATTTTTTTAGAAAAATATCTTTAAATATCAGCGATATTTTATCAAGCGATAAATCAATTTTCGATATATATATTTTCAGATATCAAAATTGATATACATATATTTAAAGCACTGCTGTCTGCTCATGCGTCACATTTTCTTTGCTTCAAATACAAACATAAATTGGGGAGCGTCAGAACAAAAACCGATTTTTGACAGAAAATGTAAAAATATGTCTAAGTTCATGGTTAACTGATTTAAAATTAAACGAAATCTCTCAATTTATTGGTGTTAGGACCACTGTTTGGAATCCAAACAGCCAGATGTGCTTTAAAATTTCGATTATTTTGGCAATTTTTATAAATAAATTGCATATTGGGCAAAAATTGTACTTAGATCGAAATTTCTTGGGTGATATACACACATCAACAAAGTCTATATAGGTATATCTTAGTAACCCCCCCGGTGGATTCCGATCTTGTCGCGATGGGGGGGCTTAGTAGCCGTAGTTTGGCCCTGACCACGGCGAAGCTAACAGGAATCCGAGGAGGGGCCGCTCCGAGCGGACCTAGAGGTGGGTCTGCTCTGGATGCGTCCAAAGAGGGTGCGGGGGACGGAGTCATCTGTTCTCCGCAGCCAGGAGAGGGGGTCGCGGGAGGAGAGGCGTGTCGGTGTTTCGTTGCCGCTCGCCCTATCTTCCGCGACCAAACGGGGACGCACCGTTGCCGCGTTGATGCGTTGTGGTGGGGTGGGGGCCGGTCTCGGCGTCTCCGGTCCGGGTATGGGACCGTAGGTGTTGGGAGTCTTATGGAGGTCGGTCCCAACTTGGGACCGACCTCCATAAGACGGGGGCGCACCGTTTGTTGCGTTGGCGGTGGGGACGCAGGGGAAGAGGAGTGTCGGTGTTGCGTTGCCGTTCTCCCTATCCTCTGCGACCGTTAAGGCGGTCAAGGGCCCGTCGTGGTGGTTGTGGGTGCCGGTCTCGGCTTCCCCGGGTATGGGACCGTGGATGTTGGGACCGACCTGTCGATTTTATTAGAGAAATTTAATGTTGAAAATAAAACTTGGCGAGAGAATATGAGGTAAAAAAGCCACCAATAATAATTAAAATTTAACTAATGAACATTTTTCATTGTTCGTAATTCGCGCCATCTTTTTTTTTTATTTGTAAACTTGAAACTTGAAACATTGTCGGTGGCGGCGGCGCACACTGGGTCGAAAGTGAATAAAAAGGGACATAGGATTTTTTTTTTGATATTGGTATTTTTTTGAATGCCATTTGAATTGCCTCAATAATTTGAACAAAAACTGCTCTCTATCATTTTTTCATAAGACTAATACTTAGCGAGAAAATACCCAATATTCAAAAATAATGTATGGAACGCCACCTATTATGCCATATTCCTAAAAAACTATAGCCGGCACACCTTCGATAATACGTAGTATTATACTATAGGTCATTAGCTCTCTTAAAACACCTTCAACACCTGGATCCACTTGCTACTTTTCCTGATAACAAGTTTCGAATATTGGTATATTTTCTAGAACAAATCAATTTTTTTTTGTTTTTTTTTCTGGACTAAAGTGGTTGGGTGAATAAATGAGTAGGCAGATGAAGTTGGGAAGTAGGTAGATAAGTAGGTAAGTCATAAATTAAAAGTATTTTTACCGATAAGCTTTTTACTGATAAATTTGCAAGACAATAAAATGCGGTGAAATGCTTGTATTGTTTCGATTTATGTTAAAAAACAACGTTTTGATCATTAAGTTACAAATGTTTGTTTTTGTAGATAGTAATATAGGGGGTAGGTACCTACCTAAGTAATAAAATGAGCCTATTGTTCTACTGGCATAATATGGCATAATAGGTGGCGTTCCATACATTATTTTTGAATATTGGGTATTTTCTCGCTAAGTATTAGTCTTATGAAAAAATGATAGAGAGCAGTTTTTGTTCAAATTATTGAGGCAATTCAAATGGCATTCAAAAAAATACCAATTTCAAAAAAAAAATCCTATGTCCCTTTTTATTCACTTTCGACCCAGTGTGCGGCGGCGTGGCATGCATGGCAAAATGCACAAGCCGTGCGAAGCCAAGAACGAAAAAAGTTTTTTTAGGAAATGTCAAATGAAGGAGTGACAGATTTCCTTCCTTCTCTTTCAAGTGATGGTTTTTGTAAAAATTGTGTAAAATATTTCCAAAGTGCATGGTTCATGAAATTCAAAGTGTTTAAAATAGTTTGGAACCAATGTATAGTGTAAAAACTGTGTGATATTTATGTGTTTACGGTAAGGATTATTTAATAGTAGCCACACTCATTTACTCGTCCTGCGTAGTTTTGGATAAAAACTAATTACCTATCAAATAAAGCGGCACTAATTATCGTTAATTTCTACCACAAACTGTTGTTTAAACACAAAAAAAAGTTTTAGCAAAGATCACACGAACTTTTTGGAAAGTTTTGACTGGATAAGTACTTACAATACAATACAAAATATCTTTATTGACACCACAACAGAACAAGTGTGACAATGGGCGACCTTATCGCTAAAAGCGATCACTTCCAGGTAACCTTTGAAAGGACAGGATATAAATTAATAGGTAAAGATAGTGGCGGACATAAAATATATTAAAAAGAGAAATACGGTCAGTATAGGTACATACTTATTTCCTACTTACATAAAATAATATACTTACACTTAGTGGCTGACCAAATTGTGGGTGATAATTTTATTAAAAGCCTGACCATGGCTTAGTTCAATTCCAAAATAGGTAGCCTAGTGTCTCTATACTTAATAACTTTACTAGCCCTAGGCCTAGACCAATAATTTTGTGTTCAATGAATCATTGGAGTGAACATAGTCAATGTACCTACTGATATCAAATATGAAAAATTGTTAGTGTCCATTATAATTTGGATAATGGGTACTTACTCTAAACAATATATTAACAATATGTATTAACAAAAAAAGTAAGTAATAACATTTGCAATTGTGAGCAATTAATTAGTTGCAGCTGTTAAATTATTGGCTTAAAATGCCCACATGTATTTTTCATTATGTGTAAGCACCATTTTCTCTCAATCTAGTATGACAACTGGGTTGTTAAAAACTGGGTTAGGTTTTGACCTAGTGTTAATCCAGGATATTAGCTATCCTCTTACTAAATTTCATTCATATCCAATACACACTTAACTTTATAAGTCTATTCAATTTGTTGTACTGCTAAACATCTCTATTGGCATATTTAATACTAGTAGCACGTCCCGGCTTCGCACGGGTGTACTAATTAAGCTACCGGGATAAAATATAGCCTATAACCACCAGGACAGTCCATTCTACACACCCGTGAAAGAATTTTTGAAATCGGTCCAGTAGTTTCGGAGATTACCTCCGTCAAACAAACAAACAAATTTTACCTCTTTATAAAATTAGTATAGAAGTATATAGATTAGTAGTATTATATATACTCGTATAATATAACATATTGATTCCTTTATTAGAGCTAGGCCCAAGTGAAGATGGATGGACTGTGTGTATGCAGATATTATGTACATGGTATGAAAGGTGTGCGTACTGAGATGACAAGCGATAGAGGAAAATGGAAGAAATAAATGTGTTGTGCCAACCCCACTTAGTAGGATAAGGGCAGGAGACATTAAGTAATTGTTCAGCTAAATCAAAACAGAAGGGCACACAAATTGTGTGTTCCTTACCAGTCATCAATTCAAACAATTACGTTGATACGCGCCTAAGTAGGTATATCCAGTTAATGATGGTACTATAATGCCTCATACGTCTTACGCCATCTTTAGGTTCATCTATTCGTTATAGTGTCGAGTATGACGTCATCATACGTACTCTTGTAGTACGCGTACACATTTACCACTTTATCGTGTAATTATGACACCGACGCGCCGGGGCGGCGGCGCGGCGCTTTAGAAATATCTGCGTTGGTCGACGTCCTGATTTTTGCTTTTTAGCAAAAAATGGAAAGAGATTCGATCATCTATCTTTTAGCTTGCTATGGGTAGATATTTGGCATTACTTACAAAATGTGTAAAATATCTACCGACAGTACGCAAAACTACGGATAAATAGGTTATTGAGACTGGTCGTTCGTTACTCAAACTAGTAGGTGTACCTTCATTACCTCACGAAATACATACCTACGGTACAAATTGAGTTCAAGGGCATTGATGATGAATTTGGGCAATTCCCCCTCACTCCCAAGGATAACTTAATTACACCGTATAAGCTTGTCAATGAATGAGTCCTGCTTCTAAAAAATATGCCTCTAAGAATTTCTCATACTTTCACACGCCGCAGTTTCTTTCGATATTTTACTGGTATTATCAAATTTAGATTTAGAATCAAGCCATTCATCAAGCATTGGTAGGTCAATATATTTTAGCTTAATAAATAAATAAACTTTTATTTTTACTCTTTATTACGTTTTGGGGTTAAAGTTAGGCAGTATTATCCTTTTTAGATGATTATAAATGTATGTTTTGTTTCTTAACTACTACCTACTTAAGTAATAGTGTAGATTTTAACGTTTGAAATCGAAACTGTTAGACCCATTTAACATTACATATAATCTAGGGCAACTGTATGCAATCAGTGATTTAGGTATCTCTATTTATAAATAACCACTAGGCAGATATAAAATGACCTGTTTTCATTGACTAGATTCCGATCTGCTTGAATATAATATTAGTTTATTACTTACTTGCTGTGAAACTCGCGGTCAATAATGTCCTTGCTTAATGTTTACCACTATATCGTGACGTGCACAAATACACAGAAATGTCTTGTTTGAATATTTAGAAATGGTTACATAGATTTAACGCGGTAAGTACTTACCAAACCATAATTTTCAACATGATCCTCCGAACGACCCCACTAACTTAAAGTCTAAATAACCTATCCCTGATTTTGCTTACTGTGACTTTGTACCTACCTACCAACAGCAACCAAACGAAAGATGGTTATTAAGTTCTGCGACTAAAATATGTCATATTTTGCACGCATTGGCTGGATGGATATATTTCAGCAGATTTTGATCCACTAGAGTTGAGCATTTGGACATCTAGAAGTACCTATTTCTGAAATCTTACGTATTGATGCAACTCCAACGAAAAGCCTTGCCTCTAGCTCGATAATCTGATCAGTATCGATAGTAGCGACAATCGATTAGGCTTCAATAAGTTTAATACAATTTTAAGTAACCTCCGACACTAAGCACACATTTCGTTATTGCATTCTATTCTCAACTGATTTCTTCATACACCATTTCCTTGTATTTGAATACCAATCTTGGGTATACAATACATATTACGATACTCGTTCGCACTTTCTCCTCCCATACATCTTTCAAAATACTCTTTAGTGATTGCTTGAGATGATTTGAGTTCAGTTTCCTAGTTCTAGTCATTGCCTAGTTATTAACTATTCATTTGTGAAGGATAATGATGATGACTATACTCGTATTAGCAGTGTATTTTATTAGTTCGTAGAAATATAATAAACAGATGAAAATGAGGTCTTGTTCAGCTGTTATTGGTAGTTAGACAGTCGCTTGATTAATATATTTACAAACTGTGGTTATTTATAGATTGCTATGTCATTCATGTATTTTGGCAAAACATCTTGTGTTCACTTGGAGACTTTAAACATTTGTGGATAGTTGGTCATTCACATATGTAATTGTGTGCCGAGTTGATAATCACATTTTATACTAAACTGGCTAATTCCTAGCTTTAAGATTAGCCGTAAGTTAAGTTTGTACTACTTAAATTTAAATTGAAACTTTTCCCTTTTCTGCGCTCGTGACATTAATTTCAAGAGGAATCAAGATTCCTGTTCTTAAGAAATAGGGAATGGACAGACAACGGACAAATGGACCGGCAGGAAAAATAAAACGATTATCATATATAGGTTCTGTTTTAAACGCCGCTTAAGCAAGCCATTATTTTTCTTATTGTCTGTAATAACTTTCCAATAATACTTTGCCTTTTCTTATTCTTGCCATGAAAATACATCGTATTCTTCGCGGTTTAAGCGTGTCCAAAATACCTATGCTGTTCGTGTTATCGCCAATCAAATACTATTTCTGATGACCTCGAATTCTTAGCCTTCGTCTAAGGAGCTAAAGCGTATCAACGCTACAGTCAAACATCATTTAGTCTGGCCAGGCCTTTGTTGATTTTGAGTTTGGATATAAGTACTAAAAATTCCATAAATCTGAAGAATCGAATTTTAGATCATAGCAACACTTGCAACAAATTATAACTCGTGTTACTGATAGTTTTTAAAGCATTATAGGGGTTAATAAGCATAAAATTCTTATGGATGCGATTTTGGTTTGTATGATACGAACAATTCAGTTATTTCTTGTAGTCTTGCATAAGGCTTCCTATAGGCACTATATATTTTTATTTAGCCAATGTCTTTCTCGTGATCCAAAAGATTAATAACACCTCATTTGTCGGAATTCATCCACCTCTAACATGCATAGGTGACACAGTGTATTAAACACACATACGCCACTCTATTCTCTTAACTTTGCACTTTTTGCAGTCTGATAAGAAAATATTAAAATCAAATCTGCAAATACTCATATAAAGTACTAATTCTACTAAGGTATGGTATACCATGTCGAACGTAGATACATCCCGAAAGATAAAGATAGGTTATTTGCTTGAACACAATGTAGGTAGGTCGCAAAGATGTTAACAGTATTTAGTTTCACTAATGTACTTTTTGGCACCACCCTCCCCCCTCTCGCCCTTAGACCCAGGCCTGTAACCGTATCATTGCAAGCAGATAATGTTATGCGCTATCCGCTGTCCTTGCTTTGCCAACCCGCATTACCATTAATATTCGTAGCGTAGATCGTTAGCTATCTGGCATAGGTTACTGGAAACAAAGGAATTAGATATCGCTTGTTGCTATCTAGGTAGATTTAATCACACACTTTTATAATTGTATTTTTTTTTGTTAGAATAACAGGCTTACTATCAGTTTTATTTTGTTTTAGATTTAGTTCAATCACTTCGGGTTCAACCTCGAAATGAGGGTTAGTTAGTAAGTTAAACCTTTATCTTGGTTCTTAAAGTTGTCTCAAAAGTCGACTGTCATTCTGAGTCTGCCTCGTAAGTTATTCAAGGTCAAATGTATGTAAAAATATTTAGGTTCTCAAGGGAGTAAGAATGGGGTCTCTCATTAAATTACTTCTACTATGACATCACTCTGAGAATCTTTTTAAACTTGTTTGATTGACCTTATTCCAAAGATAAATCTAAGCTGTGTAATGAAAGAAAAACGTCAACAATACCGTGCCTCAAAGTGACTGAAAACTATTGTTATACATACTCCCGCCATACCTACCTACATGGAAATAATTTTTCAAAGTAGACCACAAAGCCATAACACAAAAAAAGTAGGTATTTTTATTGAAGATTGGTTTGTATTTTAGTGCTTGATTGATTCAATGAAGCCTCTTCATTGATACAAATTGGTGGCCTGGTAAACAGGTCTAGCCCCTTTATTAAATACAAATATTGTTTTCATTCGAACTTATTTCATTCATTTGTAGGTACATTACTATCATACATCCTGTGCTTCTGTCATCATTATGAGTGACGTGATTGTATCATATAAGCAGGGTTCGATAAGGTAACTTGTAAATAGGTACGTGCTCTTTAAAAAGTGCGGGTGTGAGTAATTTTGAAATAAATTTATGCTGGATATTACTAATGATTTTATTAGGATTTTAATTTATTCAAGACTACGCATTAACCATAGATTTAGAGTTGAATTAAAACGTGACCATGAAAATGTATTCCTATTTCAGAATCGTGAAATGTTCGCTGACAATAGTTTACGTTGGAACAACATCGCCGTGGCATGCATGCGGTAGCTGGCGTAGCTGCGCCGCCCCAACCTACTATGATATTACTTAGTATTTTATGACATCACTTAAAAGTTAACATGTGACTGTATGTGATCGAATTGTGAAACATTATTTGTGCCTTACTGTGATTGCCGCTTTAGTAGTACTTAACTTAGTTTCGGCATATGCTGCTCAATGGATACCGGAACAAACATTACCTCGAATGTAAGAGTAAAGAAGCACCAACGTAAAAATGAGAAAAAGAAAAAAATGGAGACCGTCGACACCGATAAGACCTTGGACGAGGTATGTCTTCAAATGAGCCAACTGGCCGAAGAAGAGGTAGCCGGGAGCGGCTCACCCAGCTCCATGGAAAGTGAAGACTTGGTTAATGCAATAAACTATAACACCATCACATCACTCGCCGCTCTCAAGGATATAATCCAGGGAGAAGGCAACGATACTCCAGAGACTGATAGCTTCTTTCAGCATTATTTTATGAATCATTGTAATAATTTATCGAGCCGTAACTCAAATTCTGCATCACCATTCTCATTTCCTGAAAGGCGTCGTTTATCCCAATGTAGAGAGGAAGACGAAGACGACGACAAAAAGGAGAGCGACCCTCCGCCTTCTACTGTTTCTTCAGAGACAGGCTCATTAAGTGGTTTCTCAAGTCTCGGCAAAGTGCGTGAGGATGAGGATGAACGTAACGCTAATGTTATCCCTGATGTGAAACCAGCTGTTCGTGAGAAGAAGGAACAAGACACTCAGAAACGAACGGTAATGGGAGCCAAGCACAAGTTCCTCGTGACGACAACTGAACCCCCAGTGCCGCCGCCTCTCGTCGTGAGGGCCCTTCGCTCGCACACCCATAACGCGCATACTGTCCACTTCGGAACAAAAGGAGCTGAAGAGCAACGTCCAAGCATGCGATCTATATTCGAAGAAGAAAACCTTCACAGAGACAAAAAATATTTTGATAGTAGTTTAATAGAAATAAGAGCAATAGTTGATGGAATTCAAACCAGTTCTGAAGATATCTGGGTTAAGAGAACTGAAGAGAAACCTGTAAGTAACGCGTTTCGCATTAAATACTTTTGATTGTATATTATTGATTATTAATTGTATTTTTTATATTACAGGTCCAGCCTAAAGAGGACAAATCTGAGAAAGTTGTAGCGGAATACAAAAAAAAGTCAAAGAATGAGGATAGTAAAGTAGAAGTTCGCGCACGGTCCGGAACTTGGGGCTCCCAGTCCAACAAGGAGAAGGATGTGATACTACGGAAGACCCCAGCGCGGCGCGATAAAGAAGTGCGCCGCAGCAGTGATGACAGGCGTCAGAAACGAGGTAAATTTGCTAAGCACGTGGGCGATACGACAAGTCGACCTTAGCGGCTGGCACCTAGTGGCATAGGTCCAGCACGGCACGCAATCGTGATGACATCACCACTGTTTGCGTGCAATGCTAATGTTTAGATGTTACAAAGTTTGCATTTGTATATTTTATGACCTAAATAATGATTGCTTTGATCATCAATTAACTGGGATAGATTTTTAAAAGTGAATTTTGAAGTGTTTTTCTACTGCATTCTATTATAATACCTCTTTATCTACTATTTCTAAATTCGCAGACGCCAAAAAGTACACATTATTTGACTCGTGATACCGATCTGGCAACAGGCCAATCCTCTAACTGAAGATTATTATTTCAGTTGAAGTTAAATTTGAATACACTTTATAGCGTGTTTAGAATGGTTTAATTTATAAACAAAGCAAGTTTTTTTAGATATTAGTCCAATTTGCAAGTTAACCATTAGTTAGAAAAATTTTGTTCCTACGTTTTACATCAGAATTTTTTAATTAATATTTCTAAAAGAAAAGTGGGACGGGTTTCGGAGTCCTACTTTGCTTAATATTTACTAGAAAAATAGGATAGATGCCTTTCATTTGATTATCGTATGAAATCTGCGTAATCTATCGTTTAACATTACGTTTAAAAATCATATAAATAGCTTATTCCTTGCCTATCGGTGGTTCTTTGTTCCCTGTGACACGCATTTTGTACGATTACATAATTTTCGAGTTCTGTTTGTAATTACGAACTGCTACAGAATACAGTATTCACCAACTTGAGCTAACCCTAGAAATTGTCACGAAATTAAGTTCTTGTTGATCTTTAGGGCTTCTTTTTTTAGCAATGATTTAGGTATTATTATAGATTGACTAGAAGCCCTTTTGTAACCTAATCTCTTGACCGCGGGCGACGTAATGCGTGCTAGAGATCATGTGTTATGTAAAACTGTTCACGCCTTCCAATACTCATATTGTCACGCACTTGTATGCATGCATTACCTTACCACATTGCTATGAACGATTTTATCGTTTATTTATAAATTGAGATGATAGCAGAGGTATTACTTTTACGAGGTACTTAGCCCTATTTACCGAGTGTTTCATTTAGTTGCATACTCTTACTTATCTATCGATACTAGTACAAGTATTATAAAGAGGAAAGGTTTGTTTTTTTGTAATTTGTGTGGTAACTAATTATATGAATACTACTAGACTAATTTAATAAATTATTTTAACAGTAAAAAGCTACATGATCACGGAGTACCATAAGCTGATTAATGAATAGACATGCGAAGTCGGGAATGTCAGCTAGTCTTATACAATAAGTGCTTTGTTTTTGATTTTGCTGCAATAAACATCCGCGTGGACATTGATTTATACTATCTATCTATCTATCTATTTACGTAATGTAAGATATTTTTATAAAGTTGCGCGAGTCGAACACTATTTATTATTAGATGTTATCGCCAAAGATGAGATCATCGAGTATAGAATATTTGCTCGCGCGTCTTCTAATCACGATCGGTTTTGATAAGCCCTAAGAGTTTTCTGTACAATATTCATTTGTCTAGTCAGATTGATATAAGCAAGGAATTTTATAATTATGAATTTTATAAAAACGAACGTGAATTTTTTAAGAAAAGAGGTATATCCTGTAAAATTTAGGTACATATATTCACAACTCCAAAGATCCTCAAAATATTAATTGGAACATTGGCGCTTAATACGTATCGTCAATGATAGGTAGGCGCCGATGGGCTTGCAACCTGTCACGTATGAAGAGTGTCCTTCTGCGAAATTTTAGACATGTACCAAAAATGTGTTGGGACATACCTCTAATTTTATATTCTTCTTTAAAGATGTTTAAAGATGTAGGTAGGCCGGTAGGGTCTTCAAAAGGATCTAAGAAATTACACAAAGTTCTGAAAGAAATACCTATCCACCGCTGTCTGGGATACAGTGTTGATCATATTTATTATTTCATCGAAGTTAGTGTAACGATTGTTACGTTATTTTCAGAGCAACGCCTTGATGCGGCTGTCACTAGGAGCACGCAGTCGGTCGGTGAGCGCCGTCGCCGCGGATCCAACGACGATGGACAACCCCATCAGATGTACCAGCAAACCATTCACGGTAACAACTGACAATATTCGATCTAAGATATACAACCGCTTCGTCCATGCAGCCCCGCTAAAAACCGAAAACATTGCCACGCGTATTAAGTTATAGATTACTAGCACGTCTTTGCACGGGTGTACCTACTAATAATGCTACCGAGACATAATAGATGGCGCTAGTAAAAATGACCCGATTCTAGATCGCGCTGACGAAAACGCGCGGCGCGGAATGACCTCCCCATACAATCAAACCAACATTACCTCTTTATAATATTACCTCTTTATAATATTAGTATAGAAAAATATAAAGTTCTACAAATGTCTTCTTTGCAACCCTCAAATTACGCTAACATCTGGACAACGTTGCATATAAAATGGGTTTTGTTTAAAAACCCGTTATACCTTTGTTATTTTTTTTTAAATAATGGGGTTGAGTATGGACTATTCAATCTGACCCTTTTAATTTAACCTTGTAGATGTTTTTATTCATTGCCATGTTTTCTTGGTATTTACCATGTTCAAAATTTATTTGTTGACCATTCAGCTTTTGTCTTGGCTAGAGAACTGTTGGCATACATACTTGTGGTTACTTGGGCCTGGGCCATTTTTTAAAATGTCATAATGTGGTGAATCTATAGCAAAAATGGCCAAAAAATGTGCAGTGAAATCACCAGTTACTTCTGGCACAGTTAAGTATTTTAGTTTTATTAGTCTTTATGTATGTAATTAAATCTGTCTTAGACCCAATTCTTTGTGTATAAATGTATCAAAGCGAGAGTGACATATTTTCATTTATAGGCTGAGTTTTTTAGCCAATTAGACTTCTGAAACCGTAAGAGGTTGTCGAAAAGTCATGTTTTGTATTTAATTTGCAACCTGTAATTTCGCCATAACATCATCGTATGCAGTTTTTATTTTTGTTAGATATCTGCCCCCAGATTGTCTACCTGTTCCGAAATTAGTTGATACGAAGGTCAGTTGTTTTTGCGGATTACTATTACGTTTTTTATGTTTCCATACAATTTCGAAACAAGTAAACAATCTGGGGGCTGTTTTACAAGGCTTTAGATTTATTTTTTGTCACTCTAATACTCTAATAACAAAAAGAGATGGTATCAGAATTTTTCGAACTACATATTTATAGCTATCCATTTTAACAGCTATTCTGAATTAGAACGTCTAAACGGTTAACAAGCTTCCAAATACTCAAGTAGCGTTGTATTTAGGCATTACTGTGATCATTCGTATGAGCAAATGGCCAACTCTGGCGACGGATTTTTTAGGCCGCCTAAAGGCCTCAGTAATGGCAACGTCTTTAGATGCCGGCTTTAGTACTGCGATGAATATAATCTTCTTTCGCTCTACAGGAACATCCGGTGTGAGCCGACGTCCAGCATTATTTGACCTGTTTAAGTCGAAGCCACGCAGCGGTGATGCCAAGAAACAGCCATCTATCATGAAGCAAGTTAGGGCTGCTGTTCAGGTAAGTTATAGAACGGAGACCGTCTCTTTATGAACAGTACTTTTACCCGGTAAAGGTCGCGTAAAAAGAACGCTGAGAGGAAAAGCTGCGCAGAAGGCGATTTTAAGGAATCTTAGGTCCGATTGGTGAAGTGGTGACGCGGCGCACTTTATACCATTGATTTAGCGCGTGCTATTGGTTCGTGAGCGAGTGACCCATGAGCAAACATACCCCCTCCCGTTTCCGGAGATTGATTGTATTGGTCGCGCCACGTAAAAAATGATACATTATAAGTATCATGACATTTTGTTGCAGAACATGACGAAGCCGGCCACCACTCGTGAGGGTGTGAAGGAGGCTAGTAAGGAGAGTTCGACCGCTGAAAACTCGACCGTTGTCAAAACACGGGACGGATCCGCTCATCCACACCCTGGGAGTGACACTAGAGTGAGTTTTATAATGCTTTCACCAGCTGTCCGTCGCTCGACCAGCTGCTCGATTCTTGACGACATTCAAAACATGACGCGGTAAGAGATTGCACGTTATCTAGCTTTTCTTTTCTCAAAACCAAAGCAAAATAGCCACGCCGCGGCGCCGTGACGTGCCACGTTAAGACAGTTAGTTAGAGAATAAGGTGGCAACCCATATCCTATCCCCTAATATTATAAACTAGTTGTGTTCGCAGTGTTACCTACGGTGAAGAGTTCCCGTTGAAAATACCGAGATCAAATGTAGCCCATGTGTTAATCCCGAATATAAGCTATGCTGATATCAAATTTCATTCAAATCAGTTTAAGTTTGTGTCGATGAATGTCTTTGTTAAGCTTTTACGCGAAAACTTTAAAATGGAATTGATTGAAATTGGGTACCAGTATAGGATATATCCTGGATTAACATAAATGCTATAAGTATGCTACTTTTGATCCCAGTAATCCTACGGTAGCGTGAAATTAATCACGTAAAAATATTGTCCGTATCTTAATCGCCAATATTTTAACGTGAGATTTGTAATTTCCCGTTGTATTAATATACCTACCCCCTTATGCATATGCGACTAGTAAACCTATATTAGCTAAAATGCCTTTTAAATCTGTTGACATCTCTTTTCGCTACCATATGAGTAACAAAAAAAAAACTTAAGCATAAAATCAATTGTCAAGTTTTTATGAATGAGATTCTTACCCTTAGTGTAAAATTATGAGTTTTGCTGTTTAATTGAGTTGTTATTGTTTAGTACTATCACACGGTGACGGCGGGTGCTTCGCGTCGCCCGAGTGCAATGGCTAAAGTAATGGACATCTTCCGAGGACGAGCTTCAGTGCCTGCCACCGGTGCCACCACCGACCTTGCTGAGAGACGAAAGGCGGTAAGTAACTTGATAATACCACAGATTACATAAGTACAGATGCCTCATCTCGAACATTGAAATGACTCCTTCTTTTTTCGTCTGGTTATTTTAGCCGCGTGCGTTTTCTTGCCTGCAATCAAGAATCAGTAACTCCACCTAGTGCTAAGTAGCATGCAGTCGGATGCCTAACGCCGCTAGGTGACGCCGCAAAAATCGAACACCAAAAATAGCCCGACGCAAAAAGGAGTCATTTCATTGTTCGAGATGAGGTATCTGTACTTATGTAATCTGTGATAATACAGTGAGTGAGTATATATAATACAGTGAGTGTTTGACCCGAAAGGTATACTACCCTGCCAAAGTTTATGAAACTAGCATGAAACCGGCACTGGCAGAATTGTGACGAAAGTAGTCACAGTAACCACAATGAAGGAGTAAAGTGGAGTGATCCGAAAGGGCCACACTCAGCAGGTCTAACTCCTCTTAACTCTAAAAGGTATGATAGACGTGCGAGAAAGTACGAGTACTTATGGCTCAACGACCCTTTTTCGCTTGTGTGCCGCAAGTATAAGTAGGTACGCTTTAAAACCGCCGCAAAATCGTCGGCGATCCGGCATGTTTGAAATCTCGCTCGTAGCTCGCCTTGGCTCACGTGGCAGCACTGCGAGCCGCGAGCCGACATTTTGTCTCGCCAGTCAGCAATCTAACTAGCTTGCAGAGTAAATTCGCGATATTCAAAACCGCGTACTTTAAGTTCGTCTATCACCCACTTAAGTCCGCGGCCGCTCGCAGATGGTAGGTTGGTAGGTAGTTTGTTATAGGAACCGGGGGTTAGAGGCTAGGTATTTGGACGGATTACATCTGTGGTATTAGTCAGATTTGTCAGTAGAACTATATTTACTGTCATATTTGACAGTTTATAGTCGTGATAGCGATAAACTTCTATTTCGCTATAAGTTGCCTTCCTTGACGCGAAATAGGGGTTAGCGAGTAGTCAGTCTCAGTTAGACATTACTTACTTGCATTAAACATTGCATTAATACAGAGTTAAAGTACTTATGGCTGACATGTGTAAGCCTGTATTTGATTGTATTCTAAAAACAATGACATCATGCTAATATGATACTGCAGGTAGAATAGCCATCACATTAACACAGATTTAATGAGCCGTATGATCGTTTTTATCTGTAGTTTATTACTAAAATAAAAATAAAATAAAATAAAATGAGCTTTATTTTCCAAATACATTACAATTACAATATTCATATAATTATTATTACATTACAATAGGTATTCATTATTCAAAATTATTTCACTATTCATTTTTCTTCTTCTAAGTAGGTATATGGACCGCCTGTGGCGGTAAAAGCCTCCTCCAAAAGTTGCCATTCTCTTCTTTCTCTCGCTTTTCTCGACCAGTGATTTCCGGCCGTCTCAACAATATCGTCTTCCCATCTTTTACATGGGCGTCCTCTCATCCTTTTTTTATTTCGGGGTACCCAATTTGTGACTACTTGAGCCCATCTATTTGAACGTAGTCTCTGAAGGTGGCCTGCCCATCTCCATTTCAGCCCCATTATTTTATGTACCACGTCTTTGGCTTTCGTTTTTCGTCTTATGAAGCTGTTTCTTATTTTGTCTTTAAGTTTAAAGCCAACATAGCTTCTCTCTATTGCTCTCTGGCAGGTTCGAATTCTTTCCAGATCCTTTTTTGTGAGAGACCAGGTCTGACAAGCGTAGGTGAGGCATGGCATAAGGCAAATGTTCATAGCCTTTGTTTTTAGTGTCACTGGTAGAGTACCTTTAAAAACCTCTTTCATAGCCCAGTATTTGTTCCAGGTACTTTTTATTCTTCTGGTTATTTCTTTATCTTGACATGTTTTAAATGAAATAAGGTGGCCGAGGTAAACATAGTCTTCTACGTAGTCTAGAGTCTTAGAGTTGATTTTAATCGGTGTTTTTGATCTATTTGTCATGACTTTCGTTTTATCCTGATTTACCTCTAGGCCTATGTATCTACTTTGCGTACTAAGAGACTCTACCATGCTCTGCAGCTTGATCGGATTTTCAGCAAGTATTACTAGGTCATCTGCAAATCTTAAGTGGGTTAAGTATTTTCCTTCGATTTGTATACCCATTTCACTCCAGTCTAGTCGCCTAAAAATGTACTCCAGGACTGCTATAAAAATGTTTGGAGAGAGCGGATCTCCTTGCTTCACTCCTCTCTCTATCCTGAATGTCGGCCCAGCTGACTCTAGTCGCACTCGCGCTGTACTGTTTTTATATATTTCTTTTATTAGTTCAATATATTATTTTTTATTACTAAGTACTATAAAAATAAAAGCTTAACATTTACTATAAAAAATATAAAGATATGAAATATAATTTTCTCGTATTGTTATGTAATTAACTAGTGATTTAGATTAGAAACAACATCACATATTAAAACCCGTGCAGACTTTGAGGCTACATCGACGGCTATAAATCCAAAACTGATTTAAATAATCACCCCAAAACCATTCTTCGTAGTCGGATAAAAAACAATGCAAATATTTATCTTAAAAATTATAAGCGGTAAACGTTGAACCCTAGAATGCATTGCTAAACATCACTGATGACATGGACAAACATAAACATCTTACCGTGCGACCCGACGAGCCGTGATCATTGATAAATCGAGGCTATACTCGTGCGGAAAACATAACGCCTTCAGTACGCTAGTGCTCGACTTAAAATAGGTGAAGGAGCCAATTGCTCAAAAACGTTTACATTACTCTATTACAGACCGCGCATCTAGTGTCAACTGGGTTGTGTAAATCATCAGTAATCTCGGAAAACAGCCGTGCCCACTCCATTAGAAGTCAATATTGAAATCGAAGTGAGACGTTCATTTCCAGTTGAATCGTGCGCGTGATCATGGCTGCATCATTAATATGTGTACTATAAATATAAGTAATATAAGTGTTAAAAACTATCAATGTCTCATTATAAAATATAAATCGGGTGTTTAATACGAATGCACTTGCCTTGTTCGCGAAAAGATTTCCCGCAATCAGCGCTACAATCCAGCCGAAATGTGTCTGTATAAAATAAAGCTAGTTTCGTGTAAAAAGTTAACATTTTAATGTGTCTTGTTATCAGCTATCAATCAGTAATGTGTTCTGATCGCGAAAGTTTAAAAAGGACAATGTGAAAGCAATACGTAAGTTTGTTTTTGATCAATGAGATAAGGGCACTGCGAAGCGTAGGTAGCTTCATTCGGTCGGTGGATCCGCTTCGCGCATCATTCAATTAGGGATTTAGGCGACAAGCGCGTGCGCATTCGATATCCCCTTGTTACCCAGTTCCACGTGGGGAACTGCCACGCTCGGATACCGTTTACGAAGATTGCATAACAAAAACATCGTCTCGTGACGGCGACGTTATCTCTCAGTGCTTATACCCTGATCACACGTACCGAGTAAAATGGCGAGACAGTGAAATGTGTCTCGGCCGAGAGAGTGAAATCTGTCTCGGCCGTTCACACGTATTTTGAAATGCACAGTCAGTAGTTCAGTTGACTACAAAAGTGGGACACGATGGATCGTAAATTGCAAGAAAAACTTCGATTGAAAAAAGTGGCCGTATCGCACCGAGTGGCGAGTGGACGTCATGCGCGTGTTCAGACCAACCGAGTAAGCGAGCGAGACAGAGCGGAGTAGCGGGGGGCAGGGTACTCGGCGGTACTCGGCCGGGAAAAAAGATGAGGGTCCGAGTGACTCTCTCGCCCTGTGGCTCGGCCGAGGGATCTGTCAAAGTGTTCACACGTACCGAGCGCTCGGCCGAGAGCACTCTCTCGCCACTTTACTCGGTACGTGTGATCAGGGTATTACAGAGATGCCTCCGTGGTTAGTGGTGCACGCAAAAATGTTAGCTAGCCGCACGATCATCGTACCGGCATAGACGTATTTATGTGTGTGTAGTTTGTAATTTGTGTATGCCGAGTATGGCGAACTACTTTTGGTGGAAGAAAGGGAAGAGGGACGAGGATGTGTTTTGCTCTCACAAGCCGCGAAGTCGGTCACTCGACCCTCGATCTCTGGAACTCAGTGGAATCAGGCTGGTGTCACAACACTCCCACCACCAACAGCAACAAAAGGTAGGTCACACAAATTATATGCTTCATGCTGTTGTTTCAGTACAACTACCTATTTGAGCAATATAAACAATGATCTGTACAGTATTGTTTACTGCTAGTTACTAGTTACGTACATGACAATACATCGAGTGAGAAGTAAAGTATCATTACAATAAAATTGTGTCCTTTTCTTTGTAAGGTTTAGGTTTGACCATTTATTTTCTCAGAAAAATTCACAAATTCACTTATAGAGAATATACAATTAAATAGGTAAGTAGTTATAGCCATTAAGCCCGGGTGACACGAGGCTAGTAAATCAAGCTAGTGAGCCAAGCTAGTGCTGCCAAGCTAGTAAGCTAGTGACACTAGCTTCGTGTAGACGGAACTAGCTTCGTTTACAAGCTAGTAAGCTAGTGTGGAAGCTAGCAAGCTAGTGCCTCAAGCCAGGATAGTTTAATAGCTTGGGGTTCTATTTTTCAAGCTAGTAGGCGCCCCCCACCACCCGTTTTACTATCCTGGCTTCGTTACTAGCTTCGTGTCAACCGCGAAGCTAGCGAACCTAAGCTAGTGTGCAGTCGGAGAGCGTGGTGAGAGTGCGTGCAATTTGTTAAAATGCCGAAATTAGCGGACGAAATTAATTTAAAATTCGTTCAATTGTACAGAGAAGAGGAATGTTTGTGGAATGCAAGTATTCCATCTTACAAGGACAAGCAAATGCGAGACTCGTCACTAGAAAAAATACGCGACATACTAAATAAAGATGGAATAGAAATGTCGATAAAAGAGATTAAAAATAAAATTAAATGTTATCAGGTTAAGCACAACTCACTACTGACTTGACTAGCTTGAAATTTCCTAGCTTCGTGTAGACAGCACTAGCTTGGTTACAATCCAGACTAGTAGGTAAGCTAGAAACCAAGCTAGTGACCCCTTACTAGCTTACTATCCTAGCTTCAAAATACTAGCCTCGTGTCACCCGGGCTTTAAGCGTAGCTTCTTAGTCTAGATTAGGTACATGAGAAGTTCTGTACAATAATAATTTCTGTACAATTAATAGGTAATGTTATTAAATAAGTAGGTAGGTGTAGGTACAGTAGTTTATAAAATAGAAGCAAATAGAAAAAAAAAAATCGTCATCTTGTGGGTAGATTCTATGCACGGCGCGCGGCGTGTAGATCGGCGCATAGTAGGTAACAGCATTCAGTGCGAGTCGAGTTATATTGTAAGGGCTAGTTCATAGTGAAGTCACTTTACGAAATTATTTTAACAGCGAAAGATCCTTTAAAATGTAATCTTTTAGTAGTCTTTTGAAAATTAATATTGTGTTCACTGATGTAATTATGTTTTGTCCTATGGTTTGTTAATACATATTTGTGCACTACAGTTATAACAAGAAACAATAATAAATAAATAATAATAATAATACTTAATAATACTTTATGTTAGAATTGGTGCAGATCCAAACTATGATTAGTCTGTGGATGTGCTGGTAGAATGTCACTTTAGCACTGTAGCCAAATCTGTCATGCATATTTAAGAGAGTTTGTGAAAAGATAGATTACAATATGGCGGTAACGATGACAGGTTGAGTCTTGACTAAGTAAATTAATGTAATGAAGCTGTAAATAGAAGAATATACTGTAAAACATGAAGAAAAGTATTTGATTACTACGCCCCTGAAATTGAACCGTAATAGTTCAGAAGTGGGGATCTACGCAAAGAGATAATAATTTGGTTGGATCTACGTGACGCCGGACGCTTGGCTGATGGTTTGTTGGTTTACAATCCAGGTAAAGTGATATCTTTGTTATATTTTAGTGAGTAAAAGGAAGAAAACTAAGTAATAGTGATCCTGTGTGCCACTGTAAGGATATTAACAAGAAAAGTTTTTCGATGACCACATGATTTTTGTTTGAATGTAGAATGATTTTAAGGTTGGCTTGGCACATAGACGGGTTGAGAAAAAAATATTTTGAGCTTGTAAGATTGAAAACTAGATACTCCTTTGATTTTGTGACGGATCTACATGTACCTAAATAAGTATAGATGGTACAGTTACTACCTGATATCCCCATAATCAAATTGTTTTTATGGACAAATCTAAAGTTCTAAAAAAAAGTAAACTGCCTACTGCTTTCTTGACTTAGTTGATGACATTGTGAGTTGTTTTGAAATAAAATTATAGCAGAGAAAATTTGAGTTTCAGAACATGAGTGACAGTGAATGCGTTGAAGGGGATCGGCGCAGCCTAGCGAGCGCCACAGCCGCAGTGGCTGCCGCGCCCGAGTGAGCGCCGCCTGCTGCGGTCTAGCGAGCGCCGCCTGGTGCGCCCCAGTGAGCGCCGCCTGCTGCGGCCTAGCGAGCGCCGCCTGGTGCGCCCCAGTGAGCGCCGCCTGCTGCGGCCTAGCAAGCGCCGCCTGCCGCGGCCTAGCGAGCGCCGCCTGGTGCGCCCCAGTGAGCGCCGCCTGCTGCGGCCTAGCGAGCGCCTCAGCCGCAGTGGCTGCCGCGCCCCAGCGAGCGCCGCCTGCTGCGGCCTAGCGAGCGCCGCCTGGTGCGCCCCAGTGAGCGCCGCCTGCTGCGGCCTAGCGAGCGCCGCCTGCCGCGGCCTAGCGAGCGCCGCCTGGTGCGCCCCAGTGAGCGCCGCCTGCTGCGGCCTAGCGAGCGCCGCCTGGTGCGCCCCAGTGAGCGCCGCCTGTTGCGGCCTAGCGAGCGCCGCCTGCCGCGGCCTAGCGAGCGCCTCAGCCGCAGTGGCTGCCGCGCCCCAGTGAGCGCCGCCTGCTGCGGCCTAGCGAGCGCCGCCTGGTGCACCCCAGTGAGCGCCGCCTGCTGCGGCCTAGCGAACACCGCCTGCTGCGGCCTAGTGAGGGCATGATTTGGCATATGACTTTGCCGCCCAATTAGATTTAGGTAGGTGAGGGCATGATTTGGCATATGACTTTGCCGCCCAACTAGATTTAGGTAGGTAAGTGAGGGCATGATTTGGCATATGACTTTGCCGCCCAATTAGATTAGGTAAGTGAGGGCATGATTTGGCATATGACTTTGCCGCCCAATTAGATTAGGTAGGTGAGGGCATGATTTGGCATATGACTTTGCCGCCCAATTAGATTAGGTAGGTGAGGGCATGATTTGGCATATGACTTTGCCGCCCAACTAGATTTAGGTAGGTAAGTGAGGGCATGATTTGGCATATGACTTTGCCGCCCAATTAGATTAGGTAAGTGAGGGCATGATTTGGCATATGACTTTGCCGCCCAATTAGATTAGGTAGGTGAGGGCATGATTTGGCATATGACTTTGCCGCCCAATTAGATTAGGTAGGTGAGGGCATGATTTGGCATATGACTTTGCCGCCCAATTAGATTAGGTAGGTAAGTGAGGGCATGAGTTGGCGTGACTTTGCCGCCCAAACCTGATGATAGGCCCACTGATTTGATTGTGATAGTGAAGTTATGACTGGCCTTCTGCCTGATAGACCATTATTAAATATTCATAATGTTAAATTATTTAGCACCCACTGGTTGTAAAATTGGTTTGTAAAAATAACCTAAGAAAGAAAATATGCTCAAAGTTACATGAATTCTGATTTTTGTGATATTATTTAGAAATAGGTATGTACTGATTAAAATAATGACATTATGTGAAGCGTGAATGAAAATGTAACATGTCCACAGACTTAAATCTAGGTTGACTGAACGAAGAGGCTCGTTCTACACATAAGATGGCCGAATGTTAGAATTGGTGCAGATCCAAACTATGATTAGTCTGTGGATGTGCTGGTAGAATGTCACTTTAGCACTGTAGCCAAATCTGTCATGCATATTTAAGAGAGTTTGTGAAAAGATAGATTACAATATGGCGGTAACGATGACAGGTTGAGTCTTGACTAAGTAAATTAATGTAATGAAGCTGTAAATAGAAGAATATACTGTAAAACATGAAGAAAAGTATTTGATTACTACGCCCCTGAAATTGAACCGTAATATTTATTACCAAAGAATTATCCTAAATAGTACAAATCAAATTCATCCGGTTAAGTTTAAACAATTACACTAGGTTTTTGCCATCGAGACCCAAACTAGGCGTTTTATGCCTGTGTTCATGGGCTCAGGAGTTCACGTTATCATAACACAGTATGCAAATATTTGCAGTAAGTATGAAAGGTTTGTAGGTAGAAGTACAGATTCTCTAGTGTTGAAGTATTTTCTTAAATGACTAATCAAAATAAACAATAGAGAAACATAGGAAGTATTGGTAAATTGTAAGATTATTGTGTGGAGTACTTTAACGAATGTCTGCATACTCATATTGTGTATGTATGTGTGTGTGTGTGAATGCCTACGTACTCGGCTGAATGCATTTTGATGTATGTCTCATTCGAGATTTTTATAGTTTGGTTGTAAGGACAAACCTAGACAAATGATTTATGTTGTTATACCATTTATATAATCAGCGATATCAAGATAAATCTATCGATGTGTTGTTGAGATTGCGATTTACATGAAGGTAGATTACAAATCAATCACTCTGGCAGTCAAATCCGGTAGCCAAATTGTTAATTTGCTAAATCGTATCACTGAGACGTAAACATGAATGATGTGCAAATTATACAAATAAATTTATTAATATTTTGAATCGTGCTTTCGCACACGAATATACATCATTGTCACGCTTACTAGTAAATTGTTTCTATTATTATTTTCATCTTAACAACTACTGTTATTAGTCCATAATTATGGTTAGGTTTATATCGAAGACAAAGTATTTTTTTCATTTATAGACAGCAGATATTATCAAAGCTTACATTATAATTCGGAAGATGCGCTTATTATGCCTGTAATGCATTTTTTGCTTATAGGTAACCCTAGGCCTAGCTAGCTAAGTATTCATTAAACAAAATGTTGAACATACCTACTATCGCACACAAAAGTTTATGATTTCGAAATTATTTTTTAAATATAATGTAAGAAAAAAATATTTATTTCGTCTGCATATTGTTAAAAGATTTCTTACGATAAAGGATGTAATGTACCTAATATAAAGTAATGTCAACTGATTTCTTCACGATATACGCTTTTGATGTGATCCTCTTTTGTTTAAAATAGCTTTAGAAATTCTAAAATTTGACAAAAATAGAGGCTTTCGAAACAACAACGTGATGAAAAGGAAAGATCAGCGAATAAAGTCACCCAAGGTACTCGTACTTAAGGCGGTGTGGTAGATAAGATTGAACACTTGTGATTTACGAGTGTAATTATAATTATTATCAAAGTAATTTTATTAACAAAATAGCGATATCAAAACTTTCCGTACGTTAGAAATAACTAAATCATGTTATGACACAGCCTGTCCATCAATTTATTTTGCTTTGTATGCGTTTATCAGCCAAAAATAGTAGTAGTGTCATGGGAGACTGAAATTTCCCTTCACAATTACTAGTAGTCCACCAAGCCTAATAAAATAAACGATAAAATTATGATTATACAAGCTTTTGCCCGCGGCTCGCTTGCGTTTTACTAACACGGTTAAAAGATAGCGTAGATGTTTGTCCGACGTTGTGTAGTTATTACGTTCGCATTTATTAAACTTATATTAGTAGGATTATGTTCGCGGAGACGAAGAAATATGGACATTAAGATACACACTGTAGCAGATAACAGATTTAGGGCGAGTTCACACTAAATGTGAACTTAATAACGACTCTTTAATGTTAATCTTATAACTTCCTGTGTTGTGTGTGTAGGTAATCGTGTTATAAGTTAAAAAAAAATCTTTAGCATATTTTTTATATTATTTTGAAAACAAATTACAAATCTATTAACAATCTGAATTGATTCGCGTCAAGTAGTAAATATGTACTCAATGGTACTCGCAAATACTCGACTCAGCTCACGTACATCACGAACTAACCTATCGAACTCAAACTTAACAATAGAATTTACATAAACATGTGTTATCTTGGTGCCTAAATTTCGGCAGTCTATTCACTGTTTGGTTTATTTTTAAACCCATACAAAAAAGCTAGGTAGTATCACGGGGGCCTCATCTCGAACATTGAATTCACTCCGTTTTTCTTCGGGCTATTTTTTGGTGTTTGATTTTTGTGGCGTCACCTAGCGGCGTTTAGGCATCAGACTGCATGCTACTTAACATAGATGGAGTTACTTATTTTTGATTGCAGGCAAGACCTAAACGCCGCTCAGAGCGCCGCAAAAATCAAACACAAAAATAGCCCGAAGAAAAAAGAACAATGTTCGAGATGAGGTATCTGACTTATGTAGGTAATCTGTGGTAGTATTCATTTTACGCTGTGCGTTTCTGTTTGTGGCAGTGGACTCAAGTGTACCTAAGTTTGTTTTATAATGAAGGTAAATAACGTGTAGAATTCCAAACTGAGAGTAACATTGAAATCGATTGAACCATTGAGGGAAGATAGGTGGTATGAAAACCCGAATTTTCACAAAAAATGTCTGTTTAGGGATGTTGGTAAGAGAATGAAATATTATCACGACTGTATCCTAGGAGCGGTAGACATTTTCTTTCAGATCTTTATTTAATTCTTTAGATCCTTTGAAGATGTCTAATGGGGTAGTCAGAGGTATGTCCAAATACATGTCATATTTGGTACAAACCCATTTTTTGCAGAAGTTAACTTTCCATACGTGACAGGTTGCAAGCCCATCGACGACGGTGCTAGAAAACTAACTGGTTTCCTCACGATGTTTTCCTTCACCGTTTAAATTCGATCCCACGACCTTCGGAATGAAAGTCGAGGTATTAATCCACTTGGCCAACACGGCTCTTAGAAGAATAAATCATAACAAATTGCTTGTATGATATCAATTTCATTTCCTCTATGTGTTCCACCTATTGAGTTCCACTATCACAGAGTCCGTTTTCAATAGGTAACCATAGAAATTGGCCACGAATGGCGCATTATATTTTTGCGAAATGTTAGCTTCAAAACTTTTAAAACTATCATGGTTTTGTACAATTGTGAACAATTACCATAATTTAATGAAGGTGCATGTAACCGTGCTGAAATATCGGGAACCTATAAATCTACAAATCATGGTAAATATCCCGTTTTAAGTATATGTAATTGAGACGCGTTCTTTATTTAAAGAACTTTCTTTTACATATTTATTGAAAATGCATTTATCGTGGCTATTGTACCTTTAATGTCCGCTTTTAATACCTCGTAATAGCGACCACCATTAGGTTTACCTTTTAATTAGTCATAATATTAACATTATGATAATAGGAGAATTATGTGACGTGTTTTTCGTATGAGATAAGGTATGCAGACAAACTTTACGTTATCTAAACGGTGAAACATTTAGCATACTTGGCGATAAATTGGCCTTATCTTGATGAATGATCCTTACCTTCAGCTTTATATAAGTACATCTTGAGAAGGGATGAAGGACGAGTATGCAGGATGAGTTTTGTCGAGGGCTACTTAGGCTAAGAGCGATTTCGAACTAAGTAAGGTCCGATCAAATTTGTGAAAATGCAGTCCGTAGTAGTAGAACTATTTTTATTGTAGTTTTCGAACTAGATCCAGTTTTAGTCATCCGATTTATTTCAGTCATAGTGCGTAAACTACCGTAGAAATAGTTCTACGACTACTTCGCGTCGTTTTCGTCTCCAATCGGATTTGGATCCATATGAGCCATAAGAGTCATGTCACCTTTTCGAATCATTCACGCGAAAACTACTAAACGCTTTAACTTGAACTATTTGTCTTAAACTTGAAATATACATAGTTTATGGCCTGAAAAAAACATCTGTTAATTTTGTATTAATCTGTATCTGCTTATTATGATGCAAAGAACCATTTTATATTGATAAAAGCACTTTTTTGCAACTACATATTACTACCATTTTATTTTATTTATAAAATTACTGTTTCTTTGCTTTTTTTTGTTCTGCGATTTAAGTTATGTTTTGTTTATTTTGCTTATTTCTGTTTATTTCAGAGGGCGATAGCTCAGCAACAGCATTTTGCCTCAGGTAAGCGATTTTTCTATATAAAGTACTAAACTTATAAACCTATTTGCTTTTTCAGTATTTTGTATTTATACTCCTTTGTTTATACTGCAATGAAAAGATGTTTGTGTGTTAATCTCTCTAACCCTCTTTTTGTAAGTGGTAATAAAATTAAAATCTGTACTAATATTATAAAAAGGTAATGTTGTTTGTTTGTTTGCCTCCGTCAGGAGCTAATCTCCGATACTACTTCTTAGCTGATTTAAAAAAATCTTTCACCGATGTGTAGGTAGAATGGACTGTCGGGATGGTTATAGGCTATATTTTAGTTAAATTAGTAGACCCGTGCAAATCCGGGACGTGCTGCTAGTTCTTTTATGGAACTTTAGGTACTCAATATGATTACTAGTCAAACACACAAACGTTTAGTAAAGATTAAAAAAATCTTGGTTTTTCGAACGTAGATCGTCTCCAAAATTAACTAATCAATGGTCAAATGACAAGTGACAAAAAAGGAACAGATTTGACACCTTGTCACTTGATCAAAGACTATTCAATTTTTGAAATGATCAGCATTCGAGAAACTAGCTCTGTCTTAAAAATCATATGCTGATCAGTGCAAAATATATACTCGGCGGCACAATTAACCGCCCATCTCTTTTAGGTAGCAAGTTTTGATTATATTGCAATTGTAAGTGAGGCACATAAATTAGTCAAGTGTGAAAGATATTTCAGTAAGTACAAAATACATTCTAAACTACCCCCATAACTTAATGTTTTCGTATGCGTCAGTAGTAAGTATAGTCAATTTCAAACTAGAAAATACAAGGTGGGCGGTTAATTGAGCCTCTAAGTATATTTTTACATTTGATGAAAGACATAACAGCAGAGTAAATCCTGGTCTCTGATCATTTTAAATCTGTATTATATACTACTGTAATATGTATTCTGCTCGTTTACAATAATGAGGATGCGAGGTAATAAAACGGCTGGACTGTCTGATAAGATCTGCTACGTATGTTACTTGCAATATGAAAATTTGTTTGTACATTGATGTATGTAACTTGCAGCCCGTCCCGTCTTTGCATGGATTTACTGAGACCCGGGATTTCACCGGGAAAAAAAAGAGTCTATGTTCATTGGGAAAGTCTATTCTAAATTCCAAAAAATAGGTGAAAGATTTTTTGAAATGTGATGAGTAGTTTCGGACTTCGGAGCTTACTTTCTACAAACAAAAAAAACATACCAACTTTACCACTTACCACTACAAAGATAGTATAGAATAGCAGCTGCCCGCAACTTCATCCGCGTTAATTCCGACTAAGAATCTTTAAGAAGGCTGAATAGTGAATAGATAATTTATTTTTCAGTCTGCTCGTTCACTACTTACTACGAAACTGAGGTATAAAAGTAAACCAACTGACAGAAGGTGAAGATAATTCTCAATTTAAACAAAACCTATAGATAACATTCTAATTGAGAATGATGTCTGCATAACAACTCATCGGTACAAAATTCCCAAAGTTCATCAGCTTTTGTACTCTTTTTGTTTAGGTATTAACCTAACATATTTATTGAATAAAAAGGTTAGATAACAAAGATCAGACCTTTGCAAAACTGTCTTATTTGTGATAATTTAATGTAATGACATTGTGTCTCACGATTAGTGAGTGATTTAACGCTTTACTGTCCTGATTTAATCAGCTGTGATCCAGTTTGTAACTGTTGACTCCAGTTACAGTTCCAATATGTCAAATGAAATTATGTGCTCTTGAATGCAAGCAAGCTACATATAAAATTCTTTATTTTGTATTTGTGACGGTAAATTTTTGAACCTAAAACATACAACGTGCCAATTTGTTGTTAAGATTATTGTTTTTTGGTGAAATGTTTAGAGTTCAGCTTAGCCGAAATTATTGCGAGTATCGAGATTGTAATTGGGCAATTAATTATTGCTAATTATAGATTCGAAGAGTTGCATCAGATTGTACTCGTATAAGTTACAAATGAATGATGTTCATTACGTAAGCACTGCTAACAGTTAACACAAAAAATAAAGCATTTGCACAACTGATGTCAAAGTAGAAAAATCTACCAAAGCAATGTCCAAAAGTATCTTATAAAGTTTAATTATAAAAATGGTTCCTGTTAAAGTTTTCAGTAAGTACTAAAAACGTAAGTACTTTTGTAAAATTTCCAAAAATTTCTAATAACGAATCCGAAAATATTGGAATAAATATTTTCGGATTTCATGGCTTTGATTCTACGCAGCCCTGCTATCACATGTCAACTTCTCGTTCCCTGCTGCCCTTTACTGGATGAAGGGTCGCATAAAATGTAGGTCACAAGCTTTTTACAAGGACTCGCGGTTATATCTGTGTTGTCCTTTCTTTTTTTTCGGTTTCATGGCTATTATGTAAAATTAAATAGAATATAATCACGACTGTATCCCAAGGAGCGGTAGACATTTGTTTGGGATCTTCAAGTAACTTCAAGATCCTTTGAAGAAGTCTAAGGACAACCCCTCAGGTCCAAGTACATATTTGGTACATGTCCATCTTTTGCAATAGTTTCAGGCCCATCGACGCTGCTAGAAAGTTGTGTTATAATGTGAATAGTAATAATTTTATTAATAACTTTAGATTACTTAGTAAACTTTTCAAGTATATTATAAATTTTCTCGTCTTGCAGAAACCATGGTAAATCATTATTTACCAGTGGTCGTTATATAATTGCTTCAATATTTCGATAAGATTGCACCAGTGGTGGTCGACAATCCACTTTTAATATGCACACAAAATGTGTACAGTAAGCAAAATTGAAGTTTGCCGCAGTGAATATAGTTATTACGAGTAGCGGGGTCGTCGGAAATATCACTAACTCTGTTTTGCGTCTTGTCAATACGTCCTCCTCTCTCTCTTCTCCTCCTCTTTCGTAACAAATCAACAAAATGCGCGACCACTCGGAGGGCATAGGCATAAGTTCGGGACGGTCAAGTTAAATCAAATTGCTCTTAATGCCGGCCACACACGCCACGGTGCATCGGAGAAGTCGACCTGCGCAGGTCGCCTTTTCAGATACACTACTGGAACGTGTGTGGGGAGAGGTCTACCGGAGAGGTGTACCTGATGCTATTGTCCGGTGACCTGCGCTGATTCTTTCTCCGGTAGACCTTTCCGATGCATTGTAGCGTGTGTAGCCGGCATAATGTACCAAAATTATGTTTATTTTGTCGCGATCAAAGTTCAGTTATTTAAATGACTTGGTCCTTTATTTACTCTGATTATAACACCATAGTCAGATTTATCCGAGAGCGGGTCTGCGAACCAGTTACTACGAAGCCGGTCATTAAATCATCATGGCATGAATGGACAAGGTCGATCGTCATGGGATTGTAAATGCTGGGGGAATTAACCACGTGCATAGAGAGACAGCTGTTCTGAAAACAATACCAAACATATTCGGTTCTCAATCCATCCAAAAATGCGTTTAATAATAATGCCTATTACTTATTTGAATCATTTAATTTCAATAGCACAGAACGAAAAAAAGAAAGAAAAATAGTTTATTTCTTAGGACCTCAAGGATCACTCAAAAACGTACAGTCTTATAAGCTAGGTGACTCTATTGCCTGTTCTAAAACAACTCCCTACACCAATAAAACACAAAAGTTTTTTTTACCATCACATTCTGACAATCTCTACCAATCTCATGTTATCATAACCTAGTCTTGCTCATCATCAATCTCAATCAATCACAGCGACCGAATGATGCCATATCATAAAAAATCGATAACTTTTATCAATCAAAAACAAAAGCAAGTTTGACGTTTATCTCGGTCACTGGAACTGTACTGCATAGCATAGTGGTATAGTTAAGCATCAGGTAACCTTCTGAACAAAAGTGACGACGTGACTTAAGCCGGGTCCAGACATGATCATTTGCCCGATCCGATCACCGTATCCGTATCTGCGGCCCCGTATCAAGTTGTGGACGCCTCCGATTTGCTCCGTATCCGTATCTTCACAATAGTCATGATCGCGTATCAAATTGCCCAGTTCAGTTTCTGCTCTCGATCAAACATGTCGTCGCAGTTGGTTGAAATGTACGAGAATTTAGCAATTTCATGTGCCTGTTTTATTGTCATTCACAACATTCTAACCTCAAAACCAAAACAGAGACGATGGTGGCATCGCGAGTGACGCGTCCAGACTGACCCACGTCCGTATCTGTATCACCTTTGATGATCGGACAAAAACCGACACGAGATGGGACGGGCCGTATCATAACGGCGTATCGAGATCCCGTATCATGATACGCGTATCATTACCCGTCCACATATGCGATCATGATACGCGTCGACGATACGGATACGGTGATCGGATCGGGCAAATGATACATATCTGGACCCGCCTTTACGTGTGTGGGGCACGCCGGTTCGCGCCGCGCCGCGCCCGTCCCGCCGAGCTATCCCTCTCGTTCGCGCTCTCTTTGATTGCTTATCCGTATCCGCTCACTCGCTTCGCTACTAAGTAGAGGTGTAAAAGTAACGAGAAAAAGCAAACCCGCATGTATTTGGTACTCTAAAAATGAGTACCTACTTGTTACTATCGTATCGTTACGTTACTCATTACTTTTGATACCTCAGTAGGTATAACCCAATGAATCGAATCGAGTCGTATGTTGTATCATAATTATGGTACCGTACGCGTATAGAACTGCCTCAGAGCAATCATCTTCTTCAGATCCTCATTGAGAACTGCAAATGAACGACGCGTATTGACGGAATCTTATAATTATAAGAAACAGCAACGCGGTGTCAAAATTATTTATTGACGTTTTGACAATAAATAATTTTGTCAATAAACAATTTATCAACAACAAAAATATTTTCTTCTTAAACTGAAATGAGACGTATTATATAACAACATTATTTAAAACAATAAAAATGTTTTGGTCATAAATTAAAATAAAATATATAAACATTAAATAAAAACATTTATGTTAAACAAAACAAACATTATTTTTTAATTTGCCGCTTTTATGGTGCCGCGGACAGAAAGATAGTTTATTGCAGAAATCACTGGTTCATATGTACGATTGTACGTTCAATACACGCATCATCTTACCCGCGTCACCGCGTGAATTGAACCCATACCTACCTACTTTGTAGTATGTAGATGCGATAAATGCGAGGAACCAAATCGTGCGAGTAACAAAATACATTGAAAGTAACGTTTCGTTACTCGGTACTAGAGGGCGCACGCGTTACTCAGTACCGAATACCATACGGTTTGCTACAAGTCTACTACTAAGTTATTAGTGCACCCACGGCTTCCGCGAGCGACCGTCGTCTTCCGCGTTGCTCATGGATAAAAACACTGTTTTGTGAATATTATTGACAATGGTTAACATCTAAAGTTGTCTATTTAAGTGACTTATGTTATGGACAGTGGCCAGTGCTTATGTTTTGTACGGATCTCGGCTCAGACAGCGTAGTATTTATTGCGTTGTTTACGTTTATGTTTTGGTGTTATGGCACATGGTCCGAAGCGCAATGCACCACATGTTGTTATGCCAATAAAACTCAGTTGTTGACAAAAAACGTATATAGTTTAAAAAAATAATGAAGATATCATTTAGGTAGAATAATAAATACCAGTTAGAAAAAATGAGGAAACTTTGGCGAGATAGAATAAGAGTAGCAAATTAATCTTGAATTAATGAAATAAGTAATCAAATGACAATTTGATTAGTTTCCTGATCGAATAGGTATTAGACAAGTATGGAAATACTAATTTAGTTGACTAAACATCGGTTATTAGCTCTATACTTCATTTATTGAAACGAGCTAGTAGTAACAGAAATAAACACACGTGACGATGATTTTTTTTGATTTTTTTTTTGAACTGAATAACCAATTGAAGGAATTATGTCTTTATTTAGTAACTGGATGCAAAATTCATATAAAAACAAGTGACAAAATCTTATAAAACTGAAGTGAAATGGTAGTGATAGTGTCGGATTGAATTGGTTTGTTGGACGTAATGTAAATATACTAATAAGTAATTGTAAGTTCTATAAACAAATAATTTGATAATAATAAACAAAATACCTACCTAAATAAATTTATAAACTATCAAGTGTTTTAACTTTAGAAATGTAATGTCAATATTAACAAAAGTATTGGTTATCTATCTTCACTATCTACAATTAGGTAAACTTATATTTTGGAAGCATAATTCAGAAATACGAATACCAGTAGGGTAGTAAAACATCGGGTAATTACCTTTCCAATAGATTAACTACTTAAAGTACTGGTTACTTTGTAGGACCCGTTCCCATTAGTCTTGCCACTTGAACTACGCAGAATTTCCTTCAGAATAGAATTACTAATATCACTGGTACCTCATCTCGAACATTGATTTCACTCCGTTTTTCTTCAGGCTATTTTTGGTGTTAAATTTTTGCGGCGTCACGTAGCGGCGTTTAGGCATCCGACTGCATGCTACTTAGCACCAGATGGAGTTACTTATTTTTGATTGCAGACAAGACCTGAACGCCGCTCGGGGCGCCGCAAAAATCAAACACAAAAATAGCCCGAAGAAAAAGAACAATGTTCGAGATGAGGTATCTGTCTTATGTAGGTAATCTGTGCTAATACCCAGTAAAACTGATTAGCCTCTGGTATCTATAAGATACCCTCTCAAGGATATCAATATAACATCGTCCGTTTTGATTTGGACTTGTATCCAACGACATGTGGATTGAGTTGAAGCTGGTTCATAGGGTTTTTTAAAAGTAATTAATAGTTTATCAATAATTTTCCTCAATGGTTCTGTTTGTTGAATATATATAACTAAAGGGTGGGAACTGGACAAATCTCAAGTTTAGGTTGATACATTTTTAAATCAAAAAGCGGCTGAAAGTGATAACTGCCTTCTTTATAAGTTTTACAAGTCAGGAATAAATATTTGAACATTTTCAGCATTAAAGGCTATGTTATTTAATTAAAGAAATTAAAGACCCCTTCATAGGTTAACAAAAAAATTTACAAATGCCAATAGTTAGTCCTGCCTAAATAAAGAAACAAAACCCTAAGATTCAAGAAACGTTATTTTAAAATAAAATTAAAAATTCTGTACCAACAGCTTAACCTGTTAAAATAAAGAAATAAACCCTTAAGATTCGAGAAATGTTATTTACACTTGCTCCTGCTAAACAACTTCCCGATAAAGTTTACTCTGCGCCACAGATTCCATAAGTACAGATACCTCATATCGAAGTACGTTGTTCAAGCTAGGTATACTTTATCTACTTAAAAACAAGATTACATAAGACACAATGCATCTCTATAACCACATGTTATGTGCGTTTGTGTGAGTTTACTTTTGGGTGGTGAATAAGGGGGTCTACCCCAAACTCTTAGCAGTTGCGCATGCGTCTTGAGACAAAGAAGCTAAAACATGTCAGAATAAAGAGACCTCAAACGAAACTCTTTCGCTACATTACGTTTGAGCTATCTTTGTCGAAACCCATTACTCTATGAATTTAAATCGTAAAAACCTTTGGAATGTATTTTTATCCTCTAAATAAGTTTTAGTCGAATAACAACTAAAATATTCACTTTAAAACATTTTTTACGTAGCTATAATTTATACTCATACAAACACCAATTGACTTGGAGGCGACCTTGAGTCCTCGCCAACCTGTTTACTTTCCGCTAAGGGGACATCAAACGATAGTCGACCCTACCTGTTATTGTTACATCATGATTCAAATGTATTCAATTTATTTAAACAAGTTATGGTTAGAATCATGTCATGATAAATATGACTGTCTTTTATCGTATTAGCGTGAATTTTAAATGTGCTGAGTTGAGATCCGATTAACTGTGTTGAAAACAAAGTTCAAGGAATGACTATTTCACGGTGAATAATGAAATGCCGTTTAGAGACTATTATTTTATAACTGAAACCTAAATTCTGGTGAAAATGCAAGGATTAACAAATTTCATAAACAAACATACTCATTCTCGAGAAACAACACCACCATTAGAAAAAAATGGCAGTTCAGACATTTGGCACTCGGCAATAAGCTCAACCGATTCACGAGCTCACTCACAAAATGAGAGCGCCGGAAAACCAATACCTATCAACCAAAGAAGTTCATACGCTCAGAGAAGTCTTCGTGGACCCTCTGGAAGTCCTTTTGAATTCGCATCTAGTCCACGTGATCGCTATCCCAATTTTGCAAGTTACTTTCGTGAAGTAATGGAAGCTAGAAGTGCTGCATCACAACAACATTATCATACTCACCATGGTGACTACGGAAGAAGAAACGATGGAGAGAGACCGTACTATACGCACCAAGCTCCACGTCATGACTACCGACATTACGTGTCTCCTGTCTTTAACGATGTGATGGACGATATACAGGAAAATGAGTACAGCAAATGCGAACGGTATGGTGAGATCTCCAATACAAATTTAGGACACACACCCTATAGAAATAGGTTGGACGATAGAAGTTTTGCTCAAAAACTGTGCGAGAGTGCTAGTAGTGCCAAAGAAAAAGAGCAGCATTTAAGCGAACGCCATGGATCGGGGTCTAGTACAAGTAGTCATCGTCATAAACATCACTCGATTCAAGATTTGATTCGTACGTTTAGCAAGAGAGTTGGGCATTGGAGGCATGATTCTGGTGAAGGTAGAAGAGGGTCATGTGCAAACCCGGTTATCAACCCAGAAACACCATCTTCTGAATCTGAAGAGTTCCGAACAAGATCTAAATCGTTAGACTGTGACCATCTTCAAAGACTTTCTAAACGTTCTGTGCTTGACGATTGCGGAGCAACTTATAAAATCTTTGATGAAATATTGAGAGAAGGTACGTACTAAAATAAACACAGAAAATCACTATCTTATGTAGGCAATCAAATCAAAAATATGTATGTACATAATGTTTCAGTAAAGTTATGCTGATGCGTCAACATTTTTTGATAACTTTTTAAGATTTATATATATGTATTGTATGTTTTTAACAATTTCACCTACTTTCTTGGGTACTTCATTTTGACCGGACTAAAACGTCAAAACAGATATTGACTTGTATAGGAAGAACCATTTCTTGAAAACCTGCTTTCAAATAAAAAACAAATTGCATTAAATCGGTTCACTCGTTTGTACCTAATCTGTGTATGTTTATCCTGTAAGCGTTCTTAATTCCCAAACCATTGATCTGATTGTAAAATTGTAGAAGGGTCTTCTGAGCTTACCCGCGAAAATTATTAGCCCAGAATCCAAAAGAACAAAAAACGTGATATGTAGGTAAATAGTGCTTGTTATCTAAACAAAGTACTTTGATATATCCCTACAGAACAATGAACAATGTAAAACAATGAACTTTTTCATTTAGAATGAAATGGAAATCCACTAAAACAGTGATTTCCATTAGTATGAACTAAAAGACAATAAACATTTACTACTTGATTGTCAATTTTAAGTAACCACCGACACTTAACCCTGCTTTTCATTTTTGCAATTTATTTCTATTTATCTGATACTAAATGGTATATTAGGAAACATTTCATTATCCATCACTTCAAATCAAAAGTTTTTGCAGTTATTAAAAAAAAACACTAATGTGAGTATGAAATATGAAATAAAATATGATCACGACTGTATTCCCGGGAACGATGGCCATTTTTTTCAGATCTTTATGTAATCCTTTAGATCCTTTGAAGATGTCTAATGGGGTAGTCAGAGGTTTGCAGAAGTTAAGATTCCATACGTGACAGGTTGCAAGCCCATCGACGATACTAGAATGCTAACTGGTTTCCTCACGATGTTTTCCTTCACCGTTTAAAGCTCGTGTTAAAGCGCATTTAAATTTTTAAATTCAAAAAGTTCATTGATGCACGGCCGGATTCGATCCCACGACCTTCGGATCGAAAGTCGAGGTATTAATCCACTTGGCCAACACATCTTTTTTTCGTCTAATTTGAGTAAACAAGTAATATGTAATATACGGTGTAAGTAATAATAGTTCCACAAGTGTTCTGTCTGGAGCTTTGTTCAAAACAGAATGTTGTACGCAAGAAGCTAATTATTTCGCGGTAGCATCTCTGTTCCCATAGGAACCGTGCATTCATCCGGCCAGGAACAATGAAACAGCACTCGAATACTCGTATAGTAATAACGGTTGCTTTCCTGCAGCGAAATTCAAAACAGAATTATTTTTAATCCCTTACTTAAAAACAAAAAATGAAATACTAGCTGCGTCCGGTGTTACCCGCGGTGAATAGTTCCTGTTCCCGTGTGAATACCAAGATTAACAGTAGTCTATGTGTTAATCCAGGATTTAAGCTAACCTAGTACCGAATTTTTAATAAAATCCGTCCAGTATCTTAGCATGTATTCGATAATCCAATTGGTTGCTAATAGTCTTCCAACCTCTTAACGTAAATCTGCAAAACCCTTGTGCTCCATATAAATTCGAACGTGTCTCTGAATAATGAATTGAATTCGAAAAATAATATTTCTGTCGTAGATTCAGTTGAGTACCTCTACAAAAATTTAATAAACTTTGCTTCATTATATAGAATAGATAAATGATATTATAATACTTGACAATTCGATAAGTAACCTGATACGAGTAAATTATTTCGAAATTGAATGATTACGTGGCCATGCAGACAAGACCTCCACTTCAATACTCTTCCTTTGTCCATTCACGAAACGAGATCATGAATAGAGAACATCATTATATTTGTTCTCATTTAATTTTAAAAAAGGGTGATTTCGTTTTGGTTTTGAGTCACAGAATAAATAATAGAAACATACAAATATTGCATTAAATAGTTATGGCCGCTTCCCCCAGTTTGAATATAATTCCGTTTTTTATGACGATGCTATTCCCTGAAATTGAAAAACTAAAACAATTAAATAAAAAAATAAATTACCCCGACACGAACAGAGTAGCGGGATACCAATCTCGAATCAATTAGACCATTTCTTGTTCATTAGATTAGGCTTAAGTATTAGGTTTCCAAGTCACCATTAAGTCACCTTTCGAAAAATTATTCTTCTCATTCAAATCGGGTTATACGTTTCTGACCTACAATGGCTCTAGAAACATACATCAAAGTTTTATACCCTTTAGTGGAGGGTTAATAAACAATGAAACAAGCTATGTGCATTACAGCGCAGCACAGCTCGATGTTGATTTGTCACCCTTATGCCCAGTCTGGCAATGTATATAGTACAGGTCTAGACGATACGAGTAGATATCTGCGGAAACTTCTTAACGAAAATACATGAAACGTCGTTTATACGTCTTGTGTATTATTAACTCTATCAAACATTAGTTGTATTGACGTCAATGGTAATTAGTTAACTACCTGCATACCAGCAGATGTTACCAATATTTCAAAAGATGAAGAAAAATAATGTAGTAGGTATTGAGTTAATATTAGTTATGTGGGTATAGGCAGTTTCCTCTTACTTCATTGTTTGCGAGTCATGTCTTGTAATTGGCATATTAAGTGCAGCTCATTTTACGTTTGTCTCGAGCGCTGTGGCGTCCAAAGAGAAAATAAGTTCGAAGAGATCAATACTTTATACTGGCGTCGTATTGCCGACAGTACGCCACCGAGTTTCGGCTACCGAAATTACGCAGTGCAATTAAATAAAATAGTAACAAACATCTTTATTAAAAAAAAAATGTATCTAAGTATATCAGTCATCTGGTTACCATAACACAAGCATTAAGTTGCTTAGCTTGGGACTAGATGACGCTGTGTGGAATGTCCATGGATATTTATTTACATATTTATTATTTATCTTTACATCTATACAAACTTTCGCGTCTAGTGGGACGTGATGCATTTTATCTTCGGTTTCATATGATTAAAATAGAACAGGGCTTACGTCAAGATAAATTACTTAAAAGTGAATTGATAAAGTTTACATTATGCATAATATGTTTCGTTATGTAAGTGGTATGGGGACACACCACTTACAGATACCTAGGATTTTAAGCCATGCGCGAATTTGGGTAGCACTTACCTGACAGCTGGTGACCCCGCGCACTGACAGTTCGTTCGAAAAACGTGGTGGGTACCTATACTTCATTTCTTAAAGCGAGCTAATAGAAAGAAAAATAAACGCACGTGATTGGTCGTCGAAAATAATTAAGTCTTTCTCGTGATTGGTTAGATTGTCAAATCTAGCCAATCACAGAATAGACAATTATTTTCGACGACCAATCACGTGCGTTTATTTCTCTTCCTATAGCTCGCTTCAAGAAATGAAGTATAGGCTTTTACTCGTCGCTGGTACAACAGTCATAATCTCAGCATTGGAGAAATAACACAAATGGTCATTACCTTTTCTGTTATTTCTTCCAAGCTTCCCTTTGGAAGTCGTAGGCAAATTGATAAAATATACATGATGCTATCCGATCAACCTATCAGATATCAGTTGGGTATTTATTTACCGATAAAATTGCTTTGTCAAAACGGCAATTTAATGTTAAAGACCTATTATTTTAATCCCACTATAGATGTAGATATAGATGAATCTTTGTTACTCTTTCATGCGAAAACTACTGAACGAATTTGGAATGTAGGTACATAGTTTTCTACCTGGAAAAACACAGGCAAATTTTTATCTTTGTTGGGGCGGAAGATTGTTTATTAATATAGGTAATTAACTGTTTATCACTTCAAGGTTTAAGTGTATTATTATTTATTGTATAGATTTGGTTAGTGCTTGACAGTCTTGAAACTCAAGATTCGTATTCATTGGTATTTGTTGTGTGTATGCTAATTTTATTTTACTAAGGTTTTATATTCTAATTGGTAAGTAAACATCTGCTGCGTTTATTTATATTTTTGATTTATAACTCCACTTTGATCGTTGATAAAAATAGTCATTAAAGCATCTTAATGCTTGTGTGTACGCAATAAATATGTTTTGTTTACGAACAAAGTATTCATAAATCCTCATATGTATGTATGTGGGGTAATAAAATGAGATATAGTTAGTTATCCTCGTCATAGCTCGTTCCATATTCGATTTAATTGATATATTTTAGTGGAGTGTCATGATAGGGTTTTTAACTCTTGTTACGCTCTCCTTACAAATTATGATTTGTCCATTCCTTTTATGGATACTAAGGACTACGTTTATAAAGTTGTATTAAAAAATATCGGTACGTACAGTTTTCTGTTTTTTTAGGCTAGAATTAACATCCAGACTTGATGTCTTTAAAAATAAGTAAAAATTGTTTGTTGTTTATTAAAAATAGTTTTATCAAGGTTGGTTTTAGTCCCGATTTTTTGAACTAATTATGCCTAACTACTAGTTTTTAATGTTATGCAGCATATACAAAGGTCTTGATTGACTGAATGAATTCGTCAGTGGGGTCACTTGTCCTGTCTGGTCTTAAATGAGTGTTATAAAAGTGTCACTCAGGAGAAGTGACACCGCAATTGACCCGGTCGGTGGTCCCAATTCCTACCCTTTTAGATTGCCCAAGGACATTTCTTCAGCGTTTGATAATAATTAATCCAAACTTACCCACATATGCCGCCAAAATGATGACTTACAGAACTATTTAACATAAGCGGCTTAATTTGTTACTAACACAGATAAAAAGTATTAAATGTCTGATTCAGTCCATGTATAAGAAAAATAATGTTTTAATAGTTATTCTGATATTAGGGCGACAAATCCAACTAAAAAAAATTATAAAAATATGTCGAGCGGTACTTCGTGCAAATAAACTTGATTTAAAATCATAAAATGGAAGATAATACTCATATTGAAAAGACGTTTATTAATATGTACTAGTTTCTACTACTCCTCCACTGAAGTAGGAGTTCTCCGAGTTGACAATATTAACGGTCAACAGTCTATTTCGGACCTGGGATTATGTCATCTGTTCATCAATCTGTTAAAGGCTAGCTAGATTTCACTACCCACGCGGTCTTAATACATTCCCTGACTCACTCCGTGGTAACTATGCCCCACGAAGAACCATCTTCTTGCTGTTGGGCCGCCATAATATGAATTGGTGGGACTTTTTTTTTTCTAATTCGTGGGACTGGAAATGCTGGTGTATAAAGGCGCGGTCTCACTGCGGGCCATGCTGTGCACGGCCACGCAGCAAATATAAGCTCTGTGCATTAATTTGTTTGACAATGTGGGTCTAAGTTTTCACGTGTATGACATGCACGGCTTGGTTGGATAGCGTTAAGTTATGTAGAAGCCTACTCGACTAAACCACGACTGTATCAATGACATAAATGTGTAGCCTCTCCCTAGGTTGCAGTGGACAACCACATACATTTGCATGCAAAGCGAAGTTTGACGCACGTGCGTAGCCTCTCCGTGCGTAGCAGTTGGTCCGCGCCTTAAGTACTGACTATGTTCTTATTCTACAGGAGCTCATTTGCGGCGAGCGGCATCTCAGGAAGCAGAAAAGCGAAGATCTTCACTTGGGAATGTACCCACGATCAGGCATCGAGCCTCGGACGCCTGCCTCGATCCTCATCATGCCGCTATGCTCTTCAGGGATTCTAGAGGGGTGAGTAATCACTAACGATATGTTTAGTATAAATTATGTTGATTTGATAATGACGTGGTGTTAAAAAAGGTTAATAATGTTAAAATACTCGTTCATTATTATTTACATATCATTAAACGCTTGTGTAAATAAACGAGTACGCGACCTCGACGCATCAACTTCTGAATGTTTTGGATATGAAAAAATCAGGAGGAAAATCTCACCGCCTGATATATTGCAAAACTTTATGAAGTTGGTGTTCAATAAGTTTTCAGTAATTTTGCACACAGGGTTTCCAGACTGATAAATCGATAGTCTTATTACGTAGGTACTCTTATTGTTTTGTGCGCAAAAGACTGCGCGATGTTAGACCGAGGTCTTAATCGAGGTTTACAGGTTGAATGCACTTCTGGCTAAAATCTTCCACAAACAGATTAAATCAATAGTTATATTACGAGTAGAAGCCTATATCCATCCTGACAGTCAATTCTACTCATTGGCAAAATAATTTTTGAAATCGGCTGAGTTGTTTCGGATATTATGTCCGTCAGACAAACAAACCAACATTAACTCTTTAACCTTATACGGTGTATTTCTGTTTCTACCACATGTTGTACATGTACAATCATGTCGGTATTTCAACCCACTTCAAAAAATATGATTATTTTTGTCGTTTATACCCAAAATGTATTTTTGTTTCTACCCGCAATTAAAATAATTGATTTTGTACAGTCAGACAAACAGCTTGTAGGTAAAATTACAAAACATTGACGTTAACAGAATAGGGATATTAGTTGGGATTGAGAATCGGAATAGTCACTTATTTTTATAGTCACTTTATCCTACTTCCTACTTCCTTCCTATCCTACTATCCTACTCCTACTAAAATTATAAATGTGAAAGTTTGTGAGAATGTATGTATGTTTGTTATTCTTTCACGCAAAAACGGCTGGACCGATTTGGTTGAAATTTGGTATGTAGATAGGTGATACCCTGGATAAACACATAGGCTACTTTTTATCCCGATATTCCCGCGGGAACGGGACTTAGGCGGGTGAAACCGCGGGGCGCAGCTAGTATAATATAGATTTCAGATTTTAGATTTATTTATTGACCATAATTATAACATTGGAGGTTATACAAGGCAAGTCATTAATGATACAATTTGTGAAAATATATTATATTAGATATTAGGTAGGTATTAGGTATTAGTTATACTCTTAATATAACAAAAATATAAAATAAAAATAAAAACACCGCATACATGACTCAATGCTGCATGCTCGGAGGGAGAAGGTTGTTGTAAAAATAGCTTAAATATCATCTAATTATAACCTGCGAAGTGAATTTAAATCCAAATGTAATACCGGGCTCGACGGAAATGTCGAGCGAGACAAAGGTTGGGTTCAATCGGTTGTTCATTTTAGGTTTCAAAATAACTTTGACAGATTTGCTTTGGTTAAGTTGATTTACGAAGAGCCATAGTATTTAATTTATGATTACATGAATTCATTTCAACTACCGTGTTTTATATAAAATTCCACTAATATTATAAATACGAAAGTTTGAAATTTGCGTATGTTTGGTACTATTTCACGCAAACAATAACATTAATGTTCAATGACCTTATGGCCTTGTCAAATAGTGGTTTGATTATTGACTACATTTGAGGTTCTTCGGAGTTATCAACAGAAATTCATCTAGAGAGTGCAGTTCAGGTTATTCCTCTCTTCTCTCGAAACTAAAGTCGGTACTTTATTATTATTTTTATTATGCCCCTTGTTATAAAATCAGGTCGTCCATCATGTCGTTTATAAACTAAACTAGCTCACAGGAGTGTATTGTGAAAATGTATTGTAAGGCTTAAGGTAAGTACTTGTAGGACCAGCCCCTCTACTCTACATATAGGAAACCTTCTGAATTCATTTTTCACCAACTTAAGCTGACCCGCGATTTGATGCCGAAATTTAATTTTTCCCAGTGCAGAGTATACCCCCAATTCCCTAACACAAGCCTTCTGTTGCAGTTACCTGTTGCTGATCCATTCTTGGAGAAAGTTAGCCTTTCGGATTTGGGTAAGTGTAATACAATTTGGTTCATACTTAAATAACATCGATTTTTTGAACTGCAAGGAACTAAAGGTGTTAACCAGACCAATCAATAAATACATATCCTTGGATTTTCCACACAGGCAGCGTCATAGTCCGAAGCTTAGCAACTAAATGCTTGAGTTATGGTAACCAGATGACTAATATACTACTTAGTTACATTGCAATACTTAGATAACTGCAATCGATCAATTGTATAAATTGATAGTAACATGGATTAGATTAGAAGACGTCGACTAATCCCTTTTACCATTGCACGATTGAGTGAGCAGGCCCTTAAGTCTAGTCTCAATCTAAGGAGCTATATCTGAGAAAAAAGTAAGAAGTAAATAAGTTTTTTTTATGTGTGAACCACAGACCAAAAAATAAATTATACAGTATGTTCGTGGAGTCCTCTTTTTAACTTCTTGGAAAATGGGATCATATTATATAACTGTAATAGAAATTTGCATGATATGGTATTATTGTGTAGTTAAATGACAATTTATATTAACAGCACAACATTTTAAAACGTTCTGTGACCTTGGAATAGATTATAAGTTAATATATTAGTTAACTAAACGGCACGAAATCCTCGCTAAGTTTTTTTTATAGCTAAGACAGTTAGTCGTAGTTTGCCTCAAAAGAAACATTGTCTGTGTTAACTGTAGTATCCTGAAAGCGTAAGTAGGCAACTGAACTTTATAGCGCCGAATAAATCATCTTAAATAGTTTATTTTTGTTTTTAGTAATGTTCCAATACTCTCGAAACAGACGTGCACACTTATAAGTCAAGATTAGTCTGAAAAAATATTGCCAGCAAAAAAAAAGGCTCACAAAATTATTGTACGTATGATCAGTAACGTATATAGTCGGCATAAAGTAATAGCTAAGTAGTATATGTATAGTAGTGTATGTATCTCGTACCGTTGTTTCGCTGTGACGTAATATCCTTTCACCGCCAACACATCCAACCGGCTATCTAGGGAAACAAAGTAGTTGCGTTTGCGCCGAGCTTATGAGAGCATGGATTCAAATTTATTTTATCATCCAGATAAAATGCTGCATGGCTACGGTACCCGCGATAGCGCGTCTAGATAGTGTTTCTATGAACAGTTGTTGTTTGGACTGTGCCCGTTAGGAGCACACTGTGCCGTGACCGTTTTTGCTAGTTTTAGTACTGTGTTTCCGACTTCTGAGAGGATTAAAATGTTGCTGGACTTTGAGTCAAGTCATAGCCATTTTTTTAGAGGTAGGCGAACAATATACCAGTTGCCTGATTCTAACTCATAATGTAACGATGTTTATTTAATCTTTTCCTTGTTAGATATACTTATTGTAAAGTTCAAAATGTTATGATTGTGATCCGGCTGCGTTTAATATATTCTTTATTAACTGTTTTACGATTCGTCGAATTAAAGTATTTGGCTGTTAGTTCTGAAAGTAAGTTGATGACCTTAATGTTCGTAAGGATTTCCTCATTTCGGATATCGCATCATTATGTAGATGTTAAATAAATAAGGTACTACAATCAGCGGTCCCTCCGTTTCGCATGATGTCACAAGTTTATTCGAATACTCTCTACATCTCTACATGTGATGACAGAAAAAAGTAAAAACATGAAATCGGTATTGTTATCTCGTTTTTTACACGAAGTCACTGACCTCATATCCTGAAGTTGAAAGTTTGAATGGTTTAAAAAAAGAGTGTTGGGACATACCTACGTAGATTAGATTAGCCTAGGTAAGTTAGTTATTTATTTCGTGTTAACAAGTAGCCGACTCTGACAAAGACTATTTGACTGCACGACAGACTAAACTTGTGATTGCTGCAAAGAAAAATAAACAAATCTTGATAAATAAAACTTTGTTTTTCTAAGATAAACTATGGTATGTACACTAAATGAAAAATATAAACTTGTTTCCTTGTTACGCGCACACTAGTAGCATTCACACATCGTATTATACGTTATTTGTCTAGCAGTTATACTTACTACCTACTACTAGTGTATTATATTATCTGTGATACATACCTACTCATATCGTGCACTATTGTGAGGTTTGGTTTTTATTGTCTGGTCGAACCGACGCGTGATCAGAATTTTGACACAAATTTGATTTGTCTTAATTCAGTATTGCCATTCAGCGGGGCAATGCTGCTAGTGTCTTGTGCACACCGTCTGGCAGTGGTTAGTTTAGCTACCTATAGATCGTTTGTAACCTTAATTTGCTATATAATTCTTCGCCCGGGTGTACTAATTAAGGAAATGATTAAGATCAAATTCAGCAGTTAATAGGACGGAGATCTACGTGATTCGTCGGCAATATTTTAGCAATATTTAACTTTTATGATCTTTTGTTTTATATTATTTCTGATTATTTTGCTTTTAATGACCGGTATTTTTTTTTATCTGCATACATTAAGATAAGCTAAATCTCGTTAATCGACAATGGAACTGTTCAAACTGTGAAGGATCGATGGACAAACGTATCATACTTTTACGAACCTTAATGAGGACGTTGTGATAACAAAACTAAATTTAATTTTGGCAGCTCACCAATATCGTCAATTTATTTACGCATATAGTCAGTCAAATCTAAGACGCAAACCGTTATTTCGCGTACAAAAATGGCAATGAGCATTTCAATGCAAATTATAAATTTCACGAAGTTTAGAGCATTGGTAATCAATGCCAATTTAATATCAAAGCATGTGACGAATCTGTTTTAACCCTTGACCCCAAAAAGGGGGTGTTATAAGTTTGACAGATATGTATGTCTGCCTGTCTGTTCGTGTGTGTGTCTGAGGTACCGTAGTTTTTTTTATTATTATCAAATCGGTGAATGTCATTGTTAGGTGGGTGGGATCCTCCACTATTAATAATGTATTTTCCTTGAAATTCAAAATGACTCGCTACTACTATAATAGATTTGTAAACATCAAAACATTTCTACTCAATTAGTATGTAAACAAATGAAAGTTGAATGAATAACTCACCCCTTATAAAGAGTAGTCGGCCAAAACAATATAACCTAGTGGTTTTGCTAAGATGGAAATAGACAAGGGATCAACGGACAGTCGCTTCTTCCGCAATCGCGTCCGCGATTTTATCTAAAGTTAGAGCGTGTGGGGAAGTTGGGCTAAGGTAGACTACATTAGAAAATTTTATTATATTACCTGTCTTTATTTTATTTGTAACACAGTTTCAACTGCTTATTATAAAAATATGATAAATGAACTAGTAACATTGTATTTACATTATAACAAACAAAAACATTTTTACTACAAAAATCGAGCTGTTTGTAGGTACATATCTCTATGTAACCCGGATAAAATTATGAATGTGTGTATTTTTGTAGTTAATACAAATATATTGTTGATGGAGTTTTAAGGCCGCCTGTAAAAGACCTCTGTCATCCAGCTTAACTACGCTTAAGCTTTAGGCTTTTATTACTACTTTTATTTTTACTTGGATATTGAGAAATTTATACCCGGATATGATTACTGCAAGAGACATACGTTATATGAAAACATTTCCTGGTGTTTTACATAATGGAAATAAATAGTGTCAGTGACGTGATGAATTTAAATTCTACTAAAGCATAGGGATCGAATATGATCATTATTATCCTTGATTCAAGTCTATTTCGTAAATGATCTGTCTTTGCGTAATCGATACTAAAACCACATCTAAACCAAAACATATTAAGTCCATATACTTACATATTTTTTAAAATGTATCTTGCAATTAACTCATTACCTGCTCTGTTTCTCCTAAGACGCTCTGATTTGCAGGCACTTGAAAAAAAGTATCATTCAATTCTAAAAAAATAGATTCCCTTGCACAAATGAAGTGTGGCCAACTATTCATGTAGGTAGGTAAATAAAGAACAAGGTCAATATAAGTACATGTAAGAGTAAATGAAATACAGAAAATCATCTGCACGTAGTAATAATGGACCTGTGTTGTAATTCTTCATGGTTGACCATTTAGCTGATTTTAAATATTGAATACGTTTCTTTTTTTGTTGACATGTATATAAACTGTAGTAAACACAAGTACGTACACTGTCGGTAGGCTCGACACATCCAGCTTATTGATTGACAGATAACGATCGAGTGAGATATAGGTGTAGGTATTTGGTCAGTTCTCCCCTGAGTGGAGAGGGCGTGGGCTGTCTCGAGGCAGAGAGCCAAGCGCGCGGAGTGGCGGCGGCAGCGGCATGGCAGCTTGACGAGCGGTGTCAAGTTCGTCAGCTCGAGGCGCGCCGGCGAGCGTGCGCGCGTGCAGTGTGGCCGCGGCCGGCGGGCGGCGCGTCAGTGGGTGCGCGGGCGGCGAAACGCGCTTGTCGTATAATTAGCAGTGAGCCGTGGTCGGTGGCGGGCCGCACCGAGAAGCGGCGGGCGATGCGCCGCCCGGAACGAGCGCATGCTGCGCCTACACTACTTCTCGGACAACCCCGCGCTCCTCCCAGCAGACGACGAAGACTCCGTCTACTCCATAGATCTCATCAAGGAGTTCGAGTCCGTCGGACGCGCATGGAAGGCGTTCCTCGCTGATTGGCTGCTGAAAGGTCCGCTTGTTTTTGCAACACACCCACGCATCATCGCAGATGTTTTGTTTTTGTTTATGTCGCTGACAGTTATATCGAATAATGACGGAGTGCAGACTTTATTTTAGTTCACCGTAATATTCACTTAAAATTTAATGAACTGGGCACCAGTGAAGCGTCGGCTCGGAGTGCAGACAGCGGATATGACTTTACTGTAGTGTCTGAACATTTCGTGTCAGGTTTCTGTTTCTGTGTAAAACGTTGCGATTCGCGTTCTATTACCTAATCGTAAAAAATCCTGCTTGATATTATTGTATTACATGAAACGAAATACTTACTGCATTATTTGTTCAGCAAGGATGACATACACAATTAGCAAATTACTATAACATTTTGCTCTGATTTGCGAGTAGGTATATACGGACCGCCTTGTCTTGGCGTCATCAATCTCTCTTCCCGAGGTTCGCAGTGACGTCATAGCCGCAGCGGTCCGCGGCGTTTGGGCAACGCACGCCCGGTGCGTCTTCTGTAAATAAACAAGACATAAATTATTTTACACCAAATTAAGTGACCAACAAATAAAAAAAAATCACTTAAAACAGTGTATGCAGAACTGCCAAAAGCGCTAAATTTCGTTGACTGGTGTCTGGCATTTCTCCTTAGTTTTCGTTTTCCGGTTGTCTGGAAGACATCTCCGTGTGCGATAAGACCGCCGATTGATGGATACGGTACCTACTATAAACCCAATTTATATTTGTGTCGCAAACTGTGTCCACAATAAAGATATTTTGATTGATTGATTGATTGAACTTTAAATTTTTAAAATTAAGAATGTAAATCCTTTAACCTCATAACTTTTCGATAACTCTCACGGTTTAAGACTTATTAGCCCATTAGTCCTCATAAAATAAACTCAGCCTGTATACCTACTTAACTAAGTTTCTGGCAGAAAAAATGAGTGCATGCATTTTGCATAATGTTACTCCATAAACGACATTTAACATGTTTTATAAGTGTATGTATTTGTTTAGTATTAAACAAAACTATATTTTCAGTTATTAAGCCATGACGACTTAAAGTCGTTAAGCCAGGAGGCAGTGTAAAAACTCCGTTACCAAAGTTGACCACAAACTCCTACAAACGAACGAACTATGTAATTATCACACTGGCTTATAATCACATTTTCCTATTTCAGAGGAGGATGAGTCCCAGATATTTGTCAAGTTCTTCAAATTCCACAAGTGCTATGACCTGATACCGACCTCGGCAAAACTGGTGGTGTTCGACACCCAACTCCTTGTTAAGAAGGCATTCTTCGCTCTCGTATACAATGGTGAGTCCTATCAACACATTATCTTTATAGTCCATTGAAATGTTACATGAGCTTTGCATTTATTAGAGGAAGCAAATTTAATTACTGGGACTGGTCAATAGAAGTTTAACCTCAAGTTTGTGGGGTCGCCGCCGTTGCCCCCCGGCCGCCATCTTGAAAAGAGGGATGAAAACACTTATTTTGTGATATCTCAGAAACTATGCGTCTTACAAAATAATTGTGAAGCCATATTTTGTAGCAATGATGATTTTATGATAAGATCATTTTGTTTAGTTTTTCTTCGTGTGGTTTTGCAAATGAAAAAAGAAAGACGTCACTCGAGGACTGCCGCGGTAAAGCTATTGCATGCCACCTAGAGGCGAATAAAACGCATACGTCTACCTCGTCAAACGCACGCAATTATGCTTCTATGTTAATGAGAAGAGGGTTCATTATTCTTTAAACGGGACGCCGGTCGGAATTTTTTCGTTACGGATTTTCTGGATTCGGTCTCCCCCGCCAAGGCCCGCTACGCAATAGCTTAAAACATGTTTTGTTCTATTCTACCTAATACTTGGTTGGGGATTCAGACTGCTTTTAAAAAAAAAATCTAAACTAATTTTATAAAGAGGTAATATTGGTTAGTTTGTTTGTTTGACAAAGATTATCTCCGAAACTACTCAGCCGATTTCAAAAATTCTTTCATCGATGTGTACAATGAACTATCGGAATAGTTATTTGCTATATTTTTTCCCGGTAGTTTTATTAGTACACACATGCACAGACGAAACGTGCTGCTAGTATATTTATAAAAAAATTAAATAGGAATACAGTCTTGAATGTATTTTTATTTCATTTAATTCTTTTAGTGATTCGACTGCATATAAAAGTATAATATTTTAATATGTGGTACTTACATGCTTTAGAATTGGGTCAAATGGTCAACCAAACATGCAATACTAAATTATGAAATTAAAGGAATTAGCATATATACAAAATGAAACATTCTTTTTTTATATAAAATATCTAAACTGCTTCACGCTTGTCGCCGTTATGTATTAAATGTAATATTTTTATGTATGCAGCTGTGTTAATATATACATTGGCATTTCAATTCTTTAGTACTGCTATGCGATTGTGTTAGCTGAGGCGAATATTATGTTCTTTGTTCGCTAATAAGCTAGCCGTCTCGGTAATGCGAATATTTATGCTGTAATTTACCATTTTGTTTTTAAGTATTATTATGCCATTGCTGTTATGTTATTTATAGAGATGTACCGACTTTGACTTCGGCCGAAGGTGATTAATAGCCGGTTCCTATAACCAACTTACGGATTGCCTCAGGACCTTCGCCATATCAACAACGTTGTTATCTGTCAAATATCTTCATACATTTTATGTTGCCAAAACAAAATTCCTATGGTGATGCATCCGTACGTTGATTATAGAATTCGGAAATTACTGACTAGTCGGGCAACCTGATCACCCTGTCTTGATTGATGATATCATTTAAATTTTTAAGCAAATTCTAACAACGAAGAGGGTCTAATGTTCCACTCAACAATATTTATTTTGACAAAATTAATTATTTTTGGTTTCTTTCTTATAATTTTATATTAAATTTTTTATCATAGTTCTCATAGCGAAAGTTTTAACATATCACAATTTCATAAAACATAAAAAATATAGTCATAAAAGAGCATGTTTCTACGCATTTGTCCGCAGGGGTCCGCGCCGCCCCACTTTGGGACTCGCAGAGGCAAAAGTTCGTTGGAATGCTCACTATCACTGACTTCATCAAGATCCTTCAGATGTACTACACCAGCCCCAACGTCACCATGGACGAGTTGGAAGAGCACAGGCTGGAGACTTGGCGTCGTGAGTTACTTACCTTTAAATCTATACTAATCTTTGATACTACGAGTAGTACTTCTGGAAACGAAGGTCGTTGTTACCAGTTAGGTACAAATGCAATGCGATTATCGATTAAATTTTGCAACAAGTATTTAAATTCCTGACGGAAATGTATTACATTTTGGCATGAATTGTTTCTGACATTTTGGTAATCTGCTAGGTGTGAATAGGGTGTCTCGTTTTGAAAGTTGTCGAGAATCGACATCCTGTGCTGACAGACAAAATCGCCATATTAACCACTCTAGCGAAACGTCATTGACACTCGATCGAAGCTGGATGAAAACACGGCTTTGTTGTAGTAATTTATAAGGCAGAACAACGTTATTTAGATTAAACTAGTGATGAATTATATTTTTTCCAAAATACAGAGGTGCTGAAGGGTTCCGTGATGCCGCTGGTATCAATTGGACCGGACTCGTCGCTGTACGACGCCATCCGGATACTGATCACGAACCGCATCCACCGACTGCCGGTCATCGACCCCGATACAGGCAATGTTCTCTACATTCTCACGCACAAGAGGATACTGCGTTTTCTCTTCTTATACGTGAGTACTATTTTCTTATATAGAACACTCGCAGAACGAAAAGGTTGACTTTTTAAATCAATTTGTTTGACGCGTTGCAAGCACATCTTACCTTTTAAACTGCGTACAAGACAAGTGTTGTGTCAAACGGTTATCAAAGTAATACCCAGCAGTAAGATGGCTCACTGCTGGGTGTAGGCCTCCCTTCGTAAACGCCACAATACTCGATCCTGTGCTATGCCAAGCCAGGAATTGCCTTGTCTCAAGTCCTCTACCCATATTTTTTTTTAAGCTATTGCAGAGCTTCTATCGCGGGCCTTAGCGGGGAGACCGAATCCAGAAATTCCGTAACGAAAAAATGGCGTCCCGTTTAAAGAATAATGAACCCTCTTCTCATTAACATAGGCAGCATAATTGCGTGCGTTTGACGAGGTAGACGTTTGACGTTTTATTCGCCTCTAGGTGGCATGCAATAGCTTTACCGCGGCAGTCCTCGAGTGACGTCTTTCTTTTTTTTTATTCCAGATCGGGGAGCTACCAAAGCCGGCGTATCTGCAACAGAAGCTGCGCGACCTCCGTATCGGCACACTGAACGACATCGAGACGGCGACCGAAGACTCCTCCATCTTGGAAGCGCTGCGCAAGTTTGTGACGCGACGCGTCTCGGCCCTGCCTCTTATCGACGAGCAAGGCCGCCTTAAGGACATATACGCCAAGTTCGATGTCATTGTAAGTATTATTTGTAGGGCTAGCATCCGTTTTTGTGTATGTGTAAGCCGCCTTAAGGACATATACGCCAAGTTTGATGTCATTGTAAGTATTATCTATAGAGCATCGCTTTTTGTGTAGGTTAGTTATCTATCCTCCTTACGAATCAAGAAGTAATATTTTAAAGTTACCTGGTTGCATCCACTGCCAGGTTAAGCCAGCTCATCCACGACCAAGGCCAGTTTAAGGACATGTACGCCAAGTTCGATGTCGACTTATAATTTTGTCTGATTGCACCCACTGCTAGGCTCATCCACCCACCTCATTTGACTAATAATCAAGCTAATCAAAGAGCAATGCCGCTTTAAGGATACGTACAAGTTCGCAAGAAAAGTTGTTTAAAAGCATAATGATAAGGCTCCTAGTGGCGGCGGTGTTTCTAGTGGAGGGTTTGGTTTCTTGGGACTTTTTGGGGGCACCTGCAAGCTACGAGGCCCTGGGTAAGTGCTTAGAGTGCCCAGTAGGACAGAATCCTGCTTGTGTTTTGTATGTAAAAAAAAAGCGACTTATCTGCGAAAAATGTGTACGGTTATCACAATCTATACATATTATTCTGTGCAATGATGCAATTTCTTCCATTCTTATTTCTAATGCGATCTCTAACTTTTATACTACAATACTACATACATGGCAACCATTTTCTGTTAATAAAATGTCTGTTTTTTACCAGTATTATCTCTTTTTATCAATAACCTTTATAGACTTTTCGTGTCGAAAAGTTTATATGCGCTTTAACACGAGCTTTAAACGGTGAAGGAAAACATCGTGAGGAAACCCGCGGCTAGTCAGTCCCACACGTATTGACCATTGTCTTTCCTGTGGATATGGCCGGCTATGCTGAGAGGGTGGTTTAGGTGCTGGGCAAGCCTATTCCATCTCAACAATGTCCCAGGCACTGCAGTGTCCCGTTAAGTGTAGGCAAAGATTGCCTCCTGACGCTTTATAAATCATCTACTAAAGATGCAAAGGCCTAAGTTTTTTCTTCTTATCTAATCTTATATAACAATTCCCCGTTTGTAAGCACAGCCTAAACGCCTATAACCGCCTTCATCATCTCTCTTTCCCGCTGTGCCAATTATATACAGGATTGTGCAAAATTCTGGTCTCTTCAATGTTTCTTTTGCAAATAGAAAGTTATGATATTGAAATCTATGTAATGCTATAGTTTTTAGTAAAAATATCTATTTTATTAGATATTTTGTAAAAGGCAGTTCAAATAAATTTTAATGCACTATTATGTGCTATAATTTGGTGCTATATTATTTTTGAAACCAACATTTTGCACCGGCCTGCGTAAATATAGTCTATAATAGTTCCCACAATCCGACATCAAAAATGATCACTCCCCAAATACCGAGACGCTAATTAAATATTTGAGAACCCGTTTATAATTTAGGACGGATCTATCAGTTTTGTATAAAAAAAATTCAAATGTCATAAATAAGCACCATTTACATAAAAAAGCGTTTTAATATTCGGGCGTCACTTACCATCCCACATTTGTTCCTATTGTAAAAGATTTTTCATTATATTAATACAACGGGAAATTTCGTAAAAATATTGTCGATTTAGATACCGGAAGAATCTAAAACTCACGATAGTTTTGAAAGATTTTTCATTGTTTCAGAACTTAGCAGCGGAGAAGACTTACAATAACTTGGATGTGTCTTTGAAAGAGGCCAATGAGCATCGCAATGAGTGGTTCGAGGGGGTCCAGAAGTGCACTTTGGATGAGACTCTATTTGACGTCATGGAGCGGATTGTCCGAGCAGAGGTAACAATATCACATCTTACTATTATAAATGGGAAAGTTTATGATGCTATGGATAGTGTGAGATGCTATGGATGTGCCTTAGATACATCTTCACGCGGAAACTTATCTTTGTACATCTGTAGATCCTTTGAATATGTCTAAGGTGGTAGTTAGCAGCATAATCCAAACACAAACTAAGGAAGGCCTATAATCAGAGCCTGGCTGGTGGATTATCTCATTTTATCCGTGTTTTTAGGCAGTAAAAACCCAGTATTTTTTTTTAAACTGAAAAATAGACTTTTTCTGTCATTTTTTGGGTAAATAATCATCGAGCCAACCTCCGTCATCTCTGATTATTCATTAAATTATTTATTTCAGGTGCATCGTCTGGTTGTAGTCGATGAGCAAGACAAAGTGATCGGTATAATCTCGCTATCTGACCTTCTGATGTATCTTGTACTGCGGCCGACGGGCGAGTGTGGAGGCGCCAGTCTTCGCAATGAGCATGGGCCGATTGAGGAACGTGACGAACTCGCCGGCTCGCCTGATGACCATTCCAACGCTTCTGAAACAGACACTAAACTTCCCGGCGACACATCACTTCCCGGCGACACTACACTATCCGGCGACGCTACACTTTCCGGCGACACTTCACTTCAAGGCGACACTTCACATGATTCAGACAACGCTTCCAATAAACCATCCTCCCAAGAACCTGTCGATCCCGACCCGTGACGTCTCCGGTGAGCACGACTTTTTCTAATTCCACTGTTTTGATATTTATAAAGTATTTTTTGTTAATTTTATCAGCCATTTTTCTAAGTACCCATATTTGACAGATGTAGAATTCGACCGCTATTTGTACATAATCGTTTAAATTGTTTTTTAAACTGATACGAATTAGGTAAACTACAAAATCATGTGATTATGTTATTTGTTGAAAAAGGTCGGTATTTTGTTTAATAACTGTGCAATGGGCGTTTTTTTATACTTGTGATTAAGTATCTTTGTAGGATTCTTTTAAGAATGCGTGTAGTTGGGTGTTATGATAATTATGGTATGTGTGATCATTTGTTATAACTTAAAACTTGTTTAAAGTTCAATCGGGGCGTGGACTCTAAAAAAATTAGTTTAGGACGTAAATATGTAGGTAATCTATAACCTGCCTGAAATTTACCCATATGCTAGCGTTCAATTAATATGAAAACATACAATAATATAACATTAAAATTAACTTTTTTTAAATTAAATATCTGTTGTTTACGATATCATAATGTGTTTTGCCCAAATTCTAATCTCGTACGGATGCCCATAGGGTCCATCTAGGCAACTTTTTTGCCTGATTCTTTACCTGGTGTAGGGAGTTGCGTTGGAACAGGTAATAGAGTCACCTAACTTATAAGTCTGTACATTTTTAAGTGATCCTTAAGGTCCTACAAAAATAAACATATTTTTTTCTTTAAGTAACTTAAACATGTTTTTACAACTCTTTGACAGATATCAACGTCGCTATGGCGAAAGTACGGTCATCCGTAAGTTTGTTAAAGGAACGAGGCGTTAGTGGGTAAATACGTTAGGCAGGCTATTAGGGATTGTAAGTAGGTATTTAATATAAGGTTTTGATTCCGTAATGTAGAGGAACTTTAACTGTAGATGTTTATTAACATCTCTTGTATTATGTCGCAATATTGTTGTTCATAAACAAAGTATAAATCTTTAACATTTTTAGTCTGTGCACACCACGTTTTTCGAAAACGCACCTTTTTATCGATACAAACGTAAATAAAACTTAACGTTTGTGTAACGCGCTGCTAACTAGCAGGTGACGCGCTACACTAAATCGCGCAGTGAATGCTCCTCCGAAAAACTTGGTGTGTAAAAACTGCTTTTTGAAATGTGACAGTTTAATAAATATCAACCAAATATGAAAGTATACCAATATCGTCCGCGCTTCCCGATAGTATTATTATAAAATGTGTTATTAATTTATGAGTAGTATAACTTTACAATAATCTGTTAAATGTCATTATTATAACAACTAATGGAAGGCCCTGTAGTTAAAATGTATTGTAGTATCTCGATTCATAGAATAAAGAAGAATTGAGCATGTTCCGCTCCGCTAGCCATATAACTTCTCAAATCGCTTTTGCGAAACAAACATGTAAGGAATTGCATTCGAAAAAGCCGTGGTCAGAAGTGTCAAATCAAAAAATAAGAAATGATAGGTATGTATTTGTATTTGATAGATTGGGAATCGGAGCGTTTTTAATATGGCTACGGGCTCGGAACGAATGAAATATGGCTAAATAAATACAAATGTAGAGGGTCTTTTTTGGAAAATTTCTAACTCAGTACGTAACATCATGTAAATCTGTGTAATAGAGGCAATATCAAAACAGTTAAATTTGCCATCGAATTGTCAATTTTAAAAACATTGGTTCAATACCTCTATTGTCTAACTTGCATCAAATTGATGCGAATCAAAATTACCAGTAATCCGCAATTTACGCCTAAATATGTAAGTTAGTACCTAAGTAACTTACTTACCATCATAAATATTTCACAGTTGTTTTTGCGGATTACTGTTATTTTTGATTCGCAACAATTTGAGACAAGTTAGACAATCCCTGTATATATTCTTTATGATCACATCACACATAACAACTCAGAAACGGATCATCACCGTATCGGGTTTTTTGCCTTCAATAGGCTCTATGACGTTACGATTCCGATCAGTGTGCGTTGAAGTAGGGAGTTTCATACAAAGAATACTGAACGGCCCCAGTTAATCCGTTTACGTTCCGTTTGCAAGTTGATATGTGTGCGATCTTTAGGCTAAGTTCAGATGACCGTGCGGCGACGCGCGCTTTACGTCAGCGCAAGTTCATTTTAGTCAAAAAGTCAAAAGCAGTTCATTTTAGGACCTAAACTGAATCGCTTTTCACGGTCACAAGCCTACAGATCGATACAGGATTGTAGATCTCAAAATAACATTGATTTGTAACAATCTTAAACCGCGCGCCGAGCAAACCGCGCGTCGTCGCGCGTTCATCTGAACTTAGCCTTATTCAATCGTGTCAATATACTTGAACGACTGAACCTCGTTCAAAAAAGCATTTTAGTCGTAGCTCAAACCTGATTAATGTTTGATAAACTTATATATAAACAATAACTTTAATGTTCTTGTAAATTTAACGGTCCGTCTCATAACCAACGCTTCATCAATAGCAAGCACGTCTGCTTAATCTGTTCTTAGAGAACAAGATGAAATATTCTGTAATGCCCCGATTTATTATGCATGATAATAGAATTAAACTTATGAAAATAGATTTATCGTGGCGCTTCAGTATACGAGCGTTAAAGCTATATCTTCCGTGTGACAATTAAGAGGGCTAAATAACCTTACTATCAAAAATATTGAGTTATTGAAGTTTGATTGTTATCGTCATTCGATTCAATAGTAAAAAAAACTTTCTCTTTCTCTCTTTAATTTTACCGTATATTATTTTTTGTGTATAAAACGATTTATGGTTTCGCAAATATCTCAACAATTATTTGAATCTGCTTTGGCCACCTGACTCGGTGTGCATGTGTGTTTGTTTCTGATTAAGGAAACCACACATTATTTATGAAATCACGAAATAAAACTTGATTCCGTTAATACGCGTGTTTCATTGTACCTCGTCCTTTAAAGGTTTAAACAACTTGTTTTAATATGTTTGATCTTCAACGTGCTTAATACACTTCTAATACGTCTTCATCTTACTATTTATTCATGTATTGTAATTTTGTTCGTGATGAAGTGATTAGCATTTCGTGTCACAAAATTAGTGTATAGTTTTTAGCTAGGTACAACATCAGCTATATCAAACTCCTGACTATTTTGTTGAAAATAAGTAAAAAATATATTTTAGGGTTACCATAGGATAAAAGAAAAACACATTTGAAGACATTATTTTTATTACTTTTTATCTATGCAGTAGCACAATCACAGTCGAAAAAAAATCGTTTTGTCGTCTGAACATATCCTATTTTTGAGCAGTTTTCTGTACCGTCAAAGTAAAGGGTTACCTTACTCAATTGAAATCATGTTTATATACTCAAATAATAATCTTTAGTTACTGTGATTGTACGTCAGCTGTTGATTACAGTCTCGATATACAGATAGAACATTCCAAACATTTAAATATATTTAAGAGGTACACAACCGATTGATATTGAAAGCATGAAGATGAAGAAAACACGTATCTATACGAAAAATCTTTGTCCATCCACACAATAAATAACAGAAAAAGTACAGATACAAGCCCCACTCCGCGATAACATTCATTCAAATAGCGAATCGTACTTCGTCACAAGAATTTGCCAAGTGACCATCATACTCGTATTAGTGATTTTTGTTACTGAAGCTTTATCACATTCATGCTCTGCAAGCATACTATATCTCCCTCATATCTTTACTTCAGTCGACGCCAACGCATGCACAAACTGTCACGTAAGGCCCCTATCAATATTGCTTATCACCTTGCGATCGATGTGCCATGTTCTGTCCATGTTCATTTGAACGGGTCTATACATACAAGTCCATACATTACTGAAAGCCGCTTCGAAACAGTGTTTGTTTTATCGTGACAATAGGCGGTCACGGTCTTCGTGCTCTGTGAAAGACACATCATATCATTCCACACCGTATGCGTGTGGAAAGAGCCCTAAGGCTTAAAAATGACAGTGTTGTTTTTCTCTCAGGCATGAAAGACAACAATCGCTCTAGACTCCAAATAACCATGTCTTGACTTGGCACATCACGGCGTGGTGATTTTGAATCACGCAATGGATTTCAGAAAACAAAAGCTAGCTAACGTGCAATCTCTTACCGCGTTATGTTTTGAAAGTCGTCGAGAATCGACATCCTGATTTAGCAGCGGTTTATTAGATATCATCTGTGCCTACTTATAATTACACTCTTAACTTTTTAAGATTGGTTACTAGTCTTTATTAGAGCAATAAGTTGGACGAATTGCCAAACTACACACTTCTTTTCAGAAATGCTAAAAGTTTATCAATTTACGGTTTTTTTTCCCTCATGCTTTCAATAGAATCCGTACATAAACATGATTATCGGTTACACGCTTAACTATAACAATATTTCATTAAATCTAGTAAAAAAAGTTTTAAAATAAAATATAAAACATCTTAAATAAAATAGCTGTAGGCATTTTTACAATGAGTAATGTGAGTATTTTTCATTCAATTAACATAGTTAGAATAATACTGATGTTTTAATAGGATTTTTATTATTTAACCGTGTATTTTTATGTTACTGCTAAGTAGCGTTATTGTAAGGTTCTAGCTAGAGCTTGGTTTTGTTTTGTTTTATTTACCTTCTAAATATCACTGTTTTGAGTTCATCTTTCAGTTTCAGTGTTATGTGATTTTAATCTTTATAAATATTACTATTATTAGTAGTATTAAAGCGCTTTGAAAAGGTTTCTTGGCGCCGCTAACGGTCGTTTGAGTATCGCTTGAATTTCAAGTTTCTCAAGTGATACTATGTATTATGGTGGTGAACATAAAGTTTCAAATGATATGACAATAAAAGTGCTCGCTGTTTTCCTTCCATCTCGGTATGAGTTGAGCTTAATTCGATATTACTGTATATACCGGGTACAGAAGCGGGATTGGCTGACGAAAGGTCAAATATGGTAGGGAACAATTACGGACACTAAAGGTAGAGTAACGATAGGTAGAGTTGTTCGAAATTAATACCTGTACCGGGTACTAAAGAGCGATGAGTTGACAACATAGTACCTATTTGTAACGGGCAGGACTTGGTCTCGTACGGTAAGTTCTACTAAGAAATGTTATTAGTACAACCGACGATGGTTTGCTACGTTTAGAGCCAAGCCACACAATGCTACGCTGCGCGCTGTGATTTTATACAATATTTTAGTCAAATAAGATGTCGGTAGTTCCAACTGTTTGAGTATAAAAAACCCCGCCAGAAATATTAGTTGCATGGTATTTGATTTGACGGTATGGGAAAAATTTTTAAGGTCATTACTTTAAAAACTTAAATACCTACTCAATCATAAATAATAAGACTAATATAATTAATTCAAAATAATCGATTACGTACATGATTTTCATTAATTTTAATGAAAAAACCATGCAAACACTAGAAGCTGCCTTACAATAAATCGATCAAATTTAAATATATGAAGTTTCCGTGATTTTAACGTTATAAATATAAATTTCGTACTTTAGAACAGTTTTTCTTCACTTTTCTTCTGTCGAGTTAACAATTTACTACCAATTTATCAAACAACAACAACATTTTTACGAATAAGGCCTATCCATTTATCATTATAATATACCCCGAGCAGTTGAGTCGCGGGACAGCCGCATTTCATCACTCACTTACGTTATAATTTAAAATTCGATCACTAATGAGTGATAAAAATATTTAACAAAAGGCTCGCAGATATGTATTAAGATAGTTACTTAAATTATATGCAAATGTTGATCAGTTCTTTTACATTCAATGAATAAAGAGTGAACATCCTGAAGCGAAGATGAAAGATAAAGTTATTACTAGAAATAGCAATTTCTCATACGAACTCTTCTCGCTAATTAAATATAAAAGCAGTTCAAAACAAACGACACAAAAGAGACTGCTTTGCGTTTAACTGAATCAATAGTAGGTATAAAAATGGCATGTGAATAAAAGAAGAAAATATTGTAACAATCAACATTCTCCGAAAATGTTATAATAAATATGATTCCAATAAACTGTGTCTAAACAATTCGTAGATACAGTGGCTGCATACACAGTATTACATTACTAAATTCTCAATACAATACAAACGCACTAAACAATATTTATTATAATAATTTAGAATAGTAAGTATTACTTAAAATATCACATTGTGAAATATTACTAAGAGAATTTGAAAACTTAACGTTGGCTAAATGGTCATTCATTATACAATACTATATCTGAAAATGTATCTACATTACAATTTATATTAATACACTCGTGATAACAAATTAAGGGAAGACGCCACCTAGTGATTTTTGTTGTTTAATCCTTTTATTATTTTAAATGCGCGAAATATAAGTGCGCAAATCGCTTTGAAAACTTTTTATACAGAAGATAGGTTATTATTCCAATAAATAGTAACTAAATTACAAACATGCTACTATAATTATCTATACTTCTACAAAATTATGGACATTAAATTACTTATCCAAAACTTTCTTCAACTATATGTAAATAAGTACTGAATTTTACCTATAAATTAAAACAATTTTATTGTTGTGGTCAATTAATTATGAACACCAGTATGGTATGGCTATTTAGATAAAATGTCCATGGAAAGGTCGTTGTGTCAATATTGGTAGGTACCTGAGTTCAAAATTATATCGCTGTGCCATAGTCATAATAGTAGATCTATAATTAGTTGAATATAACTGTAAAACAGTATTCAAAATATAATCTAAATTTGCACATAACATGTGCGTCGATTTTCTAGTGCTCTTTTGCCAACAATGATCCTAAAATAAAGTATGTGTTTAGGTACAGACAGCGTCATAAATAAGACACCCATATAAACTGCAGTTCCTCAGTATTATAGAAATTCTCGCAATCATAAATTAAATGTAAACCATTTCACAAATTATTAAAAATCTTTTCATAACTTCGAAGATCCTTTTCAGAACCTCATTTTTATTAATGGGGGATACATAGTATTGCGTACACGTTCCTACGATTTACGAACTCTAATATCATACCATGACTACACATAATGAAGCGATAACGACTACCAACGATTCGGCTTACATGGTTATAAAAAATAATGTATTTTTGAAAGCAAAACTCCTTGAGCCCGCCGAATAGATTTGTGCAGGTTAATTATCCATAACGCTGTCTGAAAAGAATTCGTCTGAGCGTTAATGTACCTATTTTTAAAAATAACTTCAATTAATTTAAATATCATTTAATGTAGAAAATATATCTTTATAGACCTACCTATTCTCGAAGTCTGTAAAGTCAGCGAGGGAAGTACTAGGTTTCAATAAATAAATGTAGATTGTATATTTTATAATATAAAATCTGATATGTTTTAAACACGAAGTAAAGAATTTGTTTAAAACTGGGAAACAATTTATATCCGAGGTAATAGGTGGATTGGAGAAGAATCACAGAGTTTTTGTAATTAAATAATAAATAGATGACATTAATTTTATCTAGTATTGTTATATAGATTGCGCTTAGCAACTTGGTTTCTATGTTTTTTAATCTTCGGTATTTTTGCTATAGGCCAGTAGTAAGCAAAGCTCAACATTATACCACTCAATAAAAAAATCTGATAGATACAGTGCCTAAGAAGGAAGAAAGATTCCATTGGACACATTCTCATATTTATTCTAACATTCAATATTAACTCCGTGCTGTTTTCTAGACAATTACTATCATATTTTGTCGAGCTCAAAGCGTGGTAAGTATACTTTTACCCTATTACATTTACGCCTGAAGACTGAAACGCTAATTGATTTAAACGTTGCTTTTCTTTGACATTATTTAACGTTTGTCTATATACATCTGACGAAGTAAGAACGTTTTAAATTTTACGGTCCTAAAATTAAATATATTATATAAAAAGCGTTTCAGTATTAGGCTGTTATGGTTAAAATAGTGCTTTTATTTATGAACAAACACTTATAACGCCTTTCAAGTTAGTAAACAATATCAAGTACATAATTACAACACTTGGAATACATAGATGGCATATACATAGATAAAATCGTTTAATATTAATGCGTCGCTCAATAGATTAAAAGTCATCAAATAAACATTGAACTATTGTTAAAAACAGATACTACGAGTATAGTTATATCTAACAGCGATGATTTTTCCGTGGTGGATGGCAACTAGTTCAGTGCTAGTTTTCGTGAGTAGGTAATTAGCAATCGTAAGGTTCAACGATTGCCGATGATTGGATTTAGTCTTCCCAGGTATCGTATGGAGCGTCGGGGTAAGCCCATGGTGGTCGACTCGATGTATGCGATGAAATGCTGTTTGTCTTAGCGTTATAGCTGAAAATACATGCTCGTTAATGAGGGCGCGACGAAAGCCGAGTGTTATGGACGTTTTATGAAATGTTTGTTCAAATAGGATAGCGTGATAGAAGCACGAGCTTGTAGTGACAAAATAGTTTTTACAAATTATAAATACCTACGAGTATAATGTAGTACTCAATAGTCAAGCAAGTATTCTGTCTCAACAATGTCCCATGCACTACAGAATCCCGTTAAGTGTAGGCAAAAATTGACTCCTGACGCTGTATTAATCTAGGAAAGATGTAAAGGCCCGAGATCGAGAGATAGTAAATATTTCTTGTATAAACAAAATAAAATCCAGTTAAATAATCGAGTAGAAAATAACAATGTTTCATCAAATATAAACTTTCCAAGATTCAAGTACCCAATAATAAGGCTAATATTAAAATAAGCTTTCGAAAGAGCAGAGTTATTAGCGAATTTAACCTTCTATTTTGCCTTGTTCAAGTACTGTTAAGAGTATTAGTAAAATAGTTAAATGTGCATTTTCGTAATACGTTCAAAGTATTACGCCGTACTGCACAAGATTTTAAGCTGCTTTTCTGTAATAATACGGTGCTTACCGTGATTCCACCTGTTTGTAAGTTGAAGCGACTGCAGGAGCGTTGCGATTGGTCGATGAGGCTGGTTCTAGCTCAGTGGTGTGCCATGCTAACAGTGGGTCTTGGGTGTACCTGTTCAACCAAAAAATAAGGTTTTTGGGCCTAATAATACTATAGGTACTTACGCAATATTCTCTCCTTTATACATAATATTGTACTTGCTTATAGTATTTTTGTTCTACTTAGTTAAATATATAACATCGGTTATCGTGTTCAAAAAAGTCTACTCACTCGTTGCCGAACGTGTTGGTATTAGCGGGGTTTCCATACAGGTTCGTGTTGCCATTTCCAAAGAGGCCATCATTTCCGTCTCCTTCAAAGATATTGCGGTCTCCGGTTGGTCTGGCAGGACGTGGCGATGGCGGTGGGATCGTCGTGCGATCTAAGGGGTTTGGCGGAGGAGGGGTCACTGCCCTCTCAGCAGGAGGATTCGTCTCCAAAGTAGAGTTCTTGATTCCATACTTGAAGTACATTACCAAACCTAAAAAAAATATATACCTATACGCTCAAATTGAGAAACTTTTCCTATTTTTGAAGTCGTTTAAAAAGACTAGGTGTGTAGGTACTGAAATATTTCGTCTACAGTCATTGTCGAAGAAAGAAAATTTTAAGGAAGAAGAGAAAAGGTAAAATCGAAATTTATTACGTACATGAGTCAGATCAAAGAGATGGTCGCTTTCATGTCTTATCAAAAAAGCAAAAGAGTTCGCATTGTAAAGAACCTACTATATTTATTTTAATATATCTTCTGAAATATAGAAAGCGGAAGCTTGCACTTTTTAATTTAAAAAACATTTATGAGTTAGCAGAGAGATAAAACACAGTAGCATCAAGCAAAGGAACAATAATTAAAACTTTATAAGAGTATAACTTTCGTTACACAAAATTTACGGCACAAAACTATAAAATAAATAATTTTCATTAGGTAATGAAAAACAATAATATTTCACCTAGAGACATCCAAACTGTGAAACGCAGAAGTGTTAAAATGGAAAGATTCATGATCAGGTAGATGTTGACCATGATGGCAATAGCTGGCACAAACGGCAGGAAAGGAGTCGCATACATTAGTCCCACCCTGCGAAACAATTGATGGTTCAGTTGATAAAGTAAAAAGATAACAAAAACAAAGGAGTCATGGAGTAAGTGTAGGTACTCGTATAGTTCAGCGTAATATGCTATTTTACAACTGCCACCGATATAGTCTCTTGAGAGTACTTTTTGATTATGGAAAATCTTAGGCCTGTAGGTATCTTTACGATTTAAGTTGGCAGGCTTTATTGTGGTCTAAGCTATTTGTTGAACAACCAGCGGTTTAACTGAAAAATATTAAAAGCTATTAAGGATTGATATCCTTAAACTTGAATAGGTGGTCACTTTTCTCAAATTTATTTACTTTTGCAATGATGTTTCTAACATTTATACAATTTTCAGCTTCCCGAAAATGTCACAGATCCCTATTTCAAGTAAAATTAACTAGGCAGAGACCATGCTGCTTTACATTTTAATGTCACTTACCGGTTTTGTGGTTTTCTTGAGATGATAATCAAAATAGTGAAAACTGATAGCATCAGCAGTACCATAATAACAACGGTCGCAGTCGAGGACCCAGGGCTACCGTACGCAGCGAGCAGGTCGAAGGTAATTATGAACACATACATCACACCGACAGACTTGATCACATAAATACCTAAAAGAAACAGTTTTGTTAAAAACTAGCAGCACGTCTTGGCTTTGCACGGATGTAGGTACTAATGAAAATACCAGAATAGAAAGCCTATAACCATCTCGACGATTCTACCCATCATGAAATAATATTTTTAATCGGCTAAGTAGGTAGTTTCCGAGATTACCTCCGTCAAACAAACAAATCAACATTGTCTCTTTATAATACGAGTATTAGTAAATGGATTAGCTATGCCCGCGGTGACTAGTTCCCCTTACCGTTCGAATATCGGGATCAATAGTAAGTTTAGTGTTAATCTACGATATAAGCTATTCTGGTAGGTACCAAACTTCATTCAAATCCGTTCAGCTGCAGTTTAAGCGTGAAGGATCAAACATTTACACTTACACGCAAACTTTGACCTTTATAATATTAGTGTTATAAACGGAGGCCATAAAGCCGATGATCCACCACACCACAAACTAAGTTAGTTTAGCTCGCATAGCTGAGCCTGTTTTTAATACATGTGCGTCCACAAACTTTTCTAGCGAAAGATTACTTGTTCCCAGTTTCGTTTGGCTTGCTTGAGTTTATTTCCTTATTAGTTTAGCTGGCTAATATAGACGTTCCGCTTTTATAGTTTTTTTCCGACTCAGGTATAATAGATACGAAAGTTTGCAATTACGCATAAATAGGTATCTAGTGCACACAATTATTTCAATTGTACCTACATGACTAGTTATGACTTGGAATAACACATAGTTTATACCACGCGAGCAAAGCCGTGGGCGGAATTATATGCATTAACATTCCAACAAATTTTCAAATTAGTAGGTAACTGTTTTAATTTATATTATTCTCCTTATTAGTGGAAGAAGGGTACGGAAATTGTATTGTACGTACACGTTATTATGAACGTTGTATTAATAGAACTACACTAATTGTCTCTTTAGAATCATCTGGCTCCCAACTAAATTCTACGTTCAGTTTCAATTCAACACATTTCATTATTTCAAACTATAACTCTGTAATTACTCGAGCTTCAGAAGTTATTCACAGTGTACCTACTTACTTCTATACATTGCAACCTTAAGTGTGCTTCATCATAGAAAACACAAACACCGATCATCGGAAATGAAACATTTTCCCGAGTAACAGTCTATTCAAAATTAACAATCAAAGGAGGAGATTCAAACTATACTTACTATAAAATAAACAGTTACCTACAGTTATACCTTATTCGTTCCAACGTATAATTATACTGCATTCAACTTCCGACTAAAAAAGATGACTATCTATAATAGGTAGTCGTTATTTTGGAAAAGTTCCAAAGTTGTGAATCCAGCCAGCTGTTGGCTGTTAACTGTTGCTACAATAAAGTTAAAGGAAGTACATGAAATTTTTTAGATTGTGACTATATCTTAGCAGATATCTTACGTAATATCAATTCGGAAACGGATCGTCACCGAATCTGAGAAATAAATAATCGAATAATAAATCTAATAATCAGCTAATGTTGGTGGATACTGAATTTGTTGTAAGTCACCAACATAAGCTGACCCAAAATTTTTCACGAATCTGCTGTTTTTCAGCTTTTTTCGCCTTTATAATTTAGATGAACAAAGCTAGTTGGTATAATACCTATACAGATTCTTGCGAATAGGTATGAATCATTTTATCAAATATTGTACTTATGCCTACTTCTCAACTTCTGAATAGATAAATGAACACTATGATAAGTTCTAACTTCCAGCTTTCCAATCTACCTGAGTCTGTCTGGAGTATTTACATTGAAACAGGATTTCCATAGTTTGAGCTTAGTTTGTTAGTTGAAGTTTCGTTTGCACAGACGAAACCATTCGAGTTTAAACGAAAACCGTCGTCATAGATCAAATGAATTGGAAGATAAACATCTTTCATCTTGCCACCAGGAAATGTGGTCTAGAGGCTTTTGTTAGTTTTAAACGGCTGTGCCAGATTTTTCGGGCAACGCTAGATTTTCTAAATGCTCCGCCCCAACCGATTATGATCATCTACCCCAATTGTACAATCAGCGTCAAATTGATATGAGCTTCTAAAGTAGTAAAAATGATCTGAAAAACATAAAATCAATATGACATACGAAATTCGAATCATGTTCAATATATGCAAACAAATTCGTTTATTTATTTAGATATTTTAAACACAATATTAATTTGTTGCCGACTGTAGGTATGGTCGACAAAGAAATTGGTTTACCACTCTAAGGCTGAATATCATATGCACGTACAAAACATCAAGGGCTATTTTCGCTTGACAGATTGACCTGCTACGTACGTCAGAATCTGTCATTCAGTAATCCTTAGCGAATAATTATGTTACTGGGAGATGTCATCAAAAGTGGTAAACCAATTTCTTTGTCGTTTCATGTGGCAATGTTTTACTAGTTTGATATTTTCACAATCTAAAAAGGCGGACTTGTCATGTAACATCTAACATGGAACAATGCTTATATTGCTGCAAAAAATGATGTAGTAAGTAATAACATTAATTTACTAACCGCTTTCATTAGTAGGTGGTCCACAATCTACCCAGGGAAAGAACCCTGGACATAAATAGGATACAGCGTGCAACTGACGTAAGAGGGAATCAGCAAACCGGCTGAAGCGAGATGTGTTGCACGATCCTCCGGGCACTGCACCTGTGTTTGACATTACCTAGATATGTACATGTAATACCAATATTTGCTATGATAAAAAATAGCGCTAGGAAGCACAAAACCGTGATCATTGGAAAGAAGAAAGGGTGGCCTTTGCCTTGCAGTAGAAAAAATCAGGATAATAAATAAAAAAAAGGCCCCTCGGCCACTAAGCAGTCTGGCTGAGCAGCCAATTAAACATAATGAGGTTGAGGGGCAGAAACAGCAATAAAATAAATACATAGTTAGATACCATGAACGGTGGCTACTTCGTCCATGGTAGGTATCTACAAATTTTGATGTACCTATATATCAACTGCTTGAATTATGAACAACATTTTGTAGAGTTCACGAATTTAACGGATTTTAACAAAGGTACACAAAAATTCTAAACTACTAACTAGGTACGCGAATCATCATTATTGTAGTAACCAATTAAAAACAGCTCACGTCGAAGCTTCCACGAATTTTCTACACTAGATTTGGAACCAATTATAAAAGTCTGGCTTACATTTTCGTGACTACAACCTACAACTCATACTTTTGAAAAGTTTTGTTGCGTCCTGCGTCTAAGGTCTAGTCGGAACGTCTCTGAGAAGATAACATTAAGAAGTTCAGACACGAGTCGAGCAGGTATCGCGATATAATCAATACAGCTACACGCGGCATTGCCACTCGGAAATGAGAATGCTCCAATATTGGATACGTCTAGACTATCCGTACAGATATCTAAAGCAATTATGAATGCTTGATGAGAGGGGAGAGTTAGTTTAGGTTTTAAACTTAAATGGAATACCGTTATGTTTTTTCTTAAAATATTAAACTTTTTTTTTGTATTGACAATCCTAACGTCGTCGTCTTGGCCAATAAGTAGCAGACATTCTTCTTCACCCTTTCAAGATGATGATGAAGTGATCCTTGAGGTCATTACCCAAAATAAATGATTTTTCTTTCTTTCAGATCTTTTGTGGGTATACTAGGTCCCCTTGACCTTCTTTTTATTTACATACAGTAAATTTTACAGAACTTAATTTTACATATGTAGGTATGTATGTATGTAAAATCTTATTTGAGTTTTTCTTGAAACAGTTATCGTAATAAGTTCTCATAATTTAGTGTAATGGGTCTTGTCAAAAATTTGCATAGCTTCAATTTCTCCACTTTGTTTCTGCGTGTTCTTGATCCACTGTGCAGCCACCAAGAGTGGTAAGCTAAATATTTATTCAGTTAAAATACCTGTTCCTGTTGAAAATGGTATTCCATTTACACAAACCGCACTTAATTTCAGTGGCAAAGCTGGATTTTGTGGTTGGTCAAGATAGCGACAGCATTTATAAATGTAACTTGCCAAATGGAAGTTACTTGATCCCGCCAGCTCTTATACAGTCAGCTGGATATGTAAATTGCTTTTAATACCTGTTCCTGTTGAAAATGGTATTCCATTTACACAAACCGCACTTAATTTCAGTGGCAAAGTTGGATTTTGTGGTTGGTCAAAATAGCGACAGCATTTATAAATGTAACTTGCCAAATGGAAGTTACTTGATCCCGCCAGCTCTTATACAGTCAGCTGGATATGTAAATTGCTTTTAATACCTGTTCCTGTTGAAAATGGTATTCCATTTACACAAACCGCACTTAATATCAGTGGCAAAAGTTGGATTTTGTGGTTGGTCAAAATAGCGACAGCATTTATAAATGTAACTTGCCAAATGGAAGTTACTTGATCCCGCCAGCTCTTATACAGTCAGCTGGTTAAGTAAATTGCTTTTTTCATATCTCAATTAAGTCGGTAAAATGTTCAGTTTCATATCTAGGTGTTTTGTAGGTATCCCTTATGGTTTAATTAAACCTTGTCTGATCCGTTAAAGTATTATGTGTTATATTACAGGTATTAAGATACTATTTATTTATGGAAGGTATGTTTTACTTATGTATTGGTGGTGAGTCGTGTTTAAACAGGCAGTAGAATTCCCTATTTTTAAGGAGGGACGCGTATTTGGTCTATGAACGATCGTACTGAATAAATAAATTTTGAGTTTGATTTTGATCATGAGACACCGTTGTTACATTGTAGATATATATTTAAAAATCACTCACCATAGAATTTATTTTCATTATTGGAGTTAACTAAGAAGTTGTCATCCCGGCCGTCGTCGTATTCTTCTCCGGGTAGAGTGTCGTCAGAGTCGGGCGAACTGTAGAAATCGCTATTTTAATAAAAATAATGTACGAATAGTATATTCTTGAATAAATCAATGAAATTCTAAACAAGACCGTTGGGTGCTACCGCTTTTTGGTTAAAATAAATATCTATATAGTTAATCTACAACCCATCAATTAAAAAAACATACTAACGGTTTATTTAAACCATTTGTTATAGCAATGAATGTTATGAGGTAGGTACTTATTACTAGGTAGCTGTTCTACAAAGGCTAATCTTTTAAATGTCAAGACAGGTTTTAAATCCCAGAAGTTCCTCTCATGTGTTGCACTGCAGAAGTAGATTAGCTCCGAGCCAGTACGAATTACTTAAGGTACATTTACGAGATGAGTTTCTTGCCACTCGAAGAGTTCTTGTGTGTAACGCATTTCACATAATATTTTCCAGTAGGTAATAAAAATGAGTGCAGCTAGCTGCGCTTTTATTGATACAGAGCAAATAAATTGTATTCTATTTTTAACGTTACAAAATAAAATCTTTAATTTAATGTTTGAGACGAAAACAGAACAACAAATAAGTTAATCAATAATTACCCGCGAGTAACACGACGAATCATCACTCTGTTAGCTTGTGATGTCTGCAACAAACAAGAGCTTACAACAAATCGAAATGTCAGACAGAGTAGGTTATAGTAGCATAGTTAGGAAACAGTATCATATACATGCTACGTCGTTAAGTGAGTGCTTTGATTAAGGTTGTAGGTAATTATTGTTCAACCGACAGTTAGCAGTGATTGCCGAAACTGAAGCCTATTTCAAGAGCAGAATATCTCTAATTTTACTAAATTGCATCGAAAAGATAAAAGAGCATTGGAATCACTCTTGACGAAGAAAATAATATATAAGAACCGATGATAAAAACGAAATTAAAAACGTGTTTTTTCTAGATAAACAATTTGTTCTTGCAAATTTAAATTAAAATAAAACAACAATAAATAAACAAGGGCCTTGCCGCTGCAAACAGTGTTAACGTTCACACAATGAACACCATTTAAAATTTAATTTCCAACCAGTGTCGATGCGTCTATCGACATCGGGGAACACTGAGACGCATTTAACATCGTTAAATTGTCGGTCCGGGCTATAAAGTCGTAAGAGCCTATGCACACTTCATTTTTCAAAGTTGCAGCGCAAACAAAAAACAATTGGCAAGCTTTTACAAACGCGAGAATACACACTATTCTTGCGTTTGTTTAACGCGCTGCGAACTAACTGGAGACGCATTTTCCTCTATCGCTCGTCATCTCAGTACTCACTCTTTTCATTTATATGGACACACAAAGTCCATCTATCTTTTCCTTGCATTAACTTAATTTAATCATCAGTTACGATGCAAGTTCTATTCCAACGATAAAGTTAAATTCCGAGCGTTTGTCCACCGCCGCCGTCACCGTCACGTCACCGAGAACGAGATGACGGCGCCGAAGTAGCGGTACATAAATTACATTACATTACTTAGCCGCGTGTCCACCGCACATCCGTCACCCGAGCGCCGTCATCCCGGCCGCCATACTAAACTCGGCCCGAAATAATCTCGTTCTCGGTGACGTGACGGTGACGGCGGCGGTGGACAAACGCCCTAATGTTAGAATACTTACACATTTCATATCGATTTCATTTTTCAGGGGCCAATAAAGTTTGATGCACGTTTTAATCGAAAAGGTATTGATGAAAAAGCGATCTAACGATTGGTTCGATGTAAAGTAATTTGCGACGTCGAAGTTTGAAGGCTTTTGAAGGTATGAGCTGGTCAAACAAAAGACGGTCCATATCGTCAATGTAATTTTGTAGTACACCTCACTAAATCGATTTTCTGTTTCGGACAGCCTGAATGGGTTAGCTTAATGCCTTCGTCGAGGCAACAAAGTAACCGGACTATAAACACTGATCCAGCTTACAAATTGCTACCTCAGGTCAATGGTCAGTGGTTTTCTTCCAGTTCATTGTAGCAACTAAAACCATAAAATTAATCTTTGGATGCACCGCTGGGTTAAACCATAGACGAAAGAAGAATAAGTTATATCATCTTAAAAGAGTTAATCAGTTGCACATACAATGTAACAACACAAGTACAATGTTGATTCTTCATTTATTAGGAATGAAACGCCTAAGTGTGTTTGATAAGAATTTTCTTTTATAATGAAATAGAAGTGTAGTTTAACACTCTGATAATACTTTATTGCCGTTTGTTTTCTAATTATCATCTCAGTAAGAATTCTTACCCCGAAAGTGGTTTCCCGAGTGATGGTGGCGCCGACTGCTTGAGGCTCCGGCGTCCGTATGCTTTGCGGCAGCAGTTCAATCAGGTTCGTTGATTGAGGTTGGTAACGCAGGATTAACACGCACGTTGATACTAAAGTGTAGGCAAGCAAGGTACCTGTTGATCAAAAAATCCCATTTAGACGATGCAAGATTCTCAGCTAGCTATTCTAGCTGTTGCATACAACTGAATTGAACATTGATAGTCGATAACGTGATAAATTATATTAGAATAACTGAATACTTTAAAAGTTTGCAAGTCCATTATCTGAATTTAACTTTTGTATTTTCATGATGCTTCCTTGTATTGTGTTATTTTGAGAAATTTCATTATTCTAGGTCGAGTTTGCTTTACACTCACCGATGCTCATCATTTCTACCAAAACTTCAAGTTGCACGAGGAGAGACACTATGGCCGCGCAAAATCCACCGCCAACAGTCGCTAGTGTTGGCGTGCCTGTCTTCTCAGAGATAACAGCTAAGATCCTATAGAAAACATTATATTAAGCGTTGAAGATATCGACATAACTGGCAGAATTCTTATTGCATGTGTCTTACTTGAAAACAAGTCCGTCCAAAGCCATGGCGTAAATAATCCGTGGCATAGGAAACATGGATCCGAACATGGAGACGGTAAGGCCAGCCAGCGCGCCGATAGCCACGATGTACTTGCACGTGGGAGCATGCACGTGCGCAAACATTTGCACTAGCGCCGAGTCTGTGTCCACCTCATCAAAAGGCACTGTTCAATCAATAAAATTATTTAAGAAAAAAGTTCAAAGACGTCGGAGAATTAATTCAATAAAAACACCGAGGAGCTGATTGAATAGCGCTCTATCCGGAACGTAATGAGAAATGTACGTGATTTATTACCCCTATCCATGGATTTTATTATGCAGGTTAGTTCAGCGTGTTTGAAAAGAATGTAACCGGTGCTTAAGATCTTAGTACGCGATACGCTAGCGTACGTCTAGTTAGACAAGAAATGGTGGTCCAAAACATAGGTACATCTCAAAATTTTACTTAAATAATCGCTAACCCAGCGTCCACTAGACACCCTAGATCGCGCTGTTGACCTGTTAACGCCCAACGCTCGATTGATGTTGTGACTGTTGATTGAAAACTTTAAAGTAGGTAGGTACTTGGCATCCACTCCGACTAGTGAGCAACCAGTGGCAAACTGTTGTGATTGTTTTGAAGTGAGAATAGTAGAGAAAATTTAGATTACGTAATTGTTTTCTTTGAGTCAAGTTAATATCAAATTGTCATAGAGTGCAATTGTCTTTCATCATGAAATTTAATGAAATTTGATGCATGGACAAAATAAATGCATGTCGAACGATGCAAAGCTTGATAAATGTAAAATTGAATGTTTATTATGTCTGTTACCAATATGACTCTTCACTTTTGATATTATGAAGTCGTTACCTATGGAATTCAAATGGAATAGTGTTTAGTATCTCAGCCCGGAACATTGACCTGATTGAAAACCAGACCAAGTGTCCGGGCTCGTCGGCTAACTTCACGAAGTTATTAACAATTCCAGTCTATTTTCAATTTCAATATTCTATCGCGTTTGTGGTTTACTATTTTTAGTCATTTTTCTATACAGTTAAATAGATTACTATAATGTGATTCTATTATATTTTATTCGCATATCGCATTATTCAAAATAGCCACGCCGTGTCGTGCCACATCAAGACATGGTTATTTGAAGAATAAGGCGGCAGATCATATCAGATCAAACGAGAAGTGTAAAACCAATCTACTTATTACTTACCAATCAGAGTAAGCATGAACGAGCTCGTGACGTATGCAATGAGAATAATCGCAAGACTAGCCACGATGGCTAGCGGGATGGACCTCTTGGGATTGTTGGCCTCCTCTCCAGTGGTTGCTATGATGTCGAATCCGATAAACGCATAGAAGCAGGTGGCTGCACCAGTAAACACCTACGATACAAATTTTCAATGAGACTAATTCACAAATCCCTGCACATAACTTGTTTATCAAATCACAAAAAGCAAATATTTGCGTCATACTACCTGGCAGCCCCACAGCTGCGATTGGATGAGAGTTATTGCAAATAAATGTACGCTAAATGAACGTAAATGTACACTAGTAATTATATGTGTTTATTCCATTGCAAAACACAACTGTAAAATAAAAATTAAAAGTTTAAAGCTCTCATCTCTACAAATGGAAAGAGCAAAATAAATTTAGAAGCCTTTGCATAAAAGTAATATCTTATGTCTCTACGATAACATAATCCTGTAATGAATGCAATTTTATTCTCTCTGCTTTTATATTCTAACAGCGAATGAAAACTCATTAATCGAGATATCCAGCGATCTATTACTTGAACGTAATTCGGTTTCTGTTTAGTTGGCGTCTACTATAGCTTTGTGTGTTTTAGCCAGAATGGCATTTTAAAGCAATTATCTAACATTTGTTTGTTCTATCAATTTAGAGATCGTTCTGAACATTCTAGAACCAATCAAAAAGTACCAAAGCCACTTTATAAAATAACATACAAAACGGTAATTATCATAAATCTAAAGTACTCAGTCAATAACAACTATCCAAACTAACTTACTCCATTCCATCCGTAAGGCAAGAAACCTTTGTGGTCTGTCCAATTGTGAATATCGATATAAAATAGACCAGCAGCCATGATGAACACCCAGACACTCAGGTTAATTATGTTGAGGACGTTGTTGAAGAACAATGACTTTTTGACGCCAGCCACCAAGACCATTGTCATAGCTATGGTAATCACGAAAGCAACCAAGTCTGGCGGCTTGCCTGTGGACGGAAAGCTTAGTTCAAAAACTGACGAGTGATGTACAAGTTGACAGCAGACTTTACGCGGCAGCAGCAAACGACGTGTCGCACCGACACTTCTGGTTTTTACGTCTTTCTTTGAAATTCGTAGTAAGCGACACGAAGAGATTCGGTTTGTAGAGTGAAGGGGCAGACGTCGCTGTCGTCTGTCGAGTTTGATATCATGACCGCAAAGACATGAATCGTTTACAAGTTGTCTGCAGCTGCTGCGTATCGTCCGCTACCAACTTATACCTTGTCACTTATATTTAGCAAAAGCATGCTCTGATAGAAACACGTAATTCGCAATCATGATTTTCGCAGGCGCCGCATCTAAATGTTCGCTTGTAAACATTGCAATATAATCGACTCATGTTGTAGACACTTTACTTTGATTGTATGTTTAAAACATTCCCAGTCAGTTAACGGTTTTTGACGGTTTTGTTAACCATTAGTAAGTATAGCTTTTTCGTAGTAAAAACATAGTGTAGGTTTCAATAAATATTTTTATATTTTCATTCACAAAACTGTAATTAATTTTCAATTGAATGTCTAGTTTCCATTTGTATGGCGGTGTTGGTACTCCGAACGGATGCCAAACTGTATTAAAGCTGAAATTCATCATATTCACGCGAACATTCTGTGTAGGTGTTTTTGGGTATTTGCTATTTTCAAGTTTCAAATCTATTTTTATTCAGTTCCAATAAATTGGTTTCAGTTTAAATATTGTTATATGATGATTATCATCCATAAACATTTGTGTAGTAAATGTTCAGGAAAGCATCGTGAGGAAACCCGCTGATAGTCACGTATTGACATTGTCTTTCTTAAGGATATGGCTGGCTAAGCTGAGAGGATGGTTTAGGTGCTGGGCAAGCTTATTCCATCTCAATAATGTCCCAGGCATTACAGTGTCCCATTAAGTGTAAGCAATATGGCCCTCTGACGCTGTATAAATCATATATTATCATAAAGGCCTGAGTTTTATGCAGTATACTCGTAGTAGATGGTACAAATTAGTACAGCCTTAATTATCTACCGTCGACTAATTAATAGTGTTCCATGGAAATTAGGCAAACCTATCACGTAGACAGCTATGCTGAGGTGGGTTTAATGCCATTAGCATACTGAGGCTGTGGTTGATGCAAGGCGGTTTATGTACAATCTAGCCAAGTAGGCTAATGAGCAATAGTGTTTTTAAACAGACTTTTTTATGTTTAAAGATTAATCCGTCAATATCATAAAGTAAGTCATATAAGTAATTTATAAATAGAACGATTTTGGACATCATTTTTTGTAAGATAAAAACATAAGTGCTTTCTTTTTTTAAGATCTGTTGTAGGATCTTGGGAGTTATGAACAGAAATGTACGTCTTCTTTTATTCTTATGCAATTGAAGTCAGCATTCATAATATTTTTAATTTAGCCATAATTTCCTGCCAAAATAAAAAACGAGAACATCGGAACTGCACACAATGAGATAAATAAAAAGCCTAAACCGTGCAAGTAGGTACGAGTAGGTTTATCATTAATCTTACTGTATTGGAGTTCATTCTCTAAACTTCTTTTCACTCTGAAGTCACTTGATCTTGAAGCATAAACGGCATCGCTCTAAACAGTGATCGTAAGCCGGCAGATCGCACATGCACTGCCATTTAGATTTGCTGAACTCTCCGGTTGACATTTAGATATGCAGGTAAAAATACTGGATTTCTGACGGTGTTGTTGTGGTTTTATTATTTCATTAGCGCATAAGCGTGAGCTTCACCAACGTGCAGCTGTGACATTCCATACACTTTATTAGTGTTTATTGAGCACCTTAGATAGAAAACCACCAACTAATGCATCCATTTCTTTATAACCAATTTTATATTTGCTCTCCTTCTCTCCTATGCGAGTGAAACTAGTGATGTGCCATGCTGGGTAGTACGGGTTACTACCAATACTACCCGAGCATAATAAATAAACACTATTAATTACAATCTAGCCAAGTAGGCTAATGAGCAATTGTGTTTTTAAACAGACTTTTTTTATGTTTAGAACGATTTTGAACATCATTTTTGTAAGAAAAAAACATAAGTGCTTTCTTTTTTTTTTAAATCTGTTGTAGGATCTTAGGAGTTATGAACAGAAATGTACCTCTTCTTTTATTCTTATGCAATTGAAGTCAGCATTCATAATATTTTTAATTTAGCCATAATTTCGTGCCAAAATAAAAAACGAGAACATCGGAACTGCACACAATGAGATAAATAAAAAGCCTAAACCGTGCAAGTAGGTACGAGTAGGTTTATCATTAATCTTACTGTATTGGAGTTCATTCTCTAAACTTCTTTTCACTCTGAAGTCACTTGATTTTGAAGCATAAACGGCATCGCCATCGCTATAAAACGGTGATAGTAAGCCGGCAGATCGCACATGCACTGCCATTTAGATTTGCTGAACTCTCCGGTTGACATTTACATATGTAGGTCAAAATACTGGGTTAATTTTAAATAGGAATAATAATTTCTGACGGTGTTGTTGTGGTTTATTTCATTAGCGCATAAGCGTGAGCTTCACCAACGTGCAGCTGTGACATTCCATACAATATACTAAGTGCTTATTGAGCACCTTAAATAAAAACAATTTTGACACTGTTTAAGGCTAAACAGATGAATTTCCACCACCAGCAACCTCACGGCCAGTCATTTTTATCACTAAAAGCAACAACGTATACATAATGATTCATATAGAAAAAAAAGATTAAACAAACAAGAACTAGTCAAAAAAGCTACTTTTGCACTGGGGTCTTTTATAAATTATCAAGAAGTAAACGCGTAAAATCATAATAACGATAGTATTTGCTGACTAAATATTTTTGAGCTTCGATTATTTACTTACCGTATATCGTCCATTTACTTACCGTATATCGTCCCGAAGTTGCTCGCTAGAGCATGGCTGATTCCACCATTCAAGATTGAGTCAAAACTAGCGCTTAAAGCTCGTGCACATGCACTTGTCCCGATCTGCGGACAAGAAATAACTTAACACCTATTATAATATAACACCTTTGTTTACCGAGTCATTCGAATAGGGAGAAAAATAAACGCACGTCGGTCATCGAAAACGGGCCTAGATCGGTTCACATTGCTTACACGTTAGCAAAATACCTACCTATACCAAAATTTACACAACACGTTTAGTTGTATTATTTTTCTTCCTATTCTCTCGATTCGGTGGATAGAGTATAAGCCCGGTGAAGTTATAAAGGTCTCCAAAGACAACTTAACATAAAATTCCTTCCGAAAAAAAAACACAAGTCAGTCAATAGTCTCGATTATCAAAAGTAGACAAGTAAGTTAGCTCTCGAACCAGATTTTAAAAGTGTTCAGGCAAACATTTGATTTTAAATCCTTTGATATTCAGGGAGTCAATAAAACTAGACATTTTAAGCCGCCTGAGCCAAAAAGTTGGCCATTTTAAACTTTTGCGATCATTACCTATACATATTAAATGATTACAAACAAATAAATAAAATAGCGTTATTACGCAATAAAGTTTTAAATCAATTAAGTTTTTACATTTTATTTAAAGCATCATGAGGAGCGTGGGCATGTACCAAATATGTATTTGGACAAACCTCTAAATACCCCCTTAGACATCTACAAAGTATCTAAAGAATTACATAAAGATCTGAAAGAAATGTCTACCGCTCCATGGGATACATTCGTAATCATATTTAATTTTTTCATAAGGAGCGTTACACAAGTAATAAACTCTTTTTCGTTGCATCGAAATGCTTAGTTCGTAACTGGTTACAAAGCTGCGGTTTAGTGGAAGACCGATGGGGTAAAATCTTGCTTATGTGAATAACTGAATGAACGCCATAGCTTACAACTTGCACACATAGTATCAACACATGTCTACGAGAGGTGAGCTTAGGCCGTCTATTCAGACTGACGAGTTCTTCTTTGCATCTGCAAGCCCTAAATGTACAATAGTAAAAATACAATAGTAAAAGTACAATACAACGGTGATCCAGAGAATTATGGATAGTTCGTGAAAGTATAGGTAAAATTCATTTGGTTGTGAAACAGTAGCTAATAACTAAATATTGGAGTGGTATAGATTTAAGTTTTCATAAAGTAAGGTAGTAAAAAATACTTAAATTAAGATTTAGCTGACTACCACTGATTATTATTATTTTGAGCAGTATTTATACTTACCATGGGGTGAAACAAATTCAAAATGAGGTGATAATAACGAATAAAGTAGTTTTACTGTGTGCGGTACGCGTGTTTTTAATTTATTTTTTTTTGAGGGGAGGAGGAGACGGGATTTGAACCCGCGAGATACAAGCGATCGTTCTCGCCGGACTGCCATTACCATTCGGCCACCAAGCCCTAGGGCTTGGTGGCCGAGTAACTAACCTTTGAAAGTTGAATAATATCACATATTATTTTATCTGTGATAATATATAGAAAATCGTTGACAGTGTAGTTTATTATGAAACATCTCAATTACTGTCCCAAAAACTTCAGAAGTTTATTGACATTATAAATCAAGGTTTTGTGTATCAGCGTGGATATTACGCTCGACTTAAAAGTTCTAATACAAGTTTACAAAAACCTAACATGCAAGCTACGCTTCGTAGATCTTTCGTAGCAAGTTCGTAGCAAATTCGTAGCTAAGTTTTTAAAAGTGCGATCACACTCGTGCCATTTTCTTGCTAGATTGACGTAGTTAGCGTAAACATAAGTGTTATTCTTGCACAACAATAGCTAGTGTTTAAGCTAGCCTAAACGTATTTCAAAATTATATTGCTGTACAAGCAAGCTGTACTAAAATAACTGCGTGGGTTTATTTGTTTGAAAACGTATTTCAACGTATTTAAACGTAGTCTTTCCTTAACTCTCGCGATCACAATTCATAATTTAAACTAAAAACATGACTTTATCGCGTTATTTACCTTTTTTATATTATGTATTTAAATGTATTTTGCAGTAGACGAATCAGTACCATTACCAAAAGCTCCGCTTTATCAATGATAAATGATAAATGATAAAAAAAATGTATTTTTAATTTGTTTTATGACTTTTACCAATACAAAGAACTTACTGTTATGTTTGTTCACTGAAATACTTTGTTGACAAATGTGGCATAGCGAGAGAAACTGCTTGCCGCGTCATAGAAAAAGCACTCTCGGCCGGTTCCTAAAGCCAACTAACAGATGGCCGTAGGCGTATAGCAACGTTGTTATCTGACAAAAAGTTTTATACATTTTATGTTGTAGTAACATAGTTGCTATGGTGATGGACCTACGGACATCCGTACGTTGGTTATAGAAATCGAGCATTAAGGTGGTAGGGTGACTTTTTGGGTGAAATTACATGACGCACGTGCGTAACCTCTCGTTCACATCTGTCGGATGATGGACCACGTCTTTTTTTTTAATATACGAGTATAATGTCGCTGCTTGTCCACATGGACAGATTTATACAGATAAAGCAGAAACCTGTCAAAGGTTTTATTCCAATAAAGCACTGCACGTTCAATTATGAAAGTATTTTCTCATTTATTCTTGCCTTTGACATATTTATGTTTTAGTTATTTTGTAAATATAAATATAAATCCATTTCTTTCATCCATAAAACATAATTGTTATAGTGATTTTTTTATACGAGTACAATTTGATATAGATTATGTGTAATGTTGGCGTTGCCCAAAAAACGCTGGTCTAAAGTCGTAAGTAATAGTTATAAGCGTAATAAACAAAACTCTTCAAGTAAGTTTAAACAATTGAGGACAGTTATCACAAACTGTTGTATCCCGTGGCAGTTGTCTTCATGTATCTTGACCACTCGACGTTTTCTTGGTAGAAAAGGTTCTGTAAATTCCGGTGAATATCGTACAAAACATATTCATCGGATTCTACAGGGACCACATCTTCCAAAGTCATGGTTTGTGGTGGATCAGCTTTGTTTCACACAGACACTTTTCTCTTTCTAATATTGGATAAGTACATTTATGCGACCGCTCAGAGTGTTAATACGAGTACTACAGCTACTTGGCTTATCTCCTAGTTTTGACTTAAGTTTGCGTTATCAACCTCAAATCCCAATAATGAATTAAGTGCAAGTTATAAGACAATTTTCACATTTCACACGAGTTATTAGAATGTAAAGATATAATTTCGACAAGTTTATTTAACACAGGTATTTACTATTACTGTCAAGCCCCACCTTTGTAGGATAAGGACAGTGAAATGATGATCATTGATTCGTAGCTTTAGCCACCTTTCCTTAGCTAAAGCTGTGTATTCAATGTGAGCCATGTATAACACAGCCTATGGTTGTTGTGACTTGAACGTCCAATTATATTGAAGATGTCATGTAGGAGTAATAATTACCTGTGTTCATACATAATTACCATAATAATAGCACAGTAATTATAAAAAGTCGTATGACGATCGTAATAGCTTGAAATAGCTAATAATACTCACCAAGTATTCAAGCACCATATTCCATCCAATGATAAAGGCTATGAACTCGCCAACCGTCACGTAAGAGTAGGTGTATGCGGAGCCTGTGGTGTTAGGCACTCGGACACCAAATTCCGCGTAGCAGGCACCTGTGAAACAATTTGTGTGTGAACTTCGTTGTACTGCCATTCGTAGTAAGCATCTGTATTTTGACTTTGCTTTTAACGGTGGTTTTACAAACCTTTGTGTTTTGTGAGTTACGAATTGAAAAACATAAAAAACTGACTTCAATTTCAAAATCAAAATGGTGAACTCAAAATGGGTGACCAGTTTTGAAATCACGCGTAGCAAGAACGTAATACCATTTTAAACTGCTACTATATTAGAATGTTATGTTGTGAATGGTTAAAAACGAATACCAGCAAGCAATAACCAGATTACAAGGTGGTCAACCTTTTCATTCCGCGACTGTACATTCAACGATAATATTAATAAGTCGTTTTTACGTAATCTTTCTTCATAAGACAAGTAAGTGGGAGGCGGGCCACGCTGAATATAAGGTTTTCCAGTTATTATTTAAGAACACTCAGTTCTGATCAATGTGCTAATTACGCTTTAAAGAGAACTTTACTGGTTAATGTACACTTTAACTTCATAAAACACTGTTAATAACAGTACCAAGTACTAAGAAAATGAAAAGAAATTACTCGGAACGTAGCTTCCTCTTGGAATTTATGAACAATGGAAGAAATACGCCATATTTACTAATTTATTAATTAACTCGCAAGAAGCAAATACATTTTCTGAGGTACAGTAATCTACTTATATAAATTACACTAATATTTTAAGTTCTAAATTTTACCAGCTTACTCGACTATAGCTTCGATTGTGAATAAAAAAGTAGCCTATGTGTTATTTTTAGTCACAAACAAATGTTTAATCTAAGTTTAAGAACGGCTGAAACACTAACAAAATAACAAAATACAACGAAAATACTTGGTCATTCCACGAGGCGTCATGTAAGCAACTTAATCCTAAGCTAAGATGTTTAACCAGATTAAGTTAGCCAAACCAGAGAAAAGTAATAATATTGCCACAGATTGTAAACAAGCGGCAGTTTGTATTATTTTTAAACTTGTGCCATTGCAAAAAATGTATATGTGCATTATCACGAACTATAAACGGTGAAGAAAATAATCGTGAGGAAACCCGCGGCTAGTCGGCTTCACACGTATTGACCATTTTCTTTCTGTGGATATAGTCGGCTATGATAAGAGGATGGTTTAGGTGCTGGGCGAGCCTATTTCATCTAACAATGTCCCAAACACTACAGTGTCCCTTTAAGTGTAGAACGCTGTATAAATCATCGAGGCCTGAGTTGTTTTTGGTGCCATTAAATTTCAGTGGTTTTGTTTGCTTACTCTCTTGCTCACTCTTCAATTGCATTTCTATTTATAACTCCGAAGATTCTCATCAGTTTAATTTTTAAACAAAAAAACTACTGAATCATTATTATCAAACATACATACAATGGAATCCATAACCATCCTAGTTTGAAGTTCATAATTTAAAGTCATACAAAATAATAGCACAGTGATATTTTTAAGCCACAACCAGTAGCCATATTACTAGTACAATCACTCTGTATTAGATGTTCTGATCCTTTGTTTGGAAATTTCTATCCTCTAGCCATATTACTTACTACGATTTTGTATGCTTTAGAAAAATGTACCTACTGGGATTGGCATTCAATAAAGCTATGCGACGTGGTTAGAAAATGTCATATCAAAGGATTATTTAAGATTTACGATGGAAAAAAAGCTTTTGTTACAGTAGTTCTACAGAGAAGTGGATTATATAACTCCATAATGTGGGTGTTTTTTGTTCCACCAGTTGAACTTACGGTTTAAGTACAATACAAAGTGGTATTTATTAGTATTTAATGGTATTTGTTTGTACTAGATAATATCAAGGAGTGCCATCTCTACCAGTTTTACTTCTTAATAGAAATACTGTAATAGAGGCGAAAGAAATCGGTTGTAAAAACTTTAAGTTATAAAAGTTCGCTGTATTCTTCCTGTCTTCTGTCTTCTATTTGATTCGAAACAGGTAGATTCCCGTTGGTGGGGACCAACGAAATCTACGCAATCTGATCCCCACAACAGAAACCGACCGGAATCGAAACTTTTTCTTCGACGATCAACCTCCTTATTCTTCCTTTTTAAATTTCAAATGCTGGAAATTGGTCGCCCTTCGTCTTTATGCCCTTCGTTGTATTCCTTGATTATTTTTATAATAATAATATGTAGTATATAGGTAGGTACTAGCTGCGCCACGCGGTGTTACCCGCGGTGAACAGTTCCCGTTCCTGTGGTAATACCGGAATCAAAAGTAGCCTATAAGTTAATTCAGGGAGTAAGCTATCCTGGTACTAAGATACTAAGTTCCGTAAAACCCGTCCAGCGGTTTAATCGTGAATGAGTAACAAAGATACATGCATCCATAGATACTCTTTCGCATTTACATAATTTAATTCACATATTTTGGTATGCTCATTGGCTTGAGTTGAGAAAACAGTGGCATAAATTTAGCTTTTATAGACCGGGAAAAACTACATTGCATCGAAACTCGAACAATACATCTGATATTAGATAATTAAAATGATTACATCATAACTAACAATAATCAATATGCATTTATTATCGCATTAAATAAAGCTGACAATTATTATATTGCTAAAAGCCATTAGAGTACACAGCTATTAATTTAACTCAACTGTGTTTGTATGTTTACAGAGAGCTTAAAACTTGGAATAATTATGTTTCAAAATTATAAATTTATTACGCGCTTGTAAAATAAATAACCAAACTAAACAGTAACTAACATGGATACTATCATTAAAATATCGGTTGATACTATAATAAAGTATAAAAGAACTAGATAAAAGCTTACCAGAAAAGATACTGGCCATTGCGGCGATCATAAAGCTGATGACGACCCCGGGTCCTGCGTACTTGCGGGCAACCATTCCAGCCACCAGATACATGCCCGTGCCCACGCACGAGCCCACGCCGAGTGACGTCAGGTCGAGGGTGCTCAGGCATCTCTGGACAATAAAAAGCATATTAATAACTTTTTATAGAAGATAAACACAATGACCATGTTATTCTTAGTTAGGACTATTTATATTTCGCCTCAAGGGTCAAGATTTTAAGGCTGTCTGCCGACACTCTGCGGTCTGTGGGCGATGTGCGGATCTTTTCGTGGAATAAGATTGTTGGTAAGATAAGATAAGATAAGAAGATACTTTATTGCACACCAAGAAAAATAAAATACAAATTAAACAAAACATCAAACAGTGTAACAATGTGCGACCTTATCGCTGAAAGCGATTTCTTCCAGGTAACCTTTGGATGGACGGGATAATAGTAACTATAAAGACGGTTGCATACTAAATTACATATATAAATTGGTATTGTTGGTACAATTCGACACTCCGTATTATTAAATATTTTTATAATGATTATTATTTTAAATATTACAGCTTACGCTTCGTGGTGATTCTACGAGTATTAATAACATCGCTCTTACTTAGATTTGATTCTGATTGCTCGTGTTTTGTCATCTAATATCTATTGTGTGTGATACATTTATTCCTGTTTCTAGTGTAGTTTTTTGGCTTGTCTCTTTTTTAAATTAATAATTAAGCATTTATAAAATTGTTTATAAGTAGTAAGTACACTAGTACCTTAATATGAGCATTTAGTTGCTTAGCTAAGGATACGAAGACTATGTGTCTCTCATCGAACATTTTATTATGAATGCGACCTTAGAAGCGTAGAACATTTATGATCGGCCAAACTTCAAGTCTGTCTATTATAATATCCTAGATAGGCAAACGAATAGATTCGACCTCTGTGGCGCAGTGTGCGAAAGCCCGCCTGTGACGCCGAGGCCGCGGGTTTGATTCCCGTTGCGGTACAATTAGAAAAAAGAACACGATATTGGGTGAGGCCCTTCCAATAACGATGCAATACAGGAACGGATAGATGTGTATATCGAGAATTTCATTCAGGGTGTATTCACTACCGGTGAAAGACCTTCTCGGTTCGAGATAAGCCGATTCAGTGCATGTACTTTTGAAATCAACACAAAGCAACAGATCCTCTTTGTCCGTTAGCTCCGATGCCGATCCAGTGGACGCGCAGCTTTACTCCGGATTTGAGTATAGAGACACTCCAATCTTAGTTTATAGATTTACCGCACATAGTATTAGTGAAGTGCAAAAGCACTTTCTTTCAATAGTAGATATTGGAAGTTGTTTGCGCGTGATAGTAGGTACTTTAACATAATTTGTTCTGAAAAATTAGACGACACCCAATATACCAATTAAACCTAACCAACGTAGTAGTCCTTTCATTTTCTTTTGGAATTTCAATTTAATAATATGATTTTCGATAAATGAATATGTATTCGCGTCGTGGCTGTACAACTTTAAAAGCCGGGACCGACAGTTAAACGTTCCCTAAGAAGCACAGAAGTACCTACTGAGTTGTAAATTCTACTATCCAAATAATTACTGCATAGAACGTCGCTTAACTTCAACTCATCAGAGATAGCTATGTGACACATCATCAGAGTGGTCCTTTTGACTACAAGAATCTGCTACAAAATATAAATAGAATAGAATAGAATAGAAAATATACATCTTTTTAAACTACTCACTCAATTCCATAGCACAGAATTTGCTTTCCAGTTCATTTAGTGAGATGCATTCCTGACAAAAAAATGCATGCTCATGCTTTTACCGGCTTATGGGTTAAAAGCCTGAAAGGGTTTTAACGAAGCAAACCATTTTGATTAATAGATGCTGTATGATATCCTTTGCACGCACTAACAGAGTATCCCATGCATATTCGACCAGTAAACCTATATTAGCTAAAACTCATATAAAATCTGTTGCAATCTCTTTTCGTTGCCATATGAGTAACTAGAAGAAAACATTATTTCAACCTATATTAAATGGTCAATTTTGTATGAATAACGCGCATATTTAAGAGTAATTTTACTTGCCTTAAGAAAAGATTCATAAGGTAACATTTATTTTTAACATTTCCTTAAAGGTTTAAAACAATATCGATTATGGTCTACCTTGCCTTTGACTAATGTAAAAATTACGTTTTTGTGGGCTACATTTAAAATTCTGTTCAGCTGATGCAAAATGGATAATTGCTTCTGTACAGTCAGCCTAAGAAGTACCGACATTGATTTAAGTTAAATACGAGATGGTCACGTATTTTCCACTGCGGTACTAAGGCTCGTTAAAGTCCATATTCAAGCGTGAATTGTGTCTGAAGCGGTGAATCATCCGCTCAGTTTCCATAGAGAACTGTCACAAAATCGATACTTGGTCTAAGTGCAGATTCTGAAAACCATAGTCGTTAGATTCATTGATTCTTATCTGTTTTTATTATACCTATTGATTGTAAAAATAGTTATTGAAATTTATTTGTAAAATTAGTTATTTATTAGTAATATTTTATTAGTTATTTTTTTTTTAATATACCTAATGTACTTTATTTACAGAAACTAAACTAATACATAACTGTACAAAATACAAATAGAACCAGTTGAGCCATCTAAGGACCGTTGCAAACTAAATTGTATTATATATAATATAATAAGACAAAATAAATTAGTTATTAGTTTGTGAAATTATAGTAGATGTTTTTTAATAATTAAGCAGCAATCAAGTATTTTCATAATATCTAGTTTGGAGCGCTCGTGGCGAGGCTTGCTACATGGTCTTGATAGATCATCGAAGTTAAGCAACGTTCTGAGCAGTCTCTATTTAGATGGAGGACCGCAAGTGGTATTATTATCTGAGCGCTTCCGTGCTTTAGTGGGCAGGGCACGTCAAATTTTCGGTCCCGGCTTTTACGTCGTTAAGTCATTACGGGGGCCTTTAGTCAACCTAAAAACTGCGACACCAGAGTTGGCCACTTGCTCATACGAACGAACGATTATATAGAATAATAATTTGGGGCCGTTTCATTGGACGAAACTATATAAAACAGAAGCTGACAGTTAGCACTAAATTAGTATGCTATACTCGTACCGCGAGGCGGGAGAACCAAGCGTGGGGAGCGGCGGGCCCAAAATCAATTTGCCATGCTTTCGCCCACAATTCTTTCCAGACACTAAATATTGTCTATATTGTTCTATCCTGTTATATGTTTCAATATTTAACGTACTATTCATACGACGCCATTTTCTTTTGCCTGTTGCATACAATTAAATTGACGCAATATTTAACATCTACGGTTTTACCATTATGACAGTCAATAATACCAAAAATTGTATGCAACATTGTATTCAACACCATGTATTGTGGGATCGGTACATTGTGTTCTTCTATGTTCCTCTATCAGACGTTATCTCAGCACTCACACTCCTTTTTTACATAATAAAATAAATAAAGAAATCTTTTTTATACGGTGTCATCTACTTCCAAGCTACGCAACTTAATGATTGTATAAGACCAGATTGAGTTTCTTTGAGAGTTAGCCACTTACTCATACGAAAGAACGAACCAGATTATCTTTTTGTGAATACATACATGTTATAGAAAAAATAAAACCGCTTAGAAACACCCAGACCCGAAACAAATAACTGCAGAACATGCAAACATTTCTCCCTTGGCGAAAAACAAACCCGCTACCTCTACCTCTGTGGCGGGCCTCCTCCCACTTAGATAACAGTGGCTGCCATTTCATCAATCATACAATTCACCATCCATCTTTTTCGTTTAATATTTTACCCTGAGTATACGAGTATAGTCCTACTAATATTATAAATGTGAAGGTTTGTGAGAATGTATGTTTGTTATTCTTTCACGCAAAAACAGCTGGACCGATTTGGTTGAAATTTGGTATGTAGATAGGTGATATTATGGATTAACACATAGGCTACTTTTTATCCCGATATTCCCGCGGGAACGGGACTTACGCGGGTGAAACCGCGGGGCGCAGCTAGTTTAAAATAAGTGTAGACAGCCGTAGTTCGACTACATACGAAGCCGAGATAAAAAAGAATGAACCAATCTTTAAAATGGATCTACCTATAGTATCACTGGATCTAGCCATAGTATTTATATACCGTTCTAAGTAAAACAGATTGTAATTTGGTTTCTTTTGAAATAAATAAATACTTTACTTTACTACCATGTGGCATAGAGGCATATCTGATGAGACGTCAGCTGCGTTGGTGCGAGCACCTATCTCAGATGTCTGATGACCGAAAGGCTAAACAAGGCATCTTTTTCTGTGAACTCGAGCAAGGTATGCCGTCTTTCTAAAATTGACATAGTTTGCGTATTATTTTGCACAGTTGCCCTCTTTCCGAGCTACTAACTACTATTACTTCAACTTTACCAAGCTATAACCGTCGTAAGCTGATCCACGGCAATTGCTGTGATAACCGTTTATTGCTTTCAAGATCTTCCGGTTTGCCCACAAAATTCTAATGGAATTGTAGAAATTCGCGCCAAAAGGTGTCCTGCTATGAATTTAGTTTTTAGTATCATTACCTACTTTACCATAAAGGAACATTAATACATAAAGGAACTAAGAAAGAGCTACCTAGTTTAAGTAACACCCTTTTTAATGCTTATCAAATATAGGTACTGGATTTTATATCCATTTTGGCTTGTGGTTCCATGATGCTCGTGGTTTATGCCATAGACTCAAAGCGTGGTTAGAGCTGTCTGTGACAGCCACGTACTTGCAGGTCCTACGAGACCGCAATGAATTAAAGGGTGTTACCACACCAATCGATCGATTGATGTTATAATTCGACGTCGATTGAGATTTGAATTGGATATTGTGATTGTGCGTCAAGAGCTTCCCTGCCCTGTATCCGCCGCGCACTGACAGTTACCAATTAGGCGAACATACACGTACGAATATTCCCTGAAAGACATGACGTGCCTGGAAGGCAAAACAGCGGGTGTATAGTGAAAACAGTCATGGATTGGCCTGCCATCAGTCTGACCACTGTGCGGTTTATTTACCAGAGGCAGCAGATAGCGAAGCAGATACAATCAACAGAACTGTACGTGTGTGCGTAGCTAGGGATGTGTACGTCCCAGATTTCACCTTACTAGCGCACTTATTTTAGTTTTTGCTTTGTAAGAAACATTTAAAGAAACAACCGGATTATGCTGGAATTACGATTGGAATTGATGCCCGATGCTGTGTGGTGAAATAATAAATCCGGATCCCAGTCTCACCTGACGGGCAAGCCCGTTCGTATGTCTAGCCACTTTGTTTTTAATTTGATATAAGTTCAATTATTATCCGCTGCAGATCGCGTACCGTGCGATATTTTTCGATCAACGGCTATCAACGCCATATATCGGCGATCGATCGATTGCTAACGAAAACTTGTGGTTAGACCAACACTATCTAGGCCACACCACTTAAATTCTAAATTGTTCCAGGGCATAGGTATACAAGATAAAAGATTAAAAAGCTAGAAGCGTGCTACGTTCTCATAAGCATTTTATAAATCACTTAGTTCTAGGTCTCTTAAGTACCAATTAGTGTATGAACAACCAGATTATAAATCAGTTGCCGCACCGTACAGGGTAAGACAAAACAAAATGCCCAGAATAGAGTATTGATTAATAGACGATGTGTTATGTTAACGTTTAAGGGGTAAATGGAAAAACAGCGCTGCATCTTCATGGAGCACAAGCTGAATTTACCCCCTTTGTTTTTTTAGAATAGTTTCAATTTGGTATTTTGTCTTTTTTTTTGTTTTTCATTTCTATATGGTCTTTAAACTTATATACTTATGGTTTTTTTTCTTTTTTGTTTATCGGTTAGGCCTTTACACCATGTTATGTGTGTCACTAAAAGCAAACAATGACGATGACTATAAATCAAGGGGTATGCCGAATATGCTACTATTTAATTAATAAATTGTAGTTTTATTATTTATTATTTATTATTTATTTATTTTATTATTCCAGTCATGGCACGTTGCGGTGTTGGTCTATAACGGTACGGTCTCTAGATGTTGTCTCATACATGTATTATTTTTTTGCTAGTTGCATACAATTAAACTAACTGTCATCATAATTTTCATGGTCTTAGCATTGTTTAAACCATGAAAGACAAATATTACTTCAATTAAATTGTATGTAACATTTATTAAGAATCTAACATCGCATAAATGGGAATTTGTTGCCTAACACGCTACTACTCGTATTAAAGGTATGGAACTGTAAAATATAACTAACAAATACCTTTGATTTTCAGTTCTGGAACAAAGCGATAAACGTCAATTTCAATCAAAACCGCGCAGCTAGCCAGTCCGCGCTGAAAAGTTAATAATGAAGCAAGTTGACATCGAACATATCAATCCCCTTCAAATGGTTGAGCTTTTTTTCAAAAAAGCATTTGTGACTTTGTTCTGTTTGAATACAAAGGCATCTGAATTTCAGAGAGCTGCATACTGAAATTCCAGGTACCTCTTGAAGCACCGGATACCACCAAATTGAATTCGACGGGTGATAAAACGTTAATAATGAAGCAGGTTGACATCGAACATATCAATCCCCTTCAAATGGTTAAGCTTTTTTTCAAAAAAGCATTTGTGACTTTGTTCTGTTTGAATACAAAGGCATCTGAATTTCAGAGAGCTGCATACTGAAATTCCAGGTACCTATTGAAGCACCGGCTACCACCAAATTGAATTCGACGGGTGATCCGGCGATACTAATTGCATTTCGGCGTCCATGATACATTTAAAATGGACCATGGCGCTGATTCTATTAAAACAGAGTAGCTACATTGTAACTAAAACTAAAAGTTCTTATTACACGCTTACATTGAAAAAAGCATTTAAAAAATAAGGTTAATACCTTATTTTACGGTTGTTTGCATCTTTCTTTTTTTCCTTATTGTGTTGCACTTAAACACTTTTCCTTATTGTGTTTTAGTCAGAATCAAAAATGTTTTGTTTAATTCTACCTACATAACAAATTATGAAATGAAAAAAAATATGATCACGACTGTATGCTGCAGTAGACATTTCAGTCAGATTGTTTAGACATTTTTCAAATAGTAGTGATTTTATACATTCAGCTGTCATTTTGTTATGGACTTTAACTAAAAACAAAATCTTTCGGACAGTCGGTTTTACACGTTTTACAGCAGAATCAGTGCCAGTTCTATATTTTGACATAATAATATTAAGTACCTAGATTAAAAATGCACATTGGCTCTGTTGTGGACTGACTAATAAAGTTCAATTTGACTTAATCCGAGTGCTTTTATTTCGCCCCAACCAAACACGTTTTAAAAGATTAAAAAAATTGCATGTGACATTCTAGTGAATCGATACAGTGGCGGTATCTAAATCGACGATATTTTATGTCCCATTTACACGATGCAAGATTCTTGTCTGTTGCGTGCAATTAAATTGAAGCAATATTTCATTCCATGGTTTAAACAATGCTTAGGTAGGTAGGTATACCATGCATGTCACGATGACAGTCAATTTGATTGCGTTTTTTTTCTTGGCTTCGCACTATTTTGTGTTTGATTACTTAAATATGATTTAACGTGACGTGTTATTATAACGTCAGGTGACATTGTAATTTCAAAGTAAAACTCACAAAAGTTCGAAAGTGATTTAGCGTTGTTTCGTTTTATTTTGGTAATTGCTGTTTGCAAAACCCGGTCACCCGCGAATCCGTGCCATTTTAGTAAAATGATTTTATACATGTTTATTCTTTATAATCAATTATCATGTGGATTTGTTTATATAAATATTACTATGAAAAGGTAACATTAATAAAAATAAAACTTTGCTTACCGACAGCCGCTGCCTTCCCCCTGGAACCGGTATGTCCTGGTTTCCCTCAGCCTCCCTCGGATCCTTGGTGCGTATTAGCTTCGTGAATACGGTGTGGCCATCTCGGCGCACGGCCTTCCAGTCCATATCTCGGAGCCTGCCATAGGCTCTGTAACAAACATTACAAATAAATATCCTTCGAAATTATAAAGCGTTGTCCCATTTCCTTGCGTATTTCCTTATTATTATTTTTTAAAAAGCTTTGTTGTCCCACTTCTGGGCAAAGGTCTAGCCCAAATTCATTCTAATTCTCCCCCAAGGCCAATTTCCATAATTTATGTTTTTTTTGTTGCATCTCTAGGTGTTATCCATAGCTCAATAAAAAAATATTTTAACACACGTAACCTACACGTACCTATGTGTATGTACTACCTACTTGACTTGTATCTGAGTGATGTAAATAAATATTGTTTTCTCTTTCCTTCTCTCTTTCTCATGATTATCATTGATTTACGGATGCATGCAATTATGTATTCCATTAGAGTTATATATCATTCAATCAATTGTTCGTTCGTTCATATCATCTAAATATTATTTATTTTAAAGGTGCTCTCATTGAATAGCGCTCTTTAATTCACTCGAAGCCATATTTAGAGCAAGTCTAGACAAAATATCGCGTCAGCCAGCGCATCCTGAGATTTTATTGAAGAATGTTGAAAAATAAAGATCAAGAAGTAGGTAAGTACCAGTATTATAAAATAAAATAGACAGAGAGAAACTGAGCTTTTTGAAATAAATATGGTATAAGATTTCCTGTTTACTGGGTGTCATCGGACTATTACTGAAAAATTCTTATAAGTTTACCGCTATGACCTGAGTGAGGTAAGTGCGCCTGTCATGCCTGAGGCTTCGTAGCTTGATGTAGGTAGTTACCTACTTGGACATCGAAAGTCAGTAACGTTTTTCGTTGTCTTAAAATACATTGGTGACATTTCGATGCAATAAGCGGTTCTGTGCTTCGAAGCGCTAATCAAATTGTTGGTCCCGACTTTAAAAGTGAAAAAAGAAAGAAAGATTTTTTTTTATTATTAATATAGGACATCAAGGATCACTTAAAAATGTACAGTTTTACCCGTATTTAAGCTAGGTGACTCTTGTTTGTTCCAACGCAACTCCCGATTATACACAAACAAACGACCTAAGAATGTACATTATTAAAACGTACTCGTATTATTTCATTTTCATGGGTACTCTTTGTACGCCCCGTTCAATAATAACATTTTCATTTTCTGATACTAAAATATTCACTTACTGAGAAATATTCGCATGAGAACTTTGAGTACAGCTCTTGGAAAGGCACAAGAAGCAACAATATCAAGATACCAATCACTATTTATACTGCATTTAAACTTCCGCCGCCATCTTCTTCAACAGAATTGTTCAATATTTGTTGAGATTGCGATTCTTGAGTTTCTTTTACATAGAACTTCATTTGCAATCCAGGCTTTAACCGTAATAAACTTTTTTCTGTAAACATCTCGGTTTCTTGTGATAAATTCTCATTTTATTTGTAAACTAGCTCTTTAGGAAATATAATATTATTTCTACGCTCATAAATCAGCCGCACCTTGGAAATTGCAGTCGTGGTCATATTTCTTTTTTTTACCGGTAGAAGGATATTTCGACTACGCTTAAATGTTTCTTCTTTTAAGTTTGAGTTTTAGTTTGATCTAAGCGTGAGTAATTCAGTGCCCAACATTGTAATGATGCAATCAAAATCCAATCTAAAATGTCACATTAAAGGCGAATGCGCTGAGAGAAACCTATATAGCTTACTATCAAAATCCTATTAGAAATCCGAAGTTAGATTGGATGTTAGCGTTCGATTGCGCTGTAAATTGTATGTACCTATATATTCAGATGAAACTTCGAGTACTCAGAAATTTCAAATCAGGGACCTTGGAACGAAACCGGGTAGGGTGCTTCAATAATAATAACAATAATAATTTCAAAATTCATAAAAATGTCGAGGCATAGGTATCCATTCATTCTAAATTCTGTACATTCTCATATTTCACATTGAAATAGTGACAAAGGTGTGTTTGGCGCAATTTTGCTTTGAACATTAATATCAGTGAACTGTATATATTTGATTTTTCGTGCATATTGTTAAACGGATATTAAATTTAGTATTGGTTTAATCCTGAATCACAATGCATTGAACACAAAACTAGGTTAACTCTGGCATGAGGAGATCGGATTCCATTCCCATCTGAATCGTAATGATAAGGATTTTATTGTTCGTTGAAATTCTACTAATAGGTATTATAAATGCGAAACTTTATAACTATTTATGGCTGGATGGATGGATAAAATAGACCAAACCGCTGGATGGATTTACTAGGATAGGTTACCTATATCCTGGATTATCACATAGGCTTCTTATGATCCCGGTATTCAACAGGAACTATTTACCCCGAGGCGCAACTATACTCTGGCCTAGGGCGAGTTCACATTACCTTATGTAATGTATCCTTCTATAATGGTTTCTTTAACACGTTAGCAAAATACCTATGTACCAAAATTTATGGACAACACATTTAGTTGGTTTATTTTTTTATCGACTCAGTGAACAGAGTAAGTATAGTAATTTATTAGTCCATCTAAAAATTTTTTTTAATAAAACAATCTTCAAAGATGGAAATATGACATGTAATGTGTATACATAGTTCATTGTAAATTTTGTTTATGCATAATTTGCTGTTTTTATCTGGCTAAACCCGTATTTAGGCCAGCTTCAGTTCCGAACTAACCAATATCTATCTTTAGTCTTGTTTACACTGAAAATTTATGCTAGTGATTTGAGTTCCCAACAACAGCAAAGTTAAATAAACCTTGGATTTGGTGAGGAAATTATAATAACCATCCTCTCAGCTTAGCGGTCATATCCAAAGAAGAGACAATGATCAATAAGTTCCTTCTACTTCATTATTTACATTACTATAAACAAATGGAAATACATTTATTTACAGAAACTAAAGTAATACATAACTAAACTAATCAAATTAAGTTAAATAAGCAGTGGATCCGGATGGCACAACACCGCCAAGAGTGGCGGGATAGAGAAGAGGCCTTTACCCAGCAGTGGGGGTGCTACCGGCTGAGTAGATAGAGAGGCTGAGGAGATCAGGATCAAATTAAAATTTACGTCAATCTTGTCTGATTAGATGAAAGAAACTACATAGTTCGAACAATGCACCCGCTTGAGAATGATTTCCAATTTAGAAGCATAGGCCTTTGGATTGAAAGTCGAGGCTGCTCCCAACCAGACCATCACGGCTTGCAATTTCAATTAACACACACAATAGCTACTATTTATATTTAGGTTAACAAGCGTTTGAACTACCATTTTTAATCGATTTCAGAGATTAAGTATATGTAAAGTAGGTACTTATTATATAAATTATTCTAAACAAAATCAACTTCAAAAAAGTGGAAGTCTAATGGTCTAATGTATTGACCGATAAATGACCTGCAAAAACTGGGAATTTCCCGATACATACAAGAAAAAACGATTTGAATTTACACCTTTCCACTATTTAATGCATCTTGTAGAAAAAAGGTAGACCTGGCTTTTAGTCGGCCTACATAACACGTTTACTATACATAATATTATTCGGTCTCGGTATCTTGCACTGAAATACCTAATCCAATATAGGCGGTTGTTCTGTTGCACTATTGATCATTTTTCCTCTTTGATCTTACTAAAATATCATTTCTGTGAATAAACCTTAGAAAGCTTGTATATGCACAATGCTTTGGAGTTAGAGATGCCTACATTATAATACAATATTAGTAATAGATTTGACGGGTTGTTGGTAAAAAATCAAGACGGAGATATCATTTATTGAGATAAGGAACAAATTTACAAAACATACAGAAACAAAAAATACCTACACTACTTAAAAACTAATTTAATAAAAATGAACTCTGTATTCTAACCTAATAAGTATTACCTAAAGATAGAATACAGAGTTCAGGTTACCGGTCGCAGGTAAGGTGCCCAAAAGGCTGGCAGCGTTACCTCGTTGTATGGCTAAACTTATCCTTTGTCCGAGGTAAGCACCAGCCCTTTGGTCATTGGTTTAATAGGATTAACAAATAACAAAATTTAAACTTTTATATAACCGACTTCAAATCTAATTTCGAAAAGGCAATTTCTTTGAAGTGCATTTCTATTCATAGTTTAAAAATCCAGAACAGACACTCAAATTGTTCGAGGACCGCATCAGCACTATGCTCTTTCAAACAGAAATGAATAATTTTAATACTAGGTCGGAATAAAAAAAAAACAAAGAACCTTTAAATATTTTGAAGTCGGGTCATAATACAAGATATTTTAATTATTAATCTTAGACATTAATTTTATCCTATCAACAACCGCTAAGTTTTCTGATGGTTCAATCCACTGTGTACGAGCTCAGATTAATTTAAGAGTGAGGTTAACTCTTGCCGTGCTTATTGGTTGTACAAACTCTATATAAGGCCACAACACACACACAAACTATAAGATCTTAAACACTATAGGCATATTCCGTTCAAGTCTGCGTTCCGAAACGATAGATTTATTTTACGTTTTCGTTCTTTCTTTAAATTACTTACGAGAACTTATAAACGCGGTCCTAAAAACTCTTTCAGGTAAGTGATATTAAAACTCTTGTTCTGGGACTGGTTTCAGTTTGATTTTATTTTACAGCATGGAAAGTGTATTTTTGCTAAGTAAATACAAGATTTCTATTACTAAGAACTACATTTGGTTACACTTTATAATTAAGTAGAATTCGTTTCTTGTAATTTGGTATAATGTAATAACAATATTATATTTATTTATTCTCTCTCACAGCCAATGCCCATAAGCTGTGGCATATTTTTCATGTGGGCTGTGATGAATTGTCGTTGATTAGCTCCACAAGCCAACTTGTTAGTGACAGGTGACGTGATATGCATATTGCATACGCGGTCGTTCACTTTTAAATTAAACGGGCTTCGACTAGTTGCATCATGAATTAAATATAAAATACCTGTATTGTGATATAGTGCAAAGGTAAATTCGGGTATTCATAAGGCAACATTTGTTTACAAAATGTTGCCATGTGCCACTCGTGATGTCTGTTAAACATTTTTAAAACACATGTTTTTTAATGAATACGCACCTTAATTAATACCAGGCTTAATGAACACACAGACTTTTAAACTTTACTAGTATCTGCTAAGAACTTCTGATAAATTTAAAGAGGATTAAGTTTCCAGTTTTTGTAAAGCGTTCTTTAAACCACGGGAAACAGCTACTCTTTTATAAGCTTTGACCACTGCTTTGATTCCATAAAATTTTCAAACAAAGCTACACTGAAAATGAAGTTTTCAGAAAACGCTAACGAAAAAGAAATAAATCTTCGGCTTAGCCAGTTCTGCACGTACCGCCCACCGTCCATGTGGTGCCCTACTATATTGATCGAATATTTACTCGTAGTTCTAGTATTCAATGCTTTTTATTTTTATTTTTTTCTCAAATGTTGTTTTTTAAACCACACACACTGATGAGTAAATTCTTATGGGAAGTGGCCAACTCTAGAGCCGAAGTTTTTAGGCCGCATCAAGACCTTCCTGGCCTAACGACTTTAAAAGTCGGGACTGACATTAAATAGATAGATAAAAGCAGACAAGTTTCGCCACGATCAAGCGCGTCTGGTATTATTTTGTGGCATGGTGCAATGCAAACACAAGCAATCATTATCTCTACGAGATGAATTTTCAGCTTTTCACCCATTATTATTTATTTAAAAAATTATTCAAAAACAATAATTTATTTTAACAGTCCAAACTACAATGAGGTAAAATTAACAAAGTTCTCATTAAATCTCTCAGTGAATATTAAACATTTTATAAGCCTTTTGTGATATTAAAAGCAGCTCAGGTAATGAAAATGTATTCTGTTTAAATTAATAAATGTACGTTGAATAAATCGAATTATGGAAATCAAATTTACAGAGACCACAAATGAGGCTGGATATTGCTTTACTAGATCCAATGCGACGAGTGGAATACTTAAGAGCGGAATTAATTTTACCGAGATGTGCGATATGTTGAAGATATCTTGGAATTATTGACAAGAGCCATCATATTTTTAAACCGGCTTATTCAAGTAAAAAATGCATTAAAGGCAGCGTCATTATCTTATGTAGGACCAATTGAATGACATTTTGTGTACATTTGGTTTGAAATACAATTTTCCTTAGACTTACCTATTTCCTAGAACAAACATTAGGACAGAACAATAATAAATAAATATCCACAAAGCGACATTTAGCCCCAAGCTAAGCAACTTAGTACTTGTGTTATGGTAACAAGATGACTGATATAATACTTCTTAGATACATTTTTTTTGTGAATACATTACATAACGTAAATAAACAAATTGAAATTGAAATACTCCCTCAATGAGGACCGACTTTTAAATTATTTTTTTGTTTGAAAGAACTCACTCAAACGTCCCATTTAAAATTTTGAGGATCTCATAAGGATCTTCTGAGTTATGAACATAATTGTAGAAAAATAGTTCAGGAAGAAATAGAAGTCGGTGTATTTAATTAAATATTTTCCACTTGTCTATATATATTGTGTCAATCGTGTATATTTTTTTTAAATGATGTTCATTTCAAAATTTGACAACCTAATAAAAGTGATAAGTACATACTTGCATTTAAAAATTATTTATTTATAAAAACATATAAACCATTTATCAAAATCAATCTTTAGCACAAGAACGAGTAGGTATACAAAATCACGTAATGCGCAATAAGTATACCTAAGTAGGTGCAGCACCTTTGCTTCACGTCCAAAATTTTCTAAATGGTTAGAATTTATTTTGACTGATATCTTTCTTTTAGTTACTTACTTACTTTTATGCTATTTAAAATAGTAAAGACATTTCCCATCCGACCCAACATTATTTCTGGCAAATTACCAAACAAAATTGAATTAATTGAACTGAACGCCAAGTACACGGCCCACGGTAAAAACTGGGTTTTCTATCCAGAAATTGCAAAGATAATTATTGTTTTAGAAATAGCTAGGTTATTACGAGTAGTAGGTACTTATGTGAAGTCATGAACTATTTGAGGAGTACGTATATGTACTTTTCTAACAGAAACACACGTAAATTCTCAAGATGTGGCGCATCCAGAGGCAAAGTGCTCTTGTTATGTGGTTAATTTTGTAGTGTTACTTTTTAGGTGCCAATAACCTATTTCTAATATACTTACCTCTTTTCTAATATACCTACGTACAATCGAGATTTTTATAAATTGCCTATCACTAAGTTAACCATAAGTGTATTCGTTTTAAGCAGTCAATTACCGCTAGTGAATTTCTAGACCTCGTAGTACTTTACTTGCTACGTAACTACGTAGCAGAGGCCGCTTCGTAGCACATTCCAAGCGTACTTTTAAAGAAAATATTCAACTGCTCAATTATTGAGTCTTTTGTATTGCGGCAGCGTAGATGTTTAAAAGTTACGCTTTGCATTCATAAAAACCTAGAACTTATAGTATAAATAATGTATTCTCGTTTATTATATATATAGTATTTGGGATTTTAGTTTTAATATTTAGAATTATTAGTATTAAGGATCTTTAGGATAGATGTTTGTTACTATTTCACACCAAAACTACTTATCAGATTTTCGAAAAGTGTACAAAGTTAATTACCTAGAAAAACAGTTACTTTTTATCGTCGGGACAGAGGAAGAGTATAAAAAGTTTGAAAACACAACTAGAGGTTACTTTTTATCCAGGTTAATAAGCAAATTTAAGGGGAAAACCTAGCCGAACAGCAAATTGGTGCATTGAAAATATATGTAATGATTTGTATGTTTTCTAAACAATATGGATTTATTTTTATTAAACTGTTATTTAGTGAAAAAATCTGACATTGTAAATAAAGTTTTATTGAAATTAATATTTGTTTAAGTTTAGGAAATATTATAAAGTTCATTTACCTAACTTAAGTTGTTTTGGTTAAGATGTGTAGGTAGTTATGTTTCTGTTTGTTTTTCTTCTTATAGTTCAGCTTCTTTTAATGTTGACTGTATAAAGTAAGTAATCCAAACCCCGCGTTTTGAGATCAGACGAATGACAAGTTCAATAACCTCTCCAAATGTAGGGTGCAGACTGCCTTATACAATGTACAGAAGGTTAAAGAATCCGTTACCAAAAGTTATTTCCAATTTACCTTATCGGCTAAACCCATAACTATAACTCGGGTTGAGTTACAGGCTTCGCACGGGTGCAACTTACTGACAAACAACATGAGAAATAATGGAAAAAAATTACTTAGTACCTAGTACTTATTTCTTGTTATACAAATTTATATTTGATCGATAAACCTTTAATGTATTCTTCTTCTTCTTTCAATATTTTTGTTGTAGCCGTTAATTTACAAAAATAGTCGATTAAACAACACTGCCATAGTAGAGCCATTGTTTAAAAATCCTTGAAAATCAAGACACAAATGTTCGTATTGCATTTGTAAAATCCGCATTCAATGCAATCCGGTTAATAAAAAGAAGACAAGGTTATAAAAAGAAGACAGGTTTTCCAAAACGTAACGTGTATTTGCTTTTTTAAGCCAAACTAGTCGGGCCACGTAATCAGCTTTGCTTCGTGAAAATGATGTTCTCAATTGAAGACTTGAGCTAGCTAGCTTCTGGAAAATAATTGAACTCAAAGTTGAAGTAAAAACGTGTCTGTTCTCATGGCAACACCCCTATTCAGTAGCGAGTGCTGCGCTCCCCTCATAGACTAAACGTATAACAACGTTATTCCATGATTTAGAGGGCCTTTCTGTCTGGCTAAAGCTAGTGCACAGACGCTCTTAGTGGCTTTATCACCATTACACAAATTAAATGGCCGTGTACTCTCAGCTTAATCGCAGTTTAGAACGCAGAGGCTAGTTAAACCCAGTTAAAGGTATTTTTTGTGAATGCTCAAATAAAAAATTCCAGAGCAATAATAACCAGGGCTACTATAATTGTATAGGTACTAGGTTTTTGTTAAGATTTGCGGTTACGAATTTATAATTTTAAATTGTTGACAAATACATTTTTTATTGAAAACCATAATCTGTAACCGTTTGTAATCATTTAAATGATAGCTTTTTATGATAGATATTATATTTTCAGTTATATAGATTTCTAGCGCAGTAAAGATTCAATATTGAATTCTACCGACCACATTTTATTTCTGATTTAGCTATTAGATATTCATATTTTTATGTAAATTATGAGAAAAGGGTTAAATTGATTATAAAATTAATAATAATCAAACTATTTTTTTAATGAATTACATTATTATTAATATATTATACGTTTTTACGAGTTTTTAACAAAGTTGCATTGCATGTTTTTAGAGTGAGAAAAAAAATACAAAACTCATTACTGGAAGATTCATAAATCTGTTACGTAAACTGGCATTTATGAAAGCCGCAGGAGATATTATCAGCTAGAACCTTATTAGAACCCTGCAGAGAAAAGGAGGATGATCTGCTTTGACTAACAGTGGGATAAATAGTCTTCAATAATCCGTATCAGTTTTTATGGAATAGACGAGATTTTTCTCTTAATGCCTGTAATGGCTTGCTAATAATGCCTATTACTTCTTTTTATCAGTCTATTTTACTCCACTGCGTATTAAAGATTTTTTTTTTCTTACAGTTTTGCTGAAGATCGTTTTAGGTAAACATTATTTTTGTAATACTGTGATGATACCTATGTATTCGCATTATTAAAAACAGTTTTTTTTTCAAGTTTGACGATTATGGGGGTTTCAGTGAAACTAAAATGTAACCTTATCATCCAGTCAAAAAATAATAATAATATTACCTATAGGCATTATTATACATTTGAGAGCTCAGCGCCGAATTCATCTTAACTACATCTTAGATTACGCTTTGGTTGAGAGAGAATGACTTCGTGACGTGATTAAAATCACAGATAACCTACTTTAAATCGTGGAGATTGTAGACCTATGTACATTTATAAGAAGGCTCTGCGTAATAGAAACTGATCACCATAAGTGAGTGCGTCGTTTTTTCAGGTTTAAAAAGTCAAGATGTGTCGCAGTGTCGCATTAGAAACGCATAAAATTATTTAAAAGTCGCTTGCGCCTCTTAACATCTAAAACAGTAAGATTATTCAAACAACAGTGCCCAGCATACCAATTTAAAAACAGCCTGTGTTATGTCTTGCCTTTCTAAGATTAAAATATTTACAGTAGATGACCTCAGTGTTCAGCCGGCTGGTAAATCTGAAAACAGTTTATACTCACAATGAAAGTTGGGACGCCAGGTTGGAAGACGCGGCGCGGTCGGACTATGTTATAATCACGGTTTGTCGAGAGCAATACTCTTCGTGAGGTGGTCGGCGAGAGTGACTAGATGTGGAGCGAGCGTCCGGTCGGTTCGACTGCTCTGCCACACTGCGTATCGACCCCGCGCGCGAGCCTCCCCGTAATGTCCCCGCCCCCGCCCCACCCCGCACCCTCCACACCCCCGCACCCGCGCCCTCTGCCGCGCTCCATTGCCAAAATGTGAGAAGACTTTAACTATTCATCTCTCATTATTCTCAAAGCAACACGATCGATGGACACGTGATCTTTCAAAATAAACATTCCAAGTATATTCCAATGAAATATATATGTATTATCTTTTGGTAAATCAAACGTACTAAGTTACAACTACGACTATAACACTATGTCTGATTATGATTCAAAGAAAAAGCAACATGCCGTAGTGATTCAGTCTGTCTCTACGCTTGCTACGCCGTAGCGGTCGGCGTAGCATGGATTTTTCTTTTAGTATACACGGCGCCACACAAATGTGTTTAAAATCGAACAAATGAGAGCAAACTAAGCTTGCGGTTTGAGAGTTCCGCTGTGATTCTTTTACGTTTTAAGATAATAATTAACAAACGTCCGTTTTTTTGTTTGTTAAGTTAAAACTCCGTCATTTATAAACCAATTGAAGAAAATAATACGTTTTCTCCTAATTGATTTTGAGTTAAATTCTGATATTGAGTTCCATCAGAAATTCAGATAACTGTGTAAATTCTGTATGTTTACAATGCGATTACTGCATTTTCAGAAACAAGTTAATCATTTGCATTTAGATAGTATCATCTAATTAGATAGTATCATCTGGAGAAATGGAACGGAAAGGAAAGACCACAGCATGATTTAATTATGATTCAGTTATTCTCAGCTTTCACTCAACATTTCAGATCCAGTATGATTTAATAAAACCCTGAGGGCTAAAAAGGATGCAAAACATCAAGACATCCTTTTTAGACCCCAGGGCTTTATTTTATCTAGAAAAGAAACAACATTTAAAGTAACAAAAATGTTAACATGCAAATTTACAAGTTTTTTTCACAACATTAAATCAAATTAAGTACATAGTATTTTCAAGTTTTCTTGAAAGATTTACGTCTGTAGAAAACCTTCAATTTCTTTTAAAGCAACAGGGACAACAAAATTTCACAATTACATTTTGCACAATACGCAATAAAATTTTGGTAAAAAAATTCCACATTAATTTTGTTTTTCGTTTACACGCGCACGAGAAAGTTTTCGACTCTTTGAGTCTAGTGAAAGAAAGCACAACAGTTGTATGGCTTGGTACTTTTTAATGAAAATCATTTTAATTTCAAAGTGTTGAAACTCAGAACAATGTTCTCTTTGTCAGATTGTTTACTTTTCTTTGCTGGTTTAATTGACAACGTGCTTATGGTATTTGAATAAACAAAGGCAACGTGCCTGTTTAAGAACAAGTATTTCATAAACTTAATTAGTGGAAATACGGTGTTCATTTTCTTAACATACCAAAATAATAAAACATTAATTGAAATCTCTCAAAACATTGAGTATTGGTCTTAGAAAACTCTTATTATATTTTAAAACCTCAGATTACGCAGTGGGCTTGGTAAAAGTTCTAAATATGTTGCATAATTTTACTTGTAGTTGATATTTTTCAGCCTAGTAACCGCCATGAGAAGCTTCCATAAAACAAAGTAAAACTGTTAACAGCATCTATACTCACACAGGGCCTTCCTTACTCCTTACTCCTAAACATGCAGTTCTCGAAGGAAAACTGGAAAATGCAATTATGTATTTATTTAATTCCCTCTAGATCTCTTATCGAATTTGTATGTATAAATATGAGTATTGATGTAAAAATATGAGCCCTTACTCAAAAACACAAAAACTGTATGTCGTGCCAATAGTCGCATTTCAGCGTATATTAGCCTAATGTTGCAAATTCTCAACATGAATCAACAAAAAACTATTATTATTATTCACTAAAGAGCTATTATTAGTATTGTTATATACATATTATTACTAGCAGCACATTCGCGGGATAAAATATGGCCTATCCATCCCGTTAGTCCATTGTACACATTGAATCGATTTTTTGAAATCGGCTGAGTAATTTCAGAGATTACCTGCGTCAAACAAACAAACCAACATTATATATTATTATTAAGTATAAATATAGATTTGCTATTTAAGGTTAGGCTAATTAGGCTCAATTGTATCATGTTAAACTGCAAACACTATGAAGAGATTAACAGCCGGTTTGTCGAACACGAATCATCTCCGAAATTAACTAATAAATGGTCAAATAGCGTGACTAATAGTTGGTTTGACCATTGATTGGTTAATTTTGGAGATGACTGCGTTCGAGAAACCGTCTGGAGTGTTGATCGTGTCTAGCTGATCTTTGTATTCCCATAACACCATATAGGTAAGACCCATTTACACGATGCACGTTTTTTGCCTGTTGCATAAACTGAAGCAATAAGTACATATTTGACTTCCACAGTTTAATCATGCAAGTCATGCTGACAGTTTATAATTGTAAGCACGAATCAGGAGAGTAAGAACGTTACTTATTTTTATACAGATGTAACGAATTGGGACCGGTAGGCTTACTATGACCTTTAAAAGCGATTCAGTTTAGGTCCTATAATGAACTTATTCATAAAGAGTAGTCAGTTAAATATATAGGTTTCAAAAAAAATCTGTATTTTCTTGTTCTCGTTGTTCTTGTATGGCAATGAAAACTAATAGCAACAGATTTAATATCGGTTTTAGCTAATATTATTTAGGTTTACTGGTCTAATATACTTTTGTAACATAGTCGAAACGTCGGAAAATAAATAAGGTAATTAACGCGATAAAAACCTGTATAAAAGTATTTCGAAAGTATGAATTGTGATCGCGAAAGTTTAAGAAATAACACAATTATGCATAAAAAAAATAACCTATAATTATGTGTAAATAAATTTGAATTTTAATTCGAATCGTGTAAATCTTTACACTAAAATAGTGTGCAATTTAAAGAAACATTCTATCACATCGCACTAGCTTGGGAGAGATCAAACAAATACTACAGAAGTCTAACGGGAATTCTTACTAGAATTCCTTCGATTCATTCACACGAGAATTTATCCCTTGGAAGTGAGCTGTTAGTCGAGTATCCATATTATTAAGTTCGCCGTATTGCCTGACTTGTAGCTAATTTTAGATTTGTGTAGTAGAGGTACTGATTAGTGTGCGTTGAAGTAGGGAGTTTCATACAAAGAATACTACGGACCGTTTCCGAGTTGATCTGTGTGCTGTGACCTTTAAACGGAACTACTGAACCGGTCGATCGCTCTAATTGTGACGGACACGAATAAACGCTGTACTATTTGTACTCTGACGGTATTTTTAGCCAATTACAAAAAAGGAAGAGGTTCTGTGTTCCACTGTTTTATACTTACCGATTATTCCGTTAGTATTGGACCGATTTTGATAATAATTTTTATGTTAATGAGAAAAGAGAATTATATTCCTGAAGTGGGTCATAAAATAATTTAAAGGTATAAATAAATAATAAAATAAATAAAATAAAAAGAGCTTTTATTCCTTACCGTAATTAAATCTAGGTTTGCTTAACTATAAAAATCTAAATATTAAGTTTAGTGCTTATCTATGTTCTAAATCTAGTCTGTATTGTTCGGCTCGTTTATGTGGTGATTTCTTATCCTGTCCTTTAATTTGACTCCCATAAGGCTTCTCTCCATGCCTCTTTGGCATACTTTTAGTCTCTCCAGTTGAGTTTTTTTCAATGTTATCCAGGTTTGGCAAGCATAGGTAAGGCAAGGTGTTAGGCATATGTTCATTGCCTTTGTTTTTAAGGAGACCGGTATAGCACTCTTAAATATTTCCTTCAATGCCCAGTATTTATTCCATGTGCTTTTTATTCTTCGGCTAATTTCTTTTTCCGTGCTCTGATTGAATTAAATATTTTGGCCTAAGTAAATGTAATCTTCTACATACTCAAGAATTGTAGAGTTTATCTCAATTGGTATTCTGCTATCGTTTGTCATGACTTTTGTTTCTTCTTTGTTCAGTTCTAGACCAGCTATTTTGCTCTCTGATTTTAGTGACTCTACCATATTCTGCAAATCTGCCGGGTTTTCGGAAAATTTAAAGGTATGATTACGATATTCATAGATAGAGCACAGAATAGAGATGGTTGTGTGGGTAAGAATGGTGGTAATTGTGTTGAGGAAAGGAATATGTTGTAAGTATTGTTGTTGGCCAGAAAATTCCCACTGCTGGACAAAGGCCTCACGTTGTCCAGTTGTTGTGTACTGCCTGCTACTGATAATCGCTAGAGATGTCCACGCGCCGTCGATTTCGTGGTCTGTTTCGTCTCACTGTCACAGTTAATCGGATTTATAAGTGAGAGCAAACTTACCACTGTAGAATAAAATGAATTACTGTTCCCCGAGTGTATATCAGACGACTTCTGTGGCGCAGTGGGCGAAGGCCCGGCTGAGACGCGGAGGTTGCGGGCTCGATCCCCGCTACGGGACAAATGTTCGTATGATCTGCTGATATTTGTTCCGTGTCTGGGTGTTTTATGTCTAGAATAACAAACATACTCACAAACTTTCACATTTATAATATTAGTAGAAAGGATTTTATTTAACAATAATAAATTCGACCCTCCTCATTATTGTAAATAGTCATTATCGTGTAAATAGGAAAAATGATATCGTTGTTATGATTGCGGATATCTAATTAGGGAATATATTATTGTTTAACAATGTGGATATCTATTACTACTAAGATTTATTTTATCAACGATATCATTTTCCCTAATTAAGCAATATTCAGCGTTTAGTTGGAGAAGATAGTAGGTATCTATAGGTAATTCTGTTCAGGGCTCATTTAACAAAAACAAAACATCCGGATAAAGGTGACCGCACACCCGTACGGACCGAAAGAAACAAACCTTCTGTATAAAATATTGATGAGAGATTCAATAAAATCTAAAACAGTGGCTTTGACTTCCTCAACGTAATTGTTTTTTTACTTGCATTTTGTTTGCATTGAAAACGGTAATCTTTCGAAGCTAGGTCAGACCGTCTGAGGAATTTCGTCTGAGGCTTGAGCTATCGACAAGTCTCGGATGTTGTACGACTAGAATTTCCATCATGGTTTGGAATTGTTGATAAAACAATATGATGTACTAACATAACCTATCTATTTATTTATAAAAATAATTGATAATGGCTTAATATTTTAAACAGAACGATGACAATTATAAACTTCTTTAAAATGAAATTACCAAGCCAGTTCGAAAAAACGCGAATTTAATTAAAAGTACGTAAGAATAAATACGCACGTCAAATCGCTCTAATTTGGAAAAACCCCAAAAACAAAATAGGTACACGTGTTCGTATGACGTCATCAGATTTATGGTGAATGAAGCCTCTCCAATAAAATGTCCACCGATGAACATTTAATTAGAGTGCGACAGGTGGAAGGAAATGGAATCGATTATTACAGCTATGCGTCCACCTTTCGGCATTTTTCATTTAATGTGTTTCTATATTTAATGTAGATTGTAGGTACTACATTTTTTTGTATGTTTACTGATTATTCCGCAAGATACCTACTACCTAACAACTAAGTTTTGCTTATTGTCGGTAGAATAGATATTTGTCACATTTTGTGAGGAAGTAATGTCAAATATCTACCCATAGTAAGCTAAACCAAAGATAGATAGGTTATTAGGACTGGCTGTAAGTTAGCTGTTTCACGAAACGCCGTTTCATAAATAGGCTGTGGCGACGTCAAAGGTAACTTTGAATACATTAGTAATTCGAAACATTATTTATGTAAAACTACTCGCAGACTAGATACCTACTAATAACTCGCTGAACAACTCTACAACTGTGCTGCGAATCAATGAAATTGAATCAATTTCGGAGTTGTACCTATGTAAAAAAAAATTTATGAAATATGATGAAAAATATGATCACGGCTGTATCCTAGGCGGTAGACATTTATTTCTGATCTTTACGTAATTTGGTAGATCCTTTGAATATTTTTAATGGGGTAGTCAGAGGTTTGTCCAAATACATATATTTAGTACATGCCCACATTTTGCAGAAGTTAATTTTACATGCGTGACAGATTGAACAAGCCCATCGACGCTGCCAGAATGCTAACTGGTTTCCTCACGATGTTTTAGTTCACCGTTTAAAGCTCGTGCAAAAGGGCATATAAATTTTTTGACGCGGAATGTTCATTGATGCACGGCCGGATTCGATTCCACGAACTCCTAGATTTTTATTCCTCAAAGCGCACCATGTAGGGTCTAGTGAAGGAGTTGTATCATCAGATTAATTACTTGTTTAAGGTGGAAACATTATAATTGCCCTTCAGCTGACATTAAATACCTGGGGCCTTATCGGCCTTAAAATGGCCGTTCGAACATTTCTGCTAGCAATTCATAAACTGTGCAATCTGCATAACAATGCACTTTATGAATTGCTAGCAGAAATGCTTGAACGGCCATTTTAACCCAGCTGGGCTCTGGTTTCTTGCAGAAAAAGGCGTTCAATCTGTCAAATAAAAAAATAAATATTTGCGCAAAATTAAAGCATTTTTAAGAAGAGATATCTCAAGCAAACGAAGGATTCTAGAATTTAATTACGATCGCCGGCAAGGGACTATTTTATATACTTGGGCAGTTATAATACTCCTACCACGAGCCACACGCCACCGAGTGAGAGCAATGTGCAAACTCTGAATTGTAAAAGTAGTCACAGACGATCGAACTTGGTGCGGAGCGCACCACGAACATGGTGTGCTCCGCACCAAATACGATCGTGTGGCGCACGGTCCGGCGGACATTATTATTATTAATATCGGTACGGCTGGTTCGGAGCGCTTGCACATCGAACGCGGTGCGTACCGCACCGATTCGATCGTGTGGACGGCGCACCGAACCACATGTCGGTTTAGTCGCTATTGTGCTATCGTACGCGCAACACTATATATGCGATTTCACAAGATCCAACAATCCAATAAATGCTTCGGAACTCATTCCAAGATATATACGAAAATCTTTATCATCGAGATCTTTGATGAGATTCATATGACTGTACCGTTGTCTGTTTCTGAGATAAAATTTTGCCCATTCTTTTCTTCTTTTTCGTTGGGTATATAACGGCGATGTAGTAACGATAGCTGCCGCAACTAAAGCAATTTTGGCTTGTTTTGATAGAATGGGCGGCATTTCGAGGAGACGTGTTCACGCAACGCTAGCACGATACGACTGGACGGTTCGAAGTCTGGTGCGATCGTCTGTTGTATAGTTCGCACCGTGCGGTTCGTGGTGCGCTCCGCACCAAGTTCGATCGTCTGTGACTACTTTTAGCTAAGCTAAAAGTAGTCACAGACGATCGAACTTGGTGCGGAGCGCACCACGAACATGGTGTGCTCCGCACCAAATACGATCGTGTGGCGCACGGTCCGGCGGACATTATTATTATTAATATCGGTACGGCTGGTTCGGAGCGCTTGCACATCGAACGCGGTGCGTACCGCACCGATTCGATCGTGTGGACGGCGCACCGAACCACATGTCGGTTTAGTCGCTATTGTGCTATCGTACGCGCAACACTATATATGCGATTTCACAAGATCCAACAATTCAATAAATGCTTCGGAACTCATTCGAAGATATATACGAAAATCTTTATCATCGAGATCTTTGATGAGATTCATATGACTGTACCGTTGTCTGTTTCTGAGATAAAATTTTGCCCATTCTTTTCTTCTTTTTCGTTGGGTATATAACGGCGATGTAGTAACGATAGCTGCCGCAACTAAAGCAATTTTGGCTTGTTTTGATAGAATGGGCGGCATTTCGAGGAGACGTGTTCACGCAACGCTAGCACGATACGACTGGACGGTTCGAAGTCTGGTGCGATCGTCTGTTGTATAGATCGCACCGTGCGGTTCGTGGTGCGCTCCGCACCAAGTTCGATCGTCTGTGACTACTTTAAGGGTGGGGTGAGTTGAAAACAAAAACCAAAGCTCATTCGAAACAGGTTTGAGCACCCCAGCGATACTAGCGACACCTCGCACTTTTTACAAAATACGAGTAGGTACGATAGCGCCATCTGCTCGAGCTTTTTGAACTAAATGCCAAGGTCTCTCAATCAACGGATTCTGTAGGAACCTCGGTAGGCCGTTACACGCCTTGTTTAGCTGTGATAGAATGCAAAGAGATGGCGTGATACACATTTAAGATTTTAAGATCAAAAGTATTTTTAATATCGTCTTTGCTTTCTATTAAATGTATTATTTATTATTATCTAAAATATTTTTTTAAATTTGTTGGTAAGCAATCAAAGGAAAGTTTTTATTTCCAGACTTGTTATCCAGTCTACAAAACTTTTAGAACTGTAGTCACCTTACTCTTACCCTGCCTGGAATATGAAAGCTTTTTGTTTTTCATAATTAACTTTCGACCTACTTCTTGTCGCTCGAATTAGGTACCTACCAATATATTTTTACGGATAGACTATTTAGTGATTGGTCACCTCTCACCTGTGACCACAGCACATCACTATTACCACACATTAATTAATGACTAAGGGGGGGTTATTTTAAGGATGTAATTATTTCTGCACTCAGGCCAAGATGATTTACACAGAGTCAGGCAGGACGCAATCTATTTATCTATCGCGCGACACCATGGAAAGAAGCAGACAATAACCTAGTGGCGTGGGACTATTTTTTGTGTTCTAAGAAAACTGAGTGAAAGTCTGAAACTGCGAGAACTATCGCAGTCGTGGGTGCAGCTTCTTATTTAATTATGTTTCATTTAAATAATTTTTCAAAACAACAGGATAAATAAGGTTTCCAAAAAGAATAACTAGAAAAAATGTATTAATATCTATAATACACTATTATGCTATGTATATTGTATAGGTCCTGCCCTCCGGGCTTGGACTTCGATGAGGACAGAAGAATCTGTGGAGAAGTTAAGGCTAAATACCTACGTTTATTTTTGTTTTCTTCGTTGGCATTGAATAAAATGAAATATCTGGAATTCGGATTTTATTTAGAAATAAACAAGAGGATGGTAGGTAGGTAGGTAGTAATTCCACAGCCAAGCGATTTTGCAAAAATAGCTTAATCCAATACAATACAATACAATACAATATTTTTATTGGTAACACCAAGTTACATGTCATTGGGCAGGAATTATTATAAAATCTTATTATAACCTTAGACTGTTATAAACATCCTAATTGTTTTATTTTTATGTATGTGCACAAAATCGATGTACGCATTTTTTAATTTATTAGCTATTTTGATGCTACCAGTGTATTTTTTACATTAACTGTTCTGTTGTATAACTCTCTAATTAGTCAATTTTTTCGATTGTCTTTCCGTGTGAGTTGTCGCATGATTACCGTCTACTTTTAAAGGGTTGTATTGAGCTTGGCATGTTTGTGTATTATTTGTTGCGTATTTAGATAAAAAAATGAAATTAACAAAAAAATAACGTCGTCCCGACGATGAATTCCCGTGTGTCGTATTTATTCGTGTCAAATACCTACCTACATACACTTCACGAAGGTTTTGAAAGTCAAAAGTCAATCGTGAAACGTTGAATTGAAGCATAGGTAAAGTATTTTTGAAATACAATGGTTACAAGCGACTCTAAGAATTTCTTGTTCCAAATGCTAAAATATAAATGAAAGAAGATGCGCCAAACATCTATATTGAAAAATTCTTCCTTGTCCGATCATTGAGAAAGTTCGATATAAGCCCCTTGCCGCCACCCGTTTAAAACAGGACTTTGCTTTTCTTGTACAATTCCTCTTTTAGAATACTTAATGTAGACGTACCCCTTTTCATCTTTTGCGAGAAGTTTTCGGGCTCTTTTAAGATTCGTCCGGTGAAAATGTTGCCCTGTTGGGAGTTGGCCGAATGAGAATCACTTACGCGTGATGCCAGTTACTGGTAAATTGAACAGGTACAATGAAAAAGGTAGAGACATTTTATTCTCTTTATAAAAGAAAACATATGAAAACAGTTATAAAAAAATTATTACCATCTCCTTTTTTGTGTTTTTAGAGGGTTTTGTGTCACGATGACTTATTTTACTTAGTTAGCAACTAATATTATTGTTATGCCAATAATGAACCTTTACAAAAGTTGTGTCTACAGCTTCACAGGTAGGCTAATACGGCGCGTAATCTTGCCGAGAACATGACTGCAGAGTCGAAATCTAACTTGAGTGTAGTGAAACTTAATCGCCTTTCGCAGGACAGGACGGACTCTCAAATTAAGTTTAAAAGCACCAAGTGAGGGGGTCAGTTAAAAAAGAGGCCCCCTAATCAGGTCCGCGCGAGCACGCGTTAGGTACGCACTTACATAATGAAAGGGGGAAGCGAGGTGGTTAAGGGGAGCCGGGGGCCGTCATCTGCGTACCCCTGTCCGGCGGCCCTCGATCGATACCTATACGTGTGGACTTTATGTAAAAAGCCTCCTGCACACCCGGAGGACGCCGACCATAAGTGTCGAGAAACGAGTCGCCCCCAGGGAGAAGCACGAAATATCTTCAATTTTCGAGAGAGAATTTTCCAATGCGGGGGTGAGAGCCCGCGGCGGAAGGGCTGGCCCCGGACGGCTGTGTCCGAAAAATGCTCGAACCTTAATTGAATTTACAGATTTGCCTTTCGGAACGCACGCTCGCCCCATGGCTGTTTATTGCAGCCCTCGTTACTACTCTTTATGGCCAGTCTTTATGGCCCTGATAACTTGTACTTTTTTGTTAATTTCACCCACTTACTACAAAATTACCTGGGGCTTAAATTGCGTAATGTACGACCTATCTGGAACGAAATAGGGAGATAAGGCTAAATGTATAATATATATATATATAATATAGTTATAGAAATCTGACTACCCATCTACAGATCATCTTTATAGAAACTTGTTCAGATGTAAAACCACAGAATACAGACGGAAAATGAAGAATGGTAAAACTTCGTAGATCTCAATGTAGTCATCTTCTCTAAGGTAGTAAATATCCGTGAAAAATACAGACTTATTCAGTCAGTAACATAATTTTACTTGTATCTAAGCATACCTAACCTAAGAGGTAGTTCATAAAACGTGTAACAAATAAAATGGAATAATTTATAGATATCGGCTTAGAAGAGCAAAATAAGTTTTTTTATACCTACAGTGTTTTTTGTTCTCTTTATAATTTGAATCTAGTTTAGCCATATTAGTTAGAAATCATGAAAAATGTTAATGTAGTAAGTATCTTTTTCCTGCAGATATCCAGATTAAACTTTACTATAGACACGTAAGTAGTAACTACTTACATTAGAAATTACTTACATTAGAAATTACTTACATTATTAGAATAAAGTATATAAAACAACGGCAATCCCTTAAAGAATTAACTTTTTAGCGCAAAACCGCAAACAAACTCACACATTGGAACTCTGTCATGATTACTTAGCTTATCTATTTAATTCTTACGTGCAACAATTCTTGGTAATTTTTCAAAACTTGTTTTGAGCAATCGTCTGGGAAATAATAATATTATACAATAGCAAAGTCGAAATCGGGCATTATTTCAGACCATTAACTTAACAAATCACCATGTAAAATATTAAGTTTCAGGCGGAATAATAACACGGAGATTTCAGTTTTAGCATCCTTTATAAATATAAATAAAATTATCCACAAATATTTAAATAAATAAAACTGTCAAGATTGTATTCAATTGTATTGTCATAATAAATAATGTTTTTAGGTTCAAGAAATACATTTTTGCAAACTGTACCTTTTAGCCCTCTTTAGGTTCACCATTTCTAAATTCCAACTAACCTATGATGAGTGATATTGACATTTATTTAAAGAAGCTAAACTAAAACAAAAAACAACTTTACAAAGCACAATTTAGAACTAGTTGAGCCACCCAAGGATTATCATTATTTTATTTATTTATTATTATTATTAGTGACAACCCTTACACTACTTTTCAAAGGTACTATTTAAAAGTATTTATTTATTTTGTGCAATAAGAGAGTGAAAACTTCAGTATAATAAAGCAACAAGTAATTATACAAAAAGGTAGGTATGTACTTTTACAAGTGGAAAAATGATTTTTTTACAAAGCCGACTTCAATTTCTAAATAATTACGAAAATCTTCATCAGATCCTCAAAATTTTTAAGGGACTACATCGGGAGTCCCTTAAAAATTTCCAAAAGAATTCCTCTTTTTTTTTACGAAAAGAAATTGCATTTATGTTTGTAACTCCGCAGATCCACATCAGATCCTCAGTTTTTTTATGGACCACCTCAGGATTAAATTGTTTCAAACAAAGAAAGAACTTTCAAAATCGGTCCACTTTACCTACTTGACTTTACTTGACGGAATAATCGGCGGACATACATAAAAAAAGACGGGTGGCACTCGGGGACTGCCGCGGTAAAGCTATTGCATGCCACCTAGAGGCCAGTTGCTGAACTAAAGAGACAAGCGTTAGGTTATTTTCGTTACGTAATTTTTGGATTCGGTCACGCTGAAGGCCCGCGATAGAAGCTATGCAATAGCTTAAAACATACATACAGTGGTACAGAAAACCTCCTCCTTTTTGGTCCAAAACTAAGAATTGTAATAGGTATTTACACATAATAAATATTTAAAATAGGTTATCATCGATCGAGTTGATGATGCTCGAAATTTAGGTCGTCTCATGGATAGCTCACTGCACTTTGAAAAATACATCTCGCAAACAGTCAGCAACTGTTTTTATATAGACTGTCTGTACTATATAGAATGCGTGAATATTTAAATAGACTGATAGATATATTAGAATTCAACTTTGCGACTCTTTAATTCTTTAAAAATTTAACTACGCCGATAATGTGTTTGGGGAGTGCTTGCTCGCTCGATCAAAAAAACTAATTCAACGCGTCCAGAATGCGTGTTCGCTTCTGCTTTCCCATCCCACCACGAGCACACATCTCCCCTTACATTAATAATAATAAACTTTTAAATAGTCTTCAAGAGGATTTTTACATTTTGCCACTTTGCTTTTTGGTATAGTTAAGAAAAAACAGCCTCCATATATTTATGCAAAACTTAATTTTTCTATACGCCATGTCGTGCGTTTAGTGGGATACCAGCACAGAACGGCTGCATTTCGTGGCAGCGTCAGGTAAGCTGCCACGAAATGCTGGAATAACTTGCCACCGCCTATAAAAAAATTATATATAATCGTTTAAAACTAATCTCAAAAAGCTCCTTTTAAATGCTCAGTTAAATACACAAACAAGTAGTCGTTCTGTGCACAGTGGGTTGTTCTGCCACTGACATTCCATTCCATTTCATTGACATTCCATTACATTGTACCTACCACAGATCAAACTTTTATCTGTGATTGTACCTACCTAATTTCATGTACCTACCTGCCGAATGCCCAACACTTTATTTTATTTTACTTTTGTTTCTATTTTTACAACCTACCTTATATTATTTCAAATGTGTGTTTTTTGCAAGGTCGCAGCACACACATAAACCAACCAAACAAACATAAACATGTTTCTGCCGCAGCAATACGCTGAGTAGTGACCATTTCTGTCAATGTTTAAATTATTTTAATGTGTATTTTTACCTATGTGTAACGTGTATTTGACAAAATAAAGATTTTTCTATTTCTATTAACTTTCTTAGCCTTTCAGACAGTGTTGTCTAGTACCTAAGTAACAAGCTTAGCAAGTTAATGCTTGTCTTATGGTGTTAAAATTGTGACTGATATGACCACTTAAAGTACTTAATTTTTTATCATTTTGACCACAACATAGGTACAAAAAAGCCAAGACCCGGAACATACCTATATCTGAAGAACATAATTTTGTCCTTCGCCAGGAATCGAATACGCAATCTTCTGTGTCTCGGGCGGCCTTTAACTCAATACACCACAGAGATCGCAGAGTTGCTGTATTTCGTGTTTGTAAATTATAACCAAAGTTTACCTTTTTTGATAAAACCGTTAGTGTCTAAAAATGAATACCTACGTAGAACATGCGTAGTACCATCAAATGAAGGACGGGGTACATCCTTGGTATTATCTACATCTAAAAGTCGATTTAGAATACCTACCAAAGTAGTAGACATGGACAAAAAACGATTTTATTTACCTCCGTAGTACGAACACGCTACCCTACTTATTAGTGGCGGCCTTTGGGCTCATTTGATGTCGGTGACGTCATTTCATTCAATTCTTTCACCCTTTGCCAAATTGAGTTCTATTTACACATAGGTAAACACACCAAGTTATTTCATTTATCAACGTTCCTTATTAGGGTCAAGTAATACGTAATCGCTAGTATCGATTTTGTACCTATAGGTAGGTATTTTTTATTTAGTGACATTCTCTGCTCAGTCACCACGCCACAACGATGGCTGCACGCAAGATGTGTGCGTCTTTGGCACAAAACGCGTTACGGTAGGTATACCTAGGTTAGGTTAGTTCGTTATTTTTAATTAAACTACCAGGCAGATAGTGTAGTGGTTTTAATAAATATTTGCCTCTTGATTCAATTCAAAACTGCAACAGAAATCATGCAGTCATGATTTCTGCAATGGCATTAACATCGTAGCGCTTTCGCGCTTCGCATTGTCGGTCCCGCCTTGTCGTGCTATGTTAGTGCTTCGACTTTCGATCCATAGGCCGTGGGTTCAAAAAAGATTGATACCTAAGTATTAAAAGAGTATGAAAATTTAGCTCGAGCTCTAAACAAAATGCTTAGCCTAAGCCGAGATGAGATATCAGATATTTAATAAAAACCTTTCTTTGTGAACAAACCAAAAAATGTAGAATTCAAAGAAGTTTTTGGCGAAGTTCAGTTAATTATACAACTTGATTGTACTCGTAAAAGCATATTTGCATACAATTAACCTATCTCGATGCACTTACTGGACGAAAATCGAACATGATTTAAAATAAGAAATAGAAAGCTCCCATTTCAAGGCAATACACGAGCCAGTGAAATGTATTCGGCTTTGTCGGAAGCCTATTTCGCTGTAGCTACCTACCAATACGTAGGGCGGGCAGCTATAGTCCGCACCGCGCACATGTAAAATAGCTACGGACGGATCGGAGCGTGCTCTACTTCATTTAAGCCTCTCTAATAAAGTGACTTTTCTAAATCGCATGAGAATAAACAGCGAAAGTATATGCAAAAACTAGAACCATCAGAAACGACAGTTAAATTTTCCTACTATTTTGGCTTGTGCTAAAGTGATTGTGGATGTGTATGTGTATGATGTGTATTACAAAATATGCTTCACAGCTGCAGGCCCAGCTTAGTGTTTACTTTAATTGACTTGATCATAACTGGAGTTTGATTATAAAGTTATCACATTGGAGCTTGATCAGCGTAAAAAAGCTAGGCCATTATTTTGTTGCTTGATTTTTTTCTTGCTGTGGAACAGGCAGTGGAATCACATAGCTTCTTGAAAAAAAGAACATTCTGATTGAATCTGATGAACAACTGATCTTTTATATTTGATATCTACAGTAAGGATACTTAACGAATGAAATATTTAATAAAGAGTCCAAAAAATATGTCGTTTTATAATTTTATTATCAAGTCTGCGCCTCGATACATCGATAGTGAGTTCCTATGGTCACCATTCGTCTACATTGTTAGGGCCAGGGTAACGAAACTCCGGATTCGTAGACGGCCGAAGTGAATATTTTATGTCAGGACGAATCAAACGAGCCCAAAGTCGATGAAGTTTGTGAGACATTACTACAGAGCTATCCAGGTTACACTCTGACTTTATCATCAGCTCTAAATCACTTACTCGCAATATTTCAGTTACCAAAACGGATTTACATTTACTTTTCAGGTAAAAGACTTTTCTGCTTTATAGCTGCAGCTGAAAGGGTCAAAAATTGCAAGATTTGATAAGGAATAGCAGCAGTACTTGAGCATTAAGCCAATCGGTAGCCATAGTGAACTATATAAAAGTTTATGGCATATGATATGAAACGCACATAGGCTGCAGGATGAGTTGTTATTCAACTATATATATAATCTACTAGTTAGCACAGAACCAGGAGGCAGACCAACATCGCGAAAACATGCAATTAAGTAGCTTAGTCGCTATTTTTACGTCGCAATAAAGTGCAAGTCTTTTTGCACAAGGGCCTCGTATTCAACGCTTTAAGTGCCTAACTTTCTTTTTAATTCTTAAAGAGTTCTCCATTATAACTATATGTCATTGTCAAGACAAGCGTCCCGCGAAAGCTAACCAAACAAACTAAACAGACCGCCCGCGGGCCTTAAGGAAACTTTCTACCTGAACAACGTAGTGGGAAAACCTGAAAGCACTTTTACTTTCGCTAGAATAAACTGAAATGAAAGTGAGAGTGGAAGTGGAGCACCTCGCAAGCGATGCAACTCAAAGCTTACTGGGGCTACTTCTCTGTTATATCTGCTCGTCCAAGATACATGCCTCGCATAGGCACTCGTGTTACCGTCCGCGTTGGCCGGCGGGAGGGGGGCGCCCCCTTTCCGCCCCCCACCACCCGGGGGCGCTCGGCCCCGCGCCCACCCTGCGTCATCTACTACACCGACTAGCTTGCTAGGGTTAATTCAAACTATTCAACACTATTTGAATATTTTAAATAAAAATTTAAAGTATTCCAATTATTATCGGAAATGCTAGAAACGTTTTCTGATAAAGATTTTGTAAAATTGGCGAGTCGGTGGATGGTAGAAGCAGAAATGTGGTTAACATAGAAGTATCTTGTGAAGATACTCGTGTGCTCGATTTTGGATGGGATTTATATCTAAATTAATTGATCTTGAATACATTTTATAAATTATATGACCGGGTATTTATCACGTTACCTTTTTATTATTTATCCCGACGTTTCGAGACGGATTGCACCGCCCGTGGTCGCGGGTCGACTCAATCTTGAATATTCAATAATTGTTTGTGTGAGAGTAGAAATTAATAGAAATTTAAACTGGGTACTGCAGCGTGTCGTGTCGTGTCGTGACGAAAGAGGTGTATGTCGTATCGGGGACAATCGGGGTACGCTCTCACTTTATGAACAGTGTTAATAAAACTTTTACAGCGTTTACGTCCATAATGTTTTGTTCTGATTTAGAGTCGTGTTGATCGAGTGGGTTTGCAGCGCTGCAATACCCCAATTTTCATAATATGAAGGTTAATTCAATTCGTCGTTTTGAAATATGTCCCCATTAGGGGACGAGTATTCGAACTTGAAAGTTTCTAAATACGATTTATTTTTTCATTGTATTAATAAAAGGCACTAAGCCTTGAAAGAAAGTCAGCCAGGAATGCATATTATAATGTTAAGATCAAAATCGAATCGAAAATGTTTCATTACAGAATTTAACTCACTTTTGACAAAATGCCCCTTACGTTAAGTGATACATCCGATGACGGAATGCTTAAAATCGAATCTTAAACTACTTCAGGCCTGATCGAAGCGGCGTGTAATTCGAGGTCTGGCATCTATCAAGCATCGATGTGTGAATTATAAAACTTTTAACTTTTGTGCAAAATCCACTATGTCGAAGAAAAGGCTGCTGAAAACATAATTTCGTGACTCGAATTTATCCAGCTCTACTCATGAAGAGAACTCTGATCTGACCGTCCACATCGGCATCACCGCACAGTCCTAGTAGCCCCTGGAGTTGAAGTTCTTTTACACCGGGATAAAAAGGATTTCCAACTTGCCCTGCGTATAAATAATACCCGTTTGTTTGGGTACCCACTTGCGGTCGATAATCTGAACTCAGTATTTTATTCCTGGTCAATTTTAGATCGAAAAAAAGTTATAGTGAACAATTTTCCTATAACAATGATCGCGACTGCATTCCTAATTTACGATGGACATTCAAATCTTCATAGGCACTTAATTTAAATGTTTATGTAAATGTTAAAGTGTGTATCTTTGTTTGAATTTAAAAATACATTAAAAAGGAAATTTCAAATTTAAAATACAAATGCAAAGTGGCAACCCTGGGTGTCCGGCACAGCCCTGCGTAGAACAGAGAACAGCGGCGTGCGTGCCTCGCCGGCTGTAAACAGGCTACCCTCGTACGTATGTAGGGTGGACGGACCTATACCCCACCCCCCTCCCACCCCAGAGAAAGGGGTGCCCCCGCATCTTCCTTATTCCTCCTTGTGCAAATTCCCTTGGCGATGGAAATGTGTTCGACCACGTTTTATACAATTTCTAGCCGGTGCTATGCTTGGCCATGTTACGACAAAACTTATAGATTGCTAATCGATAAAACTAAGCTTGGAGGTGGGGTCCCCAATTTTGAAAAATATACATCGTGTAAGACAATTGGAACCAAAATTTGATGATGTTAAGTTTGTGAAGTAAGTCTACCAACACAACTATTAGGATTAAGAATCTAAAAGTTACATAAAGATCCGAAAAAAAATCTACCACTTCCTGGGATACAGTCGTGATAATGTTTAATTATTTTTTTTATTTTACTTCAATCCTCCAATTCTTAGCATAACAATAATCATATTTATAGGTGTCAATAAGTAATAGGTGCAAACAAATGTGAAAATTTTCTATGATCTACATATGTTACTTTTTATTAAGTTACAAGCGAGAGAAGCCAAGGTAAGGTCAAGTACTGATGGCTCACTTTTCGGTAGGAAATGCAAAACATCAAGATCGCGAAAGTGAACCTTATTTTGTTACGTTTTCATGATTATCATGATATTATTTTTCATTGTCACAGATGTACTACATAAAACTCTAATTTTAAATTTGTTTGCTGTTGCACAAGCAAGTCAGTAAGATATCAAAATCTGAATAAGTAAAATCGTCAACATTATCATTTTCAGTCTGAGTCAACCCACTCCTCCAGGCCTCCTCCAATCCCTGCCACTTCCGGTATTGTGTCGCTCGCATCCAGGTCTTGTTGACGAACTTTACAAAATCATCTATTCATTTAGCAGTTTGACTGCCAGCAATGTGTTTATATCCCCTGGGGAGTATGGCAGAATGATTTTTTTTATTAAATCTACTTTAATATCATAAGAAGAGAGAAATTTCCTGAACTCGAGAGTTACAATTCTGTTCATAGCTCCAAAAATCCTCAAATCCTCAATTATTTTTTCTGGACCAGGAGTACCTACCTACACTCTTTCAAACACAAACAAATTTTTCAATCGGTTCACTTTTGATGGTAATATTGCTTTCTGTTCATAACTCTCAAGATCTTCGAAGAAATACGTACAGTGAAACATAGGAACCTCCAACTTTTTTAAGTAGGTTAAAAACAGAAAGTTCTTATTTGCTTCACGGAGAACGTTACAATCGGAAATGCGAAAACCAAGGGAAGAAGAAAGAGCTGAAAAGAAATATGGAGAAAAGCGTTTTCGTGAACACCACTCAAAACAGAAACGGGAGAATGGTTGTACATAGACTACGAGGATCTTATACAGTTACTATAGAATATCATAGCAAGGAATATAGAAGATGATGGAGGGTAAAACTGATGATTAATTAGATGATTCAGTTTAAAGAAAAGCTCGTGGTATTACAAAGGCAAAAAAATCGCAATGGAAATTAATAATAAAAGTCCCATTTACACGATGCAACTTTCTTGTCTGTTCTAATCTAATATCTTATAAGCCAACTGGATGCCACTACAGGGCAAAGGCTTCCCTTCCCCTTTTCCATTCGCCGCGACGCGACGTAAGGCTTCTGTCGGAGGCTTATGCCCAGATAGAGGAGTAGCCATCAAGTTCGTTCCGCCATCTCCGCCTGGGCCGACCACGAGGCCGCTTAACACTTTGTGGGACCCACTCAGTGGTAACCTTAGCCCAAAATTCTTCCGGCATACGGCACACGTGATCTGCCCAGTCCCACTGTTGTAAAGTGTACGATCCAATAATAAAAACTACACATAAACGCGCGCGGAATTTAAAGTCATGGTAAAGATACTGCTTATGTTATGGCCATGCTATGCTATACGGTTCATTCAAAAAATCTTTAATTTCGTAAATTAATTGACTACTTTGTTATTCCTGAACCAACCTGGCTTCTGAATTACAAAGATGTAGTACGCAAAGCCCCGAAAACTAAATTTAGCCGTATTCAATTATGAAATCCGATGGACAATTTATAGTATAAATACGGTCATTGAAGCCCAAAGATTTTGCCTAACTTACTTTTTTTCCTGCCTAGAGTTTTCTGCCCTCCCCTCCCTCTTTGACGAGGGCAGAATTTTCTGCTCTAAGTTTGAAAGTTAAAAAAGGTAAATTAGGCAAACATACGCTAGGGCACCACGTGGTATGAACCTCGACTTGGGATACACACAACTTACTATTCCATTTATTAAAGATACTAGCTGCGGCCCGATATGCCCACGTAAGTCCCGTTCCCGCGGGAATATCGGTATAAAAAGTAGCCTATGCCACTCGCCATCCTTTCAACTATCACCACACAAAAAATCACGTCAATTCGTCGCCCCGTTTTTCCGTGAAAGACGGACAAACAAACAGACAGACAGATAGACAGACACACACACTTTCCCTTTTATATTATTAGTATGGATAATTTACTGATAATTAAAACTAATGATAATGAAAATGTCGACGTTTATATGCTGGAGTAGTTATAAATAACGACAAATCTGTCGTGGACTACACTAACAAGGGCAAACTTCATTGGTGCGATGGCAAAAATTCATACCCACATTGGTTCATTCCCGCGTAGTGTCGTACTCCGAAGATTAGGGCGACTTGTGAATGGTTTGGTCGAGTTATTAAGGTTGTTTGTTGTGAACAATTTCGTAGGCCGTTGACTTTTCGTTTCATTCACTCCGCGCCCAACTTCGCTATCGCGAATCTTGGGTGTATTGCTAGTTTATGAAAGGTAATTGTTTGCTTTGTTTTGAAAAGTTTTACAAGTTCTGTAAACAAGCTCTATAACTAAGGCGACGAGGCTTGTTGTGAGTTATCGGTCGTACCTACCTGTCTTCAACTGTATAAATCTATTACTATCTATGTTACCTTTATAGATCCCGCAAGCAAATAAGAGTTTACTCAACCATTTTTTTAATTAAAATTTATTTTGTAGATTAAATTTATAACAGCTTTCCACACACAAGAACATAAACAGGGTTTTAATATCCTCAAAAAAGTAACCTCAACAAAGGGATAGTCATTGGATAATTAATATGCGAAAATTTAGAACATTATTGTGTTTATTTTAATTAAGCGACTTCAAAAAAGAGGTTTTATGTTTCATTTTACGTTCTTTTGTGTGTGTTCAACTATTATTTTGTCAACAGTGGAGCGAATCAGAGTTGAATAGAAATGCACCTCGAGAGTGAAGGAAATTGCTCTCTTCTTGCGAAATTGATTTGGGTATTTTGTAGTTTAAGTGCATTCGTAAGCGTACTTACATGCCCAAACGAGGGAAAACTCTTACAAAAAATGAAGATTAAGGCCCGTATTTAAAGACTATACTCAAGCGTAAATCGTGTCTCAAGCGGTGATTCATAACTCAGTTTTCATAGAGAACTGTCAAAAATTGATGCTTAAACGTAGACTCAAGTTTGAGTGAAGTCTCTGAATACGAGCCTTAGTTTCTTACGAGAGTTAGGGCCTTAGAAAATCTTTTAAAACCCGATAATGGTAACATTAAGAAAACACCGTGGTCAGTCTACTCGTGATCACGGTGACTGTAACGTCATCGAAACGAGGTAAATAATAGATAATGATTTCAATACGCGATTAAGTCCCGTTAATATTTATAAATATTAAGAAAACAAACTTGTAGGTATTGCGGAAATACATACCTAATAAAAACTTGTAAAAACCATGTCACAACGGCCAAGGCAGTTTAATAACCAAATTAAATCCAACGCAAGTTAACGCCGACCTAACAATAGAAAATTCACTTTACGTAGCACTATCAGAGGTCACACCAGGACCCGTACTTGGAATACTTGTCATGAACAGAATGCTAGGCTTTTAATTAAGGCTCAAGTAATTTAGAGAGTAGGGTGTATGGCGTGGCCATACGTATTAGGTACAATCTTCTGCATACTCATTTGGAAATGTTTAAACAGCGAGGTACTGGTGAGGGGAGGGAGGCGGGACGGTTAGTTCTCCGCTACAGATAAATTAATAACGTACCTACTGTAGCTATAGATAGGTCGGGCACGCACGTCCGTAAGTACGGCCGAAAGGGTGTTCTCGTTTCAAGTGAAGTTATCGATTTTGAAGTCCGATTTGCTTCTTGAGTAACAATAAGACTAAATTTTAAACAAATTTTGGTTCTTGATTGTCCAAGTTACGTATTATCATGTCATTGCTTTAATTAGATTTTTTTTTAACCAACGAGTTTACTCTCACAAATATTAGAAACGTATTGATTGATTTGTTACTCTTTTACGCTAACACTACTGAACTTATTTATCCGAAACTTGGAACGTACCTATTAGTTTATGACCTGAAACAACATCTCAGCTACTTTTTATCCGGGTTAGAAGCGTGAGCAAAACCGTTGGCGGAAGCTTGTTCAATGTCAAATATGGGGAGAGTTGAAAGCGCCTATCTAATCCTAAGCCGATAAACGGGACTGTTCCAGGGTACAGTCCACTGAATTTAATCAATTATTTTATAACCCTTTAATGTTTTGCTTGTTTCATTGAACTTCAACCCCTGGACTTAAAGCTGGACATCGATTTATATTTACATAAATATTTTTATTAGACAAAAAACACTAACAACAGTAAGTAATTACCATAATAAACTAGTACTGCAATGTGCATGCACTTACTTTGTCAAGAATTCTTTACTCCTTAGTCCTTCCTTACGTTATACGAAATCCTCCGTTCCATATAAAATAATACCCATACTATATACTATATTACTATATAATATTATAAAGAGGTAAAATTTGTTTGTTGGTTTGTTTGTTTGACGGAGGTAATCTCCGAAACTACTCGACCGATTTCAAAAATTCTTTCACGGGTGTGTAGAATGGACTGTCCGGGAGGTTATAGGCTATATTTTATCCCGGTAGCTCAGATTAGTACATCCGTGCGAAGCCGGGACGTGCTACTAGTAGTTGATAAAAAATAATCTAAAAGATCACCCTATAAGCACGAGATGTGAGATGTAAAATTTGAACGGAGTACAACAACGCACACCTATTACGAAAGTACGCACACGACGCCGGACACGCACACACGGGCCCTCGGACTTAGGCGGCTGTGAGGGGGAGGGCCGAATACTTGCGATGCTCGGCCCGGCTTAAATTTTCGTATTAATATGTATCTCTTATACGCGTGGATTTGGCCGATGGTAGCCGTAATTATATGGACGGCACAGGGGCCTTTTTAGCAAAGGGGAAAAACACGATGTTGCATGAAGTTTCGTTCGGTTTTCTTGCTAGATCGAAGTTATATTTAAATGGTTCATAGATAGTTCCGTGATAGCAGTGGCTATGTTCCCCGAGTTTCAGTTTGAAGGTCGTGGGTTCTTATCCGGTTGGGCATCAACGCTTTTTACATTTTGTAAACTTTAGGTGGTCATTATTATTACGAGCTCTAAACCGTAATCATAAGGAAACCAGTCTGCTTTCTAGTAGCGTCCATGGGCTTGCTACCTGTCACGTGTGGAATGTTAACTTCTGCAAAATGTAAACCGTACCAAAATGTATTTGGACATACCTCTATCAACCCCTTATACATCTTCAAAGAATCTAAAAAAATATCTAAAAGAAGAAAAAGATCTGAAAGAAATAGCCCTAGGATAGGTACAGTAGTGAAAGTTTTTATTTCATTTTATTTCTGACAAATGTCAAAATCTAGAAGAATAATAATATAGTCTACCGCACATGAATACTGTGATCATATTTCATAAAATATAGGTAGTTCCGACTTCATAATATGAGGTCATTTTATAACAACATATTAATGGGGTTATGCATAAAAACTTGACAATTTAATATAGGTTTTAAGTACGTTTTAGAACGTTTTTTCCTTGTCACTCATATGTCAACGAAAAGAGATAGCAACAGATTTAATATGCGTTTTAGCTAATACAGGTTTTAGGTCGAATATGCATAATGGGGTTAGTATTTTATTTTCATTATAGATATTTATATAACTTGTCAAGTATGTTTCAAGTTTAGTGAAAGCTACGAAATCTATTTTCCGATACCTACTGTACTAATGTACAAGAATTTTCGTTTTTGTGCAAACTTTGGAAAAAAGGTATTTGATTTACTTACTTATTTGAGATGAGTTACCTAGGCGTGATTTCCAGATGGGCTTTATACGGCTAAGGATAGAAAATAAACACTGGTAAGAAATGGTTGACGGCAATGTCCATCGCGCTGGTCGTGAGCGCAATAAGCTCGACACATGACGTCAGAACTTCATCTGCCTATTGAATTTTTAACGTTACGCTACCCTTTTCAATTACCCATCGAAAATGGGGTTATTTCGCTGTCCAACCTCGGTTGACAATCCTTTTTGCGTTGCTTAATTATTCACGTAAATTTCTTAATTTAGACGTGAGAGAAAATCCTGGCGACATTTTAAGTGCCATACTGATTATTTGAAACGTATAAAACTAAGCAAATGAAGTTTGACTTTTCGTATAGGTTATTTTTTATCGAGGTCTTTACTTATTTTTAATCAATTTCATAAAGAGGCTACACGGCTAGTTTTTTAATAGTAAATAAATAATTGCTTTAGTTGCTCCCCACAGCTCTAACGCGTGACTATTCACAAGAATGTTTAACTTTCCGAAGGCATCTATAGATATATAGATCTATAGATATCTGTAGAAGACGTTCGTGATCTTCAGGCTGATTTGCTAAGATTAGATAGTTACTGCAACTTGAATAAGTTGGACCTGAATCCATCTAAATGCTCCATTGTGACCTTCTCACGTAAATTTATTTTTACTCCTTCTTCATACTCACTCAAAGGTTTAGTTCTACAGAGGTGTGGCGTAATAAGGGATTTAGGAGTTCTGCACGATTCTAAACTTTTGTTTGATGAGCACATTAATTCAATCGTCTCCAAAGCTTCCAAAGCCTTGGGTTTTGTCTTTAGGAGCTAGCTCCAGCTGTTTTCATCGCACAAAAACTTTTAAAATTCTGTATTGCACGTTTGTCAGAAGTATCCTTGAATACGCGTCGCAAGTGTGGAATCCTTGCTACTCTATTTATATCGATCGGATTGAACGCATTCAAATTAAATTTATGATGTGCTTTCGTTTAAAAATACCGTATTTCTCTTCTAATTACATTAATCTGTGTAAGAAATTTCATATTCTGCCCCTAGTAAATCGTCGAGTCATTGCTGATCTCTCATTTTTGCTTAAAATCACCTCTAATAATAGTAATTGTCCCGATTTACTAAATAAAATCATCTATACCTCTTAGATTTAACCCTGTTATTAATATTCCGCACGTTAGTACTAATTACCGTAAAAATACATTTTTTTGGAGAGCAAGTGACAATTTTAATCAGCTAAGTAGAAAATTCGATCTTGATCTATTTTGCACAAGTGCTAGATCGGCAAGGCGGCAGCTAAGCAGATAATTCTTTGGTGTTACTAATGACGACAATGTGTATGTGCTATATAATTATTGTAATTAGTGTATGTGTTACTAACTAAACTTACTTTTGTTTCTATATACTCTAATCTATCTCTTATCTTAGTTCATTCATGTTTTGAAATCTGTCATTTACTCGTGAAAACCCATAATTGGCTTTCTGTCTTTTATACTTGTTTGTTTTTTCTGTAAAGAAGCTGTTGGTTTTCCTTTAAATAAATAAATATACTATGTTATAAAGCAGTAATTTTAGTTTGTTTGTTCGACGGAGGTACTCTCCGAAACTACTCAGCCGATTTCAAAAATTATTTCACTGATTTGTAGAATGGACTGTCTGAATGGTTATAGGCTAGGTATATTTTTACCCCGGTAGTTTCATTACCCAGCACGTCCGGCTTTGCACGGGTAGTTCGCACGTGCAAAGCAGTTATATATGTATAATATTATAATATATTTATATATATATTATATATAATATTATAAAGAGGTAAAATTTGTTTGTTTGTTTGTTTGTTTGTTTGACGGAGGTAATCTCCGAAATTACTGGACCAATTTCAAAAATTCTTTCAAGGGTGGGTAGAATGGACTGTCCGGGAGGTTATAGGCTATATTTTATCCCGGCAGCTCCATTAGTACACCCGTGCGAAGCCGGGACGTGCTACTAGTTGTATACAAAGATGAGAATCTCGAGAAGATCGAAGTGTTAATTGAATTAATTTTTTTCAACCCACAACTCCTCGAATAAAATTGATAAATAATACCAGTATAAAAACTTTAAAACAACACCCCCTTTTAGGAGGACTTTAGAAAATGTTTTAGCAGAGACTTAACCAAATTCATTGAATAATATTTTTACCGTGTTTCAAGTTTGTAAGTTCCAGTCCAGCAGTTCAATTTTTCCGACAAAGTGTTTATGACATTTTTAACTGACTTCAAAACAGGGGTTGCTATAGTATGTTCTTGCATGTTCACCGATGATTCTGTAAATTATAAATCGATTTTGAATAAAAATTGCTAAAGTACTTTAATAACCCTATAGAGTTTTAAAAATAATTTCGCTTATATTTTATAATGGGTTCTGAAGAATATGAATGCTTGGTTGCAATTTGTTATTGGCATGGCATAACATATTTTATACAGACCCTTTTTTCATCCCCTTGATTGATTTCCCCCGCTTTGTTATGTCAGTCAGTCAGTCAATCAGTCAGTAACGAAAGTCTTATATCGAGATACCTAACTGGATTTATTTGTATAATTAGCATTTTTAAAGTTGTAACATTTTCTTTCACTCATTTCCTACAATAAATATCGAATGTCGATTCTCCCACAGCGTTATCTAGTCCCAAGCTAAACAACTTTATGCTTGTATTAAGGTAATTGAATGTTCACATTAAAGTTCAAAATAAAGCAAAGGCCACATCTCTAAAATTACTTTAATTTAGCAATATTTAAGTGTATGTGGGTAAAATTATTAATGATCTTTTTTGTTTCTGACTTAAACTGCAAAGATGAAAAACAAGGGAACAAGTATCTTGTTCTTGAACTGATAGTTTCAGTGTTATACTAAATTGATCTTTAGCGTGAATATAATAAGAACTTTTCATTTTTAGTCATAGTTTAGTTAGTCAGTGTTACAAGAGAATCCATGGTCAATTTAATTTCTTTACAGTCTTACCTACTCATTTTGCTATAACTTTCCCATAAGGAGCATCATGAAATGTATTTTAATCTATTAGATAAAATCTGAGAGAGATCTAAGTCTGATTCGTTAAAGCCAAGTTGTAACCGCTGAATCTAGAAAACTGAAATTTAGAAGTAGCTTTGTGATAGTTACTTTATTTTATCCCATTTATGACAGAATGTTGCTAAATTCTCCCAAAGAGGGGTGAAAAGTGCTCGAACCGTAACTTGAACTCAAAAATGTTGTGTTTTTGTGTGTAATTTGCAAATAACTAGTAAACACTGTTTCAAACTCGACATAAATATAAAGATACCTTTTTTATACACGGTAATCAAACCTGCAACCTGCTATCTATCGCCCACTGATCCTCAAAGGTCATAAAATTCAACTAACCTATCTTCTAATCTATTTTTACACGTACTGATGAGTTTGGTAGGTTAACTCTTTTACTTTAACTTGACGTCTTAAAATTAAAGGATCTTAACGAAAAAGAAAGTTATGGACTTACTAACCATTTAAAAAGGTTACCCACTGAATTACGTAGGTACGGTAAGGTTCTAATTCTAAGAATGTTTTGTAACGCACACGAAGTCGCGGGTAACAGCTAGTGTTGTTATTGATACAAATATTTGTCGTCAGCTTAACACTCACTGGCAATATTAATACAATAGATTTTTTTTAATTTAATGAATACTTACTTTTTTTTGTCATAATATTTAGATTAAAAGGTTCAGCCATCCGCAAATATTTTAACATAATTAAATGATGCCACTAAAACCTATAATTAATTATCATAATTACTTTAGCTTAAAACATTGAATTCGTGTGGTGAGATGAGAATGTTCGCTAAGCCAATATTGAAGGAGCCAGCACACGGACTGTGATATACGTACCTATGCACTATGGTATGGAGACTGTTCGAATCCATTTACTTCTCTAAATTATGCGTAAAACGTCCATTTGACGCTCTCCCCTCTTCCCTCTTATCGCTTGGACAGGAACGGGAGCCTCGGGCGGGGGTTGCCGGACTAGGGCAAATTGGGGGGGTTTACAGTTCCCCCCAAGAGAGGGTGGTCCGAAGTCCTCCTCACCCTTTAGCTACCCTGAAGTTCCATCTCTCACACCTATAAATTCGGCACACACATTTCACCCCATCGCGGGGGGTCGGGGGTCCATGGGGCACCAATCCTTTCGCAGCGTGTCACACTTACCAAGCAGTGGTGACCTCAACTACAAATTAATATTCGGAAACGTTTCCGTACGGATCGTTAATCATAGCCTCTCCTGGTAGTGATCTCGCCCATCGCCGCTCTACCGGCACTTTGTGCTCACAACACAATGTGCAGCACCTACTAAAAAGTCATCATATATATAACTTTAATGCAGGAAATAAAAAATATCGACTCTAAATTTCCAAAAATTCGTAAAATTATTCGTAAGAAAACTAAATGTAAGAAGGCAAGAGGACAATCAGTCAAAACTGACAGAAACGATTTAATTTATATGATTTTGTATGTGGTATTATTTATTTGGAGTACAACATAGAAATTAAAATAATATTTGAATCAAAATATTATAGATTCAGTAAACATTTATTTTCAGAGGCAAAAAATGGAATAAGTACTAAAATATTGTTATATATATCCTATATTTATCTTTTAAAATAACGGATCATCTGGCTAACAATCAAAAAAATATTGATGTTTATGAGGAGCGTAGTATTTGACCCCTAATAAAATTCCCACGCAGGGTGCGGTAACAAAATATCACTGGCATTCAATAGGTTTTATTCTAATTAAAACAATTAATCGCATGTTATCAAAACAAAAATAGTTATTCAATTACTGCTGAAATTGTTATGACTAGGCTTAATTTGATATAAAAATACAGGTACACTTACAGGTATACCTCCTACTCGTAATATGCTATTTTCATAATTCTAAAATCATTTAAAATGTTACTACCTACTACAATATTTTTCCTGAAAACGTCAACATCAAATCATCCAAGCTTATAAAAATCTTATATGCACATATTTATATCACAAAAGTATCGATTCATCTACCTGTCACAATAATTCACAGTGTGCACAGTTTGAAAATAATTGTCAGGGTTTAAAAAACATTTAGAGCCATTTGACTAGCGAGGGTGGCGCCAGGTTGCTGCACAGTTTAGCAGGTAGGTAGGTACCTATATAAGTTCGTTGTTATACACCGACTAAATGTGTCGGTGTATAACAACGAAGTTATATAGGTACTTTTACTTTACGTAACAGAAAACAAAAATACTTGTTAAGAAAAGAAGACATAATGACATCAAATCAGTATGACAATTAATACATTGTATTAATTGTCATACAATTAATACATTGTATTAATTGTCATACTGATTTGGGTTTGAAGAAAACAGTTAAAAAGACCTAAATAACTTGATGCGGCCTCACCAGCGCCATAAACTAGCTAAAAAAATTTAGAACATTTGAGACCAAAAAGAAGAAGTGACTATAAAGAAGTTAATATGAAATTTTAAATGTTGTTAAACCTAAAAATCATTTTTGCAACTTGATTCTGCAGCCTTTTGCACCGATTTATGTTTTTTTTTGAACTTTTACTGTCTGTTGTTTTGGAATCCGCGACTGTTTTAGGTTTATTCAAATTTGATAATCGAGATCTTTCAGACAATTTAAAAGTTTTACAGAGCAATGTCACTTTTTCACCTCCGGCTAAGTTTTCGTCCAAGGTTTTCATTGTATTTGTTAGTAAATATTTGTTCGCAAAATGAGATTTTTTAATGTCTATAGATTGTATGTCAATATTTGACAATGAGTCATTACAGTCTAGTTTTTTGTTGTGTTCGTAGTCTGATAGGACTGAGCCACGATTGCAAACTACGTCTACGCGGATGACTTGCATAATCTCTGGACTTTGCGTTCTAGATATTGCGAGGCTTTTTCTTCTACCAGACTTCTGAAAGGTAATTTTAGTGTCTTCTACATTATCGGAATCGTTAGTATTTTTGGTTTTTATTTCATTTTTTATATCTGTCTTTGGGCTCTTTTTCAATAAACTAGTAAGTTTTGTTTCAGCATTCTTCAATTTTTTAACGTAATTCGTTTGCTCGTCAACTTGCGTAGCTTTATTTTCCTTTCTATTGCTCAAACTTTGTAAAAATATGCTAGATTTGCCCGAAGTGGGTCTTGATTTATCGTTGTTGAATAAGTATTTGACGTAGTCGTCAAAGTAGTAGCTGGTTAGTTGGGAAGTTCGTCCATCATCGGTGAGATCGTCATCATCTGGAACTATTTGCTTCACGAACATTCTATGCTTGCCACTAACACTTAGACATCTGTACTTGAAACTGCTCCTTAAGCGTTTAGGTTGTTCCACGTTACCTTGAAATTTGAGGGTTTGAACAGAAAGGAATAAATCTTCTGTACTGGGATTTCCTCTTACGCTGTCTATGGTTTCATTGGGACTGACGCCAATTACTTCATGGCAATGAAATCTGTAATTACAAAAATTAATCCAGTTTTAAATGAACTAAGGAATCGAGAAACTAAAATTATAAACACGAAAAGTGTACGGATCTATAGATATATCTGTCTTTCACACAAAAAGTACCAAACGGATTTGGTTGAAACTTGGGATATACTAAACTTAGTTTATGACCTGGAATCACACACAATTACATAATTGTGTGCTTGCTAGTTTTTATGCACGTTAGATACATGCGAGGTATTGGTTTATTTAAAGTATTTTCGTTCGACATACTTCTTATTATCTTAATCTCACATATAACTTAACAATGTGAAATGCACTAGCATTAGCAAAATGTAGACTTGTACTAAAATACTATTTGATTAACCAGAAGTGTGTCCAAATAGTATTCTGGTATATTTCTTACTTTTCACCCATAGACATTTTCAAATTATCAAAAATGTCTAAGATATAAAACAATGTCTTCGCACTTTATAAATACAAAGCACTATCAAAAAAATGATCACGATTAATATATTCATTACAAGTCTTACCTTTCGTAGGCATCAGTCCAGCGAGGATCCTCCTCATGATCAGGGTTGATCATCCGTTTCTGACAGTACCTGAGTGGTTTCTCGACAGAACAACAAGCTCTTGGATTTACTTTTGGCTTGAAACGGTCTTGGAGATGAAGCTTAGCGCACTTCATTTCATTTCTGAAACCGATAAAAATATTAAACTGAGTATGAAATGAAATTGGAATGCTAACATAATATGGGCATAGGTAGTACCTAGTGTACTTACATATCAAATGTGTTTAGACATACTTTAAAGGATCATAGATGCATAAAGTTTTGGGAAGTCAAAGTATTTTTTTTAATTATTTTTGGTTTCTAAATACTTTGTGAATAAATTCAGGGTTGTTGACCATCGTTGTTATAAAACCGCGCTAAAATGGCTCGTAGATCGAAAATTATCAGGAAGGAAAAAAAATCTAAGCCAGTTTAAACAATAATACCTAACGATTAACTCTGTTAATTAATACCTACTCAATTATAGGTAGCATTACTTTTGTACGACAATTGGTAAATGTACTAACGACAGTTGGTAATGTTGGTAAGTACAAGTTTCGGTTCAGTGACCGTAGGTCAAAAACTTTATTGCGGATAGTTTTGTTTTGTTTCATTTACAAATCCAAATTCAAGGAAAATGAATAGGATTGTTTCAATATTTTGACTCTTTAAATAAAATTCGTAGGTATAAGTAAATTTTTAATCATCTATACTAGATAAAACTGTTTAATTAAATGAAATTAATATTACGGTACAGTAACTACTTACCTATAATTTTATTAAAGTATGTACAAAACAATAACCTCTTAGTAGAAAAAGGTTATTAAACCATGGACGATATACCTAGAATCTAATTCGTCTATGATAAAACTAATCCTTTGTGGAAACTTTTATTTATCCTTCCAAGTACATATTAGCATAATGTTCTCCCTCATGTTAATTATACCTATCACTATCTCGCGGTAATACGGCCGTGCGTGTCTTGGGCACGATTTTGTCTGGCAGTGGTTTGGATCAGTTGAGTTACCTATAAACCGTTTGCAACAATCCCTGATGTCTCAACTAGTTATAGTTGTATTGAGTACAGTTATGTAAATCTGCATTAGTTTAGTTTCTGTAAATAAATGTTAGGTTTACATCTTGATATTAAGTAGTTCAAGTTTTCTTAAAAATTTTAAAATAAAGAAAAACCGTTCTTCCCTACCAGTAAGTAATCAGTAGGAAAAAGTAGAACAACTCGGCAAAGCTATGTCAAGGACCTTTTGTGTTGCAAATTAATTCGGTTATAAAGCATAGACTGTAGTCGGTTACTATTTGTGTATAAATGATGAGTATTATTGTTTGCGATGTCCTCAACCTTTCACGGGCCGAGGTTAAGGCCGTAGGTACAACCCTCTTGTTATGAACTAACCTAACATAGAACGTTCTTTTACCGTTGCTAGTCAGATTCAAGTTTAGTTCCCTATTGTGTTTACCTTTTCACTTCCCAGTTTGCTACTGAATATAATGTTTGTTTGATTACATAATTGTGCTTAAATGAAAGTAATTAAATTTAATTGATAATGGTAAAGAATATTCTGGTTTTGTTCATAGGTGTCTTGTCTGTGACAATCGTAGGATGAGTTGTATGAAGCAAAAGAGTGTGCTTTTATGGTTTCGTTAGAAATGGATAATAATTGTAATCCAAAATTGATGTAGTTATCAAAATTAACTAAAATAACAAAGACTCGTGTGTTAAAACACTATCCTATTGTTCTTAGAAAAATAAAGCCAGACTTGTCTTAAGCCAGCTTGAAATTGGCGATTTTACCATAAGAATTGACTTCTCGCAGAGCTTTGTCATTTTTTCTTAAGCTTTTGTTTAACATCTATTCATTTTGGAAGCAATTATGTTGGAGATGTTCTGCTATATCTGTCCCTGTCTTGCACAGTTGCATACGACATGGGTTAGAGCAGGAGGGGTACAAAGTTTTGAGAAAGGAACTACAATGCCGGCAGGAAGGTGGTGTTTGATCTAGCAACGTAGCGGTCCACATGTTCTTGGGAATGGCTTTGCCATCGATGCAAAAAATACTCTGAATACTTTTGAAAATAAATAATTTTGATCCTTGGGATGTTTTTTTTATTAAAATTAAAGTTAAGCTCTTTTTATCAATTTGAGAGACTGGATCGGCGTGACTGGTGAAAATGGGTAGAGGCCTTTGCCCAACAGTGGGACAAGCAAGATGAGCTAGTAGTAATAGTAATATAATTATTATTTACTTTTTTTAAAAGCAAGAAAATACAACCAATAAGTAAAGAATTTTATTTTTAGAGCTTGTTATTTATAAATTTTTTGATTTTTTTAAATGTTTTTACCTAATGTGTTATTTAAGAATAAACACGAAATGAACTTAGTACCTACCACAATTTCCTAGAACTAATAACGAAGAAATCTTTAACTGTAAAAGTATTATGATTGTAATTAATTCACGAGTTAAAATATAATATGGTGTAAACAAAAATTGGCGGTTCTATATTTTAGTAGATGTAGTAGTAATATTATTTATATACCAATTTAATACGAAATAAACACATCATTTCCAGAAGCAATGCAATATAGTAAATGTAAGTAAGTATAAATATCAGCATGAAAGTAAACGACGCGTCTAATAACTCATTTCTTTAAAAAATTGCTTAATCGTGACTCGGCGGTATCATTATTATCGCTTTGCATAATTACCCTAACAGAATTCAAACACATTTTCCCTTGATTTACCAACCTACCTGCCGGCAGTAAATATACCTAGTTTTCAAGCCAAACGTCAAACCGTCACGCGATTACCTACGAATGAATATTTTGCATAAATTTATTAAATTCAAGAACTATCAAGTGTACGTTGTCGTTCTACAAATAGCACACACCGTCAAAATAATAGGCACAGCTGCGTTACAGGACTAGAAACATACACACAGACAAATGCCTTGGTTGGTGCATCGCATCGCACACGGACATCTTGGATAACAAAAAACGCATTATTATTATCCCGATACAAGGACATCGGTATCCACACTCAAATTTCTACCTTATTCTCTCGCATTACAACAGTTTTCAGAACCACATTCAACTAAGCTATTAACTTAGATTTCGTTCTAAACTGCATGAGGTTCATAGGAATCTCTTCCCTCTATCTGCGACTTAAAGGTACTTTTGGGATGCTGTATTTTATTGAGGAATTCAAGTTTAATAATTGTCCAAAAAAAGTTACGTATCTCGCTAGGCGCCAAATGCACGTTGCAGTGAACTGCGTCTTTAAGAATTTGGTTTTGAAAATCACACCACGTGAGATTTAAGGTGCTTACTTTGAGATTTTGTATTTAGTTGACTGTTGCTGTATTGTTTTAATAAAAGCTTATTAAAATGTAACTAATTAAACATTAGTTGATCTTATTTACTAATTTAATAAGGAAAAATAAAAAAAACAAACCTTATTTCACGCATAACGAGAAAATACAATTAAGTACCTATTGTATTTTGTCGTTATGCGGTAGGTACTAAAATGTAGACAAATGTTTACTTATTTAAGTATAGGATACTTATCATTCATCTTATAAAAATACCAAATTCACAAGTCAATGACTTAAAACAAAATATGCTAAGGAAGGTAATCTCATTTCTTAGGGATGGCAAACTTTTGTAAAGGCTTAGAAACTTTGAACAATGCGACTATTTGTATTAAAATAATACCTACGATGTTTTTTGTTTATTTCACTAACTCAATAAATATAAAATAAAAAGTAAAAGTAAAACAAAAGATAAATTAAACATCCATTTGCAAAAAATGAAGAATAATAAAGTAGTAGGTACTTAAGTTGCATATTTTGTTCTGACTAAGTATTTATTTTTTCATTAGCAAAAAAACATCAAATAATAATAGTTTGTGGACCTCACTTAGTGGTATAAGGGCAGGGAGATGATGATGGTCAATTTTACATACCAGTGCGTTTATATTTTTAACAGACTATCAAAAAATTAAGTAGGTTAGCTTTACACCGGTAGCTTTACTGCAATGGCCGATAGCCAACTGACAAATGCTTCGTATATTTCTATTAATCTTCGATTTTTCATTTTTGATCTCTCGAATCATCTTATGTCAAATTCCTATACAGTTTTGTTCGTTCCTCGATGCGATGCGAATGCGACTATAGATTTTACTTGACAAGGTGCTTTACTTATTTATCGTTACCAGAATGGTGGCCGAGGACTGGCAAAAGAAGTGGATCAGGCAAGCGCAGGATCGTGAGCATTGCAAAAACATAGGGAGGTCTATTTCCAGCATTAGGAGAAATCAGGCTGCGGATGATGATGATCATATCAGAATAAATATCATTAGCGAAAGTTTGTCTTTTGGCGACCGTTGGCGATACATATTATTCCTAAAATGACACTTTTTAAACCTTTGACCTATTGACTTGTCAAACATCCTAACCTAACCACTTGCAGCCCACAATAACACGATCTGTGACGACAATGCAACCTGTCTTTGGGTCAAACCGAACAAAAGTGGGTAGCTATTGATTACATACCGGGCCGTAATCTGGAGACCGTTCGAACATTTCCATGACAATGGTTGACCCCCTGGGCTCCAAATGAACGAAATTTACCTTCAACCACGCCTTCATCTGCATTCTATTAGCGATTTTAACAGATTTATTGTTATTGCCTTTTTAACTAGTGAAGTTCTAAACCGATTTTGTATTTGACTGATTTATAGCGAATGTTGACTCTGAAACTGGCTGATGCACTTGGCAACACTGTTTATTTTAAGTATTGTTAGGATTACGTATTTTGATTCTTTCTTGTTTTGAAAAATCGAGTCTTTTCTGCTTTATTTGGTCATTTCGAACTACGATGTTCTTAATCAATTGATGTCCATAATTGACGATAAAACGTTTCCATGCGACACCTTAGGAAAGTAAGGAAACCCAAAGATTGCAGAAATATAATTAAATGTTAATTATTTGATATTCTGTAATCAAATAGCTATAGGTAGGTATATAAAGTTCCCATACTTGATAATGTTGAAGTTAATGATATCTGACATTGCATAAATCGATGGTGGTATATTCTATAGAAATGCACGACCCCTTTGAAAGTCGTGAATAAAGACGGGTGCGCGAATATGTAGCAGTGAGTAAATAAAGGGATGATATTGTGAACAGCGATGTGATAAAAAAAAAACGATTTCCTTTAGTGGCTGTCAAGGTGCATTCTTGATAGTGTGGCTTGCTTTACTTATCGATGAAACTTTAACAGCCTCAATAACCAATCTATCTCTGGTTTTGCTTACTGTTTGTAGATATTTGACATATTTTGTGTAGAAGTAGGTAATGTCAAATATCTACCCACAGTAAGCAAAACTTAAGATAGTTAGGTTATTGATACTGGCTGTAAATGAGACCTTATTAGTATCTCACTTTTAAAACTAAACTCGCTGGCTTGGATTAACCATACATTAATCATACCCAGAGTTTATAACTCCACCGGACTTTAGTTTTAAACATTCTATCGACATCGATAGATTATATCAGTCCCCTTCCTTCGAGTTCAGGTGAAGGTAATCGTTGTGGGAACTATTATATCTGTCGCACACAAATGGTGTATCTGTCCCTCTCTTAAATTGTTCACTAGACAATCTGATACAAAAAAAATGAATGCAATAGATTGAAAGGAAACATTATTATTGGAATAATTTATTACAGTGTCATATGTAGGGCAGTCAATCACTCTGTGATAAAAAGTAAGTTGAACTTGATTTAATTTTAGATATAGATATAAGTATAGTATAATTTTAAGAATGGCACTTGCTACTTTTTGTCTATTTTAAGAAACACATTTCGGATATAATACTTTTTAAACTATCATGGTTATGAACATTATTAACACTTAAAACTGGATATTTACCATGATTCGTAGAAATATCGGGAAACTTTTAAATCTACGAATCGTGGTAAACATCCCGTTTTAAGTGTTTATAACATTTCGTACTTATATAATTTTGAAAAGAACATTTCGTTCAGAGGACTCTGTTAAGCTAGGCAATTAACCAATTCATAAAACATAGATTTTTTTTCTACAACCGTTATAAAACATAAGAATACTGGAGTAAAAGAAAAGTTTAACAATAGAAGACAAGCATTGCAGATATCGGCGCCTTTGTCGGTATTTTTATTTACTTCAAAAGATCCGACATAACGCTTATTTGTATTTTCAACAAAAATTTAGTAGGAATTACGAAACGCTCGTGACTTGCTTAGAAGTTTTTGAAAGATTATTGAAGTTAAGCAAAAACGTTCTGTGCGGTCACAACTTGGATGGGTGACCATTAACAGCTGAGCGTTGTCTTGGTGGGAAGGGCGTGTTACTATTGTCGGTAGAAATCAGTCGCAAATGACATCTTTTATTTTACCAAAGTAAATGATTCTATGATAAATAATGTTCAAATGTATTCGAACGTGTTTATTTAATAACCTTGCTTTTTTTTTAATTGTGTTGAGAACTTCTACATTTTAATCAGACAACTGAACCGATTACGAATGTAAAATATATCCAAAATCTAGAAAAAGCATACTGTAGTTTTTTGTCGAGTAATCTAATTGGCTAATAAACAAGCAGGCCGGTGCAAACGTGTAAAATTTTATTTCATTGTGATTGAAATAATTAATCATAAGTTCTTATAGTAACATAATACATGTCACGATGATACCTTAACATCAAAGAAAAAATAAAGAAAGCTCAAACAAAGGCTACTGATACTGAACAAAACAACGAAAAACATTGGCAACAATGCTTACAGGTGAAAAGTTTTACCCGGCGCTCGAGGTTGGTTACACCCGGCCGCTTCGCCGGTGTCGACTCAACTACGGTGAGAATATCGTATAATAACTGACTTTGAACTGGTAAAGGCATGTTCATAATTGGGCCATCACAGCGGTAACAAAGTTACTCGAAATTCGGTAAAATTATTTACCGTTTGCATCTACAGTTTTTCGTAGCATCGTCGTAGGCCGTAGCACGGTCGTAGCTTATTGATAAAGCTCGTTTTGAAAATTATTGTATTTATATTAATTATTACATTTATAGTAAAAAATATGACATCTAAACGTTTAAATTTATTAAATCAGGAGGAAAAAAAGTAACCTATTAGAATTTTAAAATGCATGTCAAATTTTGCTCCCAGATGGCATTATAATACAAACCGGAAAAAGGGTTTTACTGCAGTCCGTTCCTACTTATGCTCCAATATATCAAATCAAAATGTGTTCAAAAGTTAAAATAAAATCAAGATGCACTTTAAAAACTCCCTATATATGAGGTAACTTTATAACAAAATACTGTGCTTAATTTTATGAAGAACACTGACCTTGTCAGGTAATATTTGCATAAAATAACACCACCAGCTGCAAACCTATGCAGTTTGTGAAAGGGTTCTATTTCGGAAATTACCTAGTATTAGCATTTTTATTGAAACATTTTTTAGTAGTTTCATCGCTCGAAAATTGGTTTAGAGAACACACGAAATGTGATTCCTAAAACTTATTTGGATTTAGGCCCATAATCCATTTGAGGTTCACTGAAGATGTCTTCGAAATTGGGAAGAAATGTATACTTAGTGAATTAGTTAAAAGTTATAAATTTTAAAGTTTCTAATCAATGTGTTTTGTATATAAAGTTAAATGACGCTGCAAATTCCTTTTTATCTCTTTATGTACCTATGTTATGTAGTGATCACGAAAGTTAAAGAAAATGCTATTTTAAATTAGATGACTATAACACACATACAATGTTTATGATTATTGTCTGTAACTCTGTCTGTTTATTTAAGGTAATCTCCGAAATGGCATGACCTATTTTAACGGGACTTTCACTTATAGGTAGTTTTAAAGATTTTATCACCATCATCATTAACTATAATGGTTTGGAAGCGATCCGTATGTTGTAATTTTTGTTTAAATTAAGAATTTTAATTTGAGTCATATACCACTACTAACAACTACCACTAAGCGACGGCTGAACTAAATGTAATTAATACAAACGTCACTTGTTTTATTATAGCAGCGTAACCACACCTTTTGCTTTGTGCTTTCACATATTTCTAACAAAAGGTGTCCGTGTATGTATCATTCGCGTTTATAGTCTAGCTAGATTCATCGCTAGACTGAAGTTGAGCTGGCAATCTGTCGTGTTCAGCGAGGGCAACAACGGAACCTTTTAATTTGTTTCTTGTTCACCGTCAGAAGTTTATTGATATTACGAGTACATGCTAGAAATATCGCAACAAGTTGAAAGGATTACGAAAAGCTCTCTTGAAAAGTTTTGGTAGTTAGCGAATTAGTGCGTTCACTGCTACCCTTTTTGGTTTCAGAGGGACTGGGAAAGTAAGGCAGGGAAGAAAACAGGTGATAGACCTATTTTGCAGATCATCAGCTGTAAATCTGTTCTCAAGTTCTAGTGTTCTGCATTTAAAAGTGCCGTCTATGCACTAGGAAGAACATAAAATTTGGGTCATACCACACTTATGGGTTGTACCTATGACGGAAAAAATATGTAAGTTTAGGTACCTACCTCTAAAAAGCGATTTATGTTTAAAAATATGCGACTTTTTATTTAAGTTATAATAGTAAATTTTCAAAGTAGGTAAATCATACGTCATGTGTTTTAGAAGGTTGCGGAAGATTTTGTAAATTTTGTATGCTATAATATTAAACTTACGTTAGTATATTTTGATCTATGAACTATTTATCTACTTGACTGAAAAGGCTTGGAACAAAAATACTGTATGTAAATCTATGGAAGAAACTTCAAGTGTAAATCTCTAACACAAATGTAGGTACAATACGAAATCTACGCATAAATTGCAAGAAAAAACTCGACCACCCAAATTCTGGAACGCTGTTTCCTTCTCCCTCTCGCAAGAGACGTCTGTCTCCTTTCAAGTTTTACTATCATTTATTTGTCTTTTATTATTTATTATGTTTGCTGATTTGGGGTGGTCTTTTAAATAGTTGTTAATGTGGTTGGTACTTAGCTAATTTAAAACTAAAAAAGTTACTCACATCAATAAAATATTGTCAAGTTGTAATACAACATTTATGAGTATCTTATATAGGTATTTTGGAATTAACAACAGAATAAAATATAATTTTTTGAAAGTATAATGACTGATTGAATTGAATGGTGTACCCGAGTTTTCAAGTTTTGATTAAAACCTTAGGCTAAGTTACAATGTGGCCAGCGCGTTAGAGACAAATTGTAATAACAGAGTAGGTAGTAGTGGTTAAGTAAGTTCATATGAGCTAGTAAGTTCAAGTTTAAAAGCCATACTTTAAAATCCAGGACAGGTGAGCAATCAAGAAAGTTTTAGCTAGCTATATCCCATGCAAAAGAAGTGAAGTGAAGGTAACTATACCTACCGCGAGTTGGTTCATCACAGGTAAACACAAGGAGCGTTTTACATACCTAGTTATAGAATATACTAATCTACTAAGCTCACTGATTGGCACCTTGTTACTAAAGAAAATAAGTGTAAGTGGGTAGGTATCTGCTGCGGTAGGATAATGGCGAAGCAGGCACGATATCATCGACCTACTTTAGACTTACGTTTTTATGTATCGCGTGAATGAAAAATTAATAATTTTCAAAGCTCATAATTTTGCAGAAGTTTTTTAGTGGATTATGCCTCGGTTTCTGTAACGCCACATGGTCTCACTTTAGTGCTTTGTTTGTTAAAATAATAATTATATTGCTTAGTTGTAGCTTGAAATGACAAGACAGAAATTATTGTGTTGTATTGTATATTTATTGTTTATTTTAATACTCGCTATAAACACGTGATTTTGTTGTGCTAATTTAAATAAATATCCTACTTCCCACTATCCTACTAATATTATAAATGTGAAAGTTTGTGAGAATGTATGTATGTTTGTTATTCTTTCACGCAAAAACGGCTGGACCGATTTGGTTGAAATTTGGTGATACCCTGGATTAACACATTGGCTACTTTTTATCCCGATATTCCCGCGGGAACGGGACTTACGCGGGTGAAACCGCGGGGCGCAGCTAGTTGATAATATTTTAAAAAAATATGAGTGGTAATAAGTTCAATAACACTTCCACACTTCGCGAAACATAATAGGTAATGCTTCGATAGCAATTTACCAATTTGTTGGTCATGTCATTAGCCCTTTAAACTAGGTAGGTACTTGACGAACCTATAAAATTTTTATCCGTTTAGTAAAATGTTAAATGACTAAGAGTTAAATACATATCAGAACTATGTACAAAGGATGGTTTTGGTATTGTGCGTGTATCAACTAAATGATCACGGTATAGGGCTAGCTGTCTTCGGGTGCCTATTAATGTAGTTTTGTCCGTAATAGTGATGGGACAAAATAATGTGTTATAATTTACAAAAATAAAAATTAGCTTAAAATTTTCTTGTTACCACAGTTGTTGAATTAAAAAATGTAATATTATTATTTTGATGTCATTTTACTAACTTCTATTATTATTTAATTATTTAAAATTTTGTGGTCCTATTGCAGGAAAGACCTTCCCCTTTCTCCAGCTTTTTTCTAAGTATCCCTATCATATTTCTATCCATTTTTTTTATCTTGTATCGTGTGTACTAGATTTATAATAACGTAGGTAAGTACTCGCGCAAAACACCTATAATTATGGTATAGACTCATAGGGTATGCAGAGAATGCGGTATTTGCACACATGTAAGTTCTATACATACTTACTTAAATAAAATAAATAGTTGACTGATTGCTAGCCCTAACCCTGGAAAAAGCTTTTTATACTGAACCCTTAAAATATACAAATCAGAGCGTCAGTCTCGCAATCTTGTTTTGCACTAGAGTGAAGACTGTAGCGCAAAACAAGACTGCGAGACTGAGACTGAGACTCGCACGTCCCAGCACTGCGCACTTCAGGCGGTACCGGGCACTGTTTATTAGTAGGCAAACTTTTATGAGCAGTGGGTGGCATTCCGTTTCGCTTAAAATATAAATAGAATAGCGATAAAAGTGAATTATTACATTTAAATGAGGTTGTTGTTTCATAAGTCAATGAAACTTTCAAATTGATTCAATAAAAATCAAGATTTGATCTAACTGTTTCACACTTCATCATCATCATTATCATCAACTGGCATCTTAACTGTTAGACAACGGCGTATTTTTCCATCTCTGTCCATTTATCTAGCCTCTCTTGTAGGTACTAGCTTAACTAAGATACACTTGTATGAAAACTAATATAAATAAACAAATCATTTGCATTTATGCCGTAAGACGTTCAATGCTGGACATAGGCCACCCTCATAGATCTCCAGTTATATCGACTGGCAGCGGCCTGCACCAACGATTAAAAAAATTAAATGTAAGTAATAAATCACACTTTAAACTGACTGAATGGACACTTAGTCTAGCTATACCTAAGGTATAATGCAATCGTAAAATCCGTAAACAATTAAGTCACAGGATGCAAGGTTCTTGCCTGTTGCATACAATTAAATAGTCTTTGTCTTCCACAACTACGTCTAGCTGTGGAAGACAAATCTACAAGGCTAGAAGCTTGCATCGAGTAAATTAGAGTTAGGTAACTATCTACGGATTTACGCTTGCAATGTATTGCTTAGGTATAGCTAGATTAAGTAAAAAAAATCTACAGCAATTTCGCATAATTAATCAAAGTCGGCGACGCAACGTGAGGCTGTCTGCCTGTCTGTCCGCCCTGGGCCACAATTACAGCGGTGCAGTTCGCGCCACGCAACATCGCGTTTCTATCAACTGGGGTGACCAACAATGATTTAGATGCGCTTTTCAATTATGATTTTTAGTGACCATGAGTTTTGAACTATGCACTTCACGAATAAAAAAAACGATGAACATGGGGAATAGCATCTACCTAAGTAAGTTGGTTTCGTGTGTTTTCATTCAAAACGTTTTTTTTGAACACGTTTATGAAAAAGCAACTGAAATTATGTTTAGGTTACAACTTTTGTTACTACAAATTGTCAAATTTGTACAGTATTAGCACATAGACCATACACTACAAGCAAAAAATACATGCATAAAAAATAAATAAAATATAAAAAGTAATGAGTTTTAGACAAGTTCTTTGATTAATTTCCTCAAAAATATACAAATTTAATCATTCTACTTAAATAAATTGAATGAAAGGTAATGCGACTGTATGTGACCTATTTATTTTTTAAAAAATATTTGGAAAAAAAATGCTTTTCAGTTTAATTATCAGATTTCAAGTTCAGATTTTTTAGTAAACTATCATTGATATCTGGTCAAGTTATTAAAATGTATTTAATGTCCATAGTTTAGTCAAGTCGACGGGTGCTGCACTGAATTCGACACAACCTTGTGAATAAACTTATTCCGCGTCGCATAGTGTATAAAAACTTGTATGTTTAGATATTTACGCCCTGCCTATACTAATTTTAGTGTACAAAAAGTACAAAAACGCCTTAACGTTGTTACTTTATGATGCAGCGGTCAATATCAAAACGAACGGAGTCTTTGACGTTTCTTGTGTTGTTTTTCACGAATGTGATCTCATTGTGACCTTTAAATAAATTACTTATTAATATCTCGAACAATGATGACTTTAATGATAGATGCACTTCGTTGGCCATCATATACTTAAATTCAAAACATAAAATTATAACTAATTATTATTACATATTTAAAAACAGAACTGAGGGAGGCTATACCCTGCAGTGGGTGAAGTCGGGATGTGAATGATGATGACTCACACTGATAATTCACACAAATTAACGTGCCTTTCGAAGCATGGAAGTGCTCAGTTGTTGTCTTTATGCGTAGGTACATAATTTTACGACTCAATTCAGATCAAACGTGACTATACAGGTAGCGTTGTGGTAGATCAGTCATATTCTAATGCAATAAGAAAACAAAAAGCTTTAAGGTTATATTCAATTAAAAATAACGCGCAGATCAGTTATGTGTGGTCTGACGTGTTGCACTAAGATACCCTTTAACACCTATATTATTGTTTTATTAATCCATTTATACAGCATGATTTTATCGAAATATATTATATAACTTACTCTGAAATATCAAGATCGTTTAGAACTGACCCACCCCAAATGTTACTTTCGCCTCCGCTTGAGAACAGGTTAAGATGTACCTCTACCATTATCTGAGTAATTTGTTAAGTTATGGCCGGAATTAAATGAAGATTAAACATAAACATACGCAAGTTTCATCTTTAGTCTGTCTTTAATAACTTTTACTTTACCTAACCTTAATATTTTTGTCAACATGAAATATTAAAAACTTATCTTAATTTTGAACTAATATTTGTTTTCTACGCGCGATAATTGAGCCATATAACTTTATTAAAAAACTAAAAATACGTTTAAGACCGCAATAAACCTAATTCTAACTACCTATTTATTACTTATTTGATTTCCACTCAAACTTTTTACATAGTTGAACCTGGCTTTTATAAAGGCATGTAACTTATGAAACGGCTTTTAAAATTTTTGCTTGAGCAAGTTTATTAAAACATTCATTGGTGGATATAAAATTTATATCGAATCCAGTATTTAATTGTCCACATTCTGAGAAACTCAAAGATTTATATCCACTGTCAATAATATGTATTTAAATAAGCTATGTGTAAAAGAACAACAAAGAAGCCGGCCTCGCACCATTGACCTATGAGTAACTGAGATTTTTTGCGCCAAAAAGTACGAGGGTCAATACCCGTCTGCTAACATTGAGATAAGTATAAATTTTAATGTCGTTTTCAAATAAACAAATTGGTTTTGTTGTAGACGCGCATTTAGGAACTGCAATGGAAGTAAATATTTTTTTGAAAATGGAATTAAAAGTTTACGTGCTTAGGTAAATAAAAATAATATGTAAAAGTAAATTCGGGACAATGAACACCTCTTTGGTACCTTCAAAGGTAATATTATCTTTTTATATGTATACGCACCTGCCCCCTTATTCTCCAAATAACCATGTCTTAACGTTCTATTACCTAAATATAACTTTACAGTTCATTTGTTAGGAGTAAGTTTTTTGTTTAAATAATAATAAACAAATGAATAAATAAATAACAAGTTTCAGTCTATTTCTTGGTTAGTTTAGGCATTTAGGTAGGTAAAAACTTTTATATAACAAGAGCAATATCTTGGTCATGACGTTTTATTCTATACACATGAATGTCCTAGATAACAAAAAGTATGCCTCAAAGTAGAAAACAATTTATAAAAAGTAAGTATATATTTTGTAATAATATTAAATAATATTATACTTAATATTGATAAGCTTCTTAAAAATGTAAAATCTAAATCACAGACACTCTAGTGTGCGAATTTTGCATCAACGCACTTTGTGGTTGCGTATCTACCCGCTATTCCGGAAATATATAAATGCCTCTCGATCGGATCAGCGAATGTTAAAATTTTATCGCCGAAAATCGTTAAAATATCAATTGAATTATGTATACTTAATAAAATGATTCACTTTAGGTATATTTTATTTAAAAACGTATTTATAATCTAAACCTGCATGTCAATTCATCGCGCTGGTCTGACCGCTTATTAACCATGACCAGTCTAGACAAATTGCCAAAAGTTAGTAAAAAAAAATGATTTGAAAGTGAAACCTGCATGGATACTAGATCATAGCCTTGTGCTAGCGCCCGAAACAAGCCCAACAGTTATAATCCTGGTTTCTTTCGGAAGCGAGTGAGTTTCGACGCGGTGACGTCATCTGAAGCAGGACTGACCCGACCAGTTTTTGTCTGACTCGATTTAGTGTTTGATTCTTTATGCATAACTCTCCGAGTCCTAACTAAGGTCGTCTGACATTCAAGGACAGGGGCTTTAATTGGGACTGTGTTATTTATACGGAGTAAGATCTAGATGAACTCATTATTTAGGTATAGGCAACGGCTAGCTGACAAATTATCTAAATATTAATAATTGTAAATTTATAAAGCACCAAAATAATCACAACTGTAATAAGCTTCTTCCTTGAATTTATTTAGGTTAGTTAAATGATTTAAATATAATATTATACCCACAGTTATATACCTATTATGACTTTTTAAGTGTTGACTTATTAAGGAGGCGCCTTGTGTCTCGCTGAGCCGTCGACTTCAATATTATCTCTATGAATCAACAAGATCAAACTTTACACAAAGTTTTAATCGCGGTGATAATTATACGTAGGTAATTGTAGCGATGTACTTTATATATACTTACAAAGTATTATCCCATCTCCGCTTAGGAAAATATAAATTTAATTTTACCACAATTAAAAGAACATTATATATTGAAAGATTATATATTAATAGATTTTGATGATGTAAAAGTAAATGTCATGAAAATATAGATGAAAAATACGTAAAGGGTAGGGAATGACCAATCTGAATAGTTTGCTTCGTATCGATGTTTCTAGTGGATGGCTTCGAATAATGTAGGTACCTATTACAGAACGCGGCAATGATTTAACATCAAGATGCTTTGAAACGATAAGCAAATTCCACGTGGCTAGGTTTAAACTTAACGTCCCCTATGCCGCAGTGGGTCAGCCCGCCTGAAACACAAAAGATGCAGCATCGATTCCCGAGGCAAAGCAAATGTTTGTATGATTAGGAGATATTTATTTAATATGGTAGTAGGCATAGATACAATATAAATCTATGGTAGTAGGTACCAAAAAAGTATGTAAGGAGTATATCAGTTGTTATCCCATTACAAGCTCCGCTCACTTTGGGGTTAGATGATGCTGCATAAAATTTTCAAACTTATGTATTTTATTCACATATTCATTACCTTCGCCCTACCAATGCTCTATTCAGATCTTTTGAGCTATCATTAGATCATAGATGATCCACAAGAGCACTGGTATTTCTCGCTTTATTGTGAACTTGGTCATCAGGTTATCTTAGAGCAATTTTAATACGAATGTTAAATTGTTAGGTTAAATGTTACTATTATAAAATGCAGTATCCACGGCAAGAATACTCTTAAATCCACAGTTTTTGAATCGAAAGGGAGCTAACACGGCTTAGAATCAAATTTACTTATTGTGTGGATGTTCACAGCGAGCTTATAATGTTTTGTCCATGCATTAATTACAGAAATAACCTTCTATGACGTCCAAGTCACTTAAAGATTTCATAGAATGGCATTAAATTTTTATTAATCAAATAAACATAGTTACACATACACATACGTTTACATACATATACCGGCTATGTCCATCGTGGAATTGCTATTAAAAACAAGAACTACGAATTGATTGAATTTTAATTCTGTTCTCTGTTGATTTAGCCACAATCTGTTCACTGTGTGCACTCTTCTTCGACATGAGAATAACAAACATTTTGTTGTGAATCAGAATGAACATTAAACAAAGTTACTAACTGAGCAACAAAAAAGACAAATTTACTAAAAATAAGGTCCTTTATATAAGGTTCTTTAGGTTTTTTTTTTAGCAGCATTTTGTTTGTTAAAATGCAGTTTGGTTGAAAATCAACAATCAATCGAACACCGAACCATACATAGAATGTCGCCATGAACGGGTGATGTTGTTGTTCGTCATTATTAAAATTAGAAATAACAAAAATATAAGTGGCCTATAAGAACACTGTTTAAGTTAACTTTTTTTTGTGATAAACAATAAGCTTTTAGTGGAATTGGCAGCCTGAGCTTAGTCGATGGCTGAGTGTAGTTTTGAAAAGAATCACGGCACAAAGTAACGAAAGTTACACAATAACACTTGATATATTTTGATCATTTTATTGTGTTCATTTGTTACTATTGTTTGATTTTGGTACGTTTTATAGCAAGTAGGTACTAATTACATTCCAGAAATGATCTCATTACTTTCCAGCATTCACAAACCAAGTCCCGCTGTCGTCTTCGAGGTGACTCGATGGAAATGCCAAAAAGAGGAAGCACAATGTCGCGCTGTGGTGTTAAATACAACATCAAGTATTGTACTTAGTCGCTAAATAAAACGACTCAATATAGGTTAAGGACCGTTTCCCCTTGCAGGCTCCTTCAAACCACGGCCACTCACCAGCGCATACACTTTTCGTTTTTTATTCAGAATCAAATCATTTTTATTTACGTAGGTATTACTTGACCAGCCAAGCGGGGTTATCTGGTCATCAACAAGGACAAATTAAATAAGGAAGGGCTATGTTCTTTGCGCGAGATGTTTCAATTTTTATTTTTTGATGAAATATAAAAAAAGTAAGTAGAGAAATTATCGAGCTTAGTTTTAGTGTAAGTAGCACATTTTTAACCATCTTAACTGTCCTCTTTTATGTCTTAAAATGTATGTCACATTTTAAGACATAAAAGAGGACACTTGCAATGCTTTGTTGAAAGTTTTTTTTTTCACTGAAAAACCTTTAGAGTAAAAAAGTGGGATTAACACCTAACCCCGTTATTTTATAAAGTACAACTTACAAGTAAGCTTACTCTGTCTTTTTTCATTGATCGGAGTAATAAGAAAAAAAAACTGTTTATATTAAAGCCATACTAAATTAAGGGTTGTGTATTTAATTTTCTAAGAAAGTGTTCAGAAATAGATAGTATAATAATAACTAAAGTATCACGACTGTTGTGCCTACGACACCATAGTAGTACGATAGACACTATCCCAGATAGGTGCGTTCAAGGATCGAAAGCACGTAAATTTGTGAAATTGGTTCATGGTCAAAATCCCATAATTTAGGTTAAATATGCGCTTCAAAGGGAATTTCGGTAATTAGTGTCAAAAACCCTTCACACCTGAATATTTAGATCAAGGGATTTACTCCCATTTACTTACGATGCGACATTCAAATAAAAAACTAAAGGCGAACAAAGTCGACTGCATTCCAGTAGTCTAATATATAATTGCTAAATATAATGGCGTCAAGACGACAATGACCTCCCGCTTTTCAAGTACGAACGGTCATTAGCATCATGTGAGCACGATGCCATTCCACTAAACATTTTTAAAATATTCGGAAACGACGCAAAACGAGAAAACTATGAGAACAGAGAAAAGTCAAAAATCAAGTCTGTTCGTTCGTTCGTTTGTGGCCAACTCTAGTGACGGAGTTTTGCCACCTTAAGGCCTCCGTCATGGCTTAACGACTTTAAAAGCCGGGATGCATTTAACATTTAACGTGCCCTCCAAAGCACGAGTCAGACATTCTTTAATCGATAAGATCATAAAACCACTTGAAACGTCACGTTCTTAAAACTAGGATTCTACTGCTTCCAAATCCAACACATCAACAAATCACAGATGATAATTATTATGCTGAGAATTGAAGCCCATTTCAACGCAACAAAGCACTTCAGAGTCCGACGGTACTATGGAGGCATTTTTTGGTTACCTTCTTCAAATGTAACAAAAAATTGTCTCCAGTACTTCTCCAGTATCATTTAAGTAACTATTAATGTTTTTTTGAGAACAGACATAAACAAAGATAGCGGAGTTTGCAACTTTACAAGTTCATTTCACAATTTACAAGTAATTGATAATAAATTATAGGTACCACCAGGGTCTGATGATGAACAGAATAGGATAAACAGGAAATGGTTTGATTGATCCTAGATTTGATGTTCTATAATCAATAATTATGTACTTACTTATAGTTTGATAATTTAAAATTTGTAATTTAAGGACATCACACACAGCATTACATCCTGGGATATATAGCTGTATATTATCGTAAGCTATCACACACACAACAGATACTGTATCTTTCGGTTCATTTCATTGACATACGTCACGATTGACGCACTCTCCAACTGCTGAAGTGTTATAAAGCTGTTCTTATTTTTTCATTTTTTCATACACCGAAAGTACGTATATATATAATTTTGTGATTATTTCCGGGAGTCAAGATCAACCTTTTCCGAACTTCATTACAAAAGATATTAAGAAAAATAATACCCACATGCGAAAGAGTATATCTTCCGAAGAACGACTTGCTGTATGCTAAGGTAAGAATGAAATTATGAAAGAATAAATAATCATCAAATTTTTGAACATCCTTTACGAAGCGAAATATACGAAAATATATCGAGATATACTGAGATATGTCGAGCTATATCGAGCTATAAATATATATTTTCGTATCGCTCGGTATCTTAAGATACGAAGATATGAAAATATATATTATAGCTGCTGTGTGTGGTCTCCTGACGATTTCTATAGAAAGATGTAATGAGATATATCGTGCTATAAGATATATCTTCATATTATAGCTGCTGTGTGTGTTGTCCTTTATACTTACCTACTTCTAATAAAATATTATTATTTGTTTTTTCGGGCACCTATTTGGCTCAAAGGATCAGCATTGCCATTTAGCACGGCAATGCTGCCAGTGTTTTGGGTACGCTTCCGTCTGACAGTGGTTCGATCAGTTGACCCACCTGTCGCCAAGTGTCACAAAAAAATTCTCTACTAGTTATGGCGAATATTCTATGTATGCGTACCTAAGTGAAAATAATTGTTAGCAGGTTATACATAAACATGGTGGCTGTCCCACCTAGCTTGATGGCTGTGCCATTGGCGATCTTAAGATCTGGTTTTCCGCTCAGCATCTTAAGGCGATGATCTCACATCGACTTCTCATAACGATGGCTGTGCTATCGGCGATCTTGAAGATCTGGCTTTCCGCTCAGCCAGCATCTCAGTCGATGTGTGGATCGTTTGTCTGTAAATGATCCATAAGTGGCTAATCTGGACCTAATTGTATTTTGTATCCTATGTAAATGAAGCCAGTATGTAAACATGTTGTAGTTTAGTTTCTTTAAATAAATGGTATTCGTTTACACTCAAAAATATTGAATTTAAGAACTAGCTCTCATCTAAGACAACTAAAATTTAATCTAGGTGGAGTTTGAGCCCATGACTGTGTGTGACTGTGTGAAAACTACTGACTGATCTGTTAAAAATATTTTGCACCACCTACTGCAAAGCCTTTCCGCCTACGGAAACTTAATTTATGTTGTCGGCTGACACGTTCTGAACCGCGCCGGAAACTAATTGAATTCCGAATAAATTACTCTTTTTACGGCCAGTTCCTATCTAAAACTGCATTCAAATCGGTCCACTCGTCCAAGTTTTTTTTTTTTTTTAATAATAAAAGTTATTTATTTCAGAACTTAAGGTTAACAAAAAATATATTCAAAACCTTAGATACTAGAAGCATCTAATTACACGATTTTTATATTTTATAAGTGCCACGATTCCACAGCCAGACACGAATAGCGTCCACACTTACAACACCCCTCTTTTTCTTTGGGGGTTAATAATAACGTATAGAAATCGTACATCAGAATTTGATTTTGTAAAAGGCGGCTTCTTTCTCAGAAACCAATTTGTGGTTTAACTTTGATTCACTCAAAAACGTTCTGAAATAAATAGTAGCAGCCCATGCTCGACGCTCGTGTTTTGGTAAATTTGGTAAATACCTAATAAGTAACCAACTAAACTTTAGGTCTTAAGAGACGTCTTCGTATCTAACTTTTAAAATATCCTTGTCTGGAGTAGAAAAGAGCTAATGATGATTTTCAAAATCCTGACTAGATTTTCATAATCTTATTATATTATATTCCACCACCTTTTCAGTTAAAATAGAGAAATTTTCTACTCTCTCGATGAGCATGTATATTCATAACCGAAGGTAGTGTTTCTGTTTCAACTCTCTTCCGCGCAAAAAAACAAATGATAAACTGGATCCACTGGAAACCTGGATCATGGAATTAAATCCATTCTTATCCTGTTAATTATGCCACTTCGTTTGTATGATCAAGTGGCCAACTCCGATGACTGAGTTTTAGGCCGCCTAAAAGCCTTCGTCATGGCTGGGACCGACAAATTAAACGTGCCCTCCGAAGCACGGAAACGGTCAGTTGCGGTCTTCCATCCTGGTTGCATAACTTCGACGATCTATCAAGGAAGGTTCGCCACGAGCGCTTCGCACTATTATTGTATTATTCGTTTATAACAATGAAAAAGTAAAAAATTCATTTTCAAGTAATCATGGACGCTGCTAGTTAAAATGAATGAATTAATTAACGAAAATACTTTATTGCACATTTACCCTCAGAAAAAACTTATGAATCACAAACCTTTGTAATAATAATTGTACAATGGGCGGTCTTATCGCTAAGAAGACAACATCAATTAAGTCTATGAGATAGTAGAAATGGTTAATGCTTTTAATTTATTCTGTTAGCACAATACACGTGTAACCATAATTTAATTTACTACTTACCTAATTAAAAAGTTTTAAAACACTTAAAAAAAAGTTGTAATACTTACCTACAATACTTACCTACTCAATAGAGTGCAATTTCAAAAACTCGATATTGATGGCGCGGTCGCATCACTCGCAGCTTTGATTCGCAGCTGACCTTCGGACGAAAGCGAAACCGGTGTAGGTCATCGCGCCACACTCGCCCAGTCGCGAGACGGCGCGTTCCATTTCATGCACTCCAGTATATACACACTCACTTATGTAGGAACAACTAGGACGTAGTAAAAGTGAGTTTGTGTAGCGGTCAGATTGGCTATGGCTAATTTATGTTTCAGTGGCTGTTCATGATAAGTTTTTGCGGTGGTTTTAAACTCTATAATGGATAGAAAACACCCAAACACGGAACAAATATTTGCAGAACATACAGATATTTATCCCGTAACGGGAATCGAACCCGCAACCTTCGCCCACTGCGCCACAGAGGTCGTCTAAGTTGTGTTATTTGATTCATTCCAAAATAAATGATTGCAATGCAATAAAAAATGAGCCGCTTTATATTCTCACTGATTTAACATTTCAAGTTGCAGGAAACTGGTTTCTGCGACTGTAAATTTATTAGTGCTTTTAAACATGCTGTTTTATTAAAGTACCATCTATTTTTACTAGCGGCCCATCCCGGCTTCGCATGGGTATTAATGAGGGAAATTATTTCAAACTAGCAGCATGTCCCGGCTTTGCACGGGTGTACTAATAACACTACCGGGGTAAAATATAGTCTATAACTATCCCAGACAGTCCATTCTACACATCGGTGAAAGAATTTTTGAAATCAGCTGAGCAGTTTCGGAGATTACCTACGTCAAACAAACAAACAAACTTTACCTCTTTCCAAAGTACATATATAGATCTTCACTTTACAGTACGAGCTCTAAACAATGGGTACCTATTAGTACGTATATAACATCAAGAAGAGATATCTTTCTTGTCTGTTGCATAAAATTAAATTGACTGTCACCATGACATGCATGACCCAAACATTTTATAAATCATGGATTTCAAAAATTGTTTCAATTTAACCGAATGCAACTGTCTTTTACACCTCGACCTCGACTGTTTACCATTTTCACTGTCAACTGTCACAGAAGTCAGAAATAAAGGAAGAAGAAGAGTGCAGCTGTCAATATAATTCATCATGGGTAAAAGAGTACCTAAAAACCATTTAACTGCTACCTATATTACTAAACAACACGACATTGTTTTCAAACAACATCGTAACAGTACCTACCACTGTTCTAAGAAATAATAATACTATATTTCACTTTCAAAACTTTCGTGAGTTATACTAGACATTATTATAATCACACGGGAAATTACTCACGTAAAAATGTGTAACGCGCCCGCGAGGAGTGACCATACTCATACCCAGATGAAGATTCTTCGGAGGAATCGAAACATTGTCTCGGTATCTAAATGGACAATATTTATGCGTGAGTAATTTCCCGTGTGATTATAATAATATTACTTTAAATGAGTAATTAAATGTCTTTAGAAAACGGGGAATGAAAACAAAAGCTCGTTTAAATCTTTTGTACTGAGAATCCGTTGATGCGATCATACGTGACCAAAAATCACTTTATTAGTGCAAACTTCAAAAGTAAATCATACTTTGACTAAAATAAGCACGAAAAACAAGAAGCAATATAAAAAAGAGATATCGGCTAATCACTTAAAGGCCTGCCAGCTAAACTTGGTTTAAGATAAAGTTCGTCTTAGAGTAACTTTTCTAGTTTTGAGACATCAGGTAAGCGAGTTATTCATTAGGTATTATTTATTTTGATAGTTAAACCTTACATATAAATATATCATACACTTTTTATAAATTATATAACCGGGTATTTATCACGTTACCTTTTTATTATTTATCCCGAGTTCCCGACCGACGTTCGTGTTCTGATCACGTAAGTCTAAAAAAGACAATATCATACACTTACTCCGTTCATTAAAAACGGATTTTTGAATTATATTTTCGGATTACTATTTCTATAATTAGTCTTAAATATCTTATGAGTATGTAATATTAAGTATTTATAGTTAAACACAGACAGTTGTCTGTTTTCCAAATAAAATAAAAAATGTCTATCTAGGGAATAATAACAAATCAAGTTTTAAATATAAAATACCCTATTAATAATTTAGTTTTACGAAATTTCACTGTTTATTTAAAAAGGATGCCTAATATGGTTAAAAGTAATAATTTCAAACAATACTCGATATTTTAAACGCGCTGACTCCACTACTCAGTTTTTCAACTTTTGTGGTAGTCAACGTTCCATATTGTACCCTATTTCATGTAATTTGTTCCAAAATAAACGATTTGATTTGATTTTGATTTGATTTGATTTAAACTGATAGACCTTGGAACTAACTTAGTTTTTCTTACATGCGTTTATAATTTGTTTAATCACATATTACGTTTTATCATGCCTAATTAAAAAACCGAATAACTGTAGTAAGTACTTTATGACCTACTACTTCTTCGGGATGATCTCTCGAGATGACGGACCTTATAAATTTCACGATAAAATCGTCGTACTTGATTTTTCTTTACTGTAACGTTACAATGTGTTTCTTAGTTCTTGCTACCTTGCTAGCTCCTGCTATACTTACACGATGACCTACCTAATACTTACTTATAAATAAAGTCCACGGCTTCACAGCAGATGATAGGTCGTTGTCACTTTAATGTCGTTTTTCATTTATTTTCCACTATATTTACAAAACTCTTTACAGTGGGCGTTTCGTCAGTTTTTAATTGGAATATTTATCCATCCTACCTATTGGTCAAGTATTTTAAATGTATGAAATATTAGTAGTGCAAGTAATCGGGCCTGCGCAGACATTTGTTCTCATATTTTGTAATACTAGATCATAGAACTGAAGGCATACTATGATTGTTAAAAGCAATTCAGTTTAGGTCCTATTATGACTTGACGCTGCTTTTGACGTAAGCTAAGCCGCTGACGTAAAATTAGGACAGTTAAAATCTAAACTGAATTCTTTAATAATAAGCCATGGTAAGCCATGGTAAGTAGTGATAGACCTTAGGGTTTAATCCGAACTTATAGTTTCGGATAACAGAGGGTCCCGCTATCCGCTCTTGTTTGTGAAAAAAATTGCTAATTTTCCATAGAAATTAGTCATTATGACAAATACATACCTATAAGGATCTGAACATTTAAAGTCATTCACAATAAGCAATAGATAACACCTATAACTTAGTTCGTTCTAAAGTAGATTTATTTTTTGTAAATAAATAGGGATAAATAGACAGGATATTTACAGATAAACGAAATGACCCACGGTATATTCGAAGCACTTTAACAGTTCTGTTGTTGTTGTTTAAAATATTGTAGAGATGCTCGACGAACACTATTAGTTACGTTATAGTACTTACGTTAAATTAAGTCATCAGCGAGTACCTAATGAATTGGTTTTCTAAAGAGAATCAAACCTAGACATTTATATTCGCTAAGGCAAATGGGGTACGGAAAATAAAACAACAATTTTTCTCATTATATTTATATTAGATAACTCAGATCTGAATACTACGGCTACAGCACTGGTAAGTCTAGATACAGGTGAAGTGTAAGCTACACTCTAATATCCCATAAAACTGCATAAAAACCTAACAATTGTATGTATTACAATTTTCTGTAAGTAAAAAGGCTTGTAAGAATTGGTATTAAGATATTACAGTGTAGCTCCACCGTCAAACAAATTCCTGCCTATACCCAAAAAACAATACAACCACCACAGTCAATTAATTATAATAAAAAATAAGTCCATCAATATATTTTGAGATAGGCAAGAATAAGACAAAAAAATCGCATGGCTTACAATAAAGTAAATTTCGCATTTGTAAGATTGTGTCTTGTTCCCGTACTTGTTGAAAAGATTATGTCTCAAAGAATCTTATTTGTTAGTGTTCATATGAGAACCAGACACAACGCATAGCTAGACAATTTCGCCGTAGCGGAGTGACAGATCTGTCGCTTATTCTAGATTATCTAAAATGAAGACTATTCTAATACAATGTTGACAACGACCAGGTTAGATACCTTTGCTCACCATACTTACGTTTGTTTACGGTTAATTCAACAGTCAAAATAAACGTGGTCGAAGGTAAGAACCGCCGTACCCCTGATCGTCGTCAGTGGCTCCTCAATTTTGTGCTACGCATAGGCGTATAATAATAAAACAATTCCAATAATAAAATGTAAGTTCATAACAGTGTTTCCTATTAGAGACGGACACGGGAACAATATGTAAAAAAAACAACATCTTATCATATTTTAACTGTTCAAATTTTACTCAACTCAATGTAACAGAAATCACCTGGTAACTGATCATTAACTTAACATGTTATACACAAAATATAAATCATCACATAAATCTTACGTTACATCATCTTACTCCTAAAGTTAATAAACGATGAAATCACTACATACGTCAAACTTATTTAAAAATAAGTTTATCGATGAGTGCGATAATATAATAATATGATAAATAACAAGTTTTATCATTACTATAGTATTTACATAAGTTAATATCTAAATGATACTACAAGTCTGTGCTTTAAAATTGAGGGAGACAAATATTCATTCTAACATAGATAATATAAATATAATAAAGTAAGGTATAACCCCGCAACGTTCGTTCCAGATTTTTAAAAATTTAATAAAATTGCAACATTTAAAACAAAAATGGAAGGCAAATTGAGGTATTGTGTTTGTTAGTGGTGTTGAGGACGAACGCGCGGGGCTCCCCACCTACGCTAACCTATTACTCGATACTTGAGGTAGTTTGTTTCATAATATAATAATTCACTGTTACATTATTGCTATGAAGCCAAAGCTTCTGTTTTACAATTACTTTGTCAACAATTATAACACTTTACGTACTTTGCACAAATATTTCGTATAGATATAATTATATAAATTTAATAAATCTGCTATGTCTGAGATATTCTTTTTTCATTACTAATAAATGGCAAGTATTGTAATAGAACACAGGTTTCTGATAACATTCGTAAATATTATTTTGATATACCTATTTATTTATAAGAGGTAGGCCATGCCGGTCTGAACTGTTCACATTAGTTGCTATTTATTGTGATTATTTTTAATAAAATACTTCCAAATATAAACAATATACATGTAGCGGATTTCTTTTCATATAGACACTGATGAGGTAGATCATTATTGTAAGATTTGTTATTGTTATTCTATGTGTATAAAAATATTTCTGCAATATAATCAACATTCAAATACAAACATTATCAAAAATTAAGTCGATACAATGTTTATATATTGCACATTTTATTCAACTTCATGGATTGCTCGGTAAACTTGCGTGAAGACCATTTATTTGATATGCAAGCGATTGCAGGACGTGTCAACCATATATCCGTTTAATTCAACATAATTCATTCATTACGATAAAAATGTTCAAATACGATCTAAAAATTTAACACCCTTCATGCTTGAGGTCTGTTATAAGTACTAATTTTGTTCTGAGATGGATAACTATTATGACACGCCCGCGCAAGCGCAACTTGGTATTGATATGTTTTGTCAATTTATCAATTTTCAAACAAATATTTACATAAGTTTCCCATTCGACTTTTTATCGATCAATGTCTTGACATTTCATTTTTATAACTATACAAAAACATTTACATTATTATTTTAAATTATTGCTAGAGAATTTCATTATTATTAGGCTAAGAATTATTAAAAATTAAATTGTTTCGCAAAAACAGTTGGCGGAATAAATTTGGCAACGTTCAGGAAGACTACTTTCCTACCACTAACGAAACAGGAATGTATTAACTAAATTCGTTCAAATAACATTACTGGTAACTATTTGGACATAAAATAAGGTTTAAGGAATAGATTCCGAATTTCAAACCAAGTCCTAGCTTACATTAAAAATGTCAACAGACAAAGTAATAGTAGGAAGCACCGGGAAACTACTAATTAAAACAATAATTAATATAATGTAAAAAATGCAATAAACCTAAAACGAAGACGTTTAAGTGACTACAATATTTAATCGTTTATCTATTAATAACACCGCAATTGAGTAATTATATACTCTTGGATGAGTTCAAACTTAAAGAAACGTTCTTAACTTATTAAAAAATACTAAATTAAATTTATTTATTAGAAATACCCAGAAGCATATAATATTTTTAACTAGTTATTTTTGTAATTTTAACCATTTTAGTTTGTTTCAACAATATTTAATCAGTTAAAAAAAAACAGTCGTATCTCCAACTACTATTATCTATAATTCTGGCTTTAAGTCCCGATCCGAAATCAATCAAATTTGTACACTTGTCAGCTTTACCCTATCCTAACAAAAACAATGAATAAAAATAAACTAAACAAACGAATGTACAGTTCTATTCAAAATTTAGGGAGTAGTAAGTAAAAGAATCCCTTGTCAACCCAGTTTTTACAACTCGAGCGTTACATAAGTGAATTTAAACGAAGTACAAAACAAAAGTAGGTAAACCTACTTATGTTAATATTTTATCTTATTTAATGATTTGATTATTATAAATTTCATAACACAGTTCATGTTTGTTAGATGAACTTTTAATTTCAAAATAGCTGTTTTTTTAAATGTTGTTCAAATTTTTTGTTTGCATTTTTCTAATATATGAGTATGAATCCAAAAAATGGATTTCAATAAAAAAATCACTCTTGTAACTGATACCGATGTAACGACATTCATTATCTTATACTTAGACTTCTACAATTTTTCGTACTTAATATGTAAAAATGATATGGTTCGATCTAAATGATATCGCAAAATTACTCTAACGTCAGGCAATTATATATGCTTAACGCCCAGACACCCAGGCATGTAAAGTCACCTTGTAACCGACAAGGTTAAGTTGAATGAACAACAAAAAACGAGCGAATGGATGCGCGCATTGGAATACCTAACGTGGCCCTATAAGGACAATAAGGAATATGTAGCAAAATATCCTAATTCCCAAGATAAATTTAGATGTCATGTTCAAAGTGAAACCTAAACCGCGTTAAATAAAAATTTCAGGTAAGGTTAACAGTAGAAGTTGGAGAGGTGGACGACGTCGACGTTACAGAGGACGTTGAAGACGAAGAACGAGAGTTCTTTTTAAAATGAGTGTCAAAATGCTTAACCATGTGATCTTTTCTAATAAAACCCTTCCCGCAGTGGTCGCAGGCAAACGGCTTGCAGCCGGAATGCAGGCACATGTGCCGGCGCAGATCGGTCTTGTGATTGAATGACTTAGGACATTCGCTGCACTTAAAGGGCTTGTTATCTGTATGTTTGAAGTAATGCCCTTCATAAGAGACGTCATCCGAGAATCGTTTGCCGCATCGGTCACATTTAAACGGCTTTGCCCCTGAATGGAAAGTCTTATTATGCTGCGTAAGGTAGCATGCTTTGTTAAACAACTTATCACATTCGTAGCATTTGTGAACCGTATTTGGAGCTGACTTTTTTAACTGATTGCGCTCCATGAGTGGTGAACTGGGCACCGTGGAGGTGACAGCTGACGGCGACGTCACTGTCGACGACGACGAAGTCGAAGACACGGCACTACGACTCTCGAACTCCGCCTTCGCACTTTCAGGACTAGCGGGGGATTTCATCTGAGATCCATAATTTTCTTTGTTTGCATAATCCATGATATCCTCTATCTCTAAAATTTGAAAAACACTAGAGTCTGTTCGATGAATATCGTCTTCTCGTTTTATAGTCTTCCCACCTACCGCGTAACCATAAGGGTATAACTTGACATGTTCCGGACTATAAGTTACTAAGCTTTCTTCTTTTAAACTCTTAGGTGAAATACCCATGTCGTAGTCTATACTCTGTCCAATTGCAGTATTGCCGTATTGGAGCGGCGAGTGAACTGGATCAACAATGATGTAGCCGGCGGTAGACTCGTCGGCGACTACTTGACCCCCCACGTTAGGCTGTGTGATGTAATTGGAAACATAGACGCTGAAGCTTTGGGTCTGGAGTTGTGCAAAGCTTGGCAAGCGTCCGCCAGTAGACTGGCTCGATGTTTCCTGTTCCATAACATCGACTTCTTCTGGTGCGTTATCACCAAAAGTAGCCGGGCTGGCTATAGGCAGATTGTTGATAGCCATATCCATAACGTGGGGGGCCATCCCGTTTGGGTAACTCGGTGCTATATTCTGCTGAAAATTCTGACCCAAATATAATGGGGTGTGCGTGGGGTCCGGCACCGAAGTTCCCAAAGGATCCGTAGACCTCGGACTGTACGGGTTGACACCCAAGTGGCTGAACGGCGGCAGGGTGTGCGGCGTAAGCGCCGGCGTACTCTGTGTTAGGGCTGGAGTTGAAATATTGCTGGTTGACACTGATAGCAGGCCCCTCATATGGTGATTTTGAGAAACAGAGGGACCTGCCTCCCCGTTTGGGGGATTCCCAGCCGTTGAAAGTGCTTTAGATCCCTGATGACTACTGTCATTTGGTATCCCTAACCCAGGTGGTTGACTACCTATATTGAGCGGATGAGAACCAACTTGGTGCTGCAAAGGGTGATTAGCTAAAGGATTATTACTGTAATTATTATCTAAATTACCCTGTTGTAGATGTGTGTACGGTGACTTGGATTGCATAGCGGCGACACGGTGTGACGCGTAGGGCGACTGAAGGGAAGCATCGTCCACGCCGCGTGCGTCATCGGAGGGTACCGGACTTTGTGTGTTAGAATCGGCGTTCTGCTGCTGACCCCGGCCCGGTATAGGATCGCGGCTCGGATGGTGGTGGCTAGAGATCGGCATAGTGGCTGGGTCGGGGTGGCCGGATGACCTCACAGCGTTCTTATGCAAAGTAGTGTTGTAATGCCTTTTCAAATGTCCCGAACTAGTAAACCACTTGTTACAAGCTGTGCAGTTGTAAGTCTTCGGCCTTCTTGCTTCATTTGATTTCCAATTGGCTCCTTTTCCCCCAATAGACGGTAATGTCGAAGATGTTGGATTTGAAGTCTGAGAATTAGATATTTGCGGAGGCGCCGGTGAATCATAAGGACGATACGGTGGTTTCATATCGGTGGAGGATGGGGCGCTTGGGCCTGTGTATTCTGTGAGAGGCGGCATCTGGACTCCTGGATAAATTTTTTGTTCAACGTGCAAAAATGGTTTCTGATCATGATGAACTCCGAGAAATTTTTCTTGTGAATAAGGAAATTTTTGATCGGGGTGAAACATTTTGGTTTCTGAAGAATATGGCTTTTGTTCTGAAAACATTTTCTGTTCCTTGAAGAGAGCTACCTCGCCATTGAGCTGCGGGTTTGAATACAGCTTCTGAGCCTCCCAAGGCATCATCGGGACCGTGCGGCTGTTTACTTCACGTCCTTGTGACTGCGCTTCCTCGTACGCGCTGTTTGGCGTTTCGCCTTCATTTCCTTGATACACAACTTTCTGAGAATCTAAGTCTAATATATCAGACGACTCTTCTTGTTCCTCTTTGATTTTAATGTTATCATTTTGATATCCTGAGTTGTTATATTGTTTACCGGAAAACTGTTGAAATGGCATCGAAGCGGAAGATTGTGTGGGGGCTCCACCGGCGTGGGCACTGCTGCAGTGCTCGTTGAGTTGCACCGCCGAGTCACACACGAAGCCACACTTGTCGCATTGGTTCGGCGACGGTGAAGGTGTCGGCTGGTTCAGAGGTTGCCCGTACAGTGGACTGGATGATGAGACTCGTGATGTACGTTCTTGCATACTATATGGATGGAAACGGTTCGGCTTATGATGATGATATTCCTGTGTATATTGAGATTGCTCCCAATTGATCTGATCAGAGTGTTGATTCTGCGAGAAAGCCGAGTGAGAGTAGCTGTTACCGAACTGCGCGGCCGGCGAGAAGGTGGTCTGGTCGGGGTTCTGGTAGGGCGAGGGTGCGCTGTGGTAGCTCTGTGGCGTGGCCGGGTGCGGGAACTGCGAGGTGTCCGGCGTGGCGCGCTGTTGGAACTCGGGGCTGGGTTTGGTGATCATGTTGTCGCTGGAGTCGGCTGGAGCCGACACCGTTGTTTCTATCTTTACTTTGCCACCATTATTGTTCTCTGTATCATTTTGTGAGTTTTGCGTGCCCCACTTCACGTACAAGTTTTCTTTGTGGTATTGCAAATGCACTTCCAACGAGTCGACGGAATCCAAGTAGAGATCGCAAACCTTACAATGATAGTCTCTCGACGATAAAGTCGACGATACGGCACTGCTGTTATCCATTTAAATCATCAATCCAACGGAGAGCGCCGCCTCCTCCAACGAAAAAAAAATAAAAAACGTCACTTCTCGTCTCGACGTACATGTAGTCCTCGCTGAGTCAGGCGCTACAGGTTAGATTCATGATCGCGGCCGGCGCGTTTCCCCCGCAACTCAACTTTATACAATGTTAATGTTTCCCGACAAAGTTTTTCGCGGCATTTCCGCGCGCTTTATCACGACAAACCACGTGCGCCGCAGTCGCCGGTGCCGGAGCAGTCTGCACTGCGCGCCGCTCCGCCTGCGTCCGTCTCGATACCGCACTACCGGACCACTGACCACCACACTTTACTTAAGTTTATAGTTCTCGAACTAATGTTCTTAAAAATGTCTTGTACTTTGATAATCACAGAATTGTTATTGGCAAAAACTTGGCACTTGTTTGTTACCGCGGCGGATAGTTTGTGCGATGCGATAAGTGCAGTGCGCGAGCGGTCTTGTTCATCCGGGTATGAACGCTGCGGACGTTTACTAGAGAGCGACTGACAGCCTTCCCGAAGTCGCCTTCGGGGGCATGACTTCAATAACAATTCGCAACGTCGTCCCCCACCGAGACGTGCGTGCGAGCGAGCGAGAGCGTCGCACGGTGATGAAGTTATCGCTCCTGCGTCCTCTTGTGTATCCTTGGTGCGAGAGAGACGGCTACTGCGGGGGTCAGCGCGGCGCGGGGGACGAAGCTGGTCCTACTCTTTCTCAAAATTGAAATGCCCGGTCGAAATGTCCGGTGATGCTGCGTCCGAGAAGGACAGCGATAGCACCCACCCTTACAATGCGGGCGGACGAAGCCCTGCGACGAAATTCTCTAAATTTTAAATCTCGTTTTATTTTATGTAAGAAATGTGACTTAGAAACGATGTTAAAATAATACCAGTACCTAATTAAATAAGTATTTAAACCTAAGTTATTCTGACAACATTGTTATTTATTGCAGGCAGTGCAAGTCACCTTCAAATTTAAATATTTTTAACCTTTTTATCATTCGGCAAATAATAAAAACAACTTGAGCGAAAACCCACTTAATGCTACCACCAATCTACCTACAACTGTATGACGAGTTAAGGTAGGTAATTTCCTTGTTTGGAGTCAATAACCGAAGAATAAATAGGATATAATGAACTTTTGGTTGTACGTACGTAGATAGATGCATTTAAAAAACATTGATTTAAAAATGCTACGTCGAGAAATGACTAGGTAGTTTGGTCAGTTCCGAGAGATGTATTTTCTAATCACTCCAAGAGGCGGTGTTCCGGGGGCCGATCGCACAAATAGGTAGGTAGGTACCTACTTAATCGATATCGAAAATTTCGTGCGACTGTTCTTTTTCGAAGTATCTTTAAATCTATTACAAATTATTGACATCGACTTAACCGGATGATGTGCTAAGTTCTAATCCTGCACCCTGCTACAAAATTATCTAGAGAGGTTTCCCATACTTATCTACCTAGTGACCGATCTATACTATGACACTACATTCATCATCTCCCTGCCCTTATCCCACTATGACACTACATTAAAAATATTAATTTATTTTAACCTGTTTTGTATTGATTTCCTGATATCATATTCTCACTTAGAATTTTGATATATAGGTATTTTATGATTACATAATGTACGAAAAACAACAATATTGCGATTAGTAAAAAAAATTAGGAAGGCGATTCCAGAAAAAATGGATCCAATTGAACGGCCGAGCGCTGCGCAACGCACCGAAATTTTTGCATCGTGGACGCAAAGAGGCGCGGTCAGAAAGGGGAAGCGAGGAAGATTTCTAATTTTCTTCTAAATGGCTGTTTATCTTCTACGCTTACATTATTTCGAACATTAAATGCGCGAGTATGTAGTACAGCGGGGTGGAGGTAAAGCGAGCACGCGACAGCAGGCGTCGTTTAGCTGGAGAGTGCTGGACACACGCCGTCCATGCAAACTATGAGGGGGAGAGCATCGATTTTCTCGGACTGTGCCGATAACTTCCTTCGCAGGAACACGGCTTTCCCCATTCCTGTTTCACACTTGTTCTCTTCGTTTTGAGTTTTATTATACTTAAAGTTCGATGCGGTATCTAGTTGTATTTTGTATGTTGAAGTAGGTATATTTACCAAGCTAAGTATAAGTAATAGGTATAAATTTCGTATGTTTTGTAAATTTAGGTTTTTTTTTTTTTTAAACAACTTTCTTTTTTTTCACTGCATGTTATTACTATAAATTCAAAATTATTAACAAACTAAGTACACATTTGCCTGTTTATTAAATAGGGAAACAACCGTAAAAAAACAAATAGCGCTATGAAGAATTGCCCATAATTCTAAGATCAATAATTCCACACAAGCAATTACTAAATTTAATGCTAAACCTAACATTAACATTATTCGCAAAAACAACAATAGGTACCAAATGGTAGAAAGTAAGTGTTACTTAATGAATACCAAGCGGACCTACTAAACGGTTAATCCCTGCTCGCGAACAGTATCATTCATAACATTTTATGAGGGACGAAGGCAATAAACACACGGCTGACAAACAAACTTGGGAATCGACAACTTTCTCGCGAAAACGCGGAGAGCGCGCGACTTGCAGCGGCTAGCGGATTACATTATTATTACGTTTTGAATATAACAAAGCCACGTATCATAAGAATGATGAGGTTTTTAAGTACCTACTTAGTGTAGGTATTTTATTTGTTCCTTATTAAATAAGCTTTTCAACCATAAAGGTTTTAAGTTTAAATGCGTGGATGGATTGGTACTTCCACTTTCGATCCGTAGGTCGTGGGATCAAATCCAGTCGTTCATCAATAGACTTTTCATGTCGAAAAGTTTATATGCGCTTTAACACGAGCTTTAAACAGTGAAGTAAAACATCGTGAGGAAACCCGCAGCTAGTCAGCCCCACACGCACTGACCATTGTCTATCCTGTGGATATGGCTGGCTAAGCTGAGAGGATGGTTTAGGTGCTGGACAAGCCTATTCCATCTCAACAATGTCCCAGACACTACAGTGACCGCAAAGATTTCCTCCTGACACTTTATAAAATTATCTAGTATCTAATAACTAACACTCATCTCATCTCATGGTATAGTAGGTACTTATCTCTCGAATGGATGACTGATTTGAACTTAGTTTAAAGAATAAAAAAACTAGTGTACACTTTGTTCGTGGATATCAAACAAGCATTCCTAAGTTAATAGCTCGTATCGTACCCCTTAATTTTAGGGTTTAATTTCGGCTTGGAACAAATGTTTAAGTTCAAAACTTTCGGATTCCAGAGAGACTAGAATAGTATGAATTATGATTGATTTGAGTTCCGTTCCGTTCCTTCGTATAAGCAAGTGGCCAACTCTGGTGAACGGAGTGATTGCTACACAGCAATAATTATTATTTGAAAGTTTTTTTTTTCATTTTAACAAAACAAAAGGTGTGTTTTAACCATGTTTATGTGTAACTTTGTCATGTCTGAGGCAACGTAGGTACTGACGGAAGAACCAGTTTCGATTATTATTTTAAATTTAAAACTTGTTCTCGCTCATTCATTATTATCACACTTTCTAATAAAGTCTAATTTATACTAAAAAAAAAATAATCTCGATAATGAAAAGGATTCTGATTTGTTATACACTTATTTACCCTAGCCTAGAGGCTTTAGATATATACCTATCTCTCTATCTCTATCTATATTACAAAATATACGTAGGCTAAAATGATCAAACATTTACAGAAACTAAATTAATACATACATTATTTACATTTATAGAGTAAAATATACCTACGTAAGCTCAGATAATAGAAAATAATAGAAAATCTTTATTTGGTACAAATACAGTAAGATAAAAGATAAAAGTTGTGAACGCTATCACTGCTACCATACACTTACCCCTGTCTACGCCGAGATTACGATAAGTATCTGGAGTTGGTATCAATCTGTTTCAATTGGATGGATACATCAATTAGGTAGGTATAAATAACACAAATATTTTTGATGAGGAAACTTTATTCTGAAACTTATTTTTTGCACTAGAATCAACGTAGATCAGTTTATCTATCGTTCGATCGTTTACATCGATCTTTAGATAGATCAACTGGTTATAATTTATTTTGTATCTTTACGTGATTCATAAAATAGATCAGTACAGTCACATAAAAATATAGTCTAGATACTTATCCAGGTTATCCACGTGAGCGATACTGTTGTCAAGTAAGTCCGTTTTAAGTAAGTAAATAATACTTAGGATAAATCTGAGTAAACCGACAAGTTTAGTAATTTAAATATTTTTGAGCTAAAACCTCAAAAAAATAAATTACACCTTTTATTATACAAAAGATGCTAGATAACATTGTTTTTGTCTTTGCTGCAGCTTATTGCAATATTCTACACAATGGAGTTAATTTGTGAAAAGCTTATCTTTTACAAGAAATGATTTAAAGCATTTAAACGCTGGCACTGGTTTTCGGAACAAAGGTGTTAAAATACTTGTATAAGAATTAACTTTATAAAGTTTTCTTGTTTCATTAGTACGTATTCATAAACAAGTAAAGTCGGCACTCGGCAGTAACAAATGTTGATTAACCATCTTAGTCATTTAAGTATATGATAAGCCGTATGTTTTTCAGAAAATTCTCACCTAGGTAGGTATATATTATATCACCAATATTTACTTCGTAATTTTTTATATACTTACTTACTAATATTTTACATCCAGAGTAAATTGTAATGCAAAACTTAGGTAGGTACCTACTAAGACACTGAGAACTTCCAAACACTCCAAATCTTTTGAGAAGTAGGTAGATTCTCCCCTATCAACAATAACCCTATGGTGCCAAATCGTTGTTATTATTATTTAGATATTGTTAAAAGCAATCTCTGTAGGTACTTACTTCTGCGAAGTAACAAATTCGATGTTTACAACTTTGGGTATTTTTGTTTGCACTTTGCAATTACATACGGTAACTTTATAGTAACGACTTCTAACTGTTTTCACTACTTTGATTATTTGTAACAACTTAAAATAATATAAAATTACAAAGAGTAACTTGTAGAAAATTCAACACAAAACTTGCAAGGCAACAAAACAATTTTTTAATTGTTTACCAACGATTATCACGGCAAAAAGTTGCGATCGGATTTTGCTCATTATCAATAAGTTGTTCAACAAAAGCTAACTCAAAAGCTAACTGCTGGTTGGATGCACCATTTGGCCTTGACATGAACAAATGCCCTAAACCACGGACCCAGCCATTCACTATCACTTTGTTCTTCAGTATACTACACCAAGTGCAACCGACACCAATTTTTACAAACTTTACCACTGTACATCACCCTTCAAATAATGAACAAAATATGCATACTTTATTCAAGGACAGAAAACTGGTTCACCAGTAATCCCCAAGTATGATAGAGCAGACCTTTAAGCATTCAAGGTCCTCTGAAGATATCGAGAATTCATTGACGACCTCTGTGGCGCAGTGGGCGAAAGCCTGCTTGGGACGCGGAGGTTACGTTTTCGATCCCCGACACGGGACAATAATGTTTGGATGAACTTTAAATATTTGTCTTGAATATTGGTGTTTTCATGTAGGTAGGTATAAAATGTACCAAGTTACCTATACATTTAAAACAGATTTATTACCTACTTAGGTACCTGATTACCTACCACTTACAAGCAAAACGTCTTCAAACAGTTAACCCCAAGCCAAGCTAACTTAATGCTTAGTTTTGGGATTACAAGACGCGCTGTGAAATTTCCAAGGATATTTTATTGTAGGTATACAACTACAAGTAATTTAATTAATTATTAATACCTATTATTATAATGTGAAAGATTTCAAGACAACCGATTTAATAATGCAGTATGCACTCATAAAAGGCCAAGTTAGTGCATGACGAATCAGCGGAATCATAAATTAACGTTGAATTACAAATCATTATAATTAGTCTGAAATCAAATTTTACTCGTAGGTTAAGCTTAAACCTAGTGATTATGCTAACAGTCGTCTAGGATACCTAGGTATTTAATATGATCTTAGGGTTCCGTACCTACTATTTAAAAAAAAACAAAAATTATTTTTCCGTGCATACAAGACGACCTACAAGAATTTGCTGTGATAATAAATACTTAAATAGCTTTTGCTAGTTTTTAATATGACTATTATGCTATTCCAAGTAATGAATAACCGGTTCTGCCGATAAGACAGATACTGTGAATATTTGTGTAGTAAACCCAAATATTCAGTCATATTCACAAACTTAATTAGGTATATTTCTATAATAAAAAAAACAATAGCTAAATATTAAAGTTATTATTGTAGGTTACTAAGTGTGTTACTTCTTTAGTATCTTTTTAATCTAAGTATTGTATAATGATTAAGTATCTATGTCTGAGTGCATGTATAAATTTTAATCACAAAAATATGTGAATCGCGTAGTTATTTAAAAATTTAAAATTCTTGCGATGCTTGAAACTTAAAACATTGGTAATACCAATTTTGTTTGAAAACAGCTAAACATCCTAAAAAGGATACTACCTATTTTACTCGAATCCAATAACAAGTTTGTGGGTTATCTGTTTTAGATAAAGGACCATAGCTATCAAATAATAACTGCACTTGACCGTTTTTTGCAGTAACTATGCGGACGTGTGCACACGAGCGCTGCAAATAAAAAAGTAATTAGTTCTCTTAGTCAGTTCTCCGATTTGACTTTAAGGCTGAGGTCACATTGAAGGATTCGTCGAACGCTCCTGTTTTTAGACTTAGCTGGACGTAGACCTGTTATTATATTGCAATCATTCAACGTCATTGTTGTGTCTGAAGCATTGAGAGTTCATATCATCTTGCACAATGAACTATGGTATTTTTTGGGTACCTTCACAAACCTAGCTTCAGATTGTAATAAAAAAAAGACACTTAAAACACGACGTCATACTCTGTTGTGTTATGGTAACCAGATGACTAATATTTTTCAATTGTAAGTAAGTACCTACTTAAATACTTACCAACTAAAATAATCATCACAATTTTAATAAGTAAGTACTAAGTTATTCAAACAAAGTTTTATATCAGAAACAAAAAATACCTACACTACTTAAAAACTAATTTAATTAAAATGAACTCTGTATTCTAACCTAGTATTACCTAAAGATAGAATACAGAGTTCAGGTCACTGGCCGCAGGTAGGGTGCCCAAAAGGCTGGCAGCGTTACCTCGTTGAATGGCTAAACTTATCCTTTGTCCGTGGTAAGCACCAGCCATTTGGTCATTGGTTTCGTCTATGAACCTCTTTGAAATTTCCCGGTAAAGAAGCCACGCCACTGGGCCCCACGAACCAAGCGTTTCTACGCCAAAAGGCAGAAATATGTAACCATCTCCGATGGATGCATATTTCCGCCTTTTCAAGCTTTCTGCTGCAGCCGCCGCCGCACCTGCGACCCTGGATGTCGCCGATAAATCAGAGCTCGCCAGTGTGTCCACGCAGGTGGCATCCCACACCAACGGTCTCCCACGGCTCCAAGGAATCAAAGACATACCGTCAGGCCGCTTACCATCATCACGTGCGATACCGTTCGGCACTAAAATGGCCGGCACGTTTATGGTGGCGAGGGCTCGACGGATTATGTCATTGAGGCTGGCACAGCGCCGACAGGAGAGGCCGTGATGACCTTGACGGTCGACTGCGCTACCACAGTGGCACTGATGGGGCTCGTTGGTCGTGGCTCCAATACGCAGGCTTAGACCCCGTTCACACGGCATTGTCCTGCACGTTTTTTCACGTATTCGTTTTTTAACGTATATATAGTGGCCATACAACGTACATATATCCATTCACACGACGATTGTACTGCAAAAAAACGTGTTCGCAGTGGCACATGGTATAGGTTTGTTTCCTTCACTTTTCTGCGGCTATTCGTTTTTTACACGAATGATAATTTACCGTGTGAAGACCTGGGTGATTGTACGTTAAAAAACGAATACGTGAAAAAACGTGCAGGACAATGCCGTGTGAACAGGGTCTTACGGCTAAAGAAAACGTTATATTGTCCAAAAGGGTTCCAAAATTTACGGATGGTAAGCCAGAAACCAGATTCTCTAGTTCCAGAGGCAATTAGACGAGCTTTGTCAGTCAGATTTGCAGCAGAATCCAAAAGATCTTGCTGCAACTTCTTACAGACAGGCTCGTCCCAATGCCTCTGTAGTTGTAGTTTTTCGGGAATCGATTCGGCTGGACAAACCATAGTCCATGCATTCTTGGCCTATCCTCCACAGCATTAATTTTTATATTAACCAAAGAAGCATTTACTATTTTGGAAAAAAGGGCCGAAGTGCTATGCACAGAGGACAAGAACGCTGGAAGAGACACACTAGAAGTTTTGCAAATGCCTAGTCCACCAAACCTTATGGGTAGAGTGGCCTTACACCAGGAAACATCTGACAGAGGACAATTTAGAATTTTAACCAGAACATCTTTTAACACATTGTCCAAATTTGATAGAAGGTCATTAAACATCCAAAGAGGGCTGCATCTAAGAACATAGGTGAGCTGAGGCACAAATAGACAAAACCAAATGATGTGAAAAGCTATAATATGACTGTGAATTTTAGATAAACGTTCAGAATATTCATCGAATTTCGCACGCCGCTCTGTGATGAACGATGGAAACGATTCATCTAGAATTGGGGCACCTGAGACGTAAATTTTGTTTTGTGATAATTTGTTTTATAATACCAACTCACAATATTGAAGATAAAAAAACACTCAGGCCTGGAAGAAATAGGTACTTATCAGCAGAATTTAATGATTATATTCTTTTTGATACAAACATTTATCCTGTGGCGAGGATCGAAGTGAATCGAACCCGCAACCTCCGCGTCTCAGGTAGCAAGCAATATTGTTTTACCGTTATGTAGACGTCAACAAGCTTTATTAGTGCTTATGATTACGCTGTACGAAAATTAGGTGTTCTCGCTTTATTATTATAGGTAGTTTAGCGGCAATCAAACGATGGTGTTGGTCGAAACTTCTCTTGGCCTAAACTGGTACTTAGATGAAAACACAGGAGTTCATAAGAGATTAGTACTTTACCACGAAACTACTGCCAAAACTGTAAAAAACGTAAAAATAGAAATTTTGAATAAATAGACTGAGATTCCATTGATTTGGTTGGAAGAATTTGGTGAAACAAATCCGCCATCTTTAGAAACTGATGATGCATTCAAATTGTGCGACGTTGCCAAATCTACGATGCACCTAAAAAACACATCTAGCAACGTCGCACTCACCCCCACGCACACATGCGCACGCGCAACAGGTGTATTATTTATACAATCGGACGCACACTATCACCCATTTCTAGGCTTCTAGAGTAGTAACTGTTAGATATTCTTTGACTCGACTGCAGAGGATTTCCAAGAAACACCCACACATAGAAAATGTGCGTTGAAAAAATCACTTCTCGTTTACAGTATGGCGCCGATGAAGGTAACAATGATGCGCCGGCGCACCTCATTGGCCGCTTCACTAAGCCGCGTTGCAATTTAGTATTGAAAAATTGTATTAACATTTCTAAAGTGTGTTCGGTTTACTCTTAGGCACATTGAATGTAGGTAATTCTTTACAATTTTACAATTACTAATAATTTTTAATAATCTCAAAAACTACAAAAGTCAACAGTCAAAATATTTTATTCAATAAAATATTTTTTTCTGGCAGTGGTTTGGATCAGTTGAGCTACCTATAGACCGTTTGCAACGGTCCTTAGATGGCTCAACTGGTTCTATTTGTATTTTGTACAGTTATGATTAGTTTAGTTTCTGTAAATAAAGTATTTATGTCTTTTATTCAATAAAATCTTATAGAAGACCACTTAGACATGTCAGGTTCTTAAAGGGGATTCTATTGCCTGTTCCAACGCGATTCCCTACACCAGGGAAAGAAGCAGGCAAGAACCTGGTGATGTGGGCCTAGCATTTTTTTCAGTGGTCCAATAACTAAGTTGGAGCATGTTCAGTCCCAAGCGTTTTTGTCATCTAAATAATCTGATATTTTATAATAAGCTTTGTTTAAAAGATGACGTTTAATTTTCTTTTTAAATTTGTTAATTGATAAGTCTTGCAAATCACTTGGAACTTTGTTATAGAAGCGTACACATTGCCCTTTAAATGATTTCTTAAATTTTTCGAGCCTAATCGTGGGAACAGCGAGTTTATCCTTATTTCTAGTATTTACATTACGGTTATCACTATTTTTCTTAAATAATTTAATGTTTTTCCGTACATACATCAGGTTTTCATAATATATAAACTGGCTAGGCACAGTCATTATAAATATTTCTTTAAACTTATTTCTAAGTGACTCTCTGGGACCCATACAATAAATTGCTCGAACAGCCCTCTTCTGCAACACAAACACGGTGTTAATGTCTGCAGCACACCCCCACAACAGAATGCCGTAAGACATAATGCTGTGAAAGTAGCTGAAGTAGACTAGTCTAGCAGTATCTATATCTACGTCTGTGTATAGACGTATTTTTTTCACTGCGTATGCTGCAGAACTAAGTCTCTTCGACACTCCATCTATATGTGGACCCCATTGAAGCTTACTATCTAAAGTTATGCCTAAGAATGTAGTGATGTCCACGAGATCTATTTGTTCGTTTTTTATTAATATGTGACTCCTTACTTGTTTAACATTTGGTAGTATAAATCGTATGCATTTAGTTTTTTTCTCATTAAGTAATAAATTGTTAACATTGAACCATTCTACAACCATAGAGATAGCATTGTTTACTTCGTCAAAGTTAACCTGTTGTCTTTTCAACCTGAATAGAATAGAAGTGAAGTGTCATCTGCAAACAGTACAATCTCATGATTGTTTTCAATTATTTTAGGTAAATCATTTATATAAATTAAAAACAGAAATGGACCTAATATTGATCCCTGTGGTACACCCATTGTTACCACCGACCCTGGGGAACATATACCATTTACGTCAACTCTCTGTAATCTTTGCCTCTAACAATAGGCATAGTTATAGGCATAGATTTACACGACGACCAATCACGTGGGATTATTTTTCTTCCTATTAGCTCGCTTCAAGAAATGAAGTATAGGTAGGTTAGGTAGTCTATTAAAAATAATTAGCTACACGAATATCTGGGGTATTTTCGATTGGTTTGAAATTCGGTCTAAAGATAAGTATTTTTTCATGTTTTCTTAAAACTACCTTCGAAGCGGGTGCGAGAGATTCTTCTAGTTGAAATTGGAATTTTTTAAGTTCTTAACAGTAATTTCGATTTGCAAGTGTAGGTTTTCCAAATCTGGAAAGCAATTTATCATACCATATCCTAATGACATTGAATGAACTACTTTTCGCATTATATTTGATTTGACATACCTATAGTGGAATATCTTGTTGTATCTTATAACTAATATGTAATACCTACCTAATATCTTATATCTTAATATTAAGGACACCACACACAGCAGCTATAATATGAAGATATATCTTATAGCACGATATATCTCAATACATCTTTCTATAGAAATCGTCAGGAGACCACACACAGCAGCTATAATATATATTTTCATATCTTCGTATCTTAAGATACTGAGCTATACGAAAATATATATCTCAGTATATCTCAATATATTTCAGTATATTTTACTTCGTACAGGATGTTCAAAAATTTGATGATTATTTTATACTTTTATTTCATTCTTACCCAAAGCACAAAGCAAGGTCGTTCTTCGGAAGAACATGTGAGAATTATTGCTTACACTGCTGTCCCCATCCAGAGCCTCCGAAGAGCGGACGTGTCGTGAAATCATGGATAATTAATATAAGTAATTAATACTTGCACATAGAAAGTTAATCCTCTTAAGACTCAAGCTATAGTTCTGGGCAGTTCCCGTACAATATCTAAAATTAACTGGCTATCATTACCTAAAATAGAATTTGATAATGTTGTTGTTCCTTTTTCTAACAATGTTAGAAACTTAGGAGTGGTTATGGACAGCTGTATGTCCTGGAAGCCGCAGCTTGGTTCAGTGAGCCGAAGGTTGTTTGCTTCTTTTAGTTCACTTCGAAGGTTGCGTAACTTGAGAGATGATGATGATAGTAATCTACTATTCCTAGGGCAGGAAAGTATTATTTATTTTCCCTAGGGACGGATAATGTTGCTTTGAACCCATGATCCGGCAACTTCGTGCGTACTTTCCGTGTATGAGTATGAATAAATAAGAACACCTTTTATAACACTTTAGCTGGAGAGCGCGTCAATCGTGGGTGCATTTCTGTTTTTACCCACAGTTTCTTCCCAAAAGCACAAAGTAATAATAATTTTTGCCGTTTATACCCACTGCTATTTTTCATTTTCGTTCATTTTCACTCAGAACAAAAATGACTTAAGTAACAAAATACGGCAAAAATGTTCAGTTGAAATAAAAAATGATGGCATTTTAAAATGTTTTAATCAAATAACAACATAAATAATTATACAGTAAAATATACACATAAATATTATATACATATATATATCACAAAAACTAACGAAAAATATTATAGATGTTTTATAAAAATGTGTATTTAAATATAATTGTTCAAAACTGGTAGCCGTAGGCAGGTAAGTAAGTAATTTTAAACATTTAACTGTCAAAGTTTTGTAATTTTATCTACAAATTGTTTGTCTGACTGTATAAAATCAATTATTTTGATTGCGGGTAGAAAATAAAACACATTTTGGGTATAAACGACAAAAAAAAATCATATTTTTTGAAGTTGGTTGAAAAACCGACATAATTTGGGGAGAAACAAAAAAAAAGGTGAGTGGGTAGAACATGTGGGTAAAAACAGAAATATACCCAATCAAATGGCGTATGTCAATGAAATGGACTGGACGTATCTAGGGGGGGGGGTCCAGGGGGACCGAACTACTACTTTTAACTAAAAAAACATTTGCTCGCTTTGCTCTTGTCGTTTTTACCAGAATAAAAACCGGCCCTCAATAAAACAAAGTGACACAATGCTTTTATCTTCCAAAAATTATGTTTATAAGTCAAAAGAAAATTTGCTCGCTCTGCTCGCGTCTTTTTTTGCAGAATAAGAGAACCGAATGAATACGCTGCTTTTAACTAAAAATATTTTGCTCGCTCCGCTCGCGCCATTTCTACAAGTAATAGGAGAAAAAAGAGGCGAGAGGGGGGGGGGACTTTGATGCCTCGGACCCCCCCCCCTTAGGAAAGCTATAGCTACGTCCGTGCAAAAGATATATTACAGCAGATATCTGTTCTGTGTGTGATAGCTTACGATAATATACAGCTATATATCCCGGGATGTAATATACCGTAATATATATTATAGCTGCTGTGTGTGAAGTCCTTTATTTTCAAATCATTAATGACTTGCCTTGTATAACCTCCAATGTTATAGTTATGGCCAATAAATAAAAATCTGAATCTGAAATCAAACTGGGGTCGCTTTAGATCTTTTGTTTTCAAGAAATAAAACGAACTTTCTCAGTAGGTTAACTAAATTATCGTTACCTACAATGTACAAAACCAACAAATTACATTAAACAGCAAGTGTTTATTTGTATGAAAAATCGTAGTTATGTCTCTAATGTAAAATAAATAAAATATAAAAATTCTATAAGCAAACATAATATTATACTACCACCGGCCACTAGCCATCGACTTGAATTGCACTTGACCAAAAAAATTACCTACTTTCCTATCCTACCCATATCGAAATAGTTTTTTAAAAACGATCTAAGTAATAATGTTTTCCTGAGATCGTTTCCTCTTCAATATTTTCATAAATAATTACAGGTTTCCGTTACTATACCTACTAGCTAAAACAACTCCGTGTAGGTATTAAAATTTAATTATTTTTTTAATACACAGAAATAGCTTGATACCAGTGTAACATTTAGAAGAAATTAAATATAATTTTTAATAAGAGAAACACGCGAGGGATGCAGCTATCCGAGGGGATGATAGGGGTGAGCAGGAATGCGGGTGTTATAAAAACGATAATACAGTTAGAGACGCGGCGGACAACCGGTTTCTATCAACCCAAGAACACTGTTATGCCAACTTTGGTCTCAATTAAACAACTAAGTACATCTTTTAAGACAGAATTAGATCAAGAATTTTTTTTTATGAATTTTAAGGCTATCCTGTAAATTTAGGTGTACTGCCTACGAGCTGATAGAATAATGAATCTACAAGCCTCGTAAAAATAAAAAACAATCTCCTACAAGCGGAATATTCTAACAATTTGCAAGGGAATATTAATGAGAGAGGATAAGGTTCCGAAGCGTTTTACTTTTAAATACGATATGTGTTAAATTTGAACAGATCTCCCTAAGGGTGGCCGGTCATCAATTTGGGTAACCGAGGCGTGCGGGCGGCGGGGAGCTCAGCCTCGTCTAACCCCTTATTTTACATTTCACACTCAGGGAAAATCGTTAGAGAAATCTGCGTAGCGTGCATGTCCGAGACATACACGCACACAGGCGAGCGGCGTCCGAGCTCCCCCCACCTCTCCTCGCCTCGAGCCCCCGCGCCCGCGCCTCACCACCCACATCCACCCTTCTATTATATCGACGAAACTTCAAGAAATCCTCTTATACGCACATGTGTACCTACTCACATATGTAAATCAAAATTATACATTCAATTTCTTCTCATCGAATCTATCGGACAGTATTCCTATAAAATTACCTATATACCGACAGATAGGCACCTATATCCACTGTGCTTTATATAAGTTACACCTACATTATTGCTAGCATCCTTCTGCATGATGAAGAAATTACTTTTCTATTTTCAAGTTTTCCTTTGTTTTTTGGTGAATCTACAAAGTAACTTTTCTATACAAAACAAATTGTTTAAGCAGGTAGGTACCTAATCAGTAAGTATCTAATAGCTCGACCTAATTAGTTATCTGTGCTGGGAAATCTATCGATTATCTCAGCTTCAGTATACAAGCAAGGAACTGTTCCAATTTGTTGTAGGTATTACTTGGTTTTCATCTCGTTCCTTACAACAAGATAGGTGGAGCAGATTCGGGAGAATCAAACGAGGCTTCGTGTAATCTATTGGAAGGCTGTAGGTGTAGGGCGGTAGGTAAGCGAGTGGTCACATACATTATTACCGTACAATGTCACTATGCAAATGTATGTGGTAAGGCTTTGTGTGAACGCACTTACGCATACGAGGCGGCGGGAGCCTCCACATAATCCGCTCCCTGCCTCGCGCCCGGTAAAGATGGCTCTACGCATGTGAGCGTACACACGCGGCACTTTCTCTTGAAGCTCGCCACTGGCTTTTAAAGAGGGTGTCGGGTGCTTGGGGGGTTCCGAGCGGGTGACCACGGGGCGCGCTTCGTTCGCCAGCCTGCTTGCGCCAGCAGCCCAGCAAGCCCGGACAGGCATCGGCGTCGTCGCCGGCGCCCTAGCTCGCATAACCGGCCTAGTTCAAATCACACATTGCTTACAGGGACTCCAATAAACTTAAGACTCCCAAAGCCTAAATTATAAAACCGACCAAGTACGTGTGAGGCCACGCTCAATATAGGGTTTTACAGTTGCCCAATATGCCAAGGTAGGTAATTTATCGTGTTTTAATGTTTTTTTTTATTTAATTGGACAGTTACTGAAGTGAAATAATGTTCAATGTACTTTTTACAAGTCTTAGTGATCCGGTATTGCTCGTCTACGGTAGACGAGCAATACCTGTAAGGCCTACTAGGTAGTAGGTAGGTTATGGTGGTTTTCATTTTTTATGTATCTTTGAGTAGTAGTTCCTCGCATTAATTTGTTTTCAATACATTAAATAGGTTCATAATGACACAATTAGCTATTTCGTAGAAGAAGGTCGATGTTACAACTTACCCTGTGCCACAGATAAAATAATACTATGTACAGATGGTCCATCTAGAACATTAATTTCACTCCTGTTTTTCTTCGGGCTATTTTTTTGTGTTTGATTTTGCGGCGCCCCTAGCAGTGTTTAGGTCTTACCTACCTTTATAATATTAATAAAAAATTAATAAATAAAAATAAAAATAAAAAAGCTTTTATTTCCTTACTATCTAACTACATAACTTATGTTTCTTATTCTATGGTTCTAAAGTAAAGATCGCCTTGGCGATGAAAGCCTCCTCCATTACTTTCCACTTATCTCTATCCCTAGCGTCTCTGCTCCATGTGTTGCCTGCTAGTCCGACTATGTCATCACTCCATCGTTTATGCGGTCTTCCTTGCTTTCGCTTTTTATACGTTGGGTACCAGTTTGTCACCACTGTTGACCATTTGTCCTCTGCACTCCTCTGTATATGGCCGGCCCACTTCCACTTAAGCTGTAGAACTCTTCTTACTGCATCTTTGGCTTTAGTTTTTTTCCTTATGATATTATTTCTTATTTTGTCTTTTAATTTGTATCCACAATAGCTTCGTTCTAAGCCGTTCTGACATATTTTAATGCGTTTTAAGTTCTGGACAGTGAGGGGCCATGTTTGACAAGCATATGTAAGACAAGGAAGTAAGCACGTTTCCATCGCTTTAGTTTTGAGTGGAATGGGAATGTTACTTTTAAAAATCTCTTTCATGGACCAGTACTTATTCCATGTGTTTTTTGTTCGTCTTTCTATTTCCAGTTCTGTGCAGTTTTTAAAGGAAATTAGATGTCCTAAATATATATGTTTCTACATATTCGAGATTTCTTGATCGTAAAGTGATGGGTAAGATTTGCTTGTTGGTCATTATTTTTGTTTTATCTTTGTTGACATCTAGGCCGACTTTCAAACTTGCTTCACATAGCGTTTCTATCATGATTTGCATTTCCTCCGGGTCTTCTGAGAATAGTACTATGTCGTCCGCGAACCTCAAATTGGATAGATATCGACCGTGTATTTTAATACCCTTTGCTTCCCAATCTAGTGTTCTAAAAATTTTTTTCAAGCACCGCAATAAAAATCTTGGGTGAGAGTGGATCCCCTTGTTTCACACCTCTCTCAATTTTAAAGCTAGGTCCTGGTTTTTCTAACATGATTCTTGAGTTGCTATTTTCATAGATTACTTTGAGCAGATCGATGTAACCTTTGTTTAGGCCTTGTGATGCTAGTGCCTCCCAGATGCTCTTGTGTGAGATTGAGTCGAAATCGAATGCTTTGCTGTAGTCTATGAAGCAGAGATACAAGGGCAGATCATATTCTTTATATTTCTCAATTATAATTTTCAGTGTGTGAATGTGAATGTGAAAACCTTTATAATATTAGTGTAGATTAAACTTTTATGTAAGTGGATAGTTTATGAAAATGAATATATTAAAAACTTATTTTATCAAAATGTAATTATTAAACAGGCAAGTTTTTAGAATAAAATATACGGTGAGTAGACGTGAGTAAGTTGGTCACATTGGGTACCAAACCAAGTACAACTTAGGTAGAACTTAGGGTAAGTTACATACCCCAAGGACGGAGTAAGTTGTAACATCGGCCATATCTATAAATACTTATTTATATATATAATACTGGTCTTTCTTACCTTCAATCTTTGAAAGATCTATCCAACGACATCCCATATTTATTAGGTGTACGGTACGGAGTACCTAAGTAGACGTTAAAATTAAATTAATCCCATCTACACGAATCTACCTATTGTCATTGAAATAAAATTTTTTTACCTCTAGAAAAACATGCCCTAGATTAGGATTAGGAACGAAATTGTTGAACTTGAAGAGAACGTGTGGTGTGGCGCTGCGTCGTCGCGCCGAGACGCGACGACGACGCCGACGCGGCAAAGGGCAGTTCGTTTAATTGAGTGTACTCAGCGCCCTCGCCGAATGATACCTACTCCTCTTTTACCGAATACCTGTAATAGATGTTAATTAGAGCGCGCCCGCCCGCTCCCAGCTAAGAAAAAATAATAATTTGAACAGGTCGTAATTAGAGATGTTTACATAACTGTAAAACAAATATTTTCTTAATTTTTAATATTTTTTCCTCTTTTTCCTGCTGTAGGGTCGGGTTTAAGCATATTTATTTTCCTCGGGAGTTTCTCGAGGAAAATCTGAAATTACATCTGAAAAGCGGTGTCTACTGCGAAATGAGTAGCTATACGTAGGTGGTGGGTCACTGGGTCTTTTGTTTGAAGGAGAAGTCGGCGCGGCAGCGGCGCGACCGACGCCGACGGCGGCGCGGCGCGGTGCGGACCCGGGGCGGCCACGGTTCGTTTGAATCGAACGCACGTCCGGGCCCCGTCGGCGCCGGCCGCCCCCTCGGGGTGTGTAGTGGACTTTTCGCTCGGCTTGATATATATTTTCCATTCCTCCCGATGTAGGCTACTGCGGCTGTAGGTTCCGCTCCGCGGCGGTGTGTCGCTCGCATTTACATGTGAAGACCACCCCGCGCGCCGCTCCACTGACGATTCCGATCAAACTTAATTAAAACCCTCCATCGTGCCCCCTCCTTATTAAGAATAAACACATAGATTTTAACAAGCTACGTAAATCTTTGTGAAGTCCAGCAATATTTCCATATACTTTTTACTTAGATTTACCTACACATCAATATTCTTTTGTTAATTTAAATAGTACTGGTCACAATAATAGGAATAGCCGATTCAGCTTACTACTATTAGGTACTTACTTTATTTCATTTATTTAAGTAGATACTTATAAAAAGGTAATGTTGGTTTGTTTATTTGCTGGACGGAGATAATCTTCGGCCTAACTACTCAGCCGATTTTAAAAATTCTTTCACCGATGTGTAGAATGGACTCTCGGGATGGTTAGGTATAGGTTAGGTTAGGTATCTATATTTTATCCCGGTAGTTTCACTAGTGAAAGTAGCCCGTGCTAAGCCGGGACGTGATGCTAGTGATCATACAAAGGTTTTATTGATTCTGATTACAGATTACGTCTATTATGTAAAATGATCGTAGGCTATTAAGCCGCGCATTAAGCTGGACGCAAACACAAACGGCAAAAGCATCCCGAATAGGGAAAACGCATTATGCTTCGGCCACACTTGACAGCGAAGATTCATGTTCGCGTTGTCGCGATGTTTGATCCACGACGAAGTGCTTGGCCAGACTACAAAAAGCTTCGCGACGTCCCGCAATGTAAACCCTTTGAAATGAAATGAAAACTCTTTGATGTCCCGCATTTTACGGACAGCGGCGGCGCGAAGGGCTTTCGTATTCGCGAAGATGATTCGCGATAGGACGAATTATTGGCCAGACGTGTCGCGACAACGCAAATCTTCGCGTTATCGCGATATGTGTGGCCGCAGCATTAGTGCGAAAAACGTTGGTTAATAAATATTGAGGCTAGGTACCATGTGGCATTCATTCCAGGATTTTCTTGTCAGGTTCTAATGTTACCATTTATATCCGTTCAGTAGTTTTTACATAGGTAAATGCGAAACTAACTTCCATGGCGGCCGTGTTATTGTCATTATCATTTAAAACTATATCTTCATCACCGTTAAAAATAGTATCGCTTGAGAATCTTCAAACGCAGACTACCACAAGCGACCGTAAGCAGCGCCAAGAGCGCAAAGTGCTATGCATTATTAGGTACCTATAATATTCATAAAGTTTAAAATCACAAGACACTGAAACTGCAGCCGCTTCGCTTCCATCTCGGTATGAATTGACGCCAAGTCGTGCCAAGTCCGTCCGGCCGTCTGTCCGAGGCTTTTCTTAGTCATTGACTATTTTAACTAGAAAACTGTAATTTGGAATGAAGATGCATGCATTCACGCCATCGTCAAAGTGGTGGAATTAAATCCAATACTTTCTAAGGGAAAGACGAGGGTCGCTACTTGAAGCGGGGTTGATTCTTTTCTCGTCTGCCTAGCCTACTCCATAGTGTGGGATGTCGTTAGAAAGGTGTTTTAAAATTACTGAGGATTTTCTAAGATTATTTTTCAAAATACCTATCTAAATAATAATCAGTAGGTATGTGAAATATTTTCGGTTGTTATCGTCAAATAGTAGTCCCTAAGTAGGTAGGTATAGTAAGAAGTGGTGGGATTAGAAGGACTCTGGCAGTGTCGTAGTGTCATTTAATGGGTGGTTAAACAAGTCACATTCAATTAGTTAAAGAATGGAAAGAATATAAAAAGCAGTGTCTAGTGTTCAATATTCAAATCGATATAACAATTTAGGAAGGAGCACGTCCAATACCAGCAAATTTCCAACCGTCCTCCCGACCTGCTCCATTTCCTATGTCTGCATAATAGATAAACTTATATATGTATGTAAATAAGTACTCCACAGCCTAGTATAGAGGGTCGATATATAGTTTAAAGCTATACCTATACATCGCCTTGACAATACTAGCCTCCCTCATACCAGGATATTTTACTTTCTCTGGACGGGGCCCCTTAGGCGCACCCCCCCGGGGGTGGCCGCCACCCTTCGGACCCACCTCATAGTATACACCATACAGAGCGAACTAACTCGCTTCCAACATCTATAAGCTCGTATGTATTCCTATATAGCTTATTTAAATACGCAATTTAGAGCACACCTAGATATGTGCAGAGGTAGTATATTAGTTACCTACTCTAAGTAAAGGGCTTAAATCAATTTGCCGTGTAATTTTATTTGGCTTAACTGGTTTAATTTGCATGGACCTTGCTAATTAAGTTTGCCATTGTTTTAAATGAAGATCATTTAATAATTAGCTTCTAGGAAAGCTTTTATTTCAAGATACCTAATGATTATTTTCTGAGATTAGATGTTATTTTCTGAAGGTAGAAAACTGTAGAATCATTGTAAAACATTTCGTTTAAAGATTTTGTACGCATTTTGCTTGAGTCGTCAATTGCGTAGGCAGTTGGGGCACGTTGGGGGTAGGTTAGGTATAGTTTGCGCGGGCGTGCTGTGACAGGTGAGGCGGAGTCGTACGCACCGCTTTCAGCAACAGACGACTTTCAAATGCAGATAAGACAGACAGGTATGTTGGTAGGTACTTACCTACCTACATTTTTCTTAAGGCTTGTAGATTATAGATGCTCTTACAACATTCGTTTGGATGTAATCTAGGTATACTTACGGTTGCCATCCGTCCGGGTTTCCCCGGATTTGTCCTAGTTTAGAGGGCGTCCGGGGAGCGTCCGGGCGGGGTTTCATTTGTCGTCCGGGTAAAACCCAAACGACAAAATTTTAAAGACTTGACTGCCCGGGACTCACACAAGGGTGGATAGCCGCCCTGGGCTCAACCCAATACCTGTGCATATATTTTTATTAAGCGCCATGAGGGCCGAGTGTGTTAGTTCCCCCGACTTTGATCAGAATCCATACCTTGGGAATACCTACAGTCGTTGCCAAACGCATTATTTGGGAACCCGACTGGCACTTCTCTACGACTGGTCGATCGCGGCCACGAGTCTAGCCGATCGTGGCGAATAAAAAAATATGTTTTTCCTGAGAGCAGAATAAAAACCTAATTAACTACAATACGATGCTTTTACCTAAAAAAAATTTTGCTCGCTTCGCTCGCGTTATTTCTACCAGACTAAGTGCAATATATATCTACCTATCTACAATACTTTTACCTAAAAAAATTTTGCTCGCTTCGCTCGCGTTGTTTCTACCAGGATAAGTACCTACCTACTTACCGGCCCGAAACAAAACACAAGTGCAGAGTTGGTTTCATTCATCATTTTACTCGCTTCGTTCGCATCGTTTCTCACTATAAACTAACCGGGTTTAGAAAAACAAGTGCCACGTTGCTTTTATCTTAAAAAATTTTTGCTCGCTTCGCTCGCATCGCTTCTCGAAACAGGATATCCGGCCTTTAACATTACCAAGTAGGTACAACGAGTCCTTAAGCTATGACGGAGGCTTTTAGGCGGCCTAAAAACTTTTTCGCCAGCGTTGGTCACTTGCGTATGAGCAACGAACGAGTACAACGTTGCATTTATCCACAAAAAAAATATCACGACAATGTGACCCTCCCTAGCGCCAAAGCTGGATCCGTCTTCGACACACATACAGTGCTTATTTAATTAACCTGTTGACATGTCCGGGTTTTCGACTCTAAAATCCGGGGTTTTCAAGCGTCTTGTCCTGGTTTCGAAATTTAAGAGATGGCAACCCTAGGTATACTAATATTATAGAGGTAAAATTTGTTTGTTTGTTTGGCGGAGGTACCTAATCTCCGAAACTACTAAATCGATTTCTAAAATTCTTTCAAGGCTATTTAGAATGGACTGTCCGGAAAGTTATAGGCTATATTTTATCCCGGTAGCTTCATTAGTACACCCGTGCGAAGCCGGGACGTGCTACTAGTGTAAAATAAAATTATGATCACGACTGTATTTCAAATGTGGTATTTTTTTCAGATTTTTGCACAGGTTTTCTTGCGTTTGTAAAACGTGTGACGTGCTACGGTGCTACACAAAATCAAGCAGTGACTCGTTCCAAAAACGTGGTGTGCATAGCCTCTTCGGAGGTTGTTAGCTACCTACCGTTTTACTGGGTCTCTGTTACTTTTGTAAATTCACCGAACTTTGGCGAGGGTAAAAGTCTCTAGGTTCCTAGGTAGGTGTTTATTTACCGATCAGTCTTCGAGAAGTTTTGTAAAAAATAATAATAAAAAATAAAATATGATCATGGGAGCAATAGACAATTTCGTGTCTATAAGCACTATAAGTAAGTAATTTTTTAAAACCTTATGAAGGTGTGTGACTATACATATATTTGGTACATTTTGGCCCACATAGGTATTAAAGAAGTCAACTTTATAAAGTTAACAAGCTTATCGACGCGGCAAGGAAGCTAACTGGTTTCCTTACAATGTTTCGCAGCTTAGAGCTCGTGTAAGCGCAAATTACATTTTTCGACACGAAAGTCCATTGATGCACGGCCGGATTCGATTCCACGACCTTCGTTTGAAAGTTTTAAGTAAATAATACACTACAGCCGACACGGCTTTTTAAGTTTTGTCTGTAAATTTTATAAGGTAGGTACCTCACATTAACGTTATAAGACAATGTTAGGTACCTTCTTAGGCTATTCAGGGCAGTCTTTGAAATGAGGAGAATTCAAAACCAATTTTACTAGAATATCATTTAATAAAAGAATGGTTTGCACAATAAACAACAGAAAACGCCTACTGGGGTGGGGACCAAAGAAGACGAAGTATTGTGACAATTTTCGGGGTCATTAGTAACCTAGGTAAGAAATGAATAACTTACCTAAGTAATATTTTTTTTGGTAGCTAGATAATTCTTTATACTCGTAGTAGGTAGGTAGATACTTTTAATAATAAAAAAAAACATTTAAGTAGGTAATTTATTTTTAGTGATAATGTCACGCTATTTCTAGAAATCTCTAGACCAGGGTTAATATTAGGTATCTATGGAATATTTATTTCATTTATTCTTGATAACTACTATAAAACTGTGAGTAGGTATCCAATCCTTACTACTAGAAACTGACATCTACCATACTAAAAATTGTAATGTGGAATGGAGATCAAGCCGACAAAGTGTCTTTGGATAGCTCAATGATATTGGGATTCTGATGATGCTGTAACTAAACATTAAATTAAGTAAATGGGGTTTTTCCAAACTGCTTAAATCACTAAATATCAGGTACATACGCAGATAAAATAAAACAAATTCTGAGAGAAGAAAGATTTAATAAATAGATATTTTAAATTTAAAATCAGAACTAGTAAGTCAAATTTTAAAATAAAATAAAACATTGTTAGGATTACAAATCGACTACACAGGAGGTACAACAATAGATAAATTGCCTAGTTGTATCATCAAATTTATCAATAATATAATAATATATTATAATAGTTATTCAGTGAAACATTTAAAGTTAACAAGTTTAGTAGAATTCACAAAGGTTTGTCAGATTGACCGTACCGAGGTACCTACATCGAAGATCAGGGCGATATTAAAATTAATGATCAATTAAATACTGATCAACAATTTAACATCCGGAAGTTATTGTATCACATTCAATTTGAAGAGCACGACACCGAACAATTACAGTGATATGTTTTACACAACATTTAGATATTTAAGTAGATCATAAAGTGTGGCTATTAAACAAAGGTTTTGTGGGTATATCTATACAATTTATCATGTACATTTTAGCCTTAAAGACTTCAGAAGCCTCCACGGCATAAACGTAACGCGAAAGACAAACTTTGCAACAAACGTTCTAAGTAGATAACGCAACTAGGCAGCTCAGCAGTAGGTATATATAATGCAAATCTTCAGAACTGCCTAGATGCATCGCCAATACCGCGATATATCTATCACTGTCACTCACTGCAGTGCCCTTGCAAGGAGGGGGCTGCAGTACTGCATGAGTACCTACACCATGTGTGTCGCTGACATTCAAAGTGATACCAATAGGGATATTTTTGCTTAAAGGAAACTTATTTGGAAGAGGAAACACGCGATTTCAATAGCACCCTGTGTTTTATAGACAAGCATAATATTATGAAACATATCGAAGAATAATGATAAATGTATGGAGAGGGAACAGTGTGTAGCTAATTTTAATTTCTGATTATGTAGATTCACGCTTTAGCCTGATAAAGCGGTTTTTTAAATAGGTACCTAAATAAAATTATTTAGCTGTTACAGTGCAACTATATAGATGATGCCTTAGTGGCTCAATAATAAAGTTATTTACTTCGATGTTTAGAGATTTGTTCTCTTTGTAGAGGTAAGCTATATTTAAAATTTCAAGTGGGTAATATAATGTACACAAACTAATTACAAAATATTAATTCGTGACAACATCGTACCTAAGATGCACGTCTAACTTCAATCACTGCTATTATATTAGCACGAAATGAATGCAAACACAATGCAACTCTGTCTGCATCTTATCTTACCAACAATCCTTTAATCTCATAGGAAAAATTGTATGCACCATAGATTTAAGATAACAGAGATATTAGTGAAACAAAAAGCTTCAAATTAGTAAGATGTAAGAAAAAACTAAACCAACAAGCCGCGGGTAGCTAGTATGACGAACCCATTCAGTTATCAGGGCCGAAGGTAGCTTTGCATATTTTCTATGGTACTACAGTAAAAGCATAATTACTATTTATAAATTAGCACCCACAATAATGCTAGCAATAAACTAGTACGGTGTGCTAAAAAAATCTAGGTATAAAATTTTAATCCAATAATAAATGATTTATTTTAAATTGTTAATTCAATGAATGCCACACTACGAAATCTTAGTTAGTTTCTACTGCTTAACATAGTGGAAGACAGTAAAACAATCGATTTACTAGGTAGCCTGAAACTCATCAAATAAGTAGACTGGAGGTAGGTCATCTGCTTTTATGTCAGTTTCAGAAGACCATGGGCTGCATCTTGCAGTTACTACATTGGGCTTCGGGGCACGTTTGCCAACGACCACGTGGCCATGCATTTGGCCTAACACCTTTAAACTATGTCTTCCAATGTTTGTCATTTTTATCTAACAATTTTACGAAATAAAAGCATGAGCTGATTCTTTCAATGCAGGTTCTAATAGGTACTGGCGATGTTGCTTGTAAAATCAGCACACAATACGTTCGATTTTTTTTCGTAGAATTTGGGGGTAGGATACGTTGCCGCTTCGTGCGGGCGCTCGGCACGCACGTTGCGTGCGACACAATCTTGCACACAATACTTTTTTCGTTCGTCTTACGAATGTAGACATTATAAGTTTTATTAATTTTATTATGCTGGTAATTCGAGACCAAATGACTTCTGTACTTCGTGCCTTTTAAGGCTAATAAAAATAATCGGACGAGTTGACGAATGAAAATAATATATTTTTTCGTTTTAACCAACTCGGCCGAAAAGCCGAGTTTTAAAGTGCCGAGTTGACGTACAAGTCAAATTTAAACATCGAAGAATTTAATACATAGTTAGGTATCGAACTACCTATTGAGCTAATGTTAGGAAGGTAGGTACTTTTATAAGTAGATTATTTCATATTTTAGGCAACATGCATTTAGGACTTCTATGAAAATTTGTAATAAAACACCACAGTAACAAACACGAGATGTTATTGGCAAATGGATGAAACAGTCGCGTTAAAATGTATAAAATGTCTTTATAAAGTTGTCATTAGGTTGCTTGCTGGAGTGGTGCATTTAACCGTAGTTGTTTTAAATTACTATTGTTAGTTTCAGTTTACCATTGTAATCGACTTGAAAGCTAGCATAGCGATATGTATACAGATGTACAATCATTTCTAGCAAGCGCATTTAAAAACTATGGTCAGTATGGTTATTGGTTGTGTGGAAAAGCAAATACAGAAATAAATTGCACAAATATTTATGACTTGGCCATGCGAAGATTCAAATATTCCGTTTTTTTATTAAAATAAATGTCTTTGTATTATTTGCGTCAATTATTGAGTAAGTATAGTGATTGTGCGAAAAACTTTATTTTCTTTTAGGAATAAGAATTTCTTTTAATTTAAAATGTCATTATGCGTGATCAATCTCAGACATGTTGCAAATGTTGCCTACAATATTATTTTATGTCGTACCTCTCATTTAACTAAAAATAAATGGTGCATTTTTATTAAAATATTCCTTTCCTGATAAGAAATATGTATGATAAATTATATTTCAAACGTGAATTCAATGCGCGAAATAATAGTTACTAAATTAAAGTGCAATTAAAAATAATTAAACCAGCTCTTTGCACACCTAGTTTATGGGACAATCTCAATGATAAGATAAGCTAAGATATAAGATAGGTAACACTAAAATAAGAGTAAATTCAAGTTTCAAACTTAGTGGGGCAGTTTCACAAGGGTACTTAGATAGACATTTAAGCCCAGGCGCGCACTAGGCAGCCAGGCTGCGCAGCCTGGCTGCGGCAGCCAGTAAAACATATGGCGAGCAGCCGAGATTTCGTGGCTGCCTAGTGCGCGGGCTCCTTTAAAACGTCATATGTTTTACTGGCTGCCGCAGCCTGGCTGCCGCAGCCTGGCTGCCTAGTGCGCGCCTAGGCTAAATATTCAGAAAACAAAAAACAAATAAAAACATACATGACTCACTATTAGGGAATCTAATCCCGGGATTTTGGAATGGGATTTCAATATTTCATCGATGACACGATTTGATCGAATACCGGGATTGAAATCACTATATCCACTGTCCAGAGACATGACGAAGAAGTAAGTCAACTAAAATTGCAAAGATCTTCATCTCATAATATTCTAAACCATACAAAAAGTTACCAGATTAGCCCCCTTATGCATAAAAACTTGACAATTTAATACAGGTTTTAAGAACGTTTTTTTCTTGTCACTCATATGTCAACGAAAAGAGATAGCAACAGATTTAATATGTGTTTTAGCTAATACAGGTTTACTGGTCGATTATGCATAAGGGGGTATATTTGCATCAGTCAGTACCATAAGTAAATAACACAATAACAAATAATAAAACATATAGAGAAAAGTACAATTCTAAGATAAAATAAACTCACGTACGATGTGAGCAATTCTAGGTTCGTAACGTTTATTGTCCTTGACCAAGGTGTGCAAAAGCTACACGTGATTTTAGTATGTTAGTAAAAATAATATCAACTATACTTCATTTCTTGAAGTGAGCTAATAGGAACAAAAATAAATGCACGTGATTGGTCGTCGAAAATAATTGTATTTCTCGTGATTGGCTAGATTGTCAAATCAATTCAGGGTTGCCAGGTGTCGATTTTTTTTCCTCGTACCAGGGATGCCAAAATCTCGTACTTTCATAACATAATCTCGTACAAGTTTAAAGTTTAGAAATCTATTAAAATCTGTGTTTTAAACAATGTTATATCTGGTTCCGATTATGTGATTATAAAAATGAGGTTGGTTCTATCAAATTAAATGAATACTACTGTACTTATGTGTGACAAATTTTAATAATATTCTTCTAGTCTAAAAAAAAAAAAAAAAAAAACAACAACTAATGAGAGTAATAACTAATAAACATTGCCCTACATGTTGTGTAAAAGAAGAAAGAATGCAATGTTTACATTAGTGCGATAAGGACGAAAACAAAGAAATATATTTTCTGGGGATTCCCCTCTAGATGTATTTCTTCGGTCAAAGACTAAATATGCTTTCATTTAGTGACTTAGAGCAAATGCTCTAAGTTTAGTGACAACTAGTGATGAGTTAGTGAATCTAGTGATGTGCCGAGTGGTATAATATGGCGTGGAGTGGGTAATAGATATTTTATTATTTAGAATCTTTTTGGCTGGAAAAAATGTAAAAATCTCGTACAAAAGTGTACGAGATTTTTATTAATCTCGTTTCTCGTACATGGACTGTAAATCTCGTAAATGTACGAGATTTCTCGTACGTCTGGCAACCCTGAATCAATTGTCAATTGTCAAATCTAGCCAATCCAATGATTTTCAACGACCAATCACGTGCGATTATTTTTTTCCTATTAGCTCGCTTCAAGAAATGAAGTATAGTGCAGTATTATTATAAAAGCTATTAATATTAAATGGGAATAATAAAGCACACATTAGAAATGAGGACAAAGGTAGCACACAACAACCTATCTGTGTTTGACAGGATGAGCTTAAGTCTTAAGAATTTGCAAGCACGGGATTATCAAAAACAATAAACTGCATGTAGATTAATCTTTTTCAAGAAATATTATTGTACATACTAGGACTTACATAGAACAAAATTAATCAAACTTTATCAAGTTTGATATCTGCAGATACTAGTTTATTTAATTTACTTGGTTTTGCTTATTTCTGTGTAGATATCGATAACTGCGAGTACTTTAAGAAAACACACACTTTCTATAGCAATATTTTGTCACTTTGCTCTTCGACCGAATAATATCAAATAGTTCACATTCTTTGACAGAAAATCTTGAAACATAATGATATAATTAATTATAAAAAAAATACTAAGTACTTAGGTACCTTTATGTGATGAATTCGATTCTTGTTTCACATTTACGGACTTGTATGATTTGTTTCCTTCGACTGTACTCGCAATTATGACCTATCCACACGGTCCTTTCCTTCCAGTTTACTTTAGATAACTGTCAAATGTCATACTATACACTAAAATATTATAAACCCTTAAAAATCAATTTATAACAAAATAATAATACTTAGGCTGACTCAGGACTATAATTATGTTTAATGTTTTTTTTTCATTATTACAACTAAATCTTAATAATATCAGCTATGCGTAAAAGATCAGCATAAATATTTCCATTAGTACAAATTAACATTAATTGTATAATCATACTTGTCTGTATCGTTTGTGGCGTAATGTCTTCATAATTGTGCTATTATTATGCTGTCTTTTCAATGCTAGCGTCTGCATCTTGTATCAACTATTTACGATTTCGGAATATATCTAACATAAGGCAAAGATTAGGTTTGTGGAATTTCATCCGCGGCCTCAGAACCTAGTTGGCTAGCAATGAGAAGACAGATGGTACAACCTCGTCCAGCCGGACCCACCAATGACGTCACACATCCCGCCTCTATGTGATGCTACTTCATTTCAAACAATTTATTACTTGTATAGAATAACACTGCTATACAATAACAATGTTTATATCTACTCTATATCAGATCATTTAATTTTGATACTAAAATGTATATCTGCAAGCATGGGTCAGGTAAGAGTGTGCCACAGCCTCAAAGTAGGCTTCAGTCGTATTGCAATATGCTGGACGCATGACGTCACACTCACAATAATGCTAAATATCAGATCAAGCCTTTTGTAAAGGGCATAAAAAGAGTACACTTTTGAATCTTCGTCATTAATTGTACATTTGTACCAGGAATAATATAATTATTTTGTTTATAATTAATAGTGCTATATCAGTTATCATCATAACTGTCTTTTTACACCCATTATAATAAGAATAACACATTATCGTGTAAAATCGATGTGATAACAACTTTAAGAGCATACAAACTACGGCTTCAGCTATCGGATATAACTATCTAAGTATATCTATAATATTATATAATGTAGGTATATGAAAGACACATATAATTCCAAATATACGAGCGTGCGGTACGCCGGCGCCGGCGGCCATCGCCACTCGCCACTCACCACTCGCCAGGGTAACCACCTAACAATCATTTTAACCTACTTTATTATTGAAACATTCATTTTATTCAATTTCATTAGAATTATAAGACATAGTTGGATAAAGTTTAGCTGTAAGTAATAAAAGCGGGACTATGAAAGATTGCGTTCGGCCACTTTTATGAAACATTAATCATATTACTAAAATCTTTATTATCATTTACAGACAATTATTAATTGAATTGACGTTCATTAAATGCCAAAATATAATTGTATAACATGTTTGTATATAAAATGTATATAAGTTGAAATGACAGTATATCGGAACACTGTCAGTACTAAACTTTTTAATGCGTTACACAGCCATCTATATTACCCATCGAATTATATCAATAATTACATTTTCTAAAATTTCTTTAAACGAACGCCACCTTTCTTACAAGACTGGTCCCGCTTATGAAGAGGCAAAAAGATCGAGGGCGAAAAGGGTGTATTTAAAACTATTATCATTGGGAAAATCTTTAACTATACACAATTTAGTTGCACGTCTGTCCTGTCGCCGGGAAGACGAGATTGATTGAAATGTATTGTTACTTATTGAGATTTCAGTGAGACTCTGTAGAAGAGAGCAACCCAGGAACAGGACGCGTCTCACGCGACCGTCTAACGTGTAACTAACGCTTCACATCGCAACTAGCTCTTAGAAGCATGCTAAGGGTGATAATTATTATACAATGGGTGGTTGGTGTGAAGTGTACAGCTCACTGCGACTGCGGGTCGCACTGCAGAAGGCGCACAATAGAAGGGTCGCTCTTGGCGCCCTCTATGAATTCCTCCAGAGACAACTTCCCATCCTTGTTGCGGTCCATCTGCCGGAAGATCTTGTCGGTTCGCTTCTCGGGCGTCGATTCGTCTTCAGGCATTTTCATCACGCTGCCTACCATTTTGTAGATAGCCTGAAACAAAAGTTTATGTTGCTTAGCCAAGAGATGGCGTTACTGTAAAAAACAAAATGGACGTTTTTACTCGAAATAATACTGTCGTTGCGTAAGCTCATAGAAACTGCTAGGTGGCGTAAAACTCAAACAGTCACGAAACTTGCCAATAGATGGCGCTAAAAAGCAGTACCTAACGTTAGGGAAATATTATAATTACCGTGACGATTTCGAGCATCTCCTGCCGCGAAATATATCCGTTTCCGTCGAGGTCGTACATTGAGAAGGCCCATTTGAGTTTCTGCTCGAGTTTCCCGCGCGATGTCACGCTGAGGGCACACAGGAACTCCCGGAAATCTATCGTGCCGTCGCCGTTCGCGTCGAATGTCCGAAACACGTGCTCTGCAAACTGAAATTAGAAGTACATATATCAGTACTGTAAGGATTTACTTATTTGACTTTATAAATGTTATCTAATGGTTGTACGTCTAAATCTAGCGGTACTGCCCTTGTATTATATTACTAATACGTTAAACCAAAAAAATAATACTTAATAATAATGCTTAGTTTGTCACAACTATCCTGTTTTTTTAATAGGTTGTCACTCTTTTATCGCTACATAACTAATTCTATGATCCTTGACTTCCAACTGCTAATGATCTACCTATTTATATCTAAAATGATCAGCATGATTCACTATTTAAAATATATAAAAGAGATAACCTTACCTTACTTGCATCTCCATACGGAAAAAAGTTACCGTATATTTTCTTGAATTCCTCAACAGACAGGTGACCGCTGGGGCAGTCTTTTAGGAAACCTTTGTACCACTCTTGAATTTCTGCATCTGGAATATAAGTTAATTGTTTGCATTATATAATTACCATGTGCGACCGGAGTTACTCGAGGTGAATTGTTAACGTTTCCGTGGAAATACCGAGATCGAACCGAGAAAGAAGTAGCGTATGTGTTAATACAGGATATGAGCTAACCTCGTACCAAATTTTATTCAAATCCGTCCAGCTGTTTGCGCGTCTATGAGTATATAGTTTAAGAGTAACAAAAATGTATATATCCATAGTTCTAAACTTTCGCATTTCACGACTGTCACTATTTGACATGCTATGTGTGACGTGTGAAGTCTACAGTAATGTTTATCCTACCGAGTGATTTTTTATAACAAAAATCATTGATCCTATACCTTTGCAATACCGTTTGCAATTTTTTGTATTATTTCTGTTTTTTTTTTGAGGAGCTCAACTTTCGAGCATTTGCTGTTTTTAAGCGTGAGAACAGTAAAAATTAAAGTGTTACCTGAAAATTCAGTATTCTGCTTCAGGTCTTCCAGCACTTCAGGCTTCAGTTTGCTATTTTGTTTACCCATTTTAGTATATTCCTTGTGATTAGTTGTAGGACGTAATAAATATGCAGCACAACCTTATTTCGTTTAGTTAGTCAGCTCTTGTGCCCTAAAACATATTTTAATAGCTGAAAATAATGATAAATTATTATTAAATTAACATACTCACCTTTATACCTAACCTTTTATGATGTTTGCGGATATCTTGTTATCTTAAAAGAAGAGCATTCTTGGAAAAATACAGTTTATTAAGTAAGATTCTTTCGGTTCATTTAAATCCTACTAATATCCTACTTCCTATCCTATCCTATCCTTCCTACTCGTATTATAAATGTGAAAGTTTGTGAGAATGTGTGAATGTTTGTTATTCTTTCACGCAAAAACGGCTGGACCGATTTGGCTAAAATTTGGTATGTAGATAGGAGATACCCTGGATTAACACTTCTACTTTTTATCCCGATATTCCCGCGGGAATGGGACTTACGCGGGTAAAACCGCGGGGCGCAGCTAGTATTATAATATGTTTGTCTGGTCTGTTTGGTATCGCTGGCGAGACGTTCAGAGTGCGATGTTTCATAGAATTTAATAAAATATAAAACGGTTTATGTACACAAAAGAAACAAAACTAATAAAAAGTACAATGAGCTAAGAACGATCCATTCCAGGCAATCTTTTAGCGGACTACTTATAGTAATCAGACAACAATTTTAAAACTATCTTCGGTTTAGAAGATGATTTGAGTCGCCTTATATTATAACGTCGATTGTAGTTACATTTTACGGCAGGTACTCCAATAGAATCTACCAAAGCTACCGCATGGTCATTGGGTTTAAAGATGCTACTTTTCTAGGTTTTTCTAATAAGATGTAGTGAATGATAAAATTACTATCTTCATATTGTGATATGAAACATAGTTTTTCAGAATCTTTCTTACAATAGGAGAAAGAACCATATTTTTTCCAAGAATGTTCCTCTTTCGAAACAATAAAAAAAATGAAAAAACCTCTTTAAAAAGAAGATAAGTTAATAACTAAATATGATCGATCAAATGAGAATATTTTTTTAGAACAGCGACACGTGCAGTCACGTACACTTATTAGATAAATTTTCATATTTATTTTATTAAAGATCGGGACTCTTTTGAAAATTTAGAATGTTTAGGTACATTGTTATACATATTTCGATGTATAAATCAGGATCAGTATTGACCTTAATAGATACAAATATACAATACAATATTTTAATCATGCCATCTATAAAATGACCAAGGATATTTATTTATTTATTTATCTATAGCTTAGTTATATTAGCTTAGTTTTTTAGTCAACTCTAAACTGAACGTGTCGATGATCAACAAAGTCAAGACAAATAAATTATTAGTATTTTTTTATAATTTGTATATTATACATGAATAGGCAAAATGTGAATCATTAAAAATATGTATTCTTAGAAATACAACAGAGACGTAATGTGGAGGTGGTTATTTATCTATGACACGTGCCTAACTACAGATCGAAAACACGCTTAATGCAGCGCAATACAGTAAAAATGAATGAGTAAAATACGAAATGTAAATATTTAAAAAATAGACTCAGACTTGGAGATTCTGTTTGAACGAAGCGGGCGGCAGTTGTCGACCGCCAGATGGCGCTAGGCGTCTCGGCGCCTCGCTCGCGTTACAAATAACTAATAACTCAGTACAGTTTTGTCAAGACATCGTTTTCGACAGAGACCCACAAACTTAAATAACTTTACATTCAATAAAAATAACACAGTAAGTCATTGTAGTGCGTTCGGACTAAAGGTAAATGCAATGTAATTCAGAATACTACGGGACAGATTTTGACTATGAAATTAAATCTAACAGATTGTGCGCCTATTGCTGCTAGTTACAGTAATATCTTAAAGTATATCCTATATCTAGTACATGAATTACAATAATAAAAAATAAATAATACATCGCGTTCCAAAGGAATCGTGCTTGAAGCTTACCTACTACAATAGAATGACTATTTATAAATCTATAAATTATACCACAGATAAAATAATACTATGTACAGATGGTGCATCTAGAACATTAATTTCACTCCTGTTTTTCTTAGGGCTATTTTTTTGTGTTTTATTTTGCGGCGCCCCTAGTAGTGTTTAGGTCTTGCCTGCAATCAAAAATGTTATACTTATTTTTGATTGCAGGCAAGACCTAAACACTACTAGGGGCGCCGCAAAATCAAACACAAAAAAATAGCCCGAAGAAAAACCGGAGTGAAATTTATGTTCTATATGGACCATCTGTACATAGTATTATTTTATCTGTGATTATACATAATTAGTAGAAAAGTTTGAAATAACTACTTGACGATATAATTGATTAATGGTTAATGTCTTATTCATATTTCGAAAAAATTACAATTTTAACTGGCAAATCAAACAGACTTGGTCTCTAACCAATAAATAAATATAACAAAAGATACTCCTTTTAGAAGATAAACAATTAAAACCAATCTGATAAATTCCAGCTTGTCCTAATAAATTAGTCAAAATAACTTTCTAACACAATAAAACCTGAAAAAAAAAACATTAAAATAAACCGAATCAAAATAACAACATGGCACAAAAATAGTAACGATCCCTAATCATTAACACCTAGAATGAAAGTTTTTAAACACTACTCAATTAGTATAGAGATCAAAAATAGCTATTATAGTGAGTGCAAGTAGGTAAAGTACACGTAGATTCTCGAATGAAGGGAAAGTCTACAGTCATGAGTCCAGAAACTAACGACTACCAAGTAGCCACTTATAGCATCTAATAGCAACTGACGCGTAGGCCTGGGTCGCGTTCACAAATAAACAAAACACTAATTGACAGAAAATAGTAATTTCTCGAACGAGATAATGTCGTGCATTGAAGCCGATACCGAATTGTTCGATCTTTGTGGCGATGTTGCAGTGCAGTGACTAAATTCTTAAGTCCCAGTCAGTAGTCAATGTGATATGTTTGGACAACACCCTGTTGCGAAAGCTAACCCCAAGTAAATAAAAAGGGTGATCCCTTTTCCCTAGTTATCAAAAATCAGTCGAATTTGTTCAGATCTAATTCAATGTGTTCCACAATTTTGGTTGAGTTTAAATTCATAAATGGTACAATAAACTAAACGGTTCTACTTGTGAGATGTTGCAATGGAACGCAAAATAGCATAATTATTATAACAATAAGAAATATAATATCAGTAACAAAAATAATAGATTATAGTTTAATACTCGTATACCGTAATGCAAATAGTAATCGTACTTGGAATGTTTCAAACCGTTTCCAGTGCACACGTTTGTATTGTAGATATTATAAAAAATCTTGTGCTTTTTTGTGCTTTGACGATATTGTGTTGCTCGTCAATAAAGATCACAAAATCAGTTAAAAGTGAAAAAGGCGCGACCCTTCAAGTGTTGTGGCCATTAATCACCGACCATTGCACGATACTCTAAAAGCTAACAAAGATTACATTCTAAGCAACGTGGGACTAGGGCACACTAAGCAATTTAAATTTCGTTTAGTTTTGGCCACTTTGGCATAATAAACAAACCCAAGAAATACAAAAAGAAAAGTAAAGGGACAGCTTAGTTGGATCACTGAAAGAAAGGAAACGATGAACAGTAAACCTATGTACAGAGAGAAATAGAAGGCACAGTTAGTGGGGAAATATGTGAGTTCCTAAATAACAAAATAGAGTTCTGAATATGTTGCCTCAAGCAGTTTCTTACAAGAGATATGATGCATTAACAGAATAGGACAGAACAAGCTCGAAGTCAGATCAAACCGAGCGAAAAGTGAAGATCCCTGACGAAGTTACGAATAACATCGATTTATCTAACACCAATATACCAAAAGAGACAAAAATGTTAAAATTTCACGGTTAACTTACATATTGGACAGAACAGATCAGATTGTAAGCGTGGAGCTCTGGGTGGTAGGACAGCGGCTTGCTACTCTGTGTCTTCACCAATCTGACCGATTCTGTTCCTACACAATCACTACGTACGCTAATATTAGTAGAACGTTAAGATTGACATTAGATTATACTGTGCAGTTATAGTAAACATTCGTCGGACAGAGAAACATCAAATAGACCGAGTATCGTAGGGAAACTGATAGATCTTATAACAGAAATGGTTCGGACACAATACTTATTCAATTACAGAAGTGGACAATCCGACAGCGAAACATTTTTTTATCAAATACATTTTATAAAAAGGAATGGACATTATTGACTTTTGCAAATTTAATTAATTCATTGACGTTAATTTCGTTAAATACACAAATATTTTATCTTAAATTTAAAATACTTTTTTTCCTCTAATCGATAGCTGTACGACAGTCGGGTTTTGAATAAGCACGGCTCTGATTCGCGTCGGGAGTGTAGTGCAGATCAAACATGCATCTACATTCGGTATCGACCCGCCCTGTTCATTTTCAGGCATGTTAGGTTTGGCATCTCCCGAGAGAAGCGCGCCGCCCGGCTGAACTGAAGTCGAGCTCGTAGCGCGTGCTGTGCCGACGTGACGCGACGCAATCCGATTAAAACACCTTCCAAAAGTCTTAACTTTTATCACGTACCTAATTACCACATTCTTTTATAAACTCTCTAAAAATCTCTCTGAAGTGCGAATTGTAATTTAGTCGCGAATCGCAGTCGTATACCTACTTTTGCATGAAAAAAATAAGTTGCCTTCAATGTCCTGAGACGAAACGCCGTCGGGTTATCGTAAAACATAGGGGTAGTAGGTAACAGGCGGGGGGGGGGGAGGGTGGTTGTGTGAAGGGGGCGCTTAGGGCGCCAGCATCTTGGAGAGCTCCTCATCCTGGAGACAGCCCTTGAGGAACTCGTCTTGCGTCAGCTGGCCGTCGTTGTTCTCGTCCATCTTGGCGAAGATATTCTTGGCGCGCTCTTCTGCGGAGTCGGCTGGCCGGTTACTTGAGCAAGCGCCGAGCATATCGTAGATGGCCTGGAATTGTGTTAACTCACATGTCATACGAATCAGAAACAAATATTACGATTAGTTTAGCGTTACGTATGAATTTTGCAGTCCAACTGTGGCAGTGTCTGAGGGATCTAAGAAATTTCTTAGTCTGTTATTTGACCTTGTAAAGATATATTTTATGATCTGAAATTACTATAATTTATGATTAATGTATGATAGGAAATATATTACTAAAAGTTCATCTTATGCAATATTTATAAATATTATCGGGACTTAATCGCGTATTAAAATCATTATGTTGTATTACGCAAAAACAAAGGCGAGTTTTGTTTGCAGACAGGTGCATATACTATGGATGCACGGTGCAATCTAAACGCCCTATTGGGCGGTATTCGATGTGCCTACGCTCTCTTATTGGCTTGACAACTTAGGTAATGTTAGGAGTGTGCTGTAAATACCTATGTACAAAACCGTAGCTCAACGCGTAACTTCATTGTTCAGTCTTTAATGTTGCTTGTGTGCTTACAATACAGCTGTATAAGGTCACAACTCACTTTTTATCGCAATTTAATTTTAGTAATTACTACATCAAGAACTGATTTTAGCCCGTTGTAATTTTTATTTAAGATTTTCAATAAGAAAGCTAGCCTGGTAAAATATGCAGACAGGAAAGTAATTAAAAAGTTAATAAACGTTTGGGAAGATTATTTAGTCTACTGATTTCAAATTAATCATTCGAACTAAGATTAGTAGTGTAGTTTTGCAAATCGTAACACTCTAATATACAACATGTTATGAGAACAAACTATAAATCGGTATTCCAACGCGAACAGCTAATTAGTACTCGTACGTAACACTACCTGCAAAGCGACTAGTAATTAGAATGCACTGGCCTAACTAATTACTTAGCTAATTGGAACCTTGAAACATAAATCATTCATAGAATCCAGATTTAAATATTAAGATATAATAAACTGTAGTTAAAACTTATGTTGCATTTAATACAGCTTGGGACTAAATGACGCTGTGTGAAATTGATTTTTAACAATTACGGATATAATACAATCGTTTTTCGAGCTTCTACGAAATAAGTCTTAATTTACCCAGATTATATAAGCGTGCAGCTAAAGGTCATATTTTAAGCAAAGTACGGGCTGCTATTTCCTTTACTTTTCCATCAGCGAGATTAGCTAAAATTTTATGGCGGGAAACAGTAATCTTTTTCGTTTACATTCCTAATTAAAAAGCCTTTAACAAACGAACAAACACTAGAGATTACACTATACTTCAAGTTTTCGAGCTCTACATTTTTTATACTGCTGAAGGCGTTTGTGGGCTACAAAAAATTCTACTGTTCCGAAATCAGTTTTTTATAGTGCTGTTTTATAGATGTTATTACTTATTTCCGATAGGTTAGAAGGGAGAAAAATTATGAATACATACCACTAACACGCGTAATTGTCCAGGTTTGTTAAAACAAAACGTAAACGTAAAAGTTTATTTGTTCTAAGTGTATTTAATGAAATATCTGCAACATAATTCAACAATGTTTTCACCGCGCTCTTGTGAAAGATACCGATAAAATAAACACACGTGAAGAAAAAACTGGTATAACGTACCCATAAATATTTCATTATATTTTCCTTGTTCTATCTGAAACAGATGCTGCGAAAAAAGTTTTTCAACTCTTCTTTTCAATTAAAACTTTGTTGTTTTCAAAATTGTGTTGGTCCTGACCAAATTGTAAGCAGAATTTTCGCACACAAAAGAGGTACCCTACCCTCATAGTCAAGATAAACTTTTCGAAGTGGGCTGCTTCTTTCGAGTCAATGGCTTTTACGTCAAATTTTTTAAGGCAATATTTGTCGACTGAAATTGTGACTGGAATAGTAGTGTACTAAAAAGAATCGGAACCCGTTTAAATTTTCAGGAACGAAAAACGCGCAAACCATTTGGAATTCAGCTGGTAGAGGGCAGCTGCGACGGATGATGGTTCAAATTAGCCCAAAGCGTTGCATCGCTCCAGTCAATCAAAATGTCAGTCAGTTTTTGATTGCTATTTTCACAACGTAACTTTTTTAAAGCGCATTTGTTTACACATAGAGGAAGCAGTAAGTGTTTACAGGGTTTCGAGTCTAACTAGAAACTGGAAAAAGTTACAGTTTTGTAAATATTACGTTAAAGAACACCATGTTTTTATGTAAGCGCATCAATAGTGTTTTTGGTAATAAATAAAAATTGTATTTGTATTGTATTACAAACATTATACATTATGAATGTCTCTGTCTGTCTGTTATCTTTCCACGCCTTTACCGCTGAACCTTAGAGCATTAAGCTTATACTCTAAGCGCAGAACAGATTACAATAAGGCATTAATATTGAATTCCAGTATAACGAAGTAGTAGTTTTCACGTGAAAAAGCAACTAAAATCCATACAAAATTCAGATTTTATCATATCAGTGAATAATTTGTCAGTACCTATACATGGTATGTTTGTTTTGTGTGACCTGTTTTAAGGGCTTGATGGTTTAAATGTGATGAGACAGACTGAGCTAAGAGGATCGTGCAGGAGCTGGGTAGACCGTACCTATCTCCATGTTATCTACGGTATAGCGTCCTATCAAGTTTATCTCGCCTTTCACAAAGCTTTTGGCCATTGGTATATCCATCCACCCACACTCATACTTATTACTTTCTTAGATGACTTTTCATCCTTCCGCATTACATGATCATACCATGCTAATCTGGCACTTCTCACCTTTTCAGACACAGGTGCTCCTTTCAAACTGCCCCTTACACATTCATTCCTTATTTTATCCTTACGCGTCACTCCACACATCCACCTTAACATACGCATCTCAATAGCATGCACTCTCCTTTCATCAGTCTTCTTCATTGCTCAACACTCCGATCACAACGCGACAAGGCTTAATTATGGTCTTTTAAATTTTACCCTTAAGTTTAAGGGGCATTCGGGGGTCACATACTGTATCTACGACCATCGCCACTTTATCCATCCCGCATTCATCCTGTTGTTAATGTCCCGGTTAATGTCCCGGTTAATATTGCCGTCGTGTTAGAGAAGTCAACTAAGGTACTTGAAATCAGAGCAGACTGGTAGGGAGGATAACACCCTAACTAAGGCAATCCGGGAGAAACTAGAGGTGCCACTAAAGTTACAAAACAGATATTCTGTTTTAGTGTGGCTGATCTTAAGTCCGACTCTCTTTAGTTTCTCTTGCCATTTTTCCAGTCTGCTCTGTACCTTGATTGCCTCCTCTTCGACGAGAACAATGTCATCGGCGAAAAACATGAACACCAGAGTGCTTCCTCCTGTATGTCTGATGTCAAGGCATAAAATACTAGAAGGACCAAAAAAGGGCTTAAAACCTATCCTATTACTGACGTATAATTTAGAATACATATCAATGCTGCAAACAGTAGCTAAAACAGTAAGGTATGCTACTTTTGTATGTGTACTCTCCTCTCCTTATTAATAACTAGCTGCGACCCGCGGTGTTACCCGCAATAAGAAAATTTGTTCCCGTGTGAATACCGGTATCAAAGATTTATATATTATTCTAGGATATAAGCTCACGTGGTACTAAATTTCATTTAAAGATGTCTAGCGGTTTGAGCGTGAAAGAGTTACAAAGACACATCCATCCATAGTTGCAAACTTTCGCATCTAAATTATTTGTGGAAAGTAAGATTATTCGTAGTTAAATTATTTTATTCCCCAAACGCCTCACTAAGTTTTTTATTTAAAAAGTTATTTTTTTACGTCCAACAATTGATTTTGTAAGAGGAAGACAATCCTGCTAATTATCAAAGTTCGGAAATGTGGTCGTTATCTTATTCAGTTTGCCGGAATGGCGCAATGCCGGTACTAATATTATTACGATCGATGGGAAGCGCTTCAAGTGGTTTGTCTATCTTGCTTGAGTAGATGGTAGCTCCGGTTTTAATCCACAAACGAGACGAAGTTTGTAGCCTAGACCGCAACCGGAGACGAGACGGGGAGCTTCTACTAAACGCTTTATAGGTGCACAGGTACAGCTCAGCACTAATAAGACTGTTTTAGCTGAATCATAACATTTTTGAAATGGTAAATTAACCACCTATAGACAATCATGGACAAACAATGGTATGTTATAAAAGATCATTGGTCCATGGGATTGATTCATCGCTTTCAGTTTTTTACTTCAGCTTTTGTGCTAAATTAGAATCATACAAAAATATTCAAAGAGAAACAAACACTTATGTTGCTCAGTAACAATTGGGAACGTTCTACAAAATATAACTATATATGTATGCAGCATTCTAATGCTGCATACATAAATAGTTATATTTTCCGTGGAGCTCTCCCGTTTGATGGCGCGTTTGCAAGTGTGCACACATGACTCGTGTAGTAAGTTGTTTTTTCATGTTCAGCAGGGTACTCACTTATATAGCCGTGTAACTGTAACGTATCTGATACTGTATCAAGTAAGTAGGTAGGGTCGTCGGGTACGGCTCGTCCAAAACTACGTACAGATACATTACATGCTACACCTCTGGAGACACCGACACCTCTAGAGCTTTTCAAGCTGTGCTCCGCGGTATTTTTCGTGGTAAATAGTGCCCATGACCGTAATACCGTGATCAAAAGTAGCCTGTGTTAATCCAGAATATACGCTATCCCGGTACCAAATTCATTGAAATCCGTTGTTTGAGCAAGAAAGAATAACAAACATACACTTAAATAAACTTTTATCTTAATATTAGTGTGATTTTCATTTTTCACTACGAGTTAGCCACTTGCTCCTACGAACGACCGAACGAACATACGACTTTACTGTTTCTTTTCAAGAAGCAAAAGCTTAATTAAGTTGGTGTAATTTTTTCATGGTAGACCGTTTTGCATTTTACTTATTATTTATTAATGTATTGTATTCTTTTTATACTCACTTTTCGTTTAAGTTAATTCAGTTTTTAATCTCTTATGGGAAAATATTTGTAACTGTTATTTTAACCTTTCATATAATTTTTGTCTCGTAAAGCCGAGATCATAACTGTAACTCTAACTAAACCATAGAGAAGGCAGATTGCTCTGAGCTCTAAACAGTCATTCTAAGACACGTTCGAAATGCTCGATCTCAAATTATCTGGAAATTCTGGTTAGACTAGTTACCAAACATAGAGCTATCATACATGAACCAGTGCTTAGTGCAATCATATTATTGCTGTTTTCCCAATTTTGGTCGGTGTGACCAAAAACCTGATTTCTTTTAATCGTTTTCAGAAAATATACTCTGGTATATATAGGTTTTGTTAAATTTTTACAAAAAAATAATGAACATTTCGCTAGAAAACTGTTACTAACGTACTAAGACCAAAATCATAGAACATAGATACCAATGACAATAGTTGTGATGACAAAATTTTTTTTTTAAATAAGCGACAAGAATAATCGTCTTTCACGAAGGATTTGCGTGTATTTTTTGTGTAGAGAGCAATTAACATGCGTCGTTCTTCAGCAATATAAGTGTTATACCTAACCATCGCCGGGAGCAACGGTTTTAATACAAATGTTTACTAAACAGAGTTGCTAACTAGAAAAGCAATCACGAACTCCTGCTAGTCTTGCTAATGAGTTCACTATTCAGATCGAAATGTTGCTGGACGACGATCAATTTGCAATTGTATGGACTCGAGTTAAATCTTATTTTCGGATAAAATTTAGACCAGCTGATTTTATTGGTACAAATTGTTATAACAATGCTTCTTTGATTGGTTCAATTTGTATTTAAATTTTAACCATAAAATTAGTGTTATATTTATTGGCTTTCTGCGTAAATAACCCAGGTAATAAATACATGAAATGCAAAATGGTTGATTTGTATTTTATATGTATGCTTTTATGCTTAACCTTATTAATCAATTTGTAGACGTCCCACGTCGAGAAATGGCGATTGCAATTAAAATTGAATGTTAATTTGTTTAGTAAAACCATCATAAAAGCAATGTTGTTTGTAATTGGAGTCATTAGGTACTTGTTATTTGGTTAGATATTAGAAATAAGGTACCTACCTACTATACTCGTACTAAATCTAGAACTTAACGCCACAGTAAAATTGCAAAAATATACACAGCTAAGCTTAGTGTCATTAGCGTGCTAAGTGTCAATAGTGTCATCTAGTATGACCAAACGACCAAACAATGTAATTAAGTTTCCAAGAAGTATTTTAATGACCTATACTGTCTCACTCACATCCACTCACATCACAACTTCATCACGATATAAACTTTACAAGTGAAATAAACCTTCTTTGAGCAATATTATTTAGTAGGTAATTAAATACATTTCTAAGATGAAGCACGAAGCACTCACTTTGAGAGCAATGTTAATTACTTGTCGATAAGAGTAGCTACCGCTTTCTTGATAACAGAGTGAACTTGGTAAGTGCACAGGCAGAAATTTAATTAAGTGCACGCGTATTCTCAGTATCTGAGGTATAATATGTAAGTATTAAACCGTGAGGGAGGCCTATGCCCAGCAGTGGGTAAAATCGGGCTGTGGATGATGATTAAACCGTGAGGGTTATTGAAAAGTCATGTTAATGCTCACTTCAGTTATATTATAACTTTAAAACCTTTATTGAAAATAAATTATGAACTGCTGTAACGCTGACTGCGCTACCGTGTAGTAGCAAAAATGCGATGAAATTGACGCGATTTATAATTCAAATCATTGTAGTTATTTGTTGTACTTGTTAAACATACCTTTAATATATAATATACTCTGTTCACCGAGTCGATCGAATAGGGAGAAAAATAAACGCACGTGATTGGCGTCGAAAACGGCCATAGGGCGAGTTCACATTGCCTTATGTAATGTATTTTTCTATAATGATTTCTTTACACGTTAACAAAATACCTACCTATGTTCTAAAATTTATGGACAACACATTTAGTTGGTTTATTTTTCGAACGTCTCGATGAATAGAGTATAGGTACATTGCGAGCGTGAAGTATGGTTTCATTTATCATGTGATTTATCAGACTATCAATCAGCCGCTCGAACGCAGATCATCTCCAAAATTAACACGTCTAATAAGTTAATTTTGGAGTTAGTCAGCGTTCTAGATACCGGCGGTATGCCTTATAACACGATATGTTCCATGCCTAGTTTCAATCATATATCCGATTTGATAAATGGGTATCCGCTTGCTAATAACGCACAGCAGGCGGGATGTACAGCCTGCAATGCAAATAAATATAGCTGTCACCTAAAATTGTGTAGTACTTTGTGTTTTACATCGCTATCGATCTGCGGTCTAACGAAATTTTATTGTCTGGTCGGGTCGAACTACTGAAAACCATTGCAGATACAATTATGTTTATAGGAAATAAGTGTGTATTCGATAATTTCGGAGAATCATTAAAATTATATTGTTGGGTACATACTTCTATGAAGTTGACTTGCGACAATTACTGAAAACGTGAAGCTTTTACAAATAGGTAATAACACTAACGGCAAACCTATAAGGCTTTTACATAATTACATAAGTACAATCTCAGTAGGGGCCCCCATTAAGATCAATTAAGTTTGAACGCGATAATATTGATAACAGCTAACGGATCGGAAAGGTTTCATACCTTAAAATTAAATATTTCTTTTTTCTAAATTATCGACATTTAGTAATTATTCACGAAGCAAACTTAGCAGAATTCCAACTGTCATTTAGATTCATAAACCACAACCCACCTACGCCAATTTACAAATAGAACGGCAAAAGCCAGGACTAAATTCTATTCTATATCGGTATGGACTAGAATATATTATGCTATTGTCGGCAGTAGCAGTGCCTTTCACGTTAAGTAGCCTTAATGAGACTGAACAATCCTATGTAATTCTATCCTATCCTACTATAAACATGTCTAGTGTCCGGTGTCGTCGTGTAACCCAGACATTAGGATGGGTACACAAATATAGGTATGGTAATTTAATTAGCGAGGAAAGACAAGCGTGACATAATTGGGGTAGTAGATCGCACCTTCAACTTTGACTAATAAGGCGAGATATAATCGTTCGTTAATAGATATACCGTCCCAAAATAGATAATGCCTTCATCACAAATATAATTCAAGCTATAGGCTATGATAGCCCAACGTTCCAATATTGAATTGATTTACACTCAGACAATGCCACTGCCGGATCACTGAAGATTGACTGATCAAGTTGCTTGAAGAATTCTGCTCGATGGGATGGATTGATCGGAATGTGTCGGAATGGATCGGAATTTCTCGTTAGAATGTAAAGTCAAGCGAATAGTACATTTTTATTACGAAACATTATTATATAATTTAATTGTGTCATACTGCTGAGCAAAGGCCTAACTGAATCTCTTAAACTATCGCGGTTTTGGGCTACTTGGAGTTTACTATATTATGTAGAATAGATATAATATAGGTATATACTTAATGAATTTTTTGTTATCTATATTGTACATTTCTTGTTATTAAGTTTTTGTAAAAAAATTAGCTTTAGATATAGGTCGCGTCACGTAAAAAGGACGCTGGCTGACAAGCGGTAGGCTATTTCTTATAGGTTATTCATCTGCAAATAGTAACTCACCTGAACAATCTTCGTCATCTCTTGAATGTCAATGACGCCATTGCCATCAACATCATACATGCGGAAAGCCCACTTCAGCTTCTCCTCAGGAGTGCCGCTGGAAGTCACATGGATCGCCTGGAGGAATTCCTACAACAAACAGTCAACCTCGATGTACACCGAGACTCTCGATATACAACACGTAGCAAGTGATTGCCAGTGTCACGGTGGCGCCAGCAAAAACTATCGCAAATGCAAACACTTAGTGAGAATCGCAAACGCCTATTTGCATTGTAATCAGCGCGTCGTCGCATTGCTAATATAAATAATCTAATTGCACGTGAAGTTCAATTATCGCCTCCAACCCATGACAACCGCGACTAATGGGCTAACGTGCGACAAATAAACCTAGCAATAACCACAATGAGGCACCAATTAGTGGATAGAATATAGAAATCATACACGGAGTGATCCATTGAAAATGCTGCTAGGCGATGAACGCACATACATAAAATAGTGACTTTCAGTCTGTAGGCTGCGGTCTACTTTTCCTTTGTAGGCGTCCTCTCTGCGCCGAGTGTCACTAGCTAGCTCTTTTTTCGCTTAGGTCTGAAGATAAGTTGGTGACACCGCAAACTAATTATTCTCGTCTCCTAGCACTAATTAGACAAAAGTTAACTTGCCCTCTTTTCTCGTCACGCTTCGCAGATATTTCTTGGGGTGCATGCTTTGGTCGACCTAAATTACCTTGAAGTCAATGTAGCCGTTTTTGTCCATGTCGAATGTGCGGAAAACATGATCGCAGAACTCCACAGCATTCCCGGACGGGAAGAACATCTTGTACATGTCCACGAACTTGGCAGGAGTGAGCCTTCCATTAGGACAGTCTTGCTGCAAGTCAAATAAAACGAATCAATTTTACCTAAGAGCCTTGAAAGATTCAAGTTTGCGAGTAGTCCAGACTTAAATTAACATTTTGATGCATTCACAGTTCGAATTTACAAGTAGCACAACATTTATTTATAAGCTTCCGCTCGCGGCTTTGCTCACATGGTAGGTAGACCTGGTTGGAACGGCTCTTGTGTAATTTTAGGTCATAAATAACATAGTTATGTTATATCAAGTAACAGTTAAATCCATATTATTCAGTAGTTTTTGCGTGAAAGAATACCAAACATACCATGCAAACTGTTGCGTTTACAAGTGGGATAGATACCTAGTAGTTCTAAAATTCTACTATTTATATTTCTATTATTATTGAATTATAGACGTGGGAGCTTTTTGGCATGTAAATATATTCAGATATTGTTAGTTTGTTAGGAAAATCTAGTTTTCATCTCATATTGATGTACGCAAGAATAGAAGATTCCTGAAGCTTCGTAGGCTAAATGAAATTTTGCGAGCACTTTCAAACAAAGTTCACTTTACTGAGAAGTTTAAATATTCATTGCTTATGTAGCTCGCAATGTTGACCGGGGTACAAATTGTACAGGAGTTCCTTCGCTAAATAAAATAAGGCTAACTTGTAAATACAGCAAGTTTATTATACGCTACTTATTTAATCTGAAACGTAAAATCGGGTACAAATTATTAAAAATTTTGTGAGCGTTCGAGAGTTATAGATATAAATATATAATTAAGTACATTCATTCCTACAAAAGCACATTAAATCTACAAAAGCAGTAAAGACTACAAAAGTCTAAAGATACAAAAGAATTACCTCTCGTAAAACTCTCTAACTTCTTAGCAGACATTTACCTAAAACACCTTTTGTGCAACTTTCTACACGCCAATATGACAAAATACTCATACATATAAAAATAGAGGACTAACTATTGGAAAAGTCGTTTAGCTTTCAATCAAAACTATTTTAATGCGAGCTAGCTAATCGCTGAGTCTTGCTCTTCTGTTTTTCAGAAGCAGTACAATGAAAATAATGGAAATTATTATAAAATTAGAAGAATATTATTGATTTTTTTTTAAATAATGTTATCTTGTTTCTAGAGTCTTCGTTTTAAAATTTCCTCACGATGTTTTCCTAGTCAGCCCCACACGTATTGAACATTGTCTTTTTTGTGAAAATGGCCGGCTAAGCTGTGAGGATGGTTTAGGTGCTGGGTAAGCCTATTTCATCTCAACAATGGCCCAGGCACTACAGTGTTCCGTTAAGTACTACTTCCGGTAACAACTTTTCTTGTTACTGCTGTGCTAGGTATCCTACTAATCCTATCCTACTAATATCCTACTTCCTTCCTACTATCCTACTTCCTATCTTACTATCCTACTTCCTATCCTATCCTATCCTTCCTTCCTATTAAATGTGAAAGTTTGTGAGAATGTATGTATGTTTGTTATTCTTTCACGCAAAAACGGCAGGACCGATTTGGTTGTTTGGTATGTAGATAGGTCCCTGGATTAACACATAGGCTACGTTTTATCCCGATATTTCTGCGGGAACGGGACTTACGCTGGTGAAACCGCGGGGCGCAGCTAGTATTTAATAATAAGATATTGTAATGAGGGATAGTTTTGAGTAGCGTCTAAGACAAACCTATTGCGGTTTTTAGATGTCTGTAAAATGTTATTTAAGCGACTTATCTATTTAAATAAATAAATAAAATAAAAAGCAAAGATTGCCCCCTGAAGGCCTATGTTTATAAAGTTTAATATTTTACTATATTAATATGTTTTCGACAAATCCTCCATAAATAAACAAATCTTTTTGTTGATACTCCTAAATTGAGGTTATTTTTTAAAACCAACGGGTACCCAGATTTTTTTTAATCAAATAACAGACTTTTAAAAAAAACATAACTTTGAAATTTTAAATCTGAGGACTTCCCTACAAAACGACAAAACTTTAAACAGTTCAGCAGAAATTCTTCTCAAAGATATTGGATCACCAAAGCGTCTTAATTTACTAATTAACTAGTAATGAGTGTACGTGTAGGTGAGTTAATTATTTTCGGTGGCTTAACTAACCTGGATGCAAATTAACTCTAAGCTATTTTAATTTCACAAGTATTAGTTTTTACGAATAACACTAAGTATTAAATCTCAATATAGTTTTTAAACAACAGCAATTATATATGCAATTGATAGCAAATATATTTTTGAAGTAGCATATTCCCTGTTTGTATTGAAAAATATGGTATATGTGAATATTACAATATTAACAATGCTTACCTTAAAACCCTTGTACCATTCCTTGATTGTGGTCTCGTCATAGGAAGTGTTGGTCTTGAGGAAGTCCATGTCTTCCTTCGTGAGCTTATCTTTACTGACGAAGCAACCCATCTTTATGCCTGTAACAATGTAAAATGTCTTTATTTTATAGGAGCCTAGTGTGGTTATCGTAGTTATACGTGGTCGTTATATAAATTCCTATATCCTACCTAAAACTGATTTACTGGCCCTAGCTAGTTGGTGCACTGATCATTTATGCTTGTTAATTTTACTGCACGTAAAGAGTGAATTCAGATATAACGAGAAAATATTAAAGGCAATATGCTACATGAAAAGCTCTCATCAGACCCACAATGCATGTACTCGATTATCCATATCCATCTATACTTCCATACACTATATATACTATACTATACTATATACTATAATATATAATATAATATAAGCGAAAGTGTGTGTGTGTGTGTGTGTGTGTGTGTGTGTCTATTTGTTTGTCCGTCTTTCACGGCAAAGCGGATCGACGGATTGACGTGATTTTTTGTGTGGTGATAGTTGAAGGGATGGAGAGTGACATAGGGTACTTTTTATCCCGATATTCCCGCGGGAACGGGACTTACGCGGGTGAAACCGCGGGGCGCAGCTAGTATTTTATAATATGGAAAATGGTATTCATAAAATAAATTATTGATATTCTTAACAACTACTACTTATTTTACATGAAAGCTATGAAAAGAAAGATAGCACGGAATCCATTCACCAGCCTTTATGGAAAGAATAGCATTAATTTTCCGCTCAATTTCATTTTCAATCTGAATAGTGGTATAGAAAAACGTATTACCAATATAGAAAAAAATATTTTTTATTAATCAATTAGATTTTTTTTATATTACTGGATTCAGTAAGAACATGAAATAACGGCGCAGAAAAGATGTCTAAGCTACAATTGTACGCAGAATAATCAATTGTATAAACTCGAAATTTGAATAGGTCTCAGCTAGTTAGTAACAATAACAAAGTCAACTAGAGGGGATCACGAATGTAATCGCCGGTAGCCATGTGACCGTTTGATGTCAGAATCGCCAAAAGTTCATGGGTGGGTGATTATTTATTCAGCTGAACACTATAGGTTTCATTATTTATTCAATAGCATAACGAATTCATTATAGATGTGAAAGCTGTCACGAACATGTAGAGAAATTGTATTTTTAACAAGCTTCACATTTCTCATTGCAGTTCAATGAGAACTATATAGCATGTTAAAAATTGAAGCAGAACTAAGGGGGGCAACCCCCTCCCCTCATTATTCCATGTTAATTAATTTGATTTATAGTTGAGTTTAAAGTTTAGTGCAGACAAGAGATACGAAGTTTAGTTTTGTTACGAGATTATTACACTATCTGTCAAAGTAGAAGCAGTTATGAAAGTTTATCGTCGATGGCTAAGTTGCAGAACTTTGGAATCACTTTGGATTATATATACAAGATAGTTAAGTCATTTTAGTGCTGGTACTTCTATTCGAGGTATTCCTCGAGGCGCACATTATTTCGAAGAGCACAAGCAGATATAAATGTTAAGTTTTTATTCCTCCAAGCGCACCAATGATAGTGTAGGGTCTAGTTATAGGTTGTATATCATCTGACCATTAACCTATATACTCGTAGGTACATAGTTGTAGTTTGCACCAAGCCATACGACGTCAATAAACGAGGCAAAATTTGCATACCTACATTACGGCATTTATAGCTTGTGCAAAAATCTAAGAAATATGCATGGAATTGCCTGCAATAAAGTTCAACCTTGATCATGAAAAAGTGTTATACCTATAATAACAGTAAACATCTTTCAAGTTTTATTTCTTAGGAGTGCGCCAGAGGCACTTTATTAGTGAGCTACTTAACTCAAAATCTGTGTTCAACTTTCCCCATACTGTTTGGGAAATTATACTTCGAACTTTTCTCTATAAGTAAGTACCTCTTATATTTGTTTAAAGACATGTGATGTTTTGTATATTATGTTAAGTTTATTATGCTAAGTTTGCCTTACATTGAAAGTTTTTTTTATTATTGTTTATACTTGAAATTCACTTGGACAATAAAAACTCATTTGTAATTCAGCTGATAATTTGTTGCGCATCTATTGCTATGAATTTATTACTCACGAGAAATAACATTATTCACATATTCCGCTCGAACACGGATTGTGACAATAACACAGCGCGCTATAATACACCTTTAACGCGTTCACTGCCCCTGACGCACGGCGGGTAGTATCGAGTACTCGGCCACGGCTCTGTCCTACGCGGACAACACCCTGGAAGTTTGGTCGGAAATGCATTAACGATGTTTGATATTCAGCTTCATGCAATGCAATGAAACACGACGAATTATGTCGTTAAACAATGTATTAAAAAGTCTGTGTAAGCGGGTTTTAAACTGTCGATGTCGTCACTGCATCAATTTTCCCAGCAGCGTAATAAATTTATTACGGTCAGCAATTTTCTAAACGGGAGCGATCATGCAACGTCGGCCATTTATCCACCCTGTGCGTCAAAATGTACTGACAAGTCTGTGTTCGAAGGGGCTGTAGTTGGAAATAATGGCGCCGTTTCCGGGGTTCATCACAGCGGGGCTATTAGTAATTCCAATTTAAAATGTTTTCCTTTCATTTTAGGTATAAAATGAAACAGCTGCTCTCGGGTCGACCTGTGTCCGACCGAGTACAGACTAATGGTTTGCGTTCTGTGATGCGAAATTCGGAATTCGGAAATGAAGGTTCCAGAACAAAATTGCGAAAACTTCGTTTTCAAAACATATAAATGTAAAATTAATTATTAAGATTTCAAGCGAAACTTCAGTTAGGAAAACACATTTTATAAAACTGTTTTAGGTAAATGTTTTCCTGTGACTAGTAAAGGGTGGTATTTAATGCGAAATCGAGTTCAGGGCGTGGAAATGTCATGGGCAGAGCGGCGGCGATAAAGATAATACGTGACGTCGTCGATTCGATTCCCTTCCGCCAGACGACGGATGGCGCCGGGCCGCAACTGATACTTTATTACAAAATAATTCACTTTGTACATGCACCGCAAACAGATTTTTTGATCAGATCCTATTATATATTTAACGCACCAGTATATCAATGTTTCATATTCAGTTTGTCATTAAAATGTAACGAACCTCTGTTCCTGACGGCTCGAATATTGCAAAACAAAGAATATTCATCAACCGAGCTAAAAACGCAACATAATATCGGTTCTGCAATTTTGCATGTTTGTTGCGGATACACCACGCGCGAAACTCCGCCAACCGCATACCTATCGCGTACAAGTGCATTGCCAAAGGTGCTGAATTATGCAAATCAAATAGATTTATACATTTAACAGAATGTCGCTAGGCTCGCTTTTGTTTCCGTTTGTGAACAGTTAATAAAGATACATTTTAATTATGTGCTATTCAAGAAATTTTATTTCTTTATCAATAGTGCATTTTTCGGAGTCAATATGTTTAGTAAATTTGGGTGTTAAATTAAATTTTGTCTTCAACCGGTTTTCTTTATTCACTCTCCACTCTCCCAGTCAGATTTCATGTGTTTTTACTCCTTACTTATTAACACCGCACTCACTTATCCATTCTATTCAGCCTTTACAGTTTCAGTAGATGAGCTTTGGTTGAAAAAGATGTGAGAGTTTTTTACTAGTATGTGTGTTTTTCCATCATAATGTTCGTTGCCCATCGTTAGAGTACTGATGCGCGATGCGCTCTTCAATGATAAGAGTGAACGCGTAATGTTGAAACCGAGAAAACGTGAGCTTACTTGAAAGAATAAGGGTCAGTTTCACAATGTACGAATAAGTTAGTTTAAAATAGTTCTACATGAGTTTCGAATACGCTATTTCTTACATATTGAATGACACATAGCGCTATTTGACAGCCGTGAAACGTGTTACAACTGACGTAAGAAAAAGAAACAAAAGAAAAAACTATTCCAGCATATTCATGATTATAAAAATCATAAATATGCTATCAAATCAGTCTTTCCGCAAGAAAACGCTCTGTGTGGTTTACATAAAGTTGGAAAAGAAGTAAACTACGCTTATTATAGCACAAGTTAGTAAACTGAGAAGGAGATTGAGCTTACGCATTCGCGCGCACGTTCAATGCAAAAGGTCTCAAATGACTACAATCTAATTTAAGTAGAGCGTGAGCCATTTACAAAGTAACATCAATATGTTTGTAATAATAACAGTACTAAAAAAATTCAAATTATTATCATTATTGACTAAGAAAGAAGCAGCTAATTATACATAACTATTATAACATATTACTAAAGTATAGATTAGCCGCCATTAGTAGGTGCTTTTGATTTTCTTTTAAAATTAGAAGCATATTTCAATTAGGTTTCCCGTTTTCCAGAAAGGACTTATAGTGAAAAACATCCGAGCATGTAGCCAAGCGACAATCATTTCGGTGTCTATTTTGTTTCTATCATTGTTATTCATCGGTATGACATTCGATCAATTTCGTCATCAAATATCTATTCCAATTTTTTGGTCGTTTCTACTCTGAAGATATTTTGTAATTAGGCTAGAAGGCAATATCTAGAAATTCTAGGAGCTGAGACGAAGCAGGTCAAAAGCAAGAATACGAAGTAATTTATATAAAGTTTTATTATATTATCAAAATAATAGGAAATGGTAAAGATTAGCTTGACAGAAAAGGTTACAATCGTGTTTGTAAGTTAATAAAAGAAAAATAAATTGAAGGAAGACAAAAGGGAAGACCGAGAATTCCTTACAGGAGTCAGATTAAAGAGACCGCTGTCAGACACAGAAGTAAAGAGATTGCATTGCATCGAAGTTTACTGCGGAAATTACATTGCACCAACAAGAGCTGATCTCTTAAATTAACCAAATTTAACCATTTTTAAGACTTGTTTTCAAAAATCTCCTAAAACTTACCTTTTTATTTCGCATGGAATTACATCACTGTACCGAGAAGAGCCCTTAAATTAATCACCAGATTCATGGATTTATTGCGGATTGTTTTTAAAAATCCTCGAAAACATGTCCATTTATTTCGTGTCAAAACCAACGAGAAAAAACCGGAATATTGAAATTTAATTACACCCTGCTCGACGGTCGACTTAATAACGTCAACATGGGAAAACATAGTTTCACCAGATTCCTGGCAAGTACATAATCACCGTATAATGCTGTTACACTGCTAGCGGTGGCCTAACAGTATTATCCAGTTAAGCGCAGCAACCCATTAACGCTTCGAGCCCTTCGGTAAATCTCATTTCTCGAAATACTACAGCAAAGGAGCATTGTAAATACTAAAGCTGTGTTATTTTTTGAAGTTGGTAAAGAACCGATTTCGACGAAGCGTGGAGTATTTGTTGAAGCATATTTAAATCTCATCTGAATAATATTCACACAATAAATCTATAATATAAAAATGAATCGCAAAATGTGTTGGTAAGCGCATAACTCAACGACGCCTGGACCAATTTGGCCAATTCTTTTTTTTTAATGTTCGTTGCAGTTCAAGAATGGTTTTTACAGCGAGAAAAAATCGAATAATTTCCGGGAAAATCCCGATATTCTCGCGGGAACGGGAACTACGCGGGTGAAACCGCGGTGCGCAGCTAGTAGATTATAAATACATAACTAATCTTATAAAAATCTAAAAGTAATGTGATGTTAAACATACGTTTATACAATACGATAATATTCAGTAAAGTAAGGTAAATTCATCTAAACCTCTAAAGCTATAGATATAATCGCTACGCTAAAAGTTGATGAATAAGTAAAACACAAATTTGATGAAGCTACCTTTCAAACGGGGGCGTCGAAAGGAAATTCGATAATGTAAAGGCGGGACGACTGCCGCTCTATATATGCATCATCATCGCATCCAGTGAATCAATCATACTTGCGCCTAATTTAGATATCGAGTAAACTCAAAGCGGCTTCCTGTTTGAATATCAAATGCAGGGGAACTATTACGGCAGAATACACATTTATATGTATAAATACGAAAGCAATGGGAAACTATAATGGTATATTGTCTTTTTTAACTTTCGCGATCAGAACACATGATGAAACATATATTTACAGGTATTTATAGCAATTACCTTAATTTAACTTTATCCCGACGTTTCAACTGGATTGCACCAGCCGTGGTCTCGGGTTTTAAAAAGCTAGTTAAGTTAAAGTCCTAAATGATTTAATAAAATAATTCATTTCTTGTTTCCAACCAAACTCTGATTAACATACGAACCAATAAATGCCATACAACTTGATTCACAAATCTGATCAAAACAAGAACCAAACATTTATTTGCTGTTTATATGTAGAAAAGAAAATTGTAAGATTTTTTTTATTATGATTCGCTGAGGTGAAATCGAAGGTACTTGACCAAATTGAATTACGAAAAGCTCTTAAGCGGACCACTTTCTTAAATCCAGACAATGCAGAGCATTGAATCGGAGTGGCGCTTACGAACGAACTGCGTCACAAAAGCGATACGAGTATGGTTATTTTAGGATGTTTTCAATCGACATGAAAAAATAGCTAAGTTTTGTATAGAACATTCGAAAATAGTTTTACGATAAATTCGAGGTAAAACATTATTACTTGTCTTATTCAATAGTACAGGATAAAAAGCTTATTTATAAACTGTTGTCAAATTTCTGAAGACATGCATCTTAGAAATTTGACATTTCTGCACTGTTTTAGTATGTAGATTAAGCACAATCGATATAGTTTATTTGAAAAATAAAACAAGTAGTAATTGAGTGTAGTTTATAAAATTTTATTAAATCAATAATAATCGCTAGAGCGCAATCGTAGGATATTTACTAAGTAAGTATTTAATTTTATTTCAATGTTCTGAAACAATTCTTAATCCATTATTATAATCACACGAAATTACTCACGTAAAAATATTGTCGATTTAGATAAATATTAATAAATAAATAAATAAATATAAATATTAATATCTTTTGGACATTCCACACAGCGTCATCTAGTCCCAAGCTAAGCAACTTAATGCTTGTGTTATGGTAACCAGATGACTGATTCTTACGGAGAATCTTCATGTGGGTTTGAGTATGGTCACTCCTCGCGGGCGCGTCTCACACTGATAGTCTAGTACAACTCACGATAGTTTTGAATGTGAAATGCTTAATTGCAGTAATTTATATTATGTTAAAATAAATCCACTGATGCTTCACTATTAGTTAGTTTAGTTAACTAAAAGTAAATAATCCTTGTAATTGGCAACTTACTCTTTGTTATCTGAACATAAGAAATAAGGGAGTAAATTGCTTTCCCTTCGTTAGTATGTGACTGGTATAAGGACAATGTATGTCAAGGAGAGGTTGCAACGTTCTCTGCAGTCCAGAAGCGTACTTCAGACTAGCTATGCCGGTCACGTCTAACAAAGCAATGCCTCTACATTTCATGAACGTCTGCGACCGGACTGACATAACGATCAATAAACCACCATTGCAAATGCTAAAACAGTTTATGCAAATGATAAAGGAGTCAAAGGGAATGAGTAAAGAATTCCGATCATTGTGGAAAAGGTAATCCGTTGAGTATAGAAAAATCTAGAGCAAATAGGTCACAATGAATGCGGCCGCTCGGCTCGATGCTATAGTTTTGACGATTGACATCAACCTATAACTACTGCTGATTCTGTTAGAACGCGCCATACCTAAGCGTGAAATAGCATAATACAGGCTATTCATGCATTCAATCAATCAACCATCTCGTCACGTAAACCTTATCTATTTGACGTAAATTAATCTGTTGTGTCCGGGTTAACCAAATAGGGTTAAGTATTTGATCATTGTTCTGCAAATCACAAGTTTGGTGACGTTCCTTCGCAGATTAATCCGTCTTATCAATAAAATTATAACCAGGTAATAAGTGCAAAAATAATAATAAGCTTAAAAAAAATTAAATCGTTTTGGAATTAACGAATACAGTAAATACTTCCATTTTGTTTACACCTTACTCCCTTTTTGTTTTTAAATACCTCAAGAACTTCATTTTCTTAACAACCCCTTCTCAGTCAACCCAGTCCCGGCCCAAGTACTCTCCTTCGGAGACGACCATGGCCGAGCGCCTGCAACTAGGCCACGTGCATCATGAGCACTGAACGAAACAGTGTAAAAGATCAACTGATCACCAGAAAATTCACAGATTGGACTAACTGTTCAATATTCATTCGAGACCAAACATTTATTAAACATACAACGCCAAATCGTAAAAATGTAGGCATGCTAAATCTTCGCTCACTTCGCTTGTTCGATCGATAAGCACACAACATTTATGCCAAAAGAGGTAAATACAAGTACAACCACTTCAAGTTCGACGACGGGTTCAACTTTTTGTATTGAGTCACAAACTACGCCAGTATTTTATTAGCAAAGCATTTCGGGCTCCGCCCGCCGCATTGGAAAATGGGGGTTTTTCCTTTAAAAAACTGCAGTAATCCGAAACTAAAGAGTCCCAACGGACCGTAAATAATGTTGGTTCAGCGGAAACATGTTGACAAATTCTGTAATTATTACAGAAATTAGCAATATCTTTGCGGTCATTTTGGTTCCAGAGAAATAATTTATTTAGGTATACTGAAATGATTTTGGAAAGGTTATTAGCCAACCGGAGATACTGCTTCATTTGCAGTTGAAATGATTCCGCTGGGGTTATCGCAACATTGTTTCAGGCTAGCCACCATAAAAGTAACATATATATGGTGTGTATAATATAGGTAGCAGTTTGCGATTTAACCACGACCGAAGACCAAATCCGGAGACTGAGACGGAAGACAGCGACCATTACTTAACTTTAGGCAATATATTAAGGTATCTCTTGTCTCGGTCTCATCGCGAACTGATGCTTTTATATCGCCTAAAGTCAAGTGACGTTCGCAATGTCCCGTCTCGGTCTCTGGTCTTTGACAAGGCGCGTACCGCTACCTTATAAGACAATATAGGTACGTGACAATGATCACAGCGAGCTTTACCTCAGTCGTGCCCAAGCCGATACAATAGTTGTCATTGTCAAACACCGACGGCAGCACGGAAATGTAGAGCGTTTGTCCACCGCCGCCGTCACCGTCACGTCACCGAGAACGAGATGACGGCGCCGAAGTAGCGGTACATACATTTACATTACATTACTTAGCCGCGTGTCCACCGCACATCCGTCACCCGAGCGCCGTCATCCCGGCCGCCGGAATGGCGAGTAGATCGGCGTGACCGCTAGATCGTCGCCGGTTTAACTTAGCCATCACTTCATTTCTTCGAAATCGCGACTACTACGCATGACAGCTGGAACAAACTAAACCAGCGAAATCGGTCGTGGTGGACAAACGATCGCCGTCACGTCATATTAAACTCCGCCCGAAATAATCTCGTTCTCGGTGACGTGACGGTGACGGCGGCGGTGGACAAACGCCCGTATAGGGCTTTTATGTCTGTATAAAAGCGAGAGAGTGGAAACTCACGTCAATGTGTAGAAAAAGACAATATAACGTTTTCATGTGAGTGTTAGTTCTACCAGGTCAACTAATTAATATTAGAAGCTATGATCATCGTTTCATATAGTGATTTATGCTGTCAGAACTATTTGCACCGACGAAAATAACTCAACGAGCGACCCCAAAGCGGCTACGAAAACTTTTAGCAACTTAAATTACAACCCAAAGACAACTCGACGGATGAAGGACGGAAAGATTGTCTACTATTCGCCTATATATAAAAATGAATTGCTGTTCGTTGGTCTCGCTAAAACTCGACAACGTAAAGCTTAGGGATTACGCCTAGCGGGAAGATTTTCATCACTCTATACTTTGGCTAATATGGCCTTATATGCGGCTTATTGTATAATTACCTCCCAGTTTTACCGAAAAGATGTTTTTCGTGAAGGGCAGAAAAGTTAGGTATAACGCCTGCGGTCTTATTCATATTGGTCTAGTTAACTTACTTTAACTAAGTGCTCCCACACAAATCCGCGATGCGACGCGATGCGAGCTCGCATCGCAGAAATTCGCATCGTAAGTTTCTGCGATGCGACGTCGCGCGAATTTGTGCGACAAGCCGTTTAGTAGGGCGATGTAGGAATGTGCGATGCGAAGCAGATCGCAAATTCTTGCGATGCCATCGTGCGAATTCGCGCGATATCGCAGATTTTGACAATGCGACGCGACGTCGCGGTTTTGTGTGGGAGCCCTAAAACAGCTTTTAAATGTGTTGCTATCTCTTTTAATTGACATAAGGAACAAGAAAAGACCATCCTAAAACGCTTCTTGGTATATATTACTTTTTATAAATTATATGACCGGGTATTTATCACGTTACCTTTTTATTATTTATCCCGACGTTTCGAGACGGATTGCACCGGATTGCAATAAAAAGGTAACGTGATAAATACCCGGTCATATAATTTGTAAAATGTGTTCTGATCACGTAAGTTTAAAAAAGACAATTATTACTTTTGATGATATGTAATACTATGGAAACAGCGAGTTGATCTGATGATGGGGTCATTTTAATTTTTATATCAAAAAAGTTTATTTATTTTTGAATAAATAAAATAACGGAATAGATATGTCTGAGATAACTTCAATTCGAACAACTATTGTTAAAAAGAATTGCGATAAAACTACGAGTATTCGGGGATGAAGAGCCAAACTTAACGTTAGATCAATGTAATGCTCATAAAATAGGAATCATAAGTGAGCTAGATATTTTAAATGCACCGAGTTTTCTGTGCCAGTTTTGTGCTACGAACGCTTTACATTTCCATACATACGCTGCCTTATCAAGAGATGAAAATCCGAACTTTCTTCACAATTCCGTAACAAGCAATATAAAACCAGTCTGGCGCGTAAAAACTAACCTAACTCGACTGACGACCTCAAAATATTTCAAGAGGCAAAAAAATTCATCGAAACGTGGCTTAATAATTAAGAGTACGATGCGTTATTTACATTTTGTATTCGAACATTATTTCACAGGTTGCCGAGTTTCGATAACACGCACGAGGCTTCTGTGCTAAACATTTGCAACCATTTACAGGTTCGTATAGGCTTTCTTAGTATAAAGAAGTTCATTAGGCTGCTACACAAAGAGCGTTTTCTGTGAAAGCAAGAGATTTAACGGTAAACAAAATTAATTTGGATACTCACAGTCGTGATCATATTCCATTTAAATTTTTTTCAACATATATACTTAACAACAACTATGAAATGCACAAAGACTCATTATGTGCATTTCATACTTAAGTATATTTGTATCTTGTGTTTGTTATATGATTTCATGTTATTTATGGTGTACAATAAAGTGTTAATCTATCTATCTATCTATAAATATATATACTATTAGACATTTTCAAAGGATCTAGAGAATTACATAAAAGATCTAAAAGAAATATCTACCGCTCCCTGGGATACAGTCGTCATCATAGTTAATTTTTTTTTAATTTTTTTTATTCTATATTTTATTTAAGATGAGTTGGCTCTTGACTTCGAGGCTTGTAGCAAAGATGAAGTCGACGCCGAAGCAAGTTCACCCAGAAAACGACTAGGTATTAAATCTCTTCTCATATGTATGCCGGTCGTATGAAAATGGAAATAGAGACGCTGGAATTTTCTTCCAATCTACGGAAGTATGCATTAAAAAGATTGTAAATGTGTTGTCTGATGTAATATAGAGTAACAACTTATTAATATTTTATAAATATAGGTAAGTACTTACATAAGTTAAGTATATACACAGATAAAATAATACTATATTATTTTATCTGTAGTATATATAAACAATTGAAATAAAGTAATATTCAGCTAAGTTACAATTCATATTACTTCAGCTACTCTGTTTTGTCTACCGAAAATCTGTATACGTTCTAAAAGATTGTCTGATATATTTTTATACCTGGGAGAGCACTTACTTTTGCGTAAATTCGCTGCTAGTGCTGATACTGATCCGACATCATATACTCGTAAATAACTTTTCATGATAAGGAAATGAGAAAAGTCACGTAGGAAAAAGGAATATAGGTACAGTGAATGGCACAGATAGATACCTCTGCCTACATGCGACGACGAGACTTAATGACTTATTTCATGTAGTATATTAAATGCATATTTTGACCTCCTCTGATGTTGGTGGTGAGACTGAGGAGGTTGCGGATTCGATAATCTTTGTGTGGCAAATATGTCTCGTGTAATTTTTCTCTTACCATAACACAAGCATTCTATTTTCTCAACACTTTTTAGTAAGTACATCCTTGTCAATGACCCTCTGACCGGTAATATTTTCCAACCTCTTCCAGCATCACGTTTCAAATGCCTTTGATACATGAAGGTAATTACATCATTGCACTGACGTCCGACCTGAGCAGAGCTCTTTTATCACTCTTAGCAAAAGTATTAAGAGAAACAGCTATAGATTTATGTAACGAATTTACCTTATCGCGTTCCAAAACAATTTTTATAAACGTTTTTCATATTTTTCTATAACCACTGCTCAGAGCTTTACTTACACTTTTTTATGGGTAGGCCATTAAGGAACCTTCGAAATTTAGAAAGCCCTAGAAAGCCGTCTGTTTCATTACATTTATTTATTAACATACAAAGTTTTTTAACTGCTGTTGATAGACGTAAACTATCGATGTTAAAACAATAAACGAATAAAACGCGTTAAGCCTTGTTTTATGATATTGATCACGTAGCAAAGATTATGGTTGCCAGCGTTCAAGTTGTGTAATCGAAGCTGACGGGTGAGCGATGCTTTATCGCGAATAAAAACACAAACCGGAGCTTTTCTCAACTTTGGCGACTCTTTTTGGTGACTCTTTCTCAATTAATGAATTAACAAACCCGCATACTATATCCTCAGTAAAAGTACTCGCTATTGACATGAAGATCAATACTCATTTTTTTAACTTTTGTGGAAGTCAACGTTCCTTATTGTAACCTATTCCATGTAATTTGTTCCATAATAAAAAGATTTGAAAGATTTGAAAGATCGTTTAAGTAAAAGGTATCCACCATCCACCATACCAGATGACCCAAATATAACTACTTATAGCACAAGTTCACGTTTTGCAATGACCATGTCAAAGCGGTTTTAACAACATGTACCTACTGTGTAACTAATTAAACAGTCAACCATCCTATAGATTAAAATTAGAGTAATTTCTCACTGGGTCAAAACGGCTCTCATTAATTTATTATTAAATCACCGCGAGGAAGCTAGTTAGCTCTCTAATTAGTGACGATTTAGGCGACGGCCTTGCAACTTGTTATACTCGTATCAAAACGCCAACTTCTGCAAAGCAAGCAAGATCGTAATGTGGACTAACTTGGGTGACGGAGTTTTTAGGCCGCAACTGGCCATGACGCATGTGACCTAGTTGCGAGCTGACGGTCAAGGTCCTCACCTTCGGAGACGACAATTGTATCTGGGATGGGAATGGGTTATCGATTTTTGCTAAAAGTGGGAAGTTTGTATTGGGCGTGCCTGTGACTACATTAATCGTATATAAGTGTGCAAAGTTTGAATTGCATTCGACATTTTGTGGGTCAAAAACAGATTCAAGGATTCCATTACCTACATCCAATACAAGTGAAGATATAAAAACTAGCTAAAAATGAAAGAGCAAAAGATTTCCCTTTCCTAAAAGTAAAAAGGCTTTCCTGAAAGTCGTATGACGACACAGCTCTGGCGACCTTTGCTAATTCATTTTTCTCTTTAACTTTTTATAGACCAACCGAGAAAGTCAGGCTTTTATAATGCCTTGAGGTGAGCTTTATTATTATAAACGCAATAATAAAACATGGAAAATGTTGACCAGGATTCATTTTTTACATTGTATTTTCCAGTACAAAATATGTAGATACATTAAATAATCACGGAATTAAAAAACAAAAACACATTTATGTCAGAAGCTGACACGTACTTGACATTTTAAAGTAAAATAATAAGAGGAAAACAAACTTTAATGAGAGCATGCCAGACAAAACACCAGAAGAGGCAAGTAAGAAATATTTGAAATAGCTTACCCGGCGCTTTCCACCCCTTTATACCATAATGTTCTACGAGTATATGGTTTTTAAAGCTCACTTGATTTTATATAGAGCGTTAGAAGGTGTGTCGAAAGCTAGCATGCCTAAAAATAATTAGGTAGGTACTTGCACATAAATCAAAACAATTAATTTTTTCTACCGAATAAAACTAAATTATACAACAGATAACAATGATGAAAACGCTGTTTTAGCAGGCACCTTTTATTGATGTCTGTCTGTCTATTATCTCTATGTGAAAATCGGTCAATTCACAGCTGCTAAAAAACTAGTTGAAACGAGAGGCTGAACTTAACTTTCAGAGGAAAGCAAAAGTACTAAGTGATTTACGTTGTCGTGTCAAGAGCTAATAAGTGGATTGTAGCGACTACCCCTAACCTACGTGAATGCATGCCAAACACGATAGACTGCGGCTACTAAGAAGTCTACTTAATAGGTTTTAAAACTCTTTAAAAATTTCTTGCAATCGAGAAATGCATTATCGTTTTATTACTACCACAGAATAAATAAAGCAAGTACAGAAGACCGACTTCGTCAAAACATTTATTCAAATAACGACTCTCACTACGACGCCATAATGTGCAAATCAGTTAGCACAAGCGCATTGTGGCGAACGTTAAAAGTGCTATTTTATTCTTACGCGGTTATCTATTATTTAAAACAATCTTTCACTATCACGTGTGTGAGTAGTTTCGGGCGACCGAAATTGACGCAGCCTGCGGGCGGCCCGTAACGTTTCTACCAAAACAGTGGATTGGGCTGGGTCTGCTACTACTCAACTGCCTTGCCATTTTATATAACAGTAATAATTTTCATAAAATATTTGATTATTATCAAACCACTGTTATCATAATTTATATTTATTTTGTAGTGCTTACAGTAAAATTGAAATATACCGTTTAAATATTAATAATAGGAAAAATGTTCGAATTTCAAACGCATTTTTCACGACTGGATAAATAAATTCACATCGTGCCCGCTCATTGAGTCGACATTAGAACTCACGAACATTACGGCAAAAAATCGATTGTGAGAATTGGCGCAACGAGTCGGATAGAGCCTGGAGCTCGAGCTCTGACTGAGAGCCCCGAACGAATAGAGACTTCGAGATATAATGAGTTTGGGGTCTCTTGAACTATTATTACGTTTTATGAAGTTTGTCTTTTCTACAATATAATTGTCTTGACGGAAAAAGTCTGGAACTGTAATTTATCAAACAAAACATAGGACGGTACTCTGGTACCTCTGCATACGGGTTAATTTGACTTGAAATTTATTTATATCAGTGCGCAATTTTCTTAATATTTTTGAGACAAGGTGTATTTACATTTCGCTTAAAGTTTATCCAATTAGAAACATTCATTGTGTTTTCATAATACTCGAGAAGAAACGTTAGACCGCTAAGGAGCTCCGTCCAAAGTAATTGTAATGGATCGTTTTATTTCAAAACTTCCAATTCATTAATTATCACAGCATAGAATTTTAAATAGAAAATTGTGAAGGGAAATTGAAGAGCTATCTCAGGAGGTTTAATATTGCTTATTATTTAAAAGAGTTTAAATATCACTGTATAAAAATTCTTAATGATAGTTTCGATCCCGGTAATTAGGACTTCGTGGCTGAGTGGTCTATCCATATTTAAGGTCCGCGTTAAGGACGATTGCTTGTATTACCGCAGGTTTGAATCCAGGCCACAATAATTAAAATAACTGGATAAAAAATGCAATGAATATATCAAATATGATCACGAGCAATGGACATTATGTCGGATCTTTATGTTATTTTTAAATCCTTCGTCCATGTACATATTTGGTGCATGCCCACTTTTTGCAGAAGTTAGCTTTCCATACGTGTCAGGTTGCAAGCCCATCGACGCTGCTAGAAAGCTAACTGGTTTCCTCACGATGTTTTTCTTCACCGTTTAAAGCTCGTGTTAAAGCGCTATTTAAATTTTTCGATACGAAAAGTTCATTGATGCACGGCCGGATTCGATCCCACGACCTTCGGATCGAAAGTCGAGGTATTAATCCACTTCGCCAACATGGCTCGTTGAAGGTACACCATGGTAATTAAAAAAAATCTATAGAAAACATTTCGCAAATACAAAATATTATATACCTACGAGTATATTTAACAAATTAAAAAAAGTGTTTCGCAATTTTACACCAAGTAGGTTGTGAAATCGTAAACTCGACAATTTTCTCCAAATAATAGCAACTTCGAAACAATTTACTTATGGCTTTGTTAGAAACAAAATTGCAACATCAAAGAAATTTTTTTTAATTAAAATTGCGACATCAAAGAAAACATTTAAGTGTATCGTTACGCAAAAAAATAATAATTGAATTAAATATAATCACGACTGTATATCCCAAGCTGCGGTAGCCTTAGACTAATTCTTTCATATTTTTAATCATTTATAGGCACTTCGAAGAGGTCTAAGGATATAGTCAAAGGTATCTCCAACTTTATATTAGGTACATAACATACACACGTTTTACAAAAGTTAACATAACATACGTGCGTGACAGGTTGCAAGCCCATTAACGCGAACAGAAAGCTAACAGGTTTCCTCAAAGTCATTTCACCGTTTAGAGCTCGTAGTAAGTACTTTTATCAAAACGAAAATGCATGGCCAAAACAGCTTTTTTTTAATACCAATAAAATTTATATTGCAGATACTACATTTATTAAAATAGCTACTATTGCTGTTAGTAGGTGAATAACTCTAGTAGGGAAATAGGTCTCGTGGGCGTTCACCTACCCGCTGGTCAGACCAAATCAAAACAATAACAGGTCTTACTTTTACCTCTGCCCTAAGACAAGCCCAGGATAGAGCAATGTGGAAGAAGCTTGCCAGCGACTCCGTTACGGCGTTTCAGGACGGGCACGACCTTCAGTAATGAAGATTACGACCAAGAAGAAGGTGAATAACTAGGTATTATTTTGAAATTTACAAAAAAATAGTAAACAAAGAGTGCATTCTAAATATGCACTCAATTTACGAAAAAAAGGTATTAGTACCTTTATTTTCAACTTAGAAGTTTATGAAAGTAGCGGAATAAAGAACCTATAATTTTCCACTTTACTACAACGAAATCAGACATGGTTGCCAGCTATAAAGTAGGTATGTTCCTCATGTTATACTGTCTCCACCGCATTAAATATTTTTTACCGACTTCAAAAATGGAGGAAATATTCACCACATACCTATTCTATAGTAAATTTGCCGAGGTGGCTGTAAGTTATGGTGGTACCTCAATATTTGGGGATCTGATGAGGAAACAGAAATGCTATTTTTCCTAATGTGTATTACACAGATTAATCCGTCAATAGTGGATCGATTAGGAAAAATACTAATATGCTTGATAGAGATCATACTCTATTAGATTTTCCTAAATCTGATATGTATTTCCGGAGTTATAAGCAATAATTTACCTCGACAGTGCATAAAATTTATCTCTTCTAACGGAGTCGAAGACAAAAAAAAATTGCTACTTGTTATTGGTATTTGATGTCGATTCTCGGCAATTTTCAAAGCATGACGCGGCAATCTATTAAATTGCACGTTGTAAGCTTTTGTTTTCTAAAATTCATCGCATTATTTAAAATAACCACGCCGTGTCAAAATCGTCAAGACATGGAAAGTCGTCAGAAACAAATGTGAGTTCTCATGGAATATTGACTTCAATCAAAGTTTAATAGGTAGTGACTAACAACTGGTGCAGTGGTTCTAAATGCAAAACGTTATCTGATACCTACTAATATTATTAATGCGATAGTAACTCTGCCTGTTACGCTTTAACACCTAAACCACTGAACTGAATTTGATAGTTGCTGTTAGACCTAGTCCAATCACAACTTATGTATATTTATAAACACACGGGAATTTACTACAATGCGTAAGATCTTTTATATCGTTACCTGATATTTCGTTAAGTACCTACATATTTGATTATAAAGACTATAAGAAGGGAATAAATAGGTCAGTTCGAATTGGCAATGAACTCCATAGTTCAGGTTCAAGAAGGTTTATACAGACCCACAACTGTCAAATAGCGCTATGTATATATAAAGTCCACCATAAATTATAGACAGTAGTGTTCTACTAATGTGTAAGCAATAGCGTTTTCATAACTTATATAGAACTTATTCACGACGACCTCTGTGGCGCAGTTGGGGGAACGCCCGGCTGAGACGCGGGGGTTGCGGGTTCGATCCCCGCTACGGGACAAATGTTTGTATGTTCTGCAGATATTTGTTCCGTGTCTGGGTGTTTTCTATCTATAATATTTATGTATTTACAAAAAAAAATGTATCTATGCATTATATCAGTCATCTGGTTACCATAACACAAGCATTAAGTTGCTTAGCTTGGGACGAGATGACGCTGTGTGGAATGTCCAAGGATATTTATTTATTTATTTTATTTTTATTCGTATATTCTGAAATAGACCTATATTAGAACTTCTATACAGAGTCGTTACTACAGTACTCTTCATATTCATAATATAAGTATTTAAAACTTTATTATCTTCTATTATAAAAAGTAAAAAACAAAGTTCGGTTTCCGTCCAGAATAGAACTTTGAATAAATCTATAAAAACAGGTCAATCTTATGCAGATTATTATAAAATCTAGATCGATAAATAAACTTATTGTTTTTTTTACTTTTTACTCGTATATCAATGAAAAGAGATATAATCCTTTACAAATAAGTAGATCTTGATCTAAATGCCGATACGACGACAACGGCCTACCTATATAATTTAGCTAAAAGTATAATGTTCCTATTACGTTAGTACCTAAATGTTAAGTGTTAAAACTTTTGTAAACTATTTTTGTTTTTCTTTTATAAGTATTATTTTATTTTATTTTTTGGTCAGATGTTGTAAATATATACCTAATATTTCGCTATTGACAAATTTGTCTCCGTAGAATAACGCATTAGGTTAAGTTCTGTAATGTTATTCTATTACAAATAAATAATTGTCTAACGGCGCCGCCGTGCGTAGCCTGTAATTACGAAGCGCTTGTTAAATGGCTGTTCTAGATGTCAGCATCTCTACCGACCTTTCATATTAGCCTTGCAAAATGAAAATACCAATTTTACTTACGTTTCACTTTTCATCCGGGCACGAAGGCTGACTTTACTGCTTTAGCCTTGGATACATTGAGGTCAAAGCTTACAAAACCCCTAGACGTCGACCAATTCTTTAAAAATTCGTCATACGAAAATCATATAAAACATCTTTTATCTTAGAGATCTTCGAATACAATTCTACTAAGGTTATGAACTTAAAAGTTTGTATAGATGTTTAAATAAATTTATGTTACTTTATCACGCAAAGACTACAAAACGGATTTGATTAAAACTTCAAAAAGAGACTACCTACTTTCAAACTAGAATAACACATAGGTTACTTTTAATGCAGGTAGGAAAGACGAGAGCGTGGCCGCGGACGAGCTTGTACTTAAAATATTATAAAGACAAAAACATTTTCTCAAACCAATTGAAGAGCCTATCTATATCTATACTAATATTATAAAGAGGTAAAATTTGTTTGTTTGTTTGTTTGACGGAGGTAATCTCCGAAACTACTAGACCGATTTTAAAAATTCTTTCACGGGTGGGTAGAATGGACTGTCCGAGAGGTTATAGGCTATATTTTATCCCGGTAGCTCCATTAGTACACCCGTGCGAAGCCGGGACGTGCCGCTAGTAATGTACAAATTAGAATTAAACCCACAAGATAGATCACGGCTTACAAAGGATTTGGCATTCACCGAGAGTATGTATTGGATTAATTCGAGGTGCCTGCGTGCGTTTACACTTGGGCTTGTTAGATCATCTGTCGCTTTGCAGAAAATACATTTGTTTACTTGATTCTGTTAGGTTAGTTAGACGCATGGTGCACTAGGTTGGTTTACTTTAAGCACACATTGTAAAACTTTTACGTGAATACAATGGAAATAACAAACATCCATCTATTCTCAGCGATAAAAATACCCATATAGGTCTAGACCTAGGGAAAGACCAACGAAAGATGGATGGATTGTGTGAGGGATGACACGAGTAAGAAAGGTGTGAGTGCCAAGATGACGTCTGATAGAGGGTAATGGAACAAGGACACTTGTTGTGTCGATCTCATATAGTGGGATATGGGCAGGATGAAGAAGAGAAAAATACCTACCCGTATAGTTAAAGATAGAGGAGTGGAAGGAGAGTGGGAAACAATAGGTTATAATTATATATATATATATTACAGCCTGTTGTTATATATATATTTTACTAACCTATCATGTCCCACTGCTAGGCAAAGGTTTCCCCCTTCAGCTTCCACTCCTTGCGATCTAATGCTTGACTAGATTTGACAATTGACAATTGATTTGACAATCTAGCCAATCACGCGAGAAAGACAATTATTTTCGACGACCAATCACGTGTGTTTATTTTTCTTCCTATTAGCTCGTTTCAATAAATGAAGAATAGTGTAGTAGTAGCGTAAATAGGTAACAAGTGCCTGCAACACGTCAAACGAATTGATTTAAAAACTTGGTTAACCTTTTCGCTCTGCGAGTATACAAAGATTGCCTGCAGTTAGTTCCTTAAGTGTATTTTACAGTGATCAATAGCCGCGTCCAGACCGGCTGAGCGCCGCTCGCGAGCCGCGCTCAGACTTCCTGCTCGCGAGCCGTGGCACCCGAGCTAATTTGTAAAAAGTTCCGAGCCGGGCTCGCGAGCCAAGGTGAGCCGGTTTGAGCATTCAGTTTCTCTCCGTGTAGCGATGGAAAACCACGTCTACACCGAGCGAGCAGCTCAGACTGAGCCGCCTTTGAGCATCGGCAAAAACCGACAACGCATGGCTCGGGGCCGAGCGGCGCTCGGGCGAGCCAACGTGCGGCCGAGGAAGCCCGAGCGCCGTCCACACCGGCCGAACTATTGGCTCGCGAGCCAGACTCGCGGGCCGCACTCGGCCGGTCTGGACGCGGCTCCAGCTGTCATATTTGATTCAGTGTTCTGTTTGGGTTCAACCCAAGCATGTTACAAAACAAACACTCGTTTGGCTTGTAGGCATGTATTGTGTCATAAAATTTTAACTAATCGCCATCCACGGCGCTTTTGTGTAATAATAAGTGTTCACAATTTATGAGAAATTAAAAACATTTTTAGAGCGGTTTCAGACTAGCGTATTTTTTGCGCGTATACGGTCGTTTCAGCATACGCGCTTATACGCGCGCTACATTACGCGCTTCTAAAAACCATACTCGCGTAAACGGGCATATTTCGGCGTGTTCGCTTGAACCGGTGGTGTCGTGTCTCGGTGGCTCGCGCTTAATACGAGCTTAGAAGCGCGTCAACGCTCGTACGAGTTGCGCGTGGCCAAAAGGCGCGCCTATACGCGCCTACATGCGCTTCCAAAAACGAGCTTATACGCGCGTATAATACGCTAGTCTGAAACCGCTCTTACATCTTATTATATAAAAAATAAATCTCTGTAAAAAACATCTGTGTAAAAGAGATCACTGTTAGCGATACGGCCGCCCATTTTACATTTTTAATTTAGTTGTAAATATTTTATTTGTTATTTTTAATTTAAGGTGTGCAATAAAGAATTATCATTTTATTTTCATTTCATTTCATCTCCTTCAAAACATTACAGACTTGGTTTGGGGTCTAAGTTTGCTGCAAAATAAGATATTTATTTTGACCAGTTTCTCACGTTAATAGCTAAGAAAAAGCTGATGACAGTTACAGATAGGGAACTGTTACTATCAGACAAAGATGTCTGATACAGAAAATTGGAACCAGTTGCAAAAGGCAATACCTACTCAGTAAAAAGACTAAGTTGAGAATTATAGATTACTAGCTGCGCCCCGCGGTTTTACCTGCGTAAGTCCTGTTCCCGCGGGAATATCGGGATAATAACCTATGCATGTAATAGCCTATGTGTTAATTCAGGGTACCACCCATCTACATACCAAATTTCAACCAAATCGGTCCAGCCGTTTTGCGTGAAAGAATAACAAACATACATACATTCTCACAAACTTTTACATTTATAATATTAGTCGGAAGGATAGGATACCCTGATAAACCGGTAGAATACCTAGTTAAAAAAACATGATGTTTTCTATTTTAGACAATGATATCATGTTTAGATTATGTTTGAATATGTCACTATAGATAGCCGAACTCTAACATTCGTATTGAACTTATATGATGCATTTAGCACGAACAAGACGGCTAAGCCCCGCCGCACATCAGTCATACATTTGTGACTCGATAATTGTGGCGCCACATTTGAAACGCGACATCTTGAATTTTTGTAGCGCGAACAACGCCTAGCCACAAAATGCACCCGCCACAAATGTTTCCTCGGTGTGCGTGCTCACGTACAAATGTATGGGGGCATTAAATGTGTCGCGTTTCAAATGTGGCGCCACAATTGTGGCGTCACAAATGTATGCCTGGTGTGCTGCGGGGCTAACTCTGTTACAATCTCGTTTATTTCAAAAACTTTACATGTTTTGTAAATTGGAAGGATTTTCTATTGCAATTTAAATTAAATCTGCATCCGCAGTAAAACGTACCATCAAGAAAGAATGAAATAACATTGGAATTTAATTTCATCCAATACAATAAAATAACTACAGCGGCACGGAGAGCAAAGCTAATTACCGAATTCATTAATTGTTTTCATTTTCTGACGGATCCAGTTCAAACTGTACTATATCTTCACTCACAGAGTTAACAAATTAAATATTTCTTGCGTTCCTTTTACGAAACGATCTTGGAACGATTATAGTTTTATTTTAAGTTTTCGAAATAAGACGTTTAAAAGTAACAGTGAGAAGTCACTGTAATTTATAATCTCAAATGAATGAGTTTGCACTATCTTTACAACTTGCAATGATTTGAAAACGATATATTTTTCACGGATAACATTGTTTTAAACGTGTCCTAGCGCTGTAGACATAATACTACGCACGTAGGTCAACAAAGTGGCCACCAAAAAGTGTTAGTCTCCAGCATGTACAATGTAAGCCATCAACAAACGGTGCGCGAGATCTCGTTCGAGGCCAACTACTAGTAAATTACTAGTGAACATAAGCGAGCTTAGCCGGTAGTCAGAAACGAGTATTAAAGCCCGCAAAGTTGCGCGAGTTTACAGTTGAGGGAGAACTATTGTTTTACTTCGTTTTCAATTTATATTCGCATCACGTTATTCAGTATTTTAAATGCACTTCGCGATATTTAAATAAGCGGATCCACGGGGATTGGGCGCGTACGTGGATACGGGTAGATACAGCTTTATTTCTGGGAGTATTCAAATAGATTAAAATAAAAGTCTTTCTCAGTAGTGCTTCTTATTTTTAAGCCCAGATTTTTCTACTTTAAGTATAGGTATCTTGTAAAATCATAGTTAGTGCTTTAATTTTACATACAGTTTAATTGTGTGACAGAACAGTACGCTTTTACTAACAACCAACATCTGGTAAGCTGTGATAAAGAACTTGAAAGCCATAAGTAATTCTCCAACAGAGCAGCTTGACAGGCTGGCTCTTCAAGCAGTTTCAAAGTATAAGCTGGCTAAAAGTTTTCTTGTCGTAGTGGAACCAACATTTAAGAAATATATTTCAATATTCTGATTATACAAGACAATATATAACAAACTGTTGAAATAATTATATTTTTTTCCAATACAACTGAGCAATTTGAAGTAAATGAGAATTGTTACACCTGCAGTTATTAAGGACTAATGGAACAGTATGTAACTATACATTACATAATTAATTTTGGGCGCTAGAATGACCTTCCTGCGGGCAAAATTTCACCTTGTTTTTATATTATTCCTTTAATCCTAAGCTACCTCCATATTTCTTGTATTTTACCCGTCCGTGGTTAGAATAAAAGCAAACCGTTTTGTCTGTTACGTGCAACCATAAAGCTTAAATAAAAATTTATAATTATTCACTATTTGAGCTTCTATAATCAACATTTTGAATGGCTGTATCAATCTGCTAACAAAGCTGGCTAAATATAAAGATCCACCTTTATAGCGACTACGATAAATACCACAATGCTACTTCTACTTATCTCATACTATATGTCTATACTTGATTTCTGGAAGCGAGCTAATAGGAGGAGAAATAAACGCACGTGATTGGTCGTCGTCTATTCTCGGATTGGCTAGATTTGACAATTGACAATCTAGCCAATCACGAGTAGACAATTATTTATGACAACCAATCACGTGAGTTTATTTTATCATCCTATTAGCTCGCTTCAAGAAATGAAGTATAGTCAGATCGTCTGATCTTTGATGCCGAAGTATCGCTCCTGACACGAACTGTATTGACAAGGATAAGGTCGTGTCTGTTATTATACCCGCTGCCCGCACTGTAGGTAATTACATGTTCTGATAAGCTAACAACTCAGTATATGCTGAAACTAGAAAGTAGCTGAAATTTTTACAGTCTCTTCCGATGCCAACCGAGATAGTGTGCTTGTTTTTCTTTCAGCACTTTCTGCCCCTTCTAGTAGTCCCCTTCTCTCGGCTGAGTAGTTTCATTAGTTTACCCGTGCAAAGCCGGGACGTGCTGCTAGTGAGAACCAAGCGTGTAAATTAAGTTTAAAACAAATTACTGTTATCTATCTATATTTATATTTCTATACTAATATTATAAAGAGGTAATGTTTGTTTGTTTGATGGAGGTAATCTCCGAAACTACTCAGCCGATTGAAAAAAATTTTTCACTGATGTGTCGAATGGACTGTTGGGAATGTTATAGGCTATTTTTTATCCCGGTAGTTTCATTAGTATACTCGTGCGAAGCCGGGACGTGCTGCTAGTTTAAAATAAAGAAAAAACTATTTTCCTTAGGATCGACTTCGTAGTGTATCAATTGTCCAAATTGCAAATGAAAAGACATTTCAATAATTCAGTAATTAAAAACTGCGAAAACATTGGCAAATCAGTTTAGGGTATGTTGTATGGTAGTAAGTATATGGTTTGTTTTTTGTACTGACGATTGTAGAACAACCATATTGTAAAACTAGTATTAAGAAAATATGACCAGGACTGGTATCCCAGGGAACGGTAGAACTTTTATAATATACTTACATCCTATCCTACTTCCTACTAATATTATAAATAAGAAAGTTTGTGAGAATGTATGTATGGTTGCTATTCTTCACGCAGAAACGGCTGGACCGATTTGGTTGAAATTTGGTATGTAGATAGGTGATACCTTTTTTTATTTTTTTTTACCTTGGATTAACACATAGGCTACTTTTTATCCCGGTATTCCCGCGGAAACGGGACTTACGCGGGTGAGACCGCGGGGCGCAGCTAGTTTATATTAAAAATACTGCCAGTGGCTTGGGTACGCTGCCGTTTAGCAGTGGCTTGGATCAGCTGAGCCACCTACATCTTTAGGTGGCTCGACTAGTATGCATCTATTGGACAATACATACTCAAAACTTGCAAGTTCAACTCAAATTTTTTCAACATGCTAACTGTACCATAATAATTATTTACCATAAGGAGTAGCACGCAAACATTTAATTTATTCTCATAACTTTCTCAGATAATATTGGTAGATTAGTTTACTGATTTTCGACTAACTAGACTGGGCCGATCGATTGCTCAGTGAAGTTTTGCACAGAAATGGCTACGAGTTACAACAAAAATTAGTGAAATAGACAGTTTAACCAATGGATATATTACTTTACTGAGGAGGCTTTGACTACCCTATCCAAATGACAAAAGATTCGTATCTATTCTATTTCTATCATCGCTATTCCTTTGATTTGACATTCATGACATTCACGCTTGAGTTTTCGTTATTGAGAGCCAATGCATTATGTTTTTGTTCGTTATCATTAGAACATCTACAGTCGCTTTAGAAAAAAAAGATTTTAGATGTAGGTTGTAACAGTAACTTGGCCAGGGAGGCTTCATTTTGAGATCCACACTTCGTTCGTTGAGACTTCCTTAATATCTAAGAATGATTAAGTAATTTATATGCTGACATTTCGTTAACATTTGACCTAGAACAAACAGATTTAGTAGTTTTAGGCCTCGTGGTTGTATTCTGCCTCAATTCGGCAATAAAACCAAAGTAAAGACATGCGCAGTGAGAAGAACAAGATATACCACACAAGGAAAGGATTTCGTAGCTTTCCATTCTTTTCAAAATTGGAACTGATTTTCTTGTTATAAAAAATCATTGCGATATAACGGAGAGTTATACAAAACGTCTACAAATACCGATGATTCCCTGCGGTTTACGATTTAACAATCTAACTTTAGAATATAAACCAGATGGCTGACTACGGCATCAATATAAATATTTAAGAACACTTTACAGATATTAAAGTATATAAATAAGGTAAAAAAAGTTAGAATAAGTGGATCGAAAATGTATAAAACAAAACGCATAAATAAATGTGAGCAATAATTAACTTACCAAAAATGAGGTCTCGTATATCGATGAAATACGGCGTGCGAGCCCGAACGAGATTCGTGAATTGAAGGTACGCGCGCGGAAAATCAAGTGTCACGTTATAACAATTAGTGTCCGACGAGCATGATAGCGCGAATGGAACTGATGTATCTACAAGCGGCGCGTAAACAGAGCAACAAGGCCGGCGCCGACGGCGACCAGTGGACGAATATCCCGAGAGAACGTCGAGCACGAACGGGCACACGAAAGATCGATACCTCCGCTACCGCGCGCTCCCTTCCCAGCACCCGACCGACTGCGACGGGACGACAGAACGGAACAACGAGCCTGCAGACTCTACAGGAGCGATCGCATCAGCGGTTACTCCGACTGTGACGACGTAAAGACAGAATGTACGCTATTTTGCACCGCATATCATTTTAAAACGTGACGTAGTGGGGACGCACGAGGAGCGTGGTGAGCATGCGCGATAGAGGTAGGCGCGGCGCGGCGATGCGAACCAGCCAAATAAATTGGACTAAGGCGAAGGCGGTATGTCGTAGAACAAAGGGAATCCATGGACGACGCTGGATGAGGGCTGGTGAAGCCGCCGCACCGTCCGTGCGACCTCACCGCGACGCGCGCTTTACACACGCAACACCATCGATCAGGGACACGCACAGCTCACGACCTCCACACTACATTGCCTACCGTTTTATTTAACATATTTTTTCTGGTTCATTGGCTAAGAACTTAAATCAATTAGCAGACAAAAGATAACGAATACCTTAGGTCGAAATTCAAAGCACTAAAGCATATTTATTTCATAAAAAAATTATAATAAAAAACCGCACGCTTAAAAACCTTGCATGATGCCGTGTAAAAGTCGTAGGCGTACGAGATGCTGCTAAATAAAATATTTTAACCATACAGCTCTAGCTTAGCTGCTTCAGCTCTGTTTCTATAAAAAAACAATTAACAAGAGCTTCTAATCTGGAAAGCTAAGAACAGAATGGCCTAGACTGGAAAGTCTCGACCGGTTGCATGACTTTATCAGAGACTTATACACATATGCATAATCGTCACCAGAAAAAGAGAGAGAAAATCTGACTGACTGTTTTTCATAGTAGACGTATCAGCTTTATTATACTCGTAAGTAGTGAGGACGTCTATGAGAAATGTTACCATCGCTTTAAATTGACAAAGATTTTATTGAATAATCAATGTTTTAAGAAATTGTAAAAACTTGCACTCCAACCAACATTTTCTTTAAAAAAAACGTATTTCAAAACGAAAAGAGATATTTTAAACGTTTCTGTACAATTTGAAACCTCCACGCCGAGCCGTGCAAAAAACAATTTGCTTTGCAAAGGAAACAATACTGTATGTTTTAAATAATTTTGCTATCTAAAGCACAACTGACTGGCACTAAGTTAACTGAATATTTTATTGGACGTCAAAGGAACTAACTTCTATTTTCTCTATTTCATTATTGTTTCCGATAGCAGTTCGGTGCAAAACAATGGTAGTGCAAAAACCAGTGGTTTATCTATAGAGATAGTTAGATTATTCAATTCTTACAAATTATTAATTATTTGTGTGTATTCTATTTTAGAAGATTTATATTTTTTGTAGAAAATGTGTTGGTATATAATTATATTCATAGAATAGAATAGCAATATAAAATCGGTACAAGTAGGTTCAACCGCTCAGGAGCAACATTGTATTAGTTACACCGTTTCTTAGACAGATACAATAAAATATAGTACACACTACAAACTTATAACACCCTTATTTTTCGTCAGGGGTTAATAAAATGTGTTACTTCAGACATAAAGTTGACTACAAACACACTTTATAAATTATAAAAAAGAAACACATTTGTGTCAGTAGTACTATTGATTTGTACCATTGATGGTACAAGTTACACAACTTTGGATCTTTAGTATCAATAAAGCAATTAGAAGTAATTGTAAATTTATTAGGTATTAACTAGCACCTCAACAATTTTTTGCCACATAACTCGCAAAAAAAATAAACCGATTTTGATAAAATATGACAAAGACTAAAAGCTACTGTGCCACAAACAGACATACATAGCGTTCAAACCTATAAATAACACCCCCTCGCCGGGGCTAAATACTAGACAAATTCGAACAGAAAAGCGCATTCAAAGTCTATTATTCGAGTTTAAACCAGCATAGCACCGTTGTGTATGTCAAAAGTTTGATTAGTTTTGATGAACTATCGTATGTATGCACAGCGTGATAAAGTTACACTGGGAGTATTAATATAACTCACTGGGACTTTACCAGGAAGATGGGGGAAAGAGACATGAGATGATGATGATGAAGTACCTTTTAATAACAGACGTAATAATGTAGTATGCTGGTAGGGTGGTTAATGTGCTGGACAAGCCTATTCCATCTCAACAATGGTCCAGGTACTACAGTGTCCCGTTAAGTGTGGGCAAAGATTGCCTCTTGCCGCTGTATAAATCTACATTACTAGCACAGATAAAATAATACTATATTTTATCTGTGATACTAGTAAAGATTTAAAGGAGTTTTTCTGTGAATGGAAAAATAATGAAATCGCATAATGTTGAATGCTGTTGTACGGTCTCGTAGCTCGTAGCACATGTAAAAGTGCTACGGAACTCAGATTGAGTTGACTGCACAACCCAAGCGAACGAATATTTTATTCCCGTCTACTCGAGCTCAATTGAAATTTATAGATATAGAAATCGGATTGAATATGTTTACGGTGGCCGCCAGCCATTTTGTCTCTATTGCATATTCAGATACTTTCTACCTCTTTTCATGTCTAAGCACGAATCCCAAATATCGAAGCCTGTCCAAGGCCTACTGTTTAGAGTTTTTTGTAATAGAACCTGTTAGTAGTAATAATGGCCGTAGCGTAGGGCTTTTCTACACAGATTTAAATTACATTTGCGTGGAACGACCTACAAACAAAGTAAACTAAAACAACTCAGGCAACATTTGCACAGGAGAATAACCAGCTAACCACATAAGCTTATCTGTTCGTGAGTTAGTGGTTTATGTATATTAGGAATATTTGACGTACAATTTGTACAGTGAAGTTAAAAATTTTAGGTAAACCCCGACCTCGAGTAAATACTTTGGAAAACCTAACTTCTAGTGTAACTTTCAGTTTTAAGAATAAGGTATCATTTCATTAATTTTGAGCAACTATTTTAACTAATTTTAGTAACTTACTTGCATTCTACTTACAATTTCAAAGTTACCTATACGTAGAAACATGTGATTATTCAGCCCCACTTTCAACACCCATATCTTGTAAATATTCAACTTATGTTACTCTCAGTTTCCATTTTACATACTGTTGCCTTTCGCTGTCTAAAATAAATAAGTATCCTGTTTTATTATCCATTTTTTTTCCAACAAAAAAGTCTACTATAGATAGGTAAAATAAAATATTCAATTACTGAATTGTCAACACAAAACCCGTTGTTAGCGAATTGCGCATAACAAGTACACATTGCCACGCAGACTTTTGTACAAAAGAGTATCCGCTATCTTACCATCCGAACCAAAAAGAAGGATGAGGGTTGTTATAAGTTTGACACCCTAGCTATACGGGTGGACCGATTTAAATGCAGTTTTATTTCATAGCAGGTTTTCTAGCAATGGTGTTTGGTAAAGTCAAGATGGGTAAATGTGGTGATGAATAATCGTTTGGTTCTAAATATTGGGTATAATAGAAAACATTCAAATATTCATTCCCAATTCGGAATCAAATGAAAGGAAATGATGATAAGAATGCAGAAAGTGAGGATGAATAGTCAAATGTAGGTATAGCTAGGTTAGGTACTTAAAGTCGGGAGTCAAATAGTAGATTGATATACAAACAAGGTAAGAAAGGCAACTTTTCGATGCACAAGATGATTTATAAATTTTTTTCATGGTTCATACTTCATAATTCGTGCTTGGGTGCACAAATTTGTGCTAAGAATGCACAAATTAAAAAATGTTTATTGTACGAGTACTTATCGCAGTACCTATCTCTTCCAATGAGGGGTTTTCGATTTGCATTTTAAAAAAGAAAAAAATGGTTCCCTAAATTGCAGGGTATGTCAATCAAAATAAAAATCGGTCGAATTGAAAAATTATTTTCTTTCGATAGGTTCGCTCGCTCGCTGTAAAAAGTGTAAATAATTATTATAGAGTCAGTTTTCAAATTTCAAACTATTTCATGCAGTCGGATGCCTAAACGCCGCTAGGTGACGCCGCAAAAATCAAACGAAATAGCTCGAAGAAAAATAGAAGTGATTTCAATGTTCGAGGTGAGGCACCCTTGGCAAAACGAAATCCCTTTATTGCAAGTCTAACGAATTCCAATGACGAATTTATTTTATTTAGTATTAATTTTAAATCATAGCAAGTATCAAGAATTACTTCAAAACAGGCAGAATGCTTATCAGGGTCGCCAACAAAGTGAAAAGGTGTTTTATTTTTCTATTTTTACCTGACGACCTATTATTACCGAGGGGAAATATAAAAAGCTTGTAAAAAATGTTTGAAGCACTATAGACTCTCTGTCGGGTAATAAATGTACGATGACTTTGTGTCATAGATGAAGTAGGTACTAATATTGTATAAACATTATTTTACTTATAAGTTAGCGCGCGCGTAGTTGCCATAATATGAAGTAAATAAATCAATAAAGTAAGTCAAGTAAATAACACTAACAAGTAGGTACTTCCTTTGCAAACTATTTAACATTAATAGTGAACTGAATCTCCACTTCTGTCTTCATTTTCAGTAAAACTAGAGTTTCGTCGAAGCTATTCCAACAAAGGGAAAATCAATTGTTGGAACTCTCTATAACGGGACAGCACTGAATAGTTTTATCGTACCGGAACTAAATAGAAGCTAGCGTCCTCTTTCTCAAAGTGCATTGTTTTACTTTGGAAATAAATACCTAAACCTTTAGTTGTATTTTCAAATTTGCATCTTTGATATGTTTGCGGATGGATGGAAGATAATTGAGAGGGATGAATGGATGAGTTATTGTAAAAATGTTGTTTAATTGTTTATTTTTATTTCTTTGATTTTTTACTTTTGTTATGTTAGATTTATGTGTCCTAGTTAGAATAAGAAGTAGCCTTAGAATAAGAATCCTGGTATGTAGTAAGAACCTAAGTTTTATTAATATTATTCGCAGATGACACTCATGTAGGAATTAAAGACAAAAAAATCGAAATAGTAGAAGAACATAAGTACCAACCTAATAGTTGAACTCCTAAAACAGTGGTTTGAATCAAATGGAATAATTTTAAATGCCGATAAAACTAATATTATGTACTACTCGAGTAAACGGAAAAGTAAAAATGACTTGGTATTAAGCTCCTACTTCAAAGACTAGCTATCTAGAAGTGGACAATAATTTTTACAGAATGTAAGCTCACATTTCTTTAACCTCTTTTTTCTTGTTAAGTGGACAATAGTGAACTCTTACCGCAAATGGATAGCGGAAACACTCGAGTGGAAAACTCTCAGAGCAGTAGAACTTACATGATTTCTATCCTCGTGGGACAGCGACAGTAAAAGTAGGTAAGTTCGTATGAGCAATTGACCAACTCGTAACATTATATAGTCGGTAACGGATAGTAGATGCACTAAACCCCACGAAATCCATTACCTGAAAGGAGACATTATTTGGTTAATAAAATTGGTTCAAAAATGTGTAAGTTGTTTTATTTAGCGAATCCGTACAGCAGCTGAGCTTTTAAGAACGATACTACCTATTTGTAATACAATCTATGATACTCTGACTACCCCTTTGGACATTTTCAAAGGATCTAAAAAAGATACAATAAGATCTGAAAGAAATGTCTACCGCACCCTGGGTGGGATACAGTCGTGATTAAATTTTTTTTTATTACTCTATTTTAAATTCACATAATGTGAAGCTTATGATGAAAATATTTTTTGATCCCTATAAAGTTTATGCAATAACATAAAAAGTGCACATTCATATTAGAGACCGTATAACAATGTCCATTTCCCTTAAGTTAATTAAAACCACATAGTACAGGAACGACCGATACAACATGAGCGCACAGCTCTGAAATATCACAAGGTCTTTGTTAACTAAAACCTTCAATTATTCGCATTGTTCTATATTTGCAAAGGTAATGCCTCAAACAAGTTGGGGTTTACTCGGTTACAACGGCAAAATATATAACGATCCAAGTTATAATTAATACCAAGGCCAAACTGAGTCGATAAAGTTGTAGGTCCTACGTCCTACCGAAGGGCGAGCAAGTGTCTCACGAACTGTAGATAGAACAAAGTTTGTGCTCAGTTGTAGTTTTGAAGGTGTTAAAATCAAATCAAAACTCAATATAATCGGTACGTTTTTGTTTCAGTAAATTAGTAGTAAATACTAAAGTTTAAAGGCAATCATATTTTGCAAGCAATAGCATGCAAAATATGATTGCCTGAACAAAAGATAATACGTTAATAAATAAATAACGAAAATGCGGTCTGAGCGTTCGACACGTTCATACGATATATGGATTTTTTCATGCTGTGATTCCACCTGTCACCTGCATGTGACGGCTATTTATGTTACAACTAAACAAAATTAATAAGTATACATACATACATACATAAATGAACAAAGAGTGTTATTTGTCATAGAGCTAATTGTGAAGCACACAGTAAACTTATTTACGCATCAATAAATTTCAGCATTGTTCAGAGAAAATTTAATTATTTTATTCGGTATTTTCAGTTTGTGTTGGTGACTGGCGGATTCCGGCGCGGCGTATGGGTTAATTCTGCTAAATTAACAAAATTTTAGATTGTACTCGGTTTATACTTCTAACTTACATGAAATTTCCAAAAATTCAAGATAGCTATCTTATTGGAGATAAAAAGACGAGGTGGTTCACCGCTCGTTCTTTCGTCCCGTAATAAGGTGATCAGTCATTTATAGTGCCATCTTTTGTCCTGCCGGCTTACCATGATCGTTTATAGAGATTCAGTTAAGGTCCTAGTACGAACTACTTTTGACGTAAACTATGGCGCTGACGTAAAGTTTTGACAGTCAGAACCTAAACTGAATTGATAAATAAGACGTCATGGTACGCCTCCTGAAAGCTTTAAGTTACTAATAGGACGTCTGACAATGGTCTGACATGAAAAGCCACAAAAGGTGTTATTCTAGTCATTTGAAAGTGGTGTGTAACATGTCACGAACATACTTGTATTGTGTGCACATCTTGCCAGTCTTACTCAGTGTAAGTCAAAGGATATCGACTTCGATACAATAAGGTCTATTTTTTGGCAAAAGGATTTACAAAAAGCTCTGTTGTTGCTAAATAATGAAGAAACTGTATACGAGTAGTAATCTAAGTACAAACCTTTAGGTGTATAGAGATAGTTTCAAGGGAGAAGAAACAATGTTCCATAGAAGAGCTGTTTTAAAGTACGTAAATTGTTCAAAACGCGAGTGTTAAGCTGTCTACACACCAAAGCCGCCGGCCCGGCGGCACGAACCCGGCGGGTTAATGCTTTGGTCGTTCAAAATCAGGCCGCCGGTCTTGCCCGCCGGGTTCGTGCCGCCGGGCCGGCGGCTTTGGTGTGTAGACAGCTTTATACGTATTAATATTATAAACATTTTTAATAGTAAACAGGGATATAAAGAAACACCCATGTTGTGCCGACCCCACGTTATATGGGACTAGTAGGACATTGGATGACTGTTGGATTAAATTAGGATTTCACGGATTTAGATATAGAGGTTGTGGTTTTCAATGCCGATAGTGTACCTACCTACTAAGTATAAGTAAAGATCTCTTTTTTTGCACGTGTTTGTGATTACAAACACGTGCAAAAAAAGAGATCTTAAAATACACAACTCGTTTCCTGTAGTTGGCGACTGACATCTGACAATTCCAGTCCATCCCAGTCTGTCTATTTGTGAACGTCTGTTGGTAACGATTCATCATCATCGTCCTGCCCTATCTATACTATCTATACTAATATTATAAAGAGGTAAAATTTGTTTGATTGTTTGTTTGTTTGACGGAGGTAATCTCCGAAACTACTGGACCGATTTCAAAAATTATTTCACGGGTGTGTAGAATGGACTGTCCGGTAGCTCCATGAGTACACCCGTGCGAAGCCGGGACGTGCTACTAGTGATAGATAAAACACAAGTGGCAAAATTAAAATTAATATTAAATCATCTCTAATTTCGTGAGAAGAGAGCAAGTTCGAAGTGCATTTCTGGTAATAACTCCGAAGACCACTCATCAGATTCTCAAAAGGTTTCTATCGGACCACCCTTCGAATATCTCTTTTCCAACAAAAAAGAATCATCAAAAAATGTTTAAAACGATGAAGTTATCGGCTAACACACTAAAAAATATTTTTTTAAGTCGTAGGTAAGTGAGCATCGCGTATGAATGAATGAATGAATGAATCATTTTGTGTTCGTATAAAAAACGTGCCGTAAATATAACCTGTGCAATTACGCGCACAGAGCCCATAGATTGGTCGAAATAATCGGCACCCGTTAAATACAAACTCAAAGTTTAAATTTGGAACCGGCTCTTACGAACAAACAACTTCTGCAGCACCAATTAAAAGCTTAAAATAAATAAAGCCGTAGATGTAATCCTATTGCGTGCGTAATAAGTCCAAGTCCGCGGTTTGACGACATCGAAAAAGACCATAATAATAAGAATGCGGTGGGGCAGAATGGGGAACACAAAGGGACGCCGACACCCAATGGGATACTATAGGCTATGGATGATGGAAGACGATGCAATGAAGTCATTATCAAAACCAGCAGCCTTATCACATTATGCTTGGGGATTTGCTATGACTTCCATTAAAATTCTCCTCTAGTTTGACTGCACACAAAGCCTCAAATTCACTTGACCGATTCTGGTGCATCATTTAATAACGTATTCTATTTGTCTGTAGGTACTACGCTTCATGATTCGTGCAGCAGTAAATGCCCGGCATCACATTAATTTGCGATTTGCTAAAGTTGGAATATAGAATGTAGGTAAAACAAGCCAATAATTAGAGTTAGTAATTATTCATGATAATTTTAATTATTATACTAGGAATCAGTGCTGCATGCATAGCATTGGAAACATGTAAATTGAGCCGTTGCTTCAAATAGAAATAAATAATGCCAAAGTAAATTGAAGAGTATGAGATTAGCACCCATTTCTATTCGGAACTTTCAGTCGGCTCAGACAACGAAAGAAGTGGTGATATTCTTACAAAGGCAATTGCCTACTCCAAGTAATCACAAAGATATGCCGAATAAAATACTGTAAGTAAGGTGTATTCTAGATAAGGATGATGAAGCCTTCGGAATACACTTTAAAGAATAAGAAAAATATTTTACTTGCAAAATGCACCCAAATCATTCATTTTGTGAAATGCAGCCGACGTATCTACATAAGCAATCGAATAAGATTTTCTGTGACGACACTGACGACCGCCTGTTTTAACCTCACCTTATATTTAAGTCGCGTTATTCCGATCAGTAAAGGGTCAAGGCAACGTACAAGCAAAAGCTTAAAGTAGTGTATTGTATAGTATAGAATAGAGTAGTACTCGTACCACAGAACACAAGACAGCATATCCTTTATAATAAATATCGACACTTGACTTGCTACAAAGCACATTATTACGTAATTATTTTATAACTTAACTCGATTTCTTAGTCTATGTTACCTGGCCTAATTCCTACATAATCCGCTTAAACTTCTCTTTATAGCTTTTGTAGGGTGGATTTCACAAATTCCTGCCTTAATGCTTACCTGCATAGTTTAAGGGAGTTTTGTGCAAAATTTTAGTTTTGACCTTCCCATTTAATCAGGCGTTGCAGTCACTCACTTTTAAAATGTATTAAACTAGAGGTAGAAATGTTTTAAGTTTTATTATATTTTTCAAGAGTTAACGTTATAAAGTTGACGGTATATTTTAAGGTCATCACCTTGACACCTTTCTAGAGGTTTGGTGGGACATGGCAAAAGACCGAAAGAAAACAACTGGAGGGTCTCCTCCAGTTGTTTTCTTTCGGTCATTTGCCCAGTAGTGGAAAAACAAAGGTTAGGAAGAAAAGGTTTAACGTACACAAAAAAAGAAAGTTCTGTAAGATTCATGAACAGACTTCGATTTGCTTTGATTCAATTTAAGGCACTAAAGCAAACAGGTCTCCGTCAAGACAAGATAATAGGAACAGGGGGACAGATCGAAATGCTGCCGTCGTCGTTATCAGATTAAGGTACATTAAAGGTAAAGAATTTCGACCATAGCTTCGCTTATTTCATAATAACTCTACAGAAATATGTAATAGCAGATACAATAAAGAAAAAGACTAGTTCATTGCGAGATGAAGTTATGATGAGTTAGAATGTAAATGCAAAATGCTGTTTCAGCAAAATGTTTAGAAGTAATAATATTAATGCAAAAGTCGGTGCAGCTATGAATTATTTCCTAGCGATACGACTGTGTGTTTCTGTTATAAAAAATATTGCGAGGAACCATGTTTTAATGGAGACATGATTTTGCCTTAAATAAAATGTTACCAAACCTAATGCCTATAGCATATTAGATTTTTATTACTATATATATATTTCTCGCTATTCACAGAAAAACACGACAGGAATAACAGTAGACAAGTGGGATGACTAGGGTGGTCAAGTTACATTTCGAAACGAAGAAAAATGTATAGGAATCGACATTGGATAACCTAAATTCTAGCGATCAGATATTTTGCCAAATCTGTTACTTGCTATAATGTTTTTGTTCATTTCTGTTCAATCTTATTTCAATATTTTTTTATTATAATACTTTTTAATTTTGTGGATAAAACGAAAACTTACCTACCAAGCTAGTTACCCAATAGCTAAGCAATCAAAATTTCTAATTAACTTGAGACAAATTATATGGCACGCCATGCCTAAAACTTTCAGCATGTAGATAGTTTCAGTTTCTGCTAACTAGGTATTTTAACAAGTTTGATCAGATGCAGTTTCGAAACTTACGTTCCGTAGAAATTGTTCTAGTGGTACTTTGGTGCTGCTATATAATAGTTATTGAATTAGAAATGTTTATTGCAAAAACTGTTGTCCAACGATAGTTGACGTTATTGTGTTAAGTTTGAAGGCAAATTATGGTCAGCCTAACTTCGTAATATTCACAATGTGAATGTTAACCAAGTATATCGGCGCAAACAGAAAAAGTAATACGGTGCGGAAGTCGTGCTGCGCTCAGTCATCAGTTTATTACTCATAATTTGAGTAGGTAATTTTATAGTTGAACAACACATAGTTAGGTAGGTATAGTCGACAGAGAAATTGGTTTACCACTTTTGATGACATCTCCCAGTAACATAATTATTCGCTAAGTAAGGATTACTGAATGACAAATTCTGACGCAGCAGGTCAATCTGTCAAGCGAAAATAGCCCTTGATGTTGTTTTGTACGTACGTGCAAATGATATACCAGCCTTAGAGTGGTAAACCAATTTCTTTGTCGACTATACCTATGTAATTTTACTTTAAGTACGCGCTTAACCGAACATAGTCCAAATGTGAACAGTGGCGTTTGTGATTTAATAGATGTTACGAATGCAGTTGTCGTTCATTCGAATTAACATGAAATAAACAATGTCCTTTTCAATTTCCATATGCGGTAAGTTAAAGTTACCTAAGTTTTCTAAAATTTACCAACACAAAGAGTTATTTTTAGCTATCCTATTACTTACTTTTAAATCGATATCTATATTATTTTTGAAAGTGTAAGTATTTCTGAAGTGGATATTGTAATGAGCAGACGACGGTGAGATCAGAGACGACTTTAGCGATCGATACTGAGTTATTGTACGATAAGTACACATATGACTGGGTATGTGTACCTATGCATTTTAAATTGCATGACTTTAAATCTCAGGGGATGAAGTCGCGCTGTATCCGAATTCCGAACGATGTCAGAGCAAGCACAATATCCGTTGTCTGCTTTCGCTCTCTTCGAGTTTGTTAAATAACATTGACTGTAATGTTTTACCCTGTAAGATATTCGAGCGATAACTTAGCAGATATTGCACAGCTCGCCGTAATACAGGTGCATAAAGTGGATTACAGATTTCAATTTGGGATTCAATCCGTCAATTAGAATTTGTTTGCATTTACGTGCTGAGGCGTCCTCGATACATAAATTATACTGTGGTGTATTATGTTAAACGGAATACTAGGCGTAGCGTTCCCTGAGTCTACGAAATCAAATTATGCGATATAATTTTAACGTTAGTAGGCAGGTATTTAGTTAGAACCAAAATGTCAACTAGTAGTTCGCCGTAAGCAAGATTTCGCGAATCTTTAAATGGCTTTTTGTTCATTTGTTCTTGCTTTTGACTACCGCAATAACTCCGTAAGCTCACGGAAACGGCATGTTTGTAAAACATTTTTTTTAAATCACTGATAATTGCAATAATTACGCTTTCAATCAAAATTACACTCTAACTTGAGCTTTAAGTTACAAAAAAACATACCAGGCCAAATTGCTACTAAGAACTTCTCTTTTAGTTTATTCGTCAACCGGGCACTTTTGAAATTAATCATTCGTTGTCAACTCCATTTCAATAATTATTATGCGTCTATTCATTACTAGCGGGTGTACAAATTAAAATAAATTAAACTACCTGGACAAAACATAGCCTATAACCACCCGGACAGTCCATTCTACACACCCGTGAAAGAATTTATGAAATCGGTTGAGTAGCTTCGGAGATTACCTCCGTCAAACAAACAAATTTTACCTCTTTATAATATTAGTGTAGAAGTGTAGATTCCTTATTTCACATCTACAAATTTTTGATTTGTAAAAGTACCTATTTACTGAGCTGCAAATTCTGACTTTTCCACAAGGATTGCTGATTGAATTTCAAATATGGGGAGCATCGTGCCGGATCGTTCCAGAATCATAGGCTTCGAAGACTGCTGTAAGGGTGCGGGTGCGGTGTTTATTGATGTTTGAGCGCTGTGTGTACATTGTAAACATTCAATTGATTTGAAGAGTCTACTGTAGCTCATGCAGCTTGAGTTATATATAAACAAAGCTTTTACACCAAATGAATCAAAGCTATTCCTATTTTTTATATATTATCGCAATAGTAGTAGAACTTTCAAGTTTACAATCATCATTAGGCAGTCAAATGATGTTAAAAATAAAGCAAACAAACCTAATTAAGAAGTCGTTTATTTTCACCCTTAACTTATCAGAGGCCTCGGCTTATTGCGTAAAAAGAATGACTGTTTTTTGCTAGAGCAATTTTTAGGAACTTCATTGGGTGCATATAGTAATATCATGTTAAAGTCATTCGCAAATACTTGAACAACGGTTTTCACTATTCTATAATCTCTAGAATTCATTATAGGTTATAAAGACTACATCAAAGACAGCAGTGAAAAATAAGAACGTTTTCTTTAATGTCCCATTGGGCATCTTCATGCGGCTACAGAAAAAACCGATAGGACAGCGAGTGTCTTTATAAATACACAACTATACTTCATTTCTTGAAGCGAGCTAATAGGAAGAAAAAATAAACTCACGTGATTTGTTGTCAAAAATAATTGTCTATCTCGTGATTGGCTAGATTGTCAAATCAATTGTCGATTGTCAAATCTAGCCAATCCGAGAATAGACAATTATTTTCGAAGACCAATTACATGCGTTTATTTTTCTTCCTATTAGCTCGCTTCAAGAAATAAAGTATAGATGCTGTTTAGAAACAATATTAGGTATTCATAAAAAGGAGACAGTTTCTTATTTATAATAAGATCAGCAGTTACCATCATTTACCGATCTAAGCGTTAAAGTTCGGGGTGTAATATTCAATTTTCGATGAAGAGAATTCGTATGAGAAACTTTGGCGATTGAGTTTTTACACTGAAATGCCTACATCATGGCTTAATGATTTTAAAAACTAGGAGCGACAATTCATCGTTCCCTCCGAAGCATGGAAGCGCTTGTTCTTAATGGCGCTTACGGTCACCCAGCCAAGTTGTGTTTGTTTGCCCTAGGTTCCCAGGGCAAACATAAAACACAAATATGAAACCGTGAAATTGTTACAAAACTGTTTGTTATTGTAGGTGGTGAAAACTTTAGCAAAAGCAAACGTACGAATCCAATAGCAGCAAGTTTCTTGGAAATAGAATTTTATGAACAAGTGCACGGGAGATTGTGGAGAAAGTAGGTACTATTGGATAATTGGAAATGCATAGGTGATTGAACACCGAAGGTAACAGGGTAATAATCTGATATTTTCCGAACTTGTTAGTGACTGGTATGGTACTTGACTAAGTTCAGTAACGACTATCTATATGATATATTCGAAGTTGTTAGCTTTATCTCTTTTTAATTTGTCAGATAATATGAGTTGACTCGGATATTATGACATAATAGCTTAGAACTCAGTAGACTCAGTAGTTAATACTGGTGTAGACGTAGATTAAATAAATAAATATCCTTGGACATTCCACACAGCGTCATCTAGTCCCAAGCTAAGCAACTTAATGCTTGTATTATGGTAACCAGATGACTGATATAATACTTAGATACATTTTTTTGTTAATACGTACATGATAGATAGAAAACACCGAGGCACGGAACAAATATCTGCAGAATATACAAACATTTGTCCCGTAGCGGGGATCGAACCCGCAACCTCCGCGTCTCAGCCGAGCATTCGCCACAGAGGTCGCCAAAAGATTGTCCACAATCCACATCTACAACAGTAGTGGTGCACCCAAACCTTAGTTTCTTTTTGTAGAACAAAGAACAACATCAAATAATGTTTAAACTATCGCGACTTGGAAACATATTTATAAATATTAACGGTCTACTCGTGACCACGGTGACTGTAACGCCACCGAAACGTCGAGGTAAATAATATGATTTCAATACGCGATTAAGTCCCGTTAATATTTATAAATATCAAATAATGTATTTGTATAATGTTAACTTTTGATTTTGATTTTAAATTACTCGTATAATTGAAATAGAAAATTTTACTCAAAGGATGATTTCTTTGAATCGATGCATTAGCATCCTCGTCATATTTTGATTACAATCACGGCTGCTTGAGGCGTAGTTACCTAGACGTTTTTGATAGATCATTGGCAGTTTCAATTTTGATAATGTTTTACTTTGCATTAGTTAGTCGAGCATTACATCAGTAAAAAAAAAATATACAATTACTAGCATGTCTGTTAGGGAAAGGTATATATAGTGCTTGTCTTCATCATCTTCGTTACAGATACATATGGGGGGAACGCCGCGAGAGCGCAACTAGTTAAGCTGTAATTACAGTAATGTAACAGAAGCTGTGCTTAAGCGGATATTGCGAGATGTGGCGCAATTGACCACACCTAATACGCCACCACACCTTAACAAGGTTTCGACTAAGTGCAAAATGCACTTACGAGGAACCTTGTTACGCCAATTGACCGCCATCTTACGGGTAGAACCCTTAAGGACATGTGCAATGTAGCATTTTAGTAGGCTTATTTTTTGTTACTCAATAACATTTTTCATTTCAATCAGAACGTACGTTACGCTTGAAGTTACTTGAACATAGGTTGAAAAACAGTAAAATGGAATCCAAAAAGGAAGTCCTCCTACAAATAGTAACACAGAACATACCGCACGATTACCAATACTGATTTACCAAACCACCTTTTAGTCCAGTAAAAAAATTAAAATTCAGGATCAAACAAGAAATGAGAGATAGCTTAGAACTTGCATACACTTTTCTTTTACTTGGTATTCTTAAAATCGGTTCGAAAATCAGCTGGCAGTCTGTGTCTACGTTGTAAGTTGTTCAAGGTTAAATGTAAAAAAAGGTTTAGTTAAAGCGCATATAAACTTTTCGACACGACAAGTCCACAATATACACAATACTGCTGTTTGGGCCCATAAACAAATTGACAATCTCCAGGGGAATCACCATCGAGTCTATTGTGCAACTAAAATCATTCAGGTCCAACCAAACGAAAAGGGGATTAAATTCTGGTCTCGCACTGATACTAAGTATAATAGAACGTGGTTCGTTCAGCCTAGCCTGGATACAATTTAAATGCCTATTCATGTCACGAAATCTAGCTCTATCTGTCTGCGAAGTGCGAACAGATTAGCTTTCAATGAAGAAGGCTAAAGTAAAATAATTTGGAAATTCAACAGTATTAACACCTTTTAAAATTAAAAGTCCATAAATAAGATTTAAGTAAGTATAAAATCGTATGTATATTAACAAGAATAGAGTGGGACAGTCATCATCATCATCATCTATATATAAAGTAAGTAATATATAAAGTAAGTATCTATATATAAAGTAAGTATCTATATATAAAGTAAGGACAGTATAAAGGGTTAAAAACAATAAACAGGTAGGTATGTAATTTTACTCCTTATCAATTGTTTTAGCAAATGTAAAAACTAAGACCCAGCCAGAAAATGCTATGATAAATAACCTAAGCATGAATTTTTTGTAAAGTTAGATTCGTACACTTTCCGAACAGCTAACGCCATCTAGGTGGGTTTTCCTGATACTAGCACTAGATAATATGGATGCGACATCATCTACTAGGTGGCGTTACTACAAACCAGCAGCGCCACCTACTGTTTGCTAGCTGAACCTACTGGATTCATATCTCTACTATAATAGGTGAATGAGACCAAAGTTTGCAAGAAGTTACGATATTCTGAAGATGACTCTGCTTGTTTGTTCCAATGTTACTCATAGTAATAATGAAAACAGTAGGTATGGGATAAGGTCAGGAAGAAGAGCTAATATCTAGTCACATTTTCTCAATGATTAACAATACCTAAATAGTACTAAATCTAAATACTTACTTAAGTTAATTAACTTAACCATCCTTTGTATGTAATAGTTAATATATAAAGTAAGTTATTTTACAATGTAAACTGCAAGGAATCAGATGATAACGAAAAATTAAATAGTACCGACATTTAATTGTTGTGGTTAAATCCCTAACAAGTTAAATTAATTTAATTAACACATAATTAACGACATATTAAGACTTTTAAGTCTAGGACACCATAAGTATCTGTACTATACTACTCTTAGGAACAAGCAAAACAATTCGGAACAATAGCAATTGCTATGTGTTTGAGGCAATTAGCGTTCGTGTGATCAAAATCCGTTTACAAAATGTAATATTTATTAATTTGCATTTAAAGATATTTCTGGTTCTGAAGAATCCCGAATTGTTTTGCTTGAAACTTTGGTAAGTACCCATTAAAGGCAACTAAAAAAATCAAAGTTTCGGATATTTAGGCATTACCATTTCAATGTAAGTTGAGTTCTGATTGATTAGGTCTAACGTATTAAATACGGCTCAGCTTATGCCGGACGCACATTGGTAGGCGGTAAACCAAACATACGCGCACCGCGATTGGCACTGTTGCCAATATTTAAAGAATGAAAATGTTACATTTGGCATATTGCTTGTTTAGGCATTTTTTAGGCATTGTAAACCAAATTTGAATAGAGAAATCTTGAATGGTATAAATAAAGAGATCTGAAAATCTTGCTATTCTTAACGCTTGCTCCAAAAGTTCGCTAACTCTGACATGTGTCTGAAAAGTTGAAAGTGAAGGTAAATGTTGCTTCAAAGGTTCTAGTTGTATTTTTACGTTAATATTTTCGAATCACACAATCCCTTGCAGTAGGTTAGGATTCGAACCTAGAATCACACGCTGTCGCTCGTGTCGTGATTCAAAATCAGCACTTGCAACAAAAACCACTGCTCTCTTGTTGCACAAATAGCTACGCTCAGGCGCTGGCTAATCTGATACTGATGAATTTATTGCATACTGTTAGGTATGTTAAGTAAATAGTTAGCAAAATGCTTTCATCCATTAGGTATTTTTCACCGTGGAACAACACGAGAAATGCACGATACGCTACTGTTGTACCGGAAAACTGAGCTTAAGTTACTTAATTACAAAATATAAAATAAAAACACAAATTAATTTACCAACTCAAGTTCATTCATTAGTGTTTAATCAGTTTCTTTAAACTCCAAAGTTCTACATTACCTGACCTTGAGTTTCTAACGTAAAAGTATACGTATTGATTATTTGGCGCGTAGCCCGTTCCGTTAACACTTTCCCGCGTGTTTGTATTTAATCAACGCCTACCTAAGTACCTATATAGTCTATTGTATTTTACCTTTTACTTGTCTCATTAAACACGAAACACAGAAGTAACTAGTGCCATGTCAGCTGCCTAATACTATGCGCGGTTATCATGGTTGGATTTCTTGCGTAGTGAGCTATTGAGTAGCAGAGCAGGACATCCACGGCAGTAACGACTGCAAAAAAGGAGGTTTCATCTTCCACACACCACTTATTACCTACTTAAGTATGCAGTCAAATAGTAGTCCGACTTTAGAAATTTCCCTTCCTTTTGTTTACTTGTACTTAAGTACTTAGGTAGGTATAGGTAGGTTAGGTACCTATATTGTGTTTGTATCATATGTTTGTTAAATAAATTGAATGCAGTAAATTTAGTATAATATTAGAAGATGTAGGTGTACTTCCAAAGTGGTTCTATTGAAACATTTTGAAGATCTGATGAGGATCATCAGAGTTATGAGCAGAAACGCACCTGGAGAATGCAGGAGATTCTCAGGAAGGATTACATTCATCTTATGAAATTGAAATCGGTTTGTATACAATTTTTAACTACCTATGCTAAGTATTTGCTAAGGCAGTATTTTTTTTCTATGTTTTCTATTTTTTCTATGTCACAGGTCCAGCTGTAAACTTTCACAACAATTAACAGGAATATAACCAGATATTCTACAACTAAGACGCACTAAACAAAACATTAGTTTTTATCTAAATAACTATGTTTAGTTAACCCGGAAAATAGCACGCGATAGAGGAAAAGTTCCAATCTTGTAAACCATACAAAATGTAGAAGTTCTAAATTAATACATAATATTTGCACAGGCTGGCACATTGCTCTTGTCATTCGAGTATAATAGTCAGAACTCACGAATTACAAACATTAGGTATAGGTTGTCTGATTTGCTGAAGTGAGCACACCACAAAATTTATCAGTAAAAAAACATTCTCCCATCGCCATTTCAATCACCCAGTAAGAGCTTGAATTCATTTTCAGATAAATTCCATTTCATTGATCAATAACAATTCTAGGCGTCACGTCGCGTCGGCAGAGCACTTTTGCCAGTAAACAACGGTCAACTCAGGCATTAGTGCCTTTAAAAGGAAGCTTACTACTTATCATACTTTTGCAATTGTAATTTAGGTAGGTACGGCTCTTTTCTCGTGCTTCCGTTTTAATCAACCCTAGAATAAAAATGCGACTGGAACAAAAATAGCTCACAGATTTTTTTTCCTTTGATGTTTTGCCTAATGGATGCAAGAGAGGCGCTTCTAGAATATAAAGTAGGCAATTCGTAGGCAAAATCTACGAAATCTAAAAGTACTGGCTTCAGGCATTATTAGTGAGTAGAAAGTGTGGGACACGGTGTCTTTTATATTATTGGTTTTGGTTCACATTAGAGGAGAGGAATTAATGGAGAGAGTGGGGGTTTGTGAAATAAGAAAATCCATTTACACATCGGTGAAATATTTTTTAAATCAGATAAGTAGTTTCGGAGATTAGCTTCGTCAAACAAACAAACCAACATTACCTCTTTATAATATTAGTATAGATTTACGGGTATTTTCTATATTTCCGTCGGCGTCATTCCGGCGTCCAGTCTGCAGCGCTCAACTTCGCCGTCTAGTTTGCATGATATTGCACAAGTTCGCTTGTGACGGACGACGACGCATTAGCCATTATTGCTAATAAAGAAAGTAACGTAGGTAACGTTCAGGGAGGTGATTTCGGGTAATTCAATCGAAAAAAAATACTTATTATACAAATATTAATAATCAAGAAAGAAGAGAGGCCTATACCCAGCAGTGGGATGAGAAGAGCTGATGATGATGATGGCGCACAGTATTTTGCGTCGAGACGACTAATTCTGCATAGGTTGGGCTCTTGACGCTGCACACCTTAATTATTTCCATTTAATATAAGTTAAAAGTATGCAAGTAAGTATCGCTCTTCGTAAGCAAGTTTCATTACCTACTTGTTCCTATAAGTCGTCACTTACAATGATTCAACGAATCAAAGTGCCACCTTTTCTCTGGCCTCTACCAAAACAAATCATAGGTAGTTGACAGCGTGTGCAATGACTCGTTATCAATATCCGTAATACTAGCCGTGAGTGCGCAGTATGCATAGTAACTACCCGATTACCCCACCCCTCCTTGATCCTAGCACATTATCGACGAAGTAAGACCTCAAGTGATCTTTCAAATATTTCAACTGTGTTCAGTATGAGTTGCCATTATAAAAACACCCACTGTTGTTTTATCCAGATTCAGGAGCAAAGTCAACTTGATAAATTCTGTTTTTAATAAAAGTCGTAGGTATTTGTACTACAAAACTTTCGTATTAGTAAACTGTCAGTTCGATCACGCTTCCCTGTCTTATTAGAAGGCAAGTCAGGGCAAATGTTACGCTCAACTTAGGTATTCTTTTGATGAGGCTATAAAAGTTGTGATCACACGCGGGCGATGCAATCATATAGTTACACAGAATACACAGTTAACATTGTTGAGTGTTGCTGTTCTGTCTTATAGGTTTGTTTACTTTGATCGAATGCTGAGCTTAAATTAAAGAGATTACTGGCAAGCTAAGTGCTACTCTGTGATCTTAAAAAATATGTACTTAATAACATTTTATTTTATTTAGCTTGCTATGTGCGATGGTCTGAATAGTCCAGTAATATGTAGCTATCATTATACTTTATTGATTATGCAAAATAGTTCAGTATCCACGCATGACGTGTCAGGCTGCTGAAATGACACTTATAGTAAATATGTAATTATTTATTTTTAATAACCTGGTGTGTCCGACTTATGGGCAAAGGTCTCCTAAAAATATCTTCAATAGGAAAGAATTACCAAGTTTTAATTACTATGGTGCAGCGGGTAGCTTGACCTGACAAAACTTGGAAAATAATCCTGAGCATTCTTCCATTTTCTTATAATTGTTACCTTCTGTTAAAGTAGTTAACTACGGTTCAGTGTCAGTCAGTCAGTGACGTGATTTCCTGACTTGGTTGATTCGTCAACAAGGACGAAAGCCTTTATTTAGTGACACTGTTGCCAGATGAAGTTTTTTTTTGTATACGTTGTCCTAACCTGTCTTAATTTAATATTAAATAAAGTGACTCGATTGGAAATAAAACGCGCCGCACTGCAATAGGATCTCGTGTGACTCTAGTTTTTATATTTTTATTATTGTGTTACACAACCCTTTACTCTATCTATAACTCAAGTCCTTACAGTTCGACAGTTGTTTATGTTAGCAACTGTCCTACGCAAACATTCTGAACTCTTCTTCGAACCTGCCTGTACCACTGTGCGTCGTCGCGCTGACATTGTTTGCAAACTCGAAAAGCACAGGACTGCTGTTGCAGTTTTAGTGCACTATTTCTACCTAAGTGGTTCATTATATGTATCATCGGTGCTGAAAACCGATAATTGATCTTAATGATAGTTTCAACCCTGGCAATTAGGGTTTCGTGGCTGAGTAGGTTTAAGGCAAGTCCGCGTTAAGGACCATCGCAGGTTCGAAATTTCGAATCCTGCCGAAGTCGTAACTTTTATTAAGATGTTTCAATTTTTCTCTTGTGACTAGTTGGCAATTCACATTATAGAGATGTAGTTTCTCCTAAAAACAAAATTACGAGTGTTAAGCTATCGCATCCTAAACGTGTTGTGTAAGTAGTAAGTACCCTACATATTTATTATACCTTCATTACCTACTTATACTGTGATGGTGACTGAAGGAGTACCTAATTACATTTTGCGATACATGAGAAGTTTCTGTTAATATGCAATGCGATTGCAAAACAATGATCTCCTATTGCAATCGTGCTGGCACTCGATGGCATAGGATTACTTACGACCTCCACCCGCTCTATAGCATTAAATAACTGTTGGATAGATAGGTAACACAATAAAAATAACAATTTAAATATTTCTTTGGGCTGGTTGATCATACAACATACAGAATGAGTTTTTTAGGGCTAGTAAAGCTATTTGAATCCGATATATCATATAAGTAAATTTAAAAAAAACTGCATTAAATCGGTCAACTCGTTAAGAGCTACGGTGCCACAGACAGACACACATCGCGGTCAAACTTATAACATCCATTTGGGGGTTGTTTTGTTGGGGATTTAAAATACCTAACTAGAACTACTTTATAGAAAATGCAGCAACCTGCTAACACAGTGGAGAGGAACATGCCAATTTGCCGGTAGTGAATTGTTGAGATGGGAATGAAATTGTGGGAGTTAGAATCGTCGGTGTCTTGTTCGCATTCCAACTTGTGTCTGAAATTTGCATTTAGTATTCAGTTACCTACCTATATTTACAAATATTGAAGAACTTTTTTCTCAAACTCAAAATATTTAAACTGCTCCATTAGGTACAGCTTTTTGGCTTTCAATTAATTCAATTCTCTATATTATCGCATACAAGACGTGACGACAAAAGACGTTACAATAGAAGATGGATCACACGGCGATTTCTCGATGAGAGACGATGAGTTGTTTAGCAGGCTTTTATACCGACCGATGCAGTCAGATGTACGTTAATCATCGCCTTTAGACAATGCCAAAAACGCCCGAGATCGCACAAACAATAATGAAATGGGTGATGTATAGTCTACAGATGTAATAATACGAGCTACTTAGTTAGTATGCATTGTAACACACCTAATTGTACCTGACGTTCTCTTCTTAATTTAAGCAAAGTAAAATATAAAAAAAACAAACGCGACATTAACTAAATGAAAAGAAAAACATCTTCCTCACAAGGATTACTCGGTCGGTACGCGAACAATGAGAGGATAGGGTCGCCCCACCTCCCGTAAAACAAAATTTAATTAGCATACGAGTCCCGGCAAGCTTTCCCTAATTGAGTTATCTGGGGCGTGAGCTTACTTTATGCCATTGCGCTAGATCAGAGTTAATTGAATACGGTCCAAAGCAAAGCCGGTTCATGTATGGATTACGAACTATGATATTACTTCATCATACCTACTAACGAAATATCTAAGACCTTTACTGGTGTCTGCTATGTTCCGCCTTTACCGCAATAAATAAGAGCTAAATAATGTACAGCGGCACAAAATCAATAGTTTCACTGAAAGACGAAGGCAGGCATCCGGCACCAATGATGTGGGGGGATTAAACAATGTTGCTAAGAATAGAAGATGTATCTTATTGATACCTTCGTCATGATCACGGCAGGAATTCCGTTGTATAAAAAAACATATTCACTATGATTTTATTTGTTTCACATTACTGCGTGGTAGTTAGCATATTAAAATGCCATTCAACACTTTAATTACAACCAGTAATCAGATTTTTTAATAAGCAATACGCACATAAACTTTACCTATTTAACGTAAATAGCATCTCTTGCCAAATCTATGTTAGTGAACTTTACATTTGGCACTCGAGAGTGTGTCTGCGCTGTTTGTTACGTTAAAAATATGCGGCGTCATGAACGAGTCACAGTGGCTCTGGGCGTCTGAGTGGGCTGGCATAGGTCCAGGGTACGAGTTCCGTGCGCTACGATCTACTGGCATAATTGCGAATGCCTAGGGTTCGGGAACGGAGAATATACCACGTTGCACGGTGACCTTTCAACTAGATTAGCTAACCTTCAAATGTCGCTCACTAAGCCCGCATGGTATTGGTGGTGTTAGGTACACCTAGGTACACAAAGAAACACCTATGTTACAGAGTGCAATTTGCTATTGTATTGTGTAATTGCGTTCTAAGGTATTATACGATGAGGATCGGCGTGCCGTGACACATTCCACGCTCTTTTCTTCATCTCGTACACTTCTATAAGCACTTGTATGAATCAAACGATGTACGGATTAAATTCTATTCTAGACGTGAAGTTTGGCCCTTGCATTCTAACACGAGCGTACTATAAAATACTTAGCTATCAGGCAAATTAAACTGAAGTACTTGGAAAGCCGTCCTTGAAACGTTATCTGTGAAACAGGCGGGTCCAACTCGCTAAGTACCAACTGATAATAACGGTTTATTCAACCTACATTTTGCAGAACCCATTAATCCTTGCTTTTGAGAAAAAATAAAGCGAGTCGCAAATAAAACGAACGTTGATAATAATTCAAGAGTTAAACAGATGATTGTGGCGACTCGACTGATGTCATAGTCAGATGCGTGTCGCCGTCGTCGTGTGGGTACGTAACATTTAATGACATCACACCAGCGCTTATTTTTAGTGCTCGATCGAGCCTTAAAATAATTATTTCAATCGTCACATCTCAAGACGGTTCACTTGCTGCAAATGCACACGTGTACTGCACGCCACCTCCTTATGACATTTTATTTTGTACTTAAGTATTTTAATGATTAGTATAGCACATAATCAAATGAAACTAACATTTGCAATACGCGGCAAGTCTGTTCTCGCAATGGTTTTAGTGTTTTGCATAACATTGGTATCGCTGTCTACAGACAGTCGATAGACAGGCCGAGGTAGATGATAACTCTGCTATTAATTCATCTCGCATTAATGACGTAAAAGTGTACACATAACTCCATTGGCTTGTCTATCGTACACGACGTTATCGTCGTCTATCGTCGACCAGTAGGCAAAAAGGTCACTGTATTAAACTCTTTTTGTGACTACTAAGGGGATGTCATAGAACTAAGGTAACTAACTCTTAATCGAGTCAAACAACCGTAGGTACTGCCTAGACTGTACGTTTTCTATTTTACTTATTCTCCATGGTTTACTATCAGAACAATACGTCGAGTTTGGACAAGTTATTTTGTTGAATTTCTACATTAAGGAACTATGAATTAAAGTTCACGCGGATTATCAGTTTTACCATAATTTTTGAGCATCACAAGACTTTTAACGATTTGTTATAAAATGTAGGACGTAACAACGCGCTGTGCATTATGATTGTGAGCGACTCTCGAGTTACAAAATACAACAAGTAGAGGTACAAAATAATTCAAACCACATTGTAGTGTAGTAGGTACAGAACGTTAGTAGCTTGCATGACCAAAATCTCTCTTTGACCTGCATTGTTATCTGATTCTACGGAATAACATGAGGATAAGTAAATTCGTTTGAGTCGGTGGCCAGCTCTGGTGACGAAGTTTTTAAAATCAGAGACCAACCAACGAAACACGGAAGCGCGTCCACTCAGAATGTTGGTAACTTCAGCGGTATATCAAGAATGTCGTAGCTAGATTCAATACGAGCGCTTCGATGAAACTCGTTACAATTATAAACTTATGTACGTAAGTACAGTAAGTTTGATAAAGATGATGAAAAGTATAACATTCCACTAGTAATGAGCTATCAAATATTTCCAATACGAGGCGGTAGTTCCTGTTCAACCCAACAAACATGAAATGGAAAATCAAACTATTCCCTTATTATACTAGTAGAGAGGTATGAATATAAATGCCCTTCTTAACTTCAGCTTAGTTGTAGGTATACAAAACAAGAAACTATTGATTGGTTGAACAGCGCCATACGTACCTAAATGCAATGCCAGCCGACAAATCCTAATGGGGTTTATACGTTAATCGCGGAAATTACCACAAAGATTAAATGCGATGCAGACACGCAACCACCGCCTGAGAAAATAACGAAAAGAAAAGAATTGGACAAGCAATGGTTATCCTGTTGTATAGCTATGGTTTGCTACAAATAACTACATCATGTATTTTAAACCGACTTTAAAAAGTGAGGAGTTTTTATGTTGTACTGTTCCTTTTGCACTTACTGTAATAAATGATGGTAGGTACTTTCAATTTTCGAGGGTTCAAACATGACGTGAGACTCTTTACAGAAGAGTTAAAAATAACTAATAGCTTTAAATAATAACAAAATACGCTTTATTAGTAAGCAATTTGGCAAAATAGGTAAATATTTTATGTTACTGTTGCCATGAAATATTAATTTTTGCACAGCTTTCCACAAACCTCTCTTTGTTTGATTACTTTTATACATTTGCATTTAGGCATAATTTCTGTAGGTACCTTCTTTTCGTAAAAACAAAGCATATTTCGCACTTTTATATTTAGCAGCATATTCATAATTAGGTCTCTAGTATAACATATAGCCACTCCTAAATTTTTTCAGACATGACACAACACAACTAAGCTCTTGAACTACATATTTAGAAAATAATAAAAGTCATTATCATCATAATAGACGTTCTTAGTTGTTTGTGATGAATTTACAAAGCTTGGGGACATAAAAGACTAATTAAATATTACTGTCCTATAAAATAAAGAATTTACGGCCGACATGCTATAAAAAAACAAACCACTTCTTAACCCTCAAGCATGCTGCTGGTCTAAGCTAACTGTAGTTTCCATATTAGGAAATTAAATTCTTAATTGTTGTTCTATGTTTTGTGTCTTAGATTTTTGCAATTGTTCGTAAAATGAGAAGAGTAGGCAGGTAAGTTAATATCCAAATTCGGATTCTTGTATTTGCTAACAATTATTACATCGAAACCTACTGAGATTGGTAGGTTTCGATGTAAAATAAAAAGTATGGTACCATAGTTTTCATTTTCCCGACTATGTTTCGTAAACATTCGCATTTGGATGATATAGGTACTTATTTAATAGAGTTAATCGATTATGAAACGAAATAATTTTTGTTCGTCAATTCTTTCGTTTTTTTTATTCTTAATTGTCTAAAGATTTTCTTTGATTTTAGATTATTTTGTTTGATCAAAAATGAATAGGTACATTTTATAAGTACTTTCCTCGCTCGATCGATAAAAAAGACTTTTTTCTATTTACTAGTACAGACTAGTATTTTCTTCAATACAAAATCATACAGAAAAAGAAATACGGTGACCTCAATTGTATTAAAGACTTGCAATTAATGGCAGCTTACGCCAATGCAGCTTTTAAACAAACCGCAGAAGTTCGCTCCTTCCCAAAAATGCTAAAACGTTAACGAAACACAATAGAATTCGTTCGGTTAGAATAAATTTTAAATTTTCTAGTTCTGCACTAGTGCCATCTTCTTAGTTTACATAATAGACACTGCACATTAAAAGCCGCAAAGTACGAACCTAGTTCGAAAGTTCTTAATGGGAGTAGTTGGTGGATCTCCGAAACTCTACCGGTACTTCATGAAGGCTATAGAGAAGCATTATAAATTATAACACACCGCAATATCGATATAATTTATATCATAAAGTTAGCCCTCTATCGGTATTGCCAAGGGACTTTAATGTTTACGATATCAGGGTTAACTACGTAACGTATAACGTTTGTCTGCTCTCTTTCCATCAATTGTTTCAACGATCGCGGGACGCAAGAAACTTAAACAAACAAATGATTGCATCCGCCAAGCAATTAAATCATTGCTTCGAAGAATGGCATGGTTTGCGTCATGATAATTAGGTACCTACTATCTATCGATGCAAATACAGTTTCCGATATTCCGATTGTCATTGGCAGAGATTACCACCCCCTCGTTTCTACGACAACCTGCCTGGAGATATTAGCTTCGATACTGCAGGGGGGTCTCTGTCGACGACAGAGACGACCCAATAAAGTCACCTGTTCTGTCACCAATTAAGCAATTTGTTTCAGCTCTACTTACAATTCAAAAGCAACTGTAAGTGGAATGGTTCGGTTTCTGTTAAGAAGAAAAAAGTAGTTGAGTTTTATCAGCGCTTATCAGTTGTGAAAATCAATACTTTTTCTCAAACAAGCAAGAAAACGAGAAACGACTTCAAATATTTTGCAGTGATATTTTACTTACGAAGTTATCTCAGTGGGGTTATAAACCTGTACTATACGAACTCTGCTTTCTGAATAGATTAATTTTATAGACGCTCAGCTCTAAGGAGGTACCGCTGGATCATACCTCGCGAACAGCAAGTGAAACAACTTCTACAATATGACTCCTATGAGTGTTGGCATTATTTTTGATGTTCTGAAAATATTAACTACGTTTAATAATAATAATAATAATAAAATCATTTATTTCTCTCACAAATGGTGGGGGTGGGTTTAGTTATGTATTGTGTCAACTTAAAAGAATCGTTATCCTGGTTTACTTGTTTGTAGCATTTGTAAAGTGTTTATAATTGTAGCAACGTTAACCAACTAACAATTAGTTCATTAATCTAGTATTTTTTGTCAGTCGGAAAAAATAAAATCTTAGGAGTAGAGTTATTGTAAACACGTGATCCGATTTCTTTGTTTCTATGTGAGGTCGGAAATTATGCCTTATTCATAAAATAAATTAAAGCGACGAGACGAAATGTAGTAAGACAATTGCACAACGCTTATGTATGTATATATTATGTATTATGGATCAGTTTCTGAAACAGAGATTAGAAAAAATGTCAACACACTGATATCATACTCAAATGACTTTGAATTAACTACGAAAATTGGGCGTGCTGATCTGATACTAATCGTTGAGGAGGATGAAAGAAACGCAGATTTGCTTTCGTCTGCAGCTTTTTAAAGTGCTTTGGTTGTTTCCAACATTGGAGACGGCGCGGGGCGCGGTGTGTCGATTCAATCGTGGAGGAAGAATAGGCAATGAACACAGTTTAAAAATAACTACGGCCACCCCTCGAATTTAAAAATACATTGAGCTAATCTTTCTTCTGACATTTTCATATCTTTAACATCGTTGTTAGCAGCCCTTTTCAATCTAATGGCCTACTTCGACGTATTTTTAATAATTAAATAGCCCTGCAATCACCGAAAGCGATGAGCATTCTAAATAAAATAACGTTAACGATTTTTAGCACCGGGTACCAAGAGTTAGCTGTTTAACGTCCGCGGCCGCAACTTACCAACGGAAACTAGATTGAAAACCTTTTAATTATAAAGAAGAACTTCAACTTACCTATTTAACTATTTGCTAGGGTAACTTAAGAAGATTTTTCATTCATGAACCGCACTAAGCATAGGTACGTAGTAAGTAATAGTAAACATTAGTATGTTCCAGATTGGTTTCCGCAGGAATAAAAATATCTCTAAGTACATAATTTTTTATGAAGATGCTGTAATTTAATGCGAAACGTATGATCCCGGCAATTTCTTAGAATGAGCGTATATTAAGTGGAAAACGCTTCCTCGTTTGATGGGCAAATTTAAATTTTTATTCTATTTATTATTTCATCTCTCGTTCCAGAAAATTTACAAAATGCAATGTCTTTTCGGTTGGTCTAAATGGAAATTGAACTTGTAGAAACCAATCTATCTCTAAAACAAGCGGTTTATTTGATAAGGCGTTGCATGATAATCAACCTACGGAAGAAAACAGTGATTCTTGATACGGATTACGGAATAAAACTGAACTTTTTACAATGTTACAAGTTAGCTTTCTAGCAGATTCGTTGGGCTTGCAACCTGTCACGTATGGAAAGTTATCTTCTGCACAAAGTGGGCATGTACCAAATATGTATTTGGACATACCTCTGATTTCTCTTCATTTCTCTGGACATACCTTAGACATCTTCATATGATCTAAAGAATTTCATAAAAAGATCTGAAAGATATGTCTACCGCTCCCTGGGATACGGTCGTGATCATATTTCGTTTTTTCTAATGTAAGTACGGATATTTATGTAGAGAAATAAGTACTGTATCTTTCCTTTGTTAGATTTTCATAAATGTTGGAAGGAAATTACTAAAAGATGTGTGAAGTTAGTGACCGTCCAAATGCGCGTCTAGTTTTCATGTTTTTGCTTCCACTGTTCATTGTGATACCTTTTTAGGTAGTATGCGATATCGTTTTAGTCAGATTATAATCCAGGGTCCTAGAATCTCCATATTAACAGTATTTCGAACATACCTACCTCGGAATAGAATAATTTTTTACTCGTACGTTTGTTCATGGAAATTTTCTTAAAAATTAAATTTAAATTCTTTAAAAAATATTAAACTTAAATTCTTATCCAATACGTTCTTTTTTTAAATTTTTCCTTAGTGCTTATGTACGTAGTTGATTGTATACCTTTCAGCGCAGTTTATGAGGTCAGTCACCGAGTTAACGACTGGTGCACTCTGGCGCATTTAACATTATTTGATAACATCTGCGAAGCACTTACTCGGGTGAAATATATTTTATTTTCGAGAAATATGATAGGTATTATATTTACTTGGCATTTAATAACTATAATACTATTATATTTAAGTATTTATTTTATTCAGAAAACGAAACAGTGATACAGTAGGTTACTGTCAAACTAGCTTAGCTTAATTAAGTTTGCGTCCAAATTGTGTACTTGTTTACTTATACAAATAGTATTATGTTTGAGTATGAGGGCCGTAATTTAAGTAAATTAGGTAAGAACATCTAACATTATGATGCTATAAAATAAAGATTAAAATAAAACACATGCACTAATTAAATGTTTTCGCATATTATTTCACTTTCAAAATTATCGTGAGTTACTTACTAGCCATAGGTTACATATATCGGCTACTTAATTCTCACGTAAATTATCATCGACTCAGATCCTGACCATTAATGTTTCGATGCACCCGGGGAATCTTCGTCATCATTTTCATTGATAATAAATACTATGCAGATTTACAGTCTATATTTCGACTACTGTTCGAAATAATTGCAATTAAAGTTTGACCAAACGTCAAGATTTAATTGATACAATTGGTTGTGGTAGCAAATTGGCTATGGCTACATAGAATTCGGCTTTTCTTTTACTTGATATAATCCCCAACAAAATTTACAACACCCGTCTTTTTCACAATTTTAAAAGACGTGTGTGTTGGGACTCTCTCGAACGATCAAGGTTTGAGCAACTTTTTGACTGTTATCGGAGTTGAAAGGAGCGTCAGTCAGTATTCGACTCACATTCGTTACCTTAATTTTTGCAGCTCAACTTAACAAGCGATTTTGAAGCTGGATGCCATATCAGCATTTTATCTATTACATCTGCATCTACTGTTACCGCAGAGCCTAGGGAAATAAACAAACCACAGTGTGTTAGTAATTGTCACTCTCCGCTCTCTCCGGCAATCTAATCAACACTGACACTCGTCTACCGGTGTGGTTGCTGTGGATTGGAAGTTGTGCAAAATGTACCATTTCCATGTGTTTCATTCAGTTTTCAGTTAAAAAAATACAAAGTTCTATGCGTTTGTCTGCCTGTGGGTATGTTCGCGATGAACACAAAAAGCATAGCACGACTTTTCATGCTGTTTTCGGAAGGTTCTCAAGAATCACTTAACGCTATTCAACGGGTTGTTAGCAGTTCTAAAAAATGACTGGTTATTTCCAAGTTTATTCATAGAACATGGCTTCCAAAATTGACTGATTAGACAACCTTTAATCAGAATACTGTGATTGTGCAAGTAAATTATATGGTACTTATAATTGCGCGATAATCACTAATACAATTACTAGTAGGTAATTCAATGCATTTGTTAAGTCTCATGGGTTGCCAGTAACAATGGGAGAACTGACATCACTATAATAATGATTGAAGTTTCATGGTGAGGGACTTGAAACATACAAGTACCTAATTATGTACCTACGTAAGTACTCATATTTTAAATGTAATATTTAACAAAAAAAACTACATTATAATGATAAACTAAAGTATACTGGACTAAAATAATACGATTTTATTGTTTTGTTGATTTGGCTTTGGGTCTATTTCTGACTATGTAAACACTTTAGATTGGTATAAATAGGTATTACCTATTGAGCACTTCTGCAGTTAATTGTCCAAGAGTAATAATATACATATAGGGTGGGGCGATATTGTGAGTCCTTTTTTTTGTCATTTTTTACAGGAGTGAGTGCTGAGATGATGTCTGATAAAGGGATGGAAGAAGATACATGTTGTGCAGACCTAAAGGAGTCTGGGATAAGGGCAAGATGAGATAATAGTTAAATAATTATGCAATATGAAAAGCAAATACCATCATGTACACAATTACAGTATAGCTTTAGTTAACATGTTAAGTGCAATAAAAGTCAACAATTTCGAGATTTGGCTGTTAATTTGACACTGCTAACAAAAATTGTATAATTCTACTTTTGAGGGAATTTTAAGAGCTAAAATACTTAAAAGTTCAAAAACAGAGGCAAAAAAGTAGGGACTTCCTAACAACGAGATTTCTTTTTTTTTTCAAAAATGTACTTGGGAAACTAGTACTACATACTGCGACAGTTATTCCCATTTTAAGCCAAAAAAAAACTTAAAGATCTCCATTTTTGCCTTTGTTCATAAACTACTTTTAAGTCTCAAAAGTGCTGATCACTGTTGATCATAATTATTATGGTAGGTAATCAGCTGTAGGTGTTTAGTCAATATATTTTTGCTTATTTCTTTTTTAATTACAACAAATTGTAAATACTAACTAAAAATAAACATTTATCTAAAGACATAATTTTGGGTAAAACTATTATGAATGTCCAAGTAAACTAATAATTTAGGTAAAACTATATGAAAGTTTATGTTTATACCCACTTTATACCTACTTACTACTTATTTACCTGTTTGTTATCTTTGTATTTTGCATATTTCTTTGTCTAGAGAGAGAGTCAAGATTAAGTTGTGTCTGTGCTATGTTTTCCAAATAGATTATTATATTCCATTCTTTTTTTCCCTTCTTTATTCCTTAAAATGCTGAATTTATATTAAAAACTAAAGTCTTGGATAAATTGATACAAAAGAAAAATAACTTCATCATTTTACTTTTATGTAGGTAGGCTACTTACATAATTATCTGTAAATATCTACTTACTTTGTTTTATTTTTTTATTTAATAGTTTAGGTGCCATACCAGTTTTACTACCCCAGTTTTTAAATATAGTAGGTACCTAACCTACCATCCTAATTATAAATAATTTAATAACTACTTCTCAGTAAGTACTGTATTTTTAATAACTGAATTGCAAAATTTGAGCATTGCTTTAATAGACCTTTTTTTAATTAGCTTTACAGATAATATTGATAGAGTTAGCAAACTTCTCTAGCGTATGTACATCAAATTCAACATTTTAAAGTAATTCTACAACGGGATTCCTCATTATAAAAGTAGCCTTACAATTAAAACCTTATAGATTTGTTTGGATTGTATTTTAATGGTTATATGTTGTTTGTTTCATAAATACGAGTAGGTTCTTTAGAAATGTTACGAATTATGCACTTACCTTTCAGGCGGTTCCTCAGGTCTATGGCCATCCGTCTGCTTTGTTTTCTTTTTCTTCTCCACTTAAAGTCTCAAATACACTTACATAACAATACAACACTATACAAACTAGGTACATAATAAATAAATTTACTTTACAATTTATCTAGCTGTTTAGGATCATTGGAAACTACACAAAATAACGATATAGGTTCTAACTTGCTCTGTAACATTTTCAGAAATTAGTCTTGACAAAACAGTACATAAAGCTGCAAAATGTAGTATTACCGGCAGGCCAAAAACAAAAAAAGATCGCCAATACGTAAACATTATTGACTCTTTTTTCACTAATAACAAACGAACAAATGGCAAGGCATTATGATATGAAAAAAACTATTTTAAACTAAATTATCAAAGAAACGGTTTACCTACATTGCGTAAAATTCACATTTCACTTTAAATGCTCGCCTAATACACTACAATCGATTCATAAAGTCTTATTCTACGTGCATGTCTTTTTTGTTAAAATTCCGAATTGACAGGTTTATCAAATATCTCCCACTGCATTTTGTACGTACAATTCTACGCCATATTGCGAACCAAGTAGGTATTGGGGCTGCCAGTGAAAAATAAAATTGTTTTCTTGGAAATAAAATACATTTTACACAGCAAATTATAGTATCATAAGATTCATAAGGAAAGTCTTATAAAATAGAAGTTTTTCAATATAATTAGTGTATAGTTTTTGTAGGTAATTGTAGGGTATTTTAAAAACCACATTACAATTTTTATATAGTGAAACACTTTTAGGTTTGACAGTGTATTTTCAGATCATTTGACACCTGACAAATCTAGTGATGCCCAATTTTTTTTCAATTATTTAATCGTTTTATCGAAATTACAACAAATTACACTATGGCTCGTATTTAATGTCCATACTACACACGTGATTGGTCGTCGAAAATAATAGTCGGATTGGCTAGATTTGACAATTGACAATTGATTTGACAATCAGTATAGTTTTATTCATTGAGCAAATCGAAAAACCCTCATCCATCCATCCATACTAATATTATAAAAGGGAAAGTGTGTGTGTCTGTCTGTCTGTCTGTTTGTCCGTCTTTCACTGCAAAACGGAGCGACGAATTGACGTGATTTTTTGTGTTTTGATAGTTGAAGAGATGGAGTGACATAGGCTACTTTTTATCCCGATATTCCCACGGGAACGGGACTTACGCCGGTGAAACCGCGGGGAGCAGTTAGCTATTAATAAACGAGTGGAGTATTGAATGAAAGTGATCGATCGATTCAATCAGACATTTCACATCACTAAGGCTGCTGTTGGTTGTGTGTGTCATGTCAAACGTCCGTCAGACAGACGTCAGACAGATTACAAAAATAAAAAAATAGAACACAGACATACATACATGACATATTCTGAGAATAAGAGGCTGAAAAAACGAAGGAAGTCTGGCTAACAAATGTTCAATTTTGATGATTTTTACTGTGTTTATGTAAAGAAACTCTAATTATTTTAGTGTTATTGTGTTTTTTACGATATTATGGGTAAGTCCTACGCAAAACACTAGAAAGTTACTGTTAAAAAAGCGTTTTGTAGAGTTCATAAATATTGTTTGGATATTTCATTTCAGAAAATATAAGCGATGACCGTGAAAATTTGAATGATTTTCTTGAAGAAGCCGAACTACAGCAGTATTATGAGTTCTTTAGGTAAAACTTTTCGATAATCATAAGCGAATTTACCACTGATAAATGTAGTACTTAGTGTAGACTGCGTCCTTTCACCGTTTTTTGTGACCACCAAACTACTTAAGTATTTTGCTGGCATCCTGCCTGTAAGCCATGCCTTAAAGCTGCTATGCGAATTATTTTGCCTTTTTATACATATGTTTTGTTTAAGAGTTTTTATTTTTGTGTAAGTATTTTTAAATAAGTATCACTCATTACTTACCTACCTAAACCTACTTACTAACTTGTTGCTAGTAGGTAGGTAGGCTACTTAAGTTTTATTTGCCAGTACCAAAGTAGAAAACAAAAGTACCAGTCTACTTGCATGCTTACTTACCTGTTGTATAAAAGTATAACTAAAGCTTTTACGTTTCTTTCTGCACTAGTAGTATGGCTTTGCACGGGTGTACTAATGAAAGTACCGGGTTAAAATATAGTCTATAACCATCTTGACAGTCCATTCTACACATCGGTGGAAGATTTTCTGAAATAGGCCAACATTATAATATTAGTATAGATCCTACTATCCTACTTCCTACTAATCCTACTATCCTACTTCCTACTATCCTACTACATATATATATTAATAAATGTGAAAGTTTGTGAGAATGTATGTTTGTTATTCTTTCACGCAAAAACGGCTGGACCGATTTGGTTGAAATTTAATTTGTAGATAGGTGATACCCTGGATTAACACATAGGCTACCTTTTATCCCGATTTTCCCGCGGGAACGGGACTTACTCGGGTGAAACCGCGGGGCGCAGCTAGTATTAGTATAGATGAAAGCTAAGTATTTTAATTCAACTTCAGATTAGTACAAAAGTCATTGTGGTATTGTTAAAATGTAAACAGTTAAGTTAAATTGTGGTAGCCATTGTAACTATACAATGGCTAAAAAGGCACAACTTGTCCAATCAGCAGGTTATTTTAATTATGCTGACTTTACTGTATGTTGAAATGAGAGAGGTTGAATGTATTATTGATACTTTGATAATGCAGAGCTAGAAATTTTATGTAGGTATTTACTGTAGTATCACCACCCTATTGAACTAGAACATTTTTTTTATTAACCTATTTCGCCCCACTGCTGGGCAAAGGTCTCCCCCAACTGGAACATAATAAAACTAAAATAGCATACGGCCATTTTAGATTTTTGCCATGGCAACATTATCTGACAAAATGTTTCATACATTTTGTGTTGTAAAAACAAAGTTGCTATGGTGATGGACCTATGGAGATCCTTAAGTTGATTATAGTAATCGAGCATTTAGACATCAATAAAGAATTTAAATAATACCTAAAGCTGTGATTAAGAATAGGTCAACCACTCTCTTTGAATACTGAGCTAGCTGTTACCGGAAGTAGTTTCTATAGTGAACTATGTCTGTAGATTTTTAAAATAACATATTTGTATATTTTATGAATAAATACCATCACTTTGCTCAAGCATATAATATTAACAGAAAGTATACTATTAGATGCAATTTTTTAGATTCATATAAAGTTAGGGTACAAAAATATAATGTTATTTTACAGAGAAATACTGAAAGTCACAAAGGTTTCCCAACTGAAGTTTGTGGTGACTGAAGATTTGGTACAAATTGGCTTGTCAAAACCGGAGCAGAGAAGATACAAAAAGATCTACTCAAAGTATTTTCCGAACCCGTACATATCTAAAATTAAGAAACTCCTCAGTTCCAACAAGAGAAATGAGCTGGTTAGTGCATATTTTTAATATTTAAAAGTATTATATCAACCAGATATTTTACAGAACTAGATTCTGTGAATCATCATTGGCCTTTATACATCTTTTGCACATGATTTAAGTGGCATCAGTTTAAAGAACAGTTGTTGAATAACAAACACTTTCATTCGTGTCTAAAGAGGCCTATGCGGGAGTGGTAGCCTCGACCGCATTTGGTACATATAAAAAAGATTTTACTAAAACTTATTATAATGTCCATTATGCCGTTAGAGATAATTTCACATTACTTCCATACTAAAAAAGGTTTACTTTAGAAATATTATTTTTTCTGACTTTTTAGTATTGGAAGTAATAAATAGAATAGAATAGAATAGAATCATTTATTGGCACGGAAGTAACACATTAATAAAATACAATTAATGTCAAATTATCTCTAAAATTGTGTATAAACTAGATGAAAAAAGACAGCTCGAAATACTTACTAGAAGTTAAATCACCACAATCCTATAAGCGTTTGCAACTCAATTTATTAATGTTGAATTATTCATTCCAGTACCCGCATGGCCCGAGCGCAATTCCGTTGGACACTCTGCCATTTTCTGAAAATAATGTTAAAGTTCCTACGAAGCACATAATATCTATTGAAGATATCACTATCAACAAAGAACTTGGCATGGGCCAGTTTGGTGTTGTGCAGCAAGGCACTTGGACTACAGGGAATCAAAGAGTTTGTTACTACTTTTTTATTATATCTATTTATGTAAAAAGAATATATAAATAGATAGGTTTAATCTTCCCAATTTCAGTAACAACTCATATAGACTATGAAATGTCTAGACAGTCCCGGCTTTCACCAGTTTAAAACCATTAACAGAAAACGATAAAATTTATTTTATGAATTATTATTTTATTGGAAACTTCGCCACTACCTAGTCTTGCATGAGTTGGCCACTTCCTCATACGAAGTTTTACTTACTAGTTGACATGCTAACATAGCAGGCATTATGGTAAAAAATATTTTAAGGGAAAAGTAACGACTTAAAAAAAACCACCAGATTCCACATTCGTCAGATCATTTGTTTATTCCATTATTCAATTTTTTTTTAGCTCTGACCAAACGGCACATCCACCAGATTGCTGTTTTTTTTTAACATTGTATTATTACAGCTGCAAGTGGCAATCAAATGTCTGGGACATGAGCGAATGACGTCTAATTCCACGGAGTTCCTCAAGGAAGCTGCTGTCATGCACAGTATTGAGCACCCGAATATTGTGCGACTGTATGGAGTCGTGCTTCACATGGATTCTCTTATGCTGGTATTTATCTATGACCCTTAACTATAGGTATCCATGAATTTATCTCCAGAGATATTAAATGCCTAAGAGTTAGATATTATCGTCGTATCATATTTGCTATACACTCTATGAACACGTTTCCGATTGCGATTGCGTCTGCGAGTGACATTGACATGGTATGATAATCGCATTACCGTGTAAATTACCCGATGATAGGTGGACGGAATTGTCGCTATACACTCATCCGTGACGGCGGTCCCTAATCATTTGAGTGTGTCTACCGTGCTTGTGTACCGGTTCGCTTCGTTTTCACAAAACATTTCTAAATAAAAATTAACTTTTTTATATGACCATCCTCCATAAAACCACATTTTCATATTTTGTTGATTGTTGTGCTAAATATCTTTTAGATAGGACATCTCTATTTTGATTTTGATTCTACAGGTGTAATTTCTAATTCCAGGTGACAGAACTGGCCCCATTGCGGTCACTTCTAGAATGCCTCAGGGAGGTTTCCCTGCGGCCAAACTTCCCTGTTCCCAATCTGTGCGAGTTCGCCGAACAAATCTGTTATGGCATGACTTATTTAGAAAACAAAAGACTGATTCATAGGTGAGAATATTAAACGACCTAGAACCAAGTTGTATAATAAAAGTTTCATACAATTTGTGTTGTAAAAACAAAGTTTCTATGGTGATAGACGCTTACGGCCGGTTCACACATATCTCCGTTTTACTGTTTTATCATGTACGTTTTTCGTCGATGGCGTATGTAGTTGTATGAGCGACTTCACACATGGCACAGTATTCTGTATGTATACAGTAAAAAATATCGTTCCGTAAAAATATGACATTCCGTTTTGTCATCGAATACTGGACGAGCGACGGAACAGTAAAAATATACGGATACGTAGAATTTTAACGGATATATACTATAAGCGTGGCGGTGTCTGCGGAGTGTAGGAGGGGGAGTGTTGCGAGTTTTCTGTTCACACATCGCATCCAGTAATGACGGATCCGTTGAACGTTATACGGTGCCTATGTGTGAACAGAGCACAAATTTATGACGTATCCGTTAAAAACGTACCAGTAAAACGGACTCCTATGTGTGAACGGGCCGTTACGGTCCAAAGGTTGATCGTGCCTAAGAATACTTCGAAATAGCTCGAGTTTCACTACGAATAGTTGCATACTAGGACTGCTTCTTAGAAACATGTCGTGTGAATAAGCTCTTTTAGGTATAAGAAATGTCTATTAAAAATAACAGGTGTTGTAATTTAATATGAAACAGACTTCAACTTCAGAGGAGAGAGATCCATCTCTGTTCATAATTCCGAAGATCTCATATTCTAACTATTAAAATCTCCTATTTTTTTTTTCATTTTCTTAAATGTCTCAGTTTTGCAAGTGTTTAAAAGTAACGATGAGTTTGGCTTTGGTCAGCCAAAGCTTGTAAATGAATGCTAAAACGATAACACATTTGCTAGATTAGTCGATGACTTCACCGCCGCTAATGGATAACACATACATGCATTTTTATGACCAGTGGGTCATATTACAAACCCAATATTAGAACGGTTGAATCACTATGATCCAATTCCACTTATTGTGTACAAAACATAACAACAATATTAAAATCACATGACACTGAGAGTTCGCTTCGCCTCGCTTCCATCTCGGTGTCAATTGATCTAACAGTATACTACTAATATTATAAACGCGAACTCAAAACTACTTGAATGGAATATATGCAATAGTTATCTGGAGACTAAAGTAACAAATCAACCTACTAATCACTCTGTTATCTTAATATAATTATGTCTGTTTCCAGGGATTTAGCGGCAAGGAATATATTAGTTTTTAGTAAAGATAGAATAAAAATATCTGACTTTGGACTATCACGAGCGCTGGGCGTTGGAAAAGACTATTATCAAACAAATTACAATGTGAATCTCAAATTGCCAGTGGCCTGGTAAGGACATTTTTATATACTCCATTAAATACGAAGGCATGTTAACGGGTTGTATACACGGGTACGAATCCCGGCCGTGCGACAAAAAAATCAGTTTAATATTATTACTCTACAGATTAAATATATAGTTATTCTTGGACATTCCACACAGCGTTATCTAGTCCCAAGCTATGTAATTGATTGTTTGTGTTATGGTAACCAGATAACTGATAAAATACTGAGTAACATCTGAAATTTATCAGAAAAAATAAATCTTAATAAAAGTTAGGACACTGGCAGGATTCGAACCTGCGTGGATACAAGCGATCTCCCTAACCTCCACGGTGTCCTGTTGTACCGGGGTCGAAACTATTATTAACATTATCGGTTAAAGCACCGATAATTTTTAAATTTTTGATACCTAAGTGTGGTTTAATACTATAATAAAAATATAGGTACTATTTGAAATTTAAAACTTGAATTACAATGTGTAGATTTTATCGATATCTATACTATCTATACTATTAATATAAAGAGGTAATGTTGGTTGGTTTGTTTGTTTTTTTGACGGAGGTAATCTCCGAAACTATAAAAATTGTTATCCCGGTAGTTTCATTAGTACATCCGTGCAAAACCGTGACGTGTTACTAGTAACTTAATAAAAACAATGGTTTGTACCAGGTGCGCCCCTGAATGTATCTTGTACCTGAGATTTACATCGTCAAGCGATGTGTGGGCGTTCGGCGTCTGTCTTTGGGAAATGTTCACGTATGGCTTCCAGCCGTGGGCTGCGTTCTCTGGCCAGCAGATATTAGAAGCTATTGATGCGCCCAACTATCAGGTAAATTGTCTTTTTTAAACTTTCGCGATCAGAACACATCCATACTAATATAATAAAAGGGAAAGTGTGTGTGGGAAAATGTCTGTCTGTCTGTTTGTTTGTCCGTCTTTCACGGCAAAACGGGGCTACAAATTGACGTGATTTTTTGTGTGGTGATAGTTGAAAGGATGGAGAGTGACATAGGGTACTTTTTATCCCGATATTCCCGCGGGAATGGGACTTACCGGGTGAAAACGCGGGGCGCAGCTAGTAAATCATAAATCTACGAATCATGGTAAATATCCCGTTTTAAGTTTTTATAATGTTCAAACCCATGATAGTTTAAAAAGTTTTTTATACTTTGTTTCGGGTTAAATGCCATAGATTTGAATATAACTTATATATTATGTTATTATTATTTATTTATTTAAAGCCTGTGGTGTCCCACTGCAGGGCAAAGGCCTCCCTCCTCTCCTTCCACTCCTTTCTATCTTCAGCGATATTATGTTAATTCTTGTAAATTTCAGAGGTTAGAGCGTCCGGAATGCTGCCCCGAGGCGTATTACACTGCGATGCTCGAGTGTTGGTCGCACGATCAGAACTCACGCCCTAAATTCAAAGACCTTGGACCTACGCTACGGGAAATAAGACCGGAGGAGGTAATTACATTCAACTGAAACTTGCTTATGCTCTTATTATATAAACAACTTATGTCTATAAGACTACCAACATAGCAACATTGTTTTACAGCTTAAATGTATGAAAATTTTTAAAGATAACAACGCTGCTATGGCGAAAGTCCTACGGTCATTTGTAACTCCCAGTTCTTATTACCAACTTACGGATAGGACTTTCGCCATAGCAACTTTGTTAACTGTCAAAAACACACATTTTGTGTTGTAAAAGCAAAGTTGCTATGGTGATAGTCCTACGGTCGTCAGCCGTACGTTGTTAATAGAATTCGGGCATTATGTTAGTTATAGGAACCGGGCGTAAGAAAGAATCTTTCTTAAACTTTTGCGAATACAATTCTATTTTAGATATACATGGACATAGGAGGTCACTTATTTATATCCCGACGTTTCGGCTATGTTACAATAGATATGGTCGCGGGCTGACTAATGCCTAAATTTGGCAGATTTGCATAGAGAAACGTCAAATAGATTCATGAATAAGCACCACTTTTTTATTTGCGTTGCAGTATGCAGGCATAAGTGTGGTTTGCTATGCTAAGACGTTCTTGATATGTCGTTGACGTTAATTAATGTTCTGAGCGGTCACAACTTTATACCTTACCTTGAGTAGTCGGTTTCTACTTTTAAAGTCGTTACGCCATAACGGAGGCCTTTAGGCAGCCTAAAAACTTCGCCGCCGTTGGCTACTTGCTCTTACGAACTTGTAGAAAGCGCTTTTATTGAAATGGCTGATAACAGAGTACCACAAAAAATAGTTCGCTGTTTTTTTAGAGCCGGTTCTGGGGCACTCTGTATAAAGTTTTAAATTATCTAAAAAATATTTTTCTTATTTCATCGATTTTTTTTTTATTTTTTATAGGTGCAAGCAACGGTAAACTTTCCTAAAACAGAAGATGGTAGGAGAACCAATCTACTTGAATATAAGGTCGGCCAAACCATCACTGTGCTTGGAAAAGAGTAAGTGCAATACAACATTTTAAAAATAAATATGTTTACTTGTATAATGTACTCAGCTCAGTCCCTGGAACGCTCGTGGCATAGCTTGCTAACTGACAGTCTCAATAACCTATTATTACTTTTCTAATTTAGACATTACTTACGACATTACTACTTTACAGCAACTGTCAAATATCGACTAACAGTAAGAAAAAAAATCAAGATATACGAGTATAGGTTATTGAGACTGGCTGTAAGACATTCTTGATAGATAGTTAAAGTTTAGAAACGTTCTGAGCGGTCACAATTTTCTTTACTTTCGAGATGCGAAACCTGCCATGTTTATTAATCTTGAAATTAGGAAGAAATGAGAAAGGTTCATCTTTTACTCATGAACTATTCGTCCAACTAGCTAGAGTATAAACAGTCGATACTCTTTGTTTATAATAATGCAATAAAATATTTGTGTACCTTTTGCTCCACTCAGTTGGACAGCTTTCATACATTTGAATTTTACGACGCGCTAATTCGTTCATGGCTCCAGTATGTTCACCACTTATTCCGTCAATATGATGAAAACTTTTCACTTCTTAGGAAATCTACCTTAAAAATTATTAGTCCGTTTACTTAATAATTTTTAGGGATCCGTGAAAGGTTAAAAACGGGAGCCCATTACTAAAATTCCACTGTGCAGATGTGGACAGTGGAATCTTAGTCTGTAACCCATATCTTATGAACAATACATACATAAAATCACGCCTCTTTCCCATGGGGGTAGGCAGAGACCACGGATCTCCATTTGCTACGATCCTGACATACCTCTTTCGCCTCACTCACTCTTATGAACGATAGCCAATTTAATTCCTTTTGTAACGTTTCAGAGATATGACCAAGACGGCGATGTGGTACGGGGTACTTCCAGGCGGCGCGTGCGGTCTCTTCGACCCAACGCACATGAAACCCTTCGTTAAAACAGACGTATGATTCGCTTTTAAACACAATACGGCTGACTTGACTTGGCGAGTTTGAACAGAGGCTTTGTGAACTTTAGCGCATGATAAGGCCAACTTATCTTAGCGTGTCTGAAGTTCACACAGAAAACTGCGCAATACCGATTTTAGGAAACAAGTGGTAAAAAATAATAGGCAATAACAATTTACAAGTAGTACATGCACTAAATATCGCAGAGACTATATTTAAACTCGCCAAGTGACGTCGGCCGTATTGTACAATGAGCATTTTTAGACACGAGACAAATAATTAATGACCACTATTAAATACCATATTTATCTTCAAGATATCATATTCTGCATGGTTCTTTACGCCGACAATTTTTAAATTGGGTACATTATTGTGCTATAGTTCTCTGTGTGTGTTTTGTCACTGATAATTGGTTACGGTATGTTTTGCTTTGATTTATTTTGTTTATCGTTGTTTTAGCTTCTACGAGAACATCCTTGTTATATTTTATTAACCTTAGTTTTTATGTTAATTCATGGGTTGCAGCCATTGCAAGCTTTACGTTGTGTTTGTAAAAGTACGTCTGTTAATATGATGCCTTTCAAATTAAAATGGAACTAGCAATATCATATCATAATTGTCAACCCGACAAAAATACTTCACTAAAATATTCACTGAACTTCACCCGACATACATTTTTCTCTTACTCATTATGAGGGTCTGATTTGGTAACTTAGTAACATTTTAAACAGGTGTAATTGAATTTAAACTAATATAAATCCCTAAGTGTGGTTTAACACTATAAAAATATATATGCAATATAAATGCCGACTTCCAAAAATCGTGTAAATATCAGTTTTTTATATAGTCAAATACCTACACAAAAATAATCAGTTCTGTTTTATTTGAAAGGCTGTATTCGTACTAGCGATTAAAAAAACACAACATAAGGCTTGACTGACATTCGCTCCAGAAGGCTATCACTCACGTGTCACTTTCACCGCACCCGAGTCGCCAGTCCGCGCGAAGTATTCGCTCTTCGCTACTGCGCAGTGACGTCAAACGACACACTTACACCGGCAAGCGGACCATTCAGCGCAGCATGATATCAAGCCCGCAAGGCGACGTCAAGCACACGGGCCATGTGGGGCTTGATGGAGCCTACTTCGGGGATATATCCTTCCTCGACCCCGCTGGATGTGTGAGTATTGTGCTAATAGGTAGCTTGATATCAAGCAAGGAGACGTCAAGCATACGGGCAGTGGGGCTTGATGGAGCCTACTTCGGGGATATATCCTTCCTCGACCCCGCTGGATGTGTGAGTATTGTGCTAATAGGTAGCTTGATATCAAGCAAGGAGACGTCAAGCATACGGGCAGTGGGGCTCGACAAAGACTACTTTGGGGACTATTATAAATAGTATAGAGACTTGTTTACAAAGCCCTTATAAAAGAGCATAAGTTAAGTGCATTGTTTAAACCTAATTTCTTTGTTTTCTATATGCAATATGAAATAATATGTAACATTTGGGACTACGTGATTATTACGGGAATTCCATTTGTCTACTACATTAATGTAAGTATGTAATTTACTAAAGTTTGGACGGAGATGTCAAAAAGTATTATTTTTGTCTGAATACCTTTTTGCTTTGTTTCCTACAAGCCGAAGTGGCTTGTAGGGACTTGGGGCTTTTGTGTTAACGTTTTGTAGTTACTAATATTTTTATGGGTTTGATACGATGAATTTGAAAATGGAATCAAGTATTTAATGCTTGATTCCATTTTCAAATGTCTAAAACAATAATATTTATCCTGCCATTGGCAAAATCGATTTGTGTCCTCTTTTTAGGGTTCCTCTTTATAAGTAAACAAGAAACCCTTATAGTTTCGGTCTGTCCGTCCGTCCATCCGTCCGTCCGCAGCTTTAATCAGAGACTATTTGATACTGAAAACTATATTTTGGCAGGAATATACATATTTACGATGCCTATAAAGTGGTGCCATACAATCGTAAAAATAGTTTGATTTCAGGGTACCTCCCCTACATGTGAAGTGAGTGTGAATTTTTTTTGTTGCACTCCATAGTGTGGGGTATCGTTGGATAGGTCTTCCTAAAATATTAACCTAAGGGGTTTCTAAAATCATGTTTCAATGTAAAATCCGGTGGTGAAAAATTTAGCTAGCGTGTAGTGCTAATTTTCGTTGGAGTCAAGTGTCCCTCCCCCCCCCTACCGGCCAAACCGTTGTATTTAGAAGTTTATGTCCGAGGTGCAGGACATTGCTCGTATGTGGATTTATTAAAACTTAATTTACTTAACGCTATATTAAATCATCTAGTATATATGTTAAGGAATATATTTGATTACAGCAGCCCCCACGTCAAGTGGTCACTCCCTACAAGCCGTCTGAGGACTTGGAACAAATGCCGCTCATCAACCCAAACTCACCATCGCATCTAACAGGTATTTACTACTTGAGCTTTGTGGCGCAGTGGGCGAAGATCCGCTCGAAACGCTTAAGTTGTGGTTACCATTACACAAGCATTAATTAACATAACTAACGTAACTTGTATTTTATTGTAACTTTAGCACTCATCCGTGCTTCAAACCGTTAAGTTGATCTTAATGTTAGTTTCGACCTCGGTAGTATAAGACTCTGTGGCCGAAGGGTAAGGCAGCCCGCTCTAAGAGCGATCACTCGTATCGACGCAGGTTGGAATCCTGTCGGGGTTGTAACTTTTATTAAGATTTTTTATTTATAAATCTATACTAATATTATAAAGAGGTAATGTTTTTTTGATTGTATGGGGAGGTCATTCCCCGTTTTCGTCAGCGCGATCTAGAATCGGGTCATTTTTACTAGCGCCATCTAGTAGGCTATATTTTGTCTCGGTAGCATAAAGCATTATTCGGTAGCGGTCGGTAATTAATACAGGTATTAATTTCACTTTCAAACTATCGTGAGTTGTACTAGACATTATATTAATACAACGGGAAAATTACTCGCGTAAAATATTGTCGATTTAGATACCGACAGTGTTTCGATTCTTCTGGAGAATCTTCATCTGGGTATGAGTATGGTCACTCCTCGCGGGCGCGTCGCACATTGTCGGTATCTAAATCGACAATATTTTACGTGAGTAATTTTCCCGTTGTATTAATATAATGATAGGTATTAATGTATGATTTGATACAGCAGGTGCTGGATGTGCGTCACCGTACCCTCTCCTGGCCGCGAGCAGGGATGGCAGGCATGATTGCGATGAAGTTGATTTGGCCTGTAAGTATAAGTGGCTGCAAGTAAAAAGAACACTGTGGGTAAATGGGGTACGTTTGCGCATGGGTTCACTGGCTGACGAACTAATCAATCAATCATTTTATTTATTTTCTCTCACAAACAAACTTCTTCTTAACATAATATTAATTAACATAATAATATATAAGTACATACACACACAGAATTAATTTTTTTTAAATAATAATAATAGTAATAATAAATACTTACTATTAATAGCACGCGCTCATCGACAATACCCGGCAGACACCTAATAAAGGGCGAACGCTCTCAGATAACACATTAGATTAATAGTTCTTATAACAATCCACGCCCCCTTACGTTTGACTAATAACGACCATTAGTGATCCCTGAACATTTCTAATTTGTCATGATTTGTCCGTGACCTTGAACGGACCAATAATCGCTCACTTTCCCGCTCCCGCACAATTTCTGTTTGTTTTTGTTTTATAGTTATTTTTTTTTCAGACGGAGAATCGAGAACAAAGAATGTAAAGAAATCGACTCACAAATCTAACTGTGAGCCTACAACCAGTAAAAGCATCCTAAATAAGGTATTTCATTTTTAATAAATAAGGTTGCTACGCGACCTATGAAAAGTATTGAAAAAAATTAATATATTAAAATAACAAAAAAAAAAATTCAAACTCCCGCCAAAAAGTCACTTATAAAGTTTTATCTGAAGTATCACAAACTACTTTTTGTCGGTTAGTGTCCCCTTTGGGAGGTAATTTTTACGGAATTTTAGCAGTTCACCTGTTTTTATTGGCCATTACCGTCGTTATTTATTATTTACTTTATAAATTTTTGTGTAGCACACACAGGCGTTTTATTTAAGTTTACTTTGTAGGTGAAAAGCGCAACATTGGGCCGGTCGCACAAATCAGAAGAAGGTGCTCCTACGAAAACAGACGAGGTCCACGAGTACCACGAGATTTCTGACACGGACACGGTAATCCTACTTCCGAATCGATACTAATATTATAAATAAGTAATGTTTGTTTGTTTGACGGAGGTAATCTCCGAAACTACTCAGCCGATTTCAAAAATTCTTTCAGGAATGTGTAGAATGGACTGGCAGGATGTTTATAGGCTATGTTTTATCCCGGTAGTTTCATTAGTACACCTGTGCAAAGCCTACCGAAAGTCCATTTTGTACATCGGTGAAAGAATTTTGGAAATCGGATGAGTAGTTTCGGAGATTACCTCCGTCAAACAAACAAACCAACATTACCTATTTATAAGTTAGTATAGATTTTCAAATTCAAATAAAAAAGATCTAGTCTGACAAGTAAAACTGTCCTAAAAGGGTTATACGCTCTTAAATATTTATTTAGGACTGACTGCATAAACCTAACTGAATAGGTTTATGCAGTCAGTCAGATGACTTAAATATAAATACAGATATGTAAAAGAAACCGCAAATTATTATTATATATTAACTTGCAAATATAACTAATCCTAGAAAACACTATTGAATTGCTAAAATACAGAGCAATGGTGCAATCTTTGCTTAAAAACAAAGCGAATTGTAATTTATAAACTTAGACTTATTCAATTTTTGTTCTAAATTCAACGTGCGCAATACATTTGCCTTTAAAATGAATACATCTTATTAAAGGTAGAAAACCCGTATTTGTGTCAGTCCTAGTTTTAAATAACTGTAACATTATGAATCTTTATCTTCTTTAATCGTCGATTTGCTTGCAAGTATATTTTATAGTACTTCGGCCGTGCATCAATGAACTTCTCGTGTCTAAAAAAATATATCCTACTATCCTATTTCCTTCCTACTTCCTACTATCCTACTATCCTACTAATATTATAAATATGAAAGTTTGTAAGAATGTATGTATGTTTGTTATTCTTTCACGCAAAAGCGGCTGGACCGATTTGGTTGAAATTTGGTATGTAGAGAGGTGATAACCTGGATTAACACATAGGCTACTTTTTATCTCGATATTCCCGCGGGAACGGGACTTACGCGGGTGAAACCGCGGGGCGCAGCTAGTAAGCTATAAATGGTGAAGGAAAACAACATGAGGAAACCAGTTCGATTTCTAGCAGCATCGACGGGCTTGCAAGCTGTCACGTACGGAAAGTTAACTTCTGCAAAATGGGGACATGTATATAATGTATTTGTGCATACCTTTGACTACCCCTAAAGCCGCGTATCGACTACGCGCTCCTGGCGCGCGTGCCATGAATGACCGCGCCGAGAGTGCGTTCCGCGGAACGCGTGCCAAACTTTTGAAGTATTTGACTACCCCTAAAGCCGCGTATCGACTACGCGCTCCTGGCGCGCGTGCCATGAATGACCGCGCCGAGAGTGCGTTCCGCGGAACGCGTGCCAAACTTTTGAAGTATATCAACTAAGCGCGCCTGGCGCGCGTGGCAACCGTTCCAGTGTTTGACCCTTCATAATTATTATTGGGAGCACAACAAACACAAAAAATTGCGACGATCCGTCTCAATTGGAGCGCGCGCCACGATTGATGCGCGGTAAAAAACCGACAGCCGACGGAACGGACCGCTCCGCGTTCGGGCGCTCCAACGAACACATTTCGCGCGTTCCAAAATGGTATCCATTTCGCGCGGCTGGAGCGCGCGCCAATGTTCGATCTCTTGGAGCGCCTAATCGATACGCAGCTTTAGACATTTTCAAAGGATTTAAAAATTACATAACGATATAACGCTCCCGGAATCGTGAACATGTTTAATATTTGTTACACAATACCCTCTCCCCCTCTGAGATTCATATTTTTTTAAATACATACATACATAAAATCACGCCTCCTTCCCACGGGGGTAGGCAGACTACGGATCTCCAGTTACTGCGATCCTGACACACCTTTTTCGCCTCATTCACTCTCATTACATTCTTCATACATACTCGCCGTTTCCATAATATGATAATAATATATATATATTATAGCATATAATATAATATATGTTTGTTGTAGGAGAGCAACGCCACCGATAATGTGAGGGCGGAACATTTTGTGCTGCCCGAAAGCCCTGGCATTCCTGTAAGTAAAATTAATCAGAAGTTTATATCAGATCGATCGCTTCAATAACAAATATTATGATCAACAAGTTGGTCGTGTTTTCGAATTCATACATCCTTAGTATTCAAGATATAAAACATCGGATAATCCAAAGCAGTACGACTTTAAGGTTGAATATGTTCATATGAGATCCTTTTTTTACATTAATCTTTTTATATTCATTCTCGTTACTTTAACTTCTAATACATTCATAGTAGCAGAACAAAACACATCTATAAAATGGCAACTTTTCATGTACAATTTCAGAAGAGCTACGGTGACTTTAGTCAGAGCTTACTTGATGAGATGGAATCCATGTTTCGAAGTCTTGATGGTCGGCGGCGCGAAGAGCCTGTAAGTATTGTATTATTATTATTACGAGCCTGTAGCGTCCCACTGCAGGGCAAAGGCCTCCCTTTCTTCCTTCCACTCGTTTCTATTAAGAGCTAGTGTGGTCCAATGTGGGCAGAATGAGTCTTATTAAGTATCTCTTATTGAGTAATAGCGACTACAAAATATACCGATGCCCGAATACTCAAATGATGATTAAATATTTAAGGCCGTATTAAGGCTCGAGCAGAGCTTGCGTAACGTAGACGGCGTCTACGTTACGCAAGCGGTGTGGCCTGTCTCATACATTTCCATACATTACAACTCAGTGGTACGTGCGCGTCTACGCTTACGTCTACGCATACGCAACGCATACGCATCCGGTCTGCTCGAGCCTTTAACAGTTAAGGAAGTTATATTTTGACAGATTTGGATGGACAAATGTCAAACTCAAACATAGATAAGTACCACTTACTTCACTGGCAGAGTTGTGGCATCACTAGTCACAGAAGCCATAAAGAAGAAGTGAAGTGAAGTGAAGTATTACTTACTTTAATTAGCGTTTCAGTATTCGAGCGTTAGTCTATGTCCTTTGCCGATGTCTAACTAATCCATCTTTGACGACCTCTGTGGCGCAGTGGGGGAAGGCCCGGCTGAGACGCGGAGTTTGCGGGTTCGATCCCCGCTACGGAACAAATGTTTGTATGTTCTGCAGATATTTGTTTCGTGTCTGGGTGTTTTCTATCTATAATATGTATGTATATTTACAAAAAAAAAATCTAAGTATTATATCAGTCATTTGGTTACCATGACACAAGCATTAAATTGCTTATCTTGGGACTAGATGACGCTGTGTGAAATGTCCAAGGATATTTATTTAGTATCTCTGTACCAAATTTCATCTAAATCGCTTCGATGATTTGGGCGCAACAGACAGACAGAGTTACTTTCGCATATAATATTCAGTAGGGTTTTTCATTTATGTGTCCAATAATAACCTGCGTCCCGTTTTCACCCTCATGGGGTTATACCCATAAGCTGATCATTCTGGGGAATAAAATATATTTTAAGACATTTTGCTATAAACATTGTATGTATTTGTAACACCCACTGTTATAAATTTAAACGTTCATAGTATGTTTGTTAAAAAAAAATATTGGAATTATATTCATACAAATTGAGCCCTAGTGGAAAGTTTTGACAAACCAAGTAAACTGCGGTGTGGATGCAGCATTACAAGCATAATTTATTAAAATGAAATCATGATATAGAACTGCCCCTAACACAGTTACATAATTATTGTTGAGATAAATTCACTCCCATAATCTTATTTATAGAGGTATCTCACCAACTAGGTCTCAGATAATCCAAAGCAGTATACTGTTTCGAACGTTTTTTTAAGCGATTGCATAGCTTCTATCGCGGGCTTTGGCGTGGAGACCGAATCCAGAAATTCCGTAACGAAATCACCTGACCGCTGTCACTTTAGTTCAGCAACTCGCCTCTAGGTGGCATGCAATAGCTTTACCGCGGTAGTCCCCGAGTGCCATACGTCTTTTTTATTTTTATCGCGAGATTATAATTTAGGTAGGTGAAAAGAGAATACTTGGGTAACAATTTCCACACTTGGTATTTCATCAGACATAACTTTTATAAAGAATTTTTATGTAGTTTTTATATATACCTACGCGAAAATACCACCTTGTACATCATAATATCAGAACAAACATAGACGATTAAAAGTATAATTTAATAAAATATTCTCATTGTAATAAATATAAAGTGACTTGTTTGTTTGACAGAGCTATTCTCTGAAACTACTCAGCCGATTTCAAAAGTTCTTTCACCGATGTTTAGAATGAGCTGTCGGGATGGTTACAGGCTATATTTTATCTCGGTAATTTTATTAGTACACCCGTGCAAAGCCGGGACGTGCTCCTAGTAACGTATAAAATGATCAGGGCAATATTTTGGACACATTTTTATTTCAAGAAGCCTGCAAACAGTTATCCAATACTTACATTTCTTTGAAATTTTGTTGTTATTTATTTTACCCATTTCTGAATAAAAACGGTTATTTAGATTAAATAATATCGCGTTTTTCACTCTGTCTCAATGACCAATGACAGTCACATCTCATCCTCACTGAGATCCGAAGAAACGCTACATAGTAATCCTCAATATTTGATGTTATTGTTATAAATAAGACGGTTAGAATTTTGTTTATTTTGCAGGGATCTTACGAAGACCTATCTATCTACGGTCTGACCTCCTGGCACTTTCGATCCGCATACATTTAGTTATTCATTAATTGTTTTCATATAAAGATGAGGTTTTGTATTATTATATCCTGTTTGGTCTAATGTTGAGGACATTGTGAGGACAAACGGTAAGCACCTGTAATTTATCGTTGGTTCATTCGAATGTGTAGTTAGAGACTCATTTAACTGTAGTTTCATGACCAAGCTTGATTAAAAACCTATAATAATCAACGTTCAACAGAATGTCAGGTCTAAACAATTAACTATTTTCGTACTAGAGTCAAAATTATCATAAAAGCCATCGGTTCTGTGACCTATTTAAGAAAAATTCGACACATACTCGTAGAGATTAGAATCTAGATTCCTTTGTCGATACAAATAATATTCTGTTACGTTTTCGTAACACTATTCACGTTCGCGCTTCACCATTGCCTGTTAGTTAATGTTAAAACCAGTCGCGTCATTTCCATTCAAAGCTAATTACGTTCATTCATGTAAGAGGAAAGTAGATAGCTTGCGTGATTTCGGACACACATTGTATCATTTCAATGCACGGTGCATGACTTGTTTGAATAAATAATAAAACCATTGGACATTTTAGCGTTTTTTGAAATAAGTAAATTTTACATAATGATTCGGTAACTGAACGCATGGTCACTCCTATAGCGGTCACAATCACACGTGCACTCATAAAAAATTACATCAATTTAGATAAAGTTGTAATTATATTTTAACCTCTCAATGACCGAGATAATAAAATATCTAGATTTTAAACGTAAACAATGTAAGTAAGCACACGTAATTATCGAAATCCATTAGTTTAAGAGTTTCGTTTCTTAGTACTTCGCGGTGCATTTTGAGTTGAAATGTTTCATTACGTACACGAGACTAGTATACAGTTGTTGAATAGATTCCGCCGGATCAGTGATAGATGTAAACAGAAGTATGTACTCATTGAAGAGGAAGACTACCTAAGCTCGTAAGTTATCATGTTTCTCATTCGGTTTACGCTTTCAGGGTGCTTCGGGTAAACATTTTGACATCGATTCGGCTATCAGGTTCGTGCTTTCATATTATTATCATTGCACGCTCACAATGTCACTATCCCCCGGTACCTATAACCAACTTACCCCCGGTTCCTATAACTAACTGACGGATGGCCGTAGGACTTTCGCCATAGCAACGTTAATATCCGTCAAAAACTTTCGTACATTTGAGGTTTAAAAACCAAAGTTGCTATGGTGATGGACCTACGGATATCCGTACGTTGCTTATAGAAATTGGGCATTAATCTGCGTTTTTTTTCATGTCATAAATATTTTATATTCTAAATATATACACTTGTACAACAAATACGAAAAAATGTATAACTTACATTATTTTTAACCTGTAAAAGTTTAAGATTTTTTGAAAATTAATATTTGTTGCTCTAAGTTTATATATTGTATCGCTTCTAGGTCGCATACTTTAAGCAAAATGGAAAAGAAAAAGGGATTTCATACCAACACTATGAAACCCATGTCAGCTCACGACGAGAAAACTTTAGACACAGCAGTCGCGATGGCTAACGAAATAACTACAAAGTAAGTGCAATTATTGAGTCTTAGTAGTAGGAACTTCATTTTTATCCTTTGTGTACTAAAAACTAAAAACTAACCCCCTATACGCATATTAAATCTGTTGCTTTCTCTTTTCGTTGCAATATGAGTAACAAGAAATTTTTTTATAAAGTTTACATAATTTCAGGTCGATGAATGACCTTGACGGGGACAGTAAACTGCCGAGCTCACCGAGCGACCGCTCCAAGTTTCACTTCAAATTTCCTCACCTGCATTTGCACAACAACCAACCCAGCGAGATGGATAAGGAAGCTATAGGTTTGTAATCTCTGGCCTCTCTGGCCTTTACATCTTTTCTGTATGATATATACAGCAATAGGAGGCAATCTTTGCCTACTAAACAAGATACTGTAGTGCCTTGGACATTGGACGGATTTTAATTAAATTTAGTACCAGGATATATCCTGGATTAACATATTGGCTACCTTTGATCCCGGTACTCAGGGAACGGGAACTATTCACTGTGGGTAACACCGCGGGGCTCAGTTTGTATACTATACAGGGTGTCCAAGAGGCATGCATGGCACATGGAGGGGAAGTACCTTAAATATTAGTTAGGTAGGTGATTTCTCAAAAAATTTTTAATGCAGTTGAAACGGTTTTTTAAATGAAGTCTTCTTTCAGTAACATGTTCTGTCTACAATATTTAAGGTAATTTCCCTCCATGTGGCATGCCTCTTGGATGTTCTGTATAATAAAATTTCAAGAACAATCTGACGTAGGTAGGTACTTTAAACAATCTTGAACTTACAATAAAAAATGATTTTACACATGATTATTCAGAAATACTTAATTAGGACATTTCAACGACTCTCGTTGTTTATGAAACATGAGTAAGTATAAAAAATTGTCTTTAAACAAAATTCTTTAATTACAGGCAAGCACGCAGAACGACGTAACTTCAGCGAAGAAGCCAACAGTGTTCCTGATATACAGGTAAATAAACATTCAAAACTTATATATTAGAGTGTTTTATCATTGTGTCAAATAGTTATCAATAATCAAATTAAGACCTTTTCATTACGCGCCTGTAGAATGCACTAATTTCCTGGGTATATTTTCCAGTCGACAATAACGGAGGAGTGTAAGCTCGCATACACAAGTCTGATCGAGAACCCAACTCCGGTGTGTGTGCAGAGTGCGCCCGCCACCATTCCCAAGCCCGCGCCGCGCGGCAACCACTCCCGTCACCACTTCCACTCGTTACAGAAACACAGCGCCACCACGTGAGTTTATTTTAGTAAGATTTCTACAGGGCACTTAGAATAGTCACGTTCTTAAAACTAAAGGATTCGATTGCCTCCCGCCACCAAGCGAATACACTATCGCCACCATTTCCACTCGCTGTAGAAACACAACGCCACCACGTGATTTTGTTCTTAAGATTTATAACAGAGCACTTAGAATAGTCACGTTCTTAAAACTATGGTATTCAATTGGCTCCCGCCACCACCTCCTCTGCGCCTCCACGTGAGTTTTTTCTTAATAAGATTTATTAAAGAGCACAGAATAGTCACGTTCTTAAAATTAGAGGATTCGATTGCCTCCCGTTACTTTCCCTTCAGGTGGCAATACAAGTAAAGTAAAGTAAAGTAAATATTTATTGTAAAACTGTTACATGGTTACAAAGATGGTAGGTTGTTTTTAGAGGTGTACAAACAGTTTGCCCTTTTCGGACGTACAATATTTAAGGTATGTAGGTACTTACAAACTACGACACAGGTATTTAATAATAAGTACAGTAGATAGTTAAAGTTCCTATATAGTATTCAATTTTGGTCATCACTATAAAACTCTTCCAGATCGTAATACACTTTGGAAATAAGCCAGGTTTTACAAAATTACACCCTTGTCAAGCAGCTTGTGCGGCCGACTTTCTCGTGCTCATTCACATCGCGTTTCCGATTTAAGCTAAGCCTCCATCTTTCGTATCGGACACATTTTACACATCGAATCAAACGAATGATTTGTCACTACATAGTATAAAACAAAGTCGCTTTATTTGTCCCTATATCCCTATGTCCCTATGTTTGCTTAAATCTTTAAAACTACGCAACGGATTTTGATGCGGTGTTTTTTAATAGATAGAGTGATTCAAGAGGTAGGTTTATATGTAAAACTAGCAGCGCCCTGCGGTTTCACCCGCGTAGGTCCCGTTCCCGCGGCAATATCGGGATTTTCCCGGCAATTATTCGAATTTTTCTCACCTTTTAAACCTTCCCTAGGGAAATATTCGTGGAGGTCTAGACATATTTTTTGTGTGACTTTCTATACAAAGAATACTATTATCCGTAGGCGGTAAATACATGTGTATTCGGGAATCTGCGACTATACCCTAAAGATCATATTTTCTTTTCAGCCCGAAATCTTGCGAAAACACCGATCAAGTCGCAACTAGTGTAAGTGTAAATTTATATTTATTTCTTTTATGCATTGTGCGAGTCATGCAAGTTTACAATGTTGCTGGCTCAGCATGATTTTTATTATCAATCATTGCAACAAGCTTAATACATTACTTACGTGACAGTTAGCTTGCTCATCGCTATTAGAAAGGCAACTTGTGTGTTGTAAATCTATATAACTATAAATTCTCACGAAATTGAAGTTGTTTTCATAAAAAAATTACACTTGTCTAATTTTCAGAGTGTAAATGAGCTGCCCCTACCTCCGCGCAGTACAAAACCGAAGCTAGTGGACAAACCTCGTCACATTCGGAAGCATCCTCTGAAACTGCCCACGCCGTCACCTACACCCATCATCTACCAGAACGCGCTGACCCCTCGTCCGGTCGACTGCGATATCTGCGACGGCTCAGACAAGCTGGACACTAACCCCTTTACAAGCAACTCTGTCAATCCTTTCAACTGTTACATGGACGACGTAGACTGCGGGGGTATTGATTATAATGACGGCAGCGATAATGGCAGCGAAGAGGAAGGAGGCCTTATTAAAGGTAAGGCTTTACAATAATTGTTAAGCATTGTTGCCCCTATGCATATTGGACCAGTAAGGCCTCCCGCGCACTAGGCAGCCTGGCTGCGCAGCCAGGCTGCGGCAGCCAGGCTGCGGCAGCCAGAATATTTGCGCAGCCAGTTATAACAGCCAATCAACGACTTCCGAAGAAATTTATCTGTATCGAAAGTCATTCGGAACGCAAAATACGCCTGGCTGCTGCAACTAGTGCGCGGAGACTGACCGCAGCCAACATACATTCTCCTACACACGTTCTGGCTGCCCGCAGCCAGCTGGCTGCCGTGCAAACAGGCGCGTTTTATTGGCTGCTGCAGCTGAGATTTCGTGGCTGCCTAGTGCGCGGGCTCCTATACAACGTCATATGTTTTACTGGCTGCCGCAGCCTGGCTGCCTAGTGCGCGCCTGGCCTAAACCTAAATTATCTAAAACCGGTATTCAATCTGTTGTGTATCTCTTTCCTTGCCATAGGAGTATCAAGAACGGTGAAGGATAACATCGTGAGGAAACTCGCGGCTAGTCAGCCCCACACGTATTGACCATGTCTTTCCTGTGGATATGGCCGGCTATTGAGAGGATGGTTTAGGTGCTGGGCAAGCCTACTCCATCTCAACAATACAATGTCCCAGGCACTACAGTGTCCCGTTAAGTGTAGGCAAAGATTGCTGACCTGACGCTGTATAGATCATTTCTACTATCTCTACTAATATTATAAAGAGATAATGTTGGTTTGATTGTATGGGGAGGTCATTCCGCGCCGCGCGTTTTTGTCAACGCGATCTAGAATCGGGTCATTTTTACTAGCGTTATCTAGTACTGTAGGCTATATTTTGTCTCGGTAGCATTATAGTACACCCGTGCAAAGCCGGGACGTGCTGCTGGTCTTGTAAAAGGCCTGAGTTTGTTTTGTTCATCAACAGACTGTTCTGACCACGTGTCAGTGGAAGATCTTCTCGAGTTCGCCGACCAGAAGCCCTGCGGCCGGCAGCGCGGCGTCGAGTCGGACGAAGTCAGGATAATGAGCAAGGTGCTCAAACAACAGGTCAGACTTCCTTCACTATCACTACATAGTACGGCGGCCTCTGTGGCGCAGTTGGGCGACCGCCCGGCTGTGACGCCGAGGTTGCGGGTTCGATCCCCGCTACGGGACAAATGTTTGTACGAGTATGTTCTGCAGATATTTGTTCCGTGTCTGGGTGTTTTCTATCTCTAATGTATGTATTTACAAAAAAAACTATGTATTATATCAGTCATCCACAAGCACAACACAACACCATAACACAAGCATTAAGTTGCTTAGCTTGGGACTAGATGACGCTGTGTGGAATGTCCAAGGATATTTATTTATAGTATAAAACTAAGTTGCTTTCTCTGTACCTATATCCCTATGTCCCTATGTATGCATAAATCTTTAAAACTACGCAACGGATTTTGATGCGTTTTTTTTAATAGACAGAGTTATTCAAAAGGTTGATTTATAATGTAGTTATGGGACCCGTGTGAAGCAGGGCGGGTTGCTTATAAATATACCTCCTTATGCATATACGACCAGTAAACCTACATTAGCTAAAACGAATATTAAATCTGTTGCTATCTCTTTTCGTTGCCATATGAGTAACAAGAAATAAACATTCTTGAGTAAAGTAGCGGACCCGTGCAAAGCCGGAATGTGCTGCTTGTCTATACTTCTATACTAATATATATATATATATATTATTATAAAGAGATAAGATTTGTTTGTTTGTTTGACGGAGTTACCTCCGTACGAAACTACTCAGCCGATTTCAAAAATTCTTTCACCAATGTGTAAAATGGACGGTTGGGAAGGGTATAGGCTATATTTTATCCTGGTAGTTCCATTAGTACACCCGTGCGAAGCCGGGACGTGCTGCTTGTTATAATATAATATGTTTGTTGCAGGCAACATCCGAGCAGTGTCTAGAAGCACTGGAACTAAGCGAGTGGGATGTGCACCTCGCTATAAAAGTGTTTCGTGTTCGCGACGCGACGCAGCACGATCGCTCGCTCGCAGAGTGTGCCGCCCAGCTCGCTTGCTCAGATGGCGACGTAGCCAAAGCAGCTTCGCTACTTAATAAACATACATAAAACAGTACTTCTTTTATTTTAGACCCCTAGAAGACCTCTAAAGGAATGCTGAGAGGAAAAGCAGATGGAGGTGTTGAGAGTTAGATGACGCGGCGCACTAACGATTGATTTAGCGAGTGCTATTGGTTCCTCAGCGAGTGAACCATGCAAAGGTACCCCCGCCACTTCCCCTCTTGTTGTGTTCTTGTTACGTGACGCGTATTAGGTACAATATTATTAAGCCTCAGCTTACTGATTGGAATATAGTTCGTCAGAAAACAAACTAAACTTGGTAATTGAACACTTGCACAATAAAGTATTATTTTTTATCTTTTTATCAAATCGCATTGGTGAAGTTCGATGTTAAGTGTGATCGATTGACTAAAATAGATAGATGTGCATCTGGATTGAGGGCCCACTTCACCGATCGTGTTGAAACTTTCAGGAAAATTAGTAAAAATTAGTAAAACTTGAAGCAGTGATCTATAAATTTCTTAAACCTAAAACAACAAGTTATGACCAAAAGTCATGGGCTCTCAATCCAGACGTTTTCTGAAAATTGCATTTTTGGATCTCAGAAAGTAGGTACTATAGCTGCGATTATAATTCTTATATCAGGATTTAGTGAATTTACCTGCCTAAATAAACTATGCAAATGCCCCTTTATTTTCTTAGGCACTACTGCTTGGCACTACCAGTAGAGTAAAAGGAAATTTTACTTTTCCGTGACACTACTGGTAGTGCTACGGGTAAAAGTACATTTACAATGACACTACACTGTTGTCAATAGTGTCACGGTTACTATTATTTTCCTATGTTAGTTACCAAAAATAAAGTACCTAAGTACCTTTTATGCACAAAATACTTAGTTGTACGACTTCTTCGCTATACGGCAACGATATTGCAGCTTAGTTACCTACACTTAACGGGACACCTGTAGTGCCGGAGACATCGTTAAGATGGATTAGGCTTGCCCAGCACCTAAATCATCCTCCTACCTTAGCCATATCCACAGGAAAGACATTGCCAATACGTGTGGGGCTGACAAGCCGCGGTCATGATGTTTTCCTTCACCATTTAAAGCGCATATAAACTTTTCGACACGAAAAGTCCATTTATATGCACGACCACATTCGATCCCACGACTTTCGGATCCAAAGTAGAAATGCCAATCCATTTGGTTAGCACGGCTTTATTATTTACCATTATGTACCTATATGACTAAACTCAATGCATCTCATTCTTCGCCTGCAATGATTCTCAGATTCATGCCGTAGGTATATAGGACACGGTCGTATCAATGAAGCTACAATGGAGTGCTAAATAGAATAAATGCCAGCGTCTATCAACTCCATCAGGAAATGCGCTGTTAAAGGATTAGCCCCTAGGCTATGCAGTAAAGTACCAACTCCTGTTGGTAGGTATCTAACTACACATTGGAATGTTCTCCAAATAAATATTATCACTGACTTATAATGTCGACCAGTACCTACATAAGTTATATAGTTATAGATAGGTACCTACATAATTTGTTATGAGGTGGGTTTCTAAGTATGAAAACGTATCAGTAACATACGATTTTATTATTCGTCTTACTGAAACGTTATGAATACCTACTACCTACACCTAACTGCTTGTTTCTGGGCCCTTCCTACGCGAAATCACCCAAGTAGCACCTAAGATCTTCGCTCGCTCTAAGGTGTCTTAGGGTAAGATCGGACTAGTTTTCAGAAAACCAATCGAGTGTTTGAAAATATTTTTTTGTATCGCCTCTGGTTATTCTTTCCTAACGCAATAGGGTGTCAACAAATGCAAAAATACAGAGGTTTCATTTCTTATATTTAGTTTTTAGATAAACCCAACGGTCGATGTTTTATGAATGATGGAAAAGAGCATAATTTTTCAAAATGGCCAGGGAAAGATCGGACCGTGTGAGAGTAAGACCGGACTATCTAATAAAACCACCCCTGTAACAGATAGAATAAGCTCTATCACTAGAAAACATTCGGACTTATCCTAGTAAAAACATAGTAAAAAATGGATTGAATCCCTTCACAACTTTGAGTTTTAGCTTGGATTTTGTAAAAAATTTTTGCCTCTATGCCGATCTTACCCCTGCATGTCTGAAACTCTGACTTTTTAACTAGTTAACCAATTAAAGTTAGTAAAAAATGGTAAGAAAATGAATAAGTTGATCAACTAACAAAGGAATTTGCAAATACATTAAATAATTCACTGGGAAATGAAACCGAAAAAATGACCGGATGATCATAGTCCGAACTTCACCTATTGAAATTTCCGAGGCTAAAGATCGGATCTCTGTTTACAAACGTCTTAGACGTGAATGTATAATATTAATCAATCAATTTAACTACACTCATAGTGATAAAGCCGCGAAACTTCAAAAATAATGAAAACTACTTACCAAATTGCTTGTTGAAAGTTTGAAGTGAAAGATCGGATCGTCTCCTTTTTCATTTTTTTCCCATCTTTTGCTAGAACGATGATTACTCGCGTTCGGCTGGGCCTAGCGTCAGTCGCAGGATGTAGGGGGGTGCATAACAAAATGGCACAAAAGGCAATGTTGCCATAATTATAAAATATCGCCAAATTTAGTAGTTATGCGACTTGTACGGACTTACCCCTTGTCCGATCTTACCCTAAGACACCTTATCGAATAAGATGATTGTAGAATATAGACTGTCAACTGACGTTTGACGTTGTAGAATATAAACTGTCAACTACCGGAGTGAACGGATGTAGCTGTCAACTGACATTTGACGTTGCACCGTTCCTGCGGAGTGGGGGTAGTTGACGACTGGAGGTAGGGACTGTGCGGCGACACGCCAGTTGTTCACCGACCGCCGAGCCGGCAACACGCTCCACTAAGTGACTCGAAAGTGTTAGGTTAATCCGTGTTAAAGTTACATTTGTTAATAACAGTGTATTCTTCAGTGGCGACGAGGAGTAAACCGTAAGTAAAAAAATATTTCTTAATAAAATACAAATTATTTTGATGTACTACTAAAATTAAATTATAAAACTATTGTACGAAGTAACATTATTGAATTGCGTATTTTGCACAGTTAATAATAAATAAAAGTAAAAAGTGACGGTCTAGTTGCATGGACACACTGAGAAGTGATGGTCTAGCTTCATGGACACACTAAAAAGTGACGGTCTAGTTGCATGGACACACTGAGAAGTGACGGTCTAGCTTCATGGACACACTAAAAAGTGACGGTCTAGTTGCATGGACAGTGGACACTCTGAAAAGTGACGGTCTAGCTTCATGGACACACTAAAAAGTGACGGTCTAGTTGCATGGACACACTGAGAAGTGACGGTCTAGCTTCATGGACACACTAAAAAGTGACGGTCTAGCTGCATGGACACACTTAGAAGTGGCGGTCTAGCTTTAATGGACACGCATAACTTATTTTAGCGGAAGTTCTGTTAATGGACACGCGATTGGATAATAACTGTGCAGGATACGTAATCAAATAATAATGTAAACGTGCCTGACTATTGAAATATAATAGAAAAGTTTTATTAATTGATTTTTTAGTACATCTGTGGATTGAAAGATTTTGACTACCTACTGAATCTATTTATTTATATAAAAGTAGCACGGTTACATACACCAGTTACGCTATTTTTTAAAAGTACGTAAATAAAATGCAGTAGTCCAAAATGTCAAAGTAAACAACAAAAGATAAAAGATATTATGGTATAAAAAAAAAAAAAAAAAAAAATTTAAAAAAAAAAAGACGTGTGGCACTCGGGGACTGCCGCGGTAGAGCTATTGCATGCCACCTAGAGGAGAGTTGCTGAACTGAAGTGACAGCGTTAGGTGATTTAATTACGGAATTTCTGGATTCGGTCTCCACGCCGGAGCCCGAGATGGAAGCTGTGCAATAGCTTAAAAAATTACAGATAAATAATAATAGGTAATACATTATCATAATCATTAAAATATATGTTCACAGAATGAAACCGGTGGTGCGGGTGTTTTACGTAATAAAAAACTGAGAAAGAGGGTAGACCGTTTCGTCTGCCAGTAACTACCTACAAACTCGCTAGAACTTTAATTTAACCGTAATCATGGCGCATGCAACTGTGCCGAAATATCGGGAAACTCAATAAATCAACAAATCATGGTAATTATCTCGTATCTTGTGTTTATAGTAATTATTTGATCATTCGCCCGTCTAGTCCCCAGTGAGTTGAAATTAAGACAGCCTTGGAGAAACTTTGTGGGGTACATGAAAGGGTAATAGCCGAATTCGCGCTTGTACAGGTACATAAGGAAGGCTTTTTGAACCTTTTCAAGTAACAGCTGGTTGGTGGTCTCATAGGGATTCCAAATGCAAGGCCTCCAGCTTGCTTCGCACTAGGGCAGATAATAGGTACGTGCTAACTCTAACATCTCGCGGATTTCTAAGCACAAAGCCAAGCCGCTGGAAGGAGTCTTTGGCAACCACAGCCATGTAGTCGTGAAAAGTAAGTTTTGGTCAAATGCAACACCCAAATATTTCATTGCTGTGGTTCTAAAAATAATAGTGTTGGCAAGTGTGTAGTCGAAAATTATTGAGCGACGCATTCGACCAAAAGTCATTACAAAACATTTGGAAAGGTTAAAATTCATTTTATTTTTAATTGACCATTCATGAACCGCTCCAACATCATCCTGAAGGGCCAAACAGTCTGCTTTGCAACCGACTTTAAGAAACAGTTTAACGTCATCAGCATAGATAAAACACTCAGCATGCCTAAGAACAGTCGGTAGGTCGTTAATCATCATTAAAAACAGAAGCGGTCCGAGGATTGAGCTTTGACTCAACCCAGAGCACGTGTGATAGGTTGACGACTAGCCTAACGTACTGTTGGCGATCACGCAGGTAGTCCGCCAAAAGCTTTAGGAGGTTTGGAGCAAATCCAATACTACAGAGCTTTGCAAGTAGGATATCGTTGTTTACTTTATCAAAAGCCTTTTGAAAATCAAAATACAAGACATCCACCTGCAGCCCCTATCAAGTTGCACGGAGATGTACTCTACTAGAGTTAAGAGGTTAGTGTGTGTGATTTCTTCGACCTAAAACTATGTTGTGCGTTGCGTTGTATAGCGATAGGGCGATACTCTTCGACAGCTGACTGGTTTAAGCTCTTGGATATTGGAGTTACTCGGGAGATCTTCCATTGTGAAGGATAACGCCAGTGCGCAGGGATGTGTCTAGGATATGCAGGAGTGGAATACTTAAATATTTCCTAACATGTTTAATTACGCCCGGCGGAATATTATCCGGACCAATCGCACTACTAGGTTGAAGTTATTGATCCCGTCGTATGCAACATTATCATGACTATTATTGACTATTATTCAAGAACATTAACATAATTAGTGTTATAGCTATCGTCGTGGTTCATTGCAATTTCTGCGTCAAGTAAAGGTACATCTTGTGAGAATACACTCGCGACGGTCTAGCAAAAGCATTTGCAGCAGCAACGCCCGTCAAAGTTTCTCCCATGTAGGTAACGTCAGGCTCAAAGCCCCCTTTACACCGTAAGCTGGACACGTGCTGCCAAAACTGACGAGGATATGTTTTAATGTTATTTTCAATGCGGTTTATATAAGAGTTATAAGCACCTGCAATCCGGCACTTTAAGGAGCGCCTGAGCTCAGAGAACTCTCAGAGTTGTGGCGTTTCCAAGAAGCATGTAATGAATGCTTGACCTTAATGTCTTGAATGATACCTGACGTAAACCAGACGGGTAACACTATTGTAGTTTATTTCCGCGACGTTTTTGTGGAGGTATTAAAAGTTTCGTAAACAATATCGTTAAATAACTTTGCAGCCATAGTTGGATCATGCGACTGTAAGACACTATCCCATGAAGCACTAGAGAGCAAACGATACAATTGATCGTAATTACATTTTGTTAAAATTCCTGTCATTCACCTACTGAGTTTTATGTTACTTGACTGAATAATATTATGAGAGTTATTACGGCCCAATTCTACTTCAAAGTCGACATACAATGCAGGGTGACACAACTTATCAATAGGTAGGTACTATTCCCTCTGATTCTGTGACTAAAACCTCACTCATGCTAACACTCTCCTGAATCAATACAACGTTACTTTGGAAAGAAACTAACAAAATGGGAAGTATAATTATCAAAGCAAAAATACACCAAACCCGAAAAGGAGCAGGACTAAAAATGAAGAAAAGAAGGAAGAAGGAATCGACTATGTTAGACTATGTTAGTTGAGAAAGCTATCGTAGAAATATCATACATTTAAAGAAATAATTTAAAGAAGAGGAGAATGGAGACTAATGAATAGAGAAAACAAAGAAGAAATTACAGTAACGCAAGATAACTCGAGTCCCAACACATCTTCAAGAATGTAACCCAATAAAGAAAGCAAATAAAGGCGATGATGAAGAAGAACCCATGGATATAAACAGTTGATCATGCATGTAGGAAGTATACTAATTTTATAACCAATAATCTAAATCTTATTCTTGAAAAAGGAAGAGATGTAGAATATAGACTGTCAACTGACGTTTGACGTTGTAGAATATAAACTGTCAACTACCGGAGTGAACGGATGTAGCTGTCAACTGACATTTGACGTTGCACCGTTCCTGCGGAGTGGGGGTAGTTGACGACTGGAGGTAGGGACTGTGCGGCGACACGCCAGTTGTTCACCGACCGCCGAGCCGGCAACACGCTCCACTAAGTGACTCGAAAGTGTTAGGTTAATCCGTGTTAAAGTTACATTTGTTAATAACAGTGTATTCTTCAATGATAAACGATTTATAAAATTAAATAGGTATCTATCTACCTTACCTACCTTATTATATTATATAAATAAGTAACTCAGGGTTTTTAATTTTTACTAGATGCTTTAGGTACCTACCCATACAGCGTCAGGATGCAATATTTGCCTACACTTAAAGGGACACTCAGCTTAGCCGGCCACATCCACAGGAAAGACAATGGTCAATACGTCGTGTGGGGCTGACTACCCGCGGTTTCCTCACGATGTTTTCTTTCACCGTTTAAAGCTCGTGTTAAATCGCATCGGTGTACTTATAAACTTTTCGACACGAAAAGTCCATTGTTATGGCACGACGACCGACGACGGACCGAAACTATAAGGGTTCCTTGTTTACTTCGGAACCCTAAAAGGGCGCAATTAGAGGCCTGAAAAAGGAAAATTGCTTCCGTTTTGAACATTTCACTGGTTTTATCAGTGGTAATGTACTATTTGTCCTGTCGTCACTGAATTTGTCTTGCTCTGTAAGTTGATCACTAACTTACTTACCTTAATATTTGATATATGTGTACCTACCTTATTAGGAAGTATATAGGTATTAGGTAATATTGGTATTCACTTATTTAATAATTGATAATATTGTTTGTAATCACAGTTTTTTATTTTGTTTTCTTTTTAATGTTTAAAATTGTATACCCCTTATTCTTTTGTCAGATTGTCCAATATCCATCCGCAGGTTGTCTGGAAGAGATCGCTCTAAAGCGATAAGACCGCCGATTGTATACCATAACTATTGTTGTTCTGATCTTTTTGTATTATTATTTCTGTGTATCAATTTGGTGTGCAATAAAGTATTTTCTTTATTCTTTCTTTCTTTCTTTCTAATGTTGAAACTGGTGTTGTGCCGACCCCACTTAGTGGGATAAGGGAAGGGAGATGATGAGATGATTATGGTACTACTAGGATTTTTTTTATAAAACGTCAGTTTACACGAAGTAGGTACCTAGGTAGAGTAGGTACTTAGCTATATAGGTACTGCACCGTAGGTACACAATCGTGATACACTATCATTGGTCCTCTCATATTTTTAATTTGAAGATTCAATTTGTTTATAATTTCAATAATATAATTAATTAAGTATATAAATTTAAAAATTATTTTTAATACTTTTGATAGTGGTAGAGGAACAATGTAAGTTAAGTACGTAAGTACATATATGATAGTGACAGACTTTGTCCTGAATGAACGTGATGAAACTTTCGATGAGTGTTTTAAACCAAAAAGCATGTTATGAAAAACATTTCCCGGGAGATGGAGGCTGTGTCTTCAAACCGGGAATTGGGTCAGATAGGTCATACCACCCCTGGCGTGCCCATTCCGCGCAATCCCCAATTAATGCAGGGGCCCGTGGGAACGAATTATGCGGCAGTAGATACCTAACATAAATGATAACATTTTTATTGGTATACTTCAATAATTTTATTGCAATTCCTAAGGTTTTTTTTAAATAACTGAAGTACTTAGGTATTTATTTTCACTTAGCGCATTGGATCACAATAATATTTGAAGAAAAACCAACACTTGACAAACAATTAAAAGTTTTGAATATAAAAACTTTGTGATAGGTTTACTCATTTTGTTAGAATGAACTCCTTAGAAAAACTTTTACATAGGATTAGCTTATAGGTACTAACCACAGATAAAATAAAACTATGTTCAGATGGTCCATCTAGAACATTATTCCTGTTTTTCTGCGCGCTATTTTTTTGTGTTTGATTTTGCGGCGCCCCTAGCAGTGTTTAGGTCTTGCTTGCCTGCAATCAAAAATATTAGCACTAGATGGAGTTACTTATTTTTGATTGCAGGTAGGTAATCTGTACATAGTATTATTTTATCTGTGCTTATACTTAAGTTTTGACTCATTGTTAGAATGAACTTGCGAAAGAAATGAACATCATAATGTTAGGTTATTCATTGTGTCATAAATTATAATTTAAAGAAACCGAAGGAAGGTTTCGAAATAAACGTCGCTAACTGACTTTAATTCTGGCACATTCTATCTACACAAGGATACATTCTATTCCCGATTAAGTACTCAATCAATTCGCCTATGAATTGGTTATGACAAGGTTTGGTGGGTAAATTGACGGGTTAATAATTTTAGGTAACAGGTTTTTACAATACCTGGATGGATCTAGTACCTAAACAAACTCCAGTCTGTCTGTAGGTAGGTACATGACATGTCTCACTAAAGCTCTGTCGTAAAATAAGTCAAAGCGAAAAGGCTCGTCTACTAAAACTCCGGCTTAAGGTTTCTGGGTCAACGCTGAAATCCCCTAACCAATCCATTTATGAGGGTTCGCTCATCTGTAGGTATATAAGTAGATGCTTGCTTACACAACACCTCGGTTTAAAATGGTAGGTAAGTACCTGAATTTGAGGTTTCATTTCCAAAGGTTGTCTGAAAATTTAAAGATACTTTTTCCACGCAACGCTTTTAAAGCGTTGGGAAATGTAAAAAAATAAGGTCTACGCTACGTTATAAAATCCCCTTTGAATTCATTTAAATTGTGAAAGACAGATACAGATCGTTCCGATAATTAACATTGAAACTACACGAATTTGAAATTTTTGTTATCAAAAGCTTATTAAGGTTCATATCAGAGTAATTAATGGTAAATATCTGTTTACATATCCACATAGGTAGGTAGGTAAGCAATGCAATTATCATCATCATCATAATCGCCGTCATCGTCCTTGGACACTACGGTCGGTATTAATTAATTTATTTTTATTATAATTTATTCTGAAAAATATAGTGCAGAATTATTTTTTTCTTTTTCATTTTGTTATCTAGTGTTGTTAAGTAAGTTAAGCGTCAAGTAACCTGTTCATAATTTTATATCACAGTCTGAGACGTCAGTCTATAAAAGTTTTAAAAGCAATTAGAGTAGGTAGGTAGTGAGCCTGCCAACCTTGTCCGCCCATGTAAGATCTTCATGAGTCTCTTGACCAAAAAACTCTAATGAAGTCTGCGTCGGGGTCATGCAACAATGAAGGGTCAACAAAGTCTCTTCAGCGCATTCTGGACTGGACATTAGTGGTCGTGTGACCCACTAAACAATAACAGAAAATTTTCGGCCCATTATCTGGTCGCTGTGGCAATAGTGAAATAGTGTAATCAGTGTAATCACGCATGCGCCAGTTTTAGGCCTAGTTCTCGGACGAGGCCAAAGGTACCTACGTGTGTGTACTGTGTAGTGGATAGGTACCTACTAGGGAAACCGGGCTTGGCTCACATGTGTGGGTTTGGCAGTAGGACGACACTCGACCTAGTTTGAATCGCACGCCCTGTCACACACTGGTACATACCTACTTCGGGCTTGCGTTGTTTGTGAACAGTGTTCACAGACTGCTCTAATCGCCCATTCAATTTAACTAAGTGGCTGATAGCTAGAATTTCGGTAGTTCTTAGGAATACCTAGCTGCCAAGTGCCAATGCAGCTTATAATACTTGGCTAATCGTATGTACACTTAGGTACAGTCTATACTATCTATACTAATCTATACTAATATTATAAAGAGGTAAAATTTGTTTGTTTGTTTGTTTGTTTGACGGAGGTAATCTCCGAAACTACTGGACCGATTTCAAACATTCTTTCACGGGTGTGTATAATGGACTGTCCGGGAGGTTATAGGCTATATTTTATCCCGGTATTCCAGCGGGAACGGGACTTACGCGGGTGAAACCGCGGGGTACAGCTAGTCTTAAACAAGTTTCTGGAATCCGGGACAGTAGAGTCTAATTGCTGGACTCCCTAGAATACCAGCCAACTGGCATCCCTAGTTATATGCATCATTTCTATACTAAAGCAACTCTCAGACATAATTATGTTATCCGGAATATGCTCAGTAGGTATCTTGATAGTATGGCAATGTTTTAACTATAAGCCATAGCCATGTGTATGGAGGGGGAGAGTCATAGGGACATAGCTGCATAATGAGGTAAAAAAACCCTACAATCACTTTCGTTAAATCCTCCTTTTGGCGCTCCAATGAAAACCAGCGCTCCATCAACCATGGTGCTGCTGTTAAGTGTAGGTATTATAATCGAGTGACAAGAAAATAAAGCCTTATTTTCTTGTCACTCGAATATAATTACGAGTATAATACCAAAATATTTCTCATTTTTATTTTTGTTATGTTCATATATGTTGGTGGAATATAAAACTTTTTTCTGTTATATTCTAAATACTTTAGGTACCTATAACGAATTGGCAATGCGGTTCAGAATGTTAACAACACAATATCACACATATTGTTGACTGAGTCCCATCTAGCGCAATGTGAATGAGCCCAAAGTCCACAGGAAGTGGGTATAACTACCTACTTACCGAACGAAACCACATTTTATCATCTACCTACACTGAATTCGTCACATACTAGACCCTAGTTGCTAGGGTACCATTCAAATGCCACAACTGTAAATTAGGCGTATTAGGCTGAGTAAGTACCTATCTAAACAAAGTCTACAAGGTCCCGTTGCGAGAAGGTAAAAATTTCTTTCTAAACGCAAAGATTTACTATTCAGAGTCCGCACTCAAGCGTGAAACGTTCATCATATTCAATCAATTTTCAGAACTAAAAAAAATCAATACTTGAGCGAAGATTCAAGTCTAAGTGCAGACTTTGAACACGAGCCCAATATCCCTATGTCAGTGGATCTGTCTCCGATACTAACTATAGTTTTTCCTTCTTTTTCCCGAAAATAAGAGTAAAAATAGGTTACTTGTCAAATGAAGATGAAGATAACCCCTTATTGAATAGTCTTGTCGTAGAGTTTGAACCTCATCTGCTCCATTGTTAGAGATCTATCCTCAAAGGACACGTGTGCGAATACTAATAAAGACAGACGTATTCCGCATTGAAAGAACCCTTTATGTGATCAACAATAACTACAATTGAACGTGTCTCTATTGTGATTTATCTTTTGTCAAGAACTTAGTACATAAGCAACTAGGGCCTAAAATCCATTCAGATGTTAACTCGTGCATCACCTTTGAACTTAGTTATCAATGTTCATGGACTTAGATAGCAGGATTTTCGATTTAGGTTGTTTAGGCGTTAATAAAGCATAACAGACAGAGTGGCATTCGTAATTACATATTTATGAGTAGACAGTATAGAAAGGGATTCACTTTTAATTAAATATATCTGGTAAAAATCGTTTTGGAATAATTGGGGTCTGCTTGCTAGTAAGTGGTAGTAGGTAATCTTGTCAGTAAAACCATCGAAAGCTTGTTTTTAATCGTTTCGATCGTACTTACGATTATTCATCAAATTATTTCACTATAGAAATTAATGAAAATAATAGGTTTATTATCACAAATTTCTTATTTGAAACATACGTACTTAATCGATGTAGAAAATCATATCAAATTCTCTTTAAGTATAATGTACTTAGGTAGCCCAAAAGTAGGACGTAATTGTGTTTAATCACGATACGACTAGGAAGTTTGCGGTTCCCGGACGGACATACTTAGTACCACCAGATACCGTATCTTATCATGTTTAAACGTAAAAATGTAGAATGTGTTAGGGTACCCACTTACCTACAAAGCTGATAAAATGAGCAGGTAAATAATCAAATGTGGTCCACATTCTCATTAGTTACTCAGTTTACATTATTTCCTTATCTTTCTGCAAATTACGCCATTATCCGCAGCAGAAACAATTCAATCTTAATTTATTTTATACCTACTTACTTACCTACTTAGGTAATATCACTAGGTAAGATCAAGATGTAATTTTTAAGGTGCCCCGATAAGTACTAAGTACCTACTTAGTACTTATCGGGGCACCTTAAATCTTGATAGCACCTGCTAGAAAAACCTGTTTTCTTAAACTTTCAGTTCTACGATTAAGGTAGAAAAATGCATTATAATCTTCCAGAGCTACGCTGCCACTGCTGCCAGAGACACACAGTGGCCAAACTTATAACACTCCTTTTTGTGTCGGGGGCTAAAAACAAATTTACAAACTTATAACAAAGCTTACAAAATATAATTAAAAACTGAAACAGGCTCTATCACAAAGACGTAAGGAAGTGTGCCCATCAGATTTATGATTAAACCCCCTACCTACCGAAACAAATTATTTTTCTTTCTTTTGTTTCTGTTCTGGACACGACACACGACTATAACTTAGTGTCATAAGAAATGGATACTTAAAAACACTTCTGGACCTGAAAATTAACTCTCTCTCAAAAGCCAATATGGCGGATGCTAATAAGATTCCCAAGAGGGCACCTCCATGCCCTACACATTGTGATTCTCCTTTGACTTAAGTAAATAGAAAGCTCTATTAGACGAGCCCCCGGCAAAGTTATTTAACAAAAAGAACTCGTGTAGAAGGGCTTGAAAAGAAATCTCCCGTTCCTTTGGTTTGAACCAAATCCATTATTGGGAGATGACAAAATTGCAAAACTTTCTTCTAAATACATGGAATCTTTCCTCATCTCAAGTTCATGTCTCACAAGTCAATCGAGCTTATGTGTTAACCTCAACTGCACAAAACATCTCATTGTCAAACATGTGGAGTTCCAAAAAAAAACCTCACCACAGAATCCACCTAGTCTAATAAAGAGTTGCATTCCAAATACCTAGGAGGCAGTCCTAATGTCAGGGCCACCAGCTAAAAAAGAGGGGTTCTGGTGAAAAAGGGTTGGGTCTCATATCGAATTCAGATCAGACGTTATCCCTATGGCGGCCTCTAAAGACATATGGTCTTCATGATAAAATTTGTTATTGGGCATCTCAAGCACATCTCACCATTATGAGTGTCTTAGGCTCTCAAAGGTATCTTCTAAAGACCTTGCTTGCAATATCGCGGAAGAAAATCATCTCTCTGGATATCCTTCTTCGTCGACCAGATTTTTATAAATTATATGACCGGGTATTTATCACGTTACCTTTTTATTATTTATCCCGACGTTTCGAGACGGATTGCACCGCCCGTGGTCGCCCGGTCATATAATTTATAAATGTATTCTGATCACGTAAGTTTAAAAAAGGCGACCAGATGTAAACATCTGGTCGCCTTTTTTAAACTTACGTGATCGTGACTTACGTTTCTTAAAAGAAAAAGGGTAATCGAGCAGGATAAAATATAAAAAACCCCACATACAGTCTTCACTTTCTTTGAAACATTTAAGATCTGAAGTACATAGTTAAGGAGGAGGTAGTTGCACATTTCTGAAAGCGAAAAAAAATCCAACTGTCCACGGGTTTCTACGACTTTGTAAAACGGACCGGTCCCCTAAATATGTAGGGCACCTAGTTTCCACCCCACCCCGCGCATTCCCGCCCCTCGCGCCCCTCGACCTATTTATTTCCTGCTTTACGTAATGCTTTCCACCCTCGTTGTCCTTACCAAACGTATTTAACGTAACGTAAGTATACCTATAGAACGGTTAAAAGAAAATCTTGTTAGTTTCGAAAGCATCATTGAAAGTTGGTACGTAAGTGTAAACATAGCCACCAGATACTATCATAATTTCGAGAAAACGACTAACGTTCTGGATAGATCGTCGAAGTTAAGCAACCTTCTGAACGGCCACAACTTGGATGGTTGACCGCAAGTGGCATTAACAACTGAGCGCTTCCTTGCTTTGGAGGGCACGCTAAATACCCTATACTGCATTTCTTGAAGCGAGCTAATAGGAAGATAAAATAAACTCACGTGATTGGTCGTTGAAAATAATTGTCTATTCTCGAATGGCTAGATTTGACAATTTACAATTTGATTTGACAATCTAGCCAATCACGAGAAAGAAAATTATTTTCGACGACCAATCAAGTGCGTTTATTTTTTTTCCTACTAGCTCGCTTCAAGAAATGAAGTATAGTCGTTTCCCAGACTTAGGCGGCCTCAAAACTCCGTCACTAGAGTTGGCCACTTGCTCATACGAACGCACGAACGGACGGACGGATGAAGATATCTTTTTTGTATAACATACCAACAGTTTAAATACCTTTTTAAGTCAAAACCATAGGAATACAGTTCTGTCTGTCTAATATTTTGAACCATGTTACCAAAATACGATTGGGCTAATATGGTCATGACTGGCAAATGAGAACAGCGAAAGTGAACAGTCGGATAATGTTTAAATTCCACGCGTATCTACCTACTAACACTTGAAGCTTTCTCTTTTACGCATTACATGCTGGAGATTGAATAATAGTAAAAATATACCTTCTACTGACCTTAGGATAAATTAGGTAAGAATCTGAAAGCTCGGAATAATGTATGATTCCTCATCAGGGATCATGAACACGGGTGAGTTGTATAGATTTATGAATAAATTGATTTGCATTTTTCCGAGTAATGCAAAGTAATACATGAATGATTCCTTTGTTATAAAGCACTTTTTCTTTTTATTAGTAAGTAGGTTAAACTTACTTTTTCTGCAAATGTCATAAAAAAATTCCACCATGCATTCCAAATAGTAAAGTTGGTACCTGCCATCATTAAATTCTCGCTCATGTATGCAAAGGAATATTAAGCAATCTAAACTAAACAAATTTTCCTTAAATAGTGACGTTGTCGTTGAGCGTATATGACATTAGGCGTAGGTATATGCGTGCAAGGATGAAGGGGTAAGAAGGGTATCTATAAATTGAATAACTATGACTATGGAGCCTTTGGTAATGCAGTACTCCGGTAGAGATGTGGCGGGCTACAGAAGCTATGGTGTCAGAAGAGTCTTTTTCGATTCCGCGCGTTCCATTTGCGGTTACGCCCTTTCTCTTGTGTATTCGGCAAGACGAGGGGAGCAGGGAAATGGGAGCAGGCATGGTCTGACAACCGCGTATCGCATCGCATACGTATACTGTATAGAGCTCAATGCGGCACGGCCCAGCGTCGACGTGGATGGGCTCGCGCGCCAGCGTACTAGCCGCCGCGGCTCTTATAAATATACAAGCCGAAGCACCCAGCGCTGCCACTGCTTCACCGACGTCCAGCGAGAAGAGTCTTTTCAGGTGAGTGCCTGAGCGACTTTCTGCGTTTTGTATGTTTAGCTTGTTTGCTGGCGAGACAGCCTTATCAACCGCGTGGTCGTACCTAATCATTGCACATTTCAAACGTAACCGCCGCCACCGATTCACAGTTCGAGAGGTTGTGTTCCTGAATCCTGAAATTTTAATGGAAGTCTAACTCCTTTGTTTTGGACTTACTTAATCATTTATAAAAATGATCAATCCTATGGTATGATTTTTTCAATGTCTTTGTTACTGATGAAACTCGAATCATTTATATGATCTACTTATTTTTAAATAATTACATGCAGGTCTATTTTAATATTAACCTAGATATTTAAATTACAATTCAAAAGAGTCATAGCATAGAATATGTTATTTGACAACGTATTCACTGAGTCTTTTACAATTCTTATCGTGCTGTGTAACGTTACGTTCTTATCAGCATTAGTCGGGTCGCGCTATGTTTAGTCATTTTCAGTACCTATATTATTCATATTTACTTTTACCTACACGTGAGTTGGTGGTCGCTAGAGATATTTCTTTGTTGATAGTTGATAGACTAGAGATTCCGTCATCAAGTTGATCTTAACTCCAGGTCAAGCTAATCATGTTGCAAGATTGTTGATGTACCTACTTAAGTGCTTAGTGCTTAGATATTTTAATCTCAACCGAAAGTCCAATAAATAAAAAGAGATTCATAAAATATACTTACCTAATCTGATTTATTTATTACTAGTAGGTAGTAGGTACAATTTGTACATAGATTTCGATAGATTTTGGATGCTTATGGCACACAAAGATTTGTGGGGGGTATTATTGACAACTTTATAGACGATGATGATGATGATCTATATTCGCTTCAAGAATTACAAGACATGGGTAAAACAAAAGTATATCGTGTCTAAACACTTTTACGTCATCTACGCTAGTCTCTATTGTTTGATTTGGTTCCGCTCAGATTAGTTAGGTAAGTCGTTAAACCAAGACGTTATGAAGGCCTTGGTAGCCTAAAATTCCATCACTTGATTTGGCTACTTGGGCATACAAACCTACTTACTTCAGTTAATTGGCCAAGCGAAGCAAAATCATTCAATTTCTATCACTACCTACTTGTACTTTTATTATTTCTTTGTCTTGGGGAGGACAGGCCTGGGTCTGTTGATTTGTTCAATTATAGTTTTAGTACCTTTTCCTTCAGTGGATTTGTACTACAATATCATGATATCAAGTACTTTACCATAATTACCCACTAATTGGTAATTTAGTACTTAATGTAGATAAAATCGTGTATTGTTTTTTAATGTATTAATTAAGGCACTCCACACTAATCACGCGATAGGTGCAAAATCAGCTCGAATCATGGCGTTATACCTCCACAGTTCTACGATGGCAGAGGTTCGCACCTCGGTACCACCCATTAAATTAGTAACGACGCCTATGGCGTTTTGGCGTTGCCTGTAGAACGGGACCAAAACCCAACAACAGGAACGGGGCGTGAACGCGAGCAATGCCGCGATAAATAATTTTGCGAATCGGAACTCAAGTGTCGCAATCGCAAGTTATATTGCGGTATCGCGCGTGAATGTAGAGAGGCTATGCGGGCCAAATGAAGCAAATAATTCCATTACAAGGTAGAACCACTGAATAAAATATAATCTAATTCAAATAAGAGAACGTAATGATTGCATCGAAATTGATGTCAGATGTAAACTCTAATCTTTCATAAAATGGTTGCATGTTATACGCAAAATTACAGCAAACAAAAAAACATTTTTTAACTTAATATTCTTTGAATGTGTGCCAATAGCAACAATATTAATGCAATTTAGCAGATATAGCTGCTATACTTATTGGAATCATTGGTAAGCCCTTGATGGCAGGTGTTTATTTACGCAAACTGAGATGCCTCTATCAGTGAGTGGATTGTGCTGTTTTTATATATTTCATCCATTTGTGTATCACTGAATATATCTGTTTATTCTATTTCTATTTTATTCAAATAGGTTTTTGATTTCTGGAATACACAGGTTGAAAACATAAAGACCGGTCTCAGGTCAAAATAATAACTTTCATATTTGATTCGCTGTAGGTAGTCGGGTAATTAACTAAAATTAATCTTAGGGAATTAGCCCCAAAAGAAGAATATAAAACTTATTTATCAAACTAGGTTATTATCAATTTAAACAAAATCAAAACCTAGATTTCAAATAAAGTAATAAGGTTTGTTTGTAGAGAGAGGGTAATCTCCGAAAGTACTCATCCGATTTAAAAAATTCTTGCACTAATGTGTAGAATGAACTTTCCGAATGAACATGGGTTAAATTTTATCCCGGGTTTCATTAGTAGGTACACCCCTGCAAAGCCGGGACGGGCCGCTAGTATTATAATAATATAATCGATGATGAACCGACATGCGAAAATAAGCGAAATATGGTATTTACATTTTATTAAACTTTGCTATCATCCATGAAATAAAGATTCATAAAATCCAAAATGAAAGTTTTCATTTTAATACATCATTTTGTTCTATAACTAGCTGAAAACGCCACCCGATTCAAACCCCTGTGGATATTAAGTAATTTAAGACCTGTATTGTTTACTAAATACTGTATTGTTTGAAAAGCCGTGTTGGTCAAGTGGATTAATACCTCGACTTTCAATCCGAAGGTCGTGGGATCGAATCCGGCCGTGCATCAATCAATGAACTTTTCGTATAGAAAAATTGATATGCGCTTTAACACGAGCTTTAAACGGTGAAGGAAAACATCGTGAGGAAACCAGATAGCTTTCTAGCAGCGTCGATGGGCTTGCAACCTGTCACGTATGGAAAGTTAACTTCTGCAAAAAGTGGGCATGTACCAAATATGTATTTGGACATACCTCTGACTACCCCATTAGACATCTTCAAAGGATCTAAAAGAATTACATAAAGATCTTTAAGAAATGTCTACCGCTCCCTGGGATACAGTCGTGATCATATTTCATTTTTTTCATTTTCATTTCATTGTTTACTAGAATAATAAAAGCACTAAGTACTAAATCTAATACACATCGCAGCATAGAATAAAATAAATTGAAGACTTTGTCGTTTGTGATATCGTCGTTAAAGTTAAAATATACCTATACTTCATTTATTGAAACGAGCAAATAGGAAGAGAAATAAACACACGTGATTGGTCGTCGAAAAAAGTTGATGTCATTATTTAACATTTACGTAAGGATAGCAAATGCCTGTAAAATATTTTTTTTCGTATCGGTTGAAGTTAGCTGCATTAGCATATTCGATTCGTGACAAAGGGAGTGCTCTCGTTTATCTAAAGTTTCTTCAAATACCAACCTACATACTTATATAATTTTATGAAAGACAATAACTATCTACCAGTTTTTCAATCAGTTTTGTTTGATTGGTACATCTACGAGTAATACTCGCAGTAGTCGCAGTGTTTAAAAAAATGAACCTATAGGCTCAGACCGAATAAATCTGAGCCTATAGGTATAAACGAAGGCCAATGATCGAGTGAAAATCATAATTAATCATATACCTACCAGCCTTACAATGCGCGTAGCTAGTACATTTGTGCATGTTACTCAAATATCCCAATTGTGCAAATTTTATTTTGCACGGAAGATTTGAAACTCAATTTCGGCAATTCAAATGACCAGAATACGTTGGCCTCCCCTGCTCACGCGCCGCGGGACAAACAGACGCTAGGTGCGGAGGCATGCCGTTTGTCACGGGTCTTCTTCTATTGGTGCTGAACGCAAGCTATGAGTTGCGTTAGCGGCTGCGCAGTAACGGTGCCCTAGTTATTTTGGGTGCTGTCCTAGATTCGAACGAGGTCGAAACGCTGTTTTCATCATCTGCAGCTACTCGTAGTTTTATTCGATGGGGCCGCACTGGGCTGTCCGACTCCGACCTCGTTTATAGATACTGCTTGGTTAGATACTTAGTGAACTCACCGCGCACTGGTGCCGCTCACTCTATCGAGCTCGCTACTTCATTCTAAGCGATTCGCTTGCTCTACGAAAAAATTCATCTAACATAAAAGGTACCTATATCACTGATTTTTTTTTGTAAGACCGTGTAATTTGTTCCGAAGTCATAACCTAACTATTTATTTATTTGTACAAATACCTATATTTAAGCTATTAGATTTGTTTGTTTTAACTTTTCATCTATTTATTTGTACAAATACCTGTATTTAAGCTATTACATTTGTTTGTTTTAATTTTTCATCTTTTAATCTTTATCAATCGGGTCTTTTTGTTACAGAGTATTTACAATTCGTGGCCTAGATTTCTAGATTAGATAATACAACTTAACAAATATATATCATGGTGATAAAAACTAGATTTGACGATGCCGATGTCTGTCGCAGGCTTCAGCTTATTCATACAGTTTTGAGACGTTAGGCAATAAGGGGCTGAAGAAGCCTAGGGGTAGAGCAGCGGAGCCCGAAGACCCTGCGGAGAAGGGGAGGCGCTAAGCCGTTCGGTCAAAGTAAGCCAAGGCCGGTGTGGGGGGGGGGAATAACGTACACGTGTGACCCAGATAGGAGGCGAGCGCATGCGGAAACTCACGAACTCCGGCCGAACGAGCCGCGCCGCTCGATACCCAATGATAGCGGACGGAGCACCAGCGGCAGTGCCCTATTCCGAACAAAGAGCCGCTCTATTCTAGACTAGCCTCGCTCTATCTCGACGTAGCTAGGCACGGAATGCGCTCACGCCGAACTCATGCCTGGGTGCGACAACTCTTTGTTATCCACGTGGAGCTCGGCACGTGTCTACAAAGACGGTCACTGACCTTTTGAATGGCCGTGTTCAATCTTCCGGTATATTCCGCCGGAACTCATCGGCTGAGTTTTTGTACAGTCACATGCGCTAAGTCTAATCCTAGGTACCGTCCATTGATTGGCAAGGAGGCGAGCTGGCTATCGAGGCGTAGTGGTTGCCGTGAGTAGAGCTAAGTGCATCGATCGCGATTACATCACCACTTGCGTCCTTTCTCTGCGCGCGCAGCAAGCCCCCCTCCCTTCCCTCGACCCTTGCCGCGCCCCCCCTTGCGGAGCGGTTGGCACTCTACGCCATGGATCTCCGCTACGCGCTACCATTCGCATTTTGCTCTCCGCCAGCTTCAGTCGTTCTCTAAATTCTAACTGGTCCGTACTTAGTGGAAGTTAACTTCTACTCAACATTTTTTAAGTTGAATTTCTAACGGGCAGTCACATCCGCGTTTCTTCTAACGGAAAATGTATATTATTGGTGATAGTAAATTCTATTTGAAAGTGTTTGACATTAATCAATTTTATTGTGAATTTTTAAATCGGTTTTGAATATCCGCGATGTGATCACTTAGTTTTTTTCTTGTAATTCGGTTTCATTTCATTCAATTACAAATAATTTTTATTTATTCCAATTAGTTTTACTGGATGGCTGTCAAATAATGTTTGCGCGTCATTAAATTTTCCTTGAATATCTTCATAACGTGAGTCACTATCTCGCGCGGCGGTATCGCGGTAGCGCGGCGGCCAATGGCCAATAAGTTTTAATTGCAGCTGGACTTGGAAGTTTATTGAAGAAAGAAAATTTCAAGACAATGTCTTCAAATGTCTTCCGTGTCGGGGGGAGACTAAGACGCGACTTTAACTATCAGTCAGTCTTTTTCTCTCTCCTATACGGTCGGCATACAGTCATCATGATCACCAGCCGCCTCGAAGCTGCACTGCATCCATTTCGTAGCCATGTCCGCAGTGACGTCGGAGATTACGCAAGCTGTTTCAATAATTCGGCTGCGAAATCTTCGTACTTTCTGCTAGAAACTGGCTTCTTTTAAGAATTATTATTAACGCATTACTTGTCTATTATTAGAAAGCATCGTGTGAACCGTACCAGTATGTCAAATATAATCTCTTGTGTCGCAATCGTTCGGATCGAATAATTGTACAGTCGAAATTACGAAATCGAAATGAGCGTCGCTGGCATGGCGGGAATTGGGCAATGCGCGAGCGAGCGGCGTGGCGGGGACGCCCCGCGCCTCTCGCCCGCAGCTACCTTCAACTTCAACTCCTGCGCCGAAGACGCGCTTATTGAACCTCTCTTCAGTATGAAACTCCTTGTTTTTACCTTTGTTCCATAGCATATATATCGGCAGCTGCGGGAGCCAGTGCGGCATGACAACGCCGACTACTGTTTTTATGTTGTTTTGCCGAATGCGATTGTAGCTTTAATGTATGCATTGCGACTTTATTAAATGAAAATAATATTGGAATTAAGACTTTCATTGACATTATTTATACTTTAATGTTTTGATCTGAAACTTAAGAAAGAGGGGACAGTTTGTAGGACAAGAGATCCTATGGTTAGATCAATGTTTGGGTCTGCGTCGATCTGCCCTCGATTCGGTGGGCTAATGTTAATTTAGGTCTTTGACGTTCCTCTAGCGTTTTTGGCAGAAAATAATGCTTAGCGAGCTACCTTCATATGTTGCTAATATATTTAAGTATTAAGTTGTAGGTAAATAAATGAAAGAGAATTTCATTTCATCTATTTATTTTTTACAATAAGAGTAAATAAATAACCAACTCTAACTCGAATAATACATTTACTCTTTCTTATTGTAACCACAAGTTGGTACTATCGAAATATTCTAGAGAAGAATGTATTACAGTATATAATGAATGATGGAGTGTATACAACAACCATTGCTTTAAGATTTCGGGGGGCTTGCTAGTTGGGATCGTTGAATACGTAAATAAAGTCAAACCTACCATAAAATTACTGAATATTTAACTGCCAGTCTCAAACCCAACTTGTCTATGGTTTTGCTTAATGTGGTTTATTGTCATACCAAAACAGCTAATTAACTACATAGTAAGCAAAACCAGAGATAGATAGATTATTGCGACTTGCTGTAAGACTTCAATCCAACCATTACTACCAGTTTTTGCTAGATCTCAAAATATTTAGGAGTTATCCCGGGGCGTTATAGGTACGTATGCCTTTTATCGAAATCTGTTCAGCAGTAAAAACTTGAAAGGGTAACAGTTACACTTATTATTATTATAATATTAGCAGGGATAAGCCTTGGGATAAGCAAATATGCTGCGAACTGTTTAATGATAAATGTCAAATTATGACATAGACAAGCACCGCATTTGAGTATTCGGGCATAGATCAGACAAAGGAGATGCCCAACATCGGCAGATTTTGATCCCAGAGATTATAAGGATACCTAATTTAATTTCCACATGATACGGTGCGATGATCAAACCCGCGAGAAAAGACATAAAATTATATTTAAATCTGCACATGAGTACAGAGGCCGTACTGGGGATCAACGAAAACGAAGTATCATGCGTGACAACTGTTAGCTAGCTTAAGTTGGCTAGCTTAAGTTGATAAACTAATGAACTTATATATTGTCACGAAACTTTGTTTCCGTTGTTCTCCAGTACGGCCTCAATTTCGCTAGTGTTATGCTTCTTATACATTTGACAAGACATGTTGAAGTAAGTGCGGTTCCGCGGTTAAGGTTCCGCAGCGCGGCGGAGGTGAGATACAGGCGTTAGAGCAAGGGGGTGCCGCACGGCCTTGCAGCTCTTTGTATGTTGCAATCCGCCGGCACCGTAGCGCACTTCATATCTTAGATCTATGAAAACCATACTTAGTTTTATACGTTTTAAAAGTATTAGGAATTCACTCGGTTATGAAACTGTTTTTCCTTACTTAATTTAATAAACACTTTGGAGATGCATAGCTTCAATATTATATAAACTTATTAGATAAAGGATAAGGATAAGATTTTCTTACACTTCTGGATATTTCATAACAATTAAGTACAAAAACAAACAAGTTATGAACAATTCTCGAATATCTTACATTACATGCACAGACAAACGACTAAAGAATGTAGTGTGCGATTCGTCATATTTTTTTTTAGTATTAGTCATATTATTATGATTTCTCTATGGGCACTCGATATACAATACAAATGTGCATTATGCACGATGTCCTGTTCTACCAAAACTGTAATAATTTTAACAATATTCTTACATTTCTATTTTATAATTTTATTATGTACTTATATAAAAAACATATAATAAAATTATTAAATAAAGTCTCATATAAAATTGTTATTTGAGTTTTTATGATGAAATAATTATAATTAGTGAAGAAATATAAAGTGTCCGCTTTACTTCCGCAGACTTGGAAGATATCTTGACTTCATACAAAAGACATAAACGCGCAAATCGTAGAGGCTCTACGAAACATCACAAGGACAAAAATATTTCAATTTCAATTTATTTATTCACCATAGAGTTAAATTACATAGCATAGGTAGGTAAGTCAATTTACATACTTTCATAACATCTATTTTACTTGAGAGAATAATTTAACTATAAGTCAGTGCTCTCGTAACAATCTGTGATGCCAAGTTAAGTGGTAACCAATTATTACAATTTAGATCATAACGACATACGACGAAAGGCATATTGTCCGAGCGAGTCAGGGCTTCGTATTTTGACCCTAAAGTCGAGGGTTCGAATCCTGCTATGACGTTGACAGCTCTTAACGTAAGGTAACATCGAGAAAAAACTAGTTTTTTTTCAAGTAGCGTAACCTGTCGATTAAAAGCCCATCGAGTTTAATTTGCAGAAGTTTACATTCCATATGTGACACACACAATAGAAGGTAAGGTAAACATAAACATCTGAAAAATTAGGGCATGTCCTCAATACGAGTTTAAAGATAATGGACCTAGGTAATTTAATTACCACTTAGACATCTTCAAAGGATCCACATTGTTTAAAGATCTGAAAGAATATATCTACCGCTCCTAGGGAATACAACAGTAGTAACATAATGATAATTAATATCCTCGTGGCACTTATCTGTATAAAAAGTAACATGTTGTGCTATTACAGCTCATAAATTATGTACTATTTCAGCTATGTAGAATGTAGATTCAGTCAAAGATGACGAGCGATAGAGAGAATTGGAAGAAAGAAACGTGTTGTGCCGACCCCACTTAGTGGGATAAGGGCAGGGAGATGATGATGAACCTCAGACACTTAAACATACGTTTAAAAGTGTCAGTCAGACGTTCAATCGAAATATAAACTTTTATATAACTATTTAGCGATAGTGAAACGGTAAACCATTGTGTGGTAGACCTACCGTCATTAACAGATCAATGTAATATATTATATACCTTAGTGAAGTGTAGGATATATTATAAACATAAGAAAGAAAAGAAAGAAAGAAAGATAAATGTTTATTTGTTTCACTCATATGAAATGAAATGAAATGAAATGAAATGAAATGAAATGAAATGAAATATCATGAATATCATGAATATCATATAGGATATACATTGTCTTAGATATAGGTAAGGTAGGTCATTTTAGCGACATGGTATGCTATAGTAGCTTCTCGTTCGCTCTGGTAAAAACAAGAAGTCTTTTTTTATTACTAAGCTTTACCTTTATTTTTAAAAATCTACTCTTCACAAGTCATCCGGAAATTAACGGATTATTATAAATAAAATAAAATAAAATAAAATAATATGAGCTTTATATTTCCAAATACATTACAATTACAATATTCATATATTATTACATTACAATAGGTATTCATTAATCAAAATTATTTCGTCATTCATTTTTCTTCTTATAAGTAGGTATATGGACCGCCTGTGGCGGTAAAAGCCTCCTCCAAAAGTTGCCATTCTCTTCTTTCTCTCGCTTTTCTCGACCAGTGATTTCCGGCCGTCGCAAAAATATCATCTTCCCATCTTTTACAGGGGCGTCCTCTCATTCTTTTTTTATTTCGGGGTACCCAATTTGTGACTACTTGAGCCCATCTATTTGAACGTAGTCTCTGAAGGTGACCTGCCCATCTCCATTTCAGCCCCATTATTTTATGTCGTCTTTGGCTTTCGTTTTTCGTCATATGAAGCTGTTTCTTATTTTGTCTTTAAGTTTAAAGCCAACATAGCTTCTCTCTATTTTCGAATTCTTGCCAGATCCTTTTTTGTGAGAGACCAGGTCTGAAAGGCGTAGGTGAGGCATGGCATAAGGCAAATGTTCATAGCCTTTGTTTTTAGTGTCACTGGTAGAGTACCTTTAAAAACCTCTTTCATAGCCCAGTATTTGTTCCAGGTACTTTTTATTCTTTTGGTTATTTCTTTATCTTGACATGTTTTAAATGAAATAAGGTGGCCGAGGTAAACATAGTCTTCTACGTAGTCTAGAGTCTTAGAGTTGATTTTAATCGGTGTTTTTGATCTATTTGTCATGACTTTCGTTTTTTCTAGGCCTATGTATCTACGTTGAGTACTAAGAGACTCTACCCTGCTCTGCAGCTTGATCGGATTTTCAGCAAGTATTACTAGGTCATCTGCAAATCTTAAGTGGGTTAAGTATTTTCCTTCGATTTGTATACCCATTTCACTCCAGTCTAGTCGCCTAAAAATGTACTCCAGGACTGCTATAAAAATGTTTGGAGAGAGCGGATCTCCTTGTTTCACTCCTCTCTCTATCCTGAATGTCGGCCCAGCTGACTCTAGTCGCACTCGCGCTGTACTGTTTTTATATATTTCTTTTATTAGTTCAATATACTCATAATTAATTCCTTGTTCGGTTAGAGATTGCCAAATAGATGAATGTGAGATAGAATCGAATGCTTTGGAATAATCAATAAAACATAAATATAGGGGCTCGTCGTATTCAATATACTTCTCGATTACCTGTTTGAGGGTGTGTATGTGATAGACGGTTGAGTAGCTTTTTCGAAATCCCGCTTGTTGGACTGGCTGGCTCTCCTCAATCTGTCTGGATAGTCTCTGAAGGAGTGTCGTCGAGAACACTTTATAGAAGCATGACATTAGGCTTTTTGGTCTATAATTTGTGATAAGCTTAGGATCTCCCTTTTTATATAGCAGAACTATTTCTGATCCCATCCACTGTTTAGGTATTCTTTTTTCTTGAAGAATAAGATTGAATAATTGTGTGAGTGGCTTGATTAGCTTATTTTTACCAGCTTTGATTTTGTCGTTTGTAAACCCATCTGACCCTGGACTTTTTTCAGACTTAAGTTTATTGATTGATGACTCTACTTCACTTTCTAAAAAGGGTAGCGCCGGATCATCGTTTCCTCTAAATTCGGTAAAGCTTTTGTTGGTTTCTAAGTTGTCTTGTTTTGAGTCGCTATAAAGGTTTTCGTAGAAATGTGTTGCTATCTGAAGAATACTTTTTTTATTTGTTACTATTGTTCCTGATGTGTGTCCTGAAGTTGTTTTTTATTTTCCAATCTTTTGAATGCTTTTTTTTGAAACGGATTATTATAATAGTTCCGAAATACTCAACCTGCATTAAGCAAACTATTTGAATATGTACTTAAAAATTACCTTTCTGGGCAACTTAAGTATGTAGCATTGATGACAAACGATCTAGACATTTGTAGCTGTGTATTTTACCGCTGGTAAAAAAATATTTGATGATTTTCGAGCACGATGAAGCCGCCAATCGATCAACCAACGACAATTAGGTGTTGGTCCTAAGGCTATTCTCAAAAACGTGGTTTCCGCTATTTTTAGAAACCTGTCCGACAAGTCCCTGTCTGGAGTCGCATAGCTTTTGGAGGTGAAACGCGCCTGAACGAGATGGATAGATCCTTCTAATGAGTAGAAATAGGATGCACGATTCGCGAAATTCTTTCGGGTCTATACCATCATGGGGCTCCCACAGTCCGCTGGCCGAATATGCGTGCGGACAGTTAGAAATGTAACGAGTTTTGTGGCCGCGCTGTCGACTGTCTTTAGAATTGATGTAGGTAGGTTTACACCCGCTAAATAGTCTGCACGTATAGGTAAACCCCATTATGTATTTACAATAATATGTCAATTTAGCAATGCCTTGGAGAATATGATAGGAGATGGCAGGAAGGGTTGCAGACGGTTGGATTACTTAAACCTGTAGGCGTTTATACTTGTCTGTATCAGTGGAAATTATACACAGAGCATTAAAATGTAGATGATATATACTCGTAATACTATTATAATTCGTGTAATTTTTCCACGGATATACTTACATAAATAATTGTTAGTTATAGATAACACAGATTTTGGATGTCGGCGCCGAGTGCCGACTTTCGAACTTTGCCAACTTATAAGGAACCCTTACGACCCACAATCAATCCTTGCCAAGCCTATTACATCTCAACAATAGCCCAGGCACTAGAGTAGAGTGTCTTTTAATCGCTAGCAGAGACTGCCTCCTTCTGACGGCAAGTCGCAAAAACCTGTCTATCTTTAGTTTTACTTACTGAGGGTACCTACATATTTGACATTTCTTCTATACAAAAAGAAGTTAATGGCAGTAAGTAAACCTAAACAAAAATAGGTTATTGAGACTGACGGTAAGTAGGACGGGAGCGATAAAAATAAGTCTTAAAAAAACGTGGGTAGATAAAATTTGTGACACCATTAAGGTGAACGAACAGTTACTATGCGAGCGTGTGCCTCACCTTCTAAACCGCGTTATTTGGCAATGTCAAAAACGGCCGTTCACCAACTTTCTCTCAGAGCCGACCCGTGGAAAAATTTACCTTTCGAAGTCATAGAATTGGTAGACGTGGCAAGGTATGGTTATACAATGTTACGTATCTGTTTGTAATAAGTACTCTATGTATTTTATTTAATTGAGAGTATGTATGTCAGCTCTTCAGTGACACCTTTTATGTTTCTTAACATAAAATTTGTAACTCATGAATGAGAAGCATTTCATATTTTAAGTCAAGACCACGCTAAACCAGCACCTTAGACAAAACTGCAAAATACGTCTAATATAATATAATACAAGGTGGGGTACATTTTTGGCCCCTTATGGTACTTTTTCTTCTGTAGTTAGAAGGTTTTGTTCTTAGGAACCTTCTGTTTTATTTTGAAGAAAACATCGTCCACCTTTCTTTCGGCATCGTACGCAACGCAATCATCGCATGAAACGGGTCGTAGTATTCTTTGTATGGAAAGTCACACAAGTGCGACCACCAATTCACATCGTACAGTATCGCTCGAATATGGTAATTTTTACGATCCGTTTGATGCTATGCGAATGCGTCCGATGAGTAGGTATGCCGAAAGGTGGATGATTAACTTTAGAGGGCACCGAAGACGATTACACTTGACTGGACGCATTAGGCCGTCCATATCCAACGTAGAGTATGGAGAAATCATTGGGCCATCTATTGTGTCGCAACGCAACCTACTGGTTTCTAATGACGTGAGACGCTCCGCTATTGCAATGCAAGTGACGGTTGTAAAGGTAACTCCAATGAGACGCCTGTGTGTGACCAATGGTACCTATAGGTTTTCCTACATCCTTACCTACCTAGGTACTTCTACTTCGGTTTCGAAGTAATTTAGTTTGTTCACGTTATCTTTACCGAGGCCCTACCATCAGTTTACTGTAGTATTGATACTATCCTCGATACCGAGTCAAGTATCGCAAAATATATGAGAATCCAGCGCAGCGCCGCCCCCGGTAACTTGCATGAACTAATAATTTCATACATTTGAAATACTTGACTCGTTAGCGAGGATAGTTAACTATACAACTCGAAAACTCATGGTAGGGCTACTGATGTAACTTATGGCGTTTTATATCAAACTAGTAGCACGTCCCGGCTTCGCACGGGTGTACTAATGGAGCTACCGGGATAAAATATAGCCTATAACCTCCCGGACAATCCCGTCTACACACCCGTGAAATAATTTTTGAAATCGGTCCAGTAGTTTCGGAGATTACCTCCGTCAAACAAACAAACAAATTTTACCTCTTTATAATATTAGTATAGAAGTATAGATAGTATAGATATAGATAAGCTGTCCCGACATCATTATGGTCGCCCCTTGAAATATCTACTCAAATAAACGTCAACAAAATCTATGCAAAATATAATTAGCTACTTTAGTAGGTAGGTACCTACTACATGATCACATACTGAATCGCTATTCAATTTAAGTGGTGCTCAATTTAAGCTTAAGACAGTATTTGTGTGCCTATTATACAAATCTGACAAGTACACACCGTCCTAAATGTTAATGGGTAGGTACCTACTCTCCCAAATATTTATGTAGCGTTTCAGTATTGTCTCATAAATTAATATCAAATAGCTGTCAATTGTGAAATATTGCGGAGTTCTCTACACCTTATTTACTCACACCTATTCAAAGAGAGAAAGAAAACCGACTGAGTACCTATACGGTAATAATTATTCACACCAAAGCGGATTTCGCTACCCTTGTGGGTAAAAATACCGCGTTCGAGTTTTGCTTCTTCTATTTACTTCTACCCACCCACACCACACCACAGCGGCAGCGAATGCCGTTTAGCGGCCCTAACATGCGGAATACGAGAAACTTTCGTTAGGCCTAGGTCGGTCTAGCTGCAAACTTCATAAAAAATATCAAAACTAAATTCGCGTGTTTTAATAGGCCTTATACATTTTTTTCTTTCTATTATTTTTCGTCATACCGAGGTAAGTACCTACCTATATTATCCTATTTTACTAGCTGAGCCCCGCAGATAGGTAGTACCTATAGGATAGGATTAAAAGAAAAACTTATAGTGCATTCATACCTTTAGGGTTAACTTAATTTCTGTTGGGCGCCGAATCAATAGTCGTACCTATTATAATATTCGGCTGGGGTCGTCGCCCTCTGGCCTAGATACGCGATATTTCGATGGCACTCGCACAACGCTACGTTTTGGCCACTTTTGTCACAGAATAATTTAAAGTACCTATCACCTACATACTTATAGAATTTAAATTTATTTCTTGCGCATTCTAGAATTTATGCGATAAAAGCCCGTTTCCTAAGAATTTAATAATAGTTTTAGATACTTATACTTAATTAAAAGAACGAAATGTTTAGGTACCTACTACGTCTTAAGCAGACGTATTTAGACGTGGGTATTTATCTAAAGATTGCTTAGCGAATATTTTATATCGATTTCATTCTGTGATTTTAGGATAAGTTAGGTGGCTACGTCATACCTACATATCATTTGGAAAAGAAAGTTCGTATGAGCGACTGACCAAAATTCTAGTGACCAAAATGTTTAGACCACCTGAAAGCCTTCTTCGTCATGGTTTAAAAACTTTGAAGTCGGAAGTCGTCGGGACAAATGGGCCCCGGTCTCGAATTCTGCGGGCAGCGGGGCGGGAGCGGGCGACGAGCGGGCAATGAGCGGGCAATGAGCGGGCGACGAGCGGGCGACGAGCGGGCGACCAGCGGGAGACGAGCGGGCACTGACAGTCCGCGCGTCATAATTGTGTAGTGTTGTGCGGATAGTTATACCAAATCTCATTTTCTATTCCTGGTTCGATGTTTTTGATAAAGTACCTAAGTACTTAGAAATGTTACTATTATTACTATTAAAAAGAGATAAATTAAAAAGAGATCGAAACTAAAACCATTTTAATTACAACAATTTTGATTTAAGTTTTTCATTTGTATGTTTTTCGTGTGAACATTTTGTTTGGTTCATTAAGTATTCACGTACAGATGAACAATAACTCTCACATTTAAACAAAAATAAAAAAATAAATTGTATGGATTCAATTCAGTCTCGCTCGATCCCCTGAACCATGAATAGGTACAACACTACACCGCGTAATCTGTCCGTCTTGCCAACTGTACCATCATCTTAGTAGCTATATCTTTTGCAAAAAGTTTCCAGATAACCATATCAATCATCATCATCATCATCATCATCACGTCTAGATTTGTTGCATAAGTACTTGTGGTCGGTTATATATTAGGTACTTATGTAAAAAGTGTTTATTTGTTTTGTATTTGTTTTTGCTTAATAGTTGACTTTAAATATATGTATTTTTTTGTGAATGTTTTGAAATTTTTTGACATGAATGTTTTTAATAATAAATTAGGTACCTAATAGATACGTAGCTAAATTGATATAAAGTATTTTAACAATATATTATTTGCATGTTATGAAATTATGACAAATACCTGAATATGTATTATGAACTATTTAATGAAATTTTAACACCTGTATGTAAATTACCATATTCAAAGCAAATAAATGATTTAGATTTAGATTTTGATTTTGAAATAGTTTAAATCAAAATATAAAAAATCATTGACGTCTTTTTTCAAAATAATTTGCTTGAATGCTTGATTTAGTGGAAAGTTGCTAGAAAAATTGATCAATCGTCTAGCTACAATTTTATTGAAATAGTTGCTGATGGGGGTATAAAAATTGCTAGAACTAGCTATGAAGTTTCATAGTTGGCAATGGTGACTGTCAGTGCCCGCTCCTTGCCCGCTCGTTACCCGCTCGTTACCCGCGCCGCCGCCGCCCCGCTGCCCGCAGAATTCGAGACCGGGCACTTATGCCCTCCGAAATGAAATATGCGCTCCGGGACGGGTTCCTACCTATGGACAGGATTTTCAGAACGTTCGTTAAATCTGCCAAGAATGTCTAAACTAAGGAAAGCTATGCCAGCGATTTGGATGATAATGATATATATCTATGATAGGAAAAAAATTAAATTATAATGAGTATAACGGGAATTACTCACGTTAAAATATTGTCGATTTAGATACCGACAATGTTTCGATTCTTCCGGAGAATCTTCATCTGGGTATGAGTGTGCTCACTCCTCGCGGGCGCGTTTCTCTCATATCAGTGTGAAACGCGCCCGCGAGGAGTGAGCACACTCATACCCAGATGAAGATTCTCCGGAAGAATCGAAACATTGTCGGTATCTAAACGTGTGAAACGCGCCCGCGAGGAGTGAGCACACTCATACCCAGATGAAGATTCTCCGGAAGAATCGAAACATTGTCGGTATCTAAATCGACAATATTTTAACGTGAGTAATTCCCGTTATACTCATTATAATGTCTAGTACAACTCACGATAGTTTTGAAAGAAAAAAATTAAATACTTAAATAATAAATATAAAAATAAATTTATTGTCAGTTTGTCATTTATTTTTTTGCGCTTTGTGCCCCTAGGGTGACAAAGTAGTTGCCGCCCTAACTATCAAGTACCTAAGTAATTAAAATGTCACTTTCTATCTTGAAAAAAAAATACTGGTAGAATGCTTACTACTGCTACTATGTGGCATTCTACCTGTCCCTGTTTAATTCTAATTGTATTTCTTAAGCGGGAATTATATCTGTAATGAAACTACATTTCATTAATTTGAATTTGCCGCGCTTCGCGCGTGTTAAGTTGTCTGTAGACATCTTTAGAATGTGCATCGGATTGAAGTGTGATTCAATGGCGGATGACGCGTAGAAATATTTGTGCCTAAATTATTATAAACTTGTGAGATAGATAAAAGAAAGGATATTGTTGAGGAGGCGATATTAGTGGACTTTAAATGTCGTTTCTTTGTATTTCAGGTGAGATAAAAGTGTACCTAGTAAGTTTAAATCACAAATAATACTGTAATATTTAAGATGTGTAAAATAAAACGAATCTTTGTATTTCAGAGAAACAATTTGTGGTTTTTAATTAAATCCTCAATAACATATCTTATAAAACGACATTTTGGACTAAAAGAAGATGGACCGGCTGCAATTCGAATTTACAATGATAGCATCAGGTGATGGCAAATCGAATGTGTTAGCCATAACCTCAATATCTACAGAAGAAGGAAAATGTTATGTTTTACCTGATGAGCAGAAGCCGGTGATTCATCATACATATATTGTTAAAATGAACACTTTCTCAAAAATCAAAAATAGTTTAAAGAAAAGGCACCAAAGCAGAAAAATATGGATAAAATTGGACGCAGATCTAAAGAAAACATATACAGATGAGGAAGGTAATATGCAATTTATGGAGCAATACCTAGAAGAAAAGAGCATTGAAAAACCAATAGATAAAGATGACAGTTTGGAAAAAATCTTGCAGAAATTAATAGAAAATACAACGAAAAAAGAAAATCAACATAACCTAAAACATATCTCAGAGAAATTTATTATTGAAAAATTCACGACTAAAAATCCTAATGCAATACAATGGATAGAGAACTTTGAAAAAGAGTGTGAGCGCTTTAACATAACAAAAGATGAAACAAAAATAGATGTGTTGAGATTGTTTTTAGAAAAATCTTGTTTGGATTGGTATAACTCAATGGTCATAAAACTAACATTAAATTCTGAATGGAATGAATGGAAAAACACATTTTTAGAAACCTTTAAAAACCGAGGATGGGACGTAGTCACCTATGCATTCGCTTTCAGATATAAAGAAGGACTGTTAATCGACTATGCTATAAAAAAAGAACGGCTTCTTCTGGACATAAACAAAATGATAGACACCAAAACAATGATAGATCTCATTGCAACAGGTTTACCTGGGTTTGTCTTAAATAAGTTAAACAGAGACGAACTCACCAGCACCATTGATTTGTTCAACGAGATAAGGAAATATGAAAGTATGATGTACAAGAAAAACTCAAATACAATAAAGAACAGTACATTTTTTAATAAAAATAAAACTAATGAGAAGAAGCCATGTAAGACTTGTGAGTCTTTGGACAAAGGAATAAGATATCATCCGGAAGAGTCATGTTGGTTCAAGAAAAATAAAAATGAATCTGAAAAATTTATTAAAACCAAAAATGTTAGTAATAACTCCATTATTGAAGTCGATATGAATACTGATCCAAAAAACGAGTAAGTACACCATTAATCAAAATCAAGCTTTTATTGGAAAATAAATTAGAAGTGAGCGGCATTTATGATTCAGGCTCACAGATTTCTTTAATAAATTCAAGACTGATTAAAGTAAAAGAAAGAAATGACAAAGTGAATATAGCATATATGAAAACGGTTAATGGTGTGAAAAAGACAGATGGTTTAATAACAATAAAAATAAAAATCTTTGATTTAGAAGAAGAAGTGGATGTATTTGTAGTAGAAAATGAAGATTTTGATGATTTTATAATCGGATTGGATATGATAAAGCAATTCAAATTAACCCAAAATGAGAATTTGCAGATAGAACAAAAGAAAATAACAAATGAAATAGGCAGGATGCCGAAAGATAACAGAAATGAAGATAAGGATATAAAAACATATGCAATAAATTTCAATGAACACATAGAAACAGAGGAATTTGTAAGTATGATAGATCATTTAGATAACGAAAAGAAAAGTCAGATAGAGACAATTATAGAGGAATATAAGACAATTTTTGCGAAGGACAAGTATGATATAGGATCAGTTAGAGAGTATGAAGCTCACATAGATCTATTAGTAAACAGATACTGCAGTAAAAGACCATACAGATGTACAATAGAAGATAAATTAGAAATTGAAGAGCAAATATCCATGTTACTAAAGAATAATTTAATAGAAGAATCCTATAGTCCTTTTGCAGCGCCAGTGACATTGGCATTTAAAAAAGGTGAAAATAGAAAATCTCGCTTATGTGTAGATTTCAGAGAACTGAACAAAATTGTTGTACCACAAGCCCAACCTTTCCCATTAATAGACGATTTGATTATTAGAACTAGAAATTGTAAATATTTTACAACACTGGATATTAACTCGGCATTTTGGGCAATACCACTACGGGTGGAAGATAGAAATAAAACAGGATTTGTCACACAAGACGGCCACTTCCAGTGGACCTGTCTTCCATTTGGCTTGAAAACATCACCTGCTATATTCCAGAGAATCCTAAGTAATATACTAAGAAAACACAATCTCACAGGATACTCTGTAAACTATATTGATGATATTTTGATTTACTCGCCCACCTTTGAAGAACATATAAAACATATAAGAAATGTGTTGGAAGCGATAATAAAAGAAGGCTTTAGATTGAAGTTAAAGAAATGCACCTTTGCCTCTGACTCTGTAAAGTATCTTGGCCATGTAATCCAAAACAACTCAGTAAGACCACTAAAAGACAATTTGATTTCAATAAGAGATTTCCCAACGCCTAAGACGCAAAAGAATATCAGACAATTTTTGGGTAAAATCAACTTTTACCATGAATACATACCAAGAAGCTCAATTATTTTAGATCCATTACATAATTTATTAAGAAAAAACGAAAAGTTTGTGTGGTCAGAGAAGTGTGAAGAATCATTTAATCAAATAAAGAAATACTTATGTTCTCAACCGGTGTTGGAAATATATGACAAAGACTTACCAATAAAAATCTTTACAGATGCTTCCTTAGAGGGTGTCGGGGCAATATTAAAGCAGACACAACTTGACGGGAAAGACAAACCGGTGGCATATTTTTCAAAGAAACTAAATGAAGCTCAAAAACGGAAAAAAGCTATATATCTGGAATGTTTTGCTATGAAAGAAGCAGTTAAATACTGGCAACACTGGCTCATTGGAAAACAGTTTACTATTTACTCAGACCACAAACCTCTAGAGAACATGAACATTAAATGCAGGACAGATGAAGAATTGGGAGAGCTAACATATTACCTGTCTCAATATGACTTTAAAGTAAAATATATACCTGGTAAAGACAATGTAGAAGCAGACTGTTTGAGCCGAAACCCTGTACTAGGATCAGAAGAAAACAAAGAAGAACTGTTGAAAATAGTTAACTTAATACAAATAGAAGACATAGTTGAAGACCAAGATAAAAATGACACAATAAAAGAAAAGAAACATCATTTGATACACAAGAATAGAATTTATTATAAAAAGGTAAAGAAAAATGAAAAAATTATACTCTCCGAAGAATTTAGTAAGAAACTTATAAAAAAAGTGCATGATGATTTATGCCATATTGGGATCAGACAATTGCAGAAAAAAATATGTCCAATATATACAGCTAAAAATTTAACAAAAAATATAATTAATGTTTGTAAAACATGTGAAGTATGCATAAAAAATAAATCAAGATGTCAAGGAAAATTTGGATTAATGTCACAACTGGGACCAGCAACAAAACCATTTGAGATAATGTCAATAGACACTATCGGTGGCTTTGGAGGATCTAGATCAACAAAAAAATACCTACACCTTTTAATAGATCACTACACAAGATACGCGTTTATTGCAACATCGAAAACACAGAATGCAAGTGACTTTATAAAACTAACAAAGAATGTACAAGAGACAGATGAAATTGGAATAATTCTGACAGATCAATATCCAGGCATCAATTCAAGGGAATTTAAGCAATATTTGCAGGAGAATAATATTAAACTAATTTTTACAGCTGTGAATACACCATTCTCAAACGGCCTAAATGAACGAGCAAATCAAACAATAGTAAATAAAATAAGATGTAAAATAAATGAGCAAAATAATAAGAGAACATGGACAACTGTGGCAAGAGATTGTATACAAAAATATAATGAAACAGATCACTCCGTTACAGGTTTTGCACCAAAATATCTACTGGATGGTACAAATGTCAGTATTCTACCAAATGAATTAAAAACAATAGAAAGGGAAGACAAGTGGATTGCTGATAGAAGATTAGCGTTAGAGAATACAATAAAATCCCACGAATACAACAAAAAAATATTTGATAAAAATAGAAAAATGCAAGAGTTCAACGTAGGAGACAGTGTTTATGTAGAAAACGGAAATAGACTAAATAGAAAGAAATTAGACGAATTAAGAATAGGCCCCTTCAGAATAGTAGAGAAAATATCAAACTCCATCTATAGGATTGACACCGGCAACAGAAAAACAGAGTCAACTTTATTCCACATAACAAAACTACAACCTGTCACAATAGAAACTGAAGAAGATGAAGTAGAAGAAAACGAAAATGAAGATAGTTTATAGATAGATATGTTATTTAGGATTTGCCCTCTTAGGGGGGGAGATGTAATGAAACTACATTTCATTAATTTGAATTTGCCGCGCTTCGCGCGTGTTAAGTTGTCTGTAGACATCTTTAGAATGTGCATCGGATTGAAGTGTGATTCAATGGCGGATGACGCGTAGAAATATTTGTGCCTAAATTATTATAAACTTGTGAGATAGATAAAAGAAAGGATATTGTTGAGGAGGCGATATTAGTGGACTTTAAATGTCGTTTCTTTGTATTTCAGGTGAGATAAAAGTGTACCTAGTAAGTTTAAATCACAAATAATACTGTAATATTTAAGATGTGTAAAATAAAACGAATCTTTGTATTTCAGAGAAACAATTTGTGGTTTTTAATTAAATCCTCAATAACATATCTTATATATCTATTGTTCTGCTGTTGCTTAGTCTATATTATCCTTAGATAAAAGTCGATTAAAAAAATATCGTGGTCATGTAAGTACCTACTTATGAGGTTGAAATTTTCAAATATTTTTTGGTAATTTTCTCATAATCGTAATGAAAAGCAGAGTGCTCTCCTCGGAAGAAAGGCCCTTCAATGCACTAGAACTATTAATCATGCCATGAGATGTGTGCCTTTCTCTCCTTGGATAACAATCTACTTTTCCGTGTAAACAGTCAATCTGATTTAATATAAGTGAAATAAATATCGAAGAGGAACATTAAATAAAATGCATTATATTTATAATACGAGTAAAATGCAAATTACAAAAAAAGCACACAAAAAAGTACTTATTTGATTATTAGCAGTCACTAGAGAAACTTTCGTTATTAGAATATTATTGAATAATAATATTTAATTTAATTAAATCGTAAAGCCAAGCCAGGTGGGATTTAACAGTCACAAACACATGTCGATTTCCATACAGCTGTAGAATATTGCTTTAAGTAACGGTCACTCGTCGCAGGTGTGCGAGTACTTGTGTCCGTGTGAATTCTACTTTAATCACAGAAATAAAACAGGCTTAGTACCTAGTATTATCAATTCTACGCTAGGTGACGTCAGACCAGGCACAATCTCGCTCGTGAGCCGTGCGTCAGCAGCGGCAGTGGAGCTGACAGCGCCAGTCGCCAAGACCTACCTTACTTGAAGAAACACGTGTTCTTCAATATCACACAATTTTTATATTTACAATATTATTAGTTTTATATAAATAATTTCATTTGATTTCAAAAATAAATAAGTACTTTACTTATAAAAAAATATCTTTGGAAATTCTGACAACATCATCTAGTTGCAAGTTATACTCGTAGTAGACTGACATGGCTTAGTGGCAGCAAAATATGCATTCTCAGTGGCAGCCTTGATGTAGTTAGTATTTTATAATGAAAGAAGTCTTTAGTTACTTCTTAAACAGACATCCAAGTCACGAATTTTATTATTTTAGGGAACTAGACACAGTATTATACAGAATAAGCGCTATAAAATCTCATTTTACTGCGAATTCCATCGGAAGTGACACAGGCATGGTATAATTTCCTAATTATAATTTTCACGGGAACAGTCAGATGTCGCGTACCGCGTACGCAGAGCACAGTTGGCAACACTCCAACTTTATTTATAAGACACCGCATCAACTGACATTTATTTAAGAATTTTGGTTCCAAAACTGTGGAAAATGTGCATCAAATACCAACAAAAATATGTAGGTAAGTATTGCCTACCAAATTAAAAGAATCTGAAACTAAAGTTTTAAACAAGATGACGATGATGTCACGTGTGTAATTTAGTGACAGATTGGAGTACTTAGAGCACTACGAACGATATTTTAAGGAAGCCACTTCTAAGTGACCATAGCAGTAGTACTTAATGCTTACTTGTACAGAATAAATAAAGAACAAACACTAAAACCCACTTTGCAAAAACATTAATTTCATTGAAATAGCGATTCCAAACTTGCAAGAACAGTACAATTCAATGTGCACAAGCGCCTCGTGCCGATCGTTAGAAGTGCCAATTCATTTGCGTGTGAGGCCAAGCCGCCTAGGCCACACTATTCAGGAGGTCAACTCTGTAAATCAAAAAACGATATATCGGCATCAAATCATAGGGTCAACCTATATGGTTCGAAACTGAATCGGAAGTGGCTGACCTGCGATGATTGTCACGATGCATCGTTTTCGCTTTGTAGAGTAGGTAGAGGGTCCTGGAAAATGATGACTTAGAGGAAATTTCTTGAACAAATACACACGTAGGCGCGTCTCTTTGAGGCGAACGTCGCGACGTCTTCGTAATTGTGTGTTTCATTTCATCAGTACAAATGCAGATAATCTAATGGTAGATGGTAGAACTATTAGATTATCTGCATTTAATACCTTTTGTGAGGGTTAACTACATCCGCTCTACTTGTACGTAGCATGAACTTCCATCGTCATCTATTTTTGTTGTTATTTCTACATGACGTGATGCAGCAAACATATAAATATGAAAATGTAAGTATTTTATTATAAATAAAATACTTACATGAAGCGCTCGTGGCAGAGTTTGCTAAGATGTTCCTGATAGATCGTCAAAGTTAAGCAACGTTCTAAGCTTCCCTGCTTCGGAGGGCACGTTAAACCGTCGTTGCCGGTACCGGGCTTTTAAAGTCGTTAAGCCATGTCGGAGGTCTTTAGGCAGTCTAAAGACTCCGTCACCAGAGTTGGCCACTTGCTCATACAAACGAATTGAACGAACGATTATAAATGGATTTTTATGATGAAAAATACATACGATAATGATCAATTTTGTTCAATTTTTTAATTTCGTTATTAGTTAAATTATTGTTCTGGCAAGTTCTCTTTACACCAATAAGAATTAAGGATTACTAATTATTTACTGTAATCCATATTACAGCATCATTTCATTTCTATTGGGAGAAATCGCCATCATCAACGCCACAGAATGTAATTTCGAAAAATAAACTGTAGTCAATACCTATATTATTCCGCTCATCATGGAGTACAGGACAGCAACAACTGGTAAAGGTAAAGTGATATAATAAGAACGTGATTATAGGGCATACATCCTGCTAATGTATTATAATATTGGAGGTGACTCATTCCATTGTCATCAAATCTTTTTTCCTTTTAGTTATTTGTATCGTTGTATTAATTTAAAAACAGGATAATTGAAACTGATGAAGTTTTTTTCAGGTGTTACCATCATCAATTTTCACAACAATATAAAAAACACAATAACCCAAAAGCGTCATCTTTCCCAAACTGCAATAAACGTTTTTTAGGCCTTGGAAATTAGTAGTAATTAATAATTAATTCTGAGCCAGTTGATGGAACTGAAACAAGCTTCTGTCTACTTACATCTAAATCTATATTTATAAAGAGGTAAAGTTGGTTTGTTTGTTTGTAGAGGCTAATCTCCGAAACTACTTATCCGATTCCAAAAATTCTTTCACCGATGTACAGCAAAATGGACTTTCCCAATGAACATAGGCTATATTTTATCCCAGTAAAATTGTGGGTTTCATTACATCCGTCAACCCGTGCACAGCCGGGATGGGCTGCTAGTAATCATATAAATGTGCTAACATCCGTGTAAACTACCAAAAATCATTGGCTTACTTCGTCGGCTCGATCGCAAGCCTTGACCAAGTTTTTACTTCTACTCCAGAGTCGATAGCCTTGGACGGTATTCAACTTCTAACTACTTATCTAACCTGCAATAGCGAATGGATGTAGCTCGTATTACTTACTGTTTAGGGTCGAAAAATGAATAGAAAACTTGGGAGCGTAGTATTATCTTGACATGTAAAGCTACCTACGTTAGTTCGATCAATTAAAACTATGTAAGCTGGTACATGTTTTCACAATAGCTTCAAGTATGTTGATGAAAAACCATTAGCAAAACCCGAAACAAAAATTGTATGTGGTTCAGCTTTATACACTTTACTCATAGGTAGGTAGACCTACTGAAGCAGGAATGTAGAATCTAGTTATGTCCCACTCGGTAGAAAGCCCTAAGAAATGGTAGTAGGTATTTGTCAAGTTTCCCTACGTTTTCTTATTACCTTAGTCCTATTACCTACGTCGAACGGCCTTTTATGCAGATCGGACAAAAACGCCTGTGACTTTAAGAAGTTAGTCCATATAAAAGTAAATGTTCCTCATTTATTTTTACATACCTATCTATATGATTAGGAATGTGTTATGTTTATAAGTCTTTGATTCATTTATCAAATGTTACAATTTGTATCTACCATTTAAAATTTGAAAATTCCAAGTAAAGGACATCACACACGGCAGCTATAATATGAAGATATATCTTATATAAGCCCCGCAAGTTGATATTGCGATTGGCGGCCATCTTGGTGACGTAGTCGACGTCGCACTGTCAGTACCGTTCGCAAGGTTTTAGGCCCCGTTCTCGAATTCTGCGGGCAGCGGGGCGGCAGCGGCGGCGGGCACTGACAGTCGGCGCGTCATGATTGTTAGTATTAAATTATATTGTTGGCGCCGACTGTCAGTGCCCGCCGCCGCTGCCGCCCCGCTGCCCGCAGAATTCGAGACCGGGGCCTTATTGTTATTTTTGAGTTTTGTTGTTTCGTTTTATTATGGGCTCGGGTTTAGTTAAAGGTGGCAGGCTTTGAGAGATAAAAATTATCAAATCTAGTAGGGTTTTGCTTCCTGATTACCTACATATCTACCACTTTTATTTCTAGGAGATGCTTAGTTTTCGAGAAATTAATAAAAACATTTTTCATACAAATTCAAAGGAAACGTGAAACGAAACAAGATAAAAAAAGCTTCACATGAATTTGACAGCTTATTTGTCGCAGTTTATTATACTATGGTGTAAAATGGCGCGCAAAAACGATGAACGGAACGAAAACCTGAATAACTAAACCTTTACCTTATTAAGTCCTGATTATACATGAAAACACATTTCTCGATAGGTATCGTTTATTCAGCTAGGCAGCTGTCACAAAAGTGAGGTTATGAAAAACTATGAGAAAATATCCTACATGTATAACAACTTCATATAGCTCAATAAAGTAGCATAGCAAACTAAACCCTGCATAGCTATATATATAACAGTTTTGTTACCTGTTACCCGTTAAAATGAGTAAGAAACTAAATAACAGTCGTGCTCGTGAAATGATTATTAAAGTGGACAATTATTTTTTAAAAGAGAAAGAAGACTCTATACTTCATTTCTTGAAACGAGCTAATAGGAAGAAAAACGTGATTGGTCTTCGCAAAATAATTGTGTTCTCGTGATTGGCTAGATTGTCAAATCAATTGTCAGTTGTCAAATCTAGCCAATCACGAGAACACAATTATTTTGCGAAGACCAATCACGTGCCTTTATTTTTCTTCCAATTAGCTCGTTTCAAGAAATGAAGTATAAGTTAGTTAACTAAAATATAAACAGTGCCTTAAAAAGTGCTTCGAACACTACTGAGGACATTTTAATGTCGAAGCAACTAGTAATAGACATTTTGAATATTTTGCAAAATTCTACCAAAGTCACGGAACGTGTGGCTTGTGCCACAGGCGTTGCAAAAAATACTGTGACGAAATTACGACAAGAGCATGAGTCAGCAACAGCAAGTGGCAGCAAAATTAGAACTCCTACCAAAGCAAAAAGGCAAAGGAAGGAATATTTCAACGGATTTTCACTAACAGCATTAAGAAATAATTATCATTCATTCAATGTATACGGTGAGAAAAGAAATTCCTACAATGCGCAAAATCTTGGCGGCTGCAAAAGTAGACCTTAATTATACTGGTAGTGAAACTACATTAAGAAAAATAATTAAAAGTGATTTTGGCTACCAATTTAAACGATGTTACCAAAAAAGACTGGTTCTAATTGAAAGACCCCAAATAAAAGCATTGAGGGCTAAATATTAACGCCGTATGAAACAAAATGACTTGCTTGGTGCTAACAAAAGACCCGTTATTTATCTCGACGAAACGTGGATAGGTACACGCGCACTACACAGTAAAAAAATGTTGGCAAACAGCAACCGATGTAGGAGTAAGACGGAACGACAGCCCCGGCCGTCGATGGATAATAGTTCACGCGGGAAGCGAGACTGGCTTTGTTGGCAATGCCCTTTTAATGTTTATGGCAAACACCAAAACGGGGGATTATCACGACCAAATGAATGCGGAGAATTTTACAAAGTGGCTTACAGAAAAATTACTACCCAATATACCACGCAACTCCGTAATTGTGATGGACAACGCCTCTTATCACAGTAATGCTGCGGCCACACATATCGCGATAACGCGAAGATTTGCGTTGTCGCGACACGTCTGGCCAATAATTCGTCCTGTCGCGAATCATCTTCGCGAATACGAAAGCACTTCGCGCCGCTGTCGGTAAAATGCGGGACATCAAAGGGTTTTCATTTCATTTCTAGGGTTTTCATTGCGGGACATCGCGAAGTTTTTGTAGTCTGGCCAAGAACTTCGTCGTTGAAGTTTTATCGCGACAACGCGAACATGAATCTTCGCTGTCAAGTGTGGCCGAAGGGTAAGGAAGAGAATAAGCCACCAAACATGAATAATAGAAAACTGGTGATGGTTGAGTGGCTACAAGCTCACAACATTGAATTTCCCAGCGAGAGTACAAAACCAGAACTATATCTATTAATTAAACAACACAAACCGCCCAAAAATTATAAAATCGACAAGTTTTTAGCTGACAATGGCCATGAGGTCGTTAGATTGCCACCATACAACTGCGACCTCAACCCTATTGAGTACATCTGGAACCTAGTCAAAATGAGGGTGTCAGAAAAGAATGTAGAGCAGTTAGAGAGTCGAATTAAATCTCTGACGTTGGAGGCGTTGGCATCAATAACTCTAGATGACTGGCGAAAAGAAGTAAACCACGTGAAAAGGCTTGAAGAGGAATATTGGAACAAAGATAGAATAACTGATGAGTTATTTATCATAAATACGGCAGACGACAGTGAATCTGAAACAACTGATACAGGAAGTAGTTCTGATTCGGAAGACAATATGATAATATCACAACCTGGTTTAAGTTAAAATATCAATAAACCCATCATAACTAATGCATAACATAACACATAACATAGTTTTCTATCTATAATATGTATGTATTTACAAAAAAAATTGTATCTAATTATTAAGTATATCAGTCATCTGGTTACCATAACACAAGCATTAAGTTGCTTAGCTTGGGACTAGATGATGCTGTGTGGAATGTCCAAGGATATTTATTTATTTATTTATAACCCTAGCTTATTTACTTTTTATTACATTTTTTTGCTATCTGTACTTTTTTGCGACGGATGACGTCACGCAGCTGTTATTGTGACAAGGTTCCGTCGCAATATCAACTTGCGGGGCTTATAGAGTGCGCGCAAGATAAGTCTGCGCGCGGCCAAAATCGGAACTAATTTGAATGCTAGTGGCAATAACTTATATCTAAATAATAAACTTGAATTACTTTTTATAAAAAACTTAGTATTGATTTTAAAGTAACTAAAATATTTTTTACTTTCCTTTATTTGGAGGAAAAAATATTCTAGTTAGTCTGGCACGCCACCAGCGCCACCAGTCGCGCGCAGACTTATCTTGCGCGCACTCTAGCACGATATATCTCATTACATCTTTCTATAGAAATTGACAGTTGACCACACACAGCAGCTATAATACATATATATTTTTATATCTTCGTATCTTAAGATACCGAGCGATACGAAAATATACCTATATTTATAGCTCGACATATATATACGTTGGAGAGAGGGGGGGGGGTCTTGGCAAATATCACGCAATTTTTTTTCTGAAGCTTTTGCATAGGGGACAATGGTGGCGACCCCACAAACTTAAGGTTAAGCTTCTATTGACCCCCCACACATGTCCCAATAATAAAATTGCGGACTCTAACAAATGCAATACTCGGCCCTCAAATTGTAACATTTCAATGGACTACAATGAAATTAACCGAAAGATATATTACAGTATCTGTTGTGTGTGTGATAGCTTACGATAATATACATACAGCTATAAGTATATCCCGGGATGTAATATACCGTAATATATATAATAGCTGCTGTGTGTGACGTCCTTAAGTGTTTTCAGTTATATGTATCTACCTATTACCACCTATTACCTTATTATCTATATAGCGTAGACGATAAAATTATCTAGTTACATTACAACCTACCCAACTATTTAGCATACTATTTATATTATATTTACCATACTATTTATATTACACAAATGATAACGCAATTTTTTACTAGAGGAATGTTGATATGTTAGTTTCGCTCATGTAGGTAGTGAGTGACCTACCTCTATTCAACATCACGAGACGTGTCAAAACATTTTTAAAACCCACTTGTATCGCCTTGATTGACAAGAACTGTCGAGTTAGCTTTTGACAATTAATACCATTATTTTATTTTATATTTTAAACCTTATATGTAAGCTAATAGACTTGATTGTTTAATGCACATAGCGTAAACTAAGCGTCTTTGTCTAACAGCACCATTATAACTTGATCTTCCTACATCCCCCCTTTCTTACAATACAAAGCAAAGGAAACAGGAACCATAAAGTGAAACAGATTTTGGGGGTCTGTATTTTCTGGTCGAATTCCGGACACGTCAACCATGCTAACCAAACGAAATAAAAACAGTGGTACCTACTTACAAGTTGTTTATTATATATACACAAGCATTTTTCATAGAACTTACAGCTTCATAGTTTTATTATCAACACACTTTAGCTCCTAATGGAACCTAATTTGAATCTGACTGCTGCGTGTTTATTGAGATTCAGCGAAGCGTTTATAATATAAACTTTATATTGTGTGCTACGAGTATAAATAACAGTACATTTTAGGAGACGGAGGCGCATAATGTATGCTCGGTTTCGATAAAATGCCAATTAACATAAATTGACGAGTGCTCTGGGCGGAAATTGGCTAAAATGATGGTCAAAATCATGAAATCAACTTCAGTTCAACAGGGCTGTATAAGTTATTATGAATTCCTTTGTCAAGTAGGTATATCTAGCACTTTTTCAAGTAATATCAAAATGGCCTTGAAACACACAAAAGTCAAAAAGTCAAAAGTCAAAATATATTTATTCAATAAAGTCATATTAACGACCACTTAGACACGTCACGTTCTTAAAACTAGGGGATTTAGAATACAATAGTTATAACAATATCAATATCTAAGTAGGAATTTCCAGCAGTGTTGCCATATATACAGATTTATCTGTATTGGTACAGATTTTTGGCTCCTGATACAGATGCCAGATTTCACTTTAGGTTTATACAGATTTTTTAAATTCAAATTTTCATGTGTGATTTTCATATAAGTTTTTTGGCAAGAAGTATTACGCGCACAAGGCTGTGATGGAAAATTACATTATACGACTCTCAAAGAGATATTTTTAGCCTTATTATGCCTACCCCACTCCAGTGCAACAGTAGAAAGAATATTTTCTTCAATTAATTTGATAAAAACGAAAACTCGCAACCATTTAGGTACAGACACTATGGAAGGATTACTCTTGACCAAACAATTATTAAAAAACGAGCCATGTTTCAAGCTAAATGTTAGTAAAAATATGATTAATAAAATGAATAAAAGTATGTATCAACAATAAATATGTTTTTTACTTGTCTACTACTTTATAAAAAATTTAATTAATACAGATTTTATACAGATTTTAGCTTTTTCGTCGTATACAGATATAGAGTCATTCGGGGTAAAAGGTCGCATTGGGTAAAAGTACGCACTACCATTTTCTCGGGTTGGGGAGGAACAGGCGGGAAAACTTGTTCGACGAAATTGAGTGAGTTTGAACCGCCATTTAGGGTCAACGTCAGGTCAGCAGTGCATGGCGCGCAGTTTGAGTTTTAAAGAAAACAATCAAATTAACGTTTAATTTTGTGTTTTGTGAAACAAAAGAAAAGTGTATTGTTCCTAAGTTTTTGTATTTATGAGGTAAGTTGTATTTATTGATTTAAATGTAGTTTTTGGACTTTCTTTTAGCCATATGTTTATAAACCGAATCTTATTTATTCCTAAGCTAAGTGTGGTTTATTTCAATTACCAGCCCAATGGGGTAAAAGGACGGGGGTAAAAGTTCGCATGCGTACTAGTACTAAAGTAACGTATTTGTATTATTTTTTTAAGACGTTCACTATCGGACATGCTTATTTCTGATAGCTTATTTTTAAAAATTACGGTTCGTTTTTTTTATTAAGTATGTACCTACTTGTTTACATTGAAGCTTTAACTTGAGTTTATTAAAGAGTATTTAAATTTTGAGTGTCTTATTTGTTATTTATTTAAAAAAAAACCGATTGCGCACTTTTACCCAAACGACTGCGTAGTTTTACCCACTTTCAGGGGCAAAAGTACGCACTCCGACCAAATCACTGTTTTCTTTTAATATAAAAAACCCGTATTAGTTATAGCAAAAAACATCATGCAATTCAGAAGTATAATAAATGAGCTAAATAATAACATTCATTAGGTTTCTAACAACGTGGTAGTTTAATTGTTATCCATGAAGAAAGACAAAAGTGCGGCGTTTTACCCCGAATGACTCTAATACAGATTTTCAGACTTAGCGATTCAGATTTCGAGGTTTAAGATATGGCAACACTGATTTCCAGTTTATTTGTTTTATCAAAATATTTATTGTGTAAAATATTTCTGCAAAAAGTTTTCTACAACATATTATCAACATAATAATATACAGACCAGCATTGGTAAACTCGTAGAAAACTTTAACGAGTTGTGAGCTCAAATGTTAACGACACAATATTTGATCTCAGCTCACAATACCCCCCATGATACTGGAAAATCAATAGGAATACAGCGTGATCCTTTCACAGTGGGAGTAGTAGTTCCAGTTGGCATGACGCCAGACGAACGACCCTCGGAGTCTAGACCGTCTTTGACACACGAGGCTTATCATACACCTTTTACGTAGAAAATGAAATAAAATAAAAATATTATCACGACCTCAAAGAGCGGTAAACATTTCTTTTCTTTTATATTTTTAAGTGTGTAATTTTTTTCGAGAGGCCTAGGTATACCCAGCAGTGGGATGAAAAGGACTGATGATAATGATGAATTTTTTTGATGTCTGAAGATGGTGTAGTGAGAAATAAGAATGTCCAAATACGTAATAATATGTATTTAATACATATTACAGAAATTCGCTTTTATTAAGTTATTAACACAATCAAGAAAGTCTAGGGATACCGTAATTCTTTTTACAAAATTTTAGAATGGAAATTAAAAAAAAAGAGGTAATACGGCGAGATAATAATTACATTCATTCATTTATTCATTCACAGCCCGACTTCACCCACTGCTGGGCTGGCCTCATATTTTTGGAGTTGTAAGTAATTGGGCATGAATTTAAAGTTATGTAGTTGAACAAAACGACCCACCTAACGTTAGTTTATCGTACACATAAGTTGTAAAGAGGGTAAATTTTGAATTAAAACCCTTTGGCGGAATCGTTGCCAAACTGGTTACATTGCTCCATTGACATTAAAACAAATAAAAAAATTAAAAGTAAATAAATAATTGTGTTTGTTTTACTTACGTAAGTTAAAGCTAGTTTTTGGACATCATAAACATGCCATTTGATGGTACCCCAGTAGCGAAAGCTGTCTCTCTTATCGATGAGCGGTTTAGTCAGCGTTACGTGGCGCGGAAGCTTGGTGTCACACTTAACACCATAAGGGATGCAGTGAAAGCTTTCGGAAAACTGGTTCTAATGACAGAAAACCTGGACAAGGCAGAAAGGATGCACTTCTGCTCTCGAAGATCGGTTTCTTGAGACTAATGTTCTCAGAAATCGGTTCACCACAGCTGTTGAGGCACGAAACCAACTTCGTGAGGTTCGCAATGTTCATGAGAGTGAACGAACAGTAAGAAGAAGGTTAGAAGAGAAGGCCCTTGAAGCATTTCGACCAGCTCGAGTGCCATAATTGCTCGTAGGTCACCGGAGAGAAAGACTACGTTTTTCATAAGAGCGCGCCGAATGGAATATGAAACTGTGGAAGAATGTACTTAATGTTTTTATGAGTCATGAATATGTTTGAACGATCCTGACAATCGCCAGCGTGTATACAAACGCAATAAAGAAAGGTTTGCATAATGTACTGTTGTGGAAACAGTAGGTTACCAAGGTGGCTCAGTCGTCAAACGGGCACCAGAAATTACGAAGCACGTACTGACTTGGTGATTTTCTAAAGAGGTACAATAATTACGCAGAGGTATGTAACAGATGTCTTACCCCTTGCCCTTGTAATGTCATTTGCTCCATTTATTGGAGAGCATTTTTAATTAATACAGGATATCGGATGGATAACCCACGTTGCTATAGTTGTTACCGAGTACCTGTATTGTATACCGTCGGTATTCGAAAATTACGATGGCCATCCTGGGTTCCAGACTAAAACCCCATGAAACAATTATGTGACAACTTGAAAAGACGTGTTCGAAGTCTTACACCAGCACCAACCACCATAGACGAATTAAAACAATCCGTGATTGAGGAGTGGCACAACATTACACAACAATAGATTAAAGATGGCATCGACAGCATGCCAAACCGTTTGTTAGAAGTCGTAAGGGCAGGAGGTGGAAATACCGAATAATAGACTTCAATAATTCATGTGTTTTTCCCTTTTTTACGACATTTTATAACAATTGTAAATTTACTGTAACTTCAGGTTAAAGGTTTATTTTAAGATTTTTTATTGAAATTATAACAATTTAAAGAACAAACACATTTAATTTTATTTCAAAATACCTATTGTTATTTATTCTAGTTTAAGGTACTTTGATAAAAAGTTTTTTTGTTTAGTCGTACTGCGTCTGCCGCTGCGTTCGGCACCATTTTGCGATCGCGCTGTGTAAAATTACAAATATTGTTGAAAGGACCCCTACAGCCAGGACCGACAGTTTAAAGTGCCCTCAGACTCTCAAGAAAGCGCTCGATTGGTAATGCCGCTTGCGGTCACCCATCCAAGTTGTGACCGCTCAGAACGTTGCTTAACTTCGACGATCTATCAAGAACGTTTTATCTAGCTTCGGCACAAGCGCTTATTATAGCATTGAGAATATCAATTTAAAGATGTTGGGGTTTGTTTTAAAGCGGCTGCACCCCAACTGTCATGTCTTTAACCGAATTAATGTATCATAATATACTCGTAGTACTGAAAGCAGACAAATTAGCAAACCATTTTTTGATGCATTTTCAATATTCATGCCACCCATTAATAAAGTAGGTAAACTCCAGCGTTGCAAGACGTGACAATCGCGATCGGCGGCTTTCATAGCCTTAGAAGCATTTACAATTGAGCTACGAAGAATGGTATTTGGTGTGTTCACCGATGAGTAGGTACCTACCGCTTTAGTTTTCATTCAGATTCAAGAAGAACACGCGTATGGCGAAGTCCAGGATAAGTTAGCCATCTACGGCACCCTCAGGAGGTCCACTCATACCAAGGCAGAACAATTACGATGTAGGCAGGAATTCATCTTGGCGCACTAACCCAGCTCGTTTGGATCCAAGGCAACATGACTGGACAAAATTACCACGAAGAAATAGACCTTATTGTTATCCTACACAGAATATAGATGGGCCAGGAATTTCTCCTCATACACCATGATTCCAACGTCCATACGGCGCGGCTGTATTGTAATGTGCGAGTGCAAAAAATTGAATGTACAAACCATTTGCTTAGAAATTACGGCAGTAGGTACAAAAGGATAAAGCAATTCCACTTTTAGAAAAAAAATCGAACAATACTAGTAGAACGTATCACTCGACTTGCAGCTGAAAGAGCTGCAGCTCGCATTCGAAGTGATCAGAACACGAGCAGTTCCGAATTATAAACTAAAGGATAACGTCAGGAATATCTCATCATTAACATATTTTGAACACAACACGCCTGTGAGGACTATTATTGTTCAGAAGAAAATAAAATGATATTAATCTGGTTCCGTTAACGAAAACTCTTTTAAGAAAATAATGGTCCACACAATGCACATTGCATTAAACTTAAAAAACTTGCTATAAAATGTGAATAAGATTGGTGCCGAAAAGTTTATTAGCATTGTAGCAAAGTAGGTAAGTGAAAAACGCATAAATTTTCATTGAAAATTCGTACACATCTATGGGTCACGCTGTGGTTGTAGCATTTAACACTGGCAAAGCGCGGTACAGTTTGTACAAAACAAACTTTGAGAAAAGTCCCAGGAAATAAAATACGTTCCTGGAGTTGAGACGTTTGAAAGTTAACTGCAACTGTAAACAAAATGTTTTCCCAAACGATAGAGACAACTGTGGCGAATTATATCAAAAACCGTCAGCCAAAGCAGTACGAGATTGCGAAGTAATTGTTTTTGGAAAACTTGAAAGGCCTATTTAGCGGCTTGAGGTGGAACAGAAAATCAAAAGAACGAAGAAATCGTCGAAATTAAATATGAATGTATATTCATTCGGCGAGTAACATGGATGCTGATCAAGCCATAATGAAAAAGAAAATTAAAATTTTAAAAATCAACGGGTCTTTACCTAAATACAAACTATGTTTGGTACTTTCAAATCCAAGGGCTAGAGACCTTGGATATATCAGGTGAGAATCACTATTACTTTTTCTCTTTGGTTCATCTTATAAAATGTTGAACTTACCCATAGCTGTGCCTATGGTCCACAAAATAACCTTTGACAGCAGCTACCTATTCTATATTTTTCAAATAAATTATTATTTATATCAGTCAAGAAAATGTGTGCGTCTTTGAGGTGTGGTCAGGGAATACGGATTTCAAGAGATTCTGGGCAATAACGTAGTACTGAAACTTTATGGATTTCTATGAAAAATGTCTTTTGCCTTAACCACAGATTACATAAGCACATATACCTCATCTCGAACATTGAAATGTCTCCTTCTTTTTTCGTCGGGCTATTTTTGTGTTTGATTTTTGCGGCGCCCCTAGCGGCGTTTAGGTCTTGCCTGCAATCAAAAATAAGTAACTCCATCTAGTGCTAAGTAGCATGCAGTCGGATGCCTAAACGCGGCTAGGTGACGCCACAAAAATCAAACACCAAAAATAGCCTGAAGAAAAAGAAGGGGTTATTCATTTCAATGTTCGAGATGAGGTACTCTACTTACTCTACTTGAGGAGGCCTCAACAGACCCACGAATAAGTAGTTCAATGGAAATCGGAGATGGGCGATTCTAAAAATTATATAAAATTATCTAAACTTCACTGTTGGTGTTACTACGCAGAGACAGGATTGATTTTTCCAAATGACCGCTAGAAGACCATTGAATTTTACAGCGATGTAACTAGTAAAAAGGGTCTAGGGGGACCCCCAGCTGCTGATAAGCGTCCAAACCGTGGAAATGAGGTTGCATGAAGTTGGTCTTCATGTTCGAAGACCGTTGCATGTTACAGCGTTGCGACGTGGCAATCGCGGTCGGCTGCTTTTGCGAGCTCGGGAGCATTTAACATCGAGTGACGAACATTGGTCTTTGGTACTGTTCATCGATGAGTTCCGGTTTAATTTTCATCCGGATTCAAGAAGAACACGCGTTTGGCAAACTATAGGAAGAGTTAGTTGCCTGCAGCACCCTCAAGAGGTCCCCCCATACCAAGGCGGAACAATCACGCTTTGGGCAGAAATTCGTCTTGGCGCACGAACCCAGCTCGTTTGGATCCAAGGCAACATGACTGCACAAAAATACCACGTGGAGGTACTAGAATCTGTTGTTGTCCCTCACAGAATCCAAAATGGGCTAAGAACTTTTACTCAAACACGATAATGCTAATGTCCATACCGCGCGGCCGCTCACCGACAACTCCGCAACAAGAAATTGGCGATTTAATTTTAAGTAACAACCAAAGACATCGATGTGTTGTTAATGTAAGAGGTAGCAGCACTAATTAGGTACTTAAAGTTAGATTTTAAATTTAATAAAAAAAACAGTAAGAAATTATTTTTTGATGACGCGCGGACTGTCAGTGCCCGCTCGTCTCCCGCTGGTCGCCCGCTCGTCGCCCGCTCATCGCCCGCTCATCGCCCGCTCATTGCCCGCTCGTCGTCGCCCGCTCCCGCCCCGCTGCCCGCAGAATTCGAGACCGGGGCCAAGACTACGAAAGAATGCTCTTGTTCTAGCTCTAGCTCTATGTTCGTTTGATGTAAATCGACCTTAAAAGAAAACTCTTACTTATTCAGCGACCGAAGAAAGAGCAACATTCTTTCATAATCTTGAGTGAACGAAAGGAATGCTAGATCATCTGAACGAACATCAACTGCTCTCGCGCACATCGTGCGAGCAGATTATTAAGGTCGATTAGAATATTCTATAAAATCGTATGCGAACGCACTAAGAAAGAACAGCGAAAGAATGCTCTACACTTGTTTACACTAAAATAATTTGAAAGAGTGTTCCTGTTCTAGCTTTATGTTCGTTTGACGTAAATCGACCTTTTCAAGTCTGATTCGACAAAATGTTTTGGCCGAAAATGTTTTAGGAATAGCTTATTATCTACCGTGAAATTGTACCTATAGCAGCTGTGCCTAATATTCTCGTATTATGTACATTAAAAGCAGGCCAAGGCCTCTATTCCGATAAGCGGGTTAGTTTATCACATAGGTACTTAGTTATACAACGACCTTAGTTACAAGTCAACCACAAGTACGAGTATGTACATACAATCAACCACGAAACTTATAAAAAATACGATGGTATTTGAAATATATGCTTTGAGGACAATCAATTAGTATTTTCATTTAAAACAGAAATGTTTTATAATAGATTTTGGTTGTCCTGGAGACTCAAGGGCCCTTTTTACAAAGACACGGCTGACACCACCGCGCACCGGTCGTGCAACAATGGCTTGGTGTACCTTGACCAAGCAAAAAAACACAAGCAAAAAAACACCAGAAAATACACCAATTTTCGGGCTTAGTACCAGTTCACCAAGATAAGACTCCGACAATTTTCACGAAACTTCGTTTATGTCGAATACTTCGATGCCCAGTAAGGCCTAAGAATTGTCAGTTTCAAAATGAACGTCGAAGAGTGGATATATCTTCTGTTATACGTAGCACCTGGTAGCGCAAGTGGTAGCAGAGGGAGTTAGACGCCAAACTGCTCCTTCCATACAAATTAGTTGATGCGATACCAACAATTAATTCGCTTACCGAAGCAAATGAGTTACGCAACTAAGCATATACTACATAAAGTTTCCGACAACTGCATTTGTTGGACCATGGTAGCCTACACCTAGTGAAATATGCCTTATGGCATTATGCCAGTTGTACACATTAAGTACTAAATTATAATAGTTCCGTGAGATAACTAGGTTGAGATATTTGTAGGCATAATGCCACACAAATAGAGCTGTTATACTGTATTGGCATTGTTATATTTGCAGACGATGGTATCTAAAACTCTCACAAAAGACGAAGAAAATAACTGAAGTACCTATGGTTTGTATAAGGCATTAGGTAGCTGCTCGAATAAAAATTCCCAACGCGTCACACTAAGACAGGATCTGGTGTGACTCGTTTAGAACCCACTAAACAATTACCGACACAAAGTGTACCTATTGTTAGCAATTGAGAGAATTGGCAACTTACACAATCGACATACAAACACGTGACAAAACAACTATACTTCATTTATTGAAACGAGCTAATAGGAAGAAAAATAAACACACGTGATTGGTCGTCGAATATAATTTTCTTTCTCGTGATTGACTAGATTTTTAAATCAATTGTCAATTGTCTAATCTAGCCAATACGAGAATAAACAATTATTTTCGACGACCAATAACGTGAGTTCATTATTTTCCTATTAGCTCGCTTAGCGGGTTATTAATTAACAACATTTAAACCGCCCACAAGAACGATGGGCCGATGAAATAAACAAAGTATCGGGGGCGCACTGGATCGAAAAAGCTTAGAAAAGAGATGCATGGAAAAGTATGGAGGAGGCCTTTAGGCCCCGGTCTCGAATTCTGCGGGCAGCGGGGCGGGAGCGGGCGACGAGCGGGCAATGAGCGGGCAATGAGCGGGCGACGAGCGGGCGACCAGCGGGAGACGAGCGGGCACTGACAGTCCGCGCGTCATAATTGTGTAGTGTTGTGCGGATAGTTATACCAAATCTCATTTTCTATTCCTGGTTCGATGTTTTTGATAAAGTACCTAAGTACTTAGAAATGTTAATATTATTACTATTATGACTATTAAAAAGAGATAAATTAAAAAGAGATCGAAACTAAAACCATTTTAATTACAACAATTTTGATTTACGTTTTTCATTTGTATGTTTTTCGTGTGAACAATTTGTTTGGTTCATTAAGTATTCACGTACAGATGAACAATAACTCTCACATTTAAACAAAAATAAAAAAATAAATTGTATGGATTCAATTCAGTCTCGCTCGATCCCCTGAACCATGAATAGGTACAACACTACACCGCGTAATCTGTCCGTCTTGCCAACTGTACCATCATCTTAGTAGCTATATCTTTTGCAAAAAGTTTCCAGATAACCATATCAATCATCATCATCATCATCATCATCACGTCTAGATTTGTTGCATAAGTACTTGTGGTCGGTTATATATTAGGTATATTTATAAGTATTAACGGGACTTAATCGCGTATTGAAATCATATTATTTACCTCGACGTTTCGGTGGCGTTACAGTCACCGTGGTCACGAGTAGACTGAAGGCCGGCACCCGCTCGCATCTTCAACTGACGAGGTTTTTGTCTACCCTCAATCAGTCAACACAAAACTACTACTAGGGTTGCGACACACCACACTCACAATGTCCGGCGAAATGTTAGACGACTTTTTTCGATGCGAACACATTTTTATGACTGGATCCCACGTCCAAAAAAAAAATATAAGAATATGTTTCCAAGTCGCGATAGTTTAAATAGTATTTTATATATTAGGTACTTATGTAAAAAGTGTTTATTTGTTTTGTATTTGTTTTTGCTTAATAGTTGACTTTAAATATATGTATTTTTTTGAGATTGTTTTGAAATTTTTTGACATGAATGTTTTTAATAATAAATTAGGTACTTAATAGATACGTAGCTAAATTGATATAAAGTATTTTAACAATATATTATTTGCATGTTATGAAATTATGACAAATACCTGAATATGTATTATGAACTATTTAATGAAATTTTAACACCTGTATGTAAATTACCATATTCAAAGCAAATAAATTATTTAGATTTAGATTTTGATTTAGAAATAGTTTAAATCAAAATATAAAAAATCATTGACGTCTTTTTTCAAAATAATTTGCTTGAATGCTTGATTTAGTGGAAAGTTGCTAGAAAAATTGATCAATCGTCTAGCTACAATTTTATTGAAATAGTTGCTGATGGGGGTATAAAAATTGCTAGAACTAGCTATGAAGTTTCATAGTTGGCAATGGTGACTGTCAGTGCCCGCTCCTTGCCCGCTCGTTACCCGCTCGTTACCCGCGCCGCCGCCGCCCCGCTGCCCGCAGAATTCGAGACCGGGCACTTACCCGAAAGGGGCCTTAACCGAATAGTAATTTAGAGTTAGTAAGTTATTTGAAAAACAATCATGTTATTTTAAATTTTTAAGCTAAGGAAATATAAGGCTTTTTATTTTATTTATTTATTTAAACCAGAAGAGGATGAATACAGAATGACAAGACACAACATAATAACATAACAGCTTTATAAGAAACATCGTAGAAGGAATATACCTAGAAGGAAGACGAGGAAATTAATTACATGGGGTAGATTAAAGAGAAGGTCGCTGTCAAGTCGTATAAAAAACTAAAAGAGATGGCATTGGAAATAAGTTAATAGAGGAAATTGCATCATTATACAGACCAGAACCTAAGCTCTTAAGGTTTGTAATATTTACATAACGACTCTTTTGAGCTTTATGAAATCAATATGTTGCTGAGGTTCGAACCAACTTCCTTCGTATTGAAAGTCTGGGACCTGGGTGTTATCCCACTTACAAATTGGCGTACGGAGTCAAACAAGCGCTTCGTACTCGTACACACAGCACACTCACACTACCTGTACGGAATACCTCATAGGTGCCTTAGTACCTACCTACCGACTGATAGCTAGCATTGCGAACCTAGATTACACAGATAACCAATGATCTGTAAGTTTAACTCCTTAAGGTTCAAGACGACGACGAGTGCGTGCTATCAGTAGATTGTCAGCTAAATTAAATTGGATATGATTGGAATGCTCCAGATTTGACGGGTGGTCTATCGACTGTTCTGATGGTAACTAAGAACTTTATATAGATGATATTCATCTGGTAAGTAGGGCGTAGTGCATTGTCCGGTAACCTATGCTGAAATAAAAATTTCGAACTAAGTGGATTGTACATTGTTTTAGAGCTATAAGTAGGTAGTTATAGTACGTTATTGGTTTCAGGAATTATTATGTTTTATAAACCATTTGAAAAAAGCGCTGATATTTCCAGATTAGTTAGATCTGTTTCTAAAACTTTTGGCGCATAGTCATCACATATTTATTTATTTTGACATTTTATCAACCAAAGTCTCCAAAAATCCAAATAGAATCAGAGGTGCCTCACCTCGAACATTGATATCACTTCTATTTTTCTTCGGGCTATAAGTTGGTCTTTGATTTTTGCGGCGTTACATAGCGGCGTTTAGGCATCCGACTGCATGATACTTAGCACTATGGAGTTACTTATTTTTGATTGCAAGCAAGACCTAAACGCCGCTAGGGACGCAGTAAAAATCAAACACCAAAAAATAGCCCGAAGAAAAATAGGAGTGATTTCAATGTTCGAGATGAGGTATCTGTACTTATGTAATCTGTGATAGAACTAAACTTTACCAAGAATAAAATGTAATAGTTTTGTTTTGTATGCTTAGTTTATGAATAGCAGCGAAGTTGCACTAGCCACCAAACTCTATTTTTTTTCCAAAGTAAATAATAATAATAATAAGATAACTTATTATTATTATTTACTTTGGAAAAAAAGCACAGATTTTGTTTTTTGTTTTGTTTTTTTTTTTCTTGGTTCTTTTCATTTTTATTTTTAGTTTTAATTAATCTCTCTTTTTATACTTACCTACTCTGTGCTGTAATGTGTGTCAATAAAGTTGTTTACTTACTTACTTACTAACTTAGGTAGCGAGCGGCGCTACTTTGAGACGAATGTACAAAGTACAAAGGTAATTAATATCAAGAAGAGAAAATCGTTAATGATGTTTTTATTATAGCTAATCTCTGAAACTAATACTCCACCGATTACAATTCTTTCACTGATGTATGGAATGGATTTTCCAAATGAACATGGGCTATATATTCCGGAAAAAAACCCCAGGTTTAATAAGTACACCCGTGCAGTGCATGCAACCCATACTTAGGTTTTTTCTAAATCGAGCACGCACGTGACCTTTTGTAACTGTGCTAGGTTACAAACATCCCCCTGGTGGATCACAACAAGGGGTATCAAACCGGAATAAATCAACTTAACGACCGGTACAATTATTTATGTATATAACTATCTGAGTAGGTATGATAAGGTTCGACGCCGAACGCAACAGTGAAATTGGGTCAAGATGGTTTTAGAATCAATACTAGGCGTTGTTCGCGGCTTGTCACGCAATTTTAGACTCTATGCCTCAGGCCTGCTCTTACAAAATCTTTCTTAGATGGTATTTCATTGAGATCACTATAATTATAGTTCGAAAAAGGAACTGAAAAACTCCTAAACATATATAATAAATAACTAGGCGCATAAAGTTGTTAGAACAATTTCAAAATTTCAAAATACAACTGTTTTCAATACCTAGTCGATAAGGAAAAGAAAAAAAATGCTATAAATTGGATGTACAAATCTTATTTCGCTATATTATTCTTGCAGGTACCTATCCCTAAAAAAAGTCAGTGTCAGGAATGCCTTCTGAAATGCATCACTGAAACTCGAACTAGGTTGTAAATAATAGAAAAAATGGATATCGATTCTTATACATTTTGTAGTGGTGAGCTAATGTAAATTGAGAGGCTGTTTTTTTCTGTCAACATTATACGAAAATCAAGAGACAAAATATATAGGTACAGTAAGTTAGATCCTTTATAGTAGGTAAGCAAATGCTCCTCTCTCCCTCCACATTATTTGAATCGATTATATAATAGTCAATTATAGTCATTTATTTGTAAACACCTTTACACGTCATATATAAATCGGTAAAGTTGTTTTGGAAGTGTGCTTCAAACAAACACCGTGAAATGGTATTTTTAAGATACTAGGTATATATATATATTTAGGTAAACTAAATAAAATTTAAATAGAATAAAAGAAAACGAGGTGAGACCATCAAGAAGATGGGTCGATGACATACAGGACACAGCAGGTGGCACATCTCGAGATGGGAACAATGGTCACAATTGGAGGAGGCCTTTGTCCAAGGAGGCACGCAGGCAGAAATAACTAGTGCTTAGGATATAGTTATTATTTTTTAGTTTAAAACATTGTAAACTGTCTGAATAAAATGCTTATTTATTATTTAATGAAATAATTAAATATCCTTGGAAAGAGCACCCAGCGTCATCTAGTCCCAAGCTAAGCAATTTAACATATTGTGTGAAAGAGGATATGAATGTGAGAGGAGTGAATACGGAGTTGACGAATGATAGAGATGAATGGAAGAAGAAAACATGTTGTGCCGACCCTACCTAGCGTGGGATAAGGGCAGGGGAATGATGATGATGATGATAACATTTTATCATAATTATCATTATAAGATAAAATGATGACACTATACTCGTAGAATCACTATGAGGCATCACATCACACACGGTAGGTAAATAAAATATATTTTTATATTACAGTAACATTGTATAAAAAAATCTATGTTATCAGTCATTTAATTTTGATTACCATACCCTACACAAGCAAAATTACTTAGCTTGGACGTTGGGTGTAAAATGGACATTCTTTCAAGGATATTAGAGCATCTTGCTCATTCAATTCTTTAGTTAGAAACCATAGTGACGTCGACCTATTTAATACAAGTACAGGTAAACTCAAACGTTTACTTTGTGACAATTACTTTGAGGCAGCGAGTGAGGGCTGATATTTAATATAATATACATATTTAGATTAAGATTATTTTCTTTAAACGTGTGTGAAAACTTTTAAATTAAGTACCTACTTTATGCTAAACCTATTTTTTTTGTCGTCTACTGTTTGTTTTTGTTTTTACTATACTAACTACTATTTGTGGGAACTAGTAATTAGCCTTCGCGTTTTATGTAGTCCTGACTACATAATACCTATTCTACTGTTTATTTTAATACCTATTTTCTTGAGATGTTGTGTACAAAGGAATTAAAAAAATATGTTGTTCAGTAGCCACTGAAACAGAACAATATTTTTTTTTGAAAAGCTCTCATTTGGTGCATCCCCATGGCATCTTCATCGTCTGTGAATCTCTTTACGGGAAAGCATCATGTCCAGTAGTGTCAAACAAATACGAGTAGTTGTTATTGCAGTGCAGGTATTTAATCTAAATATTTTCTTAATTCAAACTTGATTTTTTTTAGTTAGATAGAAAGAGATTACAAATTATTTATTTACACACAACTAACTACAACATTACAGATAGCTTCCAATTCGTTATAGTTATTAAATAAAAGAACACATAAAGAAAAACACAAAAATATAAGTAACAATAAAAATCCAAAATATAAAAACAGAAGTACCTATAAATTTAGTAAAATTAAATAACAATGCTTACAATTAGGTATTTAGGCTTAACTATTTCAACAACACGGACATAATATTTACAACTTTTCACAAAAACTAGACACGTTCGCTCTATCTCCTTCCAGCCATCCGCAAACACATCTAACTGAGGATGTGCGACCAGGAGCTCGTTGAGTTTGCGATGCGCACGAGAAATAGGGGACTTTTCGCAGTATAACGTACGCACTCTTAATGGTTCAAACAGGCGCACTAGCCCAGGTCGGAATCTGTTACGATGCTCTGGGACACAGAGCCGACTAGCCTCAGCTAAAAGTATAGGACAATCCGTATGACCTCTCAAAAGATGACATAAAAATTGAATGACTCTTGAGGCGTCTTGTTTCCTAGGAGTTAAAATCTAATGTACCTTGAAGAAATTTTGTTGGGTACATGAATGGGTAGTACCTACCCGTACATTTTTTATAAAGAAACCTCAGGAACCTCTTCTGAACCTTTTCCAGCATCTGTGAATAAGTGGTTTGGTAAGGATTCCAGACACAAGCACTGAGACCAGATAACCCTGAGATGGTCGTAAAGGATCTGAGCAGTATCTTCTGAGTTTGCGTGTGCAGGAAATTGTTCTACATATTTACAATCAAAATCATGTACACAGTACACACTTAGCCTGTGTTGTGAGTGTAGGGCAATCGTAGTTTAGCGTAGATATGAATAAAGAGTAAAGAGTTGGTTTGGTGCCTACCTACGTTGTGCCGAGCCTTGAAGGTCGGCTTGTACTTCCTGGCTTCCGTATGTTATGCCAAGCTAATCTACGATGAAGGCCGAAACAATAATTGGATTGGGGCTATTAGAAACTGTTGTTGCAAAACTATTCGGGTTACGTTCTATCTTTTAGGAATAAATAAATAAATATCCTTGGACATTCCACACAGCGTCATCTAGTCCAAAGTCCCTTTTTGATTTTTAACTTTTGCGTGATGATCACATCATACTGTTGTACTATATATAGATGACGCCAATATTATGGCTACACTTCCACCAAAAAAGATGAGCTCTGCGAAGATATGAGTCGAAACTTTGAAAAGATGTGGGCTTTTAAAACAGTGATGTGAGAAAAGTTTTAGCCATGTGAAGATGCGTAGAGGTGCTTTAAGGTAAGCGTCGACTTTTCGTGTCATACTTCCTAGCGGAACCATGTCGGAACCTAGGTATGAGAGTATATAGGAAAAATTGTATATAAATTGTACTAAATTGTAGTACAATAAAAAAAATTGTACATGCTATAGTTTCTGAGTTATCAACACACGATTTGGTTCTGCCAGAACAGACTTCCCCTGGCAGAACCAAGGTTGAAATCGGTGTTTTTTCGTGAAGTTTTCTCATGGAAAATTTAGTACTGAAATTGTACATAAATAATATATTACGAAAACAGCGTACACTTTATTTACCAAGGAGTTATAACAAAATCAATAAAAATAATCGCAGCGCACCTTATAGAAAGGTCTGAGCAAAGTTTTCTAAAATCTAAAATCAGCATTATTTCAAGAAGTTTTCTCATAGAAAATTTAGTACGAAAATTGAATATAAATGTTACGTTAAGCATACAACATACATGTTCATGTGTGGATAACTACATTTAAAAAACATCATTTTGTACCTGATCGAAATTAATAGCAAACACAACTCTAAATTTACCAAACTGTTTGCTAGTTTGTTTTCTAAAGGCACTATTTTGGTTACTTACAGATGCTTGCAAGGCTTTTAGTTAGGTTCAAAATTGAACTATTATACAAGGATCTTGATAAGGAAGATGGTTACAACTTGAACGTTGCCGTAGCGAATGTTCGACAAACCAACAACTTGTGATTGCACATTAGACAATACATGTAGGTAATTATAGTCATTCTATTACACACAGATTTTGATTAACAACTCTATGAATTTAGAGTCAAACCTTAGGCTCTAAACCTATTTTATATTTAGTATGTCATGTTGTTTTGATCCTGTCATGGCACTACTTTTAATGACAAATGTGTTGCCCGCGGTTATTTCAAACATTGTCAAAAATAATTTTACATTAATTTACTTATAATTATTTCTATAAAACATACTTGCTAGTATTTGTAAGAGCATACGTTTTTACGAGGGTGTTTCGACTTAAAACATTTTGGTATTTTGTTCGTTGTGAAGTGGTAGTTTCAAGACATTGGTTCAAGAAAACTATTTAGTAAGTTGAATCCTTTTTCCATTAAAACGTCGTTAGATTTGTCAAAAAGAGTTAGGAGTTAGGAACACCAACAAAATTACTGTCTAACCTTTTATTACTGTCTACATGCAACCTCCGCCATACTTCTGCTGTATAACTACAATAAATAAATAAAGAATGTGATAGACAGAGTGACAATTACAATAATTTTATTATCAAGTAATTTCATATAATCAAGAAGCTAGAAATATTTTTAATTCGCTTTAAAGTAAAATCAATGAGGTATTAAAATGAAACGAGGAAAAAAACCGTTAGTAAGTTTGGACGAGCAGAAATGTGTTTTTCTTAAATTTCAGGAGCACTTTAAAAACATATAAGAGTTGCCAGCTTCAACAAGTACAATTTATAAAGACTTGAGCAATTTATTATGTGCTCGCATGTCTGCAAATGGGGCGCATAGATTTTTTTTTTCGATCCTAAAGTCGAAGAAGTAAGCCATATTAACATAGAGACAGAGACACAGTCTGAATATAATTTAATTGATATCAATAGTAATAATGGTGACACTGAAAGTTCTGAGAGTGACAATGAAAGCATTGTTACTTTTGACTTGAATTTAGGAGAATGGGAAACCATAAAACATCTGAAAACATACTGTGAACACAGAACAGATACTTTAGTAAAATACCGAAACAAAAAACGATTAATTAATTAATTAATTAAGCGTCTACAATTTAATTGTTAAACATACATGAAACGAATATGTGTTTGATGGCAGTGCGTTTTTTTGAACATCTCAATGTTACTAATAAAATAATTTACAACCTATAATTTTTTTTTATTCATAAAGTCATAGAAACCGTTTAAGTCGTTGACTTGGGTTAGGTATAATTTACAATAACTTCTGAAATGCTTTTAGGGTTAAATTTTTTTAATCAGCCTCTTTAGCTACAACTAGGCATCTCAGAGTTCGTATCGTATTCTAGTGCAGGTGGTCGGACAGAGAGGGCATGAGAGCAGGTGCTCCAGGCCTAGAATACGAGTAACACATAGGAAACACTTTTTATCTGGATAGATACCTCGCAATCGAAGCCGCTGGAACATACATGTATTTCATTATATTTTGTGAGGTGTGGCATGATCTGATCAGTAGTCCCTCAAGAACTCACTAGGTGCTGCAGATATTGCTGGGATGACTATAATTACCTACATGTATTGTCTAATGTGCAAGATTCACAAGTTATTGGTTTGTCTAACATTCGCTACGGCAACGTTCAAGTTGTAACCATCTTCCATATCAAGATCCTTGTATAATAGTTCAATTTTGAACCTAACTAAAAGCCTTGCAAGCCTCTGTACGTAACCAAAATAGTGCCTTTAGAAAACAAACTAGCAAACAGTTTGGTTTTAGAGTTGTGTTTGCTATTAATTTCGATCAGGTACAAAATGATGTATTTTAAATGTAGTTATCCACACATGAACATGTATGCTGTTTGCTTAACGTAACATTTATATACAATTTTCGTACTAAATTTTCCATGAGAAAACCTCTTGAAATAATGCTGATTTTAGATTTTAGAAAACTTTGCTCAGACCTTTCTATAAGGTGCGCTGCGATTATTTTTATGGATTTTGTTATAACTCCTTGGTAAATAAAGTGTACGCTGTTTTCGTAACATATTATTTATGTACTATTTCAGTACTTAATTTTCCATGAGAAAACTTCGCGAAAAACACCGATTTCAACCTTGGTTCTGCCAGGGGAAGTCTGTTCTGGCAGAACCAAATCGTGTGTTGATAACTCAGAAACTATAGCATGTACAATTTTTATAATTGCACTACAATTTAGTACAATTTATATAAAAATTTTCCTATATACTCTCATACCTAGGTTCCGACATGGTTCCGCTGGGAAGTATGACACGACTTTTCGGCATCGTAGGCACGGAGCGATCCGTACGATGCGGATTGATGAACGCTCTTCGTGTGTTCTATACAAGGAATATCCGTTTAATGCGATGCGTCCGTTGCGTAGGTACTAATTACAATACCTACTGCGTAGCTTTTTTTATAAATTGTATTTCATCAGTTTGATAACGCGACCTAACGAATTTCGCACTAGGTACACCGTTCTCGCAGCACACATTCATAGTAGACGTTAAAATACCTTGTTTTGTATGTACCTAGGTACCTATATAAAAATCAATCCGCTAAGCCGTTTCCAGGATGATGTGATTCCTTTAGTTTAATCTCTACTGCATAATGTTTAGTGGAAACGTTACGTTACTCATCAAAAGATGAGATACCTAAGTGTTATTAAAAGTATCTCAAAGTACCAAAAAGTATATTTTTTTACAAAAGTCCTTGTCTAATCGCAGGACTTTTGTTTTGGTTTTTTTAGTTGATTAGATTTTCTTTATGTTGTAAGTATCGTAATCTGTTAAAAATAGTCGAATGGTACCCTAGAGAAGGGAAAAGATAAAAAAGAAGACCCTTCCGCAGATGAGAAGATGAAACTGGGGGAGGCCTATGCTGAAGAGCAAAGTGATCATGATTAAAGGTGTCATTGTAAAATTAATTGTGTAAAACTAGATTTAAGTGAGATTGCTTAATAAAAGGCTATTGAAATTGAAAACACGATTTACGAGGAGAGTATGACGAAGGCTGAAGTCTCAGCACAAAGAGATGGCACCGCGCCACAGCTTGCTGAATAGTTAATGTAGTGGATCGATGACCTAGTTTCGTAAGGCCGCGGAGCTCGAATTTGGTCGATTTCGGGCACACGTGGAGGCCGTGGTTAGAACAAGGGACTCTGGAACATAGCCTTTGAGGTATTGAGACGTTTTCTTAATGTATTATGTAGGATAAGTACATAAAAACGTAAAAATACATACGTAAAAATACATAATAGGTAAGTACGTACCTACCTAAGTAAGTATTTTGTGATACTTAAGTAGTACGAATATATGACAGGTATTGTAAATTCTAAAGTAATGTGAATTAATACCTGGACTAGGTAGCTTTGTTTTTGTAAATTAGGTACCTATAGTGGGATAGGTACCTTACCTACCCATCATCATTCCAGTCCAGAGCATGTTTATAATTTTCTGGACCAAATCGTTGCTTTCAAAGAGCCGAGCGAGAGACATGCCTGGTAGAGGTAGGTTTACTTACTAGGTACCTACGTGGGATTATTCCCATCTGATCATATTTGATGTGATCCGTTTGTGGTTGCATCTGTCTGATCAGACCTCCTTATTAATTTATATTCAACGTAAGTAGTAAATATTGTTCATATTTAACCCATTTAGCTAGAATAGGTACCTGTTAGTGTACCTATACTTACCTACCTAACCACGTTTATCAGCCAGATAGTGAGTCACTTACTACCAGAGACATCTAGATGAGTTTGTTCGAAAAGTTAGAGGTTTGCACATAGGTAGATAGATGGCGGTGAAGACGATTGACTCTACTTTTCTGACAGTCGCATAGATGGAGCTACTAGTGCTATCCCACAGACACAAATAAAACCGGCCTATATAGGTACCCGTTCAATGAAAGTTTTCGCAGTTTAGATTGTTTGTTAAGCAAAGTATTTACTTACTTACTTACTCGTACCTACTTAAAAGTAGATTTTAAAACTTCAATGATGTTAATGTTTTTACATTATTTGAGCTACCTATGTCGTAAAAACTATCTTTGAATGGCTCTATATAATATTATGCAAATGGTTAGGTAGGCACCTATGGTAGTAGGTTAGGTACCTACTGATAGGCGGGTTCCTACAGTTGAGGCTTGACAACATTTCGACCGGGTCCCACACCAATCGTGGGTGTTTGCTAAAAAACAATATAAATAAAATCGACTTATGCCAGTTATGTGGTTATGCCCAACACAGCGAGTAGATGAAGCGAAGCGGTAGACCGAAAAGAAAATGGCACGACGTGATGCCAGCCAGCCCAAAATCGTGAGGTAAAAGGAAAGGGAGCAATTACTTATAGTGGCGCAGGAGGTAAAGAAAAGCCTGAGATGTTAGGATTTTAGGTAGGTACAGGTATGATCTATGATATATTTTATTTTTTATTTTTTTTTAAATCGCAAACCATAGACTAAGCTTAAAGAGCCGCGCGCATTCGCGCCTGCGCGCTAAACTAGGGTTTAAATAGGTATCATTTCACAAATACCTAAGTAACGCTGAATTGAGAGTTAAAGTGTATGAAGTTGTGTACCTATTCACCGTAAAATTCAAATAATGGATCTTGAGGAGTGTAGAAGAGAAAGCGAAGAACCTGAAATGGAATTAGATGACTTCGAGATTCGATTGATCAGAAAGTTCTTGGGACAAAACCCACGAGTAATCTATAAGAAAAAATGGACGAAGTTCATTGTAAACATTTTGATGAACGTAAGTGCAGCAACTAGTGGAACGATACACAAAGCAAGGTTACCTTTTCCAACTGTGGGTCTTTTATTAGTGTGTAACTATAGGCGTCTGCTGTTATTCATTTCTTAAGAGGTATGATGACCGACTGAGTGAGTAGGGTCGACGCCTTGGAGCTTAACTTTATGGTAAACCTAAGCCACCTGTAAGTAATTAACATTATTATATAGAGGTGAATTGAGGGGAGGGTTCGACTGTCAAGTTGAATAGTAGGTAAAATATTACCTATGTTGTCTGTCTTCTTTCGACTAATGGTACTCTTTTATATTTCGCAGAGAGTACACAGACCCATCTCGCCGGGCTCCGAGCTGAACCACCTGACGGTTTTGGACATCAGCAGCACGGCACAGACTCATATTCCGGCGGCCATTGGTAAGTAAAGTAAAGCTAACAACCCACCACCAAAACAAAGTAGAATCTACTTAGGTGAATAAATTTTCTTCGATTTTTTACTAGCGATAAATATAGCCTTTTTCCGTTAAAATAAACGTACTGAGGGTCAGGGATTATGTATAGCTTCATGTGTCAGTCAAATAGTTTTTAATTGCTCTAAGTACTTATTTGTTTTGCGTTTATACATTACAGACATTCAAACATGCAAATTTTCTATTTAGAATCTAATTTTCTTTCGAGTGAGCGCAGATCCTAGTGGAAAGTTGAGCGATATTGCGTTGTATGAGCCTACGCGCGCTAGGCAGCCTGGCTGCTGCACTGTAGCCAGTAAAACAGATAAACAGATAGACAGAGATATTTATTTTATTTATATAATTGGTGAAGCCCACGCACTAGGCACTCGTGGCTGCGGCAACCAATACAACACGCCAGCTTGCACGGCAGTCAGAGCTTGTGTAGGCAAATGTATGTGACTGGGCTGCCGTCAGCCTCCTCACTAGTACTAGTGATACAAAGAACTAAATTACGCTCAAAGGATGGACCTCAAAGTCATCGATTGACTTCTCGCTTAGCTGCTAAAACTGTATTACCTACGCAAATACTCTGGTTTTCGCATCCTGTTGCCTAATGCGCGAAGAGCTTATAACAAACTGTTTACCAAACTTGATAGGCTTATCAGGTAGAGCGGTAGAGCTAAGTAAATTAACGGCTACCCTAAGCTTAATACATGGGGCACACTGAAAGTTTTGCACTTCTAGCTAATCGGAACTATTTGAATATTGAATCTTATATTTTTTGAAACGTTGCAATCTTCCTATTCATACAAAAAAAGATTTGGCGGGAAATCATTTTGTCAATTGTTTTTTATCACACATCAAAGTTCTACGTACGCAACGAAAATGGAATTAAGTCGGAACGATTTTAAAGCGATGATTTTTCATGATTTAAAAAGTTCTCTCTCTCCACAAGACTTTGTTGCGCGTCTTTAAAATGCTTTTGGGAAAGAAGCACCATGTTTGAGCACCGTAAGGCAATGGTTTGCTGAATGTGAGAGAGGTCGAGTTTCTTTACATGACGAATTTCGTGAAAGGCGGCCTTTAACTGCCGTCTACGAAAATAATGTGGATATTGTTAAGCGGCTAATTAAAGGAAAGCCGCGGATTACATATGAGACAATTCGAGGACTATTGGGGATTGGTATGAGACAAATTAAAAAAAAAATTACCCGAAGAATTGAGATTTTGGAAATTTTGTTGTCGTTGGATCCCTCATGAACTGACAGCGGAGCAGAAGCGGGCTCGCGTGGAATGGTGCTCTGCTCACAGATGCTATTGAAGTACGACCACGGACATTCTAATGCTGTTTATGACATTGTAACAGGAGACGAAACGTGGATTTATTGTTTGGAACCCGAAAAAAAAACACGAGTCTTGTGAATGGGTGTTTGAAAATGAGAACCGGCCAACAAAAGTAAAGCAGACGAAAAGCGTTAGTTTAAAGTTGATCGTGTTTTTTTTTGTCAGCTACGGGTTCTATCTGTACAATTCCACTTGAAGATCAAAAGAATGTTCATTCCGAGTGGTATTCTACTATTTGTTTACCCAATATGTTAAAAAGATTCGCGAAAGACGATCAAAAAGCCGCATTCTCCTCCATCATGACAACGCTTCTTCACTCACGGCCAACAAAACAAAGTCATTTTTAGCTTTCGAAATGTACAACTCGTCATCCACCCTGCGCATAGCTTCGAGCTAGCACCCTGTGGTTTCTGTATTTTCTTCTTCTTTCCAAAATTCAAGATTTGATGAGAGGTTTCAATTTTAGCAACTCCGAAGAGGCAGTGATAGCTATCAATCAGCTCGTAGAAAACATGCCTTCAGATCTGTGGTCCTCCTGTTTTAAATAATGGTTCGACCGCATGAAAAAATGTACAATATTTTGAAAAGTAATAAACATAATATTTTGGTTATATTATAACATGTTGTTTTTTAAAGTTACGCAAAACTTATAGTGTGGCCTACGTATAAAGGGGTTGTAATGATATTAGGTTTTTATTTTTATTCTAGGAGGTATAGTTTATGAAATACGACGATTTATGTAAAATCAAGAAACCCCTGTAACCTGAGCTCTCAAAGGATGAGTTTGGATGTCTTCGTAGTTCAGGTTAGACTGGGGGTGGAGAGCTAGATAGCGCTATCATTGCAACTTTCAGTAATTTAGAAAAGATATACCGTTTTGCATGCATGACTTTTTTCCATGAGAGCTAGTGCAGTAGACATAAACCAGGTAGTAAAGTAATGCACTTAGATCATAGTGGTTACCAGCAGTAGGTAAAAATGTAAGCTACCAAACAAAACGGTGCGCGTGCCCTACAGCTACCTAGTAGTTCACTACTAGTTGTAAATTATAGTACCATAGCTGCATACAAAATATGCCAAAAGGCTACCGTTAGAAAACAGACAGACAAGTCTGTTGCCGCCTAATCGACACATTCTAGGACACCAGTAGTTATTATAATGTGGGTATAGGTGCAATAAATGCATTGACTTTAAATTTCTTAAAATAGTTATAAAATTTAAATTTCTTAAATTTCAAGTTTAGTGTGAATAATGAACCTGAACCCACAAAAATGTTGGAAGATACGAACTTAGAAAACTTACATTTTACCACCCGTAATAGTCTATACTGTAATTTAGAAAGACACTATATCTACTACATGTTATAGACACGAAGACACACACTAAGATTCTGTAGTCAAAAACAATAATGTATTATGTACTATTTCAGGCTCTGCACTCAGACTTCAGGAGTTGAATGTCTCACACAATAGGCTCGGAAAAGAAGAAAACGCTGATGGTCACTGGGATTGGCTTTTTGGACCAAAGGTGAGAAAAAAAGAAGATATTTCAAAGATTAAATAATCATTCACAAGTTCAATTAAACATAAGTACATGCATGAAATACTTGGGTACATGTTTTGCAATATGCATTGGCTCTGAAAATATTTAATACAAGTGTTAGGGCGAGCGAGTCTCTAGAGATGACTCATACGGTCTATGCCATGTTGTGACTTGAGACCGAATGCAGCTAGAATAGGCAGGTTTTGAGAAATCAAACAATGTTTGTAAGTCCACATTGCACTGAAACACGAATAACATTTATTTTTCAGATAGTGAAGTCTCTTGAAATTTTGGATTTGAGTCTGAACGAGCTAGTAGAGCTGCCGGAATGCATGTGGAAGTTGCGCAGACTCACAAAGCTGGCACTCGAAGGAAACCGTTTGGTTACCCTGCCGCGTAAGCTGAACTCGTCGATGACTCTGCAGTAAGTTGATTCTTTGTAGCTATAGCTACAGATACCTATCTGGCAAGCGTCTGCTGCTTCCAGAGGAAAAAATAATAAACATTATGAATATACCTACTAAATAAAGAATATAAGTCCGTTATTCATAATGGACTAGTAAGCTAACCTACAATATTGCTACAGAAATGCTTAAAACCCTTTTTAATTTGCATAATCTTTATGAATAACGGGGTTTTATATAGGTACTATAACTTTTTATAAGCCTGTGCTGTCCCAGTGCTGAGCAAAGCTACTTTCTTTTCCCTCGTTCGCTTTTGAGTCACACACACTGCCTGCCAATTTTTTTGATGAGAATCCCGCGGTTTTTGACATTTAGTACCTAATGAACAAGTTTGTGAAACTAAATTTTGAAAAACCCCGTTAGTTACGTGTATTATTTCGGCTTTCGCCAAATCGTTTTTCCTTGCATTCATCAGGAACACAACTGTGGTAAGCTTCATTTAAAATCAGTACTTTTGGGCAATGAGTGTGTGTGATGGAGCCCTTGGTTTCATGTCACACCGCCATACAGTCGTGTTCTTAAATAAAGCCTCCTGCCCAACTTTAGTTTTTGTGTTCGGTTATTAAACAAACACACACAATCGTGCAAAATGTTTTAATTGTATTGCTTTGCGGTTGTTTGATTATTATTTTATATTAGACTGCTGTTGCGATGAACAAATTGTTTCTTAGCACAGATAAAATAATACTAAGTTTATTATTTTATCTGTGGTTCAGGTTAACAGTGAGAATATTGAAGTTGCCAAAACTCACAAAAAAGCTAGTAGTCAGGTAGTGGTTGACCTTCGGATTTTAAATTAAAATTAAGTAGGTAGGTACCTACGTTTCATACAATATATTATTAAACCTTAGTGTAAAGTTACAAACTTTTTTAATGAATAAATAAATTTAATTAAGTAGGTACCTACTCATATTAATTTATTACTTACTTTTTTTATTACTTTTCTAGCGTCAGCGATTTCGGCTTAGCGTGATTTTGTGGAAGTCAACTTTATTGAAAATACAGTATTTTACGGTCAGCTTTCTATTGTTTCAGGTACTTATCGGTGCAAAACAACGACTTAATTCAATTGCCCGATAATGTGTTTAGATGCCCCCTTGAGTATTTTGACATAGCAGGCAATCCAGAATTGCACCAAAATATTCTTCGCGATTTGATCCAACCAGATTTTAGCATCTATCCAATCTGGCACTATAGTACGCAACCTCGGAGTTTGTTTGACATATCAGATCGAAGCATATTCAATAATAAAATAGATTATTCTGGTTTACCAGAAAGTCTAGTGGACCAATTAGATGAAGCAGTGAGGTGTTATTGCGGGTTTCATGCGAGAGATGAATCTCAGTATCAAGTTCTAGACTGTTTACTTTACTGGCGCAGTTTCCCAGTCAACATACGCAGCAATCGCAAACGATACACATTGTATGTGGAGTGCGCCATCTGCTCTATAGAATGTCGGAGCAGACTGTCTTGGCGTGTTAATGAGCAATACCGTCAGATTTGGTATCAGCCTCCAACTCGCCTGACGTAAGATATTAATGTTAATAGGTACCGCCAATTTGAAAAAATTGGGAAGAAAAAAATTGGAATTACAATCAGAAGAATTAGTTTCAACATGGCCAAATATATTTTGAATGGTGGTCAAAGTTGACATATCTATTAATAAATGTAAGGAAATAGCCAATCAACAAGAAAGGATTATTTACATAGTCTATGTGGTGAAAAATAATGGTTAAGTCTTCAACGTCCTTCAAGGGACTTAAGATTATACGATCACTTCAACGTAGCAAATATCAAAGAACGGAAGGACACTAAATGGTCGATGTACCTTCTGCAGTAGAAGTATCTAGGTATCAACTGAAGAGATTTGCTCCTACTTTAGCTGTTTGAGCGCAAACAAGCGAACGTAGCGAGCTCTGAACAGACCTCGTTATGTCATCTACACTCCGCAGAAATTGCTCAAACCCGTCCCGAAAGTCCATCCAGATCACAGTGCCCTCTTATTTGTGTGCTTCTATAGGTAAGTAAATTATATAGGTGAACCCGCCTTATTCAAAAAAATATATACCTATATAAGTCCTCAAAATAAAAGTCACCTTGTACCCTATGATATTACCTAGCGACTTTGTAAATTAATGCACAAAGAATAATGCACCTTTATTTCGTACTATTTCAGACTCCGATTTCGAAAAATGAATACCTTTCTGTAAAAATGGGCTGCAAGAATTGGAAAGACTGATGATCAGCGGCAGTTGCTATTTAGTCCACAGGTCAGTTCAAGCAATGAGTTAGGGACGTAGGTGGGTAAGTTACATTACTTAAATATAATTATGACAAATTTTTGCGAATTTTCTTCTGGCATTGCACTAGCGACTTTAAATATTTAGGTGTCTTTTTACTAGGTATTTACGTACTTTTTTCTTTAATAGGTAGATAAATGATTTCTTCCTGCGTCAAGTTATGTTTGGCGAGCGCATACCACTCTGCCGCGGATCGCGCGTATAAGTCGTGGTCGTAGCGTAGTACTCGTAGTAGCTCTCTCTACTTATCTTATATTAAGTTATATATACTTATTATTCAAATTTGTACTAATCTCGCTAACGGGTCAAGTTTATCAAATGTTAAAATTAGTGGTCCAGCCTCAATAACCTATCTTTAACAAATAACCATCGACAGTAGGTTTTAGAGAATTTAACGAGAAAATTTATTAGGAGGGTAGGTAATAAAAAGGATTTTTTAAAATTACTAGAAAAGGATAGGTATTATTTGCCTAGAAAAATTTCAAACATTCATAAAAAACATAATATATGCGCTACAAGGAAAAATGCAAATATTAGTAGGTGCCTATCTATAATAAGCTACCAACCCAATAGTTCACGACAACATAGGTAGGTAGGTACTTAATTGATAATAGAAATCGCTGTTCGCTGTTATTTGGAACAAAGAAACATTCTGTCGATACCTTTTTTCACCGTTAGCTCGGTTCGCCGAAAAGCGCTAGAAATACCTAAATAATAGGTAGTATACCAACACGACCTAGTCAAAACAACTGAGTTAAGAGCGTCGTGTTGGAATGGAACAGGCAAATCACCTTAGCATGGAGGACGAAGTCAAAGTTTTAAAACAATTATGTAGGTACTTATATTGATAAAATAAATTCTTCGTTGCATTTGCCTAATTAGTGCAAATTTTTTTTTGATAAGAAATTAATTTATCCCGGGAGGATGATGATTCATTGACACCCAACGTTCATAGGTATCTTGCCCCTTTAAACCCTTACAATAGGAACCTACGTCAATTCGACGTGGCCTAATTAAAATCCGGGACCGACAATTTGAAAATACTAGCTGCTAGCCTCGATGCAATTAAACATCAATTATTCAAGATTATATCGATTTAATACATTCAACGTAGACGACGCCGACGCGACGACAGCCCCATTATTTGTTTAGTGCCCAACCTGGTTTCAGTCGAAAGCCTCGTTTCAAGTGGTAACTAAAATACACCAGAAGTCATGTCCGAATCAGAAGAAACTGACACCTGGTCGGGCAGCGTAGACAGCTACTTCAGCAGCGATAGTAGCAGCATACACTGTCCTCGCCCTCGCCGGCTGATGGACCTCATCGCAGATAAGCTCAAGCTCATGAATTGCGTAAACAGGGAGAACCAGCAGCCGATAACCACGGCGTTACAAGTGGCCTTACCCGACTGCGCCGAAGAACAAAGCAGGTACTTACACCCGCAACGGCTAGCATGCCTGCTCAGAGAGAAACTGGAGCGACTGAATGCCTCTACAGACGATGAGGAAAATCTGTCTGATCGTTCAGCACGAAAGGTGACATTTCCTGATCTGCCGACAAGCTCGAGCTCCTTGTCAACATCAAACCTAAATATTGAACAAATGGAGGTGGACGTCCATGTACCATCAAGCTCAAGCGCAATTCTCTTGTCATCCTCGGCCAATGATGCACAAGAGAAAACTAAGGAGAAAAATTTGGTAGACATGGTATTAACCGAGCAAGAAAAATCTATTCTAATGCTGAATTTTCCTGAAATAAACGTGATTGTTAATACAATTTCAAGTATAGAAAGAGATGGCAAAGAAGAAGCTCAACCTAAGATGAGTAAGTGTGCCTCTGCTAACGATATTGGCAAAGGCACTTCATGGTCAATGAATAACAAGAACAGAGAAGTAACATTGTGCGATACATGTCGCAATCCAGTCTCGTTTGGAGAAAGAGTGTTTGAAATGGCCAAGGCAGTTCAGCCGCAGCCTTCCCCGGAGGTAGAACGTATCGACTGGGATGCTTCTGCACAGAAAAGTACTGTATCGATCCTGGGTGTAGCGCAGCACTTTTTTGATGTTCAGTCCCAGATGGATGAAGACGTCGTAGTCGCAGACATCGACGGGAATTTGGATTAATGCAGAGCAAGCAATATCAGATTTTGACAAACATAAAAATTCAGACATAGAAATTTCGAGGTAGGTACCTAGTAGCATGAACGTACCATGGGTAGTATATATACGTACCTCACCTACATTAAAACTTTTTAATTTGCGTTACTGAGGCAGCGGCATGTCGGTCAACTCCTTAGAGAGTCAACTCAGATCAAGATAAAAATACCTACTATAGGTACTTATCTAGAGCCTTTATGTTCTGTAAACGTGCCCCAAAAATATCATATAGGTAGGTAGTTACCTAAATTGTTATCTTGATAAAACAACATATTTGGAAGCTCTAGGTAAGTCAACAGTTTTTAGTTCAAAATTGATTATATTCCGTCGAAAATTCGCAGGCAGCGACGGCGTCGGCGGGATCGGCCGAGAAAATGTTGGCGGCACGATCTCGTCACCTCCGACGAAGGGTGGTGAGACTCAGCAAAGGATTAGAGACGACGACGACGGTTGGAAAATATGGAGCAGATCTTTGCTCAGTACTGGGACGAAATTAGAAAAAATAAGTTAACATTAAAACGTTTCTATAGACGAGCTTTTATTAAAGTGACATCACTTTAACTTGTGAGGTATTCACAGTAAGCTTTATCAGTTAATACCCATATTGGACGCAAACATCTAGACAACTTAATACGTTATCTTAAAAAGTCCGTAAAATGAGATTTAGAGTGACGTCACTTTAATTTTCGAGTTATTCTCAGCAAGCTTTTTCTTTTGATACCTACCCACTCTAAGAGTGCATTGAAAATAACTAAGTGGTCCGTCATCATGGGTGTATTACCTACCGCCATGCTAAATTTTGAATAACGCCACGCATCACAGTTAAAAATGTCTTGTCATCTAAACTAAAAGTGTGTGCAAAATTTCAGCTCAATCAGTTTGAGCAAGATCGAGCTTCAAACAAAATTGAGCTGCAAACTTAGAGATTTCACCCAAGTACACACAGTGAAAGTTAAATAGAAGCTATTAAAAACACTTTCGACCCATAATATCACTAACACTATAGAATTTAACGGTACCATATTACATTTATAAGTCTATTGATTCATTACCTACTTATTCATGTAATCTTATAAAGTAGCAAACGACGTAGTGGAAATGTTAATCTCATAATCCCCTTTAAAGATGAAAATTCTGGTTGTTAATCCCTTTAACGGGGATTTCAACTGTAGTAGTATCAAATATCGTTAGATATTATAATAGGTATGCTTACTTACAAGGACTATACTATACCTAGTAATTTAGAACTTTTATTGAATTTTTCTATAATATTCACTCACAGTCAGCATTTTTAATAAGTACTTATATAATCTATACATGTAACGAATTGAAGCGTCACAAATAAAGTTAATAGGTGTCTCCTCCAGTTTTAATTAATTGTCATCCCAAATATAAAAAAAAATTGGTAAATACCTGTTCTAATGAAGTCATTAGAACAGGTATTTATTTACCAATTTTTTTCTTATGTACACGTAACCTACCTTTAAATAACTTGCCTCTTGTGGCAAAACTTAAAAACAATAAACCGACTACCTACAATTTCCTAACAGAGCAATTTTCTGCACTCTCGCAGTCACGAAGCGCATTGCCGTTCAAAACTCTGATGTCATATTGCAGTGCCCATACAGTGTATGTAGGTAGGTTACCTACCTACTCTGCTTTTAAACAACAATATATTTTCAAAATCGGAGTTAGTCAAAAATTTACGGAATGATTGGTGAAATTACTTATACAAAAATTACATACAGTGGCTCATTGAAATTAAATTGTCAAAAAACTATTCTTAACCGCCTTCCAAAAAGCAGTTCTATGAGTCATAGAACTAGGTACCTACTTTTTTGAAAACAGTTAAGAATAGTTTTTGACAATTTAATTTCATGTCCTAAAGCTGTCCAAGCCTGCAGGTTGCATGAAATGTTAGACCGGCTTGATTGTAACGAAATAACAAGTCAAAATAACCTTAAAATAAATAGATGGATTTTGTGTTTTTAGATTTATTTGATCTTTCTATGTAGGTACTATATATATATATCACTGAATGAACTAAAGACAAAAGAACTAACAAAATTAAATAAAGGACGAAAGCTATAGGTAGGTAAGTACATAATTTCAACCCACAGAAATGTTTGGGTTACAATAACAATAATAATACCTACTAAAAAGATTTTGTACCAATACATACATTTGCTGATTCTCGATATTAGATCACAGATAAATAGATCAAGAATATACATAATTTGGCACTTATCAATCAACATTATGCAAATTTATTTTGGAAATGATAGATGGTCAAGGTGTACCTACTAAAAACTAGAAGAGAGGTAGGTTAGGTAAATAGAAAACTAGCAAACCGACAAATAGGTAGGTATTTGGTAAGTATAGAATTTCAGAAGTTAGGAGCCTCTTTTAAAATAACCAATGGTAGGTATTTAGTAATAATAATTGGTAATAACTACCTACACTCATATTTTAAATAACATAATGAGTAGGAAGAGTTCTTAACATTGTTAAATAACATAACACATAGGTAAGGTACCTAGTAAGACATTGCTAATTATATTTTTTGCATAATTATAACCCAGTAGGTACAGAACCTAGGGAGGCCTTTGCCCTGCAGTGGGACAGTGCAGGCTTTAAATATTAATATAATAATAATAATAGGTACAGAACCACAGATTCAACAGCAGAGTTACTAAAAAATCCTTAGAGTTATCAGGTAGTTTCAAAAGTTATAAAAATATATTTAGTCATATATTATTAAGAATGCATGATCTTATTAATCTGTGAAACCATCAGTAAAGGCATCAATCAAAATTTGTTCAAACCATCGAAGGCCTTCACTGCTCTGGTTCTCATCAATAGTTTCTAACACTTCCTTGGCTTTTCTTTTTACAGTCCAGTAAAACATGTCTAATAACCATTGCAAGTATGGATTAGAATACTTTAACTCTACATCTTTGGCTGTCACTCGATGAATAACATCGATTACTGCAGTATACAAAATAGATTGTCTGGTAGCTGGCTTGCAAATCGAAAGATGATCAAGCGGTAACTGATAAAAAACTCCACGCCCTAAATCAGCAGACATAGTTTCAACAAAATGAATGGGAACTTTAAATGCAGTGACTAGAGTAGGCATAGTTTCAGCAAAACTTATTGTCTCCCAACCATATACATCGGCATACTTTAAGAAATCTTCATGTAGTTCAAGCAAGGTTGGTGAGTTTTCTTGTAGCTGTCGCACATCATTGGAGGGCCAAAAAACAGCGGCGGCGGCTCGTGGCATCGCGGCCAATGAACTACCCTTGTGAGGTGTGCTATAAAACAGTATTGCTTTAGTGTTCTCTGAGATTTTTCTCTGCTTATGATCAAGACTTTCAGCAGCTTCAGTTAGCACTTGTTTCACTATGAGTCCTCCCATCGAATGGGCTAACCAAACTACAGGCACATTTTTCCTACCTACTCCAGCATCTATTAAAGCTGGAGTCAAATCAGCTGCTCTAGTTGCAATATCTGCTGTCTGCAAGGGACATCTTTCAAGCCATTCAGATAAGGAACTCCAATAGTTAACTCCAAGTATCCTTAAGTTATTGCAGTCTTTTGGAAGCCAGTCTTTGGGCCAGCAAAAAGTGTGGTTGCAACGATCCTGCTGCTCTTGCAAAAGTGCCATTCGTTTCTTAAATGATGTGTATTGTTGAATATTGATGGGTTCTCGGTGAGCCTCTATGGGTAAATCATGTAACACAATTTCATAATCAGACAATAAAGTTTCTTCCTTGATTTCTAATAAATCTTCCATGACTTGCTGAATTTCTGGATCTAGAAATTTTGTTGTATCTTCAGTTTTTTCTTCACAAGGATCACAATCAACATCTGCTACTGTACTTTCTAAAAGACCAATAGGCTCAGAGCACTTTTTATCTCTCTGTCTCCAGGTGACGAAAACTCCACCCCTAAGGCCATGCACAAGGAGAGTATCACATGCTTGTGGCGTGGTGGTTCTATACAACGGATGCAGAAGGTATAAGCCAGGTCTGTAGCAATATTCACCAGATAGATTGGCTAAACAAACTGCAGCAGAGCTAGACAAACGAACATCCTTAGATCTGACTAGACGAGATAGTTCACCAATGAGACCACTTTGAAAAAAAAATTCAAGCAAGTTACAATGAACACTTAATACTGTCAATATACGTAATACTGCAAAATCAATATCTACATCATTTCTGTTCCTTAGTAGAAGTTCTGATAATCTTGGCAAAAGTCCTGAGTTCACCAATAGAGCTGTAGAAATGTCATGATCATAATTATTCACATGAAACAAAGTAATATGATGATGGAGCGCATCTAAGCACAATATACAGAGATCACGTTCACTAATACTGTCTGGTTTAATAGGAACACTATCGGCTTCCATTGCTTGTTCTTGGACGTTTGCAAAGTACTTGGACAAGAAATGCTGGATACAACTGTGGTGGTTGATAGCTTGGACAGCCATAATCATGTCACGGAGCTTGAAGGATAGTAGTTCATTGGAAAGCGCGGCACGACGTACGTGCAGAGGGGGCGGGAGAAAATAGCGTAGGTCCGAGCCTCGAGTGCGCGCAAGCAACACTGCCGTATGAGGGTCCAGTGCCTGTGCCAGCTTCAAGCAATCCCAGTTTTTGTTATTCTTAAATGCGGCAAGCTGTTCTAAAGCAACGTTCCTCTGCTCCCGGTTTCCGTGCCGACAGAGCCACAACAGTCGCCACGCCAGCGAATGTTTCAAACTCTTCCAGATCCGCGCAAAGCCGATCGACTGTTTCGTTTGCCTGTCCTGTTCCATCTTCAAAGTGATACTGTAAGATGGATCATCGATGTATATGTACTCAGCATTATACTTTTTCTCGCGCTCAAGAACATTGGGATTCACGATCTTTTTCAAAGTCTTGTGCGTCTGGTTTATATGATATGCAAAGAAGAGGCCGCCACTTAGCCATAATGAAGTTATTTTAAGAACTTTTATATAGGATTTTAATTTGTTTGGAAGGCTCATGATTCATAGAAAAAATCAAAAAATTCGGCTAGCTGCTAGCTGAATCAAAATAAAAACATAACCTAAATTTTTCGCCTGTCATGTTGTCGTTCGTAGACTGCATGACAACTATGACAAGTCAAAACTGTCACTGTCAATATTGTCTTGTATAAATCTGTCAAACTCAAGTGACAGAATCAGGCAGGTTTGAAGTAGAAAAAAAATGACCTACTTACCAGCTTGGGAATTTTTACCAATTATTTGGAAAGGCATTAATGGAATTTTTGGCCGGAATTTAAGAAGTTCTGTTGTCCTTTTGTTTTATTTTTGCTAATGTGTATTTAGTGGTGGATTATTATAACTGTTGAGTGAACACACATGATGAATATGATCATGAATCATGACTCATGGGCATGGGTATGCCCAGAGCATGAACGAATTAGCCACTGGACTCTGATATATACTTGTTCATTCAACCAGGTGGAGCTTAGCACACACAAAGATTTTATAAAGTAGGTAGGTACCTATTATAAATACAGATAGGTACAACCAAGGTACAACATTCATCGATATATATATTTACCATAGTTAGATATGCAACGTTCTGAGCGGTCACACACAACTCGGATGGGTGTCCGCAAGTGGCATTAACAACTGAGCGCTTCCGTGCTTCGGACGGCAAGTTAAATTGTCGGTCCCGGCTTTTAAAGTCGTTAAGCCATGACGGAGGCCTTTAGGCGGCCTAAAAATTCCGTCAACAGAGTTGGCCACTTGGTCATACGAACGAACGAACGAACCATAGTTGGATTAAATTTTGTGACAGATATCAAGTGTGATGGCAGGAGGGGACAGGATTGAAATTTTTACCGAACACACCTGCGGGCTTACCATGACCGTATAAAGCGATTCAGTTTAGGTCCAACTACGAACCAGTTTTGACGTAAAGCAAGGCGCTGACGTAAAGTTTTGACAGTAAGGCAGAACCTAAACTGAATCGCTAACACCTCATGGTACGGCTCCAGTAGCCTATACTATCAGTTTTCGAGTTGTATAGTTAACTTCCCGTTAGCAAGGATGATCAAGTATTTCAAATGTATGAAATTATTAGTTCATGCAAGTTACCAGAGGCGGCGGGGCGTTGTGCTGGATTCTCATACATTTTATGATTTTGTATCCTTGGTGAAATCGAGGATAATAATAATACTACAATTTTAAAAATAAATATTAGAACAAATGACATCGTTAACATCGCCGGGAAAGCGTGGCAAAGGATCGCACAGGACCGAACTGAGTGGCGTCTTATAGAGGCCTATACCCAGAAGTGGGTGCAACTGGCCTGATATGATGATGTTGATGATTAGAACAAGTAGGTAATAGTGGTACTTTTCTATTATTTATTCTTTTGGTAGGTAATAAAATATCGTAGTCGTAACAAACATGGTAGTCTTCTTACCAATAAAAAAAAATTCAAGTTTGGTCAACTATTTTGACGGTATGGTAGGTAAATATAAATAAAAACCACACAGTAGATTAAAGAACCTCTTCCGGCGCTCGTAGATCTGCTACGCCCGTAGCATACCTACTACGGGCGTAGCAGATTTACCTACGCTTAACGTCTATGAAGAATTCCTGAACTTTCGTATACTTTGTCCAATAAAGGTACTCGATACCTACTTGTTCGAGATCATTGGCATCATGCAATATAGTAATCTAGCTTATAAGACTGTACGTTTTTGAGTGATCCTTGAGGTCCTACGAAAGAAACATATTTTTCTTTCTTTCATTGTTCGTTGGATATTGGTACCTAAATTATTGGAAAGATAGGTGATAAAAAAAACTTTGATGTCTAATAAAAATATATAATTAATTACCTATTTAATAGATGATACTTTTTCTTTTACAATTAATGAAAACCATAGCATAGAAGACATTCAGATAAATATACTGTAAGTAACCGTATTATGTAAACATACGGAATAAAAAGATTCCTTAGTTTTCAAATTCATCAATTGACAGCACATAATTTTTTAAACTTTGTTACAGAATAAAGTTAAGAATGTTTCACGATACACCGTGTTGCGACCGGGCTAGTCATTCATTTCACATCGGGCTGTTAACACGACCGTGGCTGTTACTATTATTTGCACGACTATCGGCCAGTCTCAATAACCAATGTATCTTTAGTTTAGCCTACTGTGAGTAGATATTTGACATTCCATTATTCCATAAATAATGTGTCAAATATCTACCGACAGTAAGCAAAACCAGAAATTGAGAGGTTATTGTATTGAGACTGACCGTATATGTGTTATGTGGATTTTGTCAGCTTGCGATTTCATCTGCTGATAAGACTTGACGCATACATTTGCAATTATCACAATTTGAATTGGCAGCTATTGCAATTGCCTTCGATGACGAAGTATTGGAAAACGAAGGTTAACTACTAAAAGACGATGGGGGTGTACATCATACCTGGAGAAACAAGAAGCAGATAAGAATTTACTGGAGAAACAAGAAGCAGATAAGAATTTACTTTAATTTACAAAGAGTTAACAGATGACGAGATGATGAGTGCCGGAGTCGGGAAACAATACTCAGCGACATTTAAACGCCCCGTGCCTCAGTCGCTAAACAGTGTTGTGGGAATCACACTTTAGTTCGAAGAATGTAAGAATATAATGTTTAACGATTGGTATTAAAGTTCAAAACTATTCAGATCAAATTATTTAATTTGATCTGAATAGTTTTGAACTTAACTTAGTCATTTGAATACGATTTTAATTTGTCAACAAGTTTATTATTTATTGTTAAACTATCGATTTATATTTGCACTATATATGCAAGTATAAACGAACTCTAGGTTCAGCAGACCTTTTCATTCTACGGCTGTACCTTTTCGTTTTTTTAATTTATAAATTAACTAAGTAATGACTTGATCATTTTTAATCATACTAAACTAGCTTTGGTGTAAATCTAGAGTACTTCAACTTTCCACAATGTGAGGTTCAATATAAAGATTGTAGTACTAAAAACGTTCTTATAAAATGACTGTAATACATGATAGATTAACCGCCAATTTCAATAACCTTTCTATCTCCGATTTCGCTTACTGTCGGTAGATATTTGACACATTTTGTATGGAAGTAATGTCAAATATCTATCCGCAATAAGCAAAATCGGAGATAGAAAGGTTATTGAAATTGGCAGTTAGAGTACACTAACTAAATGTAGGTGCTTACTTACATTCTAGAATTACAAGAAATTAAAGTAGTTAGGTAATCACGTCATCCTAGTAAGTAGGTATAATTAACTGCGTTCACTTCGTACGTACCTACAAGTAAAACACAAATATTATATATAAATAAATTTCTACAAATTAATTATGTAGATTAGTTGACCCCCGGATCGCTAATAAGATTGATCGTTAGTCAGATTGAGGCACTCGTTATGATGCTTCTTAGATGTTGATTCGTCAGGAGGTTCACCAATTTTTTTAATTTTGGAGAATCCCCACAAAAAAAGAACATGAATTTCCTTGCCTCGCTCCCTTCTCATGTTAGTGACATGGTTCTGCTTAGCATGAAGCATTAAGGCTGTCTAACGCCCTGTTCTTTTTATGCTCGATTGCTATAACCAAAGTACAGATGTCCGTAGGTCTACCACCATAGCAACTTTGTTATTACAACATCCGTACGTTAGTTATAGAAATCGAGCAAAGTCAATCCTAACAAGTGGAAACCTGAAGACGTCACTTCAGAAGAGAGCCATCAAAGTAGGCACTATAACAATAATAAAGAATTACTGAAAAAAAAAATCTAATTAAATACGCTGGCACGCGAATGAGATAAAAATATTTTGCTGGTTCGCGCGCGTTATTTTGAACATTGTTTCATCTCTGTTAGTTTGGATTGGTGATAGGTGAGTTTGGATAGCGGTGCGTACATTATTTTAAAAAAAAAATTGGTTTATATTCCAACTTTCATCTAAACCGATCCACTGACGGTTAAGGTGTGATTGTAGCACAAACATGAAGTCAAGTATGACACAGCCTCTACGAACCTCACTTTGGCTTTTTTATTTTCCTAATGAAGTCCATTGCTTAAAGCTATTTAAATATAAAGTGTGTTGTAAGACGTTAGTTGTAGTAGTTGTGTATGGATGTGGCAGGCGAAGCCGCGGGCGCCGCCGCTGCTGGCGACGGCAGTGCCGGCAGCGGAGTCGGCGGGGGAGTCGAGTACACCTTGAAAGTAATAAAATAAAATGGAAACATAAAAAATATGAAACACTTTAATTTTGTAAGAGTTACTAGCACGTCCCGGATTTGCATGGGTTGAATCTACCGGGATAGATATAGCCTACAATAAATATTCCCAACAGTTCATTCTACACATCGTTGAAAGAATTTCTGAAATCGGCTTAGTAGTTTCGGAGATTGCCTCCGTCAAACAAACAAACAAACCAACATTACCTCTTTATAATATTAGTATTGAAGTATAGATAAGGATATGTGGAATGAATAATCAAATTGAAATGTGACATGTCCAAATCCTACTATCCTATCCTACTTCCTTCCTATCCTATCCTACTTCTATCCTATCCTACTTCCTACTTAATTAATATTATAAAGGAATGAAAGGAAGAGTGGAATCAATGTATAAACATTAAAATTTGGAGAACTGTATTTTGAAGGTTTGTACTACTTGAGGCAAGGGTGAAACAAGTACCTTTCGGTCAGGAGGCAGCGCTGGCAGGGAGGAGGATAGTCCGAAGCCCCCCAGGCCGCTGATGGAAGAGCCCCCGGAGAGCATCTGCCCGTGGACTCCGCGCATCCCGGCGAACATTGGCGCCGAACCTGGAAAAACATCATCGGCCTCATTATGAAAAACTAAAAATAAACCTTGGTTTAAACCTGGTAAATCACCATGATAGACCAAACCAAAAAAAAGGTAAACCCAAAAAAAAAGGTCGCAATTGTTTGGCATTGTATCTAAATAAACTACGGTTAAAAATGGTGATCACAAACCTTAGTTTAGCGATAAACCAGGGTCTAACGCTAAACCTAGGCGACCCCAAGTGTAGTATCACAATACAACTGCGGGGGCCATAGACAAGAAAACAATAAAAAAATTGGATCTGTCAACGTATATTTGAATCCTAAATGGGCAAGTTTAGACCATGGTTTTAATAAACCAGGTTTTTTGTGTAGTTTATTGTAATAAGATCGCATTTGACTTAATTGTATGACAGTTCATAAATGAGAGACTAACCGTGATGTGATGCGCCCTTAGAGAATAGAATGTTTATTTCAAAAGATTTACCTACATTTCAAAACAGTGATAGGATGCGCCACTCAAAATACTGAAACGCTACTTTAACTAAGTACCTAACTTGCTTTTTCGTTCGATTGATACTTCGTGTGTATCGCTACGCTTAATATTGATATATCTGCCTAGCACCGTAAAACTGTAGATAGGTATATTCTGGTATTCTGTAATTGCACATTGAAGTTCCCATAGGGGCGGCTGGCTCTCGTCCGTCGTCGGCCATGTGCGCGCAGCGAACCGCCATATTCTAAACAAACCTACGATTTGGGCGGCTTTACGAATAAAACCTTGCTGGGAGAATACATCTTCTTGGAACCGCACATGTTTGCGGTGAACATACCTAAGTGTAAAATTAGACACCTTTAGGTAATAAATGATGAGCTCAGGTTTTCACTTGCTATAGTAAACTGAGGTGTGTGTTATTAAATTCTATCTATAATATGTATGTATTTACAAAAAAAAATGTATCTAAGTATTATATCAGTCATCTGGTTACCATAACACAAGCATTAAGTTGCTTAGCTTGGGACTAGATGACGCTGTGTGGAATGTCCAAGGGTATTTATTTATTTATTTAAATAATCATGTTGCAGACAATTACTTTTCAAGTTTAGAGAGTTGCAGTTTAGTTATAGTACAATATTCTGGGTGACGACGAAAGCTCCCAAAGTAGGTACACTCAGTAGCCACTTGGGTTGCACTAAGTAGTTCTTGTTTCATAAGTAGATCGCTGTCATCGCTTTCTCATAGATCACGCCGAGCTGGCCGACGACGGAATAAATGGCTTTCAAGTTGCCGGGTGACGAACGAAGCCCGCCAGCATACCACATTCAACATCAATTAATTGATTTATTGGAATTTAAGTGCAGGTATAAAGAAAACTGGATGCGAGCCTATTTCAAGCACTGCAAGTCATGAACCTATTTATTTATTTAACATAGTAAAGTTGTTGGTTCGAAAGTGTAAAACTTAGTACAATTTAACCTTTGCAACCTTTGACATCATTTCAACCAAACGTCGGCAAATAATATATCGCCGTAAATTCGTCTCGATGGACCGATTCGCCTAATTATGATCTTGAAAAACTTGTGGAAGTTCAGGGAAGGTTTAAAAAAATTTACAAAAATTACTACTACTTATTAATAAATAAATAAACTTCATTTTGGCAGTTAAAATACCCATAGAATAAAATACCGATAGAAAAAACTTCAAATAACCATATTCTTCAAGTTCTATGTTGATGGCATGTTTGGTTTACCTACAGTTTGAAGCCGAAGTACAGCAATTTCACACACAAAAGCACAACGCGACCTTAAGTTGGAAATTAAATTAATTAACCTCAACACTTTCACTTTATACTTTTAATATAAACTTAAATACCAGGTACCTACTAGACTATACTTCATTTATTGAAGCAAGCTAATAGGAAGAAATATAAACCAATCAAATCACTTGTCAATTGTCAAATCTAATCTAGCTAATCACGAGAATGGACAATTATTTTCGACGACCAATCACGTGCGTTTATTTTCTTCCTATTAGCTCGCTTCAAGAAATTAATATACGAGTAGTATTTAAATTTGTAATACCTAGGTAATTTATAAATTTAATAATTTTTATTAATTATATTATTATTGTAATTTTCCTTCCTCATATTATTATAGTAGGATTACGAGTATGTTTACGGACGATTTATTTTAGAGTTTTATTTATGAGTGTATAAATGAAGAAATGAAATGAAAAAAAATATATGTAAACGACTATATCCCAGGGTGCGTTAGACATTTCTTTCAGATCTATTTTATTTATAGGGCGTGATATAAAGAATTCGCATAAGTCGCATAGCACATTGATACACAGGAATCTCAAGCAAGATTAAACAGTTTTCGCCAGCGAGTTATGTGAATCCTGAATGCCGGAAATTTACAAAGATAAACATTTTTTATGTCATTACTGGCAATGAAACGTGATAATTCATTTCGTTACACCATGCGCGCTCCTTAATTATTCGTTTACGACGTCTGGTAGGTACATGTGGAAATTTGTTTGTTTAATGAAATAAAAAGAAATTCACTGAAGTTTAGCATTTAGGATTCACGAAGACGCAATATGCCAGAGAACATTAGATATAACAAAACATTAAAAACAGATTTTTCATTAATATTGTCTACAGTCGCATCGTTCTAATGGAATTCTTAAATGAATACCTGGAGAACATCTTTCGTTTTTCACTCGTACTATTCAGGTCACTAAGGATGTGTTCCAAGGTAGATTGTATGGTATTGCGCCGTCGATCCTCCCTATGTAAAGCAAATGCATGTTAACCTATATTTATCAATAGTCTTTGTAAAACAATTTATACTTAACCTTTATAGGTACTGGTATTCGATATTGTTTTAAATGTGATGTGCCTTACTTAACACAAAAATTACCTCTATGCATACGCTACTGGGTTTGGTGATGTAAAAATTACTAACTAAAGGAGAATTTACTACTTTCGCTTCTCCAACAAATCCTCTTTTTATAAGACTGTAAAAGTACATATTTTTGTGTGAAAAGTAAATTCGCTTATATAATTATTCTGGATAAGTAAGCCAGTATTATATTGCGCACAAAAAAGGGTTGAGCAAACAACGGTTTCGCTGAGGGAAGACAGCCCAGTTTTGTCAAGGTTCGTAATTTTTTTGAAGTGCATGCACAAATTTACATAAAAAATAATGTAGACCACGTTTCCGTACGTCCGGGTAGATATTTAACATTACTTCCATACAAAAACTGTCTAATTTCTTTTAATAGAAAGAAAAGCCCAACATAGATAGGTTTTAGAAACTGGTAGATGATCTAAGTATGAAGTATTAGTAAAACAATTTAATTGTGAAAAACAGTTTTTTTTCAACCCAGACAATAACAGTATTCGGAGTGTCCGACTCGACACCACTATTTTCAGCAGTTCTGTTACGTTCTATTTCGGAATTGCTTATTTACACAGATCGATGCATTGTAATGAGTTGTAATCTATGTGTGCGGTCTGGGACGATCGTTTGTCGGTAGGTAAGGTACCCGTGTTCGGCCGTCGAGGTTCACCGCCAGAAATAGAAACGATGCAAGTATGACCTATAAAATATAGTTACAAATATATTCATAAAAAATTTAGGGTTTATTCATAAAAACTTGACAATTTAATACAGGTTTTAAGAACGTTTTTTTCTTGTCACCCATATGTTAACGAAAAGAGATAGCAACAGATTTAATATGCGTTTTAGCTAATACAGGTTTAATACAGGTTTTAGGTCGAATATGCATAATGGGTAAGTACCTACAATAAAATTAATGAAAATCCCAAGACATGAAATATATAGTTATAATATATATATAGTTGCGGCGAAAATAAAAAAAAACTGAAAACTAATTTATTTTAACCGGAATTTCAGACAATTTGCTTCTTAGTTATAGTCATGCCCATTAAAGAAAACTCATTTTTTGGAATCTTTTTATGGTCATGTAAGTCTACTCAAGTGTTTCCTTTTAAGTGGACCTATTTTTAATGGATTCTTGTTTTTGAAATCATTAAAGCTTGTATGAGTCCTTAACTTTACAGAGTACCTACCTATTCTTTTAAAAGATAACAAAACTGGATATGATTGCAATTCAAGTTCGCCAAAAAAGTTCGTGTGATGCTTATGTATGTAAGTAGCATCATTCAATAGTAGGTATACATCTGAATTTGTGTACCTATATGAATTATATAAATTGCTTGATGGTAGCTGCACAAGCCGTGCAAAACAAAACTAAAGTAGTAAAAACAAAAAGACAAACGGGAACAAGGAACAAATCCTCGAAGAATTTGCAAATGGAATCGATATTGCAAATTACAAACTGGGTTATAAATTTAGATTGGACCAGTCTCTTTTCAGTGTTAATTTTGTACTGAAGTAGGTAAGTATTTCTTTCCAAATTTCATGACTGTTGAGGAACTTTATTCTGGATCAGATAATAAAAATAAAAGCTAGTAAAAGAAGTATTATGATAGAATACTTGTCTGAACGACTTCTGGTACACCCTGTAGATAGATGAAGAAGAACACACCTTTATGCATGCCAGCCGTCTGATGAGTCAAGCAAGGGATGGTTAATCAGTTTTCTGTACAGAATCCATTTCAAACAGACGTCAGTTACTCCGAATCAAAAATGCTCATAAACGGAGCACCTATCCACAATCCAGAATAAACAACATCAAGGTTGTCGTTCTTAAAAATCATTCTATTTTTTATGAAAGACAGAGTTCCGCCGACGGCGATATTTTTGAAATACCTATTGCATTTATAAAGATCAAACGGCTGAACAAACGGGCGTATTGTAAACACATCATACGCGGGTACATCGCCGCGTACTCGGCACGTGCACGCGTAGCGCCCATTATCTTTACGTAAACTAAACTACACGCGAACGACTCACGAATATTTTCGTGATTGCTTTAGATGAAGTCTACTTTTAAGCGAGCGATTGGTTACCTACCTACTTCTTTCACAACAGTAGATAGATACAGTGAAAAAAAGACAATAACAGAGAAAAGTAGACTTATGACTGATCATTTTATTTTTATTTGGTGGAATCTAACACTCATTAATATATAATTAATATATAATAGTAGCTGCGCCCCGCGGTTTCACCCGCGTAAGTCCCGTTCCCGCGGGAATATCGGAATAAAAAGTAGCCTATGTCACTCGCCATCCCTTCAACTATCACCACACAAAAAATCACGTCAATTCGTCGCCCCGTTTTGCCGTGAAAGACGGACAAACAAACAGACAGACAGACAGACACACACACTTTCGCTTTTATTATATTAGTATGTATTATTCGAGAAATTTCGACCCATTAATAAGTATTTACTCACAACTTTTAGAAGTTGAAGTTGAGAGGTGATTTTGTGTGTTATAGTTTCGAGCGCAACAGAACTGCTAAATGAGTGTGACTAAATAATGGAGAGTGCCTTCTGTATATTAAAACCAGGAGTGAACTCTACCCTACACAACAACCACAAACAATTTGCTCATAGTTAAAAAACTGATCACAAATACAATTCGGGAAAAAAAAACAGTAAAATAAATAAATATCCTTAAATCCTTGGACATTTCACACAGCGTCATCTAGTCCCAAGCTAAGCAATTTAATGCTTGTGTTATGGTAACCAGATGACTGATATAATACTTAGATACATTTTTTTTGTTAATACATACCTATTATATAGATAGGAAACACCCAGACACGGAACAAATATCTAACAGAACATACAAACATTTGTCCCGTAACGGGGATCGAAACCGCGACCTCCGCGTCTCAGGCGGGCTTTCGCCCACTGCGCCACACAGGTCGTTTAGTAGTAATATAGGGGCGTGTTTAAAGTGAGGGCAGTCAATTAGATTAATAGTAAAAAAAAACAATTCACTAAAAAACTTAAGTGTACCAGCTTTCTTGAACGCAGATCACTTCCAAAGTACCAATCAATGGTTAAACCACGTAAAGTTAAGTACCACTACTGGTACCTACCCTCATCTCGAACATTGATTTCACTCCGTTTTTCTTCGGGCAATTTTTTGGTGTTTGATTTTTGCGGCGTCACGTAGCGGCGTTTAGGCATCCGACTGCATGCTACTTAGCACTAGATTGAGTTACTTATTTTTGATTGCAGACAAGACCTAAACGCCGCTCGGGGCGCCGCAAAAATCCAACACAAAAATAGCCCGAAGAAAAAAGAACAATTTCGAGATGAGGTATCTGTCTTATGTACGTAACCTGCCTGTGGTACCACGCAGAGCAAATGTATTTAAATAATTTGAGGATTTAAACGTGTTATAAGGAGATTTGACAAGCGGTGAATGAGACTGGCGCAGGACCGGAGAGAGTGGGCAAAATAACGAGGAGGCCTATACTCAGCAGTGGATGTGGGCCAACTGGATGGACAGATAAGAAAATGAAAACCAAAGTTGTAGAAAACATCTCCTCGAAACATTGAATCTTTGAATTCCTAAGGAAAAATTAGTTTGCAAAAGATCACAGATAATAGATAGACTAGAAAAGATATAGCCCTTCAAACATGCAAGGTAAAGGAAACGGTACCTCCGGGCAGCTAATAAATCGGTGTCCAGCACAGGCCGCGGGTAGTTGTCGATTTATGGTCTTCCATGTGCATCTCAGGCCGTTTCTCAGAAGCTCATTCCCTTACGACGCCATTAAATCTGTGGTAACATGTGCAATGCAAGCGCGCCCGGTCAATCGCTTTCTGTTCCAGCACGTTCGATATAGAACGGTTCACCAGCGAAATGCAATTGGTTTATGTGTGCTGGTACTTTAGGTATTAAGGTATCTTTTTTTTTTGTATAAGATAAATACTGACTTAGGCTCCTTGTATCCATGGATATGATTCGTTCATATTCATAAGCTGCAGTGTGGCAGCGCTACTCATAGGTACTTTCAAATCAAATTGTGATATTAATTGATATGTAAGTGTGATGGAACTTGAGGACTGAACTTGAGGTATTTTTCAGTGAACGCAGATAGAATATTAATGAATTAACTCCATAACTAGATAAGATCTCCTGAAAATGGCGGAGGGCGGGCTTACTAATGGATAAATAAGACAAAGAAAAAATTATCATTACTAGTAGAAATGTTTTTTTTTTCGAAAGGATTTGTAAATCCAGCACTACCGACAGAGTAAATATTAAAATTAGGAGTTGACTCAACAGACTTTATTCCTGATTGACTCTATTGAAAATAATATGAAGTGGGATTTTTTGTTAATTGAGGAAACAACTCGTCACATTGAAAATATCTGGTAACAACACAAAAAGACTTAATCTTTGTTTGTCGCCGCCTAACGTGGAAAAAACACCTTCAAACCAAAAGGGATCAGCTCAGTCTTAAATACAGAGGACTCTACTGGCTACTTGGGAGGAACTCAAAACTGTCAGTAGATAATAAGCTACTCATCTACAAAACTGTACTAAAACCAATATCAACTTATGGCATCCAACTATGGGGAACAACTTGTGCCTCTAATATAAACATCATACAGCGTTTTCAAAATGGTCTGCTAAAAAACATCTCCTTTCCAGCGACTCTTACTTCGACGCAATAAAATACATTCAGCTATGACAGGTTGTATTGTAATCGAGATCGAATGAATACACAACAATCTACAAATCACCATTTTTATTTACGTAAGTTAATTTTCATCCACGGAAACACAGGGCGGAGCTTGGCGCTTTGTGTCAGTGTGCGCAAAACATATATGCAAGTATCTCGAACACAGCGAGAGATGCTACCTACCTACCTACATACAAGGAAGCTGGAAATGACGACGTGTGCGTGCTTTGAACTTATTACTACTGTAAGTACGTGTAGAACCAACTTACATACAGTATTTTTTTTTTCATTTATTTACCGTTTAAAAAACAATAGTAAATCTTAAAGGTAAGTATATTAGTATCTAACAACCACTAAGGTTTAATAAGGGTGACAAATCAACATCGAGCTGTGCTGCGCTGTACTTAGGGTTGCCACCTCTCCCGGAATTCCGGGAGTCTCCAGGAATTCGGTGATGAAAATTAAAATCTCCCGGCTCCCGGAAGGAAATTAAAATAATCATTATTCTCCCGGAATTTCAACAGTTAAAGACAGGGTTGGAAACTCATTGAAGAAAATAGTTTCATTCGTTTTGTCAATACTTACCTGTGTCAAATCAAGATGATTGCTCTGAGGTCAAATCAAATGCCGCTTGTGAGCGTATTTTTAGTACTAACTTATTGTTCTTTGATATATGGATAAAAGAACGAAACCGCTTGAATTAAAAACATGTCAAGGCCGAAATCCAAACCTTCTTCAATTTTAACATGGACTGCAGAGATTTTTTTTTGTTAGTTTTAGGTTAGATAACTTAAAGTTCTTATATTTTTATTATTGTGTTAAACCACACACATAGTGGCTTCGTTCGGAGCTGGGTTGGAAACAGCGAGTCCGCGTTTAGGACGATCGTTTGTATCATCGCAGGTTCGAATCCTGCCGCAGTCGTAACTTTTATTAAAATTTTTAATGTTTCAGTTAAAAATTTTATTAAAAAAAATTCAGATAACTTTCAAGTCTGTACGTTCTGTGAAATGAGAAATATAAGTTTCAAATATACGAAAAACCGCTGGGTTTTTTTTTCTCCCGGAATTAGACTAATCAGAGGTGGCAACCCTAGCTGTACTGCGCTGTGCTGCGCTGTGTTTCTTACGCTACGTTTTTTTAACAACAATATTCAACAATATTCATGTTTACGTGTGTACCTCCCCATTGATTCTGCACTCCTGGTAACATTTCTTCGCCACAAGGAATATCAAGCCTTCTCATCATTGTAATGACGACTCTAAATAGGATATGAAATCGATGTGTGAATTAAGAACTAAGTAATAACGATTAACTTGGTCAAAGATTTTTAAATTTTGTGATTATGTTATTGATTGCGTCCTCTTTTTGGTACACCGTCTAGGTATAAAGCAAGTAATGTACCTACAGTTGAAACGCACTGATACCAGGCTATCAGGACAATGTAGAAGTATGAAAGATTAAACGCCCACATAGAAACATACGTCACTATTGAGCATACACTGAAACAGTGAATTTCTATACTATCCAACCAACGCACACACATCAGAGCAGAGACATACACATAAATAGAGAAACTGCACATTGTTTTAATGTCGATTAGAAAACTTGCTAATATACCGCTCCATAACTAATATAATAATATGGCATTAGCATGGTATTAAGTATATAATAACTAATGAAAAAATTGTAGTGTAGTAAAAATTGTAGAGGTCAACACCAAAACGACTGCAATGGGCTAAACAATATCGAAATATAAGTAACTGTTGTATCTAAACTGGAATCTTTTAAGAAATAATAAGTTTTTTGAACAACCGTTCTGCAGTTTGACCCAATAATTTTATTGTAAATCTGTTTTAGAAAAAAAAATTAATTCACCTTTGTTGTAATTTACAACAACGAGAGACACACACACAGCGAGAGATTAGGTCTCACCTTTTTTACAAGTTGTAAAAAAGGTGAGACCTAATCTCTCGCTATACATATTTATTAACAGGTTTTGATTCTATAATTTTGTTATGTTTGATCTGTTAAATAAAATAAAATAAATACGGGTGTGCATCAAGTAATATAAATTTCAAAATTGTAAGTAGATTTGGTTGGTTAAATTAGAAAATAGAAAAGGGGAATAGAATAGCATTAGAGAGTAAATGATCACAGAGAGCACAGATACTTGATTTTGAATTTTTTTTATTAGCATGGATACATAATTGATAACGCCGATAAAATTGGTCTAATAAAATCGTAATAAAACTTGTGAATTTCTTTTATGTAAGTACATCTTAATACGACTACCTAATACTATTATACTCGTATAAGTAAACTTAACAAATTTCACTTGAATGTTCCTTTTGGTTGCAACTTTGCAGTTTGCACTGTGGAACATAAAAGCGCAAAAATACAAAAATCACAAGCGTTCAACTGTTGTAAAAATAATGTGGGTAAGCGATAGCAACTATTCAAAACGATAGTTCACGTAAACAAAGCTCACCTACTTGACTGTGGTTGAAGGGAAGCAGACGCGGTAAGTTACTGCCTGTCGACAGCTTAGCTCAAGTGCATGCTCTCGAGATTTGGGCATGACTGTACCATAATGAATTGCGTTGCGTGTGGGACTATCCACTTCTGTTTTACTGAGCTTCTACTTATGTTTACTTTAAGCACATCATTATTAAAATTTATTTAACATTGAGATAAGTATTTTATTTCTATAACTATTTAAGTAATCATCATCATCTCCCTGCCCTTATCCCACTAGGTGGGGTCGGCACAACACGTTTCTTTCTTCTATTTCCCTCTATCGCTCGTCATCTCAGTACTCACTTAACTATTTAAGTAATATATTTTATAAATAAGAAACATTTTGTAATTGGTATAAAACAACATATTTTTTTATTATACTGTCATTTTCCAAATACAAATAACCTTAAAATGTGCATCGCCACGATGCAACTCCACCAGGACAACATAACATCCGAGGTTGTTTTAGGGTTTAAGTTTCGACATGAAGAAAGTCGATACTGCGCACATTGAAAACGAAAGTGCTGACCTACGTCATTCTGCGCATTTCAGGTACCCTAGATATAGTAGGTAAAGCTGTACTAGACAGTGTAACGTTTCTACGCAGTAAGTTAGGTTACGATTAGTTAAGCGATTTAGACAAACGGTTTTTGGATGTTCTGGTCATATTGGAAGGTCAAACCTACCCTACTTTGCAATTACATACTTAACCTAATATAAATTATTATTAAAATAACAAATTCATAATTTTACCATACCTCTAATTACTCCCTTAGTTTCTGAAATATGTGTACACTGCTCCCTTGGATACAGCCGTGAGTGATCATATTTAATTTATTATTATTTTTTTATAAAAATACATGTATTAAAATATTTAATCCATATTTAATTAAATTGTCTCTTTATTTAATATAAGAGTTTTAAATATTTGAAAACTCTAACTTTGAAATACAAAGAAGAAATGAAGGATCAGACCTGAAATATCTGTTTTCCCATAGGTCTGCTTTTCCATAATGTTAGCAATAGAATAGAAAATAATATAAAAGGAGTTGTAAACATTGTGCAAACGCAGACGTATTGAGATTTAAATATAAATTTTATTGTACATTTGAAAAAAAAAAATATTTGAAGCCCTAAATGAATACAGCTAGTCCCAACTTTCTACTCGGAATTAAAAACCATATTACGCTCAACATAAAATACCTACACATAATTTTTGTGTTTTCTGGGTGTAGATAGGTACCTGCGCTAAAGTCTGCGTGTTACATCTATAAATACTTTTGCTGTACCAGGGACTCATGCCACGCAGAGATGCTCGGTACAGATGTCCGCGCGTTGGAAGTAAAAGGCCATATACAAAACCTACATGTACCGAAACCATAGTATTGCATTCATCTGCGCATACTAAAGAATATTGATCCGAAACTCCTGGAATATGTTTAGTACCAGAAATGCACAAATACAAGGGATATTTATTTCTGTAAACGTTGCGTTACTAGTGTTGTTTCATAAAAAAAAGAAATAAATATCATCACCATCATCATACTCAGCTTGTGTCAACCCACTGCTGGGTGTAGGCCTCCTCCAATTTCTGCCACTCCTTCCGGTGTTGGGCTGATCGCATCCAGTAGAAATAAATGAATATATGTATATGTATTTCCGTAGGACCTCAAGGATCGCATCTCGCATCGACATAGTTTCTAAACCTAGAAGAGACCGTTTCTGGTTACAGAGACATTGGCTTAGTTATTAGTATCTATGGGCCTGGGTGTTTAGCCCGTATGTAGCTGATATAACCTATTTTTGCGCCAAATTACCGATGAGAAGACTTACTTGTAATTAGATCCTTTCTTCTAAATGAGTATTTCTTATCTACTCTATCTATAATGTTTGTTTAGCTGCAAGTTTTCCTCAAATAAATAAATAAATAGTCGTCTAGCCGGAACCCAACCACTGTATTAGGGGAGCTACCAATGGGAGTCATGGATGGTCTTTAAAAAGGGAATCTGAAATGATGTGACGATACGTCATGATCTGGAGCATCATTCCTTAGTCATAGATTTTTATGAAACAAATATTTTTATTTGATGATTAAAAAAATATAGATAGATAGATAGATAGACAGATAGATCAACACTTTATTGCACACCACATTTACATTAAAACAAATTACAGATACACAGAACATTATTACATTACATTATTATATACATTTAGTAATAATTTTCAGAGTTATGAAAATTGGTGCAAACTACAATGCACATACCGACTAAATGTGTATTCTTACGTACGATACGATGCAAGTGAACTGGGATAACATAACTATAAAGGAGGTACGTAGGATTCAAAGTGTAGGTTAATTATTTAGAAGTTATTGATTAGGTAGGTACTATTTACTTTTAAGAAATAAATTTTTATATTTAATTCGATTTTTTTAAGTACATAATTAATTATTTACTTAAGTTGCATCAAACTTTCAATGCAAACTGCATACAATGCATCACATAGCTTAGCTACCGACTAAAATGTGCATTCTTACGATGCAAGTGTACCGGGGTAGCATAACTGTGAAAGTGGTTAAAGGGTTTCAAAGTGTAGAGTAAGTAATAACTTTTTGACTCTGTAGTATGTTGACTGGTTAATATTTTGTTTGTTTAGTATAAAATTATTTTATCATTTGGTTATTTCGCATAATATGATAATAAATAATTAAATGTATTAAATTAAGTATACACTTGTATGAAAAAAATATTTATATTTCTTAAGAACATTTTATTTTTTTAAGTAAATAAATAAATTATATAATAAATATAATCCTTGGACATTCCACACAGCAGTAATTAATAATTAACTATAGTAGAATTGCATCTAAGTTCGTAGCAAAACTTGCAAACTGCAATGCACCACAATATATCGATTAAAATGTGCATTCTCACTATGCAAGTGGACTGGGATAGCATAACTATGGGGGAGGTTAGTGGGTGAGAGGTTTTTAAATTGTTGGTTAAAAACCCCTTAGTACTCGTAGGTATATATTTATTTTAGTTATTTCGCATACTATAATAATCTGCATTGTACTTATACTTTTTTGAAACAAATATTTATATAATTTAAAACTAAAAACAGGATTTTATCGCGTTATATACTCTTTTTAAATATTTATATTTTATTCAGAAACTTTAGTGCCTAATCAATAACTTATCTTGAGTTGCATCTAAGATCGATCCAAACTACAATGCACAATCTGCACATACCAACTAAAATGTGCATTCTTAGGATGCAAGTGTACTGGGATAGCATAACTGATGAGGAGGTCAGGAGGGTTGCGTTGCGTTTATTGAAAGTGAAACTGTTCTAACCCCCCTTGCGGCGCACCTCCCTTCCACTGACGACGTCACGTACGCGGTAAAATCTATACTTATAAAATGATGCTTTTATTATTAACATACTAGTATTTCGTATTCTGGAATGCAATCAAACGCTTACAATTTGAAATGACTCCTACTTACTTAGTTTTTTTGAATTGCTCAAAAACCACAGGTTCTCGTACGCAAATAGTACCTACACAAGAAAAAGCTAGGTTTATATCTTACATAAAATTTATGAGTTTATTATTCACAGAGTTGACACTCAACACAAGATTAGGATCATTGAGATAAATCTACCAATTTGTAATTTTAAAGTCTGTATTCAACATTCTTACTGACAACTGGCTGACTCAGAGTAGTTGATTTACTTTCATCATCATCATACTCAGCCTGTGTCAACCCACTGCTGGGTGTAGGCCTCCTCCAATTTCTGCCACTCCTTCCGGTGTTGGGCTGATCGCATCCAGGTCTTGTTGGCGATTTACTTTACGGTGTAAAAATTAAACAGCTGTAAGTAGTAAAAAGTTTATCATTGAATTGATGCTTGACGAAGAAATACTAAATTCGAATAAAGCTTCAGAAAACATACGCTTTAGAAATAGTATGTTCAAATTAATTGTTGTATCTCATTACGCACCATTTTAGCGCTCTTAGCATTTCAGACCTGACATAAGCAACACTACACCTAGATACCTACCCCCTTTATCACCCAGGTCTCCCTGAAACGAGGGAGGCGAGTGAGCAAGAGGAAGTGATTGCATATCACTGCAGGTGTGAGTAGATGGTGCTGTTTCAATTTTCTTCTCTAACATTCATGTTCTCCTAGTAAATAAAGTGAAAATATCTTTCATAGGCCTATGCAGTATAAAATAACATGCAAAACCGATTGTAATACTGCACCTTTCGACAAAATTGTCGCTGCCTATAATCGAATTTACATACTCGTAAAACTCTGTACTAGGTAATCGATATTAAATTATTCTTACAAAAGAAACAATTCTGATTGAAATCAATAAACCTATGCGGTAGGTACCGCAGATTACAGTACTTAAGTATAATATTTCACGCAAAAGCGCAAAGATAATGTATAAGCACGCAAAGAAATATAAAGTAAAAGCACAAAATAACTGAACATAACCAGAAACATTATATACTTTTACATAATAATATGTTTTTCTGTCTTGCACGATTTGTGCATTTAGCCAGTTTCAAGTAGTGATATCAAGTTTAGTTTTATTTGCCCATATTAATGTACTTTCGTATACGAACACTCAACAGTTAATGCCCCACCATTATTAACTACACATTAACATTACTTAGCTACTTCAATCAAAAACGATAAGTCTAGAAATATATGACTTCTTAAATTTCCACCAAAATGTCCCATCTAGAATTAAATCAATAACCGATTGATCATACTAAAAACAACAGTAAAAAGTGAGTGTAAGCTTTTTCAAAACATTAAGATTAAGAAGAAAGATGTACCTAATGAATATATTTTTTTATATTAGTAGGTACCTATGCTACAAACCGTCCAGGAAAACTTCTTTGCGTCCTTTACTTCATCTATGATCCCCTTAAAATATAAAGTCTACAGCAAACTCTTTAAATTTAATTTAATTTCTTGTAAAATAGTAATAATATATTTATGTATATACCTATATACATAAATTTAAAGAGATGCTACAGATCCGATTTATTATTTGATGTAGCCATATTGTATTGAAAATATCATTGGATGTAATGTAGCCGTCATTTTTAAGAAACAAGTTTTATTTAAGTTAAAAATGGCTGCAGTGATCCAGTGTAATACTGCATCTATTTCTTTTATAAAGGTATCATTTTTTTTATACGGTTTAATCTATAGTAGGTGCCACAGATAAAATATGTAGGTACACATAATTTTGATTTTTAACATAATTTACATAATGGATAAAATATTTGAAACGCATTTTAGCATTCATGTAGGTAGTAGGAAACTAAAAGGCAGTGGCGGATTTACCAATAGGCTGAGTAGGCTGGAGCCTAGGGCGGCAGATTTTAGGGGGCGGCGGATTTGGTTCCAATTTTTTTTTATCTTGCAGAAATAAACGGATTACAAAAAAAATAATTTTTAGTAATGCACAGTAGGTGTACCTACTGAGCACTCTTACGTAGTCTACACTGTATAAAATAGCTGCCCTGCTTGCAATATCATTCGCGTAGACTATACAAATAGACACTTTTTATGATGGAAAACTATTATTGCAATTTCAGTATTATTATATTCAAAAAATGTCGGCTCGCATCGCTCTTACGATACCTATGTCATTCTTCTAAAGTGAAAACCAGTGTCGAAAGTCTCTATGACTTTATTGTATTAAAAATTTCGGCTCGCTTCGCTCGCACGATAACTTCTTTTAACTGCTAAAGTGAACACCAGTGTCAGCCCATTATTTGAGCACAATAAGCAAAATCAAACCTTTCATGACTTATGTCTTAAAAATTTCGGCTTGCTTCGCTCGCACGTTAACTTTTTATTATTTTAAAGTGAACGCCAGTGTCAGCCTTTTATTTGAGCAGAATAAGCAAAATCAAACCCTCTATGAATTATTTGTCTTAAAATTTTCGGCTCGCTTCGCTCGCAAGATCTTTTCAATCATCTGAAGTGAACACCAGTGTCAACCTTTTATTTAAGCACAAAAGGCAAAATCAAACCTTATTTGTCTTAAAAATTTCGGCTCGCTTCGCTCGCACGATAATTTCTTATGTCTCCTAAAGTTAACACCAGATGCCTTTTATATGAGCACAATGAGCGAAAACAAACCTTCCATGACTTATTTGTCTTAAAAATTTCGTCTCGCTTCGCTCGCACTGTTTTGTTCTAATTTTGCTAAGAAATGGAATTATATCAGAACATGGAATAGGTTGAATGTAAATAAATGATTGTGATGTGAAGTGAACTATTGAAATGAAAAGGTCAGTAAGAGCGGCAAAAATTGAATAGCCTACAGGCGGCAAATTTGTAAATCCGCCACTGCTAAAAGGCAAATAGGTATAAGTAGATAATGCTGCGTTGCCTAATATGACGCTGGTAACATTCACAGCTGATCTATATATGTACTAAATAAAGTAAGTCATATTATTTCTAGTCTTATAATATTAATTGAGGTAACTTCGTTTAAAATATTTTTTGTGACGAATGAACCTTTACCTAACACTTCAATTAATATTTGTCTCCAAGTCCAAGTCTGAGCTACACAATTTGTGTATTAAATTAAATACAATACGTTGATTGCTGAAATTTATCTATAGTGTTTATAGGTCGTAAGTAACTGGTCTTCCTTAGTACTAGCTAGCTAGAGGAGAAAAGTAAATGGACTCACCGTGGTCATTGGCGTACTGGTAGTTTGGGATGAGGTCCGGCAGGTCGTGGTGCGGCGGCGTGGAGGGCGGCGGTCGGTAGCCCGCTTCCACGGCGCCATACGGCAGCGGCCATTCGCGTTCACTCATGCCGCCGTACGTGCAGTACTCTCCGCCGTAGCTTAGTTGCTGGCCTGCGCTGGTGTGCGAGTACGCACAGGCCCCATAGTCGAGTGTGGGCCCGTTGCCGCCGTTTGTTCCACTGCTGCCCGCCAGTTCGTACTGCGGCTGCGATGGCGGCAGCGCCGGCACTCCACTCCCACACAGATACCCCCCGGTCCCGAACTGAGGCTTCAGCGCCTGACACTTGCGTCGAAACCCTCGAGGCCGTCTTCTGAACGAACCTTCTTCAAACATAAACTCGGACGACGGATCGATCGTCCAGTAATGCCCTTTTCCTGGCCTGCCTAGACCCTTCGGCAGCTTCACGAAGCACTCATTGAGGCTGAGGTTGTGTCGCACAGAGTTCTTCCAGCCTTGGTATGAGCTGCGGAAGAACGGAAACTGCTGCTGGAGGAATGCGTAGATCTCGCTGAGGGTGAGCCTCTTGTTGGGAGAATATCGAATGGCCATGACGATGAGGGCTATGTATGAGTAGGGTGGCTTTTCTTGGCGTCGGGTGGCGGGCGGGCGGCGCGCCGCCTCGTCGGTGGTTTGATCTTCGGTCTTCATGCGTGGGTGCGCGTGCGCATCGGTGCGCGTGCTGAGGAACAGTGCGCACGCGGCGCCTCCTGCCACGCGCGCCGCCCAAGCCGCGCCCCCGCCGCTCCGAGAGCAACACCCACGCCCGCCTCTACCAACACGCTTCATTAGCGATCTGATACTTGACAGAGCTTTTCCTGTTGTAAGGCAAAGAGTGTAAAGAATTTGTGAGTGTTAGGTAGGAATATTACTGGGTTACTACTGACGATGCTACTAAGCTGCCTTTAAGAGAATTTCAATTCGGCCTCTTTCATAAAAACGTTTAATACTTTTACGTTTCACACATAGGAAAAAAAACTTAGTAATAAGTTTAATTGCGCTAAGGCAAGTCTACGAAGTTTTAGATCGAATATGATCTAGGTAGCGCCTCAGGTTGCATGTCTAGGCGCGGTATCTGCGCAGCAGGTCGTTGCACTCGCGGATATCCCAGTCTGTATCATCTACAACATTATAAACACCCAAACATCGGAAAACCCGTTTAGACAATAATATTTACCCGTCGCAAGGACGCTTGTCGAACGGCTGCTCTTGACCTAGCACAATTAAACTAAACATTTTACTAGAACTATAAAACCGTACACCAAATATTTACCATCAAGCGTAAACCAAAAGTTTTGCATTCAACTTGTTGGATTTATTTACTCGCTCTGTAAACAAAAGCTTTATCAAAAGTGAGCTCTATGCATATCCGTTGTAATGTCTATATTGGCGTAGCTATAACGTGGAGCACTTCTTTGTAAAGTACCTAGTACCTTTTTGGATCGAAGCTCTCAACTGGTATTTTACAGCTTTTCATAATTTGTTTTTCAAACCGACTGATGTGACAAAAATGTGTGTTCGACTGTCTTAACTTATGATAATTCTTTTACAGACAATATTGTTTTTCGTTACAATCAAATGTCATGGTAATTTCAGAGCACATGATAAAACATATTTTATGTACGGGTTTTTATCCCAATTACCTTTATTCTACCATGGCTAGTGTAGTCCAGTCGAAACGTCACGATAAAAGTAATAAAATAAATAAATAAAATTAATTACAATACATATTATACCCGTAACGTAAATATTAAATATCAAGCGCAGGTAACAGGAAGACACTTCGATGAAATCAGTGTTGAAAACAAAGTAGACTACCTCATATGGTTAGCAACACATCTTCAGCCGGCCCAGTACCTTCAGACAGTCGCGTTGATAGTGACAAGCTATGTGGGAGTAGCCAAACGAGGCACAATTTCTGAGAGATTTATCGACAAAATCCAATCTGGAGTAGAAGCTGATTTGGGTGTTGAGGTAGTCTTGTCCTCGGATATAATACGGCAAGCATATACCATGTTTGGACGTTATGTGACCGCAGAGAATGCAGAAGGTGTTTTCGAGCGCTGGTTGAATGATATCCCTGAACACGCTCTCCGTTTGCGACTAACATTGACCCAGGTTACCGGGTCAGGACTCACAGCCTTCATCGTAGTGGGTCGCGCTATGACAAAGTACCCGAACTTCGGGTGGGCCAAGCTTAATTTGCTCACCGGAGGAGAACTAGCAAGCTACGGTGCAGCTGTGACTGCAGTCAATGGGAATCCTTACTATGGATTCAACCGTGACTTGGGAGCAGCTAGGTCTACGTTGTTCAGCTCCATCGCATACGCAGCCAAGGAATTGTTATACCAATTGAATGGTGAGACCAGCCTGCGTAGTTACAAAGGCTGGATCCGCAAACCAAAATCCGCGACCACAATAGACAGTATGATTTCAACTTACGTGGAAAATGAAACAAAGGCAATGAGGGATGGTGATGACAGGGAGGGAGACAAGACACTGTTCGAAGAAATCAAAACAAGCATTACGCAGGGAGAGAATGTAAACTTGTTTGCCTAAGGCAAGTCGTACACCAATCATGACGAGTTGATTTAACATCTAATGTATGTTAAGAATCAGGACCAATGTAGGATTAAGTTATCTAGAATAACAATATTATTGCATTTTTAGATTAAGTTAGTTAAGGACTTAAACTTAGCTATGATTCCTTTAAAAAACAACCCATGACGATACAACTTAATATTATTACCATCTATTCAGGTTTATCTTTATTTCGTGGGTTTAGTGATAAGACAAATTGGAAAGTTGGAGGTTTCATTACAATATTATAATGTTTTATCATGGTCTGTCTGGTTGCGAAAGTTTAAAATAGACAGGAAAAGAGAATTAAATATCAAGCCAGATCGTTAATGTATGGAAAGATCTATACATAAGCCTGGGGTTTGTATTAACATTATTAAGTACTACCTTATTAATTATTACATCATATTATCAGGACAATAATTCTATACAAAAAAACACGAGACGCCACGGACGTTCGGGTTTGCTGTTCTTTGTCAGAAACAATCGCTGTAGTAAACACTAAACACAGCTACACCTACACCAAACATACCAGTACCTACGTATCTACAAACTATAAGTGTATCTGTGGCAAAACATTGTCAGCAGTGTTACTTATTCTACGGCAATCCAGCAGCTGGTTTAAACTGCTATGCTATACATTCATAAACTGAAGTAACTACTATTTACTCTATAACATTGTGTATGATGATATTTGAGACTGGAAAGGAAGTAGCGAATACCTACTGACTTACGACGTCAGTACTTAGAATGCGGTCTGTGACAAAAGTTGTACTTAGATACCTATTAACTTTTGGATGAAGGGCATATGAAAGTAATAAGTAATATAGAGTAGGTACAAGTAGGCATGTAATTATGTTGTTATCTAGCAGATAAGAAAATTTTAAATGTAACAAACAATTAAAATTGAAAACTCCTCATCGATTTCGACGACTGCGACCACACATTTATTATTTTATAACTATTTATTTTGTCCATTAGACATCTAAATCATTTTAGACATAGAGTTATTAATTTATGTCATATTTCTATACTTTGAGAGCGACCGGCTTCGTTCAGACAACGTTACCTAATGATAATTATGATAGGAATCATCGATGAACCGACGTACGTCGATGATTAGAATCATGGTCACACACAGAAGGTTCTTTGGACTCGGATCCGTATCAGTAAATAATTAGAAATTATTTACGGCGAATTAAAGATTGCGCTGGTGCAAGTCCAATATCTCTTTTCGCCCTCTGGGCCAGAATAAAGATATAAATAAAGATGGAATGACAGGAGGGGGCCTTTGCCCGGCAATGGGACAATATGGCCGAGAAATATATAAGTAGGTAAATAAATTCATGAATTAATTAATGACTAGCTGCGCCCCGCGGTTTCACCCGCGTATGTCCCGTTCCCGCGGGAATATCAGGATAAAAAGTACCCTATGTCACTCACCATCCCTTCAACTATCACCACACAAAAAATCACGTCAATTCGTCGACACGTTTTGCCGTGAAAGACGGACAAACAGACAAACAGACAGACACACACACTCTCCCTTTTAAAATATTAAGTAGGATGGATTTAAAAGTGGTAAGGAGATTCTGATTTGCAGCGTAAGCAAACGCTTATCAAATTTTATGGTGACGTTCGCCATAATCTTTAGATTATAAATACTGATTAGTCACAGGAAGTCAACTTAGTTGTAAAACATTTCTTAAATCGAAAATGTGTAGGTATCTGTATGATCTTCAGCAACATATTTTATAGGTAAGCTTTTAACTAATTTACTCCACAGCTAAATTATGGTTTAACTCGCTAAAATAAAGCATTGGTTAGTACGTAAGTACCTAAACATCTAATGTAATAAGTACATGGATTATTTGGACCAGATTTAAATTTTAATTATATTAAGAGTTCATTGGTTCAGATTTCATTCAGATGTCGCCAAAACTAAAAAAAAACCTAACTATAGATGTTGCCGTCTCTTTTATAACAATCGAAATATACAGGATGGCATCATCTTTAATTTGTTTAATTTTAGTTTTGGCGACATCGGAATCGCCACAATCATTATGTACAAAATATGTCTAAATTACAGTAGTAGTGTACCTATATCTACAAGGTACATATTTTGCGACTCGTAGGTAGGTACTCGTAAAATTTTATCAAAATTTATCAGAATTAAGTATAAGTATTTGTTTTTAATAAAAGGAATTACAGATATATATATTCGCATACAAATATAGAGTTTTGTTGTTTAATTAATTAATTTCTTTTTTTGATGTTATTATTACTATTTGTTGGTTAATAATAAGTTTGGCTGAAAAGCTTATAATAACATGGATCAACTTTTTTGTAACTATTGTAAAGTCAGCGACTCAAATTATAGATCTGTTACTGCGCAAAAAATGTACAATTTTCGAAAGAAACTCGTATCTACCGTCTCTCTTTTCCTCAACGAAGCATTTTCACGCCGAATTAGAAGCCACTAGCAAGCTCCGCCCACTAAAGATGGCGCGGGCGGGACTCACGCGCATTATACTGAAAATACAACGTAAAGAAGGTTGTCTTGAAGTCATTAATGACTTACATATATTGCTTTTTGACACATGAAGTCATTGGATACTACCAGCTCTACGCATGCAAGTAAAAATTTACAATTAGCGTCAGCAGTTTTCGTCCCTATCTTTAGGATAGCTCGGATAACTGAATATTGAATTTTAAACCTAGACAATAAAGCTCAGTTTGTACTGAATATGAGTTAAAAAACAGGACGATTGCAGATCGTGGATCATAAGATCATTGCCTGATCTTGAACCCTCCATTCATCACCTTTTACGATCTCGCAATGTTTGCTTTGGGGTTTTACGGTTTCGCCTTAATTTCTGGCACGATTACAACTTTATGGGCGAAATTTAATTGATTCTCCAACCATTATTGAAACCCGAAAATTCGGGATATGTCAAGTGATTCATCCCACCTAGGTTTCTTTTGTTTATTTATAGCGATATTTATGAGCCATTTAGTTAAGGATAGCTTGGTGAGTTTTATAACTCTTGAAAACTGTTTCTGGTTTAGTTGTTTGTTGTTGCTTGTTCAAATCTGAATTTGGTACGGACTTCAAATTATATTGGCTTAAGTATTGTGATTCATCAAGACCACTTCCATAAAATGTCCGCTTTTATTTTTTCAAATCTTAATTAAAAATGCAATCTACTTCCCAAAAGTTCCACGTTATATGTTTGGTATCAATGTTTTTTTATCAATTAAAGGGGTGCGTTTTGTACCCCTTTAATTCATAAAAGCCAGAACTAGATGTCGTTAGTAAAATATTACATTATCTGAATCGCGCTGACAAAAATACGTAGCTTTTGATAAAATCAGATGTAAAGGAGAATGAGTAATGATGGGCCCACCTTTCAATAGGAATAAGACACTCATAAAAAAACGCGATATCACAATATTATTGCTCTTGCTTGACCGGACGGCGAACTGTAGGAAGTTGCGCTCACACTATTTCTTTGATTTGGTACCTAGGAGTTGGGAGACATCAACAATTATCAAACTTTATCAAATACAAGATGTAATTGTCGTTGATGTCCAAGACGAATAATAAATCTCTTTTGTTTTAAAGTGTACTTATTATTACTATTTTACCTTATAAGTATCCATAAAGAATATGTTAGACTGACTACTTTAAGACGTTGTATCTCCGAAAGTACTAACATTTGACTATATATATATATATTTTAGTAACTAATGTTCCACTTAAAAAGCCCTATCCAACGGTATATCAGATGTTACTATTGAAGGGTGGGCCCAGACTCCATACATTCATTTCCCATTGTCCTTTCCAATAAATAAGTTCACTACAAAAGAATACTAGAAAAGGAAGGGAGGCCTTTGCCCTGCAGTGGGACAGTGCAGGCTTTTAATATATATATAAGTTCACTACAAATATCAAGTGTGCTTAAATCAAATATTTTTTTATTTGTTAAGCAACTAACAGACAACGTTACTTACTAAGAATCTACAATATTATTACTATAAAATGTCTTCTTCTTCTTCTTCCTGCCCTTATCCCACTATGTAGGGTCGGCACAACATGTGTTCCTCTTCCATTTCCCTCTATTAGACGTCATCTCAGCACTCACACCTTTCCCTCACACAATCCATCCATCTTTTCTTTGGTCTTCCCCCTTACTTCCCCCTACTACTATAAAATGTCTTATGGAAGATAACAGATTTGTAATGGGTATGTTGTGTAATTATTGTTATGTAGGTATTTTTTTAGTTTATTATGAATCATAATTATGATGCACAGCACATAACCCACTTCTGAGTGTAGGCCTTCTACTTCACGTCAATCACCTACGAGCATTTTAAAGCAAAGATTTTCAACCAAATTAGAGCAGCCTTCTCCTTAAGCCGTTTAGACTTTAGAGTCAAATTAAATGGCAAGTTCAAAGAGTAAAGATAAGACACAATGGGCGATAGGTGAGTGCCGACAAAGCGCTATTTTATGAGACGACTTGTAACTTAAGTCTGTCGGCTCTTAGGTTACCGTAGAATGTTTATGAGCTGAGTCATATGAACTCCAGTGCCAGCGCAATCCCGCACTTCACTATGGAGTAGTTACCTGTGTCTTTTTTCTTAGGCACTGACGCTTGGCCTCTATAGTGAGTTTAGGGAGATTTTACTTTTCCGTGACACTACTGGTAGTGCTACGACAGAAAACAGACTGTGACACGAGAAATACAATTATTTTCGAGGACCAATCACGTGCGTTAATTTTTATTCCTATTAGCTCGCTTCAAGAAATGAAGTATAGGTACATAAATATTAGATTGCTATACAAGGGAATAAAGGCAAATTTTCGACGCACGAGATGATAATAGTTTGAGTGCATCGAAGGGCCTTTATTCCGAGGTAAGTACTGTGCTTTTCATTACGAATATGAGGAAATTCACAAAAAAATAATTGTTTACTTTCCTGCCCTAGGGCAGGTAAGGATTTATTTTCCCTAGGGACGGAAAATGCTACTTTGAACCCTATGAATGAAAAAGTACATTTCCACACTACACTGTGGTTAGTTCTCGTTCTTTCGTATAAGCTTTATTATAAACTTGACTAAAAACTCCATCATCAGAGTTGTTCACTGGCTCACACGAACGAACGAACTAACAAACTTGACTATTTATAAATGAAAAATCTTACTAAAAGTTTTGGGCTTCGACGGGATTCGAACCCGCGAGAGGCAGTCCGGCTTGAGAACGATCGCTTGTATCTCGCGGGTTCGAATCCCGTCGAAGCCCAAAACTGTTATTAAGATTTTTCATTTATAAATGATCAAGGTCGTTAGTTAGTTCGATCGTGTGAGCAAGTGGTCAACTCTGATGATGGAGTTATTAGTCAAGTTTATAATGTAGGAAAAAAAACAATATTACGTCAAGATGATCAACACCAACACCAATTCCCGCAAAAGCGAAGATGATACAAGAGTAGTAGGTACGCTGAAACGTAATTATAAATTAGAATTCATGTTTCACGACGATGTGGCCGGCCATGTGCGTTGTATCCGTCGGCGGACGGTTCACTTCTGACTACCTTACATGTGAGATTAGTTCCATGTCTACAGATTCCCATTTCTACATAATTCTCATTTCTAAGTTTCAGAGTTAAATTTTTATAGAATCCCATATTTCTTTAGTTTTGTTCTAACAGAACAGAATCCCATGTACCTATATCTACTGATTTCTGATTATGCAGATGCCAGTGTTATGTAGGTACCTAATATTTGGAATCAGCATTATTAAAAATCTACAGGATCTACAAAGGTGGAAATCTGTGCAGTTAAAACTCTGTAAAATTGGGAATCTTCAGAATTGAGATCTGTAATTATTAGGCATCTGTAATGCAATTAAGTAAAAACCATACAATTATCTTATTTTAATATGCACTTCTACGTTCAATTTTTCGTTGCGCTCGCATTTCTACTTATTTACTTTATTAATATTATCATGCGTTGACTCAAAACTTCATGCCGGAACTTCTCAGTTTACGCACATTTAGAATGTGTTTGCGAATGTTCAACAACTTAACAACACACATACAAAGATAGCTTATCAGACTTCATGACTCAAAGACTATCAGAAAAGGAAATACTTGTCAATAAACAAGTAAGCAACCCTATTCATCTATTACTGAAGTGTAAAGTCGCGCTTCACGAAGAAAGTTCCATGCCTAAAATAGATCGACCAACCCAAAAATTACAAGCACACAAGCACAGTCTTCTACAAGCTAATAATAAGAATGCTACGTATAAAACATCTATCAGTACGCCTACATTTGCATAGCGTACAGGATCCATTAACTAACGACAAATGTAAACAAGACAGACAACGGCGACTTAAAAGGCGTTAGAGAAATAATGCTTTGTTCACGCCGCTAAGAGATTACAACATTGTAATGGACGTTCAAGTAACAGTTGAATTGAACGTATCTTTTGCAAACTATCGGGACTTACATACCACAGTAGTGTGAAACTGTGGACGGTTTTATTGAGTTCTTCAAGAAATCATTAAATACTTACTTAAGTAAACAAAAGCAGCAAAGCAGAAGTCTTGTATAAATTTACATACTAACAGTATGTAAATTTATACAAGACTTCTGCTTGTGTAGTGTGCGTAAGTAGACGATGTCATATCACAATGAGATGTGATGTGACATAGTCTACGTGTTCAGGTTTATGGACATACAAGCACATGCCTGACCAATGGAAGAATTCAAGAACTCATGAGTCGCGGATGTAGCCACCTGTTGTCTAACTAAGTAATAACCATTTAAAAATTCAAGTCCAAGTATCAACAGATTTTAGAAGTTTTAAAATATGATAAATTAGAATATATCTGCTAATACATCGACTCGAAAGCAGAATGCCTTTAACGTTAACATTGTAAACTACACTGTACAACCCCTCTTCTCTACGAACCGAAAGCGATTGTGACAATCATCGCAGGTCAGCTTTATGCTTGTTAATCTTCCGAATTCAGTTTCCACCAACATAAGCTGACCTGCAATTATGCATCGTTTTTGGTTTGAAGAGAAAATGAGCAGTTTCAATACAATCACCGAGACAACACAACTTCATAATAACTGGACTGGACACACTGCGTGGTATGTCCATCTCTTTCGGTAAGTGGAGTTGTATCCTAGAAACATTTATTACACCTAAACAATGTTTACGAGGAATCCTTACTAACATTTAATCGAAAGGATAGGTAATCGGTGCATATATTGATTTCTAAATCTATTATCTAAGTAGATAGCTAACATGGATAGGCATCACTAAAAGCAGTGGTTTTTATTTCAAACCCTTTTTTTGTAGGACGTGCCATTTAGTACCTAATTGGAACCCTTTTTAACACCATAGGTAACGTACCCCGAGACAGCGGATGTTAACAAATGTATATTACGACCACATGTGCGTTCGAGGTTAAAAAACTTATAGAATGCCTGATTCTGTCAAAAAAATGATCGTTTTACAACATGTCTGGTAAAAGATAAGCAGTGGCGTGAACAAACCTATCCATATTGCAAACATCGGAACGAAGAGATAAAAATGTGTTCAAACAGGAACTTTCAAAGGTAGTAGGTAGGTATAGATTTATCGATTTATTAATTACAGTTTTCATACACTTTTCATAACATGTAAGTATATCAACTTTCATTAAAAAACGTATTCACCTATACTTCATTTATTGAAACGAGCAAATAGGAAGAGAAATAAACACACGTGATTGGTCGTCGAAAATAATTTTCTTTCTCGTGATTGGCTAGATTGTCAAATCAATTGTCAATTGTCAAATCTAGCCAATCCAATTATTTTCGACGACCAATCACGTGTGTTTATTTCTCTTCCTATTTGCTCGTTTCAATAACTGAAGTATAGTCACTTAAATTGTTCAAAGCGCAAAATGATTAGGTAGGTAGTGTTTGTAGAAAGCCAACAGAATAAGGAACAAACACCACCTTGGAAGTAAAATTGAGAACAAAAAAACTAACCAGCCAACACTTCACAGAGAGGACAACTATTCCGTCAAAAGTGAACTGGTAATATTTTTATGAAACTATTTAAAAAATATAATTTCAAATAAAATTTTACCATTTCTTACTTGTTTTTTTTTTCATCAGAAGTCAGGTCAAAACATGTAAGTAACTTTATCAGATCAACCTACAATCTCTATTATCTACTTATAATAATTTTGTTAAGGTGATGTGAGTGCTGAGATGACGTCTGATAGAGGGAAGTGGAAGGAGAATACATGTTGTGCCGACCCCACATAGTGGGATAAGGGCAGGAGGATGATGACGATGTTAAGGCTTTTACATAATTTATATTACTACATAAAATAAACATACCGATTCTTGATTAGCTTTTAGCTATGGGTTATATTCGGAAATTACTGATTCGGAATATAACCCATTGTTAATAATTAGTTAGCAGTAGCTATCTATTTATAATTTTGAACAAAATGTTAAGTAAGTATGTATATGTAATAATATGTACCAATACTTATATAAATAAATTTTAAATAAATTAGTACATATTAGAAATCTTCAAAAAATGAACTAAATCGCGTCTTCTCAAGACTTCACCGATTTTGTTATTTTTTTGCATCACGGAAAATAATTAAGTAAATATAATAAGAAAACTAAGCAACTAATTCAATAATTTCGAACTCGCAGACGGCCGCTATGAATTTAACTACACACATTATTACTCGTATTTATTAAAACTAGCGAGACTTCAAAAAAATCAACATTTTGTAAGATATCATTATAAAAGCTGCATCTTGTCATTTTGGTCAGAGAAGACAAAAGGGTAGTTCAGGATGCAGCCATCATCCTCACCCTTTGTTTTCTCGAGCGCGGCGCAAGCGGCTCTATCAAAATAAACAACCGACCTATATGTAACCGACTCGCCCGCACGCTATGAATCTGTGTTTTGACGAGCCTTTCAATGTTTAGGTGTTGTATCTATGAATATAAAATGACAACGCTTAATTGGAAGCAGAACTCAGACCTCCTGGGCGGAAATTATTCACCGTTTGAGACTTCATATCGGGGCGAGTCATTTACAGAGTCGAGTACATTTTTGCGCGAATTCATTTTGTGATCCAAATACGAATTTTAACAGCCGGTTTCTCGAACGCAGATCATCTCCAAAATTAACTAATATATGGTTTTTAATGAACAAGTGTCAAATTAGTTGACATTTGCCACGTGATTTGACCATTGATTAGCTATAGGTACTATATTTCTTGAAACGAGCTTATAGGAAGAAAAATAAGCGCATGTGATTGGTCGTCGAAAATAATTTTCTTTTTCGTGATTGGCTAGATTTGACAATTGACAATTGATATGATAATCTATCTAGCCAATCACGAGAAATACAATTATTTTCGAGGACCAATCACGTGCGTTAATTTTTATTCCTATTAGCTCGCTTCAAGAAATGAAGTATAGCTTTGGAGATTAACTACATTCGTGAAACCGACGGTAAGTAGAAAAGAGGGCGCAAATATATGTGATCCGTGACCGCGTCATTCAAAATGCACAACTGCATTTAATCACAGGAGATATAACGGTGGGTCATTTTTTAGATATGCTAAGATAATTATTATTTATTTGTTGATTTCAAAGAAGTTTAATTGTTAAATTTAGTACCGATATAATATAAGAATGTTTTTTTAAGGTACATACCTTACTACCTACAATAAATGAATTTTCCATCTGATTGTACTTTTTCTTAGTAGAAATATGTGGAAGTGAAATATCATTGTATCCCCCCTAGTAGCTAAATGTGGAAAAAAAATCCTTTCTTCCCTACCAGTAGAAATAGAGCAGTAGGGATATGTGGAACAGGCGGACAAAAACAACATTCCACAAATCTAGGTCTCAGACTGAAAGCCAAATAGGTTAAATGGGAAAAAAAGAAAACTGCACCGGACGCATTGCGCATACTCCATTTCTGCATTAGTGCGAGCAGGAAGACCACCACTGGTGGAAAAGCGACGGACATGCAGGTATCGATCCAAATACCCAGCCCCTCTTAAACATACTCTAACGTTTCTGGACTCCTCGTACTTCATAATACAAATAGTTTATAGGCATAGGCAAACTTTAAAATAATCTGAAAGGAAATATGATCACGACTGTATCCCGGTAGACATTTCCTTCAGGTCATTATGTAACTTTTTAAGATCTTTTTTTGAAGATGTTTAATTTTCAGTCAGAGGTATGTCCACATACAAATTTGGTACATGTTCACTTGACGTGACGCTGCTAATAAGCTGTCTGGTTTCCTCACGGTGTTATCTTTCACCGTATAAAAGCTCGTGTTAAAGCGCATCATATAGATTTTTTGACACGAAAAGTCCATTGGTTGGTGATTGGCCGGATCCAAGTTGAAGTACTAATCCACTTGACCAACACGGCTTTTCGACGAATAATCTGTAGGTCTATTCTATCATTGTCAATGAAACTTACACGTTATAAATCGTAACTTTAATTGAACTTAAAAGGTAGCTTTGCTTACACTAACTTATTATTTGTAGTTCCTAGAATGGTTGCAGCTGGGATTTGGAAGCTGTAGGTGGACTGAGGCGGCGGAGCTATTTCAGCAGCGTAGTACATAGTCTCGCCATCCTGGACAGGCTGTAGATTCGCCAAGTTAAGAAACTGTAGATGATTTTGTTGAACAACTTGCGCATAGCTCTCCATGGGCAAAGTCCCATCAGTAACATGAGATCGGACGTGAAAATTTAAATGGCTGCTCTGCTTGAACCGTCTACCACAAATGGAACATTCAAACGGCTGAATGTTAGTATGCGTCCGCATATGTTGCCGCAAGTGTACAGATTGAGAGAAGCTTTTGCTGCAAATCACGCAGCGAAACGGTTTCACTTTGGTATGGGTTCTTAGATGTTGATCCAGTCCAGCTTTTTGAGTGAATGCTTTAGGGCAAAAGGTGCATGCGAAGGGTCTGATCCCGGAGTGCATTCTCATGTGTTGTTGCAAGCCCCCTTGTTGAGTGAAGCGTTTGGGGCAAAGTGGGCATTGATGGGGCTTCATTTTAGCATGGACGATCCGGTTGTGGTCGTCGTACGCGCTGCTATCGTGAAAGGTCTGTCCGCACATCCGGCAAGAGAACATGACTTGGCTCACGGTTTGCAGCTGGGCAGACAATGAGTTTGAGGGATCAAAGTCTCTATCAAGTCGTTTTTCGCAGACCTGGCAGCGGAGTGCTGCTTTTCGTCTCTTCGTATGTTCCTCGCGATAGTGAAGGGAATAGTCGCAACAATTGAAGAATATCTGTCGGCACTGAAGGTCTGGCCGTAGTGTGGACGGGAACGCACATGTGAAGGGACCCCTAAACACATAAGTAACGGTTTAGACATTTTTTATCTAGGTTTTATCTACAACAACCAAATCGTGATTTGTGATTATAGGTACCTATGTACTTGGTACAATAGGGCTTTATACAACACTAGTAGCACGTCCCGGCTTCGCACAGGTGTACTAATGAAGCTACCGGGATAAAATATAGCCTATAACCTCCCGGACAGTCCATTCTACACACCCGTGAAAGAATTTTTGAAATCGGTTGAGTAGTTTCGGAGATTACCTCCGTCAAACAAACAAACAAACAAATTTTACCTCTTTATAATATTAGTGTAGATATAATATATATATATATATATATAGATCAGCAATTCAACATGACAGTTTTAACAAAAGAGGCAAAATAAAAAAAATGCATATTAAACTGAATGTTAACCTTTAATTTTGTAAGGAAAGTCCTGCACTCTCGAGGTGCATTTCTGTTTTCCCTCATTCAAACAAATAAAGAATCAAAATAGGTCTAGGTCTGTAAAACAACAAGCATAGAATAGAACTTAGAATAATCTTCTCCTTTCTTAAACTCGGTTAAAAAGAAAGCACGACGACCTATCGTAAAAGGAGTTGACACAACCATCAGGGCGGGAAGGGCGTAATGATGATTTCACACTAATGCAGAAAAATGAGGCAGAACAGTTTGGAAGGACAAAGGCGGTCAAATATAAGACGACTGCAGTCCGCGAGTGGGTTCACAAACAAAATAAAAAATACAATCAAACGAAACAAGGGTTTGAAAATGCCGCATAAACAAACGACCAAGCCTAAAAACCTAGTTACTGGTCGAACCGGACAAGGTACATTCGCTGTTATGCCGGTCCAGTGGCTCATTCGTTTATGATAAAATTACGTTAGACTATAAGGTATACATTTTAAATGGGTCGCAGTTTTTAGTATTAAACATCTTTTACTTGTTTAACTATTGTCGCCTGAAATAAATTATAATTATTTGATTTTGATTACAGTAATTTTGTAAATGAAACCAAAATGTAAGTAAACTTCTCGAAATCGCAGTGTGACAAAATAGTCATAACTTCCGTAGCACGCGTAGCATTTCGTAGCACTTTTCTTAGTCATGATTTTATTTAATCACATTTACTTGTAAAGGTGATTACTTTTATTTGTAAAGTTTCACTATTAGAACACGCAATATATTTACTCATCACGTAAGACGGTTTCTATGTGATCCTTGAGGTCCAAATGATAAAATAATTTACCTAATTTTTTTTCTTTCTCTCTTAAAAAATAATTATCCTCCATTTCTTAATAGTTGGGGAGTTGTGATATAAATCACAAGTTCATCAACATAAGACGATGATCACCATGCACAAATACTTGAATAGCTTCAAAAAATATGATACGAGTAAAACACGTGATACAGATGCCTATAAAATTAGGGAGGTGCCTTCAATTTCTTCCAAATCCCATAATCAGATCCTGATTTCGTGACAAATGGTCCACCCCCAGGAATACTTTTCGAGCATTTTATTTATTTTCAGCCGTTTGTGTCCCACTGCTGGGCAAAATTCGCGACGCGCGAAGTACGAGACGTCGCGATCTTGTGCTGGATTTAAACATTGAGAAACCGGCAGAACTTTGCCCAACAACTTGCAAGTGAAATCAAAAAACGACTAACCTCAAGTCGACAGGTGGTTTAGGCTTCAACTGCACCCTTTTTAGATCGTTCCTCTTGTTCAAAGATTCCTCATCACCGTCCACTTTGATGATGAGATACATAGTGTCTTCGGCAAAAGTGCGAGTGGTGAGACCGTCGCGGATCGTTTCAGTAGACGGATCAATTATCATATCCGAAGGAATAAACTTGAAGCCGCCGATAAAATTCTGCGAAAAACGAGACATAAAAAAATGCATTGTTAGGAGAAAGTAGAATTTTCAAAATCGTTTCTCTTTCAACTAAATAATCGTTATACAGAGCCTAAAAGGTTGAATAGTTTCCAATTCAATTCGTATGACGAGTTGCAAGCACATGTTACCTTTTCAAACTGCCTACCTACTAGACAAGAATGTAGTGTCAAATGGTATCAATCCTAGCAAGCAATACTTAACAGATATTTGAGGGGTCAACCTTTTCATTCCGCAACTGTTAGTAGTACCTACATTATTTCACAATAAACCCACCCATGACCGTTCTGAAATAAATAAGTCATCGCTCTAAAACACTCATCGCTGATTTTTTTACGCCATCTCTGAGCAATACGATGCCACCAATCACACAGCGCACAGCTGGCTTTGTTTGTTGTTTCTACCATGTTTCGCTGCATAATGTGGGAATAATATACAACAATAACATAACTTCATGCATTTTTCATACCACCCGTTATATATCAGTCTCATCACTAATTACTATATTTTAAACGAATTCGTCACTCCATCTAGCGGAAGGTGTCAGATCTTCATTGTATAATGTCTACGTTATTTGGGAACATTGAACGGTAAGGATAAGCTTCTTTCCTGCCTATTTTGAAAACTCTGAAAAATTCTAGATGATGTTAATCTAGTGCACAGCGACATTATTAGCTTTAACAGTTTTATCTAATAACTAGCTGCTCCCCGCGGTTTCACCCGCGTAAGTCCCGTTCCCGCGGGAATATCGGGATAAAAAGTAGCCTATGTTACTCGTGGATAATGTAGCTTTCGAATGGTGAAAGAATTTTTAAAATCGGTCCAGTAGTTTTTGAGCCTATTCATTACAACCAAACAAACAAACAAAGTTTTCCTCTTTATAATATTAGTGTAGATTAGTGTAGATAAACAAAGAATTTTTATGACGTAATTTTCGCGAATTTTATAAAAATATTTTGAAAAAGTAATTTTGGAATCTCCGAAATAACCCATCCGATTTCTAAGTTTTTCACAAAGTAGAATTGAAAGAAAGAAAAATCATTTATTTGACACACAAGCCAGAACAAACAACATAGAACATACTTAATTATTAAACATAGGTAATCAGTTGTGTCTCAAACAGGCGTCCAACTCAGAATAAGTTGATTTGCGCAAGGCAATGCAACGCTTCCGTCTTCCGTTGGAACCTTTTAAATTAACTTTTTGAAGGCCGAAGCTCCGAAAGCCGTGATCTACTTCACCTTATCTCGTCACCCGAGCTGGCCCCTTGCTCATAAGAAACTAACAAACCTTATCGTCATAATATGTGGGAGTTTGATACTCGCTGTCACTGGCAGAGGACTCGCCGTCATCGTCATGCTGAGTGTTTCTGTGGTTCTGAAGCGCTAACGCGTTGTAGAACGTTTTCTTGCAAATCCGACATATGAACATAGCCGGCGGATCATCATCCCATGGATATTGGTACTGCAAGAAAATAGGCGTCACGTAACGTAATATACGTACCTCGACTAAGATTCAAGGGATCGAGAGTTCGAGACCTATTGATATGTATGATATAAATTACTGTCGTAAGAGAAATAAGTACTTATTGAAGATCTGAGAATGATCATCAGAATTTGAACATAAATGCAGCTCGACAATCCATAAAATTGCTCTATTCTTACGTTTTATAAAACAATATTTTTTACACTTCTATCTATCTTGATCAACTAAAAGGTTAATACTGATATGACCTACTCGCACATTCTTCGGCACTGTTACTCCTTTCAACGTACGATTTACATCAGGCAAGTTTCCTTCGTTGTTCTCCATTCGAACCAGACGCGGACGGAAAATTACTGCGGAAAAATAAACAAAATTTAAGTAAACAACTCTGTTTTCAACAGATTTTCGTTTTCTTAAATGAGGAGAGCGAGGGACCATGGATATGGCACATGCAATAGGTAGGAGGCCTATACCCAGCTGTGGGTTGAAGTATACAATAGGCTGCGGATGATGTTTATCATGTTTATCATCATCCGCAGTTGCGTGGCCCGACACGCGCTTGGCTTTCCGCCCTCGGGCAATCCTCATCCATTAAACTAAACAGGCACTTTTGCTATTATTTATCTACGTACCTTATTTCCTTAAAAATATTAATTATGGTCTGTAAATAGATTGTGTTATTTCGAAATGAATAAAGTTATTTACCTTCGAATATCTGTTAAGCTAAGGCCCAACCTGCGCGACCAAAGCGACTGCGAAGCGGGAGCGTCTACCGCGCGACGGACGCTACCCATATACATCTATGGCGCTTTGCATACCTACGCGACCGCATCGCGGGACGGGTTATATGGTAAATCCGTCGCGCGGTAGACGCTCCCGCTTCGCAGTCGCTTTGGTCGCGCAGGTTTGGCCTTAGCTTTATGTATGCGATAAGTAATAAAAAGATGAGTTGCAAGTTACAATGCAATTTCAATAATTCATAAAATACCGTCATTTTGTACATAGGCAATATATAGAAACGTGAGGTCACAAAAGCATAGACAGCATTGACTATCTCATGACCATAATGAACGCCATACTTTCAGTTAGAGCAACCTATTCACTAACCATCCATCAGTTAAATTACTATTAGTACCATACGATACCAGTTGAGCAGGGTTAGAGCGTTTGTCCACCGCCGCCGTCACCGTCACGTCACGTCACCGAGAACGAGATGACGGCGCCGAAGTAGCGGTACATACATTTACATTACATTAGAGCAGGGCTTGGAATACCGGTATTTCTAAATACCGGTTCGACTGACCTTGACGTGGTACCGGTACTTCTTTGGTATCGATACAAATTATACCGGTACTTCTTGAGAACCGGTATAATTGGACTTAGTATGGTATCGGTACTTTCATTGGTACCGGTACTTAAGTATCGGTATTTTCTATAAGTATCGGTAAAATTACCGAAATTATGCACGAAAAGTACCGGTACTTTTCAACATATTTATTTTGTGCAAGCGAGAGAGAAAGCTGATTAGAAAAGACAGCCGAGCCGGCTGACTGCGCAGCGGTAGTCATTGTATACTTGCTTGTGGAGTGCGCTGTGACTACTATTCAACTATCGGTGGTTTGCGTTGTCTTGATTACATTGCTGCGCCCTAAGCAACCATGCAAAACTGCTGCCTGCGTGAGCCGTCATTGTATACTTGCTTGTAGAGTGACGTATTTCAACAATGAAAGTATTGGCGCCAAGCCGCAATAATCAAACTCCAAAAAATAACCCGAAGAAAAAAAGGAGTGATTTCAATGTTCAATGAGGCACCGCTGCTTAGGTACCTACACACAAACAATTCAATCTACTATATAGGCACTCAAGTAAGGGTAGGTAGGTACCCAGGTAGAAAGTTTGTTGAGAATGTGCATAGGTACCTACTTCAAAAAGCATCTGTTTTTTGTCTACCTACCTAAGTACCTACAATAAAAATATCAATCAATAGGTAGGTAGGTAGGTATGTGCCTAATATGAACGTATAAATTTGTTAAACTTGGTTAGGTACCTATTATGACGTATGAACAGAAGCAATTTAGGTACCTAGGTAGGTACTTATTTTTGACTGCATTGGTAGGTGTAGGTACCTACTTTTTAAATAGTTAAAAAGTAGGTAGCATATCATCACATAGAAGGATTGGTTTTTAGCTTGCTTTAATGTGCGGGGGATGCTGGATTGTAAGTAGGTACTTTAAACAAAGAAACCTAGGTACCAAAACAGTTGATTTTGATGATAAATTAGATAAGTAGGTAGGAAAGTGCTTGTTCAATGTTCGAGGTGAGGTGAGGCACACTCTGTGGTACACTATACCTAAGTACCTACCATTACAATATCAATCAATAGGTATTGAATGTGTTAAGGTAGATAGGTATCTGTTGTTGACTGTATTCAAAATAAACCACAATCTCAAAGAAAGAAAGAAACCTACCAGAAAGTTAGGTGCAGGTAAATGGGACAGTTGGAAGTACCTACCTAGGTAGGTATAAGTAGAAGACAAGACCGTGGCCCGTGTCGCCAAGTGTCACAAAAAAAATCTCTACTAATTTTGTGTAGGTAATATTTATTTCTCTAGAAAGTAAAAATAGCTTTCTACTGACGTTGGGTCAGGCAGGGCTGCGCCTTAAAACACTGTGCTCTGTAAATATTCCGTCCGAGCGCGAAATATGCACAAATTGGCAAGCACGCGCGCCCGCCCCCCGGTCGGTACCTACGCTATGACCGGAGAGCTGGCAACGTCGCGAGAACCGCTTAGAATACCGGTACTTCAAAAGTATCGATACTCGAATTTAACGAAATGAAAGTACCGTTACTACCGTAAAAGTACCGGTATTATTGGTACCGGTAGCAAGCCCTGCATTAGAGCGAGGCCCCATTAGTCCGTTGCGCTGCGTTGCGTCGTAAAAAATATATGGAAACCGTCGCAGCGTCCGTCGTCGCTGCGACGGTTTCCATATATTTTTACGACGCAACGCAGCGCAACGGACTAATGGGGCCTCGCTCTTACTTAGCCGCGTGTCCACCGGACATCCGTCACCCGAGCGCCGTCATCCCGGCCGCCATACTAAACTCGGCCCGAAATAATCTCGTTCTCGGTGACGTGACGGTGACGGCGGCGGTGGACAAACGCCCCTAGGGGTTAGCATACTGCAAGACGTCATGTATGCCAGTCTGTATTCACTTTGACGGCTAGTTATGATTGTCGTTTGCATTCTACACGCATGCGTCGTAAACCTTCGGTCAATGGGGTTCCAAACCAAACTATCATTTCATTGCGGACCGGGCGTACTTCTATGTAAACAAGTTGAATAACATCTTTACAATACTGCTTTTATTCTCAAAATGACTAAAATAATAAATGTGAACTGCAGTTTAGCCTACGAAATATTGCTTTACCTAAACAGTTTTTATTTAGGTATGTTCATTGTGTGCGAAGTTTCTATAGGTATACTAAAGGCATATAGCGTGAACTATCCCGAAAATGCATTAATGACGGAAGCCATCATATTTGGACTGCTGTGTCTTGTTGAAACTATTCGTGTCTTTTTGGGCAGGAAAGGAGACTTAGTTACACGGAGTAAGTTCGTTATTTTTGTAAATTAAGATTGGAAGCATTATACAGGTTTTATATTTACAGTAATACTACCCATTTGTTTTTTTTTCAGAGGTTCCAGTCTTCTTTTCCATTCTCCTGACAATACCATCAGCAACCGTGGTTTGCTTTTTTTTGATATACCAAACGTATATCTTACGCCTTGAATACATCTGGTGTGCTGTCATGCTGATATTTCAAGCCTTGGAACTGGCATTTGCTATTCTATACATTGTAACCGTGTTTAAAAATCATCAGTCTTCATAGGATAAATTAAGATAAAAATCCGTGCCAAATATATTCTAATGTGATAATGGCGATAATAAATGAATAAAAACTTAATGTTCATACCTATAAAGTGTACATAAATTATTTATCGATTGAATGAGAGTAGCAAATAAAGTTCATGAGGCAACTTGGTTGATTCGATTCCTGTTTGTAGGTAGGTACGTACCTACCTTATTATGTTTCACTTTGTGTGTGTTCGGGAACCTGCGAACCGTTAATCTAATCCTTCGTAGGTGTAATTTTTAAGGAAGGTAGGTCGTCCGCCAACAAGATGGGTTGACGACATAGACATAGTTAAGACCGCAGGTTGGGACCGGACTTGGGTAAGATTGGCGAGAGACAGGGGCGAGTGGCGGAAGCGAAGAGAGGCCTATATCCAGCAGTGGGATGAGAAGGGCTGATGATGATGATGATGAGGTATTGTTAAAGAAATTTGCCGTTATTTTCATATTAAGAGCTTTAAATTAGTACTAATATAAACCTCTTAAGTACAGTTATTTTTATGGAACAAAATAATAAAACATGTCATCATCATCTCCCTGCCCTTATCCCACTACGTGGGGTCAAAATAAAATAAAACATGTCATGGATTCGATAAAACAAGAAGTTTCATATAGGACGAATGTCCAAAAAACTGGCCATAATAATTTTCGACCTGTCACTCAAAATCTCTGAAAATATACTAAAAAGTCAATACAAATGTCCCAAAAACTAACGAATTGCCTCAACGACACTGACCTTTGACCTCAAGCTCAGAAACTGTTGACCTCAAGGTCACTGACCTTTGGCCACAAGTTTAAAAACTGTTGACCTCAAGTTTACAAATTGTTGATTGATCATTGACCGTTGACCTCAAGGTCACAGGCCTTTGATCTTAAGTTCACAGACTTTTGATCTCAAGTTCACAAACCTTTGACCTCAAGTTCACTGATCTTTTTATTTTTTAATTACATATGTTGCGGTTTAAACCCTAGCACCGTGATGGCTGCAAAAATTATGTTAATAAAAAGGAATGCAAATAGCATTATCAATACACTATTGTCACCACACCAGGAGTTGACTATGACTGCTTATCTCTGAATATTGCCTTTTTGATTGATTTTTTCGAATCAGATATTTCATTCAAAAGTTACAATTAATACAATGTTAATTTGTTTATAAAATACTATAAAATAAGTACATTAGGGATATATGTATGTATAATGCTAATGTACTTATTTTATAGTAATATCCCTAGCATGGTAATATCCCGTTCGACAATAAAACGAAAATGAATTGATCAATCAATCGAGCCATAAAATACCACAAGGTTTACAACACCTGATAAAAATAAGTCTCTTACCTTCCATTTCGGTTTGTACACGTAGATAATCAGTTCTAAACACATGAAAACCGCTTACGTTCGCTGTTGGGTCGCGACTAAAAGAAAAACACAAGGAAACAGACGAAAATGCGATAAGTTACACTTCATGGCGGGTGGCGCCCGAGAGGAGTCATGAATGTTCCTGGCGCTTGGCGCCTCAGAGGAGTCACGAAATATTTGTTCGCCGCCAGGCGCAAAAGTTTGCAAAAAATGACACCGCACTGAATCGGTTAAGCCAACACTGCTAGACTATAGTTTTTTATTGTAAATGCTACTTTACCTTACTTTAAATTATAAAATATAATTTAAATTAAATGGAAAACCATGGATAATATTAGAAACCTAATATTAAGCCTTTTTATCTGTAACAGATGTTTTAATTAGCATTATGGCTTAACTCACATCACACCGCACCATGATGGAAGGGAAGTTTTATTGTCATATCATTTTAAACTTTACCTTCATCACCTTAATAGGTTCTTTAACACCTAGTATCGCTTGAGAAACGTTCGTGGCTATAGAGACCTATACGAGAAAGGATACCCTCGGCAGCACGAGCGACGAGTGCATGCTCTCGCGGGTAGTTGGGGGTAGGTAATAATTATTTTGTTTAGAATTAGGTCAGTAGGTAGCCTAGGTAGGTAAATAGGTACCAAGCTAGTATTTTGTTTAGAATTAGGTCAGTAGGTAGCCTAGGTAGGTAAATAAAATAAATATAAATATATCCTTGGACATTTCACACAACGTCATCTAGCCCCAAGCTAAGCAACTTAACGCTTGTGTTAAGGTAACCAGATGACTGATAAAATACTTATAAAGATACATTTTTTTGTAAATACATACATATTATAGATAGAAAACACCCAATAAGTACCAAGCTAGGTATTCCTAACTATTTCAAAAGTATGATCTCACTAAATTAACGTCTTAGATCTGTATAGGTTTGAATAGAGAAAGAATGATAATTGAATGGAAAACTGGAATAGTAAAATAGGTAATTTCTTACGAAAGTAAGTACCTACCTACTTACCATACATGGGCAAAATGGATAGGTTTAAGGCTCGAGCAGACCGGATGCGTATGCGTAGACGTAAGCGTAGACATGCACGTACCACTGACTTGTAATGTATGGAAATGTATGAGACAGGCCACACCGCTTGCGTAACGTACGCGTATGAAAAACTCACTAAAATAGTTTTCCCAGCTCAGAACAAAAGCCGGGTTGAATGAAATAACGCTGAACAATACTTACATTACATTCACTAGTATGACCACATCACATTATCACATTCGAAGTTGGAAGATAGAATAATTAAGTAGGTAGGTAGATTTAGATTCTTCCCTTTGAGTCTGAAAAATTGAAAGAAAGAATGATTTACCGATTCAAAATTTTTGAAATTTTCCAGACACGGCCAGACCAAAGACAAGACAACGGCATAGACAAGATAGATCACCACATTCACAGAACATAATACCATAGATAAACTATATATCCTATTACTCTAAAGAGCTATAGTCAGAGACGGAGTATTAGGCCCTTCTCTCACGACGCTATTCAAATGCTACGCGACTGCGATGCAAACCATGGTCGCCTACTGGTATGCTACTCGATTCCGCACACGGTGCTATGCAAATGAGACTATTTTTTATCATTTGAAGAGCAACATTCGTACGAAGATGTCTAGTGACTCTAGCGATGAAGACAATGTTCTTCTTTATTTATTTACAAAAATAAACGAAAATGTAAAAGAAGATTCTGGGTGCATCCGTACATCGAAACAAATATCAATTGTAGAGCATTTGAATTTTTTTCCAATCTCAATCCACGCCTTTTCTGTAACATCTTTTCTTACGTACTCTGGCAGCTTATAATTATACAAACATGGATAATTTTCCACCTCCTGAACAAAATTAATATTAAAGATTTGTTCCGCCGCCATTTTTTGATGCAACGCGTATTCGACTCGGGTAGCGTGCGACCAGCAAGACGGTCGCGTGCGACTGATATCAAACGCGTCGTCGACGCGTCTCGTCGTGTGCGAAACTAGCTAAATATGTATGGCGGCTACTCACAAGCGACGCGTAGGATACGCGTACGAAACACAAATCGCTTCAGAGTCGCGTCGTGAGAGAAGGGGCTTAGTGTTTTATGGTCAGAGAGTAGCGCGCACTCATTCGTAGACAGTCGGAAAAAAAAACCAACCACTAACTAATGAACCAACCACAATCTACTATCTACTCTGCAAATGAAGTCTGCAACTCATAAACTGTCATATATTTTGGTGAAAATGCTAAACTGATGAAATAAATGCACTCAATGAATTGCTAGCAGAAATGCTTGAACGGCCATTTTAAGGGGGCTGAGATCAAGAACTTCATCTGAGATCTACTTTGTAAAATGACATCCACGGAAAGACGTTTTTCCATACATCAATGATTATTGTCTTTTAAAAAATCATTGCATAAAAGATTTTTAAGCTATTGCATAGCTTCTATCGCGCGCCTAGAGCGCTCGTCAGAGTAAATATGTTCTGTGCTAGAGCGTGGAGACCACAGAGTACTTTATTATACGGAAAGTGGAGACCGAATCCAGAAATTCCGTAACGGAAAAACATAACGCTTGTCACTTTAGTTCAGCAACTCGCCTCTAGGTGGCATGCAATAGCTTTACCGCGGCAGCCATAGAGGGCGGCAGCAAGCAGTCCCCGAGTGCCAGCCACACGTTTATTTGAAAAACAACTCATTATATAGTCTGTCTATATAGTCGTGACATGAATGTTTGAGGAACTAAAATTATTCGTGTATCTGGCAGCACCAAACAAAGGTATAACAGCTGTCGTCAGCTGTCATCGAGTGAGTACAAGAACATATTTTCCTCTATTTTTTGTTGTTTTCTTAGTTAAACTGCAATGAAATGAAACCGAACTACGCACAAAAGTATCACAAATAAGTAAAGTAAATGAGAGTGACACGCGGGAAGTGATTTTTAAAGTTTTCCAGCAATGTTTAGCGGAATACCAAGTTGGACATATTTTGTGGGATTTGGATGATTTAAATGGGCGAACAGCATCTATAACGGGTATGTAATCGTTTTATTGTTTGTTTCTAATCTGCCTGAAGTAACAAATTGACCTAAATTACGATTTGGAGACCAAAAAAGGCATTGTTTACATTGCACATTTTTACGTCAGATTGAACATCACAGTAAGTCATGTTGTAGGAGTACCATCTAATCTTGATACATTAAAATGGCACACAGTCTGGCTACGTTTTCTGCCTACCTAAGTATTTAAAATTTTAACTAATTGCTATAAGTTTAAAATGCTTTTGATTACTTTCAGTAATATTTTTTTTTTAATTTTCAAGTAAATCAGAAAGTACCTACGGTTAGGCGAATTCAAGAATGATGGGAAGTTTGAAACTCCTGTGAAACAGTAGGGTCGGCCAAGAAAGCAATGGACAATTTTAATATTTGTGCACTACGGCAAAAAATAAAATTCTTATAAAAATGACAATGAAATCCAATTTTGTTTCATTTGCCTTCACCTATGTATGTATGAACACTCAACAGTTTAACCTTTTAATCCAACATTATTACACAGTTAAGCACAAGATTTAAAAAATAAAACATGCCTTCTCAAATTCCCGCCAAAAAGCTGGTAGGAACTTTTACATGGAACGAACTGCAAGTATCAAAATCAGTAGTCACACTATAGGGTTGCTATATACATTTTAGCAGCGCCCTCATTTATTGTCACGACTTTATAGACAGACTATACTTGTGGATTCCATGCATGGCATTTTTCACAAAGTGTGAGTGGAGAATAGTGAGAAGCCAAAAAAAAAAAAAGACGTGAGCGTGACGTGACACGTCGGGCGACAGCTGAGTTGTGTCAAGTTGTCAACTTGTTTGTGTCGTGTCATAGATTATCTATGGTCGTGTCGTGTCGTGGGCCCTGGCTAGGCTAGGTTTGTATGTTTAAATTTTAGAAAAAATACATTTCAAATGTATTTTTAAAAGTATAAAACTCATACAAAGGGACAGAGCGTTACTATAAATATGGCTGGTTCAGCTTTAAGAAGACTTATGGCTGAATATAAGCGTAAGTACACTTTTATTGATAGTTCAATTAAATAACATTATCAAGTACTAAACTACAGGCTTTCACTTGGCTACGAAGTACTTCTTGGCTATTTATTAAGAAGTTGAAATTAATTAGAAGTCTACTCTCCTCCTTCATATAAATCTTATAATCATTTGTGTTTAAATTAAATCAAAATGATAGGAATAGTGATTAATAGTGACATTAAGAATAACACATTTACCTATAACACTATTCGCTTGCTAGTCTCAGGGTGCTAAATTATTTTGATAAGGTTACATTATTTTTTCTTAGGATCAATTCAGAAAAAAACAACTGTAATGTTTACATATTTGAGCCATTTGGGGTGGAGCCCTGGGTCTGAGGGGTAAGTTAAGTGGCTCAACTGGTTCTATTGTATTTTGTAATGTTATGTAAATATGTATTAGTTGAGTTACTGTCACGTTTCGATGTAATAAATATTATGTACTTGTTGGATTGTTAGCTTTATTGAACAGGCCGCTCACTGAAGGAATGGCAGACATACAATGAAAGGCATTCTTAAGTGAGCTGATGAAAATTTATTTTTATTATAGTATTCACATTACTCACTTTTAATGTCTCAAGTACTAGTTTACATTCAGGATACTTGTCAAACTAATTACTAATTCTGCCAAAATATATGTTTGGGTTTTGATTCTAGAGCTGACAATAAATCCTCCGGAAGGTATCATTGCTGGTCCAATCAACGAAGAAAACTTCTTTGAATGGGAAGCTCTTATAACGTGAGTTACTTACCAACCTTTCACCATTAAGTTCAACATTCATCCATCATTTGTATGAGCAAGTAGCCAATTCTGGTGATGGAATTTTTAGGCTGCCTAAAAGCCTCTGTCATGGCTTAACGACTTTAAAAGCCGGGACTGACAATTTAACGTGCCCTCCAAAGCACGGAAGTACTCAGTTATTAATGCAACTTAAGGTCACCCATCTAAATAGTGACCGCTCAGAATGTTGCTTAACAAGAATGTCTAGCAAGCTTCGCACAAGTGCTTCAACAACAACTTTAATTGCATTTTTAATCCTCAACACAAAAATAGGAGTGTTTGTGTCATAAGCTTTTTAATACCCCTATAACAGTTTTTTTTGTATAGTTTAGGAAGAGTTTGAGTAGTAGCATGGAAGTCTTAATCAACATGATCCTCAAGGTCCTACCAAAATAAATGATATGAAAAAGCTTATGAGGGCTATCACAAACTGTACAATAAATTTTAAAAATTTCTTTGATTAACATAATAATCAGATAAAATAAATGTTGGTGCTAATTTGAGACCATACACAACAACTTTAAGTTGTTTTATTTTCACATTAATACAATGATTATCTTCTGTGATATCTACTTTTGTAAATAGTTTTGTATGTAATTGTGTTTTTGTTAACAGAGGACCTGAGGGAACATGCTTTGAGGGTGGTATTTTCCCAGCAAAGCTAGTATTTCCGCCCGACTACCCATTGAGCCCGCCCAAGATGCAATTCATCTGTGAAATGTTCCACCCCAATAGTAAGTGTAAATTGTAAATCTGTACTTCTATACTAATATTATAAAGAGGTAAAGTTTGTTTTGTTTTACGGAGGTAATCTCCGAAACTACTCAGCCGATTTCAAATAGTCTTTCACCGATGTATAGAATAAACTGTCGGAATGATTTTAGACTATATTTTATCCCGGTAGTTTCATTAGTACACCCGTGCAAAGCTGAAACGTGCTGCTGGTTTATTTTATTTCTAAGGTAGGGTGCAAATGTGTACACATTTGTGTTCTATGTAGCCAGTAAAAAATCATCCACTCCCTTCATATATCTGTCTAGTTGCTACAGTAATACAATTATTATCGTTCGGTGGTGGTAATTGGAAACTTTACCAGCATTGGCAGCGCCTTAACATTGTAAATTTTATAAATTTTAATGTGCCATTAATAATTATATCAATAATTCTTTTTATTAAAATTTGTCCAGAGCGGTTTGAACGTGAAACAGTAAAGTCAACTATCGTCGCTACCATACCAGGTCAAGTATTCCAAATGTATGAAATTAGTTCATGAAAGTTACCGGCGGACGGCGCTGCACTTGGTTTTCATACAACTGTGATACTTGACTCGGTTCAAATGATATTCAAAACTACGTTTATCTGACAATAGACCCCCAGTTAATCCTTTTAATATTTTAAAAAGACGTGTGGCACTCGGGGCCTGCCGCGGTAAAGCTAATGCATGCCACCTAGAGGCGAGTTGCTAAACTAAAGAGAAAAGCGTTAGGTTTTTTCGTTGCGGAATTTCTGGATTCGGTTTCCACGCTCAAGGCCCGCGATAGAAGCTATGCAATAGCTTAAAAACCTTTTGTTTTTTCAAGTATACTCTGACGGGCGAGTGTGCATATCGATTCTGCACGCGCCTGGTGATGACCCCATGGGCTACGAGAGCAGCGCCGAGCGATGGTCCCCCGTCCAAAGCGTTGAGAAGATCCTCCTTTCTGTCGTCAGCATGCTAGCTGGTTTGTAACTATTCATACAACCTGTACATTCACTACATAGTATAAAACAAAGTCGCTTAAAAGTAGGCATGTACCAAATATGTATTTGGTTGGACATACCTCTGACTACCCCCTTAGGCATCTTCGAAAGATGTAAAGAATTTTATAAAAAGATCAGGGGGGCAAAAAAGGCCGTTTCGAGCATTTCTGCTAGCAATTCATAAAGTGCATGAGTTTCATGAATTGTTTAGCATTATCACCAAAATTTGGTAACATGGCTCAAATCCATTTTACCGTCCGTTATCCGTTAAAATGGATCAATTTGCGCCATTTTACCAAAGTTTCGAAACGGCTTCTCTAGCCCCTCTGAAAGAAATGTCTACCTCCCTGGGATACAGTCGTGATCATATTTCATTTTTATTTTTTCAGAGCCAAATGACGAGAGTGGCGCTAACGTAGACGCAGCGAAAATGTGGCGAGAAGATCGGGAGCAGTTCAATCAAATAGCTGAACGACTTGTGCGACAAACATTGGGCGTAACATCTTAGGAAAATGACGTTTTTATACATACATTATCAATGCCCGAATTCTATAACCAACGTACGGCCGTAGGTCCATCACCACACAAGCAACTTTGTTTTACAACATTAACCCTTATACATATTCGACCAGTAAACCTATATTAGCTAAAGCGCATATTAAATCTGTTTCTATCTTTTTTCGTTGCCATATGAGTAACAAGAAAGAAAAACATTCTTTAAACCTCTGTTAAAAGACCCAAAATGTTAATCTTTTTGACAGATAACAACGTTGCTATGGCGAAAGTCCTACGGTCATAAGTTTTTTTATAGGGACCGGGCACAAGCGGTTTTAGGTTACTCGTAGATTACTCAGATTACATAGAAGGGGAATAACGTGTGATATATCGATGTATGTATTATCTATATTATCTATAATATTATAAAGTTTTGAAGTTGGTTTGTTTGTTTGTAGAGGGTAATTTGAAACTACTCATCCGATTTCGAATGATAGGGTTAATGTCCTAGTAAAATCCGATTTTCATTAGCACACCCGAGCAAAGCGGGGATGGGCTGTTAGTTGTATAAAAAAATTACGTGACGTGACCTAAAATGTTATTGCGATATTGCGATCTTTGTATACTCGCAGAACGAAAAAGTTGACCAGGATGTCGATTCTCGACGACTTTCAAAACATAACGCGGTAAGGGATTGCACGTTATCTAGCTCTTCGTCTTCGTCTTCGGTAAAAAAAGTCGTGACGTGCCAAGTCATGACAATGGTTATTTGGAGAATAAAGCGGCAGTTTTGAAATGAGTTCGTTTGACGCGTACAAGCACATGTTACCTTTTGAAACTGTTACTATATAGACTAACCCCCGGTTCCTATAACAAACTAACGGACGTCCGTAGGACTTGCGCCATAGCAACGTTGTTATCTGTCAAAAAGTTTCATACATTTTATGTTGAAATAACAACGTTGCTATGGTGATGGACCTACGAACATCCGTTAGTTTGTTATAGGAACCGGGGGTTACCGTGTCGTGTCAAATTTTTATGTCAAATGGTTATCAAACGAATACCTAGCAAGCAACAACAATCTTTACTGTACGTTGCAATTTGACAGGCGACCTCTGTTTCGCAGTGGGTGAAAGCCCGCACGCGGACGTTGCCGGTTCGACACCGCTACGGGCCAAATATTTAGTTTAGTATTATTTGTTGACATATTAATATGTACTCAATTCAATTTTTTGATTATTACATATTTATGTTATTATTAGTTTTTATTATTATTTTTAAAAATAAAATAATATTGTACTAATGTTTGTATGCTCAAGTATCATAATCTGCAACAAATAATGTCTTATCTGACTGTATTCATACCTACACATGATTCACAAACAATACTTAAATGATTATTTATTAAACTTTCGCGATAACAATTTTATTAATATATTCCTATATTATATATATAATACTACTTCGTAGGGCTTCGTCTAAAGGGAGTGTCATTAAGATTAGTTTCCTCTTAACTTAACATTTGGTAAACAGTAGGTGCCTAGGTAGGTAAAATATGTTAGTTTAATTCCGAATGAACACCAAACCAGTCGGAATATTTTCAATACTGCATATTATTAGCATTCATTTAATATTAAATGTGCAAGTTTACGATGCAGCGGTACCAGGAGCTCAGAGAAACACAAGAGTTGTTTACTGACCTGCTTTATTTAAAGTATAAGTAGTAGATACATTTATCAAAGAGTAGGTAAACTAAAATTTAGAATATCGTAGTATGTCTTTGCCCTCCAATGTTACATACCTACCTACTACAATCTAGATAAAATAAAGTCACTATATCTTTGACTACAACTGAGGATTTCGCTAAAGCAGGACTAGGTTTACTAAGGGGTTACCTATGTTTAAAAGGGGTAGGTACCTACATACTTATTTTGATCATTCGGTGTTTATAAATAACCAAGAAAAGGTAAGTAGGTACTTTAACCAGTTTGCAGATCATCATTTGACACTTGTCACATGATTTTTGAGAGATTATCTCCAAAATTAACTTCGAGAAACCGGCTGTTAATGTCCCAAAATGATACTATGAAAAAAAAATTAACTTCATTATCTTGTTCTCAATCAAAACATAGATGTTTACCTAGATTATACGGCAACGAGAAATTCTTGTAAATTTTCAATTTCAGCTTATGATAGACATGTTGTTACATACCTATGGTCTTCAGTAAGACTAAAAACGGCTAGGTACAATTTGTAAAAAAGCAGCGCTTATGTTCCTTAAGGAACCAGCCTGCAAAATTTGAGCTTCAAAGCTCTTGTAGTTTCAAAGATATCGTGAAGGTCAACATTTTAACCAACTTTGATTAAAATGTTGCCCTAATAAAATGTTATAAGTAGGCATTTTTTTTTTACTTTACTTTATTTTAATTTAACTTACAAACATTAACATTTGCATTTGGTCATAATTTAGCTAATCAGTGCTACACAGAATCACCGCCAATATGCAGTTAGTTAATTTTTTGGCATGCTACGAGTACCTACATAAACTGATGAAAAGTAACGCAATTAGCAGTAGGTAATGATAATTTCATTTAATATTATGCATTTTGATTGAATAATAGGTAGGTACCTACTACCAACTGTAATTTATTATTTCACGGCAGAGTGCATTGGGTAGGTACCTATGCCAAAACACAGGGAATCCTAGTTTGGGGATCAATGTTTTCCAACCAGGAATACTTACCTATGACTCAACACTTAGATTTTACTTTGTTAGCTTACGTGGAACTGTTATTTTAATGTAGGTAGGTACTCGTATATTATTCTAATAAAATTTCATTTCATTTCAATTCGTAACAGTTTACCGACATAATATGAACTCAGAAATTATCACGAAACATCATTTTCTAATAAATAATTGTGTATATCTATTGTCTATCCAATATCCATGGTGAGTTGGTGACACCGAGTATTTACCTATTTATAGCGATGTCGTCGCCGGGGCGCCGACAACGACGCGGCGCGGCGGCGGCGCCGGCGGCGGCGCTATCATCATAATAATTAGCATAGGTTAGGTACCTATATTTAATCAGTTCCAACTGTCCGCAGAAACGCGAAATACGAAAATGATGTTTTCAGTATCTGAAAATAAAAACATAGCGCTGTTTATCCATTTATTAAATCGGACATCAAAGCAATAACAATTTGAAAATAAGTCAGGATTGGGTAACTATTGGCAAATTTAAAGCGCCTGAAATTGTTGGAATACATAGTGAGACCACAGATAAAATAATACTATGTATAGTATTTTTTATCTGTGGTGAGACCAAATTAATCAAAAAACGAAGTAGGTAAGTAGGTGAATAGTAAAATTACTCTTTGATTGATTAGGTAAATAATTTCCAAAACGCCAGTTTCATACTAAGTAAAATTGCCATACCGATGCCATTGTATTAACACCGACGTTCACCATCCCACCTGCAGTTACGTGTATGGGTTTTTGCACGTTCATCAAGAATATAAGGGCAGTCATCCGATTTTTGGAATCCATACACTCCCACGGTATATTGTACATCGCGTTCTTTAGTTTATCACTCTGAATAAAATATTTTTTTTTTTAATCATAAGTACGTGTCTATGCAGTATTGATTATCTTGTCTCACTCAGAGGCCCTGCCACCTGTTTTTACTGTGGTATTGATACTCGATTATTATCCTCGATACCGAGTCAAGTATCTATCACAAAATCACAAAATGTATGAAAATCCAGTGCAACGTCGCCCCTCCGGTAACTTGCATGAACCAATAATTTCATATTTGAAATAAAGAAAGGTGCAATTCGAAAATGTATGGTAGGGACACAGATTATAGATGTAGGGGTTCAGTTTATTCAGTTGATATTACTTATTTAACGTAGGTACTTAATAAAAATAATGAATCTCCAACCTGAGCTCCAATCGATTCAAAGATAACCGATACTTGAATAAGCTGTTGAAACATCATAATAGTTAGGGGTAAGTATCGAATCAGCGCTTGAGGATTCTGAAATTTACAAAATACGTTAGTAGTTCTAAAAGTATACTACTTCGCTTCGCACTATGCCACGCGCCGGCCGCCATGCCCCGTCAACAAACCCATCGTCGGGACCTGTTTAATTAAACACAAAACAATGACGTGATAACTTCATTAGGTAGGTACACTACCTACTTATCGGCAGGAAAACATACCAACTGTGAGCATTCCAGTAACATCAAGCATCCACTGACTTGGTGAAACATGTAATATAAGAAGAGACACATGCCGAATGCTTCAGACATTTTATTTATGAAGCTGAAACAAATAAGATAACATTACGATCGAGCGAGTAAATGTAATCTTAGAATTAGAATCTAGTCGCACTACCTTTTTCAGCGCTCATTACGCGATAGCACCTCACCTGCTAGGCTAGGCTCTTAATAGTAGTAGCATGTAGTAGGTTCCTAAATGTGGTGTGCCCTAGGGTCTCAGTGGCAACTTGGGTGATTTGGTTGGCGTTGTATGTTTCAATAAATGTTTGTTCTCGCATAACAATCAAACCATTTATTGCATAAAGCAAACTCGATAAACGGTTCTTGGTAGATAAATAGGTTGTGACTATGAAAAATTAGTGCTGATTATAAGCTATGAACTTAATCAATGATGGGCAAGACGAGTATATGTTGTGGGAAGCACCATACCTAAGGTTTCCCGTAAGTATTTATTTTAAAGAAAAAATATAAAAAATTACTGCTGCGTTGCGACTCAGTCTGCTACCTATCTTTTTTAGATTTGTAGGTAGGTACTTACTCTGCAATGAGTCGATGATAAAGTACACATTCCTTTAGTTTTTGAGCTATTGCCACTTGTTCACTATTCGAGTACATTTCCGACCCATAACCATTGTTCACTGCAGAGTCGCTTGCAGCAGGTCTCGGAAAAGTTGAAAGAATGTTCAGTAGTATTTTAAAATGGCCCCAAAGGTTGAACACCATCAGAGACAGGAAGAGATCAAACATAGTCACGCTGCTCGCGCATAAATAAGAACCGTACCTGTAAGACAAGTTATTCTGCGTCAATCTACATATATAGAGACTCTCCCTAACACTTTATCACAGACTTTCATGCTGCGTGAGGTAGTTGTTGTACATTACCCTTGCTTGTGAAAAGGTCAATAAGGCATAGTCAATGTTCGTCAAAATTGTGACTTATCATGTATTTTTGTTGATAGAAATGCTAAAAATATGAAAAAATCCATCTAGGTTTCTTCTAGGTCCTTCCCCAATGCATAAATAGTCGTATAAAACTTACTTCGTCTTATATTATACAATTTGAATACCTACCTACACGTTACCAAAACAACATATTTTTGAAAAAACCCAAATATTTTCCCAATCGGGAAGTTTCCTGGGTTTTTTTCCGGGCAAAATCCCATCTCTAGTCGAGAGAGACCTCTAAAAGGTGAGAATACTAAAAGTAGTAAGCATTCTACCTACAATTTTTTTCCATTATTTATAATTTGTGCTAGGATTAAAAGTCAATATTGAAGTTGATTATTCAATTAATTGACAGTTATTTACTTTCCTAAAAGTTCCTAAAGTTTGCGACCCTAGGAACGCAAAATGCTACGTTAAATTCTCGGTCCTGGCTTTTAAAGTCGTAAGCCTTGACGGAGGCCATTAGGCGGCTCAAAAACTTCGACAGCAGATATGGCCACTTGCTCATACGAACGAACGAACACGAACACGATCAGATATACGTACCAGTTGATAATAGAAGCAACCACGTAACCTTTAAAATTGGTGTACGCATTAAAAGGAAACTTGAAGTAGATCGCATGCTCATAAGTAGTGTTCACTAGGCCTTTCGTCGACTCATACTTCCCGTTAACATAGTTGTTGTAAACGGGAGTCAAGTTGAAAAGAAACAACGCGATGATCGTGACTGAGAACAAGTATATTGTAAAGAAGTTTGACAGCTTGTGTACTTTTACGAAGATCTGAAAACATAAAAAAACTTAGTTTTTTTTTATTTTGTTGCCTTTACATTTTTACTATTATAGATCGTAGATGATTTACAGCTTCAGGAGGCAATCTTTGCCTACACTTAACGGGACGCTGTAACGCCTGGGACATTGGATGGAATAGGCTTGCCCAGCACCTAAACCATCCTCTCAGCTTACTCGGCCATATGTACTGAAAAGACAATGGTCAAAACGTATGAGGCTGACGAGCCGCGGGTTTTCTAACGACGTTCTCCTTCACCGTTTAGAGCTCGTGTATTGAGGCATATAAATTTTAGTCGTAGCGAAAAACTCATTGATGCACAGCCGAATTCAATCCCACGGCCTTAGAATAGAAATCCGAGCCGTAATGGCTGAGTGGAAACATAAGCTTTCAATAAATTACATCAGTAGACTTATAATATTATGGAATTCCAATTAATTCCAAAATCAAGCTTTTTTATCAAGCTCCTTGTATTTTTTGTCATTATTCACCCGAATACCTTTAATGCCTATTATTATCTACCTCAACTATAATTTCAAGAAACTTTATCTTCAAAAATTGTTTGCGACTTACCGATTTCGCATAGTCAGATTTGTTCTTGTGATGAACCAGATGAATTTCTTTAACAAATTTGGAGGCTACGATCGGGTAAGTTTTTGATAAACATAGGGTTACACATCGTGACTGAAAATATAATAAACTTTTGTTCAAAATAGTTATTTAACCTATAAATCAGCAAATTAGGATACTTATCGTAAAGCGAAAATAATGTGTTGAAGGTTAAACAAGCAGCCTATGTTTATTCGGAAAGCCCATTCTAAACATAGGTGAAAGAATTTTTAAAATCGGTTGACTATTTGCGCATATTACCCTCAAGAAGCACGCATAGACGCATACAAACAAAGAAACCAACTTTCCTCATTACACAACTAGGTACTTAATATTTATTTTATTTATTACTAGCTGCGCCCTGCGGTTTCACCCCAGTAAATCCCGTTCCCGCGGGAATATCGGGATAAAAAGTAGCCTATGTGTTAATCCAGGGTATCACCTATCTACATACCAAATTTCAACCAAATCGGTCCGGCCGTTTTTGCGTGAAAGAATAACAAACATTCTCACAAACATTCACATTTATAATATTAGTAGGAAGGAAGTAGGATAGTAGGGTTATTAGTACTGATTAGCAAGATACCTACAGATGATAACATATTCATCAACAGCACAATATACATGTGCCCAAGTTCCAAAAACGTTAGATACTTTATGTTATCTTTCAAGTACCATATCCCTAGGACAAGGTACACAAATGAGAGAACAGTGTTGTAAAAGTTATAACCATCCCCTTCTAGTCTCAGCTGTTTCTCTCCCAGCTCCTTCCCCGGCCATCCACTGATGATTCTTAATATGACTCTGAGAAATTTCATATATCGGAATTCGAAGGGGCTCCTGGCTTTGCTGTAAATAAAAAATATGAGATGAATGACTAAACCTAGGTTTATACGCGGATAATGGAATCATAGGAATATTTGAATCATTTTTCTATTAAAAGTGAACCAATTTTGGAATTGGTTTTACAATTTTATTAGTTTTATGTTTAAATGAGCAGGTACACCCTCGACTTTTCTACTTTATAGACTTCAAAAAGAAACATTCCTAGATAGACCGATTTTGATTTAAGGTTGCAAAATTTTGCAAAAAAAAAGAACAACGAACGTCCAAAAAATTGTTCTTAGGATATTGAAGGAGGTTCGCTTGTTAGTTTTATATTACTCGACACCATTGAGACTTTGATCCACAAATATACTCGTAGGTACTTCCCTCAGACTTTGTAAATAATTTTATCATTAAGAGCATTATAATAACTATACTCAGCGGCACAGTTAACCGCCCACCTTGATTATTCTCGTTTTCTAGTTTGAAATTTACCTTACTTTAGGATTATGGGGGTAGTTTTGAATGTTTTTTGTACCAAAATATCTTTCACACTTGTCTAATTTACGTTCATAAATTACAATTGCGATAAAATCAAAACTTGCTACCTAATACAGATGGGCGGTTAATTGTGCAGCTCAGTACCTACCTATATTTATTTAGAGCATCCCTTGCTGAAATGAAAAAAAAGCATCTCTCATCTACAAGATATTCTTTTTTATTTAGAGATCAGCTGATCTCTAAATAAAAAAGAAAATCTTGTTTTTAATTGACCTATCCAAGAACGCCGCAAAGTCTGGAATAGCAAAAAATTAAGCTATTCTTTCGTTAATTCTAACTTGGTACCCTAGCTGTCCGTGACCCAAGAAATTTAACCTCTGCAGGGGTCACGTTTTCCCGTTCATTAGAGAGATTGAAAAACACTATGAGCTAGGGTATAGAGTCTATTCTCTCGCGAAGGTAAATAAAATACATGATTGGTAGGTACTTACTCAATCAAATCATTTTTCCCGGTCAAACTTTTGTCAAACCATCCCATATTAGTTAAGTGAAGTGATTTCAATGCCAAAAGAACGTGTGGTAGTACCTACTATTTGTTTAGCTTCAGGCAACAGCTTTCAAATGATAGTAAAGTATAAACCATTGATTAACTCCTTTTATACGTAGTAAAGTAACCTATTAATATTAGACATTATGTAGTGCATTAACAGTCGGTAGGTAATTGGACAATTAGAAATCATTAAGTTCACTTTGATCATGGGGGGTCAGGGAGGTACCTACCTTCCTATTTATTGCTAGTTTTCTAGTACCTATGTACGAAGGTCCACCTACTTAATGCTACTAGTATAGTATATACACACATCAACAAAGTCTAGGGATATCTAAGTACTACATTATTTTCGCTTTGATATTTTAAAATCTTGTTTGTTTTCATTAAAAGTTTATATACCGATTGAAACCTCTTTTATTCTATTTTAAATTTTTTTAAATGGAAATTAAAAAAAAAAAGAACGGAGGCAAAATTGTTAGAGATGTGTTTCGACGAGAAAAAATTAAATTGTTTTATTGAAATTAATTATTGAAAAAGGGATTGTATTGTTTTTATTTTATAATTTGTTGGGCCGTATGAGTTTAAAGAGCAATTTTACATCGTCATTTGAGTCGAGATGAAACCCGTGAGCCGTGGGCACGTTAGAAAATGGCGCGATGTTGCTGAGGCCATACACGCCAGCCAAGACGTGATAACAGGATTGTGATCACGTTACCTTAGTAATAGGGATGTAGTAAAACTGCCCAAGGTCAGATTCGGTGTTACTACGCAAACACAGGATTGATTTTTCCAAATGACCGCTAGAAGACCACTGAATTTTACAGCGATGTAACTACTAAAAAGGCTCTAGGGGGACCCCCAGCTGCTGATAAGCGTCCAAACCGTGCAAATGAGGTCGCATGAAGTTGGTCTTCATGTTCGAAGACCGTTGCATGTTACAGCGTTGCGACGTGGCAATCGCGGTCGGCTGCATTTGCGAGCTCGGGAGCATTTAACATCGAGTGACGAACATTGGTCTTTGGTACTGTTCATCGATGAGTTCCGGTTTAATTTTCATCCGGATTCAAGAAGAACACGCGTTTGCCAAACCCGAGGAAGAGTTAGTCGCCTGCAGCACCCTCAAGAGGTCCCCCCATACCAAGGCGGAACAATCACGCTTTGGGCAGGAATTCGTCTTGGCGCACGAACCCAGCTCGTTTGGATCCAAGGCAACATGACTGCATAAAAATACCACGAGGAGGTACTAGAATCTGTCGTTGTCCCTCACGGAATCCAAATGGGCTTAGAACTTTTACTCAAACACGATAATGCTAATGTCCATACCGCGCGGCCCCTCACCGACCACTCCGCAACAAGAAATTGGCAATTTAATTTTAAGTATCAACCAAAAATATCGATGTGTAATTATTGTAAGAGGTAGCAACACTAATAAATTAAAATTAGATTTTAAATTTAATAAAAAAAACAGTAAGAAGTTATCATTTTTATCATACAAATTTTCTATGGAGTTAAAAAAATAGTATTATTAATATTAAAAACAAAAGAATTACATAATGTTTTATTTTATTATTATAGACCTTAAAATTACCTACCATTTTGCCATTTACTGTTTTTAAAAATTCTTCACCGATTTTTAGATATTTGATGAAATGTACAATATCCCTAGACTTTGTTGATGTGTGTATGTGTGTTTTACGACCAGTAGTCAAATGCAGTCAAAATACACTAAAAAACCTGGTGGGAAATTACTTATTTTATTTAATTTTCTATATATAATAGGTAGTCTGGTTTACAAGGAAATGCATTATCAGAGGCAGAAAAATAAGGTTCACTCTCCTTAGCGTTTCTCATACATCAATATCGTTTGAGAGGTCAGCTGAGCGTTGCATAGCGAAAAAAAGTTATGCAAAACGTAAAAAGAGTGATATGCACTAAGAAAATATACTCCACTACGATAGAGAACTCGTACTAATCTATACTACAACTTAATATATAGCTATACTTATTGTGTGTACATAACTTAGGTCAAGTGTGAAAGATGTTTCGGTACAAAAAATATTCAAAACTACCCCAATAACTTTATTTTTTCGTATGCATCAGTTGTAAATAGGGTAAATTTCAAACTAGAAAAATCAAGGTGGGCGGTTAATTGTGTGGCGGTTAATTGTGTGTAATTAATTATTGATGAAATCAGCTCTTTAGGTCACAGTAGGTAGGTATCACAATTTTTTTTATAATCATAACAAAAATATCGAGTGTCATCTGTTGTGTGGGGCCAGCCTACTCTACAAACAGAAAACAATGCATGGCCACAATAATCGCAGCCGCAGGTCATCAGAGTTGGCGGCAACTCAATTTGCAAGATTAACCAACATAAAGCTGACCCACGATGATAGTCAAGATGTATCGTTTTTTTTTGTAAAGACTTTAGGGGCTGGACTTGAATGAAGCTAGAGGCGGTGGACTATGGAGATTGGCGCACGCAAAGGAAGCTAGGGTTATTACGAGTATATAAGTAGCAGTAGATCAACTGATCAAGTCGGTTTAAGGACGATGATGATGATAACGAGGAACTTAAGATACTGACGAAGTAAAATTAACTTAAGTAGGTAGGTACCTACCTAAATAAATAGGTTCAGCTTCTTGCTTTTCCGAAATCAGCCATACGCTCAGATAGATACGAGATGGTTAGGATCGTTGAATATCCATGTTGATATTTTTTTTCAGTACCTATAGGTAATCAAATTTGTAATATGACGATAATGTGAAGTTATAATAATAAGAGTGTTAGTTTCTACTTAAGAATCTTTATGACAATAGCATTTGTATCCTAACAAAGGAATGAGTGACATCTTATGGCGCATGGCGTCGTGATGGCGGAGGTCGCAACTTGCGATGGATCTGACCTACCTACACAGAAAGGTGTTGAACCACCTACACAAACACTTATGTAAACAGCGTACCTACCTATGAAGGTACTCCCTGTTACCCCGTTAGAGGGGTGATTACAGTGCGCAAGTCCATTTTATTAGTTATTGATTTCGCCGGCCAGCCCGGAAACATTCTCGCCCATAAATTGCTTGGTGCTGCAGATTTTTACCTGTTGAGACGTGATCTAAGGTAAGATAACAGTCAAGTATCTTGCTTTTAGATTTCGAAGTTAATAATTTGGAAAAGGTAAGGTTTCTTTTGCTCACTTAGTAAGTAATCTGATGATTTTATTGTAAAATATTTGCGTTTAGTTGAGATATATTTATTGTAACAATGATGTCCGCCATGCCGCCCGCCCGTGCCACCATGCGATTCCTTTATCTAATCAGCCCGCGATACCGTCTTCAATATTTTGGGTTGCCTAGCAACGTTCTGTAAGCGATCTGTTTAGGAAATTTTAGGCAGTTTGCAAGATTTTAAGATGCTGTAGTTAGAGGCTAATCATGCATATTCTTTTTGATGAATTTCTACTATTGATCAACTTATGTGTTTTCTGTCTTTCTTGTATCTGGGATTGGTTCATGTAAGAAAAATTATAACTAAGTGATGATGAATCACCGCTTGAGTATACTTGTAGACTTTTTAAAACGAGCCTAAGTACCTAATAAAAAATTAGTTAGGCGATTAGATACGTGATGATTCCGATTAGTGAGCGTGAGCGTTGCATTAGGAACACGAGTCTAGTATTCTTTGTATGAAACAAAGAATACTAAACGGTTCGAGTTGATACGGCGAGGAACCCTTTCCGAGTTGTTATTGTGTGTGGTGACCTTAAATCAATTAGGTATTTCATTATCTAATAGGCCTCATCATAATAATGACAAAGGAAAGCTAGATATTGATTGCTAACTTAAGGGCACAAAGAGATAAAAATAAATGACAATGAAGACAGTTTTTTGATACTTAGTGGTTGTATGATTTTTTTGCTCGGTGGTAAATTAACTTTTTTTTATTTCACTTACTTTAATTTAAATTTAAACTGACTATAAAAAGAGGGAGATTTTATGTTCCAATGTATGTTTTTAGAGTTTCGAAGTCAACAAGGAACACTTAGTTTCGCTATGTCATGTCCGTCTGTCTAGTCTATCTACGGGTTTGATCAGATACTATTGATATTAGAAAACTGTTTTTTGGCATGGAGATACAAAATCGATGACGCCGAGACGTGAAACAATACATTTCGTCGTAAAACATTAATTATATTTTCAGGGAACCCTCCCTGAAAATATGAGTCCTTTGACTTTGTTATGTGGTGTGTTGTGTTGATTCTATCTATCTTAGGTGGTAGCGAAGGTGAATGATTTTTTCTGGTTCCTCATAGTGTCAGGTGTCATTAGATAGATCTTTCAAAATTTGGGGGGTATTTAGGGATATTTTAATAAAAACAACAGCTTGTAAACAAAGTGCAAATCGTTAGGTCCCTCCCCCTGCTATTGAAAGCGTAGTATTTGAAAATGTAAAAAAAATACAGTAGCTCGGTTCAATTCCTGCTGCGGAACAAATGTTTGCACGATTTGCAAATATTTATTTGTATGCATAATGTATGTGTTTACAAAAACAATGTATCCAAGTATAGAGTATTATATCCGTCATCTGGTTACCTAATGGTATAAAATGAAACAATAACTTGTTTCAGTATTGATTTTAGTGGAAAAAATACTAAATTTTCTTGTTTATAAATCATACAAAAAATTTGATGTTAATTTGATTTTTCGTAAATATGGACTCAATAATTACTTTTTCAATTTTTTTTTGTAAGTATGTACGAGCACAGATAAAATAATACTATGTACAGATGGTCCATCTAGAACATTAATTTGTAGGTACCTCATTTTTTTGGTTTAATTTTGGGAACCGAGTGGGATGATCTTCAACTTTCAAGCCGTGGTCGGTCGTGGGTTCGAATTTCGGCTGTGCATAAACTGGTTTTTCGTTTCGTAAAAGTTATATAGAATTGTTGCCATCACCACATTGCTAAAAATCATCTGTGGAATCCATAGTTATATTTTTAACTAACTCGTAGCAACTCTACGCAGCTACGACGTAGCACATTACAACGTAATACAAAATTAAGTGCGCGTTTAACTCTTTTGCTTGCTACGGAATTACGTAGCAGCCTCTACGTTAAGCTCCATTATGATTTTTTAAAGGAGGGCTTAGGAAAATTTTAAAAAAATGTAAAGTGAATGCACACCGAAAATACGAAAATACTTACCTACTAAATATTCAAAACTAATCGACTAATTGACGACCACTGTGGCGCAGTTGGGTGAACGCCCGGCTGAGATGCGGAGGTCGCGGGTTCGATCCCCGCTACGGGGCAAATGTTGGTATGTTCTGCAGATATTTGTTCCGTGTCTGGGTGTTTTCTATCTATAATATGTATGTATTTACAAAAAAAAATGTATTTAAGTATTAGATCAGTCATCTGGTTACCATAACACAAGCATTAAGTTGCTTAGCTTGGGACTAGATGACGCTGTGTGGAATGTCCAAAGATATTTATAAAAAAAAAAAAAAAAAAAAAACAAACTTTGATATTTTAAATAGGTACATTGACTTGGAAAAAACATAATAGTAGAAAAAACACTACTTACTTACTTTATAAACTTATTTTTATTTTTCAATTAATTATGTAAGAGCTACAGAACTAATACACCAAAGATATTAATCTTGACAGTATAATTAAAAAAATAACATATTATAATTATGCGTATGTACGTACCTATGGGTACTTTGCTTACATTGAAACTTTTGTTTTTCAATAGTACAATTTAAACTTTCGCGATCTTTAGACATAATTTCATATAAATTTTGTTTTTCAGGTTAGAAGTAGATACTTACTGAATTTAAGATCCAGTAACTGCCTACTACTTCCACCATGACCGAAGAAAACCCTAAAAAACAAACCCCACAAATGATTGCTCTAGCCGCTGAGCCTAAAATAATAATAGCGGAGGGTGAACCGCTTGTTGAACCCGAAGACAAACTTGCGTCCACTCAGAACAAGGAAGCAGCTCTAAAGGAAGCTGAAGAAGATCGTAAGAACAATGCCAAATACAAAGTAGAGGATGCTATTTGCCACATTATGTCCGAAAACACATGTGACTATAAAGACTTCCACTTCCCTACCAACAAGATGGACGTTCTGCTGTATCGTATGCACCACGAGATTAACGGTCGTATTCAGGCGTTTAAAGATGAAAACATGGAAGTTGAGGACATCATAACTGCTTATCGCAACCGTCACTCCAAGGCTGATGACATCGAGTTCATCGTTAAAACTTACAAGGCTATGGACATCAATGGTAAGATCTCAAATTTTATACTTACTCACATTTTTTCATTATCTCCGACTTTGTTCGCAATTGTCATCTATAAAGCTGGGTATCCACTATGTTCGCGAACATCTTGCGCTCCGCGCTCCTGCAACCGCTCTGATGGAGACGGTACGCGCATCTCCACATGTGTTCGCTCAAAAACCGACAGCGCGCGGAGCGCGAGCGTGGGAGCGCGGACGTATCCACTATGTGGAGCAGTTGCAGGAGCGCGGAGCGCAAGATGTTCGCGAACATAGTGGATACCCGGCTTAAGACCACTGAAAGCAACAAACGTTTATTCTACTTTTATATTTTCCTTCGATATTTTCCGTAAATAAAAAGGTAACTATACAAAATACAATAGAAAGAAGTTGAAACATCTACGGATCGTTACGAACGATCTATAAGCAGCTCAACTGATCCAAGTCACTGCCTGCCCAGGACGCGCTATTTACAGATTTGATTTTATTGCAGTTCGTCCAGTGGCGAATCCTGCTAATGTTGCTACTGCTTCTAACGCTGGACCGCCGGTGGTAGCCGGTTCTTCTGCTGCTTCCGCCAGGGGTTTTCTTCCGACGCTGTTTGAGCCCATCGGCTCGCAGGCTGCTGGCTTGGAGCCTAGGGAGAGGGTGTGTATTCAATGTTAAATTCGACCTATCTACTAACAAAAGATATTTTCATACAGATAAATCTTACCAACAATCTAATTCAAAATAATGTGGTTGTGAGAAAAATCCATTCGATAAATTGCTTAGCTATTGCGCGCAAGTTTTGAGATTTTATTTAAGCTCCTTTTTTTAATCATTTATATTATTTGTTTAATAAGGAACAATTGAAAAAATAGAAACAAAAAATACCTACACTACTAAAAACTAAATTAACAACAATGAACTCTGTCAGTTTTATTTTTAGTCGTTTTAGATTTGTCTTTCGGCACTTTTACTCTGTGATGATTCCGTTCTGGCAGAACCAGATGGTGTGTTGATAACTCAGAAACTATTGCATGTGCACTACAATTTAGTACAATTTATACAATTTTTCCTATATACTCTCATATCTAGGTTCCGACATGGTTCTGCGAAGAAGCACCACACGATCTTTCTTGTTTTTTGTACGGGGTGAAAGAAACGTAGTGGCTATCTAACACTGGATTACGACGAAACGGAAGGCCCTTTGGTGATTGCAGACTGAACCTGCATTATTTAATCTATTATTAAAAAAATAGGAAGGCTTGTTGTGAGTTTTCTCTCTCTTTTTTTGCTTGTTTGTTTATTTACATTTTACACCTTTTAATAAACCATTCACCAATGATCATTATTTTGTTTATAAAATTTTAGAAATATTTTTCATTTTAAATATTTTTTTCTTGTGTTTACTCTCTGTTACGTTGTCATAAATGTGTAATTTGTAGTAACTTGTGTCTGTACAACCCGGCGGCCTCTTGATCCTCCGATATAGGCAAACGCCTCGTGCGGGGGGACCTACTGCAATCAGGTATGTGATTTTTGGCAATAAATATATGTATTTGTATTTTCATTAAAAAAAATTACGCGTTTATGTATGTCTCCCTAACCAACCCTAGTAGTAGATACTATTTTTTTGTTATGTTCATTGTGCTGTTTATTTCCCTAATAAATAAATAAAAAAAAAAGTACTATGTAGGCTCCACATAACCTATACTTAGCATAATATAAGGATCGTTTGATTGTATTTTGGTTTGACGGAGGGAATCTCCAAAACTACTACGCCGATTTCGAAAATTATTCCACCAACCAACGTGTAGAATGGTCTGTCGGGATGGTTATGGGTCATTTTTTATCCCGGCATTTTTATTAGTACACCCGTGCAAAGTTGGGATGTGCTGCTAGTCCCTAACAATACTTACTTACTTATATAATGCCATCAGCATTCCATTGAGCACTGTCAAAAACATAACGCAACCAAAAAAACATAACCGCGGGCGAAGCTAGTGATATTGAGAATAAATCTAAAGAGGTAATGTTGGTTTGTTTGTTTGACGGAGGTAATCTTAAAAACTACTTCGTCAATTTCAATTTTTTTTTTTACGGATGTGTGTAATGGAGTATCGTGATGGTATAGGTACATTTTATCCCAGTAGTTTCATTAGTACACCCATGCAATGTCGGGCTGCTAGTCTATATGTACTAATATTACTAATAATATTATAACGAGGTAAAGTTTGTTTGTTTGATTGTTTGTTTATTTGACGGAGGTAATCTCCGAAACTAGGTAGGTACTTACTCAACCGATTTCAAAATTTCTTGCACGGGTGTGTAGAATGGACTGTCCGGGTGGATAAAGGCTATAGGTGTTTTATCCCGGTAGCTTCATTAGTATCTACACCCGTGCGAAGCCGGGACGTGCTGCTAGTCTACACTAATATTATAAAGAGGAAAACTTTGTTTGTTTGTTTGGTTGTAATGAATAGGCTCAAAAACTACTGGACCGATTTTAAAAATTCTTTCACCATTCGAAAGCTACATTATCCACGAGTAACATAGGCTACTTTTTATCCCGATATTCCCGCGGGAACGGGACTTACGCGGGTGAAACCGCGGGGAGCAGCTAGTAATTTATAATTTCATTTTACAGGCTCAGATGAGACGTCGATCGGTCAGGTTCCAGCATGCCCCCGCTCGTGAGTGCCGTCAGGAGGTAGGTGCACTCAAGTTAATCTAAATTTATGTTTAGGTATAGATGTATTTTTCTATATAAACTTTTTCTGAGACAAATTAGGTAGGGTTAGGTTAGTAACCTACAGTAGCACTAGAGAGACAACAGACTGAAATTAAAATCAGAGTACGATCATCATCATCATTGTCCTTGTCCCGTACACACCACACTTTATATTTTAAAAAAGCTACATACTTGTTACAGGATGAAACGAAGGAGGAAAAGTGAGCAGCCTACTACCAATTATTAGTAGGTACCTACTAAATCTTCGGTGTTTTTTCGTATAGAAGAGTTGTATAGTAGAGATGTTTTAGTTGGCTTGGCTAATAACATCATACCTACCTAGTTTTATATTATGTAACTTTAGATAGGTACACTTTATAATGTCTGGCTGATAAATTGAGTAGGTAATTTGAGGATAAGAAGCGTCTTGCAAAAATTTGAGGTTAAGACCGAACGGGTAGCCCGCAAAAGTGTTAGTTTTAGTTAATTTTCTTTTTTTTTCACGAATTTGCAGAACTTTTCCCTACTGTTTATGATAGGTAAGGAAATTAAATTGTATGGCCCTAATATGAGCCATTGTTCCTTGTCAAGTAGCTAGTAGGTACGAAGCAGGGGATTATTCCCGAATGGATAATGCTCTTATTTTTATAACAGTGTACACGTGATAAAGGTTGGACTGCTTCGTACCAAACGCTATGACTATCAGTAGTTTTCAGTTTTTTTCAATTTTATTTTTTTAACTGAAAGAACAGAGATTTTTTATAGAATTTGCAGAACTTTTCCCTACTGTTTAATTCTCGGCTGATACGTAAGTAAATTAATTTGTATGGCTCTAATATGAGCCATTTTTCCTTGTCAAGTAGCTAGTAGGTACGAAGCAGGGGATTTTTCCCGAATGGATAATGCTCTTATTTTTATGACAGTGTACACGTGATAAAGGTTGGACTGCTTCGTACCAAACGCTCTGACTATCAGTAGTTTTCAGTTTTTTTCAATTTTTTTTTTAACTGAAGGAACAGAGATTTTTTATAGAATTTGCAGAACTTTTCCCTACTGTTTAATTCTCGGCTGATACGTAAGTAAATTAATTTGTATGGCTCTAATATGAGCCATTTTTCCTTGTCAAGTAGCTAGTAGGTACGAAGCAGGGGATTTTTCCCGAATGGATAAAATGCTCTTATTTTTATACCTACCGTGTAGGTACACGTGATAAAGGTTGGACTGCTTCGTACCAAACGCTCTGACTATCGGTAGTTTTCAGTTTTTTTCAATTTTATTTTTTCACTGAGAGAATAGAGATTATTTGGAACAAGATCACCATCATCAAGACGTGTTCGACTCTGTCTGAGACTGAGTAGGTAGAACTGATAAAGAGAAGGTTTTTTTGGATTTACGCGGAAGGAAAAAAGATGTGAGCTTATTGTTGGAAAATCATGAAATTTTAAACGGTTTTGGGATGTAACTAAATAATTGGTATTCCAATTTAATTGAATGAAGGTTGAAATTAAGTATCTAAAAGTACCTAAAGTAATAAAACACAACAAAACAGATAAAATTTGTACTAGGTACCATCTTGGGAATATAGGTACATTTATGTAATGTAACACCAGATACCAACTTAAAAGAAGTAGGTAATACCTAATAACAAAGTAGGTAGGTAGGTTTTTAGTCTGTAGTACTTACTGTGTACCTAGTTGTCTATACTTCATTTATTGAAACGAGCTAATAGGAAGAAAAATAAACACGTGATTGGTCGTCGAAAATAATTGTCTTACTCGTGATTGGCCAGATTGTCAAATCAATTGTCAATTGTCTAACAAATCTAGCCAATCACGAGAATCAACAATTATTTTCTACGACCAATCACGTGCGTTTATTTTTCTTCCTATTAGCTCGTTTCAATAAATGGAGTATAGTTACACCATGCATGGGTTGTTTACGAATTACGTTCTAGATAATTATGTATTCAATATACTCGTAAGTAGAAAATTATACTTATTAAGTAATCACTTAAATACGTTTGATTAGCAAACTATTTAGAGAAAACGTTACGCACAATAATCATACCGGAATGTGTGTAAAATGTTATAACTGCACACAAAAAAGTAGAGCCCTCGCAATGAATCAAGTCTTACGGAAAAGCTGGAACTAAATTTGTATTTATTCCGGACTATACACACGTTTCCTTGTAATAAGCAAAAGGTTTTCTTGCCAATCAACTGCATAAATATTTTTGTTCAAGCTTTCATGGAAAATTGGCATATCTAATTTCTGCGAGCGCCTATCCGACTTGTTTCGTTGCGAGGACCCTACTACCTACACTTCATTTATTGAAGCGAGCTAATGGAAGAAAAAATAAACGCACAAGATTAGTCGTCGTAAATAATTGTCGATTCTCGTGATTGGCTAGATGTGACAATTGACAATTGATTTGACAATCTAGTCAATCACGAAAATAGACAATTATTTTCGACGACCAATCACGTGCGTTTATTTTTCTTCCTATTAGCTCGCTTCAAGAAATGAAGTATAAGTACCTATTTTAGGGGTGACAAAATAGGCACTATTGCCTTGCTGAAGGCATTTTTCACTTCTTCATTCTGTGACTTAAGTGTTGTCATTGTCACAACACAACTCTGCACGCGAGTGATTTAACTATTAATCTATGAAAATCTCAGAAGCTGATAAATTTCCTCTTGTAAACATTTGAAACTTTTCATAACTACCTGTCCACTTGGGGACCGATGACTAGGTATTACAATATCTAAAAAAAAATAAGTGAGAGTAGATTACCTACGTACCTACTACTCGTAGTATAGTTCGTTTTTCGACTTTAGTGAAGAAAGTGCTCAAATTCTCGTGACACAAATTTTTTATGTTACCTTCTTGGATGACACACAAAGCTTTAGGTAGGTAGGTAAAGGTTTTGAGTTTTCTTTTTTAGAATTTGAACTGATGTAGGGACTTACTAGGTACTGATTTATGTATTTTTATGATATGTATGACATCCTTGTGTTTTCTAATACCAAAATCCCAAATCTCTTTAGGGGCCAAGACGTTTTATGAATTATCTTGTAGGTATGTACTTACACCGGGTTGAACCTACAAGATAAGCCTTTGGTACCGATTTTTTAAATATATTTTATTTAATACGTATATTTATTTTTTAACCTACGGTTGTTTTAATACCTGAACTATCCACTTACCTAAGAAGCTTTATACACATATAATTATGTGCTTATTTATTTTACTATTAAGTAGCTATATTCAATATTTCACATTCTATTGATGTAAATAGGTATTACAACTTTTTTTATATTATTAAAATTTCGAAATGCTCAATATTTATGTACTAGTACCTACATTTCTGAAGTAGGTACGTACCTACCACCCTACAAAATATCGATGATGAAAAACAAAGTTGGGATTTTTAACGCTGTCCAAAAACCTTTAGTAGTGTTCCTTTGATGTCTACAACACTTAGCATGTACTGATACTATGTATACTTATCTAAATAAATTTAGAAATTGATGTATTGTCACAGTATTACCTGCTTACAATAAGCGCAATATAAGTTGACCGGAGCTAAGAGAAATATTGCGATTAGCGTCACAGCTGTCGGAAATATTTTCTACTAACTCTGTTTTACGATCTGTCGATGCGTTTGATTAACATTCTACTGTTCATAATACACGACCGTCTGGAGATCCTAAGTTCGGCCCGGTCACATTTATTGCGCTGACTGTACTCGGACCCTAATTAAATGCTTGTTGTCAGTCAATATTGTTCTCTGTTAGCCAAGTTAATCAATAAAAGTAATGTTGTGTACCCAACCAGTAGTTTAATTTGGATTAAAATTGGGACTGAATGCCCCAACCCACTCCGTAGGTATACCTGGGTAGCGGGTACTAGGTACAGGGATGAAAATAATCAAAACGCGATTAAAAAAAACTGTCTAAGTGCATGTCGGATTTGGGAAAGTATTTAAAATATTGTTTTGTCAAATGTCCAATTGATACAACTAATTGGCTATAGGTACTTAAGTGACGTACCTACTACTATCTATAAGTACTAGACTATCTATACTTACCTACTCATATTATAAGGAGGTAGGTACCCAATGCTGGTTTTTTTGTTATTAATTATTCTTTGACGGAGGTTATCTCCGAAGCCTATTAATTAAAGAATATAGCCACCTATATTCTCTAAGGAGCACCTATAATCTTAATAGGCGGGGCGTCAACTGATCTATATAGATAACCTAGGTACCTAAGAAATCGGACTAATTACAAAAAATCATAAAAACCTTGGTTGAAACTTGTTTTATCACAACCATGGTCTAAATTCAGTTCGCATTACCCAGGTACCTATATTACGAGTATATAGATGAAGAACCTTCATCTGAGTTTTTATTGATATAGGTATTTATTACATACTAGCTGCGCCCCGCGGTTTCACCCGCGTAAGTCCCGTTCCCGCGGGAATATCGGGATAAAAAATAGCCTCTGTGTTAATCCAGGGTATCACCTATCTACATACCAAATTTCAACCAAATCGGTCCAGCCGTTTTTGCGTGAAAGAATAACAAACATACATATTATACATATTCCTACAAACTTTCACATTTATAATATTATATTAGTAAGAAGGATTAGTAGGAAGTAGAATAGTAGGAAGGAAGTAGGATAGTAGGATCCATGTCTGAGACTTGTACCTAGTCAGAGACTGGGGTCAAGCTTGTGTCTTCGTTCAGCTACCGATTTTTTGACAGTTATCTATGGAAACTGAGTGATGAATCAAACGCATGACCCGCAACCTCCGCGTCTCAGCCGAACCTTCGCCCACTGCGTCACAGAGGTCGTCGGAGTCGATATATATTTTTATTAACCATTAACCCTTTATTTCGCATCGTGTTGGAGCTGATACACTCAAAACAAAAAATTATTTCTCAAAAACTAAACAATATTTGATTGAAATAACTTTATTGTATGATTTGGAATATTATAGGCATCTTATTTTAAAATATTGAAGACACCCACTTTCACCGTTTTTTTATAAAATACAAAATTATGAAGCCACCCCGATAAGGCCGAGGACGCTTGTTACGTTTTTATTCATTATATTGATGATATTTTATATTTCATCAATATTACATCAGATATTGTTTGTTAGTAATTGTCTTCAACTGTATCATCCATAATTGGCATAAGATTATGTTTTGTTTTGATTTAGTTTATAGTTTTAGATGTATGTATCACCCGTAATACACCGCGCAACATACGGTAAACTAGTTCTACTACTAGATGTATTACGGGTGTTACGCTGCGCAACTACTAAAAAACCGGCTACATGATTAATTTCTCATTTTAGCCCTTGTAAAGGTTATTGAACCTTTCTATAGACTGATACAGGACTTCAACAACATGAGTAGTACAATTATTTCAAGTTTTGTTGGTATTATAGACAACCGCGATTATGAATGGAGCAGGTTTTCATAGAAAACATGGGGTCATTTGAAACCTTTATAGAAGCATCACAGTTCCGGGGTTTAAATTTCAATGCTTCTAAACAAGAGTTTCACTTCGGCTCCAGGTTCTTCAAAAGAGTATTTCCAGCACCAAATTCAAATCACATGAAAAATATTGTCAAGAAACTATTTCATTTTCCGTCAGGATTGCGTTCCATTATCTCTCTCACCTAGGCTGTTCTTGGAATTCTTCAGCACCTATAAAAAGGAAAAACCTTTCCTAGCTCAAGTAGACCCTAGACGACAAAGGGCTTCCACTGCTGACCATCTTAGTGAGTAAAAGTAGGATGTCATAGGTTACCATCCGGCAAACAGTTGTGAGCACAGCCTTTTTCATGTTTGCAGTCTAAAAGTTAAGAGGGGCTGCTGAAATTTCCCCAACTGTCCTTGCAAAGTGTACTCTACAGTTGGCTCAAGTTCTAACGCGTTTTTTCTGGGGTTTCTGCCAGTTAGGAGTAGTCCTGATCTCCTGAAAGACGGCTTTAGTGCACCTGATCTTGAAAAATGGTATTTGCTCAGACCTGTTCAATTATAGGCATCGCCATCACCTCCCATCACTCCGAAATAATGCCATCATTAGCAGCCAGCACTTGAGGCACTATTTGGAGGAGCACCAGCTATTAAATGTCCGACAGTACAGGTTTCTTTAGGGTCATAGAGCTGTTCTGATTCTGGTTGTCCTCACCCATTGATGGAAGGAGGCAGGTACGCCTACAATATTGTTCAACCAAATGCTCCTTGTGGCAATATAGAGATAGCATAGACTATCTACCCGTATTTCATGAACGTGGGAGGTGCTGATGCTGTAAATAAGGATAGAGGAATGTCCTTTGGGTGGAATTTTACCGGCATCTGTGATTTTTGGCAAAGAAAAACAGTTTTTAAGACTTTGTTCTAAGTAGAATTTACCTATTTTTCGTTAAATTATGTTATTATTGTAATTTGAACCAAAAAACATTTATTTTGTCGGTATTTATATTATTTATTTAGACCCCTAAAAAGGGCAATGTAACAAATACAATACGCTCCTTCGACGTCCTACTTCTCTGTATGTTGCGCAACGTAACATATTTGATACATACAATAACTCAAAAACTATAATAGTATGATTTTTTTTATTTATATTTTTGACATCTATATAAACCCTGTATCCATATTATTAACGAAAAATATTAAAAACAAAGAAAAAAAATCTTGGTCGTTAAAGGGTTAATAGAATAGTGCAAAGATGTGTGGTGCTAAGCATGTATTTTTTGCTGCGTTCTGTTTTGAGTTAAATATTATGGTAATTTAATCAACCGAGTTAGAAATCTGTATAAAAATCTGTATCCAGTGCTAATCTGTATCACACATCAAAAATCTGTATCCACGATTAACACCTATGGACTCTGAATACGAGCCTAAGTGTCCGTTTCTCGGATGAATGAAATACGTAGTTAGTCTATGTAGTCTGTGGTAGGTTCTAATCATCTGTGATTCTGTCAGTTCTGTCACACAGTTTTGTTCTGTCTTTGTCTTTGTTTTGGTTCCGTCTTTCAAATGTCATGTCTGTCAATTCAGTGTGTCGTCTCTGTCATTCAAGTCAGTAAAAAATTGTAACCTTTTTGTTTTGTTGGTGTTGGTGTTTTTTCCAATTTTGAAGAATTTAAGTGGTACCTACATCAATATAAAACACAAGATAGTTCACAGAACATAATACTCAAGAGAGATAGTTGCTCTTACCAGACCGTTGAAGTGATCATCAATACTTACTGGAAAACAGTCACCTGGCTGTTTGTTCTCCAGTCCAGCATGTGCCATAGGAGCGAGGTTTCGCTGCGCATTTGCAATAAATATGTTATTTAGGTGCAATTCTTGTGGATTATACATAATACAATGGCAGCATCCAGCGCGGAGATGCAAGACAGATACAAACTATACAAATATACGAAGGAGTTAACTCTGAAAGTGGCTCAAATAGTGGTGCAAAGTCGCCAAGGCAAAAAGATAACACACCAGAACCCTAAGCTACCAGATAATGGCAATTACGAACTTATACCTGCTTTGCAATGGGTAAGCTATGATGAATTGGCCCTTCACCTCATTATCCAGAATATTAAAAAGTGTCTAACTAACAAACTCAAAACTTCCTTAATATTGAAAAGCATACAAGTTTTTATTAACATCTTACTGAGTAGGTGCCTATTGAAGTGTTGTACATTATTTGTTCCAGTTTGATTTATCAATACCTGATGAACCCAGAGTAAATGAAGAAACCAAACATGTTTTAAATGGCCAAGTCATAGATGCACTTACTAAAATTCTTTGCATAGAAATATCACTTCGTACCGCAGATGGCGATGAAATGGTACTTGAGATGTGGACAGTCAAATTAGTATCTGGAGTAGAGATATGCTCTCTGCCTACTGTTTACTACAGAATGAGTGTTATGCTCAAATCTACACTGAGTATATCTAGAATAACTCCGGCTTATAAACTGGCAAGGTCACAAAGCGAAGAGACTTTTATGATAAATCATAAGATCTATGGAGGAGATCCCAATTATACTCTTTTGGGTGAGTTTAAAAACATGCTGTGAATGATTTCCTTGTTTACTTAAAAACATTAATTCAATTAAATCAACTAAATTTATGTTATTGAGACTGGATGCTAGCAGACATACTGACACTGGTATTTGGCATACTTACCTAATACAGGTTATATTTTAGAATGTCCTGATAGTGTCCCCAGAATGTGATCATAAGCGAATAGGCCTACTTTTGTCATCACATTCTGAGTTATTATTTTGCATTTAAGTTGATTTTTACCAACAGTTTTCCCTTTCAAATGCATTGCTGATTTTGTTTAACTATTATTGTAGCTCATGCAAAATGCGAAAATTTACTGATAAACCAGAACTGTGCATTGCGATAATCTATATATATATAAATAAATCAATGCCACTTTTCGTTGTTATTTTATAACTCAAGAACGGGCTCACCTATCCATACCAAATTTTTAGGCTTTATTCGGACTAATTAGCAGATGGTTTATGTGAAGTTTGCTTATTATAATAGAGATTAGCTTAGCTAGATTTAATATTGTAAACTAGCTGCGCCCCGCGGTTTTAACCGCGTAAGTCCCGTTCCCACGGGAATATCGGGATAAAAGTACCCTATGTCAGTCTCCATCCCTTCAACTATCACCACACAAAAAATCACGTCAATCCGTCGATCCGTTTTGCCGTGAAAGACGGACAAACAAACAGACACACACACACACACACACTTTCGCTTTTATTATATTAAGTATGGAATGGATATGCGAAAGTTTGTGTGGATTACAGGTGAATGTTGTGATGAAATGTTAAAAATAAAGTGTTCAAATAAAAACTATTGAACTGCTTTGGCTAAGACTTTAAATATTATGAAAATGTTTCCATATTTTATGAAGCATAACACAATTCCAAGATACTAAAAGCGAAAGTTGTACATGTAATAAGGCTATTTCGTCTCCAAATTATCAGCAGACCATAATATAAGTACATACCTACCAATGGTGCCCTAATTATAATTTTTAAAATGTTTATTCTAATGCTTCAAATGAATAGTTTTAGGTTTTTAACAATTAGAGCTGTTAAGCTATTTTCTTAGTTATTTCTTAAATGATTTAGAACTATATAGTAAATCTATAGGTAAGTACATTATAAAGAGGTACCTGCGGTTGGTTTGTTCGTTTGACACACAGAGGGTAATCTCCAAACCTTCTCATGCGATTTCAAAAATTCGTTCATCGATGCAGTGCACTTTCCGAATGGCTATATTTTATCCCGGTAAAATCCCGGGTTTTTTTTAGTACACCCGTGCAAAGACGGGATGGGCTGCTAGTCATTTACAAGGAGCTATGCAAAATAAGCAACTGTGCTGTGTTTGTATCTTTCGTGGTTGAGTTTAAGGGAGAGCTAACTTATTAATTACAATTAGCATTAAAGTGTGTGTTGCTTTTATAAGAGTACTATCCGATGTATCAAATGATTATAAAACCTAACCTATAGATAGGTAGACTAGTAAACTTATTTCAAAACGGCTAATACATTTGTTTCTCTATATTTTTGAGACATGAAAAAAACATTCTTAAGCCCATGTTTACAAATCTTATGCCTGAATACTCAAACAATAATTAAAGTAAGTAGGTATTGTTTATCCATGACAAAATTTGACATAGTCCACGAATCATTTAAAAATATATTCCCTAATGAAAAAATAAAACACGGCCTTAGATATTAAATTAGCGTTTAATATTCGGGAATTAATTAGAAAGAAAAGTTTGAGGCTATGCAATAACAATATTCCCATGTTCAATGTTTCCAGGTGAGAGACATAAATCGGTGAAAGTGAGTGAACTGCATACCCCCATCGGCACGTTGCTCATCGAAGTGGTTTATCGGACGAAACTGTCCATTATTCCTGAAGATAGCCGTAGGATTCCCAATGCGAATAACGATATCATGGTGAAAAGCGACCATTTCAACTCCGACAGCCCCAGGTCAGCATTTTTAAATAAACTTGCAAAATTGTTGTACAATTAGGCGATTCACGATTTTTACCTGCTTTTATAACTTATAGGACAATATAATAAATTGTATCGATTGAAAAGTAAACTAGTCAGGTCATCATCATGAATGTATATTATGTACACCTACTTAAAAAAGTAACTAGGTCCATTCTCTGTTTGATTTCTAGGAAAACTTATGACAAGAAAGTGATGGATTTATCGAAACCTCTGACAGCGGGGGCTTTCGTGGACGTGGCGAAAATCAAAGAGCTACACGAGACCCTCAGTCAGAAGCTTCCTCCAGAGCCACCCATGCAGTGGCTGTTAGCTGAAAAAGAAAAAATGGAACATGTAAGTTTTACATTTCTTCTTTCCATCGCAATACGATTGTTTGTTATAATTACTAACTTACTCGCCAGCGACCTATATGTAGTTCCAAGTCATAGCTGCGTAAACTCCATTTCTGGCAACAACGTTGACATAGCTCACTATCAAGCTTGGAATCTTATTATGGTCAGACCATAATTGGTTGATTGAATATTTAATTAATAGATAATCCGATTGATTATTTCATAAAGTTTAGATACAATTCTTATCCATTGTTAATCATAGACAAAAGTGTGTAAACTATAAGGCATGTGATTACGGAAATCTCATTCTTTCCAGAAGTTGAAATGCTTAGCAGTGGCAGAGCGAGTGAGCCCTTTCAAAGCGACTGGCGAAGCATCAACGTCTTCAGCGCACGCTGTCAGTAATGCTATCGAAGTGCCAAAAAAGATTGGCGACAAATACTCTGGACTAATGGTAAAAAATAGAAAATAGTAGTATTGTCTAAATTCTTTCTTTGCTCGGTACTCGAATCAGCACACGCAACAAAACTCGACTTTGCTCTCTTGTTGTACAATTTTGCTATTGTACTATTGAATTATTCGCATTGCGACGATGTCAGCTCTATCGTTCATGCATATAGAAAAACGTAACATAAACACATACTACGCGCTTTTCATACCAAATAATGAAGTATTAATGTATACTTACTCTTTGAATTCCAGGAGTTTCCTTTTGCGGACGGCAGTCCGATCGCCGAGCTGGCGAACTTCTACCAAGAGTGCTTGCAGGCGCGCTCCATGAGCGGCGAGTGGGCCGACGGCGAGAACCCCTCCGCAGACAGCGAGACGCTCTCGAGACAGATCAAGATGTACGAGGATGCTGTGCCCGAGTTCGATAGCATGCTCGCTTCTATGTTCAGCAATTCCGAAGGAAGCTCTGATCACTCATAGACTATATCCGTTGATAATGAGATTCATTGTAAGTTATTATAGCACATAGTTGTTGATTCCCTCGTAGGAAGATACTACCTATCGTAATTAAGAGCTACGTCAAGCTGTCGTATTCTCTGCTTAATGATTGTGGAATAGAATAATACCGGCGCGCTAGATACTTAGTACCTTACGTTCGAAACTAATCGAATTAATTCGAATTATGGTTGATTTCTTCATAGTATATTGAGATACTTGCATTTTTTTAACTTAATAGATGTGGTGATGAATAGGATGCTGACAATGAAATATTAAGTACAGGTGCGGTAGTTTTAATAATTGCGATAAAATAAGCATCATGGTAAGTCGTCTGATGCTTGTGATAGATGCATTGAAAAATAAAATCATCAAAAAAAAAGTATGGATGAGCCCAGCTAATCAACGATAGATTAAGAGTACTTGTCGCGACGGTGTGGTCTGGCCAGGAGCATGCATGGCTTAAGGGTGCGACCCCAACAAGAAGCTTGTACCATAGACAAAAATAGAACAGAACAAAAAAATAAGAGTTCTATTTTTGTCTATGGTTGTACTAATCCAATCATTTGGTAGTTTTACCTGGAAAGTTTTCCAAGAGTTGCTCATTTTATAGATTCCAATGTGGTATTCCCGAATTTTTAACTCAGAACTTTTCCGCTCGCGCGTCCATAATGGCTTCAAAAATGAGTTTTTGAGAACATCTCTTTTACTATAACAACGTTACTAAATAAACCACAGATTACACAAACTAATCTGTGATTATACTAGAGAATATTTCCTACAACTTGTAACTCAATATGAATTGACTGCGTAGATGAATATCTGTATCAATTTTCACAACTATTGATAGGGTAGTTCTACTTACCTTTTAAGTTTTCTGGGAGTATAGAAAATCTATAACATTACTACTTAAAAAAAAACTTTCCATGTAACCTCTTTTTTTCGTACCAAATGACTGGCTGAGAAACTTTTCTTTCCTGCTTGGAATTTTAAGGACTTTGCTGACTACCTCATACGATCGCACTAGAGTCAAGAGTAAGGGTGACCGACCGACTTTATTACTCCCAAGATCTACTGATAAACCCCTGGTGCGATCTACAAATCAAATACCTATTCGTACTTCGTAAAATTTTAAATAAAACGGTTTACCTCATATTTTTCGTCGTGATAGACCGGTTGGCCACCTTGTCTTGCTAGAGAACAAGGCAATGTACGGTACTGTATAGTCGGCAATGACCTTTAATAGCATAGATAAATCATAAGTCATATCTATGAGGTCGGGTCGCGCTCTATAGCAGAAAGTATTTGAAAGGATGATAAGATATTGAAAGACTGATGTAAAGGAAGACTGCACGCGGCCACTCGAGAATGCTCAATATGCTGAGGATTTTATAAAGTTTTACATTTGCTCTGTAGGACACTTTAGGAAAGTGTCATCTCCATGTTATGACAATAATAGTAGTTTCCCAAACATCACAAGTTTCCAGTTTAATGCAATTGTTAACTACAAATTTTTCTTATTAAAATTCGAGTCATTTGGCTCGCAGTCTTTACCTATTTAAATACTCAAATAATTATTATTTTAATTCTTCCGTTAACGGCAATCTGACATGTTACCAAAACTAAACTAATTAAAGATGTTGCCGTCCCACTCATAACGATCGAAATATAAAGGATAGCATCATCTTTAGTTCCACTATAATTTACATTCTTAAATAATCACAAATACTATGTAATGTACTACAAAATACTCTCAACAGATGCATAGTGCGAGAATGCTTTACCTACCAACGTGTGCTTTGCTTATTCGATTCGATGTTTGATAACGTATCACATCAAAAGAACGCCGAGGGGAAAAGCTGCGCAGTAAACAATTCTAAGGAATCAGATGAGATTGGTGAAGGGGTGACGCGGTGCACTTCACACCATTGATTTAGCGCGTGCTATTGGTTCGCGTGCGAGTGACCCGTGCGCAAATATACCCCCTTCTGTTCTTTTTACGTGGCGCACGCAACTTACTTCTCATATTTGACAGATGTAGTAGGTATATACTTTCATGTTAGTAACACACAGGATGGGGGACTATTCTACTTAAACTTTTACATGAAAAAAATACATGCATTGTTATAGATAGAAAGATAACAAGAAATATTTGAAAGACTAGCTGCGCACAGCGGTTTCCCGTTCCCGCGTGAATTTAAATAGTAGCTGATGTCACTCTCCATCCCTTTAATTATCACCACAAAAAAAATCACATCAATTCGTCACTCCGTTTTGCCGTGAAAGACGGACAAACAGACAGACACATACACACACACACTTTCCCATTAATAATATTATATAGTACCAATGGATTAAATCCTAAACCACCCTTGGAACTTTTACTAGCCTAGAGGCGCTGTGGACTCGACTGAACAAATAGGCTATTGGTACTAAAAATGTTTTGTTTAAATAATACTGTCTTTATTATATGTTAGGTAGGTACAATACATGTTGATGTTGATAAAGTGTATGTCTTATAATGTTAAGTACATACTGCATAATTTATTTACTTATTAGTAATTTGTTAACCGTCCAGTCAATTGAGTAAAAAGTCTACCTAGGAATAAAAAATAGAAATCTGGAAACTTGATGCACCTTTATTTGAGAGTACCTATTAAAAGTTATCACAAAAGTGACTTGTAATTCCGTGTCAGTGTGATACATTATTCAGAGTAATAAGGTACAGGAGGGATATATGAGTACAGTACAGGTTTTTATAGTGATGTGATGTTGACATCGTATACCAGTTTGCAACTTTTTATCTCTCATTCCGAGTTTCATTTGACTAGACTAAATATTCCATGGAATGAAGAGTTTGTATCTAAAAATGTATATTGAGTGTTTTAGAATACAATGTAGGAAATGTATTTCTCGTAGATAACGCTGTCTATATTAGCGCATCCGAGGGCGATCTTGCGTGCAGACCAGTCAATGGAAAATATGTAACTATTCAAATATAAATTAGAAGGTTATTGAAACTGGCTGTAAATCAAAGTAATATTTCGGTTGGTTATTGCGAGAACTACACGTGCCTTAGGATATTACGCAGACTTGTGTATGAGACTATATTGTATTATGTATAGTAAATAATCTATTATTGCATGCTAATCACACAAATTTCATTCGACAATTTTAAATTAGCATTTATATAAGTCTTTAACTTCCTTTGAAACATCGGGTAAGCCATATCTCTGTGAGACATCGTGGAAGTTTATTATACAGTAAACGAGCAGTACATAAAACACAAGTTTCTTGTAAAGCGTCGCCAAGTTAGTTAGCTGCTATTCAATTCCACGATCGAACCAAAACCTGGATTCGTTGCCAGCATCGTCGCAGTGATGTATAGATGGATTTTAATTATGTTGTTTTAAAGACTAGTGCTATCCCTATCGTGTGCTGTGCCATACTCCTAAACTGTATACAAAACAGTCGGGTTTGCGCTTTCTGCAGAGTCTACTGCTCAGTTTGCCTGTGCACGGGCGTTATGTGCCAATATTGAATATTCGTTCATACTGACTTTTGCTACTCATATTTTATTTATTAAGCTACTCCTTCACCGGGAGCTTCTTTAGAATTAATCGTCATTTGTGTCGTTTTGGTAATAAATTAGTTTGTGTATTATTTATTCCTAAGTAGGCATATTATAATGTAGTCTGTAACGGACACCTAGTCACTTTGAAACAAATGATAGATTGAAAAGTAAACATTCTATTTTAAAACTATTGTGACTACCACAGGCTAATGTTAACAGTTGAGTCATAACATCGCTAATTAAGTGTATAAAGCCGATTAAACACTGTACTAAATAATATACCATTGGGTTTTCCGCGCCCGGCCCGTAGGTAACTTAAAGCCTATTCTCACTCGTATCGCTTGCGAAGAGTGTAGCGATAAGATCCTGTTATCTGTTGGCACCGTCACAATCATTGCAGGTCAGATTATGTTGGTGGTCTTCCGAATTCAGTGTCCACCAACTTAAGCTAACTTGCAATTATTGGCACGATGCATCGTTTTCGGTCTGCAGAGTAGAGGGACAGCCAACGTCGCGGATCGTGACGCGCTGTGCTTCGACTTCAAGCGACTTACGTTTAAATCTCGTTGACGTTTAATTCTATCAGATTTAGCTAAATTGTAGTTAAACTTGAGGTATTTGGTGCAACATTATGTTTATGTAGTTTATATAAATTATAATCGATTAGTGGCAATACGGTTAGATGTTTTAGGTTTGTTTTTTTTAATTGTAAAGGGGTTTTTTGTTTGATCATGCAACATTAATGGTGTTATCTAGATAGGTACCTATATATTTTGATGATTAGGCTTTCAAATTGTACACTAAAGCGTAGTAATAATTGTAAACTGACTTTACACTAATGGATACTAATTTATTTACTAAATTGATCATAGATGCAGGATATACCTACATGTATTCATTTCTCTCTACCTATATATAGGTACCTACTACTGATATATTTTCCATTGAAAGTATCTCGGTTTCTCCATCTATTGCTCTTCAAGTATTTATCCCAAAAGTAGGTAATATAATGCAATGGGCCTGACAACTGGTACAATTCAACATGCTCAATAATTTCACTTTCAAAACTATCGTGAGTTGTACTAGACATAATTAATATACTTAACGGGAAATTACTCACGTAAAATCACATCAGTGTTAGACGCGCCCGCGAGGAGTGCCCACACTTATACCCGATGAAGATTCTCCGGAAGAATCGAAACATTGCCGGTATCTAAATCTCCATAATTTCCGTTGTATTAATATAATTCTCAATAATGTCAAAGTGATTTCTTTGCTAATTAATTACTCATATCCTTGAGATCCGCTTTGTCCAAGCGACTGTTGAAAACTACTAATGGTGCACAGGCTATATATTGTAGGTACTTTAAAAAAAAACTGGACATTATATAATGTCCAGGATATCCGGGAAGAAAAAAATAGGAGCAATAGGTGGACGAACCGGATTTACTACAGGTGGATTTAGATCCATATTATTACTGTTACTGTTTATATTTTTTCTTATTAAATTCGATCCACCTGGACCTAGATGAAGTAAATAGGTGAAGCATTGAGTAGGAACTATGTTGTATAGATAGAATATTGTTTTAAATTATAAACTTTATCAAAGGGCTTTATAAATAAATGTCTTTAATAAAATAAATGTTTTCTTTATTTTCACAGAAATACTGTTAAATAAACATACATCTTTTAATGCTATTCAAATGTCTTATCTCAAAGACCATACATAAACATATTCATAAGAGCGCGGACTAAACGCTGCGCATGCATGTAGTGGCAATGAATCACGTATATGTCCTTGCAATGAGAAGCTTGAAATAGGAGCTGAACTAAAGTTGCTACATTCCACTCCTTGTGCCAGAATATGATGGTATGTTTATGAAGGAGGAGCATCGTCCCGAGGCTTTGGCTTATCCTTTGGGTGGATGCTGTACACCTTTACGTTCTGGCCCGTCATGTTCTGAAATAAAACAATTGACAATAAATAAAATAACATTTGCATGCCAAAAATTTGGTGAGTAGGACATAAATTGGATTGACGTATTTTGAAGATCACATGTGTTCGTGCAAAGAAATATCATTTATCTTTTTTTATTTTTTTTGCTAACCTATGTACCACTGCTGGGCACAGGTTCCCCCAATTTTCTCCAATCATCTCTGTCCTTTGAGACTTCGTACCATACCAGTCTCTCTCAAAAGAGGATCGATTTATCATTTAAAATAATATAATTACTAAGTATAGGTCGAGTCACGAAAAAAGAACGCTAAGAGGAAAAACTGCGCAGTAGTCGATTTTTAGGAATCTTAGGTCCGATTGGTACGACAACACGGCGCACTTCATACCATTGATTTAGCGAGTGCTATTATCTTCAGCGTGAGTGCGCAAACATACACGTACACCTACCACTTTCACTCAGCGATCTTTTTACTGACTCGTATTATAATTTACTAGCTGCGCTCCGCAGTGTTACCAGCATTCAATCCCGTTCCCGTGGGAATACTAGGATCTAAAGTAGCCTAGTTAATCCAGGATATAAGCTATCCGTGCACTAAATTATACTCAAATCCGTCCAGCGAATTTTGCGTGTAAGAGCAACAAACATACGAACTTTCGCGTTTATAATAGAAAATACTCGTAGTAGGAAATTACATAATCGTCGAGCGCCGGGCCGTAAGTGCGCAGGACCGGAGCGCCCGACTGTCTCGTGAAGACTGAGCGGCGGTGGTGAGCTTGAACCGCGTCTTGAAGGAGCGCATGCGCAATGCGCGCTCTGTCAGCTGACCGAGACACGCACCGAACCTCCCTGAGCGCATCCAACGCTGTGTTCAAACGGACTCGTCCTAGGAATGAGTATAGCGAGTACTCATCCTCTTGCTCCTGAAAGTTTCATTATGGAAAACTCTTTAGTCGAGTTAGTTTATATATTTTTATTATGTAATACCTTCATTCAAACATTTTTCTAATCTGACATTTTCATCATTTAATATTCAGTCAAATATTTTACCAACACAACCTGTAGCATGAAATGTGTTAATTATCACAAAATTGTATAAACTTTACAACATTACTGTGTTCTTGTTTACTAGACATGCCATTTAATAATTAATTTGCGGTGTTACCTTGATTCTATCATTTTCTATGACGTCCTCTTGCATTTTTTTTATTTCTTTTGCCCATCCTCTGAAAGAGACAAATTCACGCTCAAACAACTGGTGGGATTTGAATGAAATTTGGTACCAGGATAACTTGTCCTGGATCAACACATAGGTTACTTTTGATCCCGGTTTTCCCACGGGGACTGGAACTATTCCCTGCGGGTAACACCGCGGGACGCAGCTAGTTTTAAAATACCTAAAGATCACACTAGAACTACTAGAAATTATTAGTTGATTCAAATTACCGGAGGGCGGCGCTGCACCAGATTCTCATACATCTTGTGATACCTGACTCGGTATCGAGGATAGTATAAGTCGCGCCACGTAAAAAGAACGATGAGGGGAAGTGTCGCTCACTCAATGGTGTGAAGTACGTCGCGTCACCCCTCTACCAATCCCACCTAAGATTCCTTAAAATCGCCTACTCTGCAGCTTTTTCACTCAGCGTTCTTTTTACGTGGCGCGACCTATATTAATATTAAAGTAAATTAGTGGTCTCCATATGGTATCTGGTGCATGGAGCCACAGATTACATAAGTTCAGATACCTCATCTCGAACATGGAAATCACTCCTACTTTTATTCGGGCTATTTTGTGGTGTTTGATTTTTGCGGCGCCCCTAGCGGCGTTTAGGTCTTGCCTGTAATCAAAAATAAGTAACTCCATCTAGTGCTAAGTGGGATGCAGTTGGATGCCTAAACGCCGCTAGGTGACGCCGCAAAAATCAAACACCAAAAATTTGTCCGAAGAAATATAGGAGTGATTTCAATGTTCGAGGTGAGGCACCCCTGACGGAGCGCGATAATGTGCGAACAGCTCAAAGGCGTAATTCTAACCTTCCGATATGTATGAACTCTTGTGCGATTTCTTCATCGTGCGGTAAGTATGGCGGGTCGCGATGTAGCCGCGTCTCGCGCCACGCCTCGCCCAGCTTCAGAGTCAGGTAGTGCGAGCACAGCACCAGAATACACTAGGATTAACAGAAACTCAGATTTTTACATCTTCATTAGATTAAAATAATTCGTCGAAAATAATTGTCGTTCTCGTGATTGGCTAGATTGTCAAATCAATTGTCAATTGTCAAATCTAGCCAATCACGAGAAAGACAATTGTTTCAATAAATGAAGTATAGATGACTAGCAGCACGGCTCAGTCTCCATGTGAGACGCGCCAGGAGTGACCATACTCATACCCAGATGAAGATTCTCCGGAAGAATCGAAACATTGTCGGTATCGAAATCGACATACAGATGAAAAAACATCCTTATGTGCATACTATGCTTATGCACATTCTTGGCTTCAATATGGAATTGTTTTATGGGGAAATAGCACAGATATTCACAAATTGTTTGTTATACAAAAAAGATGCCTTCGCATAATCTACAACCTGGACTGCATGGAAAGTTGCAAACCAGTATTTAAAGTAAAACAAATCTTAACAATCCATAGCTTATATATTTTAGAAGTAGGAATTTTTGTAAAAAAACACTATAGTCTCTATAATATTTATAATCGTCCCCAAAATCTTAGACAAAACAGTAGATTAGCTCTCCCCTTTTCCAAATATCAAATATTACACTCTGCTCCATATGCCATGTCTATAAAAATCTTTAACAAAATCCCAAAAGAAATTCAAAACCTAAACAAATTACAAAATTTCAAAACCCAACTAAAAAAATATTTATTAGAACACTGTTTTTACTCACTACAAGATTTTTTAGCAGAAAAATAATAATTAAATAGATATTAAATATAGTTATACAGATCTCATAATTTATAAAAAACATATATATAAGATAATTTGATGTACCCATAGTTAATTTTTTTTAAATTGAAACAAAAGTTACAATTTAAAAAATTAACATATATTTGCAATGTCCTTACAGGACTCATGTTATCTGGAAAATTAGTTTTAAGACCTTTGTACCATACATGAAAGCAATAAAAACTTTGAACTTTGAACTTTGAACTTTGAACTTTGACAATATTTTTACCGTAAGTAATTTCCCGTGTGATTATAATAATGTTTTCCTTCACCGTTTAAAGCGTGTTAAAGCGCATATTCCAAACTTTTCGACACGTAAAGTCCATCGATGCACTGCCGAATTCGATACTTCAGTTAAATTCCCTACAATTTTACGTGCTCTCCGACGCACGGAAGCGCTTAGGTGCTAATTGCCGTCACCCATCTAAGTTATGACGGCTCAGATCGTTTAACTTCGACGATCTTTTAAGAACTTTGCAAACACCACGAGCGCTTCTCGACTTTATGTAAACAGTTTGCCGTTTTTTATAATGTGTTACGTCTTGTGTTAAATAAATGTGTTTTCTTTCTTACCTCATCTTCGGGCGGTAGTTTGATGTTCTTGTAGAGATTGTACGCGTCGTCAGCGACAGATACCTTGTGTTCCAGGTCTTCAGACAACATGTGCAGAATTGCAAATGCCTGGTAAAGAAGTAAAAAAGTAATAAAATATTATTAGAGATAAAATATTTCAAGAGTACTAAATTCTCGTGCGATTGTGATCGCGATGATATTGTCATTGCCTTATACTGTCTATACTAGCTGCGCCCCGCGGTTTCACCCGCGTAAGTCCCGTTCCCGCAGGAATATCGGGATAAAACGTAGCCTATGTGTTAATCCAGGGTATCCTACCTACCTACATACCAAATTTCAACCAAATCGGTCCAGCCGTTTTTGCGTGAAAGAATAACAAACATTCTCACAAACTTTCACATTTATAATATTAGTAGGAAGGATAGGAAGTAGGATAGTAGGAAGTAGGAACGATATGATTAGTAGGAAGGATAGTCTTGACGGCAACATTGGTTAGTGTAAGATTGAATATAATTGACCTTGGACATCCTAGAGCCGGCTAGATCAGCGGCGGAGAGACAAACAGCCGTCCTCTGGCTGGCTGGCTCGCGGAACACATCCCCATACATCTCCTTCCTCACTGCCGAAGACAATATCGGGGATTCTAAATCTGAAAGATAAAAAATATTGGTTAAATAATAGCACAGATTACATAAGTACAGAATACCACATCTCGAACATTGATTTCACTCCTATTTTTCTTCGGGCTATTTTTTGGTGTTCGACTTTTGCGGCGCCCCTAGCAGTGTTTAGGTCTTGTCTGCAATCAAAAATAAGTAACTCCATCTAGTGCTAAGTAGCATGCAGTCGGATGCCAAAACGCCGCTAGGTGACGCCGCAAAATCAAATACCAAAAAAACTGCCCGAAGACAAATAGGAGTGAAATCAATGTATGAGATGAGGTATCTGTACTTATGTAATCTGTGATAATAGTAATTTAGAAATTATTGGTCTTAGCCACCGATAAACCACTTAATAGAGGAAATTATACTCTTGTTACTCCTATCCTATGGCAGCAACGAAAAATGATAGAAACAGATTTTATATCCGTATTAGCTAAAACAAGTTTACTGGTCCAATAGGGGTATTAACTATAGCATTAAAATAATGTAGTCTAACCCATAATAACACCGTTGTGGTCCAAACTGACCCCGGTGAGTTTGCACTCGTCGCGGAACACGGCCGCGAGGAGAGTGGCTATAGTGGACCCGCGCTTCACGAGGCACGGATGCTAGAAGTAACAAACTATTGGAACGAAGTCCTTATCGCGCGTTGCGTATGGGGGATAGATAGGAAAAAATAAGACGAAAAGCGTGTAGTGTATCTCTGTCTGTCTCTCTCTCTCATAGAAAGAGGAACTTCGTTCCATCCGTATAATGTTGCTATGACAAAATTCCTACGGCCATCCGTTAGTTGGTTATAGGAACCGGCCGTTAAAGGATGTGCCAGTCTTTTTGCAGCCAGTGTGGGCTGCGTGGAAATTATACTTTATTTCAAGGACATAAAGAAGTTTTTCGGGACAGCTAGTACACTGTAAGCTCTTGTAAGTAAACCCTTAGTTATAAATAATGAAGAGTACATTGTGTGGTGTGTGTGTGGCTCAAAATAGAGATAACTAGAGAAAAGGAAGGGAGGCCTTTGCCCAGTAGTGGGACGCTACAGGTTCTGATTAAATAATAATAATGAAGAGTACCGTATTAGAAGCGGCGAGGTTCGCGCGCCAGGTCACGAGTTGTGCCACGGCGTCGCCGGCGCGCGTTGCATCGCAAACCAGCGCCATGGCAATGCATTGTACAGGCGCGCTTTTCATCTACACACCACGATAACACTTGCATCAAACTAAATGATAAATATCCTTGGACATTTTACACAGCGTCATCTTGTCCCAAGCTAAGCACTTTAGTGCTTGTGTTTGGTAACCAGATTGAAGTCGTTCAGCCATGACGGAGACCTTTAGGCGGCCTAAAAACTCCGTTACCGGAGTTGGCCGCTTGCTCATACGAACGAACGAACCAGATGACTGATATTCTACATAGTTTTTTTTGTAAATACATACATATTTTACACAGAAAAACACCCGGACACGAGACAAATATTTTCAGATCTTGCAAACATTTTTAAATTGTTTGAATGCGCTATCGCATTACACATTTATGTTCAAAAGGTGGGATTGGTAGTCTTTACTAAGACTTTTCCTAGTCGCATAATCAGTCAGAGTAAATGTACCAAATGATTCTAACCGTTATAATATCCAGCAGTTTGTAAATGCCATCTCTGACTATGAACTTTTCTCTATACTCCGTTTTCCAAATGATTGCTTCCCAAATAAAATTCAGTATGGAAATCAGCCACCTAGAATCACTTAGAAGTTCAACAATACCATGGGGAACAATACAGAACAATACTAAAATGGCAGATCACGTACGTATTTCCAAAGATCAGTGGACATGTATTTGTTTGTTTTTGATTTGTGATTGTTAGGAACTTTAAATTCTTTGAAGATGTATAAAGAGGTACGAACAAATATAAGTACCTAGTGAATATGTCGTACATGCTTACATTTTGCAGATTATTTTCACGTATGGAATGTAAAGCTTAAATCATCAATCAAAGAAAACTTTGGTCGGATAGTGTGTTTAAATACTTACTTCCAATAACCGATCGGTACCAGCAATAAGCGAATCTATACTAATATTATAAAGAAGTAAAATTTGTTTGTTTGTTTATTTGTTTGACGGAGGTAATCTCCGAAACTACTGAACCGATTTCTTCGAAAAATCTTTCACTGATGTGTAGAATGGGCTGTCTGGATTATAGGCTATATTTTATCCCGGTAGGTTCATTAGTAGTCCCGTGCGAAGCCGGGACGTGCCGCTAGTGATAGATATAATGATAGATAGATAGGTCATTGAGACTGGTAGTTAACGTGCCAAGATGATCTCACCTGTCGCTTACGATGTGATGTTTCTGTAGCGAGCGCAGTGCAATATCTAGCATGTTGTGCGCAAGTGCGTTGCAAGCGCTCGGCCATCTTATATCGGGGTACACACAGCATGAGACGCGAGCGTTGCCTTGCACCGCGCTCGTCAGTAGCCGCAGAGAAAGAGACAGGATCGATTGAGCTTTCTCCACCGGCGGAGTTTTCTGGCTTAGCAGGGTGTAGCACAGCTCTGAAAATTAATAATACCTTAACATTTTTATTGATATCAGCGTAGATCTATACAAATATTATAAACAGGTAAAGTTGTTTATTTGTATAGGGTAATCTACAAAAATACTAATCCGATTTGAAAATTAGTATACACCTGTGTAAAGCCGGGACGGGCTGCTAGTATCCAATAAACCATATTTAATGACTAGCTGTGCCCCGCATAAGTCCCGTTCAAGCAGGAATATCGGGATAAAAGTAGCCTATGTTACTCTCCATCCCTTCAACTAAAAACACGTCAATTCATCGCTCTGTTTTGTCGTGAAAGACGGGCGAACAGACACACGCACTTACCCGTTTATAATGTTCTATTTCGTCTATGATATTAGTGTGGATTTTTAGAAACTATTCGTTCGTTCGTACTACTCTGGTGACGGAGTTTTTAGTCCGCCTAAAGATCTAAAAACTATTGAAAGCCAATGCACATTACGTATAAGTATGATGACAGCGTGCGTGTCGTATAGATCTGCCAGTATGGAAGGGCGCACAGAATCGCGCCGGCCGCCCGTCGCCGTCTGAAGCAATCGTACGCACCAGTACAGTACGCTCAACTCGTAAGGACATGAGCTGTACCACTCGATGTACCACATCAACCTACAACGTTATAACATGACTCATAAAGGGAAGTTTGAAAGTGGCACCTGTGAGTGAAAAGGTGAGGTGTGCCAGATTAGCATGGTATGGTCATGTAATGAGGATGAAAGTCATATCAGCAAGAAAGTAATAAGTATAAGTGAGAATGGATATACAAGTAGAGGCCGAGGAAGTGGATGGATAGTGTGAAAGAGAATATGAATGTGAGAGGAGTGAATTCGGAGTTGACGAATGATAGAGATGAATGGATGAAAAAAACATGTTGGGCCGACCCCACCTAGCGTGGGATAAGGGTAGGAGAATGATGTTATAACATGACTCAGGCCTGAGGCAGTGCTGGGGATATTACTGGGGATTACCTGAATTTCAAATTCTAAAAATAGCAAAGTTGCAGGCGACCTAGTAATATTAACTAGTAGTTCGCCTCGAACGAGATCTCGCTCGCCGGTAGTTGTGTATATTTTTTTATCTGTGTTTGAAATTACTTCAGAGGTCTACTAAAAAAAATTGAGGATCTAATGAGAACTAAATACTTACCTACTTACAGTTTTTAAAGCCGATTATTATTCCTTTAATTAATAGTAAAGCGATTTTGAGTGTGCATTATTTACAATACCTACAGGTTTTCATTAAAAACTCTATGAATTTAGATTCAAACCTTAGGCTCTAAACCTATTTTATATTTAGTATGTCATGTTGTTTTGATCCTGTCATGGCATTACTTTCAATGACAAATGTGCTGCCCGCGGTTATTTCAAAATTTTGCATTAATTTACTTATATTTCTATAAAAATACTTGATGAAATTTGTAAGAGCATAAGTTTTTCGAGGGTGTTTCGATTTAAACATTTGACTATTTGGTATTTGTTCGTTGTGAAGTGGTAGTGAAATTTGTTCAAGGAAACTATTTAGTAAGTCGTTAGATTCGTCAAAAAGAGTTGGAGTTAGAAACACGTAACAAAATTATAAAGAAGAAGAACGATTTTCTGAGCTGCGATTTCACCAAAACTTAGTGAAATGGGAGCTCAGGTTATAACAGACATGATTTTTTTACATTTATCGAAGTTATTCAATCTTAGAATAAAACCACTTGGAATGTACAAACAAAGCCCTTTCATATGACACCTCACTCAATGTATTTGCACAACTTTTATTTTTTTTCATCCCCTTCGGACCAAATATCTTTACAACCCCTTGACCGATTCAGCTCATTAGGTTACCAGCTAAACCACTTACCATTACCTATATACCTATCAAGTTTTATGAAGATTTGATTAATGGTTCGACAGTTATGTCGGGACATACAAACAAACAAATGAACACAACATACAAAGCAAAATCACCCCACTTGCCACTAAGATCTTCGTTCGCTTCGCTCACTCGATCGATAAAGTTTAAAATAACATGTCACTGAAACTTCGCTTTCCCATGTGAATTGACGATTCACTTCCGTCATGTTTCATGTGAATTGACGAACTTGACCTTCTAACTAAACCGTATTCAGTCGTCAAGTTGGGCGCAGTAAGCGGCAGAGCGCAGACCAATGCCTGTAGCGTTGTGTTACGCAGCTCAGCGAACAGTGGTGCAGACCAGCGCGCCTTCAGTTCGTTTAGAGCCGGGTCCACCAGGTACATGAGACCGACCAGCCAGTGACGATACTCCACCATCTACGACAACCAGTATGTAGGTTTGGTTTGTAGGCATGGTTAACCCATTGATTAATAGGCATGATGATACTAGGATCTGGTACACTTGCATATTATGGGATCTTGCGCAAATTATGTTACGTTCTACGTCCATTCTACGTCTTTTCGCGCACATGTACTTCACGTTTGTGTTTTCAGCGCAAATGTCCACTCGTATCGGATAGTATAGATAGATGTAGGTATCAGTTGGTTTGTTTCTTTGTAGAGGGTAATCTCCGAAGTTACTCATCAGATTTAAAAATTCTTTCACTGATATAATGGACTTTCCGAATGAACATAAGGCTATATTTTATCCCGGTAAAATCCTGCTTATGATTACTAAACCCGTGCAAAGAGGTGCTAGCATGTAATAATACTCACATATTTGTTAAAAGGGAAGACCTTGAGCATGTCCACGCTGAGGTAGATCAGGGTCTTCTTGAAGAGCACATCCTGTTGTGAAGTGCTGAAGCCAACTCCAGCGGTCCAGTCCGCGCGAGGTGGCAGCTCCGTCAATACAGAAAGACTCATCACGTCTGTAAGTCGTACAAGCAAGTCGTAAGTCGTTCGTATGAGCAAGTGGCCAACTATGGTGACGGAGTTTTTGATGAAAAAAGCTAAATAAAAGCTTTCAAAAAATGAATTGATGATGATGAAATGTACCAGCCATCAAGAGCGTAGAGAAGGTGGTAAGACGGACGCCGAAGCAATGCAGCATCGCTGCAGCGAGCACGGCCAGTGTACTGCGCTCGTGGTGGTGGTCGCGCGCGCGGCACTCGTATCGGAACGCCCATACGAAACATCTGCAAACCACAATCCACCTAAAACTCTACCTAGGAAGCACTAACTGAAATGAAAATAATTTAAATATGATAACGACTGTATCCCTCTCCTCCTGGAAAGGAGCGGTAGACATTTCTTTCAGATCTTTATGTAATTCTTTTGATCCTTGAAGATGTCTAATGGGGTAGCTAACTACACTTAGGATAATTTGTATGCAACAACAGTAAGAATCTAAGGATGCCTCCAGATTCCAACAGAGATGAGCTAAGCTATGTTGTTATGGATGCGTCTAATATCCACCAATCATGTGTAACATCTCTGGTGGATAGGCACTCTAACTGCTGGATTCGAAAGAAAGAAAGAAAGAAAATTATGTTTATTTCGTAGGACCTCAAGGATTACTCCAAATCGTACAGTCTTAAAAGCTAGGTGACTATTGATTGCCTGTTCCAAAACAACTCCCTACACTTTCTCGGACACAGATCATTTCACCAAAACCAATATCAATAATTTAAGGAAGCCAATGGTCAATAGGTGTGGGCATGATTAGCCACATCAAGTTCATTTCCTATATAATTTCCTACTAACCTTTGGCTATAGGCATCAGGGCAGGGAAGCAATTTTCTATATTTGGGGTTCTGTTCCAGAAACTGTTTAGTAGTCTTCAGGAGAACAAGCAGCAATGTTAGTGTTGTACGCATGTGAACACTGCTGTCTCCTGAAATAAATATTATGTCATGTCTAAAGAGTAAAAAAATATTTAATCTGGGTGGTGTTTTAAATATTTTAAAAACATATACATATGTTAATTGGTGTTTTAAATATTTTAAAAACATATACATATGTTTTTAAAATATTTGAAACACCAATTACTACTAACAACAATTACTAGGATCTTTACTTGTTCCTTACATGTAAGGAACAAGTAAAGATCCTAGTAATTACTTAATTAAATATAATATTTAAAAACTCTAATTACCTATGCTAACTTTTACTAGGATATTACTTTGTTTCTATTTAGTCGCAAATATGACTTCCGCTAAGTCGCTACATCTATTGTTGTAATATAGTGTTTTCAATTAAAATATATTTATCAGTATTTACGTTGGTAACTTTATATTTTTATTTTATATAAATTTATTTAATAATTATGTAAAGAAACCAAATTGACTCTTTGCAAAAGTCAAGACGGATTTCCGGAAAGCCACCATGTTGTTTCCTTTTACAAGTAGTGGTGGTAGGGGTATCAGTCAGTCGAGTCAGTCTGGTTTTGATGTTCAGAGTGAAAAGACGTGAACAGTGAGAAAGTGATAGTTTTTGTGTCCCTGCATTGCAGCAAACCCAAGGTCAGTATACTTTATTTATTGTTATATTGTTATATATTGTTATACTGCTATGGTTATAAACCAGTTTAAGCTTTGTAAAACCCTACAATAATGTGTCCATCTTATTCCTAACTTATTCAAAACAAAATGGTTCAATAAACGTCTTGTTTAAAAATTAACTATGACTACTTATTTTAGTCTACTACTTACCCCTTTTACATAGGTTCAAGAATTTATGCTCTTGATTTGGTAGCACCTTTGATAAACCATCTATTATTTAGGTATATTTAACTAGCGACACCTGCCTGCCTTAGCAAAACTCAGGCCTTTACATCTTTTACTAGATGATCTATAAAGCATCAGTAGCCCTACCATGAGTTTTCGAGTTGTATAGTTAACTATCCTCGCTAACGAGTCAAGTATTTCAAATGTATGAAATTATTAGTTCATGCAAGTTACCGGGGGCGGCGCTGCGCTGGATTCTCATATATTTTGCGATACTTGACTCGGTATCTGTATGTATGTATGTATGTATGGGGACTCCCTTTTCCGCATTTGGACTCAGAGGTGGTCCTTTATGCGTGGGGATGATCTGGCTCACTAGTTGTGAAGCCAGCCTAGCTCCTCCCAGAAGCACAGAAGTTTCCTGGGGTCTTCACAGGCTTCGAGGAGCGACCTCGGATTGTTGAGGATTTGCTGCCGTTGAGCTGCTACGCCCACGCATTCCAGGACTACGTGGGCCGCTGATTCTTCTTCGGTTAGACATCCCCTGCAGAGTGGGCTGTCCGTGATGCCGATGTTGTACAGATGTTTGTTTAGGGGGCAGTGCCCTGTTAGTGTTCCTATGATTATTTTGAGGTCTTTTCTTTGGAGGTTCATCAGACGACGTGTCAGTCGTGGTGTGGCCGCTGGTATCGCTGCTCTAGACTGTCTGCAGTCCGTCGCCCGTATCCATCGATCGTTATGAAGATTTTGGGTGTGTTGTCGTATCCAGGTGCGTAGCTGGGAGAACGGCAGGGGCAGGAAGGGGGCTGGGCCTTCTACTTGAGTTTCCGAGCCCCTTCGTGCTAGTTCGTCTGCGGCGTCGTTTCCCAGTGATCCACTGTGTCCCTTGATCCATTGTAGAGTTACTCTGTTCTTTGCAGCAATACTCTCAAGGGCAAGGTGACATTCGTATATGAGCCTGGAGTTGCACTTTTGGCTCTCCAGTGCTCTGAGGGTTGCTGTGCTATCGGAGAGTATCCGTATACTGTAGTCTTCTATCCCTCTCCTTTTGATAGCTGTGGCAGCTTCGGTTATGGCTACACATTCGCATTGAAAAATGGAGCTGTGTGAGCCCAGTGTCATTGATATGTTGATGTTGAGATCCAGTGAGTGTACTCCGGCTCCTGTTCCCTGATTTGTCTTCGATCCGTCAGTGTAGACTCGGACTTCACTATTTCCAGACTGATCGCTTTGGTTTTCATGTGTCTGTATTTTGTAGTGTTTCTGGGAAGTTGATTGTCTGGGGATCTTATCGCACGGGGCGCATATAAGCGGTTCGTGTGATATGGCTCTGTCCAGAATACATGCATGAGAGCTCCTTGTATTCCCCCATAGATTTAGGTGTTTGAGTCTGATGGCAGACAGTGTCGCCTCCTGTTGTATGTATAGGTCGAGTGGGACAAGGCCCAGAACAATCTCCATGGCCGTTGTCGGAGTTGTTCTCATGCAGCCAGTTATTGCAGAGCATGCCAGTCTCTGGAAGCGTTGCAATCTGTTTGCCGCAGTGTTAAGTTCAGTTCGTTTCCACCAAACAATAGCACCGTATGTCAGTGTTGGTCTTATTACGGCTGTATATAGCCATGTGGTTATTTTTGGTGTCAGCCCCCATGTTTTCCCGAGCATTCTGCTGCATTGATAGAAGGTTGTGCATGCTCTTTGTAGTTTGTGGTCAAGGTGCTTATTCCATAGCAGTTTACTGTCCAGTATGACTCCTAGGTACTTGACTTCGTGTGTTAGTTTTAGCTCGGTGTTGAAGAGTTTGGGGATTCTTAAATTGCCCAAATTTCTTTTGTGTGTGAACATTATGAGTTCTGTTTTTGTAGGGTTTACTGATAAGCCATGGCTGGTACACCATGTTTCAACTGTTTTAAGGCCTGTTTTCATCGTGTCGCATATTGTACTCTCGAAGCAGCCAGTTGCTAGGATGGCAAGATCGTCAGCGTAGCCTACGGTGACGAGTCCACTGCCGTTAAGTTTGCGGATGAGTTCATCGACTACTATGTTCCATAGTAGGGGTGAGAGGACGCCGCCCTGGGGGCAGCCTCTTGCAACTATTCCTCTTGTAGTCTTGTTCACTGTTAGCTGAATTGCTCTGTATTTGAGCATGTTGTTTATCCAGTCTGCTAGCGTTGGTGCGACCCCGTATCTTTCCAGTGCTAGGTTTATGCTGCTGAATGTTGTTTTGTCGAACGCCCCTTCAATGTCTATGAATGCGCCTAGTGTTGATTGTTTTGCGGATAATCCGCCTCCGATTCGGGAGACTACGCAGTGGAGAGCGGATTCTGTCGATTTGCCGGGGCTGTAGGCATGTTGGTTGGGATGTAGTGGTTTGTGTAGGAGAGTGTTACCTCTGATTTCCCTATCACATAGCCTCTCAAGGGTCTTCAGAAGGAACGACGTTAGACTGATTGGCCGGAATGATTTTGCCAGTGTATAGTCGCTCCTGCCCGGTTTCGGTAGAAATACTACTTTCACTTCCCTCCATTTTTCGGGTATGTAGCGATGGGCAATGCATCCTCTAAAAATACTCACTAAGTGGTCTGCTAGTTGTGCACTGCACCATCTCAGTAGGCCCGGGAATATTCCATCCAGGCCAGGTGACTTGAAGGGAAGGAAGCTGTTGATTGCCCAGAGTACCTTCTCTCTGGTGACAAGGTTTTGGGCTACGTTCCAGTCTTGGTTGTTTGCTGTCCTGTCACTGTGCCACATCCACTCGTGGGATGCTGATATTTGGCACCCAGGAAAGTGAGTCGCCAGCAGTAATTCGCTGGTTTCTTCGTCTGTTTTTGTGTAGGTGTTGTCGGGTTTTTTAAGGTGTCCAATTGTTCGTTCAGGTTCACTTGATAAAATGCCTTTTATTTTAGCGGCCTGGTTGGTGTTTTCGATGTTTGTACAGAAATGTTTCCAGCATTCCAGCCTCCGTAAGCGTATGCGTTTTTTGAAGGTTGCTTTTGTTGTTTGATATTTTTCCCAATCTCTGTCTTGTCTGGTATTGATAGCTCTGTTGAAGGATTTCCTTACTTTGCATCGTAGTCTCTGCAGTTCAGGATTCCACCATCGACGGGTCGCACCCCCTGTTGGTGTCACGAGGGGGCAAGATTGTTCAAAGCTATGGGTGAGAATGTTTGTTATATCGTCTACGTAGTTGTCGATGTCGTGTTTCTCTAGTCCGCTAGAAGGTGTTCCTACAGCCGTGAGAGCAGTTTCAACAATCTCAACGTATTTTTGTTTGTTGGTCTTACGGGGTACGCGTCTCGGAATAGGCTTTGGGACGTTTATGTTTACATTGAACCGTATCCATCTGTGGTCCGAGCAAGAGGCTTCATCCGAGACGTGCCAGTCCGTGACGAAATTTTTAATTACTTCTGATGTTAGGGTAAGATCGATTATAGTCTGCGATCTGGAGTTGACGTAGGTTGGTTCCGAACCTATATTGAGTAGTGTTAGATTAGTAGTGAAAAGATAGTTTACCAGCTCTTCTCCACGGGTGTTAGTGTCAGTGCTGCTCCACAGAGTGTGGTGCGCATTGGAGTCCGTGCCGATGATCAGCTCAAGCTTCTCTCTCTCACAATACTCAACAAGTGATACTAACTCGCTTGAAGGTATGTCCTCGTCGCCTGGTAGGTAGACAGACGCCAAAACAATATCGCGCAGAGTTTTGTTGGATGCTGTAGGGATCTTAACAGCTGTAAGGTCTCTGTAACAGAATTCGGTTATTAATGTTGTTTGAAGGTGTTTAGGGGTAATTATGCAAGTTCTGGGGTTGCTTACGGTGCTGTTTGTGATAAGCTTCCATCCAGTGTTGCGGAGACCACATATCTTGCCTTCCCGGATCCACGGCTCCTGGATCAGGGCGATGGTCGCGGTGTTTTCCTCCAGCACTCTGCGTAGGGAAGCCGTTGCAGTGATGCTGTGCTGGAGGTTGGTTTGTAGGAATTTGAGGAGTTCACAACGTTCTAAGAGGGGAGGAGTTGAGACAGCTGTCGCTGCCCTCGCTCCCCTCACCGTCGAGAAAGTACTCCTCTTGCGTGTGTCGGGATGTGGATGGAGGATTGTCGATCGTGTTTGCTTCCTCCGATCGGCCTGGCTCCGGGTGTGCGGTCTCCCTATCTGGACCAGGGGGGGCCGGCTCTGGTTGTGCGGTATAGGCCTGCGTCTTAGAGGTTTGGGGCGCATCCTCCAGGATCCTCACATAGATGCTTCCGAAGATCCATTTAAGACGCCGGTCTTGACCCCGTAGTTTTTCGACGTCGGACTCTGGTATGCGCAGGAGCAGGTATATGCCTGGTGTCTCCGCTTCGGCCTGCTTCTCTGCTTTGACCAGAGTCCACGTTCCGATGTTTAGGGTGTTATTCTGCAGGGTTAGTGCGCGACGAATTGTGTTTATCTCCATTTCGAGCTCCGGCACGAGGAGACCACACAGAACTCGTCGCTGAATTTCCGACTGAGGTCGGACTACGAGTTTGGTACCAGCTATCGGGGAGGCGACATCCTCTATCGCGCTGCGTAGCCACTGCAGCGCGGTGTCGTTCTCGCACCACATCTTTAGGGTACCCTCGCTGTGGTGTGCCTTACCACGGAAGCCGACTTTGCTCATGTGCGCGGTGGTTGCGGGGTTGAATAGGTCGGCTAGGAACTTAGCCTTCAGGCACGCATTTAGCCCGTTGGCCTGTTCCGCGGTGAGGTCGTGCAGGGGTTCTGCCATGACGGCGACGCAAAGGTCGTTTGCCTTGTATGTTGCCGCCGCCGCTGCATAGGTGCCCTTGGTTTGGCTGGATCCCGCCTTCGGACGTTTCTGATCGCCGGTTGGCGTAGTGGAGTCGTCCGGTCGCGATCTCTTGGTGGTCGTTTGTGGCGTCGGCGGTGTTGGCCTACGCTGCTGGACCAGCTTGCCCGCGCGTTTACCTCTCGGCTTGGAGTGGCGGCGGAGTTGGTCACTTTCGCCTGTCGCTCGAGGCGCTTGATGCGCCGGCGCCTGGGCCCGTTCAGCCCGACCAGTGGTCTGGCTTACTTGGGCCGAGGATTTCACCCCCGGGGGGCGTCCTCCTCCGTCCGTGACCTTCCGCCCTTCCAAACTCCTAGCCTGGGCCTCCGCTTCGGCTCGCCGTTTATTCCTCTTCTTGTTCCTGCCACCCGCTCGTGGGGCAACCAAGGACCAAGATCCGGATGTTCCTTCCGAGATAGCGTCCTTGAGGGACCCCATCTCGATTGCGGTGTCGTCGGGCAGAGCCCCGAGGGGCACGTCCGACATAGTTGATGCACTCGTGGAAGCAGCCTTTTCCGCACTTGGCGCAGTCAGAGACGCAGCCTGGTGCAGTCTAGGCGCATTCGTGAGCGCGGACTTGGTGTTAGATGGCGCTCCTTGCGGTGCTGCCTTGGGTTTAATTGGGAGTGGTGCTTTTGCACCCTGGGATTTTAAAAGTGACTCAGATTTATCCATAATCTCGGTTTGTTATGTTTCATCCACGAGACTCTCCACCCGCCACGGAGTCCACAAACGGGGACGTCGCGCGCTCAGCGCGCGATCGCCAGAGTTGTCCCGCGGATATAGAACCCACACCCCGTGAGTCGGACGAGACTGAACGTTGCGAAGTATGTTAGGGGGCCACTTACCTCCTAACCACCGCGCCTCGCCGTCTGCCCTCTCCCGGTTAGGGACTCTCGCCGGCGATCCTCAGACGGTATTCGCCACAGCCGATTGGTCCAGGGTGGCTAGTCCCAGACCGCCCGTGTGAAGAGAAATCCAGACCAAAGTAGTGTGTTGAGACGTTACGTGCAACGTACCCAGGCTCGTTACGCTCTCAACTACCAGGACTCCTTCATCCCCCCGTACGGGATCCCGCGCACGGCACAAACACGCAGGAGGTCATTACTATCCACCAATCTGCTGTGATGATGGACCCGCCGGAACATGACCTCGACATCCCAGGCGGTTTTCGCCTGGTGGTTTCTGTTACGTCTAATTCTGACGGAATTAGACCAATAACAGGGGACAACCACGTGAACGTTGACTCGGTATCGAGGATAGTATCAATACTACAGTAAACTCATGGTAGGGCTACAGGAGACAATCCTTGCCTACATACACTTAACGGGACACAGTAGGCTTGCCCTAGCAAGATTGCAATAATTATACCTATAAATCTTCCTCTTAAATCATAAATCCGCTGCATAGGTTTAAAGATTTAAGCATAGGTAAAAAAGGCGTTAGTATCTAATAAACACTTCATTCCCAACTTACCCAATTTAACATTGCAGTCTTGTGGGTTGTCTGGATTGATATCATAAAACGGCAACTTTCTCTCCGGAAAGTAAGGGTTGAAACGGTAAAAAATGTTCTCAATAATATTCTCTTTCATCAGTTCTATACCTGCAAATGATACCATGGTTAGGTAGGTAAGTACTTATTGTAAGTAATTAAGTAGGTAGTAGGAAAGTAACAATCAAGGTACACCGATTAAATTAATATATATATGTAGAGAAGTTACATTACGTAGCTACCTATAGTTTTAATTAACAATTTACGATTTTTATAGCTGGAATTCCGTAATTGTTTGATTTTTCTGAATAGGTCATCCAATCACAATGCACTTTTTTATATTCTTCTTAGTTTTTACGCTTGTAGACCACATACAATCATTGCACTGCAGAGAGTCAAACATGAAGTCATGAAGGTCTGGTTTGATTGATAATTCAATTCATGGACATTTTTTAGATTACTGAATCGTTCTGTTTGTTTGTAAACAAAACAAAACAAACGTCAAATAATGTTGGTTATTTTAGGTACTCTGTGGTTTGCGCTGCTGGGTTAAAATGGCCGTTCGAGCATTTCTGCTAGCAATTCAGTGCATTTATTTCATGAATTGTTTAGCATTTTCACCAAAATATGATTAGAATGGTTTAAAATTGATTCGTTTTACCAAATTTTGGTGAAAATGCTAAACAATCCATGAAATTAATGCACTTTATGATATGAATTGCTCAGTGGCGGATTTACAAATTTGCCGCCTGTAGGCTATTCAATTTTTGCCGCTCCTACTGACCTTTTCAATTCAATAGGTCTGTACGCTATATTAGTTCACAATCATTTATTTACATTCAACCTATTCCATGTTCTGATACAATTCCATTTCCTGGCAAAATTACAAATAAAACAGTGCGAGCGAAGCGAGCCGAAATTTCGAAGACAAATAAGTCATGGAAGGTTTGATTTTTGTTTTTGTGCTCAAATAAAAGGCTGACACTGGTGTTCACTTTAGAAGACATAAGAAATTATCGTGCGAGCGAAGCGAGCCGAAATTTTTAAGACAAATAAGTCAGAGGGTTTGATTTTGCCTATTGTGCTTAAATAAAAGGTTGACACTAGTGTTCACTGTAGACGTTTGAGAAGATCGTGCGAGCGAAGCGAGCCGAAATTTTTAAGACAAATAAGTCATGGAAGGTTTGATTTTGCTTATTCTGATCAAATGAAAGGCTGACATTGGTTTTCACCTTAGAAGACATACGAAATTAACGTGCGAGCGAAGCGAGCCGAAATGTTTAAGACAAGAAGTCAGAGGGTTTGATTTTGCCTTTTGTGCTTAAATAAAAGGTTGACACTGGCGTTCACTTTAGAAGACATAAGAAGTTATCATGCGAGCGAAGCGAGCCGAAATTTTTAATACAAATAAGTCATAGAGGGTCTGATTTTGCCTATTGTGCTGAAATAAAAGGTTGACACTGGCGTTCACTTTAGAAGACTTAGAAGTTATCGTGCGAGCGAAGCGAGCCAAAATTTTTTAAGACAAATAAGTCATGGAAGGTTTGATTTTGCTTATTGTGGTCAAATAAAAGGCTGACACTGATGTTCACTTTAGAAGACATAAGAAGTTCTCGTGCGAGCGAAGCGAGCCGAAATTTTTAATACAAATAAGTCATAGAGGGTCTGATTTTGCCTTTTGTGCTTAAATAAAAGGTTGACACTGGCGTTCACTTTAGAAGATCTAAGAAGTTATCGTGCGAGCGAAGCGAGCCGACATTTTTAAGACAAATAAGTCATGGAAGGTTTGATTTTTGTTTTTGTGCTCAAATAAAAGGCTGACACTGGTGTTCACTTTAGAAGACAGAAGAAGTTATCGTGCGAGCGAAGCGAGCCGAAATTTTTAATACAAATAAGTCATAGAGGGTCTGATTTTGCTTTTTGTGCTTAATAAAAGGTTGACACTGGTTTTTACGTTAGAAGATTGAAGTAGGGTATCGTGCGAGCGAAGCTAGCCGACATTTTGCAATAATAATATTATTGAAATTGAAATAAAAGTTTGACTTCATAAAAAGTGTCTATTTGTAAAGTCTACGCGAATGATATCGCAAGCAGGGCAGCTATTTTATACAGTGTAGACTACGTAAGAGTGCTCAGTACACCTACGTTGCATTACAATTTTTTTTTTGTAATCGGTTTATTTCTGCAAGATAAAAAAAATTGGGCCCAAATCTGCCGCCCCCTGAAATCTGCCGCCCTAGGCTCCAGCCTACTCAGCCTATTGGTAAATCCGCCACTGGAATTGCTAGCAGACAGAAATGCTCGAAGCGGCCATTTTAACAACCCTGAGCATAGACTTCACTCACTTACTTAATTCACTGCACTTCTTTTTTATGGCTTCTGCACAGAACCTAATACTACTCTTCTGTGACTTTTGTGAGCACTAGGTTAACTAGGTATGAAATGAACTATGAACTTTTTGAGCTTGGGACCTTTATAGTACGTTCACACGCGCGCGTTCAACTCGACATTCAACATACACATTCACGCGCGTGTAAACGGTACGCCCGAGCCCGTGAACGCGCCCGTGAACGTGAATGCCGCGAACCGGGCAAGTGGCGGTTTTTTGACAAAGTTCAAAGGATGAATGTGCGGGCGCCCGGTGACTATTCACATGCGCGCGTGCAGTCAGTCTCTCTCGCGCTTTCGTGACGAGTGGACGTCCGTTGTTAACATGGTCGAATGGTCAAACGAATCGTTCATCATTCTGTTTCTTTTTCCAAATAAGTTAAGCCAAAGGATATGGCAGCAACAACACTGAGATCCTCGCTGCCCGCCATGCTAGCACTGACTGACACGTCGGCGTGAGTGTGAACAGTTTGAATTTTCGCCGGCCGGGCACGGGATGCATGCCGCGCAGCCCGCCAGGCAGCCCGCGCCGGGCTGCGCGGCGTGCATCTGAACATAGCATCAAAATGGTCGTTCGTGCATTTCTGATAGCAATTCATAAACTGTCATTTTTGGAGAAAATGCTAAACAATTGATGAAATAAATGAGCAGAAATTCTTGAATGGCCATTTTAACCCAGCTTCACTTCACTTCCTGATTGACATTGACAGCAATCCGATCAGATCATCAGACAGCTGACAGACGTCAAAGTTGGCTTTTAGGCGGGAAACGAACGATACAGCCACAAACATGAAACTTACGTACGAGCTGTAATTTAATATATTCTTGAACGACTTAAAATCTAAACCGACGTGGTAAGAGATTGCACGTTATCTAGCTTTTGTTTTCTTAAATCCATAGAATTTTCAAAATAAGAACGCCGAGACGTGCCGCGTTAAGACATGGTTATTTGGACAATAAGGCGCCAGATCACAGAAATATACGTAAGAGATCTGGCCAGGCCACAAGCAAGTCACAACACAACACAACACAACACAACACAAAAAAGCAGAAGAAAAAAGAAATTAATTATTAAAAATAAAATAAGAAAAGAAAGAAAGAAAGTCTCTATCTATCCTAACTTAACCCTAGATCACTAACCATTCGTAAAAATTACGACGCTTACCTCGCACATTTTGTGTTTCGGTAAGATCCCCACCCCCGCGACCCCACCCACTTCCAGTACCTTCCTAATTCGCTGCATTAGTGACCCGCAAGTACTCATTGCGGATGCACGATACTTAGTTTCCGATATATCGCCTGATCGTCGTAAAAAATACGAAAGGTTAGTAGCTATGTAACTTTTTTTCAAGGTTGTGCATTTATTTGTTTATAATTTTTTTCCTATAATTACTATAGGAACGTATTATTTTTCTGTTATAATAAGACGTAATAATTACTGTAGATTATTATATCATTAATAGATCACTATTTTTAATGTAACATTTAATGTTTTGTTGTTTTTTTTGACATATGTAATTGATCTTGCTGTGCTTGTTCTACGACATACTAAATCTGTCTTTAGTAAATGCCTATGTCATCTACGTCTCCAATGCGATCAGAAACGGTAAAAAACCGACGAAAAGAAGGCTTTTTGCATTTGAAATGGTAGACGACCTAATGAAACCTTGGCTGAGAGAGAGAAATCAAACTGTAACTTTGCCACGAAATTTGAAGCAAAGCATCGCGGAGATCTTAAAGATTGATGACCCTCTGGAAGGACCTATTCAAGACGTTCCCAAAACTCGCAAAACATGCAGCTACTGCCCTGCAAAAAAATGTCGTATGACGACGACCTTCTGCAAGGGCTGCAAAAAAGCAATTTGCAGGGAGCATATTGTTGCTATGTGCAATCATTGTTCAATGTAGGTTATGTCTAAAACATTTATTGTTATTTTGATTATAAGAAAACGAAGACTACTAATTAAAGTCATTTCATGTCATAAATAAAGTTGATTATATAAAAAATGAAGTTTTAATCCGTCGTAAAATTTACGAATAGTTAGTGATAACGTTACTCGAAATTAAGGTTAGTGAGCTAGGGTTAAGTAAGTACAATGTAATGGGACAGATCTATATAATTTTTATGGTTGTAGGCTCAGACCAAATAAAAAGTATCAAGTCCAGTTATTTATTTAATTCCATGCCCTCTCTCTCTGGTAAGGCTAGTAGGTAGGTATGAGCAAGTGGCCAACTCTGATGACGGAGTTTTCAGACCGTCTAACTAAAGGCATCCGCCATGGCTTAACGGGACCGATAATTTAACGTGCTGTTCACAGAAGCGCTCGGTTGATAGTGCCATTTGCGGTCACTGGTCACCCATTCAAGTAGTGAGAGAGACCGCTCAGAACATTGCTTAACTTCGACGCTATCAAGAACTTAGCAAGCTTTGCCACGAGCGCTGCTAGTAGGTCCTACCTACTTGAACACTTTCAAGGCCGCGCTGAGGTACTTACTAGAACCAGTGCGTCCTGGGCACACAACGTGTTAATGTTAATTACATAATATCGCTATGTTTATAAGTAAAAGTCTTACAATTTTCCATGCTATCGCAGGCCAGCAGAACTGCTATCGTGAGAAAGGTGGGATAGCGGTGCGCTGTAGTGACCGCCAGCATCCGACTGACAGTCTGATGTAGAACCGAAACCGCAGCCGCGAGCGTGTGCCGGAGCTGCGCTGCGTCCCGGCTGCGGATTTGGTCAGGGGCCGCAAGATGCCAGGTTATTGCGTTGGAGACGAGATCGAAGAGATGATCATCCTCGAAGCTTATCAGAAGGTAACCTAATGAACAATTTATATTTTACTAGCGGCCCGCCCCGGCTTTGCACGGGTTCAATAATTATATTATACCTACATAATATATAAATAAACCTACCTCTTGAATCACTCTATCTATAAAAAAAACCGCATCAAAGTCTGTTGTGTAGCTTTGAAGCTTTAAGCATACATAGGGACATAGGGATTAAGGGACAGAGAAAGCGACTTTGCTTTAAACTATGTTGTGTGTAGGTACAGTCAGCGTCAAATTGATACGAGCGTCTAGAGTAGTCAAAATGATCTGAAAAACATAAAAGCAATTTGATGTACCTACGCAGTCCGAATCATCATATTGTTGTAAGCACCTAAGGTGTTCAAAATATCTTACTACTCATTGTTTCATATTTATATGAGCTGTCAGGGTGTTCAAAATTATCTTAGTAAACATCTCTGCTCAGAACATTTAAGTCGTCTTTAAATTATCCTTGGAAATTCACAGTGTCATCTGGACTAAAACTAAGTAATTGTATCATCTAAATAATATTATTTAACGTTCTATAAATATCGAAAACAGCGGTAGTGCATCGAAGTTTACCGTTACGTTTCTAAACTATACGTTTAACAGTGTTAATGAGTACAATGCCGCCTTCACCCAGGGGAGTTCTGTCCCTTTTTTGTCGTAGTAGACCGAACGTGCGTAAAATACGAGCTGACGCTATTTAGGACGGTCTTTCACTTTTAGATGTAGATTGCCTAACCCTGTAAGTGGGTAACTACGTACTATTCATGAAACTATTTTTACTAACCCATCATTCCTATAAAATTTCTAATGCTCTCGAAATATTGGACCACATCCGAGGCCGCATTCAGGCCGATAGGCATGTTCATGTTCTGTAACAACAGGACCGTGGCGTCACGGAGGGCTGGCTTCTTCGGGAGTGTTTCTAGCAGGTACTCCATCAATATACAGACGTTGTCCAATACGTCTGCTCTCTGCATTTACTGATGAGGGTTTTATTGACATAGAATTTAAAGGTAAGCAATAGACAAGCAAAGTTTATGGTTTTACAACAGTTATTCAAAATCTCACTAGTCAAACTTAGGTACTTGACCAGAAGGGACGTCTACTTATCTTATGTTGTAAATATTCTCAAGACCTGATGTACTTACACTACTTACCTTATTTGTTCTGTGTTGACCGAGTTCAGGGTTGGAATAATGGTTTTTTCGGTTTTCTACACGAATCAGGATTAATAGGTACCTACTCAGATTCATTTGAAAGGATACATATCCCCCACGGCTTGTCCTGGCGAATTCAACCAGGTAGGTGCAGAGCCGCTCCGTCTGCTGCGATACTGTCGGGTCTCTCACAAGGAATACCAGCTTCTCTGCCATCCCCCAACCGAAGCTTGACGGACATTTCTCTGTCCATTTGCTCTCTGCAATGCCGTCAGTCTTAACTCTATGACCAAACTTTTAATACCTCAGCTGGGAAGATTTTTGTGATGATATTCAATGGAATAAGATCAAGATGAAACGATGACCAAGATGATGAGCAATTCTTCTTGTACAGACGGTTCAATTAAATTAAAAAATTGTAATAGAATACCTACTTTACGAGTTCCGACTGCACGACTGCCTTAGGTGAAGTTTCTTAAAAAGCATGCGCTTCGGAGTTCTCAATATAAGTAAAGTATCTCTTAAATGAACTTACATTGCGGTTCCAAACAGGCCAAATGGAATGAATTCAATCAAAATGATCAGAATGCAATTAAGTTAGCATGCAATGTTCTGAGAAACTAGACTTCTAAGCCGCTATAATTACTGCAGCCATTTACAAACGTAAACTACCTATAACATGGCGTAATGATACCAACAGCACTTGTGACAAATTACTTTATAATCTAGTCTATTTACTTTGCGGAATTCCGCTTTCTACATGTCATCTGATGTTATTAGCTAGGTAGGTAGGTTACCCACACAAGTAGGCAAAACAACTAGAGGTAGGTAGGTAAGTTATTGACATAGATATGGATCAGCCTTTTATTTTTACGCTATGAACGAGTCAAAAATTCGCTTAAAAGGGTTTTACCAATTTGACCATAAGCATACAATTATGAACAGAACAGCAAGTGTCCTTATAGAAAATTATCGATGCCAAAATAATTTTTAACCCTCTTGATAAAAGGAGGTTTATGTTCCACTGTAAGAATCATTTCCTTGAGCTCGCCGATTATTCCGTGAAACATTAATAGTGGACGGATTTTAATTGGAGCTAGTTGATGCAATAGCGGCAATACTGTGATTGAAGATGTTAATGAGAAACGTCTAATAGTTCCAGCAAGTAATAGCAGTAAAATTAATTATAGAGCGTTGATTTTCTAGGCCTTATCTATTGTATTATGCCTTATTGTAGGTCAACTCAAAACGGCAGCACTTCTAAAAGGGAAGTACACTTCGAGAAAGCGTCATTAATTTTTCAATTGATGGATAGTCCTATTTGTTGCAGTTTCTTACTTCGCGGTTTGTGTATTCGGTAGTAGGTAGGTTAGTTTAGGTCCTAGTTATCGAACCGTAATATGCAATCTTGGCTAAACACCGATGACCGGGAAACAACAATATTAAAATTTTTCCTAAAAGGAAAAAACAAACTCACACAAATTAATTTATAGAAGGAAAGTTATATTTAGGTTAAAATAATAACAGTTGGTAATTGCGATAAATACCTGTAAATATTATGTTTTATCATGCGTTTGTTGCACATCGAATTTGGTTGTAAGTAGGTACCTACCTGTCGACTTTTATAATAATTTATGGATATCAATAGGTACCGACTTTTTCTTAGGAATTTCAGATAAAATACCATACTATACTTCATTTATTGAAACGAGCTAATAGGAAGATAAAATAAACTCACGTGATTGGTAGTTGAAAATAATATTCTATCTCGTGATTGGCTAGATTGTCAAATCAATTGTCAATTATCAAATCTAGCCAATACGAGAATAAACAATTATTTTCGACGACCAATAACGTGCGTTTATTTACGTTCCTATTAGCTCGTTTCAAGAAATGAAGTATAGTTAAGTAATTTAGTGTCTCTGTGTAATTTTACTTTACGTTACTCCCTACTTCCGTTTAAGATCGATTGGAACACTCAATACCTAGAAATAGGTATATCCCAGCTGCTTCACACATCCAACATAGCATAGCCATCAAGTAACCTAGGTAAATTTGTCATATTATTTTAATAATTGTTGTAATTTGTTAAAATTCAGAAACCTGTTGGTATCGGATCCAATTCCTTCGTTGTATGCCTTTTCAGCAGTCCCTTAATCGTATATTGCTTGCCCTCCTTGTGCACACAGCGATATGACTCTGAGGAGCCAGACATAGTCTCCGATACACCAAGATAAACATCAGCGCTGACTCTTTTGAACTCCTTCTCATGTCTAGGTTTCACAAAAAACTGAGTATGAGAAGTGCTCTGTGATTCATCGCAGTCCCCTCTCCCTCTTCTAGAGCTGGTTTTGGCAGTTGGTGAATACTGCTCCATTTCTGGTTTTACGGAGAATGATCTGCGCTTCTTTTTCTTATTATCCATATTTCGCTTTCGATGAATTTTGTTGTGTTCATCAAAACAAATATGACCGAGATTAAGTGTCAAATAGACATTTGTTTGTCGAAGCAAGCAAGTTGATTAATAAACCACAATGCAGGTCCAACTATCGGCTGTACATTTGTTGTCATTTAAAACGAATTAGTTATACCTAGGTTAGACAGAAGTGATAATAGTTTTAAACCGACTTCAGTTTAAAGGTGCATGTTTGTTCATAACTTTAAAGATAAGGATTTTCAAAGTTATGTAGGTATCTTAATCTAATACCTACCTGTGGTCTTACCTAAACTAGTTATAAGAACACCCTACCGCCCTAACTAGAGATCAGTTAAATTTGAAATAAGTAAGTAAATAATTAATTTCCTACCTAGGTATGTACTTGTACTTACCTTACTTATTAATACTTAATTAATAACTCGAATTCGGCATAAAATAAGTAACCCGGAAACGTTATTTAAGTACTTACTTAGAACTGATAGCATAGTGAATCGGTGCCATCTGTTTGAGAGGCCACTCCGACCATTCGTTAGTTATTCGTTAGGCGAAGCAAATCGGTCAGGTCGCCAGCGCCAGCCGCTGCGCAGGCGCAGGCGCAGCATCGGCGCTGCGCTCCTCTTGAAGTCTCGATTTAGGTGTCTGCTCGAGGGACCAACTGCGAGGCAGAGCCGCGCCACGCCATCGTCGGCGGCGTGTCGCCAGCCCGTCACCCGCCACCCGCTACCCGCCTCACCTCCATTCCATTCCATCCAATCCACTCTCCCCCACTAGTTGCACCTCGGCCACCGCAGGCGAAACTCGCGCGCGCGCAGTTCTTGATTCTTTCACCTATCACGCACCGTTCGATTAATTCATTAGTTTTCCCCACGAGAAAACCAAGTGGAATAAAAATTTAAATTACTTACTCAGTAAAGCTGTGAGTGGATTTTACGCTTTAAATGAGCAAAGCATCTGCATTTCTCTATTCTCGGTGAGTATTTACTTACTTACTAATACCCTAGCTAACCTATGGTTTTTCTATATAGCGTAAGAAATTAGGTACCTATCTATAACGTAGGTATGAATGTAGGTAATAGTGGAATGTTTGTTGACATTGTTATTGTAGTGATAGTGGATTATTGGAGGTTTTGCAAACGCTGCCAACGATGTAACAGCAGCGTCCAAGACCAGCGAGAGAGACGGACGCGATGCTACCTAGTAGGTACCTAGGTAGGTAGGTACGTCGTTTTGTTATTCAGCAATTGTTACTGTCACAATCAATTATGTAGGTAGGTAGGTATACCTAGGTAGGTTATTTATTTACTTACTAATAGATCTCTTACATAGGTCTAAGGTACCTAAATAGGTCTGCTTAACCCTACTTAAGTACCTACTTACGTATTTTTTTAGTTAAGTAGGTACCTATTATATAGGTAACTAAACTACCTAACCTACCTCCCTAAATTATGTTGATTTTTATTTTACGGGAAACTAGGTAGTGCTGGGACATTGTAGAGATGGAATGGCTTGCCAAGCACCTAATCTCAGCTTAGCCGGCCAAATCCACCCCTCATCCTCAGCACTGAATACCTACCTAACCTACCCATAGGTGCCAAGAATCAAGATAGACGTCAGGAGCATAATGGTAAGCTACCACTATTAAGCGGGGATTAGGTACTACGGGTTCCATCTTTATTCTGTGCTACGGGTATTAAGGGGGTAAGTACCTATAAAGGTAAGGTACATACCTACCTGGTAGGTTCTACCTTGCTACATACTACCTATTACTTAGTGGTAGATGTACCTAGGTATAATGTGATGAATAGATGACGCAAACCACTCACTTCAAATTGCCAAATCGAGCGCTGTTCGTTTTTCCTGTATTTAATCATAGATTAATGGCCTTTAAGAGTAAACGTGTAGGGTTCATATTTGTATGTGTTGAAGCCAGCTAGAAGTTAGTGCAATAAGCTGTTTGTAAAACAGGTCAGTCTTTAACACCTGTCCTGTCGGTCGGTTATGATCAGATGTAAATTATAATGATATTTACTTACCCACCTATGAATTAAGGCTACTAGGGCAATACCTTGAAAGGGGGTGGGGACTTGCAAGGTACTACCCAGTATTATAGTAGGTAGGTTCCAACATAATTTGTCAAGAAAACGTTGAAAACTGAAATAAAGCGTTGTAGGTAAGTAATATTATATAAATTTAGAAGAAGAAGACAGGAAGGAAAACCCAGTCATTGCTAAATTTATTAACAGACAAATTAACAATGCCTGGGTAATCAACACCTTGGCTTCATTTTCATTTTACCATAGATTAGTAATAGGTAGGTACCTACCAAGGACGATATTATCCTTGGAAATACCATAACTGTAAAGGTCGAATACTAGGCCTCCTACCTAATATAGGACATGAAGCTGTTCAATATTGAGTCTTTAAGGTATGGATTATGGAAAAAAATAAATGTCCGTAGTTCTATGAGCTGAGCATCCCTTTCAGTAGAGTTATCTAACTATTAATTTTGGACATAATGATGAAAGGAACGTGTAACAAAATAAGAGGTTCACATGACCTCTTAGGTCAACATTAAGTACCACAATACAAACATCCTATCCTACTGACTGATACAAATTAAGTCCTACTGATTTGAAGTTTGTAGGTTTGGAGAACCCACAGTAGGAAAAGGTCTATCCATAATATGAGGGCCAGTGGATTTTTTTTTGTAATTTATGTATACCTATAGGTACTGATATTTTCACTCATGCAATAATTTGTATCCATGTCATCGTGCAGACAAATTATCAAAGGAAAGATACCTTCATCTGATTGACGTGTTGTTTAGAGATAAGTGATAAGGTCGAAAGAGCCCCGATCTGTCATGATAACATCTCGGCAGATTGTGGCAAGTGTAGAGAACCCAGTCAAATCATTACGGTTTATTGCGTGTTGAATTGTGTTTGTTAAATTATGAAAGGAAAATTAAAATAGTGGTTGCAGAGATGTCCAATCCCCTGCCAAGGTACTACCCATACTTATCTTGTTTTCTATCATTTATTTACAAAGATGATTGGCAAACATTATGATTATCATATTTTTTCAAATAATAAAGGACATAAGTGACGTCCTTTTTTTTTTATTACTTCCTAAGATAATCTAAATGTAGGTACTTACTAGGCACTTGTCGCCTTTACTTCAGTAATGTTGTGGCACATGTGCTACAGGCGCTACAGCACCGCGTAGGCCGGTACACCTATTAATATTCGGTTCTAAAATACCTCTTAATATTATTGCTAAGCATGACCTTGTGTAAGGTCGAGCTACTGGGACGGTTGAAGTAGGCATTTAAAACTAGTTCTCGCTCGTGACAGCACATGGTCCCTTGTGTTTCATCATTGGGAATTAAGCTTACCTACCCACCCCACGCCAACGAATATTATTACCTACATATCTAATAAAAAATAAATGACACCGTCCCCCGCACCCTGGACGCATCCAGAGCAGGCCCACCTCTAGGTCCGCTCGGAGCGTCCCGTCCTCGGATTCCTGTTAGCTTCGCCGTGGTCAGGACCAAACCACGGCTACTAAGCCCCCCATCGCGACAAGATCGGAATCCACCGGGGGGAAGTATCTGGATAACTAGTGTAACACAGAAAAAACCTAGAGATATGAAGTACCTACCTACCTAGGTAAATTTGAGGAAAATTGGTTGCTAAAAATTCGTTACAGTTTATAGATTGGCTCTCAGACCAAATAAAATATTTGGTCTGAGGGTTGGCTGATAATTTTTATAATTAAGAGTGTCTAATAAATTAACCTTGGTAAATTAAAATGTTATTTACTTTTTCACATATTGTTTTAAGAAGAAATAATATGTTCCATTTAAAGCTTTGAGTGCGAGTCTCAAGGTGGTTCAGTTTTTATTGTTTGATTTGGCGACAGAATTTTATTTTATTTTATGTCACCGATTATGAGGAAAGAAGAAACCCCCATATGCATATTTCACCAGTCAACCCATATTAGTTAAAACGAATATTATTTTATCTGTTGTTACTTATCTCTTTCGTTGCCATATAAGAGTAATAAGAAAAAAGCATATTTTATACCTATAATCAGCGGTAGATTTTATTTTTAAAATTGTATCGGTGGCGATCCTATAAAAGCAGAGCGCTCGCCTGCCTCGGGTTCACTTTTGCTCGAGCCTTCGAACTGGTAACATCTCTTATTGTCTGTATCATGCTGTTATTCTGTTCATTTACTTGATTAGTAATTGATTTGTAATTGTAGATGTAATTGAATTGTAATTGTAGAAGACAATCTGATATCTGTAATCTTGTGTAGCTATTTTTAAATTACTTTGTAAAATTAATAAATTGTGTTGTTGGAAGTTTTATATTTTTTTAAATAAATCTGAGTAGAATCCTTACTTCAGAAGTGGGATAGGCCCCATGGTCTATCCGCGCTCTGGCCTATATTTAACATTCTGATTAATCTGTTTGCATTATGTCCGAAGGTTCTACGACTCGCAGCCGAGGTAGGACAAGGCGTGCCAATACCGAAACTAATGAACTTCGTGAGACTTTAGGTACAATTCTGGCGCGCCTGAACGCGTTGGAACATGTCGGTCTACCCCCGACGTGCGCTACGCCATCGCAGCCGATGGCGCCGGACGGGCGCGCAGTGGCGCCGCCCAGTCCTGTCGCCACGTGTTCGCAGCCGATGGCGCCAGACGGGCGCGCAGTGGCGATGCCCATTCCTGTCACGTGCTCGCCGTGCTCGCAGTCTATGACGCTTCCCGGTGCGGCGCCCGAGCACGTGCTACTTCCATCAGCGGCTGAGGTCTCCGTGCCGGCATCCAATGCCAGCACCATGGGTGACTCTCTGGCAAACACCACGTCCTCGCTGGACGTCACCGAGCGCCTTATTGCAGCGTTGAGTACACTGAGCAAGGTTAGATCCAACCATTATTATATTTCGAACTTTGACCCTGGTTTACACGATATTGATTCTTGGTGTGAGGAAGTGGAGAGAGCTCGTAACACAAATTGTTGGGACGACAATGAGTGTTTATCCCGGATAGCTAACTGCTTGAAAGGAGATGCTCGTAGTTGGCTCAATGATTGGGTTACTAATGACCGTACGTGGTCTAATTTCAAAAAAGAATTCAAGCCACTGTGCTCACGAAGAATTGATATCGCTGATATATTGTTCGAAGTTATGTGTTCCGACTCCGACGGTTACCCCACGTACGCTGAATATGCCCGGCGTTCTATTTTGCGCCTCAATATAGTAAAAGGTTTGAGCGAAGAGCTAATTGTTGCTATTGTGATACGTGGAATAACCGACGCACAGGTACGTGCTGCTGCTGTGAATGCTCACTTGCTACCCAAAGACCTTGTCGAGTTTTTGTCCATCTATACTAAGCCTAAAATAAAATCTGAATCATCGGTTTCTAGGAAATCATTACAGTTTAAAGCCGATCTTAAACGACCATTTATCGATAGGAAATCAGATTTGAATTGCTTTTCTTGTGGTGAATCTGGTCATTTACAACGTTCATGTTTTAAGAAAATGAAATCGGATGATCAGTCTCAAACAAATTCTAAAAATAACTCTGATAGTAGAAATGCGGGTAGTCAGAAAAATGTTACGTGTTCTTTTTGTAAGAAACTGGGTCATGATGTCACTATTTGTTTTGCGAAACAGCGATCAGAAAGTAACGTAACGAAAACAATGTAATTTTTGTCGCGAGGTGCTTCTAGATAGTGACGTTACGACCGCGGTTATACAGGGTAGGTATACCTACGGACGCAGAGTACCAGCGGATCGTCATTTACAGGCTAAAGTTGGTAATCGTGTCTAGTGTATGTGTGTGTTCTTGATGTAGGTACCTACATAGACGACATACATATTTATTTTAGCCTCTAACATTAGACGAAGCTATTGAAAACTTACGTGAGTCATTTATTTTAACAATTTCTGGTTTTGCTATAAACACGAATAAAAGTACCTTTGTAACTAACTAAAGTTGCGTATTTAGGTCGCACAATATCTCAAGGTCAGGTTAGACCGAGCGAATGTAAAATCAAGGTTTTGATGGAATTGATTTTGAGACATTTTTGGTACCCGTGTCTTTGTACTTTTGTTAAAAAAATACATTGCCCATTGTTTGTTTTGCATTCCATCATTTTACGCATTATAGATGCTAAGGTACTTAAAGTACTGTCTGTTTTATGTTATGCAAAATCAAGACTCTGATAAACTAAAACCTTAAGTAACGCTGTATCTTTATTTAGAGTCCCTAAGCTTATTGTGTCTGATTGTTGACGTTTGTTTGAGAGTGTAAGTTGGGTTAGTGAAATAGATAGCCGAATTCACTTTATAACATCAAATGCATTGTGCATTTAAAAACGGGCAGGTCGAGCGCTACTGTAGGACATTACTCAACATGTTACGGGTTGAGGCAACCAAACCAGGTAATACTTGGTCAGAGTCCTTATGGAGAATGCAGTTAGTTATCAACTGCACTAAGCAAAGGACCACTCAAACTTCTCCGCTACAACTGCTCATCGGCATCAAGGCGACAACGCTAGTAATAAGGTCACTTGTTCGTGATGTAGCTATATAAGATTCTGGCAAAGATCGAGAAGGTATGAGAGACATGTGTCATCGACGCACTAGCCGGCTGTTTGACCAACATAGACATAAACAAGACGAGTATGTTCATCGTAATAGAAAAACTGAGAACATTGTCACTTAACAACATGATTTTTAAAATAAACTTCTCAAATTACAGGCAAGCTGGACTCGGGGATGAGAGGGCCTTATCGTGCAAAGAGAGTTCTGCCCCATGGCGGACGCGAGTTGCAGTTGGTTGGTGGATCGTAATGACCAGTGCCGCCGCCGAGCACATGGTGCCTTGGCGAGGCGAGTGGACCCCTGAGTCATGTGCCTCATTTTTTGACTGTAAGTACGTTGTATTTACTAATGCCATTGCTTTGAAAAGCGATAGAGATCATGGGTTCGAGTCCCGTTGAATCTGTGATTGATTGGTGTTCACATGCAGTGATTGTTTAGTGTTCACATGCAGACTAGATGCCTCTGTGATTTATGTGTGTGGCAGCATGGAGCCTCGCTCTGCTTGCCTTTTTCACATGCGGACTGGATGCCTCTGTGATTGATGTGTGTGGCGGCATGGAGCCTCGCTCTGCTTGCCTTTTTCACATGCGGACTGGATGCCTCTGTGATTGATGTGTGTGGCGGCATGGAGCCTCGCTCTGCTTGCCTTTTTCACATGCGGACTGGATGCCTCTGTGATTGATGTGTGTGGCGGCATGGAGCCTCGCTCTGCTTGCCTTTTTCACATGCGGACTGGATGCCTCTGTGATTGATGTGTGTGGCGGCATGGAGCCTCGCTCTGCTTGCCTTTTTCACATGCGGACTGTATGCCTCTGTGATTGATGTGTGTGGCGGCATGGAGCCTCGCTCTGCTTGCCTTTTTCACATGCGGACTGTATGCCTCTGTGATTGATGTGTGTGGCGGCATAGAGCCTCGCTCTGCTTGCCTTTTTCACATGCTAAGTGATGCCTCTGTGATTTGAAGGTACAATGTACCATAGTAACATGTAAGCTTGAAGCTTTACGATGCTTTAGACATGAAACTTTGAGCACTGTCTGGTTAATTCAGTGCTTTCAGATATACAGACTTGCTGTATATCCAAAAGCCTATAGAAAGTGAGCTAATACTTTGTTTGTATTACTTTCAGTTGATGATGACGCCCAAGCGGATGCGTCCCAGCCTGTCCCGAGCATAGAAGCTGAAGACTTTTCCGCGGGTTCATCGTAAGCTGCTCCGAGTGCACACGACGGAGACATCCCTGCGGGTCCACTCGACGGAGAGGCCACCACCACTGCACCACGAGACATGCCTGAGCTTCCGCCGAGTCCACTTGCCGAAGACGGTCTTTAACTTGACCATGTAGATTATAATATGCCAGAACTGTGATGTGGTTGTGGGCAACCACTTGTCAGGAGAAGCCGAATCAGCGGTAGATTTTATTTTTAAAATTGTATCGGTGGCGATCCTATAAAAGCAGAGCGCTCGCCTGCCTCGGGTTCACTTTTGCTCGAGCCTTCGAACTGGTAACATCTCTTATTGTCTGTATCATGCTGTTATTCTGTTCATTTACTTGATTAGTAATTGATTTGTAATTGTAGATGTAATTGAATTGTAATTGTAGAAGACAATCTGATATCTGTAATCTTGTGTAGCTATTTTTAAATTACTTTGTAAAATTAATAAATTGTGTTGTTGGAAGTTTTATATTTTTTTAAATAAATCTGAGTAGAATCCTTACTCTATATATATTTAATTCATTACCTATATTTTATCTTTATGAATACATAATGCCATTCTTAATCTTTATCGCCTCCTCAATAAACAATTTTTAGTTGCATGGTCCCTTTTTGCATGGAACAGTAGGAAAACCTACTTACCTTTTACAAACAATTTTGGTGCAAAAGTTTGGGTCGCAGTACGTTCTCAGAATGATAGGTAGGCACATCGCTCTTATCACTTATCAGCAGAGATCTGGGGGGCTAAAATGGCCGTTCGAGCATTTCTGCTAGCAATTCATAAAGTGCGTTAATTTCATGAATTGATTAGCAATTTCACCAAAATTTGGTATAACTGATCAATTTGAGCCATTCTACCAAATTTTGGTGAAAATGGTAAACAATTCATGAAATTAATGCACTTTATGAATTGCTAGCAGAATTGCTCGAACGGCCATTTTAACCCTCCTGTGCCTAGAGGTAAAAGAAAGTACTAATGATAAGATAACGTTAACAAATGGTAAACTGCTTTTACCAATTTTCAAGTTTTTATTTAAATAGAGCTTCCTCTTACTTTTTGGAACATATTATTTTAAGAGCACAATCAACATTTCACCCTTTATAAGTGTGTGTGAGTAAGTGAAGGCAGGTTAGGTATTACCACAGATAAAATAATGTATTATTATTACCTATATACATGCGGATTAAGAGCCAAAGTGACAGTTTCGACTCGACATTACGTCAATCAATATTTAAGTACCTATAATAAAGATCTTTCGTGTAAAATCCAATCACATAAACCGAATACTATTTAAGTATTAAGTAAGTATCTATAAGTACATACCTGATGGTTTGGTGATGGCAGTAATCTTAGTTGTTTCAAGGCTATCCCAGAAGCATTTTTTTACAACAGCCTCCATGTCTTTATTCAGTTTAACGCCGAATCAAAATAAAAACCTAATAATTTTAACAATTTAGTAGTAGTGTGTAGGTATTTAGTGAATTTGATAGTACTCTTCTGGCTTCTGTTGACTGTTGTACGGGGACATGTAATATTTATATTTACATGTAAGTTCCAACTGGGTCAGTCTGTAAGAATGTAAAACAAAACATTGGCATAACGAATCGGACTACAGATGTTATGGTAAGTGCCTGTAACTGGCATGTTTGTACACGCCATAAGAAAAGGGCACCTGTATAAATTTTGTTGACCTGTAGACCCTGGACAGCCTCATGGAATTTTTTATATGTTTCTATTCTAGATCTTAAATTCAAAACCACATAGATTTTAGTAAACATTAAATCAAGTTAGTAAATGTGTCACTCATCAGCTATTATTTTTTTTGGACTAGAAAAGGAGCATTTACATGTTTCAGTCATTAAGATAATTTTCATTAGTTAGTATAACAACAGAATCAGCGTCATAGCGGAATAATTTTTAAAAGTGATAGTCAATTTAATTGTATGCAACAGGCAAGAAAGTTGCATCGCGTGAATGTGACCTGACTGATAAAGCTTACAAAAATACTAAAAGCATTATCTTATTCAACTCGATTTCCCAGGAATACTTTTCTCAAAGTGTTGTGTCCAATGAAATCGTAAGTTTTTGAAATTCGTAAAAACCATTTCTATTCAGTTTCTCATAAAAAAACAAGTTAGTACTTACGTGAAAAAATACGATTACCAAACAGAGAGACACATTTTAATGTTGAGTCTACAATTTACAATTGAGCTTGAACCGTAATCTACCGGAGTATTAAATTGGTTACTTTCTTGGAAAAGTAAACATTTATTTTTAATGTCATTTAACGTTGGTTCTTGTTTCATGGCATACGGTGATAATTTCGGTACATTGACCTCTACTTTTCCTTTGAGCTATGACTTGCGAGTAGCATATTACTTGATAAGTTACTATTAAATTACCAATTGTCATAAAAGTTTGAATAGGTGTTGAATCTTTATTGGAGTAGCTACCTATCACTGACAATCAACACCCGTTGTCAATCATCAGCCGACGAAGCATCAAGGTTGCAACCGTTTGTTTAGTAAACACAATCGCAACGCATTGTCTAACATTTTCAGCCATTGTGTCAGAATCAGGAAAGCAACGTCTGTGCTGGTTTTAGCGATCAAAGATTGTGCCTGTCTGTGTAATCGACCCCACACCTTTCTAAACCGCGTCCAATGCTCCAGAAACCTCGCATCTAACTAAACACTTGCAACTGTCCTACCTACATTCCGATATTCCGAATAAAACAATAGGGAACTAGTTTAATGATCTATGTACATTGTACACTATAAGCATACATTTATAAAAAATGGATTTCTATTTCCTTTGGCTTCACCGATTTCAATTTCTAAAGTAATTTTTTTAAGAATAAGTACTTCTAAAAAACGTAAAACGTTCTAACTAACAGAATAGAAAGAACAAAATAACAAATTTTGCACAGAAAATTTTAAAATTCAGATAACTATAGGTACGCGTGTAAGTAAAACGCCAGTCTGGTGACGCCAGTCAGGTCGGGCACAGAATAGAGATGGGTCGGGTCGCCAAATAAAACAAATTGTTCAGTATTGCGAAAGATAATGTAGTTTACCGGGACACGTTGTACAATACCTAAGGTCTTTTAGTTTTTCAATTAAGTTATTCCACTTTTTAAATCATCCTCAAGCATGCTATTAGGGCTAATGGCGTGCTCTGGTACTTTTATTTGTTCAAGTTCAAATAATGCTAGATCGTGCACGACAGGTTCCACTGACCTTGTTTGTGGCATTAGCGTCTCGACGAGCGCCGTCGCCCATCCGTCAGTCATCTGTGCCTGTCTGCCTACAGTTACTTCGCAGGCTAGGAGATCGTACCTACATTATGTCTGAGCCCTACATTATCTCCACATAGTTTCACTACCTGTATATTCTTGATCCTCGTGCTCCGGTCTATAAACTCGAAGATTCGGTCATCGATCACCGCTCAACCGTGCAATCGATATCAGTCATTATTTCTCATCTGATTTTGCCTTTCTCCCAATTTAATATTTGAACAACGATCGTGGTGTCCCTGACGTTCGGGTCAATGTTTCACATTAGAAGAGCGATGCTAATGTAATTATTGCGACCTTTCTATTAAAGTCAATTGAGCTCATGCCGGTGGTGCTGTACGCCTGTACGGTATGTCACATGCCGGCTCCGACCGACCGACGCATAGTTAGCTTATTTATTGTGAAATGCGTGAACCGTTAGCGATGGGACGCGCGTGACGCGATGTCGACAGCCGCTGGTCATTAGAGCAATTGGCGAATGATTAGAGTTGCATTGCACAGGCACAGGCACCTGTCCATCGTTTTGCACAATACCCCCCTCGCGTGATTTACTAGAGCACAAATTAAAGGCGGTTCATCTTTCTCTATACCGAGCTATTATGCAATAACTTAATTCAATTTAAGGTAAGCCTCAGTAAAACGAAAAATGAACGTCGTCGTGCGCAGATAGCACGGAAGCAGGCAGTCATGACGAATAACTGGCGAGTGTCCGCCATCCAATTAACTTTGCATTATAATACTTTCCCCTTAACGTAGATTATATTTGAGGTTCATAATGAGGCGGAGACAATGTCAGGTCTAAGCCAAGGGTAGGGGGGGAGAGGCACAATAGTGAAAGTGAATTTACTTTATTGCTCTACGAAAATAGAACTTGAATTTTATTTGTATCACTCTCGACTGCGCTGTAGTTTTCGGCTTGTAATTTGTGACGGATGTGTATGTAGATCACGCATCGATCGGTTCTGAACAATCCTAAAGTAGGTAAGTGATTATTGTTATAAAACTGTTTCGTCCATTAACCTCATTTGTTATTGGCCCAGTTTCAGCTAGGTTTACTTTGTATATACTGGGGACGGCGTTTTTCACTAGCATGATCCACAATAGTAAGACTAAAGGAATAGAGGTTTATGCGCAGGATATAAACAGTTAACATTTGTTGTCCTGAAGATTTAATGTTAGCTACGACTAGAAACCCCTATGGACTCATCTTCGACTTCCTCAACCAACTGCCGCCTTCCGCAGGGGACAAAGTTATTACTTCTGACCGTTATGTCACTTATGGTATCAATCCAATACACGTTACAAATGGTGACAATCCGCTACAATACCTATAATATAAAAAATAATAATAATATTAATAAATATCCTGGGACATTCCACACAGCGTCATCTAGACCCAAGCTAAGCAACTGAATGCTTGTGATATATGATAACCAGATGACAATTTTTTTTTTGTAAATACATAATATTAAGTATAGATTAAAAACACCCAGACACTGAAAAAATATCTGCAGAACATACAAACATTTGTCCCGTAGCGAGGATCGAACCCGCAACCTCCGCGTCTCAGCCGGGCCTTCGCCCGCTGCGCCACAGAGGTCGTCATATATAAATAAATGGACAATATGGATTATATATGTATACCTACCTACTTAATAGTATAAACATAGACGACAAGTTACTACTTCATCTATGGTATAAATATATGTTTTTTGCCACCGTGAGACTCCCATTTCCTTACCAACTATCTATAGAGAGTAATGCGACTACAAAGAAAGAAACAAACTACATCGAAATTGCCCAAGTTGCCACATATTAAATGGCTTCACTCGCATCCATCGATAAATGCATTTAAATTAATTAGTCGTACTACTTCCTATGCTAGATAAGTATTTCGTTTCCACTGCCACTTGAAACCAACGGCTGTAAGTAATTTAAAGCGTATCTGTAATCGCAAACCTTCGAGGTCGTCGGTCTGAGGCCAACAAAAGCCCGGTGTACGTTTCTTTTCACATTTAAAACATACTCAATATTTAATTTAATCGACAAGGTTGTATATTTTTTTGATCACATAGGTAAATGCTTATTTGTATAAGCGTGGTTGAAGCTGTTCTTCATATTTGGTCTGACACCGAAAAAATTCGTCTCTAGTTAGAGTATTTAATTTAATATTTATAGGTAAAGCGCTTAGCTTCCTGGTTGGCAGTGTTGTAAATTGATGTTGGATGCAGTATCAATATTCTGGTTATGCAAGCGTTGATTTATAGTGATTGATTATAAACTTTGACTAGCCTTTTACCGGGCCACTACTTGCGACATTACCTTTGAGTTAGCTTCTCTTCTACGTTAAACTTTTGCAGTTGGGTAAACGCCCGGCTGAGACGCCGAGGTTGCGGGTTCGATCCCCGCTACGGGACAAATGTTTGTATGTTCTGCAGATATTTGTTCCGTGTCTGGGTGTTTTCTATCTATAAAAAGTAAGTACCTATGTATTTTCAAAAAAAAATAAGTAAAAGTAATAATAAAGTATCTATGTATTATATCAGTCATCTGGTTACCATAATACAAACATTAAGTTGCTTAGCGTGGGATTAGATGACGCTGTGTCGAATGTCCAAGGATATTTATTTTATTTATAAAATCTTGGGCACGTTTATTCAGTTTGTAGGCTTTTAGAAGATAACAATTTGTGAAGCTTTAGAATAACAAAGTTCAAATGGACGCCTTTCCTAAATGTTTTCGAACTAATCTTTATGCCACTTGAGAAGCCGAGAACTAATGTTTTGTATGAAATGTTTATAATTAATTAAATACTAAAAATTATTATTTATTTTAATTTAAGAAACTAACAGATATACAGACTATTTATGTAACAATGAAAGTAAACTAAAAGCCAATTAACATGACATGTTTTCATACTTAGTATGTACAAAATTATGCTTATAAAATGAACCAAAAAAAGCACATTTTAATTCTTATCTAAAATTTTCTAAATAAAAGCAGCAAACATTTTGTATATATGTATTCATTCTTGATCATCTTGTTTGAACTGACTGTGATTTTAAAAAACTCTTACACCTATATCTTAAGTCGTCACCTTAGCTTCAAACTTAAGGACCTTAGAAAGTTTTTTAGAAAATTATTTATGTTTGTTATTCTTCTTTGCAAACACTGCGTGTGTTGTGTTATCATTTTCGAACATCTTATCAAAGAAGTAAACCACACTTTCAGGTCAGTGCTGAGTTTATTCTATAACTAGCAGCACGTCCCGGCTTTGCACGGGTGTACTATTGAAACTACCGGGATAAAACATAGCCTATTGAAATCGCTCAGTAGTTTCGGAGATTACCTCCGTCAAACAAACTATAGTATAGATATTAATTAGGGTGTTCGTGACCGATTTTTGCACCAAGTAGGTCTATCCTTTCATTTAATTGTCACGTCCGCGACACAATAGTTGAAGGTAGGTAGGTACTGTGTTCACACTGCGGCCCCGGCTATTGTGCCCTCAGGGACACTGCACCGGATTCGAACTAGCACTAATGGTTGCTACCCGTATCGCCAGGGTTTGAACAGTTTTCCAAATTATGTGACAGACATATGGTTTTACTAGCGAAGCGCGTAGAGAGAGGCGCAGTGAAATTCGTGTTTGAGCTGAGATGGTATAGATAGGCTCTTACTGTGATTTAACATGCTCTCAGTATATTATGATTATCAAAATCATATTAAATGTTACCAGGAAGTATAAGTAAATCTGTCAGTCAGCACCTAATGAAAGACCTAGAGCCTATAATAAGAGAAGATCTGTTAAGTCAAGGTTTACTTTGATACCGATTTCAAAATCTTACTGATTCTTACCTACCTGGAATAATCAAGTTACCAATAAGAGTATCTATGTACTTTGTATCAGTCATTACATACATTGCCGATCATAAAAAATGTCTTTGCGTAAACTGCACGTTTCATAACCATTGATACAATAAGCAAAAAAAAATTGCAAAATGTCGCCATCGCCATATCCCTTCGAGTTTCGAACGTTTATGAAACACGTTGCCCTTGCCTTGGTATAAATATAAATGGAGCAATTCAAACTTTCGGCCAGACACATCGCGGCTGCTTCCATATAAGCTTTTGTCGATGGGTTCACTTTGCAACTTTACTTTGAATAAACATCATACCACGTTTTCCTAAAATGAAAAGGCTTGCAGAATCGAATGTACGGGTTACTATCGGAACACCTAGAAAGCAAAATGAACACACAGCTGAATTGACCAAGACGTGAAAATGACCTTTTAGCAAAACGTCTGGAATTTTAAATAGTCCTTTATAATGAAATGTCTGGTACAGTCAGTCTAGTAAAACATAATAACAACTAAATAAGCACTTATTTTAAATGAAACAAAAAATTTATGTATACCTAGGTATCACCTTTAAACTTAAAGATTCCGCATACTTAACAATTTCGATGAACCTGTAGTATCAAAATTTCGTTGGAGCAGATTGGGACCTGAAGTATGGAGATCGTTATCTAATTTTAACAAAAGAATGGAGTACTCTGGGAACAACCCGTAGTAGGCTAGGCTTGGTACCTACTTATGTTCTTTACGTGTCATTTTAAAATTTATCTCCAAATAAAATACGCTTTATATGGGTCACATTTTTGAGGAATTGTAATGGTGACACCTTTTCTCGGTTAAGTTTTGTTATTTCGCGTTTATATTATTTTTCTAAAATTGTAATAACGACTTATAATGAACATTATTTTTTGAAGTGGCCAGGGATTCAGACCTCATCAAGAGTTATTTACTTAAATACTTACTTCAGAACTAAAAGAAGGTAAGAGAAAAAGTTTAACACAAAACTGCAAATATGACTGTACTTGCATCAAGCAAACCAGACGTTTTGCTACCAAGTCATTTTACTTGTATGACTATATCGAAACAATGACATTTTACGATTAGGGCGTTCTTAAGCATACAACGTTTTGCTAAGTGGGTTTTCCGATAGGTACCGGAATGTACAGTATGGGTCGTTTTCATACTTGACAAATTAATACAGGTTAAAATAATGTTTTTTTCGTGTTACAACTATGTCAACGAAAAGAGATTAGATTAGAAAGGTTTAGCATTCTACACACCCGTGAAAGAATTTTTGAAATCGGTCCAGTAGTTTCAGAGATTACCTCCGTCAAACAAACAAACAAACAAATTTTACCTCTTTAAAATATTAGTATAGACTTGTATAAAAGAGTAAGTAAGTAAGTCAGACGAATCGACAGCACGTGAAACAGATGTGGATGCTAGTCGCAAATCGCAATAAATACAGTCACTCCGGGTACTGTAATCCTAGATTGAGGACTGCCATGAAACCCAGAGTTACTTGGGTAATGTTTGGAACTTCAGATACAAACTTTCGGAGATCAACAGATACGAGAGGTAGTAATAAAATTAGTGCGATAAATATCTAAATATTGACTCAATACAGGTAGCTGTCACGATTGTGATAACGTTTAGATAAATTTGTTTTTTTTTTGATAATATCGAATTGCATTCGAATCTGTATCATATCGATTTTGTTGACCTTCAGAAAAGTTGATCTTTAGGTTGTGAAATCTTGTACGTACGAGTACGTATACGTAGTGTGGTCCAGTGAAAATGAAGTATGTTTAATATCGTTTATACTTGCCATTTGTTTGTGGATATTTTTTCAATGGGTCTTTTAAGTGGTCTAAAATTGTGTATGCTCAGGCTCACCTCACCTTGTCAGCATAATTTGTTATAAGGAACTAGCTAGAGTATTCGATTAAATTACCTTCACAGTAAGTACCTACTATTAATACTCTGTGCCTTCTTGTTATTAATATCTCTTCCTACGGAAGTAGGAAGTGAGTTGACCAAAAAACGAAATGTCATCTTTTGATAACCCTGTAACTAGGTACCATGAACAATTCTTGTCTTGTACTTACCTATCTAGAGGTAAGTTAAGTACCTACCTACTTTACACTGAATTACGTGTACAATTTGTGAGACTTTTAACATTTGGGTTTAATTCGTTTTTCCAAACCTTATCCGCATGTTCAAATATATATTTGGGCATGCATCTGGCTTACCCCCTTAGACATATTTATCTAAATAATTATATAAAGATCTGAAAGAAATCTCTGCCGCACCCTGAGATACAGTAGTGATCAAATTTTTTCCTTTCTATACACATTAACACGGCTAATAGAAATAATTAAACTAGAACCCTCGTATTTTATCTCTTCTAGTTTAAAATGTTCAAACCGCATCACTCGATAAGAGGTTAAAATTTTATGACAAAATAGAGTAATAAAACATTTAAATATCTTAATGGTTCTTAAGTTATAACTACACTGCAATAATCACTTGATAATAAAACAGATGGATTACAGCAACAGGTTCCGGTGTGCTTCTAAACGAGTTGGTACACTTCGATAAAAACTAGCAGGTCTATTCGTGGATTGGAAAAACGCAATGATTTCACCTGGTTTAAACTGGAATATCTTGAAACAGTACCTTACTATGCACTATAAATATTATCCCACTCTTGAGAACACTTCCCTGAATGCTAAGCCTCCGAAGCTATACATTTATAGTAAGTACTCACAAAATCATAGTCTCACCTGGATTTGATTGTACGCATAAATTACCGTGAACGAAATAAGTTAGCTTGGGAACTAGATGACGCTATGTAAAAAATATTGTAAAAAATAATTTATACAAAAAAATATTAATATTATTTTATTAAAATATTTTGAAGACGTAAAAATTTGTACTCGCGTTGTTACCTGAATTCAATAAAGTGTCGAAAAATACTTGAGGCTTTATGTTATGACCTAAGAAATACCGACTTTCCTGTCTACACTATATTAACTAGCGTAGCGTAGGACAGGTCCCATTGGAAAATGATAGAGGAGGCCTATCCCAAAAGGCAAACTGAGCTTCGGTATATTTTATAAACAAGAACATACTTAATAGTTGTGATATACAAATGTCAAATATAATCTATGAAAACATATATTTTAAATCGGCAATACACCACAACAATATGGAAATCCTCGTGCATCAATAGACGTATTTTTCCACCCTAGAGTAACCACTTACTACTATCACAGATAAAATAAGTATTATTTTATCTGTGCTACTATGTACCTATTAGAAATGTTTTTAACTATATAATTGAAATATTGCAATAATACATAGGTAATAACTGTATTGTGAAGATTGTCTTGGCTCGTATTCAGAGCCTGCACCCAGACTTGAGTCTTCGCTCAAGTATCGAGTTTTTGCCAACTACATGTAAACTGAGTTAGCAATCTCCGCTTGAGACACAATTCACACTTGAGTATTGACACAGAATCCTTAGTCTAGATATAATAATATAATATATATATCTATATCAATACTTCTATACTAATATTATAAAGAGGTAAAATTTGTTTGTTTGACGGAGGTAATCTCCGAAACTACTGGACCGATTTTAAAAATTCTTTCACGGGTGTGTAGAATGGACTGTCCGGGAGGTTATAGGCTATATTTTATCCCGGTAGCTTCATTAGTACACCCGTGCGAAGCCGGGACGTGCTACTAGTATATTATATAGATATGTCCGTTTGAGTGATAGCGATGATTAAATCTCATCCAAAGTCCTGTTTACGGGGGTTTTTGTCCAGTCCCGCTTCTCCACGAGCGAGCAGCCATGCGCGCCGTGCATTGGAGCGTGGGCCACTACCGGTGGCCCATCCCTCGACGTGGACGTGATTATGACTCATTAGTATTTAAAAGTGAGGCAAGGGCTCTTATGACTTAAGGCAAGTTTAGGCAAAATTGCATATTTTCGAGGCATACCATAATGCTCATAAGCGTATCGTAATACAATTTTTCGTATGTTACGTCCAGGGAGAGTAGAACGCAACTACTCCCAGCTTGAAGAACTTCGCTTAGTTTGATCACCCTGCGCTGCAAGCGAACTTTGAGATATATGCTGTTGCCTAATTGGTTGCAACCACGAGTAAACTCAAATGTGACAGGAAATGGCGAAAATATGTCAGTTTTGACAGGAAACCAGTCAGTCGTGATGGCAATAAACCTCGATTTCGCGACATGTTAGGCAATAGCCCAAATGCAAGCTAAAATTATGAATATAGCTTCCAGCTATAGCTTCAACTATGTTCATTATGTTGAGCTTCCCTAATTAATAACAGTACATAATGTAAATATGTAGTAGTTTAGTTTCTGTAAATAAATCTTCTTATACATTTTAAGGAAGTAAAAGGAGAGAATTGAACAGATTTTTCCAAATAGCATTTAAAATTAAATGTGGTAACGCGTGTGACGCGGTTCCGTTCGCCAGCTAATACCAGTGTGTAGGGTACATTATACGCTATTACGTGTGTGTTATGACAGCCTTTAATAGTAAAAAGTGAGATTATATTTCCGCTGCAAATCATCCTACGGTTACATCACTAGGTATTAGAACACTGGTTGGTGTTTTTATCTACACTATAATAAAACTGTTTGTTTGTTTGTTTGTTTGTTTGTTTGTTTGGTTGTAATGAATAGGCTCAAAAACTACTGGACCGATTTTAAAAATTCTTTCACCATTCGAAAGCTACATTATCCACGAGTGACATAGGCTACTTTTTATCCCGATATTCCCGCGGGAACGGGACTTACGTGGGTGAAACCGCGTGGCGCAGCTAGTCAGAGATATAGTGATAGCGCTAACTGAAAATAGGACACCAAGTATCTAGAGATCTCTAGATGAAATTTCGTTTTTATAATTAGGCATAGTAATGTAGCACGGAATGAGCATATATGTATATTATATATACCTATATATCATACCACAAGATAAATCTAGATGTCGAATCAATGCTTATTACGTCTTCTTAGTACAGGTTTAGTTTATTGATAATCTCTGCTCTGAAAAAGGGCAGAGTTTTTTAGAGGAGAGTAAAGTGTGGTAGGGTGTTAGTGTTTTAACACTAGAATCACACTCTACTGTCGGTCCGAACGAGGCCCAAATTAATAATGACCGTTTAATTAAATTTTATTCGATTTAATTGCTTACGTAGGTGCTAAAAGATCGAATTGATTTTGGAATACACGAATGTTATGTAAAATAGTAAAAGTTCTGCCATTAAAAGATGAGTTTAAGATTTATGAGAATTTAAAAGAAGTAATTATGCTGTGTGTTATTAACTCAAATGAAGAAGTGGTATTAAAATATATATAACACGATTAGCTTTTGTAACTCTTTAAAAGTTATTTGACGATTTCGTACCTTATTGTTTGTCGTACTCCCATTACTACATCTATATATCGTCTTGTATAATCCTACACAAATATTTGTTTAGTGTGTCGTGACGTAAAGAGTCTGATATATATATATATATATCTGATCCGTCTATCCGTCTCTAATAATACCAATAAATAAAATAAGTGACCATGTTTTTAATTAAAAAAAAAAATAAGACTTGACAATTTGATGAAAATCGAAGAATTTCAAAATAATTACAACAACGGTATCCTCGTGTATCAAATTGAAAGTGCAGATGCTGAGACGTGGGAAACTCACGAACAATAAACATTCATCTGATAAACGCAGGCTGAAGTTGCAGTCCAGTATTTCTAGAGGCAAAATAAATACAATACTCTAAAAAATATTATTGCAATGGAGGTCTAAATTAACTGGTGACCTGATAAATTAATGTTCAAATGGTCTTTTGTGAATTGGACGACCCGCTATTAAAATATGTTATTATGCAAAAGAAAAATTCTGTAGAATTCTTGTTCATTGTAAAGAATTGACCTTCAAGAAATAACAATTTTAAAACTCAACCATTGCTTTTAAAGTGTAACTCGGCTGGTACTAAAAGTCGATGTGACATGACATAAAAGCAATTCTCTTTATGAAGCAAAAAACGGAAGCAAATTGAAAGTTTAATTAAATACTTCTCTATGCACCTGTTTTGTACATGATAATTTAACGTTTTTACGTCACACGGTCGCACTCGCAGGCCAAAGGGCAGGCTGGTAAAAATAAAATAAAACCTTCAATGACTCAGGAATTAACACCAATGATTTAATAAAGTGTTGCGTGTGCCAGAGGTTACATGCTGTCATTGAAATCAGAAATGCAATCAAATTTAAATTTCAATATGTAAGAAGTAAGTAAATATTGTCAAAGGCATTCTGGCATCTCGACTTACTAGCTCTCTATAGTCAAACCTACCGAGAAGAGTGATTTACGAAAATGCCTTTATAATATTTCAGCAAAATGTAATCTGACTTACTAAGGTTCACTCACATTTATAAAAAAAATATGTTTTGTTTACAATATTTAGTACTTACGAGTACAAGTGAATTAAAAATTCACGCAACTATGAAATTCTAAATTAGCATATCTGAAGAGAGAACCCCAAGTAAAAGTTGTCTAGATCTGGTCTTGCTTCTTAAATTTCATCCTTGACGAGGACCATCCATCAATAAATCCATCAGATATGACGTCGTGTGACGTCACAGCGGCCACTGACCCTAGTGAAAGTGACCGAATCGGCGGTGTAGGTACTTAGGCATCGATCTGCAACACTTTCGTTACGCCGAATCGATTGTCATTCTGAGTCGATCCTCAGGAACGATTTCCCCCAAACCGCCACCAGACATGATAGATCTGTTTCGTAGTGTATATTTTTCGTTCTTCAATGTCTAGGAAAGCTGGTCCTGTTAGGTATGCATTGACGAACGTCACGTAGGTACCTACTGACGGCGATAGGAAATCATTAGGTGCTCCTATGTGCAGGCATTCAGAAAGCATTTGTAGCAAGGCTGATGTTTCGCCGTTTTAAAGAATTAACAAAATTCAAGTAAATTTTAAATTAAGTAAGCAAAGTTGAGAGTACTGCAGGGAGGTCAGTGACGAAGTTAATTAACTATTCATATACCAGTGAGCGCGTTGAAATCTTTTGTTTGGTGTTCCTTTACCGCTTGGGCGTAGACACAAAAGTTGGAAAAATATGTTAAAATTTTAATTTGGAAATATGTATAACTGCGTAATATCTACAATATGACCTCCATTAAACTAATTGTATATCAAGTAATACACCTACTGCTGGCTGTTACTGTAAACCTATTTGTCGCAGCCGGACGCGGCGGTTAACCAAATATTATGTAAAAGGTTTGTTGTGTTGCTACTTTATCTTTGGTTTATATTGTACTAGAGGAAAGTTAGCTAAAATGGTCACGACGTAGGTATTAACAAAAGCGGTAATATACATTTTCCTCTGATCTTTAGACAGTGAGGATCGTTAATTAATATGGTTAAAAGTACACGCTCAAAATGTTGCGTATATATTTTGTAAATTCTACAATCACATTTGCTTACATGGACGAGTTTTGACCACTAAAGCTTGACATGAATCAGAAAAAAAAGTTAGACTCCGAGCCTTGTTTGTTACCTGATTCTTTCAATGGTTTAATGTGATCTTAGAGGTCCTAGCTAGATTTTTGAATTAATTTGCATTCAACACGTCATAATTTGTAATCCATTATCTCAAATAAGTAGTGCCTTCACTGTGTTTCTTCACCGTTAATGCGCATGAAAATTGACCGATTCGTAAAATCGATTAGATAACGAAATAGGTATAGATACAGAATTCGAATCCCAGTAAATCCACTGGGATTTGAAACGGGAATCTTTCTAGAACAACGCGGACTATAAAAACAAAATAAAATAATATCACTAACATTTCCCCGAATACATTAAAATAAACTAATTTCGATGTTATTTGTAATTTAATTTCTGACGCACATACTCGTATCCTCCTCGAAAATAGTCGCTCAATATTTATTATGAAGTTATCCTTTTAACGTAACGTAACGTATCTCTTTTCCATTGTTTTCTTAGTCTGGCGTGTTGCCGTTGTGGCAGGAGTATTTTGATTTGCTACATGTGAGTAACTTATAGAAATTTATGCTATCTTTTAAATTAATATCAGATATTTTTAATAATAATATTCGTGAAAGTTTTATGAATGCATACATGTATTGTAAGTATAGTAGGTAGGTACCACGTATTATTAATTTTTTCATACTTAAACATACTTAAACTTTTTATTTAGTAGGTATGATACCCTCATCATTGGTTCTAAGTTTGTGTTACTTACTAAGTATAAATATTTATTTTAGCTGATCATTACGTCATGATAGAACAACAAAGTGAATCTGTCTTTGCTCATTCTCCTCTCTATCTTGTTTCAAAATGAACTGGAACCGTTAAATGACAGTTGTCTGAAGGTATTTCAGATTTTATGTAAAATATGGTTGGTTTTAGTTAAAAAAGTACCCACGGCACAATCAGTTGAGCATAGTAGTTGTGCCTTGGGTCCGGAAGGAAATTAATCATGTCAGTATTTTCCATAGTATCTATCTAAAAACAAGTACCTTCTTACGTTGTCAATTTGGGTTGTATAAAATGACGGGCAGACTTGCCAACTCACAACAGAACTGTAAGTATAGTTGATAGCACATCATATCATAATTATAACTTTTTCAGCATCTAAGTCAAACTATACAATACATATACAACTTGAAAACTGTCTATACTTTCCCAGCAAACCGCCTTACCTGACTCTATTGTGAAATATATCGGCAGCTGGTAGTTACGTCCATTATGATGTCATAACTGCTCGATAATGCCATACTTCGAGCTAAAGGTCTTTTAAGGCCGTGAGCGTAGTACCTACGTAGTACGTACTAGTTAGTTTCTTAGACCGAATGCGCAATGTTAATAATGGGTCTACTAATGTAACTGTTGAACTGTCATAGATTTGTAATGTGTTAGTAAGTAAAAGTTGGGTTGACCGATTCCAACCCAAATTTTCTTCTGTCAGAATTCAGTTGAATACATTTTTACGATTGCTCTTGATTCATACATAGAGGTTCTATGAAATTAATTACAGGTGCTATCAGGTACAGTGCTGGTACGTGCCTTTCATGTATATCATATTCATTTTCGCAACACCATTACCGCCATTCTTACCCAAACAATCTAAAGTATCATCTTGATTCCGTGTTTCTTGAATTTCAAAATTCAGTAAATTCTTCTTTCGTCTTCGGTACCTACTTTACTTATCCAGAATGAATTAACTGGACCGATTTTGACGGAAACAATAATTAAGTCATTATTTTTATAATAAATATGATCACGACTGTATCCCAGGGAGCGGTAGACATTTCTTAGAGATCTTTATGTAATTCTTTAGATCCTTTGAAGATGTCTCATGGGGTAGTCAGAGGTATGTCCAAATATTATTTTCGGTACATGCCCACTTTTTGCAGAAGTTAACTTTCCATACGTGACAGGTTGCAAGCCCATCGACGCTGCTAGAAAGCTAACTGGTTTCCTCACGATGTTTTCCTTCGCCGTTTAAAGCTCGTGTTAAAGCGCATTTACATTTTTCGATACGAAAAGTTCATTGATGCACGGCCGGATTCGATCCCACGACCTTCGGATTGAAAGTCGAGGTATTAATCCACTTGACCAACGCGGCTTGTTTTTATGTGGAACAAAATAAATAACTAATAATGTTTTATAACATTACATATTGTCATTTGTTATATCAGCTATCTGCCAAAGTCCCTCAATTACCTCAAACAAACAAACAGCTACATTTAAATTAAATCGTTTTTTTGTTAAAGGTATCGAATATACACTTTTAAATGCTTTTAGTAAAAGGCTGTTATTTTAATATCACAAACAGATACCTACTTCACTTGTGTTTATTTTTATTTATTAAACAGTTTATATTATGCTTGTTTTCATCATCGAAATTCAATGATCTCTAATGACTATTAACATAGTTTCTGAAATTTGGACTCGAGCCAGAAAAGATTTTAAACACAGAAAACCAGCGACGTGGTACTTAAACTAACGTCTTTAAAACGATAAGTGAAGAGCAATTAGGTGTGCCATTCCATTATCCATATTGTATGTTTACATTGAAATGTATGTACTGGTTTAGCTTTGTTTCTACATCTTTTTTTAGTAATTTGTAAAAACTGATTACGGCCGAAAGCGAATATTTTGGAAAGTCCTCATCATAAACATAAAGGTCAAAAAAAATATGATAATAATAAAATAAGTACAATACAGTAAATACAATACCACCGTATTTGATCTCGAAAATACTAATACTAGCTACCAGCCCGCAGGTTCGTCCCCGAGGTTCCTATCTGGATAAAAATTTGCCTATTTGTTATTCCAGGGCAACATACAGAAGTAAAAAAACATCCATCCATACCCACTTACAAACTTTAGCGTTTATGATTTAGTAGGAGGGGATGATTTTGGTGATGGGTAAGAACATTGAATTTCAACAATGTCCTAGCACTACTATAGATTGCCTCCTGACGCTGTATAAATTTACTAGCAAATATGTAAATGCTTGAGTTATTATTACTTACAATAAAAAATATGTAATTTGCAGCAGCGGATCTGCAACACCAGATTTGCAATCTTTTATTTACTACTAGCTGCGCCCCGCGGTTTCGCCCGCGTAAGTCCCGTTCCCGCGGGAATATCGGGATAAAAAGTAGCCTATGTGTGTTAATCCAGAGTATCACTTATCTACATACCAAATTTCAATCAAATCGGTCCAGCCGTTTTTACGTGAAAGAATAACAAACATACAAACATTCTCACAAACTTTCACATTTATAATATTATTTAGGTATATTTATATATATTTATATTTACTATACTTACTACCAAAACAGTTCCAGTTTTAGATTATGAAACTAACATGTTTCTTATGAGCACGAATTGCAAAAAACTGGACTGAAACATACGAAATTGTGTCTTGAAATTTAGTGTTATGCTTCAAAACAGCTTGATCATTGCATTCGTGATTTACTGATAAAAATATATTAACATATATGCATATCGTTGACATTGATTCGACGCATTATTTACCTGCATAAAAATGTTCAAAAAAAGTGTGTTAATTATTGACAGGCTAGGAAAGTTCAAAACATCGATACAATGTGACGAAAGAACTTCTTGCTTTATGCTGGGTGATAAATAGCCGGTGGGCAAGTAGGTATAGTATAATGAAAGATGGAGTTGCCATGCCAGAGATATATTGAGGTACAAACATTCCAATTCTTATCTAGTGTTTAATAAAAAGCAAACATTGAATAATAAGTAACAGTACATACAAGTACTCGTAGATGTCAGATGTTGTATTCGGAATATCTTGATCTCAAACTATATACCTACCTAGATTATTAATAAATCTAAAAACTTCACACACAAGATAATAATGAACCATCAGAACCAATGAACCTAGAAGAAGAGGAATCGAGATTACTTATCAACAAATCTACACTATTAGATGTAGGCAGAGGCCACTTTGAGAGACACTGGCCCCACTCACATATTTCCGTCTTGCAGTAGCTTGGATCAGTTGAGTTTAGTTAATGTGATTTCTAACAAAAATGTTGCTCCTAGCCTCTGAACGCAGGCCTGACTTCCACCGAGAGCGGTTACATAACACTATGAACCGAGTCTCCACTCGGTTTGTTAATAAAACAATTGTTTCAAAATCAACTGACATATTTGCAATGTGTTTACAAATAGATTTGTAATTATATAGACTAGCTGTTGTCGGCGGTCGAACTTGTGTTTTGAATTAGGTAGTTATATAGTGATTGATGTTGTTTATGCGGAGGGAGATGAGTAACAAAATTGCAACGTAATATAATTGACGATAAATTGCTTTGCTTCATGTCATGTGCGTGCAATAAATACTTGCAAAACATGGCAAGAGGGTGGTTATTCGCTATGACCAAACTAAATCAAAACCAAAAGGCGGAATTTTTGGCCAAAAGCAATCAAGATGGTAAGCGCCACATATTAGCTTACTCATATTTTTACCTCGTTATAATTATCTTCTAGATTATGATGATGGATAGTAATCTTCTGATTGATAACCTAGCCTATTATTTTATCTCCTAATAACATAAAAATAGAGTTAAAAAGTAAACGGTCGGCAGAGCACACGGCCTTCATACCAATATATTGCTGAAGACCATTCGAAGACATTATCTAAGCCATCTCGATTTTGAAAACTTATTAGCTATAAACAGATGTCTGATAAGAAATTAAGGCGAGGATACCCTGGCGCTGTAGGTATTTCGGCCGCCTCGCCCTCCCCTCGCGTCTCTGCTTCAACACGCGCTCTCGGCCACAGTGTAAACACAACCACAGTGCAATCTACTAATCGCGGTAGGTAATGTAATGATACTACATTACAAAAATAAAATGTAGGTGCCTCATTTATTAGGCTTAGAGCTAGGTAGGTACTTAGTAGATGTCATACCTAGCTAGTTAATAGGTACATACATAATTTCGATTTTGTATAGGTACCTACCTATAATAATTATTATACCCAGGTAGGTATCACCATAATATTATAGGTAAGTATACCAAAGTAGCTACTTTGGTAGCCATCTAGTTTTTGTTTTTAGATAATTCGCCACGTTACTAAGAACCTACCATTTCCATGATAATAATGTAGGTACCTACCTACCTACCTATCCTGTACTATAATTATTTCTGGTTAAAATATTATTAATTTTATTTAGGTAGGTACAAATAAATTTTTATGCGTAAGAAGGGAAGTACCTACCTATGTCATGGTACTTACTTAGAAAGTAGAAAGGTAGGTAGAGTAAAAGTGTACCTAGCAAAGAAGGATCTGCACGGGGATTGTCTAACTTGTATTACATTGTTGCGAATCAAAAATATCAGTAATCTGCGATAATAATGGTCAGATGTTACGCTAAATATGTAAGTTAGTACCTAAGCTAATTACATACTATACCTAATTATTTTACAGTTATTTTACTGATTTTTTTTATTCGCATCATTGTGATTTTTGTTGGACAATCGAGGGGCTGATACACTTGCGCGACGTACACATGCGCAGACGTAGACATTTGCGCGAAAAGACATTTGTGCGAAAACCTTTTTGCTTGCATGGCTTGTAGACAGTTCCATGGAACTCAACCCAGAGGGTGCTTCGAGCTTCCGTAGCAAATACGCGCAAATGTCTTTTCGCGCAAATGTCTTTTCGCGCTAATGTCCATCCCGCATGTGTACGTGGCGCTAGTGTTTTCCGCGCAAGTGTCCTGATACCACAGAGAGTAAGTAATAATATGCCCAACTGTTCCATTCTATTGATTGACTCGGTTCAATTTTTTTCCCATATTTAGCGATTGACATGTAGGTACCTATTACGCCGCTTTGCAGATTACATCCGTCAATCAAACAAACAATCATTAGGTACCTCTTTATAATATTTGTAGGTAAGTAGGTAGAATAGCTTACACCAAATAACCCTGAGACCACCAATTTGCAATACTTATACAAAACATCCTAAGACCTAATGTACCTACCTACCAACTTGAAGCAATAAATGAATACCTAAGTAGGTACAGATAAAGATAAATGAGACATGTTAGTAAATAACACAAGCAATAAATTGCTTAGCTTGGGACTAAATGACGCTGGTGGAATGTCCAAGAATATTTAAATATACATTATTATATTTATTTTAATAAAGTATTATTTACTAACTTATAATTTACACTAAAAGTATTATTAAAAAAGTAAATAATTAACAAGGTAGTGAGTATAATAATCTACTATATATAATGTTCTCCAAAAACAAAAATATTGGTCACCGCAACCGCAAGAAAATAAAACTCACTACCTAAACAGCGCAGCGGAGCGCTCGCGACACAAAGCGACGTGACCGCTCTCTGTGACGCCTCGGCGGGGAGTGAGCGGCAAGAGTTCAGACGCAGGGCCGTGAGTTTGTAGGTATTTTGGTTATGTGAAAAATATTTGTATGTAACAAAACAAAAATATCTCACGTAATTCTTCTTTATAATGTGTAAAACATTTTAGTGTGTAATTTTTGTCTGTACATCGATTATTTTCTTGAATATGACTGTTTAAAGTTTTATTTAGAGGTAACTTTGGCATTTTTTTCTATCGAGTGAAAATATGCTAATCGTGTTTTTGCTCTCAGCCAATTCAAGATAATATCCTCAACTTTAATATGTATAAATTTCAGAATCGTAAGTTGTGTATTTATGGAGATACCGATGTCTGAACATAATGAAATCCAGTATACCCTCGCCTTAACAGCGCAATATAACTTCAGTCAAGTGTGAGCGCGGCTTACGATTCAGGTTTCTGAGAAAACTATACTGTGTCATAATTACTAATGGGTAACATAATCGAAACACAATTTTCTGATTATCATGTACCTACGAGGTACAAATATCTAAACTAGGTGATCTTGGGGGTAGTTAAGGAGGTTAATATTATTAAAAGTCATAACTTTTACTCAGTTCATTATCTATTTTGGACCTGAACGTCCTTGAGCTAGATTGAGATCTCATTTAATTGGGAAACGAATGTGGCAACTGGTATTTTAAAAATATACATTTTATGCTTTGTTTTGAGTGTATCTTATTTATCTTTTTCACCAATGATGTCGTGATGAATTTTGTTAATTCTGATACTCGAATGCGGTTTTTAACAATTTTACGTACATTTTGGTGTTAGCTCGTTCTGTTCAATAATTGTATTATATTATGACTAGTGATACATGTAACAATAGTTTTTTCAAAAAATATTTATATTCCTATGACACATAATGGACTCGCATATTATTTAGAACATAGTAGATATATACCTATCTAGCCATTTATATGTTCAGTCATGTGAATAGCCATGTCCCGGAGGGTTACGGTCAGTTTTGAATAGGTAGTTATGAATGATATTATAAAATGGCTTTAGGTGCAAACCAGTATTTAAAGTAAGACATAAACCTCGTCATAAATTATAGGAAACTGTGAGTAACAGTTACGCATCCGTAGGAAGTGACTCACATGCATAACTTGCTCATCAGTTACTTAACATTTCTTGAATATTATAAGAGGAAATATTAAATAAAATATAAATTGAGGTTATTATAAATTATGCGATCAGAGTAGATTATAGCAATAATTAAAATTGTTAGTCTGTTACATCTCATAATTTCTTCATACTATAAGTGAAACAAGACTCGAGGTAGAGTACAATTTCATTTAATTCCCCCCGACTTTAAAACCCTAAAAGTAACTCGTTTATGTACTTATACGTATATCTCCTTTCTTTTCTAATACTGGCCATTTTTATAGAGATCACATATTTATGCCTTGTGATAAATAATATAGTAGGAGTTTTGAAGTATGTTGGCTCTACAAAAATGCGCTAATAATGTTAATTTTGTTTAGGCCAAGAAGCGCGATCAGCAAAGCGGCGGGCAGCAGTGATGCCCCGCGCCAGGAGACGGCGGCCGGCAGCATGAATCGGGAGAACGTACAAACAAAGATAGCGGCCGGCATGGACCGCTGGCAGAACACTCTAGAAGACATGATGCATCTGCGCTCGAACAACAACCAGGTTTTCAAAGACAACTATTGGGTAAGCCCCCGGTTCCTATAACCAACTTATGGCCGTAGGACTTTTGCCATAGCAACGTTGTTATCTGTCGAAAAGTTTCACACATTTTGTGTTGTAAAAACTATGTTATGTTGATGGACCTACGGATATCCGTCCGTACGTTGAATAGAAATCGACCATAAGCCGACTTGGTAGCGGATAGGATACCTCCTATCAAATAAGTTACAATATTTGGTTAATAACCGTCGAAAGCCTTAATAAGTATTTAAATTTGTGGTTACATTACATTTTCATTCCGTCGCACCTTACAAGCCATTCTTACGTTACTCTTGGCAGCTTTACATTCTAGTCAGTACTATTGGCATGGTTTTAAATCGCACAACACTAACATCAATGAATTAAATTAAAGTGTACTATGCTACAACACACAATAACTTTCTTTGAGTTGTCATGGCACTTTCACCACCATTGAATCTACACCTTGCGAATGTGCAGTATGGTTCATTATTGCCTGAACAGTATATCTGTATGCACATGGTATGGCGACATGCGCACGCGTTTCCGCCCGGGAAGCCCTCCATTATGAAAATGGATTCAAGCCCAAAATAAACAAAGTTTCTTTTATCCTTCCATCCTATTGGAGTTCGATGAGTTAATTAGTAGAAACGATAATGAGCTCGCATACAGAAATAAATGCAGGAAATAAATAAATTCAAGACTTTTTTCACACATTTCCCTCCAGCCCCTACCAAATAATTGCTATTTCATATCAATTTGTTGTGAAGTAAAGTAAGTACATACCTATATAAAATAAAAGAGCTAAAAGTATGAAGTTAACTGAAAAAATAAGCTGAGTGGTTTTTCTGACAAAAAGGAGGAGGCTCTTTAAAACTTTATTTTTTGAAGTCGATTTAAAATAGAGTAGGTAGGACCGGTAAATAATCTATTTTAAAATTATGATTACGAAGAATAACAATTGACAAATATATATGTATGTCTGAGGGTCTCACTACACAGCGAAAAAACGAAATTTCGGCAACAAATCGCAGGTCAGCTTATGTTGTTGCAAACTGAATTTGGAAGATTAACCAACATAAATTGACCTGCGATGATTGTCACGACGCATCCTTTTTGGTTTCTAGAGTAGAGGGGCTGCATACGGATATTATGTTCTCCATGCTATTTCCCTGACACCGCTAATGTCATGTCTGCTCGAGGAACTTGTAACTTTCTATTAGATTTATCTCGACATCGGCATTACGCTTAGTGCGACAACTTTTTAACGGCTTTTATGGTACAAGTAGTTAACTCCCGCATTATAATGAATGTAGGTACTATTTTATTAGCACTTTTCATTTAACGTGAACATTTTGCTAATACTTAAAGTAAGTTAAAATAAATAAATGACATAGTTCAAGAAGCCTACTTACAAGTATATATGTCCAATGAGCCGAAAGTTTCTCTATGTACAACTATGTCTATGTCCCCAATACAGATAAGAAACATCTCCGAATCTGAAATTAAAGTCAGTACCACGACGTGGTTGGCAGATAAAGGTAATTTGTGTCAAATTGCACCTTAAGTTCGTAACATAATAGTATAAAGCACTTATACCCTTAAAAATTATTTTTTGAAAAATATTGTCCATTGTCCTCGTCATTGTCCATTTCATTTTATTTTATTGCATTGCCGGAGTTCGAACCCAAGACAGATAAAAATATGAGGTATTTAGGTGCTATACCACTTTGGGTCGTCCATTGCCCTCTCGAGAATGCACAAATAATCAATAAGGTCTTACAAATGTATAGCTGGCACTTCATAATAGACCCCAAGTAGGTTGTATCTTCAGTTTATTATCCTGATAAAGAGGAAAAATACAAGGTGCCAAAAACCCCCCGCCGCGCCCCGGTTGTAATAACAACGCTGAAAGATAACCTAGACGAAATTCAAGTTCACATCAACTAGCGTTCATTACGCACAAACAATCAACAATTAGTACCTACCTACGTAGAGTACGTACTCTACTAGTGTTAATAACTTCCGCGCTTGCTGTTTAGATTGGATGATATTGACCCATTAACAAGTTGTAAAACATTGTGTTCCATGCACGTGGTTGAACCTGGCTTCTAAATGTAACCGCAGGGATTCTAACCACAACCCTTCCTACTATACGCATGACGGTGTGTAAGGGTAACTTGATCGCAATATTGACGACGTAATTTATTTGTATTATATTATGTATATCTATACCTACAAATATTACATCTAACGATTTAAAGTTGGTAGTATTCATCCGATTACCTAAATTCTTTCACCGATGTGTATAATGGGCTTTCCGAAGGCTATTTTGTCCCATTAAAGTTTCAACCCCGGGTTTCATTAGTTTTTGCACCTGTGCTAAGCCGGTACACTACGGGCTGATAGTGAATACATTTTCATTGCAACAAGATGTAAGACATAACTATCGACGTCATGGGCATGGCTCTAGGACGTAGAGTTTGACCTAGAATCTACGTCAAATTATAAGGATCTAAAATACATTAGGTCCGTTAAAATTCTACTAGTTATGTGTACTTTCGATATTTATAACATAAAATATATCTTTTTCAGGCTCAAAATGGCTACGATGAACTCCGCCGCTACGTGAAGCAAGGTAGTGACTTCAGTAAGGAACTGGCAGCAATCTTGCAAGAAAGGTACATGAACTCCTTATTATTTTAATTTACATTAGTCGTCTACCGATGAAGGAATTAATATGTTGAAAGTCACTGCTCGTAAGTTCCTTACTTTAATTTGCTTGAACATCATTTTAGAATGCATCTATACTAATATAAGAAGTACTTAATGTTGGTTTGTTTGTTTGTTTTGTCAAAACCACTCAGCCGATTTCAAAAATTCATTCACCGATTTGTAGAATGGACTGTCTGAATAGTTATAAGTTACGAGCGACCCGCCCCGGCTTCGCATGGGTCCAATAATAATCAGATTAACCTACCTCTTGAATCACTCTATCTATTAAAAAAACCGCATCAAAATCCGCAATTTATTGAATTCATTACTTACAAAAAATGTGATAAATTAAGAACCACTCGACAGATTATAAGCAAACTTCACATAAACCATCTGCTAATTAGTCCGAATAAAGCCTAAAAATTTTGTTTGGATAGGTGAGCCCGTTCTTGAGTTATAAAATAACAACGAAAAGTGGCATTGATTTTCATATATATAGATTTAATATTCCGGTAGTTTCATTAGTACACCAAGCAAAGCCGGGACGTGCTGCCAGTGATAGATAAACGAAATATTGTATGTAAGTAAGCACTACCATAGACGAATTAATTGGTTACCATAACACAAGCATTAAGTTGCTTAGCTTGGGACTAGATGACGCTGTGTGGAATGTCCAAGGATATTTATTTATTATTATTTATTTAATTAGCAACGGTGATGCTCATACAAAGCAAAAATCACTATAACATTTAACTTTATTTTATGTGATCTATGCCAGTAGGAAGGTATAAGTACATATGCTATTATCAGTATGAAGGCATTATTGTCATACCCAGCATAACTGTGTTAATGTTTACCGACCTTCAAAGTCGATACAATGTGCCACATGCAGTATCGTGCATTGGTTCACCTACGTCTCAGGTGGCGCTGGTGGAACGTTACGCACGGTCGCATACCAGTAGTCCTACCATCAGTTTACTGTTGTATTGATACCATCGATACCGAGTCAAGTATCACAAAATGTATGAGAACTTAACAAACGTAACTTGCATGAACTATTAATTTCATACACTTGATATACTCAAGTATGACCCGGTAGCGAGATTTTAACTACCTATATAACTAGAAAACTAGTAGGTATGGTAGAGCTACTACTCTCAGTTCCTGGACCTACTGTATAGTAAATCATACTAGCAGAAAACCGATCAATTAATTTGGACATTTTTTATAATGGCTCTGAGTTGTGCTTTTTACCATTTATTTAAGTACTAGCTGCGCCACGCGGTTTCACCCGCGTAAGTCCTGCTCCCGCGGGAATACCGGGATAAAAAGTAGCCTATGTGTTAATCCAGGGTATCACCTATCTGCATATTTCAACCAAATCGGTCCAGCCGTTTTTGCCTGAAAGAATAACAAACATACATTCTCACGAACTTTCACATTTATAATATTAAGTAGGATAGTAGGAAGTAGGATAGTAGGATATGAAGTAGGAAGGATTACTCCTCGTCAACTTATAGTTATGAATAATTGGTCTAACCAAACCAATATATTATAAAATCCGTAGCTAGTGTTTAACTCTCGGAATAACTCAAAACTACAAAGTAAAGGCAGCAAGCGTGGATTATTAATACAAAGTACTTTTAGTTAATAAAATGAGCATGGACTTATGTTAAGATTATCACGAATTAACCCTTTATTTCGCGGGCGGGAGTCGGTTAAAAATAAAATTAAGTCAATACGAGTGCCTGCTTTCCGTGTAAATGGTATGCCTTGCTCGCATGAATTACAAGATCTTATCGTACTCTTAACTTTCTAGTCGATGAAACAATGCAGGCCACCCTATTGTTTGTTCGCTATAATCGTCATACATTTGCAAATACGAAGAGATTATTAAAAAAATCCATACTTCCATACTTAATATAAAAAGCAAAAGTGTGTGTGTGTGTGTGTGTGTCTGTTTGTCCGTCTTTCACGGCAAGACGGGGCGACGGATTGGCGTGATTTTTTGTGTGGTGATAGTTGAAGGAATGGAGAGTGACATAGGGTACTTTTTATCCCGATATTCCCGCGGGAACGGGGCTTACGCGGGTGAAACCGCGGGGCGCAGCTAGTAATCAATAAAATAGGGCACAAATACGAGTTAGCGAAATCATGTTTGTTTGTTGTTACGATTGAGAGATTGAGTAGGTTGGAAATGTCTTTGAATAGGTTTATAAATAATCTTAGAAGTTTTTATCAAAATATTCAAAGCAAAAGAATGACTAGAAACTAGAAGTTTTTATCAAAATATTCAAAGCAAAAGAATGACTAGAAACGAAAGGTTTGAAAAACCTCAGCTATCAGTACAGGGATCTCAAAGCTCTCGTCACGCAGTGTAATTGATTAACGCATTGTTCGCACGTATGCTAAGAGCTCTTCAACTTTCGCCGGTATCGAGTAGGTACGTCACGGAGGGCGCGGCAATGGCCCAATTAAAAATAGCGCGTCGCGGGTTCCGCCAAGTGGGCCAGCACAGATACAAATAACCAAAACAAGTAGTTGCATCCCGTTTCTCGATACAAAGTGTGATGTTTTGTTGGATTTTTGTGGCATGTGATGTGAATCTGAATTTGTATTGCATAGACTCGTATTAAGTTAGGAGTTGGGAGACTTGGGAGTAAATTAACCTTAACCCATTTGCAGGTGTCATAGGTGATAGTTCCATTAATTAATCTCTTGGTATAATTAGGTAAACTCTTTCACAATTGCTGTACCTACCTACGTAATTGACTAGGTAATACAGGAAATCCTTCAACACCTACAAAACTTGACTGTACACTGTGTAGACTGCGACTTAACACTACCTAGTTTCAAGGTAGATAGGTATTGGGTAATTGTGTGTTTGCTTAAAAATTCTATATCCCAAATATTCTCTTCTCGTCGCCAGTTTTTCCACCAAAATAACTTGCAGTCGTGCGCGCAGTGAGGATAAGGCATTATGTGCTCTAAAAACGAATACCGCCTATTGGCTGTCACGACATTATCAACAACCGCTTAGATACCGACACACGGACAGACACCATTACGAAATCGACACGATGACTACTTCCTATGAACGTTCGCTTTCTTATAAGCATTGTATAATTGTCTTCTCCGGTACTTACACATTATTTATGAAGCGAAAAAGCACTAACCATAAAAAAACTGATAAGATAAAATAATTTATGAATGCAACGTCTATTTACATTAATAAACATGTAATGAAGCTAACACCTCATTATACCCAGGACTTGTATGAACAATTTTATTTCATCAAGCCACGAGTCGTCATCTTTAAATGAGTCGTGGCCCACGACTCATTTAAAGATGAATGGGCGTTTTAAGGGTCTTCCCATTGTTTGCTTCAGTTACAAATTCTAGTGAAAAGGAAATAAGCACTCGTAGACATCATGCTAGCGTCAGTTGGTGCAAGTTTCCAACTGTATAACCATCGCATTTTCCCCTCAGCGCAGCGTTCTTATTACGTGGTGCGACCTTTACGTGACTCGGAGTCGAGGATAGTATCAACACAACAATAACACACAGTAAACTGGTTGAAGAGTCTGATCTCAATGCAGCTGCTACAGTCCGAAATGAGACAAACTAATTGTTTTACGTTGCTTTTCAGGGTAGAAGCGGAGGTGTACTACTCTAAATGTCTGGCTAAGCTGGGCACGAAGCTGGGCAAAGCGTGCAAGGAGAGCGTGGGCTCGTGCGCCGACGCGTGGAAACAAGTCGCGCTCGAAATGGAGAAACGTGCTGAAATTCACAGGTGACATGACTTATCATCCTCGATTTCTATATAATCAACGTACGAATGTCCGTAGGTCCATCATCATAGCAACTTTGTTTTTACAACATAAAATGTACCAACTTATTGATAGAGATAACAATGTTACCATGTAAGTTTGTTAGGAACCGGGGTTAGTTAGGTACTTATACTTTGTTGGTATTTCGGACAACTTTAGTAATTTAGTAGAGTAGCAAGTTTAGTAGCTAAGCTACTTAACTTCACTAAATCTATGTGGTTCGCACACATTTGGACGCTAAAGTACCTACTAGCTATCTACTTCATAACTAGCGTAGTCCGAACTAGCCCTAGTGCTTGAAAAGCTCTGATAATCATTAATACTCGTATTACCATGTCCCCAAAACTTAGATCAGTCCGAATGTTCAAAATGCCATTAGAAGTAGCAGTAAGTAGGTAACATTTGTCTTGGTTTCTGATTGAAAGGCTTTCGAGATAGGGTTTTGACCTGGAAAACTGCCAGTCATCATAATACCAACGTAAAAACTGGTAATGTTTTGTTTTCAGAAACTATTCGAATTCTCTTGCTGATGAGCTGGTGAAACCGATGAAGACTGTGATTGATAATCAACTAAAGTTTAGGAAAAAGGTACATACTTACCTAGTTCGATAAGATGAATGGTTCCCTTTACGTCGAGTTTTAAGTCTATTGTCATATTGGAATATTACTGTTTACTCTTTTGGAAAACTTTGCAAGAGTCTTGTTGTCAGCGCGCCAATGCTGTCAATTTCTTGAGCACGCTTCTGTTTGGCAGTGGTATCAGCTAAACTACGTATAGATTGTTTGTAACGATGCAAAAAACTTCATGTACCTACCTAAATTTGTCGCATCTTATCTAACTTACAGATCGAAGGAAACGTGGACAAAGCTAGCAAGACCCTGATGGATTACAGGATGTCAGAAGCGAAGCACAAGAAGCATTCCCACGCGGCCGCCAGGGAAAACGAGAAGTTACAAGACGCTTCTCTGGACATTAGGTCTGATTGTACACCGTATGTACGGGCCTCATCAAGCTGTACTGGTTTAAGACTTTATTTACAGAAACAAGCTGTACTTGTTTTAAACTGGTTATTTTAGTGACTAAAAATGATTTTAAAGAAAAATGCATGGAGAACGTACCTATTGTTCTATTCAGAGGTCCATTATAAAGTTATGGCTGCATAGCTTTCAAAATACCAAAATAGTTATTCAGTTACTTTGTTTTTCATTAAAAACAAAGTAACTGAATAACTATTTTGATATAACACACTACCTCGTACAGTAGAGGTACGCTGCCGTGGAGCGTGTTTGCTTTGGGCTAAAATATAATCTAATGAAGATAAAACCAACTAAGGCACTACAGCCGTTATACCAAAAATATGTTACAATAAATATTTTTGCATGTAATCTAGGTACTGCTGTCTACTGAACGTAACCCATCAAAACGCGGGTTACGTTCGCCATTCTTGTTTTGCTATCTGTTTATGTTTATATAGTTGTTAACATGGTTTTGACGACACCAATAGCCACTACCATTTTTGTAACAATATGGCCGTTGGCTCGTCAAGGCAGAAGGATCCTTCATAGACTAAAGCTGTGTGCAACAAGCGATTTTGTATTTTGCGAATGCTATTTTACTGAATGTTTGAATACAATGAAACTGCGAATTGATTTTATGGTATATTTATTCCACAGTCGAATTTCTCGAAGTTCAAGCATGGGTCATATTCCACACTCTCACTCGATTCTGAGCGCGGCGCGCGCCGAGCGTCTGATGCCTACAAGCGAGAGAGACGCAGCTAAACTGCAGGTCAAGAAGAGAAAGACAGAAGATGCGGTCAAAAAGACAGAAGTCGAATATTACAATGTATGCGTGCAAGCTGAGAGAGCGAGGTAAATAATACCTTCCAATTATTAAATATCAAATAGTCATTAGGGATCTTAATTATGTTGTCTTTATTATGTACCTACCTGGCCTGCTTCTGCGAATTCTTATTATAATCATACCTAATTACAACCAGCTTTGGTACTAACCCATCGGGACACATCATCGTTAATTTAGAAATGCGACTGTTTATACATTTTTGTAGATTTATTAGGTTGATGGACAAAGTTCGTGTTAGAGAGGATAATTATGTTTTCTCATACACAATGACACACAAGACACACTCATATTGTGTGTCTTATTGTCATAAGTAATATTAGCAGTTAACTTTGAGTTACTTCGAGTTATCTACGCAGCGTTGACGTTATAGACCACAAAACGCTCGTAAAGCGCCGTGGAATAGCGGCATAACCAGCCTTAGTTGGTAGTAAGGCGGGGTGTACCTCTGAACTTCGACAGGTTTTCATTTCGACAGCTCCTTTACTTCGAAACAACTTCAGTGTGTTCTGTGTATATTGTCAGGTTGGAGTGGGAGACATGCGTGGTGAAAGGCGCCGGGATGTTGGAGACGATTGAGGAGGAGAGACTGGCGCAGTTGAAGACCGCCGCCGACTGTTACTTGCGGCTCACGGCCGCGGTGCCGCCGCAACTCGCAGAGGTCAGTAAGCTCTACCATGAGTTTTCGAGTTGTATAGTTAACTATCCTCGCTAACGAGTCAAGTATTTCAAATGTATGAAATTATTAGTTCATGCAAGTTACCGGGGGCGGCGCTGCGCTGGATTCTCATATATTTTGCGATACTTGACTCGGTATCGAGGATAGTATCAATACTACAGTAAACTGATGGTAGGGCCTCAGTAAGCTCTACCACAGATTACCTACATAAGACAGATACCTCATCTCGAACATTGTTTTTTTTTTCCTTCGGGCTATTTTTGTGTTTGATTTTTGCGGCGCCACCTAGCGGTTAGTAGAATCTCTAAAATCTAAGACAACATGTCTTAGATACCAACAATGTTTCGAAGTTCGAAAGAAGAATCGAAACATTGTCGGTATATAAATCGACAATATTTTTACGTGAGTAATTTCCCGTTGTATTAATATAAAATAATCTATGACTAAGCAAATACCACACAGTAGGTTCATCTCACAACTCCTTAGATTTTATAAGCTTGTATCGGCTGTAACGCCGAGGTTGCGGGTTCGATCCCCGCTACAGGACAAATGTTTGTATGTTCTGCAGATACTTGTTCCGTGTCTGTGTGTTTTCTATCTATAATATGTATGTATTTACAAAAAAATGTATCTATGTATTATATCAGTCATCTGGTTACCATAACACAAGCATAAAGTTGCTTATCTTGCAACTAGATGACGCTGTGTGGAATTTCCAAGGATATTTATATATTTAATATTTCAGTTGTCGAACCAGCTAGTATCGCCGATACAGACGGCTAGTGCGAATATGGACATGCGTGTAGTGCGCGGGGTGCGCGCCGCGCCGCCCGGCGCCAGCGAACAGCTGCTGCCTGATTTCTACTGCGAGCATACTACCCTCGCTATGAACAGGGAGCGACGCAAGCAGGCTAGTATTCTCTACTACTTATCCAGCCGTGTAAAGCAGAGTACTCACCTAGCCGTGTAAAGCAGGGCTCTCAACTATACTGCATTTCTTGAAGCGAGCTAATAGGAAGAAAAATAAACGCACGTGATTGGTCGTCGAAAATAATTGTCTTTCTCGTGATTGGCTAGATTTGACAATTTTCAATTGATTTCACAATCTAGCCAATCACGAGAAAGACAATTATTTTCGACGACCAATCACGTGTGGTTATTTTTCTTCATATTAGCTCGTTTTAATAAATGAAGTATAGACGAATATGAGACATTTGCTCCGAGTAAGTTTACTTATCTTGACACAAGATGATGCCATATGATCATGTTCTAGGATAATTTATTTATTAACTTAATAGGTGTTTGTCTGACAAAATGCCTAAGTTTTAAAGCTCTAAGTAATATTGAATAACTGATATTTTTCAGGCATTATTAAAGATTCTGCAACTAGTGAAACAAGACACCGAGAGGGAGCGGAAGTCGATGCAGGGCCTTACCAAACTCTCGATGGCTATCAAGCAGACCCCCACCTTTGGCAACGATGATTCGCAACAGAATGTCGCAGACAAACTGTACCATGTGAGTATAACTTCATCAATTCATTCACATTAATTTAGTTTAAGTTCTTGCCGAATTTTAAGAGTTTATTTAGTTTATAGCACGCGCTGAATCAAATGTGTGAAGTGCGCCGCGTCACCCCTCTACCAATCCCACCTAATTTTCCCCTCAACGTTCTTTTTACGTGGCACAACCACAACTCCACGACACTTTGACATTTGACAGATGAGAAGTATGCTGACGTACCTAGAGGCGCTTCGCTGTAAGATCAGCGCGTCGTTAAGCGAGCTCGACAGTGTGCCTGCCGCCCCGCATCCCTTCGCAGCGCACATACAGATACTGAGGGATAAACAGGGCTTGCAGCAGACCATACTTAAGGTGAGACATTATATACAACTCAGACACTCACATTTACACGATGCAACCTTGCCTCTTGCATAAGACGAGCTTCGTGGCGCAGTGGGTGAAGGTTCGCCTGTGACGCGTAAATATGTACCTACATAAAATAAATGTAATGGAACATAGAACCTCCTGTTTTCGGTTATGCCAACAAGTGTGAACGGTTTATTACGGTCATAATTACATGACTTTCTTGCCTGTTGCTGTTACATACAATTTAAATCACATATACAAAGGTCGATATTAGGCCTTAGGCTCGCGGGCTAAGATGAAAATTTAAATAAATTTCGTAGGAGGAATTTCAGCCCGCGGGCTGATTGAAGTGCGGGCTGTATATACCCCTATATCATTAATTTAACTATATATAAGTATTAACGGGACTTAATCGCGTATTGAAATCATATTATTTACCTCGACGTTTCAGTGGCGTTACAGTCACCGTGGTCACGAGTAGACTGAAGGCCGGCACCCGCTCGCATCTTCAACTGACGAGGTTTTTGTCTACCCTCAATCAGTCAACACAAAACTACTACTAGGGTTGCGACACACCACACTCACAATGTCCGGCGAAATGTAAAAATATGTTTCCAAGTCGCGATAGTTTAAATAGTATATTAATTTAACTGTCATCATAAATGGCATTTTGTAAAACTGCAGGTACCGCCGTGGCTACAGTCCGACTACCAGAGCGAAGTGAACAAGAACCTCCATCCGAACTACTCAGCGCTGAGTAAGAGCGTGAACGGCGGCGAGGAGAAGGAACGAAGGGATTCTATCATGAGCCGCGCCTCCACCAAGCTCAGGATAGAGCATCTGTCCTTCAGGAGAACTGAGGACAAGAGTGCGCCAGGTGATAACAACCATACATACATACTAATATTTATTACTTTATAATATAGAGGTAAAATTTGTTTGTTTGTTTGACGGAGGTAATCTCCGAAACTACTGGGCCAATTTCAAAAATTATTTCAAGGATGTGTAGGATGGACTGTCCGGGTGATTATAGGCTATATTTTATCCCGGTAGCTTCATTGGTACACCCGTGCTAAGCCGGGACGTGCTACTAGTATAATATATGACGTGTTGAAAGTCCAAGGATATTTATTTACAATCACGTCTCTTTCCCATTAGAGTAGGCAGAGACCACACAAGCTATACGTAGCTACGAAATTCCATTCACGCTGCAATATTGATATTCAGAATGCTTGCAATACAATTTTTACCAACTTCAAAAAGAAAAAAAAGACGTGTGGCACTCGGGGACTGCTGCGGTAAAGCTATTGCATGCCACCTAGAGAACTAAAGTGACAGCGTTAGGTTTTTTCGTTACGGAATTTCTTCATTCGGTCTCCACGCTCAAGGCCCGCGATAGAAGCTATGCAATAGCTTAATAAGATGATTATATTGTATGTGTCAGTGACGCCGATAAGCATGGATATAACGCCGCCGCTGGTGAAGACGCAGAGTGTGGAGGCGGGCGTCGAGCCGGCGGAGAGTCCTCTGGACTGGGGCGAGCGCGGCGCGGGGGACGGACTGTCCACACAACACGACAGCGACAGCGGTGAGTTCACACAACACAACATGCCGATGGACTGACGCCGCTAGGTGGCGCCGCTAAATTAAACACAAAAATAGCCAGACAAAAAAAGGAGTCATTTCAATGTTCGAGATGAGGTATCTATACTTGTAATTTGTGTTCATACCTAATGGATATTTATCTTGTTCAATTTGTAAAAAAATAGACGATGTGGTGGCATTTAGGAACATGAAACATAACGTTAATTTAACTTGCACGTTCACGTTCCCGTATGTACCCAAATGATTCTTCTACTTACCTACACTACAGTCCACTGCCTATCAGTAGCTACGTAAGTGAGTAGGTACCTACGTGAATGAAGATATTAATAACAGTAAGTATTATTTTTTACAGATGAATTCTCTTCACAAAGCAGTAGTTCGGGCGATCTCAACGAGATGATAAAGCACGAGAGCAGCAATGGCACAGTGCCGGTACAGTCCATAGGCAAGTGCCGCGCACTATACACCTACGAGGCGAGACTCAACGATGAACTAACACTATCACCAGGTAACTTAAGTAACACTTATTATGTAGTGGGCAGTTATGTATACAGAGGTAAATTTTGTTTGTTTGACGGAGGTAATCTCCGAAAGTATTCAGCCGATTTAAAAAGTTTTTTCACCCATGTGTAGAATGGAATGTTAGGATGGTAAAAGGCCAAAATGTATCCCGGTAGTTTTATTAGTACACGTTAGTGCTAGTATCCTATCCTTCCTACTAATCCTACTATCCTACTTCCTACTATCCTACTAATATTATAAATGTGAAAGTTTGTGAGAATGTATGTATGTTTGTTATTCTTTCACGCAAAAACGGCTGGACCTATTTGGTTGAAATTAGGTATGTAGATAGGTGATACCCTGGGTTAACACATAGGCTACTTTTAATCACGGTATTCCCGCGAGTACGGAAATTTTTCACCGCAAGTAACACCGTAGGGAGTAGCTAGTTCATAAAATCTTTGATGAATGAATTATCTTTTGAATCCCGTATTTAGGTGACATCATCAACATCCACGAGAAACAAGACGATGGCTGGTGGTCGGGAGACATCAAAGGGTGCTACGGAATATTCCCCTCTTCTTACGTCGAGGAAATCACCACATGCATTTGATTTACACGATATAATTAATCTTACGATTTTTATATTTGCGGCAGCCGCTCGCTAACTTAATGTGGTGACCGAGACAGAGACTGTGTCTTGTTGTCTTCTGCATTGTTTAAAGGTGTATCCGTTCGCGATCTCACTCGAATACTGATGCTTAGTCTAAAGTCAAGTTAAAGGTCGCGGTCCGCTGTCTCGGTCGAGCGAACCACCATCTACAGTTTGTTACTCTGTCATTGATCTTGGTTTAATACAGTTATTATCAATTTTGAAACGTTGCTCCAGCCAAGGACGATGCAGTATGGCGTAAAAGTTTCAATTCAAATTAAACTAAAAATTTATAGTGATGTCTCGCAGCAATAATTTTTTTAAGAAAAGTTACGAATAATGTTGAATATACTCAAATTACCTACCCTTTTTGAGTGGCGCTTTTTAAATTGGGCAACAAAGCTCGAGACAAAATTCAATCAGAACTCAAGCAGAGATATGTAAGTGATTAGTGGTTGAACTGGTCTTTAAAAACAATCTGTATTATGAGCCTGACTTTTAAAAAAGCAAGGTGCAGTGAGTGGAATAGGACGTGGGCTACCAAGTTTCAAAGATTCTCAAATAAAAATGAAGTGTTCAAAACATAACTACCTAACTAAGTACCTACCTATTCGTAAGATGATAGGTAAAAAAAATTGATGCACAAAACAAATTTATTCAGTAAAGCTGAGTAAAAGTCTCACCTTACCGCATATGGGCATGTGGGTAAGAAAGGTTTAAATCAAATTAATATAGTGCCGAATTACCTATTAAAAGTTTTAGGGGAACTAGGGGCATAATGGGGACTCATGGCCCATAACGCCAAAAGTTTTTGATGTGGCTTTTAGCTAATCTATGAGCTACATAAAGCTTAAAGACATTTTTTTTTAAATAATAATGTAATTAATAAGTTTTATTGCTAATCCGTCTGAAAAAAAGTACCTACTCCGTATCTACATAAAAAGATGTTAGTTGCAGTTAAATCTTTTTCGATATTATTATTAAGTACCGAAGAATGTGCCAAACGCAGAAAAATGTTATTGCCAAATAGGGTTCAATTAATGTTAATTGTATAATACATATAACTACATACCTACATATTTGGTACTTTGTTATATATACTTTGTTTCCTTAGCGTTCCCATTGTGCCCCAGTTTCCCTACTTAAAGGTATAAACCTATTTTACAATAAAAGTAAGTAAGTCGTGCTGCTTACATAAAAATTACCGAAATATTAGGTACTTAAAACATTTACATCGCAATTAAGTTAAGTCTATATTATTACTAAAAGTAGTAATGTATCAACAGTCGCTTTCAATAAGACGTTCTCATAAAATCATAGTCTATTGAAACTAAACTAAAACAAACTTCATGTAAGCGTAGTAACTACTATTATTAACACTCTGAGTTTATTTTAAATTTAAATAAAATCAATCAGTTATCAACGAATACCTAGCAGACAATAACAGGTCTTAACTTAAAAAGAATGGCACAGTATTTACAGTCATCATCATCATCATCCACAGCCCATAGGCACCCACTGCTGGGTATAGGCCTCCCTTCGCAAACGCCACAATACTCGGTCCCGTGCCATGCCTAGCCAGGAATTGCCCGCAACTTGTCTCAAGTCGTCAACCCAACGCGCCAACGGACGACCACGATTCCTATAGCCGGTCCTCGGCCACCATTCGGTCAAGGCCCTGCTCCACCTGCCATCACCTCGTCTAGCCAAGTGTCCCGCCCAATTCTATTTTAGATTCGCAACCCTATCTCCGACGTCTTGGACTTTAGTCCGGCGTCGGATCTCGGTGTTGCGAATTCGATCTTGTAGTTTGATGCCGAGCATGGCGCGCTCCATGGCTCTCTGTGCTACTTGAACCCTGTGCACAGTCTCCTTAGTCAGCGTCCAGGTTTCGGCACCGTAAGTCAAAGTTGGGAGGACACATTGGTTAAAGAGACGGGTTTTCAGGCACTGTGGAACTTTCCCCGACCGAAGCACATCCTCCAGTTTCCCAAACGCAGCCCAACCGAGTTGTATCCTTCTGGAGATCTCCTTACTCTGATGCTCTCTCCCAAAAGATAGAATATGCCCAAGATAAAGATACTTGTCGACTACCTCTAGTCTCTCATTTCCCACCGTTATAGTAGAATTTGAGGTCCCAGAAACATTCGTCATAATCTTCGTCTTGGACATATTCATCTTAAGGCCAACGGCTAACGAGGCATCGCAAAGCTGCTGGATCGTATAGTATTTACAGTAAGCAAAATAAATGCTTGAAAATATCAATTACATACCTACCTTGTACATATTTTTTCTCGCTGAAATGTTTACATGGGACCATAGTCCATACTTTTTACGAGAATTAACAATTAATTTCTCGGAGCAATATATCTACATAGTGGGTAGGTAGGTAGGTAATGACTTTTATTATTTATTTCACACGATGTACTTATCTACGGTACTGTTGTTATTCTATGATTTAGGAAACGACTCGTCACACTGAAAAAATTTTTTAACTGGTCACAACACAAAAAGCCTTAATCTTTGTTTGTATTGGTCATACATAAATTAGGTTATAACACGTCGGAGTTTTTCAGTGTGACGCCTTCCATGCAAGATATATGAGAGAATACTAGCGACAAAGCAAAATTAATCATTATTTTTAGAAACGCCTAACATAATTAAATATTTTTTATTTAATTTTTTGAAAATATTTGTTAGCAAAATTTTGTCGTCTTTTGCGATGATTAGGGTCGAGTACCTTATTTATTATTAACATAATTCATTGTTATGTAACATAATTTAACCCTTAACAATAGACACCGTTGGGTGATTTTTTTCCCAGGCAAGGTACCTACCTACCTCTGTAAGAAGGAACCATTGGTTCGGCCAATATAATGGCTGAAATAACGAAACTAATTTCAGCAGAACTGTTTAGACTGTGTTTTATTAAATAAAAATTTAAATGTTTATAGTAATGTTACTTATTTTATGTAAATTAAATCGAATAATTAAGTTCTAGTGACACTAAAGATGTAAATTATTAGCTAACTAAGTCTTAAATTGAACCAAAGTGTTGTTTATTTTATGTGGAATAAAAATATACTTACTTATACTCGTGTACATTTTGCCTTTTCTTTAAAAACAAACATCTGGACAGGACGACAAATCCCTGCTTCTCTCAAATAACACACAACGTCATCTAGTCTCAAGCTAAGCAATTAAATGCTTGTGTTATGGTAACCAGACAACTGATATAAATAATACTTATAGGTATATATATTTTTCAAATACATAATACATATTATAGATAGAAAACACCCTGACGCGGAACAAATATCTGTAGAACATACCTACAAATATTTGTCCCGTAGCGGGGATCGAACCCGCAACCTCCGCGTCTCAGCCAGTAGTAGGTAAACGTGAGTCCTGATGTCATGAAGCCTTGGAACCGTTAGCAGCGCAAGACGAGCGAGCCTTCCCAGGATCTGCCCCTCTACGCTACAAATCGAAAACGATGCATCGTGACAATCATCGCAGGTCCGCTTATGTTGGTTAATCTTCCGAATTCAGTTTCCACCAACTTAAGCCAACTTGCGAATTGATGGCGAAATTTAGTTTTTCGCTGTGCAGAGTAGACCCCTTGATAATTCGCGAACAGCGAATTCATCTCAAATCGTAGATTAATTGAAACTGTTCGTAACAAACTGAAATTAATACTACGCACCTTCTACTGTATAAGTACCCTCTACTCAAAAGGTACCTCGTTTATAACTGTGGTATACCAACGGTATATCTCTACATAGGCTATATAAAACATGGTTAAAATAAAACAAATAAATATCTTGACAACAAAGAGTTTATTATAATATTTAGACGGATAGTATTCATACCACAGGCCGCACATCTATCTACTATTAAGATACACGATATCATCTCAAATCAGAAGCTGAACCATCCATCAAGAACATGGTTTCACGTCAATCCATTCACGTAAGTAATAACATTGAACGTAGCCACAAGTAACATGCACGATAAACCTCAAAGGATTATTCCAATATGTATATACAATCAGTGCGATCACAGTAGAACAAATATAGTGATTTCTGAGATGACTCACAAAATAGTTGGAACATGTGTGTGTGGTCACTGTGGTCAGCTAAATACTAGAAAAGTTTCTGAAAGTTATTTGGGGTAATTATGTATTATTATTAATAATTATTATTCGCGCTGAGTCGCGAAGAGTGGAAGAAGGGAAGGGAGGCCTTTGCCCTGCAGTGGGACGATTATGGCTGAATAATAATAATAATAATGTATTATTATGATTGTAACGGATTGAAAGACTGAAGGTTTAAATGACATTTTGAATACAATTAATCATAACATACCTACCCAAAACTTTTGTGGAATATTTATTTGAATAAACTGACAAGACAGACAGGTTCAATCATATGCCGATACATAAAATAAAACGGTAGAAATATGATAAATAATTTATTACGTAAAACGTGTGAATCTTACTGGATAGTTGAAGAACGAAGGTTGTGTGCCCAGTTGAGAAAGTTTTGGCAGTACAAATTGGGAGTGTGAAAGTACGATAGGATAGTGTGAGAGGCCTGATTCAAAAGAAATTGTATATAAACAAGGAAAAAATAAATGCAATGGTCAATTTAGGATGCGTATTTAGTACGAGTGAGCAGACTGTACGTACGTAGAGAAGAAATAATAGCAATAATAACGTTGCTAGATTGATGGAGAGAGATACAATCGGCCAGAGAAAGCGGAGAAAGAGGACGCTTTGTTGGGAGTAAACGTTCGATGGCAGTACACTTTATTATATTATAACTGGTCAAAAAGAGATGCACAGCTAATTCTTATTTCCTAAAAATAAACATTTAGCCAGCCTTAGTATACGGCAGTGTGCGACAATTGTAAAATCATTTTACTTTTTTGCAGAATATTAAATCTAAACAATAAAATTACAGTATAATGTGAATCTAAATATAAAATAAGTGTATAATTTGGTAAAAATAAAGTAAATTTAATTGTGCTTTCAGTACACAGGCAGTGTTTTATTATTTTTACTTAAAAAGAGTACATTTAAACATGTAAGACTTACATCCTAGGCCCTATACTCTCCAAAAATTATATATTCATAACAAGCAACAAAAATAAGATTTAAAATCTCAGAAAATACCGATCACAAATGAATTATCAAAGTTTTTCTAAAATATATTGAGTCACAATAGAATTAAGTTTATATTTACAAAAGAAAGCAATTAAATAAATTAGGGCAAATAAACTAACATCCCAAGATTTGATATAAACAGAACAACTTCTTACGTCATTGAATTTGTTCACAGAAGTTTATTTCTATCTGTTTGACACTAGTACCAACTAACTGGGTTGGTAAGTCGGAATTAAATAAGAGTACCGATATTTCCATACAATGACACAAACTTTAGAGTTAGTCATAAACATATTCATCATTAAACAGCTATAAAATATCCTAATAAAATAAACAAAAATAACATTTAAAATTGAAGGATTGTTTGAGTTCACAAAACAAATAAAACGTGCAAACAATAACTTGAATAAATATTTTTTACACAGACTAGAAATTGAGCTTATTTACAACATCGATAGTAATATCTAGATATTGGTATTAAACTTCTAAGAAATATTTTTCTGAAACTTAGTAGATTCAAAAATCCACTACAATACAATAACCAATTTGGCAGTTTACTTGTTTATAATTAACAGAAAATAAATAAATTAATTATGTAAAAACAAAAATGTTTGGTATTTTTTTGGTTACAATGTTAAATAAGTATTACATATTTATCACAAGTATCCGCGGATCAATTGATTGAAATCACATCTCACACTCTTGTATCACATTCGCTCCTCGCTTCAATACCTACTCTATTAACCATTCATCAATTGATCACCGAATTTTTAAATGTAGAATGGTTTCCACTCTACTTATACATTTCCTAAACTCTTTTCAAGAGACCATGCCATAAAAATTAAATGATATATAAATTCTAAATGATTTAGTTCGATAAAGTACAGATTGATGCGTCGTAAGCTTAACAGACAATTAGGTTTGTGACTACTACTTACTATTATAATGATTTCATTCTTCAAAATATACAACGTTCAAGGCCTTACCATACATTTTGGTCGGAATGTTTTTGAAAGTAAATTTAGTACGTCTACAATATCCATTTTTTTTAATTACAGAATTGATCTTAGGATACTTAAATATTAACGACTATTATACTTGTAGAAAAATAAAACTTTGTGTGCAAACTGATTTAAAATGACATTGTAAATAAATCCAAGATATTTCAATTGTAGGTACTGGCCTTAAACTTATTCTAAGTTGAAGGAAGAAACCTAGTCGTGCATTGCAAGAGGAATGTTTCAAGTAAAATTGGTAGAACACCAAAGCCGGCTGATTCTATTCATAAATTACAAATGGACTGAGTAATTGGATTCGCATTGAGGAGAGGTGGCTGAAAGCCACCGTTCCATCAAATTTTGATGTCATAACAAATTAAGCTCTACGTCTACAGACCAACGGGCTTTTGTGTTTGGGAAGTTTCAGTGAAAACAGAACCTTAATTCCTAGAATTCACTACACATTCAGTTGATTCAGTAAAATTGATTGATTATGACATAACAGAGTTAAAACAACACTCACAGAAGTTTTTTTACACAGCTACTATTTCAGAGTTAGTCGATATCCATGAGTTCAAAAACAGAATCTGAAAATAAAATAATAAATAAATAAAACCATCGACAAACAACTACTAGCTTACACGTCAAACTTTAAGGTACTTTTATGTTTCATCTTACAAGGGCGACATGGCGGATTCTCCTTCTAATACCGACCACTTTAAACAGTGTAGGAAAACATTAAAAAAACGAATTAGCCTGCTAATATCGACGATGGGCAATATGGGCATATAACCATAAGTAAAATATACATTTTCAACAATTTACTATACTAATATTATAAAGATGTAAAGTTAGTTTGTTTGTTTGACGGAGGTTATCTTCGAAACGACTCAGCCGATTTAAAAAATTCTTTCACCATCGATGTGTAGAATGGACTGTCGGGATGGTTATAGGCTATATTTTATACAGGTAGTTTCATTAGTGCACCCGTGCAAAGCTGGGTGTGACGTGCTGCTAGTGTTTTATAATGCTGTGTTCACAATTAAATTTAAAATCAATATTAGCTGAGCTCTGAATTGTCGGTCCAGGCTATTTCATTATTGCTAATTTTTAGTCTAAAAAATGAGCAAAGTTAGTGCGAAGTTAGTAACGCTCGGTTCCTATAACCAACTTACGAATGGCCGCAAGACTTTAGTCATAGCAACGTTGTTACCTGTCGAAAAGTTTGTACATTTTATATTGTAAAAATATACTATTACTATATATATTATATATACTATCTATTATAGTATAGTTTAGTTTATAGTATAGTATGGATAAATGTTAGAAAAAAACGAATGATGAAGGCAAAAGTAGAGATGGGCCGTGTATAGTGTATAGTGTAGTTACCGTTCAATGGCAGCGTCGGATCTGGTTTGCGTCCTCGTCTGAGTCCGGATGGGGCGCATCGGAAGCGAGGACAGTAAGGTGCGTGGAGTCGCTTTGCAGTGTGCTGCACTCCCCACCAGTGTTCCACGGATCCGCACCAGAGCTCATCTGCTGCAATGCCTGCACGTACGACTGACACAACATACCGTATTACTATCTATTATCTCTTACAACAACAAAAATATGAACACGAATGAAAAAAAAATACTTTAAGTACTATATCGGTTTCCATAACACAAGCATAATTGTTTAGCTTGGGACTAGATGACGCTGTGTGGAATGTCCATGGATATTTTTTATTTAATTATTAAATGTCTAATGCTCTCTGAGATACTCAGGGCATTTTTTCAAACATTTAATTAAACTTTTTAGGTGGTCGTCAAAACAAACAAGTAGTTGTATTTCTAATGGGAAATCCTGGTGGATTAACTACTTATGGATGAACCGAGATATTTTTAAAAGACTAAATAATTATGATACATTTTTCAGTTTCCATTAGGCTATTTCGATGAAATACACGCGAACGAAGCCGCGGGCGGTCACCAGTTGTATAATGAAGTGCCGTGTTCAACATCAAGTTTTATAGAGTGTTCCGAGTGTCGAAATCCCGAGCATGATTGATCATGCTCTTTAAAAAAGCTTTTTGTTTATTATGGTTAGAGTGATATTGGAATATGTGGATATTTTTTTAGCTTCACATAACTATGTATGTAAGAAAATCTTAGAATCTTAATTTGACCCACATCCCGGTCTTCGATTAGGATGAAATTTTGCACATCTAGTGTGTGAACACCTAAGAAACGTCATTACAAATCCAATATGGCGGCCTCCCCAAGATAGCGGACTGGCTGTTTGAAATCCACCTCCATGATATGGATGTCAAATGAAAGGGTTTGCTGTCAGGAATACGAAGAAATAGTCACATGACTTAAATCCATTATAACGGACGTCCAACATGGCGCACAGGCTATTTGAAATGGCCATGATGGGTATTAAATGTTTTGTAATTTTTAGTGCGTTCTAACAGCGTGTATTTTAGTTTTTTCAAACTATTTTATATTATTATGTTAAATTGGTATTCATAGTTTAATTTCTACTTTGTATGAAACCTTGTGTCCATTGAATGATTATTTTTTCGAGAACCTATCGGTTCTAGGCTTCGATCAACCATACCCCCTAGATACATCGTAAACGCTCCAAAAGTAGCCAAATAAAAAAGTACTTTTTTCATACTAACTCTTACATAACCCTTGACGTCTATCGACGTCAGTCAAGTGGCAAATGGCATGTAGTTGGTAATTATCTCAAACTGGCTTAGCTTGGAATAAGGTGTTGCTATTACGAGTATATTGTGGTATTATTATATTATAGCCCAGGAAACAGTACTCTCCCAAGTGACATCAACACTGGTTGATGTCACTTGGGAGAGTACTGTTTCCTGGGCCACAGCTAACGCTATTCCAGGATACAGAGTCTTAAAAATTGAAATGTTTAACTTTTATTATGGACAATAAATTATTTCTATTAAAATATTTAAATGACGTTTTGATATTTTTGTATCATTCTTCAGATGAATTGACAGGTAAACTCAAGCTGTTTTAGTGCGTTCATATTAGGACAAGTTGCCTAAAGTATATCCGATCGAAGGTAAAAATGGTGTAGGAACTCACTTGCGATATCACGTCGCCATGAGCTGTCCGGACTTGGTATAGATATCGATATTTCCTTTGACGCATTTCTGCGCGTTGCTCGCGTGTAAGGTGGAGTGGGGCAGCCTTCGAGCGTCGCTTCTGAGCGGCGAGGCCTGCGACCAGAAACCTTCGTGAACACCACACCACACACTAGATGACGAAACCAAACTCGCTGCACTTCTTAATGTGCTTTTGAAGATAAAGAGGCTGGTCATGAGACCGATTCTTACTTCTTTGAAGGTAAACATGGTCAGAGCAGTGGCCGCTCATCTTTCAATTGCACATTAAAGGTTGACACATTTAAGGGACCGCCTCCACGGGCGAATGTATCGCGATGCCGTCAGTCATCGTCGGGTAATGTGCACGGTACACGATTATCATAAGAATTAAATTTGCTTGCCAATGCTCGAACTATCGTCGCGATGAAATTGCCGTGTAGAGACATGTTCACATAGCGTATAGAAATAAGTGGCATGACGATAAGATGCGATTCTCACGCTCGTGGAGGCGGTCCCAGACGAAGCTCACTTTAGCTCTTAGCACTTTACTTTATAAAAATATTATACAAGTTTTAAAAGTTTGGTAATTATTAGTATTAATAGTAGCAGCTAATGCTTGATCGCTGAAGGTACAATGACTGGGATCTTTTGATTTTGCACATTTGAATTAGTAATTATCATTATGTATGTCGCATATATGTATTAAGCTTATATAGCTTATATAGCTTAGCTTGGGACTAGATGACGCTGTGTGGAATGTCCAAAAGATATTTATATTTATATTTAAGTATAAGCATGTATATTGTATATTATATATTATAGAGTATGTAACGGTGTTGTCGGAGCTAGAATGAGCGAAATTTTCTAAAACAGTGGAAGAGGCACAAAACAGGATCCCTCATGTATTTACATGCAAACCTGTTATTCAAAATTTGGTACTTAATATAATATTTCTTTGTATTGTAATTTTTTTCAATAAAATATTAAGTAAAAGATAACGCTTGCGCCTGTTAAGGTCGAAATGAATAACAGGGAAAGCGTGCAGCGAGTTTTTATAACATTTATTATAATTTATTAAAATATGACATCGAACATCGAATTTAATAAAAATAACAACTGCACTAAATAGAAGGTTTTTTAATGAAGATTCAGCAGTTTCGAACTTGAATTTAATAAATTCATACTTCACGAAAAAACAACTAAAACAACCGACTTCAAAAAAGGATCAGGATCAGTTACTTACTATATTGCCCTGTATGCTCTTTTTGTTACTTTTACGTAGACTAATTTTTAATTAGTCCGACAATAGTATAACTGATTTTGAAATATTTTTTTTCTTCGAAAGGACTTACGAGGTGGACACGTAAAAAAAATTGCTATCTGAGTTATACACAGAAATGTTTTTTTATTACCTATCGCCCTCTGTTCACTACTTATTTCTTCGATTCTGTACCGATTTAAAAAAAATAGTTTGGAACTACCCCCCAGGTGTTTTACAAAAAATGAGGATCTGATAAGGTTCTTCGGGGTTAAGAAGAGTACATCAAGATGCAAGAAATTATACAAAATTGAAGTCGGTTTTGTGTTACAAAATATATTTTGAATTTTGAATTCAATTTCGAACGACAGAAGAACACGAAAGGAGCAGAAAAAAGCTTTAAAACTAGAAATACACACATCATTCCGAACATCTATCTGAGATTGTTTGTTAACTGTTAACCTACAGCGGCGTAATAGCTAATGTCATAACCTAAGCACATTATAAATGCGAATAAAACAGGAAGGAGATCATTAACTTTATGAAGTGGAAAGAATAGTAAGTGTGAGTATGCTTAACACTTCACTGGTTTCTAAACAAACGTACTCTCGTGAAAACTAATACAACTGAGCGATTTGACATATTTATTTATTTAATTATTATTCGGAAAACCAACAGCAACAATAGAAAGTAATAGAAACAAATATATATCGATAAACAGTGCACGGAAGCTAGTTAAAAATCTTACGTAGATTTCGCCTCGCCGGGTAATTTCCAGCGGTTTTTAAAGCACGCTGTTAAGTAGTACGCTGCATAGTCAGCCACACACGCTGAAATTTTAGAATTTTGCAATTTTTTCCAGGTTCGAAACTAACGATGCAACTATGCTTGATAACATTAGATGTGACGAGACGACATCATAATGGCCAGCAATGTCGAATACGATTCGTATACGTTGTCCCAGCAAACAGTTAGTTGTTATCATAGATATTATTGGAAATATTTGGTATAGGAAAATATTTTTTGTTATTTTATATTTTTTTACGCAATTTTCCAATACTTTGATAGCTCTCATATTTGAGATAGACACAAATCCAATCAAAACTACGAAAATCTGTTTATTGGCATTGACACAAACCCGACTTTGATGTGCCTGTATAGATTGTCATTTAGCACTTTATGGGCCAATTGCGGAATAGACTCACAATAATTTGGAAATTAAAATAAGCAGTTTAGCTGACCTTTTGAAATAACATTTTATTCAAAATTATAATACTGTGAGGTCGCTAATAAAATTAATAAAAAACAGGTACGAGTAATAAATCTACAATTATATTATTGAGAATTGACAAATTTTCAGTAGTGGCACATGGATGCCAATTAGCATCGGCCTAGCTTTTCGATGACGCCATGGGAGATAACACGAGCAAGCACATCTGCCCGGGGGGAATAATATGTGTGTAATGTAACGTGAAGTTTGTAAGGTAACTAAAGAACCCTGGTAAGGCGAAAACTACTTCGTTAACATGTCGTTACATAGGTATAATTATACAATTATAAACAATCGCTTTTGATTTAACATTCGCTTGCAATTTTTAAGTTAGATATTAGTAGCTAAGCTATTCAGATGCCGGCAAAACTAAAAATAAACTAGTTAAGATGGTTGCCGTCGCTTTATTAACGATCAAAATAAAAATGATGAAACCATCTTTAATTAGTTTACTTTCAGTTTTGGCGACATCCGAATCGCCACTATTATCACATTCATAATCGTCTTTCTCAAATTATTTACTGAATCCATTCACACATTATATGTTTAAAAACCAGAATTCGCTTCTGGGTATGTAATGTACAAATTAACAGGTAAAAGAAGTCGCTCAGAATTCAAAACTTAATGTTAGGCAGCAGCGCTAGTTAGTGTAGTTTCATAAGTTCATATTATATTCATTCACTGTGACAAATATTGGATGAGATAAATACTGTAATGAGACGGTCGGAATCGGCTAACCAGTTGCCACATGGCCACATATATAGTTAACACATTCAAGGGCGCGCCCCACACTCTACAAACCGAAAACGATGCATCGTGACAGTCATCAATGGTCATCTTCTATCTTCCGAATTCAGTTTCCACCAACATAAGCTGCCCTGCGAAATTTTGTTTTACGCTTTGCAGAGTAGACCCCCAGATACTAGAGCGAGTGCGTTCTGGGCACCCAACATGTTAAATCATGCCAAAGAGCTAATGTTAGTACTTACTCTCCTCGTGGTGGATGCCGGTTCCAGTCAGAGTCCATTGGATGACGATGCCGAGGAGAGCGCAGATCGGCCAGAGAGCGAGCAGCAGCCAGGAGAATGAGCACGGGGGAGCTACCACGGGCTCCAGTTTTATGCGCTCGATCAACTAAAGGACGAACAAATCCATCTATATCTATCTAAAAATGTATCTAAGTATTATATCAGTCATCTGGTTACCACAGCACAAGCATTAAGTTGCTTAGATTGGGACAAGATGACGCTGTGTGAAATGTCCAAGGATATTTGTTTATTTATCCCTATCTATCTATAGTAATATTATAAATTGGATAGTGTGATGTGTGTGTGGGTGTGTTAGTGTGTGTGTGCGCGCGTGTGTGACTTAGCGTGATTTTTTAAAGTGGTGATAGTTGAAGGGATGGAGAGTAATTGAGTGCTACTTTTTATCCCGATATTCCCACGGGAACGGGACTTACGCGGGTGAAACCGCGTCCTTTCCATTAAACTTGCAAAAAGAGGCCTCTGTAAAACTAATCATTCTTGGAAAAAAACTAAAAATGGCAATATTTTTCTTAGGGAAAAGTGTTACTGGTGGCTAAATAAGTCGATTAACGCCCGGCTACTAAAGTAACCAACTTACGAATGGACGTAGGACTTTCGCCGAAACAACGAGGTTATCTAGTAAAAAGTTTCATACATTTTATGTTGATAAAACAAAGTTGCTATTTTGGGATCTACGGACATAAGTTGATTTTAGAATTCGGGAATAAGATCAACTTGTTGTTTTGATAATAAATATTTTTCGGCCGAACCGTACTATTCAAATCTAAAAAAACAATTTTTTTTTTCTTTAAAATAAAACAAGGTTCCAAGAACAAAACCATCTAACTACAAAAGGAAAGAGAGCCAATAGTATGCCCCACTCTGTTTTGCAGAAGAAAACCAACCAACGCAAATGGTCTCGCCTAAATCTAGGTAGATATTGGAGTCATATACAAGCAAGACGTGTGTTTCAAGATTCATCATTTCCCTGCCCTTATCCCACACTAGGTGGGGTCGGCCCAACATGTTTTCTTCTTCCATTCATCTCTATCACTCGCCAACTCCGAATTCACTCCTCTCACACTCATGTCCTCTTTCACACAATCCATCCACTTCTTCCTCGGCCTTCCTCTACTTGTATGTCCATCCACACTCATACTCATAACTTTCTTAGTTATATGACTTTCATCCCTCCTCATTACATGACCATACCATGCTAATCTGGCACTCCTCACCTTTTCAGTCACAGGTGCCACTTTCAAACTTCCCCTGACATACTCATTCCTTATTTTATCCATTCGCGTCACTCCACACATCCATCTTAACATACGCATTTCAGTAGCATGCACTCTCTTCTCATCCGTCTTCTTCATTGCCCAACACTCCGCTCCATACAACGCTCCATACAACGCGACAGGTCTTATTATAGTCTTGTAAATTATTATAGTCGTGTGTTTCAAGATTATACAACAGAATTGAGATTCCTAGTTCTATGAAACGGAAATGATAACGCAGTTACGTATTAGTCTAGAACATCACCTATGCCTTTCCAAAAAGAGATTTAGGTCATCAGTCTCAGGCGAACATGATGCATTCAATCAAGTATGATTCACCTCGGTTTTACCGTGATAAGTATTTATAGCAATTTGAGCTCAGAAATGTGGATTAGATTTAATTTTCAAGAGCATAGGGTGCTTATTTTTTTATGCATATTATTTATATAATATTTCGAATGTGCGCTTTGAGATTTGACACCGGATTTTTTTGCAAATCCCCAGATTGGCAATTTTATTTCTAAAGGTTTATACTTGGCATCGAGTTAATAATAAGAATTTTGAAATATGTTTTATGATAATTATATTTTAGCTTGGTTACAACCGACGCGATGTATTATAATTACCACCAACCAACGGTGAGCGAGATCTCGTTCGGGACGAACTACTAGTATTTCATAAAGAAACACTTCTCAAATTAAACCTTTCACGATCAAACTATTTAATTTTAAGCTTGTAATTACCATTTAAAACCTTGCTACATAGGTATATCACACTCTTTTGCCTTCTCGAGTTTCTCGATCCGACGTGACATACAGTCGACAACGACCATCTTGTCTACCGTTGCGGGCATGTTAGCGTTTATCGAAATAACGAACGACATAATCTCGAAAATTGTCAAACTGCTGTCCTTGAGATAATCACCTACATATAGCCTAACGCTTCTTGCGTATAACGCTGGTCTGGGAAGGAATTATGGGCGCGGCCAAAAATTGCACGGGCTGTCTGTCTACTTTGACCACAGCAGCAAATTATTTATCTCATAATAAAATGAATATGTCTGTTGTAGAAGTACCTGCTTAAGTGCGAAATTTCTCGTTTATTTTTTGAACTTTTGCATATAAAAACTTACCTATAGGTAGGTAAATACTAGGTATGTAGATTTCAATTGTTTTTTGGTAAGTATTATCTTTAACCTACCTAATTTACCTATTTTCAGCCAAATTTAAAGAGAAATAAAATACTTAACTTTTTTCTGTAGATTGACGTAGGTACATCTTAGTCTTAGTCTATGTATTAGGGATAAACATCCATACACCAAACAATATCTCTTGTAGTCGTGCGTCATGATTGAGACGACGGGCGAAGTTGCGCGACGCGACTATCGCGCGCCGGGCGACAACTGCCGTCCTTTACGAGGGGCCTTCTGAGAAGGCCCGCCGCCGCCGGCCGAATGTACCTAAATTGCGGAGTGAGACCCCCCTGGAAATAGGTCTCGTGGGCGTTCACCTACCCGCTGGTCAGACCAAATCAAAACAATAACAGGTCTTACTTTTCCTTCTGCCCTAAGACAAGCCCAGGATAGAGCAATGTGGAAGAAGCTTGTTAGCGACTCCGTTACGGCGTTTCAGGACGGGCACGACCTTCAGTAATGAAGATTACGACCAAGAAGAAGACACCTTAGAATACAAATAAACCATTTCGAGATGAGCAAATAAAGTCACCTTACCCACCTTCAGAACCCAATATTTTTAACCACCATTATACTGATAGATAAGCTCATTACCAGTACCAAGTTTGTTCAGTTTGGATTTACAGATCGATAGTAAAGTCATGCGAGCTCAAAAAATTAAACATACAAAAGCAAAATCATCTGGAAAGTTGCCACTGAGATCTTGGTTCGCTTCGCTTTCTCAATCGAATAGTTATGTGAAGTTGAAGAACTGGGTGAATAGAAATTATACATATGTATTGATATCTGGATCAATACTTGTTAAGTTCATTGAAACAAGGTTTCTATTCATCATGTCTATTCCTTTGAGGCAATGAACTTTGTGCCGTAAAATTGATCTGTCTGGAGCCCAGCAGGGCTACCAAAGGGCATGAAATGCTATTCGTACTTTGTAAAACCTTTCAAATAAAATGTATTATCACTGGATTTTAAGCAGCGCGCTTAATTTAAAACTTCTGTAACATTTGTATGTGACCCATTTACCTCCTCCAACCTATGTCAATAGTTTATCTGTTGAGCAGTTCCTATACATTTTTTATTTGGTGTTTTTATTATTTTTGGAAAAACATAACGTTGGAATCTGGTAACTTATTAAGGAAGTGTTACTGGTGTTACATTGAGTCGATTAAGATCAAATTGTTTATTTTTGACTAATGTTATTTTCGGGCATTTTACTCGTATCACCTAGAAATAAAGATTATCCTAAATATATATTAGAAGCTGTTAGTTTAACCTTATAAATGTTCAATGCGCACACGGGTGTGCACTATTTTATATCAATGCGTGACCTTGGCACAATGCATATATTACATATACCTATATAATGACAATATATTATAATTATAATGAAGCATGACTTACCCACTTCACGGTAGCTCCACTATGGAATAAGTAGTCGAGGGCCATCGTAGTGAAAGCTCCGCCGCAGACGCTCGTGCTTATGATTGTGAGACCTACAATCAATGGGACGTATTACAACAATGTACTTATGTGTGAGTAATAAGTGTAATAACACTATAAAGTCGTCACAAAATAAGAAGCCATATTTGACGTCTGAAATTAGTGATGTAAACATACGACTGTACACGATACTCACGATGAATGAGTAATTGTTTATTTTTTATTATGTAGCAAAGTGCATTGGTTTTAGGTTCTGATTGAAGAATTTAATAATAATAATAATAATAAAGCCTTTATTTAACAATCTTACAAAACATTATTTTCTTATACTAGTGACACCAGTTTCGCGAAGATTGTCTTGCTATTTAGCATAGGCCTCCCCTAAAGCTTGCCATAAGGTGCGATCTTGTGCTTTCCTTCTCCACATTGCGCCTGCTATTCTTTTTATGTCATCCTCTCATCTCCGACTCTGTCCTCCTCTCTTCCTTTTATGTTGTCTTGGGTACCACTCTGTCACGTCTTTGGCCCATTTGTTCTTTTTGTTTCTCATCAAGTGGCCTGTCCACCGCCACTTTAGTTTCTTGACACAATATGTAACATCCGTCACTCTGGTTTGCTTTCTTATTGTTTCTAATTTTATTTTGTGTTTTATTTTAACATTCAGCATGCTTCTTTCCATACCATGTTGGCAGGTCTCTAAGGCGCGTATGTTTTGTTTTGTTAAATTCCAGGTTTGACATCCATACGTCATAACAGGTAGGATGCATGAATCGAATACTTTTTGTTTATATTTAAGAGGTATCTCTGGGTTCTTTACTATTTCTTTTAGAGACCAGTACCTCTTCCAGGATAGATTAATTCTGTTGTTTATTTCTTTTGTTGTAAGGTATTTTGGGGAGATTATTTGTCCAAGGTACGTGTATTCGTTCACATATTCCATCTGTGTTCCATTGACTCTGATGGGGATGTTTTCTACATTTGTCATTAGTTTCGTTTTTGAGGTGTTCATTGTCAGTCCGACCATTTTACTTTCGAATGTAAGTTGTTCGAGCATTTCCTGTAAGCCTTCAACTGAATATTGTAGGTAATTTGTAATAATTGAATGGTATAAAAGGTCAATTTTATTACCTACTGTACTACCTACTCCAAAGTCGTCAGATGAGCTACCGTTGCCTTTATAAACAATTATTTCATTTTCAATATTATTATCAATATTGACAAGTTTGATCGATATTCAAAACTTATTGGGTACAACACTACACTATTATTAAAAAAAAAAGACTGAGAATCTAACTGTTTTTGAGACGTTTCGTGATAATTAGAAATTGCATGTATACAATTTCTAATTATCACGAAAATACACTATACATTAGGCGCAAAAATAATAGCCGCAATATATTATTTATCTTATTCATTAGCGCATTACAAAAATTGTGCAATTTTTGGAAACATTCCAAGTCATTATTTATTGATTTGTTGTTTCTATTACTTACGTTCCAAATATACCTATAATGAGCAAATGTCGTAGGGCTGCCTAATATTTGTGTAAGCGTTTGTAATCCATGATCAGTGTTTTTTATAAAATGGCGTAAAACATGGCAAAACTATATTATAAATGTACGGCCAGTAGACGCAAGTATAAATAATATTTTGAGAGTAAAGCAATTGCCTATTTTAAAATGATAGTTGTTGTAGCAAATACCTATTAGAAAACGCAAAAATTTTTGAATGCTCGGTGAATCATTTTCTCTAAAAAACCACGTAGGTACACAGAGCATAAATATTAATGAAAACCAAATATTTACTATTCTGGAATTCTCGAAAATATACCAGTTAGGAAAATATCCGTGCATGTTATTCTACACACAAAGATTAATTATTATTCGCTAAATAAATTCGGAAAATATTGCTCAAAGTAAAAGTATTCAATTCGAATCAAAGCTTTCAAAACATTAGAAAAAAAACTGTTAAATAAATACGTACGAGTATACTTGTATCAAATTATTCTTCTTGGCTGTTTTATTTTACACTTTTAAGCAAATAACAAATAAGTATAAACTTACCTTTCTTGAAGTAAATGTTCATGCAGGCGATAGTGATTCCAGACAAGACTAAGATAAGAATGGTCAGCCAATACTGCAACAAACGTATTTCCAAATTAACGTACATTAGACTGTAATGAGTAAAGAGGATTTGAGGAGTTCCCAACTCGTACTCAAAAAACTGGTAGGTAACCGGTTGTACGAGTTGGGAAATTAAAATTAATAGCGGCACAATTAACCGCCCACCTTGACTTTTCTAGTTTTCTAGTTGAAATTTACCCTACTTACAACTGATGCATACGAAAATATAAAGTTATTCTAAATGTTTTTGTACCAAAATATCTTTCGCACTTGACTAATTTGTGTTCCTAACTACGGTTGCGATAAAATCAAAACTTGCTACTTCAGTTGTGCCGCTGATCAATAAATATAACTGGCGGAATCAAGTGCCTAGCTAGCTGGAAAATCCACATTAGCTAGAACTAGTACGTGAGGTAAGTTTGAAAGCTCTCAAAGGATTATTATAAACCGACAACATTTCGTATATTTGCAACATTTACAACATACCTATCTAAACATCTAACGAAATTAGGTCGAAGTAAAAGCATTATTTTAGTAATTATGCTTTTACTTCTTGCTAATGAAGCTATTTAATTCGAAGAACGCACCACAACGAATACGAGTATATTTCAATGGCTTTTGCAGGAAATATATTATTTAGGTCATAATAAGGATGCCGAGTTTTACAAAATACCTAAATATAACATAGAGTGTATATATAAATGAAATATGATCACGACCGTACCTTACTCCCAGGGAGGCATAGTCATATCATTTTAGATCTTTGAGAAAATTTTAGATTGAAGACCTCTAAGGGGGTAGTCAGAGTTATGTCTGTATGTGTATTAGTGCATGTTGAGAGTTGACACAGCGCAAGGTTTACCTGAAGCGTGCCGTCACAAATGGACGCCAACACCTACGAGCGTTTCGTACGTATTTTAGTAGGTAGAGATAATAATGCAATGTTCTAAATTATGAACGCTGCGCCCCGCGGTTTCACCCGCGTAAGTCCGGTTCCCGCTAATAAAAGTTAATTTGTCGCTGAGTATCCTACTTCCGCCTACTATCCTACTATCCTTCTTACTTCCTACTTCCTACTAATCCTACTTACTACTTTCTATCCTTCCTATCCTATCCTAATTCCTTCCTACTACCCTACTAATATTATAAATGTGAAAGTTTGTGAGAATGTATGTATGTTTGTTATCCTTTCACGCAAAACCGGCTGGACCGATTTGGTATGTAGATAAGTGATACCCTGGAATAACACATAGGTTACTTTTTATCCCGATATTCCCGCGGGAACAGGACTTACGCGGGTGAAACCGCGGGGCGCAGCTAGTCTGTAATATTGGCAATAACAGGCATTAGAGTCGCCTAGTTTGTAAGACTACTGTATATTTTTAAGTGATCCTTGAGGTCCTACAAAAATTAATAATACATTTTTCTTTCATTCTTTTATTATATTTTCCGGGAAGATTTAATTGTTACTTAGAATCTAAGTTCTAGATTATCGAATAGTCTCAAAATCTGCTATGATGCCCATAAAGTATTTGATTCAATAAGTAACCGAGATTCAGAATTTGGCCTGATTGATCTGTTTCATCAGAATAATTTGATCAGTTCAAAATGTTGTGTCTTGGAGCGCAGCACGTACCACTCTGAACAGACGCGATTATAATGCACTAGCAGCACGTCCCGGCTTTGCCCCGTGCAACTGGTGTACTAATGAAACTAACGGGATAAAATATAGTCTATAACTTTCCAACAGTCTATTCTACACATCCGTAAAGGAATTTTTGAAATCGGTTGAGTAGTTTCGGAGATTACCTTTGTCAAACAAACAAACAAACAAATTTTACCTCTTTATAATATTAGTATAGATAATTGCATACATCAAATGTATTCCGTAAATAATAACATTACAGAGTCGCCTAGTCGTTCTGTATCCCACTTACGAACACCGTGTTCTGTTACACAAATCTCGTTATTTTAATGTGAAATTTTTCGATTTTTATTCGACACTCGACTGCTTCTCAAAGCTCAACTGGTAATAGCTTTACACATAACCAAAAAAAATAGTGATGAAGTTTACTCGGAAACCGGTTGAAACGAAATGTTAAATAAATAAGTAATATAGAATGACCGGTGTTGGCGGTCTACTCTGCAAGCAAATCGAAAAACTAAATTTCGGCATCAAATCGCAGCTCAGCTTATGTTGGTGGAAGCTGAGTGGAAGCTGAATTCGGAAGATACGGTAATCTTTGTAGTATTTAAAAGAAATTAGTTGTTTTAAGTGTTGATGTCGCTTCATTAATTTAACGACCTCTGTGGCGTAGTGGGCGAATGCTCGCCTGAGACGCGGAGGTTGCGGGTTCGATCCCCGCTACACGGGGCAAATGTTTGTATGTTCTGCAGATATTTGTTCTGTGTCTGGGTGTTTTCTTTCTATAATAAGTATGTAGGTACATATTTACAAAAAAAGTGTGTCATAATATATCTAAGTATTATATCAGTTACCATAACACAAGCATTAAATTGCTTAGCTTGGGACTAGATGCTGTGTGAAATGTCCAAGGATATTTACCTATCTATTTTATTTATTTAACCATAGCATAGTTATTTACATCTATTGCCTTTGAATCTCTCGCAGTGCGCTAAGGATTCTCCCAAACCACAACCACACACACACAAGGCCGAGAAAGCAACTAGTGCGTGATGTCACGCCAGTAACACCAGCTAACGTGATAAATCAACAGTTACCATTGCTTGTGTCAATATACACTTGCACTGGTAACAAGATAAAGATACACTACACTACACTACACACACATCCAACATGTTTTCATTATTAGCTTACATCCAGAGCTATATGAAATTCTTAAGATTTAGACATAGTAATGATATTGAATGAGTTTATTGAAGTTGTAATTAAAATTAACTTTGCTCTCTTGCACAAATAACTATTTTTGATGTTGTTATTTCTCCTTGAATTCTTTCTTTCACACATAAAGTACTACTACGAGTATATAAACTTTGAAAAGAGGAAAAAGACAATTTTCCACCATAAATTAATCCACCTAAACAAGCTACAATAATTAACTAGAACCAAGAAATACTGTGGCATTAATAACAGCATAATACCACATACCGAATACGGAAAGTATAAAACAACATATTAACATTACGAGTTTGAAATGGACTACTTATTAATAGAGACACACACGGCTATTGTGATCTATACTAACTATATACTATATATATAATATTATAAAGAGGTAATGTTGGTTTGTTTGTTTGTTTGTCGGAGGTAATCTCCGAAACTTCTCAGCCGATTAAAAAAAATATTTCACTGATGTGTAGAATGGACTGTCGGGGTGGTTATACGCTATATTTTATCCCGGTAGTTTCATTAGTACATCCGTGCAAAGCCGGGACGTGCTGCTAGTATAGATATAAAATACGTACCGTGGTAGGAATATATTTCTCGCTCATGTGGTTGTATGTTGTCATTCCTGAAATTCCAATAAGCACGCCATCCTGAAGGCCGCAAATGAATATGCCGACGAATTCAATGAGCATCGTGATCAGGCCGAACATTAGGGCGGCGCATGTTGCTACAACTGGGAAAGAAAACCATAAAGCATGATTCCCGATACATCGTGCCGTGGACGGGCCGTGTTCCGCCCGGCAGCGGCGCCCGTTCGGGACACGGGCCACGGCCCGTCCACGGCACGGTTTAGTCTGAATCATAAGTAGCACAGCTCTGATTTTTAAAGTTTTAATATCGATTTCAGTATAGTCGCGGAATGAAAAGGTTGACCTTAAGAAGAACTCGGCCGTTAAAACACACAAGAAATTAAAACAGAGCCAAAAAAACACATGGAAAATGTTAAATGTATGTGGTACGTACATGTAAATAATAAAAACGAAAATGAGTCGTTACTTACTGTAATTTCCATATTGGGGCAGTAGTTGTTCTTGAATGCACAGAAGATATACTATAGAGCCAGCCAAGGTGAATCCAGATGTGAACATCGAAACTTTAAAATAACGATATCCTAAAAAGTAAGTGTTATTTGAAATATAATTAACTGTGGATGAATTTGTGCGCAGTCTGTTCATTTATCGCAAATGCTATGGCTATGGTTATAGAATTTTCCACATGTGTAGTAACTATTATTTATTTATTTACACACACATAATATAGATAGACTATAACATTACAGTTAGGCATTGAATCGTTATATATCTATTTTACAATAAGTAATTATGTAAGTAGTTATGAAATATGATAACATAAATGTATGTAGTTATGTGGATAAAGGTTTTTTACCCAATACTTACTACTTTTCACTTATGAAAGTATAATGTAGGTAGTCTGAGGCTTTGTGTTTCAGATGCCACGATTGAGACAAGAATATTGTGTCTCAATCGTATTATTTTGAGGTGGCGTGTAAGATTCAAAAAGCTTTAAGCTTTAATAATTATTTTGGTACATTTGTATGTTTACATAATATATTTGTAAATAAATAAAGTGTCTGTTTGTTATATCAAAATAACAGATTTTAACTAATGCCATATGAAAGTAAATTCGAACAAGATCAATTTAGATTATTGAATGTGTGTCATAATTATGACGAGTTGTTGTAAATACAGGATTGAACTTACCGCAAATAACAAAGCTAATACCGATGATTAAATAAATGCACGCCAGAATGTATGGAAAAAATTCGTCGGTGAAGATCGGCTTTGCGCAAATTTCAGCGTCATACTGATACGGATCCGTCGATGACGGTGGTGGAGGCATGGTAGTGACTACGCCTAAGTTCATGTAATATTTGTTCAGCCTATTTCTTACGCCGGGTCGTCGTTTAGGGATAGACGCGATCGTAGTTGGCGGTAACAAAGTTGTAACGTTATCTGAAACAAATAAATAAAAGCTTTTAATATAACAACAACAAGTACACCAGTAAGTTTGTAGGGCTAACTCTGATGAGGGAAAATCGAGTCGCCCCGTAATGCACTTTAAAAGCCGTTCTCAAAGGCCGGAACCGACGATTTAATGTGGCCTCCGTAGTATTGTGACATCCCACATAATGTAAGCTCTTCTTTGATCTTTCAAGAATAACAATGCAAGCTTCTCCACGAGCGCTTCACTTCTTTGGATGTGAAACCCAAACAACATTAAGCAGTTTCAATGATCCCAGATTTGGCATGACGAAGTTTTCCGGGAAGGATTGCAATGTTATACTCGTAAAAGTGGTAAGTATTCAATTTAATACTGCTGTATATTAAAAATACACGCATTAAATCACGGAACTATGAGTCCCGTGATTGGGCGTATAAATAAGTGCATTTCACTTTGAGAATTGATGGTTAAATACTCGAAGTTAAATTGATTACAGGTACTATTAGGCACAGATAAAATAATACTATGTACAGATGGTCCATCTATGGTATGGTACATTTCACATTTATAATATTAGTAGGATTTGTTTCATGCATAATAGCATATTCCTTTCCGCAACATTATTACCGCCATTCTTACCCTCACAGCTTGCTAGTTATACGAGTAGTTTATTTCTGAATAATATATTGTGTCACTTTTATTCTTAGCATAAATAGAACTGCCTTTTTAACTCTGTAAATAAATAATCTAAATCTTGCAAACGGTTCCAACGATTTTCTTATAGTTTGCTTTGGGTTACAGGGGCGATAAATCGATCAAGGATTTATTTTTAGAAAATGTCGTTTTATCCGTGTTTCTCGCAAATATCGGTGTTCCAAGTTTAAAGTTTAAGTTTTAAGGTTTAATAGGTCATTGACATATTCATAAGTTTACATTAATTTCATATACCTAGTATATCTAGGTATTATCGTTAATATGAAGGTCCACTAAACCCACTAAATATATAAAAGCAAAATTTTGCATGGATGATGGATTTATGAAATTATCACGCAAAGCTACTGAACGGGTTTGGCTGGAACTTAGAATTAGCATAGTTCTAGAACTGTATCACATAGGCCACGCAACAACAACCGCTGCTGAACGAATGAAGTTGGAACACATAGTAGGAAAATTTAAAGACTAAGTGTTCTTATACCAGATATCCTACTAGGATGCCATACTACTAAATTCATACTAGGAACGTAGGCCTGACTCGCTATCGCGAAAAAAACACAAATTTCGTGACAATTTCGGGTTCAACTAATATTGGTGGATACTGAGTTTGTAACAGTTCACCAACATAAGTTGACCTCTAAATTGTCACGAATGTTTTTGTTTTCGCGAAGCTCCACTTGTAAAGAATGAAAGCGGTGTCTATTGTTCCGAATCATTTTACGCAATAATTTGACATTCGCTTGTCGTAGAATACTTGCGGAACCCTGAATGTCATCGCGAGGTTTGATACTACCACAAACTGGGTTATGGTAATCATAGTAAATATCTCGTTCAAAGTGTTTCATCATCATCATCTTGCTCGTCAAAATATGTGGCTCTAATTCTTCGTTCGTGGGCTCAGTGGAAATGAAACTTTGAGACTGGGGGTCCCGAAACAGCGACTGACAAATAGTCCTTCAAGTTTCGGAGATTTTGTCAATTTCCGTGACTGTTTCGCCATGACTTTTCTCATTTGCCCATGTTCTGGATGTTTTAAGCGATTTCGTGATAGACCGAATTATTTGGTCTCGAAATTATCTGCGTGAGCTTCGACTTCAGCAAATATATTTTTAAGTTGCGTATTAAGGTCTCGCCTACACGCCTTTTGTATTTGAGCGGAAAGTTCGTTTAGGGTTCGGTCGGCTTCGCACATTCGCTCCTACAGCAAAATGAATCAAATATATATACCTACATATATTTAATTTATGTTAAAATGATATCCAAAATTCCAAATGCATGAGTTAACACATTAACCTAATTAGTGTAACGTCTTATTAGACACACCCTCTTTCACGTATATCTTTTGAAGAAGTTGTGTTGAAGCTTGAATAGGAACTCACAGTATAAATTGCAAACTTAGTACGAAGCTGTAAGACCTAAGTAAGAAACGTTTTTCAACATTAGTCTAGTGAGTTACCCACTTTAAATTAATATTTTCTAAACGCGAACTTTTGATGTTTTACTAAAATTATAACACTAATTCACCGAGCCCTTGTATCTCTTCACTGTGAATATGTCATTCTATCATTAGTTGCGTCATAACGATCTGGGGAAATGTTGCCCAGATTGCGAGGATTCAAATTTGCAAGAACATGTATACGTATAGGTATTATAATAAAATTTAAAGGACTTGGCAATTTGCTCAAAATGTCCAAAAAATTACATTTTACCATTATTCAGTTGTCCTTTAATTTAAATAATTATTAAAAAGATTTATTGAATTGCATCCATTGTAACTGAATGAATAACATAAATTGTTAAATTTTTGATATGTTTACGGAATCTTAATTTTATTATGAATTCTTTTGTAAGTAATACCTTATTATTTAACATTTCTTTTGTACATTGACTTGTCAATGATATGTTACGTAGGTAATAGCAGCCAATAAAGATAAAAAGTCTTTAAAAAAATATAATCAGTATAACTTACTATAATAGTAGTCGTTATCTTTTCTTACTGACAATTGTATAATAATTACAATGTTTTGTTCAAACCTTCTCTAGTAAACATGTCACTTCTCGTCTGACCGTTTTCTTTGTGTAGATCAATTAGGCAATGCCATGAACGAATTAACCGGAAATGAACGAATTTCAAACCAACTGTTGCACAACAGGTTAGTTTGTAAATCTGAGTACGAACAATATAACTATACGTGCTCGTATGTTTAAGTGGTTAACACTGGCGACAACGTTTTAAGCGAGTTTTAAGAGAACACAAAAATATAACATAGGTACCTAAGAATTTCTGCAAAATAACTGAAGCCCAAGTCAAATTTAGTATATTCTAAGTTTAACATTAGTCGATGAAATTAAAAAATACCATTAATTGTTTATATGATATTTTTTTAACTAGGTTATCATGGGGATATCCGAAACCATACAACGTACTGGAAAACTGACGAACAAATCATTAGGTGCGTCCACAGTGACAAGCGGGCTGTTGTAGCGTTTTGGCGTATTTCAGGTATTGCAAACCGTTGACGAGGATTTGTTTTTTTTTTAGCCCATATATTTGTTCCGTGTCTGGGTGTTTTCTATCTATAATTTAGTATTTATGTATTTACAAAAAAATGTATCAAGTATTATATCAGTCATTAACACAAGCATTTAATTGCTTAGCTTGGTACTAGATGACGCTGTGTGAAATGTACAAGGATATTTATTTATTTATTTATATAGAAACAGAGAAATAAACTGTGAATTGAACAGAGTCCAGACGAAGCGTTAATCTTTCGGTGATTTCAGCGAAATTACGAATGCAAATCGTCTGAAGAGGTACAAGCAACCCATTTCAGAGCGTTTAAACAACAGATCACCTTACATTGTGGCATTCGATCTACTAGGTTTCTTGTTTACAGTCGTTTTGTATAGTTGTACAGTTTCGTCTAATAAATGCAATGAATCAGGCTCCAATGACCAAATTTCAACCAAATCGGTCCAATTATTTTTGCGTGAAAGAATAACAAACATACATACGTTCTCATAAACTTTCACATTTATAATATTATAGTAGGATAGGATTGTGGACTCAGAACTTCAAGTCACACAAAGCAGTCTGCCTGTGGCTTTCAAGCAGTGCCTGGAACGTTGCAATGCAAATACACCAGGTATTGTCTTTTGCAAACTCGGCACGATTATTACATAATATAAAATTGTTTTTGAAAAAATTTAAAGATGAAGTATGTAAATGCTTTCATTTGAAAGAACAGCTTCTCTAAAATTGTAAATCAAAGAAATTATGGTGTAGTTTCTATACCATCGACCAGTAAGATTTCAGAAACGGAACCAGCAAGATTACTCGTACTGTCACTGATTCTAAATTAAGTGCCTCAAAGTCCAGAAGGCTTAGATATGTATGAGAACTACCATGCGAATTCCAATACATATGCAGAGTTGGTTGAGACAGATGTATCGAAATTGCCAATTTTGCTTTTGACTGAGTCTAGTCTAAACTACCTGCTAGTTCTGATACAGAATTCCCATGCTATGATTTAACTGATGAAAATTATGTCAATCAAGAACGTCAGAGCAACATTCACTGAGTCTACGCGAACTTAGAATAATACGAGTAAATACACGGCGTTACAACAAATTCCATTCCGTTTAGAATTTTTGTTGTGTTTAGAATATATATTTTCACAAAGTGATTTTTTTTTATTTACGAAAATTGGGGGAGACCTTTGCCCAGCAGTGGCACAACATAGGTTAGAAAAAAAAAGGGATAAGCTCGAGCTATTTCGACTAAAAAAACAACATGAACTTCAAAAGTTTTCATCTCATTTGTTATTAACGTAGTTAGTTACGTTAAGGTATTTATGATAAATGCAAATGAAATAGGATCGATTTCATTCAGGTCATTTTTAGGGTTCAAAAGCACAAAAACACAAATATAGTTTCTGTCTGTTTGTCTCTCCTTCTGTCCGTTCGCAGCTTTTCTCAGAGACACAGTGTCATTCATTTAAATTTGTATAAAACTAGCAGCACGTCCCGGCTTTGCACGGGTGTAATAATGATACCGAGACAAAATATAGCCTACAGTACTAGATGGCGCTAGTAAAAATGACCCGATTCTAGACCGCGCTGACGAAAACGCGCGGCGCGAATTGACTTCCCCATACAATTAAACCAACATTATCTCTTTATAATATTAGTAGAGATATAAATTTGGAATAAACAGTAGCGGAATACTAGAGTAAAAGTCGCGCCACGTAAGAAGAACGATGAGGAGAAAAGTGAGAAGGGTATGTTTGAGCAGGGCCACACTCGCGCACGTAATTGGTTTAATTAACAATAGGTCTAATTGGCCTTAGGTCTATTGTTTTATTTTTGAGCTAGCATTTCGCTCGCAGCTTTGCGATGTATTGGTTAATGGTTATTGCATTAGAAATAAATAAAATATAAAAATTATAAATTATTTCGTTGTCTTAGATGTCCCTTACATGCATTGTTCTAATTTGTCAACGGCATTATAGCTAGTCTCTTTTTTCTTATAACAACATGCAGCTTTTTTATTTAAATCTTACATTTTTATTTTAAACCCATTTCGTAACCAATAACTTTAGTTTGCGTTAGTATGTTCACAAAAATGTGTCTAATGCGTAGCTTAACATACGCGACCTACCTACTGTAAATCAAAAGTTGTGGGTTGAAACTGAATAAACATCAATTGGGATAACGAAAAGCACTCCTATTCGAGCATATAACTTTGGAAAAAAACAAGCGTTTACATTAAGTTCTACGATTACGAGCTTACGCCAGATTGACTGTTGTCTATCACTCAGTTTGTTTTCGTCTGTTTGTGTATAAAAATTTTCTTGAATGGATTCACTTTACTGAATTGACACGGAGTACAAAACAAAATAAAAAACATTACAAAAATTTAAATCAAATATCAAAATACAATACTTACATAAATGAATTATTCAAAACATAAATTTATAAAACGTGAACATTTTTAATAACTTAACTTCAAGAAAATTATAAATAATAAAAATATTGTTTGCAATTAAAGTTCGTAAGTACTTACAAATCTGGTCACGCATTCTTGCAAAACTAATAACAGCCATCGCGGCTAGGCTATGCCCGGCAGCACCGCGCGTCGGCTGCGATCACTATGCTGTGCTGTCCCGAGTCCAGCTTTCATCTCACGTTAGCATAGCGCATCCCGCTCTACCCCTTCCGCTGCGTATTTTACTATCAGTTCTCGATTACAAGTGAGAATAAATTTATCATAGATTTTTTTTGAGATAATGCTACGATTACTTACCACAATCTACTCCATGACGAGTTTCGTTTTTTCCGTTTGCACTTCACTGGAACTTTTCTATTTTTATTTTGTAAACAATCACAAGTTTATAAAGTTGAAAATTTTAAGTAGCCCCCGATAGCATGTGCTAGAAAACCTGATATCCATGTTACGTTCGCTTATCTGCTATACCTGCTATCTCATCATTCTTTTCGCTGACAATTTGGTAAATCTCCAAAAGATGTCTAAAGACCTTAACGATGCATCTCGTATCGTAGACTCGTATTCAGAGACTTCACTTAAACTTGAGTCTACATTTAAGCATCGATTTTTGACAGTTCTCTATGAAAACTGAGTTATGGACCACCACTTGAGACACGATATACGCTTGAGTATAGTCTCTGAATACGGGCCTTAGGGTCGGTCTAAGGATTCCTAATATTACGGTGCCGAGACATGGACGGTCACAAAGTAGACTGTGCACAGGATTCGAGTCGCACAGAGAGCCATGAAGCGCGCCATGCTCGGCATCACACGTCTAGATTGAGTCCCCAATTTGGTAATTCGCAAGCGGTGAAAAGTACATGACTTTAGCAAGCGAGTATTGGGGCTCAAGTGGAATTGGGCAGGACACGTGGCCAGGCGTGGTCACGACCGGTGGAGTAGAGTGCTTATTCAATGGTGGCCAAGAGAAGGATATAGAAGTGTGCGTCGTCTGCCGACAAGATGGGTTGACGACATAGTTAAGACTGCAGGTCGGACTTGGGTTAGATTGGCGCGGGACAGGGGCGAGTGGCGGAAGCGAAGAGGGGCCTATACCCAGCAGCGGGATGAAAAGGGCTGATGATGATGATGATGTTACTTTCAGTTTTACGATTTAGTTAGGTGCTAGTTAGGTTACCTACATTTAATTTAGTTAATTTCAACATAAATCTAACACTAACCAACCATTTAACATCATATCTTGTGAATCTAGTCACACAAGATACGCGTAGCGGTCAAGATGATAAAACAAAAATGATGTATCGGGGGTTTGAATATATGTAAAATAAAATACAATAGTTTGTGTTAAGGAAAATGTGAGAGATTTTTTTATGATCGCCTGCGTATGTGTTGTGGATCAGGTTTTTTCATAATGTTTAGGGTTTTTAAGACCATTTTTAATAAAAAATCTGTTAATGAAATAATAATCGTAGTAGTGGTGCATAAAAGGGCTTTCACTAGTTCAACCACTCGATGAAATGAATAAAAAACGTGGATTTCCACTCATCATTTTAGTTTTTCACTCTAAATGAATCTATAAAATTTTGCACATTGGGCATCTTCGGAACCCCCTTGACCGGTTTTTTACTTATTTAATCTAAAACCACGCAAAGGATTTTCATACATTTTGCTTGGTATTCACAAATTCAAGAGAAATAAATGTTTATGTAATTATCGATCGAGTGAGCGAAGCGAACGAAGATCTAAGATCTTCGTTCGCTTCGCTCACTGGCAAGTGGGGTGATTTTGCTTTGTATGTTGTGTTCATTTGTTTGTTTGTATGTTCCGGCATAACTGTCGAACCTTTAATCCAATCTTCATGAAACTTGATAGGTAGGTATATAGGAAATGGTAAGTGGTTTAGCTGGTAACCTAATGAGCTGAATCTGAAGGGGATGAAAAAAAATAAAAGTTGTGCAAATACATTGAGTGGGGTGTCATATGAAAGGGCTTTGTTTTTAAATTCCAAAATGGTTTTACTTTTTATTCTAAGATGTAAAGTTTCTCAGAAAATCGTTCTTCTTCTTCTTTATTATTTTGGTTGGTGTTTCTAACTCCTAACTCTTTTTGACGAACCTAACAACTTTTTAATGGAAAAAGGATTCAACTTACTAAATAGCTTTCTTGAACCAATGTCACTGCCACTTCACAACGAACAAAATACCAAAATGTTTTAAGTCGAAACACCCTCGTAAAAACTTATGCTCTTACAAATACCATCAAGTATTTTTTATAGAAATATAAGTAAATTAATGCAAAATGATTTTTGACAATGTTTGAAATAACCGCGGGCAACACATTTGTCATCGAAAGTAGTGCCATGACAGGATCAAACCAACATGACATACTAAATATAAAATAGGTTTAGAGCCTAAGGTTTGCCTCTAAATTCATGGAGTTTTTAATCAAAACCTGTATTGTAAATAATGCACACTCAAAATCGCTTTACTATTAATTAAATAAATAATAATCGGCTTTAAAAACTTTAGACTTACTTAGTTCTCATTAGATCCTCAATTTTTTTTAGTAGACCTCTGAAATAAATTCTTTCAAGCACAGATAAAAAAGAATATACACAACCACCGTCGAGCGAGATCTCGTTCGAGGCGAACTACTAGTTGTAGTGTACACATAAACCTTGTAAATGATAATATCCAACATTTCACATTCGTCGGTTCGAAAGTCAGTAGGTGGGTGGGTAGGTATAAATTGAAGTTGTTTCTAAACAAATACTAATATTATAAAAATGCTTCAATAGTTTAAAGTACTTCAATGGATGATTTATAAGTGTTTGTCTCATTTTTACTGTGCGTTACCTCAACGCGAGGCACTGTTGACGTTTTGACTCAACAGCAAATATAATAAGCAAAATAATTAATTCATTAAGTACTATGAAACGAAATAGATATGTATGTAGATAAACTTATTAACTTAAAAATAGATATTTATTGATTTCATTAATTTAAAAAATAGCTACGCCCCGCGGTTTCACGCGCGTAAGTCCCGTTCCCGCGGAAATATCGGAATAAAAAGTAGCCTATGTGTTAATCCAGGGCATCACTATCTCTACATACCAAATTTCAACCAATTCGGTCCAGACATTTTTGCGTGAAAGAATAACAAACATACATTCATTCTCACAAACTTTCACATTTATAATATTAGTAGGATAGGAAGTAGGATAGGATAGTAGGAAGTAGGATAGCAAGATAGGATAACTTGATTTATTCATATTCATATTCGTTTAGTGTAGGGTAGTAGTAAGTAGGATAGTAGGAAGTAGGAAGTAGGACAGCAGGATAGGATAACTTGATTTATTCATATTCATATTCGTTTAGTTTACATATTCATTTTCTTTCCCTTTTGTAAATACGAAGCTGCATTTCGTAACATATTAAAGTTTGAATGCTATGAAATAAACAAACATCTACAAACTTTCGAATAAAATAATTAAGCTAATTGGCCTCATATTCCATCTTTATTCTGTGCTCATACAGCGAACCTGACTCCACCATCCCCAGATTTGTGTAGTGTAGATTGTAGATGAAATAGAGTACACTTTAGCAACGGTTCTTATGTGGCTTGACTGGTTCTAATTGTATTTTGTACAGTTATGTAAATATGTTATGTGTTACAGGGGCGTAGCTACCGCCGTAGCTGCCGTATCAATTATATGGGGCCCCCAAGCCACGGGGGATCTATACTAATCTTTAGACTAAAGTCACGTCATCATCAGCTGAAAATGATTTTATTAATCAGTTTTCCGGAAAAAGGGAAGCAGAGTGTATATTCAATCTGAATTGTTTGTAAAAATTTTGGAAAAAGTGACAGATAAATAATTATGATGAATAAATATAGCTTTTTAAGCAAACATTTTTTATTCTGAGAGAAATCTTTACCCTTCATGAGGGCCCCCAAACAAATTTTTATACCGGGCCCCGCCAAGGCACGCTACGCTACTGATGTGTTAGTTTTGTTTGTGTACATAAATGTAGTAAGGTAAAAGCACTAATCTCCGACACTGAACCAACGGATGACTTTTCACTTTCGAAAAAAAAGATTTCTAATAAGAAAACTAAACGTTTAATTCCCAATATTGTTATTATAGTAAACGACAAGACCTTACCTTATTTAAATGTTATATAACATAATCTAATTGTTATTTAGAATTATGTATGTAATTTTGTATGCCACCGTCTTTATAGTTACTATTATCCTTTCCATCCAAAGGTTACCTGGAAGAAATCGCTTTCAGCGATAAGGTCGCCCATTGTTACACTGTTTGATGTTTTGTTTAATTTGTATTTTATTTTATTTTTCTTGGTGTGCAATAAAGTCTCTTCTTATCTTATCTTATCTTATCTTAGGCACACTGTCCACGGCGGCGTAGCTTCATAGACGCGTATTCGTCATTATACGCTTGGTGTACGCTTGCTTGCAGCTTACATACAAAACAATGTAACTCTGTCGACGGAGCGGCAGCGTCGCGCTCGCGTCGCTGCACGCAAGCTTCATGACGCCTGCCGTACTTGCTGTCATACGCCGGCGCGTACATGAAGTGAACGCACGTGTTTTTTATTGTAAAAAATGGCGGGAACGGCTGCCAAATTTGTTCAGATAGTAGAAAAATATCCGTGTTTGTATAACAACAATCTTGCTGAATATGCTAGAAAAGATCAACAGTTGATATTTCTTTAATTAACAATTACAGTTAATATTTCTTTCTATATATGGATGGGTCCAATATAATCTTCGTTTTCGTCGACTTCGAATGTAGTAATAAGCCAAAATAACGTCTTCGTCGTCCGACTGCATTCTCACAAATGATTGATAATGTACGCTTGCAATACGCCTCATGGATAGAGATCAGTACGCTGGGCTGCTTAAGCTGCACGGCGTATTTTGAAGCGTCTATGAAGCTACGCCTCCGTGGACAGTGTGCCTAAGTCTTTTAATAATGCGTGGACAAAAACTTAGACACACTTATAGATGAAAATTTAAAAATGGCTTCAATTAACAAAAATCAATGTGAGCATATTGTGATGAGCGTGGAAATTCTTAATGATTTTCATAAGGCCGCTGATTTTTTACGAGGATGATTTTGTCTTACAAACTAATGATTATTGCTACTGTTGATCTGATAGTGTATGATATTATTGACGTCTTATGGTCATTTCCTTGTTTTATATCAATTATTAATATTATTATTATTTGGTTTTAGTGCTATTAGTGCCTCTGACAAGGTTAACAAAAAACTTTTTAAATCATATATTCTATAAGGTAATTAATAAAGTTTTAACATTAAAAGTTAAACTGTAAAAGTTACTCTTACAGCAAAACTAGTTGTATGTAACTGTCTTACTTTGAAAAATACATTTTTTTTAAGAATGAAGTAAGATTTGTCCTAATAGTGGTGCTTTTACCTTACACTTCTGCTACCGAGTAAACTGAAGAAAGCTATATCGTTTCCTATATTTAAATTATTATTATAAATTAAATTAAATTATTATAATTTCTTTGGAAATAAAACTTTTTCTATTTCTATTTCTATATCTATTTATTTGATATTGAGTGTCTGATTAGGGTGACAGCATTTTTTTTATTTCTATCCTTGGGATTATTTCGTAATGCGAACTCGATATACTTTAGGTAAGTATATTATTACTAGCGCCCGTGACTTCGTTCGTGTGAATTTGATCATAGTTGCGCAAATGAGGCTGCTGCATAATTAGCGATATTTGTTACAGGTAATATATTAATAGTGGAGATCCGTGGTCTCTGCCTACCCCCATGGGAAAGAGGCGTGATTATATGTATGTATGTGTGTAATATAATATTAAATATTCCATTAAAATTATGTCATAAATCTAGGATATCATGGTTTTTTTTAAAGAGAGAATCCAAAATGTATGTCCGATCGAAGTATAATATTTTCCCAAACTTTACAGGGGGTTGACAGATTTTGAGATAAATAGTGATATAGGTCGTATTCGTAGGTGAGTATTTTATCCGAGTCTAATTAGAGTAAGGCTCCAGATCCACACCCGTCATGACATTCGCCTCCAAAACTATTTTTTGTAATTGCAAAAACTTGCAAAAACCGTCTCACCGCAAGTAGCAGAACAAATCCTCTGTAATACCACCAATGTATGTACTTTGATAAGTACACGATTTCAACCTTCACCGAGACCTCCAACGCGAACAACTGTTGTCTACTAAATTATAAGTCAAACTGTTGAAGAATTACAGATTCTCAGAATAAGAAAACCAAATTTGGGCCAAAAACACGGTCACAGTATATTAAGCAGCAGACCTTTTTAGTAGGACAGTAGCCCTACCATGAGTTTTCGAGTTGTATAGTTAACTATCCTCGCTAACGAGTCAAGTATTTCAAATGTATGAAATTATTAGTTCATGCAAGTTACCAGGAGCGCCGCTGCGCTGGATTCTCATATATTTTGCGATACTTGACTCGGTATCGAGGATAGTATCAATACTACAGTAAACTGATGGTAGGGCCTCAGGTTATAGATAGATTAACAATAAAATTATTCATTCTGTGATAATACTGATAATAAAAAATTTAATTAAATATTGTAAGTACCTACTTTAGTTGTAATTAAGTTCTACGCTTTCGCACTCAGCTAATACCTTTCATTAAACAAGACTAACACTGTATTTAACTTTATACCTTTACACTTCCCGGAGAATCGGAAATGTTAGTATGAGTAAAACAATTCCTAGCGATCCGTATTTATTTTACCTGTATTCTAGGTATTTTGAGTTTCTAGGAAGCTGTTCAAACTGTTTAAGCTAGCTGTGGCGAGTGGGATTTGCGATTTGAGGCTTCAGTGGCGGGAGGGTTAGTTAGATTTACAAATTGCACTTAAGAACTTAGTTGGAACTTTTATAAATAATGAAGTAAGATTTGACCTTATAGTGTCCGCCATTGGTGCTTTTACTTAAATATACTTACACATAAAAATCGCCCCAGGATAGGTAAAGCAATTTACTTTCCACAAAAAAACTTTCAAGATGACAATTTAGTTTTATAATATGTAGTAGTTTCATCCACATAATCTTTGACTATTTAATTACCCCAGAAAACAAATGAACAATATATTTAATACCCATACAAACATAGGTCTAAATTATCTCATGTTACATGTCTTTCTAAATAATATAATTACAGATTTAGACCAATTTTGGTAACATGTGCTTGCAACGCGTCATATCGAATTGATTTAACTAACTGTCAATATTAATTGCATTTAAATAATACAAACAAACTCGCCAATTCAGTGCGATCATCAACCAAACACAGCGCAAAAAATAAGATAAGTAAAACTTTTACTGCAGCAACATGCAAAAACACAGCAGTTTTTTTACGTAGTATCATCCTCAAAGCAACTAGATATATATATTTTTTACAAAAATCACCAATAAATTAATACCTAGTTCGCTTCGATCGAGATCCGCGCCACAGCTTGTTTTGTATTTGCTTCTGAGTACCAATATACGATGACCAATACTACTAGCAATAACGACGATTTCGAGTTGTAACAAATTGATTGCTTACTCGTATTTACAAATATTACAATCTTGCAGCCTATTCGAATAATTATATCGAATAGGCAGATTGTGAGGTCTGCATTCAAAGATCTGAATCAAGAGTCTTGTTTAGAACTTGCTAGTAAAAATGAAACTGCTAGTAATAAATCATGGGGGATCGGGATCGGGAATCGGGATTTTTTTTTTCCGTATAATATTCGACAGTTTTGTCAAGATGAGTTTAATAATTCTATCTTTGTTGTTGTAAGACGATAGAATTGAACAATGAATTTGTGAAGTTTATGAAGAATACAGGCAATGTCCAATATCAGGTAAGTACTCTATTGCAGTGTAGCGTAGCGACGTCCAGCCGGCTTACTATGACCGTTAAAAGCGATTCAGTTTAAGTTCTCTAATGAACTACTTTTGACGTAAACTAAGGCGCTGACGTAAAATTATGACAGTTAGAACCTTGGTAAGCTGGTAGGTCTGGCCACTTGCTCATACGAAGGAAGGAAGTTAGGTCTGTCCTTTCCGGCATCGTTGCTCTCTGTCTGACTGTTCACATTGCTGGCGACAAGTCGAATTTACTATTTAAAAAAATATAGGTAAAAATAAGAGCTATAGTCTGTCTATATAGTCGTGACATGAATGTTTGAGGAACTAAAATTATTCGTGTATCTGGCAGCACCAAACAAAGGTATAAATAACAGCTGTCGTCAGCTGTCATCGAGTGAGTTCAAGAACATATTTTCCTCTATTTTTTGTTGTTTTCTTAGTTAAACTGCAATGAAATGAAACCGAACTACGCACAAAAGTATTACAAATAAGTAAAGTAAATGAGAGTGACACGCGGAAAGTGATTTTTAAAGTTTTCCAGCAATGTTTAGCGGAATACCAAGTTGGACATATTTTGTGGGATTTGGATGATATATATGGGCGAACAGCATCTATAACGGGTATGTAAGTTAAGTAACAAATTCACCTAAATTACGATTTAGAGACCAAAAAAGGCATTGTTTACATTGCACATTTTACGTCAGATTGAACATCACAGTTAGTCATGTTGTAGTGAGACCATCTAATCTTGATACATTAAAATGGCACACAGTCTGGCTACGTTTTCTGCCTACCTAAGTATTTAAAATTTTAACTAATTGCTTTATGTTTAAAATGCTTTTGATTACTTTCAGTAATTTTTTTTTTTTAATTTTCAGGTAAATCAGAAAGTACCTACGGTTAGGCGAATTCAAGAATGATGGGAAGTTTGAAACTCTTGTGAAACACAGTAGGGTCGGCCAAGAAAGCAATGGACAATTTTAATATTTGTGCACTACGGCAAAAAATAAAATTCTTATAAAAATGACAATGAAATCCAATTTTGTTTCATTTGCCTTCACCTATGTATGTATGAACACTCAACAGTTTAACCTTTTAATCCAACATTATTACACAGTTAAGCACAAGATTTAAAAAATAAAACATGCCTTCTCAAATTCCCGCCAAAAGCTGGTAGGAACTTTTACATGGAACGAACTGCAAGTATCAAAATCAGTAGTCACACTATAGGGTTGCTATATACATTTTAGCAGCGCCCTCATTTATTGTCACGACTTTATAGACAGACTATACATAAAAATAGAGTCAACTAGCCTATTGTTTTATAATTTATTAAGATAAGATTTGTTAGAATATGGTTCTATGAAATGGCAACACTGGCTGGATATTTATGGTGGTAGCCAAGTACTCTGTCTGTGGTTGTTTTATTTACTTTACTTGACTTGGTGCTGGTCTCTAATTTTCTGTCTGATAGTTTTCTTAAGACTCAATTAGTGTGAAACCAACATTTTAGTTTTCGGTGTGCTTCCAGTGCCCTCAAAAATTGTGTGAGATAAAGACTTCAATGCGAAATTTACGCTATTTGTGATTATCGGCTAGTGACTCTTCCTGTGCGAAAATGACTTTTGAAATGAAATGAAATCTTTGAAGAAAAAAATAAATAGATGTAATGAAGAACGTTTAAAATTCTGTTTTATTTACTATCCGTTTTTTAAGTATGTACCTATTTTAAATTTAAGGCATGAGAATTTTCGTTAACTGTTTTAACTTTGAACTTTACCCGATTGCCAAGGGAGGTTATGTTTATAGGTAGGTAGGCTAGGATTATAACCTGGAGGTTCTAAACAGCCAAACTTACTTTTATAAAAACATTTTATGGCATAGAAATATAGAATTTTCGTTTACTGTTGTAGTAAACGAAAATTCTATTTCTATGCCTTATAATGAAAAGTCAATTTGATTCTATTATTTGAATCTGCCGCGCTACAGAATAGTACATTTGGCTTTAAGTGGAGCGCTAGTGTGCTCCGTGTTTGCATTTCAAATGTATGAAGTTGTCGTTCTTCTCTTTAGAGTATTATGTTCTGTGCTCGTGACCACGGTGACTGTAATGCCACCGAAACGTCGAGGTAAATAATATGATTTCAATACGCGATTAAGTCCCGTTAATATTTATAAATTTATTTTTTAAGGCTTGTCACTCAAACCTATATTTTTTCAATAGTAAATTCGACTTGTCGCCAGCAATGTGAACAGTCAGACAGAGAGCAAATATTAATATTGCATCACTTTCGTTTACTCACAGAATGTAATGTACATTTATTGACAATTTCTTGAGAGAGAAAATCTTAAGAGTTTGTCGTTTTAGCTCCGTTGGTGGGACCACTAACTCCCGTACTTGACAACCCCTTCACCAATCAAACCCATAAGATTAACACCAGACTGAAACAGCATAATTACATAAACCTACCAAGTTTTGACAGTTATGCGAGTACAAAAAAAGTTAAACACAAACAGAAAAAAAATCGCGAAAGCTGCCACTTAGCTGCACTTCATTCGCTCTATCGATTTTTTTGTTACTTTTCAGAAATAAAAATCTAAGTAGTACTACATTATTATCAGTCATCTGGATTCCATAGCACAAGCATGTAATTGCTTAGCTTGGGACTAGATGGTGATGTGTGTCAAAGGTTATTTATTTATTTATTACATAACATATTACAAGAACAAGTTGAACATCAGCATCTGACAAATGTTTCATGCTAGTGAGTCATGGGTTTTGTGTAACAAATATTACTAAGGTATTACTTTACATTTTTATTTCAAAATCTATTTATTTGTATTAAGTATGTCGCTCTGGGTACAATGTGTTTTTTTTTTTACAATGTAGGTACTTAAACAGTAATACATATTATATCTGTATATATATATATATATATATATACAGACAATGTACTTAAACAGTAATTGAAAGTTGCAATGACACCTATTGTATGCACAAAGCTGAAAAGAGAATCAGTACGCAGCAAGTAATAAAGCCCTTTTGCTTAAGTTTTATTTCGTTTTTCAGTTTAGGTAAGAAGTGGTAACTGTGGTAAGTATTTAATAACTGCACAGACTAAAAGACCCTGCCTAAGTAGTCTCTAGCTAGGTACAAACAATAGGTAACTAGGTATTTTGAAAAAGAATCCTACCTACACTATTTTATGATCTCCCATTTCATAGCAAGGTCTGCTGTAGTAGCGACAGTACAGTAGCTTCATTACCAAAACACTTTCACAAAGCCACAGCAAAAAATGGTTCAACATCTTCCCATCACACAACAAAAAATATGAAACATTATGAACCGAAACTATTCCGCATAATACAATAGAAATCACAGCTAAGTAATGCAAAAACACTTACCATTCTACCTACGTCATGTGTAGATTTCTCTCACATTGTAAAATCTAGCTGGAGACCTAAAAATCACCAATTTATAATCACAAACAGAATGACGAACTGCCTGCAGTGAGTTTGTATTCACATCGAGCACATCACATTATAGTCGGTATCGGTAATCGGTAAACACAATATTTGTTGAATTATTTTCGGAAGAAAACAAAAGTTTAGTTTACAAATTACTCAATAATCTATTATTAACGTCCAAGGCTCCAAGCACAAGCACGAACTTGGCTGGCACGAACAGTCGCTCGAGCACCTAAGTTTTATTTTAGAGCTTTTTTATTATTAAAAAACGACAGAATTCCATTTTCTGCGTCTTAAATGTCAATGTCATTGTCAATGTTGTGTGGTTTGACGCCTGCCACGATAGTCTGTCATCGGTCATCGCGAGGAATTAGTGATGTAAAAAACTTACGATACGTCTCGGTACACGATACGATAGGTACTCACGATGAATGAGTCCCTGATTTATTTTGATTTTGTACTGCAAAGTGCATTGGATTTAGGCAATGTTCAGATGAGACGGCGCGTCGCCGCGCTGTTGGCTCGGCGCGCGTTGTTTGAGATTGTAACAAATCAAAGTTATTGTGTAGGTACCTACCTATACTTCATTTCTTGAAGCGAACTAATAGGAAGAAAAATAATCTCACGTGATTGGTCGTCGAAATTCATTGGATTGGCTAGATTTGAAAATTGACAATTGATTTGACAATCTAGCCAATTACGAGAAATACAACTATTTTCGACGACCAATCACGTGCGTTTATTTTTGTTCCTATTAGCTCGATTCAAGAAATGAAGTATAGGTACATGACCGCGCGGCGACCGACCGCGACGCGACGCCGGGTTTGAAATCTACTATCCTTTAACGACCTGCCCCCCGATTGTCTAACTTGTATCACATTGCTGAGAGTCAAAAATAACAGTAGATAATCTGCGAAAATAACTATGAAATATGATGATAAGTAGCTTAAGTACAACTTGGACTAACTTACCTACATATTAAGCGTAAAATCTGACATATTTTGTTTTCGTGGATTACCTATATAGGTACCTACCTACTGTTATTTTTGATTCGCAACAATGTGATAAGTCAATCCTCGTACTGTTTACTTGAACCCGCGCGGTACCTACCATGCGTTGCCACGCGGTTATTTGAACTAGCCTCAAGGTCTTTGGGAAATTTAAAATTTAAAAAAAAAAATCTAAACTTTTTGGGAAATTTAGTTTAGAAACTTCAAAATATTATAATTATAATAGATAGAAGCTATGCAATAGCTTAAAAAGTAATTACTATTTTAAGCTAGGTAGGTATTGCATAGCTTCTATCGCAGGTCGCAGGCCTTGAGCGTGGAGACCGAATCCAGAAATTCCGTAACGAAAATAACCTAACGCTTGCCTCTTTAGCTCAGCAATTCGCCTCTAGGTGGCATGCAATAGCTTTACCGTGGCCGGCAGTCCCCGAGTGCCACACGCACGTCTTTTTTTATTGTGGCCGAGACCGAGAATCGATTTATGGCCGAGGACGGCTGAGACAGAGTCCGAGACCGAGATGTCGGGTTACGGACAAGTTAGTTGTGGCACAGATAAAATAATACTATGTCAGATACACCATCTAGCTAGAACATCAATTTCACTCCGGTTTTTTTCCTAAACACTGCTAGGGGCGCGCCGCAAAAACAAACACAAAAAAATAGCCCGAAGAAAAACCGGAGTGAAATTGATGTTCTTTGTAGATGGTGTATCTGAGGGCTGATTGGGAACCGTTTTTTTGACAATGCCTGCTTTCAGTTTCCGTCAAATTTGACAGATTTACTATAGGAAATCTGTCAAATTTGACTGAAACTGCTTTCAGTTTCCGTCAAAAAAACGGTTCACAATCAGCCCTCTGGGGGCTGATTGTGAACCGTTTTTTTGACAATGCCTGCTTTCAGTTTCCGTCAAATTTGACAGATTTACTATAGAAAATCTGTCAAATTTGACTGAAACTGCTTTCAGTTTCCGTCAAAAAAACGGTTCACAATCATAGGGCTGTACATAGTATTATTTTATCTGTGGTTGTTGTGGAGTGAACGTTGTGTTAGTGCACAATGCACATACACATATACACAGGTCTTTTTGGCGGAAATTTAAGAAGTCGTACGTAGGTATGTTGTCCTTTTGTTTTATTATCTAAATCTTATGTTTTAGTTTTAACTAATGTTAATGTGTAATAATAATGGTGAATTATTAACTGTTGAGTGTTCGTGAACGTACATAGGTGAAGGCAAATGAAACAAAACTGGATATCGTTGCATTTCGAGGTCTCTCAAAAAGTCCATACTAATCTTCAGTAAAGTCCCACATCTTTACTAAGGCAAGGGGAATGGGGGGATATTCATCATCATTCTTAGCCTGTTAGAACCCACTGCTGGGCATAAGCCTCCTTCTTTGAACGCCAAACACTTCTGCTTTGGGCCTTTTGCATCCAGCAGGTCTTACCCTGTACAGCAACTATGTCGTCCATATATATGGGGATATTATGTTTATGTAATTATGTATGTATCATAGAATATATTTGTAATTTAAGTATATTTGAAAACATGAAATTTCTATACTTAAACATGTGCGTGGCTAAATAAAAAAAGGCACAAGCCGTGCGAAGCCAAGAATGACAAAAAAAAAACACATACACAGGACACACACACGCATAATAAAGAAACCAACCAAGTTCACACACACATACACATCACATCTGATCGTTCGTTCGCTCACTCACTCACTCTCATTCAACCAACAAAGTTGATTGCACTGCACCAGCTAGCTAGTAGCTACACTACACTAGTTCAGGGGTATGACAGCTTAGTACCACAAACGCCGTTTTGGCGCTGTAAGCACGAGAAATACATGAAAGCAAGATGGCGCATCTTCCTTCAAATTGCTTGACGTGACGTTCGTTTCGTTCATCAATCATTGTGTCAAGTAACTATCGAGTGTGCCGGCCGGTGTTTTGTGTTTTCCTGAACCAAAATAACCCGATTCTCCTCATTATTTGATACAATACGCTATTATTGTGCTGCTATAAATCGTTTGTGCAATATAAACCATGGGACTGACGAAGTGTTGTGTTCGTGGTTGGTTGCGAATGTTGCGATGCAACAAGTGACACGCACCGCGTTTTTTATTTACCAAAAACCGACTGGCATAAGAGTTTGTGGATGTCTTTTGTAGTTCCTACAAATTCTCTTCTCATCGGCCTGTCGAAAGACCAGCAAACCAGGTACACAATCATTACCTATAATATTATAACCTACTTACATTGTCTGCAGGTTAATCCTACTATCCTATCCTATCCTTCCCACTATCCTACTATTATTATAAATGTGAAAGATTATGAATGTGAAAATAACAAACATACATACTTTATGTATGTTTGTTATTTCACGGAAGAACGGCTGGACCGAATAAAGTTGAAAGTGTTTTTGTTTGTGTTTACATGTTACTAGTTTACTAAATTTCCTTAATTTAATTTCAGATGGCACCATCAACACCGCTGGCTAGGATTTAAGCCATTTTTGACCCACCTCATTTATTGAAAGGGAAACAACTTTGTTACAAAAAATATAATTTGGAAAAAAAGGACTGCAACATGAAAGGATATCCAGTTGATCTACGATCTAGATAGCCAACTTGGACACACCAGAGCTCTACCAAAATTAACAGCACACCATGTGAAACCAGAGAAAGTGAAGAAGATGAAAGTAAGTGTTGCGGTACAAGTCTTCGGTTTTCGAACTGCTGCAATGTTGAAACATACCAATGCACTAAGTAAGTTAATTTCCAGTTCCTAAATGTTTAGATAAGAATAAAGCTATTTAGTTACTTTGGGATATATTTAGGTACCTACTAGCTGTTCCCCACGATTTAACCCGTTTATATCCAGTTCCGTGTTACCGTGTAGAGTACCCTGATACTTAATTACACATATTTATTTGATAAATTGAAAATAATAGTTTTTTTGTTCCTTTTCAGACAAATTTCACACTGTACCTATGGAGTCTATGTAAACAACAGCAAAAGTAGTTGAATTCGTCGACAAACTATGTGACAGCGTAAATTGTTACCCAGGGGTGGTGCAACAAGAGGAAAATTGAGAAATATAAAAATCAATAATAAATAGTGATTTCGGAGTACATATTTGTTGTTTTATTTGACAAAAAACCTACTCAACCTACATAAGTAGTACCTAATGCACCCAGCTCAATATTTGTCGCTATAAGGACATCACTAATAGTCGATAAAATATGGAATTACATCGACTGTTGTAAGCACTATGATAAACTGACTGAGCACGGATTTGGTTTGGCTCGTGGCGTGGACTGACTGAAACTACAGTAGCGCCACAACGGCAATTTTAGTAACAGAGCGAAAAGTAGCTGTCGCATCTATTACAGATATATAGATTATCTATGCACTAGTTACACTACAACAAGACAAGGAGCCTGCCTGCTTACAATTTTGGTATTTCAGGGAACTGTTCCAAAAGTTTTATGTGCTCGTCGCGAGTGTTTTAATGTTTTTTGTTTATTCATCTAGTGGCCTGCCTCTTTAAAATACTCCTGCGTGCATGTTTAAAATGTTTTGTAAAGTCATTCCCCTAAAAAACTAGAAAACAAACCCGTCGTGCGTACCTTACCTACCCACTTATTTTGCCACAGATCGCCACAGTAGAATTTTACGATGAAAGTTACTGTGACTACGCTTAACGATGAAATATTCGTGTTGGACGTTTCCGAGGACCTGGAGCTGGAGAATTTCAAGGCATTCTGTGAGATAGAGTCGGGTTTCCCTGCGAAGGATATAACTTTGAACTTTAATGGCATGCCGCTGTTGGACGACAAGAAGACTATGAAGGAGCATGGCGTTCACGACGGCGATGTGGTTGTGTTGCTGCACATGATGCAGGCCGCCCCCAACCTCAGCGTCAACGACTCCAGTCAAGGTACGCGCGATTATGTCTCTTTGTTTTCACTCGCTATCAAAGTGCATAGTCATGTCATTATTTTAGTGACAAAGGGCGCCGCGGCATAGAGTTACGCACTGGCAGATAACAAACTCTTTACTATAAAATATTTTTTTAGGACTATTGACAGAACAGTCAGATTTTCAACAAACTGCATTAAATTTTTTAAATAAATTTTTAAATCTGCCTTGCAGCTTTGCCAACCGGCTTAGCAAATCTCGACTTCAGCAATATTCAAGTTCCTGGGGCCAGTAGATCCATGGCATCGCGAGCACCACCTGTGGAGGAAGATCCACGCATCATCAGGGAGATGTTTTTGGCCAATCCTGACCAGCTGGCTTTACTCAAGCAGAATAACCCTAGATTGGCTGATGCTCTTCTGAGTGGGAACCTTGGTATGACATGCCTTGAGTGGTAGACTTGCATTGTTTACTCTGTATTTTCTAACTTACATTGTTCTCAGATTCAATTAGCACTTGACAAAAGTATTTATGAGATGCTGTATAAAAAAAAAAATTATAGATGTGTTGGTGCATTAGATTAAAAGTACCTAGTCCAAATTTATGCAAATGAAATTTGCGAACAATAAAACTAAATTTTTTTTTAAGATAATAAATAAATAAATATCTTTGGACATTCCACACAGCTTCATCTAGTCCCAAGCTAAGCAACTTAATGCTTGTGTTATGGTAACCTGATTGAGACTGGAGGGGAAAATAATCATAAGAATTTTTCAATTGGCTGAATAGATATTACAATGTTTGAAGGTGATACTTACTGTAGCTTGTTTTTTATTCAAGTTCTGATTATTTTATTTACTAATTGTGTAGAAAATGCATGGTAGTTAAATAAATATGTTCATTTCATGATATTATAGATACATTTGCTTCAGTGCTGCGTGAGCAAATATTGGCAAGGACTGAACGTCAACAGCAAAGAATCAGGTAATTGACTTCAGGATTATAAACCTAATCAAAAACACACACATAGACAGACATGAGACAGTATGGGTATGTGAATCTAATCGAAGTTACTAGCAATTTTTTTTCACCTAAGTATTAGTTTTTATATATTTATTTTTATTCTGATAATAGTACCTATTTGTTATAGTGACAACATAAATAACATCGTCTTTGAAAATTTCAACTGCTTATTTGTTCTGGTTCATGAGAATCAACCTGACAGACTGATAGACGGACAGCATATTTTTAATATAATGGTTTCATTTTTACTTAAAAACTTTTAATTCAATACTTATAATAATTCATCACATAACACCTAGATCATTCTATCATCAACGAAGCATGTCAAGACTGTCTATGTTAAAACTATGAATAAATAAATTTTTACATTATATTTTTCCACAATATACCTACTTAATTCCAAAATTATTAAAATTCACATAAATTTCAGAATGATGAACTCTGACCCATTTGACACGGAAGCTCAAAGGATGATTGCTGAAGAAATTAAACAAAAGAATATTGAAGCCAATATGGAGGCAGCTATGGAGTACAACCCTGAAACTTTTGGAACAGTTGTCATGTTATACATCAATTGCCATGTGAATGGGTAATTAAGCTTTATAGGTTAGGTTTAAAATAACCAAATTTTCCAGGATTTGCTACAGCTTTTTGTTGTAAACCCAAGCCACATCAAGAGTATTACAGTTTTGACTAGTCAATCTGTAGAGGTTTTTAAAAATACATATTACTATTGAATCTTCTCCTTTTTTGTAAAACAAGCAGCATGTCCCGGTTTTGCACCAGTCAGTGCACTGGTGCAAAACCGGTTTCATTAGTACACTGCAGTGTACTAATGAAACTACCGGGATAAAATATAGCCTATAACCATCCCGACAGTCGATTCTACACATCGGGAAAAGATTTTTTTAAATAGACTGATTAGTTGGGAGATTACCTCCGTCAAACAAACAAACAAACCAAAATTACCTCTGTACAATGTTAGTATGTATAGATGAAATATGATCACAACTGTATCGTACCAGATTGTGTTAGACATAATTGTCTTTTAGATCTATACACCATTTTTTTAGATTCCTTTTTGTCGTTGTTAAATAATTATTATTTTCTGATTTCTATCCTATTTGTGGTGTAGATTGTAAATTAATTATATGCCACAAGCCTTAATTTTTTTAATGCGCTTTAAAAGATAACGATGATTAGGACCACTTAACAAACTTTATACCTCAAACTTAAGATATTTATTTCCAGATTTCCGGTGAAAGCATTCATAGATTCTGGTGCTCAGACCACAATAATGTCTGCTGCTTGCGCTGAGAGGTGTAACATTATGAGGCTGGTAGATACAAGGTATGATAAACATTATAAAATAAACTAATATTTATTTAAATTAAGTCATCATCCTCCTGCCCTTATCCCACTATGTGGGGTCGGCACAACATGTATTCCTCTTCCACTTCCCTCTATCAGACGTCATCTCAGCACTCACACCTTTCTTACTCATGTCATCCTTCACACAATCCATCCATCTTTTCTTGGGTCTACCTCTAGACCTATATCCATCCACATTCATATCAAGTACTCTCCTAGTAACATGACATTATTTTAAATTAAGTATATTCTTTAAAATATCCAGTAAAATTTTAGGTGCACAAAAATTTTACTGTATAATTTAAAGAATTCACATAATTTTAATATTGAATTTATTTATTTTCATTTCATTTCAATAGCCATATAGCGGTGAGTTGTCAAAATCTCTGTGTTGCCACAGTGTCTTATAAATAAATAAATATCCTTGAACATTTCACACAGCGTCACATTTATTATTGTTAACATCCTTGTTTGGAAATGCAATTTACCAAATAACTCTGAAAAGTAATTTGTGCCGAGATACAACTAGACTTACAAGAGCCTCCCACACAAGAGTTACAGTTAAAAATAAACGGACTGCAAAGCAGATGCGCCGGGAGTTTCATTGCGTTTCAAATTTGGCAAAGTTTGTAAATTTTTCGAGCAAAAATAAATTAATAATATGCATGATGCAGCATATAATTATGTAGGTTTTGCTGTGGGTGTTATCATAAAATGTACGCTATCTGAAATAATACTGAGACATTGTTGTGCAACAGGTAATTAAATCTTGGAATATCTTGGTCTGTTTCTTGAAAAGATTATGAATTCTTGAATACAGCAAAGTGACCTTTTTATCTAAAAAAGAGCTGAGAATCTTAAAACGTCTGAGCAGATTTTCTTGAAACATAAACGGTATTTGGTAGCGCGACAAGCTTGTTGCCTTTAAAGGCGGGTCCAGACATGTATCATTTGCCCGATCCGATCACCGTATCCGTATCGTGGACGCGTATCATGATCGCATGTGGACGGGTAATGATACGCGTATCGCGCGCGAGAAGGTAGCCAATTCTCAAAGTTCCCAACAGTCCATTCTACACATAGGTGAAATAATTTTTAAAATCGGCTGAGTAGTTTCGGAGATTACCTCCGTCAAACAAACAAACAAACAAACTTTACCTCTTTATAATATTAGTATAGAAGTATAGATAATAATTTAGCATGTTTTTCTATTTATAAAGTACTTACGACTTTTTTTAATAGGTGGGCAGGTATTGCCAAAGGTGTCGGCGTGCAAAGAATCATAGGCCGTATCCACATGGTTCAAATGAGAATCGAAAAAGATTTCCTCACAACTTCGTTCTCTGTACTTGAGGAGCAGCCTATGGATATGCTTTTGGGGCTGGATATGCTCAAAAGACATCAGGTAAGAGAATCTTAGTTTATTACATATTAGCTTCGAACTTTAACTTAATCTCGTATTACAGCAATATCTTATACTTGATATTTAATTTGAAAATAGATTGCGTAATACCAAACTAGCAGAACGTCCCGGCTTTGCACGGGTGTACTAATAAAGCTACCGAGACAAAATATAGCCTACTTGCTGCGCCCCGCGGTCTTACCCGCGTAAGTCCTGTTCCCGCGGGAGTATCGGGATAAAAAGTAGCCTATGTGTTAAGTTAGGGTATCACCTAACCTAACCTCTTATTTGCGTAAAGGATTACAAACATACATCCGTACATTCTCACAAACTTTCACATTTATAATATTAGTAGGATAACCATCCCGTATCATTAGTAGATAAGTAAACTAGCTATCATGGTTTTTATTCAGATTGAAGAGAACTCTGATGGGATAGGTGTTATGTTTTCTGGGCGAATTATATTTTTATTACAAGAAATATCCTGACAACAACTTATTTACATTTCCTTTTAATTGTTTGACTATGATGTGATCTGACCCCCCAGAATAATCTAACCAAATCCTGCTAAATAAAATATCTAAACAAACGTAAGTATGTACTTTGTTTTCATTCTGTTTTTGCGCCGAATGTTGTTGACTGATTCATTCTTGCAAATAATAAAAAACAAATGCTTAAACAGATGCCCTTGAATAGCTGGAGTAACGCAAAGCGCTTTATTTACACTTTTTCGGTCATCTAAAAGTCAACGCCCACGATTAACTGTGTAGATACCTACTAAATATGACGTTAAAAATTTTTGAAAATAATCTGATAGGTCATCGGCCTACCAAAATATGCCTAACCGACGATGTAAAAAAGCTGCAGGCTACAGGCGACATACATTATGCTTTTTAAATAAAACAAATTGATAACTAAGAATTTTTTACACATCGTTCTAATAAGAGCGTGGTTCTCCAATGAATCAGAATTAAATTTATGGTTGACAAAACATTTCGTTTTATTTGTATAGACGATGATAAGGTGCACTGAATGAACTAAAAGGAGGATTTGTGATGGTGTTTGTTTGTTCGTATGAGCAAGTGGCTAACTCTGGTGACGGAGTTTTTAGGCCGCCTAAGGCCTCCGTCTTGGCTTAACGACTTCAAAAGCCGGGACCGACAATTTAACTTGCCCTCCGAAGCACGGAAGCGCTCAGTTGATAATGCCACTTGCGGTCACCCATCCAAGTTGTGACCGCGCAGAACGTTGCTTAACTTCGAGGATCTATTAAGACCGTCTTAGCAAGCTTCGCCACGAGCGCTTGGAATTGTGATGATTTATCTATCGTATCTATCTATGATGAGGAACATTGTTGTTTTCAGTGCAACATCGACCTCAAGCGAAACGTTCTCCACATCGGCACGACGGGCACGGAAACTCACTTCCTACCCGAGTCGGACCTACCCGAGTGCGCCCGCCTCTCCGGCACCTCCGAAGACGAGCTCGTCACACAGTCTATGAAGGACCACGAGGAACGGCAGATCAAAGAAGCACTAGATAAATCAAAGCAAGGTGGGCGCGGAAAAAAGAAGTAAAACTCATGGGAAATCATAGTTGTGCAAGTCGAAGTTTATACGAAAACAGTAATGTTAAAATAAAAATAGTAAAACTATTTTTGCTTTTTACCATTAAGTTGAATATAATGGCTGAGTACGACCCAAAAATCTGTATTAACTAACTTACTCAATGAACTGTAAACGTAATATTGGTAGTACTAGTACTTAAAATTGTTTGTGTCGTGTTAGTCTGTTTCTACATTTCTTTAGTCAGATTATCTTAGACTTCTGCAGGGTTACTCACACTTCTTAGAAAGTTTAAAATCGATAGATCTTCGAAAAGTGATAAATTACCATTACTTATTAAAAAAAAAAACATCACGTTGACACATTTAGTAAAGTATCTTAGTATAAGTTAAGTATCCTCTTCTTCTAATTGTAACCTCTCTACAAAAAAATCTATTGTTATTCGGCACATGATGGGTTTCGAAATAAAAGATCTAATCGAATGCATTCCGAAAGGTATGAACCGCCCTGCAGATCTTTATTTTAACATCTATTTGCGAAAGTTTAACTTTTGATAGCCTTGCTCGAATATTTTTGGTTTTAATCAAAATCTAAGTAATATTTATGTTATACTATGAACGCGTTGCCAGCAAGCTCTGCGTGTTTGTAGTAAATACGCTTGTGCTGCACGGATGAGTTGTGAATTACTAATGCAGCATGGTTTAGAAAGTGCGCGCGATCAGTGAAAATGCATTATGTTTTCATTATTACTTCAGATGTTATTGTACGGTCCTGATTTTAGCTACGGGAAGCATAGCATGAGACAAAGATAAGTTATATTGTATTAATGTTTATGTTCTGCACTGGTTTGTTACATTTTGTTGATTTGAATACACCATGGAAATAATGCTGAACACAACACATTTAGCTATCACAGAAATTAGCATAAATAATGCATCTACTGGCATTTTTATATTTCTCTACTAAAGTACACTTGAAACTTAAGCATGTAGCGATGGACCTGATTCGTTTCCATCTATCATATATTCAATTAGCATTAGTAACTGCACTGTTTCATAACAAAGTAGTCTCCCTAAACAGAAGAGAGTCATTTCTACATTACAAGTCATTTTGTTGATTCTGTACTAAAACTTGTTGATCCACAATGGTATATAATCTGGTTATGTTGTGTAATAAGATGGTTTGTGTACAGAGTCGCCGTCGCACAGCAACAAGCCGGTCCCGATGTCTGTGAGCGGGCAGGACACCCCCATGGCCGTGGAATCTCCCGCCGCCACACCCATTCACATACCGACCAGAATTGGTAAGAAAGTGTAAGTCGCGCCACGTAAAATGAACGATGAGGAATGGGAGGGGCTATGTTTGCGCATGGGTCAATCACGAACGAATAGCACGCGCTAAATCAATGGTGTGAAGTGTGCCGCGTCACCCCTCTACCAATCCCACCTAAGATTCCTTAAAATCGCAGCTTTTCCCCTCAGCGTTCTTACGTGGCGCGACCTGTACAAGATAACGGCTTTACATTGTAATTGAGATCATCGTGTGGCATATCGCGAAAATTAAGGCCCTTGTTTCTTACTAGTTGTCTCGAATCATGCTCGTGAGCGTGCGATAAACGTGCGAGGTTATAGTGCGCTGCACTCCATGTAGGCGCGAGTTAAAATTATCATTAGTTAGGTAATTTTAATAATGTGTAATAAATTATTATGCCATATAAACTAAAAAAAAAAAAAATTAGGTCCAAACCTTAACCTAGGCGCACACTAGGCGACAGTTACAGCTTAGCGACTGAACGCGACGATAGGCTGCGACTGATAATTTTTATTTATTTTGTTCAAAGCTTTGCTCACTTGGCGTCAGAGTCAGGAAGTAAGAAAGAAAAATGTGTTTATTTCTGTAGGACCTCAAGGATGACCTAAAAATGTACAGTCTCATAAGCTAGGTGACTAGGCTTGCCTGTCACAGGACACACTACATAGGACAAGTTGTCCTAGTAGGCGCACACTATGTTCATCGTAAAACCAAGGACGATGGTAAAACTGTTGAATATTCGGCAACTGTAAGTTAGATTTATTTTTATTTTTCGTTTGACAGCAGACCCCAGTTTGATGGTGCTGGCGAATGATCGGTTCGGAGAGCAGGAAGTGGATGACATAGTCGCTCTCGGCTTCACTAGAGAACAGGTAGGATTTAATAGTATTATTTTAGGAAATAAGAAGTGATCTTCAATACTTTTGGTTTATAATAGTCAAATAATAAATAATAATTTTCAACATCCCACTTTTGTTGAAGAATTTTTTTATGCTTAACGAGTATAACTTTATCTAAATAACATGATGATAAAATTAAAAAAATATATTGTTCTAGTGAAGGAACAGTTTTGTTTAAACTTTCCCTTTCCAAGGTAGCTAAATCAAGTTTATCGCCATCACGACTAAATGGAATTTAAATAGATGTTTTTAGCATTTTCCTGACATTCGCATACATGGTTTATTCGTGATGACAACGAATTCTGTTTCGCGACAAGCCAGGCAATATCATACCTAAATTATAAGTAGACATAAATATACAGATTCAATACTTAAATAATATACTTACTGTTTTTTTACCTGTAAGTTATTCACGCATCATTTAAATTTCCAGGCAATCGTGGAGCTCCGGCGTTTCAACGGCGACAAGGCGCAGGCGACCATTGCTCTCTTTGCGAAGAGTCTTAAGTTCTAATAATCAATTTATGATCCTAAAGAGTGGAAGTCTATGTCATACTCTTTCAAAACCGCATCTTTTCTCGGTGCCACAGGGCAGGACAAAACACCCACTGACTCGTAAGATTGGAGTTAATAAAACATAGACTTTTATGTGTGCTGTAGGAGAGTTCGTTTAAAATGTGGTTTCTTATAAAGTTTTATATTTTTTTATTCTTATTGGGAATATGCGAACATTATTGGCTAAAAATATATCTTGCAATAATAGTAAAATAATAATTTTTTTGTTACATATTTTGTGCAGTGCGGTTTATACACATTAAAATATAGGAATACATTGGAATTGACTTTATTCCAATTTGTATGATCGCCATCTGACTGCAGTGCGCAAGTAAGGAGCGCACTTTTGCACACTTTTGCGCACTTGTAAGGAGTTTTGTATCAATTAATTATAGCACATTTTTTTTTTATTATAATTATATCTACCACGATTTATTTTATGTAAATTCAAACAAAGTTTTATATCAGAAACAAAAAAATACCTACACTACTTAATTAATTGTATGTTCTTAGTAACATGCTGCGTTTTTATGTTGGCGATCATTTACACTGTTAATTGTAACTATATTATGTTTTGTTCTATTTTTACTTTTACTTCATCTCAAGCGATACCTAGTTACCTGGTGAATTTACATTATCCAGGTACGAGAATAATGTTTCGTTGTAAGCATTAAGTAGTAGTTTGTATCTTAAGTTATTTGCAAGTAAGCCATGCCAACGGCTCGCAGCATGTGATCCGTTTTTCATGGTTCGCTTTAGCGACATAAAAAGTCGTTTCACGTACTGTTAGTAAACATAAGTAAGCAAATTAATTAGCCAATTAGGCTTACTTCACTGGCCGACAAAAATATAATGATGATGATTTAAAATGTCATAGTTGTAACAAATTAATAATAACTATGTACTTAAATTTCTGCGGTTTAATGCCAAGTTAAATTTTGTTCTATTCCACGAAATCCGTGGCCATTATCTTGTGCTGTATCCTGCCTGTCCATAGTTGAGTGCAAAATCTGAGAGCAAAGTTACTGGTTCCTAGTTTTACTCACTACAACTATGTTTCTGGTACTCACCACAGAAAATGTCATAATCGGCTATTTTGCTTGAGCCAGACTACTAGCTTTTTTGTACCGTATCTAAAACTCGACCTGTAAACTATTGGCTGTGAAAGAACTTCTAAGACTAAGGAATAATCAGATGTGGTTATTACATTACAAAAAAAGCAATAACGTTAATACTGTAAAGTACATTCGTTTTCATATTTTAAAATGTGTATTTGTATCTGAGTCGAATCTTTCCTTGAGCTGTATCTATTGTGGATACAATTTATCGCAATACTCTACATATATCAACTATATATCTATATCAACTTTTTTTGCGTGATAAGAGGTTGGTATATTTGTTGCAAATTGCTGTTATCATCATCGTCATTTATCATTATATTTTGTTCATTAATGAACTGCGATTTATGTCAATATTTTCTGGCATTAGTTAATTACAACGAGCCATTGCTCTTAATAACTCAATGTGTTTCATCCATCTGGCTAGTGGTCTGCCTGATGCCCTTTTACACTACTACTTATTCTACAAATCAACAAACGGTACATGTTTTTGTTTAACTTATATAAAAATACTTTGGATGATAACCCGTCAATATCGCTAGCTACATCATATTTAATAGAAATATTTATTTAGTTAATATACCTATATTGGTACTCATGTAAGTTTTTCAATGGTTTATTCGTGGCGATTCTGACGTCATCAAAACATAAAATAAACTAACTAAGAATGTTGCCGCCCCTTTCATAACGATCGAAATAAAAAGGATAGCATCATCTTTATTTAGTTTAGTTTAAGTTTTGACGACATCATAATCGCCCCAAAAAAATTCTAAAAAAGTTCTAAAAAGCAATACTATATCATCAGTAAGTAATTATTAATTAGGAGATAACTTACCGACTGACAGGTAACGCACAACATTAGAAACACAAAATATTGATTCTCGTATTGTCAATAAAATATTGTTTTCGAAAATCTATCCCTGAGTCGCGTTTCCTGTATTTTTGTAAGAAGCAATGAAGCGTTTTATAAAAACGAAGAATATCCCCAAAATTATCTTATTATAGTATCTAGTAAATGTAGGTAGCCTTGATAAATACATTCGTTAACTCGATGTATTTGTTTTTAATGTTTCATTTCTAGGTACCATTTTACTGGAAATATACGGTTTTTATTATAAGACATTACTTTTTCTTTATAATAAAACCCCGCCTTGAGGTTTATCCCTACTTACAGAGAAATTTAACAGTTCTAATTCGTCCATGTCCCACTAATCGTATTATTTCTCTTTTTTGTTTCCCTTTTAAGCCCGAAGGTACATTAGGGGCTTTCATCGCTTCCTTACTCAGTTCTTATGTACTGGTTATAATCTCTGCTCATAAGCCTTGGATTTTACCTTGTGGTCTATTGATGTTTAGGATAACTTTCACGTGATTGCTGTTTCAAGACTTGTGCTGCGATGTTGAGTCGGCTAAACAAATCCTGACATTATGGATACGATTGACAGACTCTATTTTGTAGTAAAGACAGCCTGTGCGTCGTTTTTAATCGTCTTACATCCTACGGCCTCAAGTCCTACGGCCATCCTTAAATTGGTTATATTATTATATAAGAACCGGCCGTTATAATACTTTCAATTCAGTGATGTGGTAAAAGAAAAAACATTTTTTATAGATATCAGTTTATTTTTAAAACCTAAATATTTGTCACAGTTATTAAAAAGGTAAAACATGTCTCTATGTGCTGAAGTAATACCATCTACATTAATTGTATTACCTACTTCAAATACAACAATTATGACTAGTATAGTGTACAACTGAGTATGTTTATTATTTAAGTATGTTTTATATTGTTGGTTCTGGCTTGGTGTCAAATAAATGATTTTTCTTTCTTTCTTTATAGATACAAAAAACTAAAAAACGAGTAGAACATGAAATTTTATAGATATTTAATGAATTAAAACTAACTTTAGCAAAAGTACTCGTATATGAGTTCGTTTGAGCAAAGTGGCTTTGCTCAAACGTACTTATATGCTTACATTCCATAAAATAAAGTTACATACATTATATAAGTTGATTTTTAGGGCCTCTTGGTTTAAAAAATAACTTAAAAATCAAAAGTCTAAATCATCGATCGCGGAAGCGATTTCGTGGTCAATTTCTTCATAGGTTTTGCTTTTTTTATTTTGTTTTTTGAATTTTGGTTTCTTTAATTAAAATGTCCAGCACTTTCGCTAGTGATGGTTTTTTGCAACCTACTAATTTATTGAGTCGAGAATGCCATCCTTCAAGATTATTAGTTGTTCTAACTTCTTCACCATGGCATCATTGAACCATGTTTTGTTTAAGTATTCCTTAATTTTTTTAATATTCTTACTTTTTGGTGATCTTGACATAATATATTTATAACCAGACATCACATATTTTAATGGTAATCGTGCCAAACCAGCACATCTGGCTATATGACGTGTCTGTACCGAAAAGGGAAAAAAAGGGTCTTTTCATAACTAGTTATGAAACAGTGAAGGAAATTGCCTTTTTCGTAGCTAGTTATGAAAACAGTTATTAAATAGCCAACAAAAGATCCATTTTCATAACTGGTTATGAAACAGTGAAGGATATTGCCTTTTTATTAACAAGTTATGAAAAACAGTTATGAAAATGGACCAAGTCTGACCTCCCCTCTGGTCGATTTGTTGGTCCATTTTTTTTCCCTTTGTTCCTATACGAATTTGAAGTTTATCAGTTAGTTGTATTTATGTTATAAGTAGCGACAAGGAATGAAAGTCGTAATTCTCTTACACAACATCGGTCTCCTGTTGCTGACTAGAGAGTTTATTTGCCATTGTCGTGAGAATTTCTGTCAGTCGCGCGAATCTCTGGCTTGGCGTTGTAAGCGCTCCCCTCTCTCCCCATAAAAAGTTAATATGAAACTCCGCCCTGAACAATTCCAATAACGTAGGGTCCAACGTTGGTCCTAGCGACGACATCTCCTGTACCACAGTCCTGGCGTTTCTTTTGAACATTTCCACTTGGTTCGGGAAGATCCTGGCCGCTTCAAGATGAGCAGCTGTCGCATTAAAGTCGAACTCTAGACTGTTCATTAGGCTTGTGGGAAATGAATCGTCTGGTTGCATCAGTCCTCCTCCATCGCCGTCTAAAACAAAATAATAAAAACGTATTATTATTATTATGAGCCCTCAATGTCCCACTGCTGGGCAAAGGCCTCCCCCCACTCCTTCCATTCATCCCTTTGCCGTGCTAAGATGGTCCAGTCGGCCCGGAATTTGGAAAAAACGTATAATACAAATAAAAATATATCAGTTTGTGATAGCTATCATAAACTTTTTATTGCCTCCAAAATCATTTTTTTGATACACATCCTATACCAGGATGAGTATCAAAGTTGCACTTGGTGGCCACCAAACTCTGTGTGTCTGTTTTCGTTACTCTTCAAAATACTATAAACTAAAAAAGCTTATGATAGCGTTCGTTACGATTATTATAATAACGATCAGAACGGATGCCTTCATGCGGCTTGAAAACTCAGTTAGCCACAAGCATAAACGAAAATACATACCGAATAAATGGAAGCAGAGAACAGGTGGCAGTACGTAAGGAGTGGTTGTGTTTGGTGGCAGTGGGTTAGTGCCTTCGTTCATACTTTTAAAACAAGGACGCAATTTAGCCTCGAACATAAATGCATTGTCCGTATATACCCGCCGAAGAATGTTCCAGGCATTTTCTAAACATTCCACCTGAAAATAATAACAATAGTCATACCTACCTACTTTAATAATAAACATGCAATGGTAGCAAACTGCCGTCTTTCGTTCTCACCGGTACTAAAGTTTAATTTACCTACAATCTTCACTAGTAGTACCTATTATAAACAGTTAAAGTTTGTAAGGGATAATCTCCAAAACTAAACATTCGATTTTAAAAATTATTTATTGTACTGATTGTCTATTAGACTTTCCGAATTAACATACTAATAGGCCCCCTTATGATATAATATTTGTTTGTGGCGATTGTGGCGTGCGTGAGTAGACATTGCTTTCGGTTTTAATTTCACACTCTATATACTGGGTATTCTATTTAAAATAATACTCACCTGTGGCATGCAAAGTCCAAACATAATAGCTGCAAACCCATAGAGATTGCCCAAAGCAGTTTTGGTTTCAACTGCCAATAATATCCAGTCGTTAATAGTGTCTGCTCGTTGCCTGTCCGTTTGGCATGTTAAGATCGTTACTGCTATCAGTAGTCGAAATGTTTCAATTCTGCAACAAAAGCATATAAAATTTAACACATAAACACAGTCAACCAAAAAAATATACCTATACATATTAAAAAAAAACGTCGATACCTTTCAATGACGTCGATTCGTAACGATCTCCCTTGTGGTAGAAAACAAAGTTCTAATCCAGAAGCAGTTCTATCTAGACCTTCAATTTGGACTGCCTCCTCGAATAAAAAGTAAAGATCAATTTTTGTAAAATGGTTAGCTAGGATCCGAGGCCCCGAAGTACGCAGCAACAGTTTGATTAAGTGTAAAGTCTCTGACTCTAGTGGCTTCGAGAGACCCATAGGTATTATCTGCGATTGGAAATTTTCCAAGTTTATTCGAGAGCCAACGACATAATCCAAATTCTCAGCTTGCAAGAGCCTGGCTTCTGTTAGATCATAGTCAAATTGTTGTTTAATTGTGGGCGTCACTAGATTGTAATCCGAATCAATCCGCGACTTATGAGGATCGCTGTGAGCAGAACTTTGAGTGGAGTCCCCTGACCCATTTCCGGAATCGGAACCGGAGACATGGTACAGTCTGTGGAGTTCAAGTCTTCTGTCTTCAGCCTTAGGACCTTCGTATCTTGCCGGCTTAGCTGGTGGACTTGTCGGCAAATTGGCATCCCATGTACCCGAACCAGAGTTTGATTCACTTGAAAATATCTTTATGTGCTTGTTGGTTTGGCTTTGAATAACACCATCGGCACTGGCGCTTTTACCATGGTTTATATGCTGGCTCATATCCACTGGAGTCAGCGAATGCGACCTTTGTTTCTTGACCGGCACTCTCAATTGCATGCCTGGTTTGGCAGCGAAATGGCTATATAGACTGTAAGGGTTGCCATAACATGAATTGTCACCTGTTGGAGAAGCTGCAGGGTTTACGTCATCGGTTTGAATATAGTTGGAGAGCGGCATCAGACGATTTGCCGGATATTGAATCCTGGCGCCGGACGCGGCCGATATGGGCTTCCCGGAACCGACATACGACGTTATTAGATCGGCTACCGTATCATAAGCTTCATCTTCAAACTGATATTGACATCTCTCGTAAACAGTATCAGGGTGAGCGATAATCTGAAAAATATGTTTCTTACATTTTGTTTCATTTCACGAAAACGTTGTCTATATACACGGACAACGTTAAACATGGCGGATATGACATCGCTGTATCGTAGGGATCTAAATTGGATATTTACTCTTTGTATTACGAAGTGAAGGTGCTGTCCATTAGACCGGCAGCTGAGGACGAAGTTGTCTGGTTGTGAGGTAGAATCCCTCACAAGGAACTCCCGGTCTTGTTGCAACAGATTCTCAGCCGCGGTACGACTGAGGGCGCCATGATACCATCCATGGGATATTATTTGATCCGAGGGCAATGAAAACTCCCATTCTAGAAGTCCTGAGGTGTTCATTGGATTCGGCTCCTGACAACAAATTGAACAGCTGTACTTTCAAACAAACCACCAAATCCTCTTTTTATTTTTATACAATTCATCAAAAAATGCGTGCTTACTTACAGGACTCAACCGGGTAAAAGAACCGGGCGGATTTTCAACACACGAGGGATTCGCAACAATATGTGTCCGGGGCCCTAGTTTTCGGCACTAGACTTAATAGTCGATTCTAGACTATGTGTAAAGATTTATCGAAATCTTACCATTATTCCCGAATGCTTCGGTTCCGGAACCGCACTTTATCTATAGTGTTTAGGCACTCTCTTACCACTCAAATATCGGCGCAGAAAAGATGCGCACTGTAGAGGGCCGACGCGTGGGTTCATGAACCCTAGTCGGGAGGATCGATAGGGTTCCACCCCTCAACAAGTTTTGTTAATTTAATGTTGGCAGCAAGGTCGCAATGGTTGCCTATGTACGTCTTGGTATTTTGCGCATGCGTCAAGAAGTAAAGTTTGAAATGCTTTTGCACGAGATTTAAATTCTAAAATGAACCAAAATCATATTATACCTATACATATTATCTTATAGCTTCTCATGCAGAAGATGGTTCTGGAATTGAATGCCAATTGCGATGCATTCTTACGTAACTTTAGCATTACCTAATGTTGGTAAATTTGCAACAAGCTTTTGCTCAGCTTTTCTTTCCAGTGTGCAGTAATAATCTTCTCATTCGCTATCGTGATAATGATAAACCTTTTGACTTAAATTAATAGATATTGAATGTACATACTACCTGACTAAATCTTCTATGCATGCATCTGACGAAATTTTTATCCTATCCTACTATCCTACTAATCCTACTCCTACTAATAATATTATAAATGTGAATGTTTGTGAGAATGTTTGTTATTCTTTCACGCAAAAACGGCTGGACCGATTTCGTTGAAATTTGGTATGTAGATAGGTGATACCCTGGATTAACACATAGGCTATTTATCCCGATATTCCCGCGGGAACGGGACTTACGCGGGTGAAACCGCGGGGCGCAGCTAGTATAAAATAAGTAGATAATAAATGTAACTATACAAACTGTAAGTAAAATCTAAATTTTGCATGCCAACAGGCAAGGACATGTGTTACGTAATCCTGTATACTTCTTTTGTATGATGTGTACCACCATGTACCTGGCAAATAAATGAATTCTGATTCTGATTCGTTTCCAAAAACATTTTGTGTACCTACTATTTTAATATACTAATCTTTCTTCATATTAAGAATTTTAATCTATGTAGAAACATTTTGTTTTATGAAACTCACTTGCAGATCGGATGGCAGTACCTACGTAGCCTAGTGAAGCGATCTTCTTTGAGCAGAAGCTCAAAGTTTATGATCTCTGAGATAATAAATAAATAATAATAATAAGTATGTAGTCACCTCCTGCTAAAGATTGTCCATAGCTAAAATTTCTTTTCAGTGAACTGAACACAGTAGAAACTGGCAATGAATTCTGGTGAAGGATTCTAGATCTTCTGATCTAGAATGATTTTTAGTACAATCATGTAGGTAGGTATATTAGCCGACAGGTAAATGGATTGCAAGATATGTCTGGTCTGAGTGTGTACCTAATACCTATAACATACAAGCCATAACAAACAATACGTTGAACTGTCAGTTTCAAAACATACGAGAAACGTAGCTGCCACAGAACCGGAAAAACTTCAGCGAAGTTAGGTAGTGCACGATACACGATGGCCAAGCACAGTATTTGTGCAGTGATTATCGCCTTATTGATATTGCGAGTCAGTTGCTACGAGAAAAGTAAGTTCCAATGAATGCTAACTAAACTGAAAAAAAAATCCCCATCTAATTTATAAAATTGGTTTTCAGCGTTACGTAAGATTGTAAGAAATCAATCAAAAATGGTTCAAAGACCTTTTAGTGATACCGGTGGGGGCCAATCCCTGCTGAGAACCAATAGCTCTGGTCATCAGCAAGCAGTCATGATGCCTGGTTTCACTCAAATAAATGCAATGATCCATAAAATGAGACGCCCCAAAATGTCGACTATGCTTTCGTCTGTAGAAACGAGTCGTGGAAAATCAGCATACAGTGAAATTAAGCGTGGAATTGGATCCAATAATATAAATGAACTGAGATCAACAAGAAATACATTTTCAAATACAAGCGTTGCACCTTCACAGCCTTTTATGGTCAAAGCTCCTGCTGATTCTCGCGCTAACGATTTACAGTTGAAGAATAATTTACACAACATTGCAATCGATAACTACTACGCAATGCCGGCTTTATCTAACTTTTTTCCGCCTCTTGATGAACAGGAATTGCAGGGAATAGAATTGAAAACCAATAGTAGAGAAAATACTATTATTTTTCCTGAGAATTCTGAGTTAAAAGAAAATAACACACTTTTAGTAAAAAGTATGTATTTGGCTAATAAAAACGCTACGGAGTCATTAGACAAAGCGCAGATGAAGAATTCACCCGTAGACTTAGATGTGGATAGTGACAAGGTTGATTATTTTCTCCAGGCAACTCCTGCTGATGCAGGATCTATGTACCGATATAACTCGAGTGTGAATCCGTATAGCTGTACGAGCATTAAAGAGGCAAAAGCAGATATGGACGCTCAGAAGTTATTCGCATCATTAGATATTGAGGTAGGTATAGTGTAGATATACAATGTCCCAATAGCAAACTCGAATGTTACAGATGGAAATAAACCTGTCATTCAGTATTAGTCCTGAGATTCGAACTAAGGTCGGCCTTCTTCCAGTGAAACGTAGTTTTCATCATATTTTATGTAAGAAAATAAGTATGTCGCGTGTGTGTTGCCTGGATTTTGACAGAGCTAAAAAATATATACCTATCAAAATTACTTTACTTCGAATAGTAGGATATGTTAGGTACATTACATATAGGTATAACTACCTGCGTAACTTTAATCACCGACATACAGTGCGCGCGATCACAGTTTCGGATGTAGTTACTGTTGTAATTGTTTCTAAGTAAACCTTTCTCTGTTTGCATAATGACGTTATTTTTCAGCCAACATGGGTTGGTAAAAAACACTTTTGGAATGCAATATACGACAGTCGGTACGAGTCCCTAATGAGAAGTCCAACATGGCCTCCACTAAAGGTCTATTTTTTAGTATTAGTATTTATAGAATAGAAATAAGTAATTTAATAGGTACATTAGGTACCTACTTAACTAGCTAATTTCGCTCGAAGATTCAAATGAAGACACTTCTTATGAAAATGAACAAATCTTGCTTTTACTGAACGATCATGTCATCATCATCTTGTCATTGTACATTAGAGTGGAGTCGGCATAACTTGTACTTTCCTCCAATTTCTCCATTCATTCTATCCATCATTTTATAAATTTTATGAACGGGTATTTATCACGTTACCTTTTTAGTTAGTTACCGTTTCTCCTATCTGCCGGAATTTTCGCTCTCACACGTTTCTTATTCATATTATCTTTCACAAGTTCCATACATCGATAACAATATAGTGAAATTAATATTAATTAAATAATAGTAGCGATTCTGATGTCGCCAAAACTAAAACCAAACTAATTAAAGATAATGCCATCCTTTTTATTTCGATCGCTATGAAAGGGACGGCAATAACTTTAGTTACTTTAGATACAAGTTTCGCGACATCAGATACGAGCAATATTTATAATCATCAACTATAAACATCAACATCAACATCAATTTATTAACTACCTACACATTAAGACTGACAAAGCAGAAGTGTTTGGCATTCAGGGAAGGAGGCTTATGCCCAGCAGTGGGTTCTACCAAGCTGACAATGATGATGATGATGAAGTCTGACTTTGCGCTGGGTGGTCGATGCTTCTGTATCTACCTAACCATTTCTTGAAAACCATTCTGTTATCGCCTTACTTTATCTGACGTCACTTCGTCTTGCTTTGCAATTTAGAAGTTATAGATTATTTTCTACGTAACAATCAACTAGGTATTTAAATGTTAAAATTTTCTTTATCAGGTTATTTTAGTTCCGACAACGCACATCGATAGCATTTGGAAAAAAACTTTTATGCAATATCATAATGAATCGGTCAGTAAAATCTTGTCAAACATGGTCAAAAAACTGCAATTTTACAGCAACCTCACATTCACTTGGAATGAGGTTTCTCATCTGAGCCAATGGTGGAAAAGTACTTCGCAGAAAAGCAAGACTGTAAGTTATATTTTTTCTGATGTAGGTAAATTTGTGACATCTACCTTGAACCATCTCACAAATGTAATTACTATGCTTAACGGCATACATTTTTATTTATAAGCTTTATAAGCTCTATTTCTCTGTAAGTAAATTTGAAAATTTATTGAGAAAGAAATATCTAAACACAAACACAAAAACCAATTTTATAAGAGTGTAAACAGTTTTGTGAGGGTTTAATGCCATTCATTGCTAGATTTGCTAGTTCTTTGGAAAATCTCGCTACCCGAGAATTTTTGCAACTAAAACCATTTAAAGCTCTGGTTTTACAATTTTATCATTTTAAAACACGTTACCGGCATAGTTACCACGGCTTCTCCAAAAGAGAGAGCCATAACTGAGGGTATGCAACAACGCATTTAAGAGATATCTTTTTAATGTTGTATGACGTAATTCACAAAACATGACACTACTTAGTTTAGTTCTATGTTTATTTTAATTATTTCAGGCATTTAAAAAACTGTTAAAAAGTGGTAGAATCGAAATAACAACAGGAGGATGGGTGGAACCAGATGAAGCGACCACCCATATTTTTGGGTTGGTGCATCAGTTAGTTCAAGGTTAGTTTTGATATTATGTTAATTATTTATTAACATATAATTATTCTATTATATTCTGTCATTTTCAACAGGGCAGGAGTGGCTGAAACATTATCTGAACTACTCTCCCAAAGTGGGCTGGCTAACAAATAGTGTAACACACAGCCCTACTATGTCGTATCTTTTGTCTACATCAGGCATAACACGCGTAGTGCTCACCAATCTTCATTACTCCTGGGAGGAGTATCTTGCTGAATATCAGTACAGTGACTTTATTTGGGTACAAAACTGGGATACTGACAAGTCCATGCCTACTGATCTTAATGAAGCCCTCGGTTTTTTAGGCATAGAACGTCATCCAAAAAACGCAGTGCTCACTCATTACTTACAATTCAATTCGGCTAGTTTCAAAGCTTGTGGACCCAATAGCGCTGTTTGCACTAATGATTATAATTTTGCAAAATCAAATAAAAATCTCGATATAAACTCTTACAATATAAAAGCTAAAGCAGAGCTACTTTTAGAACAATATTCAAAAACTGGAACGATCACAAGCCATAACGTCATAATTGCACCGTTAGGAGGATCATACCGATACGAATTGCAACCCGAATTTGATTACCAATACAATAATTACCAAAAACTAGCTGAATTTGTGAATGCTAATCAAAAAATTTATAAAGCAACCATAGAGTTCGGTACTCCTAAAGATTATTTCAGCGCTATTTTGAGGAAGCATAAGAAGTATCCAAGTTTGAAAGGCGACTTCCTTAATTATGCCGATATTGAATCAGGGTCCCCCGCTTATTGGACAGGCTTTTATACCTCGAGACCATTCTTTAAGATTATGTTAAGACGACTCGAGTCAACGTTAAGGTCCACGGAGATTTTATTTTCTTTCGCCCTCAGTTTTAACACCTTTCGAGGATACAACGCAACGCACATATTTGATGAGCTTGTAAAAGCTAGAGAAACCTATGCTCGTTTGCTAGACCGTAATGTTGCAAGTGGAACACTGCCTGCCAATGTGCTCAGACATGTCCATAATTTGATCCTTGCAACTGTTAAAAGATGTTGGCACGTGCAAGAAATAGCTGCAAGTTTGCTGAGCTCAAAACCAGGGCAATTCGAACCACACTTACAGAAATACGTGTACAGAGATGGAGAATTCATATCTACCTTCAAGACTGTCCGTTCAAACGATCAAGTATACATTTTTAATTCTCTGAGCCATGAAAGAACTGAAGTTGTAGAGTTGGTCACGAGCTACTCAAATATTAGAATTGTGGATCATAGTAAAAAAGAAATAACAGTCCAAGTGAATCCCCTCTGGAAATATAGCTCCGATAACCAAATCATAATATCAAGACGATATTTCAAAATTACTTTTGCTGTGGTGGTACCACCTATGACTCTAGAACTGTTTACGATAAAAGATACCTATGACGTGACACATAGTGCAAGCACTATATTTTGCTCCTCGTGCGTGGTAGATGCTGCAGGTTCGAGTGACTCTATTTTTCCCTTCAATATCCAACCGATACAAACAGGTGACATACAGCTGGAGAGTTATAAACATCGCCTCATATTCGACGAACTGACTGGCTTTCTGAAAACAGTAATTGAAAAAGAAACAAACATTGAAAAGAGTGTAGTCATTGACTTTGGTGCGTTTAAAGACGCCAGTGTAAACTCCGGCATGTTTTTATTCAACACGAATGTTTCTAAACCTTTGAACGATGTTTTGATGCCGTACCGAATCGGTGCTTTGATGAAAGCGACGATAATTATCTCTGGACAAATCACAACAGAACTATCATCAGTCTATGGTCGTCTTTTGCAGCAAACTATCAAAGTATTTAACTTTGTACAGAGCCCTTTAGCAAGTGCAATTTATATTGAAAACAAAGTGGACTACGAAGTATCTCCAAAGAATAGGGAGTTAGAATTTTTCATGTCTATACAAACAGATATAAGTAACGGAAATCCGCCTGTCATAGTCACGGACAATAACGGCTTTCAGCACACGCCGAGAATTCTCAACATGAGCAGACGAATCGAGTCTAACATGTATCCTACTACCAGTATGGCTTACCTACAGGACCGCAGAAGCCGGTTGACGTACATAACAGATCATGCGCAAGGCGTGACAGCCTTACAAGAAGGGCAGCTTATTGTAATGTTAGATAGGAGAGTTCTTTACAATGACGGGAGAGGTGCCGGCGAAGGTCTTGCGGATAGCAGCACCGCATGCCATAGACAATTCATTTTATTGGAAAACTTTATAGAACAAAGTGAAATACCAAGTGTTGAAGATAATCAGTTAGATCTAAAATTGCCGAGCTTATCGGCAGTCCATTTATCCAATTCACTTAACTATCATCTAGATGTTTTTGTAGTAGATAAAAACAAGTCGGAACACTGTCACTACGCATTCTTTCCTCTCATAAAGACCTCATTTCCATGTGATGTCTCTGTAATAAATTATAGAGCCATATTGAGCAAAGGTGGTTTCCAGTATCACAATCCAAATGCTGCTCTGCTGATACTCCAAAGACGGAGTATATCTTGCAGGATAGGTATATCCTTAAACATGCAGTGCAATGGCGAGTCAAACTTCTCCTTGGAAAGAATACTGCGTAACCTTAGAGCAGTATATCAGACGAATCTTGCGGGAACCAATAAAGGCATACCTCTGCTGAACTTTAGCCCTGTAAATTTTCCTGCCATGGAGCTTACAACCCTCAGAGTATACTTTTAGATAGACTATTGTTTTTACCATTAATTTTGTATATGACACATGGTCCATATTACATTAATAATTATTAATGTAATATGGACCATGTGTCTGAAATAAACGATTTTATTATTATTATTATATAAATTATATATTTTGTATGTTGGTAGCAGTAGGTACTTACTACCAAAGAGATATTAAATCAAATTAAAAAAATACCTACTTTTTGTTTTGATCTTTATCACGGCTAATGTCTTTAACACAATTATGTGTCACACGGAGGACAAAAGTCATGTCGGGCGACAAAAGTCATGTTTGAAAATGTTATAGCGGATTCACCTCGCGAACCACCTACCATTCACGGGTTAGGTGTAAAAAAATTCAAGAATAATAATGCTCTATCAGAAAACAACTTTTTTTTTCTGGCCGGCACTTTAATCTCCATCTCCTTTGGAAAAGTTATGTTTTCTTTTTGTAGGTGGGAAATTATGTCCCTATGGTGTGTAACAAAGCCGATACTGTACATGTAGGTTAACCTATTAATAAAAATATGACTTTCCACTTTTTACTACCTTTATCAGATTGAATGTGCATCATGTTTTGCAGAAAATGTAATCCTACATCCTATTAATATAATATATCCTACTAATATTATAAATGTGAAAGTTTGTGAGAATGTATGTATGTTTGATATTATTTCACGCAAAAACGGCTGGACCGATTTGGTTGAAATTTGGTATGTAGATAGGTGATACCCTGGATTAACACGTAGGCCACTTTTTATCCAGATATTCCCGCGGGAACGGGAGTTATGCGGTTAAACCGCGTGGCTCAGCTAGTGAAAAATAAAAGTTTCCTGATCCTTCAAGCAACACATATTTATACTTTTATCCTAAAGTAAGTTACGTAGGTACCTATCTGAGTTTCTTCTATTTTTTGTAGCAACATTTTACTACTGTATATCGGAAACCTTACTGAGAGTGAAAGCGTTGGTTTTAGTTAGAATATCAGGTTTCCAAATTCAGAGAATTGTCTAAATTTAACAGATTTGTGAACGGACGTTTTCATGAATCGATATCTCTATGAATAGACATTTCTGTGAATGAACATTGTACTATTTGTAGTATTTGTAGTAACATTAAATAACATTGTATTATTATATACCGTGTACACTGTAGTCTTGTTTGATCCCTGGTGGGTAGGTACAGTTAATATTTTTTTCTAATTTAAAATTTTTTGACGTTTAAGGTCATCGTTGTAAACTACATATTATAAAATATGAATTTTACAATGATTCGTTTTAATTCCACGGAAAAGGGAATTACGAGTATAAAACTGCTGGATTGGACTGTGCTATAAGAATCTACTCAAACTAATTGTTGCTGTCTTTAATTTAACAAAAATAATGGTTTTAGACGTGATTTAATAAAATTGGTAAGTACATATCATTTCATTCGTACTGAATCACTTTACGCCGGTAGAAACGAAACAAACACGTAACGTAGCTGTATTTTAACATACGACTTTTTGTCTACATTGAAACACTTTTATGTCAACGGTACAAGTTGAAAACAATAGAAATAATAATAAATGTTAAGTAAGTATCAAACTTATTGACATCGGAGCCTCTCCAGGACCTAGGACTGTAGGAGTTAATGTCACTCTTAACATTGTAAGCTATCCTATGTAGGTACCTAATGCTGAAAGTTAATGCACGGCAAAGCGAATTCGGCGAAAGCTGTCTAACAAATCTACCAGAGATTGTTTTGACAGACGTAAAGTACGTATCATTTTAATTAAGCTGGTATTTGGAAATTAGGTACCTATGTAATGAAGGTCCCTACTTAAAGTTGGACTTGAAGGTCTCCGTTAACACAAGAATGCGCTAGTTGTGTAGTACAGCGATTTGCCGTAAGATGGCGTTGGCGCTGGAGATTTTAAAATACCTAGATTACATTATACTTACCTATAAAATAATGCAACAAACATCATTTTTACTTAAACTTTAACAGACTGAAATGTTTTGTAAGCAGAAGTTCAAGAGCATTGGTTGTGTCTTATAAACAATAACAATGTTTTTAACACATGACATTGCTATATTATAATGGACAAATATAGGTAGCAATCATTATTATAAATATTTAAAACACTTCTTGAAGATATATCATTAATCTTTTTAACGCTATTAAATATTTTTTATAATAGGTATAGAACTACTAATTGTCTTGACTGTGATATTACTGAGTAAAATGGAACGCATGGGTTGTGTAAGACACAGCTTATCACAGCACATTCCAAAATATACTCTGTTTCGTTACGAAGTAGTTTTATATTTGCTTGAAAATGCTTGGCCTTCAAAGTTACAAAAAATGTTAGAAGTCGAATGCAGATATGAACGTAGAAGGTTATTTTATATTGTTATTTAGGTGTAAACTCTATCTGACGGCCTGTTTCCGTTCCAACTCTCAACATAAATGAACTCAACACTTTAGTCACGAAAAGTACTCAACTTGAAGGAGTGTAAACGGAGTTTTGAGTAGATTAAAGTTTGTTTGCAAATTAGTTGTGGTTCTAACTTAGTAAATCGTGCATGTCTGGTAGAGAAGTGAATTATTCAGTTTTCTTGTGTTATATGTTCTTAAACAAACATGTGAATTGACACGTTTCAAATTAAATAAAATATTGTTTTTAGTGTACTATTTCTAACTAGGTACCTACATAACAAATACAGTGTGGTATGACATAATAAAAGGCGGCAAATTCAACGGTAAGATTAGAATAGTTCTATTTTGTGGTGTGACTCACTCTGTAACAATGGTTATGGTTATTACAAGAGCTCTGTTTCTTAAGTACCTAGTTAACCACTATATCGTACAAAGACGGCGACGAGATATCATTTACATGGTCCAGTCGATCTTGTTGAGCCCTATAAAGAGTCCTATTAGATTTGTAGAGGTAAGATTTTATTTAATAAGTTTCTTATTTGACTCTGAATAACTTCATAAGTTCATAACACATACCTATGCTTGTCTTACTAATAAGTGTATTAATGGAATACATAATTTGTAAAAACTTTCAATTGTGCGCATTATTTAAGTTAGCTAATAGTTAAATATTGAAATCCCCTATAACACGTGTGTGCGGTTAAGTTTCCTTGAATCAGAATTGATATTCGCTTACATAACATACAAGCATTTAAATACAAGGATAGATTGCGGGGAAAGTAAGATGCCCTTTCTTATTTAGAAGATCTAATACATGAACTAACTTCTAAAAATATGAATTTTATTTCATTGAACTAATATTAAACAAATGAATATTAGCTCAATTGGTTCACTTCTCTTGTTACCTGATTGAATTAGAAATTCGCTTTTTTTCACATGTGTGTTTCGTGAGCTAAGTTTGCTTAGCTGAGTATACGTAGCTGCAGAGTCTTTTTTCTAGATTCAAACTGTAATGTAAACTACACTCAATCAGCAAAACTAAAAGCTGTTCCACTAACCTGTACTAAATACATGATAGATTGATCGTTTATCGTTTGTCCCTCTCTTGATAGATCGTTGGAAGTTCTGAGCTATAAAGTCGTTAAGCTAAAACCGAGGCCTTTATAACCGACCTAAAAACTTTGTCACCAGAATTGGCCTCTTGCTCATACGTACCTACTTACTTATTTTAATTACTATATTGCAAAATAAATAATATTATTAAGTTGGAGCTTTGCTAAGTTAGTTTTAGCTTTCTCACGTAGGTAGACGACGCAGATTTTCATAAATATTGCAGCTTACTGCTTAACTCACTAGCAATGCAGTTAATTAGGTATCTCCAAAATGAGGTTATCAATGGTCAAATTTGGCCACTTGCTCATACGAACGAACGAACGAATGGTGTAATCAGGAGCCAAGTGTCAAATTTTTCCTAATTTTATCCTTTATTTCATTTGTTCCTGATTTGATGTTTGTCACGTGATTCGACCGCTCATTAGATAGATAAAGGTCTTTATTCATTAGTTAATTTTGGAGAAGAACTGCATTCGAGAATCTGAATGTAAATAAATGAATATTTCTGCCGATAGAGCTAACTAACGATTGTAATGGTTGCAACTAGAAATTGGATTTTTTTAGTTAAAATAACATTATTTTAATTAGAAACAAACTATTTTTGTGTATAAAAAAAAATAGGAGCAAAAAAACATCACAGAATGTAGATTTTCTTGGATCATTTTTAAAATACATCATATTATTTTCTTTTTCATTCCATGATTTGGTCTGTCACTCTATTTCGGCTTGATGTCGACTTCTGGGACACAATCATTTTTAAATGTAAAATTTATTTTCATTTTATATTTCATTTTTCTATACAAATACCGTACAGCTAAGTATTTAAATGATGATGTACGAGTACACGTTGCGTAAACACTTAGTGTAACTTTGAAACTGTTATCATATCACATACTAGAGGGACTTTAGTATACTTAGATAAGATTAGGAACAGGGAGGGTCCTTAACAGTGTTGTAACCTCAATAAAAATAAAAAATTGGCACCGTCATATTCAAATCAGGTGGTTGATTTCCCGCCATTTTCAGTTGATGTAAAATGTATCCCATTTTGGAATGAACAAACATACCCCTTTCATCATGATACCTACTTTCACCACTTAAAATCAATGACTTACTTTTTTAACCCCTTCATAATTCTTATATCTGATAAGAGATCGAAATACTAATATAACTTGATTAATATCTTTAGTTACACTGTAGATTAGACTCTAATAGCGTAACGTATCACATTAGTTTTAGTGTAGTTATGTTTTAAACCTTATTACAAACAGAAACAAAACATCCAAGAAATTAAAGCCCTTTTAAAAATTCCACCTTCAATAATTTAATACCATAACGTTTTGTCGTTGGTAACACCACAGGGCGCAGCTGCTAATAGGTAAATCTAATAAACGTGCACTGTGGTTTACAGCAACAGCTAAACGACTTTTATAAAATGGAAAAGGAAAGCATGAATTCTGGTTTACTTCATATTGAAAAATTTTCACAGACGAGGGTACGCTAATACTCTATCCTAGTTAGACCTCTTTAAACTTCTTCTAGTTGACTACCAGAGATTTTTATAGCAAAGTCGAAAATGCTACTTAATGAGAACTGATAAATATTGATCTGTGTACATTTTCCTTTTATCACTTCTCCCCGTTTCGGTCTCCTTTCTCGACTAAGATGGTCTGCGTGAATTTCATTTTTTTTCTTAAATTTCCGATATAATTTTTTTTAACAAGTACCTATAATTTCAAATTTAATGTCTACAAAAAAATGTCTGTATCGAAATCTCACGTATATTCTAAAATTGTGTTACTCAAGAACCTACTTAAATACGAGTAAACATTGCATTTGATAGAGACATCGAGTGTCGTTGTGTTAGAGTATTAATCAAACTTGCACTGGTGCAATGTCACGTTATGGAAACCGTCAGAGTGCGTTAACTATTCATTACTATTTGTATGCACGTGAACTGGGCAAAATCATCCATAGGGTGCTCGTTAACCAAGATACTAAATCGGTACGCTTGGCTTATAATGTTACTAATGAACAGTGATTAGTTCTAGAATCAGTTTTATGAGCTTTACCTATCTTTTGGTTAACTTTCAATCCGAAGGTCGTGGGATCGAATCCGGCCGTGCATCAATGAACTTTTCGTGTTGAAAAAATTATATGCGCTTTAACACAAGCTTTGAACGGTGAAGGAAAACATCGTGAGGAAACCAGTTAGCTTTCTAGCAGCGTCGATGGGCTTGCAACCTGTCACGTATGGAAGGTTAACTTCTGCAAACTGTGGGTATCCAATGTACTAAACATGTATTTGGACATATTCTTTTTTAAACTTACGTGATCAGAACACATTTTATAAATTATATGACCGGGTATTTATCACGTTACCTTTTTATTATTTATCCCGACGTTTCGAGACGGATTGCACCGCCCGTGGTCGACTTTGTCTTCGCTTTGCTGCTGTGCTACCTCAGCCACTCCAGTCGACCCGCGACCACGGGCGGTGCAATCCGCATCGAAACGTCGGGATAAATAATAAAAAGGTAACGTGATAAATACCCGGTCATATAATTTATAAAATGTATTTGGACATACCTCTGACTACCCCATTAGACATCTTCAAAGGATCTAAAGGACTAGGTACAAAAAGATCTGAATGTGAAATGTCTACCGCTCTCTGGGATACAGTCGTGATCAATATCATACTTTCATTATTTTTTTTCATCTTTTGCAGGTACAGGATGACAGACAATACCAAAAAACGAAGTGGAAGTTTCAAGAAGTTTTTTCCAAATTTGTTCTTTAAATCTAAAGACAAAAGTAAAGACACTCATTTGAAAGTAGCGAGCAACTCTGTAAACAGTAACCAGTATCATGATCCACGGTCAACGATAAGATCAGATAAACAGAAAACAAGTGATAATGAAATAATATACGAAAATTTAACGACAAATCGGCACAACGATAATGAGAGTCTGAGTATAGATATATCTAGCACCCATTCATCAAGTAGTACGTTGGTTTCAGACAGTGTAAAAAATAGGTCGCAACAGAGTGGTGATGTGACGAGAGCTAAGCATAATAATTTTACAGCGAGGCCACAAGTTCCACCGAAACCGCAGAGCGAAATGAATTCTACCGTCCGAATCAGTGAAAGGGGTGACTCTACCCAATTACCAGATGTCTACTATCACTCCATGGAAAAATTGGTAGACAAAATAGCTCCTTTGGACGAGTATGAGATTTATAGAGCTTCTCAGGTCCAAGCGAATCCGACGTCAGTGGGTGCTGAAATTAAAAAAGTAAGCACTAAATTTTTAATCTCGCCAAAAAAAGAAGCCGAAGTCCGGACTATTCAACCTACTCGAGCCAGAAGTTTATCATTTGAACATGAAAAAAATCGACTCATGCCACAAACTACATATCGAATTTCTAGCAACTCCGCAGGCAAAAAATCTTACAACTATTCAGCTCCAACATCACCTATTCCAACTAATCACAAAACTCCAAATATGCCTAAAACCGTATCTCCTTACGAACTCGTTAGAAAAAATATGATTGAAGCGGAAGAAAAAAGTAACTCGCTTAGCAGAACTAATCTTCGTAACAAAGTTAACCCTCCAAGACAGGAAGTCAGTCAACAATTTTCAATGACTACGATTCAGATGGAAAATTCTAATCTGGGGAATGAAAAGACTAGACAAAAGGTGGAGGCTTTTTACTGGCAAAAATTAAAAGAAATGAAAGAAAAGGAAGACGAGTACTATTTAGTTCAGTCTATTAATTCTGCTCTTAAAGGTCCATCGCGTCATCACACTTACCATCAAAGTAGTATGGCTAATCGACTAACAGTAGAATCTCGTAGTTGCAGCTTACCAAGAAGTGGAGACTTGCAAAATATTATAAATCAACCGATTTACTCTTCTCCATTCGTACGTGGCGCTTCAGCAAGGCGAACCGACACCTACATTAAAAGTCGGACACAATTTACCGAGCCAGAAATAATTTATCGACACCCGGAAAAATTGAATATGAGTATGGCACAGCCGGCTCGAACTACAACACCTATATTTCAGCGTGGATCGTTGACGAGAGAAACTAGCGTTGCAGGACAACCGAAAAGAGTGAGTTTTGAGGAGAACCTTAAAATTGAAAGTGATTTTAGAAACGGAGCGAAAATTACGGATGGGTACGCGAGTCCTGCTAGTAAAAACAGTGATATGTGGAAAGGCCCACCGCGGCCACCGGTGAGGACAACTAGTGTCGGTGCTAAAAGTTTGAAACTTGTGAACAATAGGAAAATTATTAATTTAGCTGGCCCCGGCCACGCTGTGTACTCAGAGTCAGAAAGCGGCTCGGAAGCGGGGGAAATTCAACGGATATTGCAGAACAGAGGTAAGCAATTTATTGTTAAGCCCATTCAGTAAATATATCGGGAAATTTATTATCTGCTATTTTATTATTCATTTGTTCTACTACTTATGTGTGTTTTGCTGTTGTGCCTACATATTATACCGTATACCAATATACCACGAAATAACCTTTATTTTATTAACCCGGCCTTTCGACAGGATTGCACCAGTCGTGGTTTTTTTTAAATAAAGGTAATTTTAAGGTAAATACCCGTTTTCATGTGTACCTATGTATATTATATTTTAATTGAATATCTACTATCTACTTTCCTGATAAAATACAAGGAACATGACATAAAGTTCTTAACCAATTCTTGTTTCTAGTAAATTAGGTACATTGTAAGATAGATTTTCTGGATGCGATAAACGGTGACCTTTTACGTCAACTCACACGAGATGATGTAGGTATATCGTCAACCCATTTTCTCTAATCTGGTGGAGGTATAAGTATCTTGAAATATATAAACATCAAATAAATTAGTTCAGTTTGTACATCAATTATGACTTTTCTTGTGTGACAGAATCCTCGGTCATGATTGTCAGACTCAAATATAGCCATATTTTGATTGGGAATTTATTGTTAAGCTATTGCATAGCTTCTGTCGCGGCCCTTTGCGTGGAGACCGAATCTAGAAATTCCGTAACGAAATCACCTGACCGCTGTCACTTTAGTTCAGCAACTCGCCTCTAGGTAGAATGCAATAGCTTTACCGCGGCAGTCCCCGAGTGCCACACGTCTTTTTTATTATATTATAGCAAAAGTTTTTACATGCATGTTTAATTTAAAACTGCTCAATTTGCCATTCATCATTTGCCAGCATTTTACCATTCTACTCACAAACTTTATAACTGAAAAGTGATGTAACTTGTTGTTCGTTTCTAATTGGACTTCATTAAAAGTGTAAATATAGGCCTGCTCCACTGTAGATACAGTATAATAATGACTGTTAATGGAAGAAGTGTGTACCTATGTAACGTACGTACCATTGGCACGTTTAATTTTATAAATAGGTAGATACATAAATATAGATGAGATGCACAAGCCGCCCCTGAATCTACATTTTAAATACTCCACCATCACACATCAAAAGTCTGTTAGTTGTAGAATAAAATATATTAATTCAGTTGATTATATACATACAAGGTGGGGCAAATTTTTGCCTCTAAGTATCTTTCTTTTGTAGTTAGAAGGTTAGGATCGTTCTTAGGATCCTTTTGTTTTATTACGAAGAAAATATATTGCTTTTTTGTTTGAAGTATGGTTTGATAAAAAATACATTTGTCAAAAAAAAAAAAAAAAGGGGGATGGTGAAAAAAGGTGCTAACATTTGCACGGTCCGAATACCCATGCTAAAATGTACCTCCATACATAATTATCGTCCCACCCATCTTTTCCCGTCTGTCGTCCGTTGCATCTCTGTTTTCGATCACCTACTGAGTAATAAAGTTCGGCCAACAGTCTGGATGCATTCGAGCCTGCCCAGGAACATGACCTGACCAATCTCATTGTAAACTCGCTGTCATAAGATATCTATTTTATTTATTTAACGTCTTGGGAAAGGTTGTCTGGGAGGCATCTGGTATGTTCGAATGGTTCGATTATATCGACGTCATGTCGTTATGTTCAATCATGTAGGTATAGTCTGTCTATAAAGTCGTGGCAATAAATGAGGGCGCTGCTAAAATGTATATAGCAACCCTATAGTGTGACTACTGATTTTGATACTTGCAGTTCGTTCCATGTAAAAGTTCCTACCAGCTTTTTGGCGGGAATTTGAGAAGGCATGTTTTATTTTTTAAATCTTGTGCTTAACTGTGTAATAATGTTGAATTAAAAGGTTAAACTGTTGAGTGTTCAGTTCATACATACATAGGTGAAGGCAAATGAAACAAAATTGGATTTCATTGTCATTTTTATAAGAATTTTATTTTTTGCCGTAGTGCACAAATATTAAAATTGTCCATTGCTTTCTTGGCCGACCCTACTGTTTCACAGGAGTTTCAAACTTCCCATCATTTTTGAATTCGCCTAACCGTAGGTACTTTCTGATTTACCTGAAAATTAAAAAAAAAATATTACTGAAAGTAATCAAAAGCATTTTAAACATAAAGCAATTAGTTAAAATTTTAAATACTTAGGTAGGCAGAAAACGTAGCCAGACCGTGTGCCATTTTAATGTATCAAGATTAGATGGTCTCACTATTACATGACTAACTGTGATGTTCAATCTGACGTAAAAATGTGCAATGTAAACAATGCCTTTTTTGGTCTCTAAATCGTAATTTAGGTCAATTTGTTACTTCAGGCAGATTAGAAACAAACAATAAAACGATTACATACCCGTTATAGATGCTGTTCGCCCATATATATCATCCAAATCCCACAAAATATGTCCAACTTGGTATTCCGCTAAACATTGCTGGAAAACTTTAAAAATCACTTTCCGCGTGTCACTCTCATTTACTTTACTTATTTGTAATACTTTTGTGCGTAGTTCGGTTTCATTTCATTGCAGTTTAACTAAGAAAACAACAAAAAATAGAGGAAAATATGTTCTTGAACTCACTCGATGACAGCTGACGACAGCTGTTATACCTTTGTTTGGTGCTGCCAGATACACGAATAATTTTAGTTCCTCAAACATTCATGTCACGACTATATAGACAGACTATATATATATGTCGCTTTCTATCAGATTATGAGTCCCAACACAGGCGGCGCCGGCATACAAGACAGTTTATGCCAAAACAGATTCATCTCAATTTAATTTAAGTAAATCGAAATTGAAGCTGCTAGCGATCCATAACGGACATAGAAGCAAGATACCAAAATTTTAAGTTTGAATTATAATTCGTTGTCTACGATATATGAATAGATAGTCAAGTTACTGTGATGGGAGATGGAAGCGTATCCAAGACATTGACCTGGCATAGCCATTGAGTCAAGACGTGCCACACACACCTCAAATTACGAGTCGCTTCGTCCCCGTTGCCCACTACCCGGGACTTCAAAACTAAGTAATACGGTAATACTAGGTATAGTAGTAATGCTATCAAGGTTTATAAATTTACTTGTTATGATTCTTATTTGAATAGCCAGTCTTCACGGATATCCCTAGTTAGATAGGAAAGCGCAAGGATGTCGACTCTGATAGTCGGTCGGTAGTAACGCTCTCGAAAGTGCGTCGTAATCGTAATCTTCGCAAATAACTTCACTGGGTTTTTGTATAGATCCCACTCAACTGTGCAACCACTGATATATCGTTTCAAGTTTTTGACTGCCTGATATCATTTGGGTTAAAGGCACTGAAGTACCTTTTATTTCAAGCATTGCTACCTACATACAAAAACAAAAGCTTGGTATCGTATGAGAGAGGAACAATTAGGCGGAGTGGTTTTTTTTTAATATAAGACAATATTGTATTACCTACCTTAGATTTTTTTTATGAGACGTTGCTGTAATTCATTCAGTAATGTACGCAAAATGGCAGATCAGATTAGGCCAGTGATTTTAGCAATTCACCTCGGAATCCGAGATACCCAGCTGGAAAGTCAGTAAATAGTTGCTTAATGACACCCTACAAGTTGTCTCAAAACCTACATATGGTAGCGTGTGCGCAACTATTAAATTTCAAGGTCAAAAAGTCACAAAAATCGGTTTTTGGTAGATATCTCATTTCCTATTGGTTTTTTGATATTTGTATGTTTTGCAATATTGTAGAATACACAATTCTCTACAAATTTTGTATAACAATTTTTTTTATACGGTGAACCGTTTTCGAGACAGAGGGCGGAGAGCGCGCGGTCGGTCGCAGCATCACTTGGTGCCTCCCCGGTCGAAAATACGCCATATAGGTATAGGTATAGGCTATAATCTAGTTGATGAACTATCGATAAATCAATGATTATAAATATTTGTCAATTTTTATTAACTACTAGCTACGCCCCGCGGTTTCACACGCGTAAGTCCCGTTTCCGCGGGAATATCGGGATAAAAAGTATCTTATGTGTTAATACAAGGTATTACCTATATACATACCAAATTTCAACCAATTCGGTCCAGCCGTTTTTGCGTGAAAGATTAACATACATACATCCATTCTTACAAACTTTTACATTTACAATAATTAGTAGCAAGAAGCATTGTAGGAAGTATGATAGGATTATACTATAGCACTCTCCGCCCGCGGCCTCTCGACCGGAGGCACCGGTTGACCTGAAATGATGCTGTTTGTGCCGCGCGCTCTCCGCCCTCTATCTCGAAAACGGTTCACCGTATAAAAAAAATTGTTATACAAAATTTGTAGAGAATTGTGTATTCTACAATATTGCAAAACATACAAATATCAAAAAACCAATAGGAAATGAGATATCTACCAAAAACCGATTTTTGTGACTTTTTGACCTTGAAATTTAATAGTTGCGCACACGCTACCATATGTAGGTTTTGAGACAACTTGTAGGGTGTCATTAAGCAACTATTTACTGACTTTCCAGCTGGGTATCTCGCATTCCGAGATTCTCACCTAATTTAAGCTAAGATGACTGGCCTAGATACAGATCTTACTACACTATCGAAAGGTTTCGTACATGACATGATCCATAGAGCCATTATAACAATTTTGTGAAAGTAGTTGGTTTCATTCCAGATATTTGGCATTTATTTCAATGAAGGGACGGAAGGAGGTTCTTGGACATCATATTCTTTCAATTTTAAAAGAACTAAGTTTCATGACAATGGAATCAGTTCTTAGAAATATATTTTCAGGCCTTTCGTTTCGTAGTATTCACCTACGCAGCTACGCTGTTGCGAAGACGGGTGCTTACAAAGGTAGTACTTATAGTAACAGTCTCTTGCCAAGTAAGATGTACCTAGGTCTAAATAAGGATAATGGCACAATTTGATAGTAACATAATATTAAAGCTTTTAGATGTGTACACATATTAGTGCTGGCGACTGTTCCTACTCTATGATTCTACCCGTACAATTTCATAAAAGTTCTATTTTTAGTATGCAGAATGAAATTAAATTGAAGTATTTTAGTTGTTTTGTGGAAACACGGCTAGCCCACTCCGCTGTTCAGGCAGAAACATTCTAGAGTGGACGAGGGCGGCCTGTTTTGTTGTTTTATAAGGTTGTGTTTCGCGCGTCGGTTTACGCGCTTGGTCAAAGTTATAAATATTACAAATATAAATAAAATAGAGAAAACACATTTTATTTTGTCCCTACTATCTGAACTAATATTAACTACATTAAAAAGAGGTAATATTAGTTTGTTTGTTTGTTTGACATGCGTCTTTTATAATTATATTATTTATTTATTTTATAATTTTTATACTAGATAGGCGGGACGTGCTTCGAAGCACGTCCACGACAAATGTTTGTATGTTCTGCAGATATTTGTTTCGTGTCTGGGTGTTTTTCTATCTATAACATTAAAAAGATGTTTCTAAGTATATACAGTCAACTGGTTACCATAACACAAGCATATTTTTTTAAACAAGAAGTTACATGTTTGTTATTAAATTGCTTAGCTTGGGACTAGATGATGCTGTGTGAAATGTCCAAGGATATTTATCTAGACTATCTATATGTATACTTCTATACTAATATTATAAAGAGGTAAAATTTGTTTGTTTGTTTGTTTGACAGAGGTAATCTCCGAAACTACTCAACCGATTTTAAAAATTCTTTCACGGGTGTGTAGAATGGACTGTCCGGGTGGTTATAGGCTATGTTTTATACAGGTAGTTTAATTAGTACACCCGTGCAAAGCCGGGACGTGCTGCTAGTATATTGATAAAATCAATTCATAAAAATTGTTTTGTATTAAATATACATGAAAGAGAGCTAGCTGTTAAAAAGCATAATATCCAGCCAACTAGACCAGCCATGGTAGGTATGTTTTACGTTTATTGAGTTGTCCGCAGTCCGGTAGCGAGGCAAGTGCAAGGTTAAGCTTTTGAATACAAGTTCAGTTCAATTCTGTGAAACCATTTGTGAATATCAAGGACAAACTGTTTTCCAGTCATTATTGTGTCGTGGAAAATAGTAAACTTTAATTTAAATTAAGCGCATAATATCTCCTACTATATGTTTAACCCCTAACAAAATAGAGGGGTGTTATATATAAGTTTGAAGTGTGTATAATGGTGCTCCCACACTGCTGTTACAAAATGTTTATAAACATTTTTGAACACTAAAACATTTACTAACAAATGTTGTCAATTGTTACATTTTGTTAGGAACTGTTAAATGTTATAAGTGCTCCTACACTGATAAACCCCCCCCCCCTGTCCCGCCGTCACCTGTATAAAATGTTTACAAACAAAATTTTGTTCAAAAATGTTAATTAACATTTACTAACATGAAAACATTTTTTAACTTTTGTGATTAAATGTTAGCTAACAAATGTTTACTAACGTTACTTAACATTATATAACAGCAGTGTGGGAGCACCATAAGTGTACTTGTATGTCTATCTATACCGTGTGTCTAAGGCAAAGTTACCTTTCCTGAACGCATGAACCAATTTCGATTTTTTTGTTCCAAAGGTGTCTTCATCATGAAATGATCTTTGATCTTATTTAATCTTTTAAGACCTATTCAGTTTTTAAAAGACCGTCAGTCAGCTCTTTTCATTATTAATTATATTATTCTTTAGTCTTTATCCCTTTCATCATAATTACCTATGTAAAAAACCGTGTTGGCCAAGTGGATGAATACCTCGACTTTCATTCCGAAGGTCCATGGGATTGAATCCGGCCGTGCATCAATGAACGTATGGTTCTAACTGTATCTACTCTCCAAAAAGTGGGTTTGTACCAAATATGTCATGTATTTGGACATACCTCTGACTACCCCATTAGACATCTTTAAAGGATCTAAAGAATTAAATAAAAATCTGAAGAAAATGTCTACCGCTCCTGGGATACAGTCATGATAATATATATGTATATATTTTTTAATCTTTACTTACTCGTATAACAACCCCTAATTTATTTAAGTACTTCTAAGATAAAATGAACACAAGGTATTATTAACATAACTAAGTATATATATTATCTCCTGTTAGAGTATTAAATACTTAATCATTTCCAAATAAAATCTCACTTCGCAAGAAATATACAAAAGTTTTGGAAACGCTTTTCATTAAAAATTACACGTACCTTTCAGCAGAAGTGTAAATAAAATTGATAAATCAGAGTTCCTTGCTAGTATAATACTATCCAGTTCCCGTCTCGTGACCGCCGAGCGAGGTCGCGGTTGGCGTACGCGAAGTGAGGCCCCGTAAATAAACTTAAACGGTCGATTAAGAAGGAGTGCTATTATAGCATTTAAAAAAAAAACCGTGCGTTATATTTTTGATACTAATTAAGAAGCCGGTAGTAATACCTAATTGTAAGTATGTCTTGCTAAATGATAACAAAGATAAACAGAAAATATCCCATTTAGTGAAATAATACATACAATATAATAATTAATTAATAGCTAACTAATGTACTTAATTATAATTATTTAATACATAATATTTTTGATAAGCCTACGTCGTACTTACTGAGTTTAAGGCGGGTAGAAAAATAAGAAATGCGTTGAAGCGCTATCTTAAATATTAGATGTCTTCATAAACGTAACAATTAAGTAATAATTATGTAGTTAAGTAGTACCTTTCAATTTACCATTATAATGTATTTGCACATAAGTACCTCTGAATACACTCTTAAATATTTTCAAACGATCTAAAATAATATTTCTACCGCTCAGTTGACAACTGTATTGGGGATGAAATTGTAATCATATTCCATTTTTTCAGTTGAATTCAAATTTTTTAAGAGTTTGTTGTAATTTTTAGCATTTATTGTGATAATGAATAAATTTAACTGCAATTAATTTGAATACTTACCTACAATTACGATATTAAAGGTAATTTATATAGATAAAATGGTTATTTATTATGGTTTATAGTATTAACATCAAAACGAAATATGGAGAGGTTGGTTCTTTTCTACAGGTTAAACAAATTTATGTTACAACGGTTTTTCTTGTAAAAGTGTTTTGTATGCTTGAGGGTACTTCAACTTATTTGGCAGGATGCTGAGTTTTTCAAAGATCTCTTGCTTTCTGCCAAGTTTAGTATTTTCGGAAAGAAGCATGTGGCGACGACCAAGCGCAAGGTCGACGTCCGATCGATCGTAAGCTAGCTTAGCTACGTTGTGCGCTTGTGCCGTCGCAGTCACCGCGCCCACTGCGCGACTCTATCTATCTAACATTTCGCATTTAAACAAAACGATTTTCAAGGCAGTTGCAGAGGGGCACGAGGGGACGAAGGCGATTTCGTAAATTCCCCGTCAACTTTGCCTGACCGCGCGCGCCCGTTTTTCAGGAACATCGCTTAGTAGGTATGCGATCAATTTGACAGCAGTACCTCTAAACTAGTGGCATCATAGTAATTCTTCAACATTTTGCTGACTTTTCACAACCTTAATAAAGATTCCACGAAACCAAAACTTTTGAAACTTCAGGGTGTGGTGTCGTAGTAGGTTGGTTTTGAGACCATCAAAGATATTATGTCTAGGCAACGCCCTTTGTATCTCGCCGGCTGCATCCGTAAACATAAATACACAACTATTATTTATTACCGGCGGCGGCGGCGCGTGGAGCTTAGCCGGTCAAAACACGTCTCTATCTTGTTGATATAAGGTCGATACTATTTACGTCTCGCATTGCTCAGCAAATACTCGTAGTTATATTTTTTAACTCTATGCTAATGGATTTAGGGCACCTTTTGCAAACAGAAGAATTATTTGTTTACATTCATCAATGATTAAAATGCCATTGTTAAATCTAGCATTCCCTTCCCTATTTGTTTGACTTGGCCGATTTTCGACAGCAATTGGCCGTTTTCTTCTAGAGTTTCATGTCTTTGATTCTTGTTGATAATTATAAGTATCATGCGTGTTTTTCTAGCTAATGGCTTATCAGGCTTACAGTTCTAAAATCTGAACACTTTCTGACATTGGTTTTTTAGGCAAAGTGAGGAAAAAACAGACTTCAACCAGTGTTCGGGTATTTCACCAGAGTCATAAATGAAGTTGAACATGTTGGTTAGAGCATCAACGTTATCATGTTCCATTTATTTAAGGCAAGTACCTACTAGGGCATGTAAACCGATTAATCGGTTAACCGAAAAACCGATTAACCGACCGATTTTACGTCGGTTTTTAACCGGTTTTTTTTCTTCAAAATAACCGGGTTTTCGGTTTTTTTACTATGTAATAATAAATGACAAATTTATTCAATCCATTCGTTGTAGACCTAAAAACGATAAAAAATAATGATTAAATTATAATAAATAATGCACCTAATTACTTATGATCCATAATAATGAGTTAAATTATAAAAATACATACATACTCAAAACACATATCTTTCGACCACATAAAATGTCGCCGTGCAAAATAAGCTAGGAGCAAGATAGAGGTGTTTAGGTATGTTTACCGCGGCGTGTAAAAGTAAAGTGAGATAGCATGTGAGTGCCGAGCACCAAATATTGGCACCGGCTTCTAAGTGGTCAAAATTATTCTGGAATGTACTATACAATTATAGTTTCGCAATTGTTTATGGAGACCGTTCAGTTGAATAACTTAATTAGTTAAGGTTTCTGCAAAAGTTTAGTGTCCAGATAATACTGAAGAGAGCTGTTAACACAGGTGCAGTGCAAATCAAATACGAAAAATACAAAAAATGTGCTGATCACAAAATACTTAAGGCAGCAGTACCTACTTCGAGCTTATGGAGTCATTTGCGCACACAACATTAAATCGATTGAAAAGTTACACCAGCAGTGGCTACATCGGATCCAACACCATGTTACTTATTATAATTAAGTCAAAGTAAGATATAATGTATAGTCGCGGAATTAAAATGTTTACCACGTTTAAATTATGTACAATTTAAAATATTTATTTATTTAACGATGATAGACGAGCAGCTACTGCTGGTATGTCTATCACACAGTGTTGGAATAGTGGTTTTGGTTTCATCATTTACCTGCCCTTATCCCACACTAGGTGGGGTCGGTCCAACATGTCTTCTTCTTCCATTCATCTCTATCACTCGTCAACTCCGAATTCACTCCTCTCACATTCATGTCCTGTTTCACACAATCCATCCACTTCTTCCTCGGTCTTCCTCTACTTGTATATCCATCCACACTCATACTCATAACTTTCTTAGTTATATGACTTTCATCCCTCCTCATTACATGACCATACCATGCTAATCTGGCACTACTCACCTTTTCAGTCACAGGTGCCACTTTCAAACTTCCCCTTACATACTCATTCCTTATTTTATCCATTCGCGTTACTCCACACATCCATCATTTCAGTAGCATGCACTTTCCTTTCATCCGTCTTCTTTGCCCAACACTCCGATCCATACAACGCGACAGGTCTTATTATAGTCTTGTATATTGTATAATAGTCGTTTTGGTTTATTTATCGTAAATCTTTTTAAGCACTGATTTGTTAGATCATAGCCAGTTGTTGAGCCTGTTTTTGAACCCATTAATAGAAGGAGCTGTCACAACGTTATCTGGTAGTGCATTCACATTGTGGACTGCGTGTGACTGTTGCTGAAGAAGTGATATGCAGCAAGTTGGTGGGTGGAGTCACGGATCAGCTTAAGTTGATTGTCGTTGGTTGTCTTTTTTGTTCTTTTTTTATTTAGACGTTACAAGTTGATTTAATTGGTGCTTATTTGTTAAAATAAAACTTTTTTTTTGAATAATGTATGGTTTTATGTAGAAATGGAAAAAAACCGAAAACCCGGTTTTAACCGGTTATTCAAAAAAATTAACCGAAAAACCGGTTTTTTAAAACAACTCGGTTTTTACACGCCCTAGTACCTACCCTTGTTCTTTCTGATACAAATACAATGATTCTAGAATCGCCGCCAATACAAGTATAATCTGCTACAAGAAATGATTTGAAATTTGCGGGAATTTCAACCTCATGTAATGTCTTGTAAACCAATTTCTTTAATTTTAACTGTTTTTTTCTTACGCTGTACAAAGCACATTTCATGTTGTCGAATGACGACACGTTTGTAACAAGGGGGTCTAATAGGGGGTCAAAGTGTTTTTTGTAAATTTAAGGCATTGGCTCGTCCGAACTCGCAGCTTCTTTTTTCGCTTCTATAACTTTTAGTGCCACCCTATTTTTTTCCATATCTGGTAAACACTCGGATTTGTGAACCTTGCTCTTAAACACTGTATCATCCTAAAATAATAAAATTTGGTCAATATAATGCGAACCCGAAGTAAATTCTAGTTAAGTTTAACGGCAGAGACGTAACGTTTTGTTTACTTGAATTATAAAAAGTAATCAATAAGAGGCGATGAACGAAAGCGCGGGCAAAAGTTATGCGAGCGAAGCGAGCCCACTCGTAAAATCTGGTGACCTAAGACCCTAACTTCCATATGAGTAGGTTAGGTTAGGTTGATATATAAATGTTTAGCATGTGCACATCAAGTTTCTAATACGATTTTTCTAACACGATTTTGAGAAATATTCTCCCATTCCTCTGTGAGAGCAATTTTAAGCCCATGAAGCGTGATTGGGGGAAGGTTTCGTTGCTCTCACATCTCCCTAGCTTGTCCCAAGCATGCTCGATCGGGTTGAAATTCGGTCTGCGTGCTGGCCACTCCATACGAGTAATACTCATCTTTTGGAAGTAGTCATTGACAATCCGACCAGAATGAGGCCGACCTTATTTGACTTTGAGGAGATAGGCTATATTCTCAAAGTAAGTTGACAATGCCCGAGCATTGTCTTGCATAAAATAGCATTCTTACTCAAATGGACCATGAACTGCCCGATGTGTTCATTAAGGATTTCTTCCACATATCTTACGCTAGTTAAAGATCCGTTTTCGATGAACACCACTTCTGTGCGACTCTCTGATAAAATTATATACCCACCACCGCGGCACCGGAGGCAACTTATTTTTCGGTGCATGCTTGTTTGAATCTTTAATATATATACCTACTGCTATACACTCTGTGTCTTTTATCGTGCTTGTAGAGCATACATTTTTATTCGTCGAAGAACATAAACTTTGAGTAGATATCAAACAAATTTACGAGAAATAAGCCCTAACTAAGTAATAAACAACACATTATCACACTCCAAACACTATCAAACTGATATTGTTAGATACTTTCACGGCAAAAATAATTTCTTTTTTGTAAATAAAATGCTTCCTTTCCTTCCTGGCATGCTGGCATTACACATGTTTATATTTTAAGCACAATGTGATTTTAGTCCTTTTTCTGTTAAGGTTTTATGCAGATTAGATCACTTTACATTTTAGATATTTTATTTTCTAGGCCTTTTGGAAATTAGGCTTTCTGATCAGGAAGCAATAATAGTAGATAGTTATACAAGTTGAGAAAAGCACATTCCCACAAGGTTAGATGATTTACCGTGCGAGCGTCAGCAACTCAGAGCAATCAGTTCTGTCTCCTCTATGGTCAGCAAGTTCGGCAATAGTTCGAATGCATTGAAGTGCTTTTCTTCCGAGGTAAGCACTCTGCTTTACGAACATGAGCGTAGCTATAGCTTTCCAATGGTTAATTTTACTAACGCCCGTGATTAAGCTAATGAAAATTTTAAATGAAATATGTTAGACATGTCGAATCTTGTTTATTAAATGATTTACTATCTACTTTACGAATACAGTATGAAATTTAGCCTTTTGCGCCTTGTGGCAAGCTTAGTTATTTATTATTTCATCGGAGTCCAGCTTGATTGCTATATCACGATGGGCGCTCATAAGTGCAAGCCCAGTGAGTCGATCCTCTCCTATGCTATTTCATAAAAAGCTTTTTAACCTTCTTAATGTCGAAAAACTTTTGTCTGTGGTTGCTGTAGACGCTAAGAGTGTGGCCCAAATAGCGAGCAGCTTTTTTATTGTAGGGAAGAACTGATTCTCGCACTGGTCCAGAGTTTCTAGTGCGGTGGATGGTTTCTCCGCAACAGATATCCAGTGATTCAGCCACATCTCGTACTCACTCAAAAGAAAAGTACCTATTGACTTCAGTTTCTTCTAAGAACAATAACGCTATTTTTTAAGGCTTTCTTTTACTCTAGAGTCATTATTATTATTCATCTTATCAGGCAGAAGCATTTGAATACCTTCAATTGTTTCTTCATGTGGTTAAAAGCGTGCATCGAGTTCTGTGATGACATAGTCAACGAATGGAAAAAATACATTTCGCCGGAAGTATATTTTGGCAGTTTCTTCTGGAATATTATTGCTCTGAGTTAGCCTTCCAGTCGTTCTTGGAAAATTATCACGCTTGAACTCATTTCCTTTGCTTGAATAGGATTACAAAATCGTTATAATTCCGAACGTTTTGTAAAGTCGTTTTTATTGTTTTTACATAACTTGCAAATGTTGGTCAAATCGACATTAACCTTCTGCATCGCTTTGTTAAGGTTGGCTGTATAGGAAAATACTTTTCTCAGTATCCTTGGTGATACATGAGACACTGACTGTTTCCCATGGCTGTCCCCACTTGGTATGCTTGAGTGGCGACATCTCTGTTGGCAGAATCTTGAAAGCGTTAGGTACGCGTACCACGGGAAGCATTTCTGCAAATCTTTCAACAGCTACATGTTTTTCCGTCCATCGCGTCTCACAAAGAGAGACAAAACTTGAATGTTTTCTTCCGCAATTTTATTTAAAAGACCATTCCGAAGTGGAGATTGACGAAAAAATTAACTATTTTTTATGGTTCCGATACAGTTTATTGTCATAAGTATCTCACATGAATGCGCTAGAACTAAATTCAGAACGTGAGCCACACAGTGTACGAATTGCGCTTTTGGCTATTGCTCTGCTATTATTGTTCTCACGCCTGGAAAGCGGCCACTCATCACTACAGCGCCATTAAAACCTTGCCCAGTCAATTTATTAATATCCAAATTATAGGATAAAAGATGCATTATAATAGTAGCTAACGCTTGAGCTGAAACATTTTCTACGTAGATAAATTCGACAAATCCTCTCTAGTAACAGAATTTCCAGATGAGTAGTCTATGTATCGTAAACATAACGCTAATTGTTCTCGTCGTGATTGTCCTGAGTTTCATCGGCCAATAGTAAAAAAACCTGCATCTCTAACCCTAGTAACCCTTCTAACATAATTTAACATAAATGCTAGAATGCACTAATTTATGCTAGAATAACTAAAGAAAAGTCATAAGTGAAGGTGCCATTTTAATTAATTGACAGTTATTAACTTTCCAGCCCTAGGGCAGTAAGTAACTTTGTGACCCCAGGGGCGGAAAGTGGTACTTACTGTTAACTTTATGATCAGGCAACTTCATGCGTACTTACCGGGTTATGAGTACCTAGGTATACCTAGGCTACCTAGGTATAATGAAAAGGAATTTATTAAATGAAATAATATTACGTACCCATCAACATTACCCCTCTAGATGTCCTGCTCAACTTCATCCGTGTAGTTTCCTAACATGACCTTATTTTCTATTTTCAATCTCGATGTTGTGAATGCGGTCAATAAGCTTTGATGCAATATTTCGCACCAGGAACTTTTGTTTCAAAATATCTTATCAATTTAAATCGTAAAATAATTAAAAAACCATTCTTATACATTTTCTATGATCTTAAGGACCCAAAATTCTGGGTTCCTCTTGAGTGTCCTCATCTGCGCGTCACGATTGAGATTTTTGGAAATTGTCCGTAAGCATCTTCTACTAATATCGTGTGCAAAGGTTAATTTTGCACACGCTATATATCTCTGTCTGTAGTGAATGATTTAACTTGGATTGACCTGAACGCATCTCTAACCCGGTTGTATAGTAGGTTGGGATCTGTGGTCCTGGCTTCCTGGATCAATTTGAGCCATTTTACCAATGTTTGGTGAAAATGCTAAACTCATGAAATTAATGCATTTTATAAATTGTTAGCAGAAATGCTCGAAACCGCCTTTTTAGCCCCCCTGGTGACGGAGAAATAAGGCTTAGTCCAACACACCATGAATTTCCATACTTCATTTCTTGAAGCGAGCTAATAGGAAAAAAATAAACGCACGTGATTGGTCGTCGATAATAATTGTCTGGTCTCGGATTGGCTAGATTTGACAATTGACAATTGATCTGACTATCTAGCCAATCACGAGTTAGACAAATATTATTGACAACCAATCACGTGAGTTAATTTTTTCTTCCTATTAGCTCGCTTCAAGAAATGAAGTATTGGTATAGCTCCCGACACTTGGTCCCATCATAGACAATGCACACCGAGGCCATCGTAGACGATGGAAGATGGAAGGCGGCTTTGGGAGGCCAAAACACAGAAAACCGAGTCGCAGATACAAAGTGGGCAGGAGTTCTGGCAAAAACTCGGACCTTTCAAAAACATCTGGCAGGCTAATCCCAGTTAACACATACGCTATTTTTTATCCTGATATTCCCGCGGGAACGGGACTTACGTTACGCGGGTGAAACCGCGGGGCGCAGCTAGTGTACAATATTTATAAAGTGTATTAGCAATTTAGCATAGAGGAGACAGACTGAGTGTATTAGCATCCAAAGACCTTGAAAATAAGGCAATAATAGGTAATGATGATAGATATCATTTTGTGCCCCGGGGAAGGCGCTTTGTAGTACCACTGGAGCAATATTTTTTTTGTTTTGGCTTCGCACTCTTTGTGTATTTGCCATTGTTCAAGATAAGTAATTATTTACAACAGGTATAAAAATTAGGGAAACAAAATTATTTACAAAATAAATCGCGAAATAATAAGAGGATAGGATCAGGTTCTGCATTCAGTTTAGTGCATTAGCCCGCCATCTATCGCAAATTTACTGAGCTACATGCGGAATGCAGTAAAGCAAATTCCTAACCGGGGTTGGGGAAGGAAGGTTCAGGAACCTTCGTTGCAAGTTAGAACCTTTAGTTGCAGCGCCACCTAGAAACGGCAGAATCAACAACATGCATTTACAAATTAGTTCCAAGGTAACCCGTTGAATATGCAACGGTGTTGAGTGCTAGGTTAGCTGGGACAGCTAGGTACTCAGCATCCAACATGACCTAGATAACTAGTTCCTTTACTCGACGCTAGATGTTATTAACAGTCTTTCCAATGTTCATTGCTTCATATTATAATTCCAGTACCAGTGGACTCGAGGCCGTGTTGGCCCAGTGAGTTATCGTCTCGACATCCAAGGGGTCGTGGGTTCTAAGATTAATACTTAAATGGTTTTCACGTTTTGAATAATTTGTATGCTCTTTGAAACGAAGAATAGCTTTTACGTTAGTTAAAGACCAGGGTAGCCTTTAAAATAATGGGTGTTGTAAAGGTGTGAATTTCCACAATATAAATAGCCCGGGTACCTATTAGTACAATTTAAACTTTCGCGATCTTTATACATAGTTTTTATGAAATTACGGGACTTTATCACGTATTTACCTTATTATTTGAAATGATCGATGGAACACTTCCCTGAACAAGCTCGACGCACTCCACAAACCTGCTTATAGTCAGAAGACTGATTGCAGATGAAACTAGAACAAAAAAAAAAAAAAAAAACCTTTTTATTTTATATTTCCCGACGTCCTATTATTCCAGGTACCTATTATTATAAAATTCGGAAGGTTAGGGAAAATGAAAAAATTAAAATTATCAGCTTTTGTTTACAGACTGGGATTGACTCTTTGTCATATTCCAAATTCGAATCGTTTATTTTATGACAAAATAGTAGGTACCTAATGTCTGTTTCAACATCTTGCACGAATTGTGTATTTTTTTTGCATGCGTTAATTTGTCGATCCCGTCTATTTTTCTTTGGTATTACATCAAAATAGGATTTCATAATTTTGTGATCTTGGTAATCCGCTTCCCTCTTCAGTTGAAAAACAGATTTAAAAAAGGGACACTTTTTTTTAAATCGTGCATTTATTCGACAATGCTATCCCTCGACGGGATTCGTCGTACGGTGCTTAAAAGCACAGTTTAAAATTTCATCTCTAACTAATGGAATCCATTGTTTATTAAAATAATTTTTAAATTTTCGGATATCTTCTGTGTCATCATTCAGTCTCGCGAATAATGGAATTCCATGCGTCTTCTTAATCTTGAGGGGCAAGTAAGAAACCATTCTCACCATTTTTCTACTGTCTGATGTCAGCTTTAAGTTGAATTTCTTAACAGTATGCCAAATGGCTTTATTATAGTGGTACAAGCAGCCGGATATCTTACAGTTGGGGAATACTCTCTTGACAGCGTTCATGACTGCAGTTTCGAAATCACATTTAAAAGTCGGCATTTCTACATTTCTGATCCTTGTAGGATCTTGGCCTAGGAGAAACCTACTGAAATAAAATTACTCGTTCTTTCTCTTATCATGGTCATTTGCAGTACGGACTTATTATTTATTATACTACAGAACATGTCATTGTGTTTTTTATGAAACCTGATGCATAAAACCCAATTTATAAAATACATCCATATACCTAAATACTTATCTACATAAAAAATATAAAAATGCTTGTGATTTTGTGCTGTGAATTTATAGTGTAATAACAACAGTGTATTATGAAAAAATGCATAACCTGTGATTAACATGAGAAATCTGTTATCGTGTATGAGCAGTAGTGAGTGAGTGAAGTGAACATGTTGAGTCGTTGGAAGAGCAAAGACAAGTCTGAGAAGACATCTAAATCGAGCGGCAAGAAGAAACGAAAAGGACGAGATAATGGTAAGTTATTGAGAGTGATGCAATATGTTAAAGAATCAAAAAAACTAGCTGTACGTATGGGAAGTTTTTGAGCGTTTTCTCGATTCTCTACTACACATATTACAAAAGCCGTTATGATCCTACTGCTGGGCAAAGGCCTCCCGCCTTCTACCACACATAGTGCCATTAATTTACATTAATTCCGCAAGGAAAATATGTTACTACGAGTATGTATACGTATCACCTTGTCTAGCTGTTTTTTATTGAAAAAAGTAACCAGAAAATCATAATGTATCAAAAGTCAACATTATAGTTTTCTGTCAGAATCTCAACTAGGTACGAGCTTTATATCCGTCTGCTTTAATAAGTTCAGTTACTTACCTATAAGCGTTTAGTATTTAATTGGACTGGACACACTGAATACATAAACATATTGGTCTTCTCAGACAGAATCAATTGTGGTTACTTTATTGTGTTATCAAATAGTCCTTAATATCTAGCTTACTACGGTCCCTTTCGGACAATCTGCAAAAAATCATTAGATATATATATATGTACCTATATACAAATAATATTTTCGACTAGCCAACTCGTCCCACGTTTCTTTTTGATTATTATAGAACTTTAAACTTTATCAACGTTTAGTACCTACTGGTAACCGCTGGTTTCTCTAGTTTACTATACAATGCTCTAATCATATTGAACAATTTTTACAATTAACCAATCATTAATTATGTAGTTAGTTTTGAAGATGACCTGCTTTCGAGAAAACGGCTGTTTGTAAGGCAATGTGGTTTAACGCGTGCAGTTCTGCAAACACATGGTCAACGAAAGGATAAAAAGAAATATCAGGTAGTTTGTACCGGAGCATCACTAGGCCGATTCAGTCGCCTTAACTATTTTTCCTTTTGTTTTCTTCGCTTTGCCTGCTCTAAAAGAGTTGCGATTCTATTTCGATCCTAATATTTGGTATGGATATTCCTCCTGCGTGATCAATATATTTAACCGGTTACAAAAAGAGGCAGTTGCTTGTAAATAGTTTTGATATTATTTTTCTTATGTGAATCTGATTGATGCACAGTGTTTAACAGTCAATGTCTATGTTTTGTAGTAATAATAAGTACTACATTTTAAACTTAATTACTTCTACAGTTCTAATCAAATAAGTTCTGCATTTTTTATCTTTTCAACAAATGTCACATCGTACGATGAAATCTGTTTCGCATGAATTTTGATTGCACAGTCGCACTAGCGACGACCAAAAACATAGACGCTCAAGCGTGGGTGTCATTTCTTTTCAATCTATCTGTTCTCATAGAAGAAACGGCACCCAAACCAAAGCCTTCGATTTTAGTAATTTTTTTGTCAGATCCTCTTTAGGGCTGAAAATTGAAATCTCCTTTGATGTTTACGGCTTTGGCTCAGGCTCTGTGTTCCGTTAGTCACGACAGAATGTTACCAGCTATGAAAACATTTTAGCTTAAATTTTGCGTATTTTCCTCTGTGCTTGGAGTACGAGTACCGTTAATGGTGCCTCCACACGTTGGCTGTTTCTACAAACAGCATACAGAACCAAGAACAGCTTTCACAAACGACGACCTCTGTGGCGCAGTTGGGTCGGCTGAGACGCTGTTTCTATCTATAATATGTATGTATTTACAAAAAAATAAAACATGTATCTATGTATTATATCAGTCATCTGGTTACCATAACACAGGGACTAGATGGCGCTGTGTGAAATGTCCAAGGATATTTATTATTTATTTAAACAGCTAACACAAACAGGCATCCTCACGTCTGTTTGATCAACAAACATGGCGGACGTGACCGGAGCTGTATTCCCAAGATGCGATGTACATTTTTTCAGATCTTTTTAGGCATTTTTAGATCTTTTACAAGTTAAATGGAGTACGATTCGAACTAACAATGTTTGGCTCGAAAGTCGAGGCTCTACCCCACTCGGCCACCACAGCTGACTTTATTTTATTTATCTACAAAAAAAAAACAAGAAAAGTATGCATTCTTAAATTCCCGCCAAAAGATCCCTTGCAGATTTAAAAATTGAACGTCCGCTCCCGCCCACCGCCCCTCTCGCAAGGCCGCGCGCAACACTGACGTGTGGATGGATCTCAAAACTGTTCGCCGAACACCCTTTGATCTTTGCAGAAAAACCGACACCTTTTTCGAGCAGCTTCAAAGACATTCACAAACAGGTCGACTTTCACAAACAGTTTTTTTTTTTTTTTTCCACACGTCGCGACGTCGGCGTTAGAGCGAGGCCCCATTAGTCCGTTGCGCTGCGTTGCGTCGTAAAAAATATATGAAAACCGTCGCAGCGACGACGGACGCTGCGACGGTTTCCATATATTTTTTACGACGCAACGCAGCGCAACGCACTAATGGGGCCTCGCGCTTAGCTGTTTGTGGTAGCTGTTCGTCGAGCGTGTGGATGGGCTATAATGAACTTACAACGGCAACATCGATAAAATACTGTATGAAAAAGTTTTTAATTTAGTTACCGTAATCTGTTAAAAGTCTTTGATATTTATAAGCATGCAGTAACATTTTGATTCAATTTTATTTAAATTTAGCTGACCCGGCAAACTTCGGCATCATATCGTGATTTTGTGCAAGTATTTCCATTTTGTCTCATCGTCTGAACTTTCCGTGAACTTCCAAAAATATTACAAGGTCTATATTGGCAAAATCTTTAGTTTTAGCGAGACAAACGAACAGTTATTTATTTATATATTTAAGAAGGTTAAGTCCTGATTAAATAGGAAAAGAATTTAACATTTTCGAAACCATCTCGATGGATCGAAATTACACATTCTTGAAACTACGAGTACAAAGCTGGTTATAAATGGCACTGTTCTGCTAAATATCGCAATATCGGTATCGGCTACTGCTTTTGTGCTTGAAATCTAATAAACGTTAATTAACATTTCTGTATAATATTTGATTACATTCTTGCCTCTGGTATAAACGTGCTATCTGTTAACAGATTGAATAGAATACGATTGTTTAACACATTAAAAAAATGGATAATGGCTATTAGAACACCTACTTAGGTACAAACTAAAGATAAAAAGATTATGAATGAAAAAATCAGCTAAGTGCGATTAGGACTCGCGCACGATAGTTTGTCTATAGTAGGTACCTACTCGTAATGGTAAGTAGTTTACGTGTTGCAAAGAACGGCAAAAACATTACATTTCATGTAGAGGAGTTCCCCATAAATATTTAATATATTTAAAAAAATATACAGGTATAAATTTTATTTGTTTTTAAATAGTATAGACAACTTCTTATCCTAACCTTTAACAGGTTTTACCATTACGGTACAGAAGACTAACAACTATCTACAGGACATAAACTATCGAATAATATTATCCCCTCACATGGTGTGACTAAAAGGGTCGAATATCAGCCTAATTCTACTTACGACTCCAATGGTATGGAAGTAGCGCTGCTTTTCAGACTTTTAGATACGATCGTATTAATTATTCTGAATAAAAACACATTTTTATTTGTTTCAGAAGAAGACTGGCACGGAGATGGAAGAATGGATGGTAAGTCAAACAGTAGAAACTATTAAACAATGTTTGAAAATTGTATTTTAAGTACCTAACAAAATAATCAGTAAGTCACGAAATATTAAAAGACATAAAGTTATGTTTGCAAAAAAAGGTGCAGAATCAAACTTTCAGGTAAAATGTAAACATGAAACGTGTAATGGAAATCGTATGTTAAAATAATAGGTGTGTTTTTAATTACTACCGTGCGCTTCCGTACTATTATTAAGGTATTATTATAAAATGCCAAGTACTTTATTTTAAGTTATTTAAGTAGTGTTTCCCTTAAATAACTTAAAATTTGTTTTATGCTAAAAAAAACTCAGGTCTTTACATCTTTACTAGACTTAAGTACTTTTTGGTTTGAAAAAACTTTTTTTATTCGATTTCGAAGACACGATTTTTTTTTCGTGTAACATAATATAAGTCTAAACAACTGACGATGGAATAGCTGCATTAAAAAAACAAATTATAACAAAATAATGGTTCATAATTTTATTTTTACTTATTTTTTTTTTTTTTAATTATTAGCTTAGGTACTTTTATTTTATTTAACACTAATTATGTGAAACAGATTTACAATGTGTCCGATAACTACAAAACTTCGTCGTAACTAATTAAAATTAAATTTCTATAACCAATAGGTACAAACAACAATTCCCTAAGGCTTTTTGTGTTGTGACCAGTTAGAAAACTTTTTCAGTGTGACGAGACGTTTCCTAATCAGTATACCTTACATGTTTCAAAATATTTTTTTAGATGTCTTAAATCAAGATAAAGAAATCTTACAAACATCTGTGGATGTATAGAATGCCTCGACAGTGCATAAAGGAAAAATTTGATTAAAATTGGTAAATTCTTAAAATTTTATTGTATCGATAATAATTAAATAGAAACTTTTATACTTAGTAGTTTTTAATCAATTTAAAAGTGGACATACAACAATAAAGTTACAAAAACGCGCGCTTTTGTTCGTTCGCGCTTGCGCCTTACCAGCTTGACCTGCGCCCGCCTAACCAAGCCCAAGCCGCACGCCGCCGCGCCGCCGTACGGGAGAGCGTGCCTGAAATTACAATCATTCGATTAAATCACAACATCACATCAATCGAATCTTTTTTTATAGGCAGTAATGCATTTTTACTAAACCATTACTTACTTCAGCATAAGTATACACTTATATGTATGACGTATGATTTTTTTTTTATTCTAGTTAACAATTTTATAAAAATATCATTTTTATTATGCTAGAGATAAATGATTGCTGTGTGATTAACAAATGATAGATTTTCCTGGTATTGTAATTTTCCTAAGTGTGTAGGAGTAAACCTCTTAGCAAACAAAGTAAGCGAAAATTACAAATAAAATTATATCAACAAAGTTAAGTATAAGCATTGTTATTATAAGCCTGATGTTGCCTTCTGTAGAGTAAAATAGTAAAATTTCCTTCCATTAGCTATAAAAATCAAACTTAATTTTTTTACTTACTATAAAAAATAAACTACCTACCTACTTTTGGATAACAGATTGGCGCTGACCGAATTTGATGTAACAGGAACATCAGAGTTGGTAAAAATAGCGAGTTGTGTGCGCGCGGCTTATTTCTGGACTGTATAGTTGCATCTCTATAGCTACAACTCAGTGCCGCCGGGTCTATGTTGTTAGTTCTCTAGCTGAGGCTGTTTGCGTGAATCGCAAAGCAGAGATAACACGTGTCTAATGTTTCGTGTTTCACATTAAGAAAGTAAATTATATTATATTTCTATTAGCATAAATTGGTTTGCAATTTACGAGTCAGTGATATTATAATAATATGTGTTGCGCCCAGTGAAATCCAAGATAAAATGGATTGAAGATTGATAAAATTGCTTTATTGTTACCTGATTTGCATAACGGACGCTTCGTGATTAAGAATAGTAAGGTAAGATGTCCTTTATTAACACGGTCTATGTGTAAAGTTTTATCAAAACATCCTTGCTTTTTCTGATTAGCACTTTTGATTTGCTTGCTTTACTGTTTTGTTTTCCTGAAGAGGTTATGAAATTTCACAAAGCTATGGACCAGCGCTTAACAAAGATTATATTTTTATTTTTACTGTCCAGCTTTATTAAACTCACTTAGATAGTGTTTAAAACCACACTTTACAACTGAATTTAAAACATGTTATAATTTTTATTATAATTATGTACGGAGTCGGAGTGAAAATGCAATAATATCTGATCTTGTCAGGAGTTGTCCAACGATAGTAAAAAAAAAATACAAGTTTCATTTAGCTAACGGTGGCGACCTGGTTTAAATGAGCCTAATTACGGGTGTTTTCTCAGTAGGTAGGTACTAACAGACGATTTTTCGGCCGCAGGCCATCTTCAAGATTAAGTAACCAATGATCAAATTTTAATGATAATTTTAAATTAACTTTTAATTGCTCTGACATGCCTTCATTGTTTGACTGGCTTCTCACTGAAGCCTGATAATTTAGATTGTTAACCACACCACCAGGTTCTTGTATGATTCTTTCCCTGGTGTAGGGAGTTGCGTTGTAATAGGCAATAACCTAGCTTATACGTTTGTACATTTATAAGTGATCCTTGAGGTCCTACAGAAATAAACATAATATTATTCTTTCTTTCAACTCACGTAACAAGTTCATTCAGAGATTATTCAAGTTGGACCAAAAAACTAATGTGCCGGCCAGAATAATTAAAAAAATGTGGTTTCCTGTTAGAGCATATTATTCCTGAGATTTTTTACTAGACACCACCTAACCCGTACAAATAATAGTTGAGTCGTAATATCTATTACAAAAATAATAATTTGTTCTAAAATAATTCTTGGTATTGACAGTTTAGTAGTTAAATATGTAGTAAAATATTGACAGTTTAGTAATAAAAATGTTTTACAGTCATGATCAAGTCAATCTGTTATTGTTCTCTTCTTCTTTTTCCTAGCCACATTCAACCCTATGGGTGTAGGCCTCCTTCATAATATGCCATTCTTTTCGATTTGTGCAGTTTCCATCCATTTAACTCCAGCTGTTCTTTTATCATCATACCAACGCATTTCCGGCCTGCCTCTTGGGCGAGTTTCATCCCATAGTCTCCATTCGGCTAGTGTTTTGCACCACGAGTCTTGTTTCCTGGCGACGTGACCAGCCAAGTTCATTTCTAAACGTCCAGAGGCTTCACTAAGTTCCTGTATCATGGCCTCAAGGTCGTGAGGGTTGTCCAAGAATTAAAAGATATCGTCGGCGAATCTCAGGTTACTCAGTCTAGTTCCCGCTATATTAAGACCACGATTTCCCCAGTCTAAGTTTTTAAAAATTTTTTTCAGTACTAGTGTAAATAGTTTAGGTGACAGCTTATCACCCTGCCTTACTCCTCTTCCTATTTTTACGGGATTTATTCTGAAGGTATATTATGTAGACGAGCATTTTGGTATATGTTTTTTATCTAGTTTAAATAGCGATGATATACTCTGGCATTCAGCAAAGACTGAATAACTATCCAGGTCTCAACACTATCAAAGGCTTTCTTATAGTCAATAAATGCGAGCCATAACGGTAGTTGATATTCTGTAGCCTTTTCGATGACGATTCTCTTAGCGAGTAAGTGGTGCATGGTGTTACAACTCCTAAACCCAGCTTGCTCAACTGGCTGATAAAAATCAAGTAACTGTTATTGTTATTTCTGTTGGGTTCGATCCCCGCTACGGGACAAATGTTTGTATGTTCTGCAGATATTTGTTTCGTGTGGTGGGTGTTTTCTATCTATAATATTTACCTATGTATTTACAAGAAAAATGTATCAGTCATCTGGTTGCCATAACATTACATTGGGTTGCTTAGCTTGGGACTAGAATGATGCTGTGTGGAATGTCCAAGGATATATATTTATTTATTGTTTATTGTTCATTGTTGATGTGCGTGTAGTAGATGTAGAGTGCATGTGAATGAGATGCGGATGTTGAGATGGATATATGGAGTGACGATAATAGTTAAGATAAGGAAGGAATGAGTACGAGTATAAACGGGAGAATTGATAAGTTGAGGAGTGCAATGTTGGCGTGGTATGGTCGCGATGAATATGAACGTGGATGGATACACTGGAAGAGGTAGGCCTAAGTTAAGATAGAGGAAAATGGAAGAAAGAAACGTGTTGTGCCGACCCCGCTTAGTGGGATAAGAGCAGGGAGATGATGATGATGATGAGCATCACCCAATCGCCTTTTTTTTCAGTAATACAGGTGCCATAATAGCGCAATTCACTTAAGTATTAGTAGTGTTATTGCAATTCGAAACGGTCAAAATATACTTTTTCTATAGTAAATAAAAATTAAACCGTTAGTCGTACAGGTTTGCTTACATAATAAAAAATGTTAGTTTTGACATGCTCTACCTAAAAATAACATTTTTTTTTATTGGCCGGCACTTTTGATTTTTGGTCCAAAAATGTATAGAGCTTGAATGATGTCCTGGACTGCCGCGGTAAAGCTATTGCATGCCACAGAGGCGAGTTGCTGAACTAAAGTGACAAGCGTTAGGTTTTTTCGTTAAGGAATTTCTGGATTCGGTCTCCGTTCCTAATTTGACACTTGTCACGTGATTTGACCTTTGATAAGTTTATTTTGGAGATGATCCGCGTTTGAGAAGCTGGAGTCATATTTATAACTCTTATTAATAGCTAAAAGATTAAGAAAAGAAGGAATATAAATACGAGTAAGTACTCCACAGCTTAATGTCTGGATTAAATAAAATCATTATTAATATTAGCTTTTCGATAACTTACGGTTTTGAACTTAGCCTCATAGCTCTAAAAAAGCTTAACCTGTAGGTATAACTGCCCGGTTCCTATATTCTACTAATTAACGAATAACCGTAGATGGAAAAAATAATTAATAACTAGCTCTGAAAAACCTATCTTTCTTTGGTTTAGCTTACTCTTTCAGTAGATATTTGACTTTACTTCCTACAAAATGTATTATTAATATCTACCGACAGTAAGCAAAACCAGATACAGATAGTTCATTGAGACTGGCTGTTAATTATTAGGAAGTTAAGGTATTTTGTTTTTGGTTTGTTATTTTTTGTTTCTGTTTGTTTATTATTAATGACGTGTGTGTCATTATGTGTAATGATATGACGTAAGTCAGGTTGTAACTGAGGACCGATCATCCAGGTGTCATTAAGTGAAACTCCATTCTTATTCTAACCCATGCAAAGACCATCGAACACTACCATGACCTTGGTAGTGGTCCTATCTTCGCGGATGACAGCATGATGTATACTGCATCAGCCTTGAAGCAATCTTCATCATCTACGTGCACTATGTATCAAAGGTATTCGTGAATAACTTCAGAGTATCATGATTTGACTTCTGGATTTCTCTTCGTAACGGTTCTCAAGAAAATGAAATCTTTTTCTTAAGCTTCCGTATTTACACTGTGGATCATCTTCACGAAAGGCTTGGACTCCGCACATAGAAGACGAACTGTCAAGTGCCCCAATGCATCAGGAGAACCAATATTTAATAAACACATGCTGCGTGTGCGCTTATTGATGCGTCTGAGAAAGTATGTATGATTGTATGTATTTCGATTTGAATCGGATTTGGGCAGATAGTTTGGCGTGGGATAGATTGCTCGATGTGTTTTAAATTTGTCACACACATTGTGCCATAGAACTGAAATATCTTAACTGAAATATCTTGAAGTATCTGTTCATCCCATCCAATCTTCTGCAACCAAAGCTTCTGTACAATAATAATACATGTAATAACGCATACGCACATCAAAAATCGACGATGAAATCGATAAAACTATACGCTTCGTAACAAAACCGTTATATTGTTAATAAAGTTTAGACGATTTGTCAACCGCAATATTAATAGAATCACTGTTGGTATCCCATTCTATACCTAAAGTGTTTGTGACATTAGATATTTTTAAAATTTCTTGTTCGTTTTCACTGCACTTGTAACTAACCCTAATAATGTCTTTGAATTAGATTTTTATTTTACAAAGATGAAATTTTGCTAATGCTAATAATTGTTTAAAAATGTTTTTGTAAATGTTTGTTAAAACTCGAGTTCATTTGAAAACCCTGTTATCATATCGTCTATGTAGACGTCGTGACGCAGAATAACGCTTAGCAACGGATCTATACAATCGATCGCTAGTTGAATGATAGGTACATCTTGTGCTTAGATATGTCAATTTCCTGACTTGGGAGTGATCCCGTTATGTTCTTGATAACAAACGCATTGACCGAAGTGGTATGGACATTAGCATTATCTTGTTTGAGTAGAAGTTCTTGGCCCATTTGGATTCTGTGAGGGACAATGACAGGCTCTACTACCTCCTCGTGGTATTCTTGTGCAGTCATGTTGCCTTGGATCCAAACGAGCTGGGTTCGTGCGCCAAGTCGAATTCCTGCCCACAATTAATGAATTAACGAGACCTACAAGTTTTTGAATGTAGTACATTCAGCGTACGAACCAGAAAAGTTTGGGATTTATATTTTCGACAACTTAACATTGTTACTCTTTCTTGTCGATGAGCTGTTACTTAAACTAGCCGTATTATTTATGCTCTTAACTAAATTTAAAGACTTTTTAATTCTATTTTGTAGTCGAAGTCGAAGACCTAACTTCAGTTTCTACTTTCATTAGCCAGACTATACAAGGTTACTTGTTTGGTCGACATAGATCCTTGAGGGGGTTTTAGTTTAAATAATTTCTGACTAATTTTCCTATGAAACCCTTACTCTAAACTTAACAGTTTTCAAGATTTTTGTAATCACACGGGAAATAACTCACGTAGAATATTGTATTGTCGATATAGATACCGACAACTGTCGAAACATTGTCGCTATCTAAATCGACAATATTTATACGCGAGTAATTTCCCGTGTGATTATAATACTGTCTAGTACAACTCACGATAGTTTTGAAAGTTTCAAGATTTTAGAATTTTAAGTTTTGTTATAAAATATGCCAATTTTTGTTTATTCTACCATCGTTTTGTAATGTGGTGTCCCTATTTTTATTTTATTTAGGTATGATTTTTGTATAGTAAGTCGCTAATTTATTTTAACATCAAAACTCTCAGGTAAATAAAGTTACTGGATCGCAGTAGTAATAGTCGATAAAATATGTAATCGGTACAAAGTATTTTATTCATTGAGGAATACATACTTTAAAAATGTGGCAGATTACTTAAAAACATCGACGTTTCTTCAGCTTTCCAACAAAGTATAACACTTAGACTGTTATACTTTGTTGGAAAGCTGAAGTCTAAGGTATTATCAGAAATCTTAAGAAAAACTCAGATGAAAAGCTCCTAGGTAAAGTACCTACAGCAACCGAGGGTTCGCTTTTCTGCATTACAATTGGGTTTTTTATATTTTCTTAGAAAAATGGAAAGATTATATACTTACAAGTTTTATTTCAAAAGAATTTTAATTTTTTTATTTTTCACAATAATTAAAAAGTTATATCAAATAAAAATAATTTTTGAATCCAGTACCGAAGACGCGCCGACAACTCCTGAACAAATCCGAGCGCATGTGACGTCATAATGTTAGTTTTTACTCAAAGTAGTATAGCTGTAAACGCTGCACTGTAATCAAATTGCTATAACATTATGACGTCAAAAGTATGGTGGCCAATCGTGGTGCGTTCGCAGTCACGTGATTTTTGTTGATATTTTATATATTTTATTAATTTTATTGATATGTATGTAACGTGAAAAACGGAAAAAAAATTCATTGAAGTAAGTAATTATAAGCGATTAAATATATAAGCTTTAAAATATATTTATAATTTTTTTTTTCAAGATCACAATTGCAGTAGTGGCCGGCCTTTGACTCTATTTCTGCCTTGCAAACTATTATCTAGTAGAATATACTCGTATATACAAAATATATAGTTACGATTGCTTTGGTGTCTTGATTGAATTTTGCCCTTGCAAGGAGTGCAAGCCGTATTGGAATACCGTAAACGAATTAGCCACTGGACCGGACATAACAGCGGACGTACCTATCCCGTTCCTGTCGGTAACCACGATATTTTAGCCTTAGAGCGTTTTTTTTTTTTTAGTTTGTTTGTTCATCTCGTTCTCGGTGACGTGACGGTGACGGCGGCGGTGGACAAACGCTCTTAGTCTTTGTTTTTGCGGCGGCAGTCTCAAGCACTTTTTGTCAAAGACACATCTCTCAAATATAACTAAATCTTCAGTAAAATGGTGCAAAAACTATAGAGGCGGAAGCAGCACTAAGTATATAATTTTCACTTATTATTTTATAAAAAGAAATAAAAAGTACATAATTTTAGTACATTTATTGTTATTAAACACAAATAATTTATCAAATGCAAAATAACTGTTCTTTTTATCCAACAATAGTAAATATAGTCGATGAATGTTGTATCTGTGTTTGTAATAATAATGTAGTAAATGTTTGTTTGCGTTATGCTCAACTTGGTTAAGAAAATTTAAGTCCAGAGGCTAATTCGTTCATGACCGTACCGTATTAAAAAGTTGTATTGGATTAGATAGAAATCTACTTCGAACTTCTCAAACACATCAACGGAAAAAGTTTCATTTGGTTTTACATTTTCCCCATATGCTTTTGGCTTGTGCTACTTGGTACGATACCAGAGTGAGACATCATTAAAAACACACTATAATGTGATACATTTGGGAACTGTTCAAAGCTTTCTCAAGAAAACTGCTCTGCGTTGGTTAAAGTTGTTTTGCAGTACCAACTGTCTCTAATAGTTTGGGGTGTCGAATTTTAAATATATTTAATTGATTATTCCGTTAGCAAGTTGTAGGTCTTCTAACCATTTCACAAACGCATTTATTGGTGCTCAAGCAATTGTCACTTCTTCATTAAATATGGTGCTGATGGTGCACCATGTATACAGATGTGACCACCCTTGGTGAAATTGTTTTTTAAACAATCATTAATTGTTTATACTGACTAACGGCATGGTGTAACTTTTCGAAAATCGACTGCTTGTTGGGTTGTCCTACTAACCTAACCTTACGCATGGTTTCTATCTCATCATGAAATCTTCGAATGAGTATGAACAACAAACTCAACTTAAAAAAAACACCATGAAAAGGGTTATCTTCATGCTCACTTACCAATTGCGCCATTGACGACCTCTGTGGCGCAGTTAGGCGAACGCCCGGCTGAGACGCCGAGGTTGCGGGTTCGATCCCCGCTACGGGACAAATGTTTGTATGTTCTGCAGATATGTGTTCCGTGTCTGGGTGTTTTAAATCTATAACATGTACGTATTTACAAAAAAAATGTATCTATGTATTATATCAATCATCTGGTTACCATAACACAAGCATTAAGTTGCTTAGCATGGGACTAGATGACGCTGTGTGGAATGTCCAAGGATATTTATTTATAGCCGCATCAGATTCTGTCGCTTCCTAGGGTTCGATAATATTATCCATCGTTACATACAATCAAGTTAATTGCGATACTTGTGTGAACTTACTGTAATTAGCCTTTAGAATCTGCAATTGGAGCTTTTCTGAATATAAAAATAAGTTCCATCGCAAGGATTTATTAATTGACTGCAATTGGTTCTGTAAATAATATGTTTGGTATTCTTCAAATTCTTTCGAGGATGTGGTCACTATTAAGTAAATAGAAATAGAAAAATCTTTATTTTGTCAAATTACACATACAGTAGGGAGACACATAAAACTAAATTATACAATGACAAAAATGGTCGCTACTCAGCGTCTTGCTGCGGCAGAAACCAGGGAATCTGTCGGAGCGCGCTGGTCTTCCGTAGGTTTATGTGTGTGTGTGCTGCGGCCTTGCAAAAAACACACATTTTAAAATAATATAATGTAGGTCGTAAATATAGAAACAAAAGTAAAATAAAATAAAGTGTTTGGGCATTCGGCAGGTAGGTACATGCAATTAGGTAGGTACAATGTAATGGAATGTCAATGAAATTGAATGGAATGTCAGTGGCAGGCAGGGCAACCCACTGTGCACAGAACGACTACTTGTTTCTGAGAATTTAAAAGGAGCTTTTTGAGATTAGTTTTAAACGAATAAATAGAATGATTTTTTATAGGCGGTGGCAAGTTATTCCAGCATTTCGTGGCAGCAAAGTGGCAAAATGTAAAAATCGTCTTTAAGACATTTATAAAAGTATATTTATTACTTATGTAAGGAGAGATGTGTGCTCGTGGAGGGATGGGAAAGCAGAAGCGAACGCGAGCATTCTGAATGCGTTGAATAGGCTTTTTTGAAGGGAATGTGCATCCATAAATATTTATTTAATTTATTTATTTATTTACAACTTACTACTATCGTTACAGGCTGTATCTAATGCAATAGCGAATAATATGAATAATATGGTCGAATGCCAAGTGTTTTGAAACAAATTCGGTGTGAACCAAACACTTTCTTGCTTTTTTCATTATTCTACCAAAGTACGAGATGATAAGTCGATGATAGTCTTTCATTCGAGTCAGCAGTTCGCAGTTTGCACGAGACCATCACTAGGGCGCTTTTAAACATTTTAGATTCTGTTAAGAAATTTGTTGCTTCTAAAATATCCATAAGTACTTCATTTATTGAAAAATAAACAAACGAGATTGGTCGTCGAAAAAAATTGTCCTTCTCGTGAGTGGCTAGATTGTCAAATCAATTGTCAATTGTCAAATCTAGTCAATCCTAGAATCGACAATTATTTTCGACGACCAATCACGTGCATTTATTTTTCCTCCTATTAGCTCGCTTCAAGAAATGAAGTATAGATGATTTTTGTTGTTGTACATTTGAAAAAACTGTCCGCAATGGTCTCCAATTTATTAAAATCTTTTTTCCGAGATATCTTTAACATACTATATGCGACAGCACTATAATCACAATAGGCGACAAATAGTTGCCAAGACGTCTCATAATTCTCCGATTCTCCAGTGCTCTTCACAAACCCGAGTACCTACCACGTGGAATGTAGATAATATTCTGATTTGATAAAATATCCGTCTTAATCAGCGAGTTACATCTATGCTAATTCTGTCTATGAATGCAACCTGCTTTATAACAGAGGCCCTACCATCAGTTTACTGTAGTATTGATACTATCCTCGATACCGATTCAAGTACCGCAAAATATATGAGAATCCAGCGCAGCGCCGCCCCCGGTAACTTGCATGAACTAATAATTTCATACATTTGAAATACTTGACTCGTTAGCGAGGATAGTTAACTATACAACTCGAAAACTCATGGTAGGGCTACAGGTTGCATTCATTTTTTAGCCATAGTAGGTACTTTCGTGCGCGAGTTTACCCGTGCTCAAACGAACCCTTCCCACTTCCTTCCACTTCGTGACGTTTGTAATATTACTTAAATTAAATTATAATACAATATACTTATAAAAAACACTCATAGGTGCATCTTTTGTTACAGAGTGGCATTCAATAATTAATATAAAGCCATGGATTCAGGCTGCCTAACTAGAATTTGCAAATGCCTCAATTATCTCTGCTCAGTGGTAGTAGCTATGTGTTGTGTAAGTACCATAGCTATTATTTTACGCTTTGTAATGCTAAGATGCTGGTTAAATAGATATTATTTTTACAGTGCTGTGTATTAGATGACGAAGGTAAAGTGAAATGCAGCGAGTTCTGTACATATATGTGGAACTTCTACGACCGCAGCAGCGGTACTTCCAATGAAGTTAATGATGAGGGCGTCGAAGAATGCGCCATGAGAAACGACGTTCTGACCACAGTTATAGAAGTAGATGAAACAGTTGTTTAATAATATTTAAAAGTAAGTTTATAAATCATAACGTATTAAAAAGAGAATATAATATAATTACATTTCTCTTTTTAATAAGCTATATTATATATTACAAAGTGTAAATGTAAGCAATTAAATGTGTTCCTGTTTATTTTTACTTTATTTTTATTTTTCATATTACCTATTTTGTTCCTCCTTGCTAATATGTTTTTATTTTAATTTATCTTTATAAGATTTTAATCTATCGTTATCTAACGAAGGAAGCGTATGAAGATTTCAGTAGCAACTTGAGAGATCCAGGCGTTGTATGTTGTATGTTGAATGGTAAACATACACTACTCATTTAAGATAATTATTAATAATTATGAAGTTTCTCTCACATGTACCCTAAGCTTTACAACAATTTACCTTTGTTGTCGAATGTTACCATTACCTATTCACGATAGCTATTGTAGATACAATTTTTGGCAGCCTTACCCTAAGGTGTGTGGTATATTTTCAGTCCTAAATAAAGGCACCTATGTTGTGAGAAAGTAGTTTAATAATAGTACTGAAGCGTTGCGTATTAGTACCTATCTAACAAGGGAATTATAAAAAAAAATATTTAGTCATAATTAACAAGAAAATCTGAATTTAAGCTTAGTTTCAAACATGTTTCTACACCAAGTTCATATAATTAACTTTGAAAGTGACAATATTCAACTAAAGAGTTGAATTCAAACGTCATAAATCTTATGTTTTGAGTTTGGTGAATGTTGTTAAATGCCTAGCCTAAGATCATTTTTGTAGGAATGTTCGTGTGATGATACCAATAGGTGTTTTGTTTGAAGGAGGTCTGTCGGACGGAGAAGCGAGCCGCGGCCCTTCGCGCAGCCGCTCGTCCCGACGCGACGACCCTCGCCGGCACACGCTAGCTGGAAACAACCACTTGTATATGCACCCACATCATCACTCACCGCACAATGCACATGATTTGGAGGTAAGAATCCCGATAAAAACTAACCTCCTTAAGCATATTCGACCTATGAATATATTCGATTATACTCGTACGCTAAAACGCATATTTAATCTGTTGCTATCTCTTTTCTTTGCCATAATGATGATATGAGTAACAAGAAAGAACATTATTAAAACCTAGGTATATTAAATTGACAAGTTTCTATAAGACAAGTTTCGATAAGACCCCATGTTTTCAGTTTATTTAAATTTTGCAATTTGGTGGGCATTTGGTAAATTTTTCATTTCTGTTTATATTTTATATTTTAGAACTATTTATATACTTACAGGTTTTTATCGCGTTAATTACCTTATTTATATCCCGACGACGTTTCGACTATGTTACAATAGCCGACTATTCTAACATAAATATGAATTGTGATCGCGAAAGTTTAAGAAAAAACATTGTTTATATTTTGTTAACCATAAGCGCAGGACAGCCAGAAGACGCGTAATACGCGCCGCGGAAGTAAAGTTGCACCCGCGCCTTGTCTCTTCTGCATGTTTTGCATCGTGACTTACGCTTCTATACATTTTGTATGGAAGGGACGCGGTAGAGACAAATGTCCGCGCCCCGTCCTCGTCTTACGTCTCTTCAGACGGTGAAGGAAAAAGGAGACTAAACGGTAAAGGAAAACATCGTGAGGATGACCTGTTTCATCTCAACAATGTCCCAGGCACCACAGGGTCCCGTTAAGTGAAGGAAAAATTTGCTTCTTGACGCGCTATAAATCATTCTAATGGCTCGAGTTGTCCGAACCTGTACATTAAAGTTAATTAACTCTAGAATATTGATTCTAGAATTTCTAGAGTTAATTAACTTTAATGTCGGTCAAAACGATGAGGTAGAGCTGAAACAAATGAAAAAATTAAATCGGTGAAAAAAACTATCGGCTAAGGAAAATTTCTTTGTAGGCACCGAGTTTCGATAAACAGTGATTTCTGATAACAGTTATATAAGAGCTACATAAAATTAGAGTCAACTAGCCTATTCGGTGAATTATTGGTAGCTCTGATATAAAGAGTTGTAAAACATGGGTATTGTGAATATTATTTTTGCATCCATGTGATCGATAGAGATATGTTTCAATTTCTTCACAGTGATGTTCCTTCAATCACTCAAGATGTACAGCTTTCTGTGATTTTTTACAAAATATTTTGAAATAGATTTTTTTATTTCATATTTATTTTATTCATTAACAATCATATAAATTGTGTCTGACAAACTAGGTACGTTTATTAAAATTATTTTTTAATCTAATATTTAATAACCCACACCAGCTCACATTAAATATTTGATCAATGATTAGGTATATTAAATGTGTAATAAATAATAAATCTACATTATGGTAGCAAAACATTATTACCAATGAAACCATGGCGATGGCCACTTCTGTCAAAAAACTGAGATCGATAGAGAGTTCTCTGTAATGTTTGTTTTTTTAATAGACCTTATATGTCACAAAAAAATAAGTTTATTTTCTTCTCAATCTCTTTAGACTACATAATAAAAAAGTGGTGTTAAAAGTGGCAAATTTTTGGCCCTTCAAAAGTGGCTACCTTTTCTTTTGTAGATAGATGGTTTTGTTCTTAGCAACCTTCTATTTTATTTTGAATTAAAACATATTGCTTTTTTTTCAGATTTTCGAAAAAAAGTAGGTACGTTTCGCCCAAAAAAACAAAAAAACAAAAAAACAAGTTCCGACTTTATTTCCCATCAGGAATGCTTTTCCCAAAGCTACTTACCAAATGAAATCGTATCTTTCCGGAATAATGAAAAAAAAAACCATACTATTTGGTAAATAATTTATTGAGAATGAGCAATTTTGAATTTGATATATTTTAAATATTAAGGATTAGCCGTAACTAAATTAATGATCCGGGTAAAATGTTCGTCCGACGGACAAGTCGATGATTATGAAAATCAGTTTATGGATTACTATTTCAGGGATATCAAATTTCAGAGGTAAATTAGGGAAACGTTTTGGTTCCTATCATAATTAATCTAGATTTAGTATTTTACTTTTATCTTAACTGAGGTCTTATTATATGGCACAAACTAAGGGAGGCCTATGCCCAGCAGTGGGTAAAATCGGGCTGTGGATGATGATGATGATGAGGTCTTATTTTACCGAACAAAACTACAACCATAAACATGTTTATAGGTAGGTACGTTTATGACACTCGTACAGTCTCATTGAAAACATTTCAATTTCAACAATGCAATTGTCAAATTTGTCCTTAATTTGGTACTTTTTAATCAAGTCAGAAAAGTTGTTTTTAAATTTTATGTTGTTATATTTTAGCGTCATGCAGAAAACGTGACCATGAACCTACCAGAATACGCTTCTGTTACCAAATCCAGAAATATGTGGCCCAACAACAAAGTTGACCCTCGTATAAGAAAGGTACCAGCGCCAGCGCGGTGTTATGATTATGATAACCATTACTAACACTAGATATATAATCCTCTAAAATTCTAAATTATTGATGACATGAGCAAAGCGAATACTATCACCACAGGGTTGTCTGTGAAACTGTAGGTACCTATCACCCACAGCTGCTGTTTTCCAACTGCCTTCGCAGAATCCTCCTACCATCGGACTAGATGTCTTACTAAATTAATTTCATAACGCCACAGTTGGTTGTCCGTCAAACTGTATCACCGGGAGCTGCTGTCTTCCTTCGTGGAATCGGAAACCTCCTACTGTCGGACTAGCTGTTTCTGAAAATTATATTTTATTTTACTTATTGTTTATATTCCAAGCTGGAAAACTACCTAACAGGACTCACATGGTGGATTGGTAGTAGTTTAAGTAGGTGCCTACTATACGCTTCTAACCACATTTTATCATGATTGGTGGAGGTTATCAATTCGAAATTACTATATACAAAATATATACCGTAATTTTGCGTCATTGCGTCATTGCGCATTGTACCTATGCGTCAAACAATCTCCGCCAACTATTTATCTAATTTAAGTTTGTCTGATTGTATGTTTGTACTCGTAGAATCTCATGTAGCTAATCGGATTATCCCTTGGCGCGTGATTGCTAGACACACTGGCCCAGGACTGTTTTGTGTACAGAACTACAAAACGACATAGATAGACTGTTACGAGGTCTCGGTACAAGCAATAGCCGATGTACGTGGCATAGAGAAAGCTCAGTAGAGGCGCTTACATCACACGGCGCCTTTGATGCTTCAAACTATACACCCTCCGGAACTCGCTACACAATATATTCTATTATTGTCATAACACTGCTTCTACGAAATTAAGCAATGCAACATGCAATTTCGTAGAAGCAGTGTGTATATCTAATTGTTTACAAAAGTGTGTACCTACATGTGTTGTTGTATACATTTAATACACTTGCACAGGGAAGAATTTAACTGCGACGTAATAGGATAGCAAAATATGAAATCATAGGAGATAAAATGGAAAGGAAAACAATTTTAAAACGTACCAACATAATTTTTTTGGTCAAACGCGATAGAAATGAGTCATTTTGACAAAAACAATGCGGATTGCCTCAGTTACTGTAGATAAGAATTATTTCACTGTGTATTAAATCATGGTAAATAATAATATATACTTACTTAATATATAATATATCCCACTTCCCATCCCACTATCCCATCCCATCCCATCCCACTATATATATATATAATATTATTATTATTATTATTATTATTATTATTATTATTATTATTATTATTATTATTATTATTATTATAAATTATAAATGTGAAAGTTTGTGAGAATGTATGTCTGTCTGTATGTATGTTTGTTATTCTTTCACGCAAAAACGGCTGGACCGATTTGGTTGAAATTTGGTATGTAGGTAGGTGATACCCTGGATTAACACATAGGCTACTTTTTATCCCGGTAAACAATCCCAGTAAACAATCCCGGTAAACAATGTAGGAAAAAAAAGTTGTCTGGGAGCTTAAAACGAAAACGCTGCCTAAACCCTTTAAGATACAACAAAATAATGTATGGTGGAATTGTGTATCTTATATAGGTCTACAAAAAAGTCAGCGATAGCATATGTCTATCTCTTAAGGATAACATACTACATGCATTTTAATACTTAAACAAATGATCAATTTTATAGCGTTAACTTGGAAAGCTATTTACAAACATACAGTATTAATCCTTATCATTTTAAATAGGTTCGTTGGCAAGAGCATTTCATGTAGATTATTTTATCCTTTTACAGCATGCAAATCAAATAAATACTTTAGGAGATATCGCAAAATCAAAATAACGCGCAACAAAATTAATTTCGTGTTTGGCCCGCGCGGGCGGCGGGGTGGGAGGGGGAACAAGTTTGCTCATTGCTGAGTGCGTTTTCGTACCTAACGTGAATTTACAAGGCACTATCAATTTTTTGAAAACGCATTGTAGGGTATCTATTAATGTAATATTGTGATTATAATAATTTTTACTTACCTACCTACCTACGTAGGTTACCTACGTAGGTAGATTAGTAAGTATTTGATTTTCTTTCTATCTATTAATAATAATAAAGTTAACCATGCAATAAAACAACGAAAACGCTGCGGAGCTACCGTGATAAAATATAGCCTATAACCACCCGCACAGTCTATTTTACACACCCGTGAAAGAATTTTTGAAATCGGTTTAGTAGGTAGTTTCGGAGATTACCTCCGTCAAACAAACAAACAAATTTTAACTCTTTATAACATTAGTATCTATCTATCTATAGATAGTAAGTATAGATAGATAGGATAACACCAGCAGCAGTGATATTGTTTTACAATTAGAATAGAAATAGGAATAGAAATAGAAAAAAAAATATTTTCCAAAAATACACATTAAAGACATAGATAGACATTAACAATGGAGAGGTAAATATGGCAACCCCTCAGCATGTGCTTCAGCAGCACAATGGCTGATGAAGATGAGCATATTAAAATTAGGTATTGTATTGCTGTAATTTTAATTGAATAGGCAGGGGCAGATTTACCAATAGGCAGGAGTAGGCTGGAGCCCAGGGCGGCAGATTTGGTCCCAATTTTTTTATTTTACAGAGAGAAATAAAAAAATTACCTACAATTTTTTTTTTGTAATCTTCTAAAGTGAAAATCAGTGTCAACCTTCTATGACTTATATTGTTAAAAAAATTTCGGCTCGCTTCGCTCGCATGATAACTTCTTCAATTTTCTGAAGTGAACACCAGTGTCAGCCTTCTATTTCAGCACAATGAGCAAAATCAAACCTTCCATGACTTATTTGTCTTAAAAATTTCGGCTCGCTTCGCTCGCCCCATACCTACTTCAATTTTCTGAAGTGAACACCAGTGTCAGCCTTTTATTTCAGCACAATGAGCAAAATCAAACCTTTCATGCCTTATTTGTCTTAAAAATTTCGGCTCGCTTCGCTCGCCCCATACCTTCTTCAATTTTCTGAAGTGAACACCAGTGTCAGCCTTTTATTTCAGCACAATGAGCAAAATCAAACCTTTCATGCCTTATTTGTCTTAAAAATTTCGGCTCGCTTCGCTCGCCCCATACCTTCTTCAATTTTCTGAAGTGAACACCAGTGTCAGCCTTTTATTTCAGCACAATGAGCAAAATCAAACAATTTTCTGAAGTGTACACCAGTGTCAGCCTGTTATTTCATCACAATGAACAAAATCAAACCTTCCATGACTTATTTGTCCGAAAAATTTCGGCTCGCTTCGCTCGCCCCATACCTGCTTCAATTTTCTGAAGTGAACACCAGTGTCAGCCTTCTATTTCAGCACAATGAGCAAAATCAAACCCTTCATGCCTTATTTGTCTTAAAAATTTGGCTAAACGGATTTTTCTTATCTTGGTCTTGAAAAGTTCGTGGAGGTCTAGGAAAGGTGTAAAAGGTGAGAAAAAAATCGATCCCGACATTCCCGCGGGAACGGGACTTACGCGGGTGAAACCGCGGGGCGCAGCTAGTATTAAATATTATAAAGAGGTAAAATTTGTATGTTTGTTTGTTTGACGGAGGTAATCTCCGAAACTACTGGACCGATTTCAAAAATTCTTCCACGGGTGTGTAGAATGGACTGTCCGGGAGGTTATAGGCTATATTTTATCCTGGTAGCTTCATTAGTACGCCCGTGCGAAGCCGGGACGTGCTACTAGTGGTAAATAAAATGAACGATTTTGTATTAATCTTTATTGGATACACTTGCAGGCAGGTGTGCCTATCCCATAACAAAATAAGAATGGACCGTCTGAATGTGAATATGTGAGTGCTGAGATGACGACTGCTTGAAGGAAATGGAGAAATGAGGCCACTCAGTGGGGGAGCGAAATTATGATAGAAAAAACGCTGATTATAGCTTAAAATGTTTTAAATATATATTTTACATTGACCTGTGACATGTTGTAAAACATCTTGGTAGAAAAGAACACAAACCATAAACGATTAAAAATAAGCAAAAGTAACAATTGAAAGTTAATTACCTATAATAGTTGCGAATTCATCTGTTTCTTACGACTATATTTCCAGCAACTATTTTAGCTATCGACTTAAAATTTATACTGGGAAATGATTGTGAATAAATAATATCTAGTATTGCTTTAGCACAAGCGTTAAATTGCTTAACTTGGGACCAAATGACGATGTGTCTGCCCTGTATTAATTATTTGTTTTTATTTTCTAGAAGAGCATTCTAGATTAAACTGTACTACTAATTTTGTGTACCATATTATTGGTTATTGAATTTGAGTAATATAGTAGGATATAGTAGGTATATATTATTACCTTACAATATTATTGAATTTATGGTACGATGAGTTCCGTAACGATCAGTGCGGTCACGTCAAGCAAGTCAAGCAAATTGAAGCGTTACCTAGTATACCTTGCTGTCGTCTTTGATTGGTCACTGAAGTAGATAAAGTAATGTATACTTACTTAAACTTCATTTCTTGAAACGAGCTAATAGGAAGAAAAATAAAGGCACGTGATTGGTCTTCGCAAAATAATTGTGTTCTCGTGATTGGCTAGATTGTCAAATCAATTGTCAGTTGTCAAATCTAGCCAATCACGAGAACACAATTATTTTGCGAAGACCAATCACGTGCCTTTATTTTTCTTCCTATTAGCTCGTTTCAAGAAATTAAGTATAATGTAATACATCACTTAACTTCAGTGACCACATACTACATACGCACGCGTATGTTCGTATGACCGAGATGATTAACTCTAGTGGTAAAGTTTTTCAGGTTTCAGAAGGCCTCCATCATCATGGCTTAGTTGTTCAACTTAGGCCTTTACATCTTTACTAGATGATTTTACAGCGTCAGGAGGCAATCTTTGCCTACACTTAATGGGACACTGTAGTGCCTGGGACATTGTTGAGATGGAATAGGCTTGCCCAGCAGCTATACCTCCAAGATCGTGAGGCAACCCGCGGCTAGTCAGTCCCACACGTATTGACCATTGTCTACTACTGACATAATATGCGTACCTATACGAAAAAAACGGCGGTCCCAGAGTTGAGGACTTTCAAATCATCAGAATTTAAGATCCTTTACATACGAGTATTTGATACATGCCCGTACCTACTTTGCACAAGTTTTAAGCATCGCCGCTTAACTTTCCTGCCCTAGGACAGGAAAAAATAACTGTTATATGTCAACTTCAGTTTTGACATTTCTTTTGTGGCATGTCGATGCATGCCTGCCTAATATTCAAGTTCTTCTTATTCATTCACTCATTCATTCTAGTCTCTCTAGCACGAATATGTGCTCCTCTAGCACAAATTTGTTCATCCTTGCATGAATTATGAAAAAAAAAATACTGGTAGAATGCCTACTACATTTAGGGTCATTCTACCAGTCAGTATTTTTTTTTTGTTGTTGTTTAGTCACTAAACAGCAGTTGACTATGGAATAGCTGCGTTTCAGATTAAAAAAAAAACTGACTTGTAGAAGAATGGCACTAAATGTAGTAGGCATTCTACCAGTATTTTTTATTCATAATTCATGCAAGGATGAACAAATTTGTGCTAGAGGAGCACATATTAGCTAATTTTAGAATGTGAAATTTATATATTTTTTTGGTAATTTCCTTATATTCGTAATGAAAAGCAGAGTGCTTACCTCGGGGAAAAGGCTTTTCGATGCACTCGAACTCGAAACCATCTCGTGCAAAGAAAAAATGCCTTTGTCCCCTTTTATATCAATCTACTATTTCTCACTTAATAAAACCTTACCATTTCTATAATTTTAATTACGAATATAAAATGTAAGTAAGTTGTAATAATAAAGAAGTTTGTATTTCATTATAATTAACAAGTTTTACACTATGCATGTTGTAAATCTTAACACGTTTTATGTTCCATTTTAGGTTCTTAATTGTTCGAAACAATAGTACAAGGGTTAAATAAAAGTGACCCTTTTAAAGCTGAGATGGTTTGGTGCGATAGCGGTAGCGAGTGATCCAATAGCATTAATAGTACACAACAATGAACATATTTGAAATATTATATCTTTTAAATACTACTTTTATTATGTACAGGTTAAGTTAGTTATTTACTCACAATTTTAGGACCCACTATTAGCCCCATAATCGGTTGAAAGTAACTGTTTTTAAAGTTTTATTTTGGTTTTTAGCCGCCTCTGCCCCATGGTTATCCTCCAAACAACAACTTCCTTTACGATGACGACCCTGGGATTATGTCGGAGGTGGAGACCGCCTCCACAGGGTTCCGTCGCGGTGGCAAGCAAAGATCTTCTCTCCCCGTAGTACGCACGCCCAGCAAAACTCTAGAGAGACCTCTTGGTAAGTTGTTAAAACTATCACTAGGTACTTACATTTTATATTTTATCATTTGTTTATTATGGTTTTATAACTTTCATTGCAGCAGTTTTCTTTGATTGTTTATCAATTCTTTCGACAAATATTTAATTTTTCGATACAATCATCAACATGAAATCGAATAAATATTAGCTTTGGTACATGGCTCCGTCAAACTGAAAACTGAATAATAAAAATATGTGTTTGTTCACAGGCCTGGTTTTCCTCCAATATCGAAATGAAACAAAGAGGGCACTCCTGCCCAACGAGATCACATCCATAGACACGGTCAAAGCCCTTTTTGTTAGGAGCTTTCCAAAGCAGCTCACCATGCAGTATATGGACAGCCCCATGGTGAAGATCTACATCCACGACTCTTCAAAGGACATGTTCTACGAGCTTGAAGATGACAGGTTGGTTTACTGTTAAGATTTCAGAACTCAGGAGACGGCGTACTCAAAAGGGAAGTGATTTTTTCAGGAATGTTTAATTATACATATTTTATTATTGTTAATTTTAACTTTCAGAGAGTTATTAGTTATGGAAAAGCGATTAATAAAATGCTTAACTTTTCTTCATATTCGTGCGACATATGGAATTTTGAGACGAAAACAGACATATTTAATAAATTTAGTTTGGATTCTTTCAATTCTATCAATAAATATATATATTATATCGAGGGTTTAATAAAAGCCATTTTACATTTCTTTTAAAATGTTTCTTGATCATCAGAGGTGACGGTTCGCCCGGAGACAGCGACAGGTCTCTGCTGAAATGTATAAAGTCTCCTGTCTCGGTCTCGCGCGAACTGATGGTTATAATACATTGGCGATCATTCTGTGTGGTACTGGCGGTGATTCGGCGATTTCGACGTTGCACTGACTAATTAAAAATTCCTAAATTCGAAAGCTCTTAATATCTTTGTGTCAGTTCTTAAATTACGTAATTTTAGTCAAATTTAAATGAATGTATGTAGTTTTAGTCAGTAGCCTTGATTAGTCTTGATTAAAAATACACTAACACATTTAAGTACCTACTTTAATTTGACTAAAATTACGTAATTTTAGAACTGTCACTCAGACTGTCATTTTGTTTTGAACTTTATTGAGAACGAAATAAGAATTTAGATAAATATTCATAAAAGATATAAATATTCATTTTTGAAACCTGTAATAACATTTTTATCATAGTCGATATCAACACTTACATAGTTACACAATTTTAAACGTAAGTACTGTGTCAGTACAGAAATCCTGAGTAGAAGTGTAATCAAAAAGCGTGTGAGGTATCTAAATAATTATCTTCTACCTTTTAGTACCAGCAACTTTAAAAATAAAACAAATCGTTTGGCTGAAAAATCCAGAAAACTTATTATCGACAATTTCAACCTGTTTTTTGTTTTGTGTTAACTATATACTAAACGCACGAAAATATTTGCTCTTTCTCACAATTTAATATTGATGTTCCAAATATCAATGCCAAATTAGCTTGGAGAATGTTGCAAGGGTGCAATGTGCAGTCTGTTTTATAAAAAAACACTTTATTTCATAAATTGTGGTTAAAAGTTGATGAAACTGCCTGTATGCATAGTACCTATCTAGACAGGACGAGGCATCATGATGTTCGGCTAGGTACTAATAAATCGATATCATACCGTCGTTCGTCGGCGTCCGGCGAGGAGCTCCGCAGTTCATGGGGTGGATGCAGCCGATGACGGTGCTCACACTCTACTTCAATCGGACTGCAAACAATAATACAACATTGAGCAAGCATTGAGTGATATTATTAAACTTGTTGCACGGATTCAATCGGGTGTCCAGGTAAGTAAAATAGTGAGCTAGTGTTTATCTTTTTTTACATGAGCTACCTACTGATAATTTAGACTGGTTTTAGTTATTGTTTGTGAATTTAATAATTGTGATTTTTTTTCTATTTTGTTGATATCGCTAGCATCAGTTTGTGATTTGTGTGAGTTTATTTTGTGTTTTTTTTAGATTAAGACCACTTGGACCCTTAATTTAGAGAAATACCTTAAAAAGATTTGAGAGAGTTTAGAAAATTTTGAAAGGTGTTGTTACTTATCGGTATAAATTAAATAATTTAATTTTAGCCATTACTTCCTTACTGTAGGGCAAAGGCCTCCCATCCATTTATTCACAACTTGATTCAGAAAAACTATATTTATTTAGTATTTGAAATAAAGAAATGAAAAAACTAAATTCATCACATTGATTACTGGATAAAACCGGATTAAGATAACTTGATGCCCTAAGCGATTATTTATTCATTTAAAAAGTAATCTTTCCCTGTGTCTTTCCCTCCGAGGCGATCCGAATTTTTTGCTTGAACTTTCGTGTGATCGTACCTATATTGTTTTCTCGGTCATCTCTGGTGCCCTCAACACTGGATGCCCTAATTGCCTAATCCAGCAATGTATCCTATCAATTAGTTGATCTGATAATAAATTCAGGATAGTAGTTAAGTTTTTCAGTAGATAAAATACCGATGTTTAGGTTCGTTTAAACTCATGGTTACCTTATTTTCTTTTTTTTATTAAACTCGAAATATATTTATTACTTATGTTTATATAATTTTATTGAATTCTTAGAACATCTTCAACTTTTTGTAAGTATTTAATTTGATTTTACTTACAGAAATTTCAAAATTATTAAAATATAAAAGCTTGACGTTAAGTCAAGTGAAGCCTTAAATTACAACTGGGCTTATGATGAACAACGAAGACATTCCTACAAGCTTGCGCCAGTACGAGTTCGGGCCATCAGAACCACCAATGAGCGGGGCATCTTGTCTCATTACCATTTTGTGTTTTGCATCTTTCTGCTTAGTGCTATTACTTGGCTCAAGGTACGTAATGTATTGATACATATTTAAGATCATTAAAATATTAATTGAAATAAATATACACATATCTACTAATGATTGTTTATTTCAGCTGCTTGGATAGTACCCCGTGCTTGTATTTCGAACGTCGTCGTTTGGAGCGCCGCCGTCGCCGTGCACAAGCAGAATATGATCATCTTTACTATTCGCGTTATTTGGCTCAAACCAATAGAGTCTCCTTACATTGTACTAACGAACGCCGCAATATGGAAACCCGACGTTCAGCAGACATACACCATGTGCCCCGCTGTAACTTCTGCGAAAATGAACATCAATAAGTAAGCTAAGGTGTCTTCATTGCTTAATTGATACTTACCTTCTATTTCAATTGATACTAAATCATTAAGATATTGTATTCAGAATATACCTACACAACTGTAAACACTAAGAACTTATTCACACAATTGTAAAACTATCAGTAGTATATAGCTGCTCTCTGTAGATTCCTAAGGATTTAAAGATCATTAGCATCTCGGCTGTAACGTTCACTATGGCCATAGTACACTGCGGTCTTTACAAAGTTGTCTGTCCATCTTGTCTGTGCCGGTAGCCGCACTGCTCTTCTCCGTCCGCAACCTTAGGACGTTAGTGCACTACGCGGAATTTTACTGTTTTACTATACTATTGTTTACTATCCATGTTACAGATTATATATTTCCGATAGGTTAAACAACAATGACGTTTGAAAAAAAAGGAATTCTGAAAAAAATCATTTTTTTCAAAAAGATCATTACGGTGAAAACTATCTGTTCATATCCATAATATTTGGACATGACATTGACAGGCCAAACAAATAGCGATATCTATTCATGTATAATATAGTCGGATTGTAAACATATTTCTGCATTTAGATAATAACTGATTTCTTGATAAATGTTTTTTCTTATAATAGCGTATGCAGCTTGTAGATTATTAGAGACCGCTTCTACGAGCGTGAGGATCGCGGCGATATTATATTCGTAACACTTTTTCTCTTTCCACACTCTATGAACGTGTCTCCATACGGTTATTTCATGGCAATGATACTACGAGCGACATTGTCAAGTAAATTTAATTCTCATGATATCGCTTTACCGTGTAAATTAGATGATAGGAGGTCGGAATCGTCGTGATCCTCTCGCTTGCTGTTTTTCTCGGTATATAAAGATATACTTACTTAACTTTACATTGATCGAATATAAATAGAAGTAATAAACCTACTTTGAACTTTAGATGAATAAATGTTTAAATATAAAGTTAATGTTAAGGTATAACATTATTTAGGCATTTCTATTCGTATTTTATTTTGTATAATTACTTACTTAAAACATGGAAATCATTTATTGTTAGCAATATACCTTGTCGAGTTACTTATGTTGAAGCTCATGAAAACTTACTTTTATATACTTACCTTCAAAGGAACATAAAACTGCTTGAAAAGAATAATGTACCTACTCGAACCATGATGAAAATCTCTCTCGTATTATAAAAACTTATGTTGTCATTACGTCAAACATAATAAATAATAAAGTTAATGTGTTGAAAATCAAATTAAATAATATTTTAAGTTTTAAATTACATTACCGTGAGTACTGGGAAATGTTTAGTATGCGAGGTCGGCTATTACAAAGAATGTATTGTTATTGATTTACTCTAATTTCTAATTAACAAAGCTTTATTGAAATTATATTGGAACAAGCGTGGTCGGTTTATCATGCAACCTTAATAACAAGGGATTTATTGAAATGAAATTCGAATCTGTGTGAAATGTCCCAGGATATTTATTTATTAATGAATTTAAAAGGAAAATCACAGCCAAGTAGGCTTTACAGGTTGACAAGTAATAGTGGATTAACTGAAGATGTAAAAAATTCTAAGAAAATTACGAACACGTTTCTTTAATTAAGCTTTTGGATGTTTAGGCAGTGGTCCCACCGATGATGAACGAGAAACGAGTAGGAAAATTACGAACACGTTTCTTTAATTAAGTTTTTGGATGTTTAGGCAGTGGTCCCACCGACGATGAACGAGAAACGAGTAGAACCTAGAAACTATAATGCTGGGACAGTAATTAATTTGTTAAGCTTAATTGTTATTGTAATTGTTATTTTTTTGTAATATTAATGTGTTTTTTAATTGTCAATTTAATTAGAATAGACATTAGAAATCATTATAATAAGTCGTTTTAAGAAATTTCAATGAATGTTAATAAATAAATATGAATTAAATTTGAACTTAATTGAATAGAATACCTAAGTAAGATGAATCCCGTGGAAGCCATAAACTTTTATTAGAATTTTTCATTTCTATGTAAGTATGACAAATAAACAAATTTTTGGTTGAAAGAAAAAAAAAAGAGTTTGAAAAACTAAAAAATAACTCAGCATGCAGATTTCATAACTAACGCGTGGTGTCATATGAGGACGCCATGACACCTGAGCGTTCCGTGATTAATTTAAAGGTAGATAAAGAAAATGACTTCTTTGACTTAAAAACCAAAATTAGATGCTTACCTACTCTTGGGCCTCTATTCCACTGGCGTTTTCGAGCGTTGGCGTCTTTTCAACGTTTGCGCAGCGTCAACGCTGCGTAGACGCGACGTTGACGTCGCATTGTCGCGTAAAGTCCGCTGAACGCCCACATGATACTAATTGTCATGAAACGCGACGTTAACGTTGCAAGTTCGCTAGGCGAATGTAATCGCGACGTCAACGTGGCGTCTACACAGCGTTGACGCTGCGACTTTGGAGAGACGCCATCGCTCAGTACGCCAGTATAATAGCTAAAAAATACTAGTAGTTCGCCTCGAACGACATCTCGCTCGCCGGTGGTTGGTGTATATTATTTTTTATCTGTGTTTGAAAGAATTTACTTCCGAGGTCTACTAAAAAAATTGAGGATCTAATGAGTACCTAAAGTTTTTAAAGCCGATTATTAGTCCTTTAATTAATAGTAAAGCGATTTTCTTTAAGTGTACATTATTTAGACAATACAGATTTTGATTAAAAACTCTATCAATTTAGTTTAGAGTCAAACCTTAGGCTCTTTAGGTATATTTAGTATGTCATGTTGTTTTGATCCTGTCATGGCACTACTTTCAATGACATTGTGTTGCCCGCGGTTATTTCAAACATTGTCAAACAATATTTTGCATTAATTCACTTATATTTCTATAAAAAATACTTGATGGTAGGTATTTGTAAGAGCATGAGTTTTTACGAGGGAGTTTCGACTTCATTTTGGTATTTTGTTCGTTGTGAAATGGTAGTGACATTGGTTCAAGGAAAATATTTAGTAAGTTGAATCCTTTTTCCATTAAAACGTTGTTAGATTCGTCAAAAAGAATTAGGAGTTAGAAACAACCAACAAAATTATAAAGAAGAAGAAGAACGATTTTCTGAGCTGCGATTTCACCAAAACTTATAGAAATGGGAGCTCAGGTTATAACAGTCATGATTTTTTTACATTTATCGAAGTTATTCATAAACTTTACATCTTAGAATAAAAAGTAAAACCATTTTGGAATGTGCAAACAAAGCCCTTTCATATGACACCCCACTCAATGTATTTGCACAACTTTTTTTTTTCATCCCCTTCGGACCAAATATCTTTACAACCCCTTGACCGATTCAGCTCATTAGGTTACCAGCTAAACCACTTACCATTACCTATATACCTATCAAGTTTCATGAAGATTGGATGAATGGTTCGACAGTTATGCCGGAAAATACAAACAAATATACTTAGAAAGCAAATTACCCCACTTGCCACTAAGATCTTCGTTCGCTTCGCTCACTCGATCGATTAAGAGTGACGTCACATGAGGACGCCATGACACCAAGAGCGTTTCATGCATAATTTAAAGTTAGATAGAGAAAATGCCATAATTTAAGTTAAAAATCAGCGATGCGTACTTTTACGATTACTACACACTCGCAGAACGAAAAGGTTGACCAGTTTTTAAATCTATTCGTTTGACGCGTTGCAAGCACATGTTACCTTTTTTAAACTGCTGATAGACTAAGGTGCTGGTTCAAATAGACATCAAATACCTAGCAAGCAATATCAGATCATAAGGTGGTCAACTTTTTCATAATGAAATGTTTTAAGATCCTTTAGTTAGTCACGGTTGCACCTAAGAGATATCAAAATCTTTCATCGTGCCTATTGTTGTATTTTTATTTTTCGTTGTAAAAAAACAACCGATAGCAGCAACAGTAAGGTAGAGCGAACCCACTGCTAATGTAACATGGTGTAGCCATTGCAATTGCAATTTTTTGTCGCTCGCGATCTATTAAATAAGCTCAGCTCCGCCCACACTTATTGTCAACACAAAAGGATATTCGATACACCTTTTCATTAAATAAAAGCAAATATAACACAAAGCCCAGGGTGAAGACTCCGTGACATAAAAACCATTTCTACCAGTAACTACGGATAATAATTACACTAATATTACAAAGGTGAAAGTTTGTGTGTAAGTGTGAATGTTTGTTATTCCTTTAAGCTCAAACGGCTGGATGGACTTAAATGAAATTTAGTACCAGCATAGCTTATATCCTGATTTATCATATATAGGCTACTTTTGATCCTGATGTTCCTACGGGAACATGATCTAAACACCGCGGGGCACAGCTAGTGTAACATACGACGTATACCTGCACTATATGTGTTGCACTGAGCTTATGAAGTGTTTTAATTAAAGGCGTTCATTTTAGTATTTGCCTAGAGACCCATGAAAAGAAAAGTTTAAGGAGGCCTTGGCCTTGCAGAGGGACAGGTGGAAATAAATAAATAAAGACTTATTAATTATATTGTGATTCTTGCTACCTTTAACACTTTGCAATGGCGACTCGTTCGTATTTATGTCTTGTACTCCTACAAACATTTATTTGTGATTTTGACTTGTGCGAATTTATCATAGCGAATTATGACGTACCTACCTACTTATGTAGGTAACCAGGGACAGAGAAATAAGAGGTAAAGTTGGTTTTTTTGTTTGTGTGTAGAGGAGTATCTCCGAAACTATTGATTCAATTAAAAAAAAAATTTCTTAGATGTATTGAAGGGACATTCCGAATGAACATAGGCTATCATTTATTCCGGGTTCTATTTGCACACCCGTGCAAAGCCAGGATGGGCTGCTAGTTTTATACGTCATGTAAAATTCAACGATATACTGTATTGAACCTGTTGATGCAACTGCTAGTCGATGCGGCCAAAAGCGAGAAAAATCGCCCTTGCTTGTTCTAAATGGGGACGAACAATGGGGTGGATGACCAGAAATGACCTTCAAACCTTTTATCATAGGATTTTAAAATTATCTAAAAACCATACCCCCCTAGACTAAAACGCCAATTAAAGTAAGTGCTGCTTGTATGATGATATAATTTCACTTGAGCATACATATCTGTCAAAAAATAACTTATATAGTTAATAAGGCCTTTAATATTTAATTAGCGTTTGTATATGGGCTATAAGTACCTTCATAGGCATTAACTACTTTCTAAATAAAGCTCGTTCGTTCGTTCGTTCGTATGAGCAAGTAGTCAATAGGTAAAACAATAACTTCAATTTTACAAAGGTATTATATAATCGTAAAATAGTCAGGAACTACTTTGCCTCAAACGTGGACTTAAATTGAGTCTTAAAAGTACAAACTCAAGGTTTGCTAAAGGACGATGGAGCGCAGTGAGCTTGGAGTCAAGAGGACTGGCAGATGCCCGAACATTCAAACAATAATTAGGTAAATGTTTAAGGCCGTATTAACCGTTAATGAAGCCTGTTATTACAGATTTGTTTGGACAAATGTCAAATTATGTCATAGTTAAGCACCACAAACTTTTATTAGCATTTTAGTATTTGGACGCGAGTCCGTAACACCATACTGCGTTTAGAAAATGGAATTGGCGATGTAGGAAATAAGTCCGCTAGGCTCCTAGTTCCCACTAGCCTAGCGGACTTATTTCCTTCCTTGTGGGCGGGACTGATTAGTATGCATCCAGACAGATGGGCTAAAATCGTCACACAGTGGGTGTCTGAGGAAGGTTAGATGCATTTATTTAGGGCAGACTGGGGGATGAATCTGGCGATCGCAAAGCATGGAAACTGATGAGGGAGACCTTTGCCCAGCAGTGGGACAATAAGAAAACAGTAGTGGGTCAGAAAAAACAAACATTCTGCGTGGTATAAACTTTTGATTGGCATAAAAGGTTGATAATTTAACACATTTAGTAAGTAAGTACGATTCTATACAAAACAGTATTTAGAAAATCCCTGATTGCATAATTACTTACTTATAAAATAAAATAATGTTTCTTTTTAGCCAAGCATCCTACCTTGTATTATTTTATGTACTTATCTTTCATGTAGCATAGAGTTAAGCAGACCTGGTGTATTAAAAATTCAGTCATCATTAATTAGAGCGTTTTTGTTGCTGTCTGTGTTGTCGGTGTCCAAATCGGAATCCTAAAATAATTCGTACGATCAAAATTAGTTAAATGTTGACTTCAAGGCACATAATTGTTCACAGATCCCACCTGAGGGAAATCAGGGATCGGTCGGTTCTGCGCCTCTTTGAAGCGACCGATATTGGTGGTGGCGCTTTTCCAGAGATAGTGGGCGTCGGCTCCGTGTCCATTCCTGTCTTGCCAGCTTCGGGGACCAAATCTTCGGGGCCCTCCAGCTGGGATCAGGACCAGTCGTATTTCAGCGAGCCCGAAATTGATGCCGATTATCACCAGCACAACGTTCACAAAACTAAGGTAAGATTAATTCTTAGGTCTTTAGTGTTTTTTGGAATATAATTTGTTGCAATAATAATGTCACAGATTATTTTCCTTTTTATAACAGCGACATAATATGTTTTTATGTCTATATTTACCGTTATTTTGGATGTCGTATGACGATGTGTCGCTTAATGTTAGGTGATTATTCACCGATATAGTTTTTTCTTACATAACAGTGTATTTAGTTATAATATTCAGATTATCTCGTTTATAATTTTGGCTTTTGTTATTGACTTCAACATAAGCAGAAGCAGTATTACTATTTTTACATAATTTGAATAAAAGACTATGAGATTATAAATTTCAGTAGGCACTTACCTCCAAATGAAAATATCATGTAAAATACTTATCTAAACACCACCTACCTTCTGACCTGATGGGTTGCGACAGTTGCGTGAGGGTCTTCAAATTGTTTAATAACTTCTTAACAGGTGGTCCGATTCAATCTTTGCTTGTGTTCTCATTAAAAGGTTGAGATTTTACAAGTGCTATCCTAAAGGGGTGAGAATTATGTTTAAACGTTTGTATGCATAATTTCATTTTACGAACTAAAGTAAAAATTCAGGCCTTTGCATCTATAGTAGATGATTTATACAAAACATACTGACTTCGAATTAGTACTGACATAGACTATCTATTTCTAATACAAAATCGTTGACACGTAGCATAAACATTTCATAAGAGCATAGTAAATCTCTTTCAACAGTTTGGGATATAGATGTTTGTATAGAAACTTTATAACCGGTCATGCAATATGTTTGAAACTTAGTTAACAAGGACGATGTTAAGACAGAGATATTTTGGACGGTTAAATTGATAAACGAATGGGCCGAAATAAACCCTGATTAAGATAGAAATAGTTAATTTATAGAAAATAATTTCAAAGGCATTTATTAACCATTAAAATAGTAGGTACATCATTAAAATCTAAACATTAATAATAAAACTTAATGGTACAAAGGTACAAACATTCTTAAAAATAAACTTACTAAGACACAAATAAATAACACCGAAAACGATGGCTTATTATATAAATTTAACAAAGATAGCCACTAGAGTCACAACATAGACTGCTATTACTGGAAGTAAAGATAAAAATAGAAACGGCCAGATTCAATTTTTAGCCGAATGTCAGGTGATAATGGTAAACGATGTAATGAATAGTGCAAGAGAATTTCAAAAGAGAGAAATAATTAAAAAGGTCCTTAAAATTAACGAAAAGTCGAAGGAGTTTTGAAATGAAATATCTATTTGAAGAATGTGGCGAATGACATTTAAAATATGACGAAAGGCAAGAGCCAGATTGATAAGGATAAGTGGTGTTGAAATGAGAAGAATTATTTGAATGAAAGAAAATAACAATGCGATTTTCAATTCTTTCAACGCGTGAGTGACTCTGCATTTAAAGAGCAAAAAAACAGGTGTACGATGAATTAAAAAAAAGGTTGCTATCTGTAGAGGTAAGATCCAAGATAAACTGCTCAAGATAAATGCTTGGAAGCCTATGACAAAAGGACCTATACCGCCTAGCCGTGATGAGAAAGAAGAATGCTATAGATATAACTCATGCCAAATGTTTAATGTGATAATTTAAAAGGTTTAATGCTAGATAAAGATTTCCAAGTGAGATGAAAATTTTCATCGATTTGGAGAAGGCATTCTGTGGTGGGCTTTGAAAGAAAGATCTTTTTTGGGTCTCAATGGCGATTATAATATGACCCGCGTATCCCCTAAAGGTAAAATTCACAAGACGGGTGGATTATGTGAAAAAGGGAATAAATGTGAGACGAGTGAATTCTGACGAATGATAGAAGTGAGTGGAAGTGAATAACATGTTGTACCTGCCCACTTAGCATGGGATAAGGTCAGGAAAATGATAAACAAGGAGAATAGCCACAAATTGACAGAACAAGCCATCTGACTAAATTTCATTCAATTTTCTAGAAAAAGTTTTAAGTACTAATTCCATTTATTTTTGTACACAACAATGTAATTATCTTGTATGTCTAGAAAGCTCTACATAAAGGTAGACCTTTGTAATAGTGAGCACCGCTGAATAGCTTTTTAGGTGTTGATCGCCAAGATAGGACAATAGCTCTTTTAAAAGGCTCGGGGGCACATCCGCTGCACACTTGCATCACTGCTTTTACTTCAGCTTCTGCTGGTTCTCTTTCATCAGCCTGGAATAAAAATGTAATTCTTTCAATCTCTATACAAGCATTGTTTCGGCTAATAAATATAGGTACTGCACAAAATTTACAAAACATAAAGGTAAACTATGATTATTTTGACTACCATGGAGCTGGGTTGGAATTGAGTAGTCACAGATTTCCATAAGTACAGATAGTCAGATACTTCATCTCGGACATTGAAATCTCTCCTTTTTTTCTTCGGGCTATTTTTGGTGTTTCTAAGAACTAAAAGCAGGAGTGATTTCAATGTTCGTTGTATAGTATAATATTTCTTACGTTCTAAAAAGTTATTGTGTACGAATTACACTAATTACTACTTGTGGTACTAATTACTAACTAACAAAGTTGCATGCAAAACGAGTTCAAATTCTTACGGTTTCTTTTTGAACATTCTGTACAGGTAGATTTCCCACCACTCCGGCAAGACCGTTTAATAACGATTCTTGGAAGATAGCATCTTCTTCCTTGTCATCAACTAAATCTGGGCTCAGTAGAGCTTCGTCAACAATTGATCCATCAGATAAAGCTATCAGACCCCTTTTGTCCTTTTTACCTGTAATAATAGTTATTTAAATATTATTTTATAATTACTGGTGGCAAAAAATAATTTCTTTGTCATTAACACTGACCTGTTCGCGTTTGGTCAGAAAGTTCCTTCTCAGGGTTATCTCGTTTGTCTCGTTTGGAATTTCTCTTGTAAACATTATGCATATCATCTTGAATATATTGCACATTAGCTGGATTGAAAAGTGATCCGGAAAGGACCACTGTTGTTGCCTTTGAAGGTCCGATAGGTATCGTAGAGTAAGATGGTTGTCCTGAAGATAATTGCGGAATCGATACTGAACCTCCAAACTGTTCTGGCTGCACACTGTTTAAAAGCTGCTCCGAGATTATTCTGTTACCCAATTGACCGTTTACATATTCTTGTTGAAGCTGAAGGCCATTAGGCAACTGAATTATTGGCTGAGGGGCAGGCACCAAGTTAAGATTAGCCGGTCGTTGTAACTGACCTCCGACAAGGAAATTTCCGTTACCGAGTGGAGTAGGTGGTGGCGCTGGGGCCTCGGTCGCGGGTTCCGTAGTTGAGTCAACTGGAGTTCCATCGTGTTTGAAATGGTGTACGTGATGGTGCTTGTGATCCTTATGGGCTTTACCAGCTGTAAGAGCCACGTGATACAATTGAACCATTGTCACCTCACCCATCAAGCCCGGAGGACCTAAAAATTGTAAATAATACAAGTTATTGGATAAAATTAGCTCTCTCATTTTAATGAACATGCTATTTTTCTGAAACTTACGCTTAAGTGGCTGTTGAATGCTGTCTTTGCTAAGAAGCACTGACTGTTCTTGACCAGTAATAGCCACTCCTCCTCCTTTGATCACGTGCCCAACCAGCTGAAAATAATATTTTTGTTCGAAATTAGTCGGTTAATTTATTATGTAAAAACGACGCGAGCGGAACGAGCGAAATTTTTTTGAGTTAAAAGCAGCGTATTAATTCGGTTCGCATTCTGCGACTAACGACGCAAGCGAAGCGAGAAAAAAAATTCTAGTACCGCTACTTAATATAATTTAATTAATTTAATAAGGACCCCCTGAGCCCCCCCCCCTTATATATGTATACGTCCATGGATGCCTGAATATTTATAATTAATAAGGCCGCAGAGACATTGTATCATTATTACTGATAAGGATTGCTTACTTTTTAAACTTATCAAATTCTGTAAAACTGCTGTAAAAGTGCTTTGCTTACCCTATTGTGGAATCCCCTTCCAACTCTTTCCGCATTCACCCATATTTGCCACTCTCCAGTTTTTCCATTCCACGATTGACATGAGTGATACCATCTAAAACAAAGCTTATCATAAAAAAACAACAAACGACAATGCAAATTTTTATTTATTTTTTATGTTGTTATTTTTCTTTACTGTGTTTTTTTTCTGTTCTGTACGTGTACCAAAATAAACTTCTATCTATCTATATGGCAATTTATTAGAGATTTGTATATTGAATGAGTATTTTTTGCCTATGAAATAGTTTTCCTGTTTTACTTGCTCTGCTAATTGATATCGTGCAAACAGCGAAGATTAAGATTAAGCATTGATGAGTTTATTATTTTGTTTTGTTCTTTCATTCATTCTTTGGTTCGGATGAGCTAGTTTTTAAGTCGAGTAAAGGCCTCCGTCATGGACATAGCGACTCTAAAAGCCGGGACAAACAATTTAACGTGCCCTCCGAAACACGGAAGCGCTCAGTTGTGATTTACTACCTAGATATCTATACATAAATAAAACACTCTATACTTCATTTATTGAAACGAGCTAATAGGAATATAAAATAAACTCACGTGATTGGTCGTTGAAAATAATATTCTATCTCGTGATTGACTAGATTGTCAAATCAATTGTCAATTATCAAATCTAGCCAATACGAGAATAAACAATTATTTTCGACGACCAATACCGTGCGTTTATTTTTTTTCCTATAGCTCGCTTCAAGAAATGAAGTATAGACCTGTTACTGTACAATCCAATAAGTAAGTAAGTTACGTTACAAAAATGGAATCGGATACTTGTTATGTGAACTGATTCATTAATCATTTGGCACGTTCTGTCTAGATTGCTCTACCTACCTACAAAACCAGTTGCTTATAAGAGTTATTGTTATTATGTTTATCATTTTTTTATAAGTTATGTATATTTCAATTTGATTTGATTTGTAAGTTTACTATTTATTGCATAACTAGCTGGAACTCTGTTTCGCACGCGTAAGTCCCGTTCCCGCGGCCACTCTCCATCCTTTCAACTATCACTACCTAAAAAATCACGCCAATTCGTCGCTCACATACACACATATAATGTTAGTATGGATTGCTTTAAAACCATTAAGTTTATATTCATTCATAAAGGGATGATACTTAATTGAAACCCGAAAATAGAATATCTAAAATCTTTGAATTTCAATTGTTTATAGACCTACGCGCACAATAATTATAAAGCTCTTGTTTGCAAACTAAACTAATTTTAGGATCGCAGTAACTTGGAAATACGATATGCACTATTCAAATGAATAAAGCTTAGTGACGGAATAACATGCGACATGCACTGGGACAGTTGGAGGGTAGTTGCGAATATCGGCTAGCACTAAACAAATTATCCACTTTGTTTCTCTCCTGGTTTGAGCTAATGACATGGCTTAACCCAATAAATGAATCTGGTTTCACTTCTGACTGCCTTGGTACCTACTGTGTATTATAATGTTAGTTTTATAAAGTATATTTTGAATTTAAAGTCGATGTTTGTACACCGTAATGAACATATCCATAATATTTTTTTTAAATATCTTGCTTGAAACGCAGTTAAACGCGGTGACATCGTTAGGAATCAACATTTCCTACTTGACATCATAATAACACACGAGAAAATAATATAATTACGTTAATTGTTTGTTGGAAATGTTTTAGGCATATTTCAATTTTTTACTTCTTGCAAAATAGCCTAAATTCTAGTACCTAGGTCAGTAAAAGTAAAAGGTGTGTCTATTTAAGTTAACGTTGGATGACATGTCTCATCCAACATTGCTTGTTTATCGGAACATGACGGGCCATCGTTATGAAACACACGACACGCTATATTTACTTTAACAAACCACGCGTCACCCCAATTTTCGGTTCGTAATTTCTGTTTTGCGAATTGTTCATATCTACAAAATTAGAAATCTACTAAACAGCGACAAGTTCTGAAAACCATCAATGTGTATTTTTATACTATTTACATTCATTATCACGCCCTGATTGGCAGGTCTTGCATTCACTATGGAGATTATAATCTTTTAGAGACCATTTTTACCGCAATTAACGTAGGATTTGTTGCAATTTCGCACGTCCGGCTTTTGTTCTTATTATCATACTCTTTTTAAAATATTTCAAAAGATCTCTATTTATTTATAAGTAACGAATACACACGACTTCGTTCGCGTGAATTTTGTTTTAGTAGTATAAAGAGGCTGAGGAAATTATATTTTTTCTAGTTCTTTTGGGGATAATTTCAGTTCTTTTGCCAGTGCGAAAGTCTAATTAATTCATAATTATTTGCCGTAAGTTTCTATTAAATACTAAGTTATGAACGAAGAAATTTCCTAAATTCCTGTTAAAAATGTAATACCTCCCCCTCCAAGTTTCATGGTTCTAGGACTTAGAGTCTTAAGGTCTGTGCTGTGCGTTGGTACTTGCTATCTCAGTCAGTCAGTCAGTAACCAAAGCCTCGTTGAGAAGAGATAAACTTAAGAGCTGCAGTTTGCTACGCTATAGGCCTTATTTGGTAGCTTTTGCTTAAATTAAGTATTATTACAGATAAAATAATACAGTATTATGTAACATTTTACTTTAATAATTTTATTTAAGATTGTAATAAGTAAGTACGATTCAGTTGTACTTGTGAATTGCTTTTTAATTTCATTGTACCTGATCAGGTACTTTATTACCTTAAAATAAACTTACGTGTTAAGCTTCAATGGATAATTTAGCCTGAAGAAAGTCTGACCGTGCACGGCCATACTGAAGTAACTCGCTTCTTCGGTATTGGATATCCAAGCTGAGATTTCCTTTGGTTTATCAGCAACTAAAAAAGTGGAAAGATATAAATAATGAAAAATCAAATAAATTGAATATAATGATCAGGATTTGATGAGCTTTTAGAAATTTATAAGATGGCTACTAGGGTAATCAGAAGTACCTTTGTTCAAATACATATTTGGTACTAGTCCACATTTTTCAGAATAAGTTAGCTTTCCATAGGTGACAGGCTGCGAGCCCCTCTACGCTACTAGAAATCTATCTGGTCTCCCAACGATGTTTTCCTCCACTGTTAAAACTCTCGTTTTAAACGCATAATATTTGTTTTACGAAATGAAAAACCCATTGACGCTCGGCCATGAAAGATTTTAATATAAATCCTGTTGAAGCTTATTTTAATTTCAGAGTTATTTTATTTTCAGAATTACTTTATTGTCAGTATTATTTTATATTCAACTACATTTGATTTCGATTAATCGCGAACCTACAGTAAACAATAATAATTACATCCAATTGTAATAAAGTTGAATAGTTCTTAATTTTTGTTTTTACTGTATCTAAAGGCATCGGAGAGAATTAATAAAGAGGAAGTCTATACTCAGTGTATCCAGGCTGAAATGATGATGATGATGAATATAATTACTAGAGCCGGTCTCATTGATCTCAAAAAACAACGCCACGCACAAGCTTACCCAAACTTACTATATTGAGGTGCATTTGAGGTTGCTAAACGCCGCCTTTGGTAAATGAACTTTCATGTAAAGGTACTACGTCTTGTTCTGTTGTGCATTTAATATTTCATTATACGTTTGATTGTGTGGTTCTGTATCCTTCTTCTTATTACTAATTGGAGTATTTTTTGAAAATTAAGGCACTCGTTGGAAACATGTATTGCTAAAGGTCGTGCTTTTTCTTGAGCGCGAATAATCTTACGTAGTATAAAGTGCAGAATAAAATAATAAGTAGTTGCAACTTCAACAAAGTTTTTATAGTGTACAGTTACTTCCAAGTATCTACCTACTATTTTTATTTTTTGACGTGATCTTTGTAGTTTGAAGTCACTCTTTCATCATGAGGTAATTCTACTCACCAGCATAAGAAAAAAGTGGATGATCATCCGAATGGTTGTGGAACTTGGTCCACATGCATAGCGTAAACTCTTTCAGCTCTGGAATGTCCTTCTCGTACTCCACATACTGGTAGAAGACCTCCTGGTTCATGGAGACTTTGTACACGCTGCAGGAATCTCCAGTGGGAGATGCTCCTGCATATTTGCTTGGAGCGAAGTGCACTGGTTTACGGTTGATGATCTTTAATTGTCTGCTAAAATAAACGACTGCATTTGAAGATATTTGGCACTTACAACCAAAAAAAAACATGGAAAACTTAGTATTGATAATGTGACAAACCATCAATAGACATACAATCGTGATCGGAACCAGTAGAAAGTTTGCTATTCAAATTCCATTAATCCGATATAATGCAGTTATACCACCTCCAACACTGTTAATGCAGTAGGTAATGGATGCAAACGCACGTACACTTCGATAATTTTATTTAGGTTATGCTTTGAGGCATTTTAGAAGAGTTTTACTCGCCAAGTGTCTGTCGCACCCCGCCCTAGGTTCAGCAAGTGCCCATATCCGTCAGTTAGGTACTCGTGCTTAGATGTTCATTAAATGTGTTTTACTCTTAGTACAGTAAAAAATATAATAAAACAAATTTCAACGATTTTTTTCAATTTTTATTCAGTCTACTATTACTTGTCAACCGGTAAAGTCTACTAAACCTGTGTCATGGCTGCACATGTAGTTACCGATTAACGTCTCCAATACGAAATCGCTTAGTTGATGTTGCCACATGCCTTTAATTTGTATCCAACATGTTTGAGAAAGCTGCAGAAGAAGCCTGCGTGAAACTTACCCAGGATGAAATGATTGTTCGCGTGGCTTGTAGCTGGAAAACGAAATTGATGACTCAGGATGGATTGGCTGCCAGTTGCTTTCGGCCATCGACGCCGCAATCAGGGCGAACAGAAGCAGTAATCGCATAGTCTGTAACAAATATTGAACATAATAATATTACTCGTAAGCTCGTAACAGTACAGCCCGATGGTGTTGCCTTGCATAGCACCTAAACTAGTCATCATTATTCATCACGTGCAGCCCAGGAATCATTATTCCTGATGATCTTTTTATTCACCGTTTTGAGCATTTAAATATTGTTTAAATGCATTTGAATATTTGGATGTTTGAGATACGAACTAACATAAGTTCAGGAATAGGCGAGAATCAGTAGCCTTTACAAGTTTCCGCGCCAATAACTCAAATACGTGTACCTACGTATGCATCCACTAGTTGGCATAATATTCCAACTAGTATTAAGGTGAAAGGTTTAAATTCCATAATATTATAAGTGACGAGTTCATATTCCATGTATGTAGATTTTATTTAGTATTGATCGTGGATTTCTATAAGTGCCTATTACAAATCGCACTGTAATAAGACTGTAAATGTCTACTAAATATATCCAATAAGTAAACAAAGCTATAGAGACATTTAAAAATGGGCTAAATTGTTTCGAAATAATGACGGTACCGAGGCCGTGCTGCTTTTTGCTAGACTTTACGGGGGTACTGTAGTACAATATAAATTTAACTTAACGAATATGTAACGAATGTGTCCCTTTCATGTGCATTCCACAAATAACATGGTCTTACTAGCCGACATTCTGGATCCGGTGGCGTAGCGTAGACCAACTTTTAAAGCAATTGGATACCCCGATATTTCTTTCGCTAGATGTGTGTCATCTAGCTGTTATACCGTCCGGTCCGCCGACGCAGTAACATAGAAAATAGGTTTGAAACCTTATAACTTAAACTTATACTTGGTAATACCCACACATACAAATAGTTCGAAAAAAAACATTTTTCTTACATTAAATCCAGTTGAGTTTTTAATAATTTAGTCAAAACAGTCCGCCAAGTGTTCGACCGTGATCTTGAGTGGTTTGAACTTAAGATGAGGTAAATATTACGAGGAATTTGTGTTTGTAATACCGATGTTTCAAATGAGTATCTATAAATTAAAGGTTTCTTATTGTTCGTGTCTGATTGCTTAGTGACTGTCGATTTTTTTTATTAACTATTCCACCATCCGTAAATGCCGAGCTTAACCCTATTAGAGTTTTCTACCAGCAAACCTTAAGTTAATAGAAAAGCTATTACAATAGTGGATGCAATGTGTACTAACAACAACTAATTGATTTAAAAAGAAAAGTAAATTTTATAATGAAAATAAAAAATTAAGAAAACTGATTACCTACTTATATTATAATATACGTACAAATACCCATACATAAACATAAATATTAAACCACAAAAACAACAAAATTAAATAAATATATAAATGCATTACAATAAATAAAACAATATACTACTTAAATACATAAGGATACATCATTATTATACTAAATAAGATAAATAAAAGATTTAAATTGACATATAGTGCTCTTTTACCTTCGATTTGAATGAAGAAATCGTTTGACAACTGCGTATTGAATGGGGTAGGGAATTCCACAGCTTCACGGCATGTACAGTGAAAGAATCACTATAACAGCTGGAAGAGTGGGAGGGGGTTTCAAGGAGAAGGGACATACTTGATCTACATGGCTTATCACGAGAAACAAGGTAGTCAAAACGTTCACGCAAGTAGGAGGGGGATGGAGGATTACGTAGGATAAAGAAAAGGAAGGAAAGGAGTTAAGATTTATTTGGAAGAAATACAAATGTATTCGCATTGAATTACAGTAATAAGCTTAATTTGGGTTGATTACACTGATTCAAATACAAAATAATTCATCCCACGCACAGGTATATTTATAAGCAAACCTCCACAAACGAACAAATAACATCAATAGACATCAATTCTGTTCTCTAGATATTTCATATCATAAATATTATCTTATAAATTTATTTCTTATATAAATTCCTATAAAGTCTTTAGTTACCGACAAAATTGGACTATCAAGACAAAGGATTGTTGACAAGGGATTGTTTAAGTTTGAATTGGATTTTTTAGGGATGTTAATTTCTTTCGAAACTCAGTACCTATTAATATTTGGAAGTGCCGACGATAATAATACAATCCAATATTTGTATAAAAAAATCTCAAAATACCTTTAAAGGGAGTACGAAAGAGTGTGTAGTGGGTGTTAGAACGATTAGGATTAGTTTATGTATTTACTCATTACAATAACACTTATTATTGACACCTATCCAACAAATACTTACATTTATTGCATATCTTACTTTATAAAATCGACGAACCTCCGAACCGAAAAATATCTAATCTGCGATGTTCTTCATTTTTGGCGCAACTAGTAATTCGATAATGTTGGTCTAATGATATTTTTATGACATAAAATAGGAAACTATTAGAGATCAATTCGATGTCTGCCCTGGCAACTAAATTTTTATTAAAATCCTAATATTTTTTATAAAGTTTAGGTCAACTTTAATTAAGGATCTGTAAACCGATTTTCGTATTTAGTTTCTCGAAAAACAAAGTGGTCAATTAGTGGACGGTTTTTTTTGTAAGAAGACACTCCCTACGTGGTCCCTAAAAAATGTTGAGGATCTGATTAGGATCATCGGAGCTATGAACAGAAATTCATTTTTTTCGTCAAAAGTGAACTGATTTTAAAAAATATTTTTTCAAAGAGTTCCTGAGGTGGTCCGAAAAAAAAGCTTTGTTAATCTTATGAGGATCTTTGGAGTTATGAACAGTAATGTACATCTTAAGTGCAGTAAATTGCTCTTTTCACGAAATTGAAGTCGGTTTAATAAATATTTACTATTGCCACTTGTTTTACATAACATGTTGTCGGGTACCTGTTCCTATTACGAGTATAAAGTAGCATAATAGCAGTTGCGATAAATCTTTGTAGGCATTTATTCATGTAAATATGTACATGTACTTAGTCTACATACTACCTGTTCAGGGTCACACCACCAGATCGGCTCCAAATGAAAGATGCTCTTCCAGTATATAAAGTACTTATATTCAAAACTTCATTAGTACAGGAGAGAGGATGAGTAATAAACACTTCGAGCTTATACCAAACTATCTAAAACGCTTCGATAGCGCGTTCTAATTTGCTGTGTGTCGCCATCTAGTCAAAAGGCTATGAACTAAATAATACACAATGTTATGACCGTTACCTTTTGAACTGACACATCTAACTTTACAACAATTTCTCTTAAACATATCACCCACCAAGAACATCTGTTCATGTTCTTCATACTTAAAACAGTTGATACAATAAATCACAAAATTGACCGTATAATAAATGCACTACAAAACTAAACTCATCGATAACTTTAACAATTCTAGTGTGGACTGTATATAAACCTCTAATAAACTTAAACAAAACATAACTAACTTCTTTCAGACAACTTAAACTCTAATAAAACACATCTTCAAAAAACTTAGCTTAACGTCACAGGCAAAACATAACTTAGAAACACATAAAACCATTGCACCTAAGAGTCACGACTCGTGTGACCTTGTTCAAACCACAATGCTTTATAACTAACTTTATAATTATAATCGGGCAGCGTTATCAGATTTTCACCTATGAGAAAATGGCCGGACTTAAAGGAGTAGGATCTTCAGGACTACCAGGCATCATTGACAACCATCTGAACTCAGCTATGAAACCTAGCGCCGACAGATCAAAAACTGTTATCAAGATTGGTGAAGTCAGGAATCCCTATCCATTCTACCATTCTGAATGCGACCACTGGCGCGCAAGATTACATCTTCATTCACCATTGGGCAGAGAGATTTGAATTTGACTCTTGCTTTCACTGTTCCTGATGCTTTAATATCTCTAATCTCTCCACTAAACTCTCTTTCTTCAACCTTTCTTTCACATACCTGTGTTGCTTCTTCTATTTGTTCTTTCGTTCGATAACTTCCATATCTCTTTCTATCATCTTTACATCTCAGAACCCTACGAGTGTTATCGAAATGAGACTTGATTCTCTGTGATTCAGGAATCACAAACTCTTTCTCCCGAAACTGTTTCAGGGGAGAGTTGTCATCAACCTTATCTGAAATGACAATGGAATGGTGACAATGAATATGATGAGAACTCAATAAATCAGACTTCGATGAAATCTGACCTGACAGGATCCATCCCATGGCTGTGTTTTGGGCTACTGGTTGACCTTGGGGGCCCTGTGATACTCCTTCTCTCAAAACCTGGCCATACACATCAGCGCCAAGCAAAATGTCAACTTTGCTTGGTGTGTGATACTCTGGGTCAGCTAAAGTGATCTTCATATCTGGCCAGTTGACTTCGGCAAGTTTCTCGCAAGGTAAGAGCGAAGTGATGGTACCTAACACGAATGCTTCTACTTGGACACTAACACTGGGATCTAAGCGTGAGTGAATGGACACTGTGACCGAAAACTCAGAAGCAAGACTGCTTTCCTCACCACCTATCCCAGACACGACCGTTGTGGCCGCTGACTTCTTCAATCCAAGTACCTGAACTGCTGATTCGGTTATGAATGATGCCTGGGATCCTTGATCCAATAACACCCTCAACAGTTGTGTAGACCCATAACTTGTCTGTGCTTCGACAAGAGCTGTGGGCAACAAAACCTGTGTAGGCACTGTCCTTTGAGAAAAATGCGTAACTACCTTTGACAACGAATTGTCCTCTGGTGACGATGACTTAACAGCAGACACCGTTGATTTACCTTCAGCCGTTGAATTTGTGTCTAATGTTGGGACGGCTAAATTTGAAACTGATCTAGGGTGCAACAACGAATGATGTTTTCGATTGCATACTTGACAACGTGAACTTTGGTGGCAGAACTTGACGGAGTGATTAGGACCAAGGCAGTTAAAACATAGCCCCTTGGTTTGAACAAAGCCATGACGAGACTCATAACTCTGTTTGGCAAACATCTTACAATTTGCTATTTTGTGGCTTTCCTTACAATAAGGACATGAAAGATTGGCATTGTTGTCGGAACTAACTACATGATGAACCTTAGGTTTATGCAACACCGGTCGAGGTCTACTATCTCCAGAACCTAAAAATTCTAATGCCCTTGATCTGGCTTCCAAAAACTCTCTGAACTCGACCAGTGTGGGAAGCTTGTCATGTGAGCTGATCTTTGTTTCCCACTGTTTTCGGGATTCAACATCTAGCTTTAAACTCACGATGTGTATCACTATGACGTCCCACGACTGTACATCAACATCGAGATTTTTGAGACCATTTAGACACTCCATTGTAGTGTCCAAAAGACCTTTGATGGCACTTGAGTTTTCTGATACAGTACCTTGACTCATAAACCTCTTTAGCAAACAGTTGGATATAAATCTTTTATTATCAAATCGACTACTTAGTATTGACCAACACTCTTCATAGTTAGCCGATGTGATTGGAATGTTTCTCACTAACTGTTCAGCTTCACCTGACAACAAGCCTTTTAAATAATGCATCTTTTGAACATTATCTAAAGAATCATTTTGATGAATTAATGACACAAACAAATCTTTGAAAGTAGGCCATTGAGCATAGTCGCCTGTGAATGTGGGAATTGAAATTTTAGGTAATCTAACACTATCATTTTTGGACTTTACAGTAAACGTAGTGTTTAGGTTTACTGCCTCTGTTGTAACTACTTCGCGTATAACCTCTTTTAACTCACTCTTATAGATAAAGTACAACTCCTCTGTGTTCTCAAACATGTCATTTTTGAAATAATTATCATCAGAATTTGAGTCTGAAGCCGTTTGAATAATGTCTCCATGAACCTTTTCAAAACTGCACCAAGCTTTCTCTAAACCTTCAAGTCTACTTTCCGCGTAGGATTTAGTGATCCTTTCTTTGGGCGATTTCTTAAAGTTAATCCTAGCTTTCTCAATGCGCAGTTTTGTATCGGCTTGCAATTTGTACCAAGCTTCCATTTTAAAAATTGATGTAATTTTCCTAAGTCAAAAATGATTTTCTAAAATTTTACAAGTGTTTGAGAATTTAGTAAAAAGTTTATAAATCGGGCATAGGTTCCCCGTCTCAACAGAGATTACACCTTAAAAATTACAAGTCCTAAATCTAATACTAAATTTCTAAGTCTAATAGCTCTTGAAAATAAAGTCCAAAATCTCACGAAAGTTTTCCAACTTGAACTTCACCACACTGCTTCTACACTTTCAAAGAAATCAAAATGTACTCACGGTTGCACTCCACAAACCACAAAATTGTATGCTCCATCCGGTATTGCCACTCCTTTGACAACGTTCTTCTCGCTGTAGTGGCGCCCTCTATGCACCTCCACAGTACACCTCGGAGTCAGCGTGCGCAGCAGCCTAAACTGCAACAGCCAGCTTCCCACCTTGGTGTGGGTAAGACACTTCAAAAGCAATCCGCTTAGGGTTTCTATGTCTTCAAAAACGATGTCAAACCAGCAACTAGGCCAGTGATTAAATCCGTCTCGGTAGGACCATGTTCAGGGTCACACCACCAGATCGGCTCCAAATGAAAGATGCTCTTCCAGTATATAAAGTACTTATATTCAAAACTTCATTAGTACAGGAGAGAGGATGAGTAATAAACACTTCGTAAGATTTAAATTTAATTTAAATTTAATTTAAATTTACACTTTCACAATAATAAACACCTGTACCTACAAAGACCACAAAGGATTGTTGTCTCTTAGGTTCGTGAACGTTTGATCTTCGGCGCCTTTCATCTTTATGAAATCCAGCTCGACTATTTATTCCAAAGAATTCCTTTTGCTACGAGTGTAAGGCATACATGTCCGTGTGACATGTACCTACGCCTACATATAAATCGTTCGTAGTAGAGTAGGTACAATAAATATAAATATCCTTCGACATTTCACACAGCGTCATCTTGTCCCAAGCAATTTAATGATTGTGTTATGGTAACCAGATGACTGATAATTATAATACTAAGTAATGTAATTTTTTTTTGTGAATACATACATACATAATTATAGATAGATTACACCCAGACACGGAACAAATATCTTACAAATCATACAAACATTGGCCCCGTAGCGGGGATCGAACCCGCGACCTCCGCGTCTCAGCCGGGCCTTACCACTGCGCCACAGAGGTCGTCAACAATAATAAATACTTAATAATAGTTTTTAGCCGACACCAATGCTCCTCAGGTATTGAAGTCGGCTCTGTGATCCAATGTAATGTATAACCCATTCGGCCAACTCGGCTCGTTCGGCTTAATATTCTTGTGACATAACAAATGGACGCACTAAAAGTCTAACACAGTTACTGGAATTTCCTTTTGAATAAGCAAAGGTTACACCAGGGCTGGATTTAGCACTACCAGCGCCCTGGGCTTATTTCGCGGCGCCCGTATTTCGCCTATGCTTTTTTATTGTTAAATTATTATTGGTAGCGCGGGGGATGCTCGATGTATAATGAACATGATAATAACGCCCCTTTAAGTTTAGTAAATCAGGCACTTTTACATCTCTCACGCCTAAGTTTTGTGAATGATGTAAATAAATATTTATATTGGATTATATTTCTGGAGCTGCGGTGAGCGGTCAACCAACCTACCCTAACGCCGCTACTGGCTTACACGTACGACATACCTATCCTTTCCAAATATAAATGTCGATATCCTGAAAAACGTGAAAATATTCAGTCGTGTCTTTTTAAAGGCATGTCCTCTTTGAAGAAAATAGCTTTGTAAAGCTATTTTCGTATTATACTATATATATTATATATTATTATACTCGTACAATGACCATTGTGTGACATTCCTACTTTCATCATAATTCTCACGTATACAAAAAATATTTCCATTGTTTTCAAAAATAGTATGAAAAAATACTCGTATTGTGGATTTTCACTTATTTCTGTTCATGTAAAAGAGCGTGTTGACCTAGTGTCGATCGATTTGGAACTAAAACATCTCGTGAGGAAGCCAGCTTAGCTTGCCTTGCAACCTGTTGCGTATGGAATGTTTACTATTACTTACAAAGTGTGGGTTTGTTTGTGACATCTTCCGAGGATCTGAAATGACTAAAAATATCTGAAAGAATGTGTACTGCGGCTTGGGTCGTGAACATAATATAGAGTTTACAGATTGAAACTAAATTTTGAACCTATAAGGGTTTAAGTAACTTTTAAGTTTAAGTAACTTTTCTTTAGGAATTATTAAATTTTGATTTTAGGCAATCTTTTATTGATTATAATTTAAAATAGATCTTATCGTAACCGACTTTGCCTTCAGAATCACTTAGGTATTCCAAAGTAACTTAGCAAATCAAATACCTAGTAAGTTTTTGTTTAAAAAAATCTTCCATACATTTCTATGAAAAAACGTATTTCAATTCAATTCATGATTACTTCGGCAAGAAAATAGCGGTTTGCACCGGTCTGCTTATTGAATTAAAGTTAATTTAAAATAAAGAATATTTCATTATGAACACGATGGTTGCCTGCGAAAAATCAGTTCAGAATTCCGGTTGTCGAATTTTGAAAAACTAAGTGAAATATAAGCATAGCAGCTGTTTAAAGCCTAGTGATGTCCCGTGCCTGGCTGGGTAGTACGGGTAGTAGGTAGTGATCAGAATTTCGATTTTTAAAGGTGTATAATTCCCAATGAATCCTACAGGTTTCAAATATTTATCTATGAACCAACCGCAGTTCTCAATCAAGTTTCACGCATGATGTGTCCGTTGCATTAACCTACATGGAATTTACGAAAATAGTTCGTAAAATTTTCTGAGTTAAAGATATCCAGCATGGTGGTATGGAGTTGGAGTCAGCCTTTTATTTTTTTTTTAAACTGCTCGCTGTCTTCTTTAGAGTAATTTTTCATAAAAGAGATTTCTTAGAGTAAATTTTCATAAAAATGCGTTATCTAGCATCATTCACGTTGGTGCTGTTCTTGATACCATACATATACTGGCCGTAAATTCTTGAACGGTCTTCATTTTTTCATTCGAAAATAGCTGAAAAGGTTTAACTTTTCCTTTATTATAAAATGCTGCTGTGTAATCGCAACCTGTTAACGCATGGAAGGCGGGAAGACTTTGGCATAATTTGATGCCTAACTTCAACGCTAAATCGGTGCAACTAATGCAATCAACAACAGTTTGATTATTAGTCTTTCTAGTTGCTGAACTGGCAAGCCAAAATTCTGATTCAATAAGTTTGTGCATATTTCCTAACAAAATAATCAAAACGTCAGTATCAGAGGCTTTAATTAAAATTTTTGAGCCTGGCTTTTGCTTTAGAAGCATGTAAAATAATCCTTGTATCTGCCTCTTCGTGATGACATTCATAATTAGTTTCTTCAGTTTTTTTAACAGAATTTTCCTGAACTTGATAAGAGTATTTTTTGTTTTGGATTATTGTTGCCAAATGGTCGTTTCCCCAATAATAAACCAGAAACTTCACCAGAGCTTCTTTAAAACGGTAATTTTTAAGGCTTTGCAAAAAAATTTTTTGGTCTAGTTTGTTGAGGTCCCGTAATTTTGTACGGAATATCGAATTCTTTTTAGCTTTCACGTTCGGAATCTATGATTGACGGTGATAAGTATGTAGCGATCAAAAATTAAAAGTATTTCTAGTGCAATTTAAACTTTCGCGATCTTTAGACATAATTTATATGAACGTCGGGAAATATAAAATATTAAGGTAAATACGTGATAAAGTCCCGTAATTTCATGTAAATGTCGCGTTTGTTGAACATACATATTTTTATAAGTATTGACTCCGCAATTTTATCAACAGTTTGAGCTATAGACGATCCAATTTGGTACAAGTAGTAACCTCTATTATTTCAACGTTGATATATTGTGTTGGCGCAACCATTTCAGTTTTGAATTTCAAATTCTTTGCAACGTTTACTTTGAAGTTTTTAACGTCTCTCCAGTACATGAAAAAAGAGCAGGGGGCAATTGGTGCTAGTGGAAAAGTCAGGCATATTCGAGATTAATCTTTTTGTTTAGACCAGAGGCCTTATTCTCCAAATAACCATGTCTTAACGCGGCACGACTCGGCGTTCTTATTGTGAAAATTCTATGGATTTAAGAAAACAAAAGCTAGATAACGTGCAATCTCTTACCGCGTCATGGTTTAAATGTCGTTCAAGAATCTAGCTCCAGTTGCCAAAAGTCGCCCAAATACGTCTCGTTCCATTTTCAATAATACTTTCTTGTTCTTGTCTTTGGTACTCAAGACTTTAATCATACATTGAGAAGCAAAATTGCAGATTTTATTTTGTTTTATAGGTTCATCGAATCTTCCGGGAGTTGAAGAGCATTCCGAGTTAAAATTTATTTTTTGTTGATAGCCTGGTGTTTTCACGTTCAGCAGAAAATCAGCAACTTCTTTAGATGCAGCTTTACCCGTTCAAATGTTGAATAATATATCTTTATCAATAGTGTCATTAAATGGATTCATCGTACATTTTATTGCTTCAATAATATACTTATTCTGTTTAGATTTTTTTTGTCTTTCCTAATTTTTTTATCTGTTTTTTCCTTCTACTATTCTACTAGTATATTACTTTTATCTTCATTTAAATATTTCACTTTTCAAAATTCGACAACCGGAATTCTGGACTGATTTTTCGCAGGCTATACCATCGTGTTCGTAATGAAATAATCTTTATTTTTAATTAACTTTAATTCAATAAGCAAACCGGTGCAAAATGCTATTTTCGATTGACCTGTTTATACCTGGCAACCCTGAGTTGTGACCAGAAAAGAATAGGCAACCCAACGTTTGCATATTCAATGGGCTTCATACTTTCGATTGGTATGGAATTTATTTAATAAGCAAGCCGGTGCAATATAAAAAAAAAGTTTTTTATAATCATATCCTGAACTGATTTCTACTAGGCAACACGGGTATATTTTTATATGTCAATATAACTATTGACATATAAAAATTAATATAAAATATGTTTCATCAAATAAGCATCTCGGTGAAGGTCGTTCTTAACGGGATCCTATTCTATAACGGGTCGATAGTTATGCGAGAGTATACAAATATACCCGAAATTCGTATACTCTCGTAAGTCGTATAACGTAAAATTACACAAGATTCCACTTCAATTAATCGATAAAAATATTTACGATAGTTTTAATTACCATAAGTACGAGTATATAGGTAGCGACAGGATTAGTCGTAATATGATTACCCCTATTCTTGACCAAATTACTCCTATCATATGTTACTTACTGAATTTTTCGATTTCCTCTGGCGTATTTCCCACTCTCTGGAAAGAAGCACAAGTTACTCCTCTTCCCAAAAAGTCCAGCCCAGCTTCTCTTTCAGATTTTCGTCCAATATCCATCCTGCCTTTTCTGTCTAAAGTCCTGGAACGACTTGTTCACCAGCAACTCAGTCTTTTCCTAACAAGAAATCAACTCCTTAATCCTCTCCAATCTGGTTTTCGTCCCGGTCACAGCACAGTGACAGCATTAGTGAAAATAACAGATGATATACGAGATGGAATGGAAAATGGACAAGTCACCGTTCTTTGCCTATTGGACTTTAGTAACGCCTTTAATAATGTTGATTTTGAAATCCTCCTAGCCATCCTACGCTCTCTTAACATATCTCCAACAGTAATTGAGTGGTTCCATAGTTACTTGCATGGACGCCGGCAGTGTGTACGCATTGATGATGTTTATTCATCGTGGTGCGAACTATCTGCTGGTGTACCTCAGGGTGGCGTTTTATCACCTCTGCTTTTCTCAATTTTTATTAATTCTATTTCTCAACATCTTACTTCATCATATCACCTCTATGCAGATGATCTCCAAATCTATACGCAATCTACTGTTGATGAGCTACCCCAAGCTATCGATACTATTAATAATGATCTGTGTCGTATTTCAGAGTGGGGTAAATCTTATGGTATCTGTGTTAACCCGCTAAAAACTCAACTTATTGTTGTCGGTAGCTCTCGTATGGTGACAAGAATCGACTGGACTGGTCTCCCGCAGGTCGTCTTTGACGGCAAGCTTATTGAACAAAGTACATCGGTGAAAAATTTGGGCATTCTCTTTGACAGGGAACTGTCATGGGGACCGCAACTATCCGAAATCAGCCGTAAAATGTTTGCTTCAATGGGTTCTCTGAGGAGACTGCGGAACTTCCTTCCGATCGCTACTAAAATTTCGCTTGCTCAGTCACTTCTTCTTCCTATCCTTGACTATGCTGACACTTGCTATTTGGATATCACTGAACAGCAACTAAATAAACTTGAGCGACTACAGAACTTGGGAATACGATTCATTTTTGGTCTTCGTAAGTATGATCATGTTTCCGAGTTTCGTAGTAAGTTGAAATGGTTGCCTATTCGTTTTCGCCGTAACTCTCACCTTCTTAGTCTATTATACAATATTCTATTTAATCCTTGCTCACCACCTTATCTGAAGGAACGTTTTCAATTTCTTCATGAGTCCCACTCTCGTCACTTGCGCTCCTCCAACACTCTTCAACTTAAGACTCCTGTCCATTCCTCTTCCTTCTATAGCAACTCCTTCACAGTGCAAGCTGTTTCTTTGTGGAACGAACTGCCCGTTGCTATTCAGCGAGCTAAAACGATTCTGTCTTTTAAAACTTTGCTGAAGGAATACTATTTGTCCTGTCGTCACTGAATCTGTCTTGCTCTGTAAGTTGATCTCTAACTTACTTACCTTATATTAGTTTTTTATGTACCTATCTGCTTATTTAATTTATAAATATTAGGAAGTATATAATATTGGTATTCACTTATTTAATAATTGATAATTTTGTTTGTCTTTAATCACAGTTTTTTATTTTGTTTTCTTTTTAATGTTTAAAATTGCATACCCCTTATTCTTTTGTCAGATTGTCCAATATCCATCCGCAGGTTGTCTGGTAGAGATCGCTCTAAAGCGATAAGACCGCCGATTGTATACCATAGCTATTGTTGTTCAGATCTTTTTTTATATTATTATTTTTGTGTATCAATTTGGTGTGCAATAAAGTATTTTCTTTCTTTCTTTCTATATATTTTAGATATACATATATAAAAATAATCTAAATTAGAACTTAATTTAAAAATAGCTATTAATAGTGATTAAAATCGTGACGTACTAAGCTTCATGCTTTCTAAAATCTCTTGTATAATTTGAACCAAAATAATCGATCACTATCCGTTCTGCAAAGCATTGTTACGAGTATTATTCGATACATGTTAAGTAATACAAAAGTTACCACGAAGTGAACAATGCTTGACTTGATTACTTCGCTGAAATACAATTTGCTATAGAGTCAACGTGATGACTTAAGTATGTCGTAGATACTATAATTAGTTCCATGCTACGAATGTAGGTAATTATCTATGATCATATATAGGAACTCAGACCTTACAGAAAAATAACTCATGCAAAAAATCCACCTTTCTTAAAAAAAAAAATTATGCTTGTTTTATGACATGTTGTGGTTCAAAAGAGGCATGGTACCAGTTTATAAGAATGTAAATATTATCGACTAGCTGAAGCCCGCCACTTTGCCTGCGTAATACTTTGAGTACCTAGTCTACTTTTGTCTCCCAGGTTTCATCAATGTAAGTACCTGCTTATTGTGATTTTATTGATTACATATTAATTATTTATTATATCAAATACAACTTTACAAATGATTGGTCAAAAACACAAAAACATTATCTATACTAATATTATATAGAGGTAATGTTGGTTTGTTTGTTTGTTTTTTCTACGGAGATAACTCCGAAACTACTCAGCCTATTTCAAAAATTCTCTCACCGATGATGTGTAGAATGGACTGTCGGGTTTGTTATAGGCTATATTTTATCTCGGTTGTTTTATTAGTACACTTGTGCAAAGCCAGGACGTGCTGCTAGCTTATAATATAATGCACGCTACCGCACTTAGAGCTTAGTTTCTATTAAAATTATTTTCTGGACAAATAATACTTACCTGTCAACCTGCTTTCGAGTTATATAAGTATGCATACTAAAAGTCTTCCGGCACTAGGCCGTAGCATGGCATGGCGTAGTCTTGATTCTAACGTAACCAGCACACCGGTAATAGACACCTTAGTCAACTATTACTAAAATTGCTGTTAGGCTATGTGTTCAGTTCAACAATTACCTACTTAGACGCTGTTAGGTTAGGTATGTGCTCAGACTATCTAGTCTAGCGTGTGTGTGTATCTAGTCTTCATTATGATTTAATTACCAATAGATTGGTCGGCTTTATCAGTGTTTATTATATCAATTATAAAAAAATCTTAGTTTACGTTTACGGATAGATTTTGTAATGATTTAACATGACAATAAGTCATCCTTCAACAAATCAAAATCGAATTTTGACTTTATTTAGACTATTCAATGACTACAAACTTAATATAGCGTTTTTGGCAGGCGATATTAATTTTTTCGAAGTACCCTTTTAATTTTCAACTGCGTATATTCAATTAGCTCTAGTGCTAATAAGTCCATTACACAATCTACGTTTCTCATCGTTAAAATATAACATAGATAAACTAGTTATCGACGCACTGAGAAATCGCGGAAGTAACACAATAAATCCTCAATTTCAAACGTAATACCTTACCAATATTTTGTTTGTCTTATAATTAGAAAAGCGCAGAGTTTTATTGTAAATAGCTTGTTTGTCACAAAGGAATTTAGAGACCCAAATTACAAGTATTGCATGCTTGTTGTCTAAGAAAACATTCAAACGGGACTCATTTATCAGGTCTTTTAAATAACACAAATCGTGTAACAGACAAAGTTATATTTTGATTATCAGATCAGAACCCTTAATTACAGCGATGTTTTTGAAATAATAGTTTCCTTCTTCTAGTTTCTTATTCTTTACTTCTAGCAAATAATTATGACATTTGCGTGGTGTTATTAATTCAGTTTCAGCATATCTAGCCCGCCTCGAACTTAATACTATATTTCGAGACTCATTTAAGATGAGACGATGATTAAATGATTTCCATTTTTTTATGTTCGTTATGATCTTGTTGTGCATTACGTGAATAAGTAGGTAGTTAGTGTCAAAATATGTAAATGGTAAAATGCATCTTACGAATTTTTTGTTAATTATCAAAGGAGATTTTTAAACAGTTTAACGACATTCTTACTATTCAATGAATGTCACGCACGTAAGGGACCCTGGGTGTTATTCTCTTTAAAAAATATATAATTCCTCATTGATGCACAATGTTTAGAATATTACATTTTCTCCCTGCCATATTCCTGATCTTGTACTGTTGTCCAACCTAGCAACTGTTATTAGCGATCATGCTCAAGGATATTGAATATCCCTTTGTAATATGTGATTATATGCAACTAGTAATAATTAAGAGAAATACATACTTCCACCCGGGTCGTAGGCGCGAGCGTATGACGCGGTGCTCACTCACAACGAAATAAAACAAAAATAAATCACGAATAATGATGATTACCTTGACTATCGATATCTTCTTCATTTTATATTTAATTCCATCACTATTGTGCTTCAATTTGAAATACTAATGTGCGTTACGCGACCTAATACATCTCGTAATTTACATACTTTCAGTGCGTTACGAGATTATATAGGTCTCGTCATTTTGTTTTATTGTTTTGTTTTCATTTATATTTTGATCGTCGGGCGAGCTCACATACATAATGTCACATCTATATAATCTAACGAAATATACAAAAATTTAGAGATTTTTGACCATTTTCATAAAGATATTTTGATTTTAAGATGACAGTGCGTACGATATGTAAAGAACCTCGTCCCGCTATAAGAGAAAGTCATTAACGAGTTTGTTTAGACCTCGTACCGCAGTAATGGGTAGGTAGCATAAATCTTGCTACGCAGCGAACGTGTTAAGTACTTTTCGCTAGAGTCAAAATTCCTTAAGGGACCATGAAAAAAACTCATCCCTGTAAATCATTATGTAAGTACTACTTAATACAAACAATTCGCGAAACATAAACTCGCAATGCATATGAGTATTTTATTAGTATCAACATGCAATAGAAACACTTACGTTTTCGTCTCGACTTTCGATTATAGATACAGACTTCACTGCGCGGGCGCACACAAAGTTCCCACTCTTACACTGACCAGTGGGTCGGATCCACTCGTCGGCAGTCACCAGGCTACCCCACCTTGCTCCCTCAAAATTATGCACTCACTCTAGAATAAGTCGAGTGCGTCGGTCGGACGTCGCGCGTCGGAACCAAGACGTGATACAGTTATGTCACAATACCGTAACATCGGTGGCTTTGGTAATTACGATGCCGAGCGTGTCTGTAACTAGCAGCCGGATGTACAGATTTGGGCGAATCAAAAAATTATCATTTATTTATATGTACTAAAACGATGTTTCGATGTTCCAATCGCGTTGTATATTGTCACGCGTAGGTTCACAAACGGATTATTCCAGGTAACCCTACTCTACCAAATACATCGATCGATCTACTGTTTACTTTCCAAGAATTCACCTTTATACCTCTACGTGCAGAATATATGCGTATGTATATGGGAAAGTACTTATTTGTAAATTACTCATATTTAATGTAATGATATTGAAGGCCGTGACTTTTCAGATTGTGTGTAGGTAGGCAGGTAGGTAAAAGTACAACAAGCTGTTGCGATTTGGTGACTATTTATTCATTTATTATAAAGACGGATTTTGATGTTGTATGCAGACTCAAACTAAGCCGCAAATTAAATTCTATAGAAACGCAAGAAATGTGCATTGACTTCGTACGTTGTAATGTAATTTAAAGATTATGCTCATTATACTCGTACTCAAGACCGAAAAAACTGAAAGAAATGTTTTTTTTTATTACCTACTCTACATAATACACTTAATTTAAAACCATCTTGCGACGCTATTGTGCCTCCTACAGTCAGTTATGTGGTCATTCGGCTACCATTCTCATCAGTATTCCAACCAAACGTAGATTTCCTTCCACTCCCTTTTTGGTCTGGTCTTAGTTACACCGGCATAAATCTCATTCGCGCAAAAATGATAAAAGCTTAGGTATTCATTTACCCGCGGTAAATAGGTATTCCCGTTTTCGTGGGAACTCCTGGAACAAAAGTAGTGCTAATTCAGGATTCATGCTAATGGTACTTACCAAATTTCATTAAAATCCATCCAGCGGATTGAGCGTGAAAACAAAACAAAAATACATACATAATTCATCTAACGGCACAAACTTTCGCATTTTTAATAGGTATTAATTAATAAAATAATTCGATTAACAGGTTTATTTTGCAGGGCGCCAAGCCAGCGCTGTTCGGAAGCTACAAGTATTCATTTTTGCATTACGAACACTAATTGACAATATTGCGTCCGGTAAAAATAGTTTGTTGCATAAAACCTTATACGAGTACTTTATTATACTCGTAGTACCTACCAGTACTCAGTACTCGTAGTAGTTCAATTTTTAAGCCATTGTTTATTTACGAATGGAATTCTATAACGTGTCGAGTAGTTATTTGTATGGCACTATAGTATAATCGACTTCAGTGTAATGCATACTTGTATTACATAATATTAACACAATAAGTAGTGGCTCCACTTTGTCTACCTTCTCGATAATTATACTATTGACATACCTACGCCACCGATTGCTGCCAGAACCATGTTAGAAAAAATGTGATTATAGCACGTCTCGGCTTTGAAGGGGTTTACTACTGAAACTACCTGTGTAAAATATAATCTATAACCATCCCGACAGTCCATTCTAAACGTCAGTGAAAGATTTTTTGAAATCGGCTCAATGTTTTTGGAGATTACCTCCGTCAAACATACAAACAAACCAACATTACCTCTTTATAATAGGTATTAGTATAGATATATATGTGGAGAGCTTACTATGTCGATACAAAATGACACTGTCCTGCAAATTGAAAAAAAAAACTCATAATGATTTGAATTTCGCGTGCTACCTGTTCGCTTTCACCTTATAGGAAGATTACGACATCATAAAGTCTGTCAGTAACCTCCTCGTAAAATAGGCACCAAAAAAACTTCGAATCATAATTATTATTGAAATTAATGCATCGACCGACTTAAATGTTTTTGTGCATAATGTATAATTTAACTTTCAAAATCGCAATTGCGAATTAAAGTAGTTTACTGGCTGATGATTTAATTATTTTAAGTAGGACCTATTAAAGTAATCTTTGTTAATAATTAAAGAATTGCGACTACTTTTGCGAGAGCCATTCTTGCCTTAATGGATTTAGGTGTGCGCTAGCTAGCTAAGTTACCGATACTTTCTTAGCTCGATTTTTTATGAGCTCACTGAAATTAGTATTGCCTTAACCTAATTAGCGGTCACACATTCGTTTTAGGACTTCGGAAATCGTCCGTTATATCAAAGACACTATCGAGAACGGGACTCTTAGTTTTACTGCATTATTAATAATTAATCAATTAGGGAAAAAGTTTTGCAAAATATATTAAAAGGATTACTTTCTTTGGTGTCTTTTTACATCGTAACGTTTAATTCCTCTAGCCGGTTATTGCAGCTACATTTATTGCCGCTCGCTATTTGAATTCTGCTCCTATCGATACCTAAATAAAAGTATTTTTATACTTTTTTACAAGATGTTGTGTTCATTGAAAGTTTTGCTTTTATATTTAAATTAAATAACAATTAATTACTCATTAGGAAAGTAACAATGCGTTTATTCACAAGTCTCTCGCTCCAACTAAAGATACTTTAAAATTATAACAATTAAATTAGATTGTTAAAGTCACTTTTTGCACACATTTTTATAGACGAACGTGAGAAATCACATGCTTGGTTACATAAATTTATGGAATGCGAGAAAGCGAAGCACATACATTTTAATGACGTGATGCCACATGAGATAACATTGGCTAAATCGTTTTTTTTATCGTTTAATATTCAGTTCACCCTATAAAATGTAATAACATCTCCTAACAATATGGCTAAGCCATAGGTTGTCATGAAGGTTGCAGATTGTTTGGCAGAGCAACAGCCAGATGCTTTAGTGACCTTGCACGAAATGACCACTACGGGTGTGATTTCGGTTGCGCAGTAGGTACTTGGATATATATGTTATCTGAATATCTATGCTATGTTATCCCATTCTAAGTTATTATTTCATTCATCATCAGTCATAAGTTCATAACTCGACTTTACCCATTGATCGGCAGCAAACCTTATTTTTAATTGTAGAGTCGAGGCTGGCTGACAATCAAAAAAATCAATGTCTAAAATTTTCTGCTCAGTAAAGATAATTTATTTCAGAATCATTGTAAAAAAACAAATAAAAGGATTAAATAAGCTTATCAGTCAAAATCAAACCATTTTCCAGACATTTCTATTAGTTATTCTATTATTCCTAGCAGTTTTTCTGTACCTAAGGTAGGTACTTAGTTTTAGTTAAAAGTGGGACATAATATATTAAAAATAATAAAAAAGGTAGTTTATATATATATATATATCCTGTTTTCGTCATTACATTTATTTCCGTCTTATTGCATAAACTACCATAGAAAAAGTTCTACGACTCGAAGAGCTTTTCAGAGAATTTTCAGAAAATTCAGAGAATGAAATTAAAAAAATATAATAAACGCCTAGAACTGTAGAACAAAAACTTGAAAAATAAAGCGTTTTCCAGATATTCTACTCTACCACTACAGCTCTTCTTGCAAACTACTAAAATGTAGAATCAAAGTACGTACATCAAACAGTTCAGTCGACAAGACCAACAGCGCTCGGAACATCCTGCGCATTTGTAAATGTTTGTATACTCGACTGTTAGAATATTATTTGAGTTGAATGAGCTTCTCGTTATCATTAATATTACATAGAACTCCTTTAATGTTAACCCGATATTCAATAATATTCTCGTTTAGAACATAATTGCAAATCTGGGCTTTCACGCAGCTAAGGCACGAGGTTGTATTCAAACTGTACCTAATCATGATTGAGCAGCTGCTAAGACCATACCACAATTGTACCTATAGGTAATACACACGAATCAAAGACCGGACTGACTGATCTTGGCTTTAATCGGGCTTTGTATGACATTATTATGTACGTCTATAATAGGGAAGATCATCGAGGTCAGAACTACGAGTATGACTATGTGTGCGTCCACAGTGAATGCGCTTTGACTAGAACCTAGGCGTGATGAGTGGGCGGTAGCCATAGTGAGGCATAGCGGGCTGTTGTAGCGTTTGACGTACCTCTACAAACCATCAACAAACATTTGATATTTTTACTGGACAGTCCGAGGTTAAAAACATAAAAAAAACAAACGGTGATTTATTACTCTGCAAGAAGATGTGAGATTGTACCCATACCTACATATGCCTGTAGAAAATTTTTAGAAACAATGCGTGTTTTAAAATCTTAAAAATCATTTCCTTAACGTTGGCATATTAAGTACTAGCTGCGCCCCGCGGTTTTATCCGCGTAAGTCCCGTTCCCGCGGGAACATCGGGATAAAAAGTAGCCTATGTGTTAATCTAGGGTATCACCAATCTACATACCAAATTTCAACCAAATCGGTCCAGCCGTTTTTGCGTGAAAGAATAACAAACATAGGTACATTCTCACAAACTTTCACATTTATAATATTAGTAGGAAGTAGGATAGGATAGGAATTAGGAAGTAGGATTATGATATAGGTACAAAGGTATTGATGTACATATTAATATAGTAGGTATATAATGAGGAGCTTGTACAGAAAGTACCTACCTGATTAATGTATTGTGAATCACATAGGTATTTAAGAAATACTTTTTAATAAACATTTCAAACTTTGTAGTTCCTAATCTTTTCTATTTTCAAGTAAACTTTCAAAGAAAAGGAACTTATGAAATCTAAGCGATGAACTTATGAAATCTAAGTGACGTTAAATTCAGTTGATAAGTCATCATTTATTTCAACTAGCATCTCTTGAAACTGGAGCACCATTAAACCTGTGCTTTGCTCTGAAATTAGCATAAAAGTAACAAACCTTTACGATAATTCCGTCTTCTTATGCAAACCGCGCCGACTGCTCCTACGCAATATTAGATGCATTTCTGGTATTGGCTGGATTTTGCTAATCTTGTAACCACACAGGTACATAAGGTAAATTACAATTTCATTGCAAATCACATGCATGATACATTGCTTTCAAATCATTTACATATCCATGTATTATTAGATACTTCTCGTAACAAATTATCTTTTTTCTCATCGTGCCGGAGCGACTGCGCTAAAATGGTAGGTAGGTAAGTAATGTGAGATATGTCAAAACTCTCGCAATAAACATAATAATGATCCGTTTACTTTCAAATCCGTTTTCTTTACCTTCTGTCTGACGTATTTAACAACAAAGAGGCTTATTTACTAACGCTTAGTTTAACAGCTATGTGTGTTTGTCTGCATTTATTGTCTGTACCTAGCCCTTGAACGAGTGGATTGATTTGAATGTATATATTATCTTATTCGAAGGCAGGTTTTCTAGCTTGTTCTTAGACAATTGTTCTTATAATTAATATGCGAGAACTGAGATGAATAATCTATATACCCAAATTCAAATGATAGGAAATGATGGGAGTGGTAGAGATACAGGAATTCGGTAGGCAAGGCACTACCTATAATATTATGTAGGTATTACTACATCCTTGTTTTTATGATGTATTCTTACGTTTATTGTAATAGGATATAATATATTTATATAAATCTGGAGTTAGAGAATATCTGGGTAACCAAAATTCTAGTTACCATTTTTAATAATGTTTATTTCTGGTAAAATAAAAAACCAATCAGTCAATAAAGTAAACTATTTATGCAGATCAGATCGAAATTTATTTCCAAACAAACAGTCAATATAAAGCCTCCGAGGCTTGCGAGCGCTCGAGCAATCAAATTAAGTGTAATGTACTAACTAGGAAACGGTAATTATTAATAATGAAATTGTTGTCTTTTAAACCATTTTCTCAGGTGGTTTAATTAATCAATTTCATTTGAATATGACTATGAGTTATAAATAGTATGTATTTATAAATAGTTATATATGTAGGTATAATATATATTTTGGTATGATATGTATTGGTTTATTTTAAGTATTTTACTTATTTTAACTCTTATGTGTGTTGCCTTCTTTTTTTTTTATATAAGTATTCTTCGTTATTTATGCCCCATACTTTTAATTTTTCTCACTATCCATATATAGGTTGTCTGGCAGAGATCGCTTCTTAGCGATAAGACCGCCGATTGTATGTCATAAGTTAAGTATTTTTAGTTTGTAGCACTTTCTGTTAATTTGTAAACATGGTGTGCAATAAAGTATTTTCTATCTATCTATCTATGAGTTCTGCTCTGGCTGATAAATGCTGTCCAATGGTACTAGTGAAATATTTCTTCATAAAATAGTGCCTTCTTTTATGCACAGCAAGTTTTCAAGCTACGACCGTATCGAAAATCAAGGCAGTACCTGGTAAACACTCGGCCAACGCGCTCTTCTAATTAGCATTCAAACATTACATAATGATTGACAAATAATAAATGTATTAGTAAACTGAGAGTGCTTTAATATTGAATCTTAATTCTGCTAGTGGATATCATACAAAGACCCAGATCTTATGCAACTTCTGCTCTCTTTCACTTACATAAAACCTGTAAAACCAGTTCGAACACGTTAAAGGGTATTGTTACCAGCTAGAGTTTGATGAAAGATCAACTTTGAGGTTGAGGTTTTATTGTGTTTTTTAGACAGCAAAATGTTGTGTGCATGTAATCAAGTGTTGGATATGCATCTGATTACCATATCTTTTTTTGTCCATTAGATATAATTAAAGGATCTCAAAAATGCATAGATAATATCTGAAAGTATTAAGTATGTCTACCGCTTCTTGGTAAAACAGTAGTAATCATATTTCATTTCGTTTCATTTCCAGTTACAGATGCATGTTATAAATAATGGAATAGCTCTAAAAATAAACCTTCTTGGAGTATTATAAATAAATAAATAGATATATAATTAAATATTTGCATTGCAACCAACCAAGCAAAGATTGCGGTAGGCCAAATTAAAGTATCGTTTCAGTATTCCCATCGTATATCAAACAAACCATGTGGGCTGTTTACTATTTATTTAATTTTATATACCTATATTATCAGTTAAATATTGTAGGTAACTTAGTAAGAAAACATTTCATATTGAATGTAAAATGTATTAAAAGTAAACTCATGATAAGCAAATGGCCAAATCTTGTAAAATAAATCGAGCTTTATATATTTTATATAATAATAATGTTCTCAAAAACTTGCATTCTTTACAAGAATAAAAAATCTAGATTAAGTTTAACTGATATTTCCTTATTAAGCCGACTCTACACTCGCGGCGCGAACGGCCACGAAAGCCCGTGGCAACTGCGAATCACAAGTGCAGATGTTGTTCACGGCTCGTGTTTGCGCTTCGCACTCTTCCCCAATCAGTGTCGTGTTTTTGGCCTGCGACACAGGGTTTGCGGCTCGCGAACCTTGTCATCGTTCAAATACACCAACAGAACTGTGAAAGTTTACAAGACGTGTGGAGGGAGGGACACAGTTCACGCGTGGATCGCGGCATACTTTCACGGCGTGAAAAAACGGTGCGACTTCACGTGCGAGTGTAGAGGTGGCTTTATATATAACTAAAAATTAAAAGAATCCACAGAGATCAGTTGTGGTTTTAGGATAAGCACCACCAAAAAGTCGTACAGGGGTCTTACTCCAATCAATGAAGACCTTTGAATTTCTCTCTAAAAACGATTCGGCCAAGGTACATTTTTTGTAGTTTTGTAAAATGAACTCAATAGCCAAATTCCTTGCTCGTACCGGGGATAATATGTGAGTCATATCGATACTTTCATCCGGTTGTACATACAGCACACGGTCGTATAACTCAACATTTTTACAAACTCTGGGACCGAGAGATGGAGGTACTTTCCCATCTTCATTATCAATGTCAGATCTGTATGTATTGATATCCGGAATGTTTGCAAATCCCCCAACGAAACTTTGTTTCTCTTTATATTTTTCAATTCCTAGAACCTGTTTCTCATTTAACGCGTTCCCGATTTTCACATGTTTATCAAAATGATTTGCATCCATATAAAGCTTAGTATTTATTTTTTGAGCGGATCTTAGTTTGAGTTTTCTATCATGTGTTGGTAAATAGCCGTGATTGTATTGTAGTAAGGATATTGTATCCTTGTTATCATTAGACTGGTTAGAGACTTCCATTGCCATTTGTCGTCCTTTAATCAATGTGGGATCATCCTCAAGTTCAACAAGATCCTTCTCGTGTTTGTATTTTAAACGTATAGATGGATGCTGCTTTTTGTTATCTTCGCTATCACTAGATTCCATATTTATGCGACGCGGTGTGTAATCATTGCTGTATGATTTAACATTGTGCCACTTATTGGCATTTGCTAAACTCTTTGAGTACATATCACTACTTTGAGGCATCTGAGTTTTCGTGTTATCAGATTCAGAAACATGATACTCCAACGATTTCAAAAAGGGGAGCACTGATTTATACTTTTTATTTGGTATTATTAGTTCATTAAAGTATTTACTACTTTTTTCTCTATTAAAAGATGACGTGAATGGTCGTGGCTTGAATATTTCCTCGACGCTGCTAATTTTTTCAGCAGAATCATAATTTGCATTTCTATAAAACCTATGATCCATTTGTTTTTTAGGTTCACCTCTGTTTGTTATTTTAACTCTTTTTGGCCGTGTTTGTGCATGCAGCTTTAAGATGTTGCTCCTCAAATCATCTTCTAAAATTTGGACGTTAATTTGTGGGTGCTTTTTGACAATATCATGTCTTTTTTCTACAATATTTCTCCGGCTAAATGGAGGTGGACGAAGTTTGTTTAATATATAATCCGATGCGTATGGATATGAGTCTGATATTTTAGACAGCGGTATCGTTGAAGGAACTTTTCTTACATTTTTTTTAGGTGTCTGAAAATTAATACTTTTGAGATAATTTAACACAGCTCCGGCATATTTAGAACTAGTCCATTGCCCATAAACCTTAGTGTTCTTGTTAATGGGCGGAGGTGTCTCAATTTCAGACAAATCAGAATGTGGCTTTGCGCTGAAAGATGTTTTATCTGTGTTTGTGGAAGTTTGTTTTAATTTATATATAGATTGAGTTAAAATTTCCTTCTCCGTTTCTGGATTTTTGTCAAAGTATATGCTTGGCGGGATCAGTGGTGGGGGTGTCTCATATTCAGATACCGCGGAAAGCTCAGAAAAATGACTTTCAGGTTTATCTTGTATTTTATATTTTCCAGTTGATTTAACTTTATTTACTAAATTCCAAATATAGCTTTCATCTTTGTGCGCTGTTCGAAACTTATCACCATAAAAATCTAAAATTTCTTCCGAATTTTGCAAATGCTTCGTGTTTCCAGAAGACGTCGTATCAACACCAACATCGTGTTCTATGTAACTGTAAGGAGTTCCAATTTTTATGTAACTTTTTGTAGAGTTGACCGTAGGTGCGACATATGTCTTTTCAAAATTATTGTGTATTTCTTCAGTTTGCAAGTCACCTAATATAATGTAGTTGTTTTGGTTTTTATCGTCCATTTTGACTTTATTTTTCGGAAATAACTTTTGTTCAAATAGAGGGTCTTTCTTCATTGTATAGTTTCTTTCAATAGTCGACATTAAAACCATGTTGGCACCGAATATTTCTCCTTCAAATCCGTTGGACGCCCCTATAAATACGAAACAAAAATAGTTTTTTTTCTTGCTTTGTTATTAAACAACAATTAAACAGTAGAATTTATAGCCTTACCATCATCTGCAGTTCCATAGCCAACGATGACGCTGCCTCCCTTCGGTAAAACGAAACCATAGAGCTAAAAAAGTAATAATATGAGTTATTATACTTTCGAATCTAACGAATATTTATATTTGCATTAGGTATGGGCAAATCACGTATCATTCGTAATGAACATGTTTTAGTAAGGATGCAAGAGTTGATTGCCCAATTTGTCAAGGCATTTGAACAGCTTTAAGTGATCGTAATAAGCGGGAACTATCTCTTTGCAGATAACATGCAGCCTTGTTAATAATCTAGTTTCGCAACTGCTGTCTATGTCAATTTATCACATAGTAATCTGTAGGCTTAATTCGTGATCACTTTGACCCTCATTGGACCGCAATAGATGTAGGAATGAATTTATCGCTGTTGAAATATGATATACGATATACCCTTGAAATCAATTTTGATTTTAAGACTTTTATGCTACGCTTCTAATGTCATCAATGAACTGTTTTCTGTACGAGCTCTAAACCGTGAAGGAAATCATCGTGAAGTAACCCGCGGCTTAATCAGCTTAATACGAACTTATTGACCATTGTATTTCCTATGAATACCTATGGCTCAGCTGTGACGATGATTAAGGTGCTGGGCAAGCTTATTTCATCTCAACGATGTCCCAGACACAGGATCCTGTAAAGTGTAGCCAAAAATTGCCTCCTGACTTGGCTCTGTCTAAATAATCTAATAAAGATGTAAAGGCCTAAGGTTTTTTAATTTATTGAGAATTGAATTTTAATTGTGTCCATGATGTTCCTACCTAACTAAAACACTTACACTTTGAGCTGCCTCACAGGATGCGAGTCGAGAGTCGATGTACAGTGCCCATGCTCCGTAATCAGACTGGTAGGACAGGCACACATGACGCCAGACATCCTTAACAATGTCGACAGGGAAACTAGATGTTACTTTTCCTTTTATAGAAATCTTCATGTATCGCCCACCGGTGTCTAGCCAAAGCCGCACGATGCGGTTATTTCCATTTGCTGAAAAAATAACTTTACCGTGAGGAACAGAAAAGGCTGAGCGTCTTTATTTTTCTTTGATTGACTATTTATGATATCTTAAAAAGTAAGACAATATCTTGCAAAAAACATGTGTGATTTCATAGTTTTCATTTTGTAATTTGCTCGCATCAAATCCTTACTAAAAATTCAACTTGATCTGAGTCGACATTCCGACGCAGTAATGCACACTGTTTAATGTTATACAATTAACTCGTATTTCTCAGTTAGGTACCTACTTTAAATTTATTACGATTGAGCTATGATACGGTTTACGGCCTCGCTACAAACACCTTTTTGAGTGACTCGATTAAGGACAAGGGTCACAATGGTTGAATGGTTTGTCACCCTACTTTGCTCAATGTGGTGTAAATATGTTGCACGATACATGGGCACAGAGCTTCCATCCGTCAGTATAATCATGACTTTGTTGTACGAAACTGTAGCTTGTGTGTGTTAGCACAGAGAAAGAGCAAGTTAGTACTAATCGTTACGTTAGTTACTATTTTACGAATGGTCGTCTGTCCTTTCGCTTATTTTAAGGCGTGTTAAATCAATACCACTTAACATTCTCTTAGCGAGACCTTTTTTGGATTTCGGGTGACGAAAGTAAAGCAAAAACCAGAATTATGCAACATTGGACTCGAAATGCAGTAAGTTCAGTTCCAAAGTAGGTCAATATAGGATAATGCAATCGCATTTGCTCAATTTTGGTTTTTAATTATTCAATACCTATGTAAGATTTCGGTATTTTTATTATTTTGTTAATTATAACAAGAACAAACAAAAGGTGTGTACCTACAGATATCACGGCAGGAAGTCCGCAACAATAAATTAAAGTATTTATTATTTTCCTCCGAAGAAGCAAAATTGTTTGTTATTCGATTGTCAAATACAATATCAAATCTTAATAATGTTTCACTATGTTTCCAGTCTGTCCAGAAACCCACTAAAGTTATAACTTTTAATAATTTATCGACTCACCGACGTACGTGAAAATACTTTGGTCATTTCCGAGGTCGTAAACACGTATCCAAACGCAAAATGTAAACTCTCTCAACGGCGGCGTTTCGACGTCATACTGAAGAAACTGCAAAAAAAATTGAGCAGTTCTTTGAGAGATGATAGTCTTGATTTTAGGTGGTTTTGCATAGTTTATGTCATAAACTCGTAAGGATATATTAGGTACCTAAATCACAGATAAAATAATACTTATTTTATCTTTGCCTAAATTAAAAAGAAGCGCTCCTCATATCTTGCTTTAAATACGTTTTTAATAAATCGTTGAAGTTAAGCAACGTTCTGAGCGATCACCATTTGCATTAATAGCTGAATGATTTCGTGTTTCGGAAAGCACCGGAACGTGCAGGCTTTTAAATTTGTTAAGCCACGACGGAAGCCTTTATAGTAGGGGAGCCCAAGCGGGGATTTCGGGATTTACTAAAGCGCGGCAGATTAATATACAGGGCGATACCTTGTATCCGGTTAAGTACCTCCACCAAATATGAGCTCCATATATAAGGCCGCCCGTGAAGGATAAAGGATCAGATTAGTAAAAAAAAATTGATCATTAGAAATTCTCGAGCGCGTCAGATTAAGGTAGGGTGAGTTAATTACATGCTAAAAAGTGTATATTCCACTATATACGTAGGACATTGATGCTATCAATATCTGACGCGCTTGAGTATGTTCATGCAACAATATTTTTTTACATATTTAAAAATCTATAGCCGCTTCCCCCACCGATGAAAAGGTATATATTATATAACATTTTTTTTCTTTTTATCATCTAAGCTTTGCAACCTAATAGGTCTCTATGACGCTCGAGTAAATCCCCATTTAGCATCGTGGGCTCCCCTACTATTAGACGAATTTAGCCCGTTACCAGAGTTCGCCACTATCTCATTCCATACCTATCTAATTATTTAATAGCCACATTACATTCAGATAGAGCACTCGAACACTGGAATGTTGGGAACTATCTTTGACATGAATTTACGTTTGTGTACCTATTGTATACAAATCGACGGGCACAAAGCCGCCACGTTAAGAATTTCATACTAATGAACACAAATGTTTGAATTGATAAAAGCTACTATTGCTCTAAAATGACAATTAGTTTCATATTTGTTTGACTATTAAATCCTAGTTCGATAGAAAACAAGATGTTAAATATTTTTCATATCACTAGGTGAGTGTGTTCAACTTTAAACATGTTATTTTCCCTATCTCTTTCCTTTATTAAGGAGGAACTAGGAACTAGGAATAGAATTCCTCTCAGGTTCAGCTAATGAAAAAGTAAAAACCTCTTAAAATAGTAAATTCGCTCTCATCTTAATATCTGAGTTTTGAGTATTCATAGCCAAATTGCGAAACGAGAAATGTTTTTATTGCAGATTCATGTTACCGCACATTTTTTTAATACAAGTTCAATTTTCGCTTTGCGTTTAAATTATGTACCTACTTACATTTTTATACTCTTATTCAATACGAGTATACGGTGTAGCAATAAGTGCTGTAGAACTGTATTATAGTCGCTGGGCTGTTGTTTCGTTAATAATGAGTACATACCTGGGCGTATCCTTTCTGCGTAAGAACTATTTTGTATACCGGGCGATTAATCGCATTTACTGACACGAAACTCAAACACGCAAAATAAATATACCACGCCATTACCATTGAAATATCAATTAACCTAAATAATACAATGTATTTATTTATTTATTTATAACCTTTTTAATAAAATGTGGTGGTGTAAACGGATTGATATTGGAATAATTAACCGTATTTATTTGGAATGCAAATTAATTCAAAAGAGATTTTTACCGTATACTTTGTTAAGTTATAGAAAAATGTCTTTAGAGAATGTATTTCCTCTCAGAAATCAAAGTGCCAACTGAATTGTCTTGCGTTTATAACAATTGTTAGTTTGTAAATAATTGTTTACAAACCGCGATGATGCGCACATTTTTGCGTTGTGATTGTACCCACCATAGCAAATAAATAATAATGCAATATAAATCAGCGTTATCAGATTTTATTAATAGATGGTTTTTTTTATTTACCTAAAACAAAAGTAGAAAGCCAATTTCATAATAAAAAAAATATATCGAGAACTTTGATTAAAAGTTTCCACGGTCTCGCGGAATTGCTATTAAGGTCTCATTCATAAAGATTCTTCTCTGCATAAACTTAAATTAAAATGCACATCCTGGTTGCTGACCTAGTTTTATTTATAATTTTTTGGTTTATCAATATTACGGTTTAAGAATTCTTTATTTCTCAAAAAGATTAACAATAATCACTTACTGAGAAACAATGGTAACACAGTCTAGTTAATTAACATGTAGTGAGCGTCAGAGAGACACTTACGGTTTACGGTTTAAGATTTCTTTATTTCTCAAAAAGATTAACAATAATCGCTTACTGAGAAACAATGGTAACACAGTCTAGTTAAACAAAACATGTAGTGAGCGTCAGAGAGACACTTATTAGGTAGTTCATGCATTAATTATAATAAATGATATTTCACAATAACAAACACGCAATGACAGTCCACAAATAACACTTATCAAAAAAAAATAAGAATTTGAGGGTATACCTAAAACAAGAACGGCCGGAGTTCATAAATATTTCACACACTAAAGATTACAGATATATAGATTATCTATGACTAAAGATAGATACTAATAAATGTAAGGGTAGTTAGCAAATAGTAAGGCAGGTTGCTTATAATTTAACGGATGGTTAAGTTAATTTGACTTTATGATATTATATTAATCTTTTTATTTGATCTACTTAGTTTGTGTTTAGTTTTGTTTTAGGTATATTTTTCATTGGCAATTGGTATTAATGGCATTGGTATAATTTATCGTTTCTTATAAATTATATATATATAGTTATTTATAATTAAATTTGTAATTTATTTTTACCTTATAATAATCTATTTTGCTTCAAAAATAAAGGTATTGCTTGAATAATGATAATTAAAACTGAAATTGTTGCTATTTGGTATGTATTGTATTATTTTTTATTGTTATTATTTATAAATTTTATTATTAAGTTTTTTTTTTATCATGCTACATGCCTTATATTATCGTAGCGAATAGTTTATGAATACTTATATTATATTTTTAATATTTTTTCGATTATTAATTGAGTAGGTATAATATTATTTGCCTTCCCTGAGTGCGTTAATATAATATAATGCATTAGGTCTTCGTATGCGCTAGTTCTATCCAGTTGCTTGGTTGTAGATCTACTATTTTAGGCAATGGGATTTTAGGTGTCCCCTTGACATATTTGATGGTAATGTTATTTTCACCTTTGCTCTGGCGCTCCTTTAGCTTTTCTTGTAGCGACTTCATGAAAGCTTGTTGTTGAGGTGTCTTATCTGTGTATATTTTTATGTTGTCTTTATTCACCTTGTTTCTATTTTTTAGTATGTCTCTTGCACACTCAGCGGATGGTAGGGTAACTTTTAAAGGTCTGGCAATATTAGGTCTATATTTACCTAGTCGTTTGGTGTAAGTAGGGTTTGCGCATTCGGGAGAAACTATTTTAATTATTTTATTTGCCTCGCTTATGTCATATGCTGCCCTTTCCTTAGGGTCAGCTGATATAATCTCTTGAATGCCTGTGACAATGATGTTGGTTTCCCTGAAAAGTCTTTCACGGAACTCGTATATAAAGTCTTCACACTTTGTAATCGACATGTCAGCAGACATAATTTCTGACTTCTTTAATGTCACTAGGTCTTCTTCTATAGATGATACTCGCCGTTCCGTGGCACCGAAGCAAGTTTTCAGCTCCGAAATCTCGAGTTTCAGTTTATTTTGTTTAATATAGGTTTCAAATATTTTTTTTCTTGTTACTCTTATGGCAACGTAAATAAATGGCAACTGATTAAATATTGGTTTTAGCCAATAAAGGTTTAATGGTCCTTTATGCATAAGGGGTTAGTCCTTTCTTGAGACGATAAACGAAGTCTCGATGTAAAGTGGCTATTTAATTTTTTGCCGATTCTAAAAAGCACGCATGCATATCACGTTGCGCATGCATAGGTCCGCTGGAATAGCTGAACTTCATGATAACAGCAAACATTGTGTAAATGAGGGCGGGTCCGTAAGTCCATGAATCGTATACTTAAATTACTACAGGTTTTAACGTCGTGAAGATTAGGGTTACTATCGGAACACCTAGAAACCAAAATGAACATTGGTACAACAGAATAATAATTGACCAAGACGTGAAAATTACATTTTACAACATCAGGAATTTTAAATAGTCCTTTATTATCAAATGCCTGGTACAGTCAGTTTAGGTTGACATATTTGATGTATTGTGTATTGTCCAGCAGGTAAAGGCTCCAGCCTATTACATCGGGAACCAAGCGCCAAGCACGCTGCCGCGCGGTGGTCCCATGCTCCATGCTTTCTCTCCAGCAGCGCCCCCAGTGCCAGCTGATCGAGTCAAACCTATTCCCGTAGGAGGTAAGAATCATGACACATTAAACTTACAATTTACCGTTGAAACTATTTTAACCGGTTGCAAAGCGACAAAACATATTTAAGTTTTCGTTTAACATTAAAACCATCCTTGATACCTTATACTTACGTACCTAACTACTTGTAATCGAGTATCATTTTAAGGAAAGTTAACCTTAGAAATAGTAAATGTTTCGTTATTATAGTTTTTACCCTCATAGGTCTATTACCTAACTAAACCAATAGTTAGGTTCTTCGGTCATAATTAAAGAAAGTATAGATGGGCTATACCTATGTGTAGGTCTCACTCCAGCCAAGCCCATGCGTACATACATCCCCGGCAGCGGGTCGGAACGGTGTTTCCCCTTCGCAGCCGCTGAATGCCCTCGCGGTGAACAGCTGTATACCATCCCCGGTACAATCCTATTATTTTACGCCAATTAACCCAAACTTTTCTATTGCCTTGAACACTTGTTTTGCAGCTTTGCCTCATAACAGTGCGGTCACGTAGGTACGCTTGATCGATTTTTATATTAAAATCTTAACCACGTTCCGTTCTTACCTATTCCATATTTTTAGTGTTGTCTAATCGTACTTATTGGATCTCCATCTAACCGGAACTTCTCAATGATAACTGATTTTAAAAATATTACCAATCTTGTCCAAAGATTATTAGGACATCGGATGTTTTGAGATTATTTTACTAAGGTACCCAAGTTTGTTTTGACTATGACAAGGCACTTTTTGAGAACTCGTTTATACTTAATCGCATGCTTTTTATTATAACGGAAGTTATTAGCTTTACTATAATTAATCACACGTATATTGAGTAGTCTCGTTGTTGTGATAGATGAGCCTTTTATCATGCAGGGTTCCGCAGTATTAGGTTATGTTATTTGTGTGCAGGCCATGACGGATACATGTCGTCGCCGGAGCGCAGCGTCGCTAGAGCTCCTTACGAAGACCCTTATTACACGCAGTTCCTCGGACCAGCGGCGGGAAGACCTGCCATTACTCCGGTCATCGATGAAGAGAATGGGTACGTTTTAAAAAGATTAACATTTTGCAGTTTTAAAGCTGTCTTTCATTTGAACATCGCGTGATAAAAACAAGTAATTCATGAATTTCCTGATTGTTCGTTTAAATTTCAGGGATAGCGTCATAATTGACGACACGTACCAAATGTACGGCACTATGGGCGCTCCTCGTCCCGTTCCGCGGCCACAGTTTGAGAATAGGTAATATTCATAATTCCGTAAATGTTGCTTTTCAATTATTTTATGTCTGTTAACTGTTTTCTAAGATAAATATTCCAAGAACTTTTATGTTGAATAAAAGCGTAATATAGTTAGTAGTTTTTTAAAGCTTAAGCCATGGCGATAAATAATGGCATGTGCGAAGGATTTTAGGATCAGTTATAAACATATTTGAACTTAATTTAAATTATTATGTCACGACGATATTATAAATGATTATGTAGTTTAATTAATCTGGTTTTCAATCTATCATGGAGGAATCGAATTTCCAGAGTTGCTCCACCTATGGAAGAAATGCAACGTATCCGAGTAGAGAAGATGGAGCGTCAGCTGGCCAACCTGACCGGGCTCGTGCAGAAGGCGCTGCAGGCGCCCGCGCCCGGCCAGCCGCCCGCCGTCGCTCCGCGCCAGGAGATCACCTACCAACGAAGCGGACCAGGTAAACCTACAACTTTTATCGTGCTCAACTAAAAGTGTGATCACTGTGATCAGCATTGCTTCAACCATTTACGTAAAAAAATCGAAATTGTAAATAATAAACCAAATTGGAATTCATTGTATTGGTATAAACCATCGAGGGGCGTCGTGCCTAATGTCCCATGCCTTTTCCTGCACTCAGATGCGGCGCGATTTGCGACAACCGAGAGGCCTCCTAAATTAGGGAGGGATAAATTTCGTAAGTGTGATTGAGTCGCGAGGAATTACCAGTATTTTGCTGATGCATTACTAATGTCTGCTCTGATCACAAAGTATTGCAACGGTTCTGTTCATTAGCTTTCGATTATCATGTTCATTATGAGAAACCAAAGGAGACGTTGATTATAATAAGGTAGTCAGAGAGAAAAACAAAACCGCAAACCAAAGATTCCACCACATTCCATTCGCAAACTAGAAAACGCAAAGCTTATGGTATTAGGTGGGTGCTTCCGCACATCTGACTTGAACAGAGAAAGCGCCGCTTTCACTCTTTAGCTAATAAAGTGTACAGACAGACAAACAATGACAATATGCTTCGTCCAATTGACCAAGTTTTTTATCGTAGTGACATTAGTAGTGTATCACGCATTGTTAACATTCAAACTTCGCACAGTTTGCTTGCTTGCCAAATCAAAACTGTTTGTTTCTTTGTTTCCAGCTTTCATCATACCTACCGATTGTATTAGGTTACAGAGTAAAATTATACATGCCCATCCATTAAAATATGTAAATTTATTATACATAAAACTAAAACGTCATATAAGTAATAAAATAAGACATTGACCTCCACCTAATACAATCGTCGATTTCGGAATACATCTTTGACATTGAAAATGTATTGAATAAATTATGTCGCTCATGAGTTTATAGATTCACGATCACGACTAAACAAAATGCTTTTAGTAGATGACGTCGCCGTATCCAAATCTGAACATTCATAGTAGTTTTTTCATCCTGAAAGCGTAGCTTTCTAGAAACATTATAATTATTTAAGCGTTTACTTTACTAATTGATGCATTGTTTAAAATTCTCACGAAATTTTATGAGGATTAATCTCATAAAACTATGTAAAAATTCACAACACATTTTATTTTATTAATTTAAATTGACTTATCACTGCAACTTTATCAAATTCCATTCACCATGATTCGAATTTAACACAAAACACAAATGCACACAAATTACCTATCAAGTCACATTACGAATGAATGAGTCTATGTACTGTACGGTTAATACTTTTATTTTACATCTTTACTAAATAGTAGATTGTTACACAAGGGATGAAAGTTTCACACACATTTCACCCGATGTAAACATTCTGCTTTTCATTTCGAATATGAGGAAAGTACCTACATCCTTTTTTTTTTTTTTCAAATCAAAAATCATTTATTTGGAACAAATTGCAAATTGTACAAAAAACAACAAGGAACGTTGACTGCCACAAAAGTTTAAAACTGCGTAGTGGAGTCAGCGCTCTCCTCCAAACAAGTGAGGATGAGTTCCAACTTATCTATTGTTTGTTTGTTAGGAAAATAGACAGAACCATAAAGCTTACAAAGAGAATAATTTTCATTTAATTTATCAGCTTGCACCATGGTCGCACTTAAAACGTGGTGTACTTACGTTTAAAGACATCACAATCGACAAATACTTATTAAACCTTTTTTTGACGACCTCTGTGGTGCAGTGGGCGAAGGCCCGCCTGAGACGCGGAGGTTGCGGATTCGATCCCCGCCACGGGAAAGATGTTTGTATGTACTGCAAATATTTGTACCGTGTCTGGGTGTTTCCTATCTAAAATATGTACGTATATCCAAAAAAAACAATGTATCTTAGTATTATATCAGTCATCTGGTTACCATAACACAAGTAATCTTGGGACTAGATGACGCAATTAATGTCCAAGGATGTTTATTTATTACTTATTTATCAAACTAAGTACCCAAGTAGGTTTATACTTAGATAGGTATCTACTTTTAACATTAACTAATAAAGATACTTTCCATAGCTTCGAATTTCCCCATGCTCTCCGTTAAAAAGATCACTCAGTAGAGAGAGTCTGGTGTCATGTTACAAAATAGTTTATAATATTGATATTTTACAGCAATCCTCATTATAAAAGTAAACAGAAATGTTAAAGGAGAATGTGATATCTTTTATTATTACTAGATGACGCTGTGTGAAATGTCCAAGGATATTTATTTATTTATTATTATTTATCGGTCTGAATAATCGTTTACTAGTGACGTAAAGTACTGTTTAACGTTCAAGTAACTTCAAACGTACTTTCCGAGTATGAGTAATGAATAAAATATTTTCAGGTAGATTAAACATAGTTAGCTGCATTCAGAGAACTAACAATTTGCTTTATTAAAAAAAACATTTGTTATTTCAGAAAAATCAGTGTCCTTTGAGAAATCAGTATCATTTAGCGATGATCCACCTGATATGAATTCACCCAAACAGCACTCACCTCAACATTCAGGTATGCATACAAACCATTTCTTACTAGCCTATGTTCCCTCCCTCTGTACAACCAAGTCTTGGGTAGATTTGATCATAAGTTAAATATACCTTCGTACATTTTTGTTTAAAATGTACCTATTTATAAAGAAAGTGATTCGGTAATGTCAACAGTAGGTATTATTGAGACAACATGCAATACAAGTAATCAAAAGCGATTCATTTTAGGTTCTATACTACTACTTTTGACGTAGGTAAGCTAAGGCGTTGTCGTAAAGTTAGAACAGTAAGAACCTAAACTGAATTGTTTAATAAATACGCCACGGTAAGCCTCCAGGACTTGTCATTAGTAAGATTATTCATTTTATCTGTAAATGAAGGTGTACAAATTTATTTTATTATATTCCGAAGACAAACAGATTTTAAACAGACTTAAGAATTAACAATTATTATTATTAGAATCCATTTGTACGTAGGTAATGCTGTACTGTACGTTTGTAGGTACCCTACTTACTATTAGGAATGTGCTCCTCTTTCTGTCTTTGTTCCCTCAGCCTTTGATTAAGTTCCCCAATGTAAATGGTTCTGAATGTGGTTGGGTATCGCATTGAAGAGTGGTAGATATTGGTTTTAGAATCGGATGCTTGTATGAATGAATTTAATATTGCATCCAGATTGGTACTGCAGTACGTATTGGGAATACTTATCTAATGAAAGTCATTTCACGAATCAACACAGTTTTGGTTTCTTCTTTATGTTAGTATCATTGACTGAATCGAGAAATTTATTGTGTGACTAGTTCGAAAGTCAAGTTTGAATTGAAATTGTCTAATTAATTATTTCATATTACGAACAAGCAACAATATAATTTTTCGAATATTGTCGTGTTCATATACCTAATTAGTATCAGTAATTCCAATACTCATGTGATATTATTTGTAAAATCTTCGAAAGACGAAGGCAAGATAATGACTTCGCTTTCAAAACTAATCCCTTTGCTCGAACGAACTGTTTATCATTCTTGTAGTTATTGTCATAACCATGTTCATAATTCTTAAATTTCTTTCCGCTTACTTCTTTGCAATAGCTGATACGAAACCAACAAAACCGGCAATAAAGTCATCAACGTTGCCGCGGACCTCATCACAAGGTAATACTTGCATACATTTACTTGCAACCCAAGCTTGAGGTTCCTATCAGTAGCTTCATCATCACAGTGATGGTTAGCGTGTAACGCCAGAAATAATTGCGTGAAAGGTGTCGAAGCTTTTTGTAATTAGCTTTTTCATGAAGCTGTTATCGCGATGAACCGCATACGACAGTTGTGTATGTTTCAGAACGAGATCGTCTGAAGCCGGCGCCGCCGCCAAAGCCGGCCGGTCTGTCGGGCCAGCAGCTGACCTGCGTGCCGCAGCGGACGATAGGCATCAACGTCTCCTCGGACTTCTTCAACCAGCTACGCCTGCTGCAGAAGCAGAGTCGAGATCTCAGAATCGAGGTGAGTTCACTTCACCACACATTGAATGAACTGTGCGAACGTTACGGCGATGGCGAATGCAAATTGCGAAGTGAAAGATAATTTTCTATTAAGTACCTAGCAGGAGTTGTAGTTTATGAAGCGTGTTTGGTTGACAGACGCGCAACCTGCGTCGCTCTACCCTCGGCCACGCGATGCAGATGCGCCAGATGATGGGAGAGACCATCATTCAGATCGGAAATCTGGCTGAGGCCTTTGCTGAAGCGGCTCCTGACACGGTATTCTTTTATCAATCAACTTTATCCACATTGTAGAACTTTATTTTGCCTTTATCCACTTGAAAGTAGTTTGGTTTGGTCTTGCGAAGTGTTTAGTTAATGTGATATTATATTGGTTTGCAGCAGTTGACCCGCGAGGAGGAGATCTACCGCCAGGACATGTTGCTGCTGGAGAACGACCTGTACGAGCTGGAGGCGACGGTGGAGCGCCTGCGCGGACAGGCCGCCAATAGGTACAAGTACGTTATCAATTCAACTTACATATATCACGGTAACGCTTTTCACATTTTTGCGTGGGTAAGAATGGCGGTAATAATGTTGCGGAAAGGAATATGATATGCTTGAAACAAATGTACCAGAAATGTACCTAATAGTACCTGTAATCAATGTAATAGTACCTCTATGAATAAAGAGTAAGTACCTAATCTTAAAAATAAAGAGAGCCGCGGACCTGATTTTCGGAATGGAGGTCCAATACAAAAAGAGATAATCATAGGACAACAAATATTCATTTGTTATTATCATGTTTGATTCCTTGTCATGGTTCGACTTAAGCAGAATTTATACGAAGCCAGTAATGTTGGCGCCAGTCACTGGCTAGAAAAATAGACAGATGCTATAATCTCGCCAGCAGCGCGAGCGTGGGCATCCAGAGCTTATGGGCTTGGCTCAAAAAACTGTTTCCACAAGTCAAATACCAAGGTAGCGCTAGCTGTAGGTAAGTGTTATTGGCAGCCAGTGTTGGCTTCGTGTAAATTATACTTTACATCAAGTAAACTAACAATATTGCTGACATTTTAATACTTCTCTTTCAAAATGACTACGAAATATAAATAAACGTGTGCCTGATAAGCTTTTGGACAAAAACGCAAGAGGCTTAATTCTTAAACTTGATGCGACTATCTCATTATTTGTGTAGGCATAACGTGAATCAGTCAGTCTGCCTTTAAGGCAAACCCGGACAGAACAAAATTCACAGCTGACTGGGAGATCCTAACACAAGAAAGATTTGGGACTCTTTGCAGTGGGACACAAACGAATGAAAACAAATAAAATTCCAATTACCAAAATAGTCCTTTAACAGTTACCATTTTGGTTTCAGGGAGACAAGGGTGAACATGGCCGACATCGAACGCATAGCGATGGTGCTATCCAAGAGCAGCAAGACCGTGGCCGACTGGAAGGTTAAGTTCCCAGTCCTGCAGGAGACCATGAAGGCCAAGTTGTCTGCGGAAATGGATAAGGTGAGATGATCCTGCCATTTTCATTTAATTTCTAATAATATGTTCTATTTTGTGTGTTGTTACTTCATGGAAAAGTTATGATACTTTCAGATTGAACAGGTTTGAATTAATATTTAAAGCAGCGTGCTCCAGATGCATTAAAGAAAATCAGTTTGATAAAAACAAATTTATAGATGTGTAAGCGGAACTTAATCAAAAATATGTTTATCGGTAAAAAGTAACGACTGTCTTTGTCAAATACGGTTGTTTGTTAACTTCAGGTTGTCCGCAAAGAGAAAATGCTAGAAGAAGAACCGGAGAGGCTGGAGCTGGCGCTGCGCCGCTGCAAGAAACTCACCGGCACGCTGGTCACTCTTAAAAGGTTACTTTAGTCTTTAAACTTTTCTTCTATACTCCGGCTTTCTACATCTATGGGACCAGATGATTTATACAGCTTCTGGAGGCAATTTTGCCTACACTTAACGGGACACAGTAAATAATCGTATGAATGTGAGAGGAGTGAATTCAGAGTTGACGAATAATAGAGATGAATGGAAGAAAAAAACATGTTGGGCCGACCCCACCTATACTATGTTCACCGAGTCGATCGAATAGAGAGAAAAACGTACGTGATTGCCGTCGAAAAAGGGCCTAAGGCGAGTTCACATTGCCTTATGTAATGTATTCTTCTACAATGGCTTCTTTACACGTTACCAAAATACCTACCTATGTACCAAAATTTATGGACAACACATTTAGTTGGTTTATTTTTCGATAGACTCGGTGATCAGAGTATAGTGTGGGATAAGGGCAGTAGAATGATGATCCTGTAGGCCTAACATGTGCAACGCTTCGACACGACAAATGAAATATGTCTGTCTATACAAAACAATACAATACAGACATATTTCATTCAGACTGCTCTAACGTACTATGTTAGAGAAGGAGAGAATGTTTTTGTCGACGACGAGATGATTTCTCGTTTTGCACATGTTAGGCCCTCTGGGAATGTGTAATGTATGTGTTTTAGACTGGCGTGTGTGCAAGAGCAGCGGCTGCCGATCACGGACGGACGGCTTTCCCCCGGCTCCTCGCAGGGCTCCACGGCCTGCCTCGCCGGCCCCGACGACTTCGCAGAGCCCACTGCGCAGGCGCCCACCAACAAGGTAACACACGCAACACCCAACACCAACAACGAGAAAAATGACGAGTTTTATATACATTTGTTTTATTTAAAGAAATAAAGAAAGAAAAATGTATTTATTAATATAGTACCTCAAGGATCACTTAAAAATGTACAGTCTTACAAGCCTGGTGACTCTAATGTTATTCTCTATTGTGAAGATCACCTAATATTTAATACAAGTCGTTAAGTCATGAGGAATAAACACTCCGTCACTTGCTCATACGATCGGACGGACACATCTTCAATCTTGAATCCAGATCATCTGATCTAACAAAGACACAAAAGATCTGAAAGAAGTGTCACAGAGACATAAATAACAACCTTATTTGAAGTACAATAATGCTTTAATGAAATCTTTGAATTTTTGATTTTATCATTTTTTTTAAAGTGATGTTAGCTCACAAACTAGAATGCTTGTTCCTCCGAATACAGATATTGATTTTGATAGAAATATCAGGTAGGTAATACAGAGGGAAGTGGTATGTTAGATGTACATCCAATACCAGTTCTACTAGGTAGGTAGGTTTAGAAAGAATGAAATGCTCACCATAATTATGCGTTCACTTCCAAGAAGAGGTGCAAGTGGCGTTACCTTGTTCATTTGTGTAAAAAGGTGGTGTAACAGACTCTGTTACACCACAAGGGTATAGTGTCATTCGATTACTCTGTTAAACAGAGTAATCGAATGACACTATACCCTTCGTTCTCCAGTTTTGCTTAGAATATTACAAAAATGTTAATAAAACTCGTCAATTTTCTTCATAATAAACATACGAATATAATCACCTACTTAACCGACTTAAATTACAGAAACATGCAGATGACTTTAGGAACCTAGCTAGTTATCTAACATTTGTAACGATTAGATAATGCGCTTAACAATTGCAGGTTTGCCAAAAGTTGTAAAATTTGCATTTTTTTCCGACACCTAGTATCTAAATTAAATTCTTATTTGCTCCCTTCACCAGACCTAAGCTTCTACTATTAGACTCATGTCCTGTTACTTGACTAGGCACTTAGCTTTTCTTCTCAGCATGAGCCCTTACAGACTTTACCACACCTGCAGATGACTCGCATGTATTTACAGCATCCGTGTGTAGACTGTTTTTTTTTTTCCTTCCATCTTCTACCTCTTCACAATCATTATATTAAATCGCTTTATTACTTTATTTGACTTTATCCCTAAGAGTAGATTTTGGCGCATTATGGAATGAATAAAAGTATTCTGAAGTCTCAACATGAATTGGCTGTAAACTAAAGACAACATTTCAAAGGTTACGCACCTCCGTTCTTGTAATCGATTGCAAGAATTATATTGGTTCGATGTGTTATTCAAAATTGACCCACTGACATCACACTCTGTCTTTATGGCTGTCAGGACCTTGTGCCGAATTATATATTGTTCTTATATACTTATTTCAGTTTTTCTGTTACTCATTTTACTCCCAAATCAGCAGTAAGATGTTAAATAATAGTTTTAATTAACCTACCAATTTGATAGTTCGTGTGTAGTTGTTTTTATTGTAGTCCTTGGATATTATGGAAATTTGCATTAAAACGCGTAGAAAATATTGAATATTTTTGCCTAAAATCCCAAACTAGGGTAATCTACTGTGAAGTCAAGTGTCTATTAAATCCACATCATACATGACAGTTAATTTTCAATAACAAAGATAAAAAGATAAGTAAGTATAGGAAAGAAAGTATTCAAGTTTACGTTAACCTTAATAAATGAGGAAATGTCAATGAAACCTGGAGTGCGTCTGACAGAGTGTGATGCTTCCGTACCAGAATACAACGAATTTTAATTTCTATTGCACACAATCCCGCAAGAAAAGCACAACCTTTGCTTCAGGAAAATAATGCCAATTTTAAATCATTACTTATTAAATATATGAATTACAAATGAATACACAAAATAATGATTGAAGAGAGAACGTTCTGTACCTAATAATGATTGACCTACACCATTTCTTGTGTATAAATTGTAGTTCACTATCTTCTCTGTGGTTCTAGGTAGGCAGAATGCAATAAAGTAACATCCACAATATAAATAGGTACATTTACTGATATGATTGGCTTCTACATATTTTGTATCTACATAATATGTGTATGTATTACTTACATGAATTGATCACTGATTTGATTTAACGTGCATTTCATTTCCTCTCAGTTCGCGTGGAGAGAGCATAACCTGTTTCGGGAAGCTATTATTATAAACGAGTAATTCTTCGTCATTATATTATACGGTTTATTTTTATTTATTAATATTTAATCTAACCACATCCGTATGTCTTACTTTAAATTATATTTTACTTTTAATATTATCTTTATGTAAGTCTCTCACCAGGAATTTTGCTATATTTGTGTAGGCATGTTGGTGCACTGATTTGGCTCACAATGCTATCGATAAAGAACCACCCGAATTAGCGTAGCTTGTCTTGTTAAAGTCGTGAAAATTTAAAAACTTTTGCCTTTTTCAGTACTTCCTTCGTCACTGGTACGCATGCTTTTTAACTTATTACATCAATGTGTTAAATAATTGTTGGAGTATGTTATCTGTAAGTGAACAGCTTTGGAAGTAGCACAATCCTAGCATACGCTCTGATAATGTGTGCTGTTTCCAAAAGAACTTTAGCCAGGTCAGTTTAGAAATGAAATACATTCATTTTTATAAAATTTGTGTATAATAGTATATGTTTACTGTACTTAGGCAACCTTAAAACGTAGGGTCTAATGAATACAAGCAACATCATTTGAATCATAAAATTAAATTCAAAATGTAAGAATACTGAATGACGTTTGACGCTTAGCCATCATGCGGCTTTAATAGACCTCTATGACATGCATGACTATCGAAAGGCCGTAGGTCTTTGTTAGAAAAATTGAAAAATCTTAATAAAAGTTATGACACCGGTAGGATTCGCACCTGCGTCGATACAAGCGATCTCCCTTAATGCCTCACCATTTGGCCACGGGGTCTGGTCCTACCGGAGTCGAAACTACCATTATGATCTTTTTTATGGGCTAATGCACCGATGATTTCCTTGTTAGTTCACGTGTTTTTTCATAATGTACTGAGTAGGTAGTTGACCAGTACTCACATGTAATTCCCTGAACATGATAACATTATCACTAAACGAGTGGGTAGGTAATAGGTATATAAGACACTAGCACGTTGCATGATGTAGCTAGGTATACGCGTATATACGAGTATGTATGTATATATTTATGGTATTGCTAAATAACTCTTAAATTATAATTAACTAGGTACCAAAAAAACGTGATCGTAAACAATTTATACGAGTAAGTACCTATACTATTAAGACGGATGAAATAATCGGACATGATAGGAAAGAAAGATATTAAATTAAGATCATTTTTGAAATTCTGTTTAATATTTTCAACCTATACTAGGTATTTTGTCTTTGAGTATAAAATGTGTAATTTCCAAATAATTTTACACACTTAGGTACTCAAACATCCCAGAATAAATAGGTAACATCTCAATTATAATTACGAACACGTTTATTAATATGTAAACATTTTGCATAAAATCTTCCTTGAAAGTCACATCTTGATTATCAATAGATACATACCTTCTGGTTTTAGATATTATTTATTTTTCAAGAAGATATTTTATGTTCAGCTGCTGGTATTGGTAAACAATCTTCCTCGTTGTAGACTTTGTAAACGACAGGAACGTGCGTTTGTTCAGGAATTATCAATGGTTAGGTACACGTCTTTTGTAGCCGAAGTTAAAACTTGTGATAAGTATAATTCGTAGCATTCTTCGAGCTAGCCGTCGCACGCACGTCCGTCTACTTTAAACTTGCTAATTGGTTCAGAAATATAGGTGTCTTTTTCTATGTTTTTTTAAGTTACTTAATTTGTATTAGATGCTTACTTCTTATTCAATTTCATATCAGATTTTTCGTATGTACATCTATTGTTTAATAACATTTTATAAAAACAGTTTTAATGTTTTACGATATTTATTGTTCCGAATTGGCAAGTTTACTAACATTGGTACGTTTGTACATTTGCTTATGTTATGGTAGTGTTGAATATCTGTTCACCACGTAGGTACCTCGTTAATTTCATCTTTCAAGTTATTATTTACATAACATTTATTATTTGTAGATTTGATTGAAGTCGACTTCATAGAAACATTATGATTGCAAATGTAAAAACACCAATGTTTGAATAACAAGCATGTTTATTGTTGACAGTGGCTTTGTTAAATAGTTTGTGCATCTGGCTGTTTTCTGTTCTGTTGCAGCACATTGATATCAGGAGCAGCACACAGTCCAGTACCTTCGGATACCAATGAAATGCCTTACCCCTAATTTTCCTAACACCTGTTACTAGTTTATTCTTATTCCAAGAGTACTTCAACATTTTATTTGCCACTGCAGCATTATTATCAACTTTCTTGTATTAGGTATAGTCTGTCTATATAGTCGTGACATGAATGTTTGAGGAACTAAAATTATTCGTGTATCTGGCAGCACCAAACAAAGGTATAACAGCTGTCGTCAGCTGTCATCGAGTGAGTTCAAGAACATATTTTCCTCTATTTTTTGTTGTTTTCTTAGTTAAACTGCAATGAAATGAAACCGAACTACGCACAAAAGTATCACAAATAAGTAAAGTAAATGAGAGTGACACGCGGGAAGTGATTTTTAAAGTTTTCCAGCAATGTTTAGCGGAATACCAAGTTGGACATATTTTGTGGGATTTGGATGATTTAAATGGGCGAACAGCATCTATAACGGGTATGTAATCGTTTTATTGTTTGTTTCTAATCTGCCTGAAGTAACAAATTGACCTAAATTACGATTTGGAGACCAAAAAAGGCATTGTTTACATTGCACATTTTTACGTCAGATTGAACATCACAGTAAGTCATGTTGTAGGAGTACCATCTAATCTTGATACATTAAAATGGCACACAGTCTGGCTACGTTTTCTGCCTACCTAAGTAGATATTTAAAATTTTAACTAATTGCTATAAGTTTAAAATGCTTTTGATTACTTTCAGTAATATTTATTTTTAAATTTTCAGGTAAATCAGAAAGTACCTACGGTTAGGCGAATTCAAGAATGATGGGAAGTTTGAAACTCCTGTGAAACAGTAGGGTCGGCCAAGAAAGCAATGGACAATTTTAATATTTGTGCACTACGGCAAAAAATAAAATTCTTATAAAAATGACAATGAAATCCAATTTTGTTTTATTTGCCTTCACCTATGTATGTATGAACACTCAACAGTTTAACCTTTTAATCCAACATTATTACACAGTTAAGCACAAGATTTAAAAAATAAAACATGCCTTCTCAAATTCCCGCCAAAAAGCTGGTAGGAACTTTTACATGGAACGAACTGCAAGTATCAAAATCAGTAGTCACACTATAGGGTTGCTATATACATTTTAGCAGCGCCCTCATTTATTGTCACGACTTTATAGACAGACTATACATACAACTCTTGGAACCCTCGTCAAAGTGTCAATGAGTTTAAAAGATATGATAAAAGGGGTACTTTCCTATAAATGGTACCTTTAAGCCGTAGCCGGTGTCCCTCGTAACCTACGATTGGCCTGTAATACTTACTTGCTTAAATCATACCGACCCGCACGACCGGAGCACAGGTAAATTATTCTAAATCTATTTGGTATTGCTTACACGTTTTGTGCAAGTCCTGATTATTGCAGTTGGCACAATAATGATGTAATTGTTAGTTTCAATCGTCGTATTTCACTTTAGCTTTTAGATACATACTTTGGGCAAAAAAAGTTAGCTTCCTTCTCCGTAGACAGTTGGCTTAAAATTATTTGGCTCACTTTGTAATTTTTGGACTAATGGCAAAATCATCACAATTGTTAAGAGTGAAATCAAAATTCTTCAATAACTTTTCATGTATATAAACACAAAAATATTTCATAATTTTATATCTTTCATAGAATCACGACGAATTGAATATTTACCTACTTACATACTATATATTTTTTCTTATTTTTATAATCACCAGTAAGTATTTTACGTTATTTGATTACCACTATTTTGTGTTTTATCTCCTTGATAGGCTGCTGAAATATTCATTGGTCGTCTTCAAATAAAGTTTCAATGAGTGCTCATCGTTCGGTATTTTGATATACCTACTTTCTATATTAAAAAAAGAAGCCTACATAGTTTGATATATAGGCAATGTAGTTAAATGTAAAATTAATTAAAAATATATAATACCGTTATAATAAAACTATTAAGTATTCTATCATATTTTTAACAGTTAAGGGAAAGTTACGAGTATGATATTATCTTAGGTACCTACCTACCTACATTTTGAAATTTAATTTAAACTTTATTTGATGACCTCGCCACAGGCATTCGCCTTTTGTTTTTATTTTTAATTTATGTTGTGTATGAGTATTTTTATTAAATGTGAAGTCTAAATGTTTTCATGGATGAATGATTGTTCAATGTTTAAATGTAATGTCGTGTAAACCTATGTCCTAAAACCACGATTGCAAAAGTCAATAATTCTTCATAAAAAGTTCCAAATTATGTCAAAATATGTGTATTATACCTATTTGATTATTTTCTTCATTGCCTCACCTCATCATCATAAAGGTTAGCTTTTGCAATCGCGCTTTTATTGTACTAGGCGATGTACGGTGAGAGCTAGAGTTGGTGGAATGGTGCACAGGGCGGGTGCGGCGGGCGAGCAGCTCGAGGAGCCGACCTGCGCCCCGAGAACGCACTCGATGCGTTACTAGACGAACTGCAGACCTTCGCCAAGCCGGCGGTGGCGGGGGGGGCGGGCGGCGGCGCGCGCGGCGAGGGGCCGCTGCGGCGGCTCGCCTCCTACCCCAGCGGCAGCGACACGGACGCATCGCCGCCGGTGCGCGCACGCGGCCAGCATCCCGCGAAGCCTCCCGTGCCCGAGCGGCATCCCGAGCTGCTGGCGCTGCGAGCTCGGCGCGCGCCGCCGCCGCCGCCGCCGCGCACCACGTCGCGCTCGCCGCTAGCGTCGCCGCCGTCGCCCGGCTCCCCGCCCTCCACGGACGGCGACGCCGACGACGGCCGGCAGGCGCTGCTCGAGATGCGCCACCAGGAGTTGCTCCGCAAGCAGCGCGCGCTGCAGGAGCAGTACGCGCGGCTGCAGATGATACAGCGCAGCGGGTCCGCGCTGCCGCCCGCGCATCCGGACCTCAAGAAGACCGGCAGCGAGTCCAACCTGCTTACCAAGATGAACCTCAATCTTGCCATCACGGGCAGCATGACGCAGATAAACACTAATAATGACTCTTACAATGATTCGTCTTCCACTCGAAGTGACTGTGACCAGCCGGTGAAAGATACCGAGATTTCGATAAACAAAGTATATGAGACTGACATTATTTAGAAACTCTCGGTGAAATGAAATTCACAGCTGTGTTTATATATGTGTAAAGTGGCGTACCGCGGATATTGTAGATCGACATCTTGGTAGAATCGGTGCCAAATCATGATATTTAGATACATAGGTGTAAAAAATTCCATTCTATAGCTCATGTGATGTGCACATCTCTCTCTTATTTGTAGATCAAAAAACCTATATTGTAACCCCGCAAGACCTTCCATCTGTATCAATTTCTTATATTTTTAGAGGCATAGGGTATTTGCGAGTATTAGTAAGTACCTACATATTATTGTGTTTTAATTACCCATATTCAGAATTAAAAAATTTATACCTTATATTACCTATTTATAAATGTAATGTTGTAATTATGATCTTACTATATTTATTGTTAATTTGCGAAATAACTGTTTTACAACGAGTCGCTTCGAATTGTTAAATATTAAGTTTTTTATTAATATTAGGTAGATAGGTTTTTCGTAACAACGATATCTTTGTAACAAATATTGTGTTTAGGTAGAGCTATATTAAGAAACAACTTAGTATTCAATTGATGTGCATCATAATCCCCTACTAACTAGGTTTAGTAAGCACGTTACAAATGTTACACATTTAAAATGTAGTTATGAGTACCTACCTATTACAAAACACCACTTAATATTGCTCTTTGCAAAAGACCATAATTATGTTACCGATCGAGTTGGTGTAGGATTCGCCTTATTATCCACACTTGCCCCTTCCACGTTATTTTGTCTATGTATGGTGTAGTAACCTGTCCTAGGGAATTAACTTCTGCAAAAATTGGGTAAGTAAGTACCTATATGTACCAAATATATATTTGGACATACCTCTGACTACCTCATTAGACATCTTCAAATGATCTAAAGAATTCCACAAAGATCTGAAAGAAATGTCTACCGCTCCTGGGATACAGTCGTGATCATATTTCATGTTGTAGTATCGTAAAAAAAAAATCGTAAAAAAAATACATCGTAAATAGGTAAATACCTATTTACGATGTATTTTTTTTACGATTATGTATATCTAATCCTCGACGTGGCGCTGCAACGATGTAAAGTATCCCACAACATTTTTCTAAAATCCTCTCTGATCTCTTTGATCACATTGAAGTCACATTGAGCTTGGTAGGTAAGGCTCCTGTTCCTGGAAAATAATCCGGTGTAGTCAACTTGATCTACCAATCCCTAATTATTTTTTTAAATTCTTAAGTAAGTACCTAGAATAGTTAATACATACCCATTACTACACTGTAAAATAACTTTAAACAGTAAAGCATATATATATATATATATATATTGCAGTATTTTGGCATAATATAAGAGTCACTTCACTACCCACCTACTAAAAATACACAAAATCAACTTTTGAATCCTCTAGGACAGAGCTTTAAAAAGTAAGAATGTTATTTTACTTTTTTGTGACTGTACCACAACGTTTTTCCCTACTTTTGCTGCGCATTTATATATTTTTTTCAATTAGAGGTTTAGACCTAGTTTAAATTTAAATGCACTTTTGAATTGATAAATTAGGTAGGTGCTTACCTACCAATTAGTTATTTTGCACAAATATTTCAAGTCGAAAGAAGGATTAGTGCCAAAAAGAGGTACTTTACTTACATATTATATAAGTAAATGTATTTTCCAACGTTTATTTAGAAGTAGGGAAGGTTCTGCCGATCACTTGGCAGCAGGGATTGAAAGCGGTAAAGGTACCGGGTACCGGTACTGCAAAAACATAACGGTACCGTTATCGACTAGAGGTGTAGCTATACCGGTACGGTATAAAAAAATAATGGTATAGGTATAATATTTTAGCCTGACGGGGCGGTGACTTCACGCGCGGCGAGCGGGAGGGGGAGCTCACAAGCTCTACCGTTATCATACCGCTATTATTTCGGTACCATAAATTTCAGTACCGCAATTTTTTTCGGTAAAGAAATATTTGGGTAACCAAAATATAACGGTATGACGTCATACCGCTATAAAAGGGTACCTTTATTTTTCGGTTATTCAATCCCTGCTTGGCAGTGGTCACTGAATGTATCCTTGTAGCACCATCTTTTTGTCATAATCGGTAGGGTAGGTATGTATGAATACTTAGATACCAACTTGTTTTTGTATCTCAAAATTCGACTTAAAAATGTTGAAGAATAAGTTAATTGCCTCGTTTATCGTACTTTCTTATGTGAGTATTTATTTAACAGTAAGATATTCTTGGAGGAAGCCTTTGCCCAAGTGGTGGCCAAGAATCAGCCTTGTCGACATTAAAAACACCTTGTATTTAAACAAAGGTAGAGCACTAAGTGCCATATTATTCTATATGGCATTTTTATGACTGTGGAATGATTACGAAGATGTTTTAAAATGATCCTGTAAATATTATAAGTAGTGTGGTGTGGTGGCACTAGTGATTATCAACATTTAATTTCAGTAGCAATATTTTTTGTGAATATTTAATTAATGCATTGAACAACCATAAAAAAATTTCGAATCTCGAGATTGTAAAATTGATTCCTCGGATTATCATTCGCTTCCATCCACTATTTAACCGACTGTATGTATTATTATTTTTTAATTTCGTCAATAAAAATAAGTAATGAGAAATTGAATTCATATTTTGCGGCAAAATCAGTCGTTATAAGAAATACAAAGCTTTAGAATAATTTTATGTAACTACATATATGTTTAATTATGGAAATAAATTGATATCAGTGACAACAATAAACATGTTCCTTTATTATAACATAATTGATTTTTTACTGTGAGTTTTTTGTTGAATGTCCTAAACATCCAATAAATCACTGTAAGAACCTAACATACCACGTACCACGGTGAACGAACACAGCTGCAAGTAAAAACGAAAACGGTCTTACAAAAAAAAACAACAAGTATTATAAATTTATGTATTGAACTATTTAGGGATACATCGGTAGATAAACTAATACATGATGTCATATTGTTCGGACAAAATGAAAGCTCACTGATACATACTGCTCTTATTCTATAACGAGCTAACAGCAGCGTGCGATCAAATCTGAACTTATACATCTTTATTCTGTGCTTATACTACTAAAGTAATAAACAAATTACGATATCAGTTATAGCATCCCGACTATAGCAGCATAAATAGGCAGCAAATACAGTTAATATCAAAATGCTCTCCCCTGAAGTGAAATATAGTAGGTACCTTTCAAATATTACAAGATAAAATAATTCAAGAGCTGTAAAACAAAATTTCATACTTAAGTATCTTAAGATAAGTAAAATTTATATTGAAATTCTATGATTTTGATTTCAAGGATCCAAGACGAACGAGTGATCTTTAATATAAACAATATGAAATATTTCTGTATAACAGATGTTTATATACGTAACGGACCGCGCGTAAGCCGTATATCGACAAACACGGAAATGAGGCACGGTGCCTCATTTCCGTGTTTGTCGGTATATTGTCCAACTACAAATTAAAAAGTCGATCCACAATATTGTCAAATTTCTGTGAGTTCGTTCTTCGCGCTACCATCCGTACAGCGAGAAGCGTGGATGGGCTATAACACTATCGACGGTTACCTACAACATACTGCTTTTAAGACTAAGAGAGTGTGCGGCGCAATGCCAGGTCCCTCTTCCAACTCAAAATAACACTAATATACTGAAATACTACATAATACCAATGATAATAAACTTACAAAATTACAATTTTGCTTTTGGTCACAAATTAGGATAAAATTATGCACTAAAACTTACAACTAGTATACAGTGTGTTTTTAACGAATACATACAAATTAAGAGTAAGCATGAAATATTACATAATAATAATTAGAATAAATCACAGTCCTTTGCCTTAAGAGTGGCTTCATTAGGAATTAAAATAGTAAGTCACTTAACTGATTTACCTATACATAATATATGTAAGTAAAGGAATTGGCGTGAATGTGATCATTCTGTGAGGTGGCTTGCAGAGGCTTCGTGCGAGAAACGGAACAATTAGCATCCAGTACGAACATAAGGAGACAATGGTGACGCTTCTCTACAGCACACTCAGCCCGCTGGCTGGATATAAATTTATAACTTATAAATTAGAACTAGAACTATTGTGTTGCACTTATAGTTAAAAACAAGAACAACATTCAATAATCGTCTCAGTAGTCTAACCTACCTCAAATTGAAGTGTTAGATAACCTCAGAAAAATAAGAAGATCTATGCTCATCATGTGATTCCAACGATAGTGAATGACACAAAGGGCGGAACCGGGAAGTGCTTACTGCAGTTTGCACTCAACTGGCATCATTTGACACAAATTATTTGCAGCAACTAAATCAAACTCATAGGTGGGTACATCGACTATGGAAAACAATATCTAAAGTCTAAAAATATACACTTACCGCATTGTACGAACGTGCGCAATTCAAGTATACTTATACGAAAGAAAGTACAATTCCACTAGTGTCTATAGCTAGGCACTAGTACAAAAAACATTACTTATATAAAGAAACTTTTAGGATTTTCAAAATTTATTTCATATATATATTTACATACAAGTTGACGAAGAATCATTATTGTTTTTCATAATCACAACACGCTGACTTCAAAGTCAAGAGTCGTTTTGCAGTTTAAAACATTGAAACACTTGCTTAACACTTTCAATAGTTTCTTAATTACTGCATAAACCCATTAGTATAACAAGGATGCAGACGTAGTACTAATGAAGACGAATCTAAAGGGGTATCTATCTAACAATTAATTTGACACTTTGCTCATAGAGACCAAGATAAAGATTACTCTTTCAAGTGAATGCATAAGCACCGGCACATGGGCTCCGATGACAAATTATGTACAATTTTAGTGTCAGTCTATAAGTCGATAAAAGAAGACAGTTATTATTTAATGAATTCACCACGTAATATACGTATACAAAATGTCAAACAAATTAAAATTAAGTAGAAACAATGGCCGGGTAAAGTGAACACGATCAGTCTGATTCTGCCTTTAGTTATGTGTGAGTGTTGAGCGCGGTGTTATTGCGTGTTGTCAGTAGCCCTACCATCAGTTCTCGTGTTGTATAGTTAACTATCCTCGCTAACGGGTCAAGTATTTCAAATGTATAAAATTATTAGTTCATGCAAGTTACCGGGTTCGGCGCTGCGCCGGATTCTCATACATTTTGTGATAGGTACTTGACTCGGTATCGAGTACACTCGTAATATGAATACTAGAGTACAGTAGTAGTAGGACGTGGGATGTGTTGTTGTGGACGATAATGGCGGCTCGTCAGGGGTCGGAGGGCGAGCGCAGCGAGTGCAGCACGTTGCCGTGACCCGCCGGCCGCCGCCGGTCCAGGAACGTCTTCAGCTGGCTCGCTGATAGCTCACTAGGAGGGGCCTGCAATTCAACAACAAAACAAGTTTACAATTTCAATCAAATCTTCATTGTCATTACTGTTTGAATGTTATGCCACCGCTTGTGTAGGAAATTGTATTCAGTAAGTGGACGTTAATACAAAATGTAGAACATAAATCTAATTTTAATTTCTCATATATACTCGGAAAGTATTCATATTTATATTTGTTTATTGTTTCAAGTTGGTCTGTTTTTATATATATTGGCTATATCGGCTTTAAATTAAATTTATTTACAGAAACTAAACTAATACAAAAATAGGAACAAATTAAAGAGGCACGTGTGTGTGTGTGTGTGTGTGTGTATGTGTGTGTGTGTGTGTGTCGTACCTCGTGCAGCCAGGGCTCGTCGAGCGCCTGGCGGGGCGCGGCGCGGCTCGCGGGCGCGGGCTCGAGCAGGGCGCGGATGAGAGCGCGCGCACCCTCCGCGATGTCGGCCCAGTGCTCCGGCGGGAAGCAGTAGTCGCACTTTATTATGTTAGCAGTCGTCTCCTCCACGCACTCGTCCAGGAACGGAGATAACTGCAACATAACATTATAATCGTTATATTTTATATCATGACACTTTTAGGTACAAAAAAAGCCGTGTTGGCCAAGTAAGTAGTAGGTATTTTTGATCCGAAAGTCGTGAGAACGTATCCGGTCGTGCATCAATGAACTTTTAGTGTTGACAATGTGCTTCACCGTTTAAAGCATTAAACGGTGAAGGAAAACATCGTGAGGAAACCAGTTAGTTTTCTAGCAGCGTCGATGGGCTTGCAACCAGTCACGTATGTAAGTTGACTTCGGCATGTACCAAATTTAGATTATTAGATATCTTCAAAGGATCTAAGGAATTACAAAAATATCTGAAAGTAATCTACCGTTCCCTGGGATACAGTCGTGGTCATATTTCATATGTTTTGTTATCATATGTTTTTCTAAAAATGTCATGGGCAATAAAAGGCATATATCTAGCAATGACCGATCGTGCCACGTTTCGAGATTATGTCCAGATAATATGTTAAAAATATAGCATCGCTTACGCCTGTCAGGAAGACGTATAGGAAGACGCCGGCGGCCCAGGCGTCCCAGGCGGGCGCGGGTGGGCGGCCCAGCACGCACTCCGGCGGCGCGAACTCCAGCTGCGCCGGCGCCGGCGGCAGCACCTCGCGCGCGCTGCCCTCGCCCCCCTCCGCCGTGTCTCCGGTCTCCACCGCCGAGCCCAGGTCGATCAGCTTCAGCTGTGGCGTCGCGCCGCCCAACTCCACTAGAATATTCTCCGGCTGGAAAACGACCAATTTCATATATAATGCTATTCATAACTCGAACCCGGTTACATAATGTAAGAACGTGAGTAAATGTCGTCGTACCCTGACGTCTAAATGCGCGATGTTGTTGGCGTGCAGCCAGTCGAGGGCGGAGAGCAGCTGGCGGGCGTGCGCGGCGACCGCGCGCTGCGTGTAGAGATGCGGCGCGGCGGCGGCCCACTCGAGCAGCGGCGGCCCCGCCACCAGCTCCAGCACCAGCGTGTGCGCGCCCGCGCCCGGCACCTCAGAGAACAGCGCCAGCGCGCGCACCACGCCGTTGTGCGCCGTGCGCGACAGCATGCGGTACTCCCGCACCGCGTCCGCGCCGCGCCCGCTCCACACCTGCACGCACACACGCTCGTCATCTCTCCTGCCCGCACTCGCCGGAACGCGAGCGATACCTCAACATTGCATATGATGATTGCACCTGTTTGAGTGCGACGCGCTGTCCGGTGCCGGTGTCGCGCGCGGCCAGCACTCGCGCCGTGCGGCCGCGACCCAGCTCCTCCTCGGTGGCGTAGCGCCGCGCGAACTGGTCGCGCTGCCAGCCGCCGCCGGCGCAGTAGGCGGCGGGCGAGGGGGCGCCGGCAGCGCCCGACGCCGCGCACACCAGCCGGAAGCAGTAGTGTCCCGCGGGCAGGTCCTCGAGCGCGAGCGAGCCGCTGCCGAGTGGCGTCTCCGTGGCGCGCCGCCACTCCGCCTCGCCCACGCGGCAGTACTCGAGCTGAGCGGCCGCCGGCTCCTCCCAGTGCACGGTGAGCCCGCCGCCGGGCTGGGCGCGGACCGAGGGCGCACTGGGCGCCGAGCCCGCGCCCACGAGCAGCCGCGCCGACGACTGCACGCCGCCGAGCTCGTTCGACACGAGGCAGCAGTAGACGCCGGCGTCGGACGCGCGCACGCAGTGGATGGTGAGCGTGGCGAGGCCGTCCGCCCCCCAGGTGATGGCGAAGCGGCCGCCGTGCCGCAGCGCGCGCGTCTCGGGCGCCGTCTTGCGCCAGGAGGCGGAGGCGCGAGCCCCCACGGCGCGGCACGAGAGCGTGGCGGTGCCGCCGGCAGGCACGCACACGTCGGCGGCGGGCGAGGCCAGCGCGGGCGCGCGTGCCTCCCCCGGCTCGCCGCCGACGCCGCCGTCGACCGTCACCGCCGCCCCGCTGCCGCCGCAGCCGCGCCGCAGCTTGAGGCCCCACGCCCGCTTCGTCAGCCCCTGCCGCAGCACACTCACTGATCACGTCCGACGCCGTCTCAAGCGATGCATGCAAGCTCACCTCGAGTACCCCTCGAAGTTTATTAACAGTACGAAAATAATTTATATTTTAATTAAAATATACACAAGAAATTCACGATAGTTATTGTTTAATTGAAATATTTTAGTGAAATAGTAGAGACACCGTAACACGCTTTATAATATTTCCTACTCGTCGTTTACCTACTTCTGTTACGCGGCCTATTGTACCCAACTAACGAACCTACAACAAAAGAAAAAGTACCAAGCTGTAAAATAAAAAGAAACATGCCAGATATATAGATAAACTCACAGAAGAGAGTTTCACAAATTTGGTGAACATAAACAAATATAATAAACAACCACGGCGATGAAAGTACTATAGATATAACAAAAACACAAAATAAATAAAAATAAAAATACTTTTTCAAAACAGAAAATAACTTAACGAAGTTTTCGTAAACTAAATGAAACATAATGCAATTTCCCTCTCGAACACGCGCCCACACTTTTAGTCACTTTTAGTTAGCCCGCCATGTTGTCGTGCTACTTGATGATTCACAAATTCACTAAACCTAGTAAGTACTTAGTTATTGTTTCGAAATGTGTTACGATGTTGGTTACGAGTTAGTCGTACGTAGGCAGTAACTTCAGACAACCGAGCGCTAACACTGTTGCCCTCTGAATGCATGTTCAGTCAATATGCAGTACCAGCCCTTCCTGAATCAAAATACAAATCTCTAGTAGCGATCCCGCTCGCACTCGTCTATGAAGAGAGAGAAATCCTAAGAGGAAACTGACAGTAAAAAGGGCGTGCCGCACTTGTGTGAAGGGCGGACACGCCTCCCGCAAGCGCGCTCGCATATTGCACGCAGCCTTGCCAAGCCCACCTATTACCTATGATCACCAATTTATTAATGCATTACCAAAGAGCGCAGGTTTTAGGAGCTTAGCATCAGTCTGTAAAGTTGGTTGTTATTAAGTGAAAATTAAACAGACTCAGAGCTTATCTGATACCTCTATTTTAGTTTTTTACTTAATAGCACCCGTTTTTCAAGCCGGTTGATCTCTTCGTGCCCCGTTATACGTGAAAAAGACAGGAGGCAGGTATCTGAGCTGATACACAGAAGTGTATTTTGTACATACTAGGGATGTGACGTTCACCTTAAATAAACCATTAATTATAATTATTACTTAATCGGTTCTTTTGTTTTCACGAAAATCTGGTTTAGAATATAAGCCCCGCAAGTTGATATTGCGACGGAACCTTGTCACAATAACAGCTGCGTGACGTCATCCGTCGCAAAAAAGTACAGATAGCAAAAAAATGTAATAAACCTAAAGTAAATATGCTAGGGTTATGATGGGTTTATTTATATTTAAACTTAAACTAGGTTGTTATGTAAAAAAATAATATTTTTAATTAAAATGACTTTGGTAGAATTTTGCAAAATATTCAAAATGTATATTACTAGTTGCTTCGACATTGAAATGTTCTCAGTAGTGTTCGAAGCACTTTTTAAGGCACGATTTATATTTTGGATAACTAACTTAAGAGTCTTCTTTCTCTTTTACAAAATAATTGTCCACTTTAATCATCATTTCACGAGCACGCTTGTTAATTATTTTTCTTACTCATTTTAACGGGTAACAGTTAACAAAACTAAACAACAAATCTCAAAAATAACAATAAAACAGGATAACAAAAACAAAAAGTTATAACAAGTACTCGATGCGCGTAAGCACGTAAGCGCGGGCTGACCTTGCGAACGGTACTGACGGTGCGACGTCGACTACGTCACGAAGATGGCCGCCAATCCCAATATCAACTTGCGGGGCTTATAAGAGATTTTTGAAAGTAATAAATTTTGTATTATCCCCGCAAGCTTATTTACTTTTTATTACATTTTTTTGCTATCTGTACTTTTTTGGCGACGGATGACGTCACGCAGCTGTTATTGTGACAAGGTTCCATCCCAATATCAACTTGCGGGGCTTATACAATTATACCTTTTTATGTTTTTTTCATTCAAATCGAAATTAACGCTCAAGATTGATAAGTACCATTCATCTAATTTTCTTCAAAATCGATTTTTTTAGTATTTCCCTAATTAGTACTTGCTATTCACTATTAAAGAGCAAGCGAAAAGCGACTTATTATATCCCTGTTTAGCCTGGTTAGTGGCGTTTGTTTATTGTTAGTCCAGAAAGCAAAGATATGATGTGTTACCGATTAGTAGATACTTACATTGGCGTGCGGCGGTGAAGTGGGGCTCACGGCCGCACTTCCCCCGACTTTCTTCCGTTCTTCATAGCGGATATCGGTGGGCAAGTTTATAGTGTTGGCCTTGGAGTGAGGCCGCTGCGCGCGCGACCGAGGCTCAGGCACGCCAGGAACCGCCGGGGCGGACTTATGCTGCCTTGAAGGGATGGGATAGGATAATTAAAATAAAAACAAAACAAAATAAAAGGGTCTCCAACTCCAGCGACAGAATTAATCTGACTATTATAACATTTTTGTTACCCACTACTAGCACGTCCCGGCTTCGCACGGGTGTACTAATGAAGCTACAGCGAATAACCTCCCGGACAGTCCATTCTACACACCCGTGAAAGAATTTTTGAAATCGGTCCAGTAGTTTCGGAGATTACCTCCGTCAAACAAACAAACAAATTTTACCTCTTTATAATATTATAGTATATAGTATAAAGTATAGATATAGATTATAGTCTTTTTGGGTTCTGTTTGATGCCAACGGGTAGATGATTTATACAGCGTCAAAAGGCAATCTTTGCCTACACTTAACGGGACACTGTAGTGTCTGGGACATTGTTGAGATGGAATAGGCTTGCCCAGCACCTAAACCACCCTCTCAGCTTAGCCGGCCATATCCACAGGAAAGACAATGGTCAATACGTGTGGGGCTGACTAGCCGCGGGTTTCCTCACGATGTTTTCCTTCGCCGTTTAAAAGCGCATATAAACTTTTCGACACGAAAAGTCCATTGATACATGGCTTGATTCGATCCCACGACTTCCGGAACGAAAGTCGAAGTACCAATCCACTTAGTCAACGGGTAGCTCGCGAAAAATGCACAAAACGCGAATTTCGCGGACTACCCTTTGGCACCTCGGTTATAAATCTGTCAGCATTGTGTACTTGTATGCATGTACCCTAGTTACCTGCCGGCACCGATTTCATGCATTCTGTCAGTTTTATGATTGCATGAAGTAATAGATTGTTAGGTTAGGAGATGAAAGAAACAGATTATAGCACAAATAGTTGGGTGATATCAGTTTGTCCCTATGCTATGCCGCATGAAAGAGAATTTAAGTAAGTACCCCAAATATATTTTCCTTTTTTTATATTTTGAATTCAAAGTTTAAAAAAAATCCCTGCTTGCATAATGAGCAGTCAAACTCAAAAGGTCCTTCTTTAAGATTCAGTACATAAAGAAGCATTATTCTGTATTGTTTAACCTTTCGATTGGCATAAAGAAATACGTTTACGTTTACGAAATATATTTTTTTTCACATTTCAGTTCGACCCCCAGACAAAGCAAGCCACTTTTAAAAATTCTTGAAGTATTTTATTCAGAAAAAGATATTTCAAATTTTAAACTATTCCAAATGAAATAGTTTTTAGAGTACCTCAGTAGGTACCCATTTCTCTGTCATGGAGCATAGCGTTTGGATATTCTGCATAGTTGGAGTGCAATAATAGATCTTTTACCGGAGCTTAACACTATGCTTTTCATTTCAAATAAAAGGAAAGTACCACTCAATATTTATTTTTAATTAGTTTTAATCACAACAATTTATGCATGCTGTGTTCACTGTTTTTAGAAACTACGCAGTAATTAATTTCTTAAGACTGTAATATTAGGTTAAGTTTAGCGTAAGTTTCAATTTGTGAACCTTAAATAAAAATAAAAAAAATATTAGTACTTCAAAAATTTCAATTCCCATTGATTATTGTCAGGACCTGTAAAATAGTCTCCCGTGTTTTTTTGTTTCAGTCTACCGACTAAAAGTTTTAGATTACTAATATTTCGTTAAAATCTAACAAAATATAGCTAAAGTAGCTACACAATTTAAATGAATATCTGAACTGTAATTGATTTTAGTAAGTTATAGAAACTTTGAGTACTTACGAGTACATACTACATACCTACTGAAATAATAAATATTAGAAAGCCTTCATACTTCCATGCATTAGCCATATGAGCTTGACAACAATATGTACCATTTAAAATAGTCATGAAACTACTTTTTCGTTTAATCCCAATAGGGCACCTTTAAGTGTACTTTCAGGTATGTGAAATGAAAAGTAAGTTTTTTTTATCTTAGTTATTTTAATTACTTTACAGAGGCTTCACAAGCTTCAGGATGTCAGTAGCATTGTTTCATCTATTGCATTTTGCTTTGTGACTAGCAGCGTCTGTCGAACCACACTGAGATTTCCTGTTACATATCTATTCATCATGAAAGAATACACCACATAAAAAAATTTGAGGATCTGATGAGGATCTTCGGAGCTATGAACAGAATGCAATTATTTTTCCTCAAAAACCGATTTTAAAAGTTCTTTCTATGTTTGAAAGAGTTAAATACCGAGGCAGTCTCAACATAAATGAGGATCTTCCGAATTATGAACAGAAAAGAACAGAAATCCGTTATTATTTTGTTTGTTCGCCATTTATCCGTCAGTAGTCGAGCGAGAATTCTTTTTATGTTTGAAGGAGACACACGAGGTAGCCCTATTAAAAAAAATTGAGGGTCTGAACATTTTTAATTTTGCCTTGTTTATTATTTGTGATAATTTGTGTTGTTTCAATCCTAACTACAGGTTTTAGCACTTCACTAATTTTAAAAATGAACAGCTTTGTCTGTTTCAATGGCCATTTAGATTTTTATCATAGAAAAAGGAATAGACAACAGATGTGACTTACGTGTAGAAAGAATAGAACTCTCTCATGCAACTTTGACAAAAGTTTAATTTCAACATGTATAATGTTTAGGATCTCAGTATGCTTCGACACTTGTTATAGCTCAAGCTGGGCCCTCAACAAATTGTTATAAAACATAAATAAAATCAAACCTAAAAAGCATGCGGGACTAAAAGCAGAAAACCACAAGCATTTTAGTACACATTTATTTTTAATTAAATACTATTTTACAGTAGATAGATATGTACATAGATTAATTTTGCTGTCAAATATATACATACGAAGGATACAAAACTATTGACAGCGCAATGTATTTTATTTTGGTCGAAATGGAAGTTCTGAAGTAGATACAGTGTAGATGTTACATAATATCTAGACATAGTTTAGTAGATGTAAAACAGTGGAACTATGGAGAAGTTTTTATTAATTTATATATATCTAAAATAACAAGAATATAATACGATTTACGAATGGAATGGTACAACTGAAGACAGTGTAGATTTACCAGAAGCGAACCGAGTACTCGTATCACATTATGTAGGTGATGTTACAATTTACAAACAGGAATGGCTATATTTCGCCTTTTTACATAAAAACGGAGTTGAGTTGGTTCTAGTTAGTAGCATAATATGTTAGTTAATAAAGCATTGTTTAATATTGAATGAGCCCAAAAGCCTATCTCTAGCTAGTGCGAATGGAGTATTAGTTGATAACAAAGTGATCTGCTTATAACTATTAAACACCGAAAGCAAAGTTAAAATACTTTTATGCCTTATTTTAAATAACTCTAACCATGAAGTACCCATTGTATTAGGTCAAATTAAGAAAAAAAAAACTCTATTTAGCATGTGATATTGTGCCAAGGTGTTACGGCTACTTATACGTCCATAAATCGTTATTTTCACTCAATGAGTTTTTTTACGTACTACATCATCAGTGCATTCAAGAAACACTATTGATTAATTATTTATCAAGAAACTATGTCCAGATGATAAATATTTAGATTAAGATATGTTATATTATATTTTAAAATTACTATCTGAATACTTTTTTATTGGATACTAGTAGCACGTCCCGGCTTCGCACGGGTGTACTAATGGAGCTACTGGGATAAAATATAGCCTATAACCTCCCGGACAGTCCATTCTACACACCCGTGAAAGAATTTTTGAAATCAGTCCAGTAGTTTCGGAGATTACCTCCGTCAAACAAACAAACAAACAAACAAATTTTACCTCTTTATAATATTAGTATAGATGAAATTGTTAATGCATATAAACAAGTTTGAGTAAGTATGTGATTACATAATTAAGTATGATAATATCGTTGCTTGCAGTAAACCTATTTGATCGCTTTAATAAAATAAATTGAGTTCCCAATGTTGCCAGGGTACATTTACAACAAAGAGTGCGGAAAAAAAGTGCGCTCGCAGCCGGCAGCGGCTGTCTCGACGGTTTCGGACGAATTAACGCCAATACGTTCTACCACATAGAGTGGAGCCATGGACGGGGCGCGTGGGGTTTACACTCTATCTACATCATAAAGCATCACATGCCCCAAATGAAAGCGTTCCCAGTGATACAGAGTGAATACAAAGATACGTTTAGCATAGTAGACGTTGGTCTTGCGTTTCTCCGTGCTAGCCGAGTTCTAACGAATGTATTATTTTTTTCAGGAACTTTGGATAATGAATATCTCCACCGTGCCGGGTCGGGTCCTACCTAAGTGTAAAGATTAAAACTTATCTATATCCTTTATTTCTACATTTGAAATAGTAATACAAAGATACATCAATTGGGCGTCTACTTATAAGATTATTGATTACAATTCAATCTTATAATAATTTAAATATTTCAATACACATTTGACTAGAAGGAAACGTTTCCATTCTCCATATTTTGGGTGTATAAAGTAGAATGTAACTATTCAGGGGGGTTAAAATGGCCGTTCGAGCATTTCTGCTAGCAATTCATAAAGTGCGTTAATTTCATGTTGATTAGCAATTTCACCAAAATTTGGTATAACGGATCAATTTGAGCCATTCTACCAAATTTTGGTGAAAATGGTAAACAATTCATGAAATTAATGCACTTTATGAATTGCTAGCAGAATTGCTCGAACGGCCATTTAGCCCCCCAGGTGTTTGGAATATTTCAAAGAGAGATTAACATAATGAACAATGGAAACGCACAGGACGCAAAATAGAGTCTGTTATTGCGTGCAGAGCTGCGTCTGCCGCGCCCGGCAGACACCTGTGTTGGAACCTCTCGGCGCACCATTGCCTTTTGTCTTCGTCCTTCAGCATTAAATAATCTTGACCAAGTACCGTGTTTTGTAGTATATGTCAACAAGATAATCCGTAAATTGTTCTATATTAATATCAGTTGTGTTGTCTACATCGTAATCGAAGTAAAGAACGGACGTCTGAAGTAATTACCTGAGTGATGTAAGGGTTCAGAACTCGGAAAAAATACTGGTACTCTGTCTTTTGTTTCAATAAGTAGCCACAAATTACTTCCAAATCAAATGAGCAGCCTGCGTAATCGACAGATTTTAGTGACAGAATAATTAACCCCCTAATTACGTCATTTACTAGGAAGCATTAATATAAATTTCATAGTTCTAAATATTCAAAACATTATAGTAATGATGTTTGTATATCTAAATTATCAATTCCGATTTGATGATTACCTATTGTGGACCATTAATAACTAGTCAACATGACTGCCGATCGATTTAGCTATCATTATTCATAACACATTTGTCTAAATTACTTTCCTAAATAAAAATACAAATAAATACACTACGTACATACACACATCAATGACGTCCATCTTTATGCCTGTAAACTCTTAAAGTACAAAAATCTTCGGGAGTTAAACGTTGAAAAACAACAACCCGATCATAAAATTACTATCAAAATGCTCGAACGGAATCGTTTCAGTTTAATTTGTCTCGCAAAGATAACAGTTAACTTATGCCACTATCAAAACAATTTATTCCTATCCACCTATTCAATAAAATTATATAATTAAGCTTCTATAAAAATATATATTTTGTATGCATGCTAACTCCTGAACATTTTTGTGTGTTAGTAGCATCATAACGTGCTTTGTTAGTAGATAGCGTTACAACATATCGTGCAGCGTCACAGCGCGCAGCGGCGCAGGCGCAGCGGTCATATCAATCCCAACACAATACCAAACAATACGAAACGATTTGTGCGTATCGTTTATTTAAAATTATCTCACTAACGCTGTTTTTAAAATTATTGTATCGCAGATAATTCACCTACAACCCGGAATCAAATAAACTCATCTAGTGAACCGTAACGAGCCCGAAAACATTCAAGCCACATAATTATTATCTAATCTCACTTTGAAAGATTACGACTAAATGAAGCAGAGGTCTGGCAGTCGGGTGGAGGCGAGCTGGCGCATGGCGTCGCGTGTGGTCGTCGCGGGCGCGGGCGCGCGCGGGTACTTACAGCGGGTCGCGGAGCTCGCGCAGGTAGGCGCCTGGGTTCTCGAGCGCCACGCCGAAGTTCAGCTGACTCTCCACGATGTTCTTGAGCGCGTCCAGCCACTCCTGCCGGTGCCCCTCCGAGCGACACGCGAACGACACGCGCGGCTTGCTCGGGTCCAGCGAGTGGATCACGAATGCATCACCCTTATTCTCTTCCAGTTCCATTTTGTTCATCTGCAAAAGGGCAGCTCGTTTGAAACAAGTCCTTTCAAAGAGTGCTGTTGCTACAATTTTAATGTATAATGGCAGAACGACGAATACGGACCTGAATATGAGCCCTGTAATGGTAAGTGGGGCTCACGAACTGCGACCGCCGGCCGACGGGGTCGCTGAATATAACGCACTGCTCAAATAGAAATACGTGCGTCTCTTTCTCGCGACCTCTCTCGTTGGCATTGTTAGATATATCCGCCACAAACATGGTTTCTTGCCTCAGTAATTTTCCCTGTGCTTGAATGTTTCCCTGAAAATAAATATTTCATAACTTCAACTAACTTTCGAGATCGTGTGTACTAACTTATAAAATAGTTCAATGGTGGGAAAGTACGACGGCGAGTTAACAAGAAACCATAAGAAGAATAGGGATAAGCAATGTTAACCAGATGTAGGCAGTACTAGAGATCGTGTAAATCTAAATAAAAAAATTTAAAATAAAACAAATTAAAGAATTGAACTACTTAATTGACATTACACTTTTTTAAATTCTAAACTATCGATAAATCATCTTGAAAGTCGCAACAGCTAGCTCTTTCTTTATTTTTGTGGTTAGTTTTGATGGAACATATTACTATGTTTTCAATCGGTTTATTTGTCCTAAACATAGATCAGGAATAGCAATTAGAAATGAAAGCATTTCATGTTGATACATTGTACCGACCACTCTCATATTTGAAGTGCACGATAAACAATGGTCAGGTGCTGTGTGAACAATCAACAGTCATTGTTTGAAACTGATATTCCGTTCGGACCGCAGCGGTCCTATTTTCGCAAATTTATTTTAACAACAATCGCATTTGGCTTGGAATCATCGCTTACAGCTTACATTAGTGCCATTGCAGTTTTTTACTCCTAGTAAGCACACTCCGCTGATAAGGTAGAAAATTCCGAGCGACGCCCGCGGGCACCTACTCACGAGATTTGACCTGATACAGGTTATTCATAAGAATAAAAATTTTAGGCATTTATAGCGTCTCTTCTCTCTCTCTTCTTGCGATTTTTTTATTAAGAGTAGTATTTTATACATAGAAAAAAACACTAAGACCCGTAGAAAAATCTGCAGAAAATGAAAATTTGATCCCGCAGCGGGGATCGAACCCGCAACCTCTGCGTCTCAGGCGGGCTTTCACCTACTGCGCCCCAGAGGTCGTCAAAAGCTGAATTGCACTTTGTTACGTGGTAGTAAGAGTCCCTATAGTCGGAGAATGAGTTAACTACTCTGAGAAGAGGGCCACAGCCAAGCTCGCTGTATCAGCGGCATGGTCACTCGTTCATTCGTTCGTATTAGCAAGAGGCCAAAAACAGAGTTTTTGTCCGCCTAAAGGCCAAAATTTAGGTTTCTGTACTGTTTTATTCTTACCCCCTTATGCATATTCGACCAGTAAACCTGTATTAGCTAAAACGCATATTAAATCTGTCGCTATCTCTTTTCGATGACCTATGAGTGACAAGAAAAAAACGTTCTTTAAACCTATATTAAATTGTCAAGTTTTTATGAATAAGACCCTAAGTCTGTGGTCTCGAAAGAGTTCTAACATATACTGTCCCTAGGTGACAGTATGTAATTCCCGAACAGACAGTTTGTTTTGGGCATAGAATGAACCCTAAAGTAGTGTAGGTTAGGTACATTATACCTACAATAATTACGATAAGAAATGATAAACCTATATTACGCAAAATTTTGATTTTTTGTAAAGCTTTGGCTGGATGTGAAATAAGCCGGGCTCGCTGAAAAGTTCGCATTTGCAACACAAAACAACAGAAAAACTTAAAAATAGACATACAGTTTACGAAATTGAAGCGGACGCTAAAATAGGGGAGAAAGTGCTTACCGTGAAGCCTTGAAGGCGGCCCACGTCCATCATATTATTGGCGTTTTTGGGAATAATGGCAGAGCACTTCATAGCGTCAGTGAGAGCTGCGATCACATGAGCCGGGCAGTTCGCCTGCTCCGTATACGACAGGATCTTTTTCATTAGAAGATGGTACTTTTGTATGCGCTGAATCGGTTTGATCAATAGATCGGCGAGCTGAAAACAGTCCAGCTAATATTATAGATTGTATCAAACAAAAGTACCGACGAATACTAGAATCACACGATTCGAATATTCGACGGCAACTCGCGCATGCTAGGTAACACTTAGAAGCCACGACATCCATGTTAGTGTGTGTAATGTGAATGTGTTTATAAAAAATAGGCCCCAAAAACATAAAAATAAAGTGAGAAAGAGTGCGGTGAATGTGACAAGAAGTAGGTCAAATCATGCAGCAAAAGGGCGAAAGTTTCATTTGTGACGCACAGAATCATCAGCGCTAAGCGCATATTCCTTTTCTTCATTTTTAAAAACCTGTTGCGGGTCTCTCTTAAGGACTCCTTCTTTGATGATAAAAAAAGTTTTATTAACAACATTAAAAATGACCCTGGCGGCCTTTTGCTCAGTGGGCGTGTAGAGCTCGGCTGGTATGTATTCAAAATTTGTAAATGTTCAACAATTTAATGTAGTAAGTATTTATAAATTTAAGATTACAAAACCATTTTAGATGTAAAGTTTGTACTGATACCAGCGTTGCATCTGTTTTTTTATAATGAGTGCAAGACTTGTACCTGGTCTAAGGTACCGCGTCCTCCGCGCAATAGCATGCGCTTATTAATCAAACTCTAAAATACCAAGTAACAAGTCATAAGATGAAAGTCAAAAGACAATAAAGTAATAAATACAAAATTTTGGTAGTGTAGTACTAAAATCAATGAGTGAGCCAGTCTTGCTCAAGCTAAAGGCATTGTGTGGTAGCCGGTGACAATAAGACACGATGACGTCTTGTGACATGTGGATTAGGTAGGTTAATGATTACAGTGACGTTGTGCACGTGATGGTGAGGTCCACTACAAAGGGTTTAGTCACACATTCACAACTTTTTGGGTACGTATACTTAGATTTCAGAAGCATTTTTAAACTCTACACTGTAAATTTGACGACATACGATGGTATACTTGTAAAATTTAAATAAATTACTACGATTTGATTTCCGTTTTAAATCAATGGACATTGGAACTATTCCAATAAATATGATTAACTCGAGAATAGAATGCTTCTGAAACCGTGCTAGCACCTGATTGGTCGACTTAAACTTGTATTAACTGACCTGCAATTTTTGTCCAAGCTTATTTCGAACTTCTTGAAAATATTGGTCATGATCGGATACAATGTACTCAGAGACTGGCTTGTTCCGGCAATAGTGTTCGTACATAAACATTCTCTTCTCGAGGAACCGTCGGAACAGTGGGCCGAGCAGTTCAGGCCTTTCCACGCACTTGCGGAGGTCCTCAAGGAATTTGCTGTTGAAACCACAAGGCAATAAGTGTCTCAGTCCAAACGAGGCAACATATTATTCAACTATTCGCCAGCAAAACGCTATTACGCCAGCAAACTGATGCGTTAACAGATTGAAATAGATCTGTGGAATAGAGTATTGCAATCAGATAATATTTATGTTTGTTGGCGGAAACACAGACAGTTCTATTTCATTCTGCATTATATGTATTCCGTCAGTGAACATAATAAGCAACTTCAATCAAATTATATTCTTTATAATAAGAGGTTTTTTCCCCAAAACCAATTGGTTTGCTTAATCGCACTTAAAAGTGGTACTAATTGATTAAATATCCACAGAAAACATAATAAGAAAATAACATAAATAGACAAACTATAAATAACAAGAAATTATAAAATACGAGTAGTTTATTTTTTTTAATATAATAACAAATAAATAGTTTATAACATTAAATGGAGCAGTTATAATATACCCACTTAACAAACTAAAAATTTGTTATTATTTCAGGAAAAAATAACATTAAAATCATCGCCAGCCCTAGTAAATGAGCGCACAGCATTAAGGAACCTAGAATAGACAAACAATGATAACTAGCCATATCGCTCTGATAAAATTACTTCCAAGGTGAGCCGCTTCTTCTAACATCAATTATGCTGTAAACAGTAGGGAAATTGAGATAAATTGTTTGCTAAAAGTGTATGTAATGTACCCTTTCACTTCAATCTCGTTTCAAATCAAACATTTTTCGTAAATAAAAACAGTATTACTTATTTTAATATTCTATTCCATTTTCATTACAATATTCAGAATATTTTTGTGACATCCAAATTAAAATCGTTACACCGTTATTAGTAAAAGTGCTACATATATTAAATATGTGGATGTAACGGGCATGTTATTATGCTAATTTAACTGAGTCGCACATTAACTACACTTAGTGTTTTAATAATAATTGTTAGGAAGATAATAATGACCCCGTATAATACTACAAATGCTCTCGATTTATTAAACTGAACTATCACGGTAAAACATAATCAGTAGAAGGTCGACCCTAGGATTTAACATCAAAACAAGGGTTGCAATACACATAAGAGCACACAAAGGTTACTGTCGGTTCGACAGTATTTGCAAACCATCTAGGCCAAACAAAATAAGCAGAAGTTTTTCCCCGAAAATTCATTTTACATTTGAATAGTATTTCGATTTTATCGTCCGATACTGAGGATTATTTTCAGTTCGTATGTGCATAGCAAACCGAATGTAAACAAACAAATAAATACTCACTCTCTGTGCCATTCGTAAATAATTTCAATATTCCCAAAAATCATTCTATTGCGGCGGTCTCTAAGCCCCTCGGGCAACGGTGGATCATTCGGATGGTCCTACAAACAAACATCAGTTTTGTAAAAAACAACCCTTTGTAAAAAAACTGCCGGTTTACCATGACCGTTTATAGCGATTTAGTTTAGGTCCTACTACGAATTACTTTTGACATAAACTAAGGCGCTGACGTAAAGTTTTGACAGTCAGAACCTAAACTGAATCGCTAAATAAGACGTCATGGCACGCCTCCTGTAAATAAAATTTTTAAAACGTTTTTTACCTCGGCTCATAGTTTTAAACGTTGGTAAATATAATCCCTTAAACTGGGATATTTACCATGATTCAGAAATTTATTATACTACGGTAAAACACCAAGTCACAGTGTAGTGAAGCGACATAAACAACAATATTCCGTTGCGGTTTCACCATGTTTTTTTTTTGAAACTATTTAGTTGTACTCGTATACCACATTTGTTTGGTGATTTTGTTAATTGATTTCAGTACATTATTAAATCGTAGATGTTTAAAAACTTCAACATACATTCTCGTCTCGTTTGACGCCTTATGTGCTATGGAAATGTTAAAGGACCTTCACACGTATGGCAAACAGCAAACAGCAACATGTGGACGAGTTGGTTAGTGTTCGGCATCTGTGTCGGTTTTTCTTTTCTTCACAAATATAAGCGACCAAGAGCCGCGGTTCACACAAAGATGCGACACTCTTAAAATTATTAACGTAAATAATATTCAGGATAAAATAAGTTAAAAGGCGACCACGAGCCTAGAATCGAAATAAAATAATAAAATTATCCTTGGACATTCCACAAAACGGCATCTAGTTCCAAGCTAAGCAATCGAATGCTTGTGTTAGGGTAACCAGATGACTGATAGTTTTTTAGACTACATAATATTTTTTGTAACTACTTTACTTTTTTTTTGTATATTTTACATAGAAACACCCAGACTCGAGACAAATATTTGCAGATCATGCAAAAAATTGTCTCTATACTCCGAAGTACTTTATCACTATATTGTAAAATATCAGTATCAATAGCATAAAAAGACAACACGAACGATCAACCAAGAAGTATGAGCAAGGTTTAAGCTAACATTACACTTTAATAAGCTAATCTACACCACCAATTTTTAAATTTTCCTGTGAATAATTAAAAATTATTTCTATCAGATATGTTCTGACAGCTGACTTTGTATAAGTGTTGCTAATTCAGTTGGTAAGGAGGTATTGGGAAAATCTTACATGTATATGCGCCATGTAGCCTTCGACGACTAGTCTTAGGTCCGCGACGTATATCTCTTCTGTTTCAACGAGCTCCTTGAGTACGTACTCTCGTTTCTTGAGCGTGGCCTCGTGCGGCTCGGCCGCGCCAGCCTCCTCCTCCGCCTTCGAAGTGGCCGGAATGGCCCCGTGCTGTTCCTATGCCAAACATTACCTTTTAACATCATCATCAGTTCACAGACATAGCCACACTTTACCCACAGGTGGGTCAGGCCTCATCGCTCCAACCTTTCTCATTGAGAGTAAGCATGTTTACTACTACATATTTGACACGTTTTAACACATATTTTCCCGTATACAAGGTAGAACAAAATTAACGATTTTTAAGTAACACAATAGCTGTTACATTGGAATTTTAATATTTTAAACAAACACACTCATGAAAAACGTTGATAAATATTTACGTCAAATCCTTTACGAAAATTCATTTTTATTAAATTTATTGTTGATAACTAGCTAAACACGTGTGTTCATTTAAAGTCACCGCGTGTGCCTCACCCTGTCTACTATTTTCAATTCGAATAAATGAGGTGAGTTTTCGGTGGTTAGACCACCGAAAGTTTTACTAATGAAGTTAATTTGCAAATGTTTTCGCAATTTCGTGTTCTCCGAGCGACCAGGTCAAGATTAGGTCATACTTCAGTACGACGAGAACACTTCACCGATGTTTTACGACATCAGCTTCGCGAACTTACTCAAAACAATCGTACGGCTACGTTTCTCGACAACTCTTCTTTTTTACGCTATATACTATTTTTATGTCAAATTATTCAGCTTACTTAATAAATAGCACACACAATAACGAAATGTCATGCAGGCAATAAAAAATGTTATATCGGATGAAACTGAAAAGATCATAAAAACCAAAAACCAAGCTTCAACTAAATAAAAGCAAACGACGTCAAAAATAACGCAAGTGCTAAAAGTGTATCAGAATATGTATGTATGGTAATTTTTTTGCTAAGAATCAGTTAATTTGTAAGACTGGTTTCTTTACTTTTAGTAAATTTAAGCACAACGACATACATTTTCTGAAACCGCTTTTAAAAGCTGAATATTCAACAACACGACCTACACTAATACTTTTTACTAACGTTTCCGAACTTTATAAAAAACATTTTTTTTAATATTGATGCATTTCAACCGATTCATTAACCATTTTCATCGACTAAACAGCAGAAAACGTAACAAAAAACCAAACGAAAGCCACTCACGCTCTCCAAGAACTGTGATAAATTGTCGACAAATAAGAGACTAAGCACAAAGTTGTTTCCGCGAAGCTCGTTATTATTGGATCGTGCATTGCACCGTTCCGCCAGCGCCGTGTAGTTTGTTGATTGATTCACGTCTTTACTTGAAATTCTTGATCTTATATAGAAAGTGTAACGAATCTTCGTCATTAATATAATAAGCTCTCATTTAAAGTACGTAATAGAGAAATGAAATTACTGAATTTTTAAAAAATCTATAACAAACAGTGTTTGGAGAGAGATCGCAAACCAAACCATGCACACAACATGCCCTTAGTTACTGAGTTACGAACTATGCTAGTCTTGACGATCTGTTCGAGATCCGCGATATCAGCTGAAGCTCCGTTCGCTTCCATATCCATTTGCAGATTCTGAAAATGTTCACCATAATATAACCAATGTCGGCGAAAAAAGTCGAAAAACTTAATTCAATTACCGTATAACGTCGGGGTGCACCGGCCTTTAAACTAGCAAGATAAGAATAACGTCCTTTTAACAGACTTTTCTCGCAGACTTTGCAAAACCCGGCTGGTTAGAAAATTAACTGTTAATTAAACCATGATCTTCATGTTTTGAATTGCTTAACTAAAATTTAAAATTAATAGATTAAATTAGAAGAAGGATAGAAGAGAATAGCACAAAACTTACGCGTTCTGCTTGAGGTGTCTGCGTCGATGCCGCCGGGGCTTGCAAGACAGTCTGTGGGTCCTAAATAGAAAAATAATATGTCATGTTAACATTTTAACACTGTTATGATATTATAACTCACAAATACATTTTAGCAGACAATTTATTATTTGAGTTTTAAAGATATATACTTATTTAAAATAAAAATATCACTTGATTGAAAATTTTGGAAGCCGACCTATCCAAATATGAACAATAAATTTAAGCAGGATTTTCTACATATTTATTTTTTATGCTGACGAACACAAGGGTAGGCCATTTTTTTCATTGTTGTTTCGTATTGGCGACAAAAAGTTGCAAAACGTAGTTTTTAGACCGCCTAAAGGCCCCCCATTCTTTCATTCTGAATAAATTTGCTTGATTGCAAATTAATTTTATACAAGCTCGCGTGGTACTTACCTAGATAAAAAGAAGCCTGTGTGTATTCCGGGTCTATAAGAATGTAGGTACGTTACAAGTTTTAGCCAAATCCGTTTAGTAAGTTTTTACTAGAATCAATCATCAATCATCAAGTATGGATGATACTTGATCTACGAGTATACATCCATACACTTTCACGTTTATATAGTGGGAAATTAATTTGAAAAGGTAAAAAAATATGTTTTAAGAGCATTTACGTCCCATAGCGTAATTAAAGCGTCATGAATGCAGCAGACGAAGCCTGCTATCGATCTGTTTTCGCCATTTATTTTAACTCAACTCATATATGAATGCAATATTCAGCAGTGCATTGATTCAGTAATTTATATTCTCCATTTAAATATGTAGGTACGAATCACATACCATGTAACTAGGAAATGCTTATAGTTGCATCAAATTACTGAATCCGGGAACGCAATGGCAAAGTCGTGTGAGCCAAGTCGTTCAAATTAAAGTGGTGGCAGGCAGGCGCCGAGTGCCACTACACATGAACCAAGAGAAATAAAACCTTTCCATTTTTGATGACGTTATATTTAAGTATTCCTCTTTTCGACGTATGGACTTGATGATGTTCTTTTAATTTCTTAGTTTTTATATTTTATTCATGAAAATAGACTTGCTAAAGCTAAAACAGATTGCTTTTTTGAATATAAATGTCGTGCCAATACAATAAGAATGCAAAGAACACAAAGGTATCGATATAAAGTTATTTGTTTAAGCTTATTGCAGCATCATAATGGCAATCCAACAAGAATACTTAGTAGCAAACAAGGAGTTCGTATCGTTAATTCTACTATTAAGAGCGTGTAAGCTATCTTGACCAACTCAAACATTAGATCGTGCTACGCAGAGTTGTCATTTTTGACGCACACTTCAATAATACTATAATTTTTGTAAAAGTGTGCGTGAGCTCGTGTCTAGAACGAATGGTATGAATGGTTTTGATACTTTATCTTATAAGTAATATATAATATGTAAGATCTGTGCTTAGAGAATTTAGCCAACGATCCGTGTTAGCCAAGTGGTTTAGTACTTATCTCTATTTTTGATCAGGTATCAATAAGACCCTCGAGATCCTGCCGAAACAAATGTTTCTTTTAATTTCTTTCTTGCGACTCTGTTAAGCATGTAATGTAAACATCTGCACAATGACATGTGAACGAACATAAGTAATAAATATGTATTTGGAGTCCAAATACTCCAAATTTTGGACATACCTAAGTAGGGTAGTTTTGACTACCCCTTAGACATTTGTTAAAAGTTTTGATAAAATTTAGCCATACAGTCGCTCATATTAAATTTCGTTTTGTTATATTTTGATTTTTTTGTATTTTTACACTTATACGTTTAGGTTGTTTGTTTCAACATCTTTCTTCTGCTCTTATCCCATACTAGGTGGGGTGGGCCCAACATGCTTAATCTTCCATTCATCTCTATCATTCGTAGTTGGCGAAGTTCACTCACACATTCATATCCTCTTTCACACAATCCATCCAGTTTTCCCTCGGCCTTCTTCTACTTGTATATCCATTATTGTCCATCCACATTTCACACTCATACTCATAACTTTCTTAGTGATATGACTTTCATCCGTCCTGAGGTCACGTAGACCATGCCATACTAAGCTATAGGCTAAAATTAGTAGTTAGTAGTTTAGGCATGCAAAATGGTCCTATCTCAGCATAATGCGGAAGCGTTCGTGGCGAAGCTTGCTAAGGCGTTCTTGATAGATCGTCGAAGTTAAGCAACGCTCTGCGCGGTCATTTCTTGGATGGGTGACCGCAAGTGCGCTTCCGTGCTTCGGAGGGCACGTTAAATTGTCGGTCCCGACTTTTAAAAAAGTCGTTAAGCCATGACGGAGGCCTTTAGGCGGCCTAAAAACTCCGTCACCAGAGTTGGCCACTTGCTCATACGAAGGAAGGGAAGCATAATGCGGTTTATTGCGGGGGCAATACGCCGCGCTGGTGTTCTGATAGAACCGTTTTTGGAAATGCGGACATTGAAATCTTAGTTACAATCCTAAAGTCCAACAACAAACACTTAAATAAAAGGCAACCTACCAACATAATAAAGAGAAAAAAAAAGAAAATATTATTCTATGCAATCCAAAATAAGTAAGCAATAAAAACAATAATTTGAAGTGTTTAGTTTATATTAAAGAAGAATAAAAAAATAATTATGGAACAATTATAGTTTTTTTTTCTTACAAACTAAAAATTGACTATTATATTCAGTCTCAAATTACAAAATACTTCAAATAAAAAAAATTATAGACATTTGTTGCAAACATCTTTTTTGTTCACCACACACAGACTTTTTGCATTTTGTACAGGTCATCATAGACATTCTTTTATTTTTGGTGGTACATAGCCTACAGTAACGGCGAACTTTAGCCGGAGTTTACTCTTCAGCTTCTTAAGAAGCTTCTTCAATAGCCCGTGGCAGGATGTTCTCAATATTTTCTCTCAAACACTTTGATAAAGTAGGGATTCCCAATCTAGATCTCATCCATGGTGTACACAGTTAAATACTTCGTTTTTCCATATAATATTCTCTTCGGTTTAAGGGTTTTCTTGTTTAGATAAAACATTGTGTGTGTAATTACTTTCAAGTGTTGAGGTGTCGTCAGGAGGTGTTGAGGTGTCATCAAGAGATGTAGAGGCGTCATCCGGAGGTGTTGAGGTGTCGTCAGGAGGTGTTGAGGTGTTCAAGCTTTCATCAATGGCATCTTTTATGTACCTATTCGTCGTCAGTATCACATTGAACAAGTATCGTCTTCACTTACGTGATCCTCCATTTCGCTGTCACTGCTATCATCTGGACCTTTCATCTTCTTGACTCAAAAAGGAATATTATTTCTCTTTCGTCCATAATTTCTTCTGCTTCCTATGAAGTAAAGATGTTTCAAAAACAAAAAAATTTACTTATAACAATAACCTAATTGTATACCTACATACTTTGTTTATGTGTAAATAAAGAAAAAGTAACAGAAACGTAATCACACACAAATACATAAAAGTTTCACAGAAGATAAACATGCGCCTCTCGGGCGCAACGTATGGTCATAGCAACCAAACTACGGTACTTACCGAATAGCAGCAGTCGTCCTTCGGCGGTGTTGACTGAGACGACTGAGTTGGCTTGAAAGCACACGCGTGTACACGCGTTGGATGAAACAAAACAGCGCTATATTCGTTTCGCAGGTGCCTCTGGGGCGCACGTTATCTTTCTAGGGTCATACACATTTCAGTAGCATACACTCTCCTATCATCAGTCTACTTCATTGCCCAACATTCTGATCCATAGAACGCGACAGGTTATGGTCTTATAAATTTTCCCTTTAGATTTAAGGGGCATTCGGAGGTCACACGTCCCTGAGGTCTGTCGCCACTTTACCTATCCCACATTCAAAAGTTATGAAATTTCATACAATATGTATGGAGAAAAAAAAGTCAAAATTAAGTAAAAAATAGAACCTCAATTCATTAACATTATTATGCCCTACATGAATCTGGAAACTAAATTTTTCCAAGTCTTATAGTTTCTGAGATACAGTGGTGGGCAAAACGAGGGGGCAGATGGGGGCAAAACTAAAAACTTTTTTTTACTAATGCAAGCCTCCTCAATACAAATCCGTTTGAAAATATTACAAATTCTTTCAAATTTTTTATTTTGCCCTTAAAAAGTTTCGAAATTTCATACAAAATGTATGGAGAATAAAAAAAAGTCAAAATTAAAAAAAAAAAAGTACCACGTTTTATCAACTTTGTAATGCCTTACCTGAATCTGAAAACTAAAATTTTCCAAGTCTCCTAGTTTCCGAGATACGCGTGGCGGCAAAATGAGGGAGGCAAATGGGGGCAAATCTGAAAACTTTTTTTTTCATCCCAAAATCTCCTCTATACAAATCCGTTTAAAGCAATCAAAAATGTTACGTAGTTTCCGAGATCCATCAATGGGGCAAAAAAGGGGCAAAACAGGGGCAAAACACAAATATGATTTTTACTCCCCAGGACCTCCTCTATACGAATCTGTAAAAAAATATTTGCAGGTCTTGTAGTTTTTGAGATACACCAGGGGTGGGCAAAAAGGGGGCAAAAAATGGATAAAGTCGGATTTTTCCTTAACTCGCCAAACTACCCTCTATACGAATCTGTTAAAAAAATATTTGCAGGTCTTGTAGTTTTTGAGATACACCAGGGGTGGGCAAAAAGGGGGCAAAAAATGGGTAAAGTCGGATTTTTCCTTAACTCGCCAAACTACCCTCTATACGAATCTGTTAAAAAAATAAACCTTCCCATCCACCATCATAGAAAACAATTTATTACGCCAATGAGTGAGTGAGTGAGTGAGTGAGTGGTAATGCAGCATTGCAGTACGTCCCGGCTTCACTAATGAAACTACCGGAATAAAATATAGCCTACTAGCTACGCCCCGCGGTTTCACCCGCGTAAGTCCCGTTCCCGCGGGAATATCGGGATAAAAATGTCCCTGTCACTCTCCATCCCTTCAACTACCACCACACAAAAAATCACGTCAATTCGTGGCCCCGTTTTGCCGTGAAAGACGGACAAACAAACAGACACACAGACAGACACACACACTTTTCCTTTTATTATATTAGTAGGGATAACCATCCCGACAGTCCATTCTACACATCGGTGAAAGAATTTTTCAAATCGGATGACTAGTTAGTCGGAGATTACCTCCGTCAAACAAAAAAACAAACAAACAAATTTTACCTCTTTATAATATATATATATATGGTACAAGTATCAATTCTAGTGTATCGCGCTTTGAGTTTTCTACGCTATCGATTTTGTTTGACAAGGCGGCGGAAAAAAGTGATACGTCCTCTCGCTGGGAGGACCCGGGATCGACTAATCGGAAGACGATCGCGCGGCCGGATATATAGTGGTTATAAAATAATCCTGTAAATTACTGGGTGCTCGAAATTGATTGAAAAAAAAAACTGTACGTTTAGAAATACCTATATTTTCATCAAATGAATAAAACTCTTGTGTTTTTCTTCAAATACTAGTAAAAAATATGTGTTAAAGTGAAACGATTTTGTACTTTTTAAATATTGTTTTCATTACCTTTAGAGGCTATTTTTTTATTGTTTTGAGCTGTAGTGTATTATGAGAATATATTTTCAGGTCCACAAACGCTTAAAATAAAACATTTTCTCACATTACAATAGTGATATCCCTTCTGAAAGACAGCTCTGACGCTCATTTTCGTAAAACGCTATGACGGGATTGACTTCTCCTTCAAAAACTATAATCAAATATTATGTTTTCTCTCTGCAGTGTATTATAATAAAGATTAATCTTTCTAAAACCGTAAAATTCTTTAAATAAATCTGATCACATTATTGAGTTAGGGCTCTCGAAATACTGCTCAAATAAGCTAATGACGACTACACCCCCTTAATAGAAATGCAAAGTTATAAGTAACACGGAACGGATTTTCCTAAAATTAAGTATAAAAACTGTTAGGAAAAAAAAGTCTACTTATGCATTACACAACTTTTACTACGTGAGCCAAGCCGCAGATACTAGTTACCTATGGCTGATGTATGCATCAGACAGGTACTTACTGAAATGACTGTAATAATTAGTTCTAGAACTTCCCGCACATTGGTGCAACGTTGAGCTTTTACCTTGCATCTTAAAAGGAAAGTTGATTACTTAAGCTTTCAGGAAAGCTAACGTCAAGAGATAGACGCGGCATGGTTAATACGACGAGCGAGAAAGGAAACTTTTTTCATAGTGGCATTGTGAAAACATCATATAACTACTGATATAAATTGGTATTAAAGTGGGAGCATTTTTAGAATCAACTTTATAATAATACTTTAGAGTTTGAAAAAGTAACGTGTTTTCTCGTACTATGTCATCAAACTAAATCCGACCCCGCACTACACCTGCACTCCACAATATTTCCTATTCAACATTTTTATCAACTACCCTTTAATATTTATTTTTATTTTTATTGTAGACAACGCGAATACTAATGAAACATTTAACAAAGTTTATATTATAGTCATATTATTATATAATGTGTTAGACCTACCTAGTATAATGATGCCTGTGTGCTCACTGTTATTCTACACAAGTTTTAGTGATTCTCATTAAGTGAAAGGTAAATTTCTTTTGAGAAATAAAGTTCTTTAACGACATGTTTAAAAAAAAAAAAAAAATTTACGTATAAATACTGTGTAAGATACATTATGAGTATCACGTGGTTTTACACCAACAATATATTCAATATCTATACTAATAATATAAATTGGAAAAAGTTTGTGGTTCTTTTACCGCAAAACGGAGCGACGAATCAACGTGATTTTTTAAGTGGTGCTAGTTAATGGGATGGAGAGTGACATAAGCTACTTTTTATCCCGATATGCCCGTGGTTCAGCTAGTTTCATATACTCGTACTTAAAACAATCATCTATCTGCCGTTATCCCATTTCTTAAGTAGTTTATCGTGAGCTGAGATATCGCACATCGTTGTTCTTTATGTTATTTAGACTTGTTTACGACTAACTCTATAACGAACCTTAATAAAATTTAATATTATTTTTGGTTTTGCTCACGTGAAAATTATTTTGGAATGGCAAGGTAAATACTTTTTATATGATAATCCGTTAAATATACCCACATGTTTATATTTTCTTCGACACTCAATATACCCCCTCACCGATTAAGCTCATGTTCAATTCATTGACCTACCAAGTTCCATGCAGATCGGATTAACGGTTCGATAGTTCTGCTAGGACAACTTCGTTGTGAAGTATACGAACATACAACGATAAAGTAACAAGTAAAAAATAAGGTTGCTCATTCTATTATTTCGGAATATTTATTCCGATTCTATAAGTAAACGCAGAGGCTTAGTCTTGAAACGGGGTTAATATTATCACTGGCATATTTAATGAAGTGCGAAGACCTTACCTACCTTAACTCCGTCACGCCCGGCCTCTTATTAGAGGCTGCCTAATCTACGTCCATAGCTAACAGACCAAATATTATGTCGGACAAATTGGATTCTGATAATCGATGTTACACTAAATATTTTGTATCGTTAGTCATTTCATGGTGATTTGAGGTGTTTGTTTTCATTTGGAGGGCACACTCCAATTGAAATGTTAAGTCCTATTTATATTGTGCAACTCACCAATACGTTTTTGACTTAACCAAAAATAGTAAAGGAGTTTAAAATGAAATTATTTATCAACTTTACTTATATTATACTAGCTGCACCCCGCGGTTTCACCCGCGTAACGTAAGTCCCGTTCCCGCGGGAATATCGGGATAAAAAGGAGCCTATGTGTTAATCCAGGGTATCACCTATCTACATACCAAATTTCAACCAAATCTGTCCAGCCGTTTTTGCGTGAAAGTAATACTTTCACGAACTACTTACAATCAGAAAATTTCCTGTTTTTCCTATTCTGGTCATCATCAGACCTTGTAGTATTAATATCTTAGAAACCTAGAACTATAACCTCAAAAAAATTTATGCGGTGGTCCCCTAAAGTTCTGATTTCCACTAAACATATGGCTAAGAACACTCTTCATCAAGTCACCTTTCGAACAGAAAGAACTAAATTGAAATTGGTTTATTCGTTTAAGAGCGACGCTGCCACGAGACAGACACACTAGAATTTTCTTCGAACGAACTAGAATTTTAAAGTAAATGGGATTTTATATGATACTTTGCTTAACAAATATCTTTTGGTCGGAGGTTAAAAACATTACTAAGGCGTATCTATAAAAATCTAGTAGGTAATTTAGTGCATCTTCGACATCGATGTAAGTCATGTTAAACTTCGCCAGACGAAATAATTTACGGTTATTATTTCTGTAGAATATATATTTCAACTTACAATGGTTTTTTTGTAATGTTTTTGAACAACATTGAACAAATTTCAAAGATATCCCCCAATTAACAAACAAATTAATATCATCAAGTAAATAAATATGTTCACGACTGTATTCCCCAGAAGCGGTAGACACATTCTTTCAAATGTTTATAGGTATAGGCGTTGTTAAGATCCTTCAAAGATGTTTAGCTAGAGGCATGTCCAAATACACATTTGGTACATGTCCACATATTGCAGAAGTTAACATTATATACGTGACAGGTTGCAAGCCCATCTATAGCTAAAGTTAACCAGTTTTCGTACTCCATTTAGTTTTTTAGAGCCTGAGAAAAAGGGCATTTATTTTTTTAAATGAAAAATCTATTGATGCAAAGTCGAGATACCACTCCGCAATCACGCGCTTAATATAATTGCTCAATGTAAATAACTCAATACTCGTAAGACAAAGAAGATAGAAAAGATGGGAGTATAAATTGATTCAGATTTCAATGATAACGATAAGCTTATGGCATGATTTCATCAAATACACTCAGACAAATTAATTAATCTGTAAAGCGCCAAACCACGCTACGACTCCATTATACGAGTAACATTAGCAGAAAGCACGCGAACCACTCGGCTTGTTCAATTGTAGTCACGTACCATTTACCAGATTTTGGAATTTTCTTTTTACTTTTTGTTTTCTTTCGACAGTTCTGGGCGTGAATTGGAGGAGTAATGGAATATTTAGTGATAGAAGATATGTTCCGTTTATATTGGATAATGGAATATTTAGTGATAGAAGATATGTTCCGTTTATATTGGACTAGCCGTCGCGCGCGCGATTTCTTTCGCAATGACTTAAGAAACAGGCATCTCTAGTCTTCATTAAGACTAACAACGGTTAGGTACAATATGTAGCTTCAAAGCTCTTGTAGTTTTAAAGATATAGTGAAAGTCAACATTTTATATATATTTTATATTATAGTCAAACCAACTTTGACTACGCCAAATTGACCTTTAGGGTTAAAATTTTGAAAAAACCTCAAACAGGTTTACCTTTATTTTCAGCTAAGAATCTATACTTGAAATTTTGACGCATCAGCTGTCACCATTTTGTAGCTATAAAAAATATGACTTTTGACCTTTCCCTTGACCTTTGACCTTGAAATTTGTCCATAGCGGGTGCCCAAATATTAAAATGAACCTACATGCAAAGTTTCATCATCATAGCTCTTCTGGCTACAAAGATATCGCAAAAGGTCAAAAAATGACCAACTTTGACCCAATCAAATTGACCTTTAGGGTTAAAATTTTGAAAAATCCTGAAATAGGTGTTCGTTTATTTTAGGTCAAGAATCTACACTTTAAATTTTGACGTTCTAGCTGTCACCATACAGAAGTTATAGTAAATAAGTTGACCTCTGACCTCGAATTGACCTTTGATCGAAAAATTCGTTTTAAGCAAAAATCTCCGTTCTATTAAGAACCTACGTGCAAAATTTCAGCTTCGTAGCACTTGTAGGTTCAGAGATGCGTTGAATCATGTTTTTTTTTAATTTGCATCTAGATCTCGAATTTAACCTTTGATTTAAAAATTCATTCATAATAGGTGCTTACGTCTGAAAAGAAACCTACATGCCAGATTTGAACTTTGAAACTTTTTTTTTTATATATTTTTATATTATGATTAAACTTGTGTAGGATATTGAATGTTACATTCTTCGTGTCTTGAAACATCTATAGCTTAGGTTACCTATGTATTTTGATCAAATATTTAATTTATATATATATGCAACCTCATTTGTAACACTGTAAACTTCTTTATATTTACAACTGGTGAGTCGTTTCACAAGTAGCTCGATTGACTGAATGCGTGCTGCAAATATTTATCTACATTAATAAACTTATTATTTTCGGTACACATTTCACATCAATTTAATTCAAAATTAAATCAGAGAAAATATATCAAAATACCTACAATGGTCAGCTATCTATACTATCTATATCTATACTAATATTATAAAGAGGTAAAATTTGTTTGTTTGTTTGTTTGACGAAGGTAATCTCCGAAACTACTGAACCGATTTCAAAAATTCTTTCACGGGTGTGTAGAATGGACTGTCCGGGAGGTTATAGGCTATATTTTATCCCGGTAGCTCCATTAGTACACCCGTGCGAAGCCGGTACGTGCTACTAGTTATAAGATAAAAACAGAAGTAGGTAAAGGTAGTTTACCTGTATAGGTTTCATTGGGGGCGGCAGTTCCAGTTCGGCTTCGTCAACTTCCGCCTCGTCCACGACGTTGTGGCTGCTCTCGCCATTATTCTCCGTCGTCGCAGGGTACGGCAACTGTTCACATAACATATTAATTACACTCATCACTTATGATCTGATCCTGTAAAGTGTAAGGAGACATACTGGCTTTAACTCAAAAAAGATGAGGCTTTCGTTACCGACTGACTGGCTGACATGTTAACAATATGACATTTAAGTCTAAACCCTAAGTTATTCATACTCATAAAATCATGAAACAGAAATAGGTACAGTGAGACAGGAAGTTCGAAACGTAACAAAAATGTTATATTTGTTAAGAGCGCTGCGTGAAATGTCCAAGGATTTATATTATTATTATTTTATGATCTATAGATATTTTAAAATTTAAAGCAAGTCCAAGGATATTTATTTATTTTTGTACTTAAATTATGAACAAGAAATGTATTATTTAATTTGCCATTTTAGGCTACCACAACGATGTTTAAGCGGTTTAAGTTACGGGCGGCCGCTGCCCTCTAATAAGCCAATCGAAACGCTAAAAGTTTAAGGAAATTTTCAATCAAAACAAACTCTAGGTAGCGGAGGTGGTAATTGCCCCTTAGACAAATACTTTGAAAGTGATACCTAAGTGTCAACGCCAACTTGTTGAGATCAAACGACAAGGGGATATTTTCTCACAGGAAGATGTTGAACGGTTAGGTACAAAATAATAGATAGAACAATGGAATTTATCTCATCTTTTTATTACAAACATTATTTCTGTTTTTGTATACGTGTGTTGTGATAAAATTTAGTTACTTTTTACTAAAAGTTTTAGTACCTACTATAATTCAGCTAAATTGGCCTGCCAATTTTGTAAACAAACTGTCACTTTGAATTGCTTCAGGGTTGGTTTTTTGACAGAGTTAATAGTACTGAATTCATATCAATACGAGTATATACAGTTTGTACACAAAATTATCATGACCAATTTGTGTAAAGTTTATAATTAAGTTTACTTGATGTGGATGAGCGAAACTTACCTTGAGCTTTCTGTCCGATGGTATCTTCTTGAACGGAACAGGTTTTTCTGTGTTTGCCGGCGACTGAGATCCGCTGGTAGTGGTCTTGTCGTTCTTCGCCGGGTTGGGCTTCCCTCGCAGACCCAACCACCGCCTCCTTGCGAAAATTCATAAAGACGAATCACTATTTACACTGATCTTATTAAGACATTTGCTGCGGACTTATTTAGTCTGGTCAAATTAGTATCAAAAATATGGGTAAGGTTACATTAATTCGCACCTGGGTGAAATTTGGCATGAATGTTGGGAACCCTATTACACACAATTTGTGAATTATCCACATCAATCCAACGTGTGAATTTTTTTTTATTCAAGGTCAAATGTTGCAAAAATCAGTTTTTTGAGTTTTCCAGCTAAATGGTAAGTTTTCTCATAAAATTCGGTAAGACAAAAGTATTCTTTAAGCTTAATTTATCGAATATTTGATTCCGTGGTTCCAATATGATATTATTTCAATAAAGATTCCTATTTTGTGTCTAAGACCAAAGGTAAAACTTAAGGTTATAATAATAATTTATGGCCATATTTTATCGATCTAAACATCGGCCTTTACAAAGTTTAGAAACTGTACTTAACGAAACATGTCACCTACAACAAAACAGTTAAACAATTTTTGATCACCTTATTCAGTTGTTTTAAGGTATTTTATTTGAAATCTCTAATTTCTACTAAATACTATCCCTCCCCATGATAGAAAAACATTCACGTCTAAGTCTGATATTAACGTTTAGCCTTCTGTTTAATAAGTCGAGATTTTAACCCCTTTTAAGGCTGTTGGCTTATAATTTCACATCACAACTGTTTTTAATAAGTTTAGTTTGAATAAAACCATAGTTGCTTATCATTTTGTTGAAAGAAGTCTCTTATTTGCATTTCATTGCGTCTTAGATAAGTCAGTCTCAAGGCTGTGAGTATATGCCAAAATAATAAATTTACTGAATACGCCCGACTACTAAAACGCTACTTAATGTAATTTGTGCTCATCTACTTATTTATTTTATTTAGGATACTCAACCAAGGATACACTACATTAAAAGGATAATTCTCAAATGAAATAGATCAGTTACTCCTATAATTATAGAATATCGCTACATGCAGTTTAAAATAGCCTATAGATTAATAATTTAGACATGAAATATACTTAAATAGATTAATTTATTTAATTTTAATTATTATAATATTAACTATTGATATTAAAATAATATTAATATTTAATTATATCCTTCCTATCCTACTATCCCTTCTTCCCACTATCCTATCCTACTTCCTACTTCCTTCCTACTAATATTATAAATGTGAAAGTTTGTGAGAATGTATGTATAGTCTGTCTATAAAGTCGTGACATTAATGTTTGAGGAACTAAAATTATTCGTGTATCTGGCAGCACCAAACAAAGGTATAACGGCTGTCATCGAGTGAGTTCGAAAACATATTTTCCTCTATTTTTTGTTGTTTTCTTAGTTAAACTGCAATGAAATGAAACCGAACTACGCGGGAAGTGATTTTTAAAGTTTTCCAGCAATGTTTAGCGGAATACCAAGTTGGACATATTTTGTGCAATTTGGATGATATTTATGGGCGAACAGCATCTATAACGGGTATGTAATCGTTTTATTGTTTGTTTCTAATCTGCCTGAAGTAACAAATTGACCTAAATTACGATTTGGAGACCAAAAGAGGCATTGTTTACATTGCACATTTTTAGGTTAGATTGAACATCACAGAAGTGATATTGTGGGTTTTACTATATATTCTTGATACATTAAAATGGAACATAGTCTTGCTACGTTTTCTGCCTACCTACGTATTTAAACTAATTTCTTCATGTTAAAATGCTTTTGATTAAATTCAGTAAATATTTTTTTTAAAAAATTTAGGTAAATCAGAAAGTACGGATAGTACGGATAGGATTTTGTCCATATTGCCTTAGACGGTGTATCCCTACCAGCCTGCTCCGATTTTCGGTACCTCGGCTCTATCATACAGAATGATGGTGAGATAGACAGGGATGTAAGAAGTAGGATAAATGCGGGATGGATGAAATGGCGACAGGTCTCCGGAACAACGTGCGATTCACGTATGCCCCTTAAACTCAAGGGGAAAATTTACAAATCAATCGTTAGACCTGTCGTAATGTATGGATCTGAATGTTGGGCTATGAAAGGGACTCATGAACGAAAAATACATGCGGCGGAGATGCGAATGTTAAGGTGGATGTGTGGAGTGACGCGAATGGACAAGATAAGGAATGAGTACATAAGAGGAAGTGTGAAAGTGGCTCCAGTGAATGAAAAGATGAGTAGTAGTAGATTAGCTTGGTATGGTCATGTTATGAGGAGGGAAGAATGTCATGTTACTAGGAGAGTACTAGATATGAATGTGGATGGATATAGGTCTAGGGGAAGACCAAAGAAAAGATGGATGGATTGTGTGAGGGATGACATGAGTAAGAAAGGTGTGAGTGCTGAGATGACGTCTGATAGAGGAAAATGGAAGAGGAACACGTGTTGTGCCGACCCCACATAGGGATAAGGGCAGGAAAATGATGAATGAGAAAGTACGGATAGGCGAATAGTAGGTTTCATTCAAGAATGATGGGAAGTTTGAAACTCCTGTGAAACACAGTAAGGTCGGCCAAGAAAGCAATGGACAATTTTAATATTTGTGCACTACTACGGCAAAAAATAAAATTCTTATAAAAATGACAATGATATCCAATTTTGTTTCATTTGCCTTCACCTATGTATGTATGAACACTCAACAGTTTAACCTTTTAATCCAACATTATTACACAAATAAGCACAAGATTAAAAAAATAAAACATGCCTTCTCAAATTCCCGCCAAAAAGCTGGTAGGAACTTTTACTTGGAACGAACTGCAAGTATCAAAATCAGTAGTCACACTATAGGGTTGCTATATACATGTTAGCAGCGCCCTCATTTCACGACTTTATAGACAGACTATATGTTTGTTATTCTTTCACGCAAAAACGGCTGGACCGATTTGGTTGAAATTTGGTATGTAGATTAGAGGCGACGCGTACGGCGTACGGATACCCTGGATTAACACATAGGCTACTTTTTATCCCGATATTTCCGCGGGAACGGGACTTACGCGGGTGAAACCGCGGGGCGCAGCTAGTTAATTATAATTTTAACAGAAATCCTTTGTATTCTAAGGAATTAAATTGACATATATTGAAGCTATACTAATCTGACAAATAAATACGAGAGTCCTAACTGGTTAAGTACGCTCCCAAATGTTTCTGTGTTCGGGCATTGGTTGGTTTATTAGGCGCTCCTATAGGCCGCGGACAACAATAACACATTGTAATGAGATACTACAACCGCAAACAGTAGATTGATATCGTGCGTCACATACAAACATATTTTACTGTAGTTACGATCTTAATATTAATCAATTCAATTTAAATAACAATAAGCCTTCCCAATACCCGGATAATATGGTGAAACTAAAAGTTTAGATTAATTCGATTGTTAGGTAACTGAAATTATAGATTTATAATGTTTCATTTCATATTATAAAATAACCTATGCATTACCTACTCCGTAAAACCGTTAGGTAAGATATTTTTAATAATAACAAGAATAAACTCAAAAAGGAGAGTAAAAAGCTTAATTCAAATATTTGTTTGTATCGGAAGGGGAAGAGATTTTAATTTTTCAATTCAAACGCGCATAAGGGTACTAACACGAAACTGTTTAAATCGTAGAAACATATTGTATTTTCAAGGATACATCACATAAAACTTTTCATGATTATGTACCGCGTGGAAGAGCACTGGTCCTAAACTTACTTCATAACGCCCACTTGACTCCACATTATTATGTTAATGCGACCACACATCACCGGCGCGGCGTTGGCGACACAAAAACATAACCGCTCACGCCGTCAACACCATGCAAATGTAGGTACATACAATAATATTATCTTGGAGTTGTCGTTGAAGGAGCTGATATCTGATCGCCAAGGAGCGGTATCGACAGATTAGTGCGATAGTAATAAGAAGCAAACTCACACCAACACACACCAGAAAGTGCGGTTTTGCGGCCGCAAACACGTATCAGTTGCGAGCTAGGGAATACGGTTAACACGATTGTCAATCTAATTTTGCCAATTATCACCTAGCTATACCATGCATCTATCAGAGTTCCACCGGCATCGGCAGTCATTATTCGGTAATAACTACAATTATAGGCAAACTTATTTGGAAGTATGTAGTCAGCCAATGAGGTTGATTAGATAATGTAAGAAAGTGTGATAAGAATAGAACAGAATCATCATCATCATCATCATCATCATCAGCCCTTCTCATCCCACTGCTGGGCATAGGCCTCTCTTCGCTTCCGCCACTCGCCCCTGTCCTTGTCGGACTTGGGTTAGATTGGCGCAGGACAGAACAGAATAATATTACGTTATTATACACGAGTACGACAATGTGACACCATCTCCTCAACTCTTCGCCAATTTACTAGAAGATGTTATGAAGTCACTTCATTTGAGCGAGATTAATGCATCACTTAAAGTCAGACTTCGGATAAACATAATTCATAGCAAAGTTAATGATGAATTTCACTGGAAAAGCACCTAACACAACTGTAGGTGGCCAGAGATTAGAGATGGTGAGAGAGTACTACTATCTTGAAAACAGTTTGTCCTTTGATCCAGGCTTACGTATGAAGGAAATTGAACGAGACGCGTATAGTTGGATAGACAGTCTTTGGAAATCAATAATCCGAAATAAAGTAAAATATTTCGTAAAGCCGTTTAGGACTAAAGTTTACACCTCATGTGCATAGTATGAAAGTTGGTCATCGTAACATGGCATAGAGTATCTGTTGATAGCTAAGACAGCGGGGAGGCGTTGGATGATACTGGCACAGGATCGGAAAAACAAGCTATTAAATGAGGAGGATAGATGTGGGTTAAATATATAGACAGTTAATAGATAGAAGAAGAAACACAATAGCACACACAAAACAATATAAGTCTACATGTAAGCTGATTACTGGGCGTCCCAAAACTTTGCAACATGAAGTAGAAATACCATAACCAGAGTAATTTTACGGGATATTTTACTGACATAAAACGTTATTTTAATTTTAAAAGTAAGTAATTAGTAATAACGTACCTTAGGTTAGATAATATACAAGTAAAAAGTTTAGTTGTTGAGCTCGTGATTTGCCTAGCAGAACAACGGTAAGACAGATTCGCTCCGGATGTCTCGATCTGAATTAGTGTGTCAAGTTAGGGGAAGGAAACAATTGAACTGTGAAGCTGTTCTTGGAGGGTCGGCTGTGATGACCCAGTGCTGTATTATTACAATATACCTGCATATTACATTATCAGATCGCCTAGCCTATTTATTAAAAAAAAACCCGTACAACAATATGAATGGATTTGGCAAACTATTTTATTGCATTGGATATTTTATGTACAAACTGGTCACAGGCACAGGACATTACAATTATTACTTGATAGTACCCTAAACTAGCTAACATTGAATTTACTGTGCATACTACTCGTAATATGGATGTTATGACAAACGAATGATGGCTGAAGTTTGTAAACAAGATCGAGTAACGCAGTAATTCAGGTCTACCACCACCACACGACACTGTTCATACTGAGACATAATTTCAGCTTTACTTGAAACACACGAATTAATACACTGGAAATAGTCCATAAACGAGCGCGAATGGTTAATCTCACTAAGATTTATGGATATATATTATAAGGTTTAGTTGGAATAAAAGTAGTAAGAAGAAAACCTTATAGCACGACAGCAGCAATGATCGTAATCTTGGCTCGAGTCATCGGAGTGTTCGGTCATAGTGACGACGAGCTCCCACGACTACGCGCTAAGACTGAGCACTAAGACTGAGCGCAAAGGCACTATCGCGGAGCAATAAGATAAACTCATACTAAAGATATGAGTATGACTAATGAAAAACGTTGACAATTGCTTGATACAGATAACGAGACTGTTCAGAAGGAAATCCTCATCAAGCGAGACATTGTTTTGGCTACACCTGTTACCGTGGCTGCTAGACTCGGTTGATTGACTCTATGCGAATTGCCATGTGACAGCATAACTTTAAGATATGTTTTTGTGTTAAATGTGCTTATATTAAAACATAATTTAATTTGATGTAATAGGTCTAATCTTCGGTCTGTACTGTGATCAAGTACTTAAACGTGAAAAAGAAGCTTCACACAACTGCAAATAACAAAAAAAAGTTAATCTGTACTACCCGATACGTATTTCCTTTGATCATGTACGTCGTGTGCAGTTTATAGAAACAGCGAGACATTTAGTGCGTCGTGGTCCGGATCGTTCTCACACAATTCATAAGACCAATGGATGTCACAGACCACTCACCCGCTAAATCCCCGACGTTGCTTTCCGGGGCTGGCTACACTCACGCTGCCACTGCCTCCTCCGCCTCCTGGGTCAGAATTGGACGCCTCTGTAACAAAAGCAATTAATTGTAATTATTTAAAGTAGATAAAAATTGGAGTCGAGTCACAGGCCAAAACGTTTACAATAAGAATTAAAAAAAAAAGAGGCGCAAGCAATATCTACAGATATACGTGCTTTGTTATTGCTTGCGCCTCTTTTCTTTATGTGAAATTACGTCGAATACATGGTAGGCAAGTTCAAATATGAAAATAAATATTGTGCAAGCGGTAAAAACAACCATTTATAGATCTTTAATTCATGGTACATTTAAGGAAAGTACCGAATTAAAAACTTTTATCAGTGTGAACTTCCTTTTAAGTTACTTTTAACTTTTTCTCTACCCATGTAATGTATGAACTTGATTTTCATAAAATTTTACAAATCTGCGTGAGTCAGAATTATTATTATTATGGTTTTATACTTTTCGTACTCAGTTTACGAAGAAACTGGAAATTAACTGAAATGCACGGACCGAAGTCAAGTGCATATCAGTGAAAGCTGTTGTGTCTGTATGACTATCCTCATTAAGGTCAGTCTGTAAAAAATTCCGGACTAATCTGCATGTGTTCAATATTACTGCCTTTTGGAGTAGTGCATATGTGTGTTTTGGGAGGTCTAGTACTTCAAGGGACTGAAATAGTTGTTTGGGGATCACCCCTGTGGAGGACAGAACTATTGGGACGATAGAAACTTAATGGAAGCGCCACATACGAGTTATTTCATTTTTTAAGTCAATATATTTCGAAAGTTTTTCTGCTATTGTGTTCTGAAGATTGTGGGTGTTGGGAACGGCAATATCAATAAGTAAGGCTGTGTTGTTAGTTTTATTGAGAAGGGTTAAATCAAGTCTATTGAAGTGTGTGGTCCTTTCGGTGAGGATGGCACCTGGTGACGAACCGCTTGGGTGTAAGTCCACGCGCCCGGCCACGGCCGTTTGTAAATTATATTTAGTGAAATATTCTGCCAGGTTAAGCCTAACCTGGCAGAATATTTCACTAAATATAATTTACAAACGGCCGTGGCCGGGCGCGTGGACTTACTTCGTGGCTACCTATAATAGTCTAGTATAAATTCTCAAACGTGATTGTCGATCAACACAAATAGTATTCATATTGAATGAAGCTCAGCATATACAGATATGTACAGTAAGTGTGGTTGCCGAACGTATGACAGACCAACCAACCGTATCATTCCTAGGCCAGTCATCTTAGCTTAAATTAGGTAGGAATCTCGGAATGCGAGATACCCAGCTGGAAAGTCAGTAAATAGTTGCTTAATGACACCCTAAAAGTTGTCTCAAAACCTACATATGGTAGCGTGTGCGCAACTATTAAATTTCAAGGTCAAAAAGTCACAAAAATCGGTTTTTAGTAGATATCTCATTTCCTATTGGTTTTTTGATATTTGTATGTTTTCCAATATTGTAGAATACACAATTCTCTACAAATTTTGTTTAACAATTTTTTTTATACGGTGAACCGTTTTCGAGACAGAGGGCGGAGAGCGCGCGGTCGGTCGCAGCATCACTTGGTGCCTCCGGTCGAAAATACGCCATATAGGTATAGGTATAGGCTATAATCTAGTTGATGAACTATCGATAAATCAATGATTATAAATATTTGTCAATTTTTACTGACTCTCCAGCTGGATATCTCGGATTCCGAGGTGAATTGCTAAAATGACTGGCCTATCCCGACATAACTGGCGATCATGTCACGCACAGCTACACATTCCAGTACAGTCTGCCGTCACCATAGATACCAACTACCAATACATAGCTATTACCGATGCGTGCATCAAATAGCAAACTGTTAAATTTAATTGTGATGAAAATAATGAAGTGAAAGATATACTTCAGGATATTGGCAAGTGGAATAGTATACTCGTTATATGCTTTACCTTTCAGGCAAATAAGTTGCATTGAATTGAAACTTAACATTTTACTTAACATTTCTAAAAGCACTAGTAGCTTCTCTTTCATATTTAAATTATATTTAAGCCACTCGTAGTACCTAGGACCTAATAAGGATATTTCTAAAAAGTGACAAGATAAAGCAGTTTTATTCTAAACTATGTATGATTGGTTTGGCTTCTCAAGCTAGTGTGCATGAAACGAAACAGAATGACCAATTTAGGAGGATCATCAAGAAACTTAAGCTTGAGCCTTTTTAGAGATTCGGTAAGTCCAGACACGCTTTGCATTATAAGCATAACATAAATTAGACGATTAGGCTTTCTAGGGTATAATATGAATGATTGCAACAAGACTACCATTTTCTTGTTTTATTTTCTTTCATGAGATGTATTATTTACAGAATTATGGTCAAAGACTCTTCCAAATGTATACAAGTAAAACAAGCAACGTAACTAGACTACAGCTAAAAGTGAAATCGGGGATCTCGTTACCCATACCCGCACGATCTCATTGTTTACGGAAATAAACCAAGGTTACAGATAGCATTTTTGTGTAAAAAATGGGGGCACTGCGGTTTTCAGCAAGATAAGAGATTTATACACTTTCATCAAGGAATATAAAAATCATTTTGACAGTTTTAACGCCTTGTATAATAATCAGCGAAAAGATTTCCATATGTATTGATACAAATGGAAATGAAACACGCAGTGAGTTTGTAAAGCACGCTTGATAAACGTGGCGTGCGGTGTGCATAGAATCTATGATTCGCACTAAAATATCTGTGAGGATTGTCATCACGAATCATCACATTGAACGAATGATTCCTATTTCAGTTACAAATTAAAAGTTATCGATCGAGTTATCGTTTTTTTGGTTCTCAAGAATAAAGTAAGAAATCTATGAATTCTAAAAATATTTTTTTAAGAACAAATAAAAGTAAAGTCATAAAGAAAGAAGAAATCAATTCAAAGAAAAATAGAATGTTTATGATAAAATAACAAACATGGCGACAAAATACTTTTGAGGGTTTTGTAGGTAGGTACATAATCGGATTGGATTTATTTCCAGTTTGACAATGTTACCCAAATTAGAATTCTGTGATTTCCATTCATAAATAAATTTGTTTAGCCCTAGCTTACTCCTCACCGGATTCGCTCCCGTGGAACTGTATATAACCAGGACATAAACTGTATATTCTTAGTTTAAGCCATTTCCAGTAGATGTCATGTAAAAGAGTAACAAACATGCATCTTTACATCCAAACAATTCTAGTCTTAAGGAACAAAACTCACAAGAATAGATTGTTAATTTTAGAGCTTTACGTAAAAATACCATTAAAGGGCTACGAACCGCCGAGCTTGTCTCCAGATACCTCCAAACTCCAAACCCAGTCTTCCGAAAGATCGAGCCTGTTCTGTATCGTTCTATCGATTCTCTAAACCTCGTAGACGTGTCTAATAGGCATGTTGATGTTTTCATATGTGGCATAAATTGCTAATTTCAAACAGACATTCAGTACTGTACAAATACAGAACAAAATAGGTAGGTACTGTAATTATAATACATACATACTATACCTATTAAATTCAAATTGCTTCGGGTGTATGTTGGACGCACCGCCTCTTATATGTTTTGTGAAGCGCACTTTTCTATCTAACCTGCGCCGAAACTAATATTTCAACCGTAGCAAAAAGCTTGACATTACAAAACATGGGTTTTTATGTAACAACGTTCATAAGGGATGGATTTAATTCTGATAAATCCATCACTTTTCTTTTACAATTCGATAATCCAGTACTGGACATAGATGCATTAATTTACAACTCTACTCATTCTTTAACTAACTCTACTAACTCCACTTCATTTACGGCTCTCTCTCAACTACTACCTATTTCACTTTCAAAACTACCTTGAGTTGTACTAGACATTATTATAATTACACGGGATATTACTCGCGTAAAAATACTACGCGAGTAATATCCCGTGTAATTATAATAATGTCTCCTACCAATTTTTTTACTTTTGCGTATAACTGCATTACTTTGCACAGTAATTGAAGAATAAGCTAGTTCTGTGTACAGGGGTTTTTACAAGGATATTTTCTGGTGAAAGATTTAATCGAGGATTGCTATCATAAAGAAACACAATTTTTTTATAAATAGATAAGAGAGTAAGGATATTACAAGTTTGTAATGAAATTAAATATTATCACGACTGTATCCCAGGAGCGGTAGACATCTTTCAGATCTTTATTTAATTCTTTAGATCTTTTGAAGATGTCAAATGGGGTAGTCAGAGGTAAGTATGTCCAAATACATATCATATTTGGTACAAACCCACTTTTTGCAGAAGTTAACTTTCCATACGTGACAGGTTGCAAGCCCATCGACGCTGCTAGAAAGCTAACTGGTTTCCTCACGATGTTTTCCTTCGCCGTTTAAAGCTCGTGTCTCATATACATTTTTTGACACAAAAAGTTCATTGATGCACGGCCGGATTCGATCCCACGACCTTCGGACTGAAAGTACAAGTTTGTAAAATAAGTAAATTTAAGAAAGTAAACATTATGCTTCTTAGCGAATATATTACGTATAAAATACGTGAAATGGAAACGTTGGAGAGATGGAACTTTTTTAGAGTTCATAAGTCAACAAGGAACACTTATAGTTTATGACCGTCTGCCCGGAGTTTTACCCAACAACTATTGATAGGTACTAGAAAACTGTAATATGGCATGAAGATACCTAAGTACTTACAGTTAAAGCACGCCGACAAAGTTGTATAATATAATGCGAACAAAACATTTCTTCTCTACACGTGAGGCGGGGGTAATATCTCGTCTACTCTGTAGTTTGGGGTGTCTAGCAATGTCCCCCTCTCCTGCAAGAAGCTTTCACCAAAATCAGAGTACCTCACTAAGTGAAAAAGCACAGGAATTAACAGTAAAAGCATGAACATATCTGTAATCTATTTGCGACCGATTGAGCGTCCGTGTGAAATCGGTTGGCGTTTAGCCCAATAGTTTTTTTTACTCAACAACATTAATGGGTTGTGATGTTTGTCAGATAATAGCGTTCCATTGTGTACATTCGGCAATAAGTGTTTATTCTTCTGCTTAACAGTAGTGCACGCTTGATTTAGTTATTAACTTTGACTTCTTTGGTTGAACTCACGTAATATCGTACTAGAGAATAGGAACACCTATTAACGGCTCATGCACGACGCAAACTTTTCTCGTGTAATCCTACTATCCTATCCTTCCTTCCTACTATCCTATCCTATCCTACTTCCTACTATCCTATCCTTCTACTTCTACTATCTACTTCTACTATCTACTTCTACTATCTACTTCTACTATCTACTATCTACTATCTACTATCTACTATCTACTATCTACTATCTACTATCCACTTTCTACTTCTACTAATATTATAAATGTGAAAGTTTGTGAGAATGTATGTATGTTTGTTATTCTTTCACGCAAAAACGGCTGGACCGATTTGGTTGAAATTTGGTATGTAGATACCCTGGATTAACACATAGGCTACTTTTTATCCTTCCCGATATTCCCGCGGGAACGGGACTTACCCGGGTGAAAACGCGGGGCGCAGCTAGTATTAAAATAAATACATTTAACCTAACTCTTATTTTTTTTTTAAACAAACAAGCTTTTTACAATTCGTAGTCCAATCAACAAATGGATTTTAGCATCATTCAATGCGGATGTTCATGTTTGAAATGATCTTGAAGCTGATAATCGTCGCAACCCTGGTTAGAAAGTTGTCGGTTCAACGATTGCCTAAATTGAATAATTTGAATGTTGAGTTTCGGGCAATCCCTCTTTATATGGTTGGTGCGCAGGTAACCCAGTGGCCGAGTGCCGCTCACGTCGCGGCCCTGCGGCGCGGCGCGGCCGGCGTCCGTCCGCACCGGCCACCTTTCCCTTAACGCGCCACAAAAGACTCTAGCTACTCACGAATACGGCCTATATTATTACAACAGAAACATGTTTGTAGAGGTATACAGATGCGAAGTTATATTTAAATCATGGCGCTCATCTGCAATGTTAAGGTTGAATTCCGGAATGTTTGCGTCACGCGTACATGGGATGTACGTGTATGGGATTGGACTACTCCTTTAAACTTTACTATGTGAAGAAATTTTACTAGAAAGTATCTATTCTGTATTTGGTCACCCGAATGCATTTCCGTGCCTAACTGACTATGAAATTCTTAATGCTCGCCAAATCCAACCCATCAGCATTCCCACAGGGACCGTCCACTTTCTGGCAAGAAACTTAATAACAACAAGGACTTAGTACCTACTCAGTACTTACTCTGCAAACTTTTTAAACTAACCTAAAGATTCTGATATTGACAAACGATTTAATTGTTTATTCTCTTAGAGCCTGTCCAGAAAGCGCGATTTACGCGCGTGTCAACTCGCGTTAACTAAACAAACGTTTTCAAATACTCGTACCGTACATGTTGGAATCTTATATTACCTATATCCTATTATTGTGTATTATTATAATATGCAACTTTCTATAATGGTAGCTATTTTTTAGTTTTTTTGGGTAAGTAAGATCAAAAGTTTAAAAAGTTTCGATCTTTACACACAACAGATATTATATGCAGAAGAATATTAACATAATAAGGAAATATTAAATAAATTAATTATACACAGTTATGCCCAAAAACGTAATTTATCAAAAAATCTGTTGCATGCCACCTAGAGGCGAGTTGCTAAACTAAAGGGACAGCGTTAGGTGATTTCGTTACGGAATTTCTGGATTCGGTCTCCACGCCAAGGCCCGCGATAGAAGCTATGCAATAGCTTAAAACAAACAAGTTTTTTTTATTCAACTTATTTAACAATTACTTTCGAAAATAAAATAGGATTTCTACGAAATTTAACTAAGTATGTGAAAAGTACAGCATCATTATACCATACGATGGTAAATTTTTATAATACGAGAATTATTTCCTAAACCAATTAAGGATCTAAACTTTACTAAAGTATTGCTCCACTCTATGGCAAAAAAAATATATGTAATCATTGTATTACTCGGGTAGTCGGGTATGATGGTCTATGATGTAATGTGTATTGTAGATTTTTTATTTAAAATTTTATACTGGTATGATCCTAAAAACTTTTTTCGTCTCTACATCACCCTTCAATATAAGACACCAGTTTCGCCCAATTAGGTCCGTCTAGATCTAGCGATTCAGGTTTTTCATCACGTTACACGCCTTCGCCTCGAACAACTGTTATAACGACACTGTAATCATCTTCTGAAAGTACTTTACTCAATTATTTTCATTCAAGGTACTCTCCATAATTATTCACAAAATATTGATTTCAACATACCGAAGACTCTTAATATTAATATTGGAACTACTTATATTCATTTTATTTTTTATTTTTTAAATATTTGAATACTTACTCCTCTATTCTCTACTCTATTGTCGGTCGTGCCGATTTGGACATGACTCCGCTTTTCGTAAAATCAAGTTATTCCCTATTTACTGTAGATAAGCATACAGCACCAAAAGGCGTAAAGTTACATATTAGACGGTGGTTTAAATTTCCCGTCCAACAGTTCATTAATGAGGAACATTTTCTGTACAGCGCTAAGCGCAAGCATGTATCCTTCGCTAAAAGTGTCTGTAATATAATAAGCGATGAATTACGGAATGTTGGCCGCCGATAATCCATTTCATTTGCACGGTGTGCAACCCTCGCTCAACTGACCGACAGCCTCTAAAGGAATGTTGATATTGCTTTTATTATAAAGCTAGATAGCCGCTAGAATAAAAACCGATGCGTGAAATGATCAAAGGTCGCTTTTAGGAATTCATCAGAGTTAGCCACTGACTCAAACGAATTTATTTATTACTTGGGATTCACCCCATATATGAATTAAAATATAAAATTCATGAAGATAGATGGATGGAACCCTTCCATACGTCACGACTGTTGCCTATTGTCCTACTCGTATTTCAGGTCAACGACCAAATACTATCAACGCCTATTGTGTGTATAAGCTACGGTCAACGAGAACCACAAATTCGGTAAAAATTATAAAAGAATGTTAGCTAAATATATTTTAATCATCTTTTACACCGACCGACTAATAGAACATTAGTCTGGTTTCTCTTATCTCATAGTACAAGTTGGAGCGCGACACGAATAATCTAAAACCAGTGTTATACAAAATATGACACACTTCGGTATGGATTAAAATAATATAAAAGCTAGAAACACCGGGCAATGGTGGCGCCGACCGTGTCGAGCTCTGCGCGCCGCCGCCGGAACTATACTCGCTACGTTGGAAAATAAATAAAATCTAACCTTGTAATTCACTTTAATTCACGAGTTTTAAGTAGGCTGACATTGGATGCGAATAGTTCTATTTTGTTGATATGTTGAGGGGCGACGCGACACGGGCACACGGCAGTAATACTGCTCGTCGTCGAGCGCACTATAGTAGCTGCCAATTAGAGCACAGCACAGACTATGATGGTTGGCCACGTGTCATGTTTATTTCAGTTTTTTGCTCTAATACAATAGTTCGCGACAAGTTTGCCAAATCATAGCAGGTCAGTGATATTTTATATGAAGTAGGTATATAGGCTTGGCTTAGTTTTATTCTGCAAAGAGTGGGTTTGTTCCAAATATGACATATATTTGGACATACCTCTGACTACCCCATTAGACATCTTCAAAGGATCTAAAAGATTACATAAAAATCTAAAAGAATGTCTACCGTTCCCTGGGATACAGTCGTTATCATATTTCATTTCTTTTTCATTTCATATAGGCTTATTTTACAAATTATCATTTAAAAATTCCACATAATATCATTTAGTCCGTTTTTCATTTATGAATCTGTTTTGGTAAATAGTTTTATTGTATGCGTCTCACTGGCACCATCCTTAGCTTATTGGGTTGGAAACTTCATTCAGAAAACAAGCGGATCTGTGTGTGCATACTGTACCGTGAGAGCGGTGTTCGGTTCCCTGCATCGAGCGCACAGGGTAGGGAACATGTGCATTCATTTAATAAGTTTCAGAATAGAACTTTGAACTCTCCTCTACAAACTACAGACGCATACAACATAGACAATTGAGTTTCGCTGCTTGGTCAAACTTTGCCCCAAACGAGATCTCACGCACCGTTTAATTATTTTGTTCTTGCTTCGGACAAAATTCCCACTCAAAATTCACGTATCAGTCAAAAGGTTGTTAAATTTTTTATAAAAGAAATGTCTTTTAACAACCTTTTGACTGATTAAGCTCACAAGATTAGTTAGAAAATTGCTTTACCAAGTGCACATTGAATTATGATAATTGATAGTTATGGAACGTACAAAACATACGAGATCTTTGCACGCTTCTCTCGCTCAATCGAATATCCTTGAACATTTACAAAGCGTCATTTAGTCTAATTTTTTTTTTAGTTGTTCTATAGAACAACATAAGGTGTATGAATGAAAAGAGAAGCTAATTTGTAGGACGCGAGAGGGCAACAAAACGCAGATTACAAATTTGGGTATGGCCTAGCTTAAGTTTTAAAATATTCTGTAGATATGCAAAAATGTACAAAATAACTTATGATAAAAATAGATAAATAAATATAGTGATCAAGATACAGATTAAAATGCAAGCAGTAACTTAACTATTTTTAAAATGTTAATAGATTTATATTTCACGGTTGTGGGTCACGGTGGTTACTGTACCCTCCAGGGCTAGGGAATTGGCCAGGCCTGAGTTAGTATCATATATATACGTGATAATTGCGAGATCACTGTAACATTTAGTGCTTGTGAAAAACAAGTTATCACAGCAATATAAAAAAACACAAATGTAGAAAGTAGGTGATGCTCTTACCGCGTGCAACGTCCATTTGTAATGTGTCTGAAAAAGCAGAAGTTTGAGGCGCGTATCGATTACCGCTAGAAGCGACTCGCGCGCCGGTTACCGCTTCACTAGCGCACATTACCGTGCGGGACCCGTGACCGACTCCATTCAATTTCAAATATGGAAGAAGGCGCGCGCGCACGTCCCGACTCACAGCTACGGCGCACACTAAATCGTTTTGTAAATAAATCAACTCATCAGTGGCTAAGTCGTACACCTATTATAAGTCACCAATATCAACAAGTACTGTTATGTTCGCCGTCACAGCAATAGAAATCAATGTAATACTGTAAATTATTTATAGTGGGCACAACTGGTCTCTTTTTATTTTTTTGTTTATACGTATGAATGAAGCGAAGATCAAAGTGTGTATTCTATAAATTTATTTACTCTGTTTTCAATAGGGAACAACCGAATCTTAACTAAATTATTATACTTATTAAATTTTAAGTTAAAGTACTACATCGACGTTCCAAATATGCTTCGTTACTTAACATGGATGTTAAATTACGACGACCTCTGTGGCGCAGTGGGCGAACGCCCGGCTGAGACGCGAAGGTTTCGGGTTCGATCCCCGCTACGGGACAAATGTTTGTATGTTCTGCAGATATTTGTTCCGTGTCTGGGTGTTTGCTAACTGTAGTATGTATGTATTCACAAAAAAATGTATCTAAGTATTATATCAGTTATCTGGTTACCATAACACAAGCATTAAGTTGCTTAGCTTGGGGCTAGATGACGCTGTGTGGAATGTTCAAGGATATTTATAAAACAAAAATAACTGTAACACATCACTCACTAATCCAAGAGTGTATAATAAAAATTATCTCTTAGGTTTTATATTTAAGTATTCAGACTTTGAAAAGTTGCCAGTTGCAACTACTTACCTAAAATAGGTAGGTAATGGCGGTGATTCGGCGGGGCTCTGCACTGACTAACTAAAAATTCCTAAATTCGAGAGCTCTTATTTCGTTCACAATAAAGTTCAAATCAAATAGACCGTCTGAGCGACAGTTCTAAAATTACGTATTTTACGTCAAATTTAAGTGAATGTATGCAATTTTAGTCAGTAGCCTTGATAAGTTTGATTAAACTACACACAGTAATGATAGTTGAAGGGATGGAGAGTGACATAGGCTACTTTTTATCCCGATTTTCCCGTGTGAACTGGACTTGGTGAAACCGCGGAGAGCAGCTAGTAATATAGTTTCCGACCCGATGATGGTTCGAAGAGGATACATCAAAAATATGAAGGATTTTTTAATATTATACTTTTTAAGCAAGTAAATTTAAGCATTAGTTATTATCTGAAAATATGTTGTCTCTAGTCCGGATGTTTTCTATGTGTAATATATGTATGTATTTACATAAAAAAAACTACTATCTCTCGTACTCTCAAAGCTTAGTTACGTCGACCATGTATTTGGGGATTGGTCATTGGCTCGCTCTAAGAAGTTAATGCAGCGCATTTAGAACCCTTGTGTAAGTTTCTGTTTCTCTATCCCGCGAAAAGCCTACATATCCCCGTACATCAACAGTCACAAAGTTCTGAATATGTCATCACGCCGGACTCTTTACTTTGCTGCTCTGCCTTTTGGGGTTATTAAATATCAACAACCGCACTATTTATACGAAAAACTTCAATAGCGAAGTCATAACTTGTCGGCACAAAACTGCATTTGCCTGCCAGACTGCCTTGCCTTTCATCAAACACAGCTGTTTTGGGCCTTTTGCATTTAGGTATTACCCTGTACGGAAACTGTCGTCCATCCAATTGGCAGGTGTTCTGCCAAGAGGTCTAGTGAATCCCCGGGGCCACCGGGGATAACTTGAAATACTGTGCCACCATTAATATATATACTTAATATTATTAAATAAATATCCTAATAAATATCAAATATGTGAATCTCGATAGGGTTTAAATATTTGAGCCATTTGGGGTGGAGACCCTGGGTCCGTGGGGTACCGGGGCCCATCGCGTTTTCAAAATTCTTTCAGGGCGTCTGGTCGAAGCGACGCGTGATCCAAGGGCTGGCTCCTATTTGGCTCAACGTATCAGCATTGCTATTCAGCGTGGCAATGCGGCCAGTGTCTTGGGCACGCTTCCGTCTGGCAGTGGTTTGGATCAGTTGAGCTACCTATAGACCGTTTGCAACGGTCCTTAGATGGCTCAACTGGTTATATTTGTATTTTGTACAGTAATGTAAATATGTATAAGTTTAGTTAATAAATAAAGCTTTCAAGAAATATCCTTATATAAGGAAATATTATATTATTACATTAGGGATTTTGTATTGTAAAAAAACATTAAACGTTCAAATGTTTTAAAATTAAGTATGTATTTCAATTACAAATAAAGTTCAGCAGGAATGTTAATAGACAGTTTCAGTGTGTAATACTACTATTTATATAATATATAACCTAACCTAACCTAACCCAACAATTCGATCGCGGACCGTGGCGTGATCCGCGACGCGACGCGAAGATACAATCACAGAGATTTGACAATATTGTTTACGTTCTTTGTAGCAAACAGGAGGCGCGGATCCGGAGGCATGCTAATGCTAAGCAATAATCTGCATTTAAGTTTTGCGAGTTGTTTACCGCATCGCGCGACTGTGTGAGTTAGGAGAGCCTTTTAAAAGTATTATTAAAATTATTGATAACTACTAAAATAAAAGAAATACATTTTAAATTCTCTGTATCATACCTGTGCCATTTCCGTTTGATGATGTTAGAATTTTAGACATCACATTGCAGGCCCGCCTAAACGAAAGAGCCCGAGTAGCGCGCGAGGTCGAGCTGGTCGCGGCAATATCACTGAAGCTGGCTTCTGTATCGCTTCCGTGTCCCGAGTCTGAAGCCATGGCCCGAGCCACACGGAACATGCGGTCTCTCGACATACTCAGATCGCTAGTGCATCTCAGGGGCGCGACGTGCTACCGGGCCGGAAGTCGTGGAAACTGTGAGCGCATCCGAGGTCCGGTCGCGAGTCCCGGTCCCGGGCGAGCGGCGGGCGCCGTGCCCCGTGCCGCGCCGGCCGGTAGGCGTGCCGATCGCAGCTGGCAGGGTATGCAACTGTGCACTGTGTGCATCGCACGTGCACCGCGGAACTTGTGCACCGCGGAACGCCGCCGGCCGAGAGGGAACGGGCGGGCGCGCGCCCTCCTTGTCACGGCCCGCCCGACTGACCGCCGGCCGTGGCAGCCGTCGCCGCCGCTGCGACACGAGCACGCCCATCTATTGTGGCCGTCTCGCGACACCTTGTCACGGAACACACGCACGGCTATACCTCTCATGCGTGTGTCAACAGAACGACCACACGGTGACGCCTCTGATTGTTAACAATTTAGCTCGTACCGGCCATAAGCAAAATATTTGTGACATATTATGTGCAGAGAAAGAGATGACCACCTACCTAGGATAAGGTCCCACGGTTATGGTGATTTTATGAGTTCCACCCGACTATGCAATGCATAGAATCCCACGCCTAATAATCATTGATGGTTAATAAACCAAATTGGATCTCTAAATATATATTTAGGGTCAATATTTGACTAAAGTATCCAGCTAATGTTTTTGTGCTGTGTCTATTTCATACAAGATCAGTCTCTATAGCACTCTGTGCTACAAATTATTTGCGATGAACTACGGAAAAACAAACTCTCTGTAACCACTTTACTGATACTAATACGAGTAGAAACTGTTTTTCAAACTTGAGTTTAAACAAATACCATTATTTAAAATTTTTACTAAACCGACTATAACTCCGTGAGAAGAGAGTAATTTCCTGCACTCTCGCTTAAGGTGCGTTTTTTGTTCATAGCTCCGAAAATCCATCGAAAAATGTGCCTTTCTCACCTAGTTTAACAATCTACATTTTTCGACAAACCATACTTTATTTGATTTAAAAACGCAAATATTTTTTCTCAGGGATAAAGCAACCACCAAGAAATATCCATACTTTCGCGTTAGAATAGAAAATCTTCCTATGATTACCAAAAATTACATAACTTATATTTTAGAACTATTTATGCACAGGTTTTTATCGCGTTGATTACCTTATTTATATCCCGACGTTTCGACTATGTTACAATAGTCGTGGTCGCGGGCAGACTGTGTGTGGGTGTGCGAAACGTCGGGATATAAATAAGGTAATCAACGCGATAAAAACCTGTGCATAAATAGTTCTAAAATATGATTTGTGATTGAGAAAGTTTATGAAAAAACATTACATAACTTGTTCTCAATAAATCATAAAAATTTCACATTAACATCTGAGATGATTTCAAAACTATCATGAGATGTACTAGACATTAGGTATTACAACGGGAAATTACTAACGTGAAAATAGTACAATTTAAACTTACAAATTATTACTCATTCCTGATTCTGAAGGCGAATTGAGGGTAGACGTGGATTCTACTCTCAATTAGCGGCGGTAGCTCCAGTTACATCAGTCTGCCCGTGACCACGAGCGCTGCAACGCACTCGAAACGTCGGGAAATATAAAATAATAAGGTAAATACGTGATAAAGTCCCGTAATATTCATATAAATAACGTGAAAATATTTTCGATTTAGATACCGACAATGTTTCGATTCTTCCAGAGAATCTTCATCTGGGTATGAGTATGGTCACTCCTCGCGGGCGCGTCTCACACAATATTTTTACGTGTGTAATTTCCCGTTGTATTAATATAATATCTGAGATGATGTCTGTACGTGGGTGTTGCTATAGTCGTGAGTCTGTTTACGTTTATTACGGTTATGATACTACTCGTATTAGATGCTATGATGCGGCGGGTACAACCGAAATAATTGTACTCATTAGTATATTAGTAGAAAATAAACCAAACCCTCACGGCCAATACTAATACATTCCCGAGTTCAATTTCAATTTCAATTTCAATAGCCTTTATTAAGCAACAAGTTTATCTAGTTTTACACAATTAATTTTACATTTTACAGACACCTTTAATCGCTTTGCTCTTCAGCATAGGCCTCCCCCAGTTTCCTCCAGAGGTCGCGGTCGCGCGCCTTCCTTCTCCACAGAACTCCACCCGTCGCTTTGAGGTCATCTTCCCATCTGCGGAAGGGTCTTCCTTTTGATCTTTTCCCTTCTCTAGGGTACCATTCGACTACATCTTTAGCCCATTTATCCCTACTACTTCTTAGTAGATGGCCAGTCCATTTCCATTTTAGTTTTCGGATTGTGTATGTTATATCTTGTATTTTAGTTTTCTTTCTTATGTCTGTTAATCTTACTTTGTCCCTTTTCCTTATATTTATCATACTTCTTTCTATGCTATGCTGGCAGGTTTCAAGCTTCCTGATGTTCTCTTTTGTTAAAGGCCATGTCTGGCATCCGTATGTCATTACAGGAAGAATGCATGAGTTGAAAATGCGGCTCTTTAGTGAAAGTGGTATTGATGGATTTTTCGTTATTTCTTTCAGAGACCAGTACCTTTTCCATGTTGAGCTAATTCTGTTTTGGATTTCTTTGGATGTTAGGTGTGTCGGTGATATAGTCTGTCCGAGGTATGAATATTCATCAACATACTCAATTTCATTGTCGTCTATTGATATGGGTATCTTAACGCGGTTGGTCATCAGTTTTGTTTTTGATGCATTTATTTGCAGCCCCACTTTGTCACTCTCTGCTACCAGTTGTTTTACCATTTCTTGCAAGTGGATTGGGTTGTCGGTGATAAGTACTAGATCGTCTGCAAATCTTAGATGATTAAACAATGTACCATTTACATTTATACCATACTCACTCCAATCCAGGCATCGGAATATATGTTCCAGAGTTGAGGAAAAAATCTTAGGCGACATAGGATCTCCTTGCCTCACACCTCTCTTGACTCTAAACATCTCTCCTAAACTTTCTGTTTTGATTCTTGCTGTCATATTCCTGTAAATGTTTCTGATGATCCTGATGTACTTTAGTTGAACGTTTTGGTTCATCAAGGCTTCCCATATTTTGGTGTGTTTCAGAGAGTCAAAAGCTTTTTTATAATCCACGAAAGCTATGTAGTAAGGCATTTCGTAGTGTAGGAGCACTTATAACATATAACAGTTCCTAACAAAATGTAACAATTGACAACATTTGTTAGTAAATGTTTTAGTGTTCAAAAATGTTTAAAAACATTTTGTAACAGCAGTGTGGGAGCACCATTACGACTCACCGCATACCCCGCCGTCACCTGTATAAAATGTTTACAAACAAAATTTTGTTCAAAAATGTTTATAAACATTTACTAACATGAAAACATTTTTTGACTTTGGTGATTAAATGTTAGCTAACAAATGTTTACTAACGTTACTTAACATTATATAACAGCAGTGTGGGAGCACCATAAGAGTAGATCCATACTTACCAATTTTTTTTACGTTCTAAAAAGAATATTTTTACATAGGTATGGATGTCAATAAACTAAGTGCCAAAGAAGCATAAGGAGTTAACTACATGAGATGTTACATTACTCTATAGCCCCAATCCCATTACCATGTCACAGGCATGCAAATCAGCGCATGGAAATGTTGTTAGTGAGCCTAGCGTGACAACACTTCGCTAATATTGGTCCTATAGGATGAGTTCATTTGTCACGATGGGGTTTCGATCCCCGCCACAGGACAAATGTTTGGTTCTGCTGATATTTGTTATGGTATTTAATAACACTGGTATAGATATTTTTACAAAAAAAAGTGTCTAAGTAGATACGATAGTAGGTACGAGTATATCAGTCATCTGGTCATCATATAGTTATAGTTAATTAATAACCAAATAAATATCTTTGGACATGTTATTGTTTAATAAATTAAAGATTTAGAAAATTTAAGAACACCAACAAAAGAAATAATAAATTACTTACAGCGTAAGATGAACAGGATAGGTAGCTAGAACATTCAAAGAAATGAAAATAAAATATTGCAACAAAACAGAGTGGAAAACTAATTTCCCTGTGAAATGTCAATCGCATTTACGAGTAGTAGGTATTAAATTTGTACAGAATGTCGCTAGTACCTGGTATTCATCCATTGAGCGGTAGGAGAGAGAGTAAATGCACCGCAATTCCAATTATGATAGTGCATTGAATTTGAAGCACGCCACGCAGTCGCCATAGCTTTGACGGAATGCCGATGGTTCTAATAATCCTATTCATAATTTTACGAGCCATCGTATTATCGTATATATTATATAGCGCTTCATGGTAAGTACACGAGTAGACCCACACGCTACGTAGCTAAGCGTGTTAGTTACAGTCTACCGAATTTATTTCCGTTAACCTTACATGAACCACTTCGCAACAACCCAGTACCTATACTATTTAGTTGAAAACTATTTTGGTTTTGATTAAAGATCAACTTTACAAAGCTTTTAGCAGACTAAAAACTATTAATTAAATAAGCGCCCTTCATCTAAGTGTGATTGAATCTATATATATTGTATTGTAATAAAAGCGGCCAAGCGCGTTTCGTCTTATGCCGCCTCTACACATAGGCCAACGCGTTGGCAAGCGCGCTGGCCGAGCCACTGGCCCAATGGGCGTTAGGCTGGCGCGCTTGCGAGCTTGCCGCGCGGTGTCGGCAACATCAAAGGACACTGTCGCAAGCTTGGCACACCATCCACACATTGGCCGCGCATTTACCTTGTTCTGTTTCGATGTATTGAATCCACCACCTTCTTTTTTGCTATTTCTTTTTTATTACCCTTTTTTTGTACACATTTACAAAGTAATTATAAGCTGTGAATAAATATACAGCTGCAACTGTTAGCGACTCAACATCCATTTTGAATCCGTCCGCACATTGGCCCGAACCAAACCATACTGAACGACCTTTCAATGTGTGGATTACTCACAAGCGCGTTGGCAAGCGCACCGCCAGCGCATTGGCGAATGCGCTGGCCTATGTGTAGAGGCGGCATTACGTCTAATGTACTCGTAATTCCACAGTTGACCAATATGCAAAAGTGCCATATTTATTTCATCATCATCATCCGCAGCCTGATCTCTCCCACTGCTGGGAATAGGCCTCCCTTTGTTTTTGCCATTGCTCACAGTCCTGCGCATATTTATGTACGTATGTCGTTTACTTAATTATTTTATGGTTAAAATATTATTGAAGTAATTTTCTATGACAGTTACAGCTGTGACGTTACACAGCTACGTAGCATAGCTAACGTAGTTATATTTAAACTCTACTATACCTACTATAAATGTAAGGACCATCTAACAAGTCAAAAGTGACATCGTATTTTTCACAAACTCGTTTTAGCATAAAATATTAATTTTTATGCATATTAATGCAGGCATATTTTTTTTTCATAATAAAACTGAAGTCAAAACCGCCTTACAACAAAAGACCAAAAATTTGCAACACTCTGTATAAACGCTAAAGTTTTTTTATAAAATACCCCTTCCCCTATACATCCAATATAGATGGATGTTTGTTGCTCCTTCACGCGAAAACTACTCAAGGGATTTGGCTGAAACTTTGACTTGGAATAATAGACGTAATAGTGTTTATTCAGGTAGGTACTAAGCGCGGCAGTATGCTGGTGTTTTATAATTTTCGAATAGATGTCAAGATAACTGGAGCCAAAAAAAGAAACCGATTTATAAATTACTAGCTGCGCCCCGCGGTTTCACCCGCGTAAGTCCTCTATATTTTACTTATTTGACGGGTCTAAAGCGTCTAGCTTTGTATAGGTTGTGTGTTTAGGTAAGTATGTCGTAGAACCGAAAAAAAAGGAGTAAAAAAGATAGTCGGGGGTGTAAAAATAGTCTCAGTAAAGTTTTAATAAAGGACGTAATTAATAACGAAATGATAGTTTATTTGCATGAATAATGGTAAGAACGGATAACTGTCCTACAGAAAAGAAGATAATATAATTCATATCGTCAAGTCAACAAACAAATTTAAGGAACATGTAATTGAATTTGTGCGGCGAGCGGGTAGGTAGTGTAGACGTAGTATAAGTACATCACATACATAGGGCTCTTGGGGGCCTGCGTTGTCGGTACCGTACACACATGGTGCTCTGCACAGCGTTCGACGACCGATGTCAGTACACTGGCTTAGTTCAGACAAGAACGTCGAATTTCCGTCAAATCGTGTCATTTTATATAACCTATTTTTTTCTAATCTTCAAATTCTCAGAACATAAAAAAGCACAATAAAAATATCTTGTGTGATGTTACATTTTCATATTCTGCACTTTTTGTGTTCCAAATAGTTGGTAACTTTCATCTATAAAGGAATCCGTTTTTGTATTTGTTTAAAACGGGAACCTAACTCCCATGCTACGCGCGATTTATCTAAAATCTTCTAGCCCGCGTCTGAATGATCTTTTTTGAACTTGTGTTCGATTAATGCATATTAACAAAACTCGCGTTTTTAAATGCCTATTACGTCGATTAATGCATATTAACAAAACTCGCGTTTTTAAATGCCTATTACGTACAAGATATTATACGAACGAAACAAGGTTGTAATTGTAACTGCCCATACACCCAGAATTTAATACGCTGCTAAGATTCGTAATAATTAGTTACATTTTGGTATGAATGGTTAGACTATGTGAGTATGAGTATTAATTAATTAGCTTTTTGTAGCAAGCTAATTCATCGTTACTTCTAATTAAAGAAATCTGTTGGATCTCAAATAAAAAAAACAAGCAGCCTCCTTATATATTCATAAAATCATTTTAAAATCACAGTAGTCACTATGTTCATTTGACAGATATATTTGTAACGTGACTTTTTATTTTTTTACCGACTTTAATAAAAGGAGGAGGTTCTAGTTTCACTGTAAAATACAATACAATACTGTGTGTATTTTAAATGATGAATTCGTAACACTTAACTATTAAACAAAATAAGTTATCGTGCGAGTCTCGTAAGAAGTTGTTTTCGTGCGTTGTCAACATGCATAATGTCTTAAACATTGTGTGCAAACTGCAATCAAAGAACGTTTGAGGGAATTTTAATGAATCCCTAAGTAAAATTCTTTGACTCGCTGTAATTACATGCCTTGTCGTTACATCATCCAATTTAATATTAAGTCACCCCCATTTAGTCGTAGCCTTTTAAAGTCTGCTTTGTTTTGCTTTGGAACTCTCGAAGCGTTGCAAGAGTTTTATTTCAAAGAAACAAGAATTGTTGACGTTTTTCACTTAGTTTATCAGCGTTCTTTTTCCATTAACACTCATTTTATCTCAATATTTTTATATTGTACCTTATTAAAAAAATGAAATATGATCACGACTATCCCAGGGTGCGGTAGAGATTTCTTTTAGATCCTTGGTAGTCAGAGGTATGTCCAAATACAAATTTGGTACATGCCTACATTTTGCAGAAGTTAGCTTTCCATACGTGACAGGTTGCAAGCCCATCGACGCAAAAATAAATTCCTATTGGTTCCAAGTTATTTACATACGAGTAGTAGTACTCGTAAGTATAAGTATTTAGATTTCTACGTAAGCAAAAGTACTTCCGTGTCCAACAACAGAAAATTATATTTTCATGCAAGTGTATACCTACTTAAACTGTTATCTAATAATAGTGGTTTTGTAGAATTTACGTAAATAAGTAATATCAGAACTGTCTTCGCAAATAAGAAATTGCATCAGTGGATGAATAGCACTGATATACAATTTAATGACTATCTGGCTTTAGAATTTCACATTGTAATTGAGTAACGGACAAGAGCGGTCTGAATAATTGGCACCTCAATCAGTGAATCGACAATTACATTGAGAGATATATAACGCACACGTTTCTTAATTAGACACGATAGAACGCAGAGATCATATATTTAAAAGTAAATTTCGTAAATAAGAAAATGAGCATCGTCTAATCGAACGCTTTAGATGAATCTGCAACACAACACTATTGTAAATTGAAAAAGGAGCTCCTGTTGCGATGTCATTTCGTTTTCAATTTAATTATTCGTATTACTCTATACTTGTATTAACCTAATACAATATATATCTAGTATGATTAATTTACGATCTCGCTTATAGCAAGAAGGTAGTGAAACCCAAGCAAAACGGTACAGAATTGACTCGGCTCATGTACATGGACTAGTCTTAAGCGGAAGCACCTAAAGTACATCTATTTACCGAAAAAACGTATTAAACATCGTAGATTTAATCGCCTCAGTTATTGAGCTGACTCGACCTAAAATATCAGTGGCATGGAAAAATAAATCTTTCCAGATCCACGGATCATCTACTACACGTGTGATGTCGTGTGGAACCCACATTCGATCGAGGGACGAGATAAATAAAAGTGAGAGCTAGTATATGACATAAAAGTCTGGTTACGCAATAACTTATTACGTCAAATTACTACGAGTATTTCTTACGCTGCAAGAAGCCTTTAAGAATATTCTATGGTTACATTAAAAAGCAAAGATTTCCTGTGAATGAGGTCGTCATAACAGAGCACACGGGGGTGCTAAACATTATATACGTTTATGAGTTTAGGCTCGAGTTTATAGAACAAAAATTAACTGTGATGAACAAAAATTAACAGTGAATAAAAAATAATAATTTATCTCAATTTATTTAAGTAAGTGAATTATTGAAGTATGAATAAGTATAAGCCCAGTCTCGGTAAGAATCATCAAATACCTAAATAATGTTAATTCAATTTCTGAACGGCATGACATGCAATAATATTACATTACATACTTATTGAAACTCTGATGAAACTGATTTCTCAATAAAAGGCAATATTTTTTTTTATGTATCTTAACTCGTCGGTTGTAAACTCTTTCAAACATAGGAAGAACTTTTAAAATCGGTTTACCTTTGACGAAAAAAAATTGCATCTATCTGATCATAACTCCGAAGAGATCTCAGGTCCTCAAATTTTTTTTAAGGGACCACCTCGGTAGTACATTCTTTCAACAATAAAAAAATTCTAAATCGGTCGACTATTGACGGAAAAATGTATAAGTTGAAAAAAAAACATACCTACACTGAAACATTAAACCTTCTCCTTTATTTAAAGTCGGTTAAAAAGCTGGTTAAAGTCCGCTGACATCCCGCAGCAAATTGATCAACCAAATTGGCTTGTCCGTTCGCATATTGATTTCAGGATATATTAAATTTACTTTGTCATATTAATACCATCGCTTTGTTTGTGAAGTGGAGGTGCTTATAAATCGAGCTCAATAATGTATTACTGGACATTCCATTACATCGAGTTAGTTTGATGGGTGGAGTGTTGAGTGCTAATCAAGGAAATAATTTCAACGGTATTTCAACAGTATTCGACGGATTACCGATCCAATAAGTAAAGTTGCTAAAGTACCGGCGCCGGCGCCGTGTAAAATGTTCAATACATATTTTAATTAATCTATATACATATAAAAGGAGTGGTCAAAACGTAAGAGACACGGTTTCTCTGAAACTACAAGTGCTATTAAAGTGAAATTTTGCATGTAGGTTCCTAATAGAACGGAGACTCTTGCTTGAAAAGGTTTTTCGATCAAAGGTCGATTCGAGGTCAGAGGTCAACTTTTTTATATCTTCTGTATGGTGACAGGTAGAGCGTCAAAATTTTGAAAGTAGATTTTTGACCTAAAATAAACGAACACCTGTTTCGGGATTTTTCAAAATTTTACCCTAAAGGTCAATTTGGTGGGGTTAAAGTTGGTCATTTTTTGACCTTTTGCGATATCTTTGTAACCAGAAGAGGTATGATGGTGAAACTTTGCATGTAGGTTCCTTTTAATATGAGGGCACCTGCTATGGACAAAATTTAAGGTCAAAGGTCAAGGGAGAGGTCAGAAGTCATATTTATTATAGCTACAAAATGGTAACAGTTGGAGCGTCAAAATTTCAAGTAAGTATAGATTTTTAGCTGAAAATAAAGGGTTTCAACATTTTAACCCAAAAGGTCAATTTGGAGGAGTCAAAGTTGGTTAAAATGTGGACCTTTTCGATATCTTTGAAACTACAAGAGCTTTGAAGCTCAAATTTTGCAGGCTGGTTCCTTGAGGAACATAAGCGCCGCTTTTTACAAATGAAGACTAGAGTTGCCTGTTTCTAAAGTCATCGCGAATGAAATCGCGCGCGGGACGGCTAGTATATTAAAAAGTGAGAAAAACGTACTAACAAAATTAAACCGATTTGATATCCTTTATAGGATACATTCGTGAACAGCAACCACAATAGAATACGACTTACCTATCGTCTCATCACAGGGCTGACTCAGTGGCCTCCGCGACGGCGACGTCTTGACCTGATGTGATGGTTGCGGCTTCAAGACGTGGACAGGCACTGCACCCTCCTGTGGAGGCTCGCCGGGCACTCGCACCACCCACCACTCGTTTCTACCCGGACAAGGTTCGACTACTTCCACCTGCTGTCCCTTCGATACCGACAGCTCCCCGGAGCCGGCGGCCGTATGCTCGGCCACCACCCACGTCATTTCTGGACCAGCCTGAGGGCAAAACCAAATATTACTACTATATCTTACTAAAAGTTTCGGCTCCGACAAGATTCGATCGAAACCCTCAGTAATACAAGCGATCGTCCTGAAGTCGGGAAGCCTTTACGACTCGGCCACGGAACCCCTAATGCCAAAGTTGAAATTAATATACCAATTATGATCATGTTCCATTCATCATTAAATACCTTATGCCCGAATACTTAAACGATAATTCAATATTTAAGGCCGTACCAACCATTAAAGAAGTCAATATGACAACATGACAAAACGAAAACAAAAATACCTGACTTACTATATATATATATATATATATATATATATATATATAAGCTACTACGAGTATAGCTTATATGTGTATGTATAGCTATTAGCCAATTAGGATGACATTTAGGCGGACGAAGCCGTGGCCTACCGATAGTGGGTATATTATGTATAAACAAACTAGCTAATATTTTAAGTAATCTCGGTCATAAACTATGTATATTTCAAGTTTCAGTCAAATCCGTTCAGTACTTTTCGCGTAAAATAGCAACAACGAATCGTATTGAAGTTGAAATTAAAACGAAACGCAACTAAACCTAGAGCACAATACTAGCCCATCGATTGGGGAGTTCGCGAATTTAAGATAAGACCCACCATAGACAACACGATACGATAACGAATACAAATAGAGATAATGTCTGTAGTGGTTTTCAACAACTGTCAGTATAGTATTAGAACCATTTATTGCCAAATTCGAGTACCTATATACGAGTATAGTTGTATGCAAAATACAATAACTTCGTACTGCAGGGTAGTAAGGTACACTAGCGAGCTTATTATAAAGACGGCAGTGCGGTATACAGGGTGGCCCATTCAAATCGGTCAGTATGGGAAAGTCTGAAACTGTAAGACATACGAAGATTTGTTCTTAGGAACCATGTCACCGATTTCGATAAAAAGAAAAACTGCATTCATACAATTAAAAAAAAAGTGTACCCAACTGGGGAATCGAACCCGGTTGTTTTGAAAAAATAAACTTACACTATTTCTATTCAGATATCGTTTGTGTAGGTCTTAAGCAGTAAATATCTCTAAGAAACATGTTGTCTAAAATGAATAAAATGCATTTTTTTTCACATACTTTAATTTTTCATAGTAGGTGTTCAAAGTGACCACCGTCTTTTTCAATACAATATTCAACACGTCTAGGTAACGATCTTACTATTGCATTTTGTATCTTCATGTGGTGAATCTGCGTTAAAGTTGACTCTATGGCTACTTTTAGTTCTTCAACGGTGTTATAGCTATTTTTGTACACTTCATCTTTAATGTAACCTTTAATGTATAAGTGGGCTTTTGAATTGATTGTTAGAGTTTGATTAATAGAAGTAAGCAGTTGCAATAATAGATAAATAATATTACTGTAGATAACAAAACTTCCTTAAACGTTTAATGCAATGCCAATGCCACATGATACATAACACGGTGTATGTAACAAGTAGAGAGGTACAAACAACCATAGAGACAATTTTACATGCCTGAACTTGCTGAATATTGTAACGGTGGTCACTTTGAACACCTACTATGATAAATTAAAGTATGTGAAAAAAATGCATTTTATTCATTTTAGACATTATGTTTCTTAGAGATATTTACTGCTTAAGACCTACACAAACGATATCTGAATAGAAATAGTGTAAGTTTATTTTTTCAAAACAACCGGGTTCGATTCCCCAGTTGGGTACACTTTTTTTTTAATTGTATGAATGCAGTTTTTCTTTTTATCGAAATCGGTGACATGGTTCCTAAGAACAAATCTTCGTATGTCTTACAGTTTCAGACTTTCCCATACTGACCGATTTGAATGGGCCACCCTGTATATTACAACGGATTAATATTTGGCAGTTTCATTGTGGCACATTCATTGTTCGCATTTTGATTGAAAACAGACAGGTTGTATTCATGCCTGCCTTACAAGAGATTTTGTAGGATTCGAACCTGGCATCGCAGGTTCGAATCCTGCCGAAGTCGTAACTTTTATTAAGATTTTTCAGTAAATTTTTCTGAGGGAAGGTACTGTCCAACAAGGGAAGGACAGTAGTGAAATGGTTAATCCAATGGGAATAGCAAAGTTATGGGAAGTAATGTCGATTTAGGCTAAGTGCGTGTAAGGCTTGCTTGATTGAAGAGACATTTCAATTTTGATCGATCGTTTGTTACGGCGCACCTCATTTTATCAAGGCCCGGGGGTTCACAATACGCAAGGGATGTTTTGGCATAAGTTATTGAAAATACAGACTCTGCCTGAAGCAGCAAGCAAAAAGATTTATATTAGTTAAAGAAGGAAAATATTGCTAGTGATTCGGCAGAGCACTGACTAATTAAAAATTCCTGAATTCGATAGCTCTTATTTTGTTCACAATAGAGTTCAAAACAAAATGACAGTTCTAAAATTACGTAATTCACGTCTCACCCCCCTGCAGGCCAAACCGTTGTATTTAGAAACTAGCTGAGCCCCGCGGTTTCACCCTTTTAAGTCCCGTTCCCGCGGGAATATCGTGATAAAAAGTAGCCTATGTCACTTGCCATCCCTTCAACTATCACCACACAAAAAATCACGTCAATTCGTTGCCCCGTTTTGCCGTGAAAGACGGACAAACTGACAGACAATTTCCCTTATAGAATATTATAGTATGGAAGTATGGATGTGAAAAAATTACAGTAAGTAGTAGTGCCATATGATAAATTTAAAAGGAAAACTAACACGGCTAAGTAGGCAATATAGTCAATAATAGCTTTACAGGTTGACGAGTAATATAATAATGGATCAACAAAATTTGTAAAAAACTCGTAGAAAATCACGAGTAGTCGTACTTCAGTGTAATTTTTTGAATGTTGGAATTTTTTTATCTAAATACCCTACGTATTTAGATAAAAAAATTCCAACATTCAAAAAGTAGTTTACTAGTACTTACTAGTAAACTACTAGGTAGTACTCCTAGTAGTTTACTAGTAAGTACTAGTCTAGAACTTTGGAACCCTACATATTAGCGTGGCACGACACGCGCTTGGCCATTTATTTTTTAATAATGCGATAGATTTCAGAAAACAAAAGCTAGACAACGTGCAATACCTAGTAACCGCGTCATGGTTTGAAAGTCGTCGAGAATCGACATCCAGGTGCGTAACTTACGTGCTGTCAAATGGCAATTATACCTCGTTTGACAGGTACGAAACCAGTGCACATTTTGTATTAAATCCCTTCAGCCGTTTCGTTTCGTAGTTCTCGTTTCTATGAGAATACCGAGATCAAAAGTGGCCTTTATTTTAATTTAGGATATAAGCTACAATGCTACCAAATTTCATTCAAATTCGGTTAAAAGTTTTCGTTAGCGTGAATGAGTAACTAATAGATACACATCCATAGCCATAGTCACATAATTTCGCATTTAGAATATTATTTTTCGAAATTACACGTACTTGTTTTTTTAATTTAAATATATAACGTTTTATTTTTACATTCGTTGAATTTAAGTGTGTATTTTCTTTTTGTATAAAGTTAAAATCAAAACTATTTTTAATATTTGGTTCTTTTCTTCTTACAACCTAACCATCATTTGCAAAATACGATGTTATTACAAGTAGATTTATTAATAAATAGGCCTTTATTCAATGCAGTAATAAAAAATAATAATAAGTAATCTGGCATATAACAGGAAACTATAAGTAAATATAAATATTAGCCAATAAATAAAAATAGAATATCGTGCTTATATAGAACTATTGCGAGCGTACCCTACTTAGTAAACATAATCGTACAAGAGTTAAAATTATTTAACAAGCTCAGAAAATTTAAAGTAAATAACTTGTACAATAGTAGATTATTATACCAGGTAAGAAAGGCACACACTTCGATGCACGAGTAAAGCCGGAATTATATTTGTCTGACGTGTTGTGACGTGTCGCATCAGAGTGGCATCGGTTTCATACATTTATTACGCTGAGAATTTAACTCTTCTTCTTCTTTCCGTGCCTCTCCATTATTGAGGTTGGCAGTGAGCTTCTTAAACTCCTCCTTGTTAAGCGCAAGTCGGAAGAGTTGCTCAACAGTTTTTATCCCCGTCCACTCCCGGATGTTCCGGAGCCACGACATCTTACGTAGAATTATACTATACTGTTGCAATCTGACGTGACGCAGCGTATTAAATGTATGAAACCGATGCGACACGTCACAACACGTCAGACAAATGTGTCTGGTGCTAGTTCGAGTGCAATGAAGGGTCTTTTTTCCGCAGTTAGCCCTCTGCTTTTCATTACGTATGAGGAAATTACCAAAGAAATACTTTGAAAATATAAATCTCCCACTTAAAAATTTGCTAAACATATTGATTAAACAACAGCTGAAGAATGCAAAATATTGACGGGTAGAATGCCACTATAAGTAGGAAGAATTCTACCAGTATTATTTCGAAATTGGATGCACTTATTCATGCTAAATAACAAAACATATAGCAAGGATTAGTGATGGATTAGTGGAATTCAGTGAAGTGAATGAGCTTCGAAAACAGGCAAGACAAGGAGATCGTAGGATCGAGAATGCCTGGAAGAGTAATATAAAAATTTTAAGTAGTACTTACCTACCTGAAATGTTTGACGCTGCATCATTTTGTGGCTCTTGTTTTTTGTGACTTGACCTCTCCCTTGAAATTTGACCATATGTCCATAGAGGGTGCCCGAGTTTCTACATGCCAAGTTTTATCTTCGTAGCTCTTCTAGCTCCAACCAAAGATATCGTAACAGGTCAATAAACACCAAATTGGTGTTAATCCAGCTGTCACCATACAGAAGTTATAAAAGAATTGACCTCTGACATCGAATTGACCTTTGATAAAAAAATTCGTTCTTAGCGAGCACCTACGTCATTACAGTAACCTACATGCAAAACTTCAGCTTCGTAGCACTGGTAGTTTCAGAGATTCCTTATCATGTACGCTATGGTTTTCTCTTTTATATTTAAAGATTTATTTTTGAGCAACTGAACAAGTTGAGTAATGTATTTTAATTGTAAGTACAACAAGCTATGTTTTTCGTGTCAACAATATGTTATTTTTTCCTTGACCTCTTGATGTTGGTAATAATACCATTCGGACACCTGTTAGAGAAGGGCTTTGTTCTAATTTAAAAAGGCATAATAAGGCATATAAATTCATAATTTTATAAGAGTCCTAGCTTGTAGAATTAGTCACTAATTAAAATAAGTTTTGGCGCGATGGTAATTTGTAAATAAATCGCCTAATGCGCAGATTGACCACCAGCGTTCTTTAGGCTAGCTCACTACGTTTTAAGAACGCGCAGTTTCATGTCGGTTTTCAGTTGGTTTTTAATGACTATGGTTGACTTTAAACGTATATATCTATCTATATATAAAAAAGAATCGCAAAATTCAAGCAGCTCAACAACGCTTGGACCAATTTGGCCAATTCTTTTTTTTAAATGTTCGTTGAAGTTTAAGGATGGTTTGTACGGCAAGGAATTCCCGTAGGAACGGGACTTACGCGGGTGAAACCGCGGGGCGCAGCTAGTAATATATAACAATGCCGATTGATGATTCAATTTCAAAGCATTTTGTTTTACTCTCTCAGTTACTGGTTAGATCTGTTAGTTCTTTTTGATGTTGTTAAAAGCGTTTAGCATGATACAATGGCAGTTACAAACGTTTGACTTCTTAGTATTTTAAAAGACATAAAGAGGAAACGTTAAAACGTTCGAAATATTATATATTCTTTATTCTTATTAAGATGATGTCTAAAAGTCATTAAAGACCTGCAGACAACCTGTAGCATGTTAATGGTAAGTAATTAAAATAAAATACGAATAATTGTGCCAATTACAAAAATTACATATATATAAATAAATTTCTGATTGTAAAAACTTCGGATTATGTTTCTTGAAAACACCGGATCGTCAAATATGTCGTCTAAAAAACAAAGACACAATTTTCCGTAGGCATCAGATATTTTATTTCACTTGACATAACATTTCATGTGCACACAACCACTTTAAAACATAAAACAAAGCAAATGTTTTTAATTTAATGACCGTTGACCTTTACAAAATTTAGCTACAGATTCATGATAATGTAGAAGAAAACTCTGTTGTGATAACTGATGAAAGCGATAGCAATGGTGTTGGTGAAGCATCGTTGTAGTGTCTAGTTTAGTTTGCGTTGGAGCGGGCAGTTTGTTGTAGAGAGACGGTGCAAGTGCGGGGGATGCGGGGTGCAGGGTGCAGGCGAGCAGGCGAGGGCGCGAGAGTGGATGCAGGTGCGCGGTGCTGTGTCGTACGGTAAGCCGGTAGCGATGCATCACCTGGCGCTGTCGCTCGCGGCCCCGCAGCACACGCGCGTTAAACGAGCTCGGCGTGTCGATGGTGTGTTGACGCGCCAGCGTGGCGTGGGGTGCGCTCACGGAGCTCTGTCGGAACCATGGCAGTGAAATTTTACGCCGGCTTTTGTTCTGTTTGGGTGTCGAGGAATCCATCGCGTTTTCGGCGGCGGCAGCGGGCCGCGCCGCCTGTGGAAGGGTGACGCCGTCCGTCGCGACGCGCGGCGCTTCGGCCACTGAAGGCAACGCGCTCCGCCCGCGACCCGCGCCCCCGCGGCTCCCAGCTCGCATACTACGCAGCCTCCGCTACGTATCGAGCTACGGTTCCGAATTTGTTCTGTCAAGTTTCCCGCAGCCGCTAAGGACTCGATGCTATCGGTACGCAATTGCGGCGACCAGCTGCGGCAGCCACACAATGCTTACCTGCTTCCAAGGACACTCGATACATCTATCTTTAATATAGAACCGATATAATTTTTACCACGGAAAACGGAATTAAACCACGGAACCATGGAATATGCAAAATAAACTGTATTAGTAATATTTTTGTTTAAAATATTTTAATATACCTCCTTAGTTGACATTTTGATCAAAGCGCGAGTTGATACAAGTGGCAATATTAAATTTAATATAAAAACCGTCTTCATATTCGTAAGGAGAGCAATTTCCTGCACTTTCTAGGTGCATGCCACCAAGGACCCAGCACATCTTCGTTATTTTTTTATCACATTGCATAAAATTAGAAAAATATTTCAAATACATATAAGTAAAAAATATAAAGTTATAAATAAGACAAACAAATTAAATATTACTGAGGAATACCAACCTTTACTATTAAAGGAGCATAATTTGTATATGCAGACAGTAAAATTTAAATAATGCGCCGTGGCTTCGTCAACTCTCATCAATGTTAGAAGACGGAAAAATTTCATAAATTATTAGCGCAACAATGATTAACTGACTGACTGTATAATATCCAAGATAACCAAAGTACAGAGATTACATAATTGCGTAGTGAACTGAAGTTTATCTTTATCAAGTTTTAATTGGAACATAAAATTTGATTTCGTTTTAAATAGTCCTGCGCTTTACAACTTTAAATCATAACCAAGAGTTTCCTGTTACTAGGAATAAATCATAATTCAATAAACGCTTTTGCATGAACCCCTCGGTAAGTTGCATGTACCACAGATTACATAAGTAAAGATGCCTCATCTAGAACATTGATTTCACTCCTATTTTTCTTCGGGCTATTTTTTGGTGTTTGACTTTTGCGACGTCTCTAGCAGTGTTTAGGTCTTGCCTGCAATCAAAAATAAGTAACTCCATCTAGTGCTAATAATCCGGTCAAAATAAACATTCCAGGTTACATTAATTCGCACCTGGCTGAAATTTGGCATGAATGTTGGGAACCCTATTACACACAATTTGTCAATTATCCACATCGATCCAACGTGTGGATTTTTTTTTATTCAAGGTCAAATGTTGCAAAAATCTGTTTTTTGAGTTTTCCAACTAAATGGTAAGTTTTATCACAAAATTAGGTATGACAAAATTATTTATCATGCAATTATCTATAAAAATTGTACATACTTTTTTTTTCCTAAGAATCACCATTTCGGAGATATAGCTATGCAAAATCTTGAAAAAGTTTTGTTACAAATAATATGCACACTATTGCACGCGTTTCCGCGCCACCCGTGAGGTAGTGTACATGGCGCGTTTTTAGGGTTTTGAAGTAAACAAGGAACCCTTATAGTTTCGGTCTGTCCGTACGCGCGTCCGTCCGTCCCTCCGCAGCTTTTCTCAGAGACTATTGATACTAGAAAACTATAATTTGGCAAGAACATATATATATATAATGCTGACAAAGTGGTAGCATAAAATCATAAAAATAGTTTTTTTTAAGGGTATCTCCCCTACATGTAAAGCGAGTGTGAATTTTTTTTTTGGCTTGTACTCCATAGTGTGGGATATCATTAGATAGGTCTTTTAAAAACATTACGGGGTTTCTAATATCATTTTTCAATGTAAACATTCGTTTGTGAAATATATAGCTTTAAAGTGTTATTTTTTTTAACATTTTGCATCGCTATATCTCCGAAATGGCGATTCTCAGGAAAAGAGTGAAAAAGCAATTTTTATAGACAATTGCATGATAAATACTTTTGTCATACCTATTTTTATGATAAAACGTACCGTTTAGCTGGAAAACTCAGAAAACCGATTTTAGCAACATTTGACCTTGAATAACTTTTTTTCCACACGTTGGATTGATGTGGATAATTGACAAATTATGTGTAATAGGGTTCCCAACATTCATGCCAAATTTCACCCAGGTGCGAATTAATGTAACCTTACCCCTATTTTTTATACTAATTTGACCGGACTATAAGTAACATGCAGTCGGATGCCTAAACGCCGCTACATAACGCCGCAAAAATCAATACCAAAAAATAGCCCGAAGAAAAATAGGAGTGAAATCAATGTTCGAGATGAAGCATCTGTACTTATGTAATCTGTGCATGTACTAATAATTGAATACATTTGAAATACTTGACGTGTTAGCGAGATTAGTTAACTATTTGCTAGAAAACTGAAACTGATGCTCCTGTTCGATCAGTCACTAGTAGTGACTGATCGAGCAGGAGCCCTACCAGTGACTCACTACAGTAGAACAGTGTATCCGCGGCGAAAAGCATCGACGAATCTCATTTGAAGTCAGTGTCTCGTTGGAACTGTGTTGTATTTCAAAGGTATTTGGAATTTATTTGCGATGAATTTCGGCAGGTATGCCTGTTCTATGAGTCGAAGTTCAATCATACTGCAATATTTAGCTTTATAATAATAAATAATATTAAAAAGCTTTTATTTCCTTACTAACTAACTACAAAACTTATGATTTCTTATACTATGATCCTAAAGTAAAGATCGCCTTGGCGATGAAAGCCTTCTCCATTACTTTCCACTTATCTCTATCCCTAGCGTCTCCATGTGTTGCCTGCTAGTCCGACTATGTCATCACTCCATCGTTTATGCGGTCTTCCTTGCTTTCGCTTTTTATACGTTGGGTACCAGTTTGTCACCGATTTAGCTTTATACTCGACTACTAACCACCCGCGCTAAGCTCGCCTGTGCTACATCAAATGTATTGAAGAGTATACCTGTGTTCCCAATCAAAAGTTTCCGAACATCTCTTGAAATCGGTTTTAAGGGTTTTTAATAATTTTAATAGATTTTCTACATACTTAAATTATTGATTCTTAGTTTTAAGCTAATATATAACCTATTAAAAAGTTCCCCTACAAACTTTAACAATCCGTGCACGCTGCACCCCGTGTCGCACGATTGATCAATGCACCATTCTTATTCAAATACGTGGTAAAGTCCCTACATGGTACACTGTCACCAAAGCAAGCTTAAAAAAAGAGTTTATTATTAAAATGTTTAGTTTTTTTATGGAGGACAACATTTAATTTTGATTAGTATATCCTAATGTTGTCCTCGATAAAAAACTAAACATTAGTAAGGGAAGTTGTGTTGAAAATTTTTTGCATTCGTTTTTATGTACGATAAATATTCATTTTCAGATAACTTTAACATTGTATCCGAAAACAGTCAGTTCAGATTTTTTTTATGTCGATGCAATAAAATAATAGATTCTTATCCAAGGTGAGAAAGGTAGCCATTTCGATAGATATATGGTATCCATGCTAAATGTCTTTTTTTTTTTTAATCTGAGCACTGTGATAAAATAACCACCTAGTGTCGAGGGGTAGTTCCGAAATTTCGCGGTATCGCCGTCTGATCGAACTGCGTTTAATGGAATAAGCGGCTTTAATAGTACTCAATTCACGAAATATATTGCATCGCTTCATCAATTTCGTCATAAAGCACCTCAATCAAATGCATGAAAACAATTTTGATGTTGGTATTGCAAAGCACCGGGCTGTATAAACGGCCTGTCTAACGCACGGTGACACGGTTTCAAAGCTTACTGTATCCAATCTCCGGGGTCGGACACACATTTATATGAAGGGTGAGTCACGGCTATTCCCGATCATTTATGATCTTCTAATGTTTGTTTATTCATGATATTGTATATACCTATCATTTATTTTAAGGCCCCTGCCTCGAACTCGGGGCGGGAGCGGCGCGGCAGTGCAGACTGTTCTCGAAACCAGCGGGCGTGCAGCGGGAAAGCAGCGGGCGACATTGCCAACTTAGCAACTTTATAGCTAGATCTAGCAATTTTCGTACCCCCATCAGCAACTATTTCAATAAAATTGTAGCTAGACGATTGAGCAATTTTTCTAGAAACTTTCCAATAGTTCAACCAATCAAACAAATACATTTGAAAAAAGACGTCAATGATTTATGTTTTAATTTAAACTATTTCACACTCAAATACAACTAAACAAACAATTTTACACAAGTACCTACTTAATAACCGACCACAAGTACCTATGCAGCAAATCTAGACAAGTGATGATGATGATTGATATGGTTATCTGGAAACTTTTTGCAAGAGCTATAGCTACTAAGATGATGGTACAGTTGGCAGCACGGACAGATTGCGCGGCGTAGTGTTGTACCTACCTATTCATGGTTGTGTTCAGGGGATTGAGCGAGACTGAATTGAATACGATTTATTTTTTTATTTTTGTTTAAATGTGAGAGTTATTGTTCATCTGTACGTGAGTACTTACTGAACGAAACAAATTGTTCACACGAAAAACATACAAATAATAAAAAAAATAAAATATATTTTTTTCGAAAAAGGTTTACAGGTTGGATGCACTTATTGTTAAATACAATGTTATTATTGTGACGGATAAACATTGTAGCTTCTGAAACAATTATCAGCTCACTCTAACTAAGTTTTCACTTTTATGTAGACATGAGCAATTTCTGCCTCGGTTAGGTAGTCCAGGATGATTTTTGTGTCCAATATTTAACACTAATGTGATGTATTTGAAAGTTACATTTATATACCTACTTAGAGGTTGGAACCTATAATAGGGTAGTTTTGACTTAAGACTATGTACCTACTTACTAAAAAATCAGCTATGATGAAATTTGATGTGTGTAGCGAGTGTATGCGTGTGTAGATGTGTGTGCAAATGTGTGTGTAGATGTGTGAGGTGAGGTGAGGAGTGATTGAGTGTAGGAATAGGTGCAAAATTTAAATAAATATTATGAATAATAGAAGTCTCAAAGTATCTATAAAAAGGATAACACCTATGATCGAGTAGTTAGTAGGTCCTCCGTTTGATTTATAATTAAGGTTGTGAAGGAAAGTTTTAATTTTAAGCTTTACATTTAGGAAAATTTAGGTTATGTATTGGAGTTCATTTATTTTATTGTATAAAAATTTTGACAAGAAGTAGTCATGATGGTGTGCAAAAGTGGTTCAACAAAGTTTAAGGTTATATATATACTTTATGTTGTCTTCTTCTGGAACCGGTAGAAGATATTTCGGGCGTGCATTTGTGTTGCCTCAGTAAAAGTTGGAGGATAAACAATTTTCTGACAGAGAGCACGGCGCAGTCAGTATAGAGTTGCGTAGTTGAGTACCTGAATGGTTTAGAGTGAGCTACTTTTAGCACCGCTCTCTGTGCTCTTTGTAGGGGGAGAAGAAGCGTTTTAGGTGCACTGCCCCAGGCCGTTATGCAATAACTCAGTAAGGATTGGCACAGAGCAGCATATGTCATTTTCAATTGGAAATCAGAAACAGCATGTTTTATGTTTTTAAAAACAGCAATCAGCTTTCTTACTCTAGATGTTAGTGAGTTAATATGATCTTTATAAGACATGTGGATATCGAGTGTGACTCCAAGGTATTTTAAAGTTTTACAACTTTCAAGCGTAAGACATTCACATTCATTTTGTGGAGTCTGAAGGCATTTTAAGGTATGAGCCGTTAGTTTACCGTTTGAGTCGTTTGGTAAACCTGATTTACGTAGGGCGAAAGAGAGGTATTTGGTTTTTGTCGCATTTAATGTTAATCCATTGTAATAAAGGTACTTTGAAACCAGGTTAAAACCGTCCTGTGCTACAGAAAATACCTTACTCCAGCTCTCCTTTTGGAATAATAACACTGTATCATCAGCAAATGCTATTAATTTACAATGAGGTATGCTAAGTTCACAGATCTGGTTAATGTAGACCAAAAAGAGAGTCGGTCCAAGGATAGAGCCCTGCGGAATACCGTAAGTGACTGGTAGTTCACTGCTGGTGAAGTTCCCAATTTTAACACATTGTGTACGTTCGCTCAAATAACAAATGAAAAAAATAAATCAAAATTGTTGTAAGTAATTAAGAAAAAATTTTAAAAACGGCTTCATTATTTGTTAGTACAGATTTAAATGTAAGTAACACAACAGCATTTATAAGTATGTAGGTACTTTATCAAAAAGATAGAACCAGAAACAGAAAATGAGATTTGGACTAACTGTCCGCCACATGCACAACACTACAATGATGACGCGCGGACTGCCAGTTCCCACTCGGCACCCGCTCGTCGGCCGCTCCCGCTCCCGCTCCGCTGTTACTTTTATTAAATGTACGTAATAAAAATGCATACATAATGTTATGTATGCATTTTTATTGTGTGCATTTCTAACCAGAAATTTAATTAACCGAACAGTATAATATGAACCGGTCAGTAACAAGGTATGTACGCGTATATAAATAGTAATTTTTTAAAGAAGGAAGGTGAAAAAGGTGTCAAAATCCATGGTATTTGTCTACCCTCATGGGAAAGTGGCGTGAATATAATTATGCATACAATGTAGTAAATATGTGGCGCGTCGCACGCTCGCGTTGCGCGCATATAAAGTAATCAAAATGTACTCGTGTGTAATATTCTGATTGGATTACCTTCCATTCAATCCTCGAATAGTAACGATAAGCTTTTAAATAGAGTCCGCCATGGCTGAGTGCGTAAATTAAATACACTAAAATATACATCGGACGCGTTTATTATTTTTAACTAATCATTGTCATATAACATAATCAAGAGTAGGTAATATACTTAAAAACGAATACATTTAATTAGTTCACTTTACACGCAGCTTAAATTTATATTTGAAATTAAATAGACACTTATAGTCTGTCTATAAAGTCGTGAAAATAAATGAGGGCGCTGCTAACATGTATATAGCAACCCTATAGTGTGACTACTGATTTTGATACTTGCAGTTCAAAGTTAGATCTACTACACGTAAATTACATATAGCCAGTATCATAATAATGTAATAATATCTAGGCTTGCATCTAGATACTAATGATTATTTCTGCAAAAATAGGCAATGTGGGATCGGAGCATGAGCCGCGAACGCGAGTGTGTAGGGGCTATTAAAAGCGCCCCTTATTCCACCTTAAACATCTCCGAACCTAAGGGCCCCCGCAGACGGCCGACTTTTTGTAGGTGGAAAAATCGGTCGAAAAATAGAACGTACTGAGAACAATAGTGCAACGCACACGACCTACAAAAAGTAGGTGAGAAAAAAGTAGGTGGCATTCCGACCGACCCGACACCGACTCCGAATGTGTAGGTCGTTTAGTGATGCGCTTATCGGAATAAATGATAGAGCTTACTCCGCAAGTGGACTATTTACTCCGAATTTTATTTGCTTAGGTACCTAGGTACACTTCTGGTATATAAGTAGGTTCAATCATTCTTAATTATAATTTATTGTTATTGGATTAATAATAATAATATTACAAGTAGGTACTTACCTAACCATGTAATTTATTAAGTACTTATTGTAATTTAAAGTAATTTCAACGAATTCCGCGGGAATATCAGGATAAAAGTAGCCTATGTATAATACCATGTCATTAGCTACCTATATCCCAAAGTAGGTATACAATATGTTTTGTAGTTTTTTCGTGAAAGAGAAATAACCATACATCCATACTCACAAACTTTCGATAAGTAAATTATAGTAGTAATTTTCGTAGGATTAGTAGAAAGGATTATAACCGAAGTATATTTCGGCTTCATTGAAAAGAAAGCTAGGTAGTATCTTCTACTATATTATCTACTTAATTATCTTCCTTTGCAAATCCACCGTTCTAGTATTTTTCGATGTTGTCCCCTCACTAGCCACCTACAAAGTGACGGTCGTGTGCGTTGGAGTCGGTGACAAAGTAGGTGAAAAAATCGGTTGAAAAGGCGACCTACTTTTCCACCTACAAAAAGTCGGCCGTCTGCGGGGGCCCTAAAAGATCAGAGAAAATGTCTAACGTGCCGGGATGGTATTAGCGTTAACCTTCTGTCATCGTTAATATGGCTAAAAGACTGTCTAGTGTAGGTATGTTAAACGAAAGATATTATTTAACAACAACATTGGGACGAGTTTGAAAAGGTGATGGCTATGAAATATGACAAATTAGTCGGTTTTAGCACCATTTCATTGGTTTTTATGTTCTTACGAGGAACTTTAGTTATTTTTCTGAAATTAAAGTAGCCTGTATTTTAAAGAATTCATTAATTACACAATGTATGTAATAATCAATACTTATTCACACAATGTTAAATCAAATTCAAGTTTTCATTTAAAATTATTCTATTCTATTTTTCCTAACAATTGAAATGTTATTTAACTCGCCGATCGAATGCCGACAGCGTATAAGTATTCAAATATTTTCCCAACGATTTAGGATTGCTAGGAGTATGCGGGACATGCCTAACTTGATCACATATTTACATCATGGACGTTCAAACATTCAACGAGAATTTTACAGTCTTTAAAGTTTGAAATTGGCAAATATTAGATCCGGCTCAGTGTTGTAAGCGATCTTTGTTTCACAAAATTTGGGATTAAGTCACCTTCCACCTGAGGGTAGGCGATTTATTAGTGCTTCTTGTACATAAAATTAAATTTGTTGAGTGCACTAGGTAAAATGTTATATTAGTCAGTGTTAAAATATAACAACACATTTTTAAATCGGTATTCCCAGAAAAACCCACACACATTTATATATGTTAATCGTACGTGACGAGTGCAAGGGAATTCACATTATCAGTGAGGAACACACTCATCCCTCACCATACAGACTGGTCCATTCAGATAAATGTCAATTCATTTAAACAAGTAAGTCGACTTCCAGGGGCTTACGCGAGGGGCATTCGATTAAAATAATTACATCACTCGACCTGAGGCACTCAGACGGTAATGATATGAATGGTTTGTAATAAAAAGGTTGAGCTTTCAAATTACTTCCGATCATTTACAAAAAGTTTGATTTGTATAGTTAAACAAACAAATAGCTAGGTTTTAAGAGTGTCCCGTTACACAATAATGTACACCGAAAGCACAACTCAATTTGCGAGGTTCAGAACAGAGATCGCTTTCCAAATTGGGGTGAAAGGTTTAATCGAATCAGTGTTCTGAAAGCGGGTAATGTACGTGTAAAATTGTCAACTTAATTAATCTTTGTCGTGTCTTCGTGAAAACGCTGAAACTGGCAAACGTAGTACTTGCACATACCTTATCGGAGTCGGTCGTGTTGCCACTTCCAAAAGAGGCGAGAGAATTCCTGTCGACGTTCTCCGTCGTCTCATCTAGTAATGCGGTGTCATCTAGGTCTCTGCAACAAACCCTTCATTTAAGATACTAGAATCTTTTTTGTTAGCGCAAACTATTTAGTTGTTAAAAAGTATTTTTTTTTTGCTTCTGGCATACTTTACCTGAGAAGAATAAACTTTATTTTAGATTTTTTTCTTCTTCAAAGAGAGCTCTAAGCTTTTGGATTTTTTGACCCGTCAAAAGAAGATATTTTAAAGTCGACGAGATTACGTCCGAATCCATTTTGTCCGAATTGTCGGCAAGTCAGAAGTTCATTTTGTAGCTTTGTGACCCCAGCTCGCTCGCAACATGTTACGTAGTTAATGAGTATGAGAACTAGTGAGGCATTCTGATCCAGTCGGCGACGCAGACGTAGGCTAATCATTGGCTGACAGGTGTATGTGACCGCAGAGCTTCGCCACGGGCTTTAGACTAGAGGGGTGCTACGCGAAGCGCACCTTGCAACGTGGGGTGCGCTGTCTACCACTTTGATTTATTGTACTCGAGCTTTAAACACAAAACACCAACTGCAGGTACTCTCGGTATTAGACAAACAAGTTACACACATCATTGTGTGTTTCTTTGATATGTAGATTTGAACTTGATATAGTTCTACAATAAGTACCTACTAGCATCTACCTGCGGCTGCGGCCTGGTATTTACCTAGATAAAAAGTAGACTACGTGTTATTCCTGATCATAAACAATGTAGTTTTTTTTTACTTTTTTATTTGCTACTATTAGTAAGTTTATACATCTTTGGAACGTCTGATTTGTAATATCCTGCATTTGATAGCTTTTTTAATAACATTCAACATCATAATACGACTCTTAGAACATAAAGTAAAATGGAAAGTGGAACCACCAGGTAGCCATAGATAAAGTGTTAAATAGCTTACCGACTTGACCGCTGCGAACTAGTGGGACGCACCCTGACCGGACTGCGAGGTGGACGAAGTGCGCCACTGAAGTAAGTTTCCTGTCACAAAAAATACAAAGTTATTCATCAAATTACAAGTCAGTAAAGTTATTTTATGATATAAGGTTAGGGATAGGCTTACGTTTTGATACACTAATCATATTTGTGCCTGAGACGCGGAGGTTGCGGGTTCAAATGTTTGTATGTTCTGCAGATATTTGTTTCCTGTCTGGGTGTTTTCTATCTATAATATGTATGGATTTACAAAAAAAAAATGTATGTAAGTATTATATCAGTCATCTGGTTACCATAACACAAGCATTAAGTTGCCTTGCTTGGGACTAGATGACGCTGTGTGGAATGTCCAAGGATATTTATTTATTTATTTATACAATATACAACAAGAACTTAATCATCTGATTACCATAATACAAGGATTAAGTTGCTTAGGTTATTAGGGATTAGATGACGCTCTGTGAAATGTCCAAATAGAGTGATTATTGAGTAAGTCTTAACGAATTATTTACGGTGGTACCTACATCTACCTACACGCAATAGGCTATTTGATGAATGATTGCTCGCTTCGTAAAATGATTTCAGCACTCGTTTATTCCAAGGATTTTCATGCATGTGTTACTGCTTAGATAAACTCAGAGTGATAGGAAGCTGAGTCACGTCACGTCATCCTATGGGTATATCCCCTTTGCAATGACTAAGTGATTAACGTTGATAAAATGGCGTAAAAACATTATTTAACTACCTAAATGCATATAACCATTAATAGAGGAACTTTAAAAAATAAATACAAGAACGCGCGCCCCATGCTTGGCAAACATTACTATTAAACTAATGTGCTGTCGCGCTGTAAATGTTGAATACCTATGTAATTTTTAAAGAATAAAATTGACCAGGCTTCGCTAAGATAGAGATATATGTAACCAAATAAAAATACGAAACTTTTCCATAAGTAAGTGTAAAGTGCTGCCAATGGAATAAACATAGCTTTATTTTGGAACAAATTACATGAAATAGGGTACAATAAGGAACGTTGACAAGAGATATTCATACATGGAAACTTACTGATTGTTCTGTTCTCCAGCTGAAATGTTAAAGTAAATAGAGTAGCATCGCACCTGTATGACCTCCCTGAGTCTCCGCACCCAGGTCTGCTTGACCTCTAGCGAGGGTGCCTTCAGCACGATGCGGCAGTCGCTGGCCATGGGCTCGCGGCCGGTCCACACGGAGAACTTGCACTCGTCGCCTTCGATGTGCTCCGTCACGCCGAGCTCCGATGTCTACATTACAACAAACAATATTCCTTATAACTGCAAAAAAACTCTATAAAATCTGATATTCTTCTTATGATCAACCGAGTGCATAAACGAAGAAACTTCCCATTGACTATTCCTGCCTTTTGAAGAGCCTCTATTCAAAGTTTTCAATGAGAGCTAGAGTTGAAATTGGCTATTGATTTATCGGAAAGTTTGAACTTCGTAACAAATTGCAATTACGTAAATCACACTCATCAAAAGGAAGTGGTAACCGATAGCGTAACCAAACTTTGTTATCAACTTACCATAAATTTAGTTTTGTAAATGTACTTTGCTTTCCCATGCGAGTCCTTGACCTCTTTGGCAAGGAGGAGGTGGAGATCGAAGAGGAAGACTCGTCTCTCGCGGCCCTTCTTGATAATCTGTCGGAGGTCCCACACGTGGAAGGAATCCTGTAGTACCACCTCGCCCAGGCTGTCGGTGGGCACATCGCACCCCTCCAGGAGAGACAGGTGCATGGCATCGTTTGCTTTCTTTGGCACGGACAGCATAACTTCCAAACCGTCCTAATAGGAAAACAAAAACAACCCTTTGTAGCAAATCTGCTATGAGTTATGTACAAATCATAAAATACTACCAGAAAGTGACTCCGTCAAGTTTAAAAATTTTAAAAGTAGCGTCACGCTCACGTCAACAACTCCATATTTATTGCAGACTAGCAGAGCCGAGCAAAAAGTTGCTCTGTCTTAAATGTGTGTATTTCTACTATAATAAGACTTAACTAATAAGAAAAACTGTTACAAAAAAAATGTTGTTATGATACACAACATTCTGAGGTTACCTTTCCATATTATATTGATATTACTTTGCGTGACTGCTCTGTACTAACCGTGATGAACAAGTCCAAGATAAGTGTTCTCGAAAAACTCAGTAAGAGAACTTTGTGAATTTTCCGATCATAAATGAAATGATAAAATAAAAGAAAGATAAAAAAATATGAAACGCCATATAAGGTTACATTAAAACCTTTATAAAGTCAAAAGCGCTAAGATTACAGATTTGATTTACCTAATTTTCTAATTTTCCGCGAACCTTCTTATATTTTATTTTCATAAGAACCTTTTCTTTCGCTAACAAACACAGCTAAATCACAATTAGCGAAATCAATCCAGCCGTTCACGCGTGATGCTGTGACAAAAGCTATTAGGGATTTTATTTTTATAAAAAGAGACTACGGTGTGAACTCTGTAGTTAAGGTGTCATAATGCAAAAACGAATATTATAAACTACAACAGATACTATAATTATAATTATAGATAGGGAAGTAAGTTTTTTTTTTTTTTATTAGGTTCCCAAACTGCACATTACACAATTTTTTAACTTAGTAGATAATACTTAAATAATAGGTACAGACATGAGTGCATGTCCTTCTTGTGGGAACACAACATGCATAATACATTTTACAAAACAAATAAAGGCTATCTGCCTACTTTGTTATAAGTTTTGGTGATCAAATATTTTTCATTAAAGCAGTTTAGCAGGTGCCTGATGGTTGCCGTTGAGCAGCCACTGACTCTTTTCAGCAAATCGGCTAGTCATAATATTAAATTGACATTGTTTCAACTCGGACCATTTTTCAAAGAGTTCTGTTGTACAACTCCTGACTTCGTAATGTGATGCTTGTTGACGCCATATTTCATTGTCACCGGGGAAAAGTAATGTGATTGTGCCGTACTTCACTCAATCGTATGAGAAGATAACGAACAACATAAATTAAAATTCTGAAAAGTATAAACTCTGAAAGTTTTTTACCGTGTGTTCGAAATATAGTAAATACATTTTATATTATCCCTTCAATTATTGAAGCATGAGATGTAAAGAGATCGAAGAATAGTGTAAACATCCCATTTCTAATCCGGTTTTCTTTTTTTCTCTCAGTTTATGACGTGTACATTTCCGGAAACTTCGGCAGTGGGTATAATGAAGAAAGATAGTTCGCCTGAACTACAAATAGTTTTTATAGTTTACTTTACTTGAGACACAAAAAGCATGAGGCAAAATAGGTGTGTCAGGATCGTAGCAAGTGATCGCAGTCCGTAGTTTCTGCCTACCCCATGGGAAAGAAGCGTGATTTTATGTACAAAGTATGTGTGTACAAAGATGTTTATGATCTTAAAGCAATAAATGAATTATTGGAATATGTGCTAATTGCTTCATTCGTCAATTTCACCACACTAGAATACAGGATATAGGATAATTGTTCAGTATGCGCAATTCAATCCAAATCTAATGTCGCAAGAGCTTTATATTTATAAAATGATTAATCACACTGACCCAAATAGTAAATGATTTGTTCGAGCGTTTAGTTAAAATAAACTAAATCTGAACAGGTATTTATATTCTTTGACTACGGGTTATAAATTGAGCAGTAAAGATAGCGTAAAAGAAAATTTACACAAATACGCTTCGAATAAATAATACAATTCAAACGGTCACCGGTCACCCCTCACAGTTTGATTTAACATTGTAAAGGCGCTTAAACAATGTTTTATAGTAAATAATTTGTATAATTTGACCGTTGAAAACGCATAGCCTAATCATAAATTTATTTTATAATAAATATTATATACATAACGTCATAGGTGTACCCCATTTTTTATACTCGTAATTCAAACATGATAGCAAGATCGAGGTACCGCAGACCCTGAACTGATTTTTAACTAAATAACAAGCGAAAATTGACGCACAGCATGATACATCATACTCGTTTACTCTATATGAGTTGACTCACTGTTTTTAAACCATATTCCAGTTATTCTAATAATGGGGATACATAAATGGGGATATATTAATTTATATGTACCTTAGTTAAAAAACCGTGTTGGCCAAGTGGATTAATACCTCGACTATCATTCCGAAGGTCGTGGGATCGAATCCGGCCGTGCATCAATGAACATTTCGTGTCGAAAAATTTATATACGCTTTAATACGAGCTTTAAACGGTGAAGGAAAACATCGTGAGAGCAGGAAGTTGCTTTCTTCCTAAGAAATAGAAGTTGGTTTTATAATTTTTAACTTAATATTATTTAGGTAGATAAGACTAGTAGTGATAACATGACAGATATCATTTTATTTTTCTAATTTATGTTCATTTACTATCATCCCATTGTGGGTATTTTCTATTTACGAGTACTTTCGCTTTGGGCTCCTACTCTGGGCAATTCTAGTTTACTTAGGGCCCCCGCAAACGGCAGACTTTTTGTCGGTGGAAAAGTAGGCCGCTTTTTTCACTGATTTTTCACCGACTTTGTCACCGACTCCAACGCACACGACCGTCACTTTGTAGGTGGCTAGTGAGGGGACAGCACGTCGAAAAATATTAAAACGGTGGATTTGCAAAGGAAGATAAGTATAGCTAGCTCTCTTTTCTTATACTCGTTTGCAGCTGAAATATATTTTTTCTCACATTTTTATTTAAAACCATTTAGTAGTCTTTCTTAAACTCTCGCGATCACAATTCATAATGTAACGCGATAAAATCCTGTTTTATAGTTTGAATTACCATTTACTCGTAGGTACCTAATCAAAAACTATTGCATGTGATAGTACCTATGTTCAACTACATGGTACCTACCAACAATACAAAGGAAGGAGTTGGTACTTCGGTTATAATCCTTCCTACGAATCTTACGAAAATTCCTACTATAATTACTTATCGAAAGTTTGTGAGTATGACTGTATGGTTGTTTCTCTTTCACGAAAAAACTACAAAACCGATTGTAATCAAATTTGGTATATAGGTAGCTAAAGACATGGAATAATACATAAATATATAATAATATATAATACATAGGCTACTTTTATCCCGATATTCCCGCAGAATTCGTTGACTTGAAATTACAATAAGTAAGTATGAACCTACTTACTTAATAAATTACATGGTTAGGTAGGTACCTACTTGTAATATCATTATTATTAACCCTAGAGTGCTCGCGCTATGAGCATTTTGCCGCCCGCGGCACAATTTTCGTTATATTTTGTGTACTATGCATTTGTCATGTTCAAGCGTCCATGTAGCTGCCCCCCTGTCTTTCAACTTCTTGTGTTAGAAATAAAAATTAAATCAGTGCGCGAATTACTGCAGGAGACAAAGGTTATTGGAGGTGTGTCGCGTTTCGCGGCAAAATGCTCACCGCGCGACTACTCACGTTAGTAAAATTTATGGGTCTTAGTTTTTATTTTTGTTGAAATATTATTCATTTTCATTGCGTATAGTATTATTTCAATGTAAATATGGTATGATATTAGTTTTTATTTGTTTTAATTAATTATTGGCCCTTGTGTTTATGTTTTATTTTGTTTAGTTCATTTCATATCGATACGTCCAATATTTCTGAAAGAAATTGCCCTGGCTAAGAATAGACCACATATTGTTAGGAAATTTGGCGTGAACATCTTACAGAAATATCTGAGATACCAAATCTCTCGATTTGTGCCACCGAAACATCAAAATATACCCTCAGTTCGAGAAGGTATATGCGTCATCAAAGAAAAATAGAAGGACAAAAAAGGGTGCATTTGATGTGCAATGTTACTGTGCAACGAACATCGCATGTACATGTGCCAAGATTTATTTGGTGAAATACATGCCGTAAATGACGAAAACGAATAATGTTGTTGGTTTGATAATTTTTACAGTAATAATTATGAAGAAGTTCTAAAACACCAAAAATTATTACCTAAGATTTCCCAAAGCATTTTTTTCTAATTTCTTATTATAAGTTTTTGAAAAAAGTTTTCTATTTTTATAGTTAATGGTCTATTTTATTATTAAAACATAACAACAAATGCATATGACTCCGTATTAACAAAAAAAATTGCGGCGGCAAAATGCTCCCTACGCGATTACTCGCGTTTCACGAGAAGGCGCGACTACTCTAGGGTTAATACAATAACAATAAATTATAATATGAATGATTGAACCTACTTATCTACCAGAAGAGTACCTATACTTCATTTCTTGAAGCAAGCTAATAGGAAGATAAAACAAACTCACGTGATTGGTCGTCGAAAATAATTAACTTTCTCGTGATTGGCTAGATTGTCAAATCAATTGTCAATTGTCAAATCTAGCCATCACGAGAATAAACAATTATTTTCGACGACCAATCACGTGCGTTTATTATCCTTCCTATTAGCTTGTTCCTCGCACAGGAAAGGGATGGATGGAAAGAGTGCGGGGAGGCCTTTGCCCAGCAGTGGGACATTGAGGGCTGTTAATAATAATAATAAATAATAATAATAATTAGCTCGTTTCAAGAAATGAAGTATAGGTACCTATGCAAATAAAATTCAGAGTTCAAGCGTATATAGTCCACTTGCGGAGTAAGCTCTAATTTATTTATTTATAAATTCTTTATTGCACACAAAGTAAAACTTAAATGTACAATTGGCGAGCATAATGCCGAAGGCATTTTCTACCTGCTAACTACTGTTTGACCATCGCAACACGAGATAATTCAGCTACTTCTGGCTTAACTTCTTCGTCTTTAATTACATTTAATTATAATAATTCTAATCACATACCTATTCCGAAAAGCGCATCACTAAACGGCCTACACTGTCGGAGTCGGTGTCGGGTCGGTCGGAATGCCACCTACTTTTTTCTCACCGACTTTTTGCAGGTCGTGTGCGTTGCACTATTGTTGTCAGTACGTTCTATTTTTCGACCGATTTTTGCACCTACAAAAAGTCGGCCGTCTGCGGGTACCTTATTCATAACATATCCAACGGACAAGTTGTGATAAGGTAATTATAGCTTTGATCATATACAAAATCTTCCTCATTATTCGGTTCCCAAATATTGAAAGTGAAATAACAATCAAACACTAACAAATACATACATCTTCCAAATCGTTTAAAGACAGAGGTCCGATGCGGTTGTGGCCTCTTAATATAAACCTCAGCATCATAGACGTTAACACTTCAATATTCCACGAAAACATAACTTTAACACTTCATTTTAGAGAGATGAAATGAGAGCGCCGAGTCGCAGTTCGGGACACGACTGCGCCGGCGACCGCGCCGCGCGCTGACTCACCAGGAAAATATTGTACTAAATCTATAGTTCATTACCACAGAGTGAACTAACTGTTTGTTTAATCTCAAACAAATCCAATGTTCAATGCGTTTAAGTCAAAACTAAACAATACCAAAGAGGCTAATGCGATTGCTTTAGTTGGGGCATTACGGACATCGTTAGGGCCAAAGATAAGACTCGCATACCATTAGATAAGTTACATTAACTCCTAGTTTGTACTAAAATATGCATAAAACAGCACTGAGACTCGAATTAGTTCATAGAGTGCTCTCTAGGTGTTAAAAATTGGCGTTGACGGTTATCCTCTTGTACTCTACCTTATTTTAGGCTATCTGAAAAAGGTCGCCAACCATATAGCCAGGAAATACGAGTACATCAACAAAATATGTAAAATGACGAATCAATGGTTATTTAATCAGGATTTTCACCAATATTATTTGTTTAAAAACTGAATTTTGTTGATACAACATTCTGAATTCTATTTCCAAAAAGCCATTGAACAGTGTACATGTATAGCACTTTAGAAGTTTATATTTTTATAGAATATTAGGTTGGGGTCGTAGCGAAGCCATCCCTAAATTAGCCACTTGTTCGTAAATACGACGACGGTAATGTGGGGTAAATTCATGGCATCCTCTGACCTTGAATGAAGTTGTCAATAACGCACAATTGTTATGGAAAACTTGTTTACGTCTATGAATTATCTACAAACAAGTACCTATACGAGTATAAGAGACGTTAATTTAATTTCCATTAATAATAAATACTTAGGTGAGGTATTATCACAGAATAAATATATGTACCTACATTATTAAACGATTCTAGCAAGATTCATTTTCTACAATCGTAAAAAAAAAAGAATTTGCATATTTTATTGTTCCCACCTTTATTACTACATGTTGTAATAAAAATTTCAAGCACATCACATTGTCCATTGTTATATTAGGAAACAATCTGTTTAGGCAGATCATTCTTAAATATTTTCGATTATACACTAATCGTTTTATAGCTTGAGTAGACTTTCATGAGAAACGTATTAAACAAATAGACATGATTCGTCTCAACCGCGTGCATGGTTCATAAATACTTTACTATAATAGATTCTATAAATTTTACTTCAAATTTGATTTGATACAATACATAAAGTCAACAGAATACAGATCTTGAGAACTTTATTTCAAGTAAGAGAAGAAAAAGAGAAACAACCTTAAAATCTATGCAATATGCGACGAGCAGAAATAATAGTTTTTTATACAAGGTGAGAAAGGCACACATTTCGATGCACAAGATGATATACAATCTACTATTAAATGCCCTCTATTTAGTTAAATTGCTTAATTCTTCGAGCACTCCGGATTGAGGGGAATCAACTTGATCAATGAGAATATATCGAGGGAATTGATGTAATTTTTATAATCTATTTACTTTTTCAAGTTTCAGTTAAAATAATTACAAATTTGACTTCGACCAGCCTATCTTACTTAATAGTTGTCAGACAGACTGAGGCCTGAACATAATTACAATACTTTTTTTAAGACAGACTTACCCTTAACATAGTCTCTCTGTATATAAAAGCGTCAATAATATTGCGTGGCATTTCACAAAATAAAATTATAAGTACTTACTAAGTTTGTTTTATGAGATAACGATTGCACTTACGATTTAGTTTAGACGAATCCTCTAAAAATATTGAAATTGCTCGCTCTGTATGAAAATAACACGAAACAGATTTTTTATAAGACTTGTATGTTTAAAGAGAACGTACAAATGGCTATTTTGTCAAAGTTGGGTACCTAGTACTAGTACGTCTTTATCTTATCGGAGCTAATCTCAAACGTCACTTGTAGTCCGATAAAGTAACGTGCTGTATGCAATACACTACACACGACTAAGCAATCAAAGTATATCAGTGCAGACAGATTCAGATACTTGGTTTCGGCCAGGCACCATAATCCATGATTGCCCAGCGGGTATCCAAACGTAGCTCCTGAACAAAATGTAGCATAATAATGTCCTTTCCCAAAGTCTAGTCTATCTCTATACCCATGAAAATCGGTTCAGTGGTTTAGGCGCAAGATAGACAGACAGAGTTACTTTTGCATTTAAAAACGCTATGCTATAGAGTACCTTAAGGAAGATCAACATTCATAAAATTACAATTGGATTTCACTAGATAAGTTCATCCACTAGATAAGTTTGCTTTGACAGGCACCGCAACAATTGGATCTTAGATTCTCTGAAGCCTTCCCTGTCCTTAGTTCAGAAGTACATGTATATTTTATTCAGAGAAGTGGGTGTACTTTTTGTGCTTGTGTAATTAATACGAGTAGTAAACAAAGCGTAATAATATTTCCTTAAATTATCTGCGAAGCATTGATCATAATGGAATTTATAGAATAAGTATTACTTTACAGTTTATAACAACGAAATCCTCGCATTAAATATCTATTACAAACAGGAAAATTACAATTTTATACCTACATTGTTTATGGGACAAACTGAACTAAAATGTTTATTATAATACGTCAATCGAAAAACATTGATAGTGTCGCACTACCATACATAAATAAATTTCTTCCTCATGATTCTTATGACACGTAAATGCAGATACAAACCTATAATAAAATAAAGCAACAAATTGTACTAGGTATTCCCAATCGTACGTAATCGTATCATTACCACTATTCCCAATACAATAATTTTAAATATCACATCGATTTCATGCATTTAGGCATGCATTTGCATGTAGTATATCAGTATATTTATAACATTATTATATATAATATGGATATTTATTTATATTTATTTCTACATTAATATTTGTAATGAGCATAATATTATAATACAGTTTTGATTTTTCCACTTGTTTATTACAACAAGTGGGAATATTAGATTGTTGTCCAAGGGCAGAACGGCACCTTTTTCGATACATGAGAGCGCTAATAGTTCGAGTGCATTGAAAGGCCTTACTCCGATGTAAAAACTCTGCTTTTCATTACTAACTAGAAGAATCGCCTCCTATTTTAAAAAGCAGGTTAAAAAGAAGTTTGAATGATATCGGGAAGGGAAACGTTATAATTACTTATTAGATAATAATATAGCATAATAAGTTTAAATAAATTAAAAATCCATCTGTAGTGGCGATACTAGGCAAACACATAGTCTCACTGCTGAGCCTCCCCCAAAGTCCTTTAACCGAATTTATCCTTTGTCGAGGCTCATCATCCTTTGTGACGAGATCGTCCCGCGAACGTTTCCTAGACCGACCCGTACTAATAGCACCTAAAATGTACACTAACGCCATACATCGCCTGATTTGTAGTACTATTTAGGACGCCATCTACCGGCATGATTGCTTTTGAGCATAAGACAACCACGACAGAGTAGCAGGCGGGGCCGGGCAGAACCGCATGGTTAAATCGAGCTTCAAATGAAAGTTAATAGATGGCGGCTTTATCGTTTAACTGATATACTAACCTTTGCAATGTCATCGAAGTTTGCAACAAAATATTTCAGCTGCGTGAATGGTGAGGCAAATTATAAGCACACTACGTACACGTACACTAGACACAATAACTAGGCGCCATCTGTGATTTCAATACGTAAATAGATGCCGGTTTACAGAATAACACATAATAAATAATAGAATAACCAGGCACCTTATATGGTTATGATTACAATACCTAATTAGTCAGTGAAGTTATAGGTTAATAGATAGGATTGTAGTAGATTCATATTAAGCTCTCTTTTGTTGTCAAAAGGAGATGAACAATAACGGCAGAAGTCGTTAGTTTAACTGCCTACTGCAGAGTGTAGTGAGGTTGCATATTACTATAAAAAGTACCTATAGTTAAACATCTTTTTGATATTTTGTACAATATCTTTAGATGTATGAATATTTCCATAGGAATTAAAATCTTAAACCGTTTCACGTGCTTTATGCCATTAGGACAAGTTGCATGTCGAGTTCTAGAGTAATTAGTTGATCGAAAACGTCACTTTAGTAACAAACGCAGACTTATGATTGTATACAATCAGTTTTAATTCAAAACACTTAGTCAAGAACACCGACATTTTTACATATTCTTTTATAGGAAAAAAAAGGCTCATTAATTGAAAAAATACTAGAAGATGCAGGGTCAGTTAAAAAATCTGTAAGTGTAAGTATTTCTATAAGTATTTCCACATAGAAACTTGGTAAATTAAAGACATATCGACTTTTTATTAGGTCTTCTATGGCCTGGACGTAAAATTAGACAGGATTGTGATGATCGCTCTTTACTTTGCTCACGGTTTTCAAGCAGCAAAAAGTGCGTTTTCAAGTTTTGATAGTCCTTACCTTGATTTCACCTTGTCCCTCGGCACAGCACGCTTGTAGATCCTTCAGTAGTAGCTGGTATTTCGTAATTCTTTGCACTGGCTTTATAAGATACGCAGCAAGTGGATGTTCCAACTTCTTTTTTCTTTGCACTCTGTTGATAGAGAAGATTATATTTTTAAACTAGAATTCAGCCAGATGGTCAGCTTGTTAATAGATGATCACATAAAAAGTTTTTCACAATTACCTTCCAAAAACAGACATCGTGACTTTACAGTTTTATGAAATTTTAGATTATCTACCTATAATATTATAAAACTGAAGGATAGATAGCGTGAGCGAAATACATTTAAGTTTCTTCTAGTTGAAATGATTTACTCTTTTAACAAGACAGGATAATACCAAAGTTTATTTATGAATTTCTAAAGTATATTAAGATTTGTGGTTATGATTAGGTAAGCAGAAGATATTAACCTCTCGAAGTAGTCACCAGCGTTTTGCACAACAGCAGCGTTGCTGTCCGGCTTGTTCCGGCAGTAAGCGACGTACATGTCGAACTCGCGCGCCCACGTCACGAAGCAATGGCCGACGTCCTCGGGCATTGTCTCGTACTTGTCTAACTCTCGGAGGAACACGCGCTCGTGGAAGCGATGGATCTCCTCCACGTTGCCGAATATTATGTCCTCCTGTGAACGTTTACACTTATACTGCATGTCACTAATAGTCAGTTTGATTAACCTATCTATTTAAGGTTTTGCTTACTGTAGGTAGACTCACATTAGACCCATACAAAGTTTTCCTTACTGTAGGTAGATATTCAACATTAGATCTAGATCCATACAAAAAATGAAAAATGTCTACCGACAGTTAGCAAAAATCAAGCTAAATAGGTTATTGAGATCCGGTGTAAAGGTACTATTCTAACTTTGTTTATACCCCCCTGTCGCTCGCTTACTTGACATGTCCATTGTCCATTTAACATTAATTGGTGATTATTGTGGACACACAGTAATAATACTATACAAATTGTTGTCTCTTTTTATTAAGTTGAGAGTGATAAGAATAACAATAGCAGCCTTGCTTAATTGTCGGGTAGTTACAATTGTGCATCTTCCAGATTGGCCCACTGCAGCAGATTTAAAAACCTGGAAGGAAGGGACTGAGGCCTTTGCCCTGTGGGACAATATGGGCTAAAAATAAATAAATATTGGTGTTATGACAGTATGTACCTTGCCGAGCAGCGCGGCAGGCACCGCGGCGGGGTCTGTTCGCATCTCTCTCAGGTAGCAAGTGATGCAGGTCTCCAGATCCTTCACGTACGCGCGCTCCGTTTGCAGCAGCTCCGCCATTATGAACCTGGGGAGGAAGATGACGTAAACATCATTTACAAGTTAATAAAAAATGACAACATAAAAATGTCACAACGATGCACATGTTGCGATCTGCAAACGGTGCTCAGGGTGGCAGAGGTCATCCATAGTCCGATTTCACCCACTGCTGGGAATAGCTTATGCCATTCGCCACGATCCTGCGCCTATCTGATTCATTGTTTGCCCGGGACTTATTGATGTCGTCTGCCCATGTTGCAGGCGGACGACCAACACTTTTAAACATATTGTCTCACCCACCATTCCTTTTTTCTTTACTCTACCTGTCATCATCTCGCCACTCCATGTGTCCCGCTCAGATCTTTTTGAGTTCCAAAATCCGATTATCAACAACTTGGCCTGGCTTCATTTATAAAGGTAAAGTAGATAGAGTAAGGTATAATGTAGGATAATTATTTATGACTTACTCTTTCCTGCGCGCGGAGCGTCGCTTATCGTCGTGCGGCGCGACGGCTGGCGGCGGCGGCTCGGCGCGGTCGTCGGCCGCCGACGAGGCGAGCGACCCAGCCACGCCCGAGTCACTCTCCGCTTCACTCTCCCCACCCTCCCCGCCTTCCATGGACCCACTGAACTCGGCATATCTGAACAAACAACACACTTTACTAAAGAAAATTATTATTATTATTATTACGAGCAAGTAGCGTCCCACTGCAGGGCAAAGGCCTCCTTTCCTTCGTTCCACTATTGAGAGCTAGTGTGGTCCAATGTGGGCAGAATAAGTAGAGTTCATCTCTCCACCGCGAAAAAAATAAAAAATACAACTAAAGAAGAGAATGAAAGAAAAAACATTTCGGTTTGTTTGTTCGGACGGAGTTTTTGGGCCGCCGAAAGGCCTAAAAATTTTTTATTTCGGTGGAACCTCAATGATAAACTTCGACCCGACACGCTAGGTGATTCTATTGTCTGTTCTAACGCGACTTCCAATACAGGAAAGGAATCAAAGCAAGAACACTATATCACACTTCATATGGCCACTGGATGGAACTACCATGTTTACCAGTGTTTATTCATATTTACTAGTTTTAAATGGCAGCTGAACATGATGGCAACTCATTCTCGTATATACCGTTCACATGTAATAATGTAATTGTCAATCACGAAGCCTGAAAGTACAACGGGTCTTTTATAAAAAAGTATCCCAAGGTCTACAAAGCTATGCTTTATTTCTGTACGTGCTAATTAAATGCGTCAATATTAATTCAGATAATAGTGCAGATATTAGATGTTGCATTGTTGTTTCATCCGTTTTTTTAAATTCCTAGCATGAACGAAATCAATGCAACACTAATTTTAGATTCCGCAACTGGAATTGAAATTACATTTGGGTCAGCAAGCATGACAAATTATTCGATACCAGTACACTAAGGTAGTTCGTTTCACGGCAGTAGGTTTTAGCGGGGATTTTGGCCGCGTAAAGTGTAGTACCTTCGGACAAGGATGACCGGGCTTTGTTCGGTTTTCATTACTAGAAAGCATGGATAAAAAGATATTTTCTTAAAATTTATCCTAGCTAGATCGATCTCCCCCGAAACCTGCATCCTAATTTCATAAATAGGAGGCCTTACCGAGATTCGGAACAGTTCGTTGTATTCGTTCGTTCGTTCTTATGAGTAATGCTCGATTTCTGTAGCCAACGTACGGATATCCGTAGGTCCATCACCATAGCAACTTAGTTTTTACAACATAAAATGTATGAAACTTTTGAGATAACAACGTTGCTATGACGAACGTCTTACGGCCATCCGTAAGTTGGTTATAGGAACCGGGGGTAAGTGGGCAACTCCGGTGACGGAGTTTCTAGGCCGCCTCATGGCTATGTATTAGATAGATGTAGTGTTGTTTACCTCGCATCAACAGCAGCGACCCACTCCTTGATCTGCACAGCGTGCGGATGTCCCTTCTCGACGAGTCCATCAGCGAGCTGCGCCAACAATCGCACTCGTTCCCTGGACTCTCGCGCCACGCCCGCCGCGGCCGCCGCCGCCGCCGCGCCGCATCGCTCCTGCGTCTCGCGGATCCATTCCACGGCGGCGCGCGCCGACCGCTCGAACAGAGCGAACTGCTGGCACTGCTCCAGACGCTTCTTGCGGACCGTCCAGTGCTCCAGTACCTGTAATTGGGTTTCTTTCACTGTGCCGTACGATTGTGAACATTCAGGTTTGTATCGAAATGGAATTATGTAAGTGGGTGAAAAAACGCGCCTTTTCTGCAGTGCCTAAGCAAAGTAAAGTTGCTTTAGTTACAATTTTAAAGCATAATTTTATGAATTAAAAAAAATTTAAACGAGATTTTTCTTTCGTAATTAATTTTAGGCTTTCATAATTTAATTCGCAGGCGGTACTGCAAGGTCATACAAACTGTAACCAATTAAAACCTAACAAATTCACCGGTAACAATCCTGTGGAGAACTTATTTTTATTTTTGTTCGAGACAATCCATTCGTTATGATCGTCTTGTTACAAACACGTTCAGAATAAGCCCGATTTATTAGGGCACCCGTAAACAAAATAAACTATCACTCCGATTATCCGAAACACAATGTAAATATTGTTTATGAATAAATAAATATCAAAATATCAAATAGATTTTCACGAAACGTTGCAAAAACAATTTAGTTTTTTTTTAAAGTGAGTACGTGTATGTCTATTTACCGGTTGCACTAACACCGCAAACAGGCCCTTGAGCATGGTCGCACCGAGCGTGATGGAGTGCCAGAGCCATGGCAGGCGTCATGCCGACCCTGCAGATATGATCGCCGCCATTGTGCACTACGCTAGCACTGACACTGACACTGGCTCTGGCAATGAACACAGCCGCCTATTACCTCCCATCGCGATGCTCCACGTTCCTAGGTGCTACTCCGACTCATATAATTGGCACGCACTGTTTGCACGATTGCATCATACTACGCCGCAAATATTTATTGTTTCATAACGGCACAATGAAAACGACAATAAAGAAAATTCGATAGCATCTTCATTCAGTGTCATTTCAGTACATCCTGCGAAAACAATTAATTGTTTTTGTTTCTGATTAACTGGATAATGAGTGTGGTGCTAAATTTAGCTCTATTATACTTTGTGTACATAATTGGTTAAGGTTTGTTACTATTCACAAGAATTTTATGAAAATATAAGTGTATCTGCATACTTTTCATACAGTTATATTTGTTTTATTTATGCATCTTTCTTTTAATGGTCTTCTCTCAAATCAAAAACACAGCAAAGCATGACATAAACAATTATGTTATTATGGTCTGACGATTAAATAGTAGCTGTATAAACAGACGTAAATAGCAGTATTTACGTCTTCATGTTTTTTAACACATTCAGTGATATACACGTACTCACATTAACCAAACCCAATAGCTGACCCTAGTTTTAAACAGGACCACTAAATATAACTTACTTACCCATGTAATTTTTTAATGATAAGTTTAGTGTAGTGTAAACCTATCTCCGTTTTTATTTAAAACAAAGTACCACTAAACTAGCTAAAGACGTTACCATCCTTCAACGATCGAAATGAAACGGCGAAAAGTTTTGGCGACATCATAATAACCATTACTAGCTGCGCCCCGCGGTTTCACCCGCGTAAGTCCCGTTCCCGCGGGAACATCGGGATAAAAAGTAGCCTATGTGTTAATCCAGGGAATCACCTATCTATATACCAAATTTCAACCAAATCGGTCCAGCCGTTTTTGCGTGAAAGAATAACAAACATACATACTTCTCACTAACTTTCACATTTATAATATTAGTAGGATAGTTACCTTATTCTCCTGAGCGAGTAGAGTGTCTAGGATCGCCCTGGTCTGCTCATGATGCGCCTTGCTAGCGGCGGCAGTCTGCCCGTGCACCTGCGCCGATCGCGCCGCGTACTTCAGGAATGTCTCAGCGGTACGACGGGCTAATGTACACGCTTTTAGGAAAGCCTCCTTTTGCTCGCCATGCTTGACTATAAGTGCTGCCACCTGCAAGGAAATTTATTGTTAGTATCACACGTTATTCTAACACGCATGATACCTAAATTACCTAACTAGCCTAACTCAAAATAATAAGGATATACTTCATAGCCAACTGAAGTCAATACTGTAGCCAATATTGCAACTGGGAATTTCTCAGTTTCATCATTAGTTTATCTCCATAGCATCTTTGTTTATACAAAAATTATATGGAATCATTTTTGGCAGATAACGATGTCACTGTAAAGCGTCACAATGACGAGAGATCTACTTCCTTCACATTAACCCAACACAAGATGTAGTACTTGATCTAATAAGTTTAGATATAGACACGATCACCAATTGGGTGACCATAAGGCTAAAAACCTTGTTTAAATTATGTCCAAGATGAACAATCCTTAATGCACATTCAATGTTCTATCTGTTCACTTTCTAGGCAGTAATCGCCTTGAGCATAACGGGTCGCATCGCAACGCGCTGATATCATCATCATCCACAGCCCATAGGTACCGACAGCTGAGTGTAGGCCTCCCTTCGTAAACGCCACATTATGGGTCGACGATATTGCCAAAGTCATGGGCCGGCAGTGGATCAGGCAAGCGCAGGACCGTGAGAAATGGCAGAATGAAAGGGAGGCCTATTCCCAGCAGTGGGAGAGATCGGGCTGCGGATGATGATGATGATGAAGCACTTAGCTACTAAGCCTGTGTCAACCAGCTATACACAGTAAATATAGAGCATGTGACTGACCTGCGCCGCCTTGTCGACCGCGCTGAGCTGCGCGAGCTCGTCCCCGGGCGCGGCGGAGGATCCACACCAGTCCTCATCGCGTCGATACTCGCGCTCCAAGCTGTCCAGCACCGAGCAAACCTGCTCAGCCGTCTTGTAGAAATTCAGAGACGCTGTCACCAGCTTGTGACGCTCTTCCGCGCATGTTACCAGCCTCTGCCATCGTTCGGTTACTTCTTCGGATATTTCTCTGAAATATTATTGAATTGATAAATGGATGGAATAATTAATAAAAAAAAGAGCCTCTAACCTTTGCTTCGCAGTGGAATACAATAGAAACGACTATAATAACTGCTTAGGGGATTAGATGATTATGTGTAGAATGTCCAAGGATATTTATTTATTCAAATGATACAAGCATTGTACTTGCTACATGCACCCGCAGAGGTGGTAAGAAAGTAACAATACCAGTATTAGTAACAGTACAATACCTGATAGTGTGAGGATCGTAGTGGTTGGCTGCTCGCAGCGCATCAGCCCTGTACTTGACTTGCACAGCGCTGGCGTGCGTCTTCTCCACGGCCACCTGGAACTGGTCGTGCTCTCGCTTCAGCTGCTCGGCCTCGCTGAGCGTGCCGGGAATAGAGAAGGAGGCAGCCAGCATCGCCTCGCCGTTGCGGATCCAACTCACAACCTGCGCTGCGTCCTTTTGGAATTGACCTAAAACGAAAGCAAATTTATTAAAAAACAAATAAATATGATCACGGCTGTATGTCCGCGGTAGACATTGCTCTCATATTTTATGTAATTTTGACATCCATGTGTGTTAAAAAATGTATTTGGATGGATCTAAGGGGATAATCAGAGGTATGTCCAAATTTATATTTGGCACATGCCCACAATTTGCAAAAGTTAACTTGCTATAAGTGAGATCTGATGATTAAATTATCATTATATCTTTCTTTCCTCTTCTTTCTCTTTCTTCTTTGTGTAATGTCCAAGGATATTTATCTTACCGAGCTGAACGCACTGCTCGAAGCGAGCTCGCCTCTCCTCAGCCAGCTCTTCAAGATCAAGCTGTCTGTCGTGCAAGAACTCCAGCAGTAGTTGCACCCTTCCCTGCGCGTCGAGCGGAGTCGCCTCGGGCTCGGAGCCGCTCGAAGCCATCACATCGGACGCCTCGGCGATCGCCGCCGCCAACTCCTGCCCTTGTTGCACAACCTGGACAACATACTTCATTACAGCATATTGTTTCATTTTGATCGAAGTAAAAAGGATGTTATCAATTTCAGTGCTGTCAAATTCGTTTGGTTTTCGTTATTTCCAAGTTTATTTGCGACATTTGAAGTGATAATTATGATTTCATTTCGATTTCAAGTAGGCCGAAACCGATTTCTACTTATTACCTGGCTGTGATCCTATTGGACTAAATTGTAGTTACTTAAATGTGAAATGTTTTATATTGAAAGATGAACCAGCAACTTGTTTAAAATTAAAAAAATAATTCTAACACTCTATTTAGTGTTAGAAGAAATTTGTAAATCAGCCCTCTACTGACGAAATAATCGGCGAACATGTCTAAAAAAATAAATGCAGTGCAACATAGAACTTCCTCCTTTTTTAATGTCTGTTACAAAGGTCATTTAACCCTTATTCCCTTCAACCACAATGAAATTCTTAAATAAAATACAGTTCATTATACTCGTAGAGAGCCGCGGGACTAAACCATTGTATTGTTAACGATCGCGTAATTACTTTAGGCTCTGTGTCCAAAATGTCAGCATGGTTTTTGTAATTGTTTGAGTTGCTGTTGTTCATTCTTATTTTATTTCGATAGTAGTAGTCAAACACGCTTCTTATAACTATCATTACAAAACATGTAAGATATATTAATTACCTGGTATTTAGCATATAAGTAAAGATGTAGTCACCTAGTACGTAGCATGTTAGTAAATAAGTAGTCACCTAGTACGTAGCATGTTAGTAAATAATAAGTCACCTTGTAGGTAGCATGTCAGTAAAGAATTGGTACCTAGCACGTAGCATGTTAGTAATGAATTAGGAACATGGTAGGTAGCATGTTAGTAAAGAGATAACCACCTGGTAGGTAGCATGTTGCATGCGAGCTACGCTCTCTGTGTGCGCGGCGAGGGCTTGCTCCGCCTGCTGAGGGTCCCGCGGCGGCTCTGTGCGCTGCAGCTCGTCGCCCCACAGCTCCAGCCGAGATGACACCTACAATAAACGCTATTATTACTAGCAGCACGTCCCGGCTTTGCACGGGTGTACTAATGAAACTACCGGGATGAAATATAACTAAAACGACAATCCATTCTTCTCTCGTCGGTGAAAGAAGTTTTGAAATCGGCTGAGCAGTTTCGGAGATTACCTCCGTCAAACAAACAATCCAACTTTACCTCTTTATAATATTAGTTTAGACATAGACTAACAGTTTAGACGTCACTGGATTTGGCTAAAAACGACGATTACACTGTCAAATATGACTGTTTACTGTTAAATCTGACAGGCTTTTCCTAGGCGTGTCCCACGCCGTGATGTGAGTTTTAGGTGTAAAGACAATGTTAGTGTAGTGCGCTGTGGTAGCCATGCATGTGTAAACTGCCGCTTTTCTTTGGAGACTAACCACATACTCCTGCCTGGTACATCCACGACCACGGTTGTTGCAACTCAGCCGAAACATCAGTATATTACAATGATGACATTAATTACTCGAGTATGTTAGTGATCCATAACAGTAATGAAACTGATAATTCACGCAGAAAGTAGCAGTCGGTTCGGCGACCTTGGTAATGCGGATTTCCTAGCTTCGGATTTCACAATAGCATAATGAATTATATGATAATGAACTGTAGTAATAGTACTGCCGTTTACCCAAAGAGTTCCGGTAGTCGGACAAATAGGACTATACTAGTAGTAGAATAATTCATTTATGAGAGAACTATTCAATATGAAAATCAGGCATTCGATTGTACGGTAGCCTTTGAAGCGTGATGTGCAATGAATCGTAGTCTTTTATTGGATTGTTGCCAGCGAAAGAACAGCGTACAAAGTTAGAAATAAAGTTGTTATCGATTTGTTTTAAGTGCAACCGGTAAGTTTTTCAGTTTATTTTATTCCAATATGCAAAGCTTCATCTCAATTATATGCATTATGAAAAACAACACGAAGACGAATTCCTATTAAATGATTTAAAAAGTGTATTGCGATGTAAGTAATCTAGGAACTTTACTACCTAGGTACATAATTTTTCGATGTCAACGGAAGCCTGCACATCCTGAGACAGACAGTTAAAACTGAAGGTGCTAACACAACGTCCAACAATCAACACTACACCTTGAAATGTGAATTATCTATAAATTTTTTACTACTAATTAACTGGGTCGGTTTCCTCGTAATTTAACAGTGTACCGCATTCTATTCCAGGCTTATGCCACTTACAAGATCTCAGTTTAAGACTGTGCACTTACTTCAAGAGCGTCTCTCTCGAAGTGCCTGAGCTGCAGCGTCAGCTCGAGCTTACGCTCGCGATCTGACCACAGCTCCTCGAGCGCGCCGCGGGTACCTCGCAGTCGCTCTAAAGTCGTCTCCACGGCCGCCGTGCTCGCCGCATCTGAGTCGCCGGAAGATCTGCAAAAAAACATTAAATCTTAACTTCATGATGAAGACGTGAAGGGCAAGTTCCCTTGTGCTACAACGCAAAACAGACACTTTTGCTTCTGATAAATATAATTTAATAATAAGTTATATATAAATAGTTCTTAGATTCTGGTTCCATTTTGTATGTTTTTTTTTGTTAGAGGAGCAGATGAACGTTTTTCATAACGTTCGTCAATATCACAACATAAATAGAAAATCTTTAAATTGAATGACCAAATAAATAAAACTCTACGTAGGGTAAAGTGTGCTAGCAAGGTGTCCTAAGTATGTACATACTACTAAAAGTATAAAAATAAGTCAGGTTAGAAAAGTCTGCCTATTCGCTAAGAAGATAATGAGAAAAATGAAAATGAGACAGCCGACCCTCAGACAAATATAATGTCAGTCGTAGAAATACGTACCTCCATCGTAAACACTGCACCGGAGACTTATGTCTGTGAGAACGTCGATGATATTTGAGCATTTTTCACCAAAATGCTCATTTCACCGCGTATCGGAAGCAGTAACAGTCAACGCTTCGGTAATCGTTTTTCAAATTAGTGCTGTCACTGCGAATACTAAGCAGGAGCACCGGACAGTTAAACGACGAGCACGTAACAAGGTTAGGGAATTATTTAATAAATGTAATTAAAAGCCTACGGTAGTTTTTAATGATCTTCATAAATCATGGCACTTGTTAAACAACAGTAGTGTTTGCCAACTAAACCAGAGGAAACCGATTGGTTATGCGATAAAATTAAATAAGTATGATCATGGTTGTAAAAACTATTTTTTTATTTTGAAACTTATTTTATCAGAATAGTTATCTTTTACAGTTTCATATTTTGAAATAGTTACCACACTAACTCAAATTGGTAATCATTTGGAAGTGTTAAATGTTAAGTATGGAAATAATTGTGAATGTGCCAATCTATTTGTGTTTTGTCGGTGCATTTTGCAAGGTTCTTGGTTCACTTACATCCCGTCATTGTCAACGCCGCCCTTAACAAGTAGGTTGCAAGTTAATTGTGGATTGGTTAATAGCAAGGTTACGTGATGGCTTTATCACTTTATTAACAGCACGTCCCGGCTTTGCACGCATGTACTATTGAAACTATCGGGATACTATAGCCTATAACATCCATTCTACTCATCGGTGAAAGAATTTTTGAAACGGCTGAGTAGTTTCGGAGATTACCTCCGTTGAACGAACAAACAAACAAACAAACCAACATTACCTCTTTATAATTTTAGTATACATAGATGAATAGTATAGATTGGGTTCCGTAGTCAAAAAATAACCCTTATAGTTTCGCCATGTCTTTCCGTTTGTCTATCTATGGTTTTGCTCAGTTTTTAGGGTTCCGAAGTATTGATAAAAGAAAACTAATATTTTGGCAGGTAGATCTATAATTGTTTACACCGTGGTAAATTGTTTAATGCCTCACCTACTCTTACAGCAGGGGTGATTTATCCTTGGGAAATGGATGACGTGATGTGGTATTAGATGATGCTTCGTAAAAGGTCTAAGGTATTTACATTTACTTACTAAAAGGAAAAGTCGTATTAAATATTATTGTAAAAAACATCAAAAACATCATTTATTCTATACACGTCAATCCCTTTGCATGTTGAACGACTACGGAACCTTACATTAAGCGTGGATCGACACACAATAGCCGGTTTTATTAATTTAAGGATTAACGAGGCCATAGCATGCTTCAAGAAAGCGTAGCTTCGTTATCAAGCCTATAAATAACGACTATTGTGTCTAGCAATGATAATACTACTTTTTTTGTTACTAGTATTGTTCAAACGTGTAGTTCTCCACATTATAAGACTTTTTACGGCTGTTTAAGCCCTTCTTTTTTATGATCCAATGTTTATGTTACCAAGGAAATACAAATTGAAACATACTCAGTTATTGCTTTATGCATAATATTACTATAAATTTAGTTATGCGATGCGTTACCAATTAAGACTTTTGAATTGAATTTTCTGGCGTTTAATAGTGTATTGTTAGACTCCAGTCGGTCAAGAACCTTTTCGTTCGTGAGTGAATCTTATAAAAGGACACATTAACATATAACAAGGGAGGTTTTGAAGACTTCGAGACAAAATCGGGTAATATTTTTTAAAGAGCGGACACAGCTGCTCTATGGAGAGTATACTCTCCATCAACTGACATAACGATACAAGATACAAGCCAAGCGGCGACCTCTGCGATCACTGGGCACGATAACGCTACCCGCGCTCAAACGCGGGCAGCATGGCTAATTCGAAGAAAGTCCTAGTAGACAAGTCCTATGTTTTGCGGCGAAAATAGCCGATCGAGATATCAATACTGGAACAGATTTCGTATGTTATGTATAGTCGACAAAGAAATTGGTTTACCACTTTTGATGACATCTCCCAGTAACATAATTATTCGCTAAGGATTACTGAGTGACAGATTCTGATGCAAGTCAATCTGTCAAGCGAAAATAGCCCTTGATGTTTTGTACGTGCAAATGATATTCAGCCTTAGAGTGGTAAACCTATTTCTTTGTCGACTATACAAGAAAGGCCTTCATGCGGCCTCTAGCTCTCTCTAGCTATGCTTCTAGAGAGTTTATTTCCGGTAATTCCCGACAATTTTTTTATGTCTTTATGAAAATCGTCTAGAAAATAGTCGTAAACTCGAACCTCTTAACATTCCACAGGCATCTAAAATTTCTAACCAAATATCATAGTTACGGACGATGTCGTTCTTGTAGTTACTAAATTTGAAACACGAGATTTTATTAATTTCTTGTCTTTCGAAGTCTGAGCCCCTACTCTCGAAGTTGAAAACGATACATAGTGCCAATAATCGCAGTTCAGCTTATGTTGGTAACTGTTCCGAATTCAGTTTCCAACAACAACGTAAGCTGAAAGATTGTTGGCACCGGGCACGATGTATCGTTTTCCTGTTTTCTTAGTGGGGAGGTCTGGGGGGTTAAGACCGTGAGCGTTATCTAAAATCGTTTTTGGTGAATATTTTATTTATGAATTTAAGAAATTATGGACGTAAAATATAATTGTGTTAGTGACTATATTTCCACTAAGTCACGAAAAGACCCGAGAAATGAAGAACGCCGACCAAATCATAAGCAAGCGCACAAGTTTCTTGTAATTAGACGATACACCTCCTATTGTCGAGTTTCCAAACTCGTCGCATTAAAAAACTACAGGAGTCGAATGAATTAAAAGGAAATGTATTCTTCGGGCAGATTATCTTATTACATAATAGGGAAACATGTATCTTACAGCGATAAACGCTTGAGAAAGAAAACTAGAAAATAAGTGCGCTAATTTATGGAGTGATTAAACATCGATGGAGAGGAGATGCGAACATTCCAGTGCTAAGACCGTTGCCGGTGTCGCCGAAGCGAGGCGCATTCCTCACGCGTCCGCGCCCACTCGGAACAGAGAGATATCGTCAACATCTTTCAATATTACATATTCTACTAATGAACGCATTATCACGGATTAATCACCAACCAAAATTACTGTAAAATTGTATTCACTGTAAAGGTGAAAGTTTGTGTGTGTGTAAGTTTGTGGGAATGTTTGTTACCGCTTCACGTTCAAACCGCGCGCGCGCTGGATGGATTGGGGGTGGGCAAAGCTATTTTTTTTTAATTAATCTATATTGTCCCTGTATTTGAGAGAAGTGGAGGGAGAGAAGGGAGGCCTTTGCCCTGCAGTGGGACACAACAGGCTTTAAATAATAATAATAAATAATATATTGTCCCACTGCTGGGTAAAGGTCTCCGGAGGAGAAAGACTCCTTCCACATATCCCGCTCCATTCCTGTTTCCGGCCATGTGGAGTCGAAATCATCCGGGTCTGCCGCGTCGTCGTTGCCTGCTTGGCACCCAATGCGTGACGAGATTGGCCCAACGTCCTGGATGAATTCGAGTCACATGGCCTGCCTAATCCCGGCGAATGGGCAAAGCCATCAAATGAGGATAAAAAACCCTAACGTATCACACTATGACAGGATCTGGAGTCACAACAGATCCTGTCACGTTGGCATCGATTTATTTTGGGTAATTTAAACGACTACAGTCTGGGAATTTTCATTTCGTAACTGTAAATTCTCGCAGGCAACATATATTTAAACTAAATTATTATTTAGAACTCTAGTAGAATTTTAGTTAGAACATGTAACTTTCCATTTCCTTAACTACTCGCCTTAATGAGCCAGTAAGTTAATATCGTCAAGAGCGGAGCGTCTCCCCTGAAACTAGGTACTTAAGTAGATACTACACGCCAGACTACTCCGATAGTCAGTTCAGCTCTTAGAATACCTAACGAGAAAATTAAAAAATGTGAACCTAAGTGAACATTCATAGTTTAAACCATAGTATTAATTAATTTGAAAATAATTAAACTTTGGGAGTTTAATGAAGCCGTTGGATGTCTAAACTTGGAGTTCACTCGCCAGCAAGAAAATTGCCAACACATGTAGTGTGTACATTGTATATATTACACCTAATTGAAGTTTCAATTCGCAGTTGATAGAGTTTGCATCGTAAAATGCTAAAGGGCAGTAGCACTCGTCACTTTTCTAATGAAAAACAAAATCTTTACGTATAGTGGGGAATCGGCGGATGATAACTGTAAAATACTCATTATTCTCGTACTGAAACTAAAAATATGCACGCCCCTTGCCGGCAAGTAATGTGTTCACTGTTCAAGTTTATGAGCAAAGAACCAGTAAATACTCGTAAAAATGAATTGTGCTCGTGACGCTAACAGGACGAGATGGCAAGGGAGAGTCGACTATCAGACAATTAGACCTCAGTGGTGGTTTATGACCAGTTAAAAGGCATCCATCGACAGTCATTGGATGCACAGTTTTATAGTAGCAGTAAAGAGAAGTTAGATAGAAATAGCGGATACGTCTATCCTACTAATAGCACACTGTTTCTAACTTCGTTACTAAATGGTGTGAGGCAGACAAGCGCGGTTTTATCAATGCTACAAAAGAATAACGTGCAAATATTTCCGAAAAAATGTGGCTCAATCGGTACCTATATAATTTTGCCAATAAAGAGGAAGAATTTTATAGAAGTATGTTTATTTATACTGGGATGAATGCACTACGCACAGTTCAGCACTTACGAATGTAATGTTTTTCAAACAATTTATCGTTATGGAATGACATCGGCTACCATTGTCTTGCACGCAGTCTTTTTAATAAACACATTCTGCATCGCGTTCTTAATTTTTTTGCGTCAGCACTACTTCAAGGGCATCAGATAAAGATGTACGAAAATGGGTAGAGCCTGATTCAATTCTATACGGGTAACCATTATACGCTACAAGCCGAAAGTAGTAGGCAACTACTCCCAGAGATGAATTGATTAATTTGTAATCAGTGCTCGTCAGCTTATTAGATGTATGCACATACAACGACATCTTGTTCCAGTCTTTAACATAGGAATTGATTGGAGATATAAACTAGTATATAGCACGTCTCATTATGTGCATCAAGTTTAGCTTGAAAGTTTACTCTCATGTATGATCAGCTGTACCACAGATAAAATAATACTATGTACAGATGGTCCATCTAGAACATTAATTTCACTCATGTTTTTCTTCGGGCTATTTTTTTGTGTTTGATTTTGCGGTGGATCATCTCCGGTTATGGCAGTAAAAAGACATTTGAGACACATCATGATGGTATGTAGTTTTGTTTGTGGATGCGCTGTAAATGCACGACTACTTTCTACATGCGCCAGAGGTTGCGTGACTGGCGCCGACCGCTACCTGACAGCTTGGCTATAAACACACAACAACATACTTGGACGGACAAACCATGCGCGTGCGATTCAATAATCAATACGGAACAACATATAACTGCTAACTATTGATGATACACAGGGTGTCCCAACGCTATGCTATATATAAAAGAGAAGTAACTTGCTGGGCTATTTTGCTGAGAGGAAACATTATTTCAGGAAAATTTATTGTAGGAATCGAACTTACTAAATTTGAAACTCACATTCTTTTTCATATGGCAAAGAGTTGGGACATTCTGTATATATACTAGAAAACTTCTAATACAATCTACTTCTTAAGCAACAACCTAAGTAATCATTAAATATCTTGGTTAAGTATTAAGGATCAACAGCGGATGTTTAACCAGATTTCTAAGACATCCACAGATGCAATTTGCTATCAATTAAAGAGAACTCATGTGAAATATATTTTTTGCTATAAGTTTCGATTCATGTATTTACCTTACAATTACAATAGTAATAAGCTTTCTCTATACCCAAGAACGGGTAAGTACAATAATTACAACGAGACAATGGTTCCGCATTGAAATTGCAGTGTGAGCTTATTCTACTATTAAAGGTACACAATATGCATCATGGTATTATATTTATTCAAAACAAAACATTTTTCTGATTTTGAGGCTCGTATGAGCTAGCACAGGACCGTGAGAAGTGGCATTAAAATGCCTAGGCCTAAACCAAGATGTGGTCGAAGTCATGCTGAATGATGATAATGCAAGAACATTTTTCTCTATGTATCCACTGAACAAAGAGGAATAGGAACGCTTGTTAAAAAATATACGAATTCACGAACTTTTTCAACGCTGAATAAAAATTAAGAACCTGCGGATTTCAATACCTGTGATGTGAACCATCCACAATAAAATAACAAAACTCAACGACGACATGCTTTGTAAGCTCAAACTATAGTATGGAGGAACATTCAAATGTAATATTAAAATGCGCAAAGTTAAAGCTGGCGCGAGCAGAACCGACGGTGCAAGCACTTGAAACTGTTTCAATTGTTGCGTCTCGGCCGTACACTAAGGCACACATGCTACTAGTTTGCAGTTTCGAGGGCACATCAAATACGGAATTAGGTATTATATTACTATTATATTAGCAGCCCTCAATGTCAATATTTATTTATCTCTTTCCTGTGCAAGAATGGTCCAGTCGGCCCGGAATTTGGAGAATACGTCCATTTTATTTTTTATTTTATTTTATTTTATTGAAGAAACCAACAGCTACAAAAGTAAAACAGGTAAACTTAATTATAAGGTATGATAGATACAGCCAATAATAGGTTTCTCTTGATATTACACATAAGATAACAACTTAATCCTACAAAACTTTGTAATAAGTAACACTTATCTGTCCAAAACCTTTTCTTGTATTGTTACCTAATTGAGAATGTACTCGTATCTACACCCTAGAAGGGCTATGTATGATTGCGTGATATTTAATATAGGTGGGCTGATGAGCATAATAATTATGTGTAAATATATGGGTGTAGGTATGGTATGCTAGTGTGTGTATGTGTGTTGTGTGTATGTTTGAAGATGTATGAATACTATGAATAGTGCAAGTTGAGTATATTTGGTAAGTGTGTGTGTTTTTGAGTAGGTACATATATTATGTGTGCATAGTAATTGTTATGATGGTAAGTATGAAATTTATTAGTATTACCATAGATAGACAAAGTAGAATAGTTTTATTTTGTTAATAGTACTAAAAAATATAACCACAAGTTTGCTTACAAAACACACAGACGGCTTTTGATATAATAATGATCGACATTGTCGAATTGGTTCGATGCATCAATAAAAATGTCGTAAATAGTAGATAAGATGTCAAACACCCAACTACGTCAGGCAGGCCACATACGAGTATAAACTTGAATTGCACTCGGATCATCAGTTATAACAATGAATATAATTATACAATGAAAACTGGTGGATAATAAATGCTAAATAAATCAAATCGTGACAGCGAGCTTCAATTACAAATAAGCCAGAGCTTCAATGCATGGGTATTCAATTATTACGAATAAATATTGCCACAACTACGTACAAATACAGTTATTGCTTTTAGTTTGAATGGCAACATTTTTCTCATAATGAAATGAAAAACTTATGCTGAATACCCACAATATCTCAGGAGCATAACAATCGTGACTAACTTAGGGATCAGTGAGGACGATTGGGTTGAATATCGGTCGGTAGCGGGGGCGTGAGCGTGAGGTCGCGGCGTCCGCCTCCCCTCGACTTCTCCCGGGATCCTTACTCGACCGGCCGGAAGAACCGATTGCGAGACAATTTCAATCACTGAGACCATCAAGCGTTGTTACCCACTTCCCGACAATCTCTGTCATTGTTGATATCAGCCGAACCTTATTTTGACCAATAGCCATACAGGACCTACTCCATAATCAAGGTTTAGGGATCTGGAGGACATTTTTACCTATTCAAAGATACACAAATCATACAATTGCAAAGATAGTTCATTACCTTTAAGTTAACACGTTCATGCGCGATTATTGCTTGTAAAACTAGGCAAGGCATGTTCCGCTTTTTCACAAAACGATCAAAATTAAAAATCTCAGTGAAGGCACTACGACGTCGATAACATCTAAGATAGATATGCCTGTAAGCGACAGATTTAAGCGTTCAAACAATAAAAGAACGGAGATATTGGCTATCGGCTTTTATTTTTACAAGGGGATGCTATAGTAACAAGCGAGCGGTATTCTGCAGAGTTAATATTGACAAAGACCGGCCAGAAGGCGTAATAAAGGAACATTTCAGTCTTTGTGGACAGCATCGGCGCTTGCGAACAATGTTCAATACTTCGCCAGACTGGCTAGCAGATATTTCAAATAATTAAAGTACAATAAAGTAGATTCAAACCAATGGATTATGATTTATGCATAATTATACTAAGCATATCGGTGAAAATTCGATCTATTTCATATCAAATCAAAAGAACACGTCTTTCTTCGTTTAAAAGACGAAACGTTGAGGTTTCAAGGTTTATCGAAAACTCATAAGTATTTCAAAAGCTTAATAATTTACCAGGACTTTCCCTTGCTAATATTTTAATCAATTTATAGCTTAATTCACGTGGTCACACGGCAACGTGCCAAACGGGCTAAGTTAGGGGAGAAAGGATTGGCACAGGGCGTAACTATTAACATGCTAAGCATTATGGTAAATATGATGTAGGACCCGCCACAGCTTCGTTAGCTTTTGTTTACAGCGAGCTGTTTTAAATATTAAAACGCTAGACCATAGTACCTACATCAAAAGGTGACCTTTAATTTTGTACTTTGATGTAGATCTTTTTCATTCGTTCCCCTATCAGAGGGGGAGTTCGCGAATAATGGTCAGTTGGTTTAATAAAGCAAATAGGCAGTGCGTACCGATGAATGTACATGTGATGTAGACAGACTGCCTATTTGCTTTATGGGCTGGTATCATTTGAAAGCAAGCGTTGCTCCCTAATAAACTTATATTTAAAATGGTCCATGAATCAATCTTAGCAAGAATTGTTTAAAAAAACAAAATATATGTGCTAGGTGTAAACAATACGAGTACAACTACAACGATTGAAGCAGTGCATTCAGCGCATTATTCTATCAATAAATAGTTGGGTATCTGCAACAATGCTAAAACTAAAACTAAGGACGAGATCGATTTTATATCCTCCTTGCTAAAAATCCTAATCATTATACTAAAAAACAATTAAACACAATCATCTCTGCGCTAATATTCAAGTAATAAGCACCTGTAATGTACAAACAAAACCAAATGATTTATGTAGTAAAATCTATATCTATATAGTAACAATATATTTCTTTACATTACTTTACAAAAATAAACCATGCAGATACTTTAATATTGACAAATATTTGTAAGGAAATATTGAGTTGATTTTGTGCAACTTTATAAATCGCCGTAAAAACTTGTTACGTTTCGTCAAATAACGTTTATCGAAAATAAAATAATCTAGGAACTTAAAGAAACACTACGCAAACACATCCACTAAACATCACTTCTAATCAATACTGTGTGATTAATATATTCAGAAATATTTCATACGTATTCGAAATGTTCAATGTTTTGTGCGTAGATCGCGATCGGTGGAAACAACGAGCGTGCACGTCGTGCCGTGCGCTGTCCCGAGTCAGTACTGAATGCAACTGTACCTTTAACAAGACGGCGCCGTCCGTCCGTGTCGCGACTATCAATCACCAAAAGGAAAAACGCTAAGGAAACACGCAAAAAACGGAAACTGGAGAGAAATTTTCACAAGTTTCATATTTTATTAACTGACGACGAATTAACTAATCTATATCTATATATTATAAAGAGGTAAAATTTGTTTGTTTGTTTATTTGACGGAGGTAATCTCCAAAACTACTGGACCGATTTCAAAAATTCTTTCACGGGTGTGTAGAGTGGACTGTCCGGGAGGTTATGGTTGTATCCCGGTAGCTTCATTAGTACAGCCGTACGAAGCCGGGACGTGCTGCTAGTTATAAATAAACCGATCCTACGAATTAGAAACGTTGCGTGCGTTAATTAGTGTACCGTAATAACAAACGTTTAAATCAAACTTTGCGAAGAAAACTTAAATAACTTAGGTATGTATTTACTTAAATGATTAATAGCAAGCAAGGAGCCTGTCTCTAATTCTCCTTGTAGTACTAATGTATGCATATTGCGCTACTACGAGTATAATAAGAGTAGCTTAGAAATGTTGAGAGCCTAACGAGTGAGGCCTGAAGTTCTTTTGTGTTTGAACTTTGAATAGACCCTCGACTAAGTTGAAAAATAATGAACTTCAAGTACATAGGTACTTACTTAATTGAAATTTGAAGTTATTTTAAGTGTCACCATGCGATATTTAACTATTTAGAAGAAAAAAGATTAGTAGTTTGTGAAAAACCAGATCTCGCGTACACACATTAAATACTCGATAAAAAAATCTTAGGGTAGTATTCATTGAGATTTGACAATTTTATATAGGTTTTTTATAATTTGTTCTTTTCTTGTTACTCCTATGCAATGAAAATAGATAATAAGAGATTTAATTAAGTATACAATTATTGAAATGTACAAATAAAGCCATTTCATTTACGACACCGCGTTTAACACAATATAATGATAAATAGGTTTGATCCTAATTGAGGAATGTATTCATTCGGCTTGCATGGAGCGCAGCATTTTTCGTTTTACTAAGATAGTTTACCCGTTTTATAAGACATGTCGTTCGTTCATAGCCCTCAATAGGAACCTGGTGTTGCTTTTTCCTGTTACGGTAAGCAAGTTAGACAGGGCTGATTACCACGAAGCAATAACTCGCTATTCTTACTTTACTATAAATGGAGCATGCGTTCTTTTAGTGAGAACTACAAGCTTATTAATTACCTGTTCAAAAAATGTACACAAGAAAGTCCATCCAGACTTGGTAGTTTTATTTTGTATGTTTCTTAGTTATGAGTTATGAGTGCTAGGTTAGCATAGTAGAGTCACGTATAGTCGTCTCACAAAATAAGAGGCCGGATTTGACGTCTGTCATTATGAGGAAATTAGTGATGTAAACATATGATTTGGTACACGATGCTCACGATGAATTAGTACTCGATTGGTTTTGATTATGTGTGCAAAGTGCATTTGATTTAAGTTCTGATTGGAAAATGTAAGTACCTTAAACTGAATATTGTAGGTAATTTGTAATACTTGAATGGTACATTCACAAAAAAATCAATACAAGCGATGTTATTCTGATGATGAGCCAAAGTCTTCAGATGAGCTACCGTTGCCTGTATTATTAATTATTATTGACGAGTTTGATCGATATTCAAAACTTATCGGGTACAACACTATTATTAAAAAATAAAAGACTGAGAATGTAACTGTTTTAAAGACGCTTCGTGTTGAGAAGATGATTGCTCTGAGTTCGTGATAGTTAGAAATTGCATGTTTTATACTTTTGGCGCAAAAATAAAGTTACGTTCTAATGGTCCTTATCAAACGTCAAATCCGGCTTTTTATTTTGTGACGACTATACTATAATGAAGATATTAAAAAGACATCTCAGCAAACAGGTTATGAGTATGAGTGGTAGATTGTGTGAAAGAGAATAAGAGTAAGTTCGGAATTAACAAATGACTGAGAAAAACATTATGTGTCGAGCCCCACTATGCATGGAGTAAGATGATGTTTAAAAGTAAATAGTTTCTATAGCGTAGTGTCCATCAAGAGTCAGTAAACACTGTTTGTGTTGAGTTTTGTGTCAAAATAGTAGCGTGTAACCAGTCATTTTAATTATTATAAATAAGTATTCAAATTTCACACGAATAATAAAATTATGCAATTTGCATTAAAGCAATCAATTGGCAATAGCATTCCAAATTCTTCATCTAATCAAACATTTCACACAGTTACGGTGGTTATTGCGTCAATATCTCACGTTAATTCTTTAATGCAGAAACAGCCATGTGTATGTAAGACTGCAATTTTGTATTGCAAACTGGCTTTAACGATCGAAATGGCAAGTTTTTCACGCGTTGAGTAAGATCCTACGCGCGCGTCGGAAATCGCCGAGTTCTCTGACCTTTTACGGGGTATCTCGGTATTTATAGACCCTAAAGGATACGAGGTACTAACTATCTGCATTTTTCAAATGATTGGTCAATAATAAAGATTTTTATTCTCTAATAATTAAATAAATTTATCTCACTAGTAATACAACAGCAACACAGTCAACTAAGAACCAAGAAAGCTTGTAAATTGATAGATCATTTAACTATTTCACTTTCAAATAATATAATAATAATATCATTTAACTACACACTACACTACATAGGTTTCTAATGTTGTCATGTCATGTCACCTTAGAATTCAATTATGATGTGATAGGTTAGTTAACGCGTGAGATAAGCCTGGATCCAACCAGATTATCAGCCAATTAAGTTCCTGCCAATATCCGGTTTATACCACAACAATAAACAAAAGGCTATATTACATACATACATACATATTGTTTGTTTGTTTTGGAAAGTAGGCATTGTAATGTACCTAAACCACGAATTAAATAACCAATAATTAAATAGCTTTCTGAGGTAAAGTAAACTTGTTCAATTCAAAACTTTGCATTGCCGTGACTGAACTTCATAAATTTAATAATTATATCAATCACACATCAATGCATGCATAGAACTCAGGCCTTTACTTCTAACCAAGATGAAGGTAAACAGCGTGAATATATCCTGAGACATTGTTTTGATACAGTAGCCTTGGCGAGCATCTAAATCGTAGCTTAACGCGTTCAGTGCCGACGATACGATGCCACAAGTCAGACAGAAACATATAGCAGTATACTTTTAACCTTATTTTTGGTCGGGAGTCAAATATTTCAAATTAAAGGAAAGTTATTATAAATGTAACATTATTGTGTTCATATTATGACCAAAAGTGCACGCAGACTTCATCCTTTATAAAATACTAGTAGCACGTCCCGGCTTCGCACGGGTGTACTAATGGAACTACCGGGATAAAATATAGCCTATAACCTCCCGGACAGTCCATTCTACACACCCGTGAAAGAATTTTTGAAATCGGTCCAGTAGTTTCGGAGATTACCTCCGTCAAACAAACAAACAAACAAATTTTACCTCTTTATAATATTATATATAAGTGTAGATTAAGTGTAGATGTAAATAGTGTAGATAGTGTAGATGTAAAAGAGAAACGGCTGACTGATTCACTGTAAGCTATGACGAACAACACAGCCCAATTCCAGTTCGATATCATACTGAGAGAACCGCAATTTTCTGAGACGTTGAAAACAATAACACGACGAAATAATAACGGGATACAAACTGGAATAATTATAATGATGTACTCATAAGTATTTTATTGTGGTTTCTAGTCTTTACTTTAACGTTTAATAGTTTTTATATAAACTGCAATGAAGTAGGACTTCTTTGTAAAGTACAACTAAAGTTCCGAAACCCAGAGAAGAGCATATTATCCATGCAGTTACCACTAAAACGGAAATCGAAATTACAAAAAACATACATTTCTGTTTATAACTCCGAAGATCCTCGACATTTTTATATGGGATCTTCATTATCTGGATTCTAGAAATCGCTTTTTCAAAACACAATCATTAAAATCGGTTTATAAACAACGAAGTTATATTATCCGCGAACATAAAAAAAATATACGGTAGAATTGAGTAACTCCTCTTTTTGAAGTCTTAAACAGAATAAAAACAATATGTAATGGGGCACCCGTGCAACAACCGTTCATTGTTGCCGTTTTATGCTTGATTTAATATAATATACAGCACTTAGTGTTGTATAGAATAGTACGGAACAGTTCGTGGGTGAGTCCGACTCGCATTTTTCAGATTTTTTGAGATAGATATCGTAACGTAAGTGCCGGGACTGGGTTGTTTTCTATGAGTAGTGACCCGCCTCTTTTGTATGAGCTGATGAACAATTAGACTATTCACATTATCATATACATCACACTTGCTTGTAAGATGGACGTCAAATCAGAAGGCCGATGAGAGCTGCGTTAAAAGATGGTCCGAGTTAATTACCGGTCTATCATAGAGTTATACTTAAGTAGAGGTACCGTCAATACAATACTCTATTCGTATTTTAGTATGTTATGATATAATTCGCCCGGCCATGTCATACTTTCACTGTCTTTCGTAATTTGAATATTTAATTACTATTTTAAAAAAGCGCAACCAATAAGATTGTATTTCTGTCATAAGCAAAAATTACGCTGAGAGGAAAGGTTTACTATAATGTATTGTAGTGAGAAAATAAAACGATGCGACAGAGTTCTACGAGAAAAGCGGCATGGGCACAAAACAAAGAGGGTGTCATTGAGTGAAGGCGCGATGATTGCACCCTCTCCACCGCTGTGTCTCTGGCGCATAGCAGCGAGTGTCACGTCGCGTGTTGCTCCGATTGTTTTCACTGAAACTGGGCAACAGTTCTGCGCGGTGCTCTTAGAAATTGGGTCGCATCGTATACCGTTGTGCAACATCCAGAGCGCCACACAAAAGCGAACGCTATTGTTGCGTGAATTTCAATGTTCGAATCCAGGTCCGTGGAACTACTATTGAAAACAGGACAATACTTTTGTGTCAATTGTCAGCTCTGTTTATAGTGTACGTACACTGCTGCACCGTATGCATACAACACTCCTGAAATTTTATGACCTGGCTATGACTGCATAATTTAAATACACTTTTATTACAATTCAAATATCAGTAATAATTAAATGTGTCATCATGCAATCACAAACACATCGGCATATTTTTATTTTGTAATTATATTTAATTATTTTGTAAAACATTATCTGCAGAATATGAAAGGTATATATTATTACAACTCTACGTCTGACATGACATGACCTTAATCCTTGGTCGGTTCAAACCTCAAGACTCAGTTCCTAATGCATCTTCTGTTCTTTGTATGCTTTTGGAGCGAAAAAGACAATATCCAGTACCACGTACTTTAAAAAAAAATTGCCACTTTTATAACAGCAGATTTCTGTTACGACAACACAAGACACTTCGCGTAGGACGACATGAGATGAAACTTTCACGGAGTCAGTTTGCAACAAAATTGAAGCAAGTATGTCTAGCATTTGCGTCGCTCTAGCAGTGGACGCGATAAAGTTCTTATCGGACTTTGAAGTATGCATCGGCCAGTTCAAGTGTGAACAAGGGCGCACGTGCCAGTTTTCACAGGGAAACAGTAAAGTTCTGGGATAAGTTTCATTGAAACTTTGAAGTACAGTTCTTGCAAAGATTTCCATTTGGCACTATACAATTTCACAATATCCCACTAATATTAAAACACGAAAGTTTGTATGGATATTTGTTACTACTTCACGCAAAACTAGTGCGGCAAAAACGCGGGTGGTTGGTACACATACTATACTTCATTTCTTGAATCGAGCTAATAGGAACAAAAATAAACGCACGTGATTGGTCGTCAAAAATAATTGTATTTCTCGTAATTGGCTAGATTGTCAAATCAATTGTCAATAGTCAAATCTAGCCAATCCAATGAATTTCGACGACCAATCACGTGAGATTATTTTTCTTCCTATTAGTTCGCTTCAAGAAATGAAGTATAGGTTTTTAATATTTTACTATAGGCTCAGTTGTTTGGTCTCAGCGCCGTTGTATTAATAAGTGATAATTATGTAGTTATAAATGCAATTCCAAAGGGATAATAAAAATGCCACCCTTTTAAGTTAAAGCGTAGATAGGCATAAACGCAAATGTAGAGAATGCATTTGCCGTAGATTCTTTGTCGAGCTGTTTCCTGCAGAAGCAGTTTTTTTTTAAATTCTACAAAAGCTTTCAACCACGGCAAGGTACAGTTAGTATTGTTGGAGAATTGGGTCACGTTTAGTTCATTATTATAATCTCGTGCGAAACTATAGCATCACCTTTAAACTTAATACTCTTACTTTGGATTTATTATCCAGATAATCGTATTAATAAATATAAAATTGGCCTGGTCATAGTCTAATATTACGTTCACAGGGAATCTTTTCAATGATGTATGTCGTATAACTTTGAATCGAAAGACTTATATATTCTATCAATTTCGGTAGAATATAATCACCAAGGTACGATAGACATTTTCTAAGCAATGGTATTTGCTACTTTAAATAAAGAGTAGAGCTAGAACCAAAAATCCAGGTACCCATATCTTCTAGACCATGTAATTATTTTTAGACGTGTTTATGAAACCTGTACCTTATCGCTTAACCTTGACGACAATGTAAAGGAGCAAAATAATTGAGGTGTTTTTAACATGACAGATAGGTTTACGCTTATTTTTGCTCCATTATCACACGCTAAGCCCCAAAATAATAGCTTCACTATAAATTAATGTAGAGTTGATCTTGCGTGTAGTGCGTTAGTACCATGACAGGTTACTGTGTTCTTGATATCTGACAACAGATTTGAGGAAGATGCTTACCTACTTACCTTAATTTTACTGGATTCTGGACTAGTTGTTGGGACAAGTGTAGCGTCACTGCGTTTATCTATCAAGCGAGCGAAACGAGCTAGCTCTTCTTGACAAATTGGCTGATTCTGCTCTGTATGTTTTATGTTCTCGCATAACCGAACCGTTACTTAATATACATACATACATACTTATGTTAGCATATGCAGCATATTATGTATTCAAAATTAAAACATATTTTGCCGTTGGCGTTCCTATACAGAGTGGGGTTTTATGAGGTTAGTTACAGCTCGATATTAAAAATAATAACAACAAAATATTTAGCAAAAAGTTTTTAGGCTGCTATGCTATACTTCATTTCTTGAAACGAGCTAATAGGAAGATAAAATAACCTCACATGATTGGTTGTCAAAAAACGATTTTCTCACAATTGACCATTGATTTGACAATCTAGCCAATCTCGAGATAGAAAATTATTTTTGACAACCAATCACATGCTTTTATTTTTCTTCCTATTAGCTCGTTTCAATCAATGAAGTATAGTTAATCTCCGCCGCTGGACAAATGTTTGTTTGATCTGCAACTATTGTCTCGATTCAGGGTGATTTCTATGCACAATGCATATTCATAACTAGTGTCCAAATTTTAATAAAAATAAACAGACTTTAATTTCGAAGAGTGCAATTTTCTGCACTTCTTTTCATAACTCCGAAAATCCGCATCACATGTTCAATTTCTTATAATGGAACTTTCTCGTGGATATACTCTTTTGAACAATTAAATATTTTTTCAAAATCGGATTACAACTGTCATTTGTTTAACCCGTTGGATGCCCAGGACGCACTGGCTCTAGTACCTGCTGCGCGGCCGCTCCGGTCTCCACCGGAGACGACCGCGGGGAGCTCGATCACAGTATAAAACAACTTCAATGAACGTACCTTAGACATGGCGAGCTAGACTACAGTATAAAACAACTTCAATGAACGTACCTTAGGTCCTGTAGTAAGGCGTCGCCGTGAGCAAGCGTGGCGGCGCATGCGTCGAGGCTGGCGGCGCGGTGCTGCGCGCACTGCTCGAGCGCGCGCCTCGCCGCCTCGGGGGAGTCATCAGCCGCGCACACGCCGCCGCCGCCGCGCAACGTCTCCAGCCACTGCACCAACTAGACCATAACACATTGTATTGTAGTCATTCCCACATCTCATCCATCATCTTTGTTATCATCGGCCCAAGGCGCTATGACACTTGCGACCGTTTTGACATTATTCGAACACTGCTGTTTGGCATTTCTCCTTAGTTTTAGTTGTACGGTTGTCTGGAAGAAATCGCCGTGAGCGATAAGACCGCCGATTGATGGATACTGTACCTACACTTTTGTAAGCCCATTTATATTTGTGTCGCTAACTGTGTCCTCAATAAAGATATTTTGATTTGATTTAATTTGCTAGCTAATAATCGTTGAATACTAACCTCTTTCTCATGCGTATAGAGTAGTACGGCGAGGTCCAGTCGCCTCCGGCGTCGGTCGACTCTCGCCGCGAAGGCCGCCACGTGCGCCTCCAGCTCGCGAGCCACGCCCAGCACCTCCTCGGGATCGCACTCTCCGGAGCGAGCCAACTCCTCGGCAGCGCCGAGCAACTTCTCCGCGTTCGTGTATGTGTTCTGTAACAATTAACAGTTTAATGGCCGGTGTTCCAGCAGATCATATTTATATAACTAGCAGCAAGTCCCGGCTTCGCACGGGTATACTAATGAAACTACCGGAAAAAAATATAGCCTATAACCTTCCCAACAGTCCATTCTACACATTGGTGAAAGAATTCTTAAAATCGGCGAATATTTCGGAGATTACCTCCGTCAAACAATCAAACAAACTTTAAATCTTTATAATATTAGTATAGATATAGAAGTCTATATAATCAATGAGATAATCAATGTTTCGTCTTGCGAAGCTCTAGTGATTTTAGTAGAGTAAAAACTTTCAAGGTTCTCTATTGCACTTTTGTTCGAAGCGTTCTTGAGTATGCCTCACAAGTCTGGAACCCTTGGTATAACATATATATAGATAGAATTGAAAGAATCCAAATTCCAAATATATCTGTTTTCGTCTCAAAATTCCATATAAGTCGCACGAATATGAAGAACTTTGCAAAAAATTCCACTTTCTACCCCTTTCCAAACGACGTGAAATTGCTGATATATCCTTCCTGTTAAAAATTACTTCTAACAAATTAGATTGTCCTGAACTACTTAGCTGTTTATCTATTTATGCCCCCTTTAAAACTAAACGCTATAATCCCATAATTTATACCCCAATTGTAGGAACGAATTATAGGCAAAACTCATTTTTGTGGCGGGTTGGTGATCGTTTTAATAAGTTAAACAAATCTATTGATATAGACTTGTTCTGTACTAGCATTAACTCGGCCAGGCAGCGTTTGACCAGCACTTTCTTTTCCGCGGATGCTTAATCTAGTTGATTGATAGAAATCTGTTATTATGTTTATTTTATTAGTTTTTTAGTATTATCCTACCTATGATATTGTGTACCTACGATCAACTACAACTTTCGACTGCTTCCAGTCCACATCTTGTTCACCTTTACATATGTTATTTCTATGCGTGAAAACCTCTAATTGGCTTTTTGTGTCTTATTAAGTTTACCTATTTGTTATTATAAGCTGTTGGTTTTCCAATAAATCTATAAATCTATAAATGATGACGTTCGAATACTGAAACGCTAATTTAAAGTAAGCGGTGCTTATCTATGGCACGCCTACGATACAGTCGTGATCAAGTTTGCTTGATTTTATTCTTTAATGGCAAATTAATAATTATTCCGAACTCAATAACATAATGCAGGGTTCCATTTACTTTTTTCAAGTTTTTTATACTTAATTTGTAATCTGAGACATTAATAAACCCACAGATCTTTTCGATACTTTGTCATTTTAAATTATAAGGATAGTAATGCAATATTTGATTGAAATTATAAAGATGGAATAAAATGTAATAAAAAATAGCTTGTTGAAGTAAATTACTAATTAGGTTGGTAATGGTATAAGATTGCAAACTTACTTGTGCAACATTTTCAAAATGTTCATGAGATTTCTGATAAACCCTAGCTTTATGGAGATTCCGTCCTATTCCTGTATTCTTCTGCAAAAATACTTCGCCATGGTTCGCTAGCCAGTCCAGCACCTGAAAGAGACAGTCCACTTTACACACAAAAAATAAACTAAACATTATTATTTAACCTCACACTCAAAGATGAGCTAAACTAATGAACTCACGTTAGCGCCGAGCGCCTACAAAACCTCCGCCCGATCCCGACCTAACCAGCGGGCCTAACATACGCAACAAGACAACCTTTTCGTCCTTGTCAATATGAAAAATTGTTTCTCCTACTTTAGCATAGTATATAAGAGCAGTTTGGCATTAAAACTTTTTAAACTATCATGGTTTACGATATTTCGGCAAACTTTAACCGTGATCATGGCGCATACAACTGTGCCGAAATATCGGGAAACTCATAAATCTACGAATCATGGTCAATATCCTGTTTTTAAGTGTTTACAGTTTGGCATTATCGAGACATTTCGTTTGTTTTCTTGAAACGTTGCACATGTTAAGTATGCCTATAAAATAGTCATATATTTAAAAATAAAAATAAAGATATAAATTAAAAAAGACAAACAGACTAAGCACAAAGACAGAGGTATATTTTTAAGTGCGAGTACCAAAAAAAAATAGTATACAAGTAAGCATGTTCGAGACGTACCTGGCGACAGTCCTCCTTATACAAAAGCAGTGCTAGTCTCTGGTGCAGCTTCAGCCTCGCCTGGTGGTAGCGTGCCTCTAGCGCGCGGTGGTGGCCGAGGATCTGATGGATGACCGCGAGCACGTGGTTCGCGCCGGAGCTGTAGTCGGCCGCGGGGTCGCCGCCGCCGCTGCTGCCCGCGATGCTCACTGTGCCCTCATTCTGTTCAACATTCAATATTCTTTACATTTTTACTAGATGATTCAGGAGCCAATCTTTGCTTACACTAAACAGGACATTGTAGTGTCTGGTACATCCTTGAGATGGAATAGGTTTACCCAGCACCTAAACCATCCTCTCAATTTAATAAAATAAATAAATAAAGTCTCTCCTCTCAGTTTAGCTGGCCATATCCAGAGGATAATGGTTTCCTCACGATGTTTTGTGAGGAACAGTAAGTTTTGTTACATGCTAGTACTTACCATATCAGCCGGATCCGTTTGATGGCAGACTTGAACTAGATGATCTAGTTGGTAAAGCAGCTTTTTGCTAGTTGAATGGACCTAGAAAAACAAAAATAAATTGTTGATTCGATAGAGATAGATAAGTTACTGAGACTAGCCGTAATCTACGCTCATACGACTAACCTCTGTATAGGCCTGGCACATGTGCTCGTAGAGCTGGCGATGCCTCTGCGCATGTTGTTCGAGCGAGCGAGGCTCGGCGCAGGGCGCGGCGCCTCCCTGGCCGGTCGCCAGCTGGAGTGCGACCGCGCACTGTGCGCCCCAGCCTCCCACCGCGGACGCGTACGCCTCAGCCTTGTGGTGGAACACCACGCTTAGCGATAGCACGGCCGAACGCTCCTCCAAACCTGCAATACAAATTACATAGTGTTAACTGTTGAACGCATGCCTCGTTACCCTACAGTTTCAACACAGATAAATTAACGGTACAACGAGTTATAGCTTCGAACAAATATTTGCAAATGCAATTCATGGAAATCCTGAACCGCAGAGTGCTCCATCAAACCCATACAGCAGTTTTTTGCGTTGATTGTACCTGCCTGAGTATCGTGACAATTTATGATGGATGGATGGATCTTTACGCTATTCCATCCTTTAATAGATAGCTCTAAATAATAAACTCTGACTTGATGGACGAATTTAGCCGATGCGCTTATAAAAGTAATACATTATTATACCTGCTGCGAGTTGCTTGTAGGCGCGCTCGAGACGCAGCGCTAGCGAGGTTATCTGCGCTTCGGCGTAGTGTCGCTTGTCTGAAAGACGTCGCGCAGCCGTCGTGACGCGCGCAACACTGGGCCTGCCGCCGCCGGTGCAAGCCGCGGCGAATCTACACAAATTGGAAAGATCAAAAATTACGAACTTGGGAATTAACTATGGTAAAGGACGCAATGCAATGCGTTTCGTTTCAGCCAGAACTGTAATAAAGCATTATACAAAATGAAAAATAACTGTATTCCCTAGTTTGTTCTCTTTCCAGGTTTTTAGGTATTGTTCTAGGGGTTTTTAATCCTGAACCCCTAAACATTTCGTAAAAAGTGGCAAGCCTATCATCCTTTTGGAATATCAACTGGTTTTCTGACGAAGTAACAGTGCTATGTTATGGGCTGATACATCTTCTCCGCATGGCTAATAGAAAACTAGCGATAAATTACAGAAAAAACAGATGTAATGAATCCATCAGCAACAGCTTACCGCGCATGCTCTTCTTGCAACCGCTTCGCCGCAGCACAAGACCGCCCAATCTCTACATACGTCGCAAGAAACGCTGTGCGATGATTTACTATCCATTCCAGCATCTGTAAATACGAATTTTCATTTGGAAGAGTTGCTATGCTACAGTTATTTCATTTTATGTATGAAGTAAAAAAATTGTAGAATCGGTGAGTTTTGCTCGACCACTCAAACGCGTTCTTTATTAGCAGATTTGTGTGCACAAATATCAATTTAAGTCATTGGTAAGCACCACTAAAATCATTTTTAAATCATTTATTTTGGAACAAATTACATGGTGAAATAGAATAGAACAAGGAACGTTGACAACCACAAAAGTTGAAAAATGAGTAGTGGATACTTACTTTGACAAGCGTTTCAGCATTCGGGCGTTAGTCGAGTAAGTAGTTAAAGTTACCTTCTCGCAATCCTGTTCGAAAAGCCTCAGCTGGAAGCACTGATCGAGCTGCATCTTCTTGTGCTGCCAGAGTTTGTGTGCGTGCGCATGCGCGGAGCGTACGGCCGATAGCTGGCCGCGCACCGCGGTCGGCGAGCCGCAGTGGAAGGCGGCCGCCTCGCCGCCGCCGCTCGCCTCAGAACAAGCCGCCTCCGCCGCTTCCAGCCTTTGGAGGACACGTTCACCTGAAACAATAATAAAAGCGTTTAATAATAACAATAATAACGTTTATTGCAAGAAGTAAATGTTTACACCTTAACTAAATAAACTAAGATATGCTAAATAATTTATTCTTTATTGTACACACGAAATAAAAATAAATGAAAAGCAGATACAAAAGATAAGATAAGATAAACATTTATTCAGCACACACAACACAACACATAGATACAATGAAAAAAGACAATGGCAGAGAAGGACACAAAACAAGTAAGTATACAGGCATGAAGGTACAAAGAAGATAAGCACAATAACAGACAAACTACCTCCTGCCCTGAACATTTAAAAGTCTTAAAATAAAATTAGCCCCTAAAAGGGTCCAATCTCAGCGGGGTCCTCCAAAATGACATGTACAAAGGCGAGCTTGACCCTATAAGAGTTTTCTTCCAGCAAACCTTTGAGGATAGGAAAAGCTCATTGAATATGTGGGCATGTTTGGTACAAAAGAACAATAATTAAAAATAATAATAAAAGAACAAATAAGAAGGTAAAAATAAACACAATACATAAATAAGATAAAAAATACATAAATATACAAGTAAAAATAAATAAATATATACATGCATATACCTGTACATATACTAAGTGATAACAAATGGGATTACAAGGATAGATAATGCTCTTTAACTTTCTTTTTAAAAGTTCTAATAGTTTGACTTTCACGAATGGAGTGTGGTAGACTATTTCAAAGCTTCACCGCTCCAACCGTGAAGGAATCACCGTAACGGGAAGTAGAGTGACAGGGAGTTTTAAGGAGAAGTGAAGTCGCAGACCTACATGGTACTCCCCGTGGAATAAGAAATTCGAAACGCTCACGAAGGTAAGAAGGAGAAAGAGGATTATGAAGAGTGTTGAATAGGAAAGAAACGACATGAAGATCACGTCGACGACGAATGGGGAGCCACTTCAATTGGGATCTTTTATGATGCATATACGCTCTTTTATCAAAGTATTTTTTGACAAACTTACCTGGAGAGTTTCTTTTTAGTTTGTAACGTAATTGTATCAATTCGGAAATAGATATTGGGCATCATAGATTTCTTGTAAATCTTAATAACTCAATAACTTGAGAAAGCATTACAATAGCTCATACCATTATGGCACTGTTTGTAAAAAACGCATTCTTCTGACCAAATGAGCGTCACGAAAAGATTATTTATTTAAACGGGAAACTAAAGCCTGTGTTTATTCTAAACATCGGTGAAATATATTTCGAATTGGACGGGTAGCTTCGAAGATTTCCCGATAGAAACAAACAAACTTTACCTATTTATAATATTAGTGTAAATAATAATATCAGTTAGTTAAGTCAGTTCGTATAAACAAGTGGCAAACTCTGTTGACGGAGTTTTTAGGCCGCCGCCGTCACGTCATGCATGGCGTAACGAGTAATACAATAAAATAAAAAATGCGGTGGTTATGTATTCAAAAATACATTATCGATACCTATTTAATTTGCAAATATACGAAACATGCAGGTGAACTGAAGTAATTATCGCGTTGAAACGCAACTTAATCCTACATAACGATTGATATCACAATATATTACGAAACTAGTTACTTTAGTTAATAGTCCCTGTCACGCACTACACGTTCATGGCTATAGAAACGAAATTATTTACACCAGCGAAAAATTTTTCATACCAGTTTCTTTGGAGTACCACAGGCAATCGAAACACATAATTCGTATTATTCAACAGTTTTGTGCATTTTGTAAGTCTAGCGTGAGGTGTTAGCCGACAAGCACTGCAATACTGCAACTCAATATACACAGCACTGCCAGCTGCCACCGCCACTCGACCGTGCATCATCCTCCACTATCCGCCAGTTTAACAACCAATTTTTATAATCCTATTCCGGCTATTAACGTTTTCTAAATTCATTATAACTTGAATAGCAATAGTATTATACTGATCAGTAAAATACATTGTTCTAATCTTACTAAATAGGTACTTCTTCTAGTTTCCATTTACAAAAACGTAAATGAATCAATGGAGCCAGTCACGCATTTTGTTTTCAATATCTAATGAGGCTCAACGTGGTTCGCCAGACCCGATACGACGACCGACCGACGGGGCGATTACGTTATTAGCATCAAACATTCAACAATGGTTCGTTCACTATCTTGCATGATACATGATAACATGCCTCAGCCCAGCCAGAAATTACGCGATGATGGATGGGGGGTAATGCACTTCAAATTCATTAATTATGTCAACATAGTGATTGCTAGGTATTACAATAGGATATTTAAACAGTTGGTGTTGTTAATTGACAAAGTGTTATTTGATTAGAGATATAATATTTATGTCATCGCCTTTCAACAACAACACTTATTAGAACATCACACAACAGGACATTATCCAATCAAGCTTGCTAGTGTAGCTAAGGGCTAGTTTAAACTTTAGGTTATCGAAATGAACTGAATTACAACTTTGCCTTACCACAAAACAAAATCCTTCAATTGGTTCCACTGACCTTGTGCTTCGAGTTCATCCACAGGTACTTTAGCGAGTCTCTTGTTGATATCGCCGTGAGCGTCGATGGCGCGCCTGGCACCTGTGACGTCATCCGCAAAATCTGCACGAGCCACATCCTCTTGCAAATCGTCGAGCCGATCGAGTAACTCACCAGCTTGCCACATCAGATCTTCCAAGGCCTATAATGATACAGCACTTTATTTAGGAACTTTTTTCAAGCTACAATATAAAATTATCATTATTGCTATATTCAAACATACCAATCTCAAATCAATCCATTGTGCATGATCATAGGGCAAGGTGCCATCCAGATCTTGAGTTAGTTGACTGCTATCTATAACCTTAGGTAATGCTTCTAGACTTATCATAGTTGTCTGAAAATAAAACAGGTATTCCCATTAGCATAAGCACCTTTTGTAAATATTGATAGGATACAAATGGCAACATATTAAAAGATTCCTTTTGCATTCAATTTACAATAACTTACCTCAAACTTATATTTATGTGCTCCTATAGTAGTGCGTTGTTTTTGCCAGAAATTATCAGGTTTAACTACCAAAGCCTGGTGGACGGATGAAGAAAAATGTTCCTGAAGAACTTTCAAGATTGGCTTGATTGCAGCCCAAGCTGATCCTCGCATGTCAATAAGAATTGTAAAGCCATGAGATCTTACTGATTCACTGAAAAAAATAATATTATGGTGAAGATATGAATGGTCTTGTTCGTAGTTTTTTCACAAACAAATAATTTTTCATGGTTTTATTTTTATGTATCAACTGCGAGTATTAAAAATACCTGTATGAATAAAATCAATCTACACTTTTCCCGATTTTAAAATACAAATACGAAATTACAACCATTGTATGCATGCACATCTTGTTTACAAAATGTTATGCAGTACATGCAATAATAGTAGCTTGACCTGAAGCACAATATCCTGCCATAGAATGTAACAAACAATAAGGTGGTAACTATTGTCTGCCTCGATTGATTGATATAGCAGTAACTCGTATAGATGGAGTGTCAGTATAAGGTGTTGTCACTTTACTAGGGAATCTGATATGGCTCTATCTATAGGTTTACATTGTGGTATCCATACTTATATATTGTGGTTGCGCATATTAACGCATTCATTTATATGCATCTGTTTATCGCGTGAATCTAACTATTAATTTATTCTACTGGAACAACATGGGATGATTAATTCTGGAATGCTAGAACGGACTGAAAATTAAGCACTTATTTGACTCATGGTGTAAGAATTAATTTTAGACCAGTATAACCAACACTGTGTCCGCATTTCCCAAGTGTATGGATCAATTAGAGAGACTGTAAGGTTTTCAGTTTTTGGTGGTTTGTACAATATTATCAGCAAAGTGCAGACTGCTTCCACTCAAGCAAACCTTCAATGCAAATAAAACTGCTTATGTATCTCGATTCTAATTAATTTATAAAATTTACTACATTTCCTTACTACTTCATGGAAAATCATCATGCCATGTTTATAAATATATTGTCGCTCAAAACCTTGAATTGCTTCCTAATATTTATTATTTTGAGGCCCTAGGGGGTCACAAATATCCAATAACCCAATCCTCGTAATATTTAAATTGAGAAAAATGCATAAAACTCAACAGAATGAACTAAAATAAAATATATTATGCTTATATATGATGAGGCACATTATAAAAGTAATATTTAAGCAACTCACGTAGGTATGGTAATGAGATAGTGCAGCAGACGCCTATAGTCATCGGGAGCGACGCGGTCGCGGCGCGAGTTGGCCGGGAACCAGACGATGGGTCCGCCGCGGCGGTCGCGCCCCCCTGTCAGCGCCGCCACCCGCTCTTGCAGAAGAGGCAGCACTTCCAGGGCGCGCGCGCCGCCCTCCATCACGGACCCTGCTCTGGCGCGCCCTTATAGATGCCTGCAGTAATACATCCTTTCTTACATTTTTCCTTTATCCTTCATTCATCTTTCTTAATGCTCTATGACTGCTACAGCTACTGTACACTTTCGGTCCCTTTAAATCTTATGATTGAATAAGCTAATTTTATATTTGAGCTAGTTTAATAAGCTAATTTTTGGAGTTGTTTTTTGACTTCAAGACCCCATTATGACCCCAAAGTTTTACTACACTTCCGCTTTTTAATAGCGATTTTAGCAGGTATGATTTGAACAGCATCTAAATCATTATGTTGTTGTATTTCAAGCCGATAGCATGGATGAGTTGAGAAACTCTTGGACTCAATACAGAACCAAACATCATTTTCCTGCCCTTATCCCTATGTGGGGTCGGCACAACACGTGTTCCTCTTCCATTTCCCTCTATCAGACGTCATCTCATCACTCACACCTTTCTTACTCATGTCATCCCTCACACAATCCATCCATCTTTTCTTTGGTCTTCCCCTAGACCTATATCCATCCACATTCATATCTAGTACTCTCCTAGTAACATGACATTCTTCCCTCCGCATAACATGACCATACCAAGCTAATCTACTACTACTCATCTTCTCATTCACTGGAGCCACTTTCACACTTCCTCTTATGTACTCATTCCTTATCTTGTCCATTCGCGTCACTCCACACATCCATCTTAACATTCGCATCTCAGCCGCATGTATTTTTCGTTCATGAGTCCCTTTCATAGCCCAACATTCAGCAAACACTTTTCGCAATGCATGAGATGCAGCTATTATTTTCAAAGACTAACCCCCTTATGCATAATGGACCAGGGAGACACATGATTATGACCAGGGAGCAGAATATGCGGTGCAATTTAATGTGAATGACCTTACATGTAGTATTTATGATTTGTTTGTATTCAAATGTTTTTATTCTGACAAGAATAAATATTTACATCTTAGCTATATTGTCTGTGTACACACTCTTCATAACACACTTACTGGTTAAGGGCACTTTTAACCTGACTTCTCAAATATGTCAACAATTTGGTCCAGTCCAAGTATGTTCACCTAGGTCTTCCCTTTCCAGCCGCTCCATTCACTCTCATCATAAACACAAGTTTAGTTAAGACTACCTACTTTTAGATTGCTCCCTACATGTTAGAGGTGTCATGATTGGAGCAATTGGAGGTCCAGGGTTTCTGCATGTGAAGGTGTCTTTATGTAGGTAGGTATGTATGTACAAAATTTAATTCAAATCACGCAAAATTAAGTATGTAACTAATAAATTGTCATTGTGGTTGTTCATTCCTAAACAATAACGAAAATCAGATAATTTCAAAGAAAGGCTTGTCTTTATGCACTTGAATAGCAAAAACATAAAGGTACCTAAGTTCTTACATGAATATTCAATTACATGAGAACAAGATATTAGACCACAATCATAACAATTTTCTAGATATCTCGTCATTCCCTTGCAAACTAACGACCAACGCCAAGGAGGGTCGGGGCATTCGTATTGTTTTAAAATGAATGAAAGAACTTCACGTGGATTTTGGAAGACGGTTATCTCAATACAAAATTGTCTTCTGCCTTGTGTTTTGTACCTGAACTTAAGCAGCAACGGTGATAAAAATTTATGAAAATTTAAACCTCTAGTCATAACAAATAACCTCAGCCATCATTTTGAACTAACCGTGATGATTCAGGAATACCGATTAGTCAGGTATAAAAGTTTCAGCACGCATTATTGTCACTGATATCACTTTTGACTAAATAATTACAAAAATCACATTCCCGAAACTCGTTAAAAACACAAAAACTTGACAAAAACTGAATTGAAATGCCAAACTGCGAGACCGACCACCACACACAATGGCGCGCTAGAGATGGGCTCTATTGGCTCTATCGCCTCTATCCTATCTATCTATCGCACAGAACCCCAGAGAGAGAGAGAGAGAGAGTTACATTTATTTAGTAGAATTTATAGTAGCTGGGTATCCGTCAGGCGGAATATTTTGATTCGATTATTTAGGTTAAATCCGGATATAATTTTGATGCATGTGAATGATATAATACCGATTAGTCAGGTATAAAAGTTTCAGCACGCATTATTGTCACTGATATCACTTTTGACTAAATAATTACAAAAATCACATTCCCGAAACTCGTTAAAAACACAAAAACTTGACAAAAACTGAATTGAAATGCCAAACTGCGAGACCGACCACCACACACAATGGCGCGCTAGAGATGGGCTCTATTGGCTCTATCGCCTCTATCCTATCTATCTATCGCACAGAACCCCAGAGAGAGAGAGAGAGAGAGTTACATTTATTTAGTAGAATTTATAGTAGCTGGGTATCCGTCAGGCGGAATATTTTGATTCGATTATTTAGGTTAAATCCGGATATAATTTTGATGCATGTGAATGATATAAAGTAAAATTGCATGACTCAATAAAACCTCCTATAACCTCTATCCCTAAATAGTTGATCTATTTATATTTATGTCTCTGTCTTATTGACATTGACAACGCATTTTCCAACTTGTTTTTATGGTTCCGAAGGAAATTGAGGAAGGAAACAAAGACCCCTAGTGGTTTCGGTCTGTCGTCCGTCTGTCTGTACGTCCGTCAGTCCGCAGCTTTAATCAGAGACTTTTGATACTAGAAAACTATAATTTGGCAGGAATTATACATAATATACGATACCGACAAAGTGGTAAGTTCATGGTAGGTAGGTACGGTACCTACTTTACTTCCCTCCCCTCTACATGTGATTTTTTTTTTCGCTTCTTGTGTTTAAAAATATTAAGAAGTTTTTAAAATCATTTTGCAATGAAAACATCCGATTGTTAAATATTAAGCTTTAAAGTTTTAATTTTCTTTAAAGTCATTACGGCCAAGTAGGCTTTACAGGTTACGTACCTACGAATATTATTCAGGATCAGGATGTAAAACTCGTAGAAATTCACGAGTGTTCACGAATTTTTTTCATTAAGTACCTAGAGATAGATAGATAGATAGATCAACACTTTATTGCACACCACATTTACATTAAAACAAATTACAGATACACAGAACATTTAAAGTGAAGTACAATGGGCGGTCTTATCGCTATGAGCGATTTCTTCCAGTCAACTTTGGAACCCTACATTGAGCGTGGCCTGACACGCGCTTGGCCATTTATTATTTTCTGATTGGTACCTAGTAGGTACCTATGCAATGTAATAGGTAGGTACCTTTTAAGTTTATAATAATTCAAATTCTAAATATTGTTGCGAAGCAATCACCTGATGGCAAATTTTATTTATTTTATTATTTGACCTACTACCTACCGATCGCTATCGCGTTCGACGCTGGCAGCCTAGAGGATGTATTCGATTCGAGTCTTCACAATGTTAAATCGGTGTTACGTACTGATAGCAATCGCTGCGTAGATGATTGTTTTACTGTAGATCGCTTCCACCCAAAACAGCTGGAGATCTATGAGGGAGGCCTATGCCCAACTGACAGCTGAGATGATGATGCTTAATGAAATTCAGTGTTTAAATTACATACAGATATACATACCTCCGTAACTTATTCTTATATAAACACCTAAACGTAGGTATAGGTACCTATGTATCTTTTTCAATTAACTCTCATCTCACAGTTTAGACCTAGATTCAGGAGCCCTAAAAACCTCAACATGTTTTTAAAACTTTAAAATACATAAGGTACTTATAGGTCTCGCATACAAAAATTTCTGTGGCTCATTTTTTTATTTTATCGTATGACTAGCTGTGCCCCGCGGTTTCACCCGCGTAAGTCCCGTCCCCGCGGGAATATCGGGATAAAAAGTATCCTATGTGTTAATCCAGGGTATCACCTATCTACATACCAAATTTCAACCAAATCGGTCCAGCCGTTTTTGCGTGAAAGAATAACAAACATACATACATACATTCTCACAAACTTTCACATTTATAATATTAGTAGGAGTAGGATAGTAGGAAGTAGGAAGGATAGTAGGATAGTAGGATTTAAGGGAGTCCAGAATATTATAAAGGTGAAAGTTTGTGCGAAAGTGTGTAGGTACCTACAAGTAAGTACTGTAAGTGTGAAACTGTGAATGTTTGTTGCAGTAGGTATAGTCTGTCTAGAAAGTCGTGAAAATAAATGAGGGCGCTGCTAACATGTATATGGCAACCCTACAGTGTGCCTACTGATTTTGATTATTTTTGATACTTGCAGTTCGTTCTCTAAGTAAAAGTTCCTACCAGCTTTTTTTATACGTAATTATTCCTTTACGATTAAACGGCTTGACGGATGTAAATTAAATTTGGTAGGTATACCGATCTGTCTACTTTTAAGACATAGTATGATACTTTACCTTGTAGGTAGTTGTAGGTACATAAAAGTTAGGTACTGAATAGGCGAATAATTTTGTATAATAGCTTCCACTCCTGCATCTACGAGTATAACCGTTAATCTTTTTTTTTCAGGATACTATTTATTTAGTAAATGTCAACCTCACCACTAGTTCAAAGATCGGAATGGACATCCCTATAGTCGTTGTGGGTTGGTTGGTTGGTTGGCTTGGCTTTGTGTTGTGTCAATTGATTTTCTCAAATCCGTCGCTTGTTCTCTCGCTCCCACTCGCACTTCGCTCGCAGTAAAGAGTAGAATAACTATATTTACTAAAAGCTCGCAGTCAGTTGATCGCACTCGCAGTTCGCGCAATTTTTTAGTCGCGGTGAGCGGTGGATGTGCGGATTGCTTTGAAATAAAATTTGAAAATTGGTGGAAAACGGGAAATGGTGTTTTTTCGACAGGTATTTTATTTAATTCAATACTAGCGAAGTTTTTTTTTGTGTTTATTCATCTAGGATCCCCAAAAGACAAAAACATTCTTAGATTTTTTAGAGTGATTTCTTTGGTTCTGATTGAAATAGTGTTCTGCTACGGTGGTTAAACCTGAATAAATACTGACCTCAGTGTAGGACATAGGTAATTAAAAAGCGGTAAGACACATATGATCAAAGACTCTTATTTAAACTCATAAAAATATATATTTAAATTCGTACTTTGTGCATAATGCTATATCGATTTTATCCATAATCCCATCTGCAATGGCAGGGAGCCCTTAATAATAAAATTAGGTCGTTGCACCGCGAAATAAGTGTTATTTATTATACCTTTCGAGTCTAAAGACATCCCTGACTAATTGTGGTCTGGTGGTCAGTGAAGACCCCTCCTATAGTTGTAGGTAAGTGTATCTATCAGTATTGGTTGTTGAAGTGAATATTACCATTCCGTAGGGCCGGTAACAAAAGTCAAAAGTCAAAATATTTTATTCAATAAGATCATAAGACCACTTTGACATGTCACGTTCTTAAAACTAGGGGATTCTATTGCCTGTTCCAACGCGATTCCCTACACCAGGGAAAGAAGCAGGCAAGAACCTGGTGATGCGGGCCTAGCATTTTTTTCAGTGGTCCAATAACTGAGTTGGAGCATGTTCAGTCCCAAGCGTTTTTGTCATCTAAATAATCTGATATTTTATAATAAGCTTTGTTTAAAAGATGACGACTCTGCTTAAAACTACGTAGGTACCAACTAGACACATTTGACTTTATTTTAAACTAGTAGCACGTCCCGGCTTCTCACGGGTGTACTAATGGAGCTACCGGTATAAAATATAGCCTATAACCTCCCGGACAGTCCATTCTACCCACCCGTGAAATAATTTTTGAAATCAGTCCAGTAGTTTCGGAGATTACCTCCGTCCTATTTTCGTCAACTAACAGCAATTCATGTTATTACAAAAATACTTATATATATTTTTCTTAATGTAGTTTAAAATTTGTACGTATTCTGATATGAATGTCTTTCATAGTTTATTGTTGTTTACCAGGAATCTATACTTAGACTAACATTATAAAGAGGTAATGTTGATTGTTTGTTTCTTTGATAGGAGTACTCCGAAACGACTCAGCTTTCACTGATGTGTAGAATGGACTGTCGGGATGGTTATAGGCTATATTTTATCCCAGTAGTTTCATAAGTAATTGTGGTACGTGCTGCTAGTGTAATATACAGCTGGTTGACAACGTTTTGACCTTATTTTTGCTGGAATTTTTACATTAAATTTTGATTAGGTAATCGGTTCATATTTAAGTTTTGGGTTTGTTGCCACTCAGTAGACGTAGCTATTAGAAAGTGACTTACAATTGAAACAGAATGTGACTCACTGTAATATTGTTTTATTAGTTAAATATTGAGATTGAGATTTTTTTTGAGTGTCTGAACCTCATTTACTGTGGAGTGGAGTGGTTTAAACAATGCTATTATTGGGAGATGGGCGCTGGCTTTTTAATTACATGCATTTGAATGTAGGGATATTAAGTACCTTACCTATTTAAAATGGTGCATTGCATCTAATGATAAAGTTGCAATTTGGTTTCTAATGCGATGGAATATTCTTCTTAGCACTAGCGCCTAGCATGCTTTGCAAAATACTGATCTATATGTGTGTTTTTTAGATTATTTGAATGATGGAACATGATGAGCAACTGCGGACTCCATCTTCAGATCACTTCACTGTCATCATAATAATATTATTGAAGTTGGAACTTGATAAATATGCAGGATTTATTCCCTGCTAGCATAATATTCGTTTGTCACCGAAAAGCTAAATAAATACCTAAATGATTTTTGAAATTGAATGAGTAGTTTCGGAGACTACCCCATATCATCATCATCATCTCCCTGCCCTTATCCCACTAGGTGGGGTCGGCACAACACGTTTAGTATATGTATAGTATATATAAAGATAAAAACTTTACCAATAATTGTAAGAGTATTTAGCTATGTAGAAAATGCTATGTTTTTACTAGTTGTCATGTTACAATAGTAAAAAAGCGAAATATCACCCTACTTATTCTTATTTTATGTAGTAATCTGTTCCTTATATATAACTAGCTGCGCCCCGCGGTTTCACCCGCGTAAGTCCCGTTCCAATGGGAATATCGGGATAAATAGTAGCTTATCTACAAACCAAATCGGTCCAGCCGTTTATGCGTGAAAGAATAACAAATCTGCATACATTCTTTTTATTCTTTTTATATTTATATTATTTCACATTTATAATATTAGTAGGATAGAAGGAAGTAGGATAGCATATAAAATACAAATCCATTACACGGCCTGTTCTTCGTAGTAATGTAATACTTACACCTATATTAACTAACTACTACTAGGGTATCTGCTGCTGCCTGCGATTTCATTTTACTATTTTGTGGGGTGTAGGTCTATTTTTTAAAGTTCATAAATGTTACAGGGCTAGTGTAGATACACTTCTATGGGATTCAAAATGCAGGTCCCAGAGCTACGTTGTATGGATCCAGAGAACTATCGGAAATATTTTCGAGCCCTTTGCTGGAGCGGCACCAGGTTAGATTAATCTTATTTGTCACATTTGTTCTTGGGTTATTGAACTATTTATAACAAAGGAACAAATTTTCAGAAAAACTGATAGGCCTTTCAAGCGTAGAAGCAAGAAGGACAGGTATCGTCGTCCGAAAACATTAAATGCTGCTGCCGTGTGCTATGCACCAGCTCTGCTCGGCAACCCGTCGCAGTTCGCTGTGTATGCGACTGTACGCAGATCTGTTCTAGCCAGATGGAAACATCTCCAAGGAGCGGTATCTGACTCGGACGATACTGATGAAGAATCGACACCTCTTGTCCCTGCTAAAATTCCTAAGGTGCTTATGATAGATCATTACGAGCTTTTACTTGTTTAGTTTGGGTTGTTTGAACCTCATCATTAAGTAATATACGGCCTCTGTGGCGCAGTAAGTGAAATCCCGCCTGAGACGCGGAGGTTGCGGTTCTATTCCCTCTGGGGGACAATTGTTCTGTAAATATACTGTCTCGTGTCTGTGTGTGTTCTTTGTATGTATATATGTAAAAAAAAACATTGTATCTAAGTATTTTATCAGTCAGTCAGTCGACTGGCGCAAGATCGTAGTGGATGGCACAAACTTAAGGGAGGCATATGCCCAGCAGTGAGTAAAGTCGGGCTGTGGATGATGATGATGATGATTTTATCAGTCACCTGGTTACCATAACACAAGCACTAGATTTCTTAGCTAGCGTTTTAGTGCCAAACCAGACGACGCTGTGTGAATGATATATAATATAGAACATAATCGCTACTTACTGTATCCCCAAGGTGCAATAGATGTTCTCTCAGATCTTTTAAAATCATTATTTTTACAAATTACACAGCTATTTATAAAAATTGCTAGTCAATAAAATATATGTAAGGGAGAGTGTTAAGCCACGACACAATAAAAAAAGACTGGTTTCGATACAAATTGAAATCGTTTTGTTTTTTCAGATAACTGGCATAGGTTTGCGAACTGTGTTTTCGCTGGTATCACAGTCGCGTGCATCGGATCCTAAGTTTTGCGAGCTCGCGCTGCAAGCATTGCTCGATGTGCTGCAAGGCCACGCGCCCGAAGAACTTGCGCATGAGCCTACTGAGGTATTTTTGTGACAGGCGCGTTACTTTTCCATTAAATAATGCACGTCTATGTCTGTTGAGCGCGAAACATATTGGCGTATCGCTAATACTTCAGGATCGGTAAGGTCTTATGAGAGTATTGAATATTTATAACAATGTAAGGTACAAGTATCTTTATTGGATATACCTAAGGGAACTCCTGCTTTCTTAACAAGTCATTACTAAACCTTGAACACACTTGATTGGTCGATGCTGACTTTACCATGACAAACCATTACCCTGCTATGACCGTAATAGGAACTTTTATTGAGGCAAAAACAAATACAATTTTCTGTATTGATTTCTTTGATTATATACTATTGATTTATATGAGACAAAACTCGTTATGTCGCCGGCCAACACTGTAGTTGCCATGATTGTGAGAATAAAACCATGAATAAATATTTATTTTCTTGATGCGGTCATGGTATGGATGCGTGGTAGTCGACAGAGCCCTTTATTTGTTTAATTTTAATTCAACTCTATTATCGGCGTCCATTAATTTCGTAAGATAAAATCAAGAAACAAATCATATACAATAACTTAACGCACTACAAAGCTCACGACATATCACCGAACGGGGATGAGGTGAAAATATATAGCCTTAATCGCCTCACGCTATTAATGAACGCGCTCTTAGTTAAATCACCTAACGATGCGTTGATATTTGTCCAGGAAGATCATTACCAGGCAACAGATGTCGACAACAGAACAGGAGACAAACGAAAAAACGACACGCTAATATGTTTCTAGCTTTGTCCTCCTGTTGCCTTATTCCCATCGATTTCGGGGACGGTGGTCACTTCCGTAAAGCGGCATATTGGACAGTGGTCGGGCAAAATTAGCATGTTACATTCCTCTTCCTCGCACACATCGTACATCCTATTTTAGATGTTAAATGTCGTTGTTTATTTACCGCCAGTCTCAATAACTTATATATCCTTGATTTTGCTTACTGACATATAGATATTTGACATTACTTCTATACAAAATGTGTCGAATACCTACCGACAGTAATCAAAACCACATAATATATACATAGATCGATTATTGAGACTGGTAGAGACAGAGGTACCTCTAACCAATCCGTTGTGATTGCAGATAGTTAACCACATGCACAGCATGCTCGTTGAAGTCGCTGCGGGCACTGCGCCTCTTGTAAGGCTAGAGATGCCCACCGGTCTCACAGCTCTCGGCACTTCCTGTCTCATATCCCTGGTGGTAGCTAGGGGTGAAGCTGAGCTAATCTTGAATGCTGTTGCCTCCTTGATTATGTCCCCGCAACCGCTCGCTGAGCAATACATACAGGTAACTTGAGAAATGACAGACAAACGGATATGCCTTTTACATACATATTTCTTACTTTCTACGGTTAAGGGAGTTAGCTTATGTTAAAACGTATTTCAGATTCCAGTAAACTTGACTACTCTTCAAAGAAGTGTTCAATCAGTGATCCTTGGCACACCATCTCGGAATATGTGGTTAAACTATGGCGTGCCGCAACAGTCCCTGGTGACTAGTTTCCCCGTGGACCTGCCTCCGGCCCTCACCACTGGGCCCACTGAGCTTGTAGTTCGCGCCCTTGTTTCTGATGGCTGTTTTCTATACGTGTTTACGTCTCGAGGCCTCCTGAAGATCGGGTCGGGTTACGGTAGCTCAATCAAGCAGCACGTTTACTTGTATAAACCGGACTTCTTTCCAAGCGATCGCCATGGCTGGTTAGGGTTTTGTAAGGTTCGTAAAATGTACTGGATACTTTATTCACTACTATGGCTATTCGAAAATTTATATGCAGCTGTTGGTAAACTTATTTTTATTTTAGAATAAACTTTACGTAAGGATTGGGCGTAAGAAGACTGAAGTATACGAAGTAGATAAAGACACTCTTGAGATACGAAACCTAATCAAACTGGACCCAGGCTCGTCGAGTCATTCTGATTCTAAATCAGCTGTTTTCAGTGATGGCCATCAGCTCGGGGTGATGACGCTCACAAATAATAGCGTAAGGGTCTCTTTTAGTCTAAATTATATTTCGTAATAGTATTCCTATTGATACAACTCTACATGTCTCTGTTGTAGGAATTTCTGAATATACGATATTTTGATATTGAGAAAACGCCAGAGCCTGACGGAGATAGTGTCACTTTGAGGAATCGTAAAGAATTGAATGTGCCTCTCCTGCGCAAAAGAAACTTGGCTCTCGGTAGAGCTAGTTATGAAGAAATTCCGGTACGAAGAGACAAAGACAAAGACAACGACGCTCCTACAGCTATGCAACTCGATGACAACGAAGACGACCCGCTAGTGTCCATTTGTGGCGGCGCGGAGTTTGGCCTGCTGGTCACTGCTTCTGGCAAGGTACTACCTAACCTATATCTATCGTTTAGTATTAAATAGCTAGAAATTATATATCAAATACAGAAATCATTTCAGGACTGGTACGAGTAGTTGCAAAGTTATAACAAATAAAAAAAAACTTCTGGATTAATAATGTATTGGTAAAGAAAGACCTTTTTCACCTTTTTCCCAGGTCTACTACACTGGAAAAGGAGCCAGTCTCGGGTATAAGGCAGCTCCTCAGAGTGGACGCTGGACTTTAATGAAAGAGACATTATTTAACAAAAACGATGTTCCGAATCTCAGACGTTACAAAGTGGTCCAGGTAACTCAGGTGAGTACAGAATCATTGTAGTCATTGACGTTTCTAATCCGTGTCAATATATCACGTACTTGATAAAAAGTCAATTAAATATTGAATTATAGGTAAAACCAAACCTACAGTAAGTCACTTTTTAATAAACTTGGCAGTTTTTTGGGAGTAGGAGTAAAGGATAAACTGTGAACTCCGCCTAGGCCTTTTGTAATTTGTCAAAGCATTTGAAATCCAACGATCATTACTTTTGTCTTTTTTAAACTTACGTGATCAGAATACATTTTATAAATTATATCACCGGGTATTTATCACGTTACCTTTCATCATTACTATAGCTTTCACTTTAGTACCCCGTGGTTTTGAAGTTTGCTAAGCACGCTACTTCGATCTATTGCTTCACGGCATGAACAACAAAGTCACTTCATAAGCTCATTGTTTCAATCTGAGAGCTTATCGTGTTCTTGCGTGATAATTCTTTCATTAAAAGCAGAAAAATGAGTAATGTTCTTGAAAAAGTAGTATTAAAATAATTGGTCATTGGCACTAGGTCGCCGTGGGGCACGAAAGTGTGCACGCAATTTTAGTGCTGGATAATGGTGCGGTTCTTTTCACGGGCATCGCGCGTCGCGGCGAAGACGGCGATACCAGCAAGCACCGCCGCGCGCCAAAGCCCACACGCCCCAGGAAAATGTATAAGGTAATTTTTTGCAGAATTCACAAAAATACATTGTTTTTTAAGTTTACTCGTCTTAGGATTAGGTAGTATGCTTTTTACTAATAACTCTGCAAGAAACATTGTAAGAATGTTTTGTCCGTTACATTATCTATTTCGTAAAAACACATTTAGAAAAATTTATAATATTATGTAGGTATTTTGTAAAAAAAATAATTATCAGTTTAGATGGATTGTAGTATCTTCAAGGGTAAGAATGCTAACGTGATACGTTTTCTGTAAAATGTATTTATTTCTATGAAACTTTGGTTTAAGTTGAGACAATTACCTTCCTAAAAAAATACTCAATACAGCCATAGTTTGTTTGAAACTACGCCCTACTTCCTGATGCTCTGGGAACCTAGATCGATTATGCCGGTAACGCGCAAGTGCAATTTGTTTTGTCATCTTTATAGGTAAATGACCTTTGTGCAGCTGAGTTGAATTACCAATGAGCCTAAGAAACTTTTGAACCTATTGGTATCCAATAATCTACCACAAGTACCATAAGTTTTGGTGAAATACTATTTCCCCTAGAGGGTGATAGGGAACACCAAAATGAATTGCCTCCTATAAACTTCAATGTTTTCTATCCAAAATATCTTTAAAATGCAATCCTTCATTGATCAATGAAATTAAGTCGTAACAGATTGATAATTTATTAATAAAAAATATCGAGTAAAAAATGTCGATTAAGGTATTGCTTCTAGCGGAATTTGTCAATTTATGAAATGTTTAGACGGATGGTCACCACGTGGTGTACGCGGCTTGCAACTACGGCTCCACGGCGCTGGTGACGCGCACCGGAGAACTGCTCATGTTCGGGAAAGACACTCAGCACTGTGACAACAACGGTATCGTGCTCAGCCTCCGCCACGAGAAGGTCACACAGGTAAGATATTATCTAATCTAATAAGCCTACTGGATCCCACTGCTGGGCAAAGGCCTCCCTTCTTTTTCTATTTACCAAGATTTTAATTTATTTGATTGCGTAAAAATAACATACATTTTCATGAATGTGTATTTGATAACTTTGAAATTCACCTCATGCTACTTTCTTTTTAAAATCTAGTGGCAAAATAAAAATGATAATAAAACTGACTTCAATGTTGTGTCTCGAGAATTTGCACTCTCGAGGCGCATTTATCTTCATCGCCCGACGATCCGACGATCCTGCCCGCGTTTGTCTAAATTTTGTATCAAATTGTTGCGAATCAAAAATAACACAACAGTCAGATTTTAGTCAAATGTTTCGGACTACGTATAAAAAACATTTACGTAGTTTTAAAACAATCAACAGTTGTAAAAAGTGAGTTTTGCATACTAGTTGCTGAAATCCCGGAGCTAGGTTCAGCCACCTGTAATTAGGTCATGGGGGTCGGGGCAGCAATGGCATCGGTAACTAGATCGATAATTGTCCTATTTGCTATCTAGGCTTCTACTGTTGTTACTTTATGACTTTAACGATATACGGACATAAATAACTTAAAAAGAAATTCAAGCTTTCATGCTCACATACACATCTACATTTTGAGTATTCGGTGGTACTTCGGCCGGAACTTTCCTCGATTCATATTTTAATTATGGATTGTAGATAGTGTTCTCAGAAGTGTATAATTTTTTTTCTCTTTCTCTTTTTTGTTATTTTTGTATTGATACTTACATGTTTTGTTAACCTACTATAATTAGCTATAAGACTATTTTATGTATTCCAATAGGACAAAGCCCTTTTAATTTAAATAAAAAAAAAGAAACATTTTGCAAGTTCTTAACAAATAGTTCTGTATATTTTTACGCTTTGTTGTGAAATTAATTATAGGATTCGGATTTAATGTAAAACAGAATAAGGGCCTGTTTCATAATTTTCGAATAAGTTTCGAACGCGCTATTTCTTATATTTTGGTAGAGTAAACACTACTGGTCTATACATTTATGGTGGTCTTTATGTGACATATAGTAGCGAACATTTACGACTGTCGTATTCGACAGAAGTGTATAATATAAGTAACAAGTATTCGTTGGTAAATTTGACGTATTGTTTTTCCAGGTCGCCCTTGGAAAAGCACACGCTGTTGCTTTGACGAGCACAGGGCAGGTCTACACATTTGGGATCAACAACAAAGGACAGTGCGGTCGCGAATTTGGGTACACCAAAGAAAGTTAGTATTGTTATCGACTCAATAAAATTATGCATTTTGTAAGAATATTGTTGAAAAAGTATCGCTTTCAGACTAAAGTTTTGAAAGTGTTTTTTATTATAAGGTTACTAGTAGCACATCCCGCCTTCGCACGGGTGTACTAATGGAGCTACCGGGAAGCCTATAACCTCCCGGACAGTCCATTCTACACACCCGTGAAAGAATTTTTGAAATCGGTCCAGTAGTTTCGGAGATTACCTCCGTCAAACAAACAAACAAACAAACAATTTTTACCTCTTTATAATAATATTAGTATAGAGTCAAAAGTCAAAAGTCAAAATATATTTATTCAATAAAGTCATATTAACGAACAGAAAAGGGTATAAGCTTGCCTTATCTTATGCTGTTTACGTAACTACGGCTTATATCTCAGTCATCATCATCATTATCATCATCGGCCCTTCTCATGCCACTGCTGGGTATAGGCCTCTATTCCGCCTTAATAACTCAGTATAAATCTGAAATAGTAAGGGCGTGGGCGCGAATAATTCGAGAACCTAGGTTTTTCACTTTCTCGTGCATCAATAACAAATACTTATCTTTGGTTTAGCTTACTGTGGGTAGATTTTTGACATTACTTCCATACAAAATGTGTCAAATATCCGTCAGTAAGCAAAACCAGATATAGATAGGTTATTGAAACGTTAATGACAATCAACTATTTACCAGAGCACTACCCCGCGCCGCAATCTGACGACGCTACGGAGAACAAGAACGAGGTGCCGACGTGCCCGGGATCTCACACGTGGCTTACGGAGTACTGCCGCGTGTGCGTGAGATGCCGCGAGTGCACCGGCTTCGCCAGCGCCTGCCATCTCTCGCATATGCCGGCCAGGGTGCCTGGAGAGTAAGTTGTTTCATATATACAGCCATAACACATGGGTGGGCTCTTAAGACGACCTTCTACAGGAGTAGTATTCTTAGTCTAAAACATTTTTTTTGTATGCATCTGTTGTAAGTAGGGTAAATCAAACTAGAAAAATCAAGGTGGACGCTTAATTTTCATCAAAATTGGTGTGTGTAAAAATCATGGTAAAACTAATATTGTCTGACGTAATTTCATTTCCAATTTTTTTTAAGAGATAACTAAAAAAATTTCTTAATACGTTCACTTCCCATGACGCACATGGGCTAGAGCCGAGCGGTCGGCCACGCTCCGCTCCTTCGAAGACGACCTTAGCTGGACCTTAGTTAACTATGTGTGAATGCGGAAAAATAACCTTAGACACTCCACTAATTAAAAATGATCGTTTGATCAGACGATGTGGTTGCGGCGAGGGCGACAGTGGATGCAGCGAGTGCGGCATTTGCCGTCAGTGCGCGGAGGGTTTCGTAACGGCCGCGCGACCTGACGTCGACGCCATGGAACCGGACTTACCTGACTACGACGAACCCCTACCCAATGATGCTAAAACTGGTATGATCATTCTTTTCCTTTTCTTTTCATTCACAGCCTGACTTTACCCACTGCTGGGTACAGGCCTCCCTTAGTTTGTGCCCCATGATCCTCCAATCCTATCCATCGTGATCCCGCGACATTGCATATATCGTTTGCCCATCTCGCTGGCGGATGACCAACACTTCTAAGTCCCTCTCTTGGCCAAGAATTTATCTCATTAATCTTTTAACTGACAAAATTTACAATTATCTCGTATAAACCCCCCGTATATTTCTTTATCAACTAGAAAAGAGCTGATGATCTTTAATTATCTAACTGAGGGTAGCTCATCCCATAAATCAACATATCAATTGATTACTTTGTATGACGCATTGGGAATGCCTGAGGATCGCTGTGTCTAAAATGAAGCGATTGTCCAGTGGGACATGTTTTAAGGTATTATAAACACTTAATACGGAATACTTACTATGATCCCGAAATATTAGAAAACTTAAATCTACGAATCTTGGTCAATATCACGTTTTAAGTGTTTATAATGTTCAAAACCATGAAAGTAAAAAAAAAATATGTTTGTTTAAGTAGGTCCATTGTTGCTCACAAGTACAATATTCCTTCAGACAAAGATACGAAAGCTGAAGAGCAAGCATCCGGTTCTGACGTGGAGCGCGACACGGCTATCAAAGTGAGCTGCCTACCGCCGGCTCGTGTCGCCATTCCCGGCGGGCACAAGATAGCCGCCGTGGCTTGTGGGCTGCATCACACCATAATGCTGACAGATCATGGTAACATTTGTCTTACATTAGCTACGACTCGCTGCGGGAACGGACGCTGAGGGAAAGTGGTATGTTTGCGCATACACTCGTTAAAGAACCTATAGCACGCGCTAAATCAATTGTATGATGTGCGCCGCGTTACTTCTCCACCAATCGGAGCTGAGGTTTCTAAGAATAGACTGCGCAGCTTTTCCCCACAACGTTCTTTTTACCTGATACGACCTATTACCAGTAGTTATGGTAAGCTAGATTGGATATAGGGACAGAGAAAGCGACTTTGTTTTATACTATGTAGTGATACGGTTATACGGAAATACGTCTATACACAGACGTAGATACTGCTAGACTAGTCTACTTCAGCTACTTTCACTGCATTATGTCTTACGGCATTCTGTTGTGGGGGTGTGCTGCAGACATCAGATTATTTAGATGACAAAAACGCTTGGGACTGAACATGCTCCAACTCAGTTATTGGACCACTGAAAAAAATGCTAGGCCCGCATCACCAGGTTCTTGCCTGCTTCTTTCCCTGGTGTAGGGAATCGCGTTGGAACAGGCAATAGAATCCCCTAGTTTTAAGAACCTGACATGTCTAAGTGGTTTTCTATTAGATTTTATTGAATAAAATATTTTGACTTTTGGTTATTGACATTATTGATACTTTTAGGTGAAGTGTTGACGTTCGGTTCGAACCAGTTTGGTCAGCTCGGCGCTGGCGACGTGGCGCCTCATCACAAGCTGGTGAAGGTGAAAGTGCCCAAGGCAACCTCCATCGCAGCCGGCAGCAACCACTCCGCTCTCATGACCGTCGATGGAGAGATATACACTTTTGGAAACTATCAGGTATATATTGTGTATTGAAAGAAAATACATTTGTTTGTTCCCAAGAACACGGAACATACTAGCTGTCTTGGCATCGTTATGCCCTTGAATTAAAACCTGTAAAAGTGCTAAGCCAGGACGTGCTGCTAGTATTTTATGTAGCTCTAAGTTTGTACATATGTTACAGAAAGGAATAGATCGTTGTAGAGAACACTTAGGGAGGCCTATGTAGAAAAGCAAGACAGTCAATAACCGGTGTCTAATATATAAAGTAGAATTAAGATAAAATGTAAACGATTGTTAATAAAGGCTATTCTTACTATAATTATAATTACAGAAAGGGTCCCTGGGGCGCGTGTCAGACGGTGAAGGTTGTCGCGGCGTGTGGTACGCGACGCCAGGCAGCGTGCCGCGCGTCGGCCCTTCGCACGCCAGTCGCGCCGTCTGGCTGAGCGCCTCGGGCGATCAGACCTTCCTGCAGCTCTGCCACTCCGTACTCAAGACTGAGACGCTCTTCAGCGCGACCATCATAGCTAACAGCACTACCATCAGTGAGTATAGCATTGGACCGGGAGCGCAGCGGTCGTGAATAGAGTTTTACTTGCTAGCTTGGGACTGAGGACGCTGTGTGGAATAGACATTATATTGATACAACGGGACTTTACGTGAGTAATGTCCCGTTGTATTAATATAATGTCTAGTACAACTCACGATAGTTTTGAAAGTGGCTGTGTGGAATGTCCAAGGATATTATTTATTTATTTATTCCGTCACCAGAGTTGACCACTTGCTCATACACACAGACAGACAGACTGGAGAAAACATAGCAATCAAAAGCCTGCGGTATTATCTACACTTCTACACTATAATAATATTATAAAAAGGTTAAATTTGTTTGTTTGTTTGACGGAGGTAATCTCCGAAACTACTGGACCGATTTCAAAAATTCTTTCACGGGTGTGTAGAATGGACTATCCGGGAGGTTATATTTTATCCCGGTAGCTCCATTAGTACACCCGTGCGAAGCCGGGACGTGCTACTAGTTGTTTATATAAATAAATATATTGTTTCAGTAATTCTGCCCAACCAGCCGGAGCACACATTCAAGTGCGTTACTATAAACAAGAACGACGGCGTGTGCAGCGCATGGGTTGGCGCCGAGCAGGTGGACTTCGTGAACACGCTCGCCTGCCTCGACCCTCAGTACGACGTGCTATGGTGCTACCAGCCACAGATGAGAGTCATGAAATGCTACAACATACTAGCATTCGACTCGCACAAACTGCAACGATGCTGCAACCCCGAACTGGACCCCTCAGAGAACGTAGAGTTCTGCTACCCCAGCGTCGGCACCATGCGGAGATTGGAAGACTTCAAGAACTTGGAGAACTTTGAGCTTATTTGTAACAATGGAGACAGGCCGGTGGAAAGTATAGCTTTGGCGGACATGTCGATTTTGAATCAAGAGCTCGCGATACCGACGATACACGGCGCGTGGGTGACGCGGATGCACATCGCGATGCATCTGCTGGGCTGTCTGGACTCGCTCATCTACGTTCACGACAACAAGTGAGTTAATACCTATATTTTTGTCTTTTTCATGTCTTTTTATTGAAAGCAATTGTCCTTATGTACGTTCTTTCTTATTGTTCGTATTTTTCTTTCAGACTGCACATAATAGAGTGTAAGCGCGAGGCCATCACGTCCCCTCTCGCCCCTCTGAAGGCGGACTGGCTCACTGTGACTAGGTTTGAGAACCACGGGGGCGGATGGGGCTACTCAGGGCATTCCATCGAGGCCATCAGATTCATGTGTGACACCGATATACTACTTGGTAAGTGTTACGCACTTTATACGGGTGGGCTAAGTTACCTTTTCATTTGTAGTTAAAAAGTTGTCTTTATAAGAACTATAGGTTTATTTTGAATAAAAAAATATTCTAGTTTTCTGAAAAAAAGAACCCCACCTGGGCGCGCTGTATAAAAAAAACTTGCGACTTCGTGATGGAATGAATAAATAAAGCAAACTTTACCCAACTGCAGGTCAAAGGCCTCTTTCCACTGTATGACATTCTATATCTTATTAAAATGATGTATTTCGCAGGTGGGTACGGTCTATTCGGTGGGCGAGGCGACTACACCGCCAAGATCAAACTGTTCGACATCGGTCACGACGGCGGCGATCAGGAGGGCGACGGGGAACTTATAGCGGAGAGTGAGGAGGTGGTCTACGAGTGCGCGCCGAGGGACCGCTTCCCGGTCATGTTCGACTCACCTCTACCGCTTATTGTGAGTTATACGATAACAAATCGTTACCGAATATAAAACTTTTGCTAGATTTTATAATGTACGTTATTGTTTAAAAATACTGTTTTTTAAATATGTATAGTCGACAAAGAAATTGGTTTACCACTCTAAGGCTGAATATCATTTGCACGTACAAAACATCAAGGGCTATTTTCGCTTGACAGATTGACCTGCTACGTTAGAATCTGTCATTCAGTAATCCTTAGCGAATAATTATGTTACTGGGAGATGTCATCAAAAGTGGTAAACCAATTTCTTTGTCGACTATACATATCTGAAGATTATTGCAAATTAATGAAACTACTCCGAAAGCAGGATAAGGTTTTGAATTTTTTTACTAGATGATTTATACTCTGGAGGCATACTTTGCCTTACTTAAAACGGGACACTGCTTTGAAATATTTGACCATTAATCAAGGAAATGTTTGGTCAATCTAATACATACTTTGTAATATTGTTAGGCATGCCGGTGGTACGTGGCGTGGGCGTGCATCAACGGGCCGTCGTCCGACTGCGGCTCGGCGGGGCAGGCCATGGTGATCAGCGACGACGTCGGCTTCCACTTCAAGACGTCCAAGAAGTCCAACAACGGCACCGACGTCAACGCCGGACAGATCCCCAGCCTGCTGTACAACCTCGCGGGCAACGACCACTCCATCCCAGCGCGGGTCATAGACATGGGCGAGCCTATCATAGCCCTCTCCAAGAACCTCTCCCGCAAGGTCACCGTCCAATGCTTCAAGTCACTCATCGTGCTGCTCACCTGGAGCTGGGACTCCTTCAGGGACGTCCTCCTCGAGACCAACGGATTGGTCCCCATCAATTACCAGAAACTGAACATGATAAAGCATCAAAAGCGACTCGTTTACTTGATAAGGGCGTGCCTGCGGCTGATCAAGTCGTACGTTAACGAGATCTTCCCGCAGAATTGCAAGAAGCGACTCACGCACGAGTACATGGCGTATTTGGAGTCTATTGGGGAGGTGAAGAATTTGATTCAAGCGATAGTGGCCGAGGAGACGCCGACGTGTGCGATGCTGCCGCGGCGCTCCTCCAAGAACAAGGCGAGGTCGTGCTATGTCCAGTTCGCCTTGGAGATGACCACTTCTATACTGAAAGAAGCGCATGAGACCACCACGGCCTGCTTTCATGCTTTCTTCCCTACGCCCACATTGAAGTGGAGTCACCTGTGCTCGATGCTGCATCATGTCAGGGTATGTTTACTAACCCGTGATTTAAAGTAGCTTAATTTTAAGGTTTAAAGTGCCACTCTTGATAAATAACTCATATTTTTGTGTAGACAACTATTTACCTTGAAGTTTCTTTTTTTTTTACAGAATGGTAGAGTAGCTATTTCACAAATACGTGAGTTGACTTCGACTTGCGCAGCGCTCTGCTCCTCGAAAAGCCTTCGCGACGTGTTACACTACATCGTGCCGATCACACAGAGCCATCTGGCGAGCGAAGAGAAGAAACGCCCTGACAGCAAGGTGATTCAATACATTTTGTTGCTATTTATAGCTATAAATATTGCTCACTACATTTTAATTGTATTTTGTAGTAAATTTAGGCTGTAAAATAACATTTTTGTTTTGTAGGTGCTAGTCAAAGAAATTCCCCTGAACAAGTCCCCCATGAAATCGGCTACTGTACCACGATCGGCGCACTCGCAAAAACCACCGCCGATCCCACCGAGAGCGAATCAGAAAGAACCCAAGGTAACATGATCTACACTAATTTTAAAAAATTTTAATCTTAGAATGAACTTGGTCTTTGAAGGCGATAAATTGTATTTCTTAAAATTTGCAATTCCTTCTACTATAACGCTTTGTTGCAGGCATCGACATCTAGTGAGAAAGATAAGCGGCACGACCACAACGAATGGAACATTCTGGACGTGATCCCAAAGTTCCTGGACATCGTGATGAATCCCATCAAGCAGCAGATGATGACGCGTCAGTGTGGTCAGCCGCACGATCACGGCGAGATCAAACAAAACGAGGCGCTCGCCGATAACTGCTGCAAACTAGTTGTGCGGATTGTGGCAGAACTATCATATAGCGCTAATAACGTCAAGGTGAAAATTATACATTTATAATTGTTATAATATCTATTTTGTCTCTTGAGCTTTTATAACTTTAGTACAACAATCCTATGTCATGGATTTATTAATAATTGATTGTTCGATTAATCCGGAGCTTCGAATCGAATAAAAGACTTAAACGACACCGTCCTAAAGGAACAACTACCCAGCCTGGCGGTAAGCTCGCTTTCTGCTAATTTATGTTGCCACTATGTAATATCCATAGACTAACTAAGACTCTTAGTTAGTCTATGAATATATCTAACAGGCGCGACCTGCAGCCCATATTTTATTTGTTATATGGTTGCGGAGTTGTGTAACTAAGCTACGATCTTACCACAGTTACCTCTTAATAATTGATCGTATGTAATGCATAACGTAACTATCGAGCATTCTCCCAGGACATGGAATCGGCTACAATAAAGGAGATGCTGACGCCGTCTCGCTTCATGCGTGTGAACACATCGCGGTCGTGGAACACCGGCAACGGCAGCCCTGACGCTATCTGCTTCACTGTGGACCGACCCGGCGTGGTGCTAGTCGGCGTCGGCGTTTACAGCGGCGCAGGCACCTACGAATACTCGCTAGAACTGCTTCATGATATGAGGGTAACCTATCTTTTCTTCTTGTTACTCATGCTCGTACATTACCGTGTTACTTTACAAACAACTAGCTTTTTGTCCTTACTTTTCTGTCTTTTTTTAAATTATTGTAGCAAATAAATATTTTACTATTATTTTTTTTAACTAGTGACCCGCCCCGGCTTCGCACGGGTCCAATAATTGTACAAAAAACCTACCTCATGAATCACTCTATCTATTAAAAAAAACCGCATCAAAAATACCGATGATGCCGCATTGCAATAATATTGTATGTAATTATTTTCAGCAATTGAACAGCACGGCAGATGAATCCACGGCTTCCAACTGCTGGGTTAGCATCGATATACTGCAGGGCACATTCGAAGGTGCAGACTGCCAGAATGACATGGCCCTAATCAAGTTCGAGAAGCATGTGCATCTCAAGGTAAAACATTCGTTTAACTACAAGTTATTGTTGTTTTATTGACGGTTTTTACCTAAAGAATGGGAGATAGGATAAGGAGTAATGAACAAATACTCAAATTTATTAATTATCATATCCTACTAGCAGCACGTCCCGGCTTTGCACGGGTGTACTGATCAAACTACCGGGATAAAATATAGCCTGTAATCATCGCAACAATCAATTCTAAATATTGTTGAAAAAATTTTGGTATCGGCTGAGTAGTTTCGAAAATTACCTCCGTCAAACCAACAAACCAACATTACCTCTTTATAATATGTAGATGAGTATACAGGTGGCGGGATGAACTAGACGCCTTTGAGAGGGACTGGCAGTTGAAAGTTACTGGATCAGCGTGACTGGAGAGAACGGGGGAAGGCCTTTGCCCAACAATGGGACTAGATAGGCTGGCAGTATTAGTAGTAGTAGTAGAGTATACAGGTACGCGACTTTCGCCAGTCTGACCCTGAGTACTGAAGTGATTATTGTAGGAAGAGTTGCGATACGCGCTCCGTTTCTGCAACCACGGCGGGCGCACGTCGAGCGGCGACTGCGGCCTGCCGTCTGTGAAGGGCCCCGACGGCACCACCTTCCGCTTCGCATCCTGCTCGCTCAGCTTCAACGGCACCACGCTCGCCAGGGGACAGATACCATGCCTCATATACTGCGGGTACGTTACTTCAATACAACTGATACAACTAACATCCACTCTCAATAACCTATCTATCTTTGGTTTAGCTTACTGTGGGAAGATATGTCATTTCTTAAACTTTCGCGTTAACAAATCATATTTTTGAAATACACAAATTTTTGATCACGTTATTTACCTTATTATTTCTGCCCGCGACCACGGCTATAAAATATTAAAAAAAATGTGGGTAGATAGGAAAGTCTACCGACAGCAAGCAAAACCGGAGATAGATAGGTTGAGATTGGCCGTAACAGGAATAATTATCATAAAGATTTGAATGTCTACCGCAGTCTGGGATAACAGTCTTGATCATATTTTATTTTTTATTTCATTTCACAGGAATACCATAGTAAACAGTTGTAAATACTTGTACAATAACATTTAACAGAATGGCGGCAAGTAGTTTCGAGCATACAGTTGACACCACAGACGCGCTGATAGCCGCGCTTCGCACCATCACACTTCGGGTGTCCTCTCAAGTTCTGGAACGTTCTGTGGAGCTGTTCAGATCGTTGCGCAATGAACTGACCGCCGAAGACTTGCGGCGGAACGCATCTGTGCTGCAACAGTCGCCGGCTGTCAACACGCTTATACCCTACGTTCTCGCTAATCTGGAGGGCGTCGACGATTCCAAGGTACACTACTAACCTAGCATTCTGTCCAGTAACCGTATAATGGGTTTTGCATATGAACCTCGATCACGAGTCAAGTAGGCTAAATGTATGAAAACCAGAGCAGCACCCCTCTTGGTAGCCAGACTGAACTACTGTGTGTGTCGTGTGCGAGGATAGTACTCTTCTCTTCGGAACTCGTTACCGAACACATGTATCTATACCGAACTCACCTATTATACGTGTCTCAGTTTTTATGAGATAAATGTTTTGTTCCAGAACATAATAAAACTGCTGGAGTTGATTCACCAGCTGCTGCCGCACGTGACGGCCGTGAACCTACTGGTGCCCGCGGCGGAGGACTTCTCTACCACCACCACCGGCTACTACACCTGGATCGAGAGCGACCATCCCTACAGACCCTCCACTATCACCAATATGAGGTGATAACACCACTTCACCTTTACCCCATACAATAACAACTATCCACTGTGTTTCTTTTGTTTAGCGCGTAAGTCCCGTTGCCGCGGGAATATCGGGTTAAAAAGTTATTTATGTCACTTCCATCCCTATCACCACTCAATTCGTGTCGCTCCGTTTTGCCGTGAAAGACGGACAAACAGACAGACATACAGACACACACACACACACTTTCCCAATTATAATATTAGTATGGATTTCGAGAATTGATACGGATCAGTCTCGACGAGTAGTGTTGCAAAGCAGTAAAATGTACAATCTTTCCAATCTTACTACTAACTTGAACTCTTGTCTTGTGTCTTTGTTATGTTTTGTTGAATCAACTTCAATTAATGCAACGGGTGCTTCTGCAAACACAGGGTTTTATTTCCACCAAACATATCATGGGTGGTACTGGAAATGGATCCGCGCAGCGTGACGGCTCAGCCCGAGGATACCCTCACAATATACGCGGTAGCTGGGACGCCTAAGCAACGGTGTCACTGTCAAAATGACATAAGGGTCTCAGACCCACCATTCCGTAAGGTATACAAGGTAGATTTCATTCGGACACTCCATTCACTCCGCTCGCTTCTCATCTGCCATTATCCCGCACACTTACATTCACCCCGTTTGTAACACTAGGTATTTGTACTAAAATAAAACAAATGGAAATATCAAAACCGCTTCAGTAAATAGCCTATTTACAAATAAAAACCTTGTTTGATTTTAGTATTGTTGGAATAGCTATATTTCTGAGAAACTATTTAATTCTGAATTACAGTAATACGGTTTGGTGCTAGAGTTGAGAGTCATCTGCATGCACTTTGATGATCCTTCATATGCCCGAGCCTTGTAAACAAAGCCAGAGCCATTATACATGTACTCGTAGTCGATTTTTTTACTAGTTTACATTTCATTATTATATTGGTGATGTTGAAATTTTTATGATATTTAAAACAGTTCATGTCTGTTTTTAACTACTTATAGAAATGAGAAGACAGAGCTTATTAGCTTTGTTATGAGTTGAGAATTTAAGATTTACAAGCTTGAAACATCACCATTTATTGACAAATGATAAAGTACCGCGAATTACACTGTACAATTGCGAAGTTCATCAATTGCTCGGACTTTGATGTTGTACTTTGTACGTCGGTGGATGGTTTAATATCTATCGTTTTCTGCAGAAAGTTGTCCAGCTCTCTCCTGAAGGCGAGATTGAGGAGATGGATGAAGAAGGAGACAATGAAAATACTTGTATGCATTTTAATTGCACTTACGTCAGTGTTACGCCGAAGCTCGCTAACCTGTGAGTATTTTGTTTTTTTGATCGAAACATTATATGAATTAGTCTGGTAAATAAAATGTACATTACGTTTATATTATGAAAAACCGCGTCGTGTACGGTGTCAGAAAATGTAATAATACTAGCAGAATTCATATCGCTTTGTATATATCAATAAAAACGTTTTCCTTTTTGTTTTGCACTTTTGCAGCGCTAGTGAGTGGCCGCAGAAGGCTCTGCTTGTACCAGGCAATGAAGTTATATTCGCTCTGGAAACTGCTTCCGACTATCTCTCCGAATACAACAAAACACAAAGGTATATTTTATTACTAATGTTGTCACAATGAGTAATTTAAGATGTTGCGTCACGTGTGAATTTGTTTTAGTGACGAGGCCCGCTTCGGTTTCCGATGCCTGTGCTCAGGGTACGAAGACACGCCGCTGACGTCACAGCGCCAAGGTCTGGTGGCTTTAGAGATGGAGCTGGTGTACGCGGGCGCTAGTTGCGCATCCAAACTGTTAGCTCCCGACTTGGATGTGCCGCCTATGGTCTTCTGTGAGTATTCTATACACACAATCCAAGCTATTTTATGAACCGAGTCTCATTACTAGCCCATACCGACTTCGACTTCTTAATTAATTAATTCTACCTTAGCACATGGCCTGTGGTCGCGCTGAGTCGCGAATAGTGAAAGAAGGGAAGGGAGGCCTTTGCCCTGTAGTGGGACGATTATGTCTGAATAATAATAATAATTAATTCTACCGAAAATATACCAAGAGCAGTGTTTATTTTTCTTTTGCCGGTTTCGATTACTCTATTATTTACTGCCTTCTAGCATTTAATTCTAGCTCTCGTTCGTTACTAAGTCTTAAAAGAAATATTATGTTTAAGTGTTAAAGGCAGTTTCTGCATACTACTTCTAGATTGTATCGTGAGAAGCCTAACATGTAGGTTAATAACTGGAAATCAATTTATGTAAACTGCTCAAGTTTCAACCTGAATCCAATTGCATTATGACGTTATGGATAGGTGTTGCATTGTTTTGATTCACGTGCTATGTTCTAAAATCACGTCAGGAATCTCCTGACTAGAATGTATTGCAGGTGTCGCGGTCCCATTGTCTATCTAAACATTGGCGTCCGCGCGGAATATCAATATCTCCTTAGCCTTGTATGGCATAATGCCTGTGGAGATTTGTTGTATACTTGGTATACTTCCTCATTTTATATATGCTGTGCCTCGCGGTAAATAGTTTCCGTTTCTGTGGGAATACCGGAACCAAAAGTAGCCTAAGTATTAAGTCAGGACTCAGGATAAAACCTGACCTGGTACAAAATATGTCATATAAATATCATTCAAATCCTTCCAGCGGTTTAAGCGCGAAGAAGTAACAAACATTCGCACAAACTTACACACTTTCGCACACGTACAATTAAGACGATATCCGTAAAAACACAAAAAATATACAGTCGAATTGAGAAACCCTTTTGTTTCATCATCATCATATCAGCCCATTTCCACCCACTGTTGGGTATAGGCCTCCTCTCTATTACGCCGCTCTTTCCGATCCCTCGCGAGTCTCGTCCACTGATGACCGACCACGCTTATGATGTCGTTTGACCATCTGGCGGGTGGTCTGCGTCTTGGTCGTTGTGCGTCCCGGGCCACCATTCGGTAATCGCTTTCGTCGTTTAAAAAGTATTAGTAGCCCTAACATCATAATGTATTGCGCAGCGACTCTGGTGGACGTGCAGATCCAGCCGATGAGCGAGACGGAAGAGGCGCCGCCGGACTCGAGCGAGGCTCTCCTTCTCTCCCGCGGGCTCGAGCTCTCCTCACCGCTCTCCGTGCATCAGGTGTTGGACGGACACTCCCTGCTCAGGTCAGTACTGCCTGTGACAGATACACCTTATTTCACTTTCAAAACCATCGTGACTTGTACTACACATAACAATCAGTGTAAGACGCTCTTGCGAGGTGTGACCGTACTCATACCCAGATAGAGTCGCTGGAAGAATCGAAACATTGTCGGTATCTAAACATTGTCGGTCGGTGAATAATTTCCCATATGATTATAATAAGGGACACTCTACTCTTCCTTACATCTCTGCGGGCCAACTCGACTACCACACGTTTCACACGTGTCGTAGGATATTGAACTGATACTTGTAGGTAAAGTAAAGAATGATTACCTCACTGTAAAACAATCAAAATAACCCTCGATAAGTTTTTCAACATAAACGTGAAATATCCTTAAAAGTCAAAGTCAGACTAATTAATTAGATACTCCATTTATCCAGTACTAAATCTTAAAGAGAGCAGGGTGCGAACGTGACCGATTTTCCGTTCATTTCTTCATTTCAATACAAATATTGTTTTATCAGTTATTGGCACTCTGACCTCTTAAATCAATACACAAGACAGATAAGGAGAGATAGATACCACAAGTGACACCGCGCGGTCTCGCACTGGAATTTTAATCTGTTTGTTTACATACAAGTTATTAACATTTTATGTAATATTTACTTGAATTGTCTTAACGTAGTTAAATTACAATTAATGTTTCTTTGAGTTTTTTACTTATCACAAAACTTACAAGCTTCTTATATCGGTATTGTAAATCAATTCACGAAAGGCTCACTTAGTGCTTGTATTATGGTAACCAGATGACTGATATACTTAAATACCTACTTTTTTTTTAATACTTACATATTATAGATAGTAAACACCCAGACACGGAACAAATATCTGCAGAATATACAAACATTTGCCCCGTAGCGGGGATCGAACCCGCAACCTCCGCGTCTCAGCCGGGCTTTCACCCACTGCGCCACTGAGGTCGTCATAATGTAAATCATTAAAAAATTCGTCCTAGAGGCTATAAAAAATCGGATTAAAATTTGCAAGCATCCACAAATAGTTATTTATGTGGAAAAAAACTAATATAAGTTAAAAATAACTAAGTTTAAGATTTAGAGGTTAGCTAATACACAACACTTTAGATAAACAAGCCATTATTGCTGTGCAACTTAGTTGCATTATAAAGATCTAATCACATAGTTCATTGTACAAACAATTCTACCTAGCCACTTTAAGCTTTGATTATCGAGAATAAACAGTTTGGACATTGTATCAAAGGAAATAAGTCTGCCGTCACCTAAAATAAACAAATTTACTTAAAGCGATGACGTGATGTTTCCATAATATATACCTACTACGAATCAGGTCTAATGAAAACCTACATTTAACATTGTGTCATTTTATCTTAGAATAGTTTTGAATTTTTAATGAACCTGCAAGGTAATCTTTTTATTTACATGTTTGCATTTTTATGTATTATTATATTGTGTATTATTTATACTCAATTTGACTTGGATTAGATAATAAAATAGAACAAGCTTGTATGGAACTTATAGATAAAAATAATACTGATAGCGACCTTGAAAAGCTTACCGTTAGACAATTATAGATTTTTCAGTTCTCCAGGCATTATATTATGTTTTATTATTTTTAGATGCTATAAAGATGTCGAAGGACTGACTACTCAGTCAGGATATTAAGTTATGTCCAAATACATATTTCGCACATGCAGAAAGCTTTTAGTCAGTGCTGTGGTCTGAATCTTACAAAATAATTCCCAACCAATGTTTTGCGAGATCTCGTTCGGGCCGAACTACTACTATATGTATAGTATTGTATGTATTAGCATTTAAAGGGTACATAGGTAACTAAATGCATTGCACGTTTTACCTACGACTATAAACCTGGTCATGTGGTTAATGAAAGTAATATTATAAATACTCCTACATTAGTCGACTTTGTAAACTCATTCCCTTTCGATTATACTACCAGATTTTCTAGTCGACTCACCCGAGTTTATATTTAGAATTAAGTAAGTGTATATCCAGCACATAAAATGACGAAAATCGCCGATCGCCAATACCTTTGAAAGAAAATCGATGTAAACATCTAAATTTAAGTTATGTATTGACCTGTAAAAATCGCTTATTATTATTAGTTACACAGATACACCTTGTATTTGAAGGGATTGTTAAATATAAGTTCTGATCTAGCAAATATAATCAGTTTAACATGCCTTATTCATAATATTCTAATTTTATGATAGGTAAATCTGTTAATATGTAATTAGGTTACTTCCACGAATACGGATTAGCGAGCCTTTGTGAGCACGTTTATCTTAAATACTCGTAGTTAAAGGCATTTTAGGGACAACACTTCGTCCAATAACTAACACTACAACATTATATACGTAGTAAGTGCATACCACGCGTAGATTTGTAGAGTAGAGGTTTTACAATGACAAAGGACGCAATTACATGAAGATTGTTGGTACGAGCATTAAACCGCATCAGCAAACACGTTTCAAATAGGTCACATCACATGCAACGGATTATTATTTTCGCATAATCGTAAATTTGTTAGTAGCCAAGCAAACAGTAAACAGCGCTAGGTCCTTCAAATCATTCGCTAGGCGATGCGTCATCGAACTATACTGGATATAATCGTGACTGTAACTAGGTGCGCACGTGGAATTTGCAAAGCTCTGTTGATCACAGGGTGGAATGAAAAACTTGGTTAGATACATTTTTTATTAACATTTTCAATCATACAAAATAATTTACTGCGAGGGGATAGATTTAAACAGTCCTAACTACCACATCGCATAATACTGATCCATACGAAACTAAACTTGGCACGGTTTTACTGACGTCACACTGAGGTAGTAAACTAAATATAAAGAAAACACTTGTAACAATATAATCCGACGGAATGCTCTACGAAAAGGTACTAACCGGAAAATAGGTACATTGTCTATTATCCAAAAATACTAAGTAAAACAAAATCGGTAACAGAGATCAACAATTAACACGTTAAATGTCGTAAAACCACTAAATATCACAAGTCGGTGGTTAGTAGCTCCGCTCTTTCTACGACTATGTGAAATTCTGTCTCTCTGTAAGTTTTACCATCTGGTAAAACTATTTGAACTTTTTTCTTTTTCTCGTTTTCACGCTTTACTATATAGAATATCACTATAGAAACAGCTACGAGCACTAAAATTATACCTAATAATACAAATATCCAAAAGTTGTGTTTAAAAGCGCCGCAACGGGTGTCGACGTAGGTAGGCATCGAGACATAGTGGGCCTCAAGCGAGTACCAGCAGGCCAGCGCGCCGCCTTGTTCCTTAGCCAGGGTGCTCCACGCGTTCGCGAGTTCGCACGAGCAGCTCTGGTTCAGGCTCAGCCCGTCTACTCGCATAACAAGCCGCGTACGGTTGTACATCAGCGAAGATGGCTCCAGTTGCGACACCGTATTGTTATCTATGAGCAGCTCCTGAGCACCCATCGTCGCATACACTTCGTTATCAACCGTGAAACCAAAAAAAGCTCCTTTTCGTAATTCGGTTACGGTGTTGTTTCTGAAGGTGATGGGACCTCTTGTAGTCATGTGAAATCCATCGCCCTCCAAAGTCTCAATTGTGTTACTTTCTATGATAACTCTCTTTGGTGCACTGACGAGAAAAGATAAACTATAAATATGATTAACGGTAACGCCCTCCATCCGGAACAGATTGGTCACCTCGACATCCGAGAGAAATCTGCTGGGAAGAGTTTGGACTCTGCTACCACGCATCAAGAAGTTCAGGGTAGTGAACTTTTTAAATGCCTGTATCTCAATATTATCGAACACATTGTCTATGAGTTCTATTGCTTTGACTCCAGTGAGACTAGAGAAGGCGAAGGGTTTAATGGTAATCAGTTTACTATCGTTAATGATAATATCGTTGATGCGACCTTGGACCGCATGGGATGATATCTCATCTATCGTGCAGTTGCTAATGACAATTCGTAACCCGGGGTCCATCTCACTCTCTCGCGATAATGGTGACCAAGCTAGCGCTCTTTCATTGATGACTAAGTGGTCCACGTTCCTTAACTCGACGTTCCGTAATTGAATTAAATTCCTAACTGTGTCCGGTAGGAAGGTCACACGCGAGCATCCCTCGATAATGATGGCTCTAGTATTCCATGGTACGCTGTACGCGCCATCGGGTCTCAAAGTCAATTCCTGTAAATTAAACTGTCATTAACTAAAAATTAATAGTTGTATCATTCATACAAACTCATGTAAAAGCCTCGTGTAAGTAAATGCAAAATAGTTAATTGTCATCCTAAGGCAGAAAGGTTAAATTTATTTATTAAACAAACAACAAAAAAACTTAAATTGTCGGTCATAGGGTCGAAAGGTAGCTTTACGGCCCTAGAGGGCGAAAAGTGCTCTTTTTAACCTTATGATCAGGTAACTTCAAGCATACTTTCCGTGTATGAGTAATGAAATAAACATTTATGAAATCTTACCGTGTCGCCTCGTGTACAATTGCAAATGAGCCTAGCGAAGGAGTCGCAGCGGCATGCTTCCTCCTTGCAGAGGGTGGGCGCGCTGGCAGCCGCCAGCGTCAGCGCCGCCATCAAATGCCACCACGTTGCCCAGCGCATTCTTGCCGCATCACGTCACCATTTCACTTCATTAATTACACCCTGCAATTAATTATCACCTATGGTTTAACCGATAATGTTATAACCAGCTTCGTTTATTTTAGACGCTTTTCTGTAAGGTTTACATAAATCCAATAAGTATTTTATAAAACCAATGAGTTTGAGAGGTAAAGTAGGTCTGAGTCAACTAGGTATCGGCCGTTATCGGGCGGGGTCGCGTTATCAGATACGTAGACCGATATAAGTCTAGTGGTTACGGTCGACACAATGGAGGGGCGAAACTAGTTAGCATGATATACACTAGAGGGCAAATTTGTAATTCAACCCGTTTTATTAGACAAAACAGTAGCAGTATTATTATACTAGGTACTACTTTGTATCTAAAAAAAAACGAGAATGTAGTTGTTTAATCGCATTTGTTAATTCTTACTTGAAATAATTAATTTCAGTTACAGTTATTTAACATTTGGAAACCGGCTCTACCAAACAAAACCATTTGATAATGCCACCTTAACTAACCCACATAAAAGTGATTCGATTTGTTTATTTTATTCTGAATCACTTTTGCAGAATTAAAGTACCTGTACCAATGTACCCAAAAATGATTAATTCGTTCACGTACAACATTTTTGCTTGCGTTTTTATTTTTATGATCACGAGCCAGCTGTTGAACATAGATCATATTCTTATGTTTTTATGCTTTTACAATGTTCAACAAAACCTGTACCAAAGTAAACATTATGTGAAATGTAAGTAGTCTAGCTAGTCCGCTAGTTTGTTTGACTTACGCTTCTCGATAAGCACACTCATTCGTTGCGGCTTTATGTGAATGCGTATTTCATATTAATAACTCTATAGCTCCGGTTTCAGTGATTGTTCCTTTGTTTTGTTCGTGATAATATTTTCCAGGCGTAAGCAATTGTTTTCTAGAAAGTTATGTTGAACTAGCTGCGCCCCGCGGTTTCACCCGCTTAAGTCCCGTTCCCGCGGGAATATCGCGATAAAAAGTAGTTAGTAGTTAAAAAGACATTATAAAAAAGTATTATTGTATACACAACAATAGTCGTTCAGCCATGACGGAGGCATTTAGGCGGCCTAAAAACTCTGTTACCAGAGGTGACCACTTGCTCATACGAACGAACGATTGTGTACACAATGGTATTAGTGGTAAGGGTTCTCGAGAAGTTGCTACAGCATATCAAAGGCTTAATTATTATTGAGTGCATGACTGTTGACCCTAAGATCAATGCGAAGTGACAAAAATTTGTATCGCTAATTAAATAACTACCTTCTGTGATGTAATTTAAGCCACTTACGGATCACCTCTTACTTTTACACCTAACTAATTCTGCATGGAGCTCTTTCTGTTGCAATAAATCATTACATTTCATTTCATTTTCATAGATAATCATAAGAAATCATTACCATGCTTGGGCATAAGATAAGCATGGTAATATTGAAATGGTTTCAATATTCAACATCAACATTTATCTGTTGTATATACAACAAAAATGGTCTTTTTGAGATGTAATTATATACTCGAATTAAGACAATCCACCTTCTTTTATAAATATATAGATATTTATGCAAAAAAGAGCACATCAGCAGCGAGAAGTGTTCATTTCAGATTGAAGATATCGTGCTGAACTAGGACTAGGAGTAAATCATATTTATTCAATCTCCGGCTACATCCTTGCATCGACAACGTACCCAACGTTTGTTGGGCAGCCACGGTCATGAAAATATTTTTAAAGAATTACATGTTGATTTTCTGTTAGCAGGATTATTCACACTAAGATAACAAAATAAACCCTCTTACATTTTACAAATTGAGAATTCTTAAAACTAGTCGTTTCGTCGGCTTATTAACAAAGCTTTGTTATATACGGTTTGGAGCTCGTTTATTATTTATCATTTTACGAAACAATCCATTTAAAACTTATAAAAAAACTAGTTGGTGCGTGGTGCGCGAGCTGCAAGCAGCTCGCGTGACGGTTATCCTGGCTATAGCAGTTTGGACTTAACAAAAAAAAAATGAGAATCCATCGGAAATAGCATAAAAGAGTTTGAAAGAGTTTGAAGATCAAAATGCATTTGAAAATCCATGATAGGACAACTTACGGACACGAAAACGTTTCAGAGCATCATTCAGTATGAATAAAAAAAAAACAACAAAAAAAAATGGATGTCGTCGCCCCTGAGTTACGCTTCACCCACTCGACCTTCGTTCCGCTACGGAGGTCGGCGGCTCGCTTCGCTCGCCACCTCCCCCCTCCGCTCCACTCGGTCTCGCAGGTTCGCTCCACTCAGGACCTCCGACTCCTGGTAGGTAGCGCGGTGCGCTCGCTGCAAGCAGCTCGCGTATCTGTTTCGTTCCTGGTAGGGTGCGCGGTGCGCTCGCTGCAAGCAGCTCGCGTATCTGTTTCGTTCCTGGTAGGGTGCGCGGTGCGCTCGCTGCAAGCAGCTCGCGTATCTTTATCGTTCCTGGTAGGGAGCGCGGTGCGCTCGCTGCAAGCAGCTCGCGTATCTTTATCGTTCCTGGTAGGGAGCGCGGTGCGCTCGCTGCAAGCAGCTCGCGTATCTGTTTCGTTCCTGGTAGGGTGCGCGGTGCGCTCGCTGCAAGCAGCTCGCGTATCTGTTTCGTTCCTGGTATAAAAAAAAAATTACCCCTAAAAAGTTTCCAAATTTCATACAAAATGTATGGAGAAAAAAAAAATGTCGGAATTAAAAAAAAAAAAGTACCACAATTTATCAACTTTGTAATGCCCTACCTGAATCTGAAAATTAAAATTTTCCAAGTCTCCTAGTTTCCGAGATACGTGGGGGGGCAAAATGAGGGGGGCAACTGGGGGCAAAACTGAAAACTTTTTTTTACTTTCCAAAATGTCCTCTATACAAATCCGTTTTCAGAATTGGAAAAACTCTTGTAGTTATCGAGATCCATCAATGGGGCAAAAAAGGGGCAAAACAGGGGCAAAACAAAAAAATGATTTTTACCTCCCAGGACCTCCTCTATACGAATCTAGAAAAATAATGTTCTGCAGGTCTTGTAGTTATCGAGATTGACCAGGGAGGGGCAAGAGGGGGGCAAAAAAGGGGCAAAGTCGGATTTTTCCCAAACTCACCAGACAACCCCCTATACGATTCTGTAAAAAAAAATATACCTTCCCATCCACCATCAAGGAGAACAATTCTGTCAGTGAGTCAGTGAGTCAGTCAGTGGTAATCTAACTTTATATATTATAATAATAATTTTAGAGTGGCTTCGTGTCAGATGAAACCCGTTCCAAGTTATCGTTTAAACCAAGGACCTAATCTATTGTAAGTAGGTAAGTAGGTACCTAAATAATGAAACAGTTCTGAAGGATATTGTTAAACAAATATACCTACCTAATCAAACGGACTAGAGAAACAACAAAAAAACAATTACGTTTTCAATAATATAGATAACGTAAGGAAGTAGATTACAAATACCCACTTGACCTACCACGGGTTGTGTTAACCATTACGGTGTTATGAAAATTCAGCAATTATGACGGTCTGCTGATGCCGGCCGTTTTCATGAGTTACATATTTTTACCAAATTTCTATCCTCAGCTACGCCATTAGATTAATTAACATGATAAAAAATGTTTACACTTACCTCACTAGGTTTGCAAAAAACTACTCAGTTTCAACATACGCCAATTAAAATCTCGCTCACTGATACGTCTTTCATAAATTTATCAATTTAATATGACACTGTGTCTACAATTGTCTGATAAACCGCGGAATTTGCCTGGTAAGTAATATAGATGTAGCGCGTTGTAAAAGAGGACATGCACGTCGCGTGACCGAGCGGCGGCGGCGCAGGCATGCGACTGACTCCAGTGGCTCCGCGCCGCGCCGCAACGTCAGGCGAACCGAGAGGTGCGCCTGCGACTCTAACACGCGACCTTCATACACACGTACATAGCATTTAATTTTATATTCTTAGTATTTATGTGCATTAAAGTACCATAAGTACATCTCACTTTTTTCAGCCCGTCCCGACTTATTGAAGAGAATGACCAAATCTTCCCTTTGCAGTAGTCTACAAACATATTATCATCAGGTTCTTGTCGTTGTCCCATTTTACACGGGGCCGGCATAACATTATTGTGTTATACGAGTATTATTTTACCTTTTTCCCTCATCAGCCTGAGTCATTTCAGCTCTCACCCTTTCTTACATTGTATAAATCATCTTTCACACAATCCATATACTCGTACAACCATATAGTGTGGGTAGAATGTCATGTGATAAAGAGGGGGGGGGGGAGTAAAACAAAGCCTAAGTACATCCTAAAGCTTCTTTCTACATTTACCTAGACGAAAGAGTATTTTAAATTGGATAAGTAGTTTTGGAGATTACCCTGTACAAAGACAAACAAACCAACTTTACCTCTTTATGAAATTTGTATAGACTAGCTGTACCTGCGACTTCTTTCGTGTGAAAACTGGCGCCAAACACCTTCGAAGTGCATATTTTTATGAGTTTAGTGAAAGTTGTATGTGCATTCGCAAGCGAAGTTATATTTGATCCTTATGAATGTATACGTTCTTGTACGACTTTTACTTTTTTGTGTTTTTAGTTAATAAATATGGCCATCAATCACAAGAGACAGCTCAAATCAACCACCTAATTCTAAAGATGACTTTGGCTTTTGCATAGATTTATTGACGCCTTATTTCTGGTGTGCCTTAACCAAGACATATAACGAAGTTTACCAGGACAGCTTGTTTGTAATAAACGAATCGTTTCTCTTTGTAGTAAACGAAATACAATGTTCTGAAATCGTAGTAAAATGCAGGACAGTAGTAAGGAGTAAGTATAAGCGGTGGCTAAATTGGTGCAACTGCAGAGCACGGTGTACCTTCAAAAGTGACCGTTTTCTGTTCTATTTCCTTTGCACATATACCTAGTTTGTTAATTGTATACAGTAAAAACCGTTTTCACTACTGCTTTGCTGAGCAGGTTTACGTAGATGAAATGATCCCATCGCTAATTAACCGCGCATCTCTGGATACGCAGCCTAAGGCCCGACGAAACTGCTGAAACGTAATGCGTGCATTAGTCATGACTGGAACGTGACGTACCTACTTACTCGACTCGTCCACTCACAAGTTGCGTACTCCAGCAACAATTTCGAAACTGGTTAAAAGGCTCTCAAACACTCTGTCCACTATTCCAATATCTGCATATTTTTCAATCGATTCCGAATCGCTTTTCGTCCGAGTCCTAAGTTTTGAATTGATTTTCTTATCACTCCTTTTACTTTTTTTTTTAGATTATTTTCTATGAGCTTAAATAATTACAGTTCAGAACATGTCAGTTTATCAAAGTCTACCTGATTTAAATCAATCAAGTGGCCGTATCCGCTAGAAGCCTGAAATATAAACAATTTCAAACATAGTTGTTGAAACGAGATGAAACCAATCACATTCTATTGCATCGACACGGAAAGATAAAATTACAGTAAACGTTGTACTTATTTCGGTATGAGGAAGATACTATCCAGGTTTCCGATTCTTGAGATGAATTTACATGTTTGTAAAAGCAAGTTTGAGAATTTTAACTATATTTGTAGAGCATAAAAAGACAGACTGAATTTCAGTCTATCACCAATCTAACAAAAATTTTTATACTTAGCTATAGGAGAGCCATCTGGGTCTATCTTTAATGTGCAATTGAGCGACCACGCAATCCTATAATCCTTTTAACTTAAAATTGTGCAACTTATTTAAATTTAAACCGTAATAATAAGAATTAAGTTTTGTTTCATAATCCTACTTATTTTGTAGAAGTTAAAGTTTGCATGTGTGTTTGATAATTTTTGACGCAAAAACTACAGAACGGATTTATCTGATACTAAAAATGTGCATAATTTATGACCTGGAATAACACGTAGAAGTCTCATCTGGATTAACTCTACGAAGCCGCAGGCTGAAGCTTGTCATAGCTTGTTGAATACTTAATGTGTTATTTAAGAGCGTGTAAGCTATCTTGACCAACTCAAACATTAGATCGTGCTACGCAGAGTTGTCATTTTTGACGCACACTTCAATAATACTATAATTTTTGTAAAAGTGTGCGTGAGCTCGTGTCTAGAACGAATGGTATGAATGGTTTTGATACTTTATCTTATAAGTAATATATAATATGTAAGATCTGTGCTTAGAGAATTTAGCCAACGATCCGTGTTAGCCAAGTGGTTTAGTACTTATCTCTATTTTTGATCAGGTATCAATAAGACCCTCGAGATCCTGCCGAAACAAATGTTTCTTTTAATTTCTTTCTTGCGACTCTGTTAAGCATGTAATGTAAACATCTGCACAATGACATGTGAACTAACATAAGTAATAAATATGTATTTGGAGTCCAAATACTCCAAATTTTGGACATACCTAAGTAGGGTAGTTTTGACTACCCCTTAGACATTGTTAAAAGTTTTGATAAAATTTAGCCATACAGTCGCTCATATTAAATTTCGTTTTGTTATATTTTGATTTTTTTGTATTTTTACACTTATACGTTTAGGTTGTTTGTTTCATCATCTTTCTTCTGCTCTTATCCCATACTAGGTGGGGTGGGCCCAACATGCTTAATCTTCCATTCATCTCTATCATTCGTAGTTGGCGAAGTTCACTCCTCTCAAATTCATATCCTCTTTCACACAATCCATCCAGTTTTCCCTCGGCCTTCTTCTACTTGTATATCCATTATTGTCCATCCACATTTCACACTCATACTCATAACTTTCTTAGTGATATGACTTTCATCCATCCTGAGGTCACGTAGACCATGTCATACTAAGCTATAGGCAAAAATTAGTAGTTAGTAGTTTAGGCATGCAAAATGGTCCTATCTCAGAATAATGCGGAAGCGTTCGTGGCGAAGCTTGCTAAGGCGTTCTTGATAGATCGTCGAAGTTAAGCAACGCTCTGCGCGGTCATTTCTTGGATGGGTGACCGCAAGTGGCAATATTATCTGAGCGCTTCCGTGCTTCGGAGGGCACGTTAAATTGTCGGTCCCGACTTTTAAAAAAGTCGTTAAGCCATGACGGAGGCCTTTAGGCGGCCTAAAAACTCCGTCACCAGAGTTGGCCACTTGCTCATACGAAGGAAGGGAAGCATAATGCGGTTTATTGCGGGGGCAATACGCCGCGCTGGTGTTCTGATAGAACCGTTTTTGGAAATGCGGACATTGAAATCTTAGTTACAATCCTAAAGTCCAACAACAAACACTTAAATAAAAGGCAACCTACCAACATAATAAAGAGAAAAAAAAAGAAAATATTATTCTATGCAATCCAAAATAAGTAATCAATAAAAACAATAATTTGAAGTGTTTAGTTTATATTAAAGAAGAATAAAAAAATAATTATGGAACAATTATAGTTTTTTTTCTTACAAACTAAAAATTGACTATTATATTCAGTCTCAAATTACAAAATACTTCAAAAAAAATTATAGACATTTGTTGCAAACATCTTTTTTGTTCACCACACACAGACTTTTTGCATTTTGTACACGTCATCATAGACATTCTTTAATTTTTGGTGGTACATAGCCTACAGTAACGGCGAACTTTGGCAGGAGGTTACTCTTCAGCTTCTTAAGAAGCTTCTTCAATAGCCCGTGGCAGGATGTTCTCAATATTTTCTCTCAAACACTTTGATAAAGTAGGGATTTCCAATTTAGATCTCATCCATGGTGTACACAGTTAAATACTTCGTTTTTCCATATTATATTCTCTTCGGTATAAGGGTTTTATTGCTTAGATAAAACATTGTGTGTGTAAATAACACGTAGAGTACTTTCAAGTGTTGAGGTGTCGTCAGGAGGTGTTGAGGGGTCATCAAGAGATGTTGAGGCGTCATCCAGAGGTGTTGAGGTGTCGTCAGGAGGTGTTGAGGTGTTCAAGCTTTCATCAATGGCATCTTTTATGTACCTGTTTGTCGTCAGTATCACATTGAACAAGTATCGTCTTCACTTACGTGATCCTCCATTTCGCTGTCACTGCTATCATCTGGACCTTTCATCTTCTTGACTCAAAAAGGAATATATTTCTCTTTCGTCCATAATTTCTTCTGCTTCCTATGAAGTAAAGATGTTTTCAAAACAATAAAATTTACTTATAACAATAACCTAATTGTATATCTACCTACATACTTTGTTTATGTGTAAATAAAGAAAAAGTAACAGAAACGTAATCACACACAAATACATAAAAGTTTCACAGAAGATAAACATGCGCCTCTCGAGCGCAACGTATGGTCATAGCAACCAAACTACGGTACTTACCGAATAGCTGCAGTCGTCCCTCGGTGGTGTTGACCAAGACGACTGAGTTGGCTTGAAAGCACACGCGTGTACACGCGTTGGATGAAAAAAAACAGCGCTATATCTATTTCGCAGGCGCCTCTGGGGCGCACGTTATCTTTCTAGGGTCATACACATTTCAGTAGCATACACTCTCCTATCATCAGTCTACTTTATTGCCCAACATTCTGATCCATAGAACGCGACAGGTTATGGTCTTATAAATTTTCCCTTTAGATTTAAGGGGCATTCGGGGGTCACACGTCCCTGAGATCTGTCGCCACTTTACCTATCCCGCATTCAAAAGTTTTGAAATTTCATATAATATGTATGGAGAAAAAAAAGTCAAAATTAAGTAAAAAATAGAACCTCAATTCATTAACTTTATTATGCCCTACATGAATCTGAAAACTAAATTTTTCCAAGTCTTATAGTTTCTGAGATACAGTGGTGGGCAAAACGAGGGGGCAGATAGGGGCAAAACTAAAAACTTTTTTTTACTAATGCAAGCCTCCTCAATACAAATCCGTTTGAAAATATTACAAATTCTTTCAAATTTTTTATTTTGCCCTTAAAAAGTTTCGAAATTTCATACAAAATGTATGGAGAATAAAAAAAAGTCAAAATTAAAAAAAAAAAAGTACCACGTTTTATCAACTTTGTAATGCCTTACCTGAATCTGAAAACTAAAATTTTCCAAGTCTCCTAGTTTCCGAGATACGCGTGGCGGCAAAATGAGGGAGGCAAATGGGGGCAAATCTGAAAACTTTTTTTTTCATCCCAAAATCTCCTCTATACAAATCCGTTTAAAGCAATCAAAAATGTTACGTAGTTTCCGAGATCCATCAATGGGGCAAAAAAGGGGCAAAACAGGGGCAAAACACAAATATGATTTTTACTCCCCAGGACCTCCTCTATACGAATCTGTAAAAAAATATTTGCAGGTCTTGTAGTTTTTGAGATACACCAGGGGTGGGCAAAAAGGGGGCAAAAAATGGATAAAGTCGGATTTTTCCTTAACTCGCCAAACTACCCTCTATACGAATCTGTTAAAAAAATATTTGCAGGTCTTGTAGTTTTTGAGATACACCAGGGGTGGGCAAAAAGGGGGCAAAAAATGGGTAAAGTCGGATTTTTCCTTAACTCGCCAAACTACCCTCTATACGAATCTGTTAAAAAAATAAACCTTCCCATCCACCATCATAGAAAACAATTTATTACGCCAATGAGTGAGTGAGTGAGTGAGTGGTAATGCAGCATTGCAGTACGTCCCGGCTTCACTAATGAAACTACCGGAATAAAATATAGCCTACTAGCTACGCCCCGCGGTTTCACCCGCGTAAGTCCCGTTCCCGCGGGAATATCGGGATAAAAATGTCCCTGTCACTCTCCATCCCTTCAACTACCACCACACAAAAAATCACGTCAATTCGTCGCCCCGTTTTGCCGTGAAAGACGGACAAACAAACAGACACACAGACAGACACACACACTTTTCCTTTTATTATATTAGTAGGGATAAACATCCCTACAGTCCATTCTACACATCGGTGAAAGAATTTTTCAAATCGGATGACTAGTTAGTCGTAGATTACCTCTGTCAAACAAAAAAACAAACAAACAAATTTTACCTCTTTATAATATATATATATGGTACAAGTATCAATACTAGTGTATCGCGCTTTGAGTTTTCTACGCTATCGATTTTGTTTGACAAGGCGGCGGAAAAAAGTGATACGTCCTCTCGCTGGGAGGACCCGGGATCGACTAATCGGAAGACGATCGCGCGGCCGGATATATAGTGGTTATAAAATAATCCTGTAAATTACTGGGTGCTCGAAATTGATTGAAAAAAAAACTGTACGTTTAGAAATACCTATATTTTCATCAAATGAATAAAACTCTTGTGTTTTTCTTCAAATACTAGTAAAAAATATGTGTTAAAGTGAAACGATTTTGTACTTTTTAAATATTGTTTTCATTACCTTTAGAGGCTATTTTTTTATTGTTTTGAGCTGTAGTGTATTATGAGAATATATTTTCAGGTCCACAAACGCTTAAAATAAAACATTTTCTCACATTACAATAGTGATATCCCTTCTGAAAGACAGCTCTGATGCTCATTTTCGTAAAACGCTATGACGGGATTGACTTCTCCTTCAAAAACTATAATCAAATATTATGTTTTCTCTCTGCAGTGTATTATAATAAAGATTAATCTTTCTAAAACCGTTAAAATTCTTTAAATAATCTGATCACATTATTGAGTTAGGGCTCTCGAAATACTGCTCAAATAAGCTAATGACGACTACACCCCCTTAAATCAGTTTATTAAATCTCTTGTGCCCTGTTAGATTTCAGTAAACTATTTTGTTTTATAACCATGTTTACTACTTATAAATATAAAAAGGATAGGGATTCATTTAAGTTCCATTTTCGAAGTTGTGCTTTAACTCCTAAACTTGGAATATTATGCCATACTTTCCAGAAGTTTCGAGTTTCTTATGTCAGTGCAAGAGGCTGTGTTGTTTGTTGGTTGTCTTGCTGAATTTTAAGGAACTGCTTCAATGTAGCACTTTTGTATGTCAGATAAAACTTACAAACAAAAAAAACAATATGCTGCTGTAGAACATGTTGCATACTTGTAGGTACTTCAATTTGCAATTTGTTTATCAATAACATCTGTTAACTCAGATAACAGAACGCGAAGAATGTGAGAATTTATTAACACTAGCAGATCTGTGAGGTAGGTATATTTTAGATAATCTATGTACAGTGCCAGGTTTATATAGGATAGTTCATTAAACAGCAAAACGGGGTTATAAATGGCAACTGGCTGTAGGTTATGTTAGGTTGCAATTCTGAGCACGCGTAGCGGAGCGTGTGGGGCTTCAAACTGCATGCAACAGCATCAAATGTTGCATGCTTGCTTTCATGCATTTTGATCAAAGATTTTTATTTCGATTTAATGAGACATTGAAGTAACAAATAGAATTGAAATAGGTCAACTGTTACAGCGGCAATTGAAACAAGTCGAAAAGTTGTCCGTGAAATTCGGTGAAAATATTCTAGTTCATTACGATTTTTACGGTCATCCTAAAGACGCTAGTTAAAATCAATAATTGTACTAGTGATATATCGAAATGTGTCATAGTTTATGTTTCGCTTGTCCTGCCTCGATGCAATCAGATTAATAGTATGTTTAATGCTGTTGCATTACCCAATTCACACCTATTACAAATGTAATAACATAACTACTATTACCGTGATTTATGTAAGTGTTTTAGTTAAAATAAATAATAATCCATTCAACATTTATTTTTTAAATAACATCTTTACAAATTAAATGAAATTTAATAATTTATTGAACATCAATCTCATGAAATTATAATTAATAGTTTTTTTATTAACATTACTGACTCATAGAGTCCTCATTTGCTACCATACGTAAAAAGCTATTAAAATTTTAATCAATGCTTAAAATCAGTTTTTTATGGCTTAACATAATTTTAAGCATTGTTTAACTTTGGCTACACTTTAAAAGTTGGTAAGGTCATACGCTTATATCGAAGTCTAAAAATTCCTACTTAAATCCACATTATGTACGTATTTCTAACTACTTGCACACGTTTGATACTCATTTAGTATTACTATGTCTGAGCATTATTACAGTGTCCTAATAACTACTACTCGTCATATCTTACTGTGATAAGATTGGGATTTTTCCGTAATATTTGTAATATTATCAATACCTATTACATATGTTTTTTATTGTGACTTACATAGCAAAGAAACAACTGACAGCATCGTTATAAGGCAGCAGGTATAACTAATTTTATATAAACAAGACGTATAATAAAATAATAAGCAATGAATGCGAGCTACTCAAGTATAAAAAAAATCATCATCGAAATAATAGAGTAGCTGCTCCTATATCTCTATTTTATATGCTAAAAATGCAAGTATTTCAAGTGCAAAATCTTTGGCTAGAAGTGGAGATGGAACAAATATTCATGGATTTTTTAAACCTTGAAAACAAAAAGAGGGATTTTCTATATTTGACCGCTACATGTGTCCTTCTCTGCCACCTATTAAACGAGTGAACAAGTTTAATTTTTATAAGTAAAGTATTTTTTCAGTTGTGGTACTATTCGACAAGGCGCCTATTAAGTCATCATAAACTAACTTATTAGCTAAATTGTCAGCTAGGTAATGTTTTGCTTCTGTTGATATGACAAGTAATATAATGCTAGGACTGGTTCGGCGTTTTGAAAATTAGTTTATTAAAAAAAAGGCCTGTAAGATGTGCACAGTCGTGAGGTGGACGACATCAACTTAATTACATAATGGCAATAATATTAATCTAAGGGAAACATAAATGGGTAATACATATAATCTATTTCCACTACACAATGCAAAAGGAACCTACAAACGACACTTGATTAACAATATTATACTCATAATGGCTCACTAACCTTTGGGTTCAAAAAGGTAGCGATGTGTGTACAAAATCATCATAAATATGTGATCTATTTTATTAATTATAATATATTCAACTCCAATGAACTTTTAAGTAACTATAATTGATTTAAAACAACATCCAACAAATCTTAGTTTTGGCTTAAAGTATCTTAGCCTTTTTATAATAGGCTCTACCATTTCAGTATTATTGTCCAACAAGATATGTACAATTACAAACTTACAATAAGTCTTTTTAAAACATATCGATACTACTGTATGATGTGTGTGCTATCATGTAGCGGAATCATCTTTAAGGTATGTTTACGTAAGAATATATACAATTATATATATCTACTATTCATTAAGTTTATAATAACATAATCATTTGAGTTTTATCACATGAAAATAGAGTACTTACTTATAAAGTATACGAACTTCAATAAGGGTAAACAGTTACCTCTATAAATATAGTTTTCTTTTTCTGGAAGTTAGATACATCTAAAGCTATTTGGTTGGCTATACATAAAGTTCATAATTAGTTAGTGAGTTAGTATATCATATTGAGGCTAGTTGTAAAGGTTGGAAACTGTAAACCTATTTTAAAGGTATATAATGGTGCTGATTCTCTTGTAACACTGACTAACTAAACTATGACTAAAAGGGAAATTTCTTATTTCGTTCATCATTATTTTATTTAGTAAGTGTTACAAGAGAATCGACGCTATTTTGCAATAACTTACACGAACAGCACAAGGATTGTCTAACTTGTATCACATTGTTGCGAATCCTAAATATCGGTAATCCGCTATAACAATGGTCAGCTTTTACACTATGTGTAACCTAAATGTGTAAGCTACTTATATCCTACTAATATTATAAATGTGAAAGTTTGTGAGAATGTATGTCTGTATGTTTGTTATTCTTTCACGCAAAAACGGCTGGACCGATTTAGTTAAAATTTGGTATGTAGATAGGTGATACCCTGGATTAACATATAGGCTACTTTTTATCCCGATATTCCCGCGGGAACGGGACTTACGCGGGTGAAACCGCGGGGCGCAGCTAGTACCATCATAATTCACAGTTGTCTTCGCGGCTTACTGATATTTTTAATTCGCAACAATGTGATACAAGTTAGACAATCGGGGGGCTGTATTTATAAAGCACAATCAACAGTATAAAACTATAGGGACGTAAAATGTTGCAAAAGACGTAAAATATTTACAATTGATGTCATAGAAATAATTGTCAATCACGACTCTTAATGACTTTTGACAAAGGTGTTATTCAATTAAATAACATATAGTCGAAATTAATATCACAGCAAATAAACTATCAAGCAAAAACGCACAGACGTTCAATTGTGGCATGTATTCATCCACACAGTCAAAGGTACCGAAGCCACCCTATTTAGAAAGCGCCGGCGGCGGCGGGCCGGTGCCGGCGACGTTGGCGGCGGACTAGACGGGTACCTTCAGCTTCACTTCCTTCGAAAGGATGCGTGGGCGGCCGCCCAGCTGCCCGGCAGTAATTCTCATCCATGACTATACGATGTTCCTTCGCCAGGGTCTAAAGATGGTTTCTCAGGCAGCGGTCGGTTTATCATTTTAGCAGAGTTATTTGACGAGTTCGATTTCATAGTAGACGTTGAGCGTGGACTGCTTACTGCACTAACTACTGATTTGGTAGGGCTGTTGAAAGGCGTAACGCTGTTCTGTAGAACAGCGCGCAAGTAAGGGCCACGAGGCACAGCTTGCTCGGCGATCACATCAGGGATGGCTCCTAATAAAGTCCTCTTTTCTTTATCGCTGTTTGCAATTTCAGCATAGAGATGTACTGCTAAATCTTTAGGTTCGAAGTATTCGTGTGCTAAAGCAGTTTCTCTGTAATAAGGAGACAATGGTAGAAGTTGTTCCAGCGATGGTACTTTTGTTCCAACACTCACCATTTTCTTGTTGTTGCGCCCAACCCTTGATGTTGTAGTTTGAAATGGTAGCTCGTAAATGTTTTCGACATTATTCGGTGTCATTGCTGTTATTTGCGGTGCTTCCTCAGTCATTTTAGTGAGTTCGTATAGATGTTCGATAGCTTCTCGTGCTTCGATATATTCGTCAGGGCTATCTAGTTTTTCTTTTAAATTATCCAATAGTTCTTTGGTTAACTCTTCGGGTAATGTCTGGGTAAATTTGTCTGTCGTCGGCACTGTTACTTGTTCCTGAAAGCTAGATTCTTGTACTAGATCCTGAGCTCGAGATTCATTAAGGCGATGCCGCTCTGAATACTCATTCACTGACATTTGAGAAATAGAACGGGCATTATCAAGGCCTAAGTTCGTACCGCAAGCACACAGACGACCACAAACAGATCCACACGAATTTGAAGAGATTAAAAGATTTTTTATGTTGACACAATAGCCCCGGCGTCTCATCCATCTGATCAAGCTTATCAACAAAGCGATTATTACACATCCGAGACAAGTAACGATGACTATGCCTATAACTTTCTTATTGCGGTCTGACAAAGCATCGGAAGCCACACTTTTATGTGGAAATCTTGGATTTTTTATTTCTATAACACCAGCTTCGGTTTTAGCTTTAAATTGTTCACATTTAATTTCGGGACTTTCTGAACAAACTTGATGGATAAACTTTTTGAATAACATGTTCTGTTCTGGTACATTGAAGCATCTCGCAAAAAATTCATTTACTGTACAGTAGCTTTGTGCTTCATACGCTTCACCTGATTCCTCTCCAAGTGCCTTGGCCAACCATTGGCTGACATTGCAGTGACAGGATTGGCCGTAGTAGTTATTTGCATATTGAATATTTCTGGTTGCCGCAGCTTTACCAATAAAAGCAAGACTTTCTGGGTGCATTGTCTCAATTTCGTTGTCGTTGAAAACAAGTTCATGTATCGATGCGCCTGGAGCTGCTATAGCGTTTGGAGGAAGTTCATCGAATGAGTTTCTTTCCATTTGTAGTTTGTTCCAGGAAGTCAGTTCAAATCCTTTTTCCATAAACTTATGGAATTCGCTATCCATGATAACTACGGAAGCCACCGTTGTGTTTATTGCGCCACTTTGAACATTGTCAATTCTGAAATCAATCATATATTGTTTTAAAGTACCAAATCAACTAAACTGAAATAGCCAATGTTTTATTATTAAAATAATGTTGTACCTAGTTTTACTAATGTTGATGTTAGCAATTGCTGAGCGCAAAGCTCTAGACTCGATTTGTTGAATCTTGCACCCATCGAAGTTCAAATAGTTGATTAGTGAGTTTTGTGAGAAAGCTTCTTCTTCTATTAAGTGAATAGAGCAATTAATCGCCATCACTACGTTGTAAGTGTTTGCAGAGAATGCTCCTGTTCGGATCGCATGAATATCCACGCCAATCATTAGAAGTTTTGCCAGTGAGGACCCAAATGTTGACTTTGCAAATTCAGGGATGGTTGTGTTCTTCAGTTCAATCTAGAAACCAAATACATAGTTATTATTATTAACATGGTATAAGTTTAAAACAACATTTGATTTATGACTCATATTAAAGTATTCGCTTCAGCAGCAATGCACATTTTCGCTATGCTCACGCCAGAGTATTGAAATGAAACTTTATGAATACCGACCGACATGCCTGGTCCATGTTCCCCCACGTTAGCAGCGGTAGGCTCTAAGCTAAATGATCCTTCGCCCATAGACAGCTCTCTCACGTTTGCCACATCTATGCTTAGCAGCCATGAAAAGGCTATTCCTTCGATTGAAACTGTATCACAGTTTTGTATTGTCACCGATAAGGGACCTGAAAACACGACATAGATAAATAAAAAGTGGGCTATTATACCATAAGTTTTATTTTTAAGTACAGATAATCTAGGAAGAGATTACGCTTGTACAAGGTTTGTGGATAACGCTAGTAGGGTAGTATTTAACTACGAGAACAAATAACACTTATAAATTGGATCTCTCCCTTGTTGCATGACTCATTATCCTGGGTAGCTCAAATGCCGAGTCGAGACACTTGTGTATTTATAGATGTAAAGCGCGTTCAGCCACATCTAACTACTGTCAACACTGAAGATAAGTACTTTTTCCAAATTTAACAAGGAAATAGTTCTAATCTTTTGATGTACTCGTTACACAAAATATATTCAATTAACTAGGTTTTAGATTTATGTGAAGACGAGTACACAGTAAAATATAGTACAGTACAGTCTCGGTTGATTACCTTTAAAGTCAGTTTAGTATTTTTTTTTTGATCTTGCCACTTATTTAATCTAGTATTAAACATAACAGGTCAGGAATAATAATAGCTGCCGCGGATTTTTTCCTCACGATATTTGCCATCGTCCTTTTATGTTCGTGTTGATGCGTATATTTTTTTCGGAAAGAATACTCCATTGACGCACAGCTGGTATTCGAAACCAAGTTCTTTTTGTCAAAAGTCTAGGTACTATCCAATTCGGAAACACGGCTTTTTAAATCAAATATACTACTTCATTGATTTTTTGATTGCCCCTGACTGCTTTTAATTTTCCTTGATTTGATTAAACTAGATTTATTTATATTCGTTCGTTCGTTCGTATGAGCAAGTAGCCAACTTTGGTGACGGACTTTGTTTGCTATTTGAAGCAAAACACAATGTATTTAGTTTGGTAATAATTTGAAGACAGTCATGCTGGTAACATAGTTATACTGGCACACCGAACATTGCTACCATTAACGCAGCACGCACACGTACTCTATGTTACGTTAGTATGCGTCTGTGCTAATGCGGGGACTCAGAAATAGTCTAGAATTAGTCATCACATCAGATTTTAGAATACGTATACCTCTCGCTGCACCGTTTCACGTAAAACTTAGTTGAACTTCATAACAAATTTAATTTACTATGAGCTGCTAGAAAAATATGTTTTTTGTTTCGTGTTCTGTACCCAAAGGGTAAAAAACTGGACCCTATTACTAAAACTTCGCTGTTCTTCTGTCTACCTGTCTGTCACCAGGCTGTATCTCATGAACCGAGATAGCTTACAGTTGATATTCAACAAATAATGTGTCTCTGTTGCCGTTATAACAACAAATACTAGAATCCTATATTGAGGAATTTTCATTTGCTGGATTGCGTTGCGATTTTTGCTGGATGTTAATAACGACAACATGAAGATGCTTGAAATATTCTCAGATTGGTACGAAATCCATCTTGCGTAAGTCCGACACGCTCTTGGCAATTTTTTTAGCAACTCTACATCTTTCACTTTGGTGTTAGTGGAAAATAACAACTCCATAGTCCACTTTATTATCAAAACTATGTATTTAGATTTAGAAAATACCGTTTTATACAAAAAATAAGTATGTGACTGTAATTTTCAATACCTACTATTGTATTGTTAGTAGGGATTCTTTAACATTTTAAAAATGATAACAAACTAGGCTTAGAATTAAAAAAGTACATAGATAAGCTTGTTTCCACCAGTCAAGTCGAGTTCTTTGGCAGAAGTATTTCTAGTAATGATAATGCTTCCTGCATAGCCGTTGGCGTCGTGTCGGTGACCGCTGCCGTCGCGACACATGCACCAAGTTTGGGATTAATGATAACAGGCCTTAATACACCAAGGAAATGTGTCATGTAGATGTAGGTATTCTATATTGTTTTAAATAGAGTGAGCAATGACATAGCAAAATAAATTGTGGTGTAGATATGGCCGAAACTTTAATGGCAACTTAATGTAGAAAACAAGATAAAATAAACATTCATCGCTAAATACGCTTTAAACTGTTAAAAAAAGTCTAAATCGAAAAAGTTTAAATCAATGTAGGTATGTAAATATTTAAAAGTTAACTGTTGCATAATCACTATTATGAAGTACCTATAATAATCTTATGATAATGGTCACAGTGCGTCATCAAACATCTTTATACATGTACCTACCCATATAGCTAAGCTACCTACACAATGAATGTAGCTTCGTTACACATGTTACGACTTGAAAGATGTTGAGACTGTTGTCTGCTAGCTACACAATCATGCTAAAAGGCTAAAACAATAAAACACATTTACTTACACATAACTTTGCTCGCATCAATATAACAAAGTGTATTTGTTAGTCCTATACTTATTTTAAATAAAATATATATTACCTGCTTTTTTGGTCTTAAAGTAGAATTATATTGTTTCATTAAGTGGTTTATTAATACTTAAAACTTGTCAGCATCGAGAACAACATGCATTTGTACTAATTCGCGGTAGCGGGCGGTGCGGTCGCGGTTTGGATTTTTACTAGAAATTATAGTCGGAATAAATTCAATTCTATTCAGTACTTATACGAGTATTAAATTGTAACATATAAAATGGGTTAACAACAACAAAGCTGTCAGTACTAGGGGTATTTATAAAATTCTATGTAGAGCTGCATCAGAGTAATAATGATGTTATATCGAAGTCTTTTTTACTTATCTGACAAAATGATCGAACGAAACTTGTAGTCAAGTAACAAACGTTTCTTTATTGTGTTTATTATCTCTTCAACATCGCTGTTAACTTGTTTGTCAAATCTGATCGCTAAGCTTTTCGTCATTGAATGTCAATTTCCATACTGTTTTGTGTGTCTATTTCAAAGCAGTTTTAGAATTGTAACTTGGCTAGAAGTTGGTGAACTATCACAACTAAATTTCGTTTTGGTTTAGGTCTTAAGGGAGATATAAAATAGCAAATATAAAAGAAAAGCTACACCGTGAGTGTACACAGGTATAAGTTGGTATTTGCCTAGTGTCTAAATGGCGTCACAAATAACAAAAGCATATTCTCGTTAGATAAACAATGCAAACCTATCAATTTACTGATGCGATTACTCAATGCGGGTCGCACAATAGGTCTTAGCTAATGGGGTTTACACCCAAGCTAATATAGAGTTTCAAAAGACATCTAGGTGTTCTGACTGAAGTTATGCGAGCTCTTTATAATAATAAATAATAGCAGCATCAGTTACTAATATAAATTTCAATACAGAGATGCGAATAAAATCACTAAGTATGTAATTGAAAACTAATATTTATAACTAGGAATGTATCATTGTAGGTATTTAAGTGTATGTATGTACCTATATATCTTTCAGGTGTTATCGAAAATTTAATTGAATGGTCCTAGATGTTAACTACCAAATAAACAATTATTATTTTTATAGTGGCACAGCAACCAGCGATTTGCTAAAAGTTCTCAGAACAAAACGAGATTTTCAAATGAAACTATACAAAATGTAAAAGTAAGGATTTAAGTGTGTGGGTTCTTGTTCAAATAGTTAAATAGTTCCTGTTATTCGTAATGGACTGCGGTATGCTTACGTTAGCTATCTTTTAAAAAACATTTTTGTTAAGAAATTGGAGTTTAGTTAGTCTTTGACTTACTCTGTACATTACACTACTGCTAGGAATTTTAGTCTTAGTTATTACTTAACAAACCATAGAATATTAATAAAATAATGCGTGTTCATCTGAAGAATTGGCTGGCGACCTGATAAATGGGCCTCATCCGGAGACTCGAGTGGCTTACCTAACAGCCGGACCGGTTACTTTCATCCAAACTGATGACGTACAGTACAGACTTACATTGCTGCGCTCAAAGCGTTGTATAGTTCTATTTTATGTCTTCGTTTTTGCATAAAGGACAAAAATACTTGTTAACAAATCTGATTTCGTTTCGTTATGGTTATAACTTAAAATACGTACCTAATTATTTCTTTAGAGTTCCATAAGATCAAAAGACTTCCACAATTACTAGTCCATAAAAAAACAATATTTTGCGGAGGCGCTATCTATCACATAAATTTAGCTTTAATCACAATTATGCAACAATATATTAGAATTTGATAAATAACAATATCAACACCAAAAGAAGATAACTGCTTTAAAATTGACAGATTAAGAGGATTCAGAGCTATTTTCAATATCCATTGAATGTGATTTGTAGCTAGGATATAAAACGTTTCTGTTCATACTCTTGATGTTGAATTTGCTTGGCGATTTAGTACTGATGCATTGAGTTTTGGACATATATTCTGATGCTTTATCATGAAAACGTTAAATTAATCCTTCAACAAAATAACAGAAAAACATTTAATTTCTATAAATATTTGAAATAGAGTATAACACTCGTATACAACATTTACAAAAACTTCTGGAACTAAAGGAAATGAAAAGAAAGGAATAGATTTTACGTTTTCACTGAAAACTTTTCAGGCTCAAAGAGACACATTAGCGCAAGCAAATAAATTTTAAATTTACCTTTTAGGCTCATGAATGCATTTTTCTCGAATCGTAGTACATTGCAATCTTCAACGTCCAAGTAGAGATTGAGAAGATTCAGATTAACAGCAGCGAATTGTCGGAACACGACTAGTTTAGTTCCTTTGATGGCAATGCGACGCATATCCTTGACGCCGGCGAAAGCGCCTTGACCAAACATAACTGCATCGGAACCCTGCACCGACAGCTCTATCGTCGCCTCCGGTAGGTCCCGGTTAAAAATGTCCAGTTTCTGAAATGCAAACATAAAATAAAATCAAAAACTCTGTCTAAGTAAAATCTTCTGCAATTAACTGAATTTTCGAGACTATAGAGCGTAATTAATTCATTTGAAGTCCTGAAAATTTATTTAAATTATGTCTACATATCTTAGACAGAGACACTTAGTCATTATTCGGATTGTGGTCGAACAAGAGATGGAAAATTATCTGTTCTCAAAACTAAAGTTATTAATAAGCTTGTGATTAAACTAAACTACGAGTATACCAAGAATTGCTTGGCAACATGAGAATAATATTTGTTAGTCAGCGTACGGTTACTAATATAAAATCTCTGTTGTTTATGTTAAATCATAGCCTGGTATGTAGTAGGTACTTGTAAAACATCACATTATTTGATTATTATTAAGCGTTGAATTTGTAATTCATATCCATTAATATGTAGCCGAAACAGTAAAAAAATGTTTTTAACTTTACTGGATAAACTTTCCATCTATAAAAAAACTAATAGCACGTCCCGACTTTGCACGGGTGTACCTACTAATAAAACTACTGTGATAAAATATAGCCTATGTTACTCGTGGATAATGTAGCTTTCGAACGGTGAAAGAATTTTTAAAATCGGTCTAGTAGTTTTTGATCCTATTCATTACAACCATACAAACAAAGTTTTCTCTTTTTTTTAAATATTAGTATAGATATGATAAAGATATATCACCCGGTGGTCTTATAAAAAGCGGAGGGTTCAACAAGCGGATACGGGTTGTTGATTAAATTACGCTCAAATTGAGTAAAGCGGTACTAGTGCCTACACACACTAAGTCCGAACATTCCCTTGTTTCTAATAATAACTAGTAGCCCCACAAAAATGAAAGTGATAGTACGCTTTCCACTTTTTGTGTATTGTTTCTATTGAAACCGTAACAAAGGTTTATTTCCTTCCAGTATTTTAGACATTTGTATTATCTACTAACCGATGGTCTCTTGGCGTAGTACTTAGTCGTTGTTATCGGGCTGTTCGCGTTCAAGTCTACAGATAATGAATGACTCACAAAGATAGCTCGAACAAAGCGTGTTGCCTATTCGAAAATCGTAAGAACAATTCAAATGATGTGCAAGTTGCCAGCGATACCTTCATCAATATGATTTACGTTGAATACTATTTTTGGTATCACTTCTCCCTAACTGAAAGGTAATTTTTGTCAACTACCAAATAATCTCTGAGAAATGACGTGTCCGTTTGAGCGTATGCGACGCGAATAAAAATAAACTCATCTAGATACAGCAACAGACAGACACGGCCCGGTCGACCCGCTTACACCAATTGGGCTTACTAGACGAACTAATATTATGAATTGCTCATAGCTAATACTTTTATTACTTACACATTTGTTGTGAATTTTTTTCACTTTCTTAAAGTTCACAAGTTTGCCTTTGTATTGCGCACTTGCTTGCTGCTGACTCAGTCAGTGCAGCTTGAGTTTCGCAAGTTCTTGTTTGCCATTCAAGGGTCTCATTGACAGCGAGTTAATATTATCTTTAACCCGTTTCAAAGTCAGGATTGGAAGTAAAGTAGGTAGGTTTGAAGAAATTAAGTCTGAAACGAGTTCATGATACCTAGTTAACTTGCTGTCAGTCAACGAGACCCATGGATGGGAATAAAAGTATAGTGTAACTCTGTAAAAAACTTCTTAGTTATACACTAGAAACTATTTTGTACATTACAAAATGTTCATCATTTACAGGTAAGAGTCAAAAAAGGCCACATAATCTAACATAAATGGTAGAAAAAGGTTTACACTTGTAATAGTAGGTAGAGGTACACAACTTATGGTGCTCCCACACTGCTGTTATATAATGTTAAGTAACGTTAGTAAACATTTGTTAGCTAACATTTAATCACAAAAGTTAAAAAATGTTTTCATGTTAGTAAATGTTAATTAACATTTTTGAACAAAATTTTGTTTGTAAACATTTTATACAGGTGACGGCGGGGTAGTAAACAGTAGTAAACACTTTCCATCAGTGTAGGAGCACTTATAACATATAACAGTTCCTAACAAAATGTAACAATTGACAACATTTGTTAGTAAATGTTTTAGTGTTCAAAAATGTTTATAAACATTTTGTAACAGCAGTGTGGGAGCACCATTACCATTGAAATCAAAGAATTCATGCAAACCTTAACTACTTTAAAAGTTAAATGGCAGTGTAGTTTTTACCGGTTTATTTTATACAGCTGATTTTTTTTATTTTACGAGCAAAATAAAAAAAATCAGCGGTGCAGACAAATGTCCGCTTGGTATTAACGTTTCATACAACTATCAAACTTTTCATTATTATTAAAGTTTTCTTAAATGGATATGGTCGGTGACTGTGGGTTTAATACGTGCGAAACCTGTTTCACCGAGAGTAGATAAACAACTGTGTGACTTGCTTCTTGCCTTCTGCATGTTATAGGTACTCGTACCAGTCTCAGGCTGCAGACTTGCTCAAAGTTACTTATCTGCTTAACAGTAAACCATTCTGCATGCAGATTTACTGGCGGAAGACGTAAAAACAATACCTATTAATCTTTACACAAGACATCATTCAAACAGAACAATGAATGGGTGTGATCTCAATTCTGGATAGTTGCAGATATAGAGATTGATACTATTGTTTTCGCAAATTGAATTCATAAATATGGATTTTGACAAATCGTGGCAGTAATTTGGTATTACATTGCTTTCTGGAGAGCAAAGGAAAGTGTAGATAAATACGGAAGCTGAACCGTATGTTTCGCATTTGAAGAAATTGATATTATTATAAAACTAATTATTAAGTAAGTATATAATTTGGCATCATCAGTATCATCATCTATCAGTACAAGCCTGATAGAGTACGTTACGTACTCGTTGTGAACCAGTCAGCCACACTATTGTGCAGCCGGCACGCAAGGTCACCAAGGGAACGCACATTATCATTAAGTATAATTATCTCTTGACAGTGACTTCTTACGTACCTACCTAATTATTGTAATATTTGTATTATTTGAATAGTTTTACTCTGTATTACTCTATATGTATGTTCGTTCATCTTCAAGAATTGGTATGCTTTTCATGCATTGTATACTTTAACTACAACAGATAAGGTTTAGTATTGAATGGCTATTGGCATGAACTCGGTCATGTGTTAACACTTCGCAACTCAAATCTGACTAACGCCCCTTGACGCCCAATGAAAGAGGTGAATAGCCAGAGATCATATTGTTTACAATGAATTCTACATTTGTCGACGTTTGGTGAAAATTTTTAATGTTATAACAAGTTACAAACTTAATTTAATTATAAAACAAGACTTCAATTTCGTGAGAAGAAAGAAATTTCCTGTCCTTTCGAGGTATTCATATTCCAAAGATTCAGATCCTCATCAACTTTTTTTTTTAAAAGGATCATCATACTCTCCCAAACAATCATTCACTATTGGCACAAAAATTTGTAATAAACAAAAACATAAATACAGTAAAACACCTCCTTTTGGAAGTACTTAAATATTAAAATATAAATACCTTTTTGGAGTCGTTGGTTAAAAAACATGTTATGTGACAATACTTCATTTATTGATACGAGCTAATAGGAAGAAAAATAAACACACGTGATTGGTCGTCGAAAATAATTGTCTTTCTCGTGATTGGCTAGATTTGACAATTGATTTGACTATCTAGCCAATCACGAGTACGACGTATGTTTATTTTTCTTTCTATTAGCTCGTATCAATAAATGAAGTAAGGTGTCTTAGGGTAAGATCGGACAAGGGGTAAGTCCGTACAAGTCGCATAACTACTAAATTTGGCGATATTTTACAATTATGACAACATTGCCTTTTGTGCCATTTTGTTATGCACCCCCCTACATCCTGCGACTGGCGCTAGGCCCAGCCGAACGCGAGTAATGATCGTTCTAGCAAAAGATGGGAAAAAAATGAAAAAGGAGACGATCCGATCTTTCACTTCAAACTTTCAACAAGCAATTTGGTAAGTAGTTTTCATGATTTTTGAAGTTTCGCGGCTTTATCACTATGAGTGTAGTTAAATTTATTGATTAATATTATACATTCACGTCTAAGACGTTTGTAAACAGAGATCCGATCTTTAGCCTCGGAAATTTCAATAGGTGAAGTTCGGACTATGATCATCCGGTCATTTTTTCGGTTTCATTTCCCAGTGAATTATTTAATGTATTTGCAAATTCCTATGTTAGTTGATCAACTTGTTCATTTTCTTACCATTTTTTACTAATTTTAATTGGTTAACTAGTTAAAAAGTCAGAGTTTCAGACATGCAGGGGTAAGATCGGCATAGAGGCAAAAAATTTTTACAAAATCCAAGCTAAAACTCAAAGTTGTGAAGGGATTCAATCCATTTTTTACTATGTTTTTACTAGGATAAGTCCGAATGTTTTCTAGTGATAGAGCTTATTCTATCTGTTACAGGGGTGGTTTTATTAGATAGTCCGGTCTTACTCTCACACGGTCCGATCTTTCCCTGGCCATTTTGAAAAATTATGCTCTTTTCTATCATTTATAAAACATCGACCGTTGGGTTTATCTAAAAACTAAATATAAGAAATGAAACCTCTGTATTTTTGCATTTGTTGACACCCTATTGCGTTAGGAAAGAATAACCAGAGGCGATACAAAAAAATATTTTCAAACACTCGATTGGTTTTCTGAAAACTAGTCCGATCTTACCCTAAGACACCTTATAGAAATGTCTGTCTTTAATTATTTTTGATACACGGGGGGTATTTTTGCAGTGATCAATTGATTTGTTATGAAAAAATCGAATAGGTTTTTCACGCACTCGTTTGTAATACTTACTTTATTGAACCTAGAATATGAATATCGACAAAGTAAAACCAAAAATACATGAATTTTGCTAACACGTGGTCCGATTGTCTGCTACATAGCCGTTGGCATCGGTCGCGGCTCACATTTAATATTAGACTATTCCGGGAACATAAAGCCCGCCGTAGTTCAATACAAAAGTAGCATAATAATGAATGGACATGGAAACCGTATTTAAATATGTAGTTATTTTTGTTTTAAAGTGTTAACGTACACACGGAAAGTTTTTAAGATTAGTGTATTATTCATTCATACCTACGATGGGATATTATACATACGACATTGGGGACCGATACCACAAATGTAGCATCTTGCTTTTTCCTATCTTCGAACAATGGTGAAATTGATACACATTTTTAACTGAAATAAAAAAAATGGAGCATATTTTTTAATTGAATTTTGTTACTAGTATTCATATTAGTGAATCTGACAAGTATTTTCGGAGCTAGGATCGAAATGCACATCGAGAACCCAGGAAATGGCTAAAGGCTATCCATGAATGGAAAAGACGGGTTTTATAAAATAAAAAAATACTACTTGTTAAAAACAAAAAATGTAATTAACCAAGTAATTAAGCATTAAGCTTATGTAACTCACTCTTGTATTAATAAAATATAGAATATAGTAGTTAACATATTGAATCTTGAATCTGCGTTTAGTGATTTTAATCTAGAAATGGTATGCGAGAAGATTCTCTCGAAGGTTCCTGTTCGGCAATGTTCGAGAAAAGAATGTCTGGAATATAACAGCAATTTACGGGTGAAGAAATCCGATTCCGTTTTCCGGTACCTCGATTCTATAGTAGAAACAATGATTGTTTTCATTACTCATACACGGAAAGTACGCATGAAGTTGCCTGATCATATTATTCAAAGTAGCATTTTGCTCACCTAGGGTTACAAGTCATTTCGTGCATCGAAAAATGTGCCTTTCTCACCTTGTTTAACAAACAATCTACTATTATAAACGTAGGTGTCAGAATAATCGATGGAATTATGATACTCGTAGATCCCAAGACAACATCGTAATCCGCGTTTGTCGTTTAAGCGATGGACTAAGTTCGACTAGCTTTAATGGTTCATGCATAAATGAACTAGCCAGGGTTCATGGTTCATGAAAATAAGTAGTTGTCAAATAATAGGCAATGCACTTATTTCACTTTCTATATTTTAATCCAACGTCAAACGACATTGTGATGGCGGTAGGGAAGTAATGGTTCCTTTATTTGGCAACCCTTAAGAAGGGCGGGTACTCCCCTATGATTTTCATGAACGTGCATTCAACTGAATAATGCATTTCTTTTTTCACAGTCAATTGTGAAACTACAATTGCGAAAACGGACTAAACCGCATTAACATATGAAAGCCATCGTTCAACTTTGTTGCAATACTTAAAATAATAGACAGTAGAAGTAACCCATTTATTGTAATTATATAAACTGATGTAACTAATGTAAGAAGCTTGTTTTTATGTTATCCGGTTAAAGAAAAGTCTGCAAAGCATCTACCGGCTTTGCTTTAAATTTCCGCATTGTATAACACACACGTGTTCGTAACACGCCGGCTTGCAGGTTGCTATTTGTTTATGAAACTAACTGAAACATGCAGCGACTTTAATTATATTACGACATAATCGATTTGAGTTCGTATACGTGCGTACTGCATAGCAAAGCTTTTGATTTGAGTATGGTGTGTAGCGAGCGGCAAACTCTACTTCGGTATTTAAATCAGGAATATGGATAAGTACTTAAAATTATAAAAAAATGTGTCAAAAAAGAAAGAAAGTGAAAGTTATATTGCAAGCTCCATTATGTTGTATGTTCCATTTAATTTTTAAACATAGCTATAATCGTTATTCAATATTTAAAATCTAATTTTTCATGTTTGAACCATATTATGATCATTAATTAACATCATTCACAATAGTTAGTTATAGTTTAAGAAAGAAAGAAAGGAAGAAAAATGTGTATTACTGTAGGACTTCAAGGATCACTTAAAAATGTACACAGTACATAAGCTAGGTAATTCTATTGCCTGTAAGAAAGATGATTTTTAGAATCTTTCTTATTTAGCGACGATGTCAGACAGTCACCACTCGATAAAACAAACCAAATCTCAACTCAGCCCGTTTCTCTCAAGCTGTTGAGTGTTGTGGTTTGTTCAAGGATTGTAACTTAGTCGTGTCTGCCTGCAGGTTGTTGGACTAGAAAACAGGTTAGAATATTAGTAATAACAAGTACTTGTGTAGTTGAATGAGTTGACTATTATTTGTAGATTGTCAAAAATGTGTATCAAAGTGTATTTGTTGTTGCATTGTTCGAAGAATGCCAGCTCTACCTAAAATGAATGGATGCGTATGGTGAAGACCGCGTGCGTCGCAGGAAACGATCTCTCATTACTTTTTTTTATGGTTTGTCCGTTGCTCCCGCCGGCTTTACCCGATGCGTTCTCTATATGTGTGAGAGAGAGCGGCTTAGCTGATAATTTTTTCTCACCGAATCCGACGATTTTGTTATTTTATTGTGCTAGTAACGGTATTCATTGATTGATTCTCTTAGAAGTTGTTAAGTTATTTGATAGAATAGAGCTTTAAATAATCAGAAGCTTTGTTACGGTATGGATGGTTGCTTGAAGTATTTTTTCATATAATCTGCCGTATTTACAGTATTACCAAATAAAATGTACAAATGTGATCGGGCTACCCACGCAAAAAAAAAATGCTTTTTGCTGTTTGCAGGACAACAACAGAGTGAGACGATAGCATTCAATTTTGATGGACATTATATTACACAAATATAGGCATGTCAAAGCGAATGCGTTCGATCCAAAGCGTAAAACAGAGAGTTAATTACTTGAAGCACCATATTTTTTGTTTATCATATACCTACCGACACCACATAATAACAAAAACTCATTCGGAAGCTGAGCTGAGGCACAGTTTATGCATTTTGTAGAGATTTGTGATTGTGTCATCGACAAAATTAGCGATAGCGAATTTTCAAATATCTAGATGAAGGAAAATATATCCTGTATATACTTTTGATCCCGGTATTTCTACGGGAACATGAACTAGGTATTCACAGCGGGTAACAAACACCGCATCCAAACAAACAACGCAAAAGTTTTTTCGCCAAGTTGCAACTAAGATCTTTACTCAGGTAGCTTGCTTGATTAATTAAATTTATTAATAAATAGTTCGTTTTACATTCAATGAATTAAATTTTGCTTTTCTTTAATTCAATTTGCCGTGATTGTTAAAGAGATGTGAGCCTTATGATATGAAGTTTTTGCGAATTATAGGTGAATATAATATTATTAAATTGTCTCATGGGGAAGGATTATAATTGTCACGAGTTTGAAAATCATTCTCCTAAGTACCATACGACTTACGAGGTAGACAGGAATGTTGGTACATATTGAGGCGAAGATTGTAAATAGCCAGGGGATCGGTAAACTAACTGATTGCTGACCGAGACTCGGCTGCCGGCGCCCGCCCCCGCCCCGACCCTAATTCATGATTAGCATAACAAATATACCTACTTACCTACTTCTAAACTGGGAGAAACATGCCTATTTAAGATAAATATAAATTGGTCATATTATTCTCGCAATGTTCTTTAGACACAAAACAATTACAAAAAGTACAGAAACAACCTATCTGAACCTACCTAGGCTAGGTATCGTATTCCAGGAACGATATCAAATATCTGAATATTCATATTCGCAGAACACATAGCATTCGAAAATAGAATTGAGTAAAACCAGTGTACTAAGTAACAAAAAAAGTTTACACCGTTATTTATTTGTTTCGTGTAAGGCCACAGTAAAGGTTTCAACAATATTGTGTTATTTGGATATCAATTTTTGACAGTGCAGAAAAATCGTAATAATCCTATCCTACTAATAGGCTACTTTTTATCCCAATATTCCCGCGGGAACGGTACTTACGTGGGTGAAACCGCGGGGCGCAGCTTGTCCATCATAGAAGTGTCAGGGGGGCTAAAAAGGCCGTTTCGAGCATTTCTGCTAACGATTCATAAAATGCACTAATTTCACGAATTGTTTAGCATTTTCACCAAACCTTGGCTCAAATGATCCATTTTACCAAATTTTTATTTTTTAGCTCCCTGATATCGCATAAGTTGAAATGCGAAGTTCGAATACCTGGTAGGTATCCGCTTTTTCTGACCCCAGCACAAAACATCTAAGCAGGTGTCTCCCGAGTTTGGAAACATAGCTGTTAGCGTGTGATTCTTTCTGTCCGGGTGTGCGTAATTTGCGTATGATGTTTAGTTTAATATTAGCAATTTAAAAAAATATCTACCTTATGTAAGATGTATACGAGTATCTACCATATTCAATGTGCGATAATTTGTTTGTTGATTTATTCAACCAAATTATTATAACGACTTAGAACAAAGGAGATTTTCAATTAGTTTCTTACTCTTACTCGTTTCTTACATATGGATATTATACACACATTATGTGTACACACATAATGTGTGTGTGATATCCATAATGTGTTATATATCGTATTTTATGAAGGAACCGATTTTGCTGATTATTTTTTTCATTAGTAAGAAGATATTCCAAGTCCCATAGAAGGTTTTGAGAATCTGTAGAGGATCTTCGGAGTTATGAATAGAAATGCACCAATTTTAAACCTCTACTAAAATTTTGTAAAAGATTAGAGCCAAATGTACTAAAATAGTTGTTTGTTCCACAGGGGTAGAAATACACCCTTTGACGCACGAGCGTCAGCGAGCTCCATTAATAGGTCTTTCATTCGACTAAAACACTCTTCTTTTCATGTTAAATATGAGTAAACCATTAAAAAGATAACTTAAATTTAATTTTTGCACCCTAAATATAATTTTAATATTAGCGTGGACGATTTAAATTAAAACAATTTTATTGCTGTCATAAATTTTATTTAACCTTTATATTTTACTGAAGATCGATTCAGCCTTTGATTGGTAGGATATAACTAATGAATAAAACCACTTTGTAGCTAAATACTTATTTTACAGTATTTAGCGAAAAAATAAATAAGAAAGTTACTCATTGGCTATCTTACGCTTATAATACGTATGCTCTTCATCAGCCCGTTATTATTTACCCACTGATGGGTGTAAGCCTCCTTTCCCACTCTCCTTTCCTCGTGAGGTTCTAGCGAAGTAGCGACTCATCAACAAGACGCATTGGCAGCGTGGTGTTTTATGACTAAAATCCTTCTCTATTTTCGATCTAAATCAAACGAATTTGAAATGTGCGGTATTTGCCAGACCGTGCTATTTTTAATCTCTGATAAACTTGTCTACCTCTTGCGTCCAGCTTTCACTGAACTTTCTTTGTGCATCCAAAACTTTATAAATGGATACAAGATGTGTGTTATTTTTTATTTAGTTTAATTATCCACGTCTCTACGTGTGTTTGTTAGATTACATTCAGTCATATTTAATTTTAGAGTGACGTCATCTAGCATAATGACCTGGTAGGTAGGTACGAGCTACCATGAATGAAACCGCATCATTCGACACTTCGTCGGTCAGCATCGTCGTCAAATTCTGAATATTCTGATCGCTAGTTCATACTTGGATACATAGGTACCTACATTAGGTAAAATACATTTCCAACATATCTCATCGCAAATGTACAAGCATACACACAGCTTAACACAAAGCCCAGTTTAGTTATGAAGTCGGATAAAGAAAGCATCGCTTTGAATTAAATAAACAACTTTTACCATACCGACCACAATAATCAACCTATCATTTTGTTTAATTTATGCTGCGATGGTACTATCAAAACTCTGTGCTGAGTTTAAAATATCAGATAGTCATAACGCTTAATTAGTCAGTATCTCAAAACCTTTTATTAAATAAAGCAAATTTTAAAAAGGGCTGAATGTTTTTAATATAGTTATCATTAGATTTTAAAACGACTTGAATGTCTTAACATACCGTGTCCTGTGGCAAAGTGCAGTTTATGGTGATCCAGGCAGGGTTTATAGCGTCCGTGCAGTCACAATAGTCCAGTTTACAAATACCGCGTTTGATATTATGTATCGCTGCTTCTGATACCGAAACAAACGCAACTAGTGCGAATAACGCGGTGAGACGCGACATCGTGCCGCGCTCGGCGTGGACGGGCAGTCCGTTCGACGTTCATGCACCGACTGGCAGCCAGTGAGGGCGGAGCGGAGAGCGGAGCGCCGCCATTTACTCGCCGCCTCAGCTCACTAGTGATGTGACAACCACTATACGCTCACGTTATATACATTCATGATCCTGGCTAGTGGCTAATTTTCAATGTTTAACACCTGCCAGCAACAATATATTTATGCTCAACATACTAATTGGGTAGGTATGCTATTCCATTCCATGCAATTTATAAAAAGAGATCGACCGTCTATGATCAAATCAATAGAGTTGCCATAAATATGATGTATGTGCTTAATAGCCATGAAAATGTTTTATGGTAACCCATAATGTTTCATGCCTATTTTACTTTAGAACATATTTTTTTATCTAGTAATCAAATCAGTGAAGGTGGATGTTAGTACGATTCTCTACTATACCTACTACTTATAACAAATCACAATGACCACTATTTTACACTTTTTTGTTTTGGCATTATCTACACATCCATACAAAATTTCGCTTTTATAATATCAGTAGGATTAAAGGTTATGAAATTAAATTTATTAAGTAAGTACTTAATATATTTTTTGTATAAAAATATATTTAAGTACCTATGCTTTAAGACAAAAAACATAACTAAACTTAAGTAAATTATAGTTACAAAAGTATTTGCTATCGATACCTATATGATTTTAGGTAGCAGAAAAAGAGCATCACTAGACTTGCCTCGGTAAATGTCGGCTGGTGCTCGCTGCAGGGTGCACAAGGATGACCTACTGTGTACAGACTCGTTCGCACCATACGAACACAACTTTTTGTGATTAATATGCAGAGAAGTTGTAGAGCCCTTGGCGATAACAGATCTACGTATTGTTTCGCCTACTTTTTTTACAGAGATCTTTATTTATATTTATTTACGGTTGTATTGTAACATTTTATAGGTAGGTTTGTATTTTTTTACTGACTTCATGAAGGCCAGGAGTAATTTATTTATATATGACATCCAAAAAATGTATTATAAGTAAGTTGATATAAGTTGAGGAGTGCAAGGTTGGCGTGGTATGGTCATGTCATGAGGAGGGATGAGTGAGAGGCATGTTACACGGCGAGCGATGAATATGAATGTGGATGGATACACTGGAAGAGGTAGGCCTAAGAAAAGGTGGATGGACTGTGTGTGTGCTGATATGTGTGTGAAAGGAGTGTGTACTGAGATGACGAGCGATAGAGGAAAATGGAAGAAAGAAACGTGTTGTGCCGACCCCACCTAGTGGGATAAGGGCAGGGAGATGATGATGATGATGATGATCCAAAAAATTTATTCAATGGTACCTAACCTATAACTTTATGAGTATTTTAAATCGATGTATTTACTCAGTTACCTGTAGGATGCCACAACATGCGAAATAATGATTACCTCAACTAGTGTCCGCTAGGTTTGAATCTACCATCGGTGGCCAAATTACAAGGTTCAAAACGATTTTTTATACTTATAAATTTTTGCATTAGGAAATTAAGTAGCAGCTTTTATAGGCCAACCTAGAGATGCCTATATATCTAAAAAAACAGCATTCTGAAGCTGCCTCATTTGTCAACAGGTGTGTATCGACCGAGCGCCAGTTCCTGATGGATTTCATAGCTGGTGCCGAGAGCACGGCGGGGGGGCGCCTGGCGCGCTGGCTGGCCCCCACGCCTCGAGTGGAACCCTCCAAGTGCGAGATTAAAGGTCCTACTACGCCAGCCCATCCCGCCGTGCGTGTCTCTCTGCCAATCTTCGTGAGAGACCAGTACGGGGACGTCGTAGCTTCACCCTCGCTTAAAGTTGAGGTAAGACTGAATTTCAATGATGTGCTTACGTCCGTTTTTCGATATTTAAAATATTTCATACCATTTATTTTCACCTAAATGCATGCAGAATTGCTCACAGCTGAGATAATGCGAATTGGTGGTGAGCAATCAAGGCGTAAAAATCTACTGACTGAATCATTAATTGTTCGTGATTCTTTCATTTGTGACACGTTAAGAGGTTATTAGAGTAAATTTAGAAGTATGCAAGGTCGGTCGTAAATCGAAACGTGATTAAAAATTATAGAAATTAACATTCTTGCGTCCTGATTACATTCAATTTGAAAATCAGTAAGTAAGTACTAAGCAAGGTCGTTTATTTAAAATCGCCTATTGATCACTTTACCTACCATTTACCCAAACGTTATCTCTGATTTAAAATATAGGAAGAACACAGGTAACTTACTTAACCCAAGACAATATTCAGTATTTTGTATACACTGCGAGCATTCAACGCACCACAAATACAGAAACACGTACAAACAGGAACACCCAACGAACCAACAAGTACAAATAATATCTTCAGATAGATAACGTCACACTAAAACATCACAATGAAATATTAAATATTTTCGTCTAGTGTACCTAATTGTATTAGTTAGCTGAATATTACTGTCCTCAATGTACTATTTTGAATTTCTTCTACGAAGGTGTACTAAAAGTAATTTTTAGCGTCGGGAATTAGAAATTGGAGCGACATTGTTCCAAAATTAAACAAAAAAGAAGATATTGTGAGCATATTGTGACCTTCATCTGTCTTGTCACTTTGCCAGTAGCTAACTTTATTATGATTAATGTTTATAATATCTTGTTCGTTTTATTCACTTAGGTAGTGGTGCAAAAGCACGAAGAAACCAGTGCCCGTCAGAGCCGTACAAATTTCTCAGACTATCGCATTAGTATTCCTGAGCATCCGTTCCACGCTCCTGTGAAAGATAACATGTTTTACCAAGCCATCTCAATGATGAGGGTAAGTCAGTGAGCTTCACCATTTTAACAGGCGACCACACGACTTCTTCTAGGCGTGTCAGACCTTACGACTTGCACTGTATCTACTATGTATAACGGGTTTCCAAGATGACTGAAGTTTCCTATCAAATTTCGGGGTCAGCTTATGTTTGCACCAAGTCCACCAAATCACTGAACCCCGAAAATTTATTTATTTATTATTTATTGGGAAACCAACAGCGATACACAAAGAGACTGTTTTTACAAGTAGGTACACAAAGAGACTGTTTTTATTAGTATGGCCAATTACAGATTTCCACATACAATACTAAAGAATTTTATGGGTAGTGAACAGACGTAAGGTAGGTTGTACATATAAACATTAAGATATAAAAGGGTAGGTAAACTAAAAATTATACATGGTAATATGATTACAATCATCATGAAAAACAAATGACTTATAAAATCAAGTTGTCAAGAGACTGTTTCCGTTAATCCCAAGTAGGGCCTCTGATCATTTTCCGAATTCGGATATTTCTTTATTTCAAAATTCGCGATCAAATCATTTAATCGCGAGGATGTTTTTAATACGAGTATGTAGTAAAACATTATACAATGATTAACATTCGTTGTTCATTGATCTTCTGCAGTGTTTTACAAGCTACAGCTTCGAAGAGCTACGTCTTTGCAGCGGCATCTGGGGTGATGCGGTGACAGTGATCAAAGAGCGGGTCCCGGCTGAGAGGCTGGTGATCAAACCCAACCCTGATGGATCTTATGTCGTGCACTGGACACCCAAGCTTCCTGGCTTGTACATATTTCGCTGCACACTAGACGATCTTCCTATAGCACAGGTCAGTGTTTTAAAGGTTCCGAGACATTTATAGGCGATAGGTATGGGTGACTTTGAGTCCTACATAAAATATAATAGTGAATTTATTAATAGCACACTCCTTCGTAATCTCTTCCAACTAAACACGTTAACGGCGGGTCGGATTACGTATTAATATGGATATTAATACCTATGGTATTAATATCCATGTTTTGGTATGTGCAAATAGTGCAATATGTGCAATATGTGCATTGCAGTTCCACGTAATAGTCATGGTAGAGCGAAATGAAATTTAGTGTCTTAAAATAGGCATGAATTAAATGACTAGAACTATACTCGGTTCACCGAGTCGATCGAAAAATAAACCAACTAAATGTGTTGTCCATAAATTTTGGTACATAGAATAATACATTACAACAATAGAAGAATACATTACATAAGGCAATTTGAACTCGCCCTGCCCCGTTTTCGACGCCAATCACGTGCGTTTATTTTTCTAACTATTCGATCGAGTCAGTGAACAGAGTATAGTTGGAATACTTTTTAAACTATCGCGACTTGGAATCATATTTATAAATATTAACGGGACTTAATCGCGTATTGAAATCATATTATTCAAGATAAAAGCGATTAAGTCCCGTTAATATTTATAAATAGAGTATAGTTGGATTAGCAACAACATATAAATAATAAGAGTATACTTCAGGAGCTGTCAGTGGAGGTGACGGAGAGTCCATCAGAGAGCACGGCGGAGCGCACGACGAGCCTCCAACCATTGTCGCCGCCGGCCAAGGTGGGCCGCTTCCACGTGGAGTACAGCGCGGGGCTACGCGTGCGAGCCAGCCCCAGCCTGCAGGCCGAGGAGATGGGCCGCCTCGCCAGCGGGGAAAACGTCGCTTACGTCGAAGAGGTCACTACTTCAACTTACAATTTTAAAAACTGGATAAACTAGACCTTTCCTGGATATCGATTCTAGACGACTTTCGAAACACAACGAGGTAAATAAAAAAAATAAAAAAATACCACGCCGTGTCGTGCTAAGTCAAGACAAGGTTATTTGCAGAATAAGGGGACTGGGCAGGCAACCCAAAACTTTGCCCTAGCCTGTTTCATCTCATCATGTCCCAGCACTACACTATCCTAAGTAGTTACAAAACTTAGCTTTTCGCTTTGTCAGTAGACCTGAAAATTATATTTGACTATCAGTCGCCAACATTGGCTCTAGTTATTCATTGTCGTACTTCCTCAATATTATTATTTTTTAATCCTCCAATATCACAAATTTGCTAAAACATAAGCTTTAGAAAATAGAACCAAAAGAAAAAAAGTCTTCCTAAATACCTGCCAGAAAAAACCTGAATACAAGTTAGAGGTATGTTTCAGCTGACAAACAAGGACGGAACATGGGTGCGTCTGAGCGCGGAGTCAGTACGTGCGTACACTGACGGCTCGGCGAGCGTGGCGTGGTGCCTCAAGCATCACAGACATCTTGAGAAAACTCTGCTGGTACCGGTCAAGCCAGCTGCGCCTGATCAAGTAAGACTATAAAATTACTAGCGACCTGCCCGGCTTCGCACGGATCCAATAATTATACTTATAAACCTACCTCTTAAATAACTCTATCTATTATTTTAGGCATATATAGGGATATAGGGACAGAGCAAAACTTCTTTGTTTTATACTATGCATATACCACCGTTCATATACATAATAAGCGGCACGACCCGGCTTTGCACGGGTGTACTAATGAAATTACCGAGATAAAATATAGCCTATAAACATCCCGACAGTCCATTCTACACATCGGTGAAATAATTTTTGAGATAGGATGAGTAGTTTCGGGGATTACTTCTGTCAAACAAACAAACAAACAAATTTTACCTCTTTATAGTATGTATAGAAGTATAGATGAATATCTATATAATTATCATCTAAATAGATGTCGCCAAAACGTTAACTAAACGAACTAAAGATATAACCGTCCCTTTCATAACGATCAAAATAAAAAGCATGGCATCAATCGTTTTAGTTTTAGTTTTGGTGACATTTGAATCGCCACTCTAGAGTGTATATCTATTTTTGCAAGGAGTTAGTATCTTTTACGAGTTTTATAATTGGTTTAGATTGATGGCGAAGGTAGTCGTGCGACGGGTGACACGTCGCCGCCTCCGCTGCTTCCCGCACCTGCGCCCCTGCACTCTGAGCCTTTTGACCCTGAACCTGGACCCAGCCAAGGTACCTATCTCACATTAAATTTGCTTTTTACTATTGTATTCCTACATAATATTGTTAAAGGATCACTTTAAAAAAGCTAGGCCCGCGCCTACAGGTTCTGACTTGATTCTTTCTCTGGTGTAGGGAATTGCGTTGGAACAGGCAATAGAATCACCGAGCTCTAAGACTAGATCCCTGAGGTCCTACCGAAATATACGAGTTTTTCTTTCTGGACAGTTCTTATAACACATAGATATATTCATATTAGCTAATATTAGATAATCCCTAGGCTAAAAAGTTACTTTTGGCAGTCGAACTTTTGGTACACACTATGTGAATTCCAAATTATTGTTTAGTTTATGTGGAATGGTTTTCGCGACCACTTCAGTACAAACTTTCTCGTTTATAATTTTAATAGGACAGGATATTTCACTTTCAAAGACATAGGATAGTATACTCGTATAGTATTGTGAAGAAACATTAATCATCATTTTGTTTGCAGACCCAATGGCGATCGATGAAGGAACGTTTCAATTCCCTAATGAATTGGATATCGATGAAGTAAGTGTATAGTGTGCAAGTTTTAGATTACGGTCTTTCGAACAGAACTTAAATTTAATATTTTCAGGATTCGAACGGTGCGAGTCCTTACTCGTTCGCACCGGAGCCGAGTAAGAGAGACAGACAGATGAGAAATGAAGCCGCCGGGAGTGCTTCTCCCTCACCGAGGTAAGAAGTTTTATAGCTCTCCTACAATAATATCAAAGTATCTACACATCGTTATTACAACTAAAATTAGTCGAAAATGCGGTCGAAGGAATGCATTTTTTACGAACACTACCGTAAACAATATATAAGTACCTGGATGACCGAGCTTTGCTCTGTTTTATTTTCTAAAAACACTAATTAAACCACATTTAAAAAAATAGTTCGATTTATTGCCCGATAAGTAATTTATGAAAATCGTTAGAGCCGTTTCCAAGATTCAGATTATATAAAAATACGAATTGATAAACGTATAAGGTAGATTTTATTTAGACTTATCGTAACTAGTGTATTTTGACAATTTAAATGTTTTCAGAAGGCGCAGCAATGGAAACGAGTGGTGGGCGCCGGTGCGTCACCGCCCCGATAATGGACGTGAGGTCGAACCCATTCCCGAGGTACTACCATAATGCTAATTAATTAGTAAATTATCAGATAATCATATATGTTGCTAGTAGCTTTTTTAAGTTACCCGGCAAAGTGTAAAAAAAAACAGGACTGTATTCCTAAGATGCGTTTGACAGATTTTAGGTATTTTAGATTCATTGAAGTTTTAAGTTATAAAGTAAGCAAAACCAGAGTTAGGTAGGTTATTGAGACTGGCAGTAAGACGTAAAGTAGTACGACGCAACGCAAGTAACAATAATAAAAACACAGGCGGATATGGAACCGGAGTCGGACGTGGAGTCGGAGCCAGATCTGCCGATAACAGACGTGCAGATGTACCGCGACATGAACCCGGGCGTGTACCGCGACCTGGAGCCGCGGCCAGTGCCGCGCTGGAAGCGGGTGAACGTGCCTGTCGCTCCGCTGCGCCGGCCACACTGCGTCGACGGACAAGGCGGACACGTCTCCGCGTCTCAGGTTAGTTTTTTATTTTATTTATTTATTTATTATTCTATTCAATGGCGCTCAAATCAAAGCCGATTCGAGCTATATATTAAATTGTCTATTATGTGCTCGAATATGGCTGTCGAAGCCGAAATTATTCATCAAAGGGTGTCATGTCAGTGAAGATTAAACTAACAGATAGGTTTAATACAAGAAGTGGCGCCGGGTTGCTAGTCTCGCTTGCAAACATGTATACACTCAACAGTTTAAAATATCACAGTAAAGTCGAACATCATACATGATTCTAGCTGACTGTGGTATTAGTTTTAAAATGTGATAGGTGTACATGTAATTGCAGGCGAGACATGCTGACCCGCAGTCTTCCCGCCTGCTTGTTCGCGCCGATGTGCACACGAGACCAACGCCCTCCGCGCCCTTCTCTGATGCCCCACTACAGGTAGGTCTTGTATTAAAAGGCCTACACTACACGGTATCAGGGACCCGGAGTAGTTGATGCTGATGATAAGCTGTTGTCTTTGTTGTCAGGAGGTGCGTTCAAGCCGCGTCAGTCCGCTGGTGGCGGCGCATCGTCAGTCACTTGCCCGCGAGCGCGCGCTAGCGGCCGTCTCCTCCCCCTCCCACTCCCACTCCCCCTCCCCGCCGCCTCTCCCCGCGCGATCCGCCCCCGCGCCACCCAAGAAGCACGCGCTCAGTCCCGCGCAGGCAGAGTGTCTTAGAGCCATCTTCGCAGCACTACTGTGGCATGAAGGTAACACATCTACTGTACAGGTGCATTTATAAGGCGCGCCAGTAAGGGCAGGTACTTTAAACATTTTTACGGTTAAGGTAAGGTACAAAACAAAAGACAGAGCTTCGGACTGATTCTTGGTCTTCACCAAGACGGGGTAGTTTTTAGTTGCTCAATTGGCCTATCGCCGTCTTGAGGCACAGTCGATTTTCTCTTAGATCTGTAGCCATATAAAATTCACACCCAAATACATTATGAAGGGCTACATTTTGCAAAGAAGGTTTTGCAATTAAAGAGAAAAACACTTATAACATATTCATCAATTTTATTATTTCAGGTATCGTCCACGACGCCATCGCTTGTGCAGCATTCTTAAAATTCCATCCACATTTGCCCAAGCAGGGCGCGCAAGTGGTAACAAGGCCTCCACACGACGTGTCCTCACCAAGAAATCAGAGACACTCGGTGGAAGTGACCAACGCAGGTAAGGCATACACAAGATAAAGTTATTGTAAAGCATACTTTAGATATGAATAAACAGGACTCAATTTTTTAAATAAATTAGTTAAAAATCGAGAGCATAACATCTGATGCAATGACGAATGTACATTCGATGACATAATCCATAGTATTTTCTGCTGTTTCATCATATGAAACTGAATAACGTTGTTGATAAAGTATGAGAATTCATGCAGAACTTTTGTCCAGCAGGCAATTATCTGCACATCCAACAATCAACTCTGGAGACCCTCACTCGGTCCGGCATGGAGGCCAGCACGAGCCGCGTGCGCCGCTCGGAGGTCAACGACCCTATCCGTGAAGAGGACATACAATTCGCCGGCATCAGTTCCCCAGGTAAATAATACAATATATTTGTAGGTACTAATAGTAGACTGCTATACAAGGTGAGAAAGGCAACTCTTCGATGCACGAGATGGATTTTTTAAATTGACTAAATAACAGCTGAAGATAGAATAGCTAATTTTCAGCTAAGTATAAAAAAATAGAATAAAAATACTGACAAGTAATTCTTTGTCTCATAATTCGAGCTAGCATGCACAAATTCGTGCTAGGGATGCACAAATATCTAGCATGCATTAATGAGTTAGAATGCATTGACATGCCACAAAAGAAATGTCAACATTGAAGTTGACGTTTTAATTAATTGGCAGTTATTTACTTTCCTGCCCTAGGGCTAAGTTTTGCGACCCTAGGGACGCAAAATGCCTTTTTGAACCTTATGATCAGGCAATTTCGTGCGTACTATCCGTGTATAAGTAATGAAAAATATTTTTTGTATAAATAGCAAGAGATAGATAGTAATAAATGTATATGTTATCATTGTTAGGTGTGTCATCAAGTGAAGGCGGGTCGCAGTGTCCCGGCGTGGTGAGCGTGTTGCCGCCCGCGATGCGAGCCCTCGTCGCCCTCTGGGACGCTCTATACGACTCTGACCAACTCTCCGCAGCAACTGACAAGTAACTCATATCTAACCGCAACTCTCAATAACCTTAGTTTAACCACAGAATAAAGATGGAACATAAGGCTCACTCCAGACGGAGGACAATTATAGATGGTACATCACATTACTGAATCAGAAAAATTGAAAAATCGTAATTAAAGTTACGATCTCGGCAGGATTTGAACCTGCGATGATACAAGCGATCGTCCTATACTGCTAGTTACCAACCCAGCTACGGAAGCCTTACCTGCCGAGGTCGAAACTAAAATTAAGATCAAGCTATCGGTTTTCAGCACCGATGAGCGCCACCTACAGGAATACTAAGGATTCTGAATATCATCCATTTGTGGTAAATTGCCTAAAGATCATTTCTCCTCATTGCTTTCAGATACAAGAAACCAATCGATGAAGTACCTATCGGTCCTCCGAAAGTGGTCGACGAGCTAGCTTGCTTCACGTCACGCGGACCTCCAAGATTGGAATGGATAACTCGATTAGCTGGGAAATCAGCTTTTACAAGTTTGTATTATGATACACATTGTTCAACTGTTTCTATCTAGTAGTTATTCACATATTTATAAATATTAACGGGACTTAATCGCGTATTGAAATCATATTATTTACCTCGAATATGATTTCAAAACGTGTTGTGCCGACGACCCCACTTAATGGGATAAGTGCAGGGAGATGATGATGATGATTTCAATACGCGATAAGGTCCCGTTAATATTTATAAATATGTTTCAAATGTTCAAATTTAGGTCGTTTAATGCTCGATTTTTATAACCAACGTACGGATGTCCATTGGTCCATCACCGTAGCAACTTTTTTATAACAAAATGAAATGTATGAAACTTTTTGACAGATAACAACGGTGCTATGGCGAAAGTAATACTGCCATCCGTAAGCTGGTTATAGGAACCGGCCGTTAATAATGTTGAATCTTGTGTATTGTTATAGCACGTTGCGAGCTGTGCGGCGGTGCGAGCGTGCCGCCCCCTTTAGCGGCGCACATGCGTCACGTCCACCCGGGCTGCCGGGCGCCCTCGGCTCGTGGCTACGATCGTAGTGGGATATACAAACGAACAGACCCGCCGCCTGATCCCGCGCCCACTGACCTCCCACCTTCCACCTGCGGACAACTCATACAGGGCAAGTCTCACTAACACATAACGTGTTATTACTGTAGCTTGTCTCTTGATGCAGCGGGATATGCAAGCGCACTGACGATTTACATATATACCTATAGGATACAATACTAATTTTATAAACAGGAAAGATTTGTATTTTTGAATGTAATGGTGCTCCCACACTGCTGTTACAAAATGTTTGTAAACATTTTTGAACACTAAAACATTTACTAACAAATGTTGTCAATTGTTACATTTTGTTAGGAACTGTTATATGTTATAAGTGCTCCTACACTGATGGAAAGTGCGACTCACCGCATACCCCGCCGTCACCTGTATTAAATGTTTACAAACAAAATTTTGTTCAAAAATGTTAATTAATATTTACTAACATGAAAACATTTTTTAACTTTTGTGATTAAATGTTAGATAACAAATGTTTACTAACGTTACTTAACATTATATAACAGCAGTGTGGGAGCACCATAACAAATAAACTCAAAAACTCTTACCATTACAAATCTAGATTATCACTTAGGAAATAAACGGGACAGCTAGTCAACCATATTTTATTTAACTTCAACATTAGTAAACCTTTTGACAATATCGTTTTTGCTCAACAGAAATGTCCCCGGCTTATCAACTTTGGTACATCTTCTGCGAGCGATGCCGCGACAAGGGCATCAAGGCATCGTCCGCGAAGCAAATAAAGACGAAAGCTGCTCTGAATTCCAATGTTGATGTCGATTTGTCATCCGCTATCGATCACAACGTTATGAAAGAAAATGCAATATTCTTGTTGGACCTAGCACCGTTGACTAATGCAGGTGTGTATAATCGCAGTTATTTATTTGTCGAATTGCACAATATTTGCGAAATGATGTAGCAGAATGAATAAATAATTAATACAGTAACTTAGGTTATTCTGTTCTTTCGTAAACAAAACTGTCACCAATGAGTTACAATTTTATCTTCTTTAGTGGTCAGTTTTACAGATAGTAAAAATATGTCGAAATAGTAGAATGCAAGTTTTTGACACTGTATTACGCCGATTTATTGGTAGCAAACGTTACCTACAAGAACAACAAATTTACGTATTTGTGTCTATTTTACTTTCTTTCACCGTAATACAAGATCGACGGACATACCACAGAAAGGTTCGAAGCCAGATTTTATTGTAATGTTGGTCTAAATCAAACAGTCATAAATCATGTTGTGTAATATAATGAATTGAAATCTTCTATACTTCTATACTAATATTATAACGAGGTAAAGTTTGGTTTTTGTTAGAAGTAATCTTCCAAACAACTCAGCCGATTTCTAAAATTCTTTTACCGATGTGTAGAATGGACTGTCGTGATGGTTATAGGCTATATTTTATGTCATTAGGTAGTTTCATTAGTACACCGTGCAAAGTCTAAACGTGCTGCTTATTATGTACGAGTATATGAACGGTCCATACATTATTTTAGTACTACTTATATACAGGTTTTTATCGCGTTAATTACCTTATTTACGACTATTGTAACAGTCGAAACGTCGGGATATAAATAAGGTAATTAACGCGATAAAAGCCTGTATATAAGTGGTCCATACATTGTTCGGCATGTCGTTTCCAGAGTCAATAAGCTCAGCGCCGTGGTACGAGGGTTCAGGGCGCAATCCGCCGACACCTCCCGGCAGTGTATGGCAGCCGGCGCCTCCGTTCCAGTGCCTGCCGGCGCTGGGCGCGGCGCCGAGGGCTTGCAGCGACGCCGCGCGCTACCACTCGCTGGGAAGACCCGCGCCGCCGCCGCCGGCAAACACCACGGTTAATAACTACATGCTCTTGAACTCTTCTCTGGTGTAGGGAGTTGCGTTCGAATAGGCAATAGAGTCACCTAGCTTATAAGACTACATTTTTAAGTGATACTTGAGGTCCTACAGAAATAAACACATTTTTCTTAATTTCTTTAGGTCAGTTTTTGAACGAAATCATTTGAAATTTAAAGAAACCTTGGAGACAAATACATAAAGCATAGACTCTGTAATGATCACAAAGTAGATAGAGTTACGCATCAAATTCAATTGGTAAGAAGCTGATTCTCAAATATAGAAAGACAATAATTTTGATTGAAAATTATAATTTGTAGAAATAAATATAGGAGCACTTCTGGTTTGCTCCAAATAACCTGTTGAAAATGTGTATATCTAACAAATGTTTTGTTCATTTATCAGAACATGCAGTACGAGGGTTTGGAGGGCCTAAGCTCTGCGCCGCGCGTCCACAGATCTGTGTCTATGGGGCAGGCTGGAGAACGCGATCTCTCCAACGCAACCTTCACTCCGCTAGCCCGCGATCTACAGGAAGATCAACAAGATACATTAGCCGGTGAGAAATTAATACGAAAAGAATTGAGAGAAGTGTAGAATGCCTTAGTGTGGTTTAACATTACAGTGAAAAGAGAATGATAGTTTTTCACATAATCACGTAAAAAGAAGGCTGAGGGGAAAAGCTGCGTAGTAGGCGATTTTAAGAAATCTTAGGTGGGATTGGTGGAATGGTGACCCGGCGCACTTCACACTATTGATAGCGCGTGCTATTGGTTCGTGAGTGAGTGACCCGTGCGCAAACATACCCTCTCCCGTTCCCCTCATCGTTTTTTTACGCGCGTCTTATACCTGATTCGTGATGTTCTTTTTATTATTTGGCAGGTGCAGGTTCATCTCTCCTAGCCCAGCCCAGTGCTGAGCTCCAGCGACTAGTCGGCTGCGGTGAAACTGGCAACGCCGGATGGACAGTATCCGCTTTCGAGGCGCCACGGGTCAAACCAGAGTCTTTGATGAAAAGCCCAGTTCTATCGTTTGTGCTGACGCAGCGCGATTTGCCTACGTACAGGCAGAAGCTTGATGCCGCTGTCAGGATCAGTACTGTACGGCAGTATGCTTTTGAGGTAAGACATTGTTGTAAATCAGTGAATCTGTAAGAAACAACGAGAAATATAGACTTGTTATTTATTTTTAGTGTGTAGTTCGTCTTAGGTATACCAAGTACATTGCACCTATCCTAAAATTGCATAGAGAAGAATTGTATTTTGCATAAGCAATAATAATTTAATCGTAAAAAGTTTTGGAAATTACTCACGTAAAAATATTGTTGATTTAGATACCGACAATGTTTCGATTCTTCCGTAGAATCTTCATACTCATACCCAGATGAAGATTCTCCGATTTCATTTCTTTTTAGAAGTAATACAATGAATCCGTATTATAATAGTTGTATCTTTATCAGGCAATGAATTGGCTGCTCCGTTCAACGACGCAGCCGACGTGCGTCCACGACGTGATGTGGTGGTTCTGCGCTGCGCTCGACAAGTACGCCAGGCTGGTGCCGCCGCCGAGCGACAATGAACACAACAAAGAGGTTACACTACACCTATGTTACGTTACACGGCTGTCTAATAGTGCTTGTGTCGCATAAAGTCCACCATAAATTATAGACCAGCCGCCTTATTCTCCAAATAACCATGTCTTAACGCGGCACGACACGGCGTGGTTTTGAATAATTCTATGGATTTCAGAAAACAAAAGCTAGATAACGTGCAATCTCTTACCGCGTCATGTTTTGAATGTCGTCAAGAATCGAGCAGCAATAGTGTTTATCCTACCAATATGCAAGAAATAGCGTGTTCGAAACTTATGTACGAATAACATTGTGGAACAGATGCTTATTCATGTGTGTGTTACTGCGGCGGCAAATTTACAAATAAATTATGTCCTGTAAATGATATTATGCAATCAAATTTATTTACATCTAAAACGATAGTTTATATGAATGTAGAGATGGATGTTTGCCACTCTTTCACGCGTAAACTACTGAACGGATTTGTCTAAAACTTGGAATATACACAGAATACGAGCCAGCACAAACACTACTTATTACTCATGTAGGAACCACGCAAACGAAGCTGCTAGCGCTAAGCTTTTTAGAATAGGTGTGTGATAGAATGAATGCGCTCTATAAGTTCACCGTGACGTATTTGTGCAGAAGAGTGTAGCTGGCGAGGGTGTGACGAGCCGAGCATCCCCGCCGACCGCGTCGACGTCCGCCATCTGCCCCGGCGGTCGGTCGGCGCGCGGCGCTCGGGCCGCCTTCCACGCGTTCCTGGGCTCCGTCAGCGCGCTGGCGCCCTCGCTGCCGGCCACCAGCGCCGCGGCGCTGCAAGCTGTGCGCTGCTGGGCGCTACACTATTCGAAGCACGACCGGAACTTCTTGCACAGGTGATACTCACTGATATTCATATCGCCCGGAGCGTAATACCCCCGTATTCAAACCTACCAAAACTTACTGCATATGGAGACTCAAATTACGAGATTACGATCGTTTGCTCGTTCGTTCGTTCGTATGAGCAAGTGGCCAACTCTGGTGACGGAGTTTAATTTATTAATTACGATGCATGATGTCTCTTTTTTTGTTCATATTAAACAGCAAATAAAACTTGACAATATATGTGACTACCAATAGAAATAATGTCATTATTTAACTTGGTATATTGATGATTAGAAAGTAAAGCTAAATCTGTATTATGTAATGTAAATGGAGTACAATTAGTTGTATTGTTTACATGTGTAACAAAATAGTTACGACTGGCACCTGGCACAGCACCTGACTTCTGATGTCATTGATCTCAAAAATTTCCATCAAATATTATATTTTTTTTAATAAAAAAAAACTTAGGTAATTTCAATGAAAGAAGAGTAATGATATGAAAATACTTTCGTATTTTGCCGTTATTTTCTTTTGCTGTTACTGTTCTCTACTAACATCTCTGTGATGAATCTTTAACGCTGCTCGGATGGGACTCAGGTCTCAAGTATTTAGCGTGATCAGCAAGATCCTGTCTCACTCGGAAGATGCCATCTATGATGATGGATACTTGGGCGCGTTCAATGAAAGCTTCCACAGCTACGCGCATAAGGTACGTACACCAACCACGTACACCAACCACGTACACTTCCATGATTTATGAGTACTTGCCTACTTCAGGTACAATTTTTACTATTGCTAGAATTTAGCAAGACCTATTGGATAATAATTGATGAAGAAATTCCAGCAGATTTTTACAAAGCGATAAACCGTGGTGGTGAAATAAGAGCTAGATAGATATAATTTAAGTCACTTAATACAAAGTAATAAATTTTACAGGAAAGCTTTTTATGGGCGTGTGCTGACGTGACCGCCTGGTGCGATATCAGCGTATCGTCCAGACAAGGCATGACTGGGTGCTTGATCGACGGCAGTACAGAGACCTTTTGGGAGTCGGGCGACGAAGACCGCAACAAGGCCAAGTGGATACAGATGGCCTTCCCCGGAGGAACTCCCGATGACAGCCCACACATTATATGCGTACATATCGACAATACGAGAGATACTGCGGTAAATATGTTTATTATTTAGTCAGTCATTCATTCATTCATTCATTATTTACACAATTTTTAAGAGCTCTGAATTTGTGATCTACTACTACTATTACTATTAGCCCATTTTGTCCCACTGTTGAGCAAAGGCCTCTCCCCGTTTTCGCCAATCACGCCGATCCCGTGATCTACTAAAACAGCAATAAAATATGTTTACCGGATTGTTAGTGAATATGAGTGTTGGTTTCAGCACAAGATACTTCTGGTGTCGTTCCTATACAGCGGTGGGTCGGGCGAGATGTATCACATGCAAGACATAGAAGTGGACCCCAAGGCCGCTACCTGGGTCTGCTACACACTGCCCAGTAAGTATTGTTCACTCCCGCTTATATTCTGTTCACCGAGTCGATCGAATAGTTAGAAAAATAAACGCCCGATAATGGCGTCGAAAACGGGCATAGGGCGAGTGAGCCTTATGTAATGTATTCTTCTGTAATGGTTTCTTTACAAGTTAGCAAAATACCTACCTATCTACCAAAATTTATTTGGTTTATTTGTCAATCAACTCATAGATAGGTCTGGTTACCTAAGCGGGAGTGGCAGCTAATTGTTACATGTAAAAAACCTGTCATGTTACAATATTTGCAGCGTGTTACCCGGGCACGACGTCATCGTCTCTCCGCGTGCGTTGCGAGCTGCGCGGTCCTGAGGCGGGCGTGCGCGTGCGGCAGGTGCGCCTGCTGTCCGCGCCCGCGCACCTGCCCCGCCCCGCGCCCTCCCCCTCCAGGCTCATACACACGCTGGTGGAGAACGACACGCTGAGGGTCTTCAGACTGCTCACATCGCAGGTAACAGATACTACACTAACGCTATGTTCAGATGGACGCGCGGGGCAACTGAAAATGTCGATGTAGGATAGTAGATCTCACCCGCGCGGTCATGTACAATGTTATCATGTTTGTTACAATTGCAAACCGCGCGCTGAGCCAACCGCGCGCCGACGCGCGGTCATCTGAACATAGCCTTATTGTTTAGTTCATTAGTTACACGGCATCATCATGCATTTGCCAAATTTGAAGCGTTTATGGCCAATATTTATCAGATAAAACTAGAGGCTGTTGTTACTGTTTATTTAAAATTAGTTTTACATAATATAGGCGCTTTTCAACTAACATCGTATGCAAATGAAAGTATTGCAACCGCATGTCGGATCCAGCCTACAAATTGTTATATGTCGCAGGTATTCGGCAAGTTACTGGAGTGGGAGCTAACAGGCGAGGGTGCGTTGCGCGCGCATGCGCCGCACGACGATAGCGACCTGCGCGAACATGTTGTAGGCATCCTGTTCGCAGGGAACCAGCTCACCTCTTTGCAACGCCAGGTAACAAAACTACAGTATTAGAACAGGGGGTCTACTCTGCACAGCGAAATACGAAATTTCGGCATCAAATCGCAGGTCAGCTTAAGTTCGAGAGAACAGAATTCGGAAGGTTCACTAACATAAGCTGACCTAGGTAGAGGAGAGGAGAGGGCAGGTCCACGAAAAAAAAAAACCTTAGGCTTTTACATCTGTACTAGGTGTTTTTCACATTGGCACTTGGCCACTTGCTCATACGAATTAACGAGGGGCACTGTAAATTTTTGAGATGGAATAGGTTTGCTTACCTAAACAATCATCTCCGGCTGTTATCTACACGTAAGACTATGAATCAATAGTCGTACGTTCTGTGACTAACCAGTGAGGTTTTCCTTCGCCGTTTAGAAAACCAACTTAGTTTCATCTCTTGTCTACTAATATTTTATAGAGATAATGTTGGTTTGATTGTATGGGGAGGTCATTCCGCGCCGCGCGTTTTCGTCAGCGCGATCTAGAATCGGGTCAATTTTACTAGCGCCATCTAGTAGGCTATATTTTGTCTCGGTAGCATTATTAGTGCACTCGTGCAAATCCGGGACGTGCTGCTAGTCCTACATAAATAACACGATTTTTTGTAGTTTATATATTTTTATTTTAACCACACTTAGCCATTTCATTTATAAATGAAAAGTCGGTGCTTTAACCGAAAAATATCATCTTACTGCTAACTACTGTAAGAGAGAGACCGAGTGGTAAGGCAGATCGCTTGTATCTCGCGGGTTCGAATCCCGTCGAAACCCAAAACTTTTAGTAAGATTTTTTATTCACAACTATTGTTGTGATTTGCATAGGTAATGGCACACATAGTGTCCGCTATCGGCGGCGAAGCGGCGCGCGTCCGCGACGATTGGGAGACGGCGTTCCTCTGCGCAGACGCGGCCGATAGAGACAACGAACTGCCTCTTAGACCCAATGTCCACCAGCAAGACAACTACTGCTTTGAGATGCTCTCACTTGTAAGCATTATCCATTACTCATCATCACAATCTCCCTGCCCTTATCCCACTAAGTGGGGTCGGCACAACACATTTCTTTCCTCCATTTTCCTCTATCGCTAATATTGCTAATATCGCATAATCCATTACTATTGACAACATATTGCAGGTTTGTTAAGATAAGTTGAAGTGATGGCATAATGCACATTATGTACGATTCTCCATTTAGTTCAGTGTGAAATCTATACTAATATTATAAAGAGGCAATCTCCGAAACTACTCAGCCGATTTCAAAAATTCTTTTACTTTTTACCGTGTAGAATACACTGGCTATTTTATCCCGGCAGTTTCATTAGTACACCCGCGCAAAGCCGGGACGTGCTACTAGTTCATTATTTTGTGTGTAATAGTAATCTACAAATTACTTCCAGCTTTTGGCTCTGAGCGGCAGCCATGTAGGCAGAGCGCATTTGGCGCAACAAACCGAACTTCTCCCTGATTTACTGGCGTTATTACATACGGCCAGCGATCGCGTACAAAGACAGGTAATTTATTGTAATAAGCTTGTATTAACATGATTATCGACAATCATTATAATTACTTGAAGTAATTGTGTACTTTTGAAAGTGCAATTCCCAATCGCAGAAATGATCACAGTATTTTTTTTACCAGGTGATATTTTTATTGCGACGCATGATGATGGGAATACCTCCTCAGAGAATGTTGTCTACAATAAACCAGGGACGAGAGGAAAGGTTAGTTATGTAATACACACGGAATAGGTATCTTATATTTCTATACAGGGGCATATCACCCTATCGATTTCCATAATTTACCATCCTTTAGGCTATGTTCAGATGACCACGCGTCGTGGCGCGCGATTTAAGATTGTAACAAATCAATATTATTGTGTACATGACCGCGCGTAAACTAGAAATAGCCTTAGCTGTAATTTAGGAGCCACAATAACTATGCGCTGTTCTGTCAGATCCACCCTGCTGGATTACTTGCTGTGCTACCTCGGCAAGGCGATCAACATCCAGGTGAAGGTGAAGGGCGCCGGAGTGCCCGCGCCCGGCTCGGTGATGATGGGCAGCTGCGTGCTCTCCGGGCCCAGCGCTGCTTGGTTCATGCGCGGCATGACCATCAAGAAGCACGCTCAGCTCGTCGCTAAGCTCATCACTGATATGGCTGAGGTTTGCATTCTATTATAACTAACTTGTTAAGAAACAAAATTGATCGCCTGTAATCAGAACCACCCCATTAGTTTTGTTTCGCGACAAGTTGTTGATCCTTTTTAATGATCTTTTCTATGCTCTTCCCTCGTGTTCTGCGTTTTTACGGCTAATTTCTAACCCTTCAGTGAAGACATTGAAACATCTTGTCTAAACGCTCTACTCTCTCTCTCTGTTGTCCTTTGTTGGACATGCACATGACCAACTTTTTATGATGCGTAAAAGTATAACCGCAAAGACTGCATCATTGGAAGCTTCTTCGTCGTGACAATAATACAAAAATTTCACAGCTTAGCCAAACTCCGTGAAATGCAAATTTATCTTTACTATTTGTGTTTACCAGTGATTGAAATACACGATCCACTAGAGCAGTCTAGAGGCAACAGGCGTTTCATGTGGTTAACAAGAGACTGTTGTTCACTGTGCAGTCGCTAGTGTATGCCCGAGTTAATTTAAATGGTTTTTTTTTTCAGAATAAAGTATCAGCGGCGTGGGGCCAGGAGACGCGGTCCGCCCTGGCGCACTACGCGTCTCAGATCGCGCAGGTGAGCGAGGCGGACCGCCACCCGGCGCGGTGCATTGTCTTGCCGATCATGTGGATGACGCTCTCCTCTCTCTGTGTCTGCGAGCAAGCTCACATTGAAACGTAAGTCTTGTAAACCACGTTGTATTGTATGACTACTAAAAAAAAATTAATGATACTTAATAAATGTTTTTTTTATTTATTTTTTTATTTTTTACTATAGTCGGACTTAGCTTTAACAATCGGTCGATACCTACTTGTCCTTATTTCTCTAGCAAAAAGGATTCGCGGGTTGTTTATGGCTGCGCGCGGAATACGCGAACAAGTGAGGCGAGGCTTTAATAGCGCTCTCTGTGGCTGAATAGAAAACTCATTTACACTTTTTCTCACGACCGTATCCACGGACATTTTTTCAGATTTTGAGGCGTTCTCATACCTTTGTTTGAACATGTCCACATCTTTTAAAAGACCAAGTTTTCTATGTTCACATCATCATGTGTTGAATAGCGTGTTGTTGTGTTCAGGTTGAACGCAGGCGAGGTGGGTGAGGCACGTCGCGAGGGCGCAGTGGAGCGCCCTCTGTGCGCCAACCACGATGACGGCGCCACCGCCGCCGTCATCGAGTGCCACTCGTGCGGCGCGCTGTGCGCCGAGTGCGACCGCTTCCTGCATCTGAACCGCGCCGCAAGAGCTCATCTCAGACAGGTAACTGTCCTCCTACTGCACTAAGAGGTTTTTATTTTTATAGATTTATTGGAAAACCAACAGCTTAAATAACAAATAAACATACTTAATAAAAAACAGAAAGCCAATTAAAGGTTTTCACGTATAGAAAAAACATAACAAATATGGTTTTAAAGGTGAACGAAGTGTGGACTGGAAACAGTCAACAGTTGAAACATATTATCGTAGGTACATGGTTTTGAACATTAATAAACACTTATATTGCGAAACCTATCAATCTACGAATCATGGTAAATATCCCGTTTTAAGTGTTCATAAATAATTCGACCTTTTGCTTTATTAGTGTGATGTTGTTATACAGATATGCAAAGAAGAAGAGAGCGCGATCCGCATCGACATCCACGAGGGGTGCGGTCGCGCGAAGTTGTTCTGGCTGTTACTGCTGGTGGACCGGCGCACTCTGAAGGGGCTCGCTGAGTTCCGCGGCCTGGAGGGGGAGAGGGGGGGGCGCGCGCCCTCGCTCGCCGGCGTCTGTCGCTTCTGCGGAGCGAGGGGCAGCGCCGGCCTGCTTGCTATAGGCAACGTGTGCGCAGATCATCAGTGCCAGGTTACTTCATCAACATCAGCCATTTTTAACCCACTGCTGGGCATAGGCCTCCCTTCGTTATTGCCATTCGCCTCGAACCTGCGCTAGCCCTAGCCACGTGCAACCTGCTGCCTTGCGGATGTCATCTACCCATCGAGCCGGTGGACGTCCCCTATTGCGGTGTCCTTGTCTAGGCCACCACTCGGTCAGGTTACTTAACAACATAAAATTTTGATCATTGGGGATATTTAATAAAATAAGGGTAAATAAAATAGTAAAGTTCATTTTACTTCTTCTGTATGCCTATAGTGACTTTTGTTAGTAGGAATCAAAGTTATGGGTAGAGATTGCCTCCTTGCCCTGTTTTTATCTATACTTCTATACTAATATTATAAAGTATAAATTTGTTTGTTTGTTTGTCGGAGGTAACTTCCGAAACTACTCATCCGATTCCAAAAATTCTTTCACCGATGTCTAGAATATACTGTCAGAATGGTTATAGGCTATATTTTATCCCGGTACACGCGTGCGAAGCCGGGACGTGCTGCTGGTCTAGTATAATATGTAAAGGTGTGAGTTTGTGTAGGAGTACGGCGCGACGGCGTGCAACCGACTGGGGGGGTGCGGTCACGTGTGCGGCGGGGTGCGCGGGGAGCGCACCTGCCTGCCGTGCCTCGCGGGCTGCGCGACCGATCCCACGCTGCGGCAGGACGCGGACGATATGTGCATGATATGCTTCACTGATCCACTGCAGGCCGCCCCGGCTATACAGGTACATCAACACCTTATGATACAGCTTTAATTAATTTTTTTTTTTACGAGCCTGTAGCGTCCCACTGCAGGGCAAAAGCCTCCCTTCCTTCCTTCCACTCGTTTTTATTGAGAGCTAGTGTGGTCCAATGTGGGCAGAATGAGTCGAGTTCATCCCTCCACCGCCGCCGCGGTCTGCCGCGTAGTCGTTTCCTGTCTCGTGGGATGGATCCCGAAGTGAGTCCTGAGTGGACTCAGTGGTGGTCCGTGCCCACAACTCATCCGACATGCGGCAGACGTGGCCCGCCCAATCCCACTTCAATTTGCCAACTTGCTGCCCAACGTCCGCGATTCGTCAAATTGAAATTTAATTTAGTTATTAACTATTCTGAAGCATGTATTTCCTATTAATAGTAATATCAGTTTATGTACCTACTGTAAAATATTGCATGCGGACTACGCTGAATATGGCTGCTCTCATACCTAATACTACCGGTTAAAAACCCATATTACGCAATAAATTACTTTGATTTGATTTGATTGATTTGATTGTCTTCTTTTAGCCTTGTGAACCTCATGTCTATTGTATTATAATGATGAGTGTACTTCTGTTGTTATATATCATGTGTTTTCCAAAATAAAGCTCTCCGAAAAACGAAATATCGGCATCAAATCGCAGGTCAGCTGAATTTGAAAGGTTAATCAGCATAAGCCAACCTCAGACCAAATAAGTAAAAATTAATATAATTTTTATTTGGTCTGAGAAGCCAACCTTCGATGATTGTCATGTTGCATCGTTTTCGGTTTGTTGAGAAAGGACGGTCCCGCGGTCGTGTCCTAAGGAAAGGACAGCGGCCCACCGCTTTCAACATACTCCACTTGCGTCATAGGCAGTGAAGATAAGCTTCCAGGTGTATACTATCAGGTGTATGCTTAGCTTTAATAAACAACCCTACTAATATTACAATTGTGAAAGTGTGTAATTATGGATAGATGAATGGATGGATGTACGAGTATCTTAGTTACTCTTGCACGCTCGAACCGCTGCTGAACAGATTTGATGACATTTGGTACCAAGATAACTTATATCCTAGATAATTTTAATCCTGATATTCCCATGGGAACGTAACTACTCACTGCGGGCAACACCGTGAGGCGCAGCTATAAATAAAAGCTAAAAATAAGCTAACCCGCCGAATTAGTAACTTTTTGCTATTAATTCCATTTTTGAATATGCTTTGCAGAGTATTTTGATATTTCAGTCAATTTATATCAAAGTATGATTATTATCTATAATATAAAAATGAATCGCAAAATGTGTTAGTAAGCGCATACCAATTTGGCCAATTCTTTTTTGATAAGTTCGTTGAAGTTCAAGGATGGTTTTTACGGCGAGAAAAATTCGAATAATTGCCGGGAAAATCCCGATATTCCCGCGGGAACGGGACCTACGCGGGTTAAACCGCGGGGCGCAGCTAGTGTAATATAAGTATGTTTCACCAATTGACGTTTACTATTTGAAGTTTAATCGTTAAGTGTGCTGACTAAATGTCGTGTTGTACTTGTACAGCTCGGCTGCGGTCACGTGTTCCACCTGCATTGCTGCAAGAAAGTCATCGCGAGCCGGTGGATCGGCCCGAGAATCACATTCTCTTTCTCACAATGCCCCATCTGTAAGGTAAGTTAACTTAAATCAAAACTTAGTCGTACGTATTATTAGCAATACTACGGTAAACTAGTGATAGGTGTCATTGTAATATTATATTAATACAACGGGAAATTACTCGATTCGATGAGTCGCTTTACATACCGACAATGTTTTGATTATTCCGGAGAATCTTCATCTGGGTATGAATGAGTATGGTCACTCCTTGCGGGCGCGTCTCACACTGATTGATGAAGATTTTTGTATAGAGTAATTTCCTATTGTATTAATATAATGTACCATTTATACATTTTGCCTCAAGTTTGGTTTTGCGCGCACTGTGTATTTTTTTCAATTATCTCAGTAAATAACTTAAGTGTACGAAGCTGAAAATTCACAGGTGTACAGTTGGTAAAATAGACTAATTATTTACGTAACATTCAGATTATAGTTCCACAAAAAACACGCTTAATCGACGATTGAATACCGACGATGCGAAACAGTCGCTTGTTCGAGTTAAATTACATCATAACTTATTAATTAGGCAACAGATATTAATGAACATTTACAAATACCTACTATAGAATAATGTTTGAAGTCAAAAATTTATCAAATAACTCAAAAACTGCTGGATGGACTAAATATACGTGACAATTGAAGAAGCAGACTGGAGCAGACGAACGAATTATCTGCTACATCAAAAAAATGACAAAATTCGTCACTTTTCCGCTAGGATTACGCACATATTTTTAATCTGTAGTAAGCTCAGTTCCCGCCAAAACGGAAAAAAGATATAAATTTCCGAACGAAATTTTCAGCGTCGGCACTCGGCAAGATGGCGATTTTTGGTGTGAGCGGACTTTACATTAGATTAATATATAAAAAGCTTGAGACAATTTTGAAAAAGTATGGTTCTAGATTCATAGAAGTGAAAAACAAAGCGTAGTGTTTTTCTTTTTTTGTCAGCGCACGAGGTTCTTTTACCGGTGGCAGTATCAGAGCTTAAATAATAATAATAAATATTGTTATTATAAGCCTGATGTTTCCCACTGCAGGGCAAAGCCCTTCCCTCTTAAATAAACTTAAATAAACGGCAAAAAATTCAAGAAGTAGTTTTTTATTACCGCCGCCATCCATCACAATCTGAAAGTAATGTCTACCGCTCCTGGGATACATTCGTGATAATAATTTTATTTCATTTTTTTTTCATGTAATGTCTAGTTTATCTCATTGTAATAATTGCAAATGATTATTTCTATCAGGAGGATATGAACCACTGGACGCTTGAAGAGCTTCTCGCGCCCATAAAGCGGCTGCGAGAGGAAGTGCAGCGCAAGGCTCTGATGCGCTTCGAGTACGAGGGTCTCGCCGCAGCGCCGAGCGCCACCCACTCCTTCGACCCGGCGCAGTATGCTATGGACCGATACGCATATTACGTATGCCATAAGTGCGGGAAGGTAATCACACTTAAACTCAGGCCTTTACATCTATACTAGATGTTTACAGTGTCAGGAGGGCCGGGACACTAGTGCCTGGAACATTGAGATGGCTTGCCCAGCACCTAAACTATCCTCAACCGGTCCTTAGCCGGTCGTATTACAGGAAAGACAATGGTTAACACGTGTGGGGCTGACTAACCGCGAGTTTTCTTACGATGTTTCCTTCACCGTTTAGAGCTTGTGAAAATGCGCGTATAAATTTTTCGCAACTAAACTTTGACACTCTTTCTACACCCTCATTTTAGCCTGTTTAAAAGGGCTATCTTTATTCTACCGCTCTTCTCTATATCTAGCCGATGAGTAATTATTAAAATTAATGTAGCAATTCAGTGGGGGGTGAAAAGGGGAAAAGCTGCGCAGTAGGCGGTTTTAAGGAATCTTAGGTGGGATTGGTGGAGTGGTGACGCGGTGCACTTCACACCATTGATTTAGCGCGTGCTATTTCGTGAACGAGTGACCCATCCGCAAACACACCGCCTCATATCCCTCATCGTTCTCTTTACGTGGCGTGATTTATATCTCACGTTTGTGTAGCAGTAAAACGAGTCAATGAAAACAGGCTTACTTCGGCGGGTTGGCGCGCTGCGAGGCGGAGTCTAACGGCTCCTGGGAGCCTTCGGAGCTTGTCTGCGGCGCCTGCAGCGACGTCGCCAGCGCCAAGACCTGCCCCAAGCACGGAGCGGACTTCCTAGAGTACAAGTGCAGATACTGCTGCTCGGTAAGACCAACTATAAGCCAGACAAATTTATAAACAAACTGTCACTTATATACTCGTAATTGACTGTCAGTTATACAGCAAAAGTTAGTTTTTTTACTAATTATTAGTTTCTTTATTGATAATTGAGAAATATGCATGAAATAAAAATTAACCGGAATAACGTTACTTGTAGGTGAAGTCTTAAGAGTTTCTTTACAAAATTATAAGTTTGCGAGTTTCCATGTTTAAGAACATGTTGTCTTAGTTAGTAAAACGAGCTATATTTCTTATTAAGACTAAATGGTTTGTTTTTAAAAGGTGGCAGTGTTCTTTTGTTTCGGCACGTCTCACTTCTGCAACGCGTGCCACGACGACTTCCAGCGGGTGACCAACATCCCCAGGCATCAACTGCCGCAATGTCCTGCCGGTAAGTTGTTGGCTATTTGGAAATGAACATTATAATATCGATTGGGCCGTCTACGAAACCGGAGCTTCGTAACCAGTAACGAACAAAACATAAAACTTTTTAAACTATCATGGTTTTGAACATTATAAACACTAAAACAGTTTAACCGTGATCATGGCGCATGCAACTGTGCTGAAATATCGGAAATCTCATAAATCTACGAATCATGGTAAATATGCCGTTTTAAGTATAATGAACAAAACACAAGTCGTCAGCGCACGATGCCAGTTACCAGAAAACAAAATATATTTTTTTGTAACTTTTATCTGTTGCATAAATTTATGCAGTGTACTACTGTAGTAGTATTATAGAACGTACGTGAATAGGTTTTAGAAACTAGCCTAAACTTCTTCACGCACCGAGGTTATGTGACGTGTATTCTTTTCTAACGCCCGGTTCCTATAATCAACTTACGGATGGCCGTAGGTCTTTCGATTTTCTGTTATCTTTCAGAAAGTTTCAAACATTTCATGTTGTTATATCAAAGTCGCTATGGCGATGGATCTACGGACATCCGTTAGTTGGTTATAGAAATGGAGAATAAGATTTATTCTCCATTTCTATAACCAACTAACGGATGTCAATAAGACTTTTTCTCCATTTCCATAAACAAGTAACGGTTGTCCGTATGTCCATCACCATAGCAACATTGATATAACGACATAAAATGTATTTATAATTTAAACTAAAAACAGGATTTTATCGCGTTATATACCTTTGAATTATGAATTGCGAACGTGAGAGTTTAAGAAAGACTACAATGTATTTAATAACTTAGTGATGTATGTGTGTCAGGTCCGAAGTGCGAGCAGCTGCCAGGCTCCGCGGAGGAGTGCCCTCTGCACGTGGAGCACCCCCCCACGGGCGAGGAGTTCGCGCTCGGCTGCGGCGTCTGTCGGCACGCACAAGTCTTCTAAGCACAAACAGACCCTCTACTCGACTAATAGAACACGTGACATCATCGCAGGTCAGCTTATGTTGGTTACCTCACCAACTTAGCTGACCTGCGATTTGAAGCCGAAATGTTGTTATTCTCTGTGCAGAGTAGACCCCCAGAACGTTATAACCACTCGATATGGGTTACCATGATCCGAAGATTTTTTCTGAAACAAATGAAATAGAACTTCAGTAGTGATAAACCTCTAAAATCCACGAATCATGGTAAATATCCTGTACTCAGTGCCTAATAATACGCCAGCGTTCTTGCGTTTTCGTTTCACCTGTAAACCAAGTTGACTCAAACATTGATGTTCGTTCGTTTCGTTCGTATGACCAAGTGACAAACTCTGGTAACTGATTTTTTAGGCCACATAAAGGCCTCCGTCGTGGCGTAACGACTTAAAAAGCCGGGACCGACAATTTAAAAGCACGGAAGGGCCACTTTGTTAATGCCACTCGCGGTCACCCATCCAAGTCACATTGATGATAAAATTGTTCTTGTGCTCAGTATATCTTTGGATACAAACATATACGTTAAATTGTTGTAGGTGTATTATAATAAGTTGTCACGGAAATACGATAGTTGTGTGGTAATGCGGCATGTTCGCCGAACTGAGACTGATTGCCAGTGTGTAGTGTAGTGTGGAACTGTGATGTAAAATAGTCCATTCCAAACCAGCTGGTCGGTCGTTACAAATCCTGATACATGTGGCACTGGAGATACTAGTAGGTATCACTGTATTATCCCATAAAATATTACTATTACATAGCCAATATTCTAAAAAACATAGTCAAAATACCAAATTCAATTAGCGCTAGATCATTGGAGGCGCCTATTTATAATAAAAGTATGTGGTAGGTATTTATGGCCACCCTACAAAATGCTTTTAATGTTGACTGTCTAACCTTATAATTTAATGTTTGTTATTTATCTTTTTAACGTTACATTAAGACATACACTTGAATATTACCGTAAATTAAGTTTAGTCACGTTGATATTTTAAACGCTCGTATGTCGTCACAAAATAAGAAGCCGGATTGACGTTTGATAGGGACCATAGAACGTAACTTTATTTTTGCGCCAAAAGTATAAAACATGCAATTTCTAAGTACATAGCACGAAACGTCTCAAAAATAGTTACATTCACAGTCTTTTATTTTTTAATAATAGTGTTGTACCCGATATGTTTTGAATATCGATCGAACTCGTCAATATTGATAATAATATTGAAAATGAAATAATTAATGATACAGGCAACGGTAGCTCATCTGAAGACTTTGGCTCATCATCAGAATAACATCGCTTGTATTGATTTTTTGTGAATGTACCATTCATTTATTACAAATTACCTACAATATTCAGTTTAAGGTAAATTTTCCAATCAGAACTTAAATCCAATGCACTTTGCACCCATAATCAAAACCAATCAAGTACTAATTCATCGTGAGCGTCGTGTACCAAATCGTATGTTTACATCACTAATTTCCTCATAATAACAGACGTCAAATCCGGCCTCTTATTTTGTGACGACTATAATCAAATGATAATGTCGACAGGACTTAGTGTAATTTGCAGTTGTGAGTACCTACTGTTTCGATGAACTGAACTGTTTGTTTTTGTTGCTTTCTGGACTAGATACGAGTAGGTAAATAAGAGTTGGTACCGCTTCTTCAACATTTTGGGAATAGTAGGTAGGTAGTTAAAATTTTGTTTTTTTATATTTTATATTACAATTTAAAAGTACTTACAAATATTACCCCAAACATTTTTTTAAAGTTGATTCTAACTTTAACTAGAAATAAATCCGAAATGATGTGTTATTTATTCCAATATACTCGTAACACTGCATTTTTTATATTTAAGTACCTATAATCTAGATCGTCTTCTGGATTTAACCAGACTTTCTGTATTCTATATAAATACAATAAAGCCAATAGTATAATTGATTGATCTGATAAACGTCGTAACAAAACCCTATCACAATAATTGTGAGGATTTAAGTTTGTTTAAAATAACGTGCCCACCCTTCAATTCAATGGGGTTAGTCATGATCGTGCAATTTGTCCATCGCATCTCGCCTCCTCTAACGAGTTTGTTTTGTATTATGAATTTAAAGAGTGCAAACAGATTTCGAACCGCACCGAACTGACCCGATAGCGTGAACAAAATGGTACAATGTCTGTTGAAATTCTACGGTGGGTTCGGAGCGGTTCTTTGTCTGCCTCAGAACTCGTACCGCGACTCCACAGTGGTACTGTTGTATCGAGCGGTTCAGTCTTCCATGGCTCTTCCTACCACTGGTGATTTTATTTTGTTTGTTTTTTCATTTCGGCAATTGTTTGTTACGCCCGGGTTCAGCCTGGGTCATATTTTTTTTTCTTTTACCTTGGTTTCTTCTTGAGTGTAGCAACATTGACATCATTATGTCATGTTGTCTGGGGTTGCCACATTTTAACCTTTCAATCCCCGAACGAACGCCGGCGTTCGCGCTATGACGTCATCGCGCCATTCCGTTGAACCCCAAGCGAACGCCGGCGTTCGGGCTCTTCCATGCGACTAAAATTCCTATTTTCACATGTATACAGACTACTTTGGTATGAAGAAGTTTGATTAGTTACGTTCTTTGATATATTATCTACATTCTAAACGAAAAATATTGCTTGTTCTGTGGTCGTTGAATATTTTATTGGCTGTGGAATTTCGTAGTCTGTGAATATCTGTGTCCGGACTGTCCGGTAGAGGTCAGTGTTTTTTGTTTGGTGTTTTATTGCATTTTCCAACCGTAAATAGTGTTTATTTATGATAGAAATGTTTAGTATGCTCATTATAAGTGTATTTTTATAATCGTTTGTAAGAAATACATCAACTGCGCAATACCGTTGAAGTCCGTTGAACCCCAAGCGAACGCCGGCGTTCGCGCTCTTCCATGTGACTAAAATCCCTATATTCAGTGTTACAGACTACTTTGGTATGAAGAAGTTTGATTAGTTACGTTCTTTGATATATTATCTACATTCTAAACGAAAAATATTGCTTGTTCTGTGGTCGTTGAATATTTTATTGGCTGTGGAATTTCGCAGTCTGTGAATTTCTGTGTCCGGTAGTGGTCAGTGTTCTTTGTTTGGTGTTTTATTGGATTTTCCAACCGTAAAAAGTGTGTATTTATGATAGAAATGTTTAGTATGCTCATTATAAGTATATTTTTATAATCTAATAAGAATCTAGTAAGAAAAAACTTCTAGATAAGGCCCAAAAAAGTTTGTTATGATGTGACTGATTTCGAAGTGATTTAGTACTATGTTTGCTAATAAATACAGTAATAATAGTATTTTGATGACTAAATAGATAGATAATAAATCAATTAGTACATTGTTGTTTACAGAATGATAAAATGTGCTTTGGTTACCGAGTTATTACATTTTTTGTACGACGCAGTATTTTCTAGTATTTTTTATATATGGCGCCTTGTCTGGGTGTCAAATTTCATTATTTTTTTGGTGGGGGGCCGGAATCGAGAGGTTAAGATGTGTATTAAATTGAAAATTCACAAGCAGTAGTTGACGTACTATAATAGGACTTTGTCTATGAAATTGCCGTATTAAACGGTAGTTTCATAGATAAGGAAACCTATGTATTAGCAATATTGTTGTAAAAAATAAATTTAATTTTGTTAAGTCAATTATGGTATTGTCGTTGTTGTAATGTGACTTCTTATTGAAATCCATTCTAAAAATGTATTTCTTTACGGCTAAGCGCTGGTTCTCACTATGCCGGACCTGCAAATCTGCCGGAAACAGGATTCCGGACAGAGTGTTCACATTACACCGGATCCCGCAAGAAAATCGGACAAAGACCTCAGTTGAATTTGGATCTGTGCCCACAATGGACGACGAAATTGTTGTGTTGTAGAAGTTGTAAGAAGGAAGTATTGGGTACCTACATCTTATTTTACGGGAAAGATTTTAACTTGGGACATTTGCTAACTTTAAATTTTTGTCTTTATAGACATCTTCGGTCTTGTCCCACAGAACAGGTCTCTCTTGGACAAGCTAATTAAAGTTTCTACTTGAACGTCGCTCAATGCTACACGTCTACTTTCTCAGAAAATGCGAGCCGAAATATGTGCAGGGAGCGCGGGCGGGGCGGGGAACGGCAGAACTCGTTCACACTACTCCGATCCGGGGGTTTTGCCGGCAACTTTGCCGTGACAAAACGCTCGGCAAAAATGCCGGGCTCGAGATACTGTGAAGAGCTTCATACAATTTGTACTGCCACTAGACCTTCCGGCAATTTCGCCGGAACTGCAAATTTGCAGGTCCGGCATAGTGAGAACGAGCGCTAAAACTTTTCTATACACAAAGGTTCGTTCCAAGAAGAAATTTCCAAGGATTCGTGTGCGTGGACTTAAAACGTCAACATGGTATGAAACATAACAAAATTAAAATAACATTTGTGTGTTGGAATATTTTTTTTTAATGTGAAGGTATCTTGTCAAAACTACAATAATTTTAACTAAATGTAGTTATAACAAGATTACATTCCACTGTATTAGTATTAAATATCAAAAAAAAAGTTTACTCAAATATTATGCCTCTGTTCTTATGCCGTTTAATCAATTTGATCTCTAATTGTGGCATGAATTAGGTACCTACCCTGTATAAGTTATAATCTGAAATAGTGAATCTACTACATAATTATTATTTTATTATTAATACCTAAGTATAAAAGTAATATAAGTATATAAAATACCAATATTAAATCAAGATTGATGTTCTGTCAGATGTTTTATTTACTATGCAATAAAAATGCATTTATTGTAGGTACTTATATAGTTCTTACCAAACATTTGGTTTAAAGTATAGGTACCTACAAAATTGTTATATTGCTAGCATGAGTTTATTTTAGTCTTCAACCATCTCGATCTTGTTTTGCTTGGATACTTCTCGCGTTTTTCGAAGTTGTTAAAAATCTTGAAAGCATATTATTTGTCAAGAAGATTTATTGCACCTATGTGATCTGGTCGCAAGCTCGGTACGCTTTTCATCGTCGCCACTGTTATTAAGTATGTGTATCGTATTAAACGGTTGTGTTCCGGACTTTTCTGTGACATATTTCGCGATTGGAACCACACTTAGTAAAACCATAAAAAAATACGCTGTTTTAAGTGTAAATGTTGCATAGAATCATTCATTCATTGCACTTCTCGAAGTGCAAGTTTTAAGTTTAGTCATTAATTTAATAATTACATCTCGATGCCGAGGAACGCACTCGAAACGTCGGGAAATATAAAATAATAAGGTAAATACGTGATAAAGTCCCGTAAATTCATATAAAAAATGTTTGTATGTGGAATCTTAGTCATAAATATGGACCAAAGGAAAAACTTTCGTCCGTATCTAATAAGGACGAAAATTTTTCCATTGAAGAGTTTAGATATTTTCTAAACTCTTCAATTCGACATCAAGGAAAAACTTTCGTCCTTATTATTAAAAGTAAAATTGCAATTGTTAAAGTCATGAATTATTAAAGTCTATTATTCTGTATTTCCACCTCTTGCCCTTACGACTTCCAAGTACTTACAACAAACGGTTTGGCATGCTGTCGATGCCATCTTTAATCTGTTGTTGTGTAAGCTTCCGAGCCACGTAACGCTGACTAAACCCCTCATCGATAAGAGAGACAGCTTTCGCTACTGGGCTACCAAATGGCATGTTTATGATGTCCAAACACTAGCTTTAACTTACGTGTGTAAAACAAACACAATTATATTTACTTACTTTTAATTTTTTTATTTGTTGTCAATGAAGCAATGTAACCAGTTTGGCAACGATTTCGCCAAAGGGTTTTAATTCAAATTTACCCTCTTTACAACTTATGTATGTATATGATAAACCAACGTTAGGTGGGTCGTTTTGTATTTTTTTGTTTCTACATATCTTTGATTTCATGCCCAATTACTTACAACTCCGAAAACATCAAAATTTGCTACCTAGAACGGGTGGGCAGTTAATTGTGCCGCTGAGTATAGTTAATGCACGGAAAAAACATTCTGCGGAAACGGTCTAACAAATCTTTTTTACTGCACTATTGACGAAATATTAGCTAGCTTCCATCGTACATTTCATCATCTTCACATCACATGATGCGATTGTAGTTTATCGTTTGTATCTGCAGTATTATATTTGACTAGCTGAACTATCAAGCCGTTGATGGAAGCACAGGGCAAATCGGGTGCCGGTTATACCCTTACCCGTTTTGCCCTAACTAAAGCATAAATTTAAAATACTTAATAGTTAAATTATTGGTAAACCAGGTAAGACAGCTCGACTACTCCAGCCCGGTGCACTGTATAAACTTTACCTCGGATCGATTTTGTGCGGCATCTGATAATCTTACTTATCATTTTTATCTCCATCCGCTTTATCTTGCTAGAAAATTGCAAAATCTCCGTGATCCAGTGACATATCAATAAACGACGACTTCAGTGTATTGTTTGCTCCAACTATGAAGTGATATTATCTGAAAAAGCATTGAAATGCTGAATTACTATAAATTGAAGGTAGGTAATTTATGTTTCTAATCGAAAGAAACCAACTCTACAGTTTTAATCACATAACGTTTGTTTTTATTTGCAAAAACTTGTTAGATTTATGGTTTTGTAGGAGTTGTTGAACTGGCCTGTAGTTCGCACTCATTTGTGTACTCTGGCTATATCAGTCTTGAATGCGACATGGAGAGTGCCACGCGATGCCTTCAGATACGGGGGTTTGTCGTACGGTTTGATGCTGACGGTAATCATGCTGATTGTGGCCTTGCCGGTCACTTTGCTGCAACTGGCAGTCGGCCAGCTGAGCCAGCAGGATACTGTGGGAGTCTGGAGGGCAGTTCCATTTTTCAGAGGTAAAGTAAAACCAATTGTTAATTAGGCCTGAGGCCTGAGATGAACCAAACGTGTCTTAAATCATTTTAATGTTACTTTGTTTAAAAGTCCGTTTTGTTAGTATCAGTATAACCACAGTATGTGTAATATATATTAAATAATAACAGGGATTGATAGAAAGTATACCTAAGCCCAAAAACGTTTTGTTTTCAGGCATTGGATATCTAAGAGTTATAATATCCGTTGTGGGCTCAGCATATACAAGTATCTACTTGTCTATTTGTATTGCATACTTTCTATACACAGCGAACAATTCTATTCCTTTTCCGGACTGCATTGAGTGGCAAGAAAATGAGGTACTTTATGAGTTCTACTTAGACTTCTTCCTTAGAAATATTTGTTAATTGTAATTTGTAAGGCCAGTCAACCAAGATTGAATGGGGGACTGGTTTTGTCCAAAACTATACAAGATGGGGCTCCATTTTGAGGCCTTAGGAGCGTTTTCGAACTAAATCCGATCCGAATTCGATACGAATCTGAGAACGAATATTTATGTAGATTACCTATACAGGGTAGAATTTTGTAATGCCACCTGAAGGGAAAGTACTCTTAATACTGTAGATAAAAAAAATTACTAAAAAGAAACATTCCTTTATTTTTGAAAAGAAAGAAACCTGCATTCAAGACGAAATTTGTCTAACAAACTTGATAAATTAAATGAAAAGAAAACCATGAAACCCTTAGTTATTTTATTTATTTCCAAAAAAAATACAAATTACTTAGTTGCTCAAAATGGGCTCCATTCTCTTGAGCACACAAATTTATTCTTCTAACAAATTCATTTCTAGTAACCTATAAATAATAATGTATTGTGATAAATAAAAAAAAAAGCCTTTATTATTCCATAACTTAAACTTAAATACATATATAAAAAATCAAAGAATTCATGTATCAAATAATTAAAAAATTTCAAATTAATTATCTTTTACAAATAACTCCATTGAAATGTCTTTAAATTTACTTACTTAATAATTATGAATAAATAAATATGTACATAGGTAATGCATATAGAATGTGTCATTTGAAAGTTAGGACACCTCTCAGGTATAGGCCTATGCTTCTCCAGTTCTTTCCATCGGTTGCGGTATTGTGTCTTTATTGCCCAGTCTTGGGTTTTGAGGGATTTCTTCCATCTAGCTAGTGGCCTGCCAGTTCTTCGCTTCCCTTTTGGACCTGTCCATGACGTTGCTGCAGTAGCCCAGTGATCGTGTTATATTCTAGCTATATGTCTAGCCCATTGCCATTTTATTTTTAGCGCGAACTCCGGTGCATCAATAAATTTGGTTTTTGAGCGAATATCTTTATGGCGTATTTTATCGACCAATCTTATATTGGTGGAATTTTCTTATCCTCAACTCGTTTACATAAGCATAAGTTAGCATAAGTTTTGTGAGATCTGGCGATCTCGCAAGCCATCTGATTGTGCCGTTTGTACCTATCCAGGTGTTAAAATGGTTGTTAATGTAGTCAGTAGTGATTCTGCTGTTATGGGCTGAAGTACCATCTTGCTGTAGAATTATTTGGTTTCGCTCTACCTCGGTTAAACCATTTAACTAATTTCTTAAGTGTCAAAATGCTTTAACTTGACATATTGGCTTATAAGTCCTTTTCCATGGCTTTTCTTTCATTTCATTTATCAAGTTTGTTAGAGATATTCCGTCTTTATAATTAACCCTAACGATAGATGCATTAAAAGTACAAGATGTAATTTTTATAGAAATTAGTTGGTTGGATTCCCGGGTGTGGCAAACAAATTTTTAAAAATCTTTGAATGCAAGTTTCTTTCTTTTCAAAAATAAAGGAATGTTTCCTTTCAATATTTTTTTTATCTGCAGTATTAAGAGTAGGTACTTTCCCTTCAGGTGGCATTACAAAATTTCACCTGTACAAGGATTATATTTTTTTTTAATGCCATTTGTATAAGAAGAAAAGCTATAAATTCTGTCTATTTTAGGAATATTTGGAAAATCCTGTCAATGCTTCGGAATGTCTCAGGTATGTTCTCACATAGGTATATTGATTGTTAAAAGTTGAAAACGATTTAGTCCTATTAATTTGTTTTTTGTTATTTTTTGCAGTATAACTTTCGTTTCTTCAATTGACGAAAGTCCTGAATATTATATCGCAATAGCTTTAGTGGTCGTGGTTTTGTGGATTACATGTTCTTTGGTGTAAGTATGATCTATGCAGCTCAACAAAAAACTTAAAATTAATATTTTTTCATTACTTAATCACGAAAAGTACCTGCACATGAAGTTGCCTGATCATAAGGTTCGAAGTAGCACTTCCTGCCCCTAGGGTCATAAAGTAACTTGCGGGCATTAATAGCATGAATTAGTACATACATCCTAGCATGAATGTTGGATTATTAAAAAGAAAATTACTGGTAGAATGTTTAGTGGAATTCTACCCGTCAGTGTTTTAATTCATTTTTTTTAAAGCTGATAAGCATTTTTATTCTAATTTCCGCTGTTGTTTAGTCAATATTATGCTAGTTTATCAAAAAAAATCGTGAGACAGTTTTGGAAAAGTAGTAATTGGCATAGCCAAAGAGAATATTATTCTCTTAATTTAATTATAATCACTACTTTTAATTTTGGCATAGTCTTGAATGAAATTGATGAAATCGTGTGTTTTAAAACTATAGGTATAATCACTGAATTCGTAATTCTTTTAGGTTTTATAGTTCAGTAAAGATAATGAAAAGATTATTTTATGCACTGGGACCAGCAGTTATAATTTTGGGTGTCGCAACGCTGTCTGGTGCAGGGTATAGATCGAATTTGCATACATTTGTAAACAGCTCTGATTGGGACCACTTTTTAAAACCTGGAATCTGGCATAGTGGCATAGTCCAAGCGCTATGGTCGTGCCAAATAGCTGGTGGCTATTTGATATCTGCTGGTGATTCTGTGTATTACAACACCAAGGTACAATGGTAAGGAAATCATGGAATATGTAGCTACAAAAGGCGCTACGCTATACAATACTGTCAGTGCTGATGGTAATTTTTGTTATTTTTTCAGGACATCTTTAGTAGTTGTTAGTACAAATATTATATCCAGTTGGTTTTGGCTGCTGTTCTGGTTCTCGGTCGGTGGAACTACAGAAAAAGACACAAGTGTCTTAGCTGTGCTAATGCAAACATACCAAGTTACTATTGAAAAGGAACTAAATATCATATGGCCGCTGCTCGTATTCTCCTTGCTAATCATTTCGGGGATTATTGGATTGGTAAATGTCTTCTTTAATGTTAAAAATAATTAGTACTCCCATAAACGCTCACGCTCATTTAAGTCATCAAGTATACGTATGTAAATTTCAATTTGCCTTCTAATGATCTCCTAAAAAATATTGTTTTTCAAGCCCCGTTACAAATTCCTCTCATGGAATAGTCCTGTATTTTCCAGATCACTTTACTATATCCCTTGCATGCCCGCTTGCGACGTATCGGTGGAATGAAATGGCGTCTGATAGCTGGTGCATGTTCATTGGGTGGAGCTGGGATATCGTTGTTAATCCTTGTTGGTAGATTACCGGCTATCACCTTGATTGATGACACTGCTGTGCCACTGCTTGTCTGCGTTGCTACAATTCTGGAGATACTTGTATTTGGTTTTATTTATGGTAAGTAAAATAAATAAATATCCTTGGACATTGTAACTCATTTATAGTTCTAAATTATTTACCCATCAATCAAACTTTATAAAAAAAACGATATGCGCTTGGTTGTCCGTCTTTCTTGCACTTCCGGCGCTGGTAATACCGGCGAAGGCGCTGGTACAACCGGCGTCGGGGCCGTTGCTTCTTCTATGGTATACTAAAAGAATAATAAAATCAGGTCATTATTTTCACAGCTAGGTACTATAGCAACTATATGGTTCCCATAAGGTGCGATTTCACTTACACCAATAGGCGACACATCCGGCCCTATGCCAACTGCCATATCGGTGCCAATGGCACTCAGCAGGAGCACCGTGTTCTCGGTGAGCACTGGCACTCCTGTCGAGTTGCCAGTGGCTCTAACTGCACGGCCTCGCGCACCGCCTTCCACCCGAGCTTTCCTCTTCTGATCGCGCCAGCTCTGAAAGAATATCATATTATTTGCTAACTGTAAAGATAAATAGCTACTTAAGGTTTCTTCTGTTATTCTTTACTTACGATTTTCCATTGTTCCACAGTCCTCTGGGGGCCGACCTCATCTAGGGCGACTTTGAGGTTCGCCCATTCTTGCTCAATGTGGCGAGCCCCCAGTGGTGAGCGGTAATCACCTGCTGCGAACTCGGGGTTTGCCGTCATATACTGGCACAGGAACTTTATCTGTTCCTTAGTGCTACGTACGCTGAAAAATGTACTCGTAGTTAGTCCGTTATAGCAAAACACTTACGACTTAACACGTTGGGTGCCCAGGTCGGGCCTTGAATGTGTTAAGTAGATCTAGGTATTTACTGCTTATCAATGCTTCAAGTTTATCCAGTCTCCTCCTATCCTCTTATCCTAAAATCGCCTCAGTTCGCCGCTCACCTCATGTGGCCATGTTCGAACACCGTCTTGGTGCTGGAAGACTGAAGCACGCGCTCGATTCCCGGTTCTTGGACAGCTTTATCTCAGTTTTATTCCACCTGTTGTCACCTCGCCTTGCCAGAGATCATGCCTTAGATGTTATCATATTATTGGTACTTAGTTTTTTAAGCTATTGCATAGCTTCTATCGCGGGCCTTGGCGGGGAGACCGAATCCAGAAATTCCGTAACGAAAAACGGCGTCCCGTTTAAAGAATAATGAACCCTCTCCTCATTAACATAGGAAGCATAATTGCGTGCGTTTGACGTTTTATTCGCCTCTAGGTGGCATGCAATGCAATAGCTTTACCGCGGCAGTCCTCGAGTGACGTCTTTCTTTTTATTTTTGTTTGAGCTCAACTTTTTCACTTCACTTTTGAATTTTGAAACAAAAGAAACGTTTTGAAAAAAAATGATTTCTTATTCTTTCCCGCTTTAAGGCCGCGCTGTGGTTGTGTGTGTAAAATTACTTCTTTGGCTCCAAACTGTGGGTAAACCAAACATGCCATCAACATAGAACTTCAAGAATAAGGTTATTTGAATTTTTTTCTATTGGTGATTAATCCAAAATCACAACCAAGAGAACTTATCTTGATAAATTTGTTGTTTGAAGTAGGTACCTTTTTGAAAGTCAATTTCAAATTTCTCAATAGCTTCTGAGTTGAAGTTAAAATTCAATGTTCGTAAAATAGATAAACACTTTATTTAACGGGGATTCATCTTAAATTTTCTTAGACCGCCTATTTTTCTCATAATTAAATATACAGTGAAACCCGCTTAAGACGATTTCTCAGGGACCCCACCAAAAACGCGTCTTAAGCGTGAAAGCGTATTATGCGGGATAGGGAAAATAAATCGAACGTACTACATTATTATGTATTGTGTTCTCATTATTTTAATTTTCATATGTATTTTTCATTTGTATTCAATACATTTTTTAAAATAGTCACTTATTTTGGTTTAAGTAACAGAAAGATTTTGATGCATTAGCAATTAAAATTCTTTTCAAGTTGAATTTCTTCTCTATTCTTTAAAATGGTACGTAACGTAGAAACGGGTAAGTGAAGCTCAGCTAACTGAGTTTGATTTATTGTTTGTGACTTTTTAGCGAAAACTTTCAATATCTCAATTTTTTCTTTAATGTATAATGTATATCTAACACATTCAAGGCCCAAGTCCCGACCACCTCCAGGTGGTAGTGCAAGTCCCGACCACCTCCAGGTGGTAGTGCGTCCGGGGCACCCAACGTGTTAAGTGACAATGCCTTTCGCTTATTTGTAGTCATATTGTAACCAACAAATGATGCACTATTACAAAAAAATTAGAGCGTACAAGTGCGCGACAAGTCAAGAAATGACGATCAGGGCAAACAAAAGTGCCAAAAGGGCCTGAGCGCGGGCGTATTAAACGGGATGACGAATCGTATAAGAGCGAGGCCCCATTAGTGCGTTGCGCTGCGTTGCGTCGTAAAAAATATATGGAAACCGTCGCAGCGTCCGTCGTCGCTGCGACGGTTTCCATATATTTTTACGACGCAACGCAGCGCAACGTACTAATGGGGCCTCGCTCTTAAGCGTTAAGAAATGTATGAAAATATGTCGCAAGTTGTAGGGACTGGCGTAAAGCGGCGTATTATGCGAGAAATCGTATTAAGCGTGATCGTATTAAACGGGTTATACTGTAGTTTGGATTTTAGGTGTACTACAGTTCTGTACCTAAATGACTGAACTCAAACGTATTATTCAAAATTGAACCTTATTTAGATGAAACTTCAAATTAAACGACAATGTCAATCATTCGTTCATGTTACTCTTTGATTCGTCCGCCGGACGCCGTCGAAGGAGGACCTTGCGCAAAATCGCTCCCGAATTGACATAAATTATTACGAAAATATTTAATTTCTTCATACAAAAAAGCTTGTGACAGAAGAATGTCATTTGAAACAATAAATCAATGGAGTCCGGTTCTCAACTAATTATTTTATTTCACATACTACTTTTGCACGCGACTTCGTTCTTGTTAAGTGGGTTAGGTAGGTACCATACCAACGTAATAGAGTATGTGTAATAGGTAGAACAAAGATTAGAAAATGCGTTAGTTATCCGGTAGGTAATCGTGATCTTTATAATCGTGATGGCCGACTAAGCTGAGAGGATGGCTTAGGTGCCGGGCAAGACCAGGCACTACTACAGACTCCCGTTTAGTGTAGTAAAAGATTGCCTCTTAACGCTGTATAAATCATCAAGTAAAGATGTAAAGGCCTGAGTTTTTTAATCTTGAACAATAATCGGTAAAAGTCATACAACAGGTTCCTGGTTCGATTACCGTCGCGTGACAAATCTTTACGTAGGAATATTTGTATGATCTGGGTTGTAAACTGTCTCAAATCCAAGAATACACAAACAAATTTTTCTATCAAATTTACAATAGAGGTCAAAAATACAACTGTCAAATCTTGTAAACAAATCATACATTTATTTAAGTGACTTAGACTAAACAAAAACAACTAAAAAATATAACTAATAAATATTTACAGCATAATATTTGCACAGGTACAGACGACAAATTTACGAATCTGCAGTTTTGGAATAAGAGTCCACCGCGGCAATCTCGGCACCGTCTTCCTGACTGTTTGGTCCCTTTTTGGAATTGATCTTGAAATATGGTGGATCCCGAATTGTTTTGTTTTTTGGATGCCGAGGATCTACCAACTCAGGTAGAAGACAATTCATATAAAATGTGACTAGTTTTGCCTCCATTTCCGTCTTCCAAAATACATCATCCTTCTGAATAATTTCAATTTTAAAGGACATCATTCACGCTCTATACATTTTTGGACCAAAAATCAAAAGTGCCGGCCAATAAAAAAAAATGTTATTTCTAGGTAGAGCATGTCAAAACTAACATTTTTTATTATGTAAGCAAACCTGTACACCTAACGGTTTAGTTTTTATTTACTAAAAAAAAAGTATATTTTGACCGTTTCGAATTGCAATTACACTACTAATACTTAAGTGAATTGCGCTATTATGGCACCTGTATTACTGAAAAAAAGGCGATTGGGTGTTGCTCATCATCATCATCATCATCATCTGTGGTATAAGGGCAGGGATGCCCTTATCCCACTAAGCGGGGTCGGCACAACCCGTTTCATTCTTCCATTTTCCTCTATCGCTCGTCATCTCAGTACTCACTTCTTTCACACACATATCTGCACACACACAGTCCATCCATCTTTACTTAGGCCTACCTCTTCCAGTGTATCCATCCACATTCATATTCATCGCGACCAGACCACGCCAGCATTGCACTCCTCAACTTATTAATTCCCCTGTTATACTCGTACTCATTCCTTCCTTATCTTAACTATTATCGTCACTCCATATATCCATCTCAACATCCGCATCTCATTCACATGCACTCTACATCTACTACACGCACATCAACAATAAACAATAAATAAATATATATCCTTGGACATTCCACACAGCGTCATTCTAGTCTCAAGCTAAGCAACCCAATGCTAGTGTTATGGCAACCAAATAACTGATACATTTTTCTTGTAAATACATAGGTAAATATTATAGATAGAAAACACCCACTGCACGAAACAAATATCTGCAGAACATACAAACATTTGTCCCGTAGCGGGGATCGAACCCAACAGAAATAACAATAACAGTTACTTGATTTTTATCAGCCAGTTGAGCAAGCTGGGTTTAGGAGTTGTAACACCATGTACCACTTACTCGCTATGAGAATCGTCATCGAAAAGGCTACAGAATATCAACTACCGTTATGGCTCGCATTTATTGACTATAAGAAAGCCTTTGATAGTGTTGAGACCTGGATAGTTATTCAGTCTTTGCTGAATGCCAGAGTATATCATCGCTATTTAAACTAGATCAAAAACATATATACCAAAATGCTCGTCTACCACTACATAATATACCTTCAGAAACAAATCCAGTAAAAATAGTAAGAGGAGTAAGGCAGGGCGATACGCTGTCACCAAAACTATTTACACTAGTACTGGAATGGAAGACATTTTTAAAAACTTAGACTGGGAAAATCGTGGTCATAGCGGGAACAAGACTGAGTAACCTGAGATTCGCCGATCTTTTAATTCTTGGACAACCCTCACGACCTTGAGGCCATGATACAGGAACTTAGTGAAGCCTTTGGACGTTTAGAAATGAACTTGGCTGGTCACGTCGCCAAGAAACAAGACTCGTGGTGCAAAACACTAGCCGAATGGAGACTATGGGATGAAACTAGCCCAAGAGGCAGGCCGGAAATGCGTTGATATGATGACAAAAAAACAGCTGGAGTGAAATGGATGGAAACTGCACAAATCGAAAAGAATGGCATATTATGAAGGAGGCCTACACCCATAGGGTTGAATGTGGCTAAGAAAAAGAAGAAGAGAACAATAACAGATTGACTTGATGATGGCTGTAAAACATTTTTATTACTAAACTGTCAATATTTTACTACATATTTTACTACTAAACTGTCAATACCAAGAATCATTTTAGAACAAATTATTATTTTTGTAATAGATATTACGACTAAACTATTATTTGTACGGGTTAGGTGTCATAGTAAAAAATCTCAGGAATAATATGCTCTAACAGGAAACCACATTTTTTTTTTCTGGCCGGCACTTTAGTTTTTTGGTCCAAATTGAATGATCTCCTTTGTTGTCTCCGTACCATACGGCAAAGAGACATTTTTGAATTTTTGTGATGTGCATCCGGCTTTGAATTTGGAAAAACCAATCAGATTTTGTATTAATACGTACCTGCAAGAAAAAATAAAACTAAAGTATTAATTAATAAAAATAATTAAGTTACTCCTACTCAAGTAAGAAACTTGCTCATACATCTAGAATGCCAATGGTAGTTGATACTTCATCAGATTTTACGGCTGTCGGCAAAAAACTAAAAAACTGAAGTAACACACTAGTGCTCATTGTTTTAATTGTACCTGGTACTAATTAAAAATCTACTAATAGTTATAACTCACTCTGCCTGTCTTATCCTTCTTCCAGAAATGAACTTTGTTTTCCTCAATCACTAATTCAATACTTCCTATTTAATATGGAGCAATAGGGCATTTACTTTTATGATCATCTCATGATCATCAGTAATGCCGTCAGGCGATGCTCCCAGAAAGGGAAAGTTTTGATCTATAAAAAGCCCACACTTGTTTATTTTAATATCATGTAGTTTAGACAACTGTTCCAATGCTACTGCTTCATGATTTCTGCCATGCTGCACAGAAGAGACATGGTCAATTGGTGTACTGTATTGTATAGCATGTTCTTCACCATGTTTTTGCAGCTTACAGTTTTTCTTCGTTTTATTACTTTCCCGAAATTTGACGCCGTTAAAAGGTTCCGTCTCAGTTCGAGCCACTCACCACATTCACTTTGAAGAACTGTCCTTCTGCTGATTTCGATTCTCTCTTCTTCAGTCTTTTGCAAATTGCTGAGGAAAGTTTTCTTGGCTAGAGCAAAAGATTCTGGATCAAGATCTGGTTCATCAGCGTTTTCACCATAGTTAGTATCTGCAGAATGTGCTTTCATGTAACGCTTCTTTTTTCGAATGGTAAGCCTGCTTCGTTCTCTTTTCTTGCAGATGGTATTTTCGTGTTTTTTTAACATTCCCATTGGTAATAAATTGTGAATATGTTTTCGGACTGTTGATAGTAGCTTGCCATTGTTATTAAAAGATATGACAGCTCCCGCGCATCTAGTTTGGTAACCACGTCGTTGGGAATAGTTGACGCGTTTACCGCCAACTAGCTTCGCAATAACGTCATTTAACTGTTCCACGGCATTGCTGTCAACATCTTCTATAAGACTTCTGGAATGTGAAGCAACGCTGGCTGCAATCATCCTAATTTTTTGCCACAGACTGGAAGCGCCGAATTGGGTGATTATTTCATCGGTATGAGAACATATTTCTTTTTTGCACTTTGAATGTTTACCGAAAGCATGACTCACTGAATTATTGATATCAAAATGAAGGTTTTCACAGTTTTTTTTCAACCTTGTTAAGTCTGACAGCATCACAAATATATTTGCGAGCTGACAATATTTTGTTTTTAGTCAGGAGCTTCCTGTCTTTTACTGGGTAACGTGTGTCACTAGAAAGCTTTTGCAGGTTATTGCAAAATCGACGCAAAATGTGGTTTCTGCAATTAATTTTCTCAACAGTTATATTGGAATCGGGCGCGATTCTATAATTTTAGCGTAGGTACTACTATCTCCATCTGCTATGAATCTTGCGTAGATGAGGTTGTGCATTTCTATGGATTTTTTAAATCCTTCTGCTATGATTGTAGCCTCCATGCCTGTAGATGGCCCCTCGTAGTTCTTGTAGCATATATGCTCCTTAAATGTATTGCCATTTTTTTGACAAATACAGCAGTATTTATTCTTTACTGCCATGTATAGCACTTTACGTGTACATCTGCCTATTATTGCTGCACAGCCTGAACTAGCAGCGTAATTGGTTTGATACGAACGTCTAGACCAACAGCCGTCTACAATAACGTCTATCATGGCTATGCCATCTTTAGTTACACGACCATCTCGTAGTGCGGCTTCCCTCTCAATTTCTCCGGCTCTCATCATTTCAGCCAATGCTGTGCTCTCCCACTCGTCAGCGACCTGATTTTGTATGTTCAAATATTTTTTTTCTTTTATCCCGGGTATGTCAATAGCAGCTGCGAACTGAGATATCTGTGCATATCCACAACCACTTGATAGTATGCCCGCTACAGCTTCTCTATTTATATCCCTATCAGTTGTTTCAATTTGAAATTTCTTCTTGCACATCATGCACTCTAAATTTAGTCGTGAAAAAAATCCATTCAATTGTTCAGAAACAATTTTAATCGTGCGTGCTTAATCCACAACTGAAGAGTGATTTGTGGTCGGAAACGACTTTCAGTTTATCTAAAAGTGACTGTATATCGACAATACGCCTTCCACTTAGTTCTGTGCATTCCTGAAATTATATGAAAAACGTAATTTGGATAGAAAAAAACGTAAGAAGCCTATAAAATAAAAATAAAAGATGTGTGGCACTCGGGGACTGCCGCGGTAAAGCTATTGCATGCTACTATAGAGGCGAGTTGCCGAACTAAAGTGACAGCGTTAAGTGATTTCGTTAAGAACGGAATTTCTGGATTCGGTCTCCACGCCAAGGCCCGCGATAGAAACTATGCAATAGCTTAATAACACGCACATCAAGCTATTCGAAAGCTGACCGATTTCCTCACGATGTTTTCCTTTACCCTTTAAGCTTAATGATTTTTTCGAAACGAAATATTATTCGATGCACGCCCGGATTCGATCAAAGAATGACTTTTGGATTTTAAAATTAAAATAGCGACCCAGAAATAGGACATAAACTGAAAATGTAACCACTTAGATAAGTATGGTAATTCATGTTTTTACGATTAGCTTACTCAAGTGCAGTTTCATTCTTGGATAAAAGTAGCCTATATGTTATTCCAAGTTATGACTTGGAATAACTTATAGGCTACTTTTATGTATGTACACTTCTAGTTATCCGTCCAGTAGTTTTTGCGTAAAAGAGTAACAAACATTCTTAACTACATCCATCCAGTGATCCACACATCCACACTCACAAATATTTAATATTAGTGTTTTGTTAAAAGTTTGTGTATTTTGTGGAAAGCTCCGTATTTTCTCCATTAGATAAACCAAATAAAACAAAGAATGTAGTTTATAGTTTTTGTCTAAAACTTACATTTTCACCAAAGCTTTCTACCTCGTAAAAAGATTTTTCATCAAATTCATTTTGGATTTCCATCTGAAATATTATTTTGAAAATAAATACTATATTAATTATGTTCTTTTTTAAACTTACGTGATCAGAACACATTTTATAAATTATTTGAACGGGTATTTATCACGTTACCTTTTTAATTATTTATCCCGACGTTTTGAGACGGATTGCACCGCCCGTAGTCGCGGGTAGACTCAACCACGAGATGTGCAATCCGCCTCGAAACAAAAATTTATTAAATGAATAATTTTATATTCGTTTGTTCGTTCGCTCGTATGAGCAAGTGGCCAATTCTGGTGGAGTTTTTTGACCGACGACCATTGGTGTCGTTCCCACGTCTTCGCAGCGTAGACGCAGCGTAAACGCTGCGTAAACGCTGCGTAAACGTTGGAGCGACGCCAACACTCGTTTAACGCCAGTGAGATAGCGTCCTTACGACCTTTTTTTTAATGTAAAAGAAAACTCTTTACTACTGTAAAAGAAAACTTTCGTTTGTTTTTAAAAAACTTCGTTTTTATTTGTGTGGAGATTGAACACAAAGATTCAGCTGTCCGCTGTCCTGCGTATCAAGCTATGCCTAACTATGGAGTAATAGTGGTAGATTTCATGGTTATAAAAGAGGTGGAGGGCCTGCAGGTGTTGCATTTCGGTTTCCGCACCCTTGTTATGACACACTTACCACCCCAGGTTGGGGGGTGTGTTGAATTTCCGGTATAGCTCCAACAATTGAGGCAAGGGGTGTGGCCAATTACTCCTTTTGATTTATGATAGCCTGGTACAGTTAGTCAGGTTCTTGGCACGTTTGATGATTTTTTATACAAACTATGTTGAGTGATGAGTGTAGACTTTTTCTTTATTCAATTGTTCATCCTACTTCCTACTATCCTACTTCCTACTAATCCTACTTCCTACTTCCTATCCTTCCTACTAATATTATAAATGTAAAAGTTTGTGAGAATGTATGTATGTTTGTTATTCTATCACGCAAAAACAGCTGGACCGATTTCGTTGAAATTTGATATGTAGATAGGTGATACCCTGGATTAACACAGGCTACATTTTATCCCGATACTCCCGCGGGAACGGGACTTACGCGGGTGAAACCGCGGGGCGCAGCTAGTATATCATAAATCTATATTATTATATCTAATGAATGAGCTTTATTCAATCTGCGGTTAAGGTATTGACGAAAATATAATTTTATCAAGACTTTCGCAATTACAGTTTTAAACTAAGAGGACAATTATGTAGTTATCGCTAGTTTGATTAAACTAACTAGCTAGAGCTATGTGATTCAAAACCCTTAATTTCTTTTTATTGTTGATTGATTGTTAAATCTGTGTTATGATTAATAATTAATTGATTGATAATTATTATCTTATTATATATATAATACATAAATTTAACGTTGTTACAAACAAGTGGTCGTTAAATCAATTTATTATATAGGTAGGTACCTACGTTCTCCCTAAAGCCGCGTTGACACGATCAGTCTGCTCGAACCGAGTGGCCTCGTACGAGTAGATAAGCTACATACATACGATTGTACTATGATAGGGTAACGAACCCTTGTTACTGATATCGTTCACTTAACAATTTCGTAATAATTCCAATTAGGTATTTTTATCAGTCAACGTCTGATTTTGATCGGATTGTTAGTAGATCCCCTTGCATGCAAGTAGGTATCCGACCGAGTCCACTCGGTCCGACCAGGTAGGCTTCCGTCCTGTCAACGCGGCTTAGAAGGTGGCTAGTGGTGTGAGTTTCTCAAACCATAAAAAATGATTTTACCGTAGGGGTTGAGGGGTTTTTGAGGGAGGAGCTTTTAATTACTTCCGGGTAAAGTGCACCAATCGTGTTAAATAGGCGTGGTTTCTAACTCCTCGTACCTTATGAAAGCCTGGTATCTATTTCATACTGGATTCGATATTTTTCATACAAACTATATTGAGTATCTGTGGAAAACTACCAGGAAATCATAACGTAGGAAGAGAGAAGTCCACGCCTTTTTACCCCATTATTGGTGGAGTCAAAGCTGCCCATTATTAAGGCTTAGCCTATCAGAAAGAGGGTGGTGCAGTCAGAGTCAAATAAATGTGATCTACTGTGCCATTTTACTGTGTACTAGCTGCGCCCCGCGGTCTCACTCGTAAGTCCTGTCCCGCGGGAATATCGGGATAAAAGGTAGCCTATGTCACTCGCCATCCCTTCAACTATCACCACACAAAAAATCACGTCAATTCGTCGCCCCGTTTTGCCGTGAAAGACGGACAAACAGACTGACACACTTTCCCTTTTATAATGTTAGTATGGATGGATATGGATATTATTATAATAAATAAAAACAGATAAGTATCTTTGGACATTCCACACAACATCATCTAGTCCCAAGCTAAGCAATTGTATACGTGTGTTATGGTAACCAGATGACTGATATAATACACCCAGACTCGAGACAAATATTTGCAGATTATGCAAATAATTGTCCCATAATAGGTACATAGATAAAAATATTATAATCAAATAAAGTATTCATTCATTCATTCATTCATTCATTCGTTCATTCATTCATTCATTCTTACTATTATATAACCGAAATCATTACGAAATTACGGGAATTTATCACGTATTTAGCTTATTATTTTATTTCCTATCCTATATTATTTTATTTTCAGTCTACCCGTGACCACGAGAGCTGTAACGCACTCGAAACGTCGGGAAATAAAATAATAAGGTAAATACGTGATAAAGTCCCGTAATAAATTTAACTTTATTAGTTATATAAATAAACACTAATTTTGAACACTTAATGAAGTTTATTTATAATTAAAAAAAGTAACAATAGTAGATTACTACACGAGGAAGAAAGGCAAAGATTGCGACGCTCAGCGAGTGCGATAATAGTTCGAGTGCATCGCAGGGCCTTTCTTCCGAGGTATGTACTCTGCTTTTTTTTACGAATTACGAATATAAGGAAATTACCAAAAAATAGATGAAAATTTAAATTTCACACACGAAAATTAGCTGTCTCGCTTTTTTTTTAAATAGACTTCTAATAAATTGACTAAACAGCAGCTAACGATGGCATGGCATAGTTGCGTTTCAGATTAAAAATAAAAAACTAACTGGTAGAATGGCTATAAACGTAGTAGGCATTCTACCAGTAGTTTTTTTTTCATATTTCATACTTAATGCAAGGATGAACAAATTTAAATAAATAAAATAAAATAAATAAATATACTTTAATTTGTGCTAGAGGAGCACAAACTCGTGCAAGAGAGACATAATATCTAGCATCTGATTGAGTTAGAAGAACTTGAACACTTAGAATGCATCGACATGCCACAAAAGAAATGTCAAAAATGGAGTTGACATTTGACAGTTATTTACTTTCCTGCCCTAGGGCAGGAAAGTTCTTGTTTTCCCTAGGGACGGAAAATGCTACTTTGAACCCTATAATCAGGCAACTTCGTGCGTACTTTCCGTGTATGAGTCGTCTGCTTGAGATTGCAGACTATTATTTTGAATGATTTTTTTTAAAACTCGATTTTCGTCTTTACTTCTGATTCGCGGCCGAACAGATTTTTTCAAAACCGTACTACCAGTGGCCTGGGAGGAAAAAAATTCTTCACAGATCACTGGTTACCTAATCCCGGTTACCTAGACGGAATAAGTCCTATTTTCCTGTAATGTTCGATAATGGTCTGAACTGTCGATCTTGATAGGGATAAGTCCTTGGCTTTGGTAAGCAGATTTGCCATTATTGTTGCTATGAATAATACATTTTTCGTACTTCGTCAGTGATAGGTTTCTCGCGAGCCATTTTGTTTGAAAATGATGATAAAATTCTATGAAATACGGTTTTTATATGTTTGAAAATAACAGTGATGCATCATGAGACGCATGATTTCTTTTTAAAATTCAAATTTAATATAATTTCCAATTAAAACTAACAGTATTGAGACATACTATTTTGCATCGATTAAGAACTAGACGAACTATTTTGAGTTGGACGAAGCAAATCAAAGTGCCATAAAAACATAATTTAGGTAAAAGATGTTTTTATTTAAAATTGCCTGATTAACAACAAAAGGATAGAGAATTAAACCCCATACAATTTTTTTCCATTGGCCTTTATTATAAAATAGACAACCTTTGCAATTGTGACTAGACGAACTCTTCTGCATTGGGGCTCGTATTAGTCACTATAAAAATGTGTGGTGGGCATAAACACAATTGTAGTTAATGGTTAAAATGGTTCTCACTATAGGTACCTGTTACAGAGCAAGCACTATTAGGTACTATCGTGTTGTAGGTACCTAACTACATAATACAATAACAAGCAAGCATATTCTTATTTTCGGCCAAATTCGTTATGTAATTATCGCTTGAAAGAGCCACAAACATCCATCTCTACGCCCACACATCGACACAAACTCTATTCCTACTATTTCCAACTGTACGTAATCTACCTTTCAAAAGTTGTTAGCAGTTTTAGCGTTCAAGTTAGGACTGATGCTGACTGTATTTTAACCCCGTTATTGATTTCAACTCGACTACGGGTTGAGTTTAACAAAAACCCTGTCTGCGGATCAGATGCACAATCGGTTGTGAGTATGTCCGAAGTGAGTCCAAGAACTAGTTTAGGTAGGTATTTTAAAATAACAAAAATTACCGAAATTACCAAGAAGTTAAAAAATATTTGCAAGGACAGATTGTAATAATATGTCATCTAATACCAACTATTCGATCTATGCATTTGGACTTTAAATCCTTAGCTTTGCCGATATTATCTTATACCCTGATTGTCTTGGCTAACTAAAACTTACGTCGAGCTTATTTAAAATGTATGAAATTATAATTATTGACATAATACGATTCTGAATCAAATAATTTGACTTTAGTTTAAAATGCATGTAGTTAATAAAGTTTAGTAACTACATGCATTTTAACAATTATTAAGTATATGTGATAATTAAAATTAATAATAATGTTAAATTGTTTCGATACCCTCATCTGTTTGTGTCCTGACAAAGGCCTTCTTCATCTCTCACCACACCGTTCTCTTATCAGCTTCTCTGGTTCAGAAGTTGCCTGCCTTGGTTTTATCAACCCACCTTCTGGATGGCCTGATGTGTTTTCCTCCATTTTTCATTTATCAAACATTTAACAACATAATATGGAACCAGACAGGGTTTTCACAAAACGCTTTGTTTTTCGTTGATATCCCCCTAACCTCCTTGGCTCGAGGCAACACCCGGCAACACCACCCCAGCCAGGGTGGTATGAGGTAAATCACCCCTGCTCTTCCGCTGCGTCGATATTCCCTCTGTTATTGCATTAAATTAAATGTATCCTTTCAATTTGGTTTCATCAAAAACTCAACTCAATTTAAAAATGTGACACCTAAAAAGCGTATTTCATGTGGAGACAATTTTAAAATGACATGCAAAGAACATGTAGGTACAAGTTGTTTTATGGTGATACCTATATTTTGTTTGTTTCTATTACATATATAACTTATTTATTTAGTTGTAATTGTTAAATGCTAGACTGACTGTAATTTTCACGTCCAGGTAAATAATATGATTTTAATACGCGATTAAGTCCCGTTAATATTTATAAATATGTACCATGTTTGGTTTCTGGGTGTTCCGATAGTAACCCAACTTTATTTCAGATAACATTTGTTACATGTTATTGAACTCAATCTTAGATCCATATGAAAGAACACTATTTTATATTCGCTTACAACTCGTTTTTATAATGATGTGATATTTGTAATTGCATGTTGTCTTACACTTTATAAAGATATTTAACAAAAACCTAGCAGAACTGAATGACTACTTTTGATTGCATTTTAGGCTGGAAAACTTTAAAAGAAGACGTTGAATTTCTGATCGGAAGCGAACTATCAAAGTATTGGGTATGGGGTTGGTGGGTCTCGCTCGCTGTTATTTTTCTATTGACTGTTTGGTGGGTCACCGAGGAATTGCGACTGCAATCAGATTGGTGGCCCTCGTGGGAAGCCATTACTATCTTGAGCAGCGGGTCGCTTGCGTTGGTGGTCCTGGTGCTGTGTGCTTGTGTCGCTGTGGCCAGACAAGTGCAGTATGATATAATTGGAGTAAGTTGCGTTGTATTAAAATAGCAGAACATGTAAATACGAGTATTTCAAGTCAAGATCTTAATTATCTCTAGTGCTTAATTTGGTCCAAATTATAAAACAATCTATTTTATGTGATACCTTAAGATGCCATGCTATGCTATTGTATCGTAAGATATCTTAAGATAAAATATTATAGCATCTTCGCCGTCTGTGTTGCGCTTTAACTATACGAGTAATTCCGAGATAACAATCGAATCTGTTGTGCATAAACAAAATTTATGGAAACTTAACTATATCGCTGCAGTCTCTTAAATAAAAAGAGTATCTCTTAAAAAAAAAGTCAAATACATCGCAAAGTACGCAGCAAAAGGTGTTTATAAACTGAAACCATATTTTACATTTCAGAAGCTCATATCATCCTTCCAACCTTCACGACATTGGGGACCAAGAGACCCCATCACTCACTACTATTGGCTAGCGAGACGTGATGAAGGCGAACGGGGAAATATTCCTGCAACAAGATACAGTCGAAGGGAATTGGGTCAGTTGTCTAGAAGGCCAAGCTTTTTAACCTTATCTGAAACCAACAAATCAAACATGGACCAAATGTCAACGGCTGCTAAGAGGAGGTCCAACTCTGATGATTGGGTATATACTATCGGGAGAAAAGAGTATTTATCACAACTGTATCAGTATGTGGATGAAAGGAAGAGATCAAAAAGCCTCGATTGGGAAGTTACTATTAAAATTAAGACCTCAGATATTATTCGGTTAAGTAGAGATAGTTCAATGTTTTCTATTGAAGAGCGTAGGTAATGATAATTAAAACTTCAAAACAAATGCCACAACTAACAGGGAATCCTAGTTTGGATATCAATGTTTTCCAACCAGGAATATAATTTCTACACATAGACCTTACTTAGTTAACGTTGGAACATTCTGTTATTCTATTGTCCGTTACCTATATTAATAAATTTCATTTCATTTCAAATGTAACAAAACTATCTTGAAAATAAATGTACGTACCTACTCAAAATCAATATTTACATTCTTTCATTGCTTAAGCGAAATAAATTAATTTCCTGTCCTGCGCCATCTCTTCCCAGGCTTCCACTTTGAGCTCGCGCAAGTCCTTTTCGACTTCGTCCTTCCAGCGAGACCTGGGACGACCGACCGGGCGTAGACCACTCGGTTGTCCCAAATACACCCTCTTCACATCACGATCCTCTCCCATTAAGATAGTTAGTGCAAGTAAGGAAGATCTATTAGAAGCTAGCAATATCAACTCTACGATCGATTGGAATTTTCGCAAAGCCGACTTTCCGAGTCTTTACGCACAGCGCGTTCCTAAGAGCTGATTTACACAGGGTCAGTGACTGACTTCAAATTCGAGGCAAGTCAGTGCTGACCCGAAAAAAACCCTGTGTAAATTGATTTGAAGTCAGTACAGTGGCTTGAAGTCAGCGCTGACTTGAATATTCGGACACGAATATTTTAAAGTCAGTCGGCGCCCCCCGCCACCCGCGCACCCCCGCGCCAGCCAAATAAACCCCGTGTAAACAGACAAGTCAGTGCGTGGTTGTCACTGCCGCTGCGTTGTAGAGTGACCACGATTTTTCAACAAATAATTAAATCGTCGTTTCAGTTGTTTTCGCGAATTCATTTTTCCCACTGACTTCACACACGTGTGCTCACCGTGAGAAACGCACCACTACTACTTACTTCATGTAAACAGAGTAAGTCAGTCGCGGCGCCGACATTGGCGCTGCGACTGACTTGTCTACTGACCCTGTGTAAATCAGCTATTACTTCCACAAACGCACTGTCAAACAGACAGTATGCCTACCGTGAGGGTCGGTCGACAACAGCACTGACGCGGGAGGTAGTCACATTTGAAGCCAGCGGCTGAAATTCCCCAGATACCTGCTGCATATAAGACAATTGGTTCTTTGACGTGTTTGTAAATGATGTTAATGTTTTCACTGCAGATGCCCCAAGTCGGGCGAACGAAGATACACAATTTGTTATAAATTTTTAGAGCTTTATTGATGGCATATTTTGCATGTTTAATAAATTTGAGTTTGGAGTCAATGATGACACCAAGGATTTTAATATCATCTACGAACTGAAGCACATTGCCCTCCATGATGATGTTTGCTTTTTTAGCTTTGGGAGTGAATGCAATAAGTTGTGTTTTCGAAGGACCAAAGTTCAATTTAACGCTGTGACCCCACTCGGATATCATTCTGAGAGCTGCACCAGTGGTGTGCTGAAGAGAGGCCACATCTCGGGCACCGACGACGAGCAGAACATCGTCAGCGAACGCCTGAATATGGCAACCCTCCGGCAAGCTGGTTTCGAGCAGCTCATCCAGAGTTATGTTCCAGAATGTGGGACCACAGACGGAGCCCTGTACACAGCCACGGAAGGTGTTTTTGCGAGCTGTGGCATCTGCATAATTTAATGTTACAGATCGGTCTTGTAGATAGCTCTGAATAATCCGATAGATGTTCCTTGGACATTGCATCGACTGAAGCTTAGACAGCAGCGCAGGCCACCATGCATTATCGAAGGCCGATGTAGTCAGGCTCATCGCGGCGGCTCGCGAAGGTAGACAGCATGTCGCAGTGATGTGCTGCGACCTATCGAAAGCATTTGATGTGGCGGACCACAGCATCCTTGCCCTCAAACTTCGCCACTATGGAATAGATGGCCCAGCCCACTCGCTTTTGACTGACATGCTTAGGGATCGTACCCAAGTAGTACAGGGAAGTGGCATAAAGTCAGATCCTCTGAGAATAAAATAGGGGTTTTTTTTTTGCAATCAAAAATATTAGCACTAGATGGAGTTACTTATTTTTGATTGCAGGCAAGACCTAAACACTGCTAGGGCCTAGGGGCGCCGCAAAATCAAACACAAAAAAATAGCCCGAAGAAAAACCGGAGTGAAATTGATGTTCTAGATGGTGTATCTGTACATAGTATTATTTTATCTGTGAATAAACTAAGAAAAACGATAAAAAACACATAAAAAGTACTTTTTATTCAAGTTTACGTTTATGAGATCACAAAAAGTTACAAACTGCAATCTTATAATAAAATCTGTTGAATCATAAACATTTATATTACATCAGTCTGCCCGCGACCACGGCTGGTGCAATCCAGTTGAAACGTCGGGATAAAGTTAAATTAAGGTAATTGCGATAAATACCTGTAAATATAATGTTTCATCATGCTGTACCTCTGCCGATTATTTTCGTAAGACCTAAATTATTATAGGTTCTGTGCAATAACTTTGCACAATATAGGTATGTTCACGTTTAAATATCTCTTATTTTGTATAGATGTCCACTCATCTAGGGTCACTGCGAATTTGCATTCTTCTAATTTCAGATTTCCCAACTCCTTCTTTAAGGTAGATTTAAGTTTTGCAGTATGTGATATGACCATTTTCTTTATGGTGTTTGGCGACTGTGACAGTGGTTTTCCATTTTTTGTGAACAATTTTCGCAATGTTCCTGACGTGGTTTAAATACTACACTAAATGAAAATCTATCTAGAGCTGCTAGTTTTGAAACCATTACTTCTATGCAATCTCCTGACTGTAAGTAATCTGTCAGTATTTTAATCTTCAGTAGGTATTTGGAAAAATTGATGTAGCAGGTCGTGTTGTTTGCAAGGTGTTGTTCTTTTCCGGCCTATAGCATGTTTTAGTTTTAAGGTAATGGTGGAGAGGATTTTGTGATCTTAGATATCTCTGGCTTTTATATCTGCTGCATTTCCCCGAGGAAGTGAATGAATGCCCAAAAGCGCTATGAAACTGAATGTGTCTGTTTTGTTGTTTGCTGACCTTCCTTCAAAAATATGTCTTGCCCATAAATACTCGTAACCTTTGTTACGAGCAGATTGAGCGATATGTATTCTCCTCACACAAGTATGGCGTCAGAGCCAGTGGTCAGTGCTCGAAAACAAATTGAAAAGAATCGCTCGTATTTGCTTAATTACCTCTTGTATTCAAATTTGCTGGAACTCCTTACGCATGACTTGTTGGTTGCAAATATCAAATTATGTAAATAATTAATGAGCATAATACTTTGATGCAAGATATACGGAAAAAAAAAACATTTTATCGCAGGAAGCCGATATCTACGTACGTTATTCTTCATTGTCGTTACCTACTCGACATGATTCTCCATTGACAGTGCCTACTGATTTGCTGGTAATTAATTTCAAAAATTACTCCGAACATAGGTTTGGAAAATAAAAACTTTCATGAGGATTCATTTTGGAATCTCATTAATATAATAACTAGCTGCGCCCCGCAGTTTCACCCACGTACGTCCCGTTCCTGCGGGAATATCGGGATAAAAAGTAGCCTATGTGTTAATCCAGGGTATCATCTATCTACATACCAAATTTCAACCAAATCCGTCCAGCCGTTTTTGCGTGAAAGAATAACAAACATACATACATTCTCACAAACTTTCACATTTATAATATTAGTGGGAAGTGGGATGGGATAGTGGGAGGGATAGTGGGATAGTGGGATGGGATAGTGGGAAGTGGGACGGGATAGTGGGATAAATATATATATAAGTAGAATTCATTTTATGGGTACCTACCTAGTACCTACCTATATTTACCAAGAAACAAAATATAATTTAGACTCAGTAATTATTGAGAACGATCCTCATTTATGCTACTATTTCAGCTTTTTCCATGTATATACGAGCATGCCTTGAAAGCCTACGACACAGATTAGTGTTAAGTTCCGTTCATCAAGTGCCGGTTTCGTGTGGCGGCTAGGAATCCTCGTGCGCATTCGAGTTTTACACTGCGTGCGAAGCGGATCGCTCGGCGGTGACGGTCGCGCGCCTTGTGTACTACTGCATTCAGTCAAAGGTTCTCAAAGATAGCTCTCGATTTGTACTGGAATAGTGCTGTGATGTCGAAGGACAGTCCAAGGTTGAGCCGACTCGGCGTGCTGGCGCCAGCCGCCCTGTCGGCGTGCATGGATGCGTCCGTGCTGGCGGTGCCGGCTGCGGGAGCGATCGTATCCACTGTTCTGAAAGAGCTCAGCAAAGCTTTTATGTTAAAGAAGTGAGTTTCTTCTCCTCGTAATAGGTAAATTCACTTGGATAGTTTTGGGTACAAAACTTAAAACAGATATCGCCTTGCTTTTGAGGGCCGGCGCGCGAAGGCGAATATGCAAAGAAAAAGATGATGGAATGATGGAATAGGCCTGCCCAGCACCTACACCACCCTCTCAGCATAGCCAGCCATATCCACAGGAAAGACAATGGTCAATACGTGTGGGACTGACTAGCCGCGGGTTTCCTCACGATGTTTTCCTTCACCGTTTAAAGCTCGTGTTAAAGCGTATATATAAACTTTTCGACACGAAAAGTCCATTGATGCACGGCTGGATTCGATCCCACGACCTCCGGAACGAAAGTCGAAGTACCAATCCACTTAGCCAACACGGCTTTTTGGGGTTGGGCAAAACGTCATAAATATGTACTCGTATATAAATTAAAATTGAAATTATCATTTCGTCCGAAACGTCGCTTTGCCGGAATTTTCATGCTAGAAATACCTACGGTCCATTAGTTTGTATCTCTGTGCTAGTCTCTTCCCGTGGCTAAACAGCCTCTTTCATAGACAATATTTTTAATCGACTTATATACCTTATTAGAAATAGAAAAATCTTTATCTGGCACTTTAGGTAGGTCCTACACATCAATAGGATTTAGGACCGTTGGTTGTTCTTAATTCTCTGATTGCAACGGTTCTATTTTCTCTGAGTCACATTTTTGATGATTTATCTAATAAGAGATACCTAAGTAAGTAGGTCGTGTAATACTGTTATACAAATAAGTACCTACCGAGTGGGGTAGGCAGGTACTTATTTATATAACAGTATTACACGATAAATAGGTATAGTCGACAAAGAAATTGGTTTACCACTCTAAGGCTGAATATCATTTATTATTATTATTTATTTATTATACACAAAATAAATGTTAATGGAAGATAAGATGGTTTCAAAACACAGTTTACTTCCGAATAGGGCGTCTCGTGGGCAGTGACCAATGACAAAACTGGCAACTATACGCTCAACTGTGGAGGAACCTCAAACATTCGGTGCGAGGTCGAGCCGACTCGAGCCAACTCGGTCCGTCTCCAAACTAGATATGCGGGTTGTTAATATTAAAAGACGGATATTTCATCTCGAAATTAAACAACAAATAATATATGTATTCTTTTGTGCAATGAACTAACAACACTCAGACGCATATGTTTAACAAAATGCGTCTGATTGTTGTTAAAAAAAAGTGTTTTCGTCTTCTCATAGTTAACAAAAAGCTCTTTTTGTAGAGAAACTTTTATTAAAGTGATTGTTTAATATCCTTGGACATATTATTTATTATATTATTTTTTCTAAATTCCTTTGTTTTAACGCAAGCTACCTACCTTAAACACAAGTTTGCACCACAAAGTTAAAGATTTCGGCTAAGTATTTAGCAGCACCAAGGTACAAAGTGTTTTGAAATGTTATTAAAAAGTATAACTGCAATAAAGCTCTTCTGGTTGAACCGGACATCTTAACATCGAACACAATTATCTCCTCTCTATCTGGAGGTTGTGGGCAAATACGGATAAAATGACACCACTTCCTCATTATTTGGCCACACAGTTTGTGCTTAGAATCTTTGATAACACTAACATGTTCCTTATCCTTGTTGCATGACATGAGTAACCAATAAATGAAAACAATGTTATGAAGGCCATTCTAAGTCTGAGTAATAGTCATGCGCTCGCTGCCTATGAAGTTTGAATAAAACTTATAAATTTTGGGGATTTGGCTGAATTATATAATATAAATTCAAGACATAAATAATGAGTACCACATGAGCAAAGCTGCTTTCCTAACTTTTTGTCAAGATGTCTTGCAATATTTCACATAGTTTCAATATCGAAAATAGACTAATGTTGTTTTTCATTGACTTTGGATTGTCGATATCACCTTTTTTTAGTATATAAAAATCCCTTTTAGCATTCTGTCTTCAGTGGTTTCGTCTCTGATGAAGATGAATCAAAATCAGTTGAAATGTTTTCGATACCTTTTTGGATTTTTGGTAGGTAAACAGGTATATTCACAATAATCACCAATAACAACATATTGCTTTTTACCGAAATTAATATTCAACTGATTTCCTTTGTAACCAGAACTGAACGTTAATTAACACATTGTTTGTCGTCAGTACTTAAAACATCATAAATTATAAAATTGTGCGGGTAATTTGTGCTATACGCCCGTATACAAGTACAATAATTAGATTTTTATTGTTCATTTTCTTTCCAGTGCGTTTAAATAAAACCCTAGGAAAAAAATGATCTGAACTCTGCTCCATCATTCTGGCTTTACAACAAATTGTATATTTATTGTTGTAAAGCCTAAAATAAAAAAGAAATAGGTAATATAAAATAATGAAATATGAAACTGTAGTGTCTTTTTGTTATTTTATTCGTAAGCATCACGCATACCGCGCTTATGTTAAGGAGGACTGTGTTAAAGTGCTTTTGATAGAGAAAGTTAGTTACAGTTAGAGAAGCAATTTTAAACATAAACTTCTTTGAAATAGTTCAAGGTTCGAACGTTTATTTGCTTTCATGTATGGTAGATCTTAAAATTAGTTCCTTGTGAGACATGAGTCCTGTAAGGACTTTGCAAGAAGGTATTTAATAAATATTTAGACATTATGTCAATGGGTAGGTACTTAATATTAATGCTGTGTTATACCTACATAGCGGCTTAAAATTATGAGATCAGTTAGAATAAACTGTTTCTGAAAACTGTTCATACTTATAACTATTTTTCACCTAAAAACTCGTGTGATGAATTGAATTTTTTTTATCTGGTCTTTGAATTTTGGTAAGCTATCTATATTTTGAATTTCCTTAGGAATTTTAATCAAACTTTTTATAAATTCATATAAGCGCTGTTAACTATATCAACCAGAAAGCTAAACAATGCCCAGTTTTTGTTATAAGCTGAGCAGTTGTCGAGCCAAAGCAACGTGTTTTTAATGGTCCAAAAACACCATATATGTTGAAATGATATATATTTAGCTGGGGCAAGTACGGCTCATTATCTACCTACATGATACCTATGCTGGTCCCAAGAGATAGGTACGAAACTTTTATGAAAGGCAATTAATTATCCGCGAGCAATAATTGCACTTTTTAATAGGTCTATCCTGGGTGGCACGAAGATCTTTTGAAGATCGAGGGAATTGTGTCGAAGGAGATACCCTGAAGGGAAAGGATGACCACCTTTCCCTTTCTCCTTCGTACTCTATCCGTGAGTCTATGTATGTGGGTTTATGATGTTTGTGTAAATTATTCCATATTTCGCTGGAATCGTCTGGTAATACATATGTAGTTCACTGTGGTCGCTTGTAAAGCTCGACTTGTTCATTCAATCTCTTAATTCTCAAGCTGTGCAAATGATAATTTCGGCTCTTATTTTAAGGATTGATCGTGTTTATCAAAACTGTCACAGGGAATGTTGTAGATCTGCTTCGTTTGTTATTTCCTCAGGAAACCTTTTCCTAAAAAAAAGGATAGCACCACACTTTACGGCGGGACCTGACGTGACGATACAAAAAAGAACATAGGTTAACTGTTTTTTGTCTTGATCTGGGATACCAAGAGAATCTCTGCAACTTATGTGCTGAGAACAGACAACAATAATATTCTAAAGCTAAAGTGTACTGTGTAGGTGTAACATGATTTAGTAAGCAATTATTCGGCTCTAGTTGTTTTGTTAATATATTTTTTACAAACCTCAGACATAAATGGCAAGATACCGGGGAAGCGCAAGGTCGGAAGACGTAAGATGTCGTGGCTCCGGAACATCCGGGAGTGGACGGGGATAAAAACTGTTGAGCAACTCTTCCGACTTGCGCTTAACAAGGAGGAGTTTAAGAAGCTGACTGCCAACCTTCAATGATGGAGAGGCACGGAAAGAAGAAGAAGAAGAAGACATAAATGGAGAGGCTCAGGCAACTTTATAAATAAGGATTATAAACATGTATATGTATCCGCACTCGTTAGGTACTGTGTATTTTTCCTTTGTTTTTGTGTTGTAAATAAATATATTATTGGGAAAAAAAGTTCTCAATAGAACCAATTGGATCTTGATCACTGGATCTACAGAGAGTAAACGGAATATAGGTATATTAACATTGCACACACAAAAACAGTTTTGTGCCTTACTTAACCAATGAAGTCTGCCTCTGGCTATTATAGTACAAGCATGTCATGGAAAAATCATTCATTACGCACAACCCAACCGCTTGACCACCTCTTACATATCCGTTCATGATATGAATCATCATCGCGTGAATCTGTGTGGCATCTTTTTCGTTGATCCGATCAGCTTGAACGATCCGGTGACATTGCGAGCCGTGATCAAGGACAAGTTTGTAATACTTTTTATGTTTGTGATTAGGAGCATTTAGCTCAGCTATCGTGTTTGCATAAACATTGTTGAGATCACGCACGACGGAGCAGACGACGTAACTATCTGTATGTTTTGCGTTGCGACGCTTCCATACATTTTGTATGAAAAGGACGCGGTAGAGAATTATACCAATCGTTAATGATGGCTCTAGAGAGGCAGTGTTCTCTTTCCTCAAATTCTTATTTTATCGTATTTTTGTATGAAAACTTTCCTGCGTCTGCATACATCAGGTACAAAACCTAGGTAGACCTAGGTGGTAGGGATATTTTTACGTTATCGAACCAATTCCCCTTTGATCTTTGTAAATGTGGTGTGCAATAAAGTGTTGATCTATCTATCTATCTATCTATCTAGGTTTTGTTTTTCGACAGCGTTGATGTACTTGGTAGGTAATTTATTGAGTTAGTTATCTGGTCTGATATTTCAGCTTTTTTATTGACAGATTCCTCTATATAGCCCACAGCTACTGCACTCGACTTCCATCCTCCATGCCTTTTAATAGTAGTTAAGTTGGCGCCTGAATCAGCCAACAAAGTCGCTGAAGTCCTGCGGAAGCAGTGACCCGAGTACAAATGTGGGTTTGGTAAATTAAGATGCGTGGCTATCTGCTTCGGGATACTAGACAATTTATTTTTGCCTATTACTTGCCTCAAGCATTTTCCTTTTTGATAATTGAGAAAAAAGCGATCAGTTTCTATAGTAAATGGTCGTCTTTTTCTATAATTTGTACGAACTCTTTATTTACAACGAAAGTTCGGTCAACCTTTGTTTTAGTACATCTTAACTTTACCACCATCAGTTCACCTTGCTTCTCTATGTCATGTACCATCAAATTCACGAGTTCTGAGCTTCTACAAGCGCCACTAAGGGCTAACACCAACACGACCTGAAAAAGTAAATAAAAAACTTCAATGGTTTGTTGTTATTGTAGGTATTTACGTAGTTATATTAAACAAATTAAAAGATGCGATGTTATGTAAAAAAAATCTTTACCTTATTTGCTAAATATATTTCATCTGGTGCTTCATTCAAAAAGGTTTGGACCTCTTGTGCAGTGAAAACTTTGGATTTTTTACGCTAAGTATCCATCCGACTGCCTTTTTAGAAAAGATAAGAGTTTTGCAAAATCTTTCAAATGTATGTTGTGTCTTGTATTTAAAGTGGATTTCAACATTGAATACACGCTCCACAGAGTTGAAGATTGATACTTCTTTGATAATTCACTGAAATATGTTAATAACACGTTTTCTGAAAAAGATTTGACTTTTTTTTCAGCGCGCCATTTCATAAATGCTTCATAAGATTTTATATATTTTTCTCTGGATTTTGGCGGTAAAAGGTTTTCCACTACTGTTTTAGCTTTTTCTTGAATGAAATCAGGCGTCAAATCTATTTCTAAATCTGATGAACACATTTTATAGAAATTTATAAAACTACTGAAGGAAGATCAAATAGTTGAATTGCCGCCATTCTTTGTGACATTCTCCCAGTTTTTTTTTTAAGTTAGTATAAAACAAGCTAAGGTACGATTGAATTTACGCTTTCCCGCCAAGATTTTTTTTTCTTTTCTGTTGTATACTTAACTGAAATCTATGAATTTTATCTTAACTTCGTCAAAAATACAACAATTTGTACAAAATAAAGCTACATGAGTATAGTTTTTTATATTTTGCTAAAGCAATCCTCAATAAGTAGTAAATAAAAAGATTTAAATTAATCTGTGGCTGTATAGAATGCCTCGACGTGCCATAAAAGAAATGTCAATATTGAAGGTGACATTTTTATGAATTGACAGATTTACTTTCCTGCCCTAGGGCAGGAAAGTACTTGTTTTCCCTAAGGACGGAAATGCTACTTTGATTGAACCCTATGATCAGGCAACTTCGTGCGTACTTTCCGTGTATGAGTAATGAAAACATTATTTTACAGGTGGTTTCACGGTGTGATGTCTGCAAAAGAGGCAGAACACCTTATCATGAACAAGGGCAAAAACGGTTCATTCCTGGTTCGGGAGTCACAGGCGCACCCGGGGGAGTACGTGTTGTCCGTCCGAGTGCGGGGCAGGGTCAGTCACGTTATGATTAGAAGACAGGTAAGCACACTAAGCATTCCTCTCTCTGCCAGGCCAGGCGTTGTTGAGTTATGCGCTTACCAACACATTTTGAGATTCATTTTTAAATATTCGATTATTTATTTAAAAAAAGCCCGGCCCGCACCACCAGGTTCTTTGATTCTTTCCCTAGTGAAGGGAGTTGCGTTGGAACAGGCAATAGAATCACCTAGCTTAAACTCTGTCGATGCAACCCTACCGAAATAAACATTTTTTATTTCTTTGTTATAGCTACTTTTGTTTCTTATTTTAAGTGCCGGTTTCCCAGTGTGTTTTACATGGCATTCCAGTCCCAGATTTAAAGGAAATAATTATACTCCAACTTGCTCCAACCAAGGGTCGACGACTTCGTGACTCAGTAAAATTACCAGATCGAATGATAATTTGCCGATGACTTACAAATTCATTAAATAAACTGTAATGTAATGTAATGTAAGGAACTTTCCTCATTCTTGGGGATTTCCTTGAAGGATGAACGCTGCCGTAGCTGGGTCTTTGTTTTACAACTGGCACGTAATAGTTAATATCTATTATATTAGTTACCTACATGACGGTTTGTAATTCCCTGATCCTATAAACGGAGAAGTAGTTTCTCTCTAATTTATTTTCTTCGTTTTGGCTTCATATTATCTTCAGCTTATTAGAAAATGAAATAAAACGATCACAAAATAAAAAAACAAAATTAAAGTTTCAAGAAATAAGAACAAAATTATGTTATTCTACTAGTTAAGCCTACCTACTAGCTGGTTAAAAATATAGTAGGTAAGTACCTCCGGATTAGAAGGTTTTTCATGAGTGTGATAACAAAATGAATCAAAAAGGTTCTTCTCGTTCGTTTACTTCAATTCTGAAGGTCGTGCCGTTGAAAGGATTTCATTGCCTTGTGTGTTATCTCTCTCCATCTTGTCCTGTTTTCGGCTTCTCTAAGGGCTTTTGCTACAGAGAGTCCAGTGTGACTGGTAACTTGGTCACACCATCGGCTGGGTGAACGGCCGCGGGGTCTTTTTCCTTCCACCTTACCAACAACGACTAGCTTGTCGAGATTATCTGGTTGGCGGCGGGCAATGTGACCGAAATACCCCAGAATACGTTGGTAGCATACGGTCGACAGTCTCGTTCTTATGCTAAGCTGGTCCAGAATGGACTTATTTGTTCGTTTGGCCGTCCACGGTATTCGGAGCATTCTGCGCCAGCACCACATCTCGAAAGCGTCTATCTTTTTTCGATCTATGGCCCTAATAGTCCACGACTCTGAACCGTACAGGAAGATAGAGAAAACCACTGTTCGGACTAGTCTCATCTTGGTGATGTTGGAGACTTTCCTGTTTTGCCATATACGTGTCATCTTGCTCATTGCAGCTTTGGCCATTTGAGTTCTTCTACGGATTTCTCGTTCACTTCCGCCTTGGTTTGTTATCATTGACCCAAGATAAACAAAGTCGTCAACAAATTCCAAATTTGAGAGTTCGCCAGTTCTTGGTAGTTGACCTGTTCTGTCTATGACCATGACTTTGGTTTTGGTTTTGTTAACCGTGAGTCCAACTAGTTCACTCTCATACTCTACTCTCTGGAACAGCTCAGCAAGCTCTCTTTCAGATGACGCAAAGAGTGTGGTGTCATCTGCGTATCTCAGGTTACTGATTTTTAGGCCGCCGACCGAAATGCCTCCCTCCCAGTCTTCCAAGGCTTTCCTCATTATATATTCACCGTATATGTTAAAAAGACTGGGAGATAAAATGCATCCCTGCCTAACACCTCTTTCTGGCCTAAAAGAACCCGAGATCACGTCATTCACCTTTACCACGGACTGTCCATCGTGGTATAAGTTCGCGATCAGTGCTATAAGGTGTTGCGGGACTCCCATTTCTTTAAGTATGGACCACAGGCGATCCCATCGTACGCAGTCAAATGCCTTTGAGTAATCTATAAAGCACATGAGAATTGGCGTGTTGAACTCTCGGCTTTTCTCAATTATTTGCCTCACATTCACAATTTGTTCTCTTGTGCCTCTTCCTTTCACGAAACCTGCTTGTTCACTCGGGATCTGCCTCTGGATAAATGACTGCAATCGGTTGTTTATGATGTATAGCATTATCTTGCTGGCATGAGATATTAAAGCCACTGTTCGGTAATTGCCGCATGTTCTTGTTGATCCTTTTTTATGGAGAGGTATCAACATTGATTCTTTCCAGTCACCTATCCACTTGCCTGTTTTCCATACTTGATTGCAGAGACACAGCAGTATCTTCACGCCTTGATCGCCCAGATGTTTAAGTTCTTCAGCGAAAATTTGGTCTCTACCGGCTGATTTATTACTTTTAAGTCGCCTCAAGGCGTCCCTCACTTCCGATTCGAGAATATCTGGTTCTGCACACTGTATACTCATGGCTTCAGTTTTCTCAGCATGGTTTGCCGTGGAGTTTTTGTACAGACTTTCACAGTACGCACGCCATCTATCTGTGACTTGGTCAATTTCTGTAAGTAGTCTTCCATCGTCAGTTTCTATGGCCCATGTTTTGGCTTTAAAGTCGCGGATGATACATTTTATTTTAATAAATAGGTCCTTTGTTTGAAACTTCTGCGCATGTTCTTCGATATCTCGGCAAATCGAGTTTAGGTATTCATTGTAATCCTTGCGGCACATTCTTTGGACCCTTGAAGACACTGCCTGATACTCTGTGTGGTCACAATCCTTCTGACCTTTAAGGAGTTCCTTGCGTTTTTTTATAACCTTCCATGTCTCTTCCGTAATCCACTGCTTCTTAGGCTTGTCAGCCCCACTTCTTTGACTCTTTTTGCGACATGCAAGTATAAGATTTTTTAGATGTGTCCAGTTGGTGTCGACATCTCGCTGATCCATGTCAAGATTGGATGCTTCCTTATTGAAACATTCGTTAAAGGTCTTTAGTTCTTCTTGATCAGGTCGTTTTTGCTTGGCTCCAGTAGTTCGCTTGCATTTTTTGAGTTTTAAACTGAGTTCGGCTACTAAAAGTTTATGGTCACTCCCACAGTCCGCTCCTGGATAAGTTCTAGCGCTGCTAATACACGATCTCCACCTTTTAGTGATAGCTATGTAGTCTATCTGGTTTCGAGCTCGATCACCTGGCATTATCCACGTGTATAGTCTCCTTGGGTGGTTTTTAAAACAAGTGTTCATAATTGTGAGCGAGTTTTCGGTGCAGAACTGTATCCACATCTCGCCCCTGTTATTTCTGTCACCAAGGCCGTATTTGCCAACCACTTCTCTAAGATGGTCATCTTTTGACGTATTGCCCACCTTTGCATTTAAATCTCCCAGTATAATTGTGACATCTCTGTTTGGTAGGCTTTTCAAAGTGTCATCGAGGTCATTGTAAAATGCTTCTATGTCAGCATCCGTACAGGCTGCAGTGGGTGCATACACTACGACAAAGTTGATTCGACATGGTTTTGAATTAATTCTTAGAGTGAGAATGCGGTCACTGACAGGGTTATATCCTAAAACTGAGCTGTTGATCTTTTGCGAGACAGATAGGGCTACACCATTCCTACTTTCATTTATAGGGCCCGAGAAATATACGGTAGAGTCATAGGGTGTTGTATAGAATCCTGATCCTCTCATGTGAGTCTCCGTAAGTCCAAGTATTCCGATATTGTACTGTATTTGCTCCTTTCCTATGATTTCCTTTTTTCCTGGATGAATCATGCCTCTAACATTCCAAGTCCCGATCTTGATTTTCCTTCGCAACTGCGGACGGTATGTTGTTTTTATGTCACCAGTAGCATTCTTTCCACACTGTGCCTGATGAGTCGCGCCAGTATGGCCAGTAGCATACTTAACACCATGCGACCTGGAATCAGCATGGCGCCGGGTGTTGGCCGGATCGCACACGTCTACACAATTTTTCCGTATCTCTTTCATAGGGTTTCTTGGGAAAATAGTGCAGTGGTTTCCCGTTGCCTTCTGCACCAGACTCTTTAGGGTCTATTTGAACCTCAAGGCTGCTGTAGCCTCATCCGACCAGTGTCCCGATCAGGGGATGGTTATATCAAAAAGGTTATCGAACTTTATTTAAGTATCAATATCCTACTATCCTACTCACTAATACATATTATAAATGTGAATGTTTGTGAGAATGTATGTATGTTTGTTATTATTTCTCGCAAAAACGGCTGGATTGATTTGGTTAAAATTTGGTATGTAGATAGGTGACCTTGTGCTTGGAGAACGAATCCAGAAATTCCGTAATAACGAAAATAACCTAACGCTTGTCACTTTAGTTCAGCAACTCGCCTCTAGGTGGCATGCAATAGCTTTACCGCGGCAGTCCCCGAGTACCACGTCTTTTTTTTTAAATTATTTATTTAGAAGAGAAGTACTAACTATTCAAAAAAACGAGTCTAGCTAGTCCATTCTGTATGTTCGCAGCTGGTCTGGTGCGGATGAATTAAGATAATAGTTATGTAACATTTTAACATAATATGGCTATGCCACGGTCATAGATCTTTTGACAAGTTTGGCATCTATTTCACGTTGTAGTGTAGGCGTGTACCTATTAAAAAATTGCAATTTCATAATGATACTAGCTGCGCCCCGCGGTTTCACCCGCGTAAGTCCCGTTCCCGCGGGAATATCGGGATAAAAAGTAGCCTATGTGTTAATCCAGGGTATCACCTATCTACATACCAAATTTCAACCAAATCGGTCCAGCCGTTTTTGCGTGAAAGAATAACAAACATACATTCTCACAAACTTTCACATTTATAATATTAGTAGGATAGGAAGGATTAGTAGGATAGTAGGAAGTAGGATAGTAGGATTAGTAGGAAGTAGGATAGTAGGATTATAGTAGGAAGTAGGATAGTAGAATCGGAAGTAGGAAGGATTTAGTGATAATGACTCGGTATCGATGGTGGTATCAATACTACAGTAAACTTGTGGTCAGGTCAACATTCGTATATGTTTCGCAACATTTGTCCCGCAGCGAGGGTCGAACCCGCAACCTTGTCACATACGAGCTTTCACCCACTGCCCGATAGAGGTCGTAAATTAATGATACCAGTTAAATTCTGGAATTTCTGTAGACGTTATAACATTAAGTATTAATAGTGCAAACGGAACCGGGGGCTTCATTATTCTAGTCTAGACTGGACGCGACGGTCGGTGCGATAATATAAGTAATTTTTGTTCCGAAATTTATATGTGTATCTTTTGCTGGTTTTATGACCTTTAAATCGCCTAAATGTGTAGTCACTCATTGCCAAATAATGAAACTTTTCTGAGTGGTGCATAATGCAATGGTAGGTCGCATGCGCAAAAACTTTCTTGAATGCAAGGCTTTTCGGTCGATCGAAATACCTACCTACCATACAAAGGTGTGAAAGTTTGTGCTCATTGTACCAGGAATAAAGAATCTCATAGGAGATAACCGAGCATGCGTAGAAAGTCTAGACCGGTGCCACCAGGTGCGGTCCCAGAGTGGGGGGAGGGGTCATGCTGGTTGTACATAAATCTTTGGGACCTAGGGTTCCCAGACCTCCTGCTTTCAGTGAAAATGTTTATATTTTAAATTAAAATAACTTTACAGATACTTACTTAATTAAATCCACTCTTGTGACATCAATGGTTGGGTTTTTAAGGTATTTAAAAGTTGGAGCACAATTAAATAAATATCTAAATAAAACCAGGAAATAAATATGCTTACGTGGGACTGAATTACAAAACAACTTGTTTTCGATACGCCTGAATCCCAAAGTGACTGAAAACTGTGTACTAATGTCCGAAAAGTTGAATGATAGATTAAATTAAAAGTCAATGAGAAAAACATTTTTGATAATTTAATTTAAAAAGTCGCAAATCGCGTGGTCGCGGCCGAGGAAGCGCTGGAGAGACGATCTTTGAGAGAGACTGGTACGAAGTCTCAAAGGACAGAGATGGTTGGAGAAAATTGGGGGAGACCTTTGCCCAGCAGTGGGACAACCAACATAGGTTAGCAAAAAAAAACATTTTAAAAGTATTTTCTACAATTTTGTACCTTATAAAAATATTTTACTTCGGTCATTTAACATACGAAATCTTTAAACTTCTTCATTACCTACAATAAAAAATAGGTAAGTAGGTATTTAACTTGTATCAGCCAGTCTCAATAACCTATCGATCTTTGGTTGATATTTTTATGTCTGTTGATAGACTTAAAACACCGACTTTGCCATGATAATTAATAATTATCTTAAAAACCTTATTCGCGGGGATAATTATTAATTATCCCCGCGAATAAGGTTTTTAAAAATTCTGTTGTTTTGGGATTCAGGCGTTTTTTCGTTATTGCAAATAAAGCTTTTTGAAATTCAGTCCAAACGTCACGTAAGCGGAATTGATTGTTTTAACTTTAAGGATGCACATACTGCATCAATTTAGGAATTTATAAAGGTCAGTGTATTATAGAGCGAAAAAGCGACTGTTTTGAAACAGATTTGTGCCCTAGAATAGTGCCCCCCGCACCGTAATAATGACGTACCTATACGGGTGGGTGCTACGTCATTAGTGCATAAACCTCAGCTTGTTTGGATCAATAGTGCATGCAGTGCGCGGAGAAGTACCAGGAGCTCATGACTATCAAAGAGGTTATCACACAACACAACACTGCAATCATTTGCATATAGATCTGCGTGTGGCGGTCGGCAGTTTGACATTTGTAGCGTGTTGTCTGGCGGAGAAGTTATGATAATAAATAGTTAGGTTAGCGCGGCGCGTTATCACTCTGTGTTAAATAAATACCTACATATATCGCACGTAATTATAGTAAGTGGGTGCCTTATAATAAATGTGATTTCAATGCATCTTACCAAAGAATCGTCTATCTTGCAACCTATGGTTGTGAAGTTGTGAAAATGTAAGTAGGTAATTAACAGTAGGTAGGTTAACAGTTTTTGAGATGTGTAAATTAGCACTTAATTTGATTAGAGCGGTCGCCGGCAGTAGTGCCTGGTGTAGTACCTAAATTTACCTAATTGATTCAGCCATTTTTAAACTGAAACATTTATTTTAGTACCTACTTACTTAACTATCATGATAATGATGTTTATACAAAATAACGTTGTCTTGTCTGTTCGTAGTCTCATTAGATACATTTAACAATGGGTTCTACTATTTACTTTTTTTTTGCTTACGAGACAATGAGATAGACACGTGCCACTGTTTCAATCATTTTCCCACAACACAAAAAATAAATCAAGTTTTTGAATCCTGGTAGGTAGATGCGCAAAATACTTCATAATTGGCTTCATAACCCACACAGATATTATTTTTGTGAGAGTCGCCCACATGGTATGGTAATCTATGAGAACAAAAAGATTTATTGTTTTATCACAAAACATGATTCCTGCTTGTTATTATTTAGACTACTCTGAGGCCCCGCCAAGAGTTTACTGTAGTAGCCCGTTAGCGAGGATAGTTAACTAGAACACTCGGAAACTGATGGTAGGGCTACTGTAGTATGTATGCATGACCCGGGTCTGCTGGTTTTATTGTAGGTACAGCTATAATGTCCTCTAAATGTAGTTAAATACCTACCTATAGTTTATACGAGCTTAAGAAGGAAAATTGGAATTTAAAAAATTGGAATAAATTGGATTGAGATGAAACATCGTGAGGACACCCGTCGCTAGTCAGTCCCACACGTATAGACCATTGTCTTTCCTGTGGATATGGCCGGCTATGCTGAGAGGATGGTTTAGGTGCTGGGCAAGCCTATTCCATCTCAACAATGTACCAGCCACTACAGTGTCCCGTTAAGTGTAGGCAAAGATTGCCTCATGACGCTGTATAAATCATCTAATACATAGTTTATTTCTTAAATGATTTACGTTTTGCACTTTATCTATTCAGAAATTTAAAATGAATCGTAGGTAGGTGCCTAATTGATTTATTAAATTTATGTCTAATTCCTAAAAGTACTTACTTAATTCATTTATAAATTATTTTTCTATTAATTTATCGGTCGCGGTCATCAAGCTCTAATAGATAAGACGTAGACACGTAAAGATTTAGAAAATCTTAATGATGTTTAAAGGACATCATTCACGCTCTATACATTTTTGGACCAAAAATCAAAAGTGCCGGCCAATAAAAAAAAAATTTATTTCTAGGTAGAGCATGTCAAAACTAACATTTTTTATTATGTAAGCAAACCTGTACACTTAGCGGTTTAGTTTTTATTTACTATAAAAAAAGTATATTTTGACCGTTTCGAATTGCAATAACACTACTAATACTTAAGTGAATTGCGCTATTATGGCACCTGTATTACTGAAAAAAAGTCGATTGGGTGTTGCTCATCATCATCATCATCATCATCTGTGGGATAAGGGCAGGGATGCCCTTATCGGCGCTGTAGTAGATGCCGGTGTCGTCAGGAGAGTCTGTGCTGGGTCTTCATCCTCACTCGTACTGTCTTCAGTGTCTTGAATATTCAGACACGCAGCACTGATGGTGCCCCCCCCCGCCACCTCCTCCGCGACCTGCGTCCCGTGCCGAGCGATACCTAGCCCGCAGTGTGAAACGCGCCCGCGAGGAGTGAGCATACTCATACCCAGATGAAGATTCTCCGGAAGAATCGAAACATTGTCGGTATCTAAATCGACAATATTTTTACGTGAGTAATTCCCGTTGAATTCATTATAATGTCTAGTACAACTCATGATAGTTTTGAAAGTGAAATAGATCAAAAACATATACCAAAATGCTCGTCTAACACTACATAATATACCTTCAGAAACAAATCCAGTAAAAATAGGAAGAGGAGTAAGGCAGGGCGATACGCTGTCACCAAAACTATTTACACTAGTACTGGAAGACATTTTTAAAAACTTAGACTGGGAAAATCGTGGTCTTAATATAGCGGGAACTAGACTGAGTAACCTGAGATTCGCCGATCTTTTAATTCTTGGACAACCCTCACGACCTTGAGGCCATGATACAGGAGCTTAGTGAAGCCTTTGGACGTTTAGAAATGAACTTGGCTGGTCACGTTGCCAAGAAACAAGACTCGTGGTGCAAAACACTAGCCGGATGGAGACTATGGGATGAAACTCGCCCAAGAGGCAGGCCGGAAATGCGTTATGATGACAAAAAAACAGCTGGAGTGAAATGGATGGAAACTGCACAAATCGAAAAGAATGGCATATTATGAAGGAGGCCTACACCCTTGTTCTCTTCTTCTTTTTCTTAGCCACATTCAACCCTATGTTGAATGTGGCTAAGAAAAAGAAGAAGAGAACAATAACAGATTGACTTGATTGATATTTTTATTACTAAACTGTCAATATTTTACTACTAAACTGTCAATACCAAGAATCATTTTAGAACAAATTATTATTTTTGTAATAGTAAACTATTATTTGTACGGGTTAGGTGTCATAGTAAAAAATCTCAGGAATAATATGCTCTAACAGGAAACCACATTTTTTTTTTCTGGCCGGCACTTTAGTTTTTTGGTCCAACTTGAATGATCTCCAAAGGTATGTAGATAGGTGATACCCTGGATTAACACATAGGCTACTTTTTATCCCGATATTCCCGCGGGAACGGGACTTACGCGGGTAAGTGCTCCCACACAAATCCGCGATGCGACGCGATGCGAGCTCGCATCGCAGAAATTCGCATCGCAAGTTTCTACGATGCGACGCGATGCGACGTCGCGCGAATTTGTGCGACAAGCCGTTTAGTAGGGCGATGTAGGAATGTGCGATGCGAAGCAGATCGCAAATTCTTGCGATGCCATCGTGCGAATTCGCGCGATATCGCAGATTTTGACAATGCGACGCGACGTCGCGGTTTTGTGTGGGAGCCCTAAAACCGCGGGGCGCAGCTAGTATAATATATTATAGCTTTCTTGACGTGTGGCTGACGATAAAGTCAGTCCTATTTATAGATACATAGATAAGAATAGCTTAGCTATAGAAATATCAAATGTATTTTCGTCACGATAAAAACATTTCAGTACCTAGGTCCATAAATAGTGAATAAAAAAACATATGGAAAAGAAGATTTGCAAAGCATTTGCTACAGTTTTCAACTCGTTATATATAATAGAATAGGTAATATTTTGGTCCACAGCATGATAAATACGATGTGGGCAGTGGTGAGTTGTTCGACGACCTGGTGGGTCTGATCGAGCACTTGCGGTCGTATCCGATGATGGAGACGTCGGGAGATGTGCTGCGGCTGCTCCAGCCGGTCAGCGGGCACCGTCTGCGGGCACAAGCCGCCCGCAGGCCCATCCACGCTCAGGTGAACTTACTTTTAAAACCGGATCGGTAGTTTCGGAGATTACCTCTGACAAACAAACAAACAAACTTTACTTCTTTATAATATTAGTATGTTAGTATAGATATATATATATTAGAATAGACTAGCAGCACGTCTCGGCTTTGCACGGGTGTACTAATGGAAGCTATCGGGATAAAATATAGCCTATAACCATCCCGACAGTTTATTCTACACATTGGTGTCAGAATTTTTGAAATCGGCTAAGTATTTTCGAATTAGATTAGCTTCGTTAAACAAACAAACTTTCCCTCTTCAAAATAGATTTTTGAGAGATAGAGATTTTTGAATAACTACCTACTATCCTACCTATACCTACTTACAGCACTTGATATTGTTGAGTTAAAATGCATTGTTCATTTATTTATTTCCTTGTAATTCTTGTTAATACATAGGTATATTTATGGGTATTTATCGCAATTACCTTTATTTAATTTTATCCCGACGTTTGTACCCTCACATAAAATCATGTCAGTGTAGGTACCTACTGTTGGTGCAGTGTGCTGTCCTAGTGTAAGTAAACCGACTTATACGTCAACTCGGTACTTTAAAACTCGGCTTTTCGGCCGAGTTGGTTAAAACGAAAAAACCTATTATTTCCATTCGTCAACTGGTCTTCTGACTTAATTAGGGAGCGAAAAGTACAGTCAAGATGAAAACTGTTATAAGAAAATATAAAAGAAAGACCGGATTAGATATAAAAATGTATATTTGAACGTTAGTCTGATTTAGTTATTACACAATAATCAACAATAAGTAACTTTTGAATATAAAAATAAAATACTATAGGTAACAATAATAAATAGACTATTATACTAAGGTACACACACTAATCAACACACACATTAATAGTAACAGGGATTTGCCTCTCTGGGATGTGACAAAGTCGAACTCGACATTGTTCGACGACGTTGAAGGACCCTCGTCCATATTTTTCTCTATTTAGGAAAAATATACAAATGTGATTATTTGTGATATTAATAAAATAAAGATAACTCAAATAAACACAGAAAGTTACTCACCAAAAAGTCGATCTTCTAAGTTCTTAGAGATAAAAAAAGTAATCCAAATCGTATCCAATCTGTGTGCGAAATCGAAGTCCAAGTTCACAGCCAAGTATCAATTTATCACAGGTATCACAGAAGTCCAAAAGCTAATATTCAAAACGTAGGTAACAAGATCCGAGCACTTTACTTAACACAGGTCAAAAGCAAACTAACGTCAACTAAATAAATTTTAGTTTATTTCACTATATATAACAATCTGTGGTGAAGTTTTATTGTTACTACGGCTTAGCATTGATGAAACATTTAAAGCGGTGAGCTTTGAAGAATTGGCAGTACTTAAAACAAAAGAAACCTATTTTCTAAAATAGAGCGCAATACCATCTTACAATTTTTACTGCCCCACCTCACCTATTGTCAATATCGGCTTATCGCTGTCCTTTACTCGGATTATCCATTGCCATATTTTATTGTATTAACACGTGCAACAATCCTTCTACTTCTTACCGTACCATAATCCTGTTTAAAAAACAATAGATAATTTATTGTCGTAGTATCGTAAACAATAGATGAGATAATCTGATAGAAATAATCTAAGTTGTTCGTACTTAAAATTATAATAAAAAAAATTCGTCAAGAAATTTAAATAAAAATAATATGTAATCAACATAACACTTTTTGCAATGACTGTACTTTGTGCCTTTTAAGGCTAATAAAAATAATCGGACGAGTTGACGAATGGAAATAATATATTTTTTCGTTTTAACCAACTCGGCCGAAAAACCGAGTTTTAAAGTGCCGAGTTGACGTATAAGTCGTGAACGGGGCCATGACGATTAATGAGTGAGAGTAGATAAATCACCTTCGGCTAGGTGCGATGTACTTACCTGACTCCAACACTCCAATCTGCCCGCGACCAGGGTTGGTGCAATCTAGTCGTTTTTTGTATTAAGATCATTAAAACATAAAAAACAGTAATGAGAATCGACGAGTTTAGGATCTACGACCTTGGATTCGAGATTTGTTTTGGATACTTGAAGCTTTGTTTGGCAAATAATCTTAAGTAAAGTTTATCGGTGAACAGCGAAATCACCAAAGAAAATAAAATTAGTATACCTAGTTATTGTGTCCAAATTCAAGTTCAGTACACGCTATAATGGCGATAATGGACAATCGACATTTAAGCATTTTGCTCCCACATGCAATAACAGTTTAAGTACCTACATTATGTCGAGCAAAAAATAAAAATACAATTGGAAACAAAATAAAATTGTAAGTATTTTATTGTTAGATTCGCGATTTTACTTTTAGTAAGTACTTCGTATTAAAGCAGCGTGATATTGAATTAATTAATTAACATGTATCTTTTGGGATCAGTCAACATGTTCGACATTTAATCTTCTGCTTGACTGATCAAGAACTGAACAAGACGCATTGAGAACGCCTGGAAAAGCTTTTGGTCCATGAAGGAAATAATGAAAGGACCTCTTCCTATATCCTTAAAAAGGAAGCTCATGGACATGTGCATTCTCCCCATCCTCACGTACGGTGCCCAAACTTGGTCACTCACAAACTGCCAGAAGTCTCGCCTCGGGGTATGCCAACGAGCTATGGAGCGCAGTATCCTGGGTGTCAAACTCACGGACCGCGTAAGAAACACGATACTGCGCTCAAAGACACTAATAGCTGATGTAGCTCACAAATCAGGCCAACTGAAGTGGGACTGGGCTGGACACGTGAGCCGCATGTGCCAGCAACAATGGGCAAAAACAACCACCGATTGGGTGCCCCAACAACGACGGCCACGTGGAAGACCCAGGCGGCGATGGCGAGATGAGCTGGACTCGTACGACAAAGAATGGCACCAGAAAGCACAAAGCCGGGATCAGTGGAAAGAGGGAAGGGAGGCCTTTGCCCTGCAGTGGGAAACATCAGGCTTATAATAATAATAATAATAATTGACTGATCAATAATAGATACCTAGTTATAGATCTCACAAGTACTAACTTATTCTACCTACTAGTTCCCACGCCTTGTAATAATGCTAAATGTTGATAATTACATTTGTAACAGACGTGATGCATACATAAAGATTACTCCAATCAAGTGATTAAATTATGACATAGGACAAAATGGATCATTAGCCGTGGTTGTATCTAGTTACAAGAATTGAATAAAACATAACATGCCATAACTCAAAGTCTGTGCGCACGCGGCGTACAATGCGTTATTTGCAATAATTCATTTTAGTATCTATTATATTAGAATATAATAGATCAATGTAAGTTTTCAAGCCTGCAACAGGTTGTTTCTAAAACAAGGAGGTTCGGTGTTTCACTGGCTGGAGGTATATTTGTTAAGTATAAAAGTGAACGTTTCAGATAACGGACCGGCTGTCGAACGATTACCGCGACAGCTTTGACGGAGAGTTCCAGTCGTTAAAAGCACTGGAGGAACGGCAAGCCTTCAGCACCAGTGAGGGTGAAAAAACTGAAAATAAGCCCAAGAATAGATACCGCAATGTTTTACCTTGTAAGTCAACTTTGTTTATTGTTTTATGTTTACCGCTCTGCACAGCTTCACCTCACTGAAAACACACGTCGTTGTACCTACCATAGTTTTGTTTTGATATCATTATTTTATTATTTTACTACTACGTGTCAGTAATACAAAAAAATATGTTTTTAAATATTCTGGTCCTAGTAGTCTATTGCTATGTGTGTCATCAGAGACACCTTGCCAGGAAATGCTCATCTCTGTTGCGCAGGTTATAAAAGCAAGGCAGAGTTTAGGACGGGTTCGTTCTATAGTTCATTGTTATGAACCCTGACTTCAAGAGCTTTGATATTTATCTACCTAGACTTTGACTATTTTATTGTTTGCAGATGACCAAACTCGAGTGATTCTGCGCGGGCGCGGAAGCGACGGCGACTACATCAATGCAAGCTACGTGCGGCCTTACCGCCAGTGGGAGTCCTCCAGCTCCGTCCAGTCATCCAACGAGAGTTTAAATAGCGTCAAATGTGAGTACTCCTGTATTATAAAAAGGACTATTTATCAATATCAATGTTTCGTAGTAGGTACACATGCACAAAATCACGGTTATAGGCCTATTACCAAGGATCATCTTGCTACGATGTTGACACACCTGTTCAAACAAGGTAGCTTAGAGTAATTTTGACCTGTAGGATAACTGAGACTTAAGTACCTACCTTCTTATATGTCTCACATTAAAATTACCTCGACCGGTACGAATTTAGAGTGAGCAGTTGCTTTTAAATGGTCGTGTATATTCAAGGCATGCTGCAGTTACCTTAATTAATTCAGTCATTCACATCAATAAAAAAAAATGCGTAATCGAACCGGGTATCTTTGAAGATACTGTGACACTGTAATCATAAAGATTGTTACAAGTTGAAAGTACAACGAACATGCCCTATACGATTAAAAAAAATATGAAGAGATTTTCATAACCACAATAAAATTTAATTTCCGTCGACCCTTGAAACACATTACTTATGCCACGAGTACACAGATTTACTTTAAATATAGGTTTGCTATTCTACTTAGATAATATATCAACAGTTGTGCTACTTACTCGAATATGAAATCTTTGTCAAGGTGACTGTAAAAAATCCGGAAGGTCAGATAGTTTAGTTTCTCAAAAAAATACCTACCTACTGTCATTTTACTCAGTGCGTAATGGTTGTTTTCGGTAGGTAGCACAACAAGGAAAATTACCTTATGCGTCGTAAATGGCCGGTCCCGTCTGCCGCCCGTGACATACAAATGAGGACCGCAGGTGTTGTCTGAATTATCAAATAGATCATCACGTTTGCAACAGAATGGGTGATAAATACGAGTATGTACTTCATTTAAAAATATCAATTACTTAGTTCAAAACGGCAAGACAATTGTGTTTGTCTCGGACATGCAAAAATATAAACACTTTGGAGTAGCAGTGCCTAAAGTTTTTATTTTGTGTCTATTCGGAACCTAGAGCCGCGACTTTATAACCGTTAGGTTGTACCTTATTAGGATATGTATGTGTAGGTTAGTACCTTAGGGACCGGCTTCACGGGCGAGTGTATGGGTCATTCTAATATCGGAAATACTCGTATAAGTGGCACGACGACGATAATATCGCGATTCTCCTGCTCGTTCCTTACAGTCGAATCTGACTATTAAACGTAGTGATTATATTCTCTTTGCTGACTATGCTATTTGCATAGCCAGATTCGACAAGATGAAACACATTGAGAGGATTAGGTTTGTACCTAGCCCTCTCTGGTTTCAACTGAGCGATTGAGTAACTGTCAGCTTGTGATTCATTGGGTGTTAAATTGTAAAATTACTCGACTTTTTTTATAAGTACTTACCTTTTAAGTTTATGTCGATTTATAGTTTAATGACCTCTTTATAACATTATTACCTATAGATAAAAAATCTGTATATTAATACTCAAGCCATTGCATCTATAGTAGATGATTTATACAGCGTCAGGAGACAATCTTTGTATATTATACTCGTAATAATAAGTAAATTGATGTGTGTGTGCAGCACTGTTCGTGAGTAGTGATACCGAGAAGTCGACGCCTCTAGTTAGCAAATCCTTGTCTGACGATGCTCTGCGGGAAGTCAACAAGTGGTTCAAACTGGACCGCATCAACGGCAACCTCACTGGACATCACACAGGTAACACATACTATAGTATGCAGTTCTTATGTAAACTATCAGTAGCACGTCCCGGCTTTGCATGGGTGTACTAATGAAACTACCGGGATAAAATATAGCCTATAACCGTCCCGACAGTCCATACTACACATAATCAGTGAAAAAATTTTTGAAATCGGCTGAATAGTTTCGGAGATTACGTCCTTCAAACAAACAAACAAACAAATTTTACCTCTTGATAATATTAAGTATAGATTAGGATAGATAGAGATTTGAAGAAACAAATAGGAATCATAAGGGTGCCTTTCCACCAGAGATGTGCTACGCAACGTTGCTATGAATGCGTTTGATATCCAACAATCATGTTCATTAGTCCACATAGCCAAGCGCCTATGAACATGGTTGGTGAATATCGACGCATCCATAGTAACGTAGCGTAGCATAGCTATAGTGGAAAGGCACCCTAACTCCATCCAATCTTTGTTCCCTTTATTTAAAGTGGACCCAACAGTGTTTTATCGCGGCCCTTAGCGTGGGGACCGAATCCATAAATTCCGTAACGAAAAAACCTAACGCTTGTCACTTTGGTTCAGCACCTCGCCTCTAGGTGGCATGCAATAGCTTTACCGCGGCAGTCCCCGAGTGCCACACGTCTTTTTTTTATTTATTATTAAAACATAGTTTTAAGTGTAGCACTTATTGTTATTTTAATAATTTCTGGTGATAGTAGATTTTAGTCCAGGTTTGTGAGTAATTACTATATTTCAGTGCACGACAAAACTTACATTGCTGCGCAAGGCTGCCTGCCCAACACCAAGGATGACTTCTGGCGAATGATCTGGCAAGAGGACGTCAGGGTCATCGCTATGATCACCAACGAATTTGAGAAAGACAAAGTAAGTTGAACGTTTTACACTGTAGGTCGGTTACAGAACACCTTCCTTTACTTGCGTATGACCTATCAACACCCCGATTAATCATGAATAAATTGTCGATTATATTTTATTATTTTATAATGCTCAGTGTGTGTATAAAGGATTGTAATTAATAATCCTTTAAACATACAACAAAATTAAAAATAATTAACAAAAGAATATGATGATGAAAGAATTGTGTAGGGAATTGTTTTGGAACAGGCAATAGAGTCAACTAGTTTTTAAGACTGTACATTTTCGAGCGATCCTTGAGGTCCTATGAAATAAACATATTTTTCTTTCTTTCTTTCTTTCGATCGACAATTTAAAATCTTTGATTGGTAGTCAAGCTAAGCCTTTCATCTTAGAATCACTTTCAATAATCTAAGTCATCTTAGAATCACTTTCAATAATCTAAGGCTCGTATTCAAAGACTTCACTCAAACTTGAGTCTACGTTTAAGCATCGATTTTTGACAGTTCTCTATGAAAACTGAGCTATGACTCACCGCTTGAGACACGATTTACGCTTGAGTATAGTCCCTGAATACGGGCCTAAGATCAGCATTGCGAATGTCTCGGTCACGTGTCAGCACGTTGTGATTGTGAAGCGTTAAGTGTATTTATTACGTAATTTGTACTGGAAACTTATCTGAGCAAATAGTAATAATTAAACAGTCGTAACTTATAAGACTGTTGAGATGATAACAATAAATAATAAAAAAAGGTTTTGTGTTAGGATCATCGATACATTTTTCAAGATTATTAATTTCAGAAATTTTATTTCAGCCGACACAATTTTATTGTCTATATCATTGTTATTATTATCATTATGGACTATTACTCCTATGGCTACGAAAAGAGAGATAGCAACAGATTTAATATCCGCATTAGCTAATATAGCTTTAGGTACTGGTCTAATATGCATAGATAGAATTCGTAGATTAACGTTTTCTTGTTTCAGAGGAAGTGTGTGCGGTACTGGGCGGACTTGGGGCAGGAGACTCGCGCAGCCGAGCTTCGTGTTGAGACGCGCTCTGAGACTTTCCATGAGGAGTACGTCGAGAGGGAGATGCTGCTATCGGATGACAGCGGTCTCTCTCGCACCATCTATCACTTCCAGTTCACGGTCAGTCACTCAGCTGTTCTATCTAACCTAAGCTTCAGGCTTCGACGTGGCTTAATTTATATTGCAGTTATCACAAATCCTCTATATTCACACACCACAAATATTCTACGCATGGTCAGTGGTTCAATTTAGTTTTCGTATAAACCTAGGTGCCGATAGGAATGTGCACTAAAAAGTGTATGAAGACGTGGTAGTCCTTACGAACTAAGTACCCTCCTTCTGTCAATCTTTAAACTTATTAATGTCCAGTAGGAGACCTCTGTTCCCGTTAGCATTTAGTAAATCCGTTTGGGTGCAGCTGGTAGAGCAACGTGGCGTCTACGCAGCGTTGACGCTGCGTAGACGTTGGAGAGACGCCAATGCTCGTAAAACGCCAGTGGGATAGCGGCCTTAGCGTTAATGACTTCAGCCGGAACTGACAATCAGTGTGGTCACTGAAGCACGGAAGCGTACATTTTGTAATGACACTAGAAATCAGTCATCCATCTTAAGAAAAAAGAGTCTGATTATTAGAAGAACCGGACATTAGAAGATCGAGGTTAAGATAACCTCGATCTACTAATGTCCGGTTCCTATTTCGAATTTATGTTTAACCTGCTAAAAAAGAGTCAGATAAATGACATAACAAATACGGTATTCACTTGTAAAGATACAAAAACAAGATGGGGCAATCGTTAGCCGTGAAATACGGACAAACAGACACACACACTTTCCCATTTATAATATTAGTACTTACAGAAGATAGAAGGTCTCTATTTTAAGCTATTGCATGGCTTCTATCGCGGGCCTTGAGCGTGGAGACCGAATCCAGAAATTCAGTAACGAAAAAACCTAACGCTTGTAGTTTCAGGCGAGTTGCTGAACTCAAGTGTTCGTTCAGCAACTCGCCTCTAGGTGACATGCAATAGCTTTACCGCGGCAGTCTCCGAGTGCCACACGTCTTTTTTTTTTTAAATAAATAATACTAAAAGTATCAACCGCTTGGGAATACAATAAGTTATAGTTGTCTTATGTTGTTACAGGCGTGGACGGATCACGGCGCGCCGGATGACGCTGAGGGCTTGTTAGCGTTCCGTGCCGAGATTAGCAGACGCATGGCGCTCGTCGCTAGGAGTGCCGACCCACCCTACCAGGTAACCTATAAACTCAGGCCTTTACATCTATACTAGATGATTTATACAGCGTCAGGAGACACTTAACGGGACACTGTAGTGTCTGGGACATTGAGATAGATTAGGCTTGCCCGCGCGTTCGAAATGTCATGCTGGAGGAGAATGCTGCGTATCCCCTGACAGCAAAAAGGACCAACGTATCAATACTCAAGGAGCTCAAGATAACAACTAGGCTATCATCCACCTGCCTTAAACGAGTCCTTGAGTATTTTGGCCACATAGCACGGAAAAGAGGTGATAACTTAGAAAAGCTGGTCATCACAGGCAAGGTCAATGGGAAAAGACCTAGAGGCAGAAGTCCGATGCGTTGGTCCGATCAGATCCGCACCACACTAGAAACAAAGTTTCACGAAGCCATTCAAGCTGCACAGAACCGCACGAAGTGGCGCAATATTGTCCGAGAGAAAGTGATCCGTGGAGGGGGTCACGACCCTCAGCACTGAGGAAAACGACGCGAGGAGGAGGAGGCTTGCCCAACACCTAATCCACCCTCTCAGCTGAGCCGGCCATATCCACAGGAAAGATAATGGTCAATACGTGTGGGGCTGACTAGCCGCGAGTTTCCTCACGATGTTTTTCTTCACCATTTAAAGCTCGTGTTTTGGCGCATATAAACTTTTCGATACGAAAAGTCCATTGATGCACGACTGGATTCGATCCCACGACCTTCGGATCGAAAGTCGAAGTACCAATCCACTTAGCCAACACGGCTCTTAACTTGTCTATACTTTTTATGTAATCTGTGTCTAAATACTAATATTATAAAGAGGTAATGTTGGTTTGTTTGTTTGTCTGACGGAGGTAATCTCCGAAACTACTTAGCCGATTTCAAAAATTCTTTCACCATGTGTAGAATGGACTGTCTTGATGAATATAGGCTTTATTTTATCCCGGTAGTTTCATTAGTAGGTACACCCGTGCAAAGCTGGGACTTGCTGCTAATTAGAATGTAATTGTATCTACATATTGTTTCAGAACGTTTTGTGCGTTCACTGCTCGGCCGGCGTGGGGCGCACGGGCACATTCATTGTCATTGACATGTTGCTTGACACGCTCAGATACGGAGGTAACCATACTTTTTGTGTTTTACTTTAATAAAACAATTCGTTAAAAATATATTTGACGTGATTGTCGAGTAATAGCTGAATACTATAATCAACGTACGGATGTCCGTAGATCCATCGTAGATAAAATATATGAACCTTCGGAAAGAAAACAACGTTTCTATGGAGACAGTCTTACGGCCATCTGTAAGTTGGTATATGAACCAGGCGTAAGAGCACAGAACAGAAAGATCACGTTAAATTTTCTGTTCAGCTTTAAAAAAAAACTAGTTTTTTTTCTGTTCTGTGTGTAAGAGATTTCATAAAGTATCATTTCAGTATTCCGTCATGTGGTTACCATAACACAAGCATTAAGTTGCTTTGCTTGGGACTAGATGACTGTGTAAAATGTCCACAGATATTTATTTATTTCTAAACTGTCTTGTTAAATGAAAAAAGAGAATGTTGTAAACCGACAGAGAAAATTTTGCTTGTTTAAGTAGGTACTGTTTTAATTATAGCCCAGCGAAATGTATTTTTAATGACGCTATTATTTTAAAGTTGTATTAGCTTATGTATGCTGTACAGCACCCGCACACAATTGTACAATTGCCGATTGTTACACTACTATTATGCACTTGCGAATGATACTTTCTTTAAAATGTCACTGTAAATTTTTAATAAAAAATAACCATATAAATTTAGTCAAATTTGTAGAAATAATGTATTAGTTTCTAGTTGTACTGCAAATGTGGTTATAATGTGATTGCTCCTCGCGAAACTAAAGCACTGCCACTGGAATCAATAAATATCAATAACGAATTAATATGTTGTTTGACCCGAATACTGAAACGCCACTTAATATAAGTGGTGCTTAACTATGACATTATTTGATGTTAGTCTATACAAAACTGAAAAGTAAGAACGACCGAAATGCAGTAGGTATGAGTATAATAATTATACTCCTTAATATTTAAGTACGGTTTCGGTATTCATTCAAGCGTTGGACCTTGATTACGAAATGGCAAATGATTATTTTATCTAAAGAATAAACATGGTGATTATTTTGTTATATAATAGCTGGCAAATCGTAAAATAAATGCCTCGCATAAAAGTTATCTGACTATAAAAAACTGGTCTTACAATGAACGTGTATCTTAACTAACATTTAATTCGTGCGAATTAAATGTTAGTTAAGATACACGTTCATTTTAATATTTATGATTGTTATTGATGATTGTGTATGATATTGATATTTGTTTGCGATTTATAAGTGCGACCTTCTTGATAAACACCGTTATTCATAAAAAAATGACGATTTAATAAGGAAGAATGTTTTTTTCTTTCCCTCATCGTTCTTTTTACGTGGCTCGACTTATAGTTTACTATCATTTGCAAGAACCGCTTACCGTACCAATGGAAATAAAACGTTGTCCTATCCTGTACATAGTTTAGGCCGCGCAGGCTGAAAATGATTTAGAGTATATTAAATAAAAATACATTTACATACATATTCTACACGTTGTCTGTATCTTTTAGTTAATACTAGGCTATGATAGAATACTGAGTTAATTTTTTTTAAATTAGTTTTTAAGTAAGTATTGTAGGTATTTTTTGTTTCTGTCTGTGTTCTTTGTTCATCATCACCCTCCTGCCCTTATCCCACGCTAGGTGGGGTCGGCCCAACATGTTCTTTTCTCCCATTCATTTCTATCATTCGTCAACTCCGAATTTACCCCTCTCACATTCATATCCTCTTTCACACAATCTGTGTTCTTTGTTCCTTTATAAATAAATAAAGTTTCTTTGTTTAGCAATTTATTTGTTTGTTATAGGTTTTTCTGGCGCCGGCGACGTAGCGAGAGCAGTGAGTCACGCGCGCTGCGCTCGCGCTGGCTTGGTACAAAACAAGGCGCAGTATCGATTCATTTACCGCGCACTGCAAGCATATCTCCACAAAAAGAACTATAAGAAGGTTGATATATTTTTATTTGCCTTAGCAACACGTCCTATTTGCATAGGTGTACTAATGAAACTACCAGGATAAAATATAGCTTAAAACCATCCCGACATAACATAACAACCATCACCTCCATAGTGCTTGGACTTTGACTTTGATTACAGTTATATTTATAAAAAAGTAGATATTGACTCGACACTGAAAAAAATGTTAATCTGCAGTTACTCATTTCTCAATTTACAGTGTAAACGTTTAGCAATTACGACGTTTGATCCACTTCCTTATTTTATTACTAAGGCATTAAACAAACAAGGTCTTTTTATTACTTACATAATGCTTAACACAATCAAGAGATTGTGTTAATGACTTCTTAGATGACTGTGTAAGGATAGGTACAATTGAGACATTCTGTCTACTTGTGCATATCACGCACGACGACGGCACGACATCTATAGACGTTTTGCCTAGTTTTGAAACTATGTAATAATGGCATTAGATAAACATCATTTTGCATAAGTAAGTATGCAAATGCAAACTATATTTACCTATATATTCAGTAGTTTAAAATATACGAGACACACTACTGAGACGTTTTAAATGCCAAAGCTAAATACAAGTAAGACTTTTAGGAATCAACCTCAAAACCCCGGTGCTTAATGATTTTGCAATAGCTATAAGTTTTGAGCTACAGATAGTTCACCGAAATGTCCAAGAATATATACTTAGATACTAATATTATAAAGAGGTACCTGCTGTTGGTTTGTTTGTTTGATCCGTTACTACCCAAACTACTCAGCCGTTTTCAAAAATTCTTTGATGGATGTTTAAAATGGACTGTCGATGTCGGGATGGTTATATTTAACCCCGGTAGTTTAATTAGTACACCCGTGCAAAGCCGGGACTTGCTGCTAGTGTACTATAAAGTAACATAAGACAAAGACGGTATACCTTTTTTATTTGCCCTTCTACAATTCTACATTGTTGCAGGTATACACGCTAGAAGCGTGAGCAGATCAACCAAAGTACTCAAGGAAACCATCATGTGTCTTAGATTTGTCCAACTCAAGTCATACTTGTAATTTTATTGCTAAGTTTAGAATTGTAGGTCAAAAAAAGTTTAACTTTTACCTTTCTTGTTTTTTTGCATTAATTTTCTCTTGACTAATTTTCTATGAAATTCTGAGATTTTTTCTATTTTTCTGTAACTCGCGTAATTTCATATACTTTGTTACTAACTACATGATCTCACAGTCACGTGTTGATGAGTAAACTATCTAAATGAACTAAAATTGTTTTCCAAAACTCCGAACGGTTCAGTTCACATTCTTCCTAATTATATTCACACAAATTATTTCAATACGCGATTAAGTCCCCATAATATATTAACAAGGAGGTATTTATTGTGTAAGATTTTGACATGAATCTTGAAGAATGTGTGTATTATTCTTGGTCATCCCAATCGAGGAGGAACGGGCAGGATTTTCCTGCTCGTCCCCGAGGGAATCCGGTGGACTTTATTAGTAGCGTCCCACTATGATGACTCAAGGACTAATTTTTATTCAAATTATATTATTTAATGTACCTATTGTACGTTCATACATCTAATAATAAAATGAGTAAGTAAAATAAAGGTGCGAGTTTCTAATTCTCGGCCCCTGCCCAAGGTCCACCTCAAGATAAGGTACATATTTCAGGAAATTATTAATGTTTTACAAACTAGAATTCTGGTTCACCTCAGTTCACCTGGCTGTACCAGAGGCATTTTTTCCATTCCGTTGTCCACCAGTAACCATTTGCCATATTGTAAAGTTTTTAATTCAGAGTAATGTGTTTTTGCGAGTTTTTCTCTCGTATTACCTTGGGTAAGTAAAAGTAATGCCCACGACCAACGATCAAGTTTATCGTCAAGTTTCCAGCGGCTTGATGCGGCGTCCAGTAAACTTGACGGTGTATTGGCATTCTACGAGTAGGAAGCTATCTATCATGCACATCCATAGTCAAGTTTACTGACGCCGCATCAAACTTGTGAGTGGGTGGCTGGAGTTACTTTTTTAAATAACATTATTTCTGTTTCTCCTTATGTGTCATTGTATTGGACACCCTGGGCTTAAATGATATGCTATTATCAAATTAGTTATATAGGTAGATAGTAAAACAAGGTAATGTTTTGAATGCAACATCATTTTTATAGGAGGAGATTTAAATAGTAAAACAGTCAAAAGTAAGGACTCACTTTCACAATGTGGATACGAACATCAAAAATACACATTTATATTGGAGTAATTAAGTAATATTTTACAAAATACTACGATAAAGCTATCCAAAGATGATATAATTATGTTTTAAATCACTAATACAAAAAATATATTATTCCATGAAAAGTACTCTGTCGATTTAAACTGCCTAATAAAACGGTACCTTCATGCAAAAGTATCATTCAATAATATAAGAGTACCTATAATTTAATAATAAATTACACAAATAATTTAAATTCAGAATCAGCACGTAACAAAGCGACTATGTTTTCTAATACAGAATATTGTGTTAGATTTTCTAACTTTGTAAATACAACGATTGATAATTGATTGGAATTGATTTCTCTGAACAATCTTTACTACTTTATTATTGTCCCGCGGAAAGGGGACAATAAAATTTAAATCGGCCTCGGGATGGACTTCTCCGAAAGCAGCGGAGTTAATAGAAACGTACTCGCTTTGTTACATTTGTTCCTTCGTAACCTACCTTAAAATAGGACATTCGATTCGCAATCTTAGTAAATAAATTAGTAAGTAAGTACTTACTTAAGTTCCTAATTTTAAGAACGAACTTTTGAGATGATAAAATTAATGAAAGAATTGAGTTTGGTTAGAGATTGCGAACAACAGAAATGCGAAGAAAATACAACTTAAAGTAAATGTAAAACCATAGCCAGATTATCATTTCCATGCCGGTTTGTATCTTCTAAGGGTGTTCCACATACGAGTATGTGTAAGAGCCCTTAAGGTTAGTAGGTAAGTAATAATAATAAGTTTACAATTGAATAAGATAGGTAATTAATTACGTACAAAGCTATAAGTTACTTGGCTATTTGGCGATACACCCAATTATTTGGCCACAACAAATTGTATCTAAAATAGGCAATCACTGGGTCACACGACAACTTGTCAGTTTTTCGAGGGCAGGTACATTGCGATCCTTCGCATGTGTAACCATTACAGTTGAATCGTTCAAAAAGACACAGTTTAGAACTAAAAATTAAAAAGTAATCATTCCGTATAGCCTCACATTTAACTAATAAGAGGGGTTTATTCACTCATTTTTAGAATAAAATAACAAGAGACAAAGTGAGATAAAGAGTTCTGTGCACACAGCTGTCATCATTTCACCAACGCTGAGTTACCAGCTGCCTTATGAAGTTCTTCGCCTTCTAAATAGTAGAGTAGAGCTACACCAGTTCTGGTGTTACTCTTACTTACCAAGTAACGTTATTCAAGTAAACAAAATATTAGAGATGGTGAAACAAGCCCCATGTACTTATAATACGAATATCGTCATCCCGTCTCGTTTTAAATTAGCCGGTACGTTCTTAGTAGTTCGTTTAGTTCCGGTTTTTTTCTTTATAGCTAGTTAAAAAATTATGCTCTTTTGCACCTCTGCCATGACTTCCGCCGACTTGCGCAGTTGTCCGAGCTCCACGTCGGTGAGAGGCTGGCGGATGACGTCCGTGACTCCGCAGCGGCCCAACACGCACGGCAAAGATAGGAACACGTCGTCTTCGATACCGTGCTCGCCCTGTTAAGCATAATCATCATATAGGTAGGTACCTTACTAGCATGAAAAAAAATATTCATGTGACAAAAAAGGATGTGCACAAAAACTCTCCTGCATCACCCAATACAATGAATCCCATCCCATTCCATGACAAAAAACTGTATGAGACATCTGGAAAAACAGGCACACTTTATAACTTTATTGTCATCATACAATATTGAAAGAGCCTCAGGATCAACCCATTCAAGCTTTGTCAGCTGTTACGTTTTGAATAGATAAGGTATGAAAATAATCTATGGTCATTTTATTTTATCGATTTGTAATTTTGCGTAGATATTATACAGGTTCTGGCAAAATGAGTCCAATAAGTATTATAATTACCTATTGCAAAAACTTTCTATTTGATTTGCTAAGTTAATTGGAAATGTGTCGCTGGTGGGAAAAAGAGTTGATTACGATCAATCTCAATCTTTGCCTTTTCCTGTACACTTGATTATAAGAAGGTACTTCTAGTTAAAATGTCAAACGCGTACCAATTCATTTCGGGCGTAGCTGTAAAACCACAAAAAGAACAGTCAACAGTGCAACTGGTTGTAAGAGAGCTCCAGGTTAACAATTCCACCTTTGCGTAAGTAATCTAAACGACAAAGAACAGCTAAGAGTTTTGGTTGGGATTTTAATGTATACTCACGTTCAAGTAGGTTGTGATGGGGTGTACACTGTTGGCATTTGACAATATGGCGCCGCACAGCTCCGCGATGGAGAGGCCGATGGCCCAGGAGGTGTAGCCTTTCATCTTGATGACTTCGTAAGCACTCTTCACCACCATGTCGTGTGTTTCCTTCCAGTTCTCGGGGTCGCAGTCCGAGCCCATCTTCTGGTTAAGGTCGCTGAGGCGGACGCCCGCAATGTTAACTCCGGACCACACTGGAACTGATACATTGTATTTTAAATTAGTAGAATAAAGCTAAGGCCAAACCTGCGCGACCAAAGCGACTGCGAAGCGGGAGCGTCTACCGCGCGACGGACGCTACCCATATACATCTATGGCGCTTTGCACACCTACGCGACCGCATCTCGCATTAGACTACCGTCGCGCGGTAGACGCTCCCGCTTCGCAGTCGCTTTGGTCGCGCAGGTTTGGCCTTAGCTTAAGAGTTTACCATAAATGAATTCCCTTAATATTAAAAAGCAGTTTGCTATGACTGATACACCATAGAGAAAAAACACTACGTTACAACACTAACAACTGTCATCAAAAGTATGTCAATGCGTAAGTTTTCTATGGATGCACTACCTAACAGCAAAATGTCCTAAGGACAAGTACAGGAAGTGTGGCGGTACAATAAGTCTTCATCTATCAGTTGTGTGTCATTTCCACATCCACAATTCCACTCCTTCCTCATCACAAAACAATCTAAACAAAAACGTTAAAAAAAATCTTTCACTCGTAAAAAAACCTTAATAAATTACCTACCACTAGTATCTCCGTGCTCGCCGATAATATATCCGTGGACGGAGGTGGTGGCTACTCCGAGCTTCTCTGAGAGGAGGTAGCGGAACCGCGCCGAGTCGAGATTGCAGCCGGAGCCGATGACACGGTGCTTCGGCAGCTTGCTGATCTTCCACGCCACGTACGTCAGGATGTCCACGGGGTTGCTTGCGATCATTATGATCGCGTCCGGACTGTATTTCACCAACTATAAACAAATTATTGGATGTCGTTCGAACATTCGCCATGAAGTTGAAGATAAAGTCCAGTAGGATATTTTAAATTTACTGGAATAACCAAACTTAATAAGCGATATTCCAGCCTATCAAAACAAGATCAATGCTGTTGTTACAAAATGTAGGTAATACCAGTATTAGGTAATTTTTAACCACCATTACTGGTCAGTAATAGTAGTTTAAACCTGCCTAAGACGGCAGAAATAGGTGTATATGGTAGTTTCAATGTTACCTGGGGGATGATAATTTTCAAGACATCTGTGTTTCTCTGCACAAGGTCTAGACGTGACTCGCCCTCGCGCTGGCGCACTCCTGCAGTCACCACGCAGATTTTGGAGCCAGCAGAAACGGCGTAATCTGATGCAATAAGTAGGCATATTAAGACACGGATATTTCTTTTAATGTCTACTTAGTAATTACTGCTTTTGTTCCTATAAATAATAATGGTATATTGTGAAAACAACAATGTTTTATTACAAATCAAGTGTATCTTCATCGGGCAGTACAATCCCCTAGTCAATCACAAGCCCGTAGGAGAGGAGGAAAGTAGAGCTACCTATGTGATCATATGGAACAAATTATTTTTAACTTTTCACTGAGGCTTGTGTGGGTAAACGAGTAATTTCAGTGAATTAAATATAACAAGTAAAAAGTAGTACAAACCTGAGCTGGCAGAGATTTTTGCGTATTTGAGGAATGCGGAGCCATGCTGGAGGTCCATCATCTCCCCCTTCAGTTTGTCGGCCATGACGTCCACCATACATACATTGTTGGTTATATTCTGAAACATCAAGAATCAATAAAGCAACCCTCAGAAGCGTCGGCGAATTGAAATCAATCAAATCAATCAAAATATCTTTATTTGAGGACACAGTTGACACAAATATAATATGGACCTTCCAGTTAGGTACAGTATCCTTCAATCGGCGGTCTTATTGCTCATTTCTTTCGATTTCTTCCAGAAGAAATGAATTAGGTATTCGATTTGCAGATAAGGAAACTGCAGCTGAACGCAAAATCCTATAGACACATTTATAAATAGACTTGGAGTTATGGTTTTTTATGAATCTACGTGCGTCATACCCATCCACACCGACTATTTTAGTCTGAACCTACTATCAGATTAAATGTGATTGTACGTAAGTATCTATACCCATTATACCATACGTACTCTTAACTCTACCAACCACCACTTCACTCACAAAATTCGGGAATTGTAATACATTTAACAGGCTCAATACATTTATCAGAAACGAATAGTTTCTAATCTATTTTTTCTTCAATAAAATAAAGAAAGATTTTTAACTAAGTACCTAGGACAACGGTAAATAAGGCAGGTGCCATCTACTTTAGTTATTGACATTGAATGACCGTACCTACACGGGACACGGACACCTAAGTACCTACCTATGCAAAAATCAAAATGAAGACGATTTTATTTATTGGTACATTTGCTTATATGTTTAATTTAAAACAAGTATTTAGTAGTTAGCGTATTTATTACTTTGATTCCAACCCATTCAAGCCTATATAACTAGGTTTCAAGTACTTTTAACATTACACACAGAGTAAATACTTACCTACCAATAAAACCTTAGTCATCAATTTTGTCTCTACTCTATGTACAGGTACTTAAGTACTTAACAGAAACGTATGAAGCGCAATTATTTAATTACACTTACATTGCACGTATGATGATGCATCAGTAACGGGCCCAGGTATTAATAGATGGCATGATTGGATTAACAAAGTCCAACTGTTTTGTATTATTAGATTCGATGTCCTTACAAATCGGAATTCCATCCACCCGCAAAACTAGCCGATAGAAAGTTCTTACCTACCTCAGTTCAGAAGGTACTCGTACCTTAATTTTCATGTTTAGTCTAGTGGAAAAATAAATTGACCTGGTACAATTAACATCATTCTTTGATAGCAATGAAAAACTTCTGTAATTTATTCATCCCCTTCACTTCCTGCAATGTTATGCTGAAGAAACAGGCTTATTTGTAAACAAATTGTCAAACAACCGATACGATAATGAGCTAGAGCCAGAGCTCTAGCTCATTATCGTATCGGTGAAAAGTTAATTGGTTTCAATAAACCTCTGACCTATTGTTACCTACATTCTAGATACGCAATTATACAATCTTTGACTATTATATCAAGCGTGACATGAGGTTATTAAACGGGTCAATTATCAATAAATGTTACAGATAAAAAAAAATACCCAATATGTGGTTCTATTACTAGACAAAAAACTCACCTGTGTAAGAAGAGCAAAAACCGCCGCCATGCCAACTTGTCCCACCCCCACGACCGTCACCTTATTTCCCGTGTCATCGACCTTGTCTTGGAAGGATTGAAAAAGTTTGTTGAGTGTCGCCATTTTTCCTGGAAAATGGAAAAATATTCTTGTTAAAAATTTCGTAGAGAGCAGCGGGCCGGCGAGCCTCGCAACGCGCGCGATACGCGCCATCCGGGATTCTAGCACAGAATAAATTCTAGCTCTACTGAAATAAATCTAGCCTTGTAAAGCCTCGTGACCTTGCTATAATGTACCTAAGCCATTAAACATGACATGTTCATCTGTTTTATTATATACACTTCTGTATTACGAGTACCTAACTACATGCGATTTTAATGTTGAAGGTGCCGAAACATGATTAGCACGATGACTGGTGACGTTATATCTACGAAACTACTCAGTCGATTTCAAAAATTCTTTCACCGCGATGTGTAAAATCGGAATGGTTATAGGCAATAATTTATCCCGGGGATGATCCTTGCTAACTAGTCAGTGCTCCGCCGAATCACCGCCATGGCGGTGATTCGGCGGGGCACTGACTAACTAAAAATTCCTAAATTCGAGAGCTCTTATTTCGTTCACAATAAAGTTCAAATCAAATAGACCGTCTGAGTGACAGTTCTAAAATTACGTATTTTACGTCAAATTTAAGTGAATGTATGCAATTTTAGTCAGTAGCCTTGATAAGTTTCATTAAAACTACACACATTTACCTCAATTTGACGTTAAATACATAATTTTAGAACTGTCACTCAGACGGTCTATTTGATTTGAACTTTATTGTGAACGAAATAAGAGCTCTCGAATTTAGGAATTTTTAGTTAGTCGGTGCCCCGCCGAATCACCGCCATTATAAAATTGTTAAAAACTGTTAACTATCGGAAAATAACTTACGTTGACGGTTTTATGTTCGAGGAAGTACCTACCCTACATGAGACCCATTACCACAGAATAATTACCTACTTAGTCTACAATATTGCATATATTAAATTGCTAATAGTACATGACAGCAGTGAGAGGGAGCTTTTTGGTAAACCGATGGGTTTACGCTCACACCACACCCCATGAGTCTTCTTAGTATTTTTTTATCTAATAGGTAGGTATAAAAATTGTGTAGGTAGGTATGTATTGTATCAAAAAAAATTAAAAATATAAATCAATGTGGCTTCAATTAAACAAGTGACAAAATTACAAATTTTATTAAACCGACCTCAATTTGAGGTGTCCAGTCCCAAAAAATAATTTGAGGATCTGATGAGAATCATCGGAGATATGAACAGAAATGTACCTCGAAAGTGCGGAAAATTTATATAAGTATTAAAAACTCTTGTTTATTAGAAATTCTCTCTCTTCACGATATTGAAGTAGGTTTAACAAAAACTAATGCATATACCTACCTACCTAATCCCGCATCCTATGCACATTGTCATTGTCACATTGTCACAGGTCTTGTATCTGTAGAATAATAATAATAATGTAGCATGTCCATCCTGTAAGTTATACTCGTAGTAAAACTTTTTAAAATTTTAAATGAATATTGGACTACCTACATAAAATAGAACATGGTCTAAACCTTGGTTAGCCTTGCTTAGCATGGTAATTCCATAGAGCTAGCAAAAATAAAATAAAGTAACGGCATTTAGGAAAATAATATGACGGAAATATATTAAGGAAAATAATATTATGATTTTTGCTTGTTGCAGACGAACCTGCAAATTATTAGCAAAGTTGAATCTTATGACTATCAGGAAAAGTGTAACTTTCTATCAGTGTTAAAAAAAACTTTTATTACACAAAGATACTCAATAAATACATAATAAATAATAATAAGTACCTATAGTACCTACCTACTTAATTTATTTAAATACTTAGATATAAGATATTCATCAAATCGCTCAGGCAAAATTCCTACCATTCAAAAATATGATAAAAAGTGACACCCTCGATGCAAGCTGTGGTTTATCGCAAATAATATCAAACAGCACGTGGGCTGTCGCATTTCATAAACAATAAACAAGAGCTTTGTTATGTCTCCGACCAATTCCAGTAACGAGAGCAAAAAACACATTTATTATATTTCCTAAGGCATGTAAATTTGGGCCTTATAGAAACTTAAAAAATAATAACTTAGACAATTATTGTTAGAAAAGAGAACTTACTAGGAGAACCCTTGCGTCCATGCTTAATATGATCATTGACACCGTTCGAGTGACCATTGGAGTCACCATTGGCGTGACCATTGGAAAAGCCGTTGATACTGTTCCCGTTCATTTTTCAAAGCTCACAAATAATATTATACTTTAAGACACCTGCACTGTTTTGATGTTGGATAACTACTGCGAGAATAAATACTGTTCGGTTAATTATATGCAGAGTCCAATAGGATTAATGGTAACCCGATGTACCTTATGCAAGCTGTCACGCGAATGCCGTCCAAATAAACTTCACGTCCGTAGATACTCGCTCGCGCGCGAGTGACGCCGCAACCGGCACGCACCGCTGCGTTCCAGTTCAGAGAGGGGAGGATGGGACTAGCTGACGAAATACACGGCAACCAACGGCAATCAAAGGTATTATTGAGAAATACGGGTATGAAATTAGGTAAGTACGTATATTGTTCAGGAAATGAGTAACGTTAGCAATGAGCGTATTAGCTACAGCTATGGGGGCCCCTAATAGCTTACGAATATATACCTAGCTACCTATATTTTATACCAATTGGTCCCGATAAAATTGAGACGACCTCCTAATTCAAAGTAGGTAATATCATCAAGAACGTAGTGGTTACCTGCAAACAAAATATACGAGTGTTAGTTCGCATCCTAAGATTTTAAATCAAATGTCCTCTTATGAGTCGTACCTACTAAAATAGGTACCTTTCTTAGTTTTTTACCTTTCATGTTAATTTATTTTGGTTTAGGCGTTGAAATGTTAATCGTCAGTCATTTAGTTATTATAACTAGACAGGTGATTCGGCGGGGCACTGACTAATTAAAAATTCCTAAATTCGAAAGCTCTTATTTCGTTCTAAATAAAGTTCAAAACAAAATGACAGTCTGAGTGACAGTTCTAAAATTACCTAATTTTAGTCAAATTGAGGTAGGTAAATGACGTGTGTAGTTTTAATCAAACTTATCAAGGCTAAAATTACATACATTCTCTTAAATTTGACTAAAATTTCAGAACTGTCACTCAGACTGTCATTTTGTTTTGAACTTTATTGAGAACGAAATAAAAGCTTTCGAATTTAGGTAGGTATTATAAATTAGTCAGTGCCCCGCCGAATCACCACCACCGCCCTTATCCTTAGATATTGTTATAGGTATGGTTAATTAAAGCTTTTCTGAAGAAGGTTTTGGAGAATAAGGCATTTAATAAAATTATTATTAATATTTAATAAAAAATCAATAGGTGCTTATCAAAATGTATAATTTTTTATCTTGTTAAGACGAATATTTGATATAGGTACTTAATAATTATATCTCTCATAAAAAAAAAGAAATTATTGGCATTGTTTGTTACAAATGCTGATTTTCGGGTGCTGAAAATTAAAAAAATTACCCGTTTTAGGCTAATACCCCTCACGTTTTGAAATTGACCTGTGTTATATCTTAATATCAAAGCAATAAAATTTTGCAAATAATAAAATTTATCTAAGTATTAATTAAGTTCAAGACCTGCAACTTCGTATCAAAAAATATATTTAATAAGTACCTATGTAGTAGGTAATGGTATTTAGTTAAGTAGGTACCTATTATGTATTATTTTACGATATAAAAGGGTAACGTAGGTTGTTGTAGGTATAGTAATTTCAGTAAAATGATTAAGTTTTAGCGCAAAAAACATAAATCAATATTTCTTTTTGCTATCTTAACCAATTTATTTATTGCATTGTGATGAAACTTCAGGGCATTATGAAAAGACCCAAAAGAACTTAAAACATGAGATAGTAGGTAAGTACTTAAAACATTTTTTTTAAACCTCTGTTTATTTTTCAAACAAAAAAATAAACGTAGTAGGTACCTGATGGTAGAGTCGTAGAGCTATTAAAGCTATAATAGCACAATGGGGTACCTAGGTACTTTCCCTCGACACAATGGAGAAGGTAAGGTAACAAACACCGTATCCATTATCCGTAGACAAAGCAAGAGTCACATGTCATGTAATTCCATCGTCACACCCATTCGCAAGATTGCTGAAGAAAACTTAAACTTACGAAACTATAAAGAAAAAAAACAACAAAATTAAAAATCACCAAACAAAATAAATACAAAAAACAAAAACAACAAAGGAAAATAGGTATTTAACTCGGCTACGGTCTACGTCCTACACTACACCTAACCAGTGGCTCGTCAGGACATTCTTAGTACTTACTACCTTACCTACCTATCAGAATTTTAAAAAAATTATTAAAAAATTATTCAGCAGAATCGTAAGTTGTGTATTTATGGAGATACCGACTACATAATAATAATACATTATAGGTAAGTATTCAGTAAATATATATAGGTAGGTACCCACGCTATCTAAAAATCGATAGGATCTGGTACACTTGCGCGGAAAACACTTGCGCGACGAACACTTGCGCGATAGACATTTGCGCGTAAAGACATTTGCGCGTATGACTATTTGCGCGATAACCTTTTTGCGCGAAATCCTATTTGAGCGAAGTTTCACATGAGCGTTTCGATACTTGAGCGAGTGGACATTTGCGCCACTTTTTTCAAAGTAGCTATAACTTTGGATCTAGACGTCGTAGAGGCATGCTGTTTTCGGCATCTTGTAGGTGATTTTGTGTTTCATCTTTTCAGCATGCGAACACAACCTTTTACCATTGCCAACCTTCTCAAAATCAGCATACCGTTTTCTGTAGAACTTTACGTAGAGGGTGCTACGAGCTTCCGTAGCAAACAAAAGATTTCAACGCGCTTCTTTTTTCTATTGTGTTGTATGCTACGTCGTAGCTGCGTAGGGAATTTTCGTAGCAAGAAAAAGATTTAAACGCGCACCTCGATTCCTACAAGCTCTTCCGTGTGAAGTTTAGGGCAGTTGCCGTTACCGAAATCGGTCAGGAAGAATACTACATTATTGTTAGAGAATGGTTGAAGGCTCATAAAAGAAAAGGCGAAACGGGGTATATAAGCGGGCGCACGGCGGCGCGCGCTTACTTTGAGCTTGGCTTTCGAACGTGACAGACGTCTTGGTTTACTACGGACTTTATATTTTTCCATTGTGTGTTTGGTTAGGTTGTTCCGTTGTCGATTTCTTTGTTGAAATTATAAGTGTTGGTTAAGTTTTATTTTTAGGTTGATTGTTTGTTATTTTTTTAATAAATATTTGAAGGAGTTTCTAAGAAAATATTAACGAAAACCCCAAAAAAACATCACGCGGTATCCGGTGGAAACGCAAAACGGGTAACAGACTTATGGAATCAAAATATGTTATTAATTACATAAAAAAATATTAAGCTTTACCTTATTCTCATCATCCAGTCTGTGTCATAATAATCAGTATGCGTTCTACCATTTCCCATTGCCATCACTTTCAAAATCGGAAAAACGTTTTCTTTAGAACATTGTAATATGTAAAGGGGGTGCTACGTACCTTAATTTTTTTGCTACAAAAACTCAGTCGTTGCTTCGTGGCACATTTTACACAGCTATCTAAAAGCTTAATCGAAAGATTTACCACACACTAAAATTATAATTCGTTGTAGGAATCGAGGTGCGCGTTGAAATCTTTTTATTGCTACGAGAATTCTCTGCGCAACTACGACGTAGCATATTACAAAAAAGGTGCGCGTATAAGTCTTTTGATTGCTACGGAAGCTCGTAGCACCCTCTACGTGAAATTCTACAGAAAACGTAATCTTGGTTTTGAAAAGGTTGGAAATGGTAAAAAATAGTGTTCGCACGCTGAAAAGATGAATACCATTTTCCATTGCCTTCCTTTTGAAAATCTTAATCGGAAGATTTACCACACACCTATATTATAAATTCGTTGTAAGAATCGAGGAGCGCGTTTAAATCTTTTGATTGCTATGGAAGCTCGTAGCACCCTCTACGTAAAGTTCTACAGAAAACAGTTTGCTGATTTTGAGAAGGTTGGCAATGATAAAAGGTTGTGTTCGCAGGCTGAAAAGATGAAACAAAAAATCACCTACAAGATGCCGAAAACACCATGTCTCTACGACGTCTAGATCCAAAGTTATAGCTACTTTAAAAAAAGTCGCGCAAATGTCCACTCGCTCAAGTGTTGACTCGCTCATGTGAAACTTCGCTCAAATAGGATTTCGCGCAAAAAGGTTATCGCGCAAATGGTCATACGCGCAAATGTCTTTACGCGCAAATGTCTATCGCGCAAGTGTTCGTCGCGCAAGTGTTTTTCGCGCAAATGTCCTGACACCAAATCGATATATATACCTACCTACCTACCTACCTACTACCTAGTTATATTCTGCTTTGTACGAGCGCAGTAATAACGTAAAAATTCAAAAGTAGGTATCGCAGAGAGTAAGATAAGTATATCAATTAATAAAACACTGTTAAAAACCTACTTAATTAACTGCCACTTATTATATAAAATACAAAGATAGCATTAACAGTTGGCTTCAGAATAATAAGTCCGTATTTGCTAAGAAAAGTGTGCAATAGTATCTACACTCGCAACTTTCACAACGTCAGCGTCACTATGCGAAAACTTTAGCTACGGGTTCAACGCATCCATGAATGCAACCTGCAATCGATGAAATCACACGAAGGAACGAAATTTGTAAGTTTTTCACCAAATTTATTTAGGTACCTACCTAATTGGTAATACCTAAGTAATGTTTTTACTTAGAAACTAAATAAAAACAAATGGTACTCACAATGTTTTCCTCGTTGCGTGTTGATCGTCACGTAGTAGCCGGTTTGCTGGCGGCGCGCGTCTGGTTGCGTCGCTGCACGCCGGCCGGCGCGTCCTTCAAGGTGACCTTCACCACTCCGTTTTGGAATCCACGGCATCGCGCATGCCCGAGCTAAACCCATCATACCAACGAAAATATGCCCAAACTCAACGTCAGTAAGTCCAAATTCAAACGACAGCCGCTGATTGATATAGGACTTCAGTTTATGAGGCAATACGATTACTTCTATGAAAGTCGTTACACCGGCTCCACACGTTGGCCCCAATATTAGCCCCAACGCTACTCGTCCAACGTGTGGATCTAGAAAATGGCATTGGTCCCAACGTTGGGGCGAGCGTTGGTAATTGGCCGGCTCGTGTCGGTTTTATCAAAGGAATCTGCGCCAACGCTCGCGATCTGTCTACACGTTGGCGCTTTGCTCAGTTCTGTTGCAACACGCAGCGAGTGCGTACGTCGAGCGAGAATGGCTTCCTCATCCACATTTATTTATTATATACATATATATAAATATATACATATATATACATTTATTTATGATTTTATGATGTGTCGTCATCCACCATCTTCTTTGACGTGGCTTTTTATTTTTTCTCAGTAACAAATTTAAATGTGCACTCAGTACTATAAAAGCGCTCAGAGCAGTTTCGATTTCTGTATCGGACATCTTCACATTGGCCCTGACGGGATACAACTAGTTTATTAGCCAACGTGTGTACGCCTCACCGAATGTGCAGTCCAACGTTGGTACGAGCGTTGGGACCAACGTGTGGAGCCGGCCTAAGTTTTGAAACTAGGTATAATGAAAACTAAATGAAACGATGAACCGTCCGTCTACGCTACGTAGTTGTAGTTCATTGGCCTCCAGCAGACATTTCGCCAGATCGTCTGCCTTGAAATGACAGCAAATAGGGTGAACATGCCAGTTCACGACCAGTTAGTGGACTTGTCATCTTTGAAGTAACATAACTCTCAAATGTGACATTGTTTTGATACCAATTTTTACCTAGGGTTGAAGAAAAAACATCAAGGAATCGAATGAATGTAAGTTTTAATATAAATTATTATTGTTTCTATTAAATAATTAAAGATATAGCAAAAAGTGCTGTTTTGTTAGTTCCCGGACACTTGCGGCCAGCTTACGTCCGACATTTTCGTCAGTTTGCGACCACTCAAACGTTATTGAAAAAAGAGCCTTAGAGTGTAGGCTTTAAGGTTCAAAATAAGAATATAAATGAAAAGTTTACATTGATTTACAAAACTGGCTTGTGGAATCATTAGACGCAAACTAACCTTCTTCAAAAGAATCTAGTTGGTTTACGACCTCGAAATACGAGACATTTTACATGTTTTTATTTGTGAAAATAGGATTGGTCGCTAGGTGACCGATTCCCGACCACCGAAAAAGCGTGATTTAAAGTCTCTGTATTTTAGGTTTAGGATAAAAATTTTGCTGGTCGGAATCTGACGTGAACATAAATAGACCTTTTGGAACAAAACTACAAGGTTCAACATGCCATACTATGGAGTATAAGCTAGAAAACGTAAAAAGAAGATAGGTCGAAAACAGTCATTTGCCGACCATGCGGTCGTAAAACAAAGAAAGTGCCATTTCAAACGCTAGTTTGGCGACCACCCATTATTTTAATTAAAAACATACATTTTTAAATGAATTGTTGCTTACAATATAAATACATGTTTTTGTCTACACCCCAAGCTACATTTCGATGCGTAAATCTCAATAAAACATATATTTTCTTACGTTTGAAAAAGTGTCCTCTCACTATTTTTTTTGTACTGTTTTCAACCAACCTTCATGTTTTCACTACTGCTCATGTTTGGAGGCTCCCTGATGGGCACCACGTATCCTAGGACACAAATCGAGATGCAGGATGGGTGAAGGCTAGACTGATGTTTCATTTAAAAATAAAACGAACAAGATCATTAGTCAGTTTGACTTATTATAACGATTTTACGAAAAAATGGTCGTGAACCGGTGGTGGTCGGCAAACTGGCATGTTCACGTTTGATGTACTTAGGTACCTACCTACTTATGTAGAAATAAAAACTAGTTTTTCAATGCAACAAAATAAGCGCAGGAGTAGAAATAACAAAACTGCAGTTAACAATATACCTAGGTAATACTATTTAAACTATCGCGACTTGGAAACATATTTATAAATATTAACGGGACTTAATCGCGTATTAAAATCATATTATTTACCTCGACGTTTCGGTGGCGTTACAGTCACCGTGGTCACGAGTAGACTGACTACTCGTGACCACGGTGACTGTAACGCCACCGAAACGTCGAGGTAAATAATATGATTTTAATACGCGATTAAGTCCCGTTAATATTTATAAATATACCTAGGTAATGTAGATAAAACGTTTCAGATAATAAAATATAAACGATAGATAAGTGCTATGTAGGTATTTTTTGATAAGATAAATTGTTTCCCTTTCGTTGAGAACCGGACGCGGTAGGGAATATTCGTAAATTTATGAGCAAAAAAAAGTGGGTAAGTAATGAATAGGTACTTAAACTGAAAACAATAAAAGTGAAAAAACTCTAATTTGTTTTTGAGACCTTATTCTTACAGGCATGTATTTGAAATATTGAGATAAAATATCCGGATTTTGCGAACTTACAGATACCCTGCAGATAGTAGGTATTCGAATGATGGAAAAAAAAAGCCATTAAAATCTACGTTAGGTAGGTACCTAGTTATAGTCTAACTATAAAGTCCTGACATGAATGTTTGAGGAACTAAAATTATTCGTGTATCTGGCAGCACCAAACAAAGGTATAACAGCTGTCGTCAGCTGTCATCGAGTGAGTTCAAGAACATATTTTCCTCTATTTTTTAATGTTTTCTTAGTTAAACTGCAATGAAATGAAACCGAACTACGCACAAAAGTATCACAAATAAGTAAAGTAAATGAGAGTGACACGCGGGAAGTGATTTTTAAGTTTTTAAGCAATGTTTAGCGGAATACCAAGTTGGACATATTTTGTGGGATTTGGATGATTTAAATGGGCGAACAGCATCTATAACGGGTATGTAATCGTTTTATTGGTTGTTTCTAATCTGCCTGAAGTAACAAATTGACCTAAATTACGATTTAGAGACCAAAAAAGGCATTGTTTACATTGCACATTTTTACGTCAGATTGAACATCACAGTAAGTCATGTTGTAGTGAGACCATCTAATCTTGATACATTAAAATGGCACACAGTCTAGCTACGTTTTCTGCCTACCTAAGTATTTAAAATTTTAACTAATTGCTTTATGTTTAAAATGCTTTTGATTACCTACTTTCAGTATTTTTTTTTTTAATTTTCAGGTAGGTAAATCAGAAAGTACCTACGGTTAGGCGAATTCAAGAATGATGGGAAGTTTGAAACTGCTGTGAAACACAGTAGGGTCTGCCAAGAAAGCAATGGACAATTTTAATATTTGTGCACTACGGCAAAAAATAAAATTCTTATAAAAATGACAATGAAATCCAATTTTGTTTCATTTGCCTTCACCTATGTACCTATGTATGAACACTCAACAGTTTAACCTTTTAATCCAACATTATTACACAGATCTTATCTCATACAACATTATCTATAAGCACAAGATTTAAAAAATAAAACATGCCTTCCCAAATTCCCACCTAAAAGCTGGTAGGAACTTTTACATGGAACGAACTGCAAGTATCAAAATCAGTAGTCACACTATAGGGTTGCTATATACATTTTAGCAGCGCCCTCATTTATTGTCACGACTTTATAGACAGACTATACCTACTTACCTAATCAATCATGCCTAAAGTAATTCACGCAACTGGACGTAAATTGTGTATCACGCACGTCCAGTTGCGTGTATGATAATTTTATCATATTATTCCCCCCTCTGTCATGCCATGTTGAATATGATTAGGAGAAATTTTGGTCAAATTTTTTCGATCCGATCCAACTCGTCGATCGTACGTGTGAACAGAATAGCACGCACGACTGCCTTCAGGCAATCTGATTATATTGTCTGCTGAAAGAATCGGACGTAGGTATATTCACATTTTAAAATAACTCGACATTAAAGAACATTTGGATGGATCCTTTCCTCAAAAGCTCCTTATGAGTCATCATAACATCTTGTTTAGTCGGAGCATGCACAGGACGCTGAAAGCCTTTCCACGTAGAATGCCACTGAATATTTAGCAGCAGATTCCGTGTCACTTATGACCAAACTATAAATTTACCGTATGTACCTGAGTGATTCTTTGGCTTGAAAATAATAGAAATTGAATAGTCAACGGGCTCATTTTTTTTTTCGCGTAATCCTTAAAGCCTCTTCTAACTGGGAAACTGATTTTTATACAATTATTTTAATAAATAATATGATTAAAAAGGTTAAATACCCTCGTTCTTTGATTTTCGTGGCGTATCCCCAACCCCGATTTAGTCACTTAATCAATTATATCTTTTAAACTAAGCGCTACATGTTTACCAAAAAAATAACACAATGACCTAAGAAGTTTACAATGCAATAAAAAATAAAACCATAGTTCTATAAGAACTAAATTTCCTAGAAAAAAATAACAAGTAACTGTCCCGAGGTTGTTGCTAATTTGCGTGGTTTATTTTGAATTCAACGCCACAACTCTTATTTCGCGGCTGGATTCTGTGTCATCCTAATTTAAGGTACAACTAGCCACCCCCAACAGCTAGGCAGAGTGGTGATGTGCTGGTCCCTAGATTTTTCGAAAAATAGAAGTTTGAAAGTCGTTGCGTGGATTTAGTTTCACAAAACTTTGATTTGCGTGGTACAATTATCTCCAGTGTCTGTGAATTTATTTACTCAAGAATATATTGTGGTAAACAAGTATAAGGTAAAGTAACTTATACTCAAAACACAGTTTATTAGCTTTAAAGGTTTTTGTAAAATTTTAGGACAAAGGTTTTATTTTGATTTTCGTGGTCGTGATTTTTGTGGTTTACGTGGCAGTTTTGACCCACGCAAGTCAATTTTTGGCCATGCAAATGAAAGAACTTTGAGTTTTGTATGAAAATATATTTTATTACTTTAGATAAATGTAAATTTCCTGGATTCTAGGCTTGACCAAAGAATACGATGAATTGATGCCCCAAAAACTATGAAAAATATTATTTTCTCTTTTTTGTAATTTTTTTGACAAATAATAAAAAACTTTGGACTGATTCTACTTTAAAACTATTTCTATATTGGTAACCGTACTAATTTTTAAACATTATTACTTTTTTGTTCAATATGAAGTAAAGAAAAACAAATTAGAATGTTGTTTTTTGATTTGCGTGGCCTCTATTTTTTTAAACTCGATTATCTCCATAAGTATATCGCTCTCAGAGGTGCCTCTTTTATAAAAATATATACTTTTACGTATATTTTAAGACTCAGGTATCAATATATAAAATATATTGAATTTGAAAATGGCCACGAAAATCACCAAATAATGCCTTACCCGAAGAATCACTCACCTAATGTATTCCAGTGCTCCAAAATGAGTGCAATACCCTGGCAGACTTTACAAAAACAAACTTCCAAAAATATATTTTAATTTGAAAATGTAATGGTGCTCCCACACTGCTGTTACAAAATGTATATAAACATTTTTGAACACTAAAACATTTACTAACAAATGTTGTCAATTGTTACATTTTGTTAGGAACTGTTATATGTTATAAGTGCTCCTACACTGATGGAAAGTGTTTACTACTGTTTACTACCCCGCCGTCATGGTGCTCCCACACTGCTGTTACAAAATGTTTATAAACATTTTTGAACACTAAAACATTTACTAACAAATGTTGTCAATTGTTACATTTTGTTAGGAACTGTTATATGTTATAAGTGCTCCTACACTGATGGAAAGTGTTTACTACTGTTTACTACCCCGCCGTCACCTGTATAAAATGTTTACAAACAAAATTTTGTTCAAAAATGTTAATTAACATTTACTAACATGAAAACATTTTTTAACTTTTGTGATTAAATGTTAGCTAACAAATGTTTATTAACGTTACTTAACATTATATAACAGCAGTGTGGGAGCACCATTACCTGTATAAAATGTTTACAAACAAAATTTTGTTCAAAAATGTTAATTAACATTTACTAACATGAAAACATTTTTTAACTTTTGTGATTAAATGTTAGCTAACAAATGTTTACTAACGTTACTTAACATTATATAACAGCAGTGTGGGAGCACCATAACTCCTGGAATTACAGCAAAGAGTACTAAAATACTACGATTAACAGTTAAAAAAAATGCAAATTAAATTACTACAAAAGCTAAATGCATGTAATATCTCAGCTTGTCTAGAAGTGCTAAATTTTATTGAATAGTTTTCAATGCCTGTAATTCGAAGACAGCTCGCGCGTCTTTTCGCAAGAGTTTTAACTCCGACTCGGAAAGTGGGAGACGCATGATGTCTACCACACCGTTGATGCCAAGCACACATGGGAGAGATATGAACACGTCTTCTGTGATGGAGTATTCGCCCTGAAAATTAATGTAGAATAATCAAAGATACCTAGGTACTAATAACATCAATTACAACTACGAGTAGGTATTTATCACATTTATCTCCGCTTACAACAGACTGACTGATAAATCAACGCCTCACCTACATTTTTTATAAGTCCTTTAAACGAGTATTCTAACACAAGGGAAATAACCATCTAACTAAAATAATGTCTTTTTAGAAACCGACAATGTTTAGACAGGCACTTCGGTAGAATCTGCATCTGATCTCACACCGAGTGGGACGCGACCATGAGGACTGACCATATTTATTTTATGTAGAGAAATATATAATTTCCCGTTGTGTTAGGTAATATTATGAGTTGTACCTACTAGACTAGGGTCTAGTACAATACAACTCGCGATAGTTTTGAAAGTAAAAGTCTTATGAGGCGATTACTACAATCCAGATTTTCTTATTGTAAAAAAATATAAGCAAATCAAATCATGAAGGAATATACTCGTAGTGTACTGTGTAGGTATCTATGTACCTTAAATAAATTAAACCAAGACTTAATAAACAAACCTTAGCATAGGTGGAAATAGGATGCACGCTGTGTGAATTAGTAAGTATGGCTTCACAGATATTGGCTATGGAAAGTGCCAGAGCCCAGGTGTAGCCACCTTTTAATTTACGGATAATTTGTTCTTCCTTGAGTAGTTTCTCGTAGCTTTCCTTCCAGTGTTCAGGGTCATCTGGCTCTCCTATCTTTGGATTAAGGTCCACGAGGCGAACGCCGCTAGCTGAGGCGTGAGACCATACGGGAACTGTAAATCGATAGTAATCAACTTGATTTCTAGAAGTCGGACTTTGTAAGAATAAAAATTGCTTTTGAAAGAATCTTTCAGGAGGAACTTACTTTACTATACCTACCTACTCTTTAAAGAAATAGGATAAAAAGGACAAAATATTTGGAAGCTCATTGTTGAGGAAAATTAAGTGCTTTTGTACAAAAATATCAATGTTTAAATTAAACTACGTTGTGTCTTTTTTTTGTCCTCTACTGAAATACCGGTTTGTGCCGGCTAAGTTCCCACAAAAAGTCAAGTAGGTATTCTATAACCTTAAAATAACCTTCAAGTAAGTAATCAAAAAATGTTTTATAACATTACGATGTTTATTTAAACATGTAGGTACCTACCTGTTATCATAACCTACGAAAGCCATAACTTCACAATCCATTTTTTTACCTATTTAGAATTCATATTCCATCGATCGTAAGCGTAACTTATGTAGGTATTTACCTACATAACTTGAATATTACCGAATTAGTGCATTCTTAGGTAGGTTACAAATAAATTATAGATTGTGAATTGAGACTTCGCTAGAATCAGATAAAAGTAGGTAAGTGTTAAGTAAAGTAAATAATAAAGTTAAGGAAATGAAATTATGGCAATTATTTCAACTTACCCCTATACTTATCTAAATGTCACACCTGCCTCTCACAGTAAAGAACCAAGAAATAATATTACATCATTAGAATGTAGGGGTATCTAGAATATCGAACAAAATAGTAATATGACACATGTACCTACTCGTAATTCCTGTAAGCCAGCGAACTGTTGAGGCTGGTCACCGGCAAGTCTTGCTTGCACAACACTATTACTTTATTATAAAAGGTTCGTGTCCACTTAGTGATTCGAAGCACGGCGCCCCGGCGGCGTGGCGGCCCAGCCTTATTGAAAGCTTTAACTTGGCCTACAGTTACCCATTTCATTTACCTAAAAGCTAAAAGTTGGCCGACTGCTGGTAAAATTGAATGTACAAAACAAAATCACAACTCTAAACAATTCAAATAGGTAGATAGATATTAAATAAAATGTAATCTCGTCTTTAATCACCCAATCATTTGCATGAAGGTGCACCTCTTACGTTGACCGATCGCACGGAAAGTAAAGTTGTTAGTGCGACAATTGAAAAGACAAAAAGAATATAAAGATTTGTTAATAAAAAACAAGAACATACATGTATAATAAAACATTTTGATAGTGCTGGCACAAAATATTGTTTAAAATTCTGGTTCTGGTATTCGCCGAGTAGAAGAAACTAGAAATAAGACTTACCACCGCCTTGTCCTTTCTCGCAAGGCACGCACGGAATGCAAGGGTTCCTGCCGAGCACCACGCCCAGGCAGGAGCCGGAATCCACGCCAAGCTTGTCGGCCATCATGTATCGGAAACGTGCAGAGTCCAGGTTCGTCCCTGTGCCCATAATGCGGCACTTCGGCAAGCAGCCGGTCTGCCACGCGTGGTACGTCATCACGTCCACAGGCTCCGTCGCGATCAGGTATAGAGCTTCTGGACTGTACTTTAGCAGCTGGCAAGCAGATTATTTTTATTAATATGAGTCACGTGGACCTGATCATCATCATCACGGGCAGCATGTTTCATGCTTCTGCAGGGTATGGGCTTAGAAAAGCAGCAGGTTGTACATACATGTTATGCGCTCGTGCCGTTAAATTATCGGTTCCGGCTTTTAAGCCGTTTAGCTATGACTGAGGCTTTTAGGCGACCTAAAAACTTCGTCACCAGATGAGAGTTGGCCACTTGCTCATACGAATGAATGAATAAATCCACCTACATTTAGGTAAATGCCGTGTGTGGCGCAGGTCATGGGAGTTTGGAATGAAGCGAGGCAATGTCGTTACTAATTCAAATTCAATCACTCGTTAATTACGTACGAGTGATTGAATGTATTGAACCGACCTATGTTAATTACGGGTAGATTACCTATAATATTAATCTAATCAGGCTTATCTATTACATCTGTTTTAATTATAAGTACTCGAACAGATAAAATAATACTATTATCTGTGGTACCTACTCGTAATTACCTTCAACAGACTACCTAATTTCTGTTACTTAATTCTAAGAAATTCGCTTTGATCATTACTTGTGGTACAAGAGCGCGGATGACCTCCGTGTTTCTAGCTGTGAAGTTGTATTCACTTTCATTCTGGCCTTGTTCATTGCCCACGGCGACAACACAAATCTTGGAACCCGCAGATGCTGTATGTTCTGTAACACAATATCTTCCGTATAATTTTTAAATATGTGATAATTGAAAGCTCTTTTTAGTTGATAATCTGCATTTTGTTGTAGTTCTGTTAGTGAGAGAATGCTGTGAGAACACATTTTATAAAAACTTGTTAAAACATAATTATTCCAGCGGGAATATCGGGATAAAAAGTAGCCTACCAAATCGGTCCAGTCGTTTTTGCGTGAAAGAAAAACAAACATACCTACACACCTACATTCTCACAAACTTTCACATTTATAATATTACTAGGAAGTAGGATTAGAGACAGCTTGTACAATAATTTGTCTATAAGTATTTAAAAATTGTTGAGATATTATGATGTAGGCTTAATTCAGACTCGGAATATGTGTGAGGTGAGAAAAGTGATTGAAAAATGGATAAAAATATCAATTGGCATACCTTTGCTAGCTACTACTTTCGGGTTCTTCAGGAAAGGGGAGCCGTACTCCAAATCTCTTTCCTCTCCCTTTAGTTTATTGTCGTTAACATCGATCATGCAGACATTTTTAGTTATACCCTGTTGATTTTTATTAACTCTATGTTAATAATTCTGTTCTTAAGTAAAATTCCTATTACCTATTCTGATATTTGTTTACAAATTAAATACCTACAAATGACGTCTGGTCTGGTCATGTTTTAAAGTCAGAGTTAAATACTTAATTTTAGCTAAACTTATTGGTCATCATCATCATCAGCCTTAGGTCGTCCACCCACTGCAGAACATAACTAAAGCATCCCTCATAGATCTTCAGTTGTTTAGATGGAAAGCGGCCTGTCTGTATCCATCGAACCTGCGGCTTAGTACCAAATTATCCGTCCATATCGTTGGTCGGATCGACGTCCTACGCTGCTGCCAGTGCTGGATCAGCCTGTAAGCTTTAAGCAATTGCTTCGGCCATCGCATAGTTTACCTTAGCAAGTAGAGCAAATGTCGAAGCCACGGCAGCCTCTCTCGTACCCACGATCGTAACCTTATTCAGAGTAGTGTCAATTTTATCATAGGATTTCATCACCACCTTATTCATAGTTGACTCGTAAGGCATGTTGGTCATATCTGCCATTTTTCGGCAATACCATGATTTCGGGAAGATAACTGTAATATAAAAACTGGAGTTGGTAGGTACATGTCAAGTATGTTGTATCCTTACTAAGTATTTTGATTTAGGTAGGTAGCTAGTTTCCTAAAATAAAATATAAAAAAGATTTACCACTGCAGCACCACAAGTCTTGTTGTAAAAGTGTTCCAGTCGTTGCACGCTGAGCTTTTGCCAAAATAGATGCTTGGTTATACAAAAGATTGCGGCTCATGATTTTCTTGGCTCTTAATCTCCGAAATATTATTTTTTATTGTTATTTACCTACATATAAAAATATGTTGTTATTCACGATTTTGACTTTGGTTTTGGTTTGACAATCTCTTTTTAGGTACCTAAGTAGGTATAATGTTTCCGAATGTTACCTCAAAACAAGCAGTGTTGCATCAATGAAAGTGGGTGAGACGACCACGGTCACGTACTCAGAGCAATCATCTTCCTCATTGGTCACGTAGCTATAGTACCTATATATACCTGTCTGTTTACCAGCCGGTTAGTGAGTCAGTTCCCGAGAAGTTAGATATTGGATATCCCTCGGACGGAGCACGTGCGTCGAGTAACGTTATGTAGAGGTTGAATTTCATCTAAAGGTCGAATGAAGAAATTATAGTGAAACCAGCTTAGAGAACCAAATTCTCTAAGGAATACCTAGCATGAAATAAAATAAAATTATGAATAGGTACCTATTTCCTATTTTATATTCTCATGTTTCTATCTATCTATCTACTCAGCCGGTAACACCCACTGCTAGGTAAGGCTCTCTTCTCATGTTTCACATGGAACTAATTTTAAGACTTAAACTACCATACATGAATGCAATAAACGTTTTGAACTTTGAACTTTCCTCAAGAGGCGAAGACGATGACAACCACTGTGGCGCAGGGGGTGGTTCACAAAGTATTCTATGAGGCGTTCTTCGCCTTCGTCTTGAGGACACCTATATATAGTCTATTTAAAGTCTATATATAGTCGTAATTTTATTTAATTTCAAGCTCTCGTTTACCCTCGGTACTTAGGCTAATGTGGTAGTCGGCAAAGTACCTAATGTTAAGTCTGAAGTGCTTGATTCACAACCACCGCCAGCAAGGATCAAAAATATGCAAACCTACACATTAAGATGAGACTTAGGTAGATATAGGTATATAGGTACATTGTACATAGCGAACGAAACAGTTTAGAAAAGTTTTTAGAAGATAAATAGCATAGAGAAGGCAAGATGATTGCTCTGAGGAGAAGGCAGTTGCTCTGAGATAAATAGGTAGGTACCTAGTGGCATAAAAACTGTTTGGAGCAATGTCCGAAATGTTTCACAGCTTACCTACCGTCATAATTGTCAAAATAACTACAGCAGTGCGTGCCACGTGCCACGGTCAATTATTGACATCCATTCCATGCATTACCATGCTGCGACGTCTTGTAAATCCTCAAAACCCTTCTGATAAGTAATTTAATTACATTTTGGTGTTTCAGTCTTGGTGTTAAGTTTAGAGTAAATTAGTGATAACAACACAATGAGCACTTGGCGCATGGCTGGTTTAAAGTAAGACATTGTTAGATTTGGCAGTATGTAGGTAGTTAGGCAAATAGTCGGGAACCTACCTACACAAATACAAAACGGCAGTATGTAGGTAGTTAGGCAAATAGTCGGGAACCTACCTACACAAATACAAAACGAATAAACTTAAGTAGGCCGGCAGGTATGTTACCAAGAACTTACTTGCCTCCCATAATGCTGATGACTGCCAATAAATTCTGGTCTCTACATGCTAAGCGTCAATGATAAGATCGTATGTTCCACAACGTTCACGTTTTGCAAAAACGCGTTTTTAAACCAAACCACCATTGACAATAATTGACTACAAGTTAATTAGAAGTGGTTCAATCGAAATTGTAGTTTCAGTGACTAACGACTGAATTATTAGGCCGCATCAAGGCCTTCGTAGGTAGGTAATGGGTTGAACAAAACACACTAAAAAATATTGTCGTTTCTAGGGCAAATATTTATTATACGATCGTTTGTATCATCGCAGATTCGAATCCTGGCAGGATATTAAAAGTAATATCCTGCCGAAGTCGTAACTTTTATTAAGATTTTAAATAGGTACATTTTTCAAACATTTATTATCGAGTAGGAAGTCTATTCCACTCGTTTCTTTTCAGCTATGTAAATTACTCGAACATAGCAGCAAGAGTACTTCGAAAATCTCTCAAGTCGGATATGAAGGAAGATGCAGCTAAGCGTGACCAGTCTTTCATCAAAGTGTTCTATTGGGCAAACGGAGAGATGCTGCGTAAGTCAATTTATTATAACTTACAAATCATTATTGTTACATACCACTAATAAGACGACGAAGGGTTAGCCCCTTCGGCAGCACTGTACTACCTACGTAGTACGATTGCTTGCTAGTAACACAGATTAGGTACATAAGTAATGTAATCTGTGCTAGTACGTACATACGTACGTACTACGTACAGTGCGCGGGGTTTAACTGGCTACATTAGTTTCGTTGTCGAAAAGTTATGGCAACTAATGCCATATACCTAATTCAATATTGAAAACGGGAAGTAATCATTGTCATTAAAATACGTTTTACGTTCAACTCATAGCACGTTATTATGCGCCGACGCCGACGCAGCCCCACCGATTTTTTTACTTTTATCGATGTTTTGTTTGATTGTTTCAGCCGCCGGGCAAAAGCCGACAGCCGACAAAGATGCTGAAACGAAAACTCCACAATAATTTTAAATCCTAAGTTTTTTTTTTTTTGTAAATCTGCGATCAGTCCTGTGACTATAAGCAAATGTGTTCTAGGAGAGTCTCAAGTTGGGTTTGTGATCCACAGCTGGATACAATTCCTTGTGTTTACTGCTAGCGTCTCTGATCTAGCGTTTGGATGTCAAGTCGTTTTGAAATCAAATCTTTTAGTGTGTGTTTTATTAACATTTCTTATTTTCATCATACCTACTTTCAAATAATTATATAATTATTTTTTTTGGAAATGAAAAATATGTAAATCTTTTGTATTTGAACAGTTCCGAACCAGTCTAGCAGTTTATAAAGGTCAAATACATGACCTACTAAATTGTAAAATGAAACAAGTAGGTACCTACATTATTTAATAACAAAAATATTATATTTATTTTACAGATTCACGAAATAAATGGATAATATCTAAAAATTCAGTCCAATACATTTCAAAATAACAATTACATAATATGGTACTTATCCAAATACATAAATGATAACCACTATTATTTTATAAGCGATTGTATTTAATTTTGTGTGTTGGATGGAAGGCACATTTTTCTAATTAGGTTATATTACAAAACTATCCTTGCTTTTATATTAGTGCACGATTGTTACTGATTAAAATAACACATTTATATAAACTTGCTTTAATTTGGATACTTTTCAGCAACGATTTCATATAAGAGTAAAACATAATCAAATCAAATAAAAAAATATGAGTCGAACCGCAACAGTTACAGTCATCTTAATGTAATTTTAGGTTTGTCCTATTTGGTTTAGCAATAAAGATTGCTTATACGTGTCATGATGTTATGTTATGCTAACATTTATCAGAAACTTGAAAGATCTTTATTTTAAAATTGAGGAGGGTCGGAATAAAAATGATATAGGTACGACACACCCATTTCTTGTTGTTTTTTTAGCTTTGTACCTACGTACCTAGTTACAAGAAAGTTTTAACAAAATGAGCAATATAAACTGACATCTAAATTCTTTTTAAATACTTTCATTTATGCTTATGAATTACGATCCTCTAGCGTGGAATGTTTGTTTCTTAGTATCTCCACCAAAGGCATGTGCTGATGATTTTGTTTAGAATAAAGTCGAGATTAATAACTTGACACAATATGACACCTTGTTTTACCAAATTACTGAGTAACGGTAACGGTTCGTACCGCGACAGAGATCATAGACCGAGACGGCAGACCCGTCACTTAATTTTAGGCAACATAAAGGGTGAGGCTACAGTAGGCAACGATTTGCGATGCTACTAGAAGAGCTAAACAAAACGCATTAAAAATCGCAAGTAATATTTGATGTACAGTGTAGCCACATACGTAAGCATTCATGTTTTTGTCTTAATCGCTCATGTGTGGCAGGTCTCGTCGCGGCCACTGTAGTCCAATGTAGTCCACAGCGAAAACGAGGCAAGAGTCTCCTCTCTAGTTCTCGCTCACGAACTAATTTAAATAGGAATATACATTGTTAATTGAATTAATATTTTTAAAATATTTAAAAAAGGTTTCTAACGTGTTATTTTATTTACCTTTTTATTTCCTGACATTTCAGAAATAAATAAGGTAAATTACGCGTCTCGGTCTCTTGTCTCTGTCGCGATGCAAACAGCTACATTAAATTTTATTTAAGTGTGTCTACAAGTAACTATAAAGTAATTAACCAACATTTTATTTAAGTGATGATGGTGTAATTGGTTACGATCTTAGTAATTAATGGTATGTGCCAAGCAAATTTATTTTATTAAGGTACTGCTCGTCATCGGGGTCGACGCAGACTGATTACAAGACGTCACATTTAGGACGTATTCGAGTCCTTACAATGCGCGCGCTTATATCTGTGTTATTTAATATAATTAACAATCACCTTTATATTCATCGGCATATTTCTGTTATCTGTGTACCTTCATTAAAATGACCAAATTAGAAAGATTTAACAGTATACTAGGCTATTGTTTATTAGGGTACTTAAAAAATAACATTCTCATTTTGTTTTGTACTTGCTGATGCTGAGTTTCCATAGTTTTAATCCTCCGTTCGAATTTTTGGGTTTTGTTAAAAATAATTTCATCCATTGTCTTGTCATTATCACCAATAGTTATATCGAACCTTAGTTTTTTATAGATTCTAGTAATTAAGAGCTTAGAAAGTAATGTCTTCTTACATATCAATGTTTCAACGATAAAAAATGGTGAGTTCCCAACGAGTTACACCAGATCCTGACACAATATGACTTGTTGGATTTTCCCATCCTGTAACACTTTGTAGTAAGTAATGTAAGTAACTGTTGCCCGATGGGACAACATAGACGAAAAATTTAATTAAATAATTCCACCGAGTCTCACTTCGACAGGATCTGGTGGTGATAAATGGTGCTTGAACAAATGGCCATCTCAACTACGCTAAGAACGAGCGACGGCATTAGGACGGCTCAGGTCACAGGCCCAAAACCACTATTTTTAAGGGCTATTTCATCACCACATTATAATTTTTTTTTTATTGTATTGTTGTAGTTTATAATATGTGGTGATCTGAAATAAATATCTTTCTATTATATTTCTGCCTTTGATCGTAGCGCAGTTGAGATGGATGATTGGTCCAAGTAATACAGTCTAGACGTCGTCGATGTTATCGGCGTCTGTGTTGACGACCTCTGTTTCCTCGTCGGCGCCGGCTGGCTCGGAGCGGCGCCGGCGGCAGCGCGGCACCAGCCCGTTGTACTCGCTCATGCCGTAGATAAGGACTGCGAAGCCGACGAGCTGGGGCCAGTAAAACGCCTGCCAATACAGCGCCAGAGATACCATCCAGATCACGAATGTTCTGGAAGATTCGCATTCAAAGTTAGAACAAATAGAGCGCTAAAGATGCCATCCAGATCACAAATGTTCTGGAAAATTTACAATTTGAACAAATAGGATTTAACTTTAGATTTTTTTTAATCAAGATTTTAGCAGGTAACAGTCAGTTGACGAGCCAAAGCACATTTTTTCAGTGTGACGAGTCGTGTCCTAAATTCGGTTTTTTACATCTGACCATAAAACTACGGTTTATAACGTACTTGGTCGTTTCAAATCTCATAGTTCCGCTTAACAGCTCATAACTTCATCAAACAAACTCGCCATAACCATCATATTTAATAGTAATGTACGCAATTTCAAACCAAACGTCACATGGTAGTACCTAGGACATACTATGAAATAAGTGATTGGTCAGCATTCAAAATATCTTAGAGAAGTCCAATACGCAAATAATGAGAATATTAAAATAAACTGAACTAACCTTACGGAATCCAGAACCATTCTGGTGGTAGCAGACATCTCCTTAGTGACGCTGATGCCAGCGAAGTTGAAGAATGCGATCGACACGATAGTGCCCAAAATAGACACCATGATCCACGGATTGTTTCCTAAAATATGTACAATTATTAATAATTCTAAGTTAGCTGTTGAAGTAGAATTAAAAATATATTCAGAATTAGATTGTTATCATTACTTGTATGTACAAGTTCAACAATGCTGCTTGGTGTCATCACAAGTTATTTTAAAACTAGCAGCACGTCCCGGCTTTGCACGGGTGTACTAATGAAACTACCGGTATAAAATATAGCCTACTCGTATTACTATCCCGACAGTCCATTCTACAAATCGGTGAAGAATTTTAGAAATCAGCTGAGTAGTTTCGGAGATTACCTCCGTCAAACAAAAAACCAACTTTATGTGTTTTTAGCAAGGCCGCATACTCACACATATACCTACGGCACTACAGAAGACCAGAGCTCCGACAGATTCCTTGGTTTCTGCCACAGCAATACGCTAAGTAGCGACCATTTTTGCCATTACTCTTTAACGCTCTAACCGCAAGACGGATTTGAACGAAATTTGGTACCAGGATAGCTTATATCCTCAACTTTTAATTCCTGTTTGCCTACGGGAACGGGAACTATGAAACGGCTGGAGAAATTTCATTCAAAATGTGAATGTCTTCGATGTTTTTCAACATGACAGAAACTAGTAGTTTGGCATAGATTTTACTGAGGTTTCATTTCAAGGGCATAACAGTTTTCCGGGACTGCTAGTATGTTTAGGTTGTGTCAGGGAGCTGTTGAAATAAATAGGCAACGCAGTTCGTGTCAAGAAAGAGCAGTTGAGAATAAATGAGCAACGCACCGATTTGCACGAATCCGTCGATGACATCCTCGACGGTGCCTCTCGCGTTGTTCCCGAAGTGAGGCGGCGCCGGGATCCAGTAGAATATCACCAGTAGTACAGACAGCACCGAGAAACCGAACACGCCTTCCCAACCCACCGCCTGCAGTGGAGGGATGTTTAAACCTGGAATAACAAAGTTAAATAGTACAATTAAAACTTTCGCGATCAGTATAGATATTAAATGATTTGAAACGAAAATAAATAAAATAAGGTAAGTACGCGATAAAGTCCCGTTTCAAATCATTTAACAAAGCATCTAAAACTAACAAAAGATCACGCACTGGGAAGAGTTACACATGCGAGAGTTCGTATGGATGTATCCCCTATTCCCACTAGTTAAGTTGTCCAGAGTAGACAAGAACTAATGAGTCTATTTTTCTCACTTGTTCAATTGATTGTTATCCCAAATAAGTATGTAATATGGCTACGGCATCAGGGGGTCTACTCTGCACAGCGAAAAACGAAATTTCGGCATCAAATCGCTGCTGATCGATTCTTGACTACATTCAAAACACGACGCGGTAAGAGATTGCACGTTATCTAGCTTTTGTTTTCTGAAATCCATAGAATTTTACAAAATAACCACGCCGTGACGTGCCGCTTTATGGCATGCTTATTTGGAGAATAAGGCGGCAGGTCAGCTTAAGTTGGTGGAAAACTGAATTCGGAATGTTAACAAACTAAAGCTGACCTGCGATGATTTTCACGATGCATCGTTTACGATTTGTAGAGTAGAGGGGCAGATACTGCATTGATCCTATGATCAATGCAGTCTACATACCTGCTACATATTTCTCTTCATACACCATTTGGCAAGCGGAGATGACCTGCGCCACGATGATCAGCAGGTCTCCCGTAATAAGGCTGTTGGTGCCCTTGGACTCGGCGGGCGACGCGTATATAGCGTCTGTGAGGCCCACTACCACCAGACCCAGTATAATGCTTGCTGAGAACAAAATAATTCATTCTAAACTGAATATAATAATAACTGTATCTTCACAGTGCGAAAGACTGGTATTCCAAATCCTTACAAATCTCCAAGTACCGTCCCCACGAGCGAGACAATCGCTGGCGATATAATGATCGTGCCTCGAAACTCTATATGAACGTGTCTCTTTGGCGGTTTAATCGCGACGATAGTACGAGTGATCCCTGTGTAAATTACCCCATGTTAGGAGGACGGTCTCGTCACGATACACTCGCCTGTGGAAGCGGTCCCTAAGGTGCTGGACATACAGAAAAGACCGGAACCCAGACGGGCGAAATCGCCAAATATAGAAGATACGAGGCACGAACGACAAAATCGGAAAGTCGCGAGCTCCGTTTGCGGCCTGTCTTACGATTATGTATTTGTCCAGCGCCTTAGAAGGCATTCAGAAGCACACCATAAATACATAATTTGGTAAATGCCCTCATTTTACAGAAGTAAGCATTCTATAAATAATACAGCTAGGAATGATGCTTGCCGCCACCTAGAATGTTAGCTAGTGCCGGTATTGTAGCTCATGACTTTCGGATCGAAAAATAGGCATACAGTCAAATGATAATTATATTACTATTGTTGAAAGATCAAAAATAAAATAATGAGTAAGACAAAATGAGGTCTAGTAAATACTTAATAAAAATATATAATTGGAGTTTTTTTTATTTTATTACTCACCATGGTCCCAACATAATTGCTACCGTCACCGAACGTACTCTAGCTATGACTGATGAGAATTCCCAACGCAAACTAACTTCTTACGACGACCCTCACTGAGCTAGCTCAAACAGGACACAGACGAAGGGTGACCAACTGATATAAACTGAACCCCGCGACCAAACCAAATTCGAATATCGAGGGATCGTCGTACGATGGTCCATACGGTAAAATTTATAGTATTTTGTAATGGAGATATTTTTACTTTACAGTCGCCATCTGCGTGTATATCTGTAGCTAGGTAGATATACTGTGTGTGGTGTTTTGTAATAAAACTGGCGCTAGTCTAGGTGTGAGAATGTTACTTTTCAATCGATTAAATAGAATCATCGATATAGACGAAAATGTTTACTGATAAATAAATTCTGGAGAATGAATTGTATTAAGAACACTTAGCTCTTTTTAAATGTAGAGCCAAGAAATATCTTAATTATACAAATGAAAGAGCAGATAAGCCGTTATGTGTCCTTTAAGGGAGTCGAGCGATATCTATTTATATCATAAAACGATTACCTACGCAACGCATCAAAATAACTACGTTTATAGCTACTTGTCTTGTTTATTTATTTGTTACAATGTCGACATTTTATAAGTAACTGATACATTGGATAGGTAGGCACATGGTAGCGCCATCGCTTTAGACTAGGGTACCTACATTACTTAATGTAGTTTCGAACTACGGACTTTAGCACCGCTATCAAATGACTCACAACACAATGCAAGCAAATTATTGTGGATCATTTGATATTATTATTTAGGGCATACAACAAAGAAATGACATGCCATACTAAGCACTATATGGCAATCGATGGTGAAAATATGTAATTACTTATCTAATATTAAAACTTTATAACCACAGTAGAAAGGTTAAAGGCTATTATTAAGTACTCAAAATTTTGTCCTACACTGCATACCTACTCGCCTTCCAATACAAAACAAGACCCAGTTGTGCTGATCATCATTGTAAAATCTTTTAATGGACTTTCTAATAATAGTATGTATTATATATTATTCCTACTAACATTAAGTAGTTGGTAAATAATTAAAACTATAAAAGTCACAATGAAAATATGTTAAAACTGTCAACTGCGTATGATTAAACCGCAAAACCATGAAATGGAAATATGGAATGAAATGGATGAAATATGGTTTGGCCGCAAAATGAGCTCTTGGAATTTCCTACCCACTATTAGTATTTTCTAAACTAATTTACTAATTGAGTTTTAGTGAACATGCTCCAACTCAGTTATTGGACCACTGAAAAAAATGCTAGGCCCGCATCACCAGGTTCTTGCCTGCTTCTTTCCCTGGTGTAGGGAATCGCGTTGGAACAGGCAATAGAATCCCCTAGTTTTAAGAACGTGACATGTCAAAGTGGTCTTATGATCTTATTGAATAAAATATTTTGACTTTTGACTTTTTTGACTTTTGATCAGAAGATGGACATAATAAATATTGCGCGTAACAATCAATGTGTATTGAAAATACATGATTAATTGATTAGGAAATACAAGACGATAATGCTACTAATTAATTAGTTCAAATTATAAGATAACACTGCTAACTGCATGTTTATACAAGAAAGAAATGTATACCGCTCTACTGGAATACAGTCGTGATCATAGTTTATTTCATGTTTTCAAATGTATGTGTGTCTCACTCAATTAGCTGGTTTGGCAAGGTTGTTTGAATAAAAAACAGCCGGAATGTTGTGCTGTCTAATCGAGATCATTCAAAGTATGGAAGATAAAAAAAATTGCATTGGCTGCATACAGTTGAAAGTACCTATATATTATAATAATAGGTAATGTTTGTTTGTTTGTTCGTTTGACGGAGGTAATCTCCGAAACTGCTCAGCTGATTTCAAAAATTATTTCACCGATGCCGATGTGTAGACTGTAGGGATGGTTATAGGCTATATTATCCCGGTAGTTTCATTAGTACACCCGTGCAAAGCCGGGACGTGTAGCTAGTATATAATAATTACCAGACGCTATACGTAACATACACAGCAGATAATGTACATTGTCGCTATCCTATATCAGAGCTGTAACTGTTTTGATAACATCAGACTGTTTTTGCTTTATGTTATTTTGTATTAACGTCGTGTTTTGGAAAGATGTCTGTGCTGGGATATAAACAATGAAAGGAAATACAGGTGTTTGAGTAGGATCCAAAGCTATGTGTTTTTTGTATGAAACCACCAGTAAATCTATATTAGCTAAAACGCATATTAAATCTGTTGCTATTTCTTTTCGTTGTCATAAAAATAAGAAAAAATAAGCGTTCTTTTTAGTAGTAGTAGTTTTTATGAATAAGACCCGTATTATGATGATATTGAGTAGCCATCACTTCACACCTATACTATAGGTATTATGTGTAATGTTATGACTCATTACATTATCCCGATAGGTATATAAAAAGCTTTCGCATGTATTTCGCTCACGCTCACGCAAATTAAGACTATGCTAATGAAGCTACCGGGATAAAATATAGCCTATAACTACCCGAATAGTCCATTCTACACACCTGTGAAAGAATTTTTGAAAGCGGTTCAGTAGTTTCGGAGATTACCTCCGTCAAACAAACAAACATAAAAATTTTACCTCTTTATAATATTAGTATTGAAGTATGGATTTCCAAATTTCAAATCAGTTCTATTGCAGAAAAGCTATAGTATTACTGTATTACAGCTAAAACCATTAAGAAAATGAACTATAACGCTATTCTGTACTACAATGCAGTTACTATTAAATATAAGAGGGTAAGAAAACTTACAAATGCCAATCCATTCCCGTGGTATGACAGTTCTGCCAAGGAAGGCAACTGACAGCACAGCTACAAACACAATGATCGACCCTCGGAACATTTGGAAGCTGCTCACATAAGTCAGGGTTAAGCCGACATACATGATGGAAGTCCCCACCTGAGAGACCAGACAATTAAGAGTTAAATTAATTTCACAATGTAAATATATCGCCGTCATGTGCTGGGACATTCTGTAAAATTTTCATAATTATAAATTACAAGCTAGCTTCGATAGTTCCCGTTTCTGTAGGAATACCGGGATCAAAAGTAGCCTATGTCTTAATGCAGGAGATAAGTTATCTTGGTACCAAATTTAATTCAAATATGTACGTACAATGTGGGCGTTTGTGCGTGAAAGAGTAACAAACAAACGAACATTCATTTTTGTGATATTGGTGTGATTTAGTCCTGAATCAACTGGGGTCAAACTTTTAAGGGCACAAATTAATATTCTCAATAAGGGTCATTATTATAAGAGAAGTAACGAACCAAGTCAAACATTGCCGCGGGCATGAGAATAAACGGGTTGAAGTTCTGGTTGCCTCTTGTCAGTGCATGGCCCTCGGTGTTGCGGGTGCGAAGTTGAATTATTTTAAACGTCAGCAAGCACAGCATCTCACCAACAAACATAGCAGCGGCCTGTGAGAAAAATAAATAACTTTCTTATCTAATTGTACTTTCATAAATACATACCCCCTCAAGATTATGGACCAGTAAACCTATATTAGCTAAACCCGATATTAAATCTTTCGCTATCTCTTTTCGTTGCCTTAAGACTAAGAAAAAACATATTTGAAACCTATATTATATTGACTGCATGTCTCAGGGAATATTGAGGAAATTTCTCTTTATCTTCCATGATAGAGATTCTGTTTATTAGGAGAACAATTATAGTAGATGAAGTAGGTACTTTAATAGTGGACTGATGTACTAACTTTTAATCCAAAAGTCAAAAGTTATTAGGCCCACAACTTCTCACAATCTAAAAATTTATAGACGTGAACACAAGTAGGTAGATGTACATGGTTATTAATTTAATTAATTTAGTTTTATAACTTATTGTGATTGGTAGGTAATTCTCATCTTAGTAGAAAAAGACTTAGAACTCCATAAATATTTATTTATGTGACTATTTAAAAAGGCATTCTCTGATGGGTATAGAGCAAGTACTGTACCTACCTGTAAGAATGGATGTTCAAACACTCTGGTTACACCATCGGAACCTTTAGACGAGAGCTTGTCAGCCCACTTTGTGCTTAAAGAGTTTATAGACCCTGTGATGACCATGACCACGGCCAACATTTTCTGGTACCCTGTCCATGCCATTCTGGAAATTAGAAAAATAATTTATTTTTTGGTCTTTAACTTGTTTTCCAACTCTAACTCAAAACTCGAGCTAAATGCCCAGACAGGCAGATTGCAAGATGAAAAAAGGATCTAAAAAAAAACTTGTTTTCCGCTCTGACTACACTTGAAAGCCGTCCTATCTTACCAACTTTAATGGTAATCTACAACAAAAAAAATCAGTTTCCTATCTGGTTTTAAAACAAAATGAGTACATTTAAGTTTATTAGAATAGAGTGCACAACAAAAAAAAATGTAACATAGGTACAGCAGTACCTAATGCAGTAGGTACCCAATAGATACTTTAAAATAGTTAACAAAGTTGATAAAATTAGGTACATAAATAAACTACGATAAAATAAATGACGCTACAATATATTTGATTTGCATCGTTGGCAACAATAATGGCACTGTAATGAAAAAAACTGATGAGCGCTTACCTTTTTCTATACTGTAACGTGCTGTGAACAGTTTTTGTAAAGATATATAATCTTCTTTATTTCCACAAAGCAAAAGTCTGGTTGTGGCTGTAATGTAAGTAGGTCTAAGGCTTATTTATACCTATACGTAGAGATACGAACAAACGATACGATGTACTTAGTTTAAAGTTTTATGAACACAACAACAACCTCAGACCAAATAAAATATAAAAACGGATATTTAACTGGTCTGAGCTGAGCACAGAACATAATACTCAAGAGGAGCTGAGACAACAACAAAAGCAAAACAAACGTATGAATAATGAAAAATAAATTGAATTTCGTTGTGTTGTGTCATTCATTTAAATGTTGTTGTGTGTCAGTCAACTCAATTGTCATTTCGTTCTACAATCAACGATCAAAAACTCAATGCTGTCAATGTCAAAGTAATTTGCATTCTCCACACACACAGTAGCTTAAAGAAGGCAGTAGAACTGTAGAAGTCATAAAGAAGGCAGTAAAGGGCGCTCCACATTCTATGTATCATATGTATTCATTATGTATCATATAATTTTGTTAGATTTATGTTTTCCTTTTTCTTTCTCGTTTAAGCTTCCATGATTGGTTGCATATTTGGTTGGAGGGTTGTGGTCTTCTTTCCCCACGGTGACCAGCTGGCTTGGGGTGCTTGGGTTTGTTTTTGTTTTCTTAGGTGTTTGGTGTTTTATCAGGGTTGTTCTTCGGTTCTGGATGTCAGTGGCAGTTATTAGTTTTTTGACGTTTTTGCGGTTGAGGCTGTTGGTCTTCTCTCAATGTAGTTGAGAATATTAGGTTTTATTACTTCTCTTGTTCCATTTTTCGCTGGTTGTACTGTTGGGGTGGCTTTCTTTTGGTTGAGCGAGTTAGGTGAGTTCGATTCTTGCCTCTTCCTTTTTTCTCTGCTGTTTTCTTTAGGTTTTATCACTACTATTTTGTCATTGTTTTTAAAAAGTAACTTTTTTTTCTTAAGCATACGCATAATTATAATAGGCGAATGCGCATAACAATAAACTTGTAGCAGCGGTTACTTCTGCGTCCATCGTCATCGAGCGTGAGAACTGTAGTGAGAACTATTTGAGAACTTTGTGAGTGAGAGTGTGTACCCAAAGAAGTTCTCGCTACAGTTCTCGCTGAGAATCTCCGGAGATTCTCGCGTGAATGTCTCGTGAGAATGTGGAGCGGCCTTAATAAGTAGAAGTAGTAGCAGTAGTAGTAAGAAGATGATTGCTCTGAGCACAGTAGCATAGAGAGCCTAGCCTAGCCAATAGCCATAGCCAGCCAGCCGGCCGATCGATGGCCGACAAAAAAAAGCTTTGAAAATTGGCTATCTTCTCTGTAAATATCTTTTTTTTTATTTTTTACTTTGTTTTCATAAGGAAACAAACAGTGCAGTAGATCTTAAAGCCTCAGAGCAATCATCTTCGCTTAAAGCTAATGAAATTAAGTTACACAAAAACCAATTAAGTTTCCGTTATTATGTAGCGCATTTAACAAGAGAACAGAGGTGTGTAATAACGAAACTAAACTAAATAGGCTAGTTGACTCTATTTTTATGTAGCTCTTTTATGATAAATAATTGTTCTTATAGACCAAAAAAAATACTACCATATTTTTTTGGACCTAATAAACCGCAAAATTTTATTTTAAAAGTTCTACTTTTCAAAAACAGGTGAAAACGCTACCGCTAAATTGGTTTTATTTAAGTGACATTTGTTTATTTCCGATACTAATGACGTCACCATAATGGCCGTAGCGTTTTCAGCGTTCCAATTAAAAAAAAAAAAGAAACCGTTTTTTAAATTGAAATTATGCAAGCATCATGGACTTTGACTAACTGAAATTATTATATTTTGGTTTTGCAAGGAAAGTACTTCAGGAAATACTAATTTATTGGGTCAAATTTGATATGAGTCAAGTAGCCTATTTATCTAAATAAACGAAATCAATGTGTTACCCACCCCAAAACATAACAGATGTGTTTTTAAACATAAATATAACCAATATAATATTAGGTAGGTATAATATTATATTTTATATTTATTATATTTGGAAATTTATGCATTGTGTTCTATTCTATTTAAACGCTTTTTCAACGGACGCTAAAAAAACTCCCGTGCGAATGTAGCCTTAGAGTATGTCTGTTGACACTTGACAGTAAGTTTGTCATGAGCTCCGCTAGGAGTAATAGTGTTCTGTGGTCATGAGGTCAAAAATAAATAATAATTTTCTTTCTTTTTTCAAACTGCCTGACTGACTGAACCAGCCTGAACTCCTGAAGTTCCGCCATTGTTTGTTTTGCTGATTTGATTCGATTTAATAGTTTTTCATTTTACTATTTTCTTATTTTTATCCAAATTTTTAACGTTATCTACAATTAATTACTGCATTGAAAGTAAAATTATAATCTCACTGAAATAATTCCGTATTTTAAGTTGTTACGGCTCAATAAAATTGTTCTTGGTAACCCAATTTTATCCGAAACTGTGGGGCCGCTTGGTACAAATGGTAAGGGTACATGGTGTTTTCTTTCGTTCTTTCATTTTACGTATAAGTACTTACCTTCAAAGGTAATTTTACGGCTAACCTGTAGAGGGATGGTTTGCAAGCAAGTAGGGTTACCCAGGTTTGTAGGTACATACTTTCCAGAAAGCTGGAATAGGCTTGCCCAGCACCTAAACTATCCTTTCCGCTTAGCCGACCATATCCACAGGTAAGACAATGGTCAACATGTGTGGGGCTGACTACCGATGGGTTTCCTCTCAATGTTTTCCTTCTCCGTTTAGAGCTTGTGTAATGCTGCGGCCACACATATCGCGATAACGCGAAGATTTGCGTTGTCGCGACACGTCTGGCCAATAATTCGTCCTATCGCGAATCATCTTCGCGAATACGAAAGGCCTTCGCGCCGCTGTCGGTAAAATGCGGGACATCAAAGAGTTTTCATTTCAAAGGGTTTTCATTGCGGGACATCGCGAAGCTTTTGTAGTCTGGCCAAGCACTTCGTCATGGATCAAACATCGCGACAACGCGAACATGAATCTTCGCTGTCAAGTGTGGCCTTAGAGCATTTAGAACGGGAGTTGCCAAGCGCTACTTTTAGTACTAAAATCTTTCTGCCGGTTTTCGCGGGAGGCGAGGTAGTACGGTACAGAACACATTTACATAATCACGCATACTAATGCAGAAAAATTAAGCGTCCCTATAAACGCACACGCAAGTAAAAGCTGTACACCAACACAAAAACAACAACACAATTAAAGAATTACTGTTGTTACACTTTTGTTTAGTTACACACTAACACAAAAAAGTAGTGATGGGTTGTAAAAAGACCGACAAAATGAATGATTTCATATGAATGAAATCAGGGTGGTTCAAAATCATATACTTTTCCTTTTTTTTAAGAGTTTGTAGAGCGTAATCTCTGAAACTACTGAAACGATTTTAAAAATTATTTTACAAATAGAAAGCTACACTGTTGTTGAGTAACTTTAAGCTATATTCTATTTTCGCAAGTAGTAATCTTTCAAGTAAGTAGTCTTTCATGAATGCATTTTTAGATAAATATTTTGTTTCTTTATTGGTCCAGCAGTGGACTTACATAGGCTGATGATGATGATTGGTATGATGGGGTAAAAAAATGAAGAGCAGTAGAAGAATAGCGGCTGTTAACAAATGTACTGCACGCAGATTTGTTAGGATAGGAATTAAAAAAAAACTATGATATTGTGGTGTTTTATATTTATGTATATTATATAATTTTACACTATTGGTTTTTAAAATGGACTAATTTATTGTAAATGTGACGTACACATTTCTTTGGATCTGTTTTTTTCATAAGAAATGAGATTCTAGTATCTGTATACTTTCGCATAACCAATCTTCCTAATTCCATATTGTGATTGACGAAATCATTATCATAGACATGTAGATCAATATTTGGAAATAAGTCCTTTCCTTGAAAATAGTTAGTGGCGACGATAAAAAAGTAGCCCATGTCCCTCTCCAGCTAACATACTACAGGTATACAAAAACCACGTTTATACGATTCTGCGTTCAAAAAGTACAAAGCAAATAGCAATAAACCAACGACATAGCACAACAAAAATTTTAAGGGAGCTCCATAAAGCGACGTATTGAAGGCAGAATGACAGAGACAGTTTTTGTAGAGTCCAATGCTGAACCTCTTTTTTTTAAATCGGTTAAATATGGGTACAAAAAACACATCGCTTTTTATTCTAATTTACGTTCATTCCATCATTCATTCAATCGATTTCGCTCAACTAGTCCCCACACTACGCCTTCTACCAAGGAATTTAATTCACCGACACCTCCTACCAAGGCGTTGGCGTCGTATTCCATTAAATATAAATTAAACGTAATTACAAAAACAATTGACTAAAATATCACTTACTTGTGATAGGAAATACCGTGTTCCCTAAAGTTTGATGTCTCTGATCTCCTTTTACACCGAAATACCGCACAATTCACCATTTTTACTGAGCACTACTTCGCGACACGAAACGACAACTAATGGCCGCGCGGTGATGAGTGAAGTAGTTTTATATAACGTGCATGGCCAAGTCGCGTCTTATGGCCGGCAGAGGGGTACGCCTTGCGTTAACATCTCCAGTTCTAAATGCTCTAAGAGTGTGGCCGAAGCATTAGAGTGCATAAACTTTTCAATGTGATAAGTCCATTAATACACAGCCGGATTTGATCTCATGACTTTTGGATTGAAATTCGAAGTACTTACCAATCCACTTGGCCAACCCAGCGTCTATAGTGGACAAAAACTAGTAGTCCATTGAAATGTTACAATTTGAGGGCCGAGTATTGCATTTGTTAGAGGACGCAATTTTATTTATTATTGGAACATGTGTCAGGGGTCAATAGAAGCTTAACCTCAAGTTTGTGGGGTCAATTTTTTGTAAGACGCATAGTTTCTGAGATATCGTGTTCACCCCTATTTTCAAGATGGAGGCTGGGAAACAAGGGTGGCGACCCCACAAACTTGAGGTGAAGCTTCTATTGACCCCCCACACATGTCCCAATAATAAAATTGCATCCTCTAACAAATGCAAAGCAAATGTAACATTTCAATGGACTATAGGCAGTAATGGCACTTAGCTTTATTAGTAGTAATCTGCATCAAGTACAAATGTAAGCCACCCACCAGCGGTGTGAAATCCCTTTCAGGGTGAAATACTAGGTTATTCTAATGAACAATATATTTAAAATAAATTAAAAAAGAATAGTTACAGAACTTTATCTGGGACTTGTAGTATATAATATTGATCTTTTTTGTTTTAGGATTTAAAGACATTTGCAGCAAATGAGTTTGATCCAAAAACATGGATCAACAAAGCTTGGAGTTCATGTGGAAATCAAGATAAAGAAGTAAGTTTTCAAAGATCTTTATAAACTAACTAATATACTGTATGTTTTTTTATGAAAGTATGTTCAATTCAAATATTCCATCAAAGCGCATTTTTAAAAATGTTTTTTTAAAATAAGACTAGGTAGAAGTTTTTATGATAATGTTTCATTATTTCAGGTCTTCGTGGCAAATGCAGTTAGCAGACTTCAGCTTTACATGAAACAGTTAACAAATTCACTTGATGAAACTACTACACAGGTAATATACAAAATGAAAACTCTCACCCATGACTTTGCACAGATTAACTGGTAGTGAAGGCAGTTTTTAATCGATTTAAAATAAGGAGAAGGTTCTATGTTCCACATCACTTATGTATTTTTAGTTATTTTGTATTTTCACCAATTATTCGATTAAAAGTGGACCAAATATTAATTAATGTAAGATCTATTGATAATTCTTTATTGATTACTAAAAATTGCAATGCTAACAATTTTAATATCTTTATGAACCAAATGAGCTTTAACACTTAAAATAAGAATAACAGTGAATTATTTCTGTAAAGGTGATGAGCTCTCTACCTCGAGTCATCCAGGAGGCTTCGGGTCTGCAAGCAGATGGCTCCTTACTCCAGAACCAACTGGCTGCTCTGCAACATAAAGTGCAAGATGTGGAGGCTCAGACCGGCAGCTCTATTGAAAGCCTGCAGAGGATCGACAAGCTGAAGAGCCGTCTTGAGGTATTAGTCGCGCCACGTAAAAACAACGATGAGGGGAATGGGAGGAGTATATTTGCGCACGGGTCACTCGCTCACGAACCAATAGCACGCACTACATCAATGCTGTGAAGTGCGCCGCGTCACCTGGTGGAGGGTATATATAGCAAAATTAATTTTAGAAAATCTCTCGAAAGCCGAATTTAACAACAAATATTGTCTTATTTATTATGGTTTTTCTATTCCGTCTAGAATGCAGCATCAGCACTACAAGAAGCAGACAAATGGGCCGCGCTGACAGCATCGCTCGAAGATTTGCTGGAGACGGGAGTGCCCGTTCAAGGCGAGCCGCTTACTAAACTGGCTGAGCAGGTTGCAGCTATGACGCAGAGCTTGGAGGTAGAAATATAGATAGTTACAAATTACATCAAATATAATAATCCTACTCTCCAGCTAATATTATAAATACGAAATTTGGTTGGATGGATAGATGTGTGTTTATTACTATTTCACGTGAAAACTATTGAATGGATTTGAATGAATGTTTGGTATCAGGATAGCTTAATTGATTATGTACTTTTGATCCTGGTATTTCCACAGGAACAGAAACTATGGAACGGCTTGAGAGAAAAAATAAAATATGATCACGGAAACTGTATCCCAGGAAACGGTAGACATTTCTTTCAGATCTTTATGTAATTCTTTAGATCCTTTGAAGATGTCAAATGGGGTAGTCAGAGGTATGTCCATATACATGCCTAGTTTTTGCTGAAGTACTTCATTTATTGAAACGAGCTAATAGGAAGAAAAATAAACACGTGATTGGTCGTCGAAAATAATTGTCTTTCTCGTGATTGGCTAGATTTGACAATTGACAATTGATTTGACGATCTAGCCAATCACGAGCGATGGTTTTTTTAGCCAGTTGTTTTTTTTTTTTTTTATTAAATATTGTACTATCAGGTACTCAGCGACGCTCCTGACTACGATCGCAAGCGGCTACAACTAGAGACGCTTTACAACAGACTTGAGGCCGCTTTGAGTCCACCGCTTATAGATGCCCTCACGCAAATGGATTCTGGTAAGATTGTATGAGCAAGTGACCAACATTGGTGACCAATTTAAAACCGTCTCAAGGCCTCCGTCGCGTCGTGGCTTTTCAACTTATACATGCCTCATAATACCTCTCTAGATATCTTCAACCAATTTAATGCCTAAAGATCTGAAAGAATTGTTTATCGCACCTTGAGAAATACGTGATAACATTTTTTTGTTAGTAAGTTTGGGCATTTATTATTTCAAAGTCCCACCATGCATGCCTACCTAAATAGGGCCGTGTACCCCCCTTGCCATGCCCATGGTTATTATTATATGGAAAAGTATAAGCTTAAGTTGCCCGTTCGAGAACTGATCATGCCTGACCGTGGCTCGGCCGTGCCCCGTCCAACGGTGCAATTCCAAGACAGACCGTAAGCCGCAAACTACAGCTGCAGGCAGCAAGCAGCACTACATTTTTCTATGTATATTATATCTATGAAATAGATTCCAGGCGTGGCTATAATGCGGCATGAAAATCAACAGAAATAAACACAAATTGCGGCCTGCGGTTGCAGTCTGCAGTCCATCTTAGACTTGTACCTTTAGGGCAAGTGTATCTGTTCTAGTCACCAGATATTGTTTTGTTTTAGAGCGTACAGCAACATACGTGGCAGTGTTCCAAGGCATGGGGCGAATGATGACGGTCTGTCGTTGTTGGAGGCGAGCGGCGGCCGCGCGACTTTCTGCCGCCTGGCAACGACTAGACACACACACTGTGCCAGCTCTGAGCCGTTTGCTTGTCGGGGAGGCTACTAAACAGGTATATCTCTATATACTTGTGCTGTGAACAAATAAAAACAGAAATAAAAAATACCTATACTTCTGAATCGTCAAGATACTTTCATGCGTTATTCCTTGTGTATAATTTGCAGGTAGACTGGCTATCCAACGTTTTAAAGTCAGAAAGGCCACTGGCGGAGCTCGTGAGACTTTATACTGATTTGTTGTTATCACTCGAGCCATCTACAACAAAGGTAATTTTGTTTTCGTCATTTCAAATTAATAGAATCCAATATAAGAGTTTGTAAAGCACCGATTTTTGAGATTTATATTTCGTTGGATTCGTCAGATCAGCAAAATAAGTATAAAAAATATGCAAAAACATGTAGAACATTCATTATTGTTCTTATTGTATTTAGTGTGTATATTCATGCAATCTGTAGAGAGAATCAATTTTTGTCAGATGAACACTAAACTGTAAGTGTGCAGCCTTTATAATTAACTTCATTTTGAACCAAATCGCTATATAAGTTCTAACGCCAAATTGCATTTCTATAAACATTAAGGCCACATATTAATTGAGACTTTGATTCCAGCTTACCAGCGCTAATTTAAAGTTGGTATCTTCACCGGAGCAAGGGATCAACGTACTCACAGATCTAAGAAGAGACATTGATGAATTTGTTGCTAGTATCAGAAATATTATAGAAGCACCGCGTCCTAATAAAGGTAAAAAAATAAAAATCAGGTATTCGTAAATAAGTGAGTAATAAATATTAAGTAAAAGGACGTAGGAGTCATTAGGGCTTGCTAGCAAATAATGGTAAAACAATGACAAATGGAAGTCGGAATTTTCTAATAAAAACTAGTGGATTCATTATGAAAATATTATGTCAATTTAATAAGTCTTTCAATACAGTTTTTTAGGTATTCTTGATTAATGTCATCATGCTTATTCACCCTCTTCTGTTTCAGATTTATCAATATTACCTTTGTAAATGAAAACTTAATTGTTTCCAGAAAACTTGTATCCGCCTACAGTCCGTGAGTTCGGAAGGGCGGCGTACACGCCTCTTCGCGAGCTTTTGCCAAAATACACAGAGTTTCAGAGTCAGCTTTTACTCCAACACCTCAATGATCCTATACTAAAACAGGTAAAACATTCTAAGCCAATCACAATCCTACTAATATTGTAGATGCGAGTTTTGTGAGGACTGTGCAGGTTCAATAAACACCATTCGTTGGTGTGAGATTATTCTAGGATCCACCGCTCTCTTCTATACTCTATTTTATGATTAACATGGTTTTGCGAGATAATTATGTTAAATGGTTTTTAGGTTAATTTTACTGTTTTATATATAACTGGGCTGTTATTTTGGGCTGGAATGTTAACTTCTGCAATATCTACTCCCAGAGAAAGTTGTTTCTATAAATTTTTAAATAAATTACTTTTCCACAGGAAGATATTTTAGAGCACGCGCGAGCTCTGCTCAGCCTAGCCGAGCGTTGCGAAGGTTGGTTGGCGAGCGCGCTAACACGAGGGAAGAAGATTGCCGGTGTCGCTATCTACTCCTACCATACACCAGCTGTTGAGGTAAACAACACTACAGAATACACCTATATATAGAATACTAGCTGCGCCACGCGGTTTCACCCACGTAAGTCCCGTTCCCGCGGGAATATCGGGATAAAAAGTAGCCTATGTCACTCGTGGATAATGTAGCTTTCGAATGGTGAAAGAATTTTTAAAATCGGTCCAGTAGTTTTTGAGCCTATTCATTACAACCAAACAAACAAACAAACAAACAAACAAAGTTTTCCTCTTTATAATATTAGTGTAGATGTAGATAGACACCTAAACTAGAATGTTTCTATCAGTGTAAAAAACTAAGAGTTTTTGGTAAAAGCAAGATAAATATTTATTTTTATGAACTCAAATTAAAAACACTATCGGCCGAATACTGAAACGCTAATTAACGTAAGTGGTGCTTATCTATGTCATAATTTTACATTATTCATACAAATCTGTCAAATAATTACCTCCTTAACGGTTAATACGGCCCCGCAATAAATTATACTTTGACTTGAAACATTTAATTATCGTTTGAGTATTCGGGCATATATCATGTTACGCCTACATCACTTGCCATTTAGTTTCATTGAAAAACTTTGAACTTTCTTCCTAAGCGTGACGCCTATGAGACAAAGTCATATCTATAATTTCAGAGTTTGATGAAAGCGTTCTGCTCGCACATAAGTTCCCACAGCCGCCGTGTAGAGGGCGTGTTCCTTACATCCGTGTCGGCAGGACAGGCTACAGGCGTGCTATCTGACACGTTCCCTGCCGCCCTGGCTTTGCAATCCGCAGCGGCCGAACTACTTCACATGTTGCGGAATGATGATGAAGGTATAAACATTTCCTATGGTGATACTGATAACCTATGTTCTCAACAATGTCCCAGGCACTAAAGTTTCCCGTTAAGGTAGGCTAAGATTTCCTCCTGACGCTGTAAATCTAGTAAAGATGTAAATACCTGAGTTTTTTTTAACCTGTGTGAAGGTACATCGACATTCTCTATGAATGGTGTTTAACCTATGTACTTCTCGAAAAATGTATATGCTGTTCTGGCTTGGGACATTGTTGAGATGGAATAGGTTTGACTATTCCATCTCAACAATGTTTCATGCACTTCAACTGCCTAGGCTACGGTAATGTTATTGAATTATTTTTCATTTTGTTTCTTTAGTTTTAGCACCAAAGAGCTTGCCAGCTCTCGAGGACATCGCTATGTTGTTGGAAATTGAGACGCGACAGCGAGCGGCTGAGAGCCGTGAGTCGCCGGCTGCTGTCGCGAGTCTGCGCCGCGCTAAGGACCAACTGCAGTCGCTCGCAAGGGACATATTGCGCCAGCCTGTTGACTCTCAACTGGGTAATGTCAAGTTTATTATTGTTTATTAACTGTAGCCCTTCCATCAGTTTTTGAGTTGTATAGTTAACTATCCTCGCTAACGAGTCAAGTATTTCAAAAGTAAGAAATTATTAGTTTATGCAAGGGGGAGGCGATTGTTTGCGAAGTGCGCTGATTCTCATACATCTTGTATACTTGACTTGGTAACGAGGAAAATATCAATACTACAGTATTTTTATTTTATTTTATTTTATTCGGGAAAACAAACAGTTGCACAATATAATATATGGTAATTTAGTATACTTACATAAATAGATAATGAGTAAATGTACAACCAACTACGTTATCCACAGATTACTAGAAAGAATAGCATGAGAAAGAAGTTGTTGTTGTGTCAGTTAATGAAGTTGGTGTGTTAAAGATTGATTTGTACGTTTAATCATCTAACAAAATTTCTTTAAGTTTATTCTTAAAATTTTTTTCGGGCAAAAGGAAAAGATCGACATCTATGAATCTGGTGTTATATGTGTCAACAATACGGTGCAGCGGCGAACGCACACCAGCATTGGTTCGGCATATGCGTGTGTAGAACAAACAGCGCACACGCACATTTCGCCGATGCACCGTGCGTGGCACTATGTAGGAAAGTCTGTTAACTAATTGTGGACAGTCTATTTTGTTGTGGCATAATCCATACACTAACATGGCCTGAAGGAGCAGGCGTCTAGATTTCAATGTTATCATTTGTATCAGTATCAGTAAACTGGTGGTAGGGCCTCAGCTGCCTTTCCCGACTTTGCACGTGTGTATCAGCCTTATGTTACTCACTGATAATGTAGCTTTCTAATGGCGAAATTTTTGAAACCGGTATAGTTATTTTTGGAGTTATTACATAATTAAATATATATTTATTTCTTTAATTTTAGAAAATATCCCGCAACTTCCTGTGTGGAGCAACAACGATGCACTAACTACTGACTTGCCAGACTTTGCTCTGTCACCACAAGAGTATATCACCGAGGTAAGTTTAATTGTATTGTCCTAGCAGCCTTTTTTTTTTTTTTTTTTTATCGTCCAGAAATGCATCCATGCATACGCTTCCGCCGCGGGGGCAGCGAAAGGGTTATGTGGGACTTTAACCCACTAAAACTGGACGGGGTCCTCCTCAACGCCATTTGCCGGGGCTACGGGCACGCTTATGCACTCATCCCGGCGGCGCGCGGAACACCCACGCGCGCCACCTCCAGGCCGCCTTTGAGGGGCGGTAGCATCCCCCGGTGCTACCGTCACGGCCTGTGCAATGGGGGCCGGAGATGTTGGAGGAATTTCCTCCTCCGGCGCCCCGCTCTCCGCGGCGGATCGTTCCTTGGCTCCGCCGCAAAACCACGAATCGGCCGCAGAGGACAGGGAGAGCGGCAACGACACACCGACACTCCTCTTCCCCTGCGGCCCCACCGCCAACGCATCACACGGTGCGCCCCCGTTGTGTCGCGGAAGATAGGGCGAGCGGCAACGACACACCGGCACGCCTCTCCTTCCGCGACCCCTCCTGGCTGCAGGGAACAGAAAACCCCGTCCCCCGCACCCTCCCTGGACGCATCCAGAGCAGGCCCACCTCGCTTGGGCCTGCTCGGAGCGTCCCCTCCTTGGATTCCTTTTAGCTTCACCATGCCCTCATCACGGCTACTGAGCCCCCCCCTCGCGACAAGATTGGAATCCAGCGGGGGGGTGTCCTAGCAGCCTGTCCTGGCTTTGCACGGCTATACTTATAAAACCTGGGATTTTACCGGGAAATTTTCATGTTCATACATCAGTGAAATAATTTTTGAAATCGATTGAGTAGTTTCGGAGATTCTCTACAAACCAAGTAACCAACTTTACCTCTTTATAATATTACTAAAGATATGCCAATATTAATAATAACCCAATTTTGGATCAGTCTTCATATGGCGGCTCGTCCACATACTTAAACGTCTTCAGAAACTTTAACAAGTACACTAGTAAGGTTCAGTTCTGGAATAAAAAGTAAATATGATCACGACTGTATCCCAGGGTAGACATTTCTTTCATATCTTTTTTGTAGTTCTGGAAATCCTTTCAAGATGTCTATGGGGGTAGCCAGAGGTATGTCCAAATAAAGATTTGGTACATGAGGTTCACTTACTGAGCCACGTATTCAATCTTGTTCCGTCTAACTGTTTGTTCTAGATCGGTCAGTATCTAATGACTTTGCCGCAGCATTTGGAAATGCATCTGTCGGAGAAACAAGCGCCGTGGCAGTTTCTTACGGATGTAAGTTATTTTTATTGTAATTCATATTTTTTGAATACACAGGTTTTTATCGCGTTATTTACTAATATTTTTTATAATTGTGATATTCATTGTAATTGTCAGCTCCATTGAGACATTCTGAATGAATACTTCACAAATTGACGATAAATTGTTATCCAGGTCTGTATACACACGTGCAATATATATGCTGAGAAGATATTGAACATCAAAAATATGGACGAGCTTGGTACAAAGCGGTGCCTCACTGATATCTGTAAGTATTTCTTTGTCTTTGATAGGTATCAGAAACACTATTAGGCACAACTCACCCAGACAGAAGGGAACTGGCGCGCAGTTTTATGGTCATATCATTTTAAACTTTATCTTTATTAGTATAATTTAAACTTTCGCGATCTTTAACCATAATTTAAATGAAATTACGGGACTTTATCACGTTATTACCTTATTATTTTATATTTCCCGACGTTTCGAGTGCGTTACAGCTGTCGTGGTCACGGGTAGACTGATGTACTGGAGCTACCGCCGCTAATTGAAGGTAGGATCCACTACTTTTTACACTACTACGAATTGAGGGTCAATTCGCCTTCAGAATCAGGAATGGAGAGTCAGTGACACACAACACTGATGACATCTTCGTGCAATGAAATTACCGGCCTCTTGGAATCCTGTAATTTGTAGTTTTTTTTTTAATCTTTTATTTGGAGGACTTGGAGTCACATTGTGACTATGTCAGCCCGTTGACAACCTAAATCAACTAACAAAATTATTTAAATAAGCTATTCACAAAAATAAAAAGCTCTTTAGCTGCCTTGGACAAAGGAACAGCTAACAAGCTGTGAAATGCACCAACATTCAATAAATTAAAATCATATTTACAACTAAACTGATCTCTCAAAGGCTGACTCCGAACACATTCCACTAGAAGATGATGAACATCTTTAACAACTCCGAAATCATTGCAATTGGGCGAGATAATTAGTAGTTGTATGAAACGTTGTGATCCGGTAATTCCACACGAGTACTTTTCAAAGCGCTTGAATACTATGCATTATAATAATTTTCATAAAGTTTAAAATCTCATGACACTGAAACTTCGTTTCCATCTTTCCTTCGAATGATCACTTAACGTCTAATCGCTCCTCTACTCCAAAAACCGAAAACGACGCATCGTGCCAATAATTGCAGGTCAGCTTGCGTTGAATACTGAATTAGGAAAATAAACCAACATAAGCTGACTTGCATTGATTGTCACGATGCATCGTTTTCGGTTTAAAGAGTAGAGGGGCTAAGTTCAACAAGCGCCGTTTCAAAAGTGTGTTTGACAATTAAAAGCCAATTGATGCAATTTCCAGCGTACTTGGCTAGTGTTGTGGAAGATCTGGGCTCCAGCATTACACCTTCACTGAAATCCCTCGAGACATCTCTACGAGCCACCTCGCCGAGCCAAGCCGCAGACACACAATAGTCATGGAGGCTGCCAAGAGTGTTATTGTACGCATTCCATAAAGTAGGTTTCACTTTTTAGAGGTCCTTTTTGAATATTATATTTATTGTTGGTTTCGAACATTGTGAATTCATGATATTTGACAAAAGAGCTTGTACACATTATGCTTTTTCAAACCGAATAAGAGCATAAAACCCTATGTGTGCGAGCTTTTAATTCTTTACAAAAGTTTTAAATAACCAAACCACATGAAGTAAAGCACAGATAGTATATAAAACGTAAGTAATAAAGATAATCAATTATAAAACATTAATGTAAGTACCTACAATTTTATTTGTTTTAAAAGTATACTATTTTATAAATAAGGAATTAATTGTTTTTTTTATTAAAATTGTTTATTTATAAATTAAATAGAATCAATATAATGAAAATCGTAAATTAAATACCATGCTTGTATTTATGGCTCTGTATTTATTTCACACATAACATAAGTTGTCTTACAGGATTGTATGAAATGGATAAAGATAATTTCTATTCGCCGCACTTATTTAAAACCTATAGCGCAATACCTGCGTTGACACGTGAGAGCAATTTTTTGAGTTTGCTACTGCATCATTAGTTTTAAATTCTGCCTCTATCGACTAGAGTGTGAGCTAGAGTAGCGGTCCTAAAAAATATTGTATCTCTTTTCGTAGCGATTGACTAATCTCTGCTACTTGATTATTGGCGATCTTCTATTATTTCTCCAGACCTCCGTCATCAAACACTAGCAAACAAACAAACCAACATGACTTTATAATATTAGTATAGATAATCATCAATTATTTGACCGAAAGATCGAAGCGATTTGATGCAAGTTGGGAATTCTGATTTGTTCTGTCAGTTTGTTGTCTATGTAGTTTTATTTTGTCGCATTTAAGTTGGTGGGGCACTTCCTTCAAATAAGGGCGAAAGGGAGGCTACTTAAATTATTTGTCATGAGATCCAATTGTTGTTTCTTAATTCTTTTTTTTGTTTGTTTATATAAGGTAGAAATTGTCTCATTGAAAGTAGGTGAATGATAAAGATCTTCGGAGTGGTAATTCATCACAGAACAGCTCCTCAAAATGCAGTTAATTGCTTACTTTTAGATTTCTCCCAATATAATGACCCTTTAACTAACGACGAAGAAACTAGGGGAGACAGAAGTCTACCCTAGTTTCGCCATCAACCGTTATGTGGCTGTAAAACCAATATTATTAAATGTATGCGTAAAAGTTATAAAAGTAGGTAGTAGTTCTACTTTTATAACTTTTACGCATCTAGTTCTAAATAACAACATACAAGAACACAGTAGGTACCTGGTTCTGTGTTCTTGTTATGCTGTTGGATTGCGAGATAGCGAGCTTTGTACTCTTCACTTACTATTCTCAGTTTATTTGCCGTTGTTCGTCTCAGTCCTCCGCCAGACATTAATGTCTAACGCTAACCTTGGGAATATAGTATTAAACAATTAAATAAAACGAAATATAATAACGACTATATTCCCATGCGGTAGATATTTTTCTTTCAGATATTTGGTAATTTTTTTGATCCTTTTGAAGATGTGTGCAATGAATTTGTATCGCATATACTTCAATTGATATTATGCATTCAATGCATAGGTCATAATAATAAGTATAATACATACTAAAAGACAATTGTTACGATGCTTTTCCTTATTTTTTCTCTGGATTGTGGTAAGTGGTAAGGCAATTCGTGCATTGTTATTTTGATAAGAAACCGTATAGCATGAATTAATATTTGCGAGTCTTCGTTTCGTTTGTACAATTAAAATGTCAGTGGCCTACGAGACTGACTGTACCAAGCCTCGGTCGGTTAATCTAAGTCCTAATGGTTAACCCTAAGATGCAATAATTAATTATAAGATTGCATCTCAGTAATAGAAAAATGGTGTATTTAATGTAGTTATTTTAATTAAATTAATTAAATATAAGTAGTATACCGTTTGGTAAATCTATTTAGATGACGACACACTCGTGCGGGAAAACCATGCCTCGTATCGGTGTAGTGGGACATGCTGAAATTAAAAAATAATAATTTGAGACTCTTTTGGAAGCTCAAGCAACGATTGTGACAGGGCTGAGTGAATATTGAAATAAAAAATCGTTGCTAGATATCATTCAAGCTTGCTTTCATGTTGTTCACGAAATCTGAAAGTCAAAACAATTGTTTAGTGTAACTTTTCGTTACTGCAGTTATAAACATTTTTTTATAACTGCAGTTACGAGAAGACACATCTGAAAGCTTTCGCGTATTTTTTCTGACAAATGAAAAACCACACACTTGATATGAAAAACATTTCGCTCATTGGTGAAGCTCAATTTCTTGGTGCCATAGAATCGTGATGTGGTATTTCTGATTATTTCTTCTTCTATTAATATTGTTGTTAATAATGTGTCTTATGTCAGCCACCCACAATCAAGTGGCACCGTCAAGTTTGCATTACCATAGTCTTTTTCCCATAACCTGAATTAGACTCCTGTCTACTAATCTTTTACCTTTCTCGCATCGCTGTCCGTAGAAACCTGTGCCCTCGCATTTGCAGGTGAAGCCAATATCGTTCGTTGTCTGTGTGCAAATACCGCGTGAGCACGGTGTGCTGGAGCAGATGTTGTTACTGCGTTCGGGAGCCGCGGGGGCCACTACTGGCGGCGCTGAAATATCACATTTTATAAGTCACCGTCACCTTAAGGGGCCAAAAATCTGCCCCACGCTGTATACATGTGGGGCAGATTTTTATGACCTTAGGGTCACATTTATTTGTAGTTAGTTTGTTTTTGTTATTAGGTACCTTCTGTTTAATTTTGACATAAAAATTACAACATTTTTGGATTTTTGAAAAAAAGCACGTTTCGCCCAAAAAATTACGTTCTAAAAAAACAAGTTGATTTTAATCGACTCCATTTCCCACTAGGAACACTTTTTCCAAAGTAACTCACCAAATCAAATCGCAAGTTTTTGCAATAATAAAAACAAATGTGTAAAAAAACATGAGAATGGTTTTTTTCCAACCATTCCCCTGGTTTTTTTACACATTTTCTATGAAAATCGCGTATGAGAGTGTGGAACCCGAGACAATTGCACATACATATAGTCTGTCTATAAAGTCGTGACAATAAATGAGGGCGCTGCTAAAATGTATATAGCAACCCTATAGTGTGACTACTGATTTTGATACTTGCAGTTCGTTCCATGTAAAAGTTCCTACCAGCTTTTTGGCGGGAATTTGAGAAGGCATGTTTTATTTTTTAAATCTTGTGCTTAACTGTGTAATAATGTTGGATTAAAAGGTTATACTGTTGAGTGTTCATACATACATAGGTGAAGGCAAATGAAACAAAATTGGATTTCATTGTCATTTTTATAAGAATTTTATTTTTTGCCGTAGTGCACAAATATTAAAATTGTCCATTGCTTTCTTGGCCGACCCTACTGTTTCACAGGAGTTTCAAACTTCCCATCATTCTTGAATTCGCCTAACCGTAGGTACTTTCTGATTTACCTGAAAATTAAAAAAAAAATATTACTGAAAGTAATCAAAAGCATTTTAAACTTATAGCAATTAGTTAAAATTTTAAATACCTAGGTGGGCAGAAAACGTAGCCAGACTGTGTGCCATTTTAATGTATCAAGATTAGATGGTACTCCTACAACATGACTTACTGTGATGTTCAATCTGACGTAAAAATGTGCAATGTAAACAATGCCTTTTTTGGTCTCCAAATCGTAATTTAGGTCAATTTGTTACTTCAGGCAGATTAGAAACAAACAATAAAACGATTACATACCCGTTATAGATGCTGTTCGCCCATTTAAATCATCCAAATCCCACAAAATATGTCCAACTTGGTATTCCGCTAAACATTGCTGGAAAACTTTAAAAATCACTTCCCGCGTGTCACTCTCATTTACTTTACTTATTTGTGATACTTTTGTGCGTAGTTCGGTTTCATTTCATTGCAGTTTAACTAAGAAAACAACAAAAAATAGAGGAAAATATGTTCTTGAACTCACTCGATGACAGCTGACGACAGCTGTTATACCTTTGTTTGGTGCTGCCAGATACACGAATAATTTTAGTTCCTCAAACATTCATGTCACGACTATATAGACAGACTATACTTGTTTTTTTCTGTATTGTGAGTCCTCTAGCAAACTCGACGTTTCAAGCACCGAGGTTTCAACCTGCATGCAACGGCAAGCGCGTTGCATTCAGATTGAAACCTCGTACCTGTTTTTTCGGTATTGTGAGTCCTCTAGCAAGCTCGACGTTTCAAGCACCGAGGCACAGAATAAAGACGGAAGTTTCAACCTGCATGCAACGGCAAGCGCGTTGCATTCAGATTGAAACCTCGTACTTGTTTTTTCGGTATTGTGAGTCCTCTAGCAAGCTCGAAGTTTCAAGCACCGAGGTTTCAACCTGCATACAACAGCAAGCGCGTTGCATTTAGATTAAAACCTCGGGTGCATTTTTCAGCATAAAAAATCTGCGAGTAAAAAAGTTTTCATTATCAAATCGGATAAACATTAGACTACTTTTTATCCAATTATCTAAAAAAGGAGGGTTAATGGAGGGCAATGTTTTTAATACATCTATCTGATAAAATGTAGGCGGTAAGCAGTTTGCCGGGTTAGCTAGTAACCTAACCAATAACTGAAACTGTCGCGATAAAATTAAAAAAAGTGTCTTAATTCCCAGTTTCTGTATTTTATCTGTGGTTATGCTTATTGTAGAAGATATTTAAGTTTTTCAGAAAAAAAGTAAAACATGGAACCGCAAATAGAATATAGAAACAGGATGTTAAATAATAAAATGGGAGTTAAAAAGTCACCTCTCAAAGCATTACGACAAGCCATTCGTGTCTTGTAAATGTACTCGGTATTGCATTCCATCCCGCACTTGCAGCTGGCTCCGATGACATTGCAGCCATAGTGAGGTTCACACGCCCACGTGCTTACTAGAACAATTTTACGTGGTTTATCAACCCTAAAATTATTGACGTGAGACGAGCTGTTCATGTATGCTTGACAGCTAAACACTTCTTTTCATTTCACCTTTTTTCATACTTAGGTTCACACCACCAACTAACGAGCTTAGCTAAAAAGAGGTGACTTATGTCGTCCCCTTAACTCGAGACATCAAGAGTAGGCCTTTGCCTTGCTGTGACAGACAATAGTGGCGATTCTGATATCGCCAAAACTTAAACTAAACTAACTAAAGATATAGCCATCCCTTTCATAACGATCGAAAAGAAAGGACGGCAACATCTTTAGTCAGTTTAGTAAGTTTTGGCGATATCAGAATAACCAGTAATGGGCCATTTATATAATAAAATATGGCTTTATCTTGCAGGGCGAAAGCCTCTTTCTATCCTCTTTTTGTTGAGCTTATTTGGTGATTGTTAAGAATATGTCTCTGTCCCGTCAAGAATACTAAATTAAATTCGAATCTGGTTGAAACTTTAGGACCTAGTCAAATGTCGAATATACGGAAATAACATGAATAGTCCATAAAAGAGGTGGGTCACAATTATGGAAAAAAAGGCAGTCCCGGCGATTACGACATTTATTTCAAAAAATATCTCGACTATTTTGTGTAGATAAATAAATAAATAAATAAAAAAAATTGCGCCGGGCCTGGGTTAGAAATGACCCATCTTCACTGATAAAATCATTATAAGTTTAATAAAATTCGTAATTATATTCGTATTATTTTCCATGTATAGTTTTTTGTTAGTGTGTCGGTACGCTGTGATAATAAATGTGAAATAATGATTTAGTTCAGCTATTTAATTATGAGGCCGCCTACACTTTTGTTTGCTTTTATCTTTAAAACGCTTCCGTTCTGGCATAGCTATGAGTTGATTGCTCGTAACGAGTACTTACAGAAGCTAGATCGTACCCTCGGACCAGTAGCTCGGTTTGTTGAAATATGATTCCAAACGTTCTTTATTGTGGATTTACGAGGGGCGTTCAATGTATTCTCGGTATGGGTATGAAAAAAAAACCGCTAATTAACCAATTTTTATTTTATTTTTCATTGTAATCTCTCTTAACCTCAATACACTTGCTACAGCTCGAAATTAACTTTTCCAAGCCCTGTTAAAAATAACTTTCCTTCATGTCTGAAAAACACCTTTTTTCAGGTACTCGATAAGCAAAATTCCTTTTGAGTCCCAAAAGACTGTGGCCATGACTTTTCCGGCTAACGGGGTGACTTCGAATTTCATTGGATGGTCTGAAACTTTCTCGTGCCACTGCATGGGTTCTTGCTTACTTTTAGGGTCATAATGGTGAACCCAGGTTTCATCACCAGTAACAATTCGGTTGAAAAAACTTGATGGATCTTGCCAACAGAGCTCCAACAAGTCCCTACTGCATTCAACACACACTTGTTTCTGAGGCGCCGTCAGCATTCGCGGCACAAATTTTGCACTGACATTTGAAATATTCAGGAGGTCATGAAGAATAGTGTGTGTGGTGCCTACTGATAGGTTAGACATCCTTGCTAACATTTGCATGTTTTTTTGGGCATCTTCCGCTAGATTTTTTTTAACTTTTTTGAAATTTTCCTCTGAAGCGGCGAAAATCGGCCCGCCCGAGCAAGTGTCTTCTTCATTGCTTTTTCTACCCCTTTTGAAATCACTTGACCACTTTTGAACTGTTGATAAAGAAAGCGCAGAATCTTTGTAAACCGACACCATCTCTTCATGATTGATTTTTTGACTTTTTAATTGCTTTGTACGGAATTTAATCACAGCGCGGTGCTCGATTTTCTTACACATTGGCGCGTCAGACATTCTGTTCTTGGACAACTATGGATAACTAGCTAACCATTGATCACAGATTTATGAAATTTTGTATTTCTACTCTCAGATAACGTCTTAATATTATGCAAAAGTAAAATTACCCACATTTTAAGTAAAACACCTCGATACCGAGAATACATTGAACGCCCCTCGTAAGCTTATGTTTTTAGATAAACCATTTTTATCAGATCTGCCAGGTTTAAGAAGGCTTTTGCACATGCTTTTCAGCACTAATTTCTTAAGTAAGGTAAGTTCTTCACAAAAGATTTTTCAAAATATCAAGTTGTTTGAATAACGATTATTATCCAGTCTTGGGCATTGACTGCGTTAATAGCAGATCACCCTATAACAAGCGTACTGACTACAGCGTCTTAGAATATGAACATAATAATTCTATCTATACTTCATTTCTTGAAACGAGCTAATAGGAAGATAAAATAATCTCACCTGATTGGTTGTCGAAAAACGATTTCCTTGCAATTGACAATTGATTTGACAATCTAGCCAATCACGAGCTAGAAAATAATTTTTGACAACCAATCAAATACTTTTATTTTTCTTCCTATTAGCTCGTTTCAAGAAATGAAGTATAGTGGTGAAGTCTTGGTTCAGCTTCAATTGTGGAACGTTTATCTTGCCAGGGCCGACCGCTTCTTTTGAATACTCCATAATGGTATTTACTATTTTTAATTAACTGCAACCACAGATTATTATTTTATCTGTGCTGCAACTACGAAATTTCTTAACGCACCATCGGTCACAACAGCTGATATTTTATAGAAGCAACACATTTTTTTTATACGTTAACTGATTTCGAGACGAGCGAGCTTTGCTAATTTTAGACTTAACTCTACCTTCTATTCAAGTTGTCTGGAGATCTCTCAAAAAAAAACTGTTAAGTTATTTCATTCTAACAACATGTGACAGTTATTAGTTATTTATGAGATGTACAATACAGAGTTTTCATTAATTAATTAATTAACGAAGTTCAAAAACTATACTACATCGTAGAAAAAATATAAACTGGTATAATTAATGAGTACCAAAAATGTCCTTTCAGAGACCCAATTCTAAAATGTTATTATCGAGTGTGACTGTATCTCTCACATTCGTAAACAAATACTCAGTCAAGATTTACAATACCTACTGTTATTGATAATGGGGAGTGGAATATAACATATTTTTTTGCGATAAACCTAAACAGAAAGCTTTGTTGTGTTTTGTTACTTGGTTCTAGGTATTTGCTAGATAACTGATGTTTTATTACGATTCACACAGTTCCTTGTTCGCTGTACCTATGTCTATACATAGATATCTATACTTCTTTACTAATATTATAAAGAGGTAAAATTTGTTTGTTTGACGGAGGTAATCTCCGAAACTACTGGACCGATTTCAAAAATTCTTTCACGGGTGTGTAGAATGGACTGTCCGGGAGGTTATCCTATCCTACTAATATTATAAATGTGAAAGTTTGTGTGAATGTATGTTTGTTATTCTTTCACGCAAAAACGGCTGGACCGATTTGGTTGAAAATTGGTATGTAGATAGGTGATACCCTGGATTAACACAGGCTACTTTTTATCCCGATATTCCCGCGGGAACGGGATTTACGCGGGTTACGCGGGTAAAACCGCGGGGCGCAGCTAGTAGGCTATATTTTGACCCGGTAGTTTCAATACCCGTGCGAAGCCGGGACGTGCTACTAGTTATGTATACAAACACAATATTATAGTAAACAAGGAATAATTTCTGCTGTTTTATTTTATCCAGAGTAAGTCCACTGAAGTCGTATTATGGATGACCTAGTGTTTTCTATCATTCTGTTGCGTCTCAACGATTTTAATTTGCTACTATCCTGGCTCAACTTTTTCACTGTAGCTTTGTCTTGCACGCTTTTGGTTAAGAGGTTTTTGTTCAGGCTTCTCCCAAAATTGTATCCAGTTTGGAATTTTGATAATAATAGCAAAATAAATTATGTGATTTCTCTTCCGTTCAGGTTTAGGTGTGAATCACACCTGAACCTTATGTATTTCCAACAAAGCAGAATTATAATAACTTAATTTTTCTCAACGTTTGTAAGAATATTTAAATATTTTTAAAAAAGCAAAACTTACGTATAGTATCAATTCTTACAAGAACATTTGAATTTGCATGTTGATTATAATTTTAAGTTAAGATTTACGTTCGCATCTACCAACAAGTAATAGACGTAAACAACAAGATTCAGTCACATTTAGTTAACACTAATATATATTATATAGTATTGCAACATCATTTAGCTCTCTAAGATTTTCTGCTATTTTAAAAATATTTGTGATCGTCATAATAATAAGATCACTAAGATTTTTATTTAATTAATAAATTGTTGTCTTATATGCGATATATTATTGTCACATTATGTTGTCATTTAAGAAAACAATTTATTTTATGTTGTGTTTTTAGTTTTATGGATTTTTGTAGGGACGTGCATGTTTTTTCGCAAGATTGAGTAGGGTAGGAATTTTATTACTTACGGATGATGGTCACCGTTACGAGTAGAGCTGGTCGGAGTTTCATCGTGAGGGTGCGCTCTCGCAGCGCTGCTGTTCTGGACTGATACTGGCTTCCTCTACTAATGTGAACGGCCGACGCGCCGTATCGCTATCGGCCCTGCTGATACCCAGAACCCATTGTAGCTCGCTAAGTAACAGTGCACGTTTTTAATATTATTCAATCACACCATTCATCAATTGTGAGCGGTAGGCATTTCTTTTAGATGTTGTTTTATGTGAAAAAATTATACAAAAAAATCTAAAAAGAAATGTCTACCGCTGCTGTCCTGATCAAATTTCATTTTTTTTATGGACACTTGATCACGGCTGAATTCGTCCAGCGGTTCCGCTGATATGCTAGAAAAGCTAGAGTTACTAGTCAAATCGGTGTTAAAACAAGCAGTTTCGCTAGTTCGCTTCTTCTACATTTGACGAGGCGCGGTTCCACGGATGAGCTGTGCTACGGGCGCGTCAAGATTCCATTCGCGCATTTTTCACGGCTCCCTGTGCGGTTCGCTCGCGGTCTCGACTCTTTCTTGTTTTTGTCTATATTTTTTTTTGTCCAAGGCACTATAGTGTTCCGATAAGTACATGCCTTCTGATACTGTATATAAAGGTCTACGTTTTTTACGTACTCTTATTTAGCGTAAGCGGAAGTACTTACATAGCGAGAAATATGTTTGAATGAGTATTTATCTCGATTTACGCGACAATAAAAAATAATGTTGTCGAAACCAACAGGTCATTGTACTTTCTGAAGACTTTTAGGTTTGTAGGGTTAATAATGCGTGCACTGTCTGCAAACAAAAGATGAGATGGTTTAAGCGCTCGTGGCCAAGCTTACTAAGACCCTGTTCACATGGCATTGTCCTGCACGTTTTTTTCGTATTCGTTTTTTAACGTACAATCACCCAGGTCTTCACACGGTAAATATTTACCGTATATTTACCGTATTCGTTTTTTACACGAATGATAATTATCATTCGTGTAAAAAACGAATAGCCGCAGAAAAGTGAAGGAAACAAACCTATACCGTGCCACTGCGAACCGAATACGTCAAAGTTCATTCGATTTGCTTGACGTATGCGTTTAAACGTATAAGCGGTACACGTTTTTTTGCAGTACAATCGCCGTGTGAATGGGTATATGTACGTTGTATGGCCACTATATATACGTTAAGACGTATAATGCAAAAAAACGTGCAGGACAATGCCGTGTGAACAGGGTCTTAGACGTTCTTGATAGATCGTCGAAGTTAAGTAAGAGCTCGAGTGCCATAATTGCTCGTAGGCTACGAGCAATTATGGCACTCGAGCTGGTCGAAATGCTTCAAGGGCCTTTTCTTCAAACCTTCTTACTGTTCGTTCACTCTCATGAACATTGCAAACCTCACGGAGTTGGTTTCGTGCCTCAACAGCTGTGGTGAACCGATTTCTGAGAACATTAGTCACAAGAAACCGATCTTCGCGAGCAGAAGTGCATCTTTTCTGCCTTGTCCAGGTTTTCTTTCATAAGAACCAGTCTTCCAAAAGCGTTTCACTGCATCCCTTATGGTGTTATGTGACACCAAGCTTCCGCGCCACGAAACGGTTACTAAACCGCTACTGAGGTACCATCAAATGGCATGTTTAGGACATAGAGAAAGCAGATGATTGCTCTGAGGTTTAGGATGTCCAAAACAGTAGCTTTAACTTACAAGGGTTTTAATTTAAATTTTCCCTCGGTGGGTTGTTTTGTTTTTTTTTGTTTCTACATGTCTTTAAATTCATGCCCAATTAGGTACTTACAACTCTGAAAACATCAAAATTTGCTACCTAGAACGGGTGGGCGGTTAATTGTGCCGCTGAGTATACTTAGCACTTAGATACATACTAACACAAACACCGGAACTGAATTGGCTATGATGTTTAGTTTATAGATAAAACATAACTTAACAGTTTTGTAAAAATCTATGTAGAAATCAGGTTCAGGTTCTAGGCTGTGATCCCTTATTTTTGGCGCCACAGAAAAGCAGCAACTTTATGCTATCAATTATCATAGACAAAGTAGCATATGCATAGCATGCTGAGTGGTGACCTATTTTGTATTCATATTTAGTTAAAACATAATTTAATTTAACCTTTGTATATTTTAACCTAAGTCACAAAATAGTAATATTTTAGGGTCGTTGGGTTGTTATAGTACAGTATGTTTCTCTAACACAGATCATCTTCAAAATTAACTAATGAATAATTAAAGTTGATTAGTTTATTGGAAATGATCTGCGTTTGAGAAACCAGATGCACTATTTTGGTTATTTAATTATTTGCTTTATCTTATAAATAGTATTTTATGTTTCATAGATAAATCAGGGTAAGAAAAAAAGTGAACAAGTATTTTTCATTCATCGTTTATTACACAAACATATAATTTTTGGTATACATAAGAGATATTTTTATCACATTGAAATCGCAGTTATAATAAACCGTACTCGCAAGCATATGAATATGAAATGCTACCTCAATCGGTCACTTCGACATAACTTACTTATTATTTTTTAGCTAAGTATTAGAAAATATACATTCCTTAAAATAACAAAAACTAATACCTCGAAAATGCTTAATTATGATTCGTGCCAACTATTTTAGAACAGATCCTTTACAACGTAATGTCTTAACTTATTCTAAAAGGTTAAAAGGTTTTTCCGATCTTATTTTTAGAGATACATTCAAACAAACTATGAAATTTGTATTTTTTATGCATTTCACAATTTACAAAAAACGTTAAGTATGTTATTTAAATTATAATGTACAAAGACCAATTATTGAATTAGTAAATTTCTGTCTACTCCCCTAAAAATTTTGGTTTTTTAAGTTGTACCACAGATTACCTACTTATGACAGATACTTACCTCGTTTCGAACATTGTACATTTCGAACATTGTACATGGTCTTGACTGCAATCAAAAATAAGTAACTCCATCTAGTGCTAAGTAGCATGCAGTCGGATGCCTAAGCGCCGCTACGTGACGCCGCAAAAATCAAACACCAAAAAATAGCCCGAAGAAAAACTTAGTGAAATCAATGTTCGAGATGAGGTACCCGTACCTAACCCTATTGGAGGTGCGATATCTGCATACATAAACATACACTAGTAGCGATTCTCATAATCCCGAAACGAAAACTAAACTAATTAAGATGATGCCATCCTTTTTATTTCGATTGTTATGAAAGGGACGGCCACATATTTAATTAGCTTAGTTTTCGTTTTGGCGACGTCTGAATCGCCATTAGCTATCTAATAAGCTGTCTAATAAAAAATCTATCGAGTAAGCATTCTGAGCGTCTTATTTTATATCCAATGGCCTAACTATCAGAGATGGCTAGACTTTGAGTTGAGGTATGAGTTGTAGGTAAGTGAATTTACTATCAACAAGCACTGCATATAATAATATGTACCTCTAGGTTTAAGCTTACCTATAAAACTTAAAAAAAAAAACTTTTTAAATCAAAATGTTTGAAAGCTGCTAATATAAAATCAATTTCATTGTAAATCAAAGTAAAGCTACAGATACACATGCTCGAAAGTAGCACGAAAGCAAGCATGCTATTTTTGAGCAGATGCTACTTAGTAGCATACAATGAGCACGTGTATACGAAAAGAGCATGCTTGTGAATATATGAAATGAAATTATTTTGACATGAGCATACTATCTAGTACCAAATAAGCATGCTTTTTAGTAGCATGTGTATCTGTAGCTTTAGCCTCTAGTACACAATCACAAACATTTTCTACAACTATGTAGATAAGAAAATCACTTCTTATTCCTATTAGATAACATGTCATTGAAATAGAATAAAAAAGGCCTGACATCCGAAAATATAGATAGGAGAAATATGATTCTGCTATTACAACTCGTTATGAAAATGAGGTTTTATGTTTAAAACCATGTACTAATATCGTTTAGCTAAAAACCTCATTGTTATAAGGTTTTTAGCTAAACGATATGAGTACAGATTTTTATAGCTAAATGTAACTAAGCAAAACTTAGAAGCAGAATCATATTTCTCTTATAACAGACTATTTTCGGAGGACATGTCACTTGTAATTTTGTAATCCATTTTAATAACTAATTATCCAAAAAGGAATAAAAAGTATTTATCTCAACGTTTGTCACTGATTGTGAAAGTGGACTAAAGGGTATATCGAAACTATGCATAGGTCTGAAGTGGTTTTACATAAGCTGCGTAGTAGTGTAGAGGTTGACAAATGGTGCAGCTGGCCCTTCTTGGAGCCAGTTCTCTGGCGCATACTCGTTGTTGCTCTGCTCGATTACGTGGAAGGTGTAGGCAGGGCGTCCTGCATCGGACTTGTTGATGGCACTCTTGTGGACTACGTGTCCATGGAGAAGTATGCAGGTGCCTGGAATTTGAATTCACTGATGTAAATCTATTTGGATAACTGATTTTTTTCTCTTCAATGCGTTCTTACGTACTTTTCGCTCGTTTTTTTTGTTATGTAGGTATTTAATTAGAGTTGTTCTGATAAATTAGTACGTAAAGTATTTATAGGTAATTGTAATTATCAAATATGGCACGAAATTTTGCGTTTGATTTTTTAATATAACAGTTAATAAAATTTGTTAGTTATTTAGGTATTCCATTGGGTTATTTACTTAATGCCTGAATCACCTAACTACCTATCTAGCTATTTACCTAATATTCAAAAATTTGTTTAAGTGATGATAAATTTTAATGGTATTGCAACTTAGAACGTTTCTTTCCTTCGTAATTAAATAACATACCACAGATTACCTACATAAGACAGATACCTCATCTCGAACATTGTTCTTTTTTCTTCGGGCTATTTTTGTGTTTGATTTTTGCGGCGCCCCGAGCGGCGTTAAATCAATGTTCGAGATGAGGTACCAGTGAACATACGAAGAAAAATAAACCTAACCTACGGTACCTGACGGATCTAATGCTAACTAATAAATAAAACTGATGGTGTATACTCTAACCTTTTTTAACAGGAACCGGCATAAAACTAGACTCGGGGTATATTGGAGCTGGTTTGTCATAGGTGAGTAATGCCTTGGAGTCTTTGTCTGGGTTCCTTATCATTCGACGGTGGACGCCCGACTTGTGGGAGCCTCTGGCTATCCATAGACAGCCGTTCTGGATCGTGGCATCCTCAAGTGCGATCCAGAAACCGATTGGTGGTATCGGTGATGTGTACAAATACGAGGCATCTTGGTGTGGTACAACTAAAAAGATACAATAAACAATTTTGGGCATTAATTTTTCAGAGCTCATTGATGTTATAACATAATACAAGAGACGCGTTACAAGTCGTTGAAAAGGACAATGGGAAATGAATGTATGGAGTCTGGGCCCACCCTTCAATGGTAACATCTGATATACCGTTGAATAGGGCTTTTTAAGTGGAACATTAGTTACTAATATAACTATGGTCAAATGTTAGTACTTTCGAAGATACGACGTCTTAAAGTCGTCAGTCTAACGTATTCTTTATGGATACTTATAAGGTAAAATATTGTGATATCGTGTTTCTTCCAACTTGGTTTCGATCAATTAATAAATAGCAATAGTATATTCTTCCTCTTACGTGCCGTGACTGTATCCTACCACGCAGCAACCACACATTCTCTGCTGGTATATTATATTCTATTTTTTTTTTTTTATAAGTCTGTAACGTCCCACTGCAGGGCAAAGGCCTCCCTTCCTTCTCTCCAGTTTTCCCTATTTTGAGCAACTGTGGACCAACTTTTTAGATGGGTATCCAACTCGTCTCTCCATCTACGGCGCGGTCTGCCGCGAGGTCGTTTCCTGTTAGGAGGCGTCCACTCTGTTGTGGCTTTAGCCCACAACGTATCCGACATGCGGCTGACGTGACCTGCCCAATCCCATTTAAGTCTACCCGCTTGCTGCCCGACATCCGCGATTCGCGTTTTGGAGCGGAGTATCGTATTCCGAATGCGGTCTGTAAGTTTGACTCCCAGAATACTGCGCTCCATCGCCCGCTGGCAAACCCCGAGTCTGGACTTTTGTTGATCAGTCAGAGACCAAGTCTGTGCGCCATAGGTGAGGATAGGGAGAATGCATACGTCCATGAGCTTCCTCTTAAGTGACAGTGGGATTAAATCATGTAAATCGTTTAGTCTGTATATTTCTATAACGTATAAGGGCCCCCGCAGACGGCCGACTTTTTGTAGGTGGAAAAATCGGTCGAAAAATAGAACGTACTGACAACAATAGTGCAACGCACACGACCTACAAAAAGTAGGTGAGAAAAAAGTAGGTGGCATTCCGACCGACCCGACACCGACTCCGAATGTGTAGGTCGTTTAGTGATGCGCTTTTCGGAATAAGGGCCCCCGCAGACGGCCGACTTTTTGTAGGTGGAAAAATCGGTCGAAAAATAGAACGTACTGACAACAATAGCGCAACGCACACGACCTACAAAAAGTAGGTGAGAAAAAAGTAGGTGGCATTCCGACCGACCCGACACCGACTCCGAATGTGTAGGTCGTTTAGTGATGCGCTTATCGGAATAAGTGATAGAGCTTAGGGCCCCCGCAGACGGCAGACTTTTTGTAGGTCGAAAAATCGGTCATACCTACGAAAAATTTTGTCACCGACTCTCTTGTCGGTGCTAGTGAGGGGACAGTACGCATACTCGCATACTCACTTCTACCTACGGGATGACCGTAGGTAAGAGTGAGTACGTATGCGAGTAATTCCTCTAAACAATTTTCCATCTATTTATTTAGTTACCTACTTACGTATGTAAGTTCCATAATAATTTTGCCTGGCTAATTGAAAAATCGCGGTCAAATCAAAAACTCTGAAATAAAAATCGTAATTTTATAAAAGGTTGTAGTAAATTACTTATTGAATGTACGTAATTAACAAAAAGTAAGTAGATAGGTACCTATCTATCCAATTAAAAGTCATATTTTTATGACTTAGTTGTAGGTAGGTATTCACTTTAGAATGATCTTTGTTTCCATTTACTCAAAAAGCATAATTGAGTAGGTAGGTAGGTACCTATGCAGAAAATACGTCAATGTCAAAAATACTTTTCAAAAAATAAGGTCCATCTCAAAAATACTATTAAAGAATTAAAACCCCTTTTGTCATATCATAATTGTGTGCTTTGCAGAAAAAACTTTTTTGCAAAAAATACTTCAAGCCAAAAATACTTTTGAAGAATAATAATCTCTTTGTTCATCCAAATAAAAAGCATTACGGCGTAATACGCCGTAATATACGTGAATTGATATTTCCAGGTAAAATACTATGTAGAAAAAGACTTTTTGGCGCACTCGCGCTCGCTCCGAATGAAGAAGAAAGTCGGACCCTTAAAATACTTTGAAGGTATTGAGCTCTGGTTTTTAAACGCACTTGCAAGCCCTGGTACTCGATTTTACAAGTATGACCCATCCCTAGTCGGAATGCACCGATTTTATTTCTCACCGACTTTTTTGGCGCCTACAAGGAAAATCATTGTAACCCATTTTTCACTACTTTTTAGGGGAGCGTGTTAAAGTTTCAAAAAATTCATTTAAGTCTAATAATGACTGTAAATTATGTTGCAATTTTGTTACTGTTATCTTATTATGAATGGGCTAGATTATTTTTCGTAACTTTACATAATAGTTCATTGAAATGTTACTACCATGAGCTTTGCATTTGTAAGAGGACGCAATTTTATTTTTAGGACATGTGTGGGGGGTCAATAAAAGCTAACCTCAAGTTTGTGGGGTCGCCACTCTTGTTCCCCGGCCGCCATTTTGAAAAAAAGGGATGAAAACTCTTATTTTGCGAAATCTCTTAAACTTTGCGTCTTACAAAAAAAATGACAAGACATAATTTGTAGCAAATTGTTTTACCTACCAATATGTTGCTATAACTTTTTGCCATAAATCAACTAAAAAAGAAGTTATAAGCAACAACGTTAGAAAATATTTATAAAAATAATACTTTTTGCTCTTTATCTTGTTTTTATTCGTTTAACAATAAAGAGATACGAAAGTCACATTTAAAAATTGAGCTCAGATACGCTCAGCACGAATATGATTCTAACTCAATTTGGCCAAAATGTGAGTTACAATATTTTTCCTTGCAGTAGTCGTTTTGTCAGTAGGTATGACCGATTTTTCAACCTACAAAAAGTCTGCCGTCTGCGGGGGCCCTTACTCCGCAAGTGGACTATTTACTCCGAATTTTATTTGCTTAGGTACCTAAGTACACTTCTGATAGATAAGTAGGTTCAATCATTCATAATTATAATTTATTGTTATTGGATTAATAATAATAATATTACAAGTAGGTACTTACCTAACCATGTAATTTATTAAGTACTTATTGTAATTTCAACGAATTCCGCGGGAATATCAGGATAAAAGTAGCCTATGTATGTCATTAGCTACCTATATCCCAAAGTAGGTATACAATTAGGTTTTGTAATTTTTTCGTGAAAGAGAAATAACCATACATCCATACTCACAAACTTTCGATAAGTAAATTATAGTAGGAATTTTCGTAGGATTAGTACCTAGAAAGGATTATAACCGAAGTATGTATATTTCGGCTGCATTATAAGAAAAGAAAGCTAGGTAGTCTTATCTTCTACTATATTATCTACTTAATTATCTTCCTTTGCAAATCTACCGTTCTGGTATTTTTCGATGTTGTCCCCTCACTAGCCACCTACAAAGTGACGGTCGTGTGCGTTGGAGTCGGTGACAAAGTAGGTGAAAAAATCGGTTGAAAAGGCGACCTACTTTTCCACCTACAAAAAGTCGGCCGTCTGCGGGGGCCCTAAACCGTCTCGAAGATTTTCACTGCAATATGACTTTGCTAACTTCATGTGGTAGGAACCCAAAGCAAGAAACATGATGTCGTCTTCTGTTAATTGGGGAAAATCCCGAACTTGTAGATTTGCATCCATTCGTTCAAAATTGACTCTGCGTCTGTTCAAATTATTCCCTTCCACGTAGTTATATAAAAGGTTGTCGACTACGAGCCTTTGGTTTATCTTATTTTGGTTAAGGAGCAAGCAGATAGGTGCCGTCCGTTTTGAGTCTGGCCATAGTTTATCTTATAACGAAGTAAACTACGATCACTTTTATGGCAGTATAATAAGTAGTATAACTCCGAAAGTACTGACTTTTGACCTTAGTCGTAATAATAAGTTTTATTCTACATAAACATACCCATTCATTTATCTATTGAGAGGTGGGCCCATCATTACTCATTCTCCTTTAAAAACATTAGAATGTGCTTTTTAGTTAAAGGTACAGAGTTTTGCGATTATAATAGCTTTTAATTGTTTTACCTTCTCCTCCGATGCCAGGGTTCTTGTATATTAGCATGCTTTGGACCACCGCAGGTTCCTTTAATTCCAATTCCGCGCAAATCGACTTAACGCGGTCGCAATACGTGTAACACCTAAAGAGTGGGTGCAGCAGATGAAGGGCGTGTCCGACCTGCAATAAATATAAAAATCAGCATCTTAGCTTGTGTATGATAGCACGATGGATTCAACCAGGAGTTTCAACACGCTTTGTTAAATTGCAAGACGTTTACATTGTCCGATGGATCGATTCACGTGGCTAGAATCATTTGACAAAGCGTTGAATGTAGTACTGGTGTTACCTATCTATTAACATAATAGCACATAGTGGAAGCTTCCAAGGACAACACCGCTCAAGGCACCGACAACAAGGTCGCCAGCGCTACTAGATATATTGATGATTGACTTATTTTGTGTTTTCATAGACTGGTTTTCCCGTCGAGTAACCCATCACAAAAGATTTTCAAGTTAATTTGAACTCCCTCTTTCATAAGTATTTCATGATAATAGAAACATACGAAGAACAACGACCATATTATAGTAGGTATACGTGTAGAAATCTCAACAATATTCCAGGTACTAGAGTTGTTATGCTACTTGCGGTCACCCTTCCAAGTTGTGACCGCTTAACGTTGCCTAACTTCGACGATCTACTAAGAACGACTTAGCAAGCTTCGCCACGAGCCCTTCATGTAGTAATGACTTTAGTAGTAGACTCACTTTGTTGAGGGACACAGTGGCTGGTACTGCAAGTTCTCCATTGGCATCCAAAGCGGCTTCTTCGAAGAACGGTCTGATTTTATCATTGCTCTCTAGGAAATATGTATCTTTCGCATGCTGAAAAAGGAAATAATGTCAAACCATCAATATTTGTATAACTGGCTTACGGCCTACGGCATTTAACTCAAAGCCCCGCCGCACGAGACCACACTCGCACTCGCACTCGCATTGCGAGTGGCAGTATTTTTAACCTATGGCGTAGTACTGGAGTCCGCATTTGCTCTCACGTGTCAGCGCAGGCACGTAGGTACATGAGCGTGGACGCGCGTGTCGGCTAGGTGACCGTGACATTGTTTTCGAGTGGCAGTGTCGCGACTGTTTGCAAAATGGAGGAACTTATTGAAGCTGTTCGAAACGAAAAATGTTTATACGATGTAAAAGACCAAGATTACATGAATTCCAAATTAAAGGATACTATTTGGAAACGAATCACAGAGGCATTTTTTTTTCTCTTCCATATTTTTTTTCCGGATGATTTCCTTATTAACAATAATCTATTTAGAAACTCGTTATCACTGTCGGATTCTGAACTTATATCAATCACGTCCATCTTGCTTCGTTTTCGTCTACGAATGGTAGTTTTAAAAAATACTTTGAAAGTTTTGCAAGTATTTAAATACCAGGGCTGCCAAAAGGGCGCACCAGGGTTACGCACTCGCAACAAAACACCAGGTGTAAACACCAGGTCGCGTCACCATCCCTAATGTATACAAAATAATGAAGCGTTTTTTCTAAATCACTGCAAGTTGCAATGATAGCATTAATTAGTGATCTGTCTAATCTGCGAATTATGCATCTGAACTACGATTAATTCTCAGTAACGATATAAAAAATAAAAAAACGAAATAAAAAAAATGAAATAAAAATTTAAAGATTGGTAAAATAAAAAAAATACAGACAAAATTTAAAAAATAATTCAGATAAAATACCTAAGTGTTGGATAAACGATCGCTTAAAGCATTGCAAAAGCTCTTTATCGAAGACCGAACAAGAAAAAGCACACAGTTTGCAAAAAATCATGTATTTTCAACTATTTCTTATTTATATATAGAATATGAGCTAGCCCACCAATGAACGTCTCCAAATCCATCTCATTTTTTAAAGCTAAATGATTTTGTAGTCGTTCCTCATACTCCACTTGCGAGGAACGACGTCGCTTTTGCATTGGAATAGATGCATTGATCCGATTTTCGTGAACAAGCGCTTTCGCATAGCTACTACATTCGATAAAAAGCTATTTCGTTCAATGGAGCTTTTAGCAAATCGTCTTATCTGCAAATCGAGGTATCGATGAAACATTGATTATAACGAAGGAATCTTTCGACGAACCGAGTTATCGGTGAAAAAAACTATCGTCTAAAAAAAGTTTCGTTGTACAGAGTTTCGATGAATAGTGATTTCTATGAACAGTTATATCGATCAAGTGTAATTCGGTGAATTATTGGTAGCTCTAGAGAGAGGCACTATGTGATGTACGACTCGTGAAAGCGCTTGCGGACACACACGTGCTCACCAATGTCTATGCGACGCGAGTGCGAGTGTGGTCTCATGCGACCGACGGGGCTAAGAATGTACCGGAACTCGAAATGAGAGACCATGATGGAAAATGACCATGATGGAAAATCTCATATAAAAAAAAATCTTAAAATTTATAGTTACTTGTACACCTAATGAAATTACAATACTTATACGAATTTATTTTTCAGTACACAGATTGTAAAATAATTGTGGAAATACTATTAAAAAACTAAATTACTCTTTCTATATCAAATCATCAGTGTTTCTATTGAATAGGTTTCTGGCCTTCAAATCAAATTGGTTTCATTCAATGTAGATAAATCTGTAGAGGCTAAATTTGATTGAGCTTGCAGTTCAAATGGATAACCGCAGGACGAATCTAGCTGCAGTAGTAGTCATACGTAGGTTCATTCCATTTATAGTAGACTCGTATAATTTGATTCTGAGCCGTGTTGGCTAAGTGGATTGGTTTTTCAGCTTTCGATCCCATGGTCTTGGGATCGATCAGGCCGTGCATCAATGGACTTTTGTTGTCGAAAAGTTTAGATGCGCTTAAATTTATAATAAAAAAAGAGACTGAGGTTTGCATTTACATAATATTTAGTTATAAAGTATTATTTATTAGTAACGAAGGATTTATACCTATACGTTAGCAAGTTACCTTATTTTCAGAATCAGTGGTTGAGAAAACGCTTCTTTCGTGAGTATGGGGCAGTTTTGTAGTAAACTCCAACCCTGCGGTTTGAAGCTCATTGCATTCCTCCGGCCACAAGAAATTTTCTAGCACCAAAAACCCATCTTCATCTAACTGTAAAAAAATTGAGTGGATCTATATATACACAAACCATCATAATTGAAGAGAAAAAGTAAGCCAGGGCCAAGGTCTTTTATTAATGCATGTAAGTATTGTACCTAAAAATGCCTATATTGAAATAACAAACCCTATATTCCCTTATTCTTCTCCTGAAACGAGTTATCACTACATCTACTTGTTTTAGGCAACCTTTTGTAATGGACGTGGAGAAGTGCCAGTCCAGTTAGTTAGACGTTCTTCAACCATTGAAGCTCTGAGCCACGATTTGATTTTTTGTAACGTAGGTCGCTACACTAATAGGTAGGATTATGTATAATAGGAGGTATCTACATAAAAAAATAGATTAACAATTGATTAAAGTAAGTTTTGTCTCCGATCCTTACAATAAAACCTAAAAGTTGCACGGTACCTGTGTACTTACATCGAATGAGTGCTAACAATTTTCAGGTTTTATTGAAAATAACCCATATAGTACGCGCGACGCACGCACCGCCCCCACGTGGCGCGTATATTTATGAAAAATTCTATTTTAGTAAATTATTTCAGTATTGGCTCGTCGTGAGGGTATAGTTGAAACGTTATATGTTAGAAACTATGGTTCGTACAATTTGATTTGTTATCAATACATATAAAGCACCATTAAGATAATGTACTAAGGGACTATTTGGTACGTTAGTGTTTGACAAGGTTTGAATAATAATAATAATATCCTTGGACATTTCACACAGCGTCATCTAGTCCCAAGCTAAGCAACTTAATGCTTGTGTTATGGTAACCAGATGACTGATATAATACATAGATACATTTTTTTTTGTAAATACATACATATTATAGATAGATAACACCCATACACGGAACAAATATCTGCAGAACATACAAACATTTGAATCTATCTATTACATTAACAACATACTCGTACATATTATTATTTACATTTTTCAACCATTAAAGCTCTATACAAACACCGCTGGAAATATTTTCATTTTTAAAGTTCTTTTAAAATGAAACACACTGTACTTAGTTTGCTACCACTTCGCACCGCGTTGATGAGCGTTCTTAATATAGATATCGTAATGGTAAGGTCACGGTCACACCAATGTGTAAACTGTGCACTATACCTGCTGGACATTTCGTCAAAGCAAAATGGCGTAAAACTATGTAGTCATTGCTCATTTCAAATATTTGTGTCTTTTATCAAGTTCTATTAACAATGTTAAACTAATTGGCTAAGAACATTATGAAATTATCCTTGTCTTCCTAACTACTGATTGTAAATGCCTACTCAAATTTGTAATTAACCATTGGAGCTATCCAAGTACCACGGCGAACGATTATTAATGTTTGTTTATGATTTTCTAAATATTTGAGTCAATATCAAGTTCATTATTCAAAAAATCTCTTACCGGGAATCGTTCTAACTAAATATTTGGTACTTGACTCATGCATTCGGATATATTTAAAATCTGACTACAAAAATATGCGTCATACTCAGCCGTATAAAATTAAGGGAATAAGTATTTTCTTTTTTATTATCATCTTTTAAATTATGATTTCGCAGCGGATTTACTTTCTTTAAAACTACTGCATTGAGTACTACTCATGGGTGTGTAGTGTACCCATGAGTATTATATATAATTCTTAGACATTTAGAATGAATAAGCATGATTTTTGTCTCCCTTGATCAACATTAATAAAATGTTTTTGCTAACATTTATTATTTATTACATTTGGCTAGCCATATATCTACCTAGGTATACTCAGCTCAAACTAAGTATGTGTAGTACCCATGAGTATTATAAATAATTCTTAGACATTTAGAATGAATAAGCATGATTTTTGTCTCCCTTGATCAACATAAATAAAATGTTTTTGCTAACATTTATTATTTATTACATTTGGCTAGACATATACCTAGGTATACTCAGCTCAAACTAAGTATGTGTAGTGTGTATATGGCAGTCGCAAGGCTGAATCACACACATCTATTTTTATTACATTTCGCAACGCAATAAATACGGAAATCGCATAGCAACGTAAACACTGCTATTTTATGTGAACATTGGCTCTTTCATATGATAATTATATTTTGATACAAATATGGAAAAATACTTTTTCTCAAAAAAATTATATCAAAGATCTAAGAAGATGCCTCGTTTGATTGGCGAGTCTGTTTTGCTTTTCGAACTTATTAAAACAACTCTATCTTAATTACTAAATATGCATTTAGAAGCGTATGGGAAAATAATTATACGTAATCGAGTACATACTTAATCAATAAAATACAAATAGCTAATTATAGAAAATTAGGAAATAACAAAAATCGTAGGTGTAAGCACAAGGAGTAACGTACGTTCCTATTAGAAAGTAACTGATATAAAATATGATTGTTTGTTTGGTTAATTTTTAGTTATTCACTCTATTTTCACTGAACTGATTTGAATGAAACTTAAAATTACTTAAATTAATAAATGTTTCCTGTAATCAATGTGCATACACAATAATAATATTATATCATTTTGTCTGTTAAGACAAGAGTGCAAGCTAGATATTTTGTTCTTAAAGAAGCGTGCGGCGTTGGATTAAGTATACTAATTAAAATAATGAGAGGTTATGTTGTAGCCATATTTTCTATGGAAGTTCACGCAGGACATGCATCCGTCACATAATTAGGTGTCATTTAAAGGATGAATGTCACGGTTTGTTATTCTACGACAGTGTTGTGTTGATAAAACATCTTGAACAAATTACGTAGTCTCGACAAATTTGAAAATAGTTAGTTTATAAGCAACTAACAGCACGTCCCAGCTTCGCACGGGTGTACTAATGAACCTACTGGGATAAAATATAGCCTCTATATCCATCCAGACAGTCCATCCTACACATCAGTGTAAGAATTTTTGAAATCGGTTCTGTAGTTTCAGAGATTACCTCCGTCAAACAAACAAACAAATTTTACCTCTTTATCATATTAATATAGATCAATGTTTGTTGCTCTTTCACGCAAAAAGTACTGACCGGAACAAAAAAAATTAAACTTCACAATAATAATATATCTTAAAATTCAGAATAACAAATAGACTACTTTTGATCCCGGGATTTGATTTTTTCTGAAACGAGAACACTGCTGGTAACGCCGTAAGTGTGTGGGTTAGATTATAAACAAAAAAAAGAAGTATTCCCGTTTCAGCACCTATTTTTTGGGCACCTATGCATTGAGCACCAAAGGTATTTCCCTTTGAGCACCATTCAATATTTTAACGTGGTGCTCAAATGGGAACAAGAAATAAAATTTGATTATATTCCCCATTAAGCACCTACGGTGCGGTAGCTTTTAGTGAAGGCGATTGTAGAAATGTAACTATAAGGGCTGAGCAGGAAATCGATATTATTATTAGAATCTTTCTGTCAACACATTAACTACATCATGGAAAGGTACCTGTACCTAGCACAGCCCACGGATTTGGCTAGTTCTACTTGGTAATAACGTTGCTCATAAGCTATCTACGACGATGATCTGTATTGTGAATTGGTTGAAATACTTGTGACATTTGACAAAAGCGATTATAGACAACAGTCTGACCAATTAGGCGTATTACTACCAATAGGAGCGTTTTTAACTCTCGAAGAAGTACCTAGCATAAGACGACTTCAATAATGTGTTTATTAATTTCAAAATCGCTGATAGTATTTTGACCTCATGATAAACTGTGTTTTAATATTCAAGACTGATATCTTACTGATTTTCGATATTATCTTATAAGTACTTTATATTATGACGTATTATTTAACAAATCGTACCATAAATATTTGTGACGTGTATTTTAAAATATGTTGATACATACATACTGAACCTATCTTAACAAATACTCGTACCTGTCGTGAAATTATTTAATTTACAATCTAGTTACCTACATCAGAATTAGATATTTATTATATATAAATATTCAATTCTTGGTGATAGAGAATATTCATAAAAGGCAAATTTATTTAATAACTCAATAAAACCGCTCGAACAGCTAATAGGTACTTCAATGAAATAAATTAAACATGATTTACAATTTTATAGCAAAACCAAGTAGATACACACAATAAATATGGGCATGGGCTTTATCAGTTTGACCTTTCAGGTCAATCAAATGTACACCACTCTAGCATTATATCTATTATTATGTTAATAACTTTCCTACCTTATCACGTATTGGGTTCTGCATCTTCTTATGTGCCGCCAAAGAGTTCAGATACATTGCGGTCTATATCCCGCTGAGAACAACACACAACCGTTTTGTAAGCCAATCAACGTTGGAATGATCGCCTCCCACTCCCACGGACGACGAAGCTATGGCGTCATATGTTTAAAGGATTACTAATACATCGACGGCTAAATACCACAATGATGAATAACATACTACTTTCGGCGAGCGATGTAAGAAAATCAGAGATGATAAGGTTCAAATCATATTGAGTGAGGCAGTCATTCGCCACATCTGTTTACAAGTTAAGCTATTATTATGTCCTGTATTTGAACGAGGTTTAATTAAAACACCATTCCTCAGATTAATTAAAACTATAATATGAAGTAGACTTAGTCTGGATTGTACCTATGGGCATTGTTTTAGTACCTATAAGTACTTAAAATAAGTCCTGAGACCGTACTAGGGATCAACGAAAACGAAATTTTGTTACAATTTTCGGGTTCAGCTTATGTTGGTGAACTGGAACGAATTCAGTATCCACCAACATAAGCAGACCCCAAAAATTGTCTCGAATCTTCGTTTTCGTCGATCCTCACTGTACGGCCTCAGGTGTTCAAAATTATATTTAACTTATTTAAAATATTAATAAATATCTACTTCTACTATCACTAGTAAGTTGTACCTATCTAAATACGTCTAAGATACCAATGTAGGTAGGTACCCAAATTTCGTCATTTGAAAGTTTACTTCTGGTTTTAGTTGCATTTGATACGTTCGAAAATATGCTTCCGGTCCATAAGAACTTAATCCCAAAAAGTCTGATATCAGTACGACTTAATCTCACAATGACTGATACCAAAAAGCCTATATTTCAAAACAAATTTGTCCCGACCGAATCGCCTGATTTTTTTTTCTCAAATAACTATGTACCTAGTTTGATAATTGTAATAATTTAGTTCTCACTGATAGTATAAAAGTAGTAGTAAACTCCGTCACCAGAGTTGGTCACTTGCATGAGCAAGTAGTCGTATGAACGAATGAACGAACGAATGACCTGATAGTATGAGGTCTAAATAATTAAAACTGATTTATGAAAACGACTTGTAGCATTTTAAGATTTTTAAGTTTGTATGTTCATCATTTTGTTTAGGTAGGTACATGTTTGTAATAGTATATCTGCTTATTTGTTTCGGGTCACTTAATTACGCTGATTACGGTATCAGTGGTGTTTGTTTTCTCTTGGAACGATTATTACCTATAGGTATTAAGTCCTAGTTGTTTATTCCCATCTGATCATATGATCCGTTTGTGGTAGCATCTATTCAAAGAAAAAGTTACCAATGGATCATTGATCAGTTGAACCGAGAACCTATTTTCAGAGCCTCTGTCGAGACTCCGCCCTCTTCTGGACTTCGGTCACAAATTTAATGGTGTGACCGTGTCAACACTTTCCAGTGATGTAGAGAATGTTACCATGCTTATGCTAACTTCTCCTTGATCCTTGTATCATTAGAATAATGGTTACTATAATGTTTTTTGTCCAAATGTCCAAAATTTTTGATCTGTTATTATGTTTTTTACTAGTTTCATCTAGGTGGTCTAAAAACTCCGTCACCGGAGTTGGCCACTTACTCATACAAACGAACGAACAACACGTTATAAGGAGGGATGAGAATCATACATATCACAATTCGGTCAATCATACATATAATCATCATATCGGTGAGCAATGAGCGTAAAAGTGGGGTTGGCCTAAGAAAAAATAGATGAGCTGGATAAATACAGGCAATATTAATAGGTAGTACAAACCTGACCATTCAGGTTAGAAAATCCCTTCCCGTTACTGAGCAGCATCACCCCCGCATTTTTCATTTTAATATGAGTACAATCAATGCACCCTGTTACAGAAGGAACATTTCTGATCACACATAAACTATCTCATCATTTCTGCAGAAGAGCTAGGCTGAATAAACTCAGCAGAGTAAGGCGCTAGCGCTCGCGCCAATCTTGCAGATGCGGTACACTGTGGCTCGGGATAAACCGATGGTCGCCAGCGTCTTCCTGTACCTAAGAAACAGATTTAAATCACGTTTGTTTAAAGCATGAAACATCAAGTAGGTACTTGCCTGACGTCGACACCAACACCTTGCGGCTGTAAGTACTTGCAGTTAGGGTGGCGTGCGTGCCTATTCCTCTGTAACCTAACTCTACTAGCTCAATAATCGCAGTCACAGTAGTTTTAAAAAAACTGGTAGCGCTTCCTAAATTCTTCTTCATCATCCATTGAAAATCGACCAGTTCTTGCATTGTTTTGTACTGCTTAGGACGGCGACTTGCACTATTCAGCACATCTATGGTGTGGACGACGACTTACCAACGTGATTTTAAATTTCTAAATCCAAATTTTAAATAAAATAAAGAATAAAATAATTAAAATTTAAAATATTTATTTATTGTTATAAACATAAAAAATACCTAATCTACCTAAAGAGCTTTGAAGCTCAAATTTTGCAGGCTGGTTCCTTGAGGAACATGAACGCCGCTTTTTACAAATAAAGACTAGAGATGCCTGTTTCTAAAGTCATCGCGAATGAAATCGCGAGTGGGACGGCTAGTCCTTTAAAAGAATCTTGTCACTTTTAAATAAATGTATAAACAATGCCTTTCTTGGTCAAAGTTGTAATTTAGGTCAATTTGTTACTTCAGGCAGATTAGAAACAAACAATAACACGATTACATACCCGTCGTAGATGCTGTTCGCCCATCCAAATCCCACAAAATATGTCCAACTTGGTATTCCGCTAAACATTGCTGGAAAAGTTTAAAAATCACTTCCCCCATGTCACTCTCATTTACTTTACTTATTTATGATACTTTTGTGCGTAGTTCAGTTTCATTTTATTGCAGTTTAACTAACAAAACAACAAAAAATAGAGGAAAATATGTTCTTGAACTCACTCGATGACAGCTGATATACTTATCTTAGGTGTTTCCATACACACGAATAATGTTACTTCCTCAAACATTCATGTCAGGACTTTATAGACAAACTATAGTCAGCTCCTAAATCTTTGAACAGACTTTTCAAATGTATCGCCTCCTTTGCAGCTTCGGTTAGGCTACGTCCGGACAGACAAGCGCCTTGCTTAGCGACTAGAGCCTAGTAGCTTGCGCTCTGGCTACTTGCTAGGATACACGGTGGCCGCACTACAGGTGGTTTGCGAGGTGGGTCGCTAAGTAATTAATTATAAAATTATACCAATATTTACTGAGCTAATGTAGATAAGGGTTGTGCTTGTGCGTCGCGGTCCTATTGTGTATGCTCGTTCCATAAAGTTAATTAATTCGATAATGGTCTGTAGTGGTGATGATTGGCCAATAAAATCTGTTTTACACTATCAACTTAGTCATGTTACATTGTAGTTCTCTTTTAAAAACTGATGCAATTAATAATTCATCCATTTTATTCTGTTAAAATGCCTCGCGCCTCGTGACAAAAAACCAACACGTTTGTTTACTTCGATACACGCTAAGCGACTAGCTAGGCGTCAAGCGCGCAGTGCGGCCGGTCGCGAACATTCTAGAACGTTCGTTTTACTAAGCTACTCGCTAGGTGACTCGCTAGGCTCTAGGCGCTAAGCAAGCCGCCTGTCTGTGCGGACGTAGCCTTAAAGCTACGTATTCTGCTTCTGCTGTCGAAAGGGCGACTCTCTTTTGTTTCTTCGACATCCAGCTTATAGCCGTGCCAGCATATTTGAAACAATGACCTGAAAATGATTTTCGATCGAGCTTACAGGAGCCCCAATCCGCATCAGCCATACCGTACATGTCCTGGCCGGCCTTCGTAAATGTCAAACCGACATTCTTTGTCGCCTTGAGGTATCGAAGTACTCTTTTACACTTTTGGCGCACTTAAAATGCTCTTCCTTGTAACAGTCATTAAGCTGTGATAGGTAGGTAGCTTATAGCAAACATAATGTCAGAACGTGTCGCCACTGCCAGATACATCAGCGTACTTATTAAATTTTATATGGAAGATTAAGATGTTGACTTAATTTTTTTCACATCTTTCAAGTTTGAGGCCTGGTTCCATTGGTGTTGATGTAGTTTTACAGTCTTCCAATTTGAATTTCTTTAGACTGTCTTCTATAAATTTCTGTTGTTCCTTATTGAAAGTTAAATCTATACCAATAAACCGTTTCGGTCTTCCCAAATCTTTTAATTCGTATTTTGAATTAAGTAGGTCTTTGACTTCTTTAAGTTTTTTAGGACACGCACGAGTAGGCAATTCGTCGCTGGTAGGACTGACAGGAGCGTTGTGAAACACTACGAAACTTTTCGTTATTAGTAGGTGGTAACGAGTCGTAGCTTGTATCCTATGACTGTCCGTTCGATGTAGGAACCCGGCATTAGTAACACATCATCTAATAGATGGATTTAAACTACTTGGATGAGTGACCGCAAGTAATTATCAGTTAAGCGCTTCCGTGCTTCGGAGGGCTCGTAAAATTGTCGGTTTCGACTTTTTTTTTAGGCGGATATAAACTTCATCACCAGAGTTAACCACTTGCTCATACGAACGGACGAACGTACCTATAGATAGATAGGCTAGCACTATATATATAATAATATAAACGTTATCCTATTTAAGTATATAAATAAATACACTACACACACTTTATTACCATCTAACAACAGTAATTTATTATAATACTGGTGACGTCCGTCGTAGACGTAGGTATGCGCATCGCAAGTCTCAAGTGGAGATGGGCGGGGCACTTAGCTAGGCGAAAAGACGGAAGATGGACTTCAGCTATTACGGAATGGTGGCCCAGAGATGCACAACGACCAAGGGGTAGACCACCAGCCCGATGGTCAGATGACATCGTTAACATCGCCGGGAAAGCGTGGCAGAAGATCGCACAGGACCGAACTGAGTGGCGTCATAAAGAGGAGGCCTATACCCAGCAGTGGGTGCAACTGGGCTGATATGATGATGATGATGATGACGTCCGTCAAATGACGGCGCAAGGAATATCAAGCACGCAGTTTTAGATCTTCGACTACCCTAAAGTTCGCGGCCGATGCGCCTAGTCAGTGTTCGGTGACGTGAGTGAGACTCGTGTCGCGAGACGCTACTACATAATAAATGTTTTTTTATTAATTTCCGTACTGTCTACCTACTCGTATCTTCAAATACTCCTTCTGACTTTCTGTTTCTGTGTGTATGTGCTTGTGGAATTATTCTGTGTTATTGTCTAAAGTGAATAAACTGTGTGTGTTGGTGATTCGGACTTACTATTAGCTATAGTAGGGGAGCCCACGATGCTAAATGGGGATTTACTCGAGCGTCATAGAGACTTAATAGGTTGCAAAGCTTAGATGATAAAAAGAAAAAAATGTTAAATAATATATACCTTTTCATCGGTGGGGGAAGCGACTATAGATTTTTAAATATGTAAAAAAAAATTGTTGCATGGACATACTCGAGCGCGTCAGATATTGATAGCATCAATGTCCTACGTATTTTTAATAATGTACGTTTAATCTGATCATTTGCATGATGCGGGTGGTTGTAAGTAAGGGTTAAAAATGAAAAAAAAAAAATTTCATCGAGCGCGTCAGGTTTTCTAAGGGGGTGTTAAGTACACCAAAAAAAATGCTCTCATTCAATAATCTGACGATTTCGATCTGACGCAAACTCGCGGCCATTATTATAATGTGCAAAAAAATTCGCCATTTTGAAATACTCAAGCGCGTCAGATTAAGATATATGTTGTTCATCTTTATGTTCTAGACGTGCTGTCTCATAATCTGACGATTATCTAAAGGGATTCGCCTAATCTGATAAAAACAATTTTTTTTTTCAATTTTTTAAATCATTGAACTTAATTAATTCAGAAGCTCAGGAAATAGCATGCAAATAAATAAGTGTATGTTTTTTGAGTAGAGTACTTGTATTTATAAGAAAATATTTATTTATTTATTTATTTAATTTAAAAAAATACCCAAAAAAATTTAATTTTTTATAATTAATTTATTGATTAATTAATCATCATCCTCATCTTCATCAGTAGAATTATCTTCCTCTTCTGGGTCGAATTCATCCTCAGATTGCGTATCTGTTACAAAATATATTTTTTTTATGGATAACGTGTTTTTTTAAGTACTGGAGAAAAGAAATACCTGATTCTGGAGTATCCTCAAGAATATCAGGTGTTATGACTACATCTTCGTACGCTTTCGGCAATTGATCACCTACAAACCAGATCATTTTGAATTTTCCGTCGACAACTTTCCATCCATAGTCCGTTGGTAAAAGATCGGTAATTTTTGTATTATGGGCATTACTCCACAAGCATGCAATAAATCTTGTGCGTAACACTTGCTGGAGTAACTCCGATTCACAAGGTGGCAAGTTGCACGCATCGTAATTCCGGACACTCAAGGAGAAAGCTTGTGATTTGTCTTTTACCTTGTACGTCCTATTGAAGATGACCATCCTGGCTTGATTGACATCGTCTAACTTTTTCAACCCATACAAGTGGCAAGTAAAAGACTGTATGATGTTAAAGAATCCTGCACGATATGTTCCTTTGATCCCAAATCCAGAAATGCTTCTTAGAAAATTTCTGAATTCATCAGATATTGCAAAGGTTTCTTTTTTCCTCTTCGGTACAATGCTGGGTTGAAATCGCAACCAGTGAACGCATGCAAAGCTGGAAGCGCCTTCGAAATTTTTGGGCCTAATTTTTTGTAGAGAGCGGATACTTCGATGTATCGGCGTGCATTGCCAACTCCAAGATCCATCCAAACTTCTACTCTTGCTTGCAGGTGTTCCATATTCGCTAACATGATGACCACTATATCAGTATCAGAAGTTCTGATAGTAATAGTAGAATCTTCATTTTGTTGGCAAGCAAGAAATGCTATCTTCGTATCCGCTTCTTCGTGATCAGGGCATGACAACTCATTATTAATGATGCGTGTTACTTTATTATCAGTAACAGAATATTCATAGCACAAATCATGTATTATGTAAATTACCTTACTACCGATAATCGTTGCCATCTCCTGATCAGCCCAATGATCGATCAAAAACTTAACAATAGGTTCCTTAAACTTTATATTTTTCAAGTCTTTCGTAAAATCTGCTAATCGTAACAATACAAGCATTTTACCGCATTTTATTGCCCTTGCAAATTATCAGTAAAAAGCTTATTGGTAAAAATACTTTTAATTTATGACTTACCTACCTACCTACCTACTTCCCAACTTCATCTACCTACTCATCTATTCACCTAACCACTTTGGTCCAGAAAAAAAAATCAAAAAACAATTGATTTGTTCTAGAAAATATACCAATATTCGAAAATAGTTATCAGGAAAAGTAGCAAGTGGATCCAGGTGTTTCAGGTGTTATATGAGAGCTAAATACCTATAGTATAATACTACGTAGTATCGAAGCTGTACCTCCTATAGTTTTTTAGGAATATGGCATAATAGGTGGCGTTCCATACATTATTTTTGAATATTGGGTATTTTCTCGCTAAGTATTAGTCTTATGAAAAAATGTTATAGAGCAGTTTTTGTTCAAATTATTGAAGCAATTCAAATGGCATTCAAAAAAAAAAATCCTGTCCCTTTTTATTCACTTTCGTCCCAGCGTGCGTCGTGGCAATAAAATCCAGAGTGGGGACGAAGTGAGAGAGTAAGAGATAGAGAAAAAGTGAGAGAGGAGTAGAAACGCGGAGAGGGAAATATAGGTATCACCCAGCTGCACGCATTAAACTTTATCGACGATTTTTTATTATTTCGGCTTGCGGAAATCGTCAGATTATACCTATATTGTTCGTTATCCTTGATTTATTTCCTTGAAAATAAAAAAAAATTTGGCTACGCTCGAGAATGTCGAGATGACGTTTTTTTTACAACTTTGCTGCCCTCCCCTTTCTTTACGTCACTCTCAAATTGTCAGATTAGTGGAATATACACTTTTTAGCATGTAATTAACTCACCCTACCTTAATCTGACGCGCTCGAGAATTTCTAACGATCATTTTTTTTTACTAATCTGATCCTTTATCCTTCACGGGCGGCCTTATATATGGAGCTCATATTTGGTGGAGTGGTTGTTAGAGGTGTGTTTCGATAAGAAATAAATAATTCGATTTTTTGAAATTAATGAATAAAAAGGTATTTAATTGTTTTTATTTTATACTTTTTTGGGCCGTATAAACTTTAAGAGCTATGTCACATCGTTATTAGAGTCAAGGTGAATTACTACGAGCAGTGGGCACGTCAGAAATGGTGCTTTTTAACGCGTTGTTGCTGAGGCCATACACGCCATCCAAGACGTGATAACAGGGTTGTAATCACGTTATCTTAGTACTGGAGATGTAGTTAAACTGCTCACATCCAAATTCGGTATTACTATGCAGAGACAGGATTGATTTTTCCAAATAACCGCCAGAAGACAACCGAATTTTACAGCGATGCAACTAGTACAAAGGTGCCAGGGGAACCCCTAGCTGCTGGTAAGCTACCAAACCGTAAGTTGGTCTTCATGCTCGAAGACCGTTGCGTGTTCCAGCGTTGCGACGTGGCAAACGCGGCTGGCTGTTTTCGCGAGCTCGAGAGCATTTACCATCGAGTAACAAACAATGGTCTTTGGTACCTGTTCACCGAAGAGTTCCGGTTTAGTTTCCATCTGGATTCAAGAAGAACTCGCGTTTAGCAAACTCTAGAAAGAGTTAGTTGCCTGCAGCACCCTCAAGAGGGTTCATACCAAGGCGGAACAATCACGCTCTCGGCAGAAATTTGTCTTGGCGACCGAACCCAGCTCGTTTGGATCCAAGGCAACATGACTGCACAAAAATACCATGAGGAGGTACTAGAGTCTGTCGTTGTTCCTCACAGAATCCAAATGGGCTAAGGACTTCTACTCAAACACGATAATGCTAATGTCCATACCGCGCTGCTGGTATCGGCCGCTCACCTATACTAAGAATTTCATGTTTTTGATTGGCCTTTACAGTCACCCGACCTTAAATCGTATCGCGCATACCAGGACATGTTACAGCGAAAAATTTTTAGAGATTTTCGTCCAAATTTGACGACGGGACAACAACTTTACGAACACTTGCAAAGAAAATTGGACCTCAATCAAAAGAACCTCAAAAAAAAAAGAAATTGGCGATTCAGTTTTAAATATCAACCAAAAAAATCGATGTTCAATAAAAACGGCTCCTTACTACCGCGATAATTGTTAAAAATGTGTTTTCTAAAAGTGCTAAAATCACATGACATCCGGCTCAAATAGTAGCTTAAATAGACCATTTCAATTGATATCTAAAGAGAATTAGTCCTTATTCATGTTTGGTGATTTTTTTTACAAAATTTCTCATTAGTAAATGTGAGTTAAAAAAGAAAGCGTGAAAAAGGAATGCAAAATCACCCTCGCGCCCGCGCGCCCGTAGATGCAGAGGCTGTGTGGTTATATTAACCTGCCGCCTCATTGATGTCTCTTTGTCGCCCGCCGTGGATGTAGTTTAATCCTCAACCAAAATAGTGAATTAATTTACAAGAAAATGTACCCCATTAACATAATTTTAACAAATGAATACAAATGACGCAGTTACAACAAAGGCTTCCACGCAAGCTTGTCGTGCTTTTCAGGTGCGGGGTCTGAGCGGCGGCGGGCGGGGGTGAGGAGGAAAGCTTCGCCCGGATCTCTCCGCCCGCCCCTCATCATTCCGAACGTAGTCCTGGGCGAGACAGCCTGCCTCTGCAGTTGCGAGTCGTCAGTTATCATTCGGGAAAACTTATCAATTTTTGTTTGTATTTCATTAAAACTTTTAGCGTTCAAAATGGAAGTGGAATTTATTTTTCTCCGTGGTTAAGTGCTCTCTTGTGCGCGAAGTGTCGCCGTCGCGTTTGTTTTTTCTTATCATTATAGTAGTGAATTTTTGTTCCAAAATGTCTCTTTCTGTTGTTATAAAACGTTTTAAAACAATTAAACTTAAGTTTCCGAAGTACGCACGAGTTGAATTTCGAGGTAAGAAATTGTTATTGTTTATTGTTATTTACATAAAGTACTAATTTTGCTTTGTTGCGTCAAGGCCCTTGGTTTTTTTTAGGATTTTATCTCTGTCTGTATAATAATACTTTATTTGTTCGATGTGGCTATTGTATTCTTATTGTTTTAACCATGGCGCGAATTTTTTAATTGAATAAAATACACCTCACCTTTTCTCTCATTATAAGTGTACTAGCTGCGCCCCGCGGTTTCACCCGCGTAAGTCCCGTTCCCGCGGGAATATCGGGATAAAAAGTAGCCTATGTGTTAATCCAGGGTATCACCTATCTACATACCAAATTTCAACCAAATCGGTCCAGCCGTTTTTGCGTGAAAGAATAACAAACATACATTCTCACAAACTTTCACATTTATAATATTAGTAGGAAAGGAAGTAGGATAGTAGGAAGGAAGTAGGATTATTTTTTCATAATTATAGTAGGATAGTAGGAAGTAGGAAGGATAGGAAGTAGGTTATTAGTTTTAAGGGCTTTCTCATGAAAGCTTTAGTTTAATTCATAGTTGTCAGCCTAGGTGAACTGTTTAAATTCCTGAATACGCTTATCAGTTAATTTGTTAGTCCTTTTTTTAGGCGGTCTAAATTTGCATTACCTTTTCTATGTTCAAATAAACTGCATGGCTAGTTCAGCTGATTACATACATTTCATTTCAACGGTATTAATAGAATTTTTGTATGTAATCCGCAGAGAATATAAAACACAGAATTATCCATTTCTCATCTCATAAAGTTCATACATCTGAAAAAGTTCTTATGAATAAAACATTTGACACAGTTTGGAAGAAAATCATCCCTAAGCAACAGGTACCCGGCAATGCGGGACCTTCGTACATTTTACCTTGTTACCTCTATGTATGGCGCATGTGAGTTAAGCGAGAGTGAGTGGGCGCCTCAGACGCGGAGGTTGCGGGTTCGATCCCCGCCACGGGACAAATGTTTGTAAATTCTGCAGATATTTCTTCCGGTTCTGGGTATTTTTTGTGTATAAAATGTATGAAATTAATTAAAAATGTATCTGAGTAGTATAGGTATTATGCCCGGGACACACGAGGCTAGTTTTTCAAGCTAGGATAGCAAGCTAGTTTTTTTCCAAACTATCCTGGCTTAATGGCCTAGCTTGGAGCATGCTAGTTCTATTTACATGAGGCTAGATTTATTTAAGCTAGTAATCACTGGAGTGCTGAGGTGACCACTCGTCCAAAATACTGCATACGGAAAAAAAACACTATTCGACTAAAACAGTTGCTTCGAAAACTGTGCTATTTCGCGCTAGACGAACTAGAAGATGAACTACAAAAACGGGTGTAGACAAGACCGTGGATTTTACGAAGACATAAACGTGGATCATCTGCTTTACTTTTGGAAGAATTTCGCAAAGAAGATTTGGGAGAGTATAAGAGTATTTTGCGAATGACGCCTGATTTGTTTGATATTCTGTTGAGTCTGGTAAAGCCAAAAATACAACGAATGGATACAATTATGAGACAGGCACTACCAGCAAAAATAAAACTGGAGATCACACTAGATTTTCTTTCATTTGGCACTAACTACAGAAGGCTTAGTCACGTTTATCGAGTTGCTAGATCTTCTATTTTCAAATTTATACCAGAAGTCTGTGTCGAAATCTACGAGGCATTGAAAAAATACATTACGGTTTGTATTAGGTATATTTATTTATTAGAAAATTAAGTATCATTAAACAAGTAAGCAAAATTAATCAAGTAAGTATCATTAAACAAGTAACCAAAATTAAAATTCTTATCAACGAGGCAAATAAATCAATAATTGACTACGCATTTCTAAGTGCTTCGGCAATGACATTTAAAACGTCCGTAGAAGATATTTGTACTTCATCTTCTCCGCTGTGAAGTGTGAACTCATCGCGGTAGAAAAACAAACGCGTGGTCCCTGTTTACTAGCCAACTGCAAACTAGCTTCGCCGGTCACATGAAGCTAGTAGCCAGGATAGTAAAATCAGTGCTAAAAATAGAACTCCATCCTATTAAAAACTATCCTGGCTTGTAAACTAGCTTACTAGCCTAAAAATGAAGATAGTTTTGTCTACACGAAGCCAGAAGTACTAGCTTGCTATCCTAGCTTGAAAAACTAGTAAATAAACTGGTGCTCGAGCACAAAGTAGGTACAGGTAGTTCTAAATGGAGGATTTCCGCACATTCATTGTGTATGAAACGAACATAAATATATATTTATTTATGAAATAAAAGCATAACACTGCGGACTGTATTTATTTTGACGACTTTGTTGCGTGGTTGAAATTTTTAACGGCCTTTATAATTTCTTAATAGCTAAATTTTGCGTGAACTTTTTATTCCATGAACGTTGTTCATAATTTTGTACGCTGCCACTATGTGAATGTAACCATGTGTGAATGAACAAAGCCAAGAAGTGTTTTCGGCAGTGTGACTGACTTTGGCGTATTAAATCACATAAGAATGTTGCAGTATTGTGGTAAAATGTCACCTATCTAAACACCGTCAAGATCTGCAAACTACCACTGATATTCACTTGGCTTAGGCCCGTGCACCTCAATCATTACCGGTTTTCTAACCGAGAAGAACAAATCTAAAATAATGATAATAAAAGCCATTTATACTCGTAATGTGATCTCCTTTACTTCCTGATACGACATGTTAGCGACCTTCTCGTTAATGAAAAAACCTTCTATCTAGCAACTATCATAATTTAAATCACCTATTTCAATATTATAAATACCCCCCTAGAGCAGTGCTTTCTTAATCCTTAAATTAGCACACTGGAACTGGCAATTATTCTTGAAAACATAGGCTTTGAAAAAGAGTGCCTAGCTTTCTACGAGTCTTTTGTATTAGGTAACAATGCGAATTTGAGTAATCATGCAGTAGCTAAAATTTAGCTACTACATGATTCCTCCTCAATTCTTTTGTTGTTTTATTTTGATGTTATTTTATTCAGATTTGTTTATATCCTAAACCCGAGAAATACGGATTTCGAGGCGTGTAAGCAGTCTGTCTGTACTCTCATTCAGTATCTGTGTGGCTATCTGAGATAACGTAGATCCTGAAGGAACGAACCGATACATTGTATATTTTTAAAATATTATTTGTAAATAATATTATATAAGTACCTATATTATATTATATTTTGCCCGGAAAGCGTGGCAAAAGATCGCACAGGACCGAACTGAGTGGCGTCATAAAGAGGAGGCCTATACCCAGCAGTGGGTGCAACTGGGCTAATATGATGATGATGATGATTTGTAAATATTCTTACTCAGCCAGGTCAGAAGTACCCTAAACCGGCAAACACGTCGGGGTCACCAGTTGTAGATGGAGGTGTGTGGGTTGTTTATACACAATTACACCAAATTCTACATTTAATGAATAATGGAAAATAGTAAAAAGAATTTTTCTTTACAAATCCTATCGAGAACAACAGGCTTCAGTCAACTGCCAAACTAAACAAAAGCGCGAGAATTCTGTAATTAAAATTAATTTTTCTGCTGTGAATGACCTCCTGTAAAGGTTTGATTTAGATTTCGATATTCGCGGATGGCACACTTTATATTTATGTTAAGGTTAAAATAAATAATTTTTACTGATAAAGACACTTTACAGACACCGTGCTAAAATCTTAACTATAGTTACTTATCTAATACTTTATTTACAGAAACAAAAAAAATATTTACATTATTGTACATAATACAAATAGAACCAGTTGAGCCACCTAAGGACCGTTGCAAACGGTCTATAGGTAGCTCAACTGATCCAAACCACTGTCAGTCGGAAGCGTGCCCAAGACACTGGCCGCATTACCACGTTGAATGGCAATGCTTATTCGTTGTGCCAAATAAGAGCCAGCCCTCGGATCACGCGTTGCTTCGACCAGCCGCCCTGAAAGCATTTTAAAAACGCGATGGGCCCCGGTACCCCATGGACCCAGAGTCTCCACCCCAAATGGCTCAAATATGTAAACCCTATCCAGATTTACATATTTGCGCCGTTTGAGATCTTCAGCCGAATCTGCCGCCGCGCCAGGCCTAACTGATGTCCCCGGGAGATGTGAATGCGCAAGGGTATCGACGCAAGTTGCGTCCCACACCAATGGCCTTCCCCTCTCCCAAGGTACAAGAGTCATACCGTCGGGGCGCTTGCCGTCATCACGCATCAGACCGCTCGGTTCCAGAACGGCTGGTACGTTGGCGGCGACAAGAGCTCGACGGATGATGTCGTTAAGACTGGCGTGACGACAGATCCGACCGGCGGACCTGGTGCACGACAATCCATGGTGACCAAGCTGATCGACTGCCGTACCGCACTGACAATGGTAAATAAATAAATAAGTAAATATATAAGTGATATATATATATAATATATATGATAAATAATATATATAAATAATATATATAATAATATATATGATAAATAAATAAGTGTGATTTGATAATGAAATGAATGAGGTGTACTAATGTGGAGAGGATCCCCACATGTATGAAGAATGTAATGAGTTTGAATGAGGTGAAAGAAGTGTGTCATGCATGATCGTAGCAACTGGAGATCCGTGGTCGGTCTCTGCCTACCACCCTAGGAAAGAGGCGTGATTTTATTTATGCATGGGTGTATGTATGATCTTACTCAGTTATGCTTAAAAAAACTTTGCTTACACTATTTGATATAACACTACCTAGTTTAATAAAATAAAAGTGGCTATTCAAATGTCGAAAACTAACACTAAACTAATGAAAGATGATGCCATCCTTTTTTTTTCGATAGTTATAAAAGGGACGGCAACATATTTAGTTAGTTTAGTTTTAGTTATCTTTAATGTAAATCTCATAACTCTGAAACTATAACTCTGAAATGTAATTCGTTAAAGATACTTTCTTTTCTTGTACGTTTCAAACATTTATTAGCGTTTGTTGATAGTATAGATTGTTTGCTTATCTGGATGGGTGCGTTAGAGACTCAAAATTGAAGTATCATTTTATGCCGTTTAAAGATTCTAATAAGAAACGTGTGTTTTTGGCGTTCGTAAGCATCATATTACACGTTCCGCATATACTCCCTACCCCTCTTATCGGTTTATACCTGAACGGATTACGAGCATAAGTCCAGGAAGAATTTATTACCTATCACGCATACGGAGAATACAATATTGGAAAAGTGCCGTGCGCATTACCAAGCTTATTGAAAATGTAATAAAGATACGTGGAATTGAAAATGCAGAAATAGTGATTTTATTGTGAACTACAAATATAGATAGCGTCGAATGGAATTATGTTTTATTAAATAAGTTCCATTTCATTTCATAGTCATATGCAGTTTCGAAATCTATGAAAATCCACACAAGGTCGATTTCCACTTGCAGTAACATTATGAACTAAAGACATAAAAACATGTGCTCATAGTATATCGAGACGCACGATCTTGAGCAAAATTCTACTTTTGCAGAAGTCACAAGCGTCACAGCACACATCAACTCGCAAAGGGATCGTCACCGTATCACCTTTTTTTGGATGTATATTGTCTGAAATAAATGATTTATTATTATATTTTAGTCGAGGCAATCGTTGCAGTAGGGAGGTAGTTTCATATAAAGAATACAGATCGGCTCGAGTTGATACGGTGACGATACCATAAAGTTTATATATATTTATTATTTGTACAGCGCTGATATTTCCATATTTTAAATTTTTTTGCTGCATGAAAAATCCATCGATAGTTAATGCACTTTTTCCTTGAAGGGTAAATAACGATTTTAGTTTTATTAAGTGCTACACTACATACTTTCGATCCCAACGGTAATCGAAGCCGCAATTATTCGTTGAAAGAGGATTGTTGTTGAATGAATGTGTTGTGGGTAATCACTTCGGAGTCAAACATTTTGATAAGGGTAACCTCATGCTAAGAAGCAATTATTAACTAAACTCTTGCTGATTCTCTAAGCGATCTGAAATGGCGACATGATCGAAGAAGAATGGTAAAAAGTAAAGGTTGATTTTTTCCTACACGTTCCATCGTGTAAGAAAAATCAACCTTTAAAATTAACTTTAACGGATTTCTGTTTTCAGTAAGTTGAAGCAAACTCGCTTTACCAATTAGCTTTTGTATCCATGTTCGCCTTGTTATTCTGAAATAGCGTAACAAACCATTGTTTACCTTACAGAGGTAGGCACATTACCCCTCCGGGTGACTTACGAATACAACTTTCGTGAAACGAGCTAATTGTCCCGTAAACTTGCCTTTCTACTTGGTCACATGCGTATTTTGATAAGCACCGTGTCATTTAAAAAATATTTTTGTTTCTGTGTTTGTTATATAGAAGTGTTGTGAAAGGTGAGCGTGAAACACATGTCATGCGACAAATTATAAACCCATACAACCAATAATCATCTCCTCCAATTCACCATTAAGAAATGCAATTTTAACAACTTCCTCCAAAACGTTACTAATTAGAGAAATCAATTAAACTAGAAAATAATAAAGTTTTGTTGTCTCTAATAATTTGACCACCGGCCGATGGTTTGATATATTTTTAAAGCATCGTCAGATTTGTAATAATGTTTGATAAAATTACTTAAAAGATTTTAATATTCTTTACATTTCATTTATTTTGTGTTATGATAATTCTACGCTGTTCTTTTGGTTTTGTTTTGATATTTATTTACAAATGTTGTTATTCTATCAAATCGTTTTACATTTGTTTCAGACTTGCCGAAGTACTCGAAAATTCAGACGCAAACTGATGAGTACCTGGAAATCAATGAGGTATGTTAAAAAATGACATTAAATCTTAGATATGAAAAAGTCACTTTAATTATTTGATCTTTTTCAGCAAGTTTGAAATAGTAGATTACTACACGAGGAAGAAAGGCAAAGATTCCGATGCACGAGATGGTTTATCGCGCGAGCGTCAGCGAGTGCGATAATAGTTCGAGTGCATCGAAGGGCCTTTCTTCCGAGGTATGTACTCTACTTTTCATTACGAATATGAGGAAATTACCAAAAAAATTGATGTAAAATTTAAATTTCACACACGAAAATTAGCTGTCTCGCTTTTTTTTTAAATCGACTAGTATAATATTGACTAAAAGCAGCTAACGATGGCATGGCTAAGCTGCGTTCCAGATTTTAAAAAAAATACTGATTGGTAGAATGGCTATAAAAGTAGTAGGCATTCTTTATCAGTGTTGCGTTGGTATCTATATAGAAACGAGCATTGTATATTTGAAGTTGTTTTGGTGACCAATATAAACAGGTAAATTGATGCAACCCGATAGACTTTATGCTTCCAACAAACCTACCATACTTTTAATTAGTTTTAGTGGCGGATTTCAGAATTGCATACCGTATTTGTTTAAAAATCTGCTTTTCGGAGCACAGCATTACTTGGTAAAATCGGTGGATCTTTACTCCGAAATGGTTTTATGTGATTAGCTTCTGGTCGCCATGTGATCGAGGCTGTACGTTTGATGCTGAAAGTTAATATTTTTCTGCTAAGTTCACAGGCATTTGTAACACGCTGTATATTTTTATTTTGCTTTAAAACTAATGTGTGTTAAGTCATTTATTAACTGAGCAACCACGTTTAAACAAAGTTTCCAAAACATTACGTTAAAAATAAAAATTCAAACGTCCATTTTACTAGTTGTTTCAGTCATGTTGCCCGAGGAAGTATTGCCACATGACAACTGCCCTTATAACCACATAAATTATTTGTATTTTAGAATGCACAACGCAAACACGAACTAAAATAAATCGATAGGGAACTAGGCCAGTTGTATTAACAATACGGAAATAATATTTGTTATTTCCAAGTTAAGAAAAAGCTTTATAAAGCTTTAAATGTTTCTATACGAATACATCTACCTACATCTACTCGTTTCTAAAGGGTGAATTTTCTTTGAGGTGAAGTCTGGGGGTCTACTCTGCACAGCGATAAACGAAATTTCGGCATCAAATCGCAGGTCAGCTTAAGTTGTGGGTAACTGAATTCGGGACGTTAACCAACATAAGCTGACCTGCAAAAATTGGCACGATGCATCGTTTTCGATTTGTGTAGTAGAGCGGCTGAAACTGTTTCTGTTCTATCATTATACGACTTTAAAATAACTCTCACGTTATCAAAAAATCACGTTAGGACTTACGTACGTCGTTACGTTCTAAAAGTATCAAAAATTATTCATAGTTTATGATAAAAAAATCTGCTTTCATCTATCTTGCTTTCATAACTTCTTCGTTTGATAAATATTTATTAAAATTTAATTGACTCTAAATCCATCATCCGGCACTTTTTCATTTATTTATATGGCAATCTTATGTAATATTGCGCATGATATAATGATCGATGAGACAGTGGGTAAACTGTTTCCTAATCCTCGGTTAAGGCATGGGAATCTCCTTTTCCACATGCCAAAATATTTCTCGTTTTTTGCTGTACAATATTGTACGTTAGTTCGGCTTCTGTTCCAGGATTGACAACCGGCTTTATGTAGTTAGTTATGGTTGTTATGTTACATTACTAATACGTCAGGGAATTGCTTGATGACGACGCTAAAGGTTGCAAGGTCTTCTAATATCCAATGAGATGAACCAAATTTTCAGTTTTTGAATTATCTTCAGATGCTTAATCACGTCATTGCGTATCTTCTGCAACTTATTTGCGGTTCAAGTTGCAACTTGCAGGTCACCATCCAATTAGATTAACTAAGTATAGGTCAAGGTTTTGTTCTGTTTCCTGTTAACTTGCTTTTGCTTAGTCACTGTGTCACTGTGCAAAATTTTTGTCCAAGGATAATTATTATTTATTTTTCATATCGTCTCTTGCTGAAAACCATCGAATTCAAGTTTCTGAATGTATACAGGGGTAACCCCTTAAGGGGCAAGAATTTGCTTATCTTTTACAGTAAAAAGATTTTCGTCTTGAAACCTTCTGTTTTATTTTGAAGAATCACGATTTTTTAAAACTAAAACTGAAAACTACAAAGGAATAGGTATTTTAAGGCATGATAGCTACAACATTTCCGGCTTTTGCCGGCTCACTATTGATAAAGCCGACTGAGATTATGGCTTCACGACATATTTTTATTTATTTATTTTATACTTCCTGTTATGTTATAAATCGTGCAAGAAAGTGACACTAGTAATTTATATAAATTTTGTTATAGCGTTTCCAATGGGACCTGGGAGAGACGCCGTTGAACCCTGGAGAGACACTGGTGGTGCACCTCATACAACGCACTCGATGGAACAAAGAAAAAATTCTGGGGGTGTATCGACTTGGTCTCCAGGTTTTGGCCACAGACCGCTCTTTGGAGATCATTGACGCACTTGTCAGTGATGTTACCAACCAATCTACTATGGTAAGTTCCTATAGCAACTAAATGTGCCCGATAGTGCCTTTTAGTTGACTTTATTGATAAAATTAGAAATAGCTAGCCTACGGGACGAGTGTTTGCGGGACCCCGATCCCGCAAACACTTTTACTCAGAAAATAACCCGTTTCATCTGCTATTTAATTTCGAAGTAATAAGCCTAATAGGTACACTTAAGTAAGAAAAGGGCTCAATCAAATTCTAATTATATTCTAAACGCGAAAGTGTGTGAGTATGGTATTTCTTACTCTTTCACCTTTGAATAAATATATGTAGTTTATGACATGGATAAACACGTAGAATTCTTTTATCAAGCAAAACCGCGGATGAAAATTAAATCCGACTGGAAGTTTAAGAGATTAATGAGCTCAAAGGAACAAACAGGCAAACTATTCCGCGAGAAGAGCGGTGAATGACAAAAATAATGGCAACATTTGGAACCGCACGCGTAATAAATGTAGAACATGTAGCAGATACAAAATACCCGTATTTAACTCTTTGTATCTGTAGGTACTGTATTTTGTGTGCAATAAAAGTATGTAGGTACTAGAAAAACTTATACGACTATAATAAAACAAAAATCTTTCTCGTTTTTATCTAAACTTCTAAACGGATGTTCGATTAACTACAAACTTTGTGTTGTACTCTCATAATCAGATGGTGTTTTGTGTGAATATTAAAGAAGTCGTGAGCTTCTGCTAGTAATTGATAAATGAGCATAATTAATAATTTTCCTTAATGTCTCCGTCATGACTTGATACCCTTAAAGCCGGGCCCGACACAATCTAACATCACTAGTTTATCTTTCAAATTGCACCCTGCACAGTGTAACGTCATTATTTGTGCAATTACTTCGTGTCTGAAGACATCGGACCTCTTCTTCATGTTAATAGCCACTTCGTCTAATAGGCCACTGGAGGCATTACTGTACCAGCCGCAGATTCATTCATTTCGTTGTTAGTTTTCTGATAAGATGTTAGCCGACGAAAACGGATACCAACGACAGGTACATACCAAGGACACTTCACTTCTTTTGTATGTCTTTTGTGACTTTTGTATGTTGAAGACGGGTGTCATATCGTACGATGTACCTAATTCATGAAAATGATTTTTTGTAATTTTTGGCCGTCAAGCTCATTTGTACAACTAATGCCGAGTTTCGGCCTGATCTCTAAATAATTATTTTTCATAAAAAATTATGTAATATTAAAAAAAAAGCGCAACATAGATCATAAGCATACAAATAAACGCGAATCGAGCTTAGTAGTCAATAATCCCTCCTCACCCCGCTTTATGGTGTAGATGGGATTAGTCAGTCTGCCTGATTGTATAAATAAAGTACACAAACTCTCTCAAATCCCTAAATCGATTAGAGGTTCTCCTTTACGTATTTTATAGTTTCAAGTGCTTATTAGCCAGATTTTATAGTACTAAATCGAAATGTAATTTTTAGAATTTTATTCGTGTTACTACAAAAACTTAAAGGACATGTTCTAGATTTTAAGGAGAGATCCAATTATATCAAAAATGAAATTGTAAACATTCTCACTAGTCATGGTCAAAAGTCTTGTAACGTTACTAAGCACTAAGCACACAGAATACAAATATTCCTTTTAACTCTCAGAGGGCTAGAAATATAAGTCTGCTTGTGGGTATCCGCGGCTAATGACGTCATTCCAACAAGCGTCTTTGTCCCTGGAATTACTTCCAATGAGCGTAGCGAACCTGAAACTGAAAATGAAAGTATTAAAACATCACAGAGATTTTTGCTATAGCTTGCAACAGTTGAGCTTTATGTAGATTGCAACTATATTGTCTCAAGATCGTTGTAGCCAGTTATGGTTTTTATGTCATTGCTTTTATTTTTGAATCGAATGTTGTGGGTTCAAACTCTGACTGTTACAACTTTATTGCTAAATAATTTAGGAAAATATTATAAGTACATTATTATATTTACGAGTTATAAAAGCAGCCCGGTAGCTGGTTTAATAACTCGTAAATATGATAGTATGCATAGAGTCATCAGAGCAAAAAATTAATAATATATTTTATATTAGATATTTATTTATTTTATATTACTTACCATTAAAAATAAGAAAATAAAAGATCTGAAATAGCGTGAGCCTTTCAACGTCGTTATTATTTACAAACAAGTTTTAAAAAGAAACAGAACGTGTCAAAGTGGATTATAATCATGCTCTCATAAATTTCATGTTAGAATCGCGTGGTCACTCTTACGGTTAATGTATGTTAGTACTATTATACTATACGTAAGTACTTATAATATACTTTATAATTTATTTTTATTAGCTAGAACGCAAGTCAAGTGGTTGCATATTAAACTCATAGTAAAATGGTTATGTATTATGTTATTTAAATTGTTATTTGATTGAGTCCAATATCACCGAATTCTCCAGAGCTTACCTACCGTTCACCTCTTGAGGCCACCTGGAGACCTCTTGAGACCCGTGTTGATTTTTCTAACACCGGATCACTTATATTCACCGGGTGTTCCGTCGGAAATAATTTCCATCGTCCTCCTCGTTATCAAAAGTATTTGTAAAATTCTCCTCTACTTTTGGCCCGTTTCGTCAGTCAACCCACAGAAACAGACAATTTTTGAGAAAAAAAAATTTGTCCAAACCAGAACCAGCTTAAGCTAACCTGTTTCTGCGTGACGAAGAAAAGCATACATAGAAAACAATAAACTTTTACTTTCATAAGATCATAAGATAAATATGATCTTCTAATTATTTTTAAATTTCTAGCACCATTGTACTCGTACCTACATAAAGGCGCGGCCCCACCGCGGTGCACGGAGAGGCTACGCACGTGTATTAAGCTTCGCTTTGTAAGAAAATGTATGTGGTGGTGTCCACTGCAACCCACGGAGAGGCTACGCATGAATTGACGTCATTGATACACGCGTGGCTTGCTCGAATAGGCGGTTACATAGCTCAACGCTGTCAACGTGGGTCTACGTTTCCACTGGAGTACACGAATAAGACCCACGACTATGTACAGCTCGGTTATCGCAGAGCAGTTTTCAGTCATACACGTTGTCACTCTCCGTGCGCCGTGCCACGCTAAACATAGTCGTGGGTCTTCGTGTAGGTACTCCAGTGGAAACGTAGACCCACGTTGTCAAACAAATGAATACACGCAGCTAAAATGCGCCGCGCCCGTGCACAGCATGCACCGCGGTGGGGCCGCGCCTTAAAGCTTTTATAATAAATGCTTGAAGCATCCTAGAATCATATTTTCTTCTATTTTATCTCTTTGCACGTTCCAACGAACGCTGTATAGAGATAAAATCCTATGCTTCCTATCCTACTAATCCTACTAATATTGTAAATGTGCAGAATAATAAAGCCATGTTGGCCAAGTGGAATTAGTACTAGGACTTTCAATCCGAAGGTCGTGGGATCAAATCCGGCCGTGCATCAATGAACTTTTCGTGTCGAAATTTTTTTTATGCTCTTTAACACGAGCTTTAAACGGTGAAGGGAAACAGCGTTACGAAACCAGTTAGCTTTCTAGCAGCGTCGATGGGCTTGCTACCTGTCACACGTATGGAAAGTTAACTTCTGCAAAAAGTGGGCATGTACCAAATATACATTTAGACATACCTCTGACTACCCCGTTAGACATCTTCAAAGGATCTACAGAATTACATAAAAGATCTGAAAGAAATGTCTACCGCTCCCTGGGATACAGTCGTGATCATATTTCGTTTTTTTTTTTCATTATAAATGTGAAAGTTTGTGTGAAGTTGTATGTATGTTTGTTATTCTTTCACGCAAAAACGGCTGGACCGATTTGGTTGAAATTTGCTATGTAGATAGGTAATACCCTGGATTAACACACAGGCTACTTTATTTCTCAACTAGCAGCACGTCCCGGCTTTGCACGGGTGTACTAATAATGCTAACGAGACAAAATATAGTCTACAGTTCAAATAGACGTATGAGTTTAATGTTTCGTAGCATACGAGTATGCCTTCAAGGTGAAATATCGTTTTTTTAACTAATCGTCGAATATCGATTCGATTTCTCAAAAAGAATAAGAACAGATACAGTCTTTACCTGGATATAAATAGACTTTCCCTTAGGCCATAGACAACTTTAAAGATATGGCTAAGACGTAAGAAACTGAACTAAATTTCCAAACTAAGAACAGTCGTTTTTGTAATAAAGGCAGAATAAAATCTAGATACGTAAAATTTACCTATTGATTGCACTTAGCGCGGCAACGCACTAGCGGCGTGCCGCATGCGGCAGAACAACCGGAGCGGTTGACGGCACGCCGCAAACCAGTGCGTTGTTATCATGCGGTTTCATATAAAGGCTCGTTTACGCCGAGGCAACAACGTGCAACAGTGCCGCATGCTACATATTGTGGCATGCGGCACCTTGTGGCATGCTACAAATAGAAAGCATTTGCGGCATATGTGGCATACGGCAGCCTATTTTACGCCGAGGCAACATCGTGCCTGGATAATTTCCAAAGCATCGTGCTGTTTTAAGGAGTGACTGGTCTACTTGTTTGATCGAGGGGATACATACACCATAGAATATGGCTGATCAAGTAACTTTAGCAGCAGCTTATTTAGTACTACTAAGCCATGCAGCTAAACAACGGAAGAAGAAACGTTGGTGGAAGAGAAGATTACTTCAGAATGGCCCACGGACTAGTTTACTAACAAAAATTAAGGCAGACGATGGTGCCTTATTTAAATTTTTTACCAGAATGACAACTGAGGACTTTGAACATTTACTACAACTAAAAAACTGTTTTGACGCACGAAAAATGTCGCATGGAATCCATTGTGCCCGGATACAAGTTACGACAGTCTGCCACATGACGCAAGGTGTTGCCATGCCGCACGGTTCTTGCCACAATGTGCGACATTTTTGACTTTGTAGCATGCGGCCTTGTGGCATACCGCAATGCCGCACAGTGTTGCCCCGGTGTAATATAGCCTTAATAAATCATGTGCGGCACGCCCCGCTAGTGCGTTGCCTACCTTAGTAATGGTTGTACTGGTTGTACCTACCTCAGGTTTGTATCACGTTGATGAATAGTATAACGGCGCTGAAGTGAATACTGATCAATATCGGGTTGAGCTACATCGTAATTGCTAATTAATTGTCACACAAACCGTGGTAATAATTGTGCGAGAATATTAGATTTGTAATGAAATATGTAATATAATAGGCGCCAGCACAAGCGTAGGTACATGTGCGGATATCCGCACACGTTATGCTTCTGTGGGGGAAGATCTCTAAATTTATAGGAATTGAATGAAACAGCTTATGACTCATCTGATCCTTAAAAATTAATATGAATTTGAATAAAAACAATCAATTTTCCTAATACGAGTATTATATTATGCGTCAGTGATTTTTAAAAGAAAAAAATATTTGCCCCTTACCTACGAAGGTTGCCACTGTGAAAAAGTATTTAGTTATACAGTCGTTGTTTTATTTACAGAATAGATATTTTTGGTAATTTCTACGTTATTTTTTGGAAATTATGGGGTTTTTGATTGTCCCTTTTGTTCGGATTGGGTAGGTGTTTTATACACATTGTATATGCAACGCTTTCTGTAGTTCGGAGAGACAATAGGATAATTTTGGTTTGTTCGATTTTGTATAGCAGCACGTGTGACACGGTCAGACGTGACCCGATCGATAGAAAGGCTGTGGTTGCAAAAGCTATCAGTTCAAAGTTCAAAATGTTTATTGCATTCATGTATGGTAGGTACAATAGGTCTTAAAACTAGTTTTCCATGTGATAACATGAGTCCTGTAAGGACATTTCAAATATTTAATTTTCTAAATTGAAACTACTGTTTCAATTTAAAAAATTAACTCTGTGACCTCTGTGTACATAATATTATCCTATATTATACATCTAAATTGAAACTACTGTTTCAATTTAAAAAATTAACTCTGGGTACATAATATTATCCTATATTATACATAATGTTTTTTTTTAAATAATGAGATCTGTTTATGAGCTGTTTCTTAAGAGTACTTAACTATTTTTAATATCTACTTAATTATTATGTTTCTCCTAAAAAATCTTGTAATGAGTAAAAACAGTGTTTTAATAAATATTTTTTTAATTGGGTTTTGAAATTTTGTAATTTGTAGTTTTGAATTTCTTTTGGGATTTAGTTAAAGATTATGTTGGATTCGTGTTGTCAGTTCATCAGCATTGATTGTTGGCTTTTTCATCTCCTGGTATTTGTAAACATAAAAATTATTTCTTTTACTAGTAATACAATAAAAAAAATGCTTCTGTTTATTTATCTGTTTTTTTTTTACTTCAGTCCGTACCAAGAAATGCATTCATGCATATTTACGCTACTCAGGTGGTTGTTAGTGGATGTCTAACACAATCTGTACAAATTGCAGATAGTTTAGGTACCTATGTCATCTTTATCGACAAACGTTTACATAAACTTTCCTTTCGTTGCTTCAGTCGTTATATTGTAGTACAAGAGTAAGTAAGTCAGTGACTTTTCCAACTACCCTCGTATCCTTTGTTAATTGTCTTGTCTGCAGACACGTAATTTGGTAGAATAAACAACAATAGCCCGCACCGCAAGTGCCTTAAACTACATAATCACAGTAACTACTTTATTATTAATCAACACCTGAATACTTAAACGCTAATTAAATACTTAAGGTCGTATTAACCATTAAGGATGTTATTTTTTGACAGATTTGTATGGACAAATGTTTAATTATGTCATAGAATATGTTTATGGGTCGAATATGTTTCACTTCTGTGTCGACTCCATTTTTTTCCGTCGGTCACTTTATTTATTAGTTTTGTGTCTTCTAGTTTTTGTTCTACAATTTTATTCGAAACTCTTAAGCTTAAGGGATTGAAGCTTTTACCAGTAATGAGACTAACACTTAAAAAGCCGTTTTTGTTGAATTATCGATCGAGTGAGCGAAGCGAACGAAGATCTTAGTGGCAAGTGGGGTAATTTTGCTTTGTATGTTGTGTTCATTTGTTTGTTTGTATGTTCCGGCATAACTGTCGAATCGTTAATCCAATCTTCATGAAACTTGGTAGGTATATAGGTAGTGGTAAGCCGGTAAGCCAGTAACCTAATGAGCTGAATCGGTCAAGGGGTTGTAAAGATATTTGGTTCCGAAGGGGATGAAAAAAAATAAAAGTTGTTCAAATACATTGAGTGGGGTGTCATATGAAAGGGCTTTGTTTATACATTCCAAAATGGTTTTACTTTTTATTCTAAGATGTAAAGTTTTTGAATAACTTCGATAAATGTAAAAAAAACATGACTGCTATATCCTGAGCTCCCATTTCTATAAGTTTTGGTGAAATCGCAGCTCAGAAAATCGTTCTTCTTCTTCTTTATTATTTTGGTTGGTGTTTCTAACTCCTAACTCTTTTTGACGAACCTAACGACGTTTTAATGGAAAAAGAATTCAACTTACTAAATAGTTTCCTTGAACCAATGTTACTGCCACTTCACAACGAACAAAATACCAAAATGTTTTAAGTCGAAACACCCTCGTTAAAACTTATGCTCTTACATATACCATCAAGTATTTTTTATAGAAATATAAGTAAATTAATGCAAAATGATTTTTGACAAATGTTTGAAATAACCGCGGGCAACACATTTGTCATCGAAAGTAGTGCCATGACAGGATCAAACCAACATGACATTCTAAATATAAAATAGGTTTAGAGCCTAAGGTTTGACTCTAAATTCAAAGAGTTTTCAATCAAAACCTGTATTGTAAATAATGCACACTCAAAATCGCTTTACTATAATCGGCTTTAGGTACTTAGTTCTCATTAGATCCTCAATATTTTTTAGTAGACCTCTGAAGTAAATTCTTTCAAACACAGATAATAACGAATATACATACACAACCACCGGCGAGCGAGATCTCGTTCGAGGCGAACTACTAGTATAAAAACGGACAACTTGGCTTGGACTTTAATAAGCTGACAATCGAGTAACAGCTCGGCAGCGACAGCCTTTTTTGGAAGTTCGCCAAACTGTTGCTCTGATCGTAAAACATTCTTCATAAACATTTACCATGTTTAAGAAGGCGTTACAGTCGGCAGAATGTCATTCGAAGCATTACCAACATCTTCAATGTATCGACTAACACTTGATAGGCTGATGGGCGCCAACCAGTCACTACCTTACCGGCTTTTCGTAGCTGCCGGTACCCAAGAAATTAAGGGTTAAGAGTATCTAAAAAAAACATTAGGTAAGTTCCTACTAGTATTTTACTGTTCTGTACAAATTTGAGTCTAACATGCAATTCTATAGTTGTTAATTATTTTATAATAATCAATGTTTGGACAGTGCTTTGCTCAGCATTAAACGAAAAGACTGCATTCTTAAAGGCAGACTCAAGTCGATGGGTCGAAAGCATAAAAAATGTAGGTAGGTACCTAGGTACAAGCTTTGCACTTATTTCTATTTGTGGTGAGATCGCACTTGATCTTTGCGATCCACTCGTAAGAGCACTGCTTAAGATACCGCACAGCCACCAAAACAATTCTTTAGTGACCCTGTAGTAACGCACAAACACTTTCGGATCTAGTGCTAAGGGATCAGCTGAGTTTCTCAACAGTCTCCTACTTATGTTTGTGCGTTGTTGGTGCCACCGAATGACACGCTGCCTCCGCAGCACAACGTCCATGATATAAATAAAAGTATTTAGAGGTGTGTCATTGAGGGTTTTTAGATTAATTTAACGTAACCGTTTTTCTTCAATGGTTAACCGGTTAAAAAATCGGTTAAATCGGTCAACGGGTTTTCAATAAATATTCGTATTATGCATTAATAGCTTCAATATTATGTCAACGTTTTCGATAGCAACTTCGCAAGCTGTTTTGAACTAAGACCAGAGGGTTACCAGATCCAAAAATAAGTTTTCCTGGCAAAATCCTTGCCGCCTCAGCAATAAATCTCCTGACATTTCGGCAAAAAGTAGGTAGGTACTTATATTTTTTTAAAAACTCGCGAGTGAGCCTGATTAAAAGTGATTTTATTATAATTAGATTATTAAATTATTAGATTTTGTTCTGTGATTATTAGTAGTTCATAATTTGATTTTATTTTAATATAGGTACCTAATTTCTTTTATTTTTCTCTTTTCTTAAAAGTCTTCACAATTTCCAATTTTTCCTGTTTCCCTGCCAAACAGGTAAAATTCCTGTCATCTGGTAGCCCTAGTTGCGTGCGAAGACGTTGAAGGAATTTTATTAGCTTTTTATTTTTAACAATTTTTCGGTGCATTGCGAGATACGTTGACGTTGGCGGAATATTATTAGGTTGAAGAAAAACTGAATAAAGGACTGTTTTTCCTCAATGGTACACAGGTTAAAAAAAAGCTAATAAATCGGTCAACGGGTTTTCAAATAATCAGATTATCAAATTGAACGTAGATAGATTCTAGCTTGCAAGCAATAAGTGCTGTTTTCGTGAGGCATTCAATCTTCAATTTTATTAGCGCGGAAGTGCGAGTAAGAGAGGGATAGGTGCAAAAGGATCGGAACTATGCTTCATTACTCGCTTGCGAGTTGCGTGCGAAGACGTTGACGGAAATATTCGGTTCATATTTTCAACCGGTTATTTCGTTGAAGTAAAACAGCGCGAGTTGCGTGCGAAGACGTTGACGGAAATATTCGGTTCATATTTTCAACAGGTTATTTCGTTGAAGAGAAGCAGTTAATTCGTTGACGAGCATATAGCCGTTTATAAAAACGGTTCATTGATTTAACGACCACCTCTAAAAGTATTACGAGTAGTAAAAAATAAAATAGGAAGAGCATATAATATAAGAAAGTAAGTATGGAAGAAAACGTTTTGACAGTTTGACATTAGACTTTTTATTTCTTTACTTAAGAGCAGGCCTGGCACAATATAATTTCTGAGATGTTAGCTCAAATGACACTCTATCTGACAATGTAACGATTCGCGATATCCGATGGAGACTTCTTTTTCACATTATTTCTTAAATTATTCAGGTGATTTTTTGGTGATTTATAATAATTATGACTTTTCGAAGTTATTTTTTTAAATATTTGGTTCCGAAGGGGATGAAAAAAAATAAAAGTTGTGAAAATACATTGAGTGGGGTGTCATATGAAAGGGCTTTGTTTTTACATTCCAAAATGGTTTTACTTTATAGTCTAAGATGTAAAGTTTATGAATAACTTCGATAAATGTAAAAAAATCATGACTGTTATAACCTGAGCTCCCATTTCTATATGTTTTGGTGAAATCGCAGCACAGAAAATGGTTCTTCTTCTTCTTTATTATTTTGGTTGGTGTTTCTAACTCCTAACTCTTTTTGACAACCTAACGACTTTTTAATGGAAAAAGGATTCAACTTACAAACCCCCGGTTCCTATAACAAACTAACGGATGTTCGTAGGTCCATCACCATAGCAACGTTGTTATTTCAACATAAAATGTATGAAACTTTTTGACAGATACAGCGTTGCTATGGCGAAAGTCGTACGGACATCCGTTAGTTTGTTATAGGAACCGGGTGTAAATAGTTTTCTTGAACCAATGTCACTGCCACTTCACAAGGAACAAAATACCAAAATGTTATAAGTCGAAAAACCCTCGTAAAAACTTATGCTCTTAAAAATACCATCAAGTATTTTTTATAGAAATATAAGTAAATTAATGCAAAATGATTTTTGACAATGTTTGAAATAACCGCGGGTAACACATTTGTCATCGAAAGTAGTGCCACGACAGGATCAAACATGACATACTAAATATAAAATAGGTTTAGAGCCTAAGGTTTGACTCTAAATTTATTTATTTATTTATTTATTAGTTGCATCAACAAGGAGTACACTAGCACATGCTCATAGTAAAATAACTTAAATTAAAATCTAGTGACACCTCAATTACAGATGCAAACCTAAATTCATATTCATGGAGTTTTTAATCAAAACCTGTATTGTAAATAATGCACACTCAAAATCGCTTTACTATTAATTAAAGGAATAATAATCGGCTTTAAAAACTTTAGGTAGGTACTTAGTTCTCATTAGATCCTCAATTTTTTTTAGTAGACCTCTGAAGTAAATTCTTTCAAACACAGATAAAAAAGAATATAATACACAACCACCGTCGAGCGAGATCTCGTTCGAGGCAAACTACTAGTATAGATAGAAAACACCCAGACACGGAACAAATGTCTGCAGAACATGCAAACATAATATTTGTCCCGTAGAGGGGATCGAAAGCTGCAACCTCGGCGTCTCAGCCGGGCGTTCACCCAACTGCGCCACAGAGGTCGTCATAATCGAGTAGCCATAATAAAAGGTTATAGTAAAAAAAAATTTACCCCTAAAAAGTTTTGAAATTTCATACAAAATATATGGAGAAAAAAAAATTTCAAAATTAAGAAAAAAAAAATACCACGTTTTATCAACTTTGTAATGCCCTATCTGAACCTGAAAACTAAAATTTTCCAAGTCTTGCAGTTTTTGAGATACGCGTGGCGGCAAAATGAGGGAGGCAAATGGGGGCAAATCTGAAAACTTTTTTTTACTTCCTAAAATCTTCTCTATACAAATCCGTTTTCAAAAATGCAAAATCTCTTTTAGTTTTCGAGATCCATCAATAGGGCAAAAGAGGGGCAAAACAGGGGCAAACCAAAAAAATGAATTTTACTTCCCAGAACCTCCTCTATACAAATCCGTTTAAAACGATCAAAAATATTACGTAGTTTCCGAGATTAGCTGATTGGGCAAAAGGGGGGCAAAAGAGGGGCAAAAAAAATTTAGCGAATTTTACTTCCCAGGACCTCCTCTATACGAATCCACATAAAACAAAAATTACGAGTCCTCTAGTTTCCGAGATACGACAGGGGTCGGCAAGATGGCGGCAAAAAATGGGCAAAGTCAGATTTTTCCCAGACTCATCAGAGTTAGAGCGAGGCCCCATTAGTGCGTTGCGCTGCGTTGCGTCGCGTCGTCGCAACGGATCAGCGCATTGTATGCCACACCTGCGTTGCGACGACGCACGATGTCGCAGCGCAAGAGCGTCGCAGCAACACTGGCTGTGGCTGTGGCCTCCTCTAGCAGTGGATCACTGTCCGTCGTCGCAGCGGAGCTCCGACAACGCAGCGCATCACCCTCCCTCTCGCTTCGTCTCTCGTCTGTCGATCCGTTGAATTGTCGCGCGCGACGACGTAGGTACGGTGACCGTACCACCTTTACCCATACGTACGACCGTACCCATTAGACCGTACTACGGTCTAATGGGTCATGTCGTAAAAAATATATGGAAACCGACGCAGCGACGACGCTGCGACGACGCAACGCAGCGCAACGCACTAATGGGGCCTCGCTCTTACTTGTTTACGAATCTGCAAAAAAAACATACCTTCCCATCCACCATCAGGGAAGTCGAACGAAGTCGCGGGCAAAAGTAGTATGTGAAATAAAATATTTAGTTGAAAACCGAACTCCATTAATTTATTGTTTGAAATGACATTCTTCTATCACAAACTTTTTTGTATGAAGAAATTAAATATTTTCGTAATAATTTATGTCAATTCGGGAGCGATTTTGCGCAAGGTCCTCCTTCGACGGCGTCCGGCGGACGAATCAAAGAGTAACATGAACGAATGATTGACATTGTCGTTTAATTTGAAGGTTCGTCTAAATAAGGTTCAATTTTGAATAAAACGTTTGACTTCATTCATTTAGGTACAGAACTGTAGTACACCTAAAATCCAAACTTTTTTTAATTATGAGAAAAATAGGCGGTCTAAGACAATTTTGAGTCACTGAATCGTTAGATAAAGTGTTTATCCATTCTATGAACATTTAATTTTAACTTCAACTCAAGTAGTTATTGAGAAAATTTAAATTAAATTTCAAAAAGGTACCTACTTCAAACAACAAATTTATCAAGAAAAGTTCACTTGGTTGTGATTTCGGAGGCATAGATCACTAAAAAAAACTTCAAATAACCATATTCTTGAAGGTCTATGTTGATGGCATGTTTGGTTTACCCACAGCTTGAAGCAGAAGTATTGCAATTTAATAAAGCGCGACCTTAACCTAACTCCATGCATCGCTGTAAGTGTTGTGTTTGACTGAAATCAACCATTATCAAATCGAACTCGAATGTTGAATTTTGTTAAATTACAGAATCCTTTAGAAGTTTAGACATATAAAACCGTTTATTCACTCAATAACCATTCTATCAACTTCCTTACATCTTCACAAATACTTCTAGAGTTTAAATTTGTTTCTATTCTTTAGTTTAAATTCATGCAATATCATAACCTTCTTACGTGGTGATTCTCGCTACCCATTAAAGAAACTAAATCTTTAAACAACTTCAGAGTTCACGAACAATTACAAACATAAAATTAATTTTATTATTCATTATTTATATTCAATCCCCTTTTTTAATTTTCAACTGATTTTCTTTGATTTATTGAATATTTTTTATTAATAGTTTTTATATTCTAAATTTTTCCAATTTATTTTAAAAAATATAATTAACTCAAAAACTACCTATCTAAATTTTTAGTGATACCCTTACTTACAGTAAATAAATTAAAAGTTTATACCGGAACAATAACCATTTTAATTCTTCAATTGTACACCGTTTTTACATAGGTACCTGTTCACTTCCATGAACAAAGATCAATACCTAAGCAAAATTATCCGAAGTACTTTTCCATTTATAATTGATTTTTTTTTTCCGAAAAAGGCCGCCGCACACCCCGCCATCTACGGATGCTAAATTTAATTTAAATTTAATTCCATTGTTTTTTCTGATTAAAACTCAATTTCATAAATAAATTCCTTTGGATTCTACTCATTTTCTTAAATTCAAATCCAACATTCATAGATGAGCCTTTCCCAAACCTCCATTTTTTTATTAATTTTAATAAAACAAGTATTCCAAACTAAAAATGAAATTACATTTCAACTTAACTAAATTCTCATTGAACTTCCGGTACGTAGTGGTTAGGTTCCTGCCTATTTATATCGTCCATGTTTCTCAGGAATTCCGCTGTCTCAATAATGTTTTCTATTTTTGATGTTATCCAATTTTGTTAAATGTATCTTGGATAATGCCTTATGATATCTAAATTTTTAGTGATACCCTTACTTACAGTAAATAAATTAACCCCCTTATGCATAAAAACTTGACAATTTAATACAGGTTTTAAGAACGTTTTTTTCTTGTCACTCATATGTCAACGAAAAGAGATAGCAACAGATTTAATATGTGTTTTAGCTAATACAGGTTTACTGGTCGATTATGCATAAGGGGGTAAAAGTTTATACCGGAACAATAACCATTTTAATTCTTCAATTGTACACCGTTTTTACATAGGTACCTGTTCACTTCCATGAACAAAGATCAATACCTAAGCAAAATTATCCGAAGTACTTTTCCATTTATAATTGTTTTTTTTTCCGAAAAAGGCCGCCGCACACCCCGCCATCTACGGATGCTAAATTTAATTTAAATTTAATTCCATTGTTTTTTCTGATTAAAACTCAATTTCATAAATAAATTCCTTTGGATTCTACTCATTTTCTTAAATTCAAATCCAACATTCATAGATGAGCCTTTCCCAAACCTCCATTTTTTTTATTAATTTTAATAAAACAAGTATTCCAAACTAAAAATGAAATTACATTTCAACTTAGCTAAATTCTCATTGAACTTCCGGTACGTAGTGGTTAGGTTCCTGCCTATTTATATCGTCCATGTTTCTCAGGAATTCCGCTGTCTCAATAATGTTTTCTATTTTTGATGTTATCCAATTTTGTTAAATGTTTTTTCTATTAATTGTTTTTCGGGCAATTTAAAGTTCAACATTTGCGCCCTTCCTATGAGTAGCAGGAAATAATTTAGCATTGATGGTGTTTGCGCCCTGTTCCAACTTCCTTGTACTATTGTTCGCTTTAATTCATTTTGATCTTTTTCTCCCCAAAATGTAGCAAAGAAATCGATTTTGAAATCTTCCATCCCCTTCCATCTTCCTTTATATACGCGCCCCAATCTCTTGCATTTCCAACCAAGCAATCTTGTATTAAATCTAATTCTTTTCCGTCCTTAGAGGTTCTTTTTAAGTATACTTCTAAATCTTCTATAAACGTCACTGGGTATATTTCTGCTTTATGATGCTGAACTTTGGGTTTTCTATGCTTATGTTTCTCACGTTATATCACGTTTCTATATTCGGATTTTGACATTCCTTCTTGTTCATCTAATTCTGTCTCATTTATCAAAGTATCCTAAACTGTTTCATAATTATTAGACTCTTCTACTCCTGTATTAACTTCAATCTCCCTGTCCTTGCTTTTATTTGTTATTTTATGCAATTCTACTTCTTTTCCTAACTCATTTACCTTTTGAGTTAAATCTCCAATGGCTCGAGTTAATTTCAAAAGAACCTGTCTATTTCTAGGTTTTCTCAATATTTTCCTCTGGTTCCTTTCAACAATATCTCTCTCCCTGTCTTCCCTTATTCCTTCAATTCTAATTATTCCCGAAGTGTTAGATGTTTCTTCATCTCCTATTCTTTGTTCATTCATTACTCTATTTTCATTTGTTTTTATTTGTTTTGGACTGGGACCAATATCATTCTGTAATACTTCATTTCCTATTTTGTGGGCTTCGGCACTTTCGTATCTAACGGGCACCTTTCTTTTCCTAACTGGCTTTCCCATGTTTGTTTTTTTTTTCTTATTTCAAATGTTACTTTTTAAACTGACAATTTTAATCCAATTCAACCCCTGATAAAAGAAAATCTAACATGTCCCATATTTCCTTCGAAATCTGCTATTATTATTTTTTATGTTATATTGAATTTAAATCTTTAGATTTAATATCAGATTCCGACAGAAATCCAGCACACATCAAAACCATCATTAAATTTGTAAGAATGTATCTCTACCATTGAAATGCAAACTAACAAAACCTTCTACACAACCCCCAAGTATTAATTCTTAAGAATCTAAACATACCTATTTATTACATTTCGGTCCGGCACCTTTAATCAGAGCTACCTATAGATCGTTTGTAACGATACTTAGATAGCTCAACGGGTATTCATTGTATTTTGTACAGTTACTAGCGACCCGCGCCGGCTTCGCACTGGATTAATAATTATACATATAAACCTACCTCTTGAATCACTCTATCTACTAAAAAACCGCATCAAAATCCGTTGCGTAGTTTTAAAGTAATCATACATTGGGATATAGGGATATAGGGACAGAGAAAGTGACTTTGTTTTATTCTATGTAGTGATGAAAAATATGTAGCAGTTTAGTCTGTGTAACGAATTGTTGCTAACAATTATCTTACTGATTAAAGTAGGTGTAGAGTGTAGACAACAAACAAATTACTTTGTTACTGAGACTTTGTGAAACTGACTGGCACTCGGCCAAGCTGTTGCTCGAATAAAACCTGCGCAACAAGTTGCTTGGAATGATCATTGAGAAATGTAACGATCTCTTCACTGGAATGTACAGTCGCGGAATGAAAATGTTTGTCACATTAAGATCTGTTATTACCTACTTGCTAGGTATTTGTTTGATTATTTATTTATTTATTTACAAGCAAACCTTATTTCTAACATTACAAAAAAAACATCTTCCAAGTCGTCAGAGCTAATAAATAATGTACACATAAATATAACATCAGAACTCAAGAGAATTAGTAATACAGTACCTAGTATCATAATGGTAAATAGCAGTGGACCAAGGGAAGAACCTTGACTCACCAGAGCGCGTATGGTATGGAGAGGAACTATAACACCCCAGTCTTACGAACTGCTTACGGTGATAGGTAACTATACTTCATTTATTGAAACGAGCTAATAGGCAGATAAAATAAACTCACGTGATTGGTCGTTGAAAATAATATTCTATCTCGTCATTGGCTAGATTGTCAAATTAATTGTCAATTATCAAATCTAGCCAATATGAGAATAAACAATTAATTTCGACTACCAATAACGTGCGTTTATTTACGTTCCTATTAGCTCGTTTCAAGAAATGAAGTATAGCAAACAAACGTAATAGCTTTGGGGCCAAACCATATGCATTCAATTTTCTCAGCAGTAGGTACGTCACTTGTAGGTGGAATCGGGCGCGTTATAAATTATCTAGAAACAGCGAAGAACGTTGTTATTTTTAACCCCCGACTAAACAAGGGTGTAATAAGTTTGACCACTATTGTGTATCTATCGGTCTTTTTCACCGGATTACCAGATTATTTGGACGTGCTAATCGTAAGACCCTGTTCACACGGCATTGTCCTGCACGTTTTTTTGCATTATACGTCTTAACGTATATATAGTGGCCATACAACGTACATATATCCATTCACACGGCGATTGTACTGCAAAAAAACGTGTACCGCTTATACGTTTAAACGCATACGTCAAAAAATCGAATGAACTTTGACGTATTCGGTTCGCAGTGGCACATGGTATAGGTTTGTTTCCTTCACTTTTCTGCGGCTATTCGTTTTTTACACGAATGATAATTTACCGTGTGAAGACTGTAGTGAAACGACAATGGATGCGTAAAGACTGATTTATTCGTTCAACAAACCTACCCACATAGATATATAATTATCACAACATCTTCCCCCTATGAAGAATAAGATAAGACTATAGGCAAGTAGGTACTTATGTGTGATTAACATGCAAAACATTAAGTATCAAAAGTATAGGTATATATAGGTATCTAAAGTAGTTGGACATCTACATAAACATACTACATTCCTCATGCATGATTCACTTGACAATCATTAGATAAATTAGGATACCAAATTGAACAGAAATAGAAACCTAATTTAAACAATTATCTTCAACATAATCAAATATTTATAATTAAGTAAGTAGGTGTATTATTATTGTATTATACCAACAAATATTTGTAAAAGTGATAATGGTTCAGTATTAACTTAATTTACTCAATCTACCTATCTACTTACTTATTTATACCATTGAATCTCCTTATAGGTAAGTACATGACACGATCAGATCAAGAATGCTTAGTAGGCAATTATAGTTATCTAATTTATTTGCACAACGGGTATATAGTGGAATTCAGTAACACGCTGAGTGCATAGGTTATTTACTATTAGGTATAGGTATAATTATAATTTTCTAGCTTGACGTGCGGCTAATCTTTTAGATCTCTCTGACATTATATTTTCGGGCTTGTTACATTCAACGACTTTCTTGGCTGGACTTAAAGCATTGTTTGCTTCCTCGACAGTATCGTCATACACACTATCACCACTTTCACTCTTTTCATCGTTATAATCATCTGTCATAACCCTTTCATTATGTGATGATGAAGGCCTACCTAATTTAACTAAATGCCTCCGGTTACGACGGTAAATTCTGCCCGAGTTATCTTTCACAAAATATGAGCGTGGCTGAGCGGCGCGGCCCGTGACCTGCACCTGTCGTCTCCTACCACCATCCATGACAATTACATCATCGCCCGAACTGAGAGCAGGAAGCTCCCGTGAGTGAGCGTCATAACACCTCTTTGAATAGGCTTGCTTGCTAATTATATTTTCGTAATCAACTTCGTTATTCCTAGCCGGATTGAGCTTACTTAGATGATTCGGCAGACGTGTGTTAAGTTTTCTACTCATAAGAAGTTCTGCCGGACTCGCAATACCGTCCCTTGGAGCAGTTCTGTAGTTTAAAAGACTCAGGTAAAAATCTGAACCGTCATCTAGTGACTTCTTTAATAAAGTTTTTATAGTGCGCACTGCGCGCTCAGAACGGCCGTTAGATTGAGCGTAGTTGGGAGATGACGTAATGTGACTAAAACACCAATTTTTCGCAAAGTCTTGAAATTCTTTGGACGCGTATGCCGGGCCGTTGTCCGTTATCAGTTCATGTGGTATGCCGTGCCGCGCAAATTGATCTTTCATTGCCTTAATTACACTTTTAGATGAAGTACTAGAAATGGGACATACTTCAATATAATTGGAAAAATAATCTACTAGTATTGCAAAATATATTTTTTTATATTCAAATATATCTGAGCCTACTTTTATCCACGGCAAACTAGGTATGCTGTGAGGAATCAGAGGCTCCCTCTGTGGCATAGCAGAGTGTTCAGCGCACACGCGGCATCGACGTACCGCACGTTCGATATCGTGCGACATCCCTGGCCAGTACATAACTTCACGTGCGCGCCTTTTACACCTGTCTATCCCTAAGTGTCCTTCGTGTACCCTTGCAATCATATCCTCACGAAGTGTATCCGGAATGAACACTAAATCATTTTTAAACAAGATCCCTTCATAATACCCGAGAACATCCCTATGCTCCCACAAAGATCTTATGCTTTCATCAGTTTCATGCTTGTTCAACGGCCAACCTTCTTTTATATTGCGAATTAGCGACTGACACACTGCATCTCGTTTTGTGTGTTCCCTAACTAAGTTAATTTTCTCATCGCTGAATGATACGTTATTTATTAAAAAACAAGATTGACTTTGCACCTCTTCAGACACTCTTTCACTCATCAATTCCGTGATCGGAGCCCGCGACAGTGTATCCGCCACAAACATATATTTACCGGGTTTATATGTAGCGGTGAAGTCGTACCTTTGCACGCGAAGCATCATCCGCTGCAACCTAGCCGGCACATCATTCAACGCCTTTTTAAATAACGCCTCAAGAGGCTTGTGATCAGTTTCTACTACTACGTCACTTTTGCCATATATGTACTGATGAAACCTTTCGAGCGCAAAGACAATCGCTAACATCTCCTTTTCAATTTGAGCATAGCGCTGTTGAGTTTCAGTCAAAGTCAGAGAGGCAAATTCTATTGGACGACCATTCTGCAGCAAGACGGCCCCGAGCGCGTGCGAGCTGGCGTCCACCGACACGACGGCGGGCTCCCCCGCCGCGAACAGCGCCAGCACCGGCGCCCTACACAAGTCATGCTTTAACGTTTTCACTACTTCTTCTTCATTCGCTCCCCACTGCCATTCATTATTTTTCTTTAACAAGTTCCTAAGTGGAGTAGCTTTTTCGGAATAGTTTGGAATGAACTTACATAAGAAGTTAACCATTCCCAGAAATCTTTCCAACTCCTGCCTGTTTTCTGGAGATGGCATATCCTTAATCGCTTTCAACTTACTTTCATCTATTTGCATCCCTTCGACACTAAACTTGTGTCCTAAATATGTAACCTCAGAGACCTTAAATTCACATTTTTCCTGATTGAATTTTATACCTACTTCCCTAGCACGATCCAATAATCGTTTCAAACGTTCATCATGTTCGCTCTCATTCGATCCCCAAACGATAATATCGTCAACAAATGAATCTACACCTTCTAGTCCCTCGAGCAACTGTTTCACTCGACAGTGGAATACTTCAGAAGCTGAATTAATTCCGTACGGAAGACGTAGATACTGAAACCTTCCGAATGGTGTTCCAAACGTGCATAGATCTGAACTCTCATCATCCAACGAAATCATCCAAAACCCAGATCTTGCATCCAGCTTACTAAAACATGTAGCTCCTTTCAACTGTGTTGATATTTCCATTAATGTAGGCAGAGGAAAATGTTGACGACGAATGACTTTATTGAGTGGACGAGGATCTAAGCAAACGCGAATGCTTCCGTCCTTTTTTGCCGCTACTACAATAGCATTCACCCAGGGAGTAGGATGAGTCACCTTTCTTATCACACCCATACCTTCCATGCGCTCAAGTTCCGTTTGTAACTTTGATCTCAAACTAATAGGTATTTTCCTAACGGGACAAATGCAGGGCGATGCATCCTTATCTATAGGTATCGTGTAATGTCCCGGTAGCCGCCCGAGACCTTGGAATAAGTCACTGTAGTTATCGATATTCAAAGTATAAACCCGTTGCACTAAATTCATTTCCTCCATAGCATGTTTACCTAAAATACTTTCGCACTCGTGATCTGATATAACAAAACTTAAATAATACGTACTATTTTTATACATCCATTTTATATAACACGATCCAACAATAGGCAAAAAACTTCCACAGTACGACATCGCTTTTGGTTTCACCTGGCTCAAGTCATTTATTGTAAAACCTAACTTTAAGAAATTGCTCTTAGAGATAACGTTCAGATCGGCACCGGTATCTAACTTGAACATATGTTTTACAGTACTACTGTTTGAAAGAATTAAAGTCTCATACCATTTATCCTGGGATCGCCAATCGCTCCGCTCACTTACGGTAGAAATATAGTACAGATCGTCCTCCCTGTCCTCTTGCACTTGAAACACCCTATTTGACCTATTCACATTCACAGGGCACATTCTCCGATAATGGCCTTTATTACCGCACATATTACACTTTGCGAATCTCGCCGGACATCGAGCTCCACCTTCACAGTACGCGTTCCCGCACGCATCGCACGGCGCCTGCCCGCGCACCGGCAGCGCCGGCTGCGCGGTTCCCGCTCCGTGCTGCGCTCCGCTGGGCCCGGCGACGCCGCGCGCGGACTGGGCCGGCACGCTGGACTCGCGGCCGCGTCCGCGCCCGCGCTGATGCCCCCAGCTACCGCCGCCGCGCATGCCTCGCCATGCACCCCGTGGATTCCACACGGCATCCACCGACGCACCCTTCGACTCTGATTTGACACCTTCTATTTTACGACCCTCTTCATTGGAAATTTCGTTCGATTGGCATATGATAATGGCCTTCTCGAGTGTAAGTTGTTCGCTACGAAGTAACCTGTCGCGCACGGTACCTTCTCGAACGCCACATACGATGCGATCGCGAATCAACCCATCTTCTAACTGCTCGAACTCGCACTGCTGACTCAAGAGTTTTAAAGCGGTCACGTACTCGTCGATGCTCTCTCCTTGTTCTTGGTTCCTCGTAAAAAACTTAAATCTCACCATCGTCGTATTCGGCTTTGTTCCAAAATGGCCGTTATATTTTTCGATAAGTTTTTCAATGTCATCACGATCACTTTCCGAGTCAAACTTGAAGGTCGAAAATATATCATACCCGTCGGGACCAATTAGGTTAATCAGTAAACTAGCTTGCATATCCTTAGGTTCCTTATATACACCCGATGCCTTGAGAAATACTTTGAACTGTTTGAGCCATTTACGCCACGCGTCCGCGCGATTCGCCGGACCTCCATCCAACAACAACTCCGCCGGCGGACGAGCATGTTCCATTGTACTTTTATTGGATTTCACTCTTTTCAGTATTAAAACACCAACCGAACCGATAAATACACACTTGAATAGTTTATTATCTTATAAGTTTTAACACCGCTGTCACCATGTAGTGAAACGACAATGGATGCGTAAAGACTGATTTATTCGTTCAACAAACCTACCCACATAGATATATAATTATCACAACAAAGACCTGGGTGATTGTACGTTAAAAAACGAATACGAAAAAAACGTGCAGGACAATGCCGTGTGAACGGGGTCTTAGTGCCATTATAATATATTTCGTTGCTGTACCTAAAATGTATCAATCGTTTGAAATATATTACTTATGTTTTGATAAGTTTAGGAAACTTGTCTGTACTTAGGCTATTTCCTCATACGAACATATTAAAAAAAAACAACTTTAAGAATAAAATGGCTTGTTTGTTCTTTTTCATGTTCTCTGTAATGTTTACCTTGCTCAGTAATTTTCAAGTGAAACTAAATTAACTTTAACATCATAAAGCTGCTACCTTTGAAGACGTAAATGAAAACAAGTGCGACGGTAATCGGTGCAGAGTAAATTCCAGTGGAAAGCTTGAACTTTGCTCTTTGGATAAATTAAAAGTGCTACTAGGGTGACAAATCAACATCGAGCTGCGCTGCGCTGTGCTATGTTTTGTCAACTCTCTCGTCTTATATTTGAATGAGGATACAACCAAACCATGCCAAACACGCCCCTTCTCATCCCAAGCTTCACGTTATTTAAAATAAGATAAAACTTTCACACTGCTCGTTTAGACCAAAACAAATGGTGTTGAGAATTTAGAGTTTGATAGAATTGCAGGGATTATGGAATACAGCGCAAATGAAACTTAAAAATGTGCATTTATTTTATATGTAGTCTAGTGTTGTAACCCGACCTTGGTTATCTTCATTTATTTGTAACTAAAATTGGGTGTTAAAGCATAATCTTGTTTTCGTTCGTTCGTTCATATGAGCAAGTGGCCAACTCTGGCGACGGAGTTTTTATTTACTATTTCATGGTGCTTGTTTAAACTGTTTTGCAAGTTGTTTTTCCAATGCAATAACAAATGATTTAAACACGGTTCAGTGGTTAAAATGGAATGGAACTATATAATATCTTAAACTGTTAACACTCTACAATCACGCTACTTTACGAAGCGTGCGTGCTGTGATGCCGTGAACGTACACTTTCACGAACGAGATAAGTAACGAGAGTCCTTTCACATGAACCATTCTAGTTCGTTATAATTTTAAATTTCTTTTTGAGTTTATACGTAATAATCTTGTACTCTTCGCAAACTGGAAATCCAAAACCGTTTTATTGTTTCATTTTCAATAGTACTAATTGATCGGCGTCACTGGCGAAAACGGGGGAAAGGCCTTTGCCAACAGCGGTACAAGATGGTCTAGTATTAGTAGTAGTAAAGTACGAGCAACGGTTAGTTTAAGGCGTCTAAATACATATTTCGTACTTTACACATTTTGCAGAAAGAACACACAATTTTAATATACACCTTTTGTCAGACATACGAGTATCAGACTTCTCGGACTTATAATCTCTTATTTATTTCGTATACGCAATAAGGAGAATGGGCCACTTAAGCGAATTTACTCTCTATGCACATTTGAACGTCACAGAAATAGAAGCTACGTAAGAGGGTATTAAAAATGCGTAGAGAGTTTTAGTAAAGTATATAAAGTTATAAATACCGAATTTATGTTATCGCGGAAAATAATGGTTGGTTTGCAATTTTCAAACTTTTTCTCCGTGGGACCTCAGGGATCTTCATTGAAACTTTTTGTGGTACAGATTCTTTTATTATTTAAGGAGTGTTATAATGGTTTTATAATATGTTATCCTAACTATTTAACTACTTATTTATGAAAATTTTAGCAAAACACACTCGCTCGCCTTGTACGAGAATAAAAAATAAATCGTGAAAAAACAATCAGGAAATGGCTTAACTAAAAGCTTTTATTTTCAATAACAGCCTACAGATGATTCCTAAAGGCATGTTTTCATAGCATTTTCATATAATATCACTGTTTTGAGGAGTTTCCATAAGTAAAAGAAAAATAGGTAATCATTATGTAACTTTTAGTTGCTCCTCTAACATTTCGAAGGCACACTTTACAGACATGTCTATTTTTAATGGTATTCAAAGTACTTACTGTAAAAATACAAAAAACCTTTCAAATGTGGAACCTTTTTTTAAATCCAATTGATCCAGAGAAAAGCGCTTTGAAAAGTAAACTCTTCCGCCATCCTCTGCTATACAAATTGGGGATAGAGGTTTAGGTTAATAATGAGCATGCAGCCAAGGCTTTATATTAACGCCTGATTAATTATTTTGAACTAAGTATTAATATTACTTCGATGGGAGCAGCTGTACCAACAAATTTAATTAAAGATTATTGAGCAAACTTTGGGCTCAAGTACAAAATTAAATGTTTGGAATATACGTTGTAGTCTTTGACTTCACCTGACGATTTTCACTACTAAAATAAACGAATAAGTCAACTTTCTAACGCAGTGGCCTAGCACAATTTCTCCATACATCAGTTACATCAGTTCTTTAGAAGCTTCGTCGTTTCTTTGTTAATTTTTGGCAGAGTATTTTTTATGGTCCACAGCAAAAAATACACCCTGACGAACCGGTGTTCGTCAGGGTATATCTTTTGCTGTGTGTAACATGGTTCGGCATGTTCAACTTTCTTTGATTATTTATTAACTCCTAATGCCGCCTCTACATAGGCCAACGCGTTGGCAAGCGCGCTGGCCGAGCCACTGGCCCAATGTGTAGTACGGGCGTTGGCGCACTGGCGGTAGGTATTTGAACACTTGGCGCACCATCCATACATTGGCCGCGCGATTAGTTTGTTTTTGTTTCGATGTATTGATAACATCCACCACCTTCTTTTTTGCCATTTCTTTTTTATTACCCTTTTCTTGTACACATTTACAAAGTAATTATAAGCTGTGAATAAATATACAGCTGCAGCTGTTAGCGACTCAACATCCATTTTGAATCCGTCCGCACATTGGCCCGAACCAAACCATACTGAACGACCTTCCAATGTGTGGATTACTCACAAGCGCGTTGGCAAGCGCACCATTTACTAAGCTCCACAAACACATTCGTTCATCGCTTTGCCCATATTGAATGTGCTCGTATTTCATGAACAATCAGTTTTCCGGAACTCACTGTTATTCCGACCAAAAGCACAATTTAATTATGTCATATCGGAAACCATACTATATAGGCAGGTACAGTGAACTCAATCAACTTGATTTTCACACTATTGGCTTTGCCCGGCGGCAAAATTGCAACATTTTATTCATTGCCTGCGGCCGAAATGAAAGCACGATGGAGCAACAGTATTTTAATGAAAGAGCTTTTAAAATAAAGTTGCTTGTCGATATTGATAAAAACGGGATGTATATTTGTACTAACAGCGATAAAACACAGGTGTAAAACAAAACATAAGTCTGTGCAGTACGTAACGCAAGTGGCCAACTCTGATACAACCCGGGCGCAATAACTTGACACCTGACTCAAATGACGTTTGTCTACAGTACTGAGTGCAAAAAAGAAACGTAAAAACCAGGTATTAAAATACTTGAAAGTATTTTAAGATATGCTTATTTCAGTCTACTAGTCTAGTTCGTACCATGCGACAAAGTTATACAGCTTTTGTAGATGGAAATGAAATCTTTCCTTCCTACTTTAATCACACGCTTAGGACTTGTTGACGAGTCCAAAAGAAATAATAACGCTCCCTGACACATACACACACCTACACAGGGATTGGTTTATGCACCCGAAAAATATTTCAAACTGCCAAGTTTTTTGTTTTCTGATAGGATTATGCCACTTGTTACTAAGGCAAAACGAACTTCAACATACCTACCTATGTTTACCAATTTCCTAAGTGGCAAGTAGGTACTTGCCACAGGAAATTGATTCGTATAGGTGTTAGTACCATAATCTTATCATAGAAAATTTGTACTTGGATATTCAAACATTTTGCTTTGCGATTGTGGTCTTTATGCCGAGGCAGACATGGATCAATTTCCTATGAAAGTATTTTCCAGCTCTGTCTGTGCCGGACCGGATAGTATATTATATACTTATATACCGCTTTTGCAGCAGCCAATATTTTCTTCAGCGTAGGGACTTCTTTTTTTACAGTGTAGAAACTGTTGATTTTGTTTCTCAGAGCGACTAAGTCGAAATTGTCAAGATTTATTTTTTTGCTTGATCTTCTCTTCTTGCCAGGTGTTGACGGTCTAATTGATTGGATAAACGTAACGATAACAAAAACTTAACAAAAATAATTATAACAGCAAACGAATGACTCCGAAACTCAGAAAGATTACGTGCAACGGTAACAGTGATGCTAACGCTACTGAAGGACGAGAGCGGGGCCTCGCGCGGGGTAGCGGGAGGGGAGTCGAGTTTCGAGCCAGGTGTCTAGTTGTTGCGCCCGGGTTGTACGTAAGCTCCATTCAACAACTTAAGACACAAAGCCTACGTCTATTTATTTATTATCCGATATACATAGAAGCCGATTATTTAAAAAAAGCAACAGAAATAAAGCAAATTTTTTACTTCTTAGTTTAAATATTAATAAATTTCATAATTAATATATTCGAGTGGTGGTTTTAAAACCAACACAGTAAACAGGCATTTCACATCGATAAAAAGCTAATTCGTTCAATGGAGCTTTCAGTAAGTCATTTTATCTGTTAGCCGTGATATCGATGAAACATTCATTATATCAATCATTTTTTCGACGAACCGAGCTATCGGTGAAAAAACTATCAGGAAAAAAAAAACTTTGTCCAGAGTTTCGGTAAATAGTGATTTCTGTTAATCGTTTTATCGATCAAGGGTTAGTCGGTGAATTATTGGTAGCTCTTGTTTTAATTTTATATTCTCATTGTTTGATTCTTTTAAAAAGTATCGCGAGTTATTATACTTTATCATCCATCATCCACAGCCCATAGGTACCCACTGCTGGGTATAGGCCTCCCTTCGTAAACGCCACAATACTCGGTCCTGTGATATGCCAAGCCAGGAATTGCCCGCAACTGTCTAAAGTCATCAACCCATCGCGCCTACGGACGACCACGATTCCTATAGCCGGTCCTCGGCCACCATTCAGTCAAGGCTTTGCTCCACCTGCCATCACCTCGTCTAGCCAAGTGTCCAGCCCAATTCCATTTTAGATTCGCAACCCCAACTCCGACGTCTTGGACTTTAGTCCGGCGCCTGATCTGGGTGTTACGAACTCGATCTTGTAGTTTGATGCCGAGCATGGCCCGCTCCATGACTCTCTATGTCGTCTTCCACATCACTTATCAAATCTTCATAGCACTCATTATATTGTAGCTTTTTGGAGGTGTTCTTCGTTTTCTTAGTGAAGTGTTCCCGCTGGATGTAGCCTCCAGCTAGCAGGAATAGGATATTTAAAGAGAAAAATTGAAACTCAAGGATTGCTCATTACTTCAGAATAATATATTCGTTGCCAGGTAACCAAAACATCTGTCAAACTCGAACGTTCGAATACTACACTTAGATTCTTATTTCTCGTTTCATTCTGTCTTTTTTCCTTCTTCTCCTCATTTGTTTCCTATTTTTATCTTTAGCAAGGTTCTTGTTCTCTTCATCTTTCTTTTCATAATAGTCTCTTCAGGAACTCGAAGAAATAGCACTCGTTAATTTAGGATTTCTCTCTTTTGGTGCTGGGTTAAGGATATTGCAGATGTCTCGCGAAAGCATCATCGAAACTGCAGGAGATCAGTACGATCTCGTGAAGCACTGGATTGGTTTCTTCTACACGGTATGGTGCAACAAAACTACAGGATGGAGTGACCTCTTGAAGCACTGCGATTGGTTCTTCATGAATATCGGCTGATACCGTGAAATAAACACATTTATTTTCAGGTTGGGAGGGAGTATCGTGTTGGCTATTAAAATTCTGAGAAATATTTTTCAACGATATGTGTGATCCAAACTTATAATTTCAATACTTTCTTCAGCTATCAATTCTTGCAAAGATGGCGTTGCATCAGTCAGGTCAGGCAGTCTGAATCAGTTAGTTGTGGTTCTTCAATTTCTTCAACAAGTATTCTAGTGGAATTTCGCGAACATGTTTTAGATTTTCAGCGCCAATTCGATAGGAAATACGTTATTAAAATTAAAAAAATAATAATTCAATAACTAAATTTATTTGAGAAAAGTTACAAATAAAAAAAAAACACAGACAGAAACAAAAAAAAAAAATTTCATGCTTTTTGCTGCTGCCGTCGCCACACCCGCGACCCTGGAGGTCGCCGATAAATGAGAGCTCGCCAGTGTGTCCGCAGGTGGCATCCCACACCAACGGTCTCCCACGGCTCCAAGGAATCAAAGACATACCGTCGGGCCGCTTACCATCATCATGTGCGATACCGTTCGGCTCTAAAATGGCCGGCACGTTGATGGTGACGAGGGCTCGACGGATTATGTCATTGAGACTGGCATGGCGGGAAAGGCGGCCTGCACAGCGCCGACAGGAGAGGCTGTGGTGGCCTTGACGGTCGACTGCGCTACCACAGTGGCACTGATGGGCTCGTTGGTCGTGGCTCCAATACGCAGGCTTACAGCTAAAGAAAACGTTATATTGTCCAAAAGGGTTCCTAAATTTACGGATGGTAAGGCTTGGAGCCAGAAACCAGATTCCAGTTCCAGAGGCAATTAGACGAGCTTTGTCAGTCAGATTTGCAACAGAGTCCAAAAGATCTTGCTGCAACTTCTTACAGACAGGCTCGTCCCAATGCCTCTGTAGGTGTAGTTTTTCTGGAATCGATTCGGCTGGACAAACCATAGTCCATGCATTCTTGGCCTCCTCCATAGCATTAATTTTAATATTACCCAAAGAAGCATTTACTATTTTGGAAAAAAGGGCCGAAGTGCTATGCACAGAGGACAAGAACGCTGGAAGAGACAGACTAGAAATTTTGCGAATGCCTAGTCCACCAAACTTTATGGGTAGAGTGGCCTGACACCAGGAAACATCTGACAACGGACAATTTAGAATTTTAACCAGAACATCTTTTAACGCATTGTCCAAATTTGATAAAAGGTCATTAAACATTTAAAGTGGGCTGTATCTAAGAACATAGGTGAGCTGAGGCACAAATAGACAAAACCGAATGATGTGAAAAGCTATATGACGGTGAATTTTGGATAAACGTTCAGAATATTCATCGAATTTCGTACGCTGCTTTGTGATGAACAATGGAAACGATTCATCTAGAGGTATCGGGGGAGGTTGCGGGTTCGATTCCCGCTACGGGACAAATGTTTGTATGTTCTGCAGATATTTGTTCCGTGTCTGGGTGTTTTCTATCTTTAATATGTAAGTATTTAAAAAAAAAGTAACTAAGTAATCAGTGATCTGGTTACCTCACAAGCATTACGTTGCTTAGCTTGGGACTAGATGACGCTGTGTGGAATGTCCAAGGATATCTATTAATTTATTTATTATTATTTAATTAAAACAAGAATGAAGAGCGATGAGAGCTTACAAGTGCAACTAGACAATTGGGCTTTTGAATTATTATTTTTTCTTAGAAAAATGGAAAGATCATTTATAAGTTTTCTTACAAAACAATTTTTATTTTTTTATTATTCTCAATAATTAATAAGTTATCAAAATAAAAATTAATTATTGAATCCAGTACCGAAAACACGCCGACAACTCCCGAACAAATCCGAGCGCATTGTGACGTCATAATGTTAATTTTACTCATAGTAGTAGAGATAGTCCATTGAAATGTTACAATTTGAGGGCCGAGTATTGCATTTGTTAGAGGACGTAATTTTATTATTGGGACGTGTGGGGGGGGTCAATAGAAGCTTAACCTTGAGGTTAAGCTTCTATTGACCCCCCCCACACGTCCCAATAATAAAATTGCGTCCTCTAACAAATGCAAAGCAAATGTAACATTTCAACGGACTAAGAAGGCATACACACATCAACAAAGTCTAGGGATATCTTGATCCAGTGTTGCCAGATACACTGTAATTACAGCAGATCTACTGTATTTTCACATGATCTACTGTACACTGTAATACTAAAATTACAGTGTATGGAGTACACTGTAATTTTTCTACAAGCAAAAATACCTAATTTACTTTAAGTTTAATGTAAACTGAACGCAGCTTTTGTGAAAAGAAAAGATATGAACTTGTCGAAATGCATGCGGGGTGCTACTAGAGCCCACGCCACCTCTCTGCCTATGTCACAACCCTTGTTCCTATTACAATAAGAACGAAAATGTCTTATTATATACGGGTATGAATAGCGGCGCGGTGGATACTATGCGGGAATTTCCCGACATAGACTATGAATCACTTCATAGTATTAACCGTATGTTAAGTATTTTTTCAAGCCTGTTGCGACTATTTTTTTTTAAGAACCTATCATGTCCCACTGCTGGGCAAAGGTCTCCCCCAAAATCTTCCACTGATCCCTATCCTTGGCGATCTCCCACCACTCTTTCATAAGTATTTAAGAAAGAGTGGGACTAATTAATATTAGTTTAATTGTAAATTGGTTTAGTATGCAATGCAACGCACTTGGAATTTAATTGGCTCGTTCAAGACGTTCTGTGAAACTGGTGAAAGTGATTTTGTTTCTGCAATAAAAGTTTATTGAGATCTACTGTAAAATTTACTGTATTTTTTTTTACTTTTACTGTAATTTTGTATCAAATACTGTAATTTTGAGCGCCAAACACTGTAATGTCAGTTGTCTCATCTGGTAACACTGTCTTGATCCTACATTATTTTCGCTTCTATATTTTAAAATCTTGTTTGTTTTTAATAAAAAGTTATATACCAATTAAAACCTCTTTTATTCTATTTTCCATTTTTTTAAATGGAAATTAAAAAAAACAATAATTACCATTAAGGCGCGGCCCCACCGCGGTGCATGCTGTGCACGGGCACGCGGCGCATTTTAGCTGCGTGTATTCATTTGTTTGACAACGTGGGTCTACGTTTCCACTGGAGTACCTACACGAAGACCCACGACTATGTTTAGCGTGGCACGGCGCACGGAGAGGCTACACACATGCCACTGCAATCTACACGTTCCACAACGTGTATGACTGAAAACTGCTCTGCGATAACCGAGCTGTACATAGTCGTGGGTCTTATTCGTGTACTCCAGTGGAAACGTAGACCCACGTTGACAGCGTTGAGCTATGTAACCGCCTATTCGAGCAAGCCACGCGTGTATCAATGACGTCAATTCATGCGTAGCCTCTCCGTGGGTTGCAGTGGACACAACCACATACATTTTCTTACAAAGCGAAGCTTAATACACGTGCGTAGCCTCTCCGTGCACCGCGGTGGGCCCGCGCCTTTACGGAGGCAAACGTTGTTAGAGGTGTGTTTCTATAAGAAAAAAATAAATAGTTTTTTTGAAATTAATTAATAAAAAGGTATTTAATTGTTTTTATTTTATACTTTTTTGGGCCTTATAAGCTTTAAGAGCGGTGTCACATCGTCATTAGAGTCAAGGTGAATTGCTACGAGCAGGGGGCACGTCAGAAATGGTGCTTTTTAACGCGTTGTTGCTGAGGCCATACTCGCCAGCCAAGACGTGATAACAGGGTTGTAATCACGGTATCTTAGTACTGGGGATGTAGTTAAACTGCTCACAGCCAAATTCGGTATTACTATGCAGATACAGGATTGATTTTTCCAAATAACCGCCAGAAGACAACCTAATTTTACAGCGATGCAACTAGTATAAAGGTTCCAGGGGGACCCCTAGCTGCTGGTAAGCGACCAAACCGTGCGACGGAGATTGTATTAAGTTGGTCTTCATGCTCGAAGACCGTTGCGTGTTCCAGCGTTGCGACGTGGCAAACGCGGCTGGCTGTTTTCGCGGGCTTGAGAGCATTTACCATCGAGTAACAAGCAATGGTCTTTGGTACCTGTTCACCGAAGAGTTCCGGTTTAGTTTTCATCTGACGACCTCTGTGGCGCAGTTGGGAGAACGCCCGGCTGAGACTCCGAGGTTGCGGGTTCGATCCCCGCTACGGGACAAATGTGTGTATGTTCTGCAGATATTTGTTCCGTGTCTGGGTGTTTTCTATCTATAATATTGTATGTATTTACAAAAAAAAATTATCTATGTATTATATCAGTCATCAGGTTACCATAACACAAGCATTAAGTTGCTTAGCTTGGGACTAGATGACGCTGTGTGGAATGTCCAAGGTTATTTATTGTTATTATTATTTATCTGGGTTCAAGAAGAACACGCGTTTCACACGCAAACTCTAGGAAGAGTTAGTTGCCTGCAGCACCCTCAAGAGGTCCCCTCATACCAAGGCGGAACAATCGCGCTCTGGGCAGAAATTTGTCTTGGCGAACGAACCCAGCTCGTTTGGATCCAAGGCAACATGACTGCACAAAAATACCACGAGGAGGTACTAGAGTCTGTCGTTGTTCCTCATAGAACCTTTTTTAAATCGCACATACCTGGGACATGTTACAGCGAAATTTTGAGGGATTTTCGGCCAAATTTGACGACGGGACAACAACTTTACGGACACTTGCAAAGAAAATTGGACCTCAATCAAAAGAACCTCAAAAAAAAAAAGAAATTGGCAATTCAGTTTTAAATATCAACCAAAAAATCGATGTGTAATTAATGTAAGAGGTGGCAACACTTATAACTTAAAATTAGATTAAGTTATTAATGATTATTTAATATAAAAGTAAAAAAAATAGTTTTTTTATCATACTCATTTTCTATGGCGATAAAAAAATAACATTATTAGTATTAAAATCAAAAGAATCACATAATGTTTTATTTCATTATGAGAGACCTTGTAATGACCTACCTACCTACCTTGTATTTTGCCTTTTACTGTTTCTAAAAATTCCTTATAGATTTTTAGATATTGATGAAATGTATAGTCGACAAAGAAATAGGTTTACCACTCTAAGTCGGATCTTTTAGTTCCGTGATATTCGATTGGAAGATGGTATTGTAATACATCTGTGTTTCTAATCTTTCTAAATAAAGGGCTCCTTTACAGGTTTTAATTTTCTCGACCAGAATACTTAGATTCTTAATAAAAACAATTTTATTGTTTTCATTAATTTTACCTTATTATTGTTACAGGTCTTTGTTGAAATGCAAGTCTTCTATGATCCTGCCGATGAATCGCCAGGAACAGCCGAAAGAATGGCAGGTTTTGTCAATAAAAAGCCTATCGCAGGTATTCCTTCTGTGCACGCATCCAAGAAAGTATCAAGCGGCAAGCAAGTTTTGAATGTACAGAGCTCTAGTACACATCAACCTACTGGTTTCTCGGCTGCTCGTCAAACTTATGCGACGCGCCGGGCCCACACCGTTTCTCATGCTTCGGTGCTCCAACAAGGCTTATTAACATCGCCACTCTCACACTCGGCCATTAAATCGCCATCCTCTGGTAGAGGCGTTACCTCGCCGATTCCTTTAACACATACGTCACCGAAATTACGAATAGGCCTTAACTCTCCAACCTCCCAAAAAGGGGATACATCTCCCTTAACGCACACATCGCCAAAGTCACGACAAGCCATAACGTCTCCTAAGAACCGACAAGGCCAATCATCGCCTGCATCTCGAACGAGCCCAATTGATTTTCCTAAGACGCACCGTTCGCCAACTTCCCAAAAAGCTATAACATCTACTCCATCGCGCCAAATCGTAACATCTCCGATGTCACGACAAACCATAACATCGCCAATATCGCGTCAAACCATCACATCGCCTCAAGAGACACTCCAACAGATCTCGTCATCGTTTCCTTCCGCTTTCCACCAGGCATTGATGACCAAGTATGCTAAAAACGATAAAGAGCTGCTGCCTGGTATACACAAGTCTACGAGCTCTCTGAGCTCTCAACAAGGTTCCCGCCAGTCGTCGCCGCGAGAATCTGCCCGTGAGTCAGGCCAGAGTTCAGTGGTGCAGTCCGATGGTGATGAGACAGACCCCTTGATCCATGTGGAGCGAAACATCGCAACTCTAGAGAAGTCTCTGAAAAGCAAAGACGCCGTAATAGACATTGATTCGGGCGACGACAATACAATAAGCCGTGGCTACAAATTAAAGCAAGTCGGGAAGAAAATTTTCAGGTAAGACCACCAAATGTCAGTAATCTTCGAACAAGTCCGTCATTCTATTACGAATTTCATAAATCTTCAAGCTAGGACAAAGAAAATAAATCTAAGTATAAATAATTTACAAATCTTCAATTTCTACGGGTATTTTCTCTCAACTGATGCTCGAATTCCATAAATAACGAATAATGATTGAAAAAAACAAGCAGTGCGGTATATTTACTTGTAAATGTACCTATGGTCTGTTTTATTTATGTACAGACTTTACTTCGCTGACAGTGTAATTTGCTGCTGCAACTTCAATGTTCAGAAATTTTGTATTCTATTCGCAAGGACGCTTTCCTAGAGTATATGCTAATGAAATTAATGTTTCTAAATTGCTTTTTTCTTCCATTAATCAAGTACTGTGGAACTATTAAATTTTTTTGCACGTCCGCCTCTTCGTTAGACTTAAAAGTTGCTTTAAATAAACTTTGTGTGTTAAAACACACTTTTCATTTTCGTAGGCGCCACTGGTCGTTTGGGGAAACATCTGCCGAGAGGGCGGTGAAGTATATGCCAGCCAGCGAGCTTGTGCCGAAACACAAAAGCAAGAAGACATCCACATTCCGCTCTGTCAAGAACTTGATGCGTTTGGGTAAATCCAAGAACCGGGACAGTGGAGATGAAGAGATGGGATTGCTTGATGTGGCTGCTGGCACATCCGCACCAGATATTACCACCAGCCAGACCTCCGTGTCGTCTGAAGAGGCTGTTCTGGTAGACTTCCGTTCTCCACCTGAAACACCGAAGATGACGAAAAAGATGTAAGTTACACAATTTTAATGATAATCAACCTATACCGCAGTTGTGTCGTAGACTTAGACATATTACCTCGTTAACAATTTCCGCTTTTACAAAGTTTTTATGGAGCTAATTCTTTACGTTCATACGGTTTATGCTAAAAATTGTTATATAAAAGATCATAGCCGATTCTGAAATTTTCCACAAGATATATACTTCTTATTGGGATTAAGTGAATTACCTTGAACAATATTAATTGATTTTTCCATTTACTTTTGATATCACAACACAACTGTAGGTACTATATTTGGTCAAGCATGTGATTATCATTAGCACCAGGACCAGAGGAATTGTAACTGTTTAATCTCTAATTAATACAAGTCTCACGTTCTAAAATGTTTAAAATCACATTTTCCCTCTCTCATAACATGTCTCAATTCATTTGATCCTTTCGGTTTATCCTTAAGATTATAGTGACCTGTACGGTGCCGGTAAAGTATTGACACTAATGATACTAAATCTTTCTGTTCTCAATTGACGAGTGGTGTAACGCGGGGCGGTGTTTTATCCCCTAATGTGATAGACGCACGATGTTTTCTTCGTCCACTCTACAAACCTTACATCGATTAATTCATAATTTATTTTATTTATTTATTTATTTATTAGTTAAAAATAGGCAGCTTACAGTATAAACCAACACGCCAACTATTCTAGATTAAAACTGAAATAAAATCACAGTGAATTAAAAATGGTACTTATGTTATCGTTAAATACATCTACATATATGTTGAACCTCGTGTACATAGGCATTGATTAGAGTAAGGGCTCTTAATGTAGGCGCGTTTTTTGCGTGATGTGTTCGCGGAGTGTGGCAGGCGAATAGTAGATGCCGGCGTCGTCGGCCACAGCGCAGATAGTTGTTTGGTACATATAGTGGCATCGAACTCAGGATAGCCGGTTGGTTGATTTTGCTGCGCAAAATTAAACAGTAGTGGAGGGCTAGTTGTAAGTTCCGCCTCAGCTCCAAAGTGTCCAACCCGACCATACCGGCAACAAACAACGAAGGGAAGAGGTATGGATCAAAATCAAAAAATCAAAAATCATTTATTCAATTAGTACAAGTTGTAGATACAAGGGTTGGGAGCCCTTCTTTTAAGTTTTTAAAAACCTGGATAATATCCGTACATTCGTTTGTACACGTATCTAGGAAATTTACGTTGCAGCCTTTCAATCATTAGTGTGTACTTCTGTTCACGCGGGTCCCACACTATAAAAACTAAATTCTAATTTGCTGCGAACAAATGCATTGTACAGCATAATTGAAACTCGAATGTCTTTAAACTGGGAAGCAGTTCTCATGATGAATCCTAAATTTCGGTTAGCCTTTTTGCACATTGAGATGATGTGGTCACGGAAGTTAAGCTGAGTATCTTCCAAAAGGCCCAGATCACGCACGATACTAACCCTCTCCAATGTAGACCCAGCCAAGACATAGGACTTAGTAATAGGTGTTTGCAACCTAGTGAAGGTAATCGCATTACACTTAGACACGTTGAATGCGAGTCTATTTAACTGACTCCAATGCTCCAGAGATAATAAGAACCAATATCATGCTGCAGTTCGTCACAGTCTGAGTCGTCACCCACTGAACGGTAAATTTTTAAATCATCTACAAACATAAAGGCACTGAGCAGTTTTTAAGACTTTAGGTAGATCATTAATCATAGCCAAAAAAAGAGTTGGTCCAAGCGTACTGCCCTGACTGACACCTGACCTAGTGTAGTATTCATCAGACCTACAACTTTTAAGTTGGACATATTGCTTGCGGTTATTTAAGTAGTCTGAAAAGATCTCAATAGCTTATGGGACATACCCAGCGGTGAAAGTTTACACAACAGAATATCATTATCTATGACATCAAATGCCTTACTAAAGTCAAGAAATATAGCGTGAACTTGCCGGCGAGCGTCCATTTCTGTTGAAACATAATCTACAAAGCGAATGTGATTTGTGGTTGTAGAGCGAGATGCGCGAAAGCAATGCTGTGAATCGTCCAGCATATCATCTAGTGGCGTAAGGTGCAAATTTATAATAGATTCAAAAACCTTAGCAAACACATTTAGAACCGCTATTGGCCTAAACATGGTAACATCAATAGAAGCGCTAGTTTTAGGCACTCTTGATACTTTCCACCTAGCAGGATAGCGACATGTTTGCAATGAGAGATTGAATATATGGAAGAGTGGCTCTTCTATCTATTATAATCTCTTTATCTGCTCGGTAACATAGAGGTGAGATCGGGGCTTAGTAATAAAGTTACTCGTTGTATTGTAACGTAAGTTCAAATATTATTTTTCAAATATACATTCACTAGCTTTTGCCCGCGGCTTCGCTCGCGTTCGTAGTTTGTTATTTGCAAAGGGTACCTCGGAGGCTAGTGCAAAAGACGCCTCGTGTCGAGGAGGTTTCTGTTGTTATTAGCTAGCTGCGCCTCGCAGTTTCAACCGCGTAAGCCCCGTTTCCGCGGGAATATCGGGATAAAAAGTAGCCTATGTCCCTCTCCATCCCTTCAACTATCACACCACACAAAAAATCAAGTCAATTCGTCGCCCGTATTGCCGTGAAAGACGGACAAACAAACAGACAGACAGACACACGTCGTCTCCGAAGGTGACGGCCGTGGCCGGGCGAGTGCCCCTACAGCCAAGCACCGCGGTTGTCTCCGCGGGAGACGGCCGTGGCCAGGCGCTCACCCCTACACCCAAGCACCGCGGTCGTCTCCTGCGGAGACGGCCGTGGCCGGGCGAAAGGACGTAAATCCAACCACCATGGTGGTCTCCGCAAAAGACCGGGCGCGCGCCCCTACTCCCAAGCACCGCGGTCGTCTCCGAAGGAAACTTCGGAGACGACCGTGGCCGGGCGTGCGCCTCTACACCCAAGCACCGCGGTCGTCTCCGAAGGAGACGGCAGTAGCCGGGCGCGCGCCCCTACTCCCAAGCACCGCGGTCGTCTCCGAAGGAGACAGCCGTGGCCGGGCGAGCGGACCTAAAGCTATCTACACACCAAAGCCGCCGGCCCGCGCACGACCAAAGCCAAAAAACGACCAGAGCATTAACCCACCGGGTTCGTGCCGCCGGGCCGGCGGCTTTAGTGTGTAGACAGCTTTAATCCAACCACCGCGGTCGTCTCCGCAGGAGACGGCAAAGGCTGAGCGCGCGCCCCTACACCTAAGCACCGCGGTCGTCTCCGAAGGAGACGGCCAAAATTTTCAATATCTCCAATGTACAGACATCGATGTGTTACAGTTTTATTAAATTATTATGTATAGATAGATAGATATAGATAGATAGCTGCGCCCCGCGGTTTCACCCGCGTAAGTCCCGTTCCCGCGGGAATATCGGGATAAAAAGTAGCCTAAAAACGACCAGAGCATTAACCCACCGGGTTCGTGCCGCCGGGCCGGCGGCTTTAGTGTGTAGACAGCTTTAATCCAACCACCGCGGTCGTCTCCGCAGGAGACGGCAAAGGCTGAGCGCGCGCCCCTACACCTAAGCACCGCGGTCGTCTCCGAAGGAGACGGCCAAAATTTTCAATATCTCCAATGTACAGACATCGATGTGTTACAGTTTTATTAAATTATTATGTATAGATAGATAGATATAGATAGATAGCTGCGCCCCGCGGTTTCACCCGCGTAAGTCCCGTTCCCGCGGGAATATCGGGATAAAAAGTAGCCTATGTCACTCTCCATCCCTTCAACTATCACCACACAAAAAATCACGTCAATCCGTCGCCCCGTTTTGCCGTGAAAGACGGACAAACAGACAAACAAACAAACAAACAAACACACTTTCGCTTTTATTATATTATAGTAGGGATTTACATTACTTAATTGTGAAAATCCTTTCTTGGAGTTTTGGCCTAAAATCACATAGATAGGGCAGTAAAATTAAATTCAAGGGATGTAAAGTTTGTTGAGACCGGAACCCTGGAGCTTATTATTTCTCAAAAATTTGCAATGTATTTTTTAGATGAAATATATTAACATTTTTTTAATAATATCTACCTACGTTATTTCAAGTAAACTGAAAGATTTTAATGACATTGAATGTTAATTCGGTGAATTATTGGTAACTCGATTTCATCCTACAATGGCTATGGGCCTCGCGGTTGATGCTTTCGATGGACCTTAAGGTCTATACAAGCGGACGAGATTGAAACTCGGGACTTAAGTCCCGATCCCGATCTCGTCCGCTTGTAGTGTAGATCATTTATTTTTCTATCAGTTAAGGACATCGTGAGTTAATTTACAACGTGTCATGTATTAAATGCTAACTTCTGCAATATGTGGGTATGTAAATATCTTGAACTATGGATGATAGACAGGGTCTAACAGCTTTAGTAGCGGACAAAAATAGAGACCACGAGCTCACGGTGGCTGGTGGTGTCTATCTTGCCCCGACATCTACGTGGTCCGACATGACTCACTGATACCTATTTTGGCCACTTACAAAAGGGGTGCATATACTATAATGACACCACAAAAAAAATTACACAAAAATAAATTCTTGTTTTCACAAAGCGATAAAATTTTAACAAGATGGTGTTATTGATATAAATCTGAGCTAAAAAACTTTTACGTCACTTAATTGAGCCTTCTACTCGTTGTTCGAACTCCCTTGTAACCATGTGCGCCTTCCAATCCTTCAATCGACTTTGGTAATCCTTAACTCGTGGGAAATTAAAAACTAACAGTTGGTACTCAAATTATTTTTGTTCTCAGGCGTAGCCTCACTGAGTCAGGAGGGCCAGTGGCCCTCAAGGCAGCCGACTTCCAAGTCTGCGTGACAATTATTGAAGCCCGACAGCTAGCCGGCCTCAACATGGACCCCATAGTTGCCGTGCAAGTTGGTGACAGCAAGAAGTACACCAGCGTCAAAGAAAGCACAAACTGTCCTTATTACAACGAGGTGAGTTCATGTAAAGACGTTTTGACCGAGTGGTATTCCGCCTTGACTTCCGCACATAGATTGTTGATACTAGACGTAGGAAACACCCGCGCGCGCGCCACCTCTAGGCCTCTTCCGCGACAGAAGCACCCCCTGGTGCTTCCGTCAAGGCCTGTCTTATGGGGGTCGGTCCCAACATCCACGGTCCCATACCCGGGGAAGCCGAGACCGGCACCCACAACCACCACGACGGTCCTTTACCGCCTTAACGGTCGCAGAGGATAGGGAGAATGGCAACGTAACACCAACACTCCTCTTCCCCTGCGTCCCCACCGCCAACGCAACTAACGGTGCACCCCCGTCTTATGGAGGTCGGTCCCAACACCTACGGTCCCATACCCGGAGACGCCGAGACCGGCCTCCACCCCACCACAACGCATCAAAAACGGTGCGTCCCCGTTTGGTCGCGGAAGATAGGGCGAGCGGCAACGAAACACCGACACGTCTCTCCCGCGACCCCCTCTCCTGGCTGCGGAGAACAGATGACTCCGTCCCCCGCACCCTCTTTGGACGCATCCAGAGCAGGCCCACCTCTAGGTCCGCTCGGACCGTCCCCTCCTCGGATTCCTGTTGGCTTCACCGTGGTCAGGGCCAAACCACGGCTACTCAGCCCCCCCATCGCGTCGGAATCCACCGGGGGGGGGGGGGTTGGGCAAGCCTGCACCATCACAACGTAGCTGGCAGTAACTGTGCTTTAACATTTTAATTTCATCAACGAGACTCATCGAATCAGAATTATTTATTGCAATTATTAACATATTATAGAAAGTAGCAACAGCAATACTATTTAGCTATTCCTAGACAGGAGATTTAATTAATTAGAGGTGACCACATATGAGCTTTGCATTTTACCTTTGATCATTCAATGATTTTCTTGCTCATATTTTGTCTGCAAAGGTAACACACATTAGTGGCGATTCTGATATCACCAAAACTAAAACTATCTAACGATGTTGCCGTCCCTTTCATAACGATCGAAGTTAAAAGGATGGCTTCATCTATAGTTAGTTCAGCAGTTTAAGTTTTGACGACGACAGAATCGCCACTCAATATGACCAAAGTAATTAAGAAAATTTTGCGAATCCAAAGTAATCCCAACAGGCTTTCTATACCAACACACATTTCCATATCTATATTAAGTGTAGATATTGGTCCAACCCTAAATATTGCTGACGTGCCTTATAATGGAGCTCTGAATAGTTAACAACCATCTGACCCATGAGACTGCCTGCATGTTGACACTATCTATTTAGGTTCACGCATCAGATGCATAACTTTATTACATCGAGTACTATGTGTTTTGGGGATAATAATGAAAACGAATAATATTAGCATCGACAGTGCCATCAGAGGACGGCCTATTGCAATACCATTACCCTGGAAATACAATTTCTATGAACTCAGATCCGACAGATGCAACCTGGGTTCTTTGAAATTGTATTTTCTATTCTGTAAAAATACTACTAATATTACAATAGCGAGAGGGCTCTGAATCCAGATGCACATGAAAATTTGTGACTATGGATGGATAATGTTTAGTACTCTTTCAGGCGACAACCATTGGACGAATTTGAATGAAATTTGGCACCAGGGTTTATATCCTGGATTAACATAGGCTACTTTTGATCCCAGTATTCCCACGGGAAGGGCAAGTCTAACGAGGTATAACCAAGGTATAACTTAGTCATTTGACATCTCAAGTCACACACCTGTTTTGTCTTTACATGACAGAAACTAACTAAAATAGTTTGGCATAGATTTTATTGAGGTTTTCAAGGGAAAACGAAGTTTGCCGAGACATTCAGTTTTATCATAATAATGTCCCACCAACCAACTTTACTTGCGAATGAGGTGTATGCTCTCTTCGCTCGCTCTATTTAAAATAGAAATAATATGAATAAAATGTTTGATTGTCTGCAGTACTTCGTGTTCGACTTCCACATGCCGCCAGTGATGCTGCTCGACAAGATAATAACTTTATCGGTAAGTAAATTATACAAATGATGACCAACCTCTTAGATTGTACCGAATAATGTGATTGTGTAATAATTTATTTTCTTGAATAACGCCCGTTTTGCTAACGCGCGTTTAGAAGACATTGAAACTCGCGCTTTGAATATCAGCGTATACAGAATTAATTTGACAGTTTGGATAAAACGCGCGTTTCCAAAGCGCGTGCTTTAAATCACTCATGTGTACTAGCTCTTGTAAATATAATGGCTGCCAGCGAATGTCATTTCAGCGCTGCATTGCAAGCGACCTTGCTAAAGTAAACTAGCACAACCAGCGTAGTGCTCCCACACAAATCCGCGATGCGACGCGATGCGAGCTCGCATCGCAGAAATTCGCATCGCAAGTTTCTGCGATGCGACGCGATGCGACGTCGCGCGAATTTGTGCGACAAGCCGTTTAGTAGGGCGATGTAGGAATGTGCGATGCGAAGCAGATCGCAAATTCTTGCGATGCCATCGTGCGAATTCGCGCGATATCGCAGATTTTGACAATGCGACGCGACGTCGCGGTTTTGTGTGGGAGCCCTTAGTCATAATAACAATCTAATATTTGTCCTGTGGCTAAAGATGCTTTGTTATTGTTACAGGCAATAGAATCCCCTAGTTTTAAGAACGTGACATGTCAAAGTGGTCTTTTTTATGATCTTATTGAATAAAATATTTTGACTTTTGACTTTCCAATTGTAAGAGTAGTTTATTAATTGCGATTTATGTGTGGATTGATACATTTTTTAAAGGAATTTCGACATTTCCTATTAGATGCACAACGAACAATGTAATATTAGATAAGTGTGTCGGTAGACAGATAAAAATCTATAATAGTTAGAAAAACTCAAAATTACCAAAGCCACCGGTGGATTTAAAAGGATTTAAAACGAGCAGGACAATAGCATATTTAGGAAAAATATTATGCAATTTATTATTCAGCCTCCTCCTAAGCTAGTAAAACGGAAATCACGAGGACGAAGTCGCACGTGGCCGTTAGTATAGCCACAGATAAAATAATACTATGAACAGATGCCCTATCTAGAACATTAATTTCACTCCTGTTTTTTCGGGCTATTTTTTTGTGTTTGATTTTGCGGCGCCCCTAGCAGTGTTTAGGTCTTGCCTGCAATCAAAAATAAGTAACTCCATCTAGTGCTAAGTAGCATGCAGTCGGATGCCTAAACGCCGCTAGGTGACGCCGTAAAAATCAAACACAAAAAATTAGGCCGAAGGAAAACAGGAGTGAAATTAATGTTCTATATGGGGCATCTGTACTTAGTATTATTTTATCTGTGGTATAGCATAGTTTATTAACATCTCACTTTGACACTTAATTCTCATTTTCTTTGTTTACAAACCAAAAGCTGCAGTGTATTTTCTGTATGTTAGTTACTTCTACTATTATGCGTAGGTGTTTTATTATTCAGTGGTACAAACTGCTATGAATATGAGATGCTGGCTGACAAAGCTTATAAACACATCTGTATAATGCCGTAGGTAATGGCATTAAAGGTTGTGTACCTACTAATAATGATAAGTGTTTTGTTTTTCTATTGTCTGTGTAGTAACAGTTGAAGTTCTTTTCGAGTTTTCGTTAAAAATCTTGTTATTAGTAAGTACACAATAAATAATAAATCATTTTACTTTTAGGAAAATGTAAAGAAATAAGGTTGACATTTCGGTTCATGAATTATTTAACCCAAGAGAAGTCACAAATTCACTAATTAAAACACAGTGTCACCTTATCCCAAGATAAGCAAGAAATTGCTTGTGTAATTGTAATCAGATGAATGATATAAACATGTAAATATTCAAACCACTCGTATATATACGGTTTAAGATATATTTCAAGTTGGTTTACGAAAATAATATCCTGTGGATTAAACCCTTTACATCCGCAACGGGGTTTCGCCTACTGTGCCACAGAGATCGTCGAATTCACGAAAGACAAATCCAAGGAATTGTACTTCTATTAATAATTTCGCTGTTATTTACATTGTTAATCAGAAACCCAAGCAAAGTCAGCTTTTATTTATCTGGTACATTCACAAAGGTTTTATGGGCGTGTTTAACTTTACATGTAGATGAGTTTAATTGACAAAAGAATTACCTACATTCGAGATTTAAATACAAATGTAGCGAATATGAGTAGCTAGCTTAGTCATTACAATGATAGTTTGCTAAATATTTTTGCTAATTTATTACTAATTTGTTCCTTGTTAACGGTACTAAATAGATGTACACGACGAATTTTTGACTTTGTAAAAAAGTGTTCCTTCTAATTTGAGATTTATTAGGTACCTACATTGAAATTCGTCGTATTATAAAGGAGGCTGAATCATGTTATGTAATATTAAGTCCAGCTCATTAAATGTTATTAAATACTTTCCTCTCAATAGTTGCTTAGCGGGGAATGAAAATATTCCCCGATTAATATTATCGAGAGGCCCATTATTTTAACAATTATATATATATAAGTAGGATGGCAATATTAAGGTTAGTTAAATCCTAAAGACGGATTAATCCCAAACACGGCTTAATTTTTGTTGATATAATATAAAAAAAAGTAAAAAAAAAGTTAAGTTTGTGAGAATGTTTGTTATTCTTTCACACAAAAACGGCTGGACCGATATAGTTAAAATTTGGTATGTAGATAGGTGATACTCTGGATAAACACATAGGGTACTTTTTATCTCGATATTCCCGCGGGAACGGGACTTACGCGGGTGAAACAGCGGGGCGCAGCTAGTATATAATAAAGTAGTTTCATGTCGCTCAAAGTAGTTTTTTTTTTCGACTGATCTCTGATGTCTGAAATATACAACTGCTAGTACTTAGACCCGCATGATAGAGTTCATAATACATTGAAGGCCATTTGAAATGCAACATGCTGGCCCTCGCCAATTTGCATGATTAACAGCGTCCTTGGCCGACCTAGCCGGGAGCCGGAGAATTATACATCACTTCAACAGGTGCAAGTACTGAAATACACGGTGGGGAATCGAGGTGAATATTTACGGTAAAAAAATAGACCTCTTAATGGAAAGTCAATTTATTTTGTCGCGTATTGACTAGTTGCAGGACAGTTTATCCTCATTTAATTTAAAAAATAGTATACCTACAATATTCCTCGAGAAATGAGCTACGTATATAATTAAACTAGCTGCGCCCCGCGGTTTCACCCGCGTAAGTTCCGTTCCCGCGGGAATATCGGGATAAAAAGTAGCCTATGTGTTATAGTCCAGGGTATCACCAATCTACATACCAAATTTCAACCAAATCGGTCCAGCCGTTTTTGCGTGAAAGAATAACAAACATACATACATTCTCACAAACTTTAACATTTATAATATTATAGTAGGATAGTAGGAAGTAGGATTGGATCAGAGATTCTACAGTTATGCTGGCATAAATCCATAAACCATCTCTGATGAAATCCCCCAAGTTGCTATACTTCATTTTTTTTTATGCTGGCATAAATCCATAAACCATCTCTGATGAAATCCCCCAAGTTGCTATACTTCATTTTTTGAAGCGAGCTTATAGAAAGAAAAATAAAGATCTTCGCTTCGATCGGTTAGCCCCAAACCGAAATATAAAATGGGAACGTAGGCACTTCTCAATAAACTCCGAGTTGTTGGAAATTGTTTGTGTGAACTGAAAACCATAATTAAGAAATGAAAAGCGGTTTGCGAATGAAAATTAAAAAATGTTTTGTTGTTTGCATGCTCATGATTTCGGGTCTTTAGTCGTTTCGGACCGCAAGCAATTCGAACCGCGGTGCAAAAATATTTCGGTTGTTTGTATAGCTCATTTTATTCCAAACTTTCACTACGTGTACCTTTTAAATAATACAGTCAAATAAATTAAAAATCATTTTATTCAATAAAAATATACTTACCTATTACTTTATGTAGAATATGTACATTGTAGATAGATAACTTTTATACATCCTACTAGCTAGGTTAACGCCTGTTTTATCGCATTCAGAACCATAAAAGCCTATAATATACCTAATCATATTTTTTCTGAGATTCGTCTGTGCATTTGTGCATTTTTATTTATTAATATGGCACTAATAAGCGAATGTATAAAGTTAATTAAGTGCACCTAGACATATAAATAGTATTTTAGTACCTTAATTTTAAAAGCTCTTTTGGTGTGGCTTAAAAGTTTAGATCGGCTTTAACAACTGAACGCTTCCGTGCTTCGGAAGCCTCGGCTCTTAAGTCGATAAGCTATGACGGGCACCTTCAGGCGGACTAAAAACTCATCAGTTTACTTTTCACTATTCGTAAACAATTATATTATTAGTATGGTCGATATGCTATCTTCATTAATGAGTTCTATTCTTAAATACAAATATGTTTATTTGGAACCAGCAACAATGTGAACATAATGATAATTTAAACGATACTGACTGCAGAAGTTTAAAACAGTCGCTATCAGTAACGCCCTCCTCTTGACAAGAGTTAGATCCAACAGAGGAAAGGATACTAAATGTTATTAATAAATTTTTAACGAATTTTATCAGAAATTCGGGGCTGAATGAAAATCAGCGGTGAAACTGATGTTACGCAAACCGGTTTTGCTTAGTTTTAGGTGCTTAATGTACATAATGCGAAGAATATTAAAATGCTTCGTGTAAAAAAACGTTTATTCAATGGTACACCTTGGTATTTCATTTCGAGGGCGATTAAATTACAGGTGATAGAGACATAATTAATGTAGCGAGTACTCGCACTCGTTCGCTGGCTTTTCACCCGATGATAAAACTATCAGTCTCTCTCTTCCCATTAATCGCTAACTCGTTTCTAGCTTCTAGTTATACTCGTTGCTCGTTCATCGTTGCTGGTGGAAGAGCTCTAACCAGATTCGGATGCAAGAAAAGATTTGGATTGTAAACCTGATTAATGTAGAGATCCTGCGGCCGGCTCTCGGACTATATACTTTTATCCACTTGAGAGTACGACCACGGTTAATGCACACAGTTAAAACGTCTGAAAATAATGAAAACAAGACAAACTGAAAAATGATTAAAAATGTAAATATGGCCAAATACTTTTATGTTTGTATTAAAAGCCGACTTCACTTCCTTCATAATCACTTTCCTTTCAAACAAACGGAGATATAATGATATGATAGTATAGTCAAACACATTTATTTTACTTTTTTGAAGTTGGTATCGGTATTAAGATTGCCTGTGTGCATTCTCGAAGTCGACACCGTATAGTTACTTATAAGTATAAAGTTTGTGAGGATGTTATAGGGGGTAACAAATTGCCTATAACACTTTTCGTAGTCGGATTTGCATAGTAAGTCAGCGATGAAACAGTCGAATGAAAATATTTCGTACTGGAAAAAATGGTAACCCCCCGACAAGGTATGCACGGGTCGAGCATAAATAAAAAGCTTACTATAACGGATTGTTTCTAGTCTCCCTTGACGTTCAACGGATAAAAAAGTTAGTCTGAGTTTGACCTATTTTCGTTACCATAATCATTGTGATAAAGTTACTATGTAAATAATTTATCAAATGCTTTTTTTGCTGGAGAAAAGTAATGAACGCCGGCACAAACGGTTTATTGTTGTGTAAATAAACAGATTATAAAGCGTTTTATAATTTGAAGTTTATTTTTTTAGTCTTGAATAACACTTTAATTAAAGTCCTTGTTGAAAGTCGACCTTAATAGGTTTCTAAAAAAAATAACCCGTTGCATTTCCCACCAGAATATAAATTATGCTTTTGGTAGAAATCCGATGTATGCACATATAAATAAATGTACGCCGTGTCAAACGTGAAAGGAATTCCATCCAGATGGCAATAGGAGTCTTCGATATAATGAAAATGCAAAATTTACGTAACCCTCTTTGAGCCGAATATAGCCTCGCACTTTCCAGACTGCTTCTGAATGAAGACGAATAGTGCAAACCAAAAATACCTTAGTCCACATTTTGGCATACATTTTGAAATTATAATTGCATGATTTATAATTTAGCATAATTAAATATTAAGCAAGATGTAATTTTCTCCTGTCCTGTGACACATATGTGCGGTGCCACCGCGTCATAGATGTTAATTTGTTTCAGGTACAACAATCTCGACATATGTTCCGTTCTAACAAACTTTTGGGAAGCTTCAAGCTCGACGTGGCCACAATATGGAACCAACCTGGTACGTAATCTGTTTTTGTGTTTGCATTTGCAGTACTTTCTGTTCCCTAAGTATTCTGTTCATACTAACGTTTTAATCCCTTTCATCCTTTTTAGCTTTGGGGCTGAATTACTAAAAATCCTTCAAAAGTTGGTAAACATAATGCAAACGGGTATTAATCGCGAATTATTTACCTCTAATATTATCCAGACGTTTTGACCGGATTGTAGCAGCCGTGGTCACGGTCTTCTATCTTCTATTCAATAATTCGCGATAAATACCCGTACCGTTTGCTTATGTTTAATAATGTGTCATTTATAAGTGTACGTTAATTAATGCACCATGGAGATTGCACTCCCCAAATTTCAAGTTTTTAGAATCTACCAACGGTATATACTCTGCTAATGGCCTTTTTCCTTTGGTAATTTCCTCAAATTCGAAATGAAAATTAAGAAATGTCTGCCTTTCTCACCTTGGATAACTGTCTACTATTACGCCTCTTGGTAATAAAGCTCCGATTATTTTATTTCATTTAATTGTTAGTCACGACAAAGATTTTTATACAAACATTTTCTTTGAAACCAGTTTTATTTAGGTCAAGTGCCTCAAACAAAATGTTCGTTCAATTTTCTCGTTATTTATCGTAGCAGTATTTAAAATGGCATGTTTTTATTGGTGCTCTAACAAAGATTGACACAGTATTTGTAGTTAGGCTAGTTTCCAATATTAATTTAAGTATACAAATTTAATCAGAGCACACACCAATGAAATTTTTATTTGAACGCGTAGGTACTTTGCCATATAAGTAGGGCTGTTACCAAAAAATTTATTATATAGTTTTTAATACAATAAGAAACTTTATAGCCTAGGTTTGCCACCTAGGCAATAAATTTATTGTAAGTACTTCAAAAATGTCTTTTCTATAATATCGTCGTACAATACAAAAAAGTAAAATGAATTTGATCACTTATGTATTCCCAGGGAGCGGTAACATTATTGTAAGATCTTTAGACAATTTTAGATCCTTTGGAGTCCAAAGGGGTAGTCAGAGGTATGTCCAAATACATATACGCTACGAGGTATAAGATTTCCTCGTAATCGAACTCTTTTCAAAATAGTCTATGCAAGTACAGTTGAGTACAGAGTTCTTATTAGTTTTTTTATAAAAATATTATCTTAGCTTTGCCAAGAAATGTTCAATGCTGTCTTGATTGTACAACAGTTCGAGTTGCCAATTTAAAACCTAATCGTATTTTTCAATGCATTCCTTTGCTCTTGGTATCGATACCTTATTATGCTCTTTCCATGACACATAATATTTAACAACCTTAACTACGTCAGTGGCCGCTTTTATTAGGTAACAGCCCTATTGTAGGTGCGTGTGATACGTCAAACTAATCCCCCAGAGAATACCCAAGCTCTGATTTGCTATAGGTATACGTACCGTAGCGAGGCTTGACTTGGGCGTCATTTATAACGTATTCTGAGAAATGTATGAACCATATATCTTGTAAATAGATAGTAGGGTCATTCATACTCTGTCCATATTGTGTATCCATCCATCTGTCTGTGTTGTGTTACGGTACAATCCAACTATTCTGCGTATGTGTGTGAGATACAGTGACACATTTTTGACGAACTGAAATGGTGAGACCTCTGCTCGGTTAAGTTTTTTTTATTTCTCGTTTAAATTGACGAAGTGAAATGGTGAGACCTCTTGCCGATTTTTTTTTTATTTATCGTTTTAATTTGGAACAATAAATGAATATGAATATATTTTTTATCATAAATTATGTCATTTTTTTTTCGTTTTGTGCCATCAAATAAGGCTTGTTTGATCTTTAGCTCTTACCACTTCGCTTCAACTCTCAAGGCATGTATATTATGATGGTAGAGTCCTCTTTGGACCTGCACAAACATTCTACATCCTATGCTACGGTTCGGTGGCGTTGTTAATACGATGGATGCCGCTGCCCAAAGCAGCTTATTTTCGCTAGAGTTACTTTCAAAATCCACTACTTATTAAAATAGAATAGAATAGAAAATATTTATTTCCACAAAAACATTACAATGTATACATTATATATATTATTATTATTATAATGTATATATTATTATATACATGGTGCTAGATCTACTTAGTAAGTACAAAACATAAAACAAAAATAGGACGAAACAATCCGGATCAGCACCATGAGGTTTTTTAGGACTTACTTTCCGTGCTAGTGTAAACTGTGTTACGGCAAAGTAGCTCCATTCCCCAATCGGACTTTAATCAAGAATATTTCCTGCCTATTATATTCTATTAACTTTTAACATATAGCTTAAGGTACTAACATTATTGTGAGTTTGTAAAAATTCATGAAGTAATCAATAAATTGATTCATTTTGTCACAATTCAGTTGTGTCGCTTGCTCACCGATGCTTAACCATACTTCCAGTATATTTGCAGCTGAAATTCGCAGCAAGCTATTTCTCCTCCGGCCTCGTGGTCTCTCCAAGATGTTCCCCTGGGGAAACGACAAGGAATTTGCGTTTACTCGTTGTCCCCCTGACTCACACTTGACCGTAGGTGCACGTGGCATGTATAGTTATCGGCTTCGATTAGTTCGGTTTGGCTCTCAGATACTGTTGTTTCAGTTAGTTTTTTGGATTTTCTCCAGACAGCTGCATTAAAATGGTACGATAGTAGCAATGGTTCAAGCAGCCTGAAATTTCCGATCCCAGAAAAACAGTTTGTAAGCAGTCTGTTGTGCGATCTCATAATCACACTTGAAATGTTTTATTTGAATATTTAAAATGTCTTTGACCGTTTTAAAAAATCGTACTGAACTGTGTCTTCGCATTTATATTATATTTATAAATGACGACCTCTGTGGCGCAGTAGGCGAAGGCCCGGCTGAGACGCAGAGGTTGCGGGTTCGTTCCCCGCCACGGGACAAATGTTTGTATGTTTTGCAGATATTTGTTCCGTGTCTGGGTGTTTTCTATCTATAATATGTATGTATTTACAAAAAAAGTGTATCTTAACGAGGCCGCACACCAGGCATACATTTGTATTACATACAAACCAACGTCGCCACAATCGTTGCGCTACAATTGTATGCGCTAGAAATGTATTGTAAATGCGCACATCGGAAGCTCAATTGTAGCGTGGCACCGCTTTGAGAATGTCGACATCATCGTCTGATGACGAAGATTTCTTGATGTGGCGATTAATGAGAAAAAAAAGACGTTATTGGGTTCATCAGTTTAATCAAGATTGCACAATGTACGGGAATTTCAAATTTGAAAATTGATTTTTTCGCCAAACCGTCTGTTACTATAATCATTGAGCGTGTGATTGTATAATACAGGGTTTTTTTCAACCTCTGCAATAAACTCAACGTAAAATTCAATTCGTCTTTCATTTTTTCAAACCTACGCGCCACAAAAAACGAACGTGTTTGATCTTGAATTCGTGTAGCGCGGACAACGTCTCGCCACAAAATGCACCCGCCACAAATGTTTCCTCGGTGTGCGTGCTCACGTACAAATGTATGGGGGCGTTAAATGTGTCGCGTTTAAAATGTGGCGCTACAATTATGCCCGGTGTGCGGCGGGCCTAAGTATTATATCAGTCATCTGGTGACCATAACACAAGCATTAAATTGCTTAGCTTGGGACTAGATGACGCTGTGTGAAATGTCCAAGGATATTTATTATTTATTATATTTATTTATCCGGCATTATTGCAAATAAAAACGGAACAACAATAGTGGTACTTGAAGAACTATCAACGTCTACGTGAATGGTGTACAGTTGTCGGAATAAACGAGGGACCTTAAATGTACCGTCTCCTAAGAACAGTTTTCTTCATTTGCCAGGTTCTAGACCACTATTTGACATAAATTCGTAAAAAATATGAAAATTTGATCATTGTCAACGCCATATATCGTGACTGAAATTTTGAAAGAATCTCTGGTATTTCATTCAAATACGAAAATTAGTTTTTTTTGCTGATTTAAGTGTTTTCTTCCTGCACGAATCTGCACGGTACTTACATAATTTGGAACAGTGTCCGTTTCAGATTAAAAAAAACACTTATTTTTTACACTGATATGCATCCAGACCGATTAGCCCATCGCGATGGGCTAAGATCGTCACACAGTGGGCGGCGACGCCGGGGCAGGCCTCGAAGACGCTGGCGTGATGATCAAGATGCATTTAGGGCTGGTGGGATGAAGCTGGCGATCGCAGAGCTTGGAAGCTAATGAGAGATACCATTGCTCAGCCTTCCAGGACAGGGTAGGTTAAAAAAAAATTCACCGAAGTTAATTTTGCGCGGGCCTTATTCTTACAGACATCCATTACACAATCGATTGTGTTTTTTATTGTATTTGAATTAAGTACAGGAATGTACACTTTCTCTTATAATTTCAGTTCTTGTTTCATCGAGCATTTCCATAAAGTGCCGTTTTTATTTTCAGCACTTTTGTTGTATCGAAATCCATTGCGTTTCTTTTATCGAAACAGTTTTTTATACGTATTTTATAAAACAAACACACCTCACTGACAGAGTTTAATTAGGAGAGTTGTAAACAAGCCCTGGGCCTATTCGCCTTTTTGACGTCGGCATCGTCGGTCGGTCCGTCCAGTAGGTATGAACTTTGCTTCACTTCTGGATTGTTGAAAACTTCTTCATTGTATTTCATACTAGCTCGCTCGAACTTTGTTCGTGTCGTCTGCCAACTTATTTGTTTTTCGTATTTGACCAGTTGGGCAAGGCTGTATGCAATTCCGCCGCACTATTTTACTGATGTTAAACGTCCTTCGCGGTTTTTTCCTCTCCTTACCTGCCTTCTCCATTCCTAGCTCGATGGCCAGTAAGATTAGAATAGAATAGGATTTTTTAAGGAGCACTTAAGCACTTTCTTGAATACACTCAAATTGAGTAAATAAAAATAACTTTTATTAGCAATATTATTACTTAAACTTATTTATAAGTTAAATAGTATTACGGGGCTTCCCGGTTCGGTTCTGTTACTTAATTCTCGTTCATTTGTTGTGTTATGTCTTGCAGTGGCTTTAAGCTAGGCTTCTCATGCTCGATGTGTAGTGGCGGCATTGACAGCAGACGTTCGGGCGCATTTGTTTGTTCCTGATGATTCACGCTTAAAAGTACGCCATTATCGCCCTACAAAATGAGACTAAAGAGACGATTTTAGTCTCTAGAGAGACAAAGTACCTAATTGTTTTTTAATTTAGGTTGGGACTTTAAGCTAGTAGACAAACTTGAATTTGTCTAGTAACTTTAAGTCCTATCCTTTATTATATATTATATATCCTATAATATTATAATATTATAGTATATATATAAATTTTACTAACTCAAATAATGTATAGCTAATATATATACCTATAATGTACTAGAAAAGTAAAATATCACTGATAAATAATTGTAATTATGTATCATCATTTCAAAGTAAAATTTACTGTGGACCATCTTCAGTAAGTACCTAACTTCCTTATCCGAACAATACCTTTATCCAAACAATACACTAAGTTATTGTAATTATTTAACTTCTAAAAGAAGCCAACACAAATTATTATTGTAAGTTGTCATAAATATTTCGAGTAATAATTGAGCTTCTTGTTATTCAAAACTTTTACCATTGTGACAAGCAAAATTGTATGACGTACTTATTTTTCTTATGTTTCAATATGTTTTCCCCCTTCCAAGAACAAATAGCGAATAATGGTGGTAAATGTGGTAATATAAATAATGGTTAAATGGTATATATATTGAATAATGTATACCTAACTCTCCGTTGGTGGCCCTGGTACCCCCTCGGAGCCAGAGGTTCAAATATGCAAACCCTTTTATGCAAAAACTTGGTACCTCTTGAGAAGATGTGAATGCGCAAGGGTGTGCAATTGTGCCAGTATTTCTATTTAGAAAAATGTAGTAATAAATATTTCAAATATTTCCTATAAATATTTCAAACTTCATCAACCTAATAAAACTACATTCACTTTTTCAATTATGTACTACTCTGGAACAGAGAATGGTATTAGAGTATTCATCTACGAGTAATTAATTGTTTTTGCATGACTGCTTCTCAAACGCAATTAGTAAACCAAGCAAAAGCTAAACCGACACTGATAAATAAGTAGATTTTTCACCTCAGCGCGGCTCGAAAACGTACTGCTTCTGTTGGTTTAGTCCGTTTTCGCAATTGTAGTTTCACAATTGACAGATATTCACATTCAAACCACACAGTTCCACGGCAGTGATGCAGAATTGCAGAGCCAGATTTTCTTTGTTAAGTACATAAATAGGTGGTTGAGTAAGAGGTTCGTAGTTTGTTCGTAGTGAGTTCGTAGTTCGTTGGCCACTTACTCATATTATACGAACTCGTATAATATGAGTATATAATTATAGTTATTTCCTATTGAAGCAATAGGAAATACCTGCTTTATCCGTCAATTCACCCGCTTTGAAAAAATATTTGAGTAGTCATGTTTTATTGAATTTCCTTGTAATAAAATAATTGCCTGTGATAAATTCATTAGGCGGGTCCGCACCGAACGATCCGTCGCGCTCCGATCACACGCGGCAGGAGTGCGATCCAAATGTGCAGGCGGTGTGGACGTGGCGCGCGCGATCCATGCGCTCGTATTGGAGCGCGCGCTCCCTGCTGCACCCGATCTGAACGTTGTCGGTTTTTTGCCAGCCTCAAAGGTGCCTCAGTTGCGTGGCGCGCGCGGTGTGGACGGTTGTGTGTTGTTCGCGCTATCCACCACTCCATGGTCATCTCGCAAAGTCGCCGTCTAATATCGCTTTATAAAGAATTTAAATGTTAATGTTTATTTTTTAGCTTGTTGTTCAATAATGAACACAATACCTCAAATTTATTAACATTCATTCTTGCGAAGTTGTGTTAAACTTTATTTAACTCTGCGTAAAGCTTAGTCCCACCAGATTCCAAGCGGCTTTTGTATGTTGTTTTTACCCAGAACCGTCTTTTTCTTTTTTTAAAATTTTTTGCGCAAATATTTAAGCAAAATAAAGGTTGCTGCTGCCACGGCAATTCGACGCCGTTGCTGTACGTGTGCCTCCATCTCCAGCAAGAGTTCGACTGAATCACGGATCGCCTATGGATCGCTTGGAGCGTAGTTCAGGATCGCAGTTTCAACAAACTGGATCGGTCTAGTACGATCCACGCTCCACGATTTTGGATCGCGGATCGCAGGATGGCCGGATCGACTGGTGTGGGTGGACCCAGCTATTGAATTCTGAGAGTTCTGGGTGTTTCGCTACAGCGGAACAAATTAAAGGGGAACTCCATTGAATATAAAAACAAATACGCAAATAAAATGTTGTATTTCTGCGAAAAAACGAGCTTAATGTAAGCTTATGCACGCCACGCTTATTGCATGATAATAATATTAAAAATGCCAATTTTGTCGAAGTTTTTTTATAAATTTGGGATACTAAAAGACTAGTTTTCATTTTAATAAAAGTAAAGGTGAATATTATGAATATTATTATAGAATATAATGAAAGTAATCATAAAAATTCTAATCAATTTTTAATGAAGTTACTCTACCAGTAAGATAGAGGAAGTATTCCCGTTTCAGCACCTATTTTTTGGGCACCTATGCATTGAGCACCAAAGGTATTCCCATTTGAGCGCCATTCAATATTTTAACGTGGTGCTCAAATGGGAACAAGAAATAAAATTTGATTCTATTCCCCATTGAGCACCAGCTTCTAGTGATGGGGTGTATAATAAAACATATCGATAAAAATTGGCAGTACTTTAATTACCATATCAATTTTAGAAAATTAAGTAATTATTATTAATATTACAATCAGCCTTATGTTATTTTCTAGATAGGTACCTCACTTACATAAGACAAATAAAATAAATCACATTCTCGTAACAAAAGTAGTATTTACTTTTTTTTCTTATACTTAGGTACTTACATATCCCACACTAATCAAAACACCAATTTATTATTTCAAAATCAGGTACTTACATATCCCACACTAATCAAAACACCAATTTATTATTTCAAAATCGCAGCTTTTCTAAGCAGTGGCCGATTGTAATAAGCCCACTTTTGTATTCTTCAACTATTGAAATGATCAGTTGATTCCTTCTTTTCGCATCTTTTTGGCCAATTTTTGGCAATCTCACCATGCATACTATACATTTGGAGAAACGGCTTTGGCGCGCATTTAAATGTACCGTCGCAGTATATATTATGGTGCGTTCTTGAAAGCTCTGTCTTGCTTTTTTGAGTTGCAAACAGTAGAATCCGTGATCTTCCATCGTCATAGCCGGTTTCTCGAACGCAGTTCACCTCCAAAATTAATTAACAAATGATACGTGACAATTGTCAAATTATGAACAAATTTCGCCTTGTCATTGGAACTTTGTTTAGGTCAATTTTTAAAATGATCTGCGTTCGATAAATTGGCTGTTATAAGATTACGAATTTTCCAAGATCTGCCGGCTTACCATGACCGTGATTTCAAGTTTCAAGTTATTTATTTAAATTACATGTTTAAAACGAGCTATAATCAAATAAAATACACCATTAGAATCACAGTGAAATGCAGATTAGCATGATATCACTCATTCTTTTCATAACTTTGAAATAAACTGTCTACAACAGAAAGTTGGACACCTACTTTTTTCCACCGCCAGCAACACCTCCAAACAAAACGCAATATCTTTTTTCTGTAAAACGCTGCTACCTTCAAAATTCGATAGTGACTTTGGCATTGAAACGTAGTATTGCCATGTTCTAAAGAAAAAATTCTACCATGACTAGGAAAAGACATTTGACATGCAGTCAAATCTTATAATTAAAAAAATTCCAAATAACCCCGCGATTCCAAGTAGCGCCACTTTACGGTAAGACGTTAAATATAAATAATTAAATAAAACAATATTGCTAATCCGAAGACGAGTCAGAAAATGAACAATTCATGTATTCATCAATATGGTAAAATGGATGGGATTCAAAGAATATTTTTAATACATTTTTAAATTTATTTAAAGGAAGTCTAGATTCAGTTTAGGTCCTAATACGAATTACTTTTGACGTAAACTAAGGATTAGATTAGATTACGTCAAAAGCAGTTAATTATAAGACCTAAACTGAATCGCTTTAAACGGTCATAGTAAGCCGGCTGTTTACATTCAAGTGGAGCTATTAATAGCGTTTTTTTACTTTTTATTGACAGATCGCCAGTTCTACCACAAGTGGGCGCTGCTGACCGACCCAGATGACATAGCAGCAGGGCCGAAAGGATTCCTCAAATGCGATATCAGTGTAATAGGAAAAGGTGATCAAATCAAAGTGCCGCCGAAGAGCGAAAAGGATGAAGATGATATCGAGGCGTAAGTGGCTTAAACTGTACCGAGTGTATATTTAAAGTCTGAATTTCTGTAAATCGTAAAGAAGTAGGTACGCATTTCTACTTACAAAAATATATATACTTCATATTTTTAATAAAATAGTTCCATTAAACAAATTGTGACTTCAAGTACTTGTGTAATCTGTGATTCAAGTATCAAGATGTTTTTTTGGGTATCGCGCTCTACACGAACTATTCTCATTCAATAGAAATTTTCTCCGCAACGCTCTCTTTCTAATAGAAAGAGAGAGACTTAAACTTGAGTAGCAACCAAATAACCAAGTCAGATGGCTCATAATTACTCAAAATTCTATAGAGGACTGTCAAAGTCATTAAGTGAAATTCAATACTTTTGTTGCTTTAATTTTTAATCGGTTGCATTGCCGCATAATTGACAAGAGAAGCCCAATGCAAACCTGAGTTTTGATTAGTAAGTTAATTAAGTTTGGCTGTTTAATACGAGGAGTCCCTAGTTTTTCTTTATAAAAACTTGTGTAACTTTCTTGAAAACAAAGTCAGTACTTATTTACTTAAAAAGTATACAGCTGGCTGAAATTAGCAGTTTACAAAGTTTTTACTGACGAACCAATATCACAAGTTTCAGTTGCATTTGAAAACATTTTATTTCTATTGATAACGAAATCTGCTACAAGTTGCTTTAAAAACCTAAGTAGTAAACTTATGAGTTTCATAAATTAATTAAGGGATCAATGATTTAAGTATTAGTCGTAAATAATTAACGATTAGTTATCCTGTCTGTACCTTTGTATTTTTTTTATTTCATTATAGAGTTAATGAAAAGTGACACATAATCATGGTAATACTTAACTATGTATTAATCGTTCCATCACTGTAAATCTATGAAACGGTACGACATACATAATGTATCTATCTATATATTATATCAGTTATCTGGTTACCATAACACAAGCATTAAGTTGCTTAGCTTGGGACCAGATGACACTGTGTGGAATGTCCAAGGATATTTATTTATTTATTATTATCAGTACCTAATTTATATAACAATCTAACCTACAATGAGAAATGTAAATATTTGAGTGCTCTCAGGCTCATTCTACTTCATAATATTTCCCTAAACCACAAAGGGTGCCCCGTAAAAGCCAGCTATGCTAACATTTGCTTATTATATAGCATTGTGTATTGCAATCCGAGCTCTATCTCGGTTGATTAAGGTGCTCCCAGCGCATTTACATTGATCCTTTAGAAGATTTAAAGGCGTGTTGGGTTTTGCAAATATTAGGCAGCACATTTCCCAAGAGGAAAACTATAGCGAAACATTTTCGATTCTATTCCCCTTAACACTGGGTTTACGTGCTCGAATGTATTATTCAATATGTTTACGGCTACTCAAGATATGAAGCTAGTTTAGCGTTTGGGTCAAGTTCGTTGCACATAATCATAAACGAAGCTAGGTGCAGTCATCTTGGTGAGTGTGGACTGTGGGACAAGCGAAATGTGTACTAACGTGCTGTTGAGCCACCGCCGCTGAAGGGTACTTACGTGATATTTTATTCATGAAACGGGTTCAGATCGCTCGTACAATGCTGACTAATTCCACACCGTATTTTATGAAGATGTCATAGTGGAATCATAATATGTTAATGTAAGGCTCTTTTTGTAACAGCTAACTAAGACAAGACACTCTTCTTTTCTGCAACTAACTTTAAAATATAATTTGTTTTTCTAATTGGTAATTGTAATGCATTGAGATAGTCATCCACCCTGTACTTATTTACAATATTTTCTTGTAGTAATTTGCTGCTTCCTGATGGCGTTCCACTGGAGCGTCAGCGTGCGCGGTTCATTGTGAGGATCCACAAGGCAGACGGTCTGCCCAAGATGAACTACTCTCTTATGGCGAACGTGAAAAAGGCCTTCACGGGAGAGACTCAGGACCTCGTCGACCCTTACGTGGAAGTCAGCTTTGCTGGCATGACGGTTTGTGAACGTTGTTTTTATATTCAGTCACCCATAGATTTTACATTCTGCCATTTTGGCCATACCTATGTCATATAAGAATGATTTACAAGTCTGATGTAAATATTGAATAGTCATAACCTACTACCGAGATTATTGTGCTGAGTTTATCTCGTTTTTCAAAGTTCTCGAAGTGTCAAATTAGGAACAAATATGTGAAATATGACACTTGTCACGTGGTTTGACTATTGATTAGTTGATCAAATTACCAGAATGGTGTTACTATTGAAAGCGGGGCAACTGTCCATTTACCTATATAATAATATCCCACCCATTCCTTTGTGCCTCTTTTACTAAAGCACGCGACGGACTTTTTGGAAAAACTCTGATGCAATGCTGTCTAATTTTGTTTAATTTTCCCACACTTCTAAGGGTCAAGAGCATTCGACACCCACTATAAAAACATGTTATGTCAGATTGCTGCCAAAAAGTCCTCTATTTCTCACTTAACTACCTTATCTAATTTTCTAAATCCAATCTACGTTAAACTTGTTTGTTGGGAGTTTCGATGTCTTAGTTCTGGTTAGACGGAATATTGGGTTGGAAGTACATATTCTCAATAGCGGATTAGCTGCGAAGCAAGAGTAGCAAAATAAAAGTTATAACTTTTACAAGGATTTAAAGATTTTTTTTCTTGTTACTCATACGTCATTATTAAGAGATAGCAACAGATTTTAGCTAACTAAAGTTTACTGAGAAACGGCAAAAACAAAGGGAGGCCTTATACCCAGCAGTGGGAGCTGCTGATGATATTGATGATGAAAATTTACTGGTCTTTAATGGATGACGGGTTTAGATTTCAAACCTTTGAGCCATTTAAAGACTTTCACCGGTTATTGCATAGGATAATAGATAGTGACATTGGATGATTGGAGCGAACTTTGTGAACTTTGAGCGAACCTATGATCCTACGATCGATAGACTACTGACTATTTTACTAAGCCAACACGATTTCTAATAACAAATTGTTATACGAGACATCAGTACACTTTTAATGCACGAGATTGTATATAGGGCGCGAACTCTGCTATGTTCAGATAACTTCAAGCGTATTTTCCGTGTATTAGAAATGAAAATATGTATCTACATCTTTTTTTCCATCAGGGCCAAACAACAGTGCGCAAGAATACCTACTGCCCAGTGTGGAACGAGCAGATCATGTTCACGGAGATGTTCCCGCCGCTGTGTCAGCGAATCAAGATACAGCTCAAAGATCACGACGCTATCAACCATCAGAATTCAAACGTCATCGGCACGCACTTCATGGACCTTGGAAAGATCTCTCATGATGGAGACAAAGGTATACCTCTTCTGTCTTTGAGATTTGTGCCATCGGGATATGAGACTTTAATTCCTATTGACACTAACCCTTTCCGGCCTAGTCTAATAGGAATCTGAGAACAGATTAACATAGTAACTTATCTTTATGTTAATCTACTGTGCATTCTGTACATTTATTTGTTTCGTCCCAGGTTTCCTTCCAACGTTTGGTCCTGCATATATTCACTTGTACGGATCGACACGCGATTACTCTTTGATTGATCAACACTCGAGCCTGAATGACGGCATGGGCGAGGGTGTCTCCTATCGCGGCAGGTAATAATATATTAATCCCCATACTCAACGTTATTAAGTAGGTATATCTATGTATGTAGCTTAACAGTTATCTGGTTACCATAACATAAACATTAAATTGCTTAGCTTGGGATTAGATGAAGCTGTGTGGAATGTAAGTATTTATTTATTTATTTATGGAAAGAAAAACAACATGGATAGATTTGAGTTCTAGCTCAAAAGAACTAATTTAATAAAGTTGTTTAGAGTGTAGACGCAACAAGGCTTTATAAACAATTAATGTTTCTGTTTATTTTGGTCCCCTGACCAAATAATTACACAAGAGTAGGCTCTACCCATTTATTCATACTTATAAAAACATAAAAGTACTATTTATCACTCTTATTAAAGCAACTTATTACTTTATATTATAGTGTATCATTTATCGCACGGGTAGGTAACTATTCATCACTCGGTCAAAATGAATTTTTATAATAGTGAAACATTTATTGAAATCGGTCCAGTAGTTATTAAGTTTATTGTCGTACCAAGAACATAAATATTTCCTCTTTTATTAGTATAGCATAAATTACACACATTTTGTTATACCTAATCCTTATTGCAGAATCCTTATTTCGATTCGCACTGAAATAATGGATATACTAGAGTGCCCACAGTCTACCGAAGTAGAGCTGGAATGTATTCCACCAATCACAGACTCTGCTCTCGGGAAGAACGAGGATTTCTTCCTCTTCGGCAGTATTTTCGAAGCCTCCATGATCGACAAACGCCTCGTTGACAAACCGCTATATTTTGAGCTGAGTATCGGAAATTCAGGCAACTCTTTGGATGGGAGTATGGATACAATCAGGAAGCCCAAAGATTACCTTGTCGAAGATCTCGGTGAGTGTTGATATTACATTTTTGTTAGATCCTCTTACCTCACCTAAATGTTGTAGGAATAATGTTGACACTGTGGTATAGGTATACCACCTAAACAGTGTAGGTAGTATACCACACTATTGGTTATGTGTAATAATAACTTTGTTGTATTCGATTCATTCATGTGTTGTAAGAATTTAAATATTCATATCTATTACTAAAGGATCGCAAACCTTTTTGAGTTTAGGTATGTTCTTCTGGGTTTTGCTCTTCCAGCTCTCACCTATGTGTATATGACAACCACCTACCAAAAAAACTGCTTAATATACTATCATGGTTGTCAATACAACTAAATCAGGAATATTTATCATGATTCATGGAATCGTTGGATTCAAAGAAACCATTTTCATTGGTTTCAGATGAGCTTAAAGTGGACACAGGTTTCTGGCACAGCACGACAATAGCGTGCCGCGCGGCTTCCTTCGACAAGACATACTACTACCTGCCGATAGGGGACCACAAGCAATGTATGCAGATTCGCAGCATCTGGCCCGACCATCGCCGCAGGATGTACAACTCTAACATGATCGCGAACATTATTGAGAAACTTGTGAGTCACTAACAAGATACACCTCATCAACATTATCCTGCCCTTATCCCACGCTACATGTTTCCGTGTTGGGTCGGAACAACATGTTTTCTCTTCCACTGTCCTCTATCACTCGTAAATTCTAAATTTAGGCACTCGTGGCGATGCATGCTAAGACCTTCTTGATAGATCGTCGAAGTTAAGCAACGTTCTGAGCGGGCACTACTTGGATGGGTGACCGCAAGTGGCATTAACAACTGAGCGCTTCCGTGTTTTGGAGGGCACGTTAAATTGTTGGACAAGTAGCCCTACCATGAGTTTTCGAGTTGTATAGTTAACTATCCTCGCTAACGAGTCAAGTATTTCAAATGTATGAAATTATTAGTTCATGCAAGTTACCGGGGGCGGCGCTGCGCTGGATTCTCATATATTTTGCGATACTTGACTCGGTATCGAGGATAGTATCAATACTACAGTAAACTGATGGTAGGGCCTCCGGCCCAGAAACTCCGTCCCCAGAGTTAGCCTGTATGCTCCCTACATTTGTATTAATATGATAAGACCGGGAAATGATATAAATAAAACGACCGCTCGTCGCGGGAGTGAGTTTTAAACTGAATTTATTGTAAAATAAAATTACTTGCTATACATAAATGACAATGATGAACAATGATAATGCTGAATGTGCGGGTTGGCCCGTATATAGCCATTTGCTCATACGAACGAAAAAACGACTCTAAATTCACTCCTCTTACTAGTATGTACCCTAGAAATAATGCTACATCATTTCACGTGTTCAGTAGAAACGACCATAGTTCCAAACTGCTCTAACAATCGAGATACCTAACAAATATTTGTTAAAATCCGTTTCAAAGGAGGAAGGCCTGGCTGATACCGAAGTGACCCTGAACAATGAACTGTACGACGCGAGTGTGCTAATCCTCAAGTCGACGCTGGAAGCCACAAGCAACGCGTGTTCCTCCTACGTTAGACATATGAGCAACGCGCCGCCGCTGGGAAACACCAAGCTGGATAGAGAGAAACAGAGACTCTGCCTTCATGAACTGGTTGGTATTTTATAGCCCAGACACACAGCACAAAATAAAACATAACAACTCAGTCGTCCATACGTACTCAAAACATTATTTTGTACTAGCGACCCGCCCCGGCTTAGCACGGGTCGTATTATACATATAAACCTACCTCTTGAATCACTCTATCTATTAAAATAAACCGCATCAAAATCCGTAGCGTCATTATAAAGATGTAGGCATACAAAAGGTATATAGGGACAGAGAAAGCGACTTCGTTTAATACAATGTAGTGATAACCATTTTAACGTAAAGTTTTAAGTACAACTATTGATTACTAGCTGCGCCCCGCTGTTCCCGTTTTCGTGGGAATACCGGGATCACAAGTAGCATATGTGTTAATCTAGGATATAAGCTATCCTGGCACTAAATATCATGCAAATCCCACCAGCCGTTTGAGAGTAACAAACATTTACACTTACACACTTTCACACAAACTTTCGCCTTTAAAATATTAGTAGGATGTTTTGACTGATTTTGATAACAAAACCAAGTAAAAATGAATATAATTTCAGGGGAAACTGAGCGTTTTAACTAAGAATCTGAAAGCTCTCATAACGAAGAATTCTATGAAGGAACGTTTGCGCACCTCCCACACCTTTTTAAACCGACTGCGCCATCTCTGCGAGGATGTAAGTATATACCGAACTAAGATACATTCTTAGTAGTGGACCGATTATGAAAATTATTTTTATTTAAGTTTTTTTTTCTGATCAGATGCGGATCTTCGGAGTTATTAACATAAATATACTCAAGAGGGCAGGAAAGTCTCTTTACGTAGTGGAAGTATACATTTATTTACAGAAACTCAACTAATACATAATTGTAAATATGTAAATAATAATAACTGTACAAAATACAAATAGACCAGTTGAGCCACATAAGGACCGTTGCAAACGATTGGTTGGCAATTGAATTTGGTTTATTATTTTTAATTTTGCCTCTTTAAAGCTATCGTGTTATTGTTAGGCGCAGCATTCAATGCCGGATGTGTTCGTCTGGCTGATAAGCAACGGCAAGCGACTGGCCTACCACAGGATCCCGGCGCGTGAGATCATATACTCCGATGTACCGGATGAGACCGGGAAATACTGTGCCAAAATGCAAACACTCTTCCTTAAGGTACCTAATTTATATTAATGTGAAGAAGTGAAGCTAAGTATTTTTATTATTTAATTAGAAATTTAAGTAGTGTAGAATTCGTGATAGTATCTAATAATAAGCGCATAAATTAATATTACCTATATCCTATCCTACTATCCTACTTCCTATCCTACTAATATTATAAATGTGAAAGTTTGTGAGAATGTATGTATGTTCGTTATTCTTTCACGTAAATACGGCTGGACCGATTTGGTTGAAATTTGTTATGTAGATGTGATACCCTGGATACACATAGGCCACTTTTTATCCCGGTATTGCCGCGGGAACGGGACTTACGCGGGTAAAACCGCGGGGCGCAGCTAGTCATTAATAAATCATTAATGTATCGCTGGATTCAAAGCCATGACATTGGGATCAAAAGTTGAAGCCCTAACCTACTAGGCCATCATAGCTCTATCGCAGTAAATAGTTTATCTCAATGACAGTTAATTTAACTGAATTAATATTTTTCTTGTACCATGTTTTGGAGTAAAAATCACCTAACACTCAAAACTCAAAAAATACTCAACATGTGATATTTATACATTCTTGAAATTATTCATAATTCATAATGCTGTTAATTGCCCTGACCTCCTTCGTAAACTATAATTTAGCAATCTCAGTCCACGTAGGGCTATAACTACTTAGAAACTACCCTCCGCTAGCGGTCCCTGTTGCCACTAATTAAAGCCAAATTCATATTATTATGTTAGGACACAGCTACTTTAGCTAATTGTTTAGTGTAAATTACTAAACCTCGACAAGTTTAGCAGTGGCAATGATGAAGCCTGTAACGCAAAATACTGTTTTCTAAAACGTTTTTAACCTGTTTGTTAGGTATCTTTTCGAGTATGATAAATGAAAACTTTACTATACTTAATCATATTTCAGTGGCCAGGAAAAAAAGCGGCAGCGCCTAGTGGATGGGCAATCCCAGTTAAAATCAACATTTACTTCTGGCTCGGCTCTGTCCTTGATAAGGCACATTACCTTGACGGACTGCCCCCCGGCTACGAAATGACAAACGAATTGAAAAATGCTGGATTGCGACAATCCATTGCTCCACAAAGCATATTTTATGGTGAAAAACATGTGAGTACCCACTTACATCTGTGTGATATCGCGGCTTAGACTATACTTCATTTCTTGAATCGAGCTAATGGGAAATAAAACAATCCCACGTGATTGGTCGTCGAAAATCATTGGATTGGCTAGATTTGACAATTGACAATTGATATGACAATCTAGCCTATCACGAGAAATACAATTATTTTCGACGACCAATCACGTGCGTTTATTTTTGTTCCTATTAGCTCGATTCAAGAAATGAAGTATAGGTAAATATTATAAAGTAGTCTTATAAATGTCTAGTATTCGCTAACCTATAGATACATATTCATCGTTAGTCAGAAAATAAAAGTTATGTCTGTTTCAGAAATTCCAAATGCGATCCTACATCTACCAAGCGCGGTCGTTGATCGGCTCCGATGCCTCGGGCCTCTCTGATCCATTTGCTAGAATAATAATCGGTGATTTATCACAGACGACACAAGTCATAGATCAGACGCTCAGCCCCACATGGGACGAAACACTCGTCTTCGAAGATATAACACTCTACAGCACAATCGAAAACATAAAGGCTGACCCTCCGACTGTTGTTATAGAGATTTTCGATCAAGACAGTGTAGGCAAGTCAGAATTCATCGGGCGCACTCTTGTAAAACCGTTTATCAAGTCTCTGGAAGATATAAGAGACAGACCGCCATGTCTTCCTGCTTTAGAATGGCACGACATCCGGCGAGGTGACGATATGGCGGGTGAGCTACTGGCTACCTTCGAACTATTGGAGATAGTGGACGGACAAAACAAAGAGGAACTCCCGTCGCTGCCGAGCCCGCGCTCGCCAACCGGGAAACCACCGGTCGACCTGCAGAACAAGGGCCCTATCCTCCCAGTTCCGCGCGGCATCCGCCCAACACTCTCAAAATATCGCATAGAAGTTCTATTCTGGGGCCTACGCGACTTGAAACGGGTTCATTTTCTGACAGTGGACAAGCCCAGAGTCGATATCGAGTGCTCCGGCCACACGCTGACGTCCACTATGATTCAGAACGCCAAGCGCAACCCTAACTTCAACAATCCCACCAAGTTCATCGAGCTGGAGCTCCCCGACCAGGACGTGTACCAGCCGCCGCTCACCATTCGAGTGGTCGACTGCCGCAGCTTCGGGAGGAACGTGTTGGTGGGGACGCACACCATCAACTCCATTCAGAAGTACATATTCACTCCGATGAGCAAAAAGGATCGCGACATCGAGGATCGCAAGAAGTCTCTGATCCAGCTGCAAAATGTCGATCTCAGAGCCAACTGTATCATACAAGAAGACGTGTTTACCATCGGACACGAGAGAGAGAACATGCCTCTGCTGCCTCGGGTCGCGCCGACGTCCGGGGCGAGGCGTGAGCGGTCGCCGCGACGCACCCGAAGCCTGGATAGAGGCTTGCGAGGATCGCGGAAGAGAAAAGCCAGCGCTGACTCCACGTTGAACGATGACGACGCTCACGGCAGCAGGGATTGGTGGACGAAGTACTTCGCGTCTTACGATGTGATGATTGAAGATATGAAGGAGAAGAACTGCAAAGGGGGTCACCTTCAGCCGGCGCAGGCGAGCACGAGCGGGGGCGTGTCGCCTCGGTCGGCGCGCGACGACGCCGCCTCGCCCGCGCGTTGCGACCGCGAGTGTGGAGGCGCAAGACGCAAGGTTCCACACTCACCTAAAGGAAAAGTGCAGGCCCCATCAACGATAACCAGCACGAAGAAAAATCTAATACCTAAATCTGCTTTAACGAGGGTGAGTAGTTGTATTTTATTACTACGCTCAGCTGGTTATGTATATACCAGAAACTTAGTTGTTGATGCCAAAAACTCCAAGTATGTATCTTTAAAATATTATTCTTGCAGGTTATTCCACACGAGCTGGAAGCTGTCCCGGAATACGAAGAGTTCAAGGAGTGGCTCCACACCTTCGACCTCTACCGGGGCAAGAAGACTGGAGATGATTCCGATGACGAGAGCCGCGTTGTGGGCTCTTTCAAGGTAACTGTGCTGATTTCAATATGCACGATAATTATCCTACTTATTTTCTGTATCTTATTTACCTCTCATTTAAATTGTTCTTTTAGGGCGCCATCAAAGTATACAAATGGCCTCTCCCGCGAGGTATCGACGACTCCACAATAATGGGCCACGATCCCAACTATGGATTCTTCCAAGGAGTCCCAAACAACGATCCAATTCACGTTCTGGTCAGAATATACATCGTCAAGGCAACAGATCTGCACCCGATGGATATGAACGGGAAAGCCGACCCATACATTGTTCTGTATCTTGGAAACAAGAAGATTGCTGATAAAGAACATTACGTATCTAAGCAGCTCAACCCAGTCTTTGGGAAATGCTATGAAATCGAAGCTACGTTCCCCCAAGACTCTAACTTGACTATTGCAGTATATGATTGGGACCTGGTCGGGTCGGACGAGATGATCGGTGAAACGAAAATAGATCTAGAAAATCGGTTCTACAGCCGTCACCGAGCTACTTGCGGTCTCCCGCAGAAATATGAAGAGTACGTACCTATCATTAAAAATATCTAGTAGACTAATAGAAATTGGTCGGTTTACAGTCGAAAATACGTGATAACATCATAAGAAAACATTGTGGCTTAGGCTGTTTCGTGCGTGCAGCCGGTATTCATCGATTTATAATCGAAATATCACATCAAAGTTTCTTGCGGCCCAGAACTTCCTCAGTCACTTGTGTGTTAGCGGGAAAAATATTCTTTCAAAATTATGATAGTATGAAAATGGCTAACCTGCAAATTAAATGCTCAGCTCAACATAAAATGGTGGTGTCTAATTATTATATAGTACAAGCCTCGTTTACTTTCTCCTTGAACCGAATCCGTAATAACATTGAACACTAAAACGTTCAAATATTAACATCATCATCATCATTGCCTTTGTGTCTAATACAGACGATTTACCTACTATTCGCTTTCTATAACTTTACTAACCCCTAGGACTGGCTACAACCACTGGCGTGACTCTCTGAAGCCTACTCAGATACTAGCCAAGCTCTGCAAAGACGGCAAACTGGATCCCCCTGTATACGAGTCTACCAGAGTGAAAATCGGTCGTACCGTATTCAACATGCCGTTAGATGAAGAATTGTTCTCGAATCCGGACACTCAGGAGGAGCAGATGGCTTTGGTGGTTCTGAGGAGATGGGAGGAAGTCCCCCGCGTTGGATGCCATTTAGTAACGGAGCATGTGGAAACTCGCTCGCTTTATAACCCTAGTAAACCCGGTACGCTTTTATCCCACTATCCGTCCTACTAATATCTAATGAACGAAAAATTAATAAGATTGTATGTATGTGTAGATTGTGCAGTTGTTTGTTGCTTTTTCACGCGAAAACTGAACGAATCTGACTGAAACTTGTAATAAACATAGTTTGTGACATGGAATAATAGGCTACTTTTATAAAGGATAAGTGAGCGAAGCTGCGGAAGCTTGTATTTTGTTGATTTATTTCCTCTTTCTTGGCAATGACACTAACAGCGGCACTACCAGTAGCTACCGTTTACAACTACACTGACAATATTATTTTGGATTAAATTATACAGTCAACACAGCGAAATGTAGTAGCCCTACCATCAGTTTACGAGTTGTAGAGTTCTTATTTCACCAACGGGTCAATTATTGTGAAAAATTATGAAATTATTAGTTCAAGCAAATTATCGCACCTTGTAAAAAGAACGATGAGGGGAACGGGAGGGGTATGTTTGCGCGCGGGTCACTCGCTCACGAACCAATGGCACGCGCTTAATCAATGGTGGGAAGTGCGCTGCGTCACTCCTCCACCAATTCCCTCTAAGGTTCCTTAAAATAACCTCTTTTACCTCACGACCTATACCGGAAGCTGGATTCTCATACAATTTGTGATACTTAACACTTTATCGAGGGTAGTTTCAATACTGCTGCAGCCTCAGTGGTAATATATAATTGAATTTGGTTTAAAGGTATAGAGCAAGGCCGCCTCGAGATGTGGGTGGACATGTTTCCTATGGACATGCCGGCCCCTGGGCCGCAGCTGGACATATCGCCGCGCAAGCCCAAGTCCTACGAGATGCGGGTCATCATATGGAACACTGATGATGTAGTGCTTGAGGATGACGCTTTCTTTACCGGAGAGAAGATGTCAGATATTTATGTCAAAGGGTAAGACAATCCTACTTCCTAATAAATAAAATATAAATAAATATCCTGGGACATTTCACACAGCGTCATCTAGCCTTGTGACCATGGATGGATGTGTGTTTGTTACTCTTGCACTTGTTTTTAGGCCTTCATGTTGGTACCGTTCGTGCATTTGTTCGTTCCAGATCCTGGTACCAAATTTCATTCAAATCCTGAATTGACATATAGGATACTTTTGAGTCCGGTATTCCAACGAGAACGTGAACTCTCAAACAGCTGGAGGGATTTCATGAAAAATGTTCACGGGTTTCGTACCTGTTTTATAACTCAGCCATTTGACATTAAAGTTTCATGGAACTGGATTACTTATTACAATCGCTCAGCATGGGCTGGTGACGTTCTTGGTGCCTCACGTCATAGTCAGTGATAGTTTAATGTTCCATACTTTTTCCTACAGCTGGGTGAAAGGCCCCGACGACTGCCAAAGCACAGACATCCACTACCGCTCGCTGACCGGCGAGGGCAATTTCAACTGGCGCTTCGTCTATCCCTTCGAGTACCTAGAGGCTGAAGAGCGCATCGTGACGTCACGCAAGGAATCCGTCTTCTCGTGGGACGAGACGGAGTGCAAGATACCGGCAAGGCTCGAACTGCAAGTGTGGGACGCCGATCATTTCTCTGCTGATGACTTTTTGGGTAAATATAAGCTCACAAGACATCTTTTCAATTACCTACCTACACTTAGTAATATACATCAAGGCTTCTTCTTCGTTTTAGTGCTGACTATAAATGTCTAGTTGTGGCCGGCAAGGAGCTATATTATGCCACTAACTACTTTATGCTTTTCAGTAAAGAAACTAAAGCTTCATGTAACTTACTTAATCTTGTTCTCTGAGTTTTGTTTAACACTGTTAAAATAGAGTTGGTTTGCTCAGCGCCTAACTAAACTGTCATATTTGAATTGGCCATTAGCCGCAGTCAAGATGGAATCGCATTGAACTGGTCAACTAGCGGCTTTAGCCCTAATACTACTAATTTAGTAACTGTAGGCAAATCAGGCTCAGATGAGCGCTTGCAAAGATTACCAATTACTAATAAAAAGCGGTTCCGAACAATAATTAAGAGTGTTATTTTAATTTCAGGGGCCCTCACACTTGACCTGAACAGATTCCCGCGCGGCGCGAAGTCCGCTAAGCTGTGCACACTTGAGATGCTGTGCAGCGATGGCGCCGTGCCCACCATAAATATCTTCAAGCAGAAACGCGTGCGAGGCTGGTGGCCGTTCTACATCAAGCGGGATACGGAGGAGATGGAGTTGACGGGGAAAGTGGAGGCTGAGATCCATCTCCTGACGCGCGACGAAGCTGACAAGCTGCCGGCTGGACTCGGCAGGAGCGAGCCTGACCCGCTCGAGAAGCCCAAGTAAATACATCCTATGTTGTACCTGCCGGCTTACTATTATCGTTAAAAGCGATTCAGTTTAGGTCCTATTACAAACTTCTTTTGACGTAAACTAAGGCGCCTGACGTAAAGTTTTGACAGACATAACCTTAACTGAATTGTTTAAAATAAAATACCGTCATGGTACCTAAGCCTCTAGCACAATTTCAACCGATTTCTCGTGTAGATCATCTCCAAAAATTAACTAATAAATGGTCAAGTCCAAATATTAGTAAATAAAATTTATATTTTATTTACTATGACAGTCACGTGATTTGTTAATTACTTAGTTAATGTAGGAGGTGGTCTGTGTTTGAGAAACCGGCTATAAGTTTGTTTACGTAGAAACATTTCGGTCCGATGTCGGTTTTAAATTCACTTATTTTCCAATCGTATTTTGAAGAATAGGTTTACAGGTACTGTAAAGGATGCCTTCAATAATAGTGGACTGTATGTTACAAACTGATTTAATCGATATTACAAGAATAACAGAATTACTGGCGATGGTATAAAATTATGGGGTCAGACAGAAAGTTAGTTTGGTAAGTCGCGAATGTTCTTCCGTGAGCGTAGGAGGCAAGTGTATGACAAGTCGCTGTGTCGCGGCGCCCGCGCCCGCGACCTTTAAACCGGCTCGCGGTGTGACGTCTCCTCCCGTGCGTAAATGGTCCGGTCTCGGACAGGTACTGATGCAATTGAGAATCCCGGAAACAAACTTATCTACCATAAGTTATCGATGTGCCTATTATAAGTGTGGCCGGCTAAGCTGAGAGGATGGTTTAGGTTCTGGGCAAGCCTTTTCCATCTCAACAATGTCCCAGGCACTACAGTCTCCCGTTAAGTGTAGGCAAATATTGCCTCCTAACGCGCTGTATAAATCTCGTAAAACTGCAAAGGCCTGAGTTTTTTTTATTAAAAGTTGTTTATTTTGTTTCCAGTCGGCCCGACGCTTCGTTCATGTGGTTCCTGAACCCGCTCAAGTCAATGCGCTACATCATGTGGCACAACCACAAGTGGAAAATCATCAAATACGCCCTTATCACCGCCCTGTGCCTCGGGGGCGTTATACTCCTATATTCATTCCCTGGATACACGGTCAAGAGGCTCCTGGGAGCTTAATTATATTAAGTGCAAAGAGCTCAAGATCGCAGCCAGGTGGACCAAATATAGATATTTTTCGTTCGCGTCAGTTATTAAAAATTTTTGAGCATTAAATAATACAACACAATGAGGACTTGACTATATTGAACTCTAATCTCAATATGCGTTTCTTTATTCCGTCTGTGGTTTTGCTGTGGTTAGCTATTTAGAACATGTGTAGGTAGGTAGGTATACTAAAATGGTCAAAAAAGCAAAGCCACAGATGTTTACAAGATATAATAAAAATACCGGTCGTTAAAGAAATAAATATAAATAATATTTAGAATGTTTGTCTGACGGTAAAAAAATTATAATTTCACATTTCTAAGAGAAAATATTTTTTATGCTTTTATTTCCCTGGCATCGGTCCAAAAAGGGTCTGAATTGAAATTTTCATATCACTAAGCACTATAGGCCTAGTTTATAGAGATATTGTATATAATCAAAAAAATACTAAATATCACACAAATATAATGTCTTAGTCGGCTGGTAGTTCCTCATTCAAACACATGACAAGGAATGGGTTGAATGAAACTGTAAAACCAATTCTTCACTCGCAACAATGTGTAGGTAGACCAACACTTTGGTACATACATACCCTTTAAATGAAAGGTATAAACCTTTGCATAAAAATACATATTCTTGATAAAAGCCTTAAGGTCTCAGCACACATATGGGATCGGAAAGGGATCGTAACCGTAACGCCTTTCACCTCGCTGTCAACCAGGCGTCAACGTACCGTATGCACGTAATGAAAGCGTATCAGCAGCGCCTGTACGTCAACTCGACTACGGCTAGGCGACACCGCGCTTACGCCTCGCCGCCCGCGTCGGCGGCGTCTTTCTCTTTGGCACGCAAGTCGCGGGAGGGGACGGGACGGAGAGACGTAAGCGCGGGGACGATGAGCCGTAGGCGCGGAGACGATGAGCCGTAAGAGCGGGAATTGCAAGTTCGGAGACTGTTCTGAGGGGAGGCGATCACGTTACGATTCCGATTAGTGTGCGTTGCAGTAGGGAGTTTAATACAAACCATTCTGAACGACTCGAGGCGATACGGTTACGATCCCTTTCCGTTCCCATTAGTGTGCTGAGACCTTTAACCAGCCGCTTATTACAACATGGCAGTTGGATTTGACTTGCCCTTGACTTGACTAGCTTTGGGGCGATCGGTTAGGGTAGAATGTAGCTTTTGGAGGTCTATAAGGCTTGACACGAACTATTATAAAAACTAGAAAGTGATGGTCTAACCAACTGGTATTGTTATATGGAATATGTTCACCATTTGACTTGAAATAATTGATTAATAAACCAAGCTTACATTTCACGAAGATCTAAAATGTAGTATTCATGGAAAGCTTTTGGAGACCCTAAGATTTTCGATATAAGGTTTAATATTTGTTTAGTAATCAATAAAAATCACCATCTTTTATTTGACATTATTATTGTAATAAAAGTATCAGATTAACGGGACCATAAGACTGTATTTAGTGCTCAACCGACCGACAGTCACCGCGTATCAGCTATATAAACGTAAAAATTCATCATGAATTCTCTGTAATCGTTAAACATTTCCGTCCGTTGTTTGACCATTCAATACAGCCTCCATCACAGACCCCAAAATAGACTTGACAGCTGGGTTTCATAAAGCAAGACATGAATAATCGCAAAAGCCACCTATGCTCTTCTGCTGTGTTAAAATTCAGAAATGGTGATCTTGGCAATAAGTATGGCAGAAGTATGGGTTTTGGCCAGTTTAAGAGTTTTGCTCACTTTGAGGCGTTATAATTTAATAATTAATGCTTTCAAGTACGTTATTATTGCATAAAGTTATTCAAAATATATTTAATTTGATAAACGAAAAGTAAAAAAAGAAATCAAACACACGTAGACAATTATTTATAAGAAAAAGCAAAAAAAGGGTCCTTTGTGCCCCTTCTGGCCAGTTTAACCCCCCTTCTGGCCATACCTCATGTGCCAGTTCTGGCCATCCAAAGTAAAACACAAAATATATTAAAATAATCCATTTTATTGGCATATTGCACAACAATTAAAGCTAAAATTGAAGTGAGTATTAAAATATAAGTTAATTCAAGTCTGTTTGGTAACAAATTGCAGAGAGATTTTGTTTTAGATTATGATACGAACTGCGAACCGCGGTTTCACCCGCGTAAATCCCGTACCCGCGGGAATATCGAGCTAAAGAGTAGCCTGTATGTTAATCCAGGATATAACCTATCTACAGACCAAATTTCAATCAAATCGGTCCAGCCGTACATACATACATTGATACATTCTAACAAACTTTCACATTTATAATGTAAGTAGTATAGGAAGGAAGGAAGTAGGACACTAGGATAAGATACATACCTACACCGTGCTCTTTTAACCATCTTAGATTCATATATTTTTCAACATAAGGAACTAATAATAACGTATTTTAATTTGTTTGTTTGTTTGTTTGACGGAGGTAATCTCCGAAACTACTGAACCGATTTAAAAAAATTCTTTCATGGGTGTGTAGAATGGACTGTCCTGGATGTTATCCTATCCTACTTTCCTATCCTATTTCTTACTTTTTACTCCTACTATATAATATTATAAATGTGAAAGTTTGATAGAATGTATGTATGTTTGTTATTCTTACACGCAAAAACGGCTGGACTGATTTGGTTGAAATTTGGTATGTAGATAGGTGATACCCTGGATTAACACATAGGCTACTTTTTATCCCGATATTCTCGCGGGAACGGGAATTACGCGGGTTACGCGGGTAAAACCGCGGGGCGCAACTAGTAGGCTATATTTGGTAAGGGTTTAGTTAAAGGTTGCAGGCTTTGAGAGATAAAAATTATCAAATCTAGTAGAGTTTTGCTTCCTGATTAAGAATCTACCACTTTTATTTCTAGGAGACGCTTAGTTTTTAAGAAATTAATTAAAACATTTTTCATTCAAATTCAAAGGAAACGTGAAACGAAACAGGATAAAAATAACTTTACATGAATTTGACAGCTTATTTGTCGCAGTTTGTTATCTATGGTGTAAAATGGCGCGCAAAAACAATGCACGGAATGTAAATTTTTTAAGGTTTAGTTTTTTTATTTTAAGATTAGCGCTAGGTAAGGCAAAAAGTAGGTAAAGATTAATTTTTTTTTCATAAATTTTTCATTTAATGAAACCGAAATTGATTACTTACATAATTTATCAATTCATCAAAAGGATCTTTTTTTTTTCATTCCACTTCTACCTCAGTTTTATGAGTGGGCTCGCTTCGCTCGCCTTTTTATATAACAACCTAACCTAACCTACTCTTATGGAAGTTAGGGTCTTAGGTCACCAGATTTTTTGATTGGAAAATTTTACGTTCCTTTCATCGTTTTTGCGCGCCATTTTACACCATAGATAACAAACTGCGACAAATAAGCTGTCAAATTCAGGTAGAGTTATTTTTATCCTGTTTCGTTTCACGTTTCCTTTGAAATTGAATGAAAAATGTTTTTATTAATTTCTCGAAAACCAATCATCTCTTAGAAATAAAAGTGGTAGATTTGTAATCAGGAAGCAAAACTCTACTAGATTTGATAATTTTTATCTCTCAAAGCCTGTAACTTTTAACTAAACCCAAGCCTGGTGTTTAACCCATTCAAGGCCCAAGCCGTCCGGCTCGTGCTGCAGCTCTGCCGCCGGTCCGGGGCATCCAACGTGTTAAAAAGCGCATGACAAAAATAGATGGCCAGAAGTGGTGAAATGGCAAAATTGTGGTGTCACCTGTGGCCACCTACTCATAACGTTACTTCTTAAAAGTGTAGCAACAAAATAGCTTTACATCTACTTAGATAATATATTTTTCCTATAAAATTAACAAAAACATTAATGATTATAAACAAAGATTTCGAAAATTATAACTGATTACTAACCCGCTCGCCTTAGTGTTTTTGCTAAGATTTTAGTCAAATTCACACCCGGCTACAGAAATTAGCGGGTTTTAAGAGAATGAAGTGCGACACATGACAGCTGTCAACAGTAGCAGAATTGCCATGAATTATTATTTTAAAAACCGTAAACAGTAGAAGAATATAATTCTTTATGACTTATTTATAACGATTTAAAGTACCAAAAGGCCAGAAGGGGGTCAATGGCCTAAACATGGCCTAAACCCATGCTTCTGCCCTACCTACCTCAACTTATTGTTCGGTTATTTAAAGCAAGGTATACATTTAATTGAAGTTGAGATCACTGGGTTAAACCAGCTCCAAGTTACGAGATAAGTGCTCAATTCTTAACGAATATTTTACGATTATGCACAAATATTTAAACGTAACGATGGAAAACGCAGAAAACGAAATACTTAATATTTACAGAAGAGTGGGTAAAACAGAGCGGTTTCGCACTTCGTCCTATCCGAATGTGACCCGACCTCATGGAAATACCGGGGTTAAAAGTATCTTATGTCACTCTCCATCTCTTCAACTATCCCCATAGAAAAAATCACGTCAATCCGTCGCCCCGTTTTGCCGTGAAAGACGGACAAACAGACAGACACACACACTTTCCCCTTTATTATATTATTAGGGATTATGTATGTTTTTTTAGAATTTCTCAAATATTGTATTGTTTAGCTGTCAACAAATTTTTTTGGTTCCAGCCTAAATATCTAATTATACCCCTATATAGGTACCTATCTATTATGGCATGAATATCTAATATTTATGCCCAACAAAATTGAACATTGTCGTCTTGAATGAACGTAGCAGGTATACACCATCAACAAAGTCTAGGGATATTGTACATTTCATCAATATCTAAAAATCTATATGGAATTTTTATACCTAAACGTTTTTTATTAAATAAAATAAAAAATGAATCAAATTTTTAGTTATAAGTGTTGCCACCTCTTACATTAATTACACATCGATTTTTTGGTTGATATTTACAACTGAATTGCCAATTTATCTCTTTTGAGGTTCTTTTGATTGAGGTCCAATTTTCTTTGCAAGTGTTCGTAAAGTTGTTGTCCCGTCGTCAAATTTGGCCGAAAATCTCTCAAAATTTTTCGCTGTAACATGTCCCAGGTATGCGCGATACGATTTAAGGTCGGGTGACTGCTGTACAGGCCAATCAAAAACATGAAATTCGTAGTATCGGTGAGCGGCCGATACCAGCCGCGCGGTTATCGTGTTTGAGTAGAAGTTCTTAGCCCATTTGGATTCTGTGAGGAACAACGACAGACTCTAGTACCTCCTCGTGGTATTTTTGTGCAGTCATGTTGTCTTGGATCCAAACGAGCTGGGTTCGGTCGCCAAGACAAATTTCTGCCCAGAGCGTGATTGTTCCGCCTTGGTATGAGGGGACCTCTTGAGGGTGCTGCAGGCAACTAACTCTTCCTATAGTTTGCTAAACGCGTGTTCTTCTTGAATCCAGATGAAAACTAAACCGGAACTCTTCGGTGAACAGGTACCAAAGACCATTGTTTGTTACTCGTTGGCTCAGACCAAATAAAAAATAAAGACGGAACGCTGCGACAAAGAAAGTGAAGCAAGTTAAAACTACGCCTTGCTGTGTTTGACACACTTAAACACACACACGCAAAACGAAACTTTACCTTATCTTTTTAAAAAGTGACGTGCTCGCACGAGCCGCGGTCAGTTAAGGTGTATTTTCGTTTTGCGTGATATCCCTAGACTTTGTTGAAGTATGTACCTATAGGTATTTGTACATACTTGAAGTTAGGTAATATAATATATTTATTTATTTAAATCTTTTGCATTCTTCTATCTACTACTTCAGCTTTATGTTATCTTAGTTAGATAATAAGAGCGATCATAATTATTATTTTAATAACCCAACATACTTAATTATAAGTTTCCGCGACATTTTTTCTGTAAATCCAACTTTAGAAATAGGTACCTACTTACACGAAGGAATATTTACTGTACTTATAATAGAAAAAAATGGTCTTTGGATGAAAGCCGAACATGGCTTTTTTTATTTTCTTCAAAGATTATAAGTAATTTAAGTGATAAATATGCCTAGGTATAGGTACGCATATAGGTACGTTTATCTTATCACTGCACGCGCTTAAATCCCTGGTAATTGATGTCTTTGTTTTCATCATTTCTATTGTAGAATCAAAAGATCGCTACAGTAAGTACCTACCTACATTGTTCGTATTGTGAGAAAGTAATGTTTTTAAAACTTAGTCTTATCAATGGCCTAGTTCTAAAAAAAAATTTTGTGCCTTTATTTAAAACTAGGTGTAGGTACCCGGCATACCTACCTGTGCATCTATAACCAACCCACTACTAAGATAATAATAATAATATTAATTAGCCTTTATTCAGATAGATTCACAATTTACATTTGATTAATAATTTACATTCAATTAATTTGACTTGGTGCATGCATTTTCTTAATAATTTTTAAATAAGTGTAATTATGTAATACATATTGATTTAATGTCAAATTGTTCCAATGTCATCATCTGTTTGTCTCTTGACAAAGACTTAGCTAGGAGTATCTATATAAAGGCTATTATGTACCTACTCACATTTTTCACAATACGATCGTAGCAATTTCAATATTTAATCGCATTTATTCATGAAACCCATATTAATAAATCAAATTACTTATATTAAGTTGGTTTTATTTATTCAGTTCCTTACTAAGACAAGTATTGGTATTAACTGCAGGCCAAAACTATGAACTCTTTGTTCTTCTTTATAAATTGTCTGGCTTTAGCAGTTTGCTCTGCTCGTGCCTCGGCCTTTTAACAGCAGCACGCGGTCTTCTTCTTGGCCGGTTGGCCAAGTAGGTGGGAGCCTTGAAATATTTTACTCCGGCTGTGAACTCCGGGGGCTACAACCTCCGGGTGACGAGGTGTTGCCTTTTAACAAAGGCGGTTTATTTTATCTGTGGTTTTACTTATTTTATTTTTATTTCATTTTAAGGCCGTTTGCCTCGGCCGAGGCACGTCCACACCGACCGAGCTGCTTCGCGCGGCAATTGCCTCGCGAAGCTGCTCGCTCGGTGTGGACCCGCCTAATGAACCAATTCAAACCAATTTTTAAACAGCAAATGTCTTAGACTTTCTATTTTATTTAAATTAATGTTAAAACCTTATTATTAGGTATATTTTACCTTTAAACTAATTATTTCTTTGTTTTCTACGTTTGGGAACAACTTGTCTTGGGGAAGGATGAGGCAGGTCGGGTAGTCAGCAGCGCGGCCGTCGGCGTCGGCGCCCGCAGCGGCGACGGCGACGTCTCTGGATCCTACGCCGTCGACAACTCCTTCGGCGCTTTCTTCTCTTACCACAACACTCCTCGCGTGCCAACCAATTTGAATAATGAGAACCCTTCCTTTCCAAGAACCCCAAAGCGGTCCCGTTTTCTAACAGAGACTCCACTACACGGCTCATGACATTGGCATCAGATTCTCTTCCGTGGTTCATTTTGAGATGCCTTAATATTTCCGTCACAGTAGCGCCCTCTTTATTCTCCTGTAGAAACTTTATCACCATCCTACCTGCTACTGGCTTTAGTAGTGGATCCCATTTTAAATTTTCCGTTTTCATTGCGTGTGCGGACATTTTTAATGCATCTAAACTAAAAAATTTCAAGTAGCCTAAAAATCTTAATATTAATCTCTCGGATTCTTGTTGTGTTTTGATTTCTGTCAAAAGTCTGCCAATTTTTTTTTTTTATTATTTTCCGTTGCCAAAATGTAAAAACAATGGATTTCACACGCTGGCTGTTAATTTGCGCAGTAGACAAAGGAGATGTTCCAAAAATGTATGGGGGCTGGTATTAAAATATTTTGGAAAAAGAAGCAAGATAAAAACTATACGTAATTAAACATATAACTATTTCATGATTATTTATTATTTTTTAGTATTTTTCCTACCTGTAGAATATAGACTGTCAACTGACGTTTGACGTTGTAGAATATAAACTGTCAACTACCGGAGTGAACGGATGTAGCTGTCAACTGACATTTGACGTTGCACCGTTCCTGCGGAGTGGGGGTAGTTGACGACTGGAGGTAGGGACTGTGCGGCGACACGCCAGTTGTTCACCGACCGCCGAGCCGGCAACACGCTCCACTAAGTGACTCGAAAGTGTTAGGTTAATCCGTGTAAAAGTTACATTCGTTAATAACAGTGTATTCTTCAGTGGCGACGAGGAGTAAACCGTAAGTAAAAAAATATTTCTTAATAAAATACAAATTATTTTGATGTACTACTAAAGTTAAATTATAAAACTATAGTACGAAGTAACATTATTGAATTGCGTATTTTGCACAGTTAATAATAAATAAAAGTAAAAAGCGACGGTCTAGCCAAATTGACACACTTCTAAGTGATGGTCTAGCTTCATGGACACACTAAAAAGTGACGGTCTAGTTGCATGGACACACTGAGAAGTGATGGTCTAGCTTCATGGACACACTAAAAAGTGACGGTCTAGTTGCATGGACAGTGGACACTCTGAAAAGTGACGGTCTAGCTTCATGGACACACTAAAAAGTGACGGTCTAGTTGCATGGACACACTGAGAAGTGACGGTCTAGCTTCATGGACACACTAAAAAGTGACGGTCTAGCTGCATGGACACACTTAGAAGTGGCGGTCTAGCTTTAATGGACACGCATAACTTATTTTAGCGGAAGTTCTGTTAATGGACACGCGATTGGATAATAACTGTGCAGAATACGTAATCAAATAATAATGTAAACGTGCCTGACTATTGAAATATAATAGAAAAGTTTTATTAATTGATTTTTTAGTACATCTGTGGATTGAAAGATTTTGACTACCTACTGAATCTATTTATTTATATAAAAGTAGCACGGTCACATACACCAGTTACGCTATTTTTTAAAAGTAGGTAAATAAAATGCAGTAGTCCAAAATGTCAAAGTAAACAACAAAAGATAAAAGATATTATGGTATAAATAAAAAAAAAAAAAAAAAAAGATGTGTGGCACTCGGGGACTGCCGCGGTAGAGCTATTGCATGCCACCTAGAGGAGAGTTGCTGAACTGAAGTGACAGCGTTAGGTGATTTAATTACGGAATTTCTGGATTCGGTCTCCACGCCGGAGCCCGAGATGGAAGCTGTGCAATAGCTTAAAAAATTACAGATAAATAATAATAGGTAATACATTATCATAATCATTAAAATATATGTTCACAGAATGAAACCGGTGGTGCGGGTGTTTTACGTAATAAAAAACTGAGAAAGAGGGTAGACCGTTTCTTCTGCCATTTACAAACTCGCTAGAACTTTAATTTAACCGTAATCATGGCGCATGCAACTGTGCCGAAATATCGGGAAACTCAATAAATCAACAAATCATGGTAATTATCTCGTATCTTGTGTTTATAGTAATTATTTGATCATTCGCCCGTCTAGTCCCCAGTGAGTTGAAATTAAGACAGCCTTGGAGAAACTTTGTGGGGTACATGAAAGGGTAATAGCCGAATTCGCGCTTGTACAGGTACCTAAGGAAGGCTTTTTGAACCTTTTCAAGTAACAGCTGGTTGGTGGTCTCATAGGGATTCCAAATGCAAGGCCTCCAGCTTGCTTCGCACTAGGGCAGAAAATAGGTACGTGCTAACTCTAACATTCGCGGATTTCTAAGCACAAAGCCAAGCCGCTGGAAGGAGTCTTTGGCAACCACAGCCATGTAGTCGTGAAAAGTAAGTTTTGGTCAAATGCAACACCCAAATATTTCATTGCTGTGGTTCTAAAAATAATAGTGTTGGCAAGTGTGTAGTCGAAAATTATTGAGCGACGCATTCGACCAAAAGTCATTACAAAACATTTGGAAAGGTTAAAATTCATTTTATTTTTAATTGACCATTCATGAACCGCTCCAACATCATCCTGAAGGGCCAAACAGTCTGCTTTGCAACCGACTTTAAGAAACAGTTTAACGTCATCAGCATAGATAAAACACTCAGCATGCCTAAGAACAGTCGGTAGGTCGTTAATCATCATTAAAAACAGAAGCGGTCCGAGGATTGAGCTTTGACTCAACCCAGAGCACGTGTGATAGGTTGACGACTAGCCTAACGTACTGTTGGCGATCACGCAGGTAGTCCGCCAAAAGCTTTAGGAGGTTTGGAGCAAATCCAATACTACAGAGCTTTGCAAGTAGGATATCGTTGTTTACTTTATCAAAAGCCTTTTGAAAATCAAAATACCAGACATCCACCTGCAGCCCCTATCAAGTTGCACGGAGATGTACTCTACTAGAGTTAAGAGGTAAGTGTGTGTGATTTCTTCGACCTAAAACTATGTTGTGCGTTGTATAGCGATAGGGCGATACTCTTCGACAGCTGACTGGTTTAAGCTCTTGGATATTGGAGTTACTCGGGAGATCTTCCATTGTGAAGGATAACGCCAGTGCGCAGGGATGTGTCTAGGATATGCAGGAGTGGAATACTTAAATATTTCCTAGCATGTTTAATTACGCCCGGCGGAATATTATCCGGACCAATCGCACTACTAGGTTGAAGTTATTGATCCCGTCGTATGCAACATTATCATGACTATTATTGACTATTATTCAAGAACATTAACATAATTAGTGTTATAGCTATCGTCTTGGTTCATTGCAATTTCTGCGTCAAGTAAAGGTACATCTTGTGAGAATACACTCGCGACGGTCTAGCAAAAGCATTTGCAGCAGCAACGCCCGTCAAAGTTTCTCCCATGTAGGTAACGTCAGGCTCAAAGCCCCCTTTACACCGTAAGCTGGACACGTGCTGCCAAAACTGACGAGGATATGTTTTAATGTTATTTTCAATGCGGTTTATATAAGAGTTATAAGCACCTGCAATCCGGCACTTTAAGGAGCGCCTGAGATCAGAGAACTCTCAGAGTTGTGGCGTTTCCAAGAAGCATGTAATGAATGCTTGACCTTAATGTCTTGAATGATACCTGACGTAAACCAGACGGGTAGCACTATTGTAGTTTATTTCCGCGACGTTTTTGTGGAAGTATTAAAAGTTTCGTAAACAATATCGTTAAATAACTTTGCAGCCATAGTTGGATCATGCGACTGTAAGACACTATCCCATGAAGCACTAGAGAGCAAACGATACAATTGATCGTAATTACATTTTGTTAAAATTCCTGTCATTCACCTACTGAGTTTATGTTACTTGACTGAATAATATTATGAGAGTTATTACGGCCCAATTCTACTTCAAAGTCGACATACAATGCAGGGTGACACAACTTATCAATAGGTAGGTACTATTCCCTCTGATTCTGTGACTAAAACCTCACTCATGCTAACACTCTCCTGAATCAATACAACGTTACTTTGGAAAGAAACTAACAAAATGGGAAGTATAATTATCAAAGCAAAAATACACCAAACCCGAAAAGGAGCAGGACTAGAAATGCAGAAAAGAAGGAAGAAGGAATCGACTATGTTAGACTATGTTAGTTGAGAAAGCTATCGTAGAAATATCATACATTTAAAGAAATAATTTAAAGAAGAGGAGAATGGAGACTAATGAATAGAGAAAACAAAGAAGAAATTACAGTAACGCAAGATAACTCGAGTCCCAACACATCTTCAAGAATGTAACCCAATAAAGAAAGCAAATAAAGGCGATGATGAAGAAGAACCCATGGATATAAACAGTTGATCATGCATGTAGGAAGTATACTAATTTTATAACCAATAATCTAAATCTTATTCTTGAAAAAGGAAGAGATGTAGAATATAGACTGTCAACTGACGTTTGACGTTGTAGAATATAAACTGTCAACTACCGGAGTGAACGGATGTAGCTGTCAACTGACATTTGACGTTGCACCGTTCCTGCGGAGTGGGGGTAGTTGACGACTGGAGGTAGGGACTGTGCGGCGACACGCCAGTTGTTCACCGACCGCCGAGCCGGCAACACGCTCCACTAAGTGACTCGAAAGTGTTAGGTTAATCCGTGTAAAAGTTACATTCGTTAATAACAGTGTATTCTTCACTACCCCACGTTTTTCTAAAAAAAATCATTGAAAAAAGTTTTGCATGCAACCCTCTAACGCGTCTCAAGAAAGAGATAGTGCCATACGATCTCTATGAAAATGAGTTTTTGTCTCACTCCAACTTTGTGTTTCTAATAATGACATTTTTAAAAGTTCCGTCACTGTCAACGTCAATACAAATACAATTGACAGTACTGAATGAAAAGAATGAATGATGATCGGAAAATCCATTTGATACTGACATAACGTCTCACTCAATATGACAGTGACATTCATCTTAGCCCTTTTATTGTGGTTCAGTGTGGCCGTAGTGGATGAATTTGCGACTTTTTAAATATTTTTTGTAGAAAAATCGTGGGATTAAAAAAATATGATTTTGTTCACATCCGATGGTATAAAAAATTAGGTTTCCAATTATGTTTAATTCGTATTGCTTCTTTTTTCATCAGAATAAAATACCACTTTGGAACATCTCCTTTAGGTTGGACATATTATCGCTCACAAAAGTTATTGACTATACTTCATGTCTTGAATCGAGCTAATAGGAACAAAAATAAACGCACGTGATTGGTCGACCAAATTCATTGGATTGGCTAGATTTGACAATTGACAATTGATTTGACAATCTAGCCAATTACGAGAAATACAACTATTTTCGACGACCAATCACGTGCGTTTATTTTTGTTCCTATTAGCTCGATTCAAGACATGAAGTATAGGTATACCTAATTATACAAAATACAAAATTATATTTATACCTACCTACAATAGTAGATTACTAGGTACACGAGGAAGAAAGGCAAAGATTCCGATGCACGAGATGGTGTATAATAGTTCGTCGAGTGCATCGAAGGGCCTTTCTTCCGAGGTATGTACTCTACTTTTCATTACGAAAATGAGAGTAAATTACTATCTTAATTTTTTTTTTTTGATTGCCGTCACCTCAGATTCAGACAATTTTTACCAGTTTACTTGCTCTCATTTTTAAATATAGGCAGTGTATGTTTAGCAACATAATAATGTAGGTAGGTACATTATGTAATAAGACAAATTAATGTAAGTCTTTGAGTAGATTAAATACTAATTGACTAGGATATAAGCACAAACCGCATGCTCGGAATTGGCTCGGAACTGATAAAAAAAATCTCGGCAATGGCCGAGATTATTTTGATAATTTGGCCGAGACCGAGACCGAGACCGAGATCTCGGTCGGACCTTACTGTCACATTGTCGTTTATTGTAGACAACACGCGCAAGGGCGGATCCAGCTTTGGCTTCAGGGGGGGGTCACAAAGTCGAAGCCATTTTTTTTAGTTTTGTTTAGGGCCTATTCTTATTTTAGCAGAAAGAACGCGAGCGAAGCGAGTAATATTTTTTTAAGACAAAGTTATGTAGTTTTATCTTGTAAGAAACGATGCGAGCAGAGCGAGTTAACCTTTTTTGTAGATCGCGTAGCACTAGGTATTGTTAATGGCCGGTTCTTATTCAGATAAAAATGACGCGAGCAAAGCGAGCAAAATTTTGAAAGATAAAAGCATCGAAGCACTTGGTAGTGTTGAGGGTCGGTTCTTATCCTGCTAAAAACGATGCGAGCGGAGCGAGCAAAATTTTTTTAACATAAAAACATCGTGTCGTGAACATCCTTTCTTTTTGTTTAGAGCCGGTTCTTTTTTTGCGAAAAACGACAAGTCCGCAACTAGTAATTTTATTGAAGACAAAAGCATCGTGTCTCTTTGTTTTGTTTAAGGCTGACTCCTATCCTGGTAAAAACGGCGCGAGCGAAGCGAGCGCAATTTTTTTTAAGTTAAACGCGTTTGATTCTCGATAAAACTGAACTAGATACAAGCAGCGTAGGTAGCTAGCAAGTTCTTAAACTGTGAGAATCGATGCAAGCGAAACGAGCAAAATTTTTTAAACGTGTCACTTGGTTTTGTATATGACCGCTTTTTATTCTGCGAGAAACGACGCGACTTGACGAGAGAGAATCATTTTTCACATAAAAGCAACAAGCTAGGTCAGGTTCTCATTCTGCTGGAAAAACATAATTTTTGCATTCAACAGTCACAAGGACTCCTGGAGTAAATTCCAAAACATTGCTAATCGAGCTTTGAATGAGGCGAACGAAGAGAGGAGAGCACGGCTCTTAAAAATATAATAAACCTTATATATAAGGGATGGCACAACATCGCCAAGAGTGGCGTGATAGAGAAGAGGCCTTTACCCAGCAGTGGGTGTTACCGGCTGGGTAGAATAGAATAGAATAGAATATATAAAAACATAGCCTGCCTAGGTCTTGGGCTCGCCCCAGGGGGGGGGTCATGACCCCCGTGACCCCCCCCCTGGATCCGCCCTTGAACACGCGTCATCGCTTTGCATTTGTCAAAGTCAAATAAAATTTCAAAAAGGCATATTCGAAAAGCGCGGGGTTCGCGTCGCGATGAGCGAGACGCTTCGCTTCCTTCGTTTCGTTTCGTTCTACGAACGAACGAACGACGTTCGCTAATCGCTGGCTTGGCTTCGGCTTTGCTTGCTTGCTTGCAGTGCAGCTTGCTTTGATTGATTCTCATTCCCTTTCTACTGTTTACATAGAGTGCAAATCATTTACAAATTACATGAATTACAGTGATTATAAAACTATTGTTGCTAGTGTGTGTAGTCCGTTAGCTATACGTATAATTAGCGTCACAGTCTGCTTTGAAAATTATCCTTTAATTTGTAATCAAATTGTTCTATGTACTACCGAATTACCAATTATTGCATTTAACTATTTAGCGTGATTCCAACGAATCTCCGCATTTCTACATTCTAAAATCAGTATCTGGTGAATACAGCGTTCATGAGTAGCAATTCACTTGTTGAAAAATGTCTTGTGTGTGGGAAAAAGAGGCAGTATGGGAGAGTTCTTCAATTCTTCAAATTTCCACATGAAATTGAAAGGTAGGCATTCCTAACTACTTGGGATATATAAATTTACATAAATGTGTAGCATATCTGTAGCTGCAATTCTTTACCTATCTAGTTTCCCCCAAAGCTATAATGAAATCTTACTAACTAGGTATTCTACGAGTTTCAATCCTGATTGACCTTTGCTGAGCAAATCTTTGACCATTGTTGAAACCCTGCAGTTAAAATTTTACTTGAGGCCACAATTTACTTATGTACACATAATCCAGGTTTCATTGATTGATCCACGTTTAACACATTCACAAACTTCCTAAAAAATGGCTGGACCGATTTGGTTGAAACTTGGTATGTAGATGGTGATACCCTGGATTAACACATGGGCTACTTTTTATCCGGATATTCCCGGGGGAACGGGACTTATGCGGGTGAAACCGCGTAGCGCAGCTAGTATTAACATAAATATTGTCTCATTACAGATGCAAATCTTGGGTTAAGGCCATTGGTATGAGAGAACTGCTGTTCATGCCATTAGAAAAACTGCGTGAACAGGTTGTATGTGTGGAGCATTTTGAGCCGGGATCTATAAGATACAACCGTGTACACAGAGCTGCTGTACCCTCCAATACTCCATACCCATCATTATCTGATGAAGATACAAGAGATTTTCCAAAAAGAATTAAGAAAGAACCAGGTATGTATCTTTTCTTTTTTAGTAGGTATATAAAAATCCAGTGTGCATTAATCATTGGCTTGACCAATTTACAATTTCAATTTTACTGAACTGTTGCTTTTAAGCTGTATTTTGCTGTGCAAATTGAGCTGTGCATGAAGATATCCATTTTTTAGATTTTTATACTTTGTGACCTTGGATTTACTTACTTACCCATTTTTATTGACATATGAATATCACATTGACATCGGGAATTTTGAATGGATCAACTATTCAATCAAAATTCCCGATGACGTCTTTTGTATACCTAGTTTAAAACTTATATTATGTGCAATGCAAATGTTGTAAAATACCTACACTCAGGGAGTAACAAATCCTACTAATATTATAAATGTGAAAGTTTGTGAGAATCTATGGATGTAAGTTTGTTAATAACATTTGTTAACATACTACAAACATACATATTTTAAGACGAATGTGAGTACCCACACACACCTTAGAGGTTTATTGGGTGCAATATAGTAACAAACATGTAACTTCCTGTTTAAAGTTACATAAAAAAAATAAATCTTTCACGTAAAAACGGCTGGACCGATTTGATTGAAATTTGGTATGTAGATAGGTAATACCCTGGATTAACACATAACCATAGGCGGGAACAGAAGAAACGGGACTTACGCGGGTAAAACCGCGGGACGCTGCTAGTCACAGATAAAAGCAAAATTGCTGATTTGAAGCAGACCCTTTGCTCGCTTGCGCAATCAAAGTTTTTAGTAATCAATTTTGAACTATTTACTAACCTAATCAAAAGTATAACAGAAACGGCTATATTTTGGTAAGTACCTATGTAATTTAGCCGTTCCCAAATTAATTCACATATTGTACTGCAAAATAAATTTGCAATATGTGTAATACTTCGCGAATATAAGGATACTCGTATGTTACACTTGGAGCTCCACAAGCACGCAGGTATTCAAGCACATGAGACGCTACTGAGAACGTAAGGTTTCATCTATGTGAAAATAAGTTTATGTCAGATCTGGGATCTTACTCTATTAGCTTAGTAATATAGCACACGCATAAGTCCCGTTCCCGCGAGAATATCGGGATAAAAAATTGCCTATGTGTTAATCCAGGGTATCACCTATCTACACACCAAACTAAAAAAAAAAATTCAACCAAAAGGGTCCAGCCGTTTTTGCGTGAAAGAATAACAAACATACACATACAAACTTTCACATTATAATATTAGTAGGATAGGATAGGATTTAATATTAGTAGGAAGTAGGAAGGATTTTTTACATGTTTTATTCATAATTATTGCAAATTGTTTTCTCTTTGTAATAAGTACTTGTCCTATATAAATAAATTATCCTTATATCTTTATTACAGGTTATTCAGTTAGATTCAGCGGTAGCTTCAAACAAGAGAGAAAAAGTGAAAATCCTTCAACAATATCTGAATTAGAATCTGTTATTAACTATGAACGCCCACTGATGGAGAGCTTAGGCACATTAGTGCACAACGACAAACATGTTGTCCAGAAGCCAGCAGGGATACTTAACAGCATAGCAGTTCCACTAATGACATACTCCAGTAGCTTGGAGAAAGGCACGGTGTTCGCTGCTGCAGACCCAGGCAAAACATATGATTTACCATTTGTACCATTCATTGAACCAACTAGTCAGAATGAGTGCACAACTAACAAAAGATACACAAACATTACACAATCAGCTAATTGGAATGTTACCGACATTCCTGCAGCTCCTAACTTAGAATCCAACCTGAAAGAGTTTATCAAAATCCCGGAGCCGAACAGTAAAAATACTTTAGTTGGCAAAGTCAAGCCTAATATTAAAACTGTAGAGCATGTATCTAAATCTCAACGAAATTATAATGTTTCGTTTGGTTTAAATACATTGATCACAGGTAATCCACGGAAGGCTAGCAATCTAAATGTTAAGACATCAGATTATCCGCACAACCTGCCCATCAAGGCTCCGGAGGACCGGTATAAGAACATCAAACAGTACACCAACAACAGACTGAACATTTATTCTGTTAAAAATAATATACCGATCGTTCAGAATAAAATTACTGCTCAAGGTGCTTTGCCCGAACTGGACCAGCTTAAACATGTTCAAAATACAAACAATAAAGCTATAGACAATTCACATGAATATGTCACATATGTATCGACAACCTCTGCAGTGTACACGGAACTTCCTGTAGATTCCTTAGATGCGAACGATAACTCTGACAATAAAGATCCCTTGGCAACTCTCGAATCAAAATCAGAATGTACAAGCAGTGATCTGACGTTCGTCCCATACTCTCAATACAAAGCAACTGTCACTCCTGAATCTCCAAACGCACACACTGGGGAAGGCACTCTAGACTATGGCCTGCCACTGATGAATTGTATCGGTACAGTGTTTCAAGGAAATATTCACTCTACCATTAAAACCAACGAAACTGAAGATGTCATTGATGTACCACTCATGAAGTGTCTTAAAACTTTGGAATATACGAGTACTTTATAAGCTTCTCAGGTATTTGATTTTACCTTTTTAAAAGTTCAGAGTAGGTAAATAACGCCAGAATACTAAAACGCTACTTAAAGTAAGTAGAGCTTTTGTATGACACTAGTAGCACGTCCCGGCTTCGCACGGGTGTACTAATGAACCTACCGGGATAAAATATAGCCTATAACCACCCGGACAGTCCATTCACACCCGTGAAAGAATTTTTGAAATAGTTTCGGAGATTACCTCCATCAAACAAACAAACAAATCTTACCTCTCTAAAATACTAGTATTAGTATAGATTATTTGACGTTTTTTGTCTATGCAAATCTGACAGGTTAATGCTCGCAAATTTATACCTATAGCGTATCAGTATTTGGGAGTAAGTTGGCTAATTTTAATACTCCTTTCTTATTTATACTCGTAATTATGTTCTTTTACATACTTGCTCACAGAGACCAACTTAAAGAGATCTCTTCTCATATTTGTTCTCATATTTTCAAAAACTAGTTAAAACTAGTAGTTTATCCCGAACGAGATCTCGCGCACAGTTTCTTGGTGGTTACCAAAAAATACTTTTTAGATTCTAAAAAATGATTATGTTAAAAAAGTAAAATCGCCCAAGTTGCCACTAAGTTTTCTCTCGCTCGATCGATAAAGGTTTAAAAAAAGTGTTAACGTCCGTTTATGATTTCAGATCTGACAAAACCATCTTCATCATCAACTAAGAGAGTGACTGCGTGAAACCTGTTGGAGTAAAAGCAAAGCGGTAAAATTTAATCTTTAAATTGAAAAGTCTAGTCATGGCATTTATGTTTATTTGTATTAATTTTCATACGAAGAGAAGCTAATGAAATGACGAATACATGGATCTCATTACTTCATAAATAATAATGCTTCGCGGTTTAAATTGTTTTGTGCAGATGTAAAAATAATATTAAACATAGGTACGATGTTATCAAAATCTATTCTGGGGGCAACATAGTTGTACCTATTTAGTATTTTTCTTTTTATTTACTAATAGCGTCAGCATTTAGCCTAGTAGTACCTGCTTAATAATATTTGTTTTTATATATGATTTGTATATTAAGTAGTCTACGTAGGACGTACGTTGAAAGAGTCCTAATTTTCTTGAGACTTAAATCAAACTTGACAAACTATACATAATGACAGTGAATTGATCCTAAGTTTTTTTTTAGTATTCTTATTTTGAGGTTTACTTTTAGATTACTTTTAACGTGTAAAGTATTGATCAGTTAACGTTACTCGGCAAGTGACCCGATCCAATTTTTTTCATAAACTTATGTTGTCTCACTGCTGGGCAAAATTCTTCCCCAATTCTCTCCAACCACCTCTGACCTTTGATACTTTACTTGATAAACCGATGCCACAGATTAAAGATCAGATGCTAGTGTTATACAATATATTTAAGTTTATGTTAATCTCTTGTAAATATTTTCGCGACTTTTAGTATCATTATGCGAGTAACGCGTAGCTAGTCATACTATTATAATAATTATAATATACTATCATGATTCTCCAAATCATGACACAAGTCCTAATACTTACCTAAATATAATTATCGATTTCATTTAAAAAGGTTTGGCAGTGGCCACAAAATAAAACCATTAGTAGTTGTACGTGTAGTTTGTATGGCAGTGTATTGTAGGTATACTCCTATCAATCATGACACAAGTCTGTAGGTACTGCCCATTTCCAAATTGGGTTGTGCAAAATTTAAGTTGTTCATTCATTTTCGAACTACGAGTATAATCTCGAATGATCTATACCATATTGGGTTTGATAAAATTATTACCCACAAAGTATTTTATACAAATGTTTCTGTTCCTATTTGTTGTAAGTTATTTCGAAGTATGAGTATAATTTCAATAATATAGGTATTCATTTATTCCTACTTAAATTTACTTACCTAACTTTATTGCTATGTCGAAAACAATAGCCTCACTTTATATTTGGTAGGTAATCTAATATATGCCTTGCAAAATTAAGAACCCGATCAAAATGTACCCGCTGTTTATTGCACCCTCTAGGTATAATGATATAAATAAGAAGGGACTTAGATTTATAAACATGTAGGTACTTATCTTCAAAATCCTTTAAAAATGTAGAATTTGGATTAAGTGTGATTTTCTAAGATAATAGTATGAGATTTAGAAATAAAATGATAAATTTCCATAAAATCCTATTTTGTCTATTTAGAGTAAATATAAAATCCCACAGTTAGCCTGGAGATTTATACAGTAGGTACTGGGTAACCGATTAACAAGAGGTACGTTAGACGATATACGATAGAGCTAAATGCTTATGGACTGGAGCAGGAGCATAGCTAAGCTCTTCTTTGCCATCGGAATTTTAAAATTTCTATTAAAAACGCCTAGTTTCTGACTATTTTTTCTGGGGGCAAGGGACGAGCGTCAAGATTTGCTTTGCGGAAAAATGTGCGCTGCACTGCAACCATACTATACTACTATACGCTTAAATTGCCGTTATTGGTACACCCGTGGCTTGCTCGAATATGTGCTCACGTGGCAGCGCTGCTGGCGCCGGGCACGCACAATACACAGCCAATGTAGCCATACGAGTGCATAGGTGGTTTTCTAAAATAGTAGGTACATACTTCCTACCAGGGAGCCCCTATAGGGGGCATAGAGAGCGATGGACATTTTTTCATCATCTGGAGGGGGGCACCATGCAAAAAAGGTAGGGAAACCCTGTTCTAATAAGAATATGAGCGTTTTCGATTACGCTACGTTCATCTATTGGTGCCTCAGAGCAATCATCTTCATTGGTGCCGTCAATTGCTCTGCTATCGAACTCTTTTCTTTTCCCTAATTTAAAAATATTATTTGACGTTGCCTTTCATGAGCAACAGTCATTTGTACAATTTATTTTATGTACCGAAGTGTACTACACTTTTTCAGGATTTCAACTAATGTAAATTCTATATTTTATCACAATTCCCGGCTTATTATACCGATTAAAATGTTAAATTCTTAGCGTTCTTGACAATCACACAATGTCTTTTCACAATCTGAGGCAGCAGCAAGACCAGAATACTGGCAAGCTTGTTATGAGCACTTTCTACAAAGTGGCACACAAGGAGGGCGTCTCTGCAGCGGAAATAGCAAAATACCTACAGAACAAGTATGGCGATGTTTGGAGAGTCAGCACACTTATAGGAAAGGTACATTCACTTGATTTTGTTATTTTGGTGAACGTACGACCTATCGTACGTTGAGTAATAATATAATAGCTTATTTTCTTCTAGACTGAGCCTTTATATCCTGAAGGAAAAATGCAGGATATAAAGGCTTACTAAAAGTTTTGCATCAGTTCTAGAAGAAGTATACATACCTAACCTACATGAAACATGTATGTATACTTAAAACATGAAAAGGCCCGAGAGAGAATTGTTATAGGTTCTTTTTATTACATATTTTTGACCTGAACAAAAAGTAACCAAACTTAAGTCCTTTCCTGAAATCTTGTTACTTACCTACTACAGTTAAAAAACAGACAAGAATTAACTACTTACTTTCGTGTTTATATTAGGTAGTAATATTTTCTTCATTTTGCAGGCAGAAGAAACACTCAAACGCAGTGCAATCCTTGGTTTCCTGGACAGGCGCGGTGACCGCTACGTGGCTAACTTAGCGCGAGAACTGCGGTGTGGCCGGCGCAGGCGCAGGCGACGTAGAAGCCGGCGCCGGCGTCGACGTCGCAGCTGTCGTCGGAGGCGACGCAAGCGCAAGTGCGGCCGCCGGCGCCGGCGCAAACCATGTTCGTGTCCTTGATAATTTATTAAAGGGATTTAACTTGAAATTTGTGTTTCTGTTTAGAGGTTTACGATTACGATTGACCGCAGCAAGTGCCGCTTTCGTTATAAAGCCTATATAGCCTACTAGCAGCACGTCCCGGCTTCGCACGGGTGTACTAATGAAGCTACCGGGATAAAATATAGCCTATAACCTCCCGGACAGTCCATTCTACACACCCGTGAAAGAACTTTTGAAATCGGTTGAGTAGTTTCGGAGATTACCTCCGTCACAAACAAACAAACAAATTTTACCTCTATAATAATATTAGTATAGATGAAACTCGCAAAATAATATTGGCTTCCTATTTCTAATGATAATCTCGTGTTAGGTTTTTTTTAAATGAAGGAAAAGAAAAAAACTTATTTTAGTAATAAAAATTTGAAGAATTATCAATTTATTTTATTGCGTCTAAATTCACAATCGTCTTATATTTACAACATCCAGAATCCAAAAACATGCATTACAATGTTCACAAATTCAATACACTTATTGCTTTATAATCAATCGGTCATTAGGCCCTAGAGGCACTTTCAATCTTATAAACATACGACTACCAGCTTTGCTGTCGTAGATGGTCCTAGGTGCTAGATTGACCAACTTGTTGCAATTTGGCCTCTGTAATCTTCTAAAAATAGTTACTGGAATGGCGCATCCGAAAAAACAACAATTTAAGGATAATGGCACCTATTTAAAAGCATGCTCCACTACAAGTTTTAGCTCATTTAAACTCGAACTGTTCTTCAAACTCTACTAACAATTAAAACAGGCTACAAATATAGAAGTTAACTTTTGTTATTTTGTAATTATAAATTGATAATATTTGGATACATTGTAGTTAGACAAATCGACGCGACAATACGACACTTTATAAGAGAATCAAACTCGTTATATTTACATGACAAGAAACATTTAAAGAAAATACTAGATTGTTTTTGGAAAACACGCTGTAAGATCTATCTTTCACAACACAGAGTTTAACATTCAATTTTAATATTTACAAATCTACGTCACAGAAAAATGGAAAATAGCATAGCATAGAAAAACTCCAAATACTCATTGTATTTGGATTATTTCATAAACGCAAACCCTACCCTTGCAATGTCCCTGATCAGAAACAACCGCACTGAATTAAATGAAATCTACAAATTTTCTAATAGTCCATTGAAATGTTACAATTTGAGGGCCGAGTATTGCATTTGTTAGAGGACGCAATTTTATTATTGGGACATGTGTGGGGGGTCAATAGAAGCTTAACCTAAAGTTTGTGGGGTCGCCACCCTTGTTTCCCGGCCGCCATCTTGAAAATAGTGGTGAACACGATATCTCAGAAACTATGCGTCTTACAAAAAAATTGTCAAGCTATCATTTGTAGTAAATTGTTTTGCCTACAAATATGTTTCTATAACTTTTTGCCCTAAATCAAATATTTAAGAAGTTATTAGCAAAAAAGTGAGAAAATCATTCTATTTTACTCTATCACTTCACGCAAAAACGGCTGAACCGATTTAGTTGAAATTTGGTATGTAGATAGGTGATATCCTGGATTAACATATAGGCTACTTTTTATCCGGTTTAAGTTGTTGCGCCCCGCGGTTTCATCCGCGTAAGTCCCGTTCCCGCGGGAAAATCGGGATAAAAAGTAGCCTTTATGTTAATCCAGGATATCACCTATTTACATACCAAATTTCAACCAAATCGGTCCAGCCGTTTTTGCATGAAGTGATAGAGCAAAATAGAAAGATTTTCTCACTTTTTTGCTTATAACTTCTTAAATATTTGATTTAGGGCAAAAAGTTATAGAAACATATTTGTAGGCAAAACAATTTACTACAAATGATAGCTTGACAACTTTTTTGTAAGACGCATAGTTTCTGAGATATCGTGTTCACCACTATTTTCAAGATGGCGGCCGGGAAACAAGGGTGGCGACCCCACAAACTTTAGGTTAAGCTTCTATTGACCCCCCACACATGTCCCAATAATAAAATTGCGTCCTCTAACAAATGCAAAGCAAATGTAATATTTCAACGGACTATAAGAGTATTTGCCATATTTAATAAAATTAAGTTAAATTTACGAAGCTAAAATTTTAATCCAGTCGCGGACCATCTACGATTCTTACAAACATAAACATAGATAAATATAAATATCTTATCTAAAACATACAATAAATGTCACGTAATGATCCTCAGATACATGCATTTAATTCAATTTATAAATTGGGTAATATGAGTACTTTAAACATTTAAGTCAGATTAGGAGAATGTATAAGGAAAACGTGTTTTTGAAAGAAATGTCTGAACCGTGCGCGTTTCCTAGACCAGGCCATAAATTTTCTAAATTTTTAAAAAACTGGTCTATTTGTATAATTTTTGCGCTGTTCATATTAATAGTATTTTATAATTAATTATTAATAATGAGGATATATAATGATAACGATTCTAAAACAAATCATTTTTTATAAATTATATAATAAAGTTAACTTTAACAATCATGGTAAGACACTCGGTCGAAGTCGAACACATTTTGAAGATAATGCAAACAGCGTTGCTCGGTAGCAATGTTCATAAACACCTACATCTTACTCCACGCCCAACGACTTACCTAATAGATACAACATATTATTAATAAATTCAGTAAAATGTATCTCGGGTTCTCAAAATATATTAGTTAGAGAATAAGTTAAATTACATTTTAGATAAAATTTCAAAAACCACATTACTAAGTACGTTATAACAAGGTACAATCGTATCTAATGGATTTCGGGGTGTCATCGGCATCGCTATACTATCCCTAGGAAACAGCTAAATTATAAAGTACTTAGGTACAGACAGCAGCAGTATAAAGTTCTTATTACATTACGGATGACATTTAAAATAACATTAAAATTAAAAACATATACTAAATCATAAATAATTATTTATACAAAATCAACATACTTATTATAAAAACTTAGTATGTATTGATTAATCGACAGTGCATCAAATAGAAAATACGTTAGAGTGGGGACTCGAAATTCAAAAACAAACAAGTCTAAAGCTGGAAGACATCGTTAATACGCGGTTATTAGAGTCAGGACAGTTGCCGAGGTAGGTATGCGTTGACAAGAGCATTGCTGGATGCCATCGTGGTAGGTTGGCAGCGAGCACAACCTTCCAAGAGCAAAAACAATAAGAGTCCCGAATGTTTACTCATGGAACCATTCATAAAGTAAGACTGCATTTATTTGAGATTTAGTCCCATTCAATTCGATCCACTGTAGCTATCAATCGTTATTATAAGTTAATCACAAAAAAGGATCAAATGCCTTTTTAAGGTTTGATTTATAAAAAGCTCATTCATATTATGAGATATACTATACATCTGAAGAGTTATTAAATAAAGGAAGTCTACGTTATTCCGAGTGTGGCTCGTGATATTATATAGGTACGTCAACATTGGCAACATTTAATGGACCAGCTAGCTCGAAATCGAACTGTGTGTAAAACTGTCAGATTTTACATTTGGTGTTCCTTTAAATCCGACAGGTCGACAGTGATCATATTTGTTTCTTGGTAATTCAGCAAATGTGGACGCACCGTTAGAGATTTACTGGTTAAGTATTCAAGATTTTAAAACTTTGAACATACTTAAAACAAATAATTAACAAATATTTTCATATGCGATTAAGTTGCAATAGGATGCGTGTGATTCAAATATGGGTCACAAATATAGTACAAATAAAGTTGAATGCTCTTCGTTGTTAAAGCAAAACTTGATTTAGTTTTAACGTATAAATAGACAATTTAAAATCAAAATGTAAATAGGTAATAGGTATTAGAATTGTTGAGCTTGATTGTAATTTTATTGCACCTGTAGTAGTTTTAGTTATTTGTATAATTTCGTGTTATTTAGGAGAGTTTTGACTAGAAAATATTGTTACTCAGAGATTAGAGAAGAGAAGAAATTCATCTTTTTGTACGCATCTGAATCAAAATAAAATATAAAATAATGAGAGGACGCTCCACCACATGGAAGGCACGATAGTTTATTATGTAATAAGTCTTATGCCCGCTTTTACAATGACCCCTAAGTCTACATGGATACTTATGACTGACCAACGTTGGACAGAACAGCAGTCTAGTATTCACCAGCCTGGCTCCGTTGAAACACAAGCTGCCTAGTTATGCGATTTCAAATGATCTTGAAGATAATTTAGTTACTAATGCCACCAATTTAACTGGTCAACACAATAGTCTGATACAAAATTATCAGCAAAATCATTAGGAATATCAAATCATTGGAACAGGACATCAAAAAAAGGTCATTTAGATGTTATTCAGAGGAATCTGTCAGTCGGTTGGTAAGTCAGGAAAGATGTTAGTCACATAAAGTTTATATAATATGAATTGACACGTTAGTATTGGTCGAGCGGTTTGCGGCTCACACCGTGTCGATGTCTCCGATGTTGATGCGGTCCTCGGACGCCGTCACCGAGAAGCCGAGGATGCGGGCGTCTACCTTAAACATCTTGTTTTTCTTCGTCTTTTTGCCCTGGAGAGAGCATGGATTATAAAGCACACATTCATTTCATTGGTTTGTTAACAAAATTAGAGGATACTGTTCACAATTTAAATTGCGACTTACGCTTTACCATTTGCACCTACAGTAAATTTAAGTACGCATAACATTAAACACTAGGATTTTGTAATATGATTCCTAAGTTTCTGATCTATACTTCATTTCTTGAAGCGAGCTAACAGGAAGAAAAATAACCTCACGTGATTGGTAGTAAAAAATAATTTTCTATCTCGTGATTGGCTAGATTGTCAAATCAATTGTCAATTGTCAAATCTAGTTAATCCGAAAATTTACAATTATTTTTGACAACCAATCACGTGAGTTTATTTTATCTTCCTATTAGCTTGCTTCAAGAAATGAAGTATAGTAGAACTTTGGCAATTCATACAAAGATTAGCTCGATGTTGGTTAGCGTGTCTCATATTAGTGTAATAAAGGAATTACACAGTAGTTTTCGTATAATAAGCACGGTAGGTAAGGCACGGTACGATGAATCAGTAAAATGTTACCTTGGACTTGACCTCGGTGTAGTCTGAGCCTGAGTTGGTGCGCGGGTTGACGGCGGCGGCCGGCGAGCACAGGTCGTCTGACGGGGTCACCATGCCCACGCGCAGCATGCGAGAACTGACAACAACATTCGATTTTACAATATCAAACCAAAACATTTATTTTGCGAAACAAAGGGTTCATTAAATAGATGACATTGAGAATGGTATGTACAGCCTTGATCAACAATAGTGCCAACGTTATCGACGACAACCTCTGTAACGCAGTGGGCGAAGGCCCAGTTGAGACGCGGAGGTTGCGGGTTCGATCTCCGCTACGGGACAAATGTTTGTATGCTCTGCAGATATTTGTTCCGTGTCTGTGTTTTTTCTATCTGTAATAATGTATTTACAATAAAAAATGTATCTAAGTAATATTAGTCATCTACTTGGGAATAGATGACGCTCTGTGAAATATCCCAAGGATATTTACATAATTTTAACATCATGGTATCATCTAAACTCTATTGTGTATCGGACAGAAGCCACCAACGAATATTTGATTTCTATATAACCAGTGTGAAATAATCTTCCTACGCATATGTGTGTCCAGTTGCTCCCCACTTATAACAATACTAATGTATTTGGTGTCGGTAAGTGGATATAGAAGAAACTAACCGACGCTCTAGGAACTGCCTGGCGAAGTCGTTGGCGTCCTTAGTGTCGCCGAGGTAGCACTTCACGTAGTCCTTCACTTCGTACGGAGACTCGATGTCACGCAGGAACGCAACGAACGTCGGTACTGTCATATCAAACGTGAACATGTCAATATTTTGTAAGATACCTAACCTAACCTAACCTACCTTTTAAGTTTAAATATACTTTTGTTCAATTAACTTTTCTTGGGAGCCAAAACGTTGTAGAATGTATGATGAGTTTGTAACTCTTTCAATCAAAAACTACTTAACGGATTTAGCTGAAACTTGGAATAAGTTTCTTCACCCAGAATGGGTTTAATTTAATTTTAAGTAATTGCGTATTCATTTTAAGATGTTTTCGTAAGCAAGTTTGTGTGATTTAATTACGTTGATATTTAAATGAAATGCAGTCTTACTATCAATATTAGCGGCGTCCCTCCAGTTGGATAGTACACTGGTGCACCAAGTTTCGAAGTCAGCCGAGGGCGATTGTTCCTTCTTGGGCGGTGCGAGCAGGGTGACGCGTTTCTTCTGCTTGGCTTCGGCTGGCTTCGTGTCTAAGGGACGCGGCGCTTCGGCTGTGCTCGCAGTGCGCTCATTTGTCACCGGAGAGTCCCAGAAACCACCTGGACATTCATGAAACAAATGTATAGTTACTTATATATAAGTTAACGTTGATAAGAAAACTTGTACGTCCTAGTTCTATAGACGTACAAGTTTTCTTATCAACGTCTCAGGCTCTACAGCAGGGTCCCCCTTTGACGACTGATGAGTAGGCATATATTATATTCTGGGGGTCTATCACCAATTTACCGCAGGCGTAGTATTGAACTATCTTCGATACCGAGTCAAGTATTACAAATGTACGAGCATCCAGTGCAGGTTCCCGGTGACTTGCATAAACTAGTAATTTTAAACATTTGAAACACTTGACCCAGTAGCATGGATAGTTAACTATAACCACTTAAAAACTGATGAGGCACAAAACATGTAATCTAGTATGGATGTTACTGCAAAGTTATTTACCTCCGTTAGTGGCGCCCCAAGGAGTGACGTTGATCGGCGGAGGAGTGGCTAGGACTTCTTCGCGGGCAGCGGCAGTCGCGGCAGCGGCGATGGTGGCCGCTTGCAATCGAGCTTCCGCCTAAACACGAAATTGTAGCTTTAGTTTAAAGTGAAGAAAAACGTGTGAGGTAAAGTTGAATAGCATTATTAATGACTCTTAACTGGCGAGGTTGTATGATGAAGGTAATGTAATAACAGTGTAAGTCTCTGCTTATCACTAATTGCCAATAAGTATTAAGTACAAATCGGATTTAGCAAAACATACATTACAGCTTTTTTTTATTCTATAATATTTATGAATTTTCATACTACAAGGTTTTATATTTGCGTACTCTTTACAGAGACTAACAAAAAATGAATGCACACCTGTATTTCTGCCAAAGTTTGTCCGGGTGGTATGTTGCTAGGTTGCTTCTTCTTTGCCCAGCCCAGTTGCCCGGCTTGCAATTCTTGCTAAAATGTTAAAAGCGGAAAGTGAGTAAAGCTATTTCCACTCATAAATAACCATGGGTGGGTCATGAGCATCTCGAAAATGGTTCAAAGTAGGGTTCTGCAGTTGTCCAATCGATGGTTTACTCGTATTTAGTCGTATATAATATATTTTAAAATGGTGTTATTGATTTGTGTGACACTAGCGCGCTGCAAAAACAGTCTGTTTATTTTGTATTAGAAAGGGGTGTACAAGAGAGACGCGCATTTGTAAGAACGAGCGGGAGCCCAAATTTTGCTTCACTCACTCTTCTTCGTGTGTGTTTGTGTGTGAGTGAGTTCCCACTATGGTGATCGGCACTTGTTTTCTTCTTCCATTTCCCTCTATAAGACTCAGCACTCACTATTTCTTAGTGATATCTCCACACAAAGATGTAATAAGATTGATTGACTGGCTTGGTTACCTGTTCTCTTTGCGCAGCGACGGCTTGCTGCTGCGCTATGACCTGCATCATCTGCTGCTGTTCCTTCATCTGTTCCAGTTTCTTCTCCCTCTCGAGCCGCTGGATATCGGAGAGAGCAAGTCCGTCGCGTCCGGCGGCCGGCGCGGACCACGGCGCTTTCTTAGGCGCTTGCTCAATCACCTGCGACTGTGGCCGCTGCGTCTGAGCAATCTCCTGCTACTCAAAACATTTGAACGTGAGTGATAGGGAATAAATCGTTCTAACACAGAATGATAAATGTAAAAAAAATCCGTAAATTGATATTTTACAAAAAAATGTTATTTCAAATCATTGTTGAAAATAACATTTCCATCTCGCAATCAGGACTAAATCAAGACGCAACTGCAAAAGTTACAAAATACTAGACGAACGTACTTGTAAACTCAAAAAACATAATATATATTGTTCAAATGATCTTGGCGAAGGAAGGGATGTATCCATTAGAACGTTTTGTAATGATCATCAATTATATTATACTCGTACATATATATTAAAAAGGCGTTGCTGTTGCAACCTACTGGTCTAAAACTATTTACTTTTTATATTATATCCATGTTGAGTTTTCGATACGAGAAGATAATGAATTCAGGTTAGTTTGAGATTAAGAAGATGCAAGTGGATTTGGTTGAAATGATAATTAGATATGTACTTATTAATCATAATTTAAAGCAGCTGTTGAGGAAATAAATTAACATGTTTTTCAAAGGGTAGGTTTAATGTTACACCGATAATACGACTAATAAACAGCTAGTAGATTCAAGCTCCAGCAAGAACTGAGTTCTGTATGGGAATCCGAAGAGGCAGACAGGAAAGATTAATTACACACATACATGCATTTTACATAATGAATTGTACAAACCAAGTACGCAAATATGGAGCGCTTGAAAGTAAAATTCAGAAGTGTTACTAAATTCATTTTGTAAATTCGTTGACAAGGTTGATATTTTGTTCAGAAACATAGTTTTCGTATCTGACAAAATGTCATTAAAATGTCGATCGAAACGACAATAAGCCATTAAATATTTTTTGAACTTGGTTAAATCATGTAGCTTGCAGCGGTAAAATATTAAACTGAAATAGACTAGGCTCTATAAATAGTTTGTTGGTTCACATATATTGAGAGCTCACAGCCTAAAGCTAAAATCCATCTATAATAATGTTTGTATTTACAAAATGTATGTGAGTCAATCTGGTTACTAAGTCTAGTAAGTTGCCTAGCCAGGGACTATATGACGCTGTGTTAAATGCCCAAGGATATTTATTCAAAGATGTCACACTGAATGTATATAGTTGTTAGATGCAATGCATACCATTTGCTGACGCCTGGTCACCGGCTCCGGAGCTTTGTTCTTCTCAGCTTCTAGAAGAGCTCGCTTCTCTTCTTCTTTCCTGTTTAGAGAATAATAAAGTGCAATACAGTACGAAAATACGGTCTATGGTATCGTAATCATATTCTTTTAATAAAAAACCATTTGAAATTTAAAAAGCATTACCTCTTTTTTTCTGCCTCTTCAGCAGCGCGAGTTTCTTCCTTCTCCTTCTTCTTATTTTCCTTCTTTTCTACACCTTTCACGATGGTAAATCCGTCCTTTAGCCATTCCTGTACAGAAACATGGATATTGTTTTAAACTGGGTGTTTAAAAAAAAGTATTTAAGTAGTATATCAGTCATCTGGTTACCATAACACAAGCATTTAGTTTAGTTGCTTAGCTTGGGGCTAGATGACGCTGTGTGAAATGTCCAAGGATATTTATTTATTTATTTTATTATTATTATTGTGTTATGGAATAAATTTATCATTTTTTAAAATGCAGACAGTTACTTTTACAAGTGTATGCTATAATGAGTCATATTAACATTATTTGTAGATGGCTTAACGCTTTGCCACATGAGAAATATATTACATTGTTGATAGAATATTTAGGCAGACGAAACAACTAAATCAGATTGCAATCAAATCAAACACTAGAAGATGTTGAATACTGAATATATACTTATCTATGATACTCATTGATGTTTCTCGATACAGTGTGACAAGTAAAAATGGTAAATAAGCTCCCAAACATTTAAGTAGCGTTTGAGTATTCGGGAATCAGAGACGTACCTTCTTTTCCTTTTCGAGTTCCTTCTTATTAGTTTTATCTTCTTTCTTGGTCTTAGACGGTGAAGGCTCCTCAGAACGCTTCTGCGAATGAATATGCGACTTTATGTTATAGCAATATGTTCTGGACCAAAATTTTCCGACTGCTTACCTTCGATTTTATCAAGGTTGTAAATCTAACGGTACATTTTTCAATTATTATATAAGTAATAATGTATATAATTTTTGAAAAATAATATTAACCGACAATTCGTAAAAAGAGTGTATCCTCCCTTGATTTTTTTTTCGCGGTACTACGAGTATTATCTAAATACATAAAAACTCAGGCATTTACATCTTTACTAAATAATTTATACAGCGTCAGGACACGATCTTTGCCTACACATAACGGGATACTGTAGTGCCTGGGATACATTAGCTCAATATTACTAATTAATGCAAATGATACTACAAATGTAACAAGTACTACGACTACGCAAGGATAATCTTAATACAGCACCTGTCTGCTGGTTTCTAATAGCTGCTCTTCCGATAGTCTTTGCAATCTCTTTATAATGATATCGTGAAACCATGAACCAGGATGAAGTGGGGACTTGTGGCAAGGAAACTATGGGACAGAGATCTTTCAATATTATTTACAGGGATGCAAACATTTTTCATAAGTGTTATCTATACTACTCGTAATATAAAGGGAACACCCCTTGATAGATGTAATCTCCGAAACTACTCAGCCGATTTTAAAAATTATTTTACTGATGTTTAGAACGTACTGTCGGGATGGTTATAGGCTATATTTTATCCCGGTAGTTTCATTAGTACACCCGACCAAAGCCAGGTGCTGCTAGTATAGAGTAAATGTACAAGTCGTTAGCGGACTACACGCAGCAGCAGCAGCAGAGGACGTGTTCTCGTTTCATGTGGAACGACACGTCGGCGTCGGTCGTTAGCGACATGTCGCTGCAGTCATGATTTCGAACTCGACTGCAATCGGCAACGGCAGATGACAGTGAAACGAGATGGCCATCCGACTGAGCTGCGGCGGACGACACTGTCGTCGCTCGGCGCGCGACTTCGCGTTGCTAGCTACGCGGAGAATGTAATCGAAATATGTATAGTCGACAAAGAAATTGGTTTACCACTCTAAGGCTGAATATCATTTGCACGTACAAAACATCAAGGGCTATTTTCGCTTGACAGATTGACCTGCTACGTCAGAATCTGTCATTCAGTAATCCTTAGCGAATAATTATGTTACTGGGAGATGTCATCAAAAGTGGCAAACCAATTTCTTCGTCGACTATACATAGAAACCAGTAGTATCGATGCTATAGGTCGTCTGCTGCTGTGTGAAGTCGGCTGTCAACAGAGTACCCTGAGTTTGAACGCCAGATGTGTTGATCCGGCGATATAACAATGAAGGCAATGTTTATTTTAGTAATTAAATAAATAATAAACTTATAAATAAAATTGAAACTTGCCTCAACTTTTTTCCTTTCTTCGTCTTTCACCTCAGTTTCAGTAGTTTCCTCTTTTTTGTCTTCCTTCTGTTTTTTTGTTTTTGCCTTCGCGGTTGAAACTTCTTTGGCTTTCGCGGGTTTTTCTTCCACTTTAGCTGATTGTTTGACAGGTTTCGCCTCACTCGCTTTCGGAAGGGCTTGCTTAACACTGATTTCTGGTATATTGTCAGTTTTAGCAGGTTTCTGCAAAATGTAAGGTTTATATTTAGACATAACTAGAAATGTCATTACACACAATACTAAAAAGATAAAAAAGAACTTCTTTTCGTTGTAAAGTATACACATGCCTAAGTGATAAATAATCCTTGGGCGAAGTTAATTTTGCAAATAATAGCCAGTTTGGATGAATGTAGCAAAATATTAACCACTATCACTCATTGATGTTTTGTATTTACCAAAGTAAATAGCCAAAGTATATCTGCTCAAAATATTTATCTAGAAATATTTTGAAATTTATGTTTGTTCCCTTATTCAAAGCTAAAATAAAAACAAAAGTAGCACATATTTTAAATATGATTAAATCACACTTATGAAGTCACGACAAGCAAGCATAAAATTTGAGCTGTAAATGCTGTAATACTTATTTATAACACGGTATACAGTGCGTAAGTTTCCGATGACAACTGTCATGCCTATTCAGCAATACTTGACAGAATATTATGAGAACCGAGTTATTTATGATACTCACTTTCTCTTTGTCAGAAGCGGGGAGAGTTCGCTGATGGCCGGGGAGAGGGGCTTCCACCGGCGCGGGGGCCCGTGGTGCACTACTCCCGTGAATATCACTCTCTATCAACTTCTGAAGCTCCTCCAAATTGGGCGCAATATTCGTCCCAGCCGTGAAAGCGTCCTCCGGACTAATGGCATCAGACATGAACGTCAGGTTTTGAGTCGCCGCCTCGGCTTGCGAAGCTCTCATCTGAGCCAAGATCTCGTCTTCCGTTTTCATGTCTTTGGCATCAGGCAACAGCGAATTCGACATACCAGAAGGCTATCAAAATACGGTCAAGTTAATTATTGCTAATATGTATATAGAAATTAGTAAATAAATATTAGTAATGTTTTATTATTATTTTATAGTAGTTTTATTTATAGGCAAAAGCGTAAGTCGAAAGAATGCAAAATTGTGGTTCTAGACAACATCCTGTTAATTCAGCGTGAATTGTTTATTGACAACCCCAGTAATCTTGATGTGACCAATCAATATCAGGTAATTGCTTCTATGAACAAAATTATATATGTGATGATGAATTCGCGAAAACATTTACATATTTCAATAGCACACATACAGCTCGCATAAGCGCTTTGTGCCTGCCGTTTTAAATGCCTAAACTTACCATATTATTATTTTTATGGATAATTCAACTATGTTGGTTGAATTATCCATTAGAATGGTTATTTATGGTTTTCAGTGACGTGCGGAACCAACTAAAAAGGCCCATGCTTTTCTAAGTACTTAACCAGAGTAGGTACTCTTGTCGCACAATCGCAATATCCAATTACAATCTCAATCAATTTTTTGTAAGACTTGAAATCAACTGTAGCGCCACATTGGTGTTGAATATTATGACGATTTTCAATGACGATAACATCCTGCCCAGACAGATTTCAAGAGTAACAAATTATCGTACGATCGGGAGCGCATTGAATTTGCATTGCCATCAAGAGTAGCTTCTTAGGTCTAACACAATGCGCTGTTTAGGTAAAAAATATTTTGTATCATGATAATAGGCTGAAAAATCTCGTGCCAATGTGTCTTTGTAATTGTGTTTGAACCAAACCAAAATTGTAGAATGATTTTTGCTCAGCTTTTAAGTGATGGTCTTTAAAATATCTAATAGAAACTTTAACCGTTCAAATAATCAAACTCACTCTCTATATTTTTTTATTAGAGATTTAGCCTTAAAAATCGATGTGCTTAATACATTTTTATGTAGCATTTTTGTATTTGACTGTACTAAATAAATACCATCCGATGTAAAAAGGCACGAGTTAGAGACGGAATAAAATATTTTCACAATTCCTTGACTGAGCCATTTGGCTCGAGATTTTTCTTTCAAGTTAAAGAACGGAGTTCCCTATTGGGGCAAATAAAAACGAAAATGGATCAATGACAAAAAATATACCGTTTATTAAGTACTGAATTCAAAATTCATGAAATCAAATACTCAGAAACTAACATATTTATAACAATGTAAAAATTTTGGCATTTGGTCCAACATTTGAGTACCTAATCTTTTCAGACTTTATAAGTCAGAAATATAACATTTTAGTAAATGAATGAAAAATTCATTCATTTCATTCATTTAGTATTTCCAATTCTAATCTTATCAGATAACCTCATAACTGCGTTTAGGTTGACACTCATAACAATTACTTTGCTTGGACAATATTTAAAAGTTTATTTAACAAAATATAATGCAACGACTGTGTTACCAACCAACCGGTAAACTTAAAGACAGCTCAACAATAAACGGTAACTTACGAAATAAAGCAGAAGACTTAAAAACCAATCCACTCCTCAATCTCTTAACCGCGGCAGTCTTGATTCACTTCAGTCTAAGAGTCTTACATATTACCAATGTTACAACGTTAACAAATTATGTGTAGCATTTTTCATACGATTTTACACATTTACGCATCTAGAATACTTTAGAAAAAATTTAGAATAACAAAAGAACTAAGTTTTACTCAGATTCAAAAAACTACTGTCTAAATACATAATATGGAATAGAATTGGTATTATACGCCCAAATACTGAAAACGCTACTTAATGTAAGTGGTGCTTATTTATGACATTATTTGACGTTTGTCTAGGTATTTATATCTGACAAGGAAGAACGTCCCAAATGGTTTAAGCTCTCAAATATTAAAGCTGAATTTCATAATTCGGGCGTTAGCCAAGAAAAGCATTTTTAAAGTGATTTTATTATTAAATACACAAATGTCGAATATAAACTAAGTGTTGTTAAACGAAATACTGCATAAAAAGAGGAAAACTCGGATGAAATAACGGATAATTTGGTGTCCAACTATCCGTTATTCCAAGGTACAAAAATATATTTGTTAAATATCGTCAAAATGGATTAGTGTAAAATGAAAATGTTTTTGTGTACCTACTGTACGGAATGTGAGAGTTTGAATGTAAATACAGATCATTACACTATTACTATGATCATTACTATGACAATCCTTATTGGGTATCCACTTGACGAATTTGGAATAATTTGATAAATATAAAAGAAAAAAAAAAACTTAATCAACAAAAATAAAGGATCCGGTGTCTTGGAAAATTTTATTTCACGAAATTGATTCGTAAAATACGAATGTTCATAATTTACTAAAATGCTTCAATGATCTTAGAGAGACACGAACTCGTTTGTATTTTTTTTTCTTGTATTGAATATTTTAACATCATCGCACTTCACAAGCATAAACAAAAAATAATGTTTCTGTTTAATATTTTGACTCATACTTTGGAGTGCTAGCTTAGATGGGAAGGATAATTATATAGACAGAAAATACAACGTTGAAACTGTATTTATAAAGGGTACACCAAACTCAATCTTGATTTTTATTTTATTATGATAACTAATTAATTTTCTGATCGAAATGAACAAATCTCCAAAATAAACTTCAAATGAATATTATGTACTTAGTTTCTGTGCACAAACAATATGGAATAATGTGTAAATACTTAATAGTAGACAATATGAATGCCTATCTCACAATAGAATTCCTCTAAAATTAGTATTTATTCAGCGAAAATAAAGGGCTGCTCTTTGCATATTCCTTTATTTGTAAATCATGCAATAAACCTACAAACATAATATTTCTCTTAGTGATTGATATTAAAACTAGTAATTAAGACGGATTATTAATCAATATTATAATATATAAACAAACCGAATCAAAATCGAAGTCCCTATATCGGTAGAAGTTGAATAAGTTGTTTCGACAACTATTCTTAAACGTTAGTACAATAAAGGGACTAAAACTACAAGGTAATCCTTTTCACACTTAGCTAGTTAATACAAAATAGCCAGGAGAATCGTCACCCATTTTTGTATATGATTCACATCTTAAATCAAACAATTTCTTGAAGATATTGTTTAAATTTACCAAATCTTGTTTGTTTGGAGAGCTTCTTTGGGAACTTTACTTCCTAACCTGAAAATTAAAGGTTATTTTTGTCAACCTTTACAGTAATTTTAATTATATACCTATCATATTTATATCCATCTGTAATACACATTACCTATTATGTTGAAGAGAAAATACGGATATTCATTACAGTAGCACTTGTTGGTTGTGTTAGGGCACATAGCGCGAAATACTATGTTTCTTAGATAACTTCAAAATAATCACTAAAATTGTTCCTTTTCTCGGGATAGTGTGTACGTTTAAATGTAAAAAAGAATTCGACATCACCATTTAATTTAACGATTAGATTTGGCTACTTTCAATTTAAAATGCATGCATGTATCCATGTTTGAAGTTTCCACATATACCCACGCCCTTGCTAGGTACGTTAACGCTTCATTTGCATTTTTAGTCTAAACCATAAACAAAAATTGAAATACTAAATACTATATTAATAATATTCATTTGTTTCCAACCCAGATTTGGCGATATATGAATTGGAGCAATAAACTTTAAAAGTAGAGCGTTTTATCTAACAATTATTTCATTCATACGCCTCCTCCGGTTGATTTGTAATGCACATAATACATGGCTCTTACACGTCAATGGTTAAAAGGTAACCCAAGAATACAATTTTAGATAACTAACTGTCGGTTGTAACATTCTATCAATGAGTGGTTTTGTATTACCAGGTTAGATATTAGTCATTACTTCTATTAAAAAATATCTAACCAGATAAGTAAAACTAGACAATTTAGGGGCTGTTGTTGATGCTAAATTGCTAATGACTAAACAGAAATGCCATCCAAGGCCACGTCTTTACTTAAATTCGTTTTCGGTGAGAAACACACCTCAACTTAGTATACCTGCCTTGGATTTTGAGTTAGCTGAACGTTTATTTTGTCTCTCATCTTAAACGAAAAACACTTCATAAGTATTGCCAAAAGATTTAAATAAACATTTATTATTATCACGAATCCATTTTGTCGATAAGTAGGTACCATTAAAATATAGTACTGAAATATTCACGAATATATTTTATTGAGAACATGATAAATATCAAATGAAAGTTGGCATAACATCCTCAGTATTGTTTAACGTTTTTAGCGACAAAATGAACAGGGCGTGCTCAAAACACTTTTTCTTCGAGTTATTTGCAAAATAAATAGTTAATTCAGTATATTATGTAGAATTCAAGAACTTTTGCTGAGCCTACAACTGATTAAGGCACCCTAAAACAAGATTGCACAATGTTATGATTCGTGGATTTCTGAGTTTAAGCTACAAAATTAAGGGGCCCGTCCTTGCGAAACTAGCGCTAATGGCTCATTTATTTAATTACTCGGTTGAATAAAGGAATTTATAAAAAAATAACAGTTTGTGATACACATCCTTATCTTTTTTTTGAGATAACTGTAATAGTTTTATTTTGTAAAGTTTAGGAAGATTAGCAAAAAAAGAGTTTAGTGGCCTCCAAGTGCAACTTAGTTTTTTTTCTTCACTACATTGTATAAAACAAAGTCGCTTTCTCTGTCCCTATATCCCTTATCCTTCCCTATGTATGCTTAAATCTTTAAAACTAGGAAGTTGGTGAAAACTGAATTCGGAAGATTAACCAATATAAGCTGACCTGCGACATTGTCACGATGCATCGTTTTCGATTTTTAGAGTATAGGGGCAGCTACTTTCGTATCGAGCGACAGCGACGCGGCGGGACAAGTCCCCTAATGAAAACGAGGCATTAACCACTAAACATAAGATTGCACAGCTAGTTACATCTTAGTCTAAGAACCACTGAAAGTCTACTCAGCAAACCAACGTCAATGTAAATGGAGCACTATGCTATTGATACAACTTACTAACTTTACTCTCAGAGATAATTGTGATCTTCATAAATATATATAGCATCGACTGAACATGAGTCACTTATTCGAAAAAAGAGATTAATAACACATTAAGAGCACGTGACTCTTATGCGGTGTCTCAGGTGTTCGGGCTGTAATCTGTAGGACTAACATGTGCAACGTGCCGATAAGACAAAGGAAATATCTCGATAATGTGAAACTGATTTAACTTTAGAGCGAGAGAAAAAAAATTGTCGACGAGGTTTGACGTGTTAACTCGTGTTGCACATGTTGAACCCTGGTGTCATTCATTCCCGGCCCAGCTAATGGTCGTTTGTGCAGGAGCGAACCGTTCGCAACTACAACGCGGTGCGTCATGGGCAGTGAACGCGTTAAGCAGAATAAACCTCCTGGCTCTAGAGAAATTTGTTTCTTGTCGTTTTCTTAAAATAAATACATAATACGTAAAGTCTAATGACATCAGATCAAATGAAATACGATCACGACTGTATCCCAGGGAGCGGTAGACATTTCTTTCAGATCTTTTATGTAATACTGTAGATCCTTTGAAGATGTCTAATGGGGTAGTCAGAGGTATGTCCAAATATGTACATATTTGGTACATGCCTACTTTTTGCAGAAGTTAACTTTCCATACATGACAGGTTGCAAGCCCATCGACGCAGCTAGAAAGCTAACTGGTTTCCTCACGATGTTTTCCTTCAGCGTTAAAGCGCTATAAATTTTTCGACACGAAATGTTCATTAATGCACAGCCGGATTGGATCCCATGACCTTCGGATTGAAAGTCGAGGTACTAACCCACTTGGCCACCACGGCTGTACATCAGCTCAAAGGTTGATTAATACTAATATTTGATTTAACATTGTGTGTCATTGTATCATGTTCGTTACATCGAAAAAAAAAATAGTTTCATCGATGTTTGGTATAATCAAAGTTCATGGCAGGCCGTGTTTAGTGCAGGCCGCCCTATAAATACTGTTTGAAAACGCTTTCGTTTTGTTTTTTTTACGCTTAGTTTTTTTATACTTAATGGTCCAAATATCAAGACTTGACTGTAAGAAGAGATCAATGTTTTAATGTCGTTCTTTTAGTACGTCATGGTACCATCATTTAGCAGGTGTGTAACTTATACTTGGGATGTTGCTCAAAAAAACGCGATTGTGAAGCGCGTCTAAGCTGCATTGAGAAAAAAAACTGCGCTGGCTGTAATCTGAAGGGACGCTGGTACAGCGCTTTTGCAGAGCAACTGAACGCCTATACACATTGTGGAAAACTCTCTAAAACTAAAACTGATAGATGTCTTGGCAATTTGCGTAGTTCACCTCATATTTCTGAGCTTAATTTTATGGTACTTAAAATTAAACAACGATAAGTATATGATATAATTGTCGACTTGTATAGAGGTCACGTTTATTATTTTATATTAACAATTATTAAATAATGCTATTAGCTTAATATCACACTACATTGAATACAACTTTACATGCAACTGAACTATAAATACGCTATTTAGGAAAACGTAACAAAACAGCAGACATGTACAAAAAATCTACAAAATTTAAGCGAATTGATAAGTATACGTAGTGACTTGTTACTGGCTAAAAGCAGACGGACACACTGATTTAAAGAAACCATAATAATTATTAGTGTCATTACTCAAACATCCGAAAAGTAAACATTATTACTTTCATTGGAGTAACTAGACAGTCCAATAAATTATGGCTATGGTAACTATAGTAATATTTAAGATAAGATTTTAGTGGTTGGTTCAAGTTTTTAATAGACATAGCATTTTGCGCTACGGATTTGTAATAGGTATGTGTTTTTAATTCTCCATCTGTTTTATCATATTTTAAACATATGTAGGGGGGCAGAGTTAAAAAAGTAGCAAGCAAAATTAAAAAATACATAGCACACACCACAGCAATGCATGCTTCAACCAAAATATTAATAAATACAAAAAAAAATGTACACTACATAAGTTTTTTCATTGATGTAGTTTTGGTGGAAACGAGCAAAATCTTCTATTAAATAATTAGGACTGCATTGGTTGTAAGCAACACCCAACGTTCACAAATACTTCCCTGTGCGTAGGACAGACCTACACGATATAACAAAGCAACAAGATTCGGAATATATTTTTTGGAAGAGAGAAGAAAAATATAATATTCTCTGGTCCTAGTGCATCTGACAGCTGTCAGTTAGACATTCCTTTTTTAAAAGCCATAAAGGCTTTTTGGCGGGAATTTGAGAAGTCATATTGTCCTTTTGTTTTATTTTCTAAATCTTGTGTTTTAACGAATGTTAATGTGTAATAATGGTGGATTATTAACTGTTGAGTGTTCGTGAACGTACATAGGTGAAGGCAAATGAAACAAAACTGGATATCATTGCATCTCGAGTTCTCTCAAAAAGTCTATACTAAGTTTCAGTAAAGTCCCACATCTTTACTGAGGCAAGGGGAATGGGGAGGATATTATGTTTATGAAATTATTACATGTATCATAGAATATATTTGTATTTGTGTATATTTAACTTAAAATTTCTACAAACATGAGAGTGGCTAAATGCACAAGTCGTGCGAAGCCAAGATTAAAAAATTAATTGCAAAAGATGCACATAATACACAATTTAGTGTAGGTACTCAAAAGCTGAGCCTTTCATAAACACTCAATTTGAGTATCATATATCATCATGTTGGTGAAGACGCCTTGTCCATGCACCAAATTATTAAATTCAATTATTACGCACCTATAACGCACAAAAACCGCAACAGTCCCAATTACACTACTTGATTTAAAGATAGATTTCTTGCTACCCTGATCTTTAGGTCGGTTGTACATTTTGTAGCTACACTGAGCCAAATAAAAAAAATGAAGCGAAACAGAATGGAAATTTTTGTTTGACATTTTAGGATAAATTGAACTGACTGAAAGTGGTATTATACACATATAAGGCAGGGTAGCAAGAATCACAGGTTTAATATATATAAATCTTAATTTGAACATACCTGATCCCAGACGTACATAGACATATTCATCCGATTATTTTCATCGCGGGGTGTAGTTGGCTGTTGAATCCACATCATATCATTTGAAGGTTGGCTCCATAAAGACTCCACCTAAAATAAATATTAGTTAAACATCCATTCGAATAATTCGTTATTCAATTGTGACACGAAAAACTATCAGAAATGTTTATTATTTTACCAAGATATTACGTAAATATCATAACCAAACAAAGTATTTTTTGAGGGATTGTATGCGAAAATCCGAAACCATACGTGATGTCGATTACACAATTCATAACTTTGTAAATCGGTCGGGTCATAGCATAAACGTTTGATTGAAACTGATTGTAGCAAAGTCATTTATTCCCATGGAAATAACTCGACTGCGTTTGACCACAAATCTGCAATAATGTAATTAGTAATTCAATTCTTTTACGTAATTTTCAAACTAGGTACAGAAGCAAATTATTCAAATACATAACTATACTCTGGTTATCAGACAAGGAACTTCAATTTGTATTGCAATGCAACCAACCTCAGGATTGAGAAAAACATTTTTATCATCTTTAGTTTTCATCAAATATTGAGTTATTAGGTTTTGCATGGATTGTCATAATTTTATTTTACCAGTTATTTATCTTCCCGCATGAAGTCTAGATTAATAGAGGGATCAGTGGGTGACTGACAACTTAAAAGCGTTGGTATTTTTGCGCTGCACAAGCGACCTTAGAATAGAGATAGATAGGAGAGATAGGAATCATAAAATAACCAGAATATAATTAAACACTACCTCAGTACTTACAAACAAAACGAAATGAAGCAGTTCAAGAATTAGACAAGATACTTTTAAATACAACCTTATGTTTCATTCTTATTATTTACTAGGACCAACCAGCCTCCTGCATTCGGATGTAAATGATTTCATGTTTTTTTAAATATTGATACACTAACCGATTTTGATGCGTATAGAGAATATAATTCTACAGAAATTAGAGCGTTTTAATGCAAATTAAAATATTAAAATCAGTAGATACATAAATAGAAAACGCAAATTAAAGAGGTTCTACAGCTTGTGTATAAAAAACATCAAATAAATAGATTCATAAAATAAAGACAACAAAAAATTGTGCAGGATGAATCCATATTAGGGCCTATTACAACATAATTTAATTTTTAAGCTACCATGCTCCAATACGCATGGGACAGAGAAGACACATTTAGCGAAATTCAACGATAATAGAACAGACAAATTTATTTTTAGGATGCAACATCGAACAGGTAAAATAAAGATGTAGCAACATTTTTTTGGAATAAGGGAATAATCTAATTGTATGTTATCTTTCAATTAAGCCCAATTGTACGCGCAGTAAATGAGAAAAATTTATATCAAATTCCGGAATTTCGAAAAAAACCTCATCACTGAATCAACAGTGACTAACGTCCAAAATTAAATGATTCCATTTAAGTTTATAATTCCAGTGTCCTGCCACATTCGAAAAGTGAATATGAGAATGCTTATTTAGCAGGGTTGGCTATTATCAAGATAATTATTTTCTCTGATAATTATCCGATAATTATCTGATAATTATCCAACTATCAAACCAAATAACGTTTATATAAATGAAAGATTCTTTTCTATATTTAGATATTACTTTTATAGGCCAGTCATCTTAGCTTAAATTAGGTAAGAATCTCGGAATGCGAGATACCCAGCTGGAAAGTCAGTAAATAGTTGCTTAATGACACCCTAAAAGTTGTCTCAAAACCTACATGGTAGCGTGTGCGCAACTATTAAATTTCAATGCAACTATTTACTGACTTTCCAGCTGGGTATCTCGGATTCCAAGGTGAATTACTAAAATGACTGGCCTATTAGTTTTACCTGTGACTACTTAGGAAAACAAATAACAGTGACACTGAGGGGAATTCCCATGTTGATGAATGACATTTGGCGTTTGTTTGGATACACGCTTGATATTATGACGAAAAAACATGCGTTTGGATACACATATATTATTATTTCGTTTTGTTTTGTACAATAACAGTTACTCGTTATTATCAACGATAATTATAAACACGTTATTATCATGATAATTATCAACGATAATTATCACGATAATTATCACGATAATTATCCAGACCAACCCTGTTATTTAGCCAAGATTTTTTTGTTCTGGAGCTAGTACAAGTAAGCTTGTACAAATTAGGTACTTATTTAAAAAAGCACGCGTTCCTGGAAACGCACAATTACAATTTTATTTGCTTTAAAAGACTACTATGCTACGGTAGCTATTACATTTTTTTTACAATCAATTAATCCAATATAATGAATTGATGTCAATGGTATACTTTTTATAAGGACCTATCCAATGAAAATACTCTTGATGTTATATGATAAAAACTTGAAACCTGCTCTCGAAACTTGGTAAAAGCCTATTTAGCAATAAGAGTTATTCACTCCCGCAGCGGAAAACTACCAAGTGGTCAATAGCGTATTAATTGAGGATCGTTTAGTGAGGGCGTTCAGTTTTGTTATATGTACAATATCTGCGGTTTGGTCTTATACGAAAATAGGTATTAGATACTGTTCAAATGAAATGAAATGATCGATGCCATCAGGGGTAGCGAATAACTTTTATACCTAGGCATTAAAATGTGGCAGGACATTTAAAACGTAAAACATTTATCAGGGGTAGAATATAAAAGCGAAATTTATAATAATATTCGCTTACAACTTCGAAGTTGCCCTCTTGCGACCATTGTATGAGTTGTGTTTGAGGATCGAGAGAGGACGATACAATAACTGGGTTTAGTACCGACGCAAAGGATTCCATCTGCCCAGAATTTTGTACTCTGGCTAAATTTCGAATATTATACATAAGCTGTAAAAGGGGGCATATGAAAATTATATTGGAATTTTACAATAATTTTGCTTTATATTTCAATAAAGCAAAATTATTTTTAGTAAACCGGTTAGAAGCAAATAAATTCGCGTAGGTACCTTAGTTTTATAAGTCAAATTTTTGCGATTGTGATGAAATTTTTTTGTGATGTTAAGTAAAAACCATGCAACTTAAATTATAATACAATCTCGAAATGTATAGTCGACAAAGAAATTGGTTTACCACTTTTGATGACATCTCCCAGTAACATAATTATTCGCTAAGGATTACTGAATGACAGATTCTGACGTAGCAGGTCAATCTGTCAAGCGAAAATAGCCCTTGATGTTTTGTACGTGCAAATGATATTCAGCCAAAGCCCCGCCGCACCAGACCACACTCGCACTGCCACTCGCACTCGCATTGCGAGTGGCAGTATTTTAAACCTAAGTACTGGACTCCGCATTTGCTCTCACGTGTCGGCGCAATGCAACCACTGTCAATGCGACGCGAGTGCGAGTGCGAGTGTGGTCTCGTGCGGCGGGGCTTAGTGGTAAACCAATTTCTTTGTCGACTATACTTATAATAAACAAGCAGTCATAAACCTGTACTGTTTTTTTTTTTCAATTACTACTTTCTTTACGTTGATCTTGTCGTGTTGTTCAAAGATTAAACTTAACCAACAACATTAAAACGGAGTAGCGGATTAGCCAAGCGGATTCGTTGTAATGGCTATGTTGGCAGTTTAGGCAGGCCATATATTATAGAACTTTGAACTGATGGCCGTTGTGGAGCCGAAAGTCCTTGAATGGAGACCTACAACCGCAGCGTAGGATGTCCACCAACGAGATGAACGGATAATTTGGGAAAAACCGCAGGTTCACAGTGAATGCAAGCCGATTCCGTGAAACAGAAAAAACTAGAGATCTATAAGAGAGGCTTATGTCCAGTAGTGGACGTCCTATGCTACGGCTGATATTATGATAAATAAATAAATATCCTTGGACATTCCACACAGCGTCATCTCGTCCCAAGCTAAGCAACTTAATGCTTGTGTTATGGTAACCAGATGACTGATATAATACTAAGATACTATTTTATTGTAAATATGATGTAAGTAAGTAATATTATGATGATGATTAGAACGAAAAAGTACTTACTTCAGGGCCGAGTCCAGGTTGCTGATTAATCATTCCATTATGTGATTGCGGTCGCATATCGAATCTAGCAGCCAATTGATTGTAAGGAGGGTGCATTAGGTCCTGTTTAAAGATATTCGATCTAATTATTACATTGTATTTATAAGATAGCAAACATTGTATAACTGCAAACTGATAGCAAGACAACATGTTGGTAACGAAACGAAAACAACTGGTTTCAGATAGTTCGATGACTTGCAATTCGCGCAGTCGCCACCATAATAAGTAAGATAAAACAGTCTCTAGAGTACGAAAGCTATATTACAACTTAAAGCTGTAAACCAGTTTTAATTATTTATTATGTATTAACTTTTAGTCACTAGCATAAATACACCAATGCCTCATTAATTAAAAACTAGCATTTGACCTGCACAAGAGAGCAGCTTAATCAAGCTACCAATGACGTCAATGACGTAGGTAGCTAAATTGAATAGAATGAATGAATGAAAACCTTGTGGAGGGGCATGTATATAAATACAAATAGTGTTGTCGTTATGTTAGGTGATTCGGCCGTTATGGTGGGATTAGTAAGGTCTCGTTTGTTAGGCACAGCCCGCAGTACTCACCATAGGCCCAAATGGCAAAACACCATAAGTGATTAATGGCCTTAGTCCCGACTCACAAGCGCGACGAACCATAAGGTCAGGACTAAAAAATCCGGCGCGATACCAATTACACATCTCTTTAGTTGTGAATGGGCCTTGGATAGTTTTCTGCAAAAAAATAAAATACCTTTAAAATAAATATTAGTAAAATTAGGCACTTGCGTGAGTTAATTGTTAATTGAGTGTTTAAATAATTCATCATTGAAACAAATGGGCGGATTATAATTAGTAAAATCTAATACTGACTGGGCTCGATTTTGTATAAAGAAAGACACAAGGAATTTGATTACTACCTCGACATAATACCCAGTGGAGTCAAAAGTCAAAATATATTTATTCAATAAAATCTTAATATAGACCACTTTCATCTAGGACAACCTAATAAAGTGCGATCGCTTTCCGATAACACATTAGGTAAATAGATCTTAAAACAATCCACTCCCCTTTATGTTCGACCAAGAACAACCAGATTAGTGACCCGTGAACATTTCTATCAGTGACTTTGAATGGACCAATAAGCGTTTACTTATTTACTTAGGTATTAGGAGTCTACTGGCTAATAAGTCGATGGATTACTATGATGAATTCGCATAATTAGTAATTGTGTCCTTTACGTACAAAAGCGAGTCCTTTAACAAAAAGGGATAAACGAGTACGAAATGTTACGTACCGTCAGTGCCCATGATGGGGAAAGCTATTGAAACAAAAAAGACAATAATAGTTCAAAGTTCCCACAAGAGTGCATCCACTCTTGTGTTAAACTTGAACATAATTAGTGTTTAAAGCAAGTAGGCACATCACCTTTGGATCTTCGTAGTACCACTGCTCGGTCAATGGTATGTTTGGCAGCGGTCCGGGCGGTTGCTGTTGGATCATGCTCGAGTAGAGAGCGGTGCAGATGGATGACGCCGCCTGCTGCAGCTCGTGATGGACCGGGTACAGCCCCTGTTGGCCGTGCATCGACAACTCGCTCGGATTTGGAATCTAAATAACCACCACAAAATATTGAAACATACATACATCGAAAGCTAAATCGCCAATACTCGATTTCTATAACTAACGCGGCGTCCTGCGTGAGCGATCTGGACGCGAATGACAGGCGGCGCGGTGCGGCGCGAATACAACAAACAGTCTAAACCTATTGAAGTGGACTACGTGACCAAAGTGACGTAAGGTGCGGCGCGACGCGGCGGGAAACAAAGCGAACGTGATCAGTTGGCTTGATTTTTTCGCGCAAACCAGATGCGTCGCCCTGCCGCCATATTTTTGCCAAGCAACAAAATGTCATTTAACAAAATGTCATTTTGACAAAATGTTCGGTTCGCGCGCACGTAGGACAGAGTAGCCGCGTCGCTCCGCACCGCATTAATTCGCATCGAATCCGCGCCTCGCCGCGTCGCCTCGCGCTCGCGTCCAGCCCGCTCACGCAGGACGCCGCGTAACGCACGGATGTCTGTAGGTCCATCACCATAGCAACACAAAATGTATGAATCTTTTTGACAGATAACAATGTTGCTATGTTACATAACAACTAACAATTTCGTAAGAGAGCAATTTCTTACACTCTCAAGGTGCATTTCTGTTCATACCTCCAAAGATCCACTTTAGATTCTTTGAATTACTTACTTTATGAGACCACTTTGGGAGCCCTTCAAACCAAAAAATTTTTTAAATTTGATACACTAAGTAGGATTAAATATACCCACATAAAAAATACCTTTTCTGAAGTTAGTTAAAAAGATAAAAATTACACAACTGTCCACATCACACACCACTCATTCCAGTACAAAGACTTGTACTTACAGTACTTGGTGGTCCTTGCAAAAACAATGAGCTGTTGCCAACACCCTGGTAACCCGACATTCCAGATCCAGGCTGTAAGCTGTTGTTCAAACCCGGGGATTGCAAATTGCTTTGCAAATTGTTTTGCATATTGCTTTGCAAATTGCTTTGCATATTGCTTTGCAAATTGCTTTGCATATTGCTTTGCAAATTGCTTTGCATATTGCTTTGCAAATTGCTTTGCATATTGCTTTGCAAATTGCTTTGCATATTGCCTTGCATATTGCCTTGCATATTGCCTTGCATATTGCCTGGCATATTGCCTTGCATATTACCTGGCATATTGCCTTGCAAATTACTTGGCATATTGCCTGGCATATTGTTAGACTGGAATCCGTTCCCATGCATACCCGGATTTTGCATTATATTTTGCATGCCTTGCATTCCACTCTGTTGCATACCAGCCTGCATGGCCTGCATTGAACTCTGCATATTATTTCCCATGGTTTGAAGGCCAAGCGGCATACCCATGTTTGAGCTAGTTCCAATAGGCAGGCCGAGTGAAGCATTCAAAATGGAATTTGTAATTCTTATGGGACGCATGACATTTCCCCGTGGCATAGCAAGTGGTGGTTGTAAATTTGGATTTTGTTGCTTCATTGCCATATTCTGATTCAGAAGGGGGTTGTTCATTCTCATCTGCATTCCCTGGTTAGACATTGTATTAGACATCCCCGCTGCTTGAGTGGTAGCATTCACCAGCTGCGCCTGTAGTTCCTCATTCAGGTTCATATCAAGGAGATCTTCAACTAATTTTGTTTCATTCTGCATTTGCTGGCTTTCATCATCACTGTAACAAATATGATATTAAAAATCTACTGACTAGTGTAAACCAAAATGCGCATATTAAATGATAGTGCAATACCTGTCCCCAGGCTTATTCGCTGTAATTAGTTGGACATGTTCTAAAAGCAATGCCATTCTCTTGGATGGGCCGTTTGTCGGTGTTCCGATGTTCTGATGTTTCTGTCGCAGATGATTATTATTGGTGGACATCATGACAGATTTGTAGTTCCCCCTCTCCTTGTTAGTGTCTTGTTCCTCAGCTCGAAGCAGCATGTCGATTCTCTGTTGAGCTGAGGGTGGTATGTTTTCAGAGTAGTTTGTTTGTAAGTTTCTTTCTTTGTGTTTGTCTTCTTCAAGTTTGAGTTCTTCTCTCTTGACGGGCATGGAGGCCGCCTCGTCCTGCATGTCGTCAGAATTGAAGTCGGGAGTCGGCGAACAAGCGGATCTGCTCCTGACCGCCTCTACTTTCGATCTATCTCTTGTTTGTCCACTGCTTGTATTGGAGGCGGTGGGGCTGGCATTTGCACTTGCATTTTCTTCAGAAATGCCTGGTGAGACGTGCTGAAATGATTCATAGTTAAATTAGGAAGGAATAGAACTTTTATTCTTTTAGTTTTCATTTAACAGTAATCAAAATAACAATTTACCTTTTTGAATTTTACTTCAGTAGCGTCGAATCGCTTGGCAGATAGTTTCTTGGCTTTTTCTGAAACCCACCACTCTTCAGAACCCTCCTCAGCCGTCTTTGAACGCGCAAAACTGCCGTGAGTGTGCGATCGCGCAAGTGCTGAAAATTAGCAGTCATATTATACACTACTACCTGTGTAGAGGAGTGGACAGACAGATAGATAGGCCTGAGATGTAGATAAGTTGCTTAGCTCAATTGGGACTAGATGACGCTGTGTAAAATGTTCAAGAATGTTTTCTTATTTAGGTAAACGAGGGACTTAAGGTTAATTTAAGGAAATTAAGATAAATCACTCACGGTATGAAGACTCTTGGACTTTAGGGATATTACTGTCGTCATTGCTATAACCGTGAAAGGCACCCGAGGAATCAAAAGTGCCCCCACAGGCCTCCGCATTCTCCATGGCCCTGGAAACATACATTTTACTAATGATGTGCATAATTTTGTAAGTACCTACAATATTTTCATTCATTACGACAAGGCCAATCTCACATATTTTTAGTATAAAATAATACTTTAGAAAAAAAGATTAGACAAGCTTTCAAAATGACCAGGTGATACTCTTACCATTCTGGAAGAGAGTCTTCATTGTTGTCCCCACTCCATTGTCGACGATTTGATGTCCACGATTTTTCTTGACTGTTTCTCTCTGGCCACTCTCTCTCTACAACACAATCACGTCACATGAAAGCGTAAATGGTTATTAATATAGCACTCTCTACACTATAAAATCACACTTCCCACCATATGCAGATATCAGTCTTCTAGTTGCTATGATCCCATCCATACTTCCCCATCTGACATACTTCTCTCGCCTCATTCACTCTCATTACATTCTCTCATGGTCTTTGGTTTAGGTTAATTTTGAAAGCTTTTGTTTTCTGAAATCCATATAATTTTTCAAAATAACTACGCCGTGACGTGCCATGTTAAGACATGGTTATTTGGAGAATAAGGCGGCTGGCCTATGTCAAAAACGTAAACAATATGCTGCTCTGCTCTGAATATAATATTGTGTTAAATTTGAGTATAAAATCGTACCCCATTTGTCTGGGCCGCGCCTCGCGCCTTCAGAAGAGCGCCACTCCTCTCCTTCGTCCCGACTCTGCTGCTGTCGCCAGTTAGTATGATTTTGACGATTCCTGTGAAACAACATGTGAAAATGATTAATTTCAATGAATGCAAAGTGAAACAAAGCAAAAGAATATTACTGACTTCCTGTATGGAGCCTTGTTGGCCCAGTCCGCCTGGTCCGCTGGGATGGGTCGAATGCCAGGTGGGTTCATTCCGACTCCGTTGTTCCACATCCTTGACGCATTGGGATCGTCATCAGGGGCCCCGGGGTAGCTCCTTGGAACTCCATTGTGCCAACTCGTAGACCTATAGTTATCGCTACGAGTAATGCGGTTTTTAATTAAAATAAAAATACTAATGTTGTAATAAACAAAAATTAGAAACATTAATAAAAACTTTAATCTATACTAAATTAAGAAGAGGAAAGATTTGTATTTTTGTATGTAACAAAAAAATAATAAATGGAGGTCAAGTGGGTGCTTTATGAATTGATTCAAAAGAACTAACTCTTCCTATTAGCTTAACTCAATGAGAACATCAATGAATTTTCATAATTATCAGATAGGAAATATTGTAAGATAATGATAAATATTGATTATTATAGTGTTACAAGGGCTGTTGAGAATAAATAGCGATACATTTAATTACCAATGAGTTTTGTGCTATTTTAAGATGATTTCTAAGCCATTTGTGCACTGATAGGCAGTTAGCAGATCATCCATACTAATTAATATTTATTCAGAGGTAAAGTTGTTTAGTTTGTTTGTAGAGGATAACCTCCGAAACTACCCATCAGATTTCAAAATTTCTGTAACCAATTTATATAAAGGACATTCCCAATTAACATGTGGCAATTATTCCGGTTAAATCCTGGGTTTTATAAGTACACCCGTGCAAAGTCGGGACAGGCTGCTAGTGTATAAGAAATTGATAGGAACACACACCTTGACAAAGATGTTTGACGCACAAATCCGCGAGCTCTGCCCCTACCCTCGCTCAGGCCTGTCCCACGACCTCTGCTTTCGCTCAATGAAGTACCACTGCCGCGACCGCGCCCTTGCCCGTACCGATCAGAGGGATTTATGATAGGAGGATTGTTTCGCATGTTGATGTCTCTCTGGAACAAAATTAAGCGCATCTTTTTTTAGCTACGCTCGTTCGTTCACTATTGGCAAGTTCCCATCAACCCGTAGTTGGAGAAAGGAGTAGAAATCATAATGAACTCCTTGTTATTTTACAATGAACTGCTAAGCTTACCTACTCGACTTAAAGCCTCCGTCATGGCTTAACGACTTTAATAGCCGGGACCGACAAGTTAACGTTCTCTCCGAAGCACGGAAGCGCTCGGATAATGTTACACGGCGAGCGAAGAATATGAATGTGGATGGATACACTGGAAGAGGTAGGCCTAAGAAAAGATGGATGGACTGTGTGTGTGCTGATATGTGTGTGAAAGGAGTGAGTACTGACTGACATGACGAGCGATAGAGGGAAATGGAAGAGAGAAACGTGTTGTGCCGACCCCACTTAATGGGATAAGGGCAGGGAGATGATGATGATGGTCACCCATCCAAGTTGTGACCGCTCAGAACGTTGTTTAACTTCGACGATCTATCAAGAACGTCTTAGAAAGCTTCACCACAAGCGCTTTTTTGAACTAGCTGTATCGGAATGAGTAACAACAAGTGTCTGGCGTAGCGTGGCTAGAGCTCGAACACAAACTTACAGTGTCGTCCTCGAAATTATTATTGAGGGCGTAGGGCGGCTTCCCTCGTGGCTGATAAAGGAGTTCAATAGTTTTAAGGTGCGGAGGTGCTTCAACGGTCTGCCTGTCGTACAATGCTAACATCTCCTCACGACCATACCTGGTAAAGAGAATAGGCTAGTTGACTCTATTTTTATGTAGCTCTTATATGATAAATAATTGTTCTTTTAGACCAAAAAAAATACTACCATATTTTTTTGGACCTAAGAAACCGCAAAATTTTATTTTAAAAGTTCTACTTTTCAAAAACAGGTGAAAACGCTACCGCCATATTGGTCTATGGATTTATCTGTGCTGTGACGTCATTCGTATTCAAAACAATAATTTTCGTGATTTATGTCTAGGGAACATGCACATTTTGAAAAGTTGGCATTACTGTAAATTGGTTTTAGTTATGTGACATTTGTATAATTCCGATAATAATGACGTCACCAAAATGGCCGTAGCGTTTTCAGCGTTCCAATGAAAAAAAAAAAGAAACCGTTTTTTAAATTGAAATTATGCAAGCATCATGGACTTTCATTAACTGAAATTATTATATTTTGGTTTTGCAAGGAAAGTACTTCAGGAAATACTAATTTATTGGGTCAAATTTGATATGAGTCAAGTAGCCTATTAAAATGATATAATTTTATCTACGATTAGCAATTGATATATAAGTCTAATTTTTACACAGAATTCAAAACGTAATAAAGTTTACGGATTCTTAAAAGAGCTAATCATTAAAAGTTGTTGACAGTATAGAATTGTATATTTATTTAAAAAATAAGTTTTACCACGAATTTCATTTTACTAACCGAAGTTTAGCGAGAAATACTTTTGAAGTGTTCAGTGGGGTAGCTGTGTTGGAAGAGGGTGCTGCGATGATGACTGGCCTGATTGGCGCGCCACCGCCGGCGCCCGAGCCCAGGCTGGTGGTCGGCTCGCGAGATAGATTCCGGAGCCACTCCGGCCCAAACTTCATGGGAGTTGTGCGATCGCCCATAACGCTGGGAGATAACAATTGGAGAGAAGTCTTCACTCGAAACAGCGGCAGCTGAAATTAATTATAAATTAGTCCATTGGATGTTTTTACCAATGCCAACGGATGTTTATTTATTTTATTATTGTTATCGTTTTTTTTTCATTCATCACAAAAAGAGAGATGAAATATGACTGCTATATACCTATATACCTATAGTGTGTAAAATACAAAACTGTAGGTAAGTAACTTAGAAATCGGTACAACCATTTACGAAACCAGGTGTGGATAAATAATTAAAAGTGTAAGTTAATATGCGGATAGTTATTTAATTTAACACGGGTAAGACGGTTTAGTACAATTTCGCATATGTTCGCACGCTTTGACTGGATAAATTGTGATAGGTAGTAAATTGCTTATCAACATCGCGGGCGCCGCAGATTGGCTCGTGCTAGATAAACGCCTAACAGATTATCTAATGGCCCCAGGCACAGTGCAGTGGGAACGAGTCGGCGTTGCACAAACAATTTAAGTGGCACAACACAGGGTGTGGCAAAACTTTAGATGATGATCTTCAGAAAGAAAGAAAAGATTCATGGCCTCTATTTCCCATAAGGTATATTTTTCCAATAACTTACCAAAAAATGGCACTATAGATATTCTAGAAAGCTTGTTTTCTAATTTAACCTTTAGTTTTACTATTTAAGTAGGTACATAATTATTAAATCCTTATTTTTTACCAAACCCCTTTTTCATTCATATTCACTATTCAAGAACCTTAAGAATTGGGAAGTTCATAGCCATAGATTATTTGTTGGGTTTTTAATAAGTAGCCAGAAGCAAGTAAAATAATAAACCAATGGTATGCAAGATCATTTAAATTTAAAACAAACTATGTACTTTCAAATCAGTTCACTCGCTTAAGTAAACAAACCCACAAAACTTACAAAAACACAGTAACAAATGGCGCCAAAATTAAACTTTTTGGGTCAGGGTTAAAAAACTTGACAGATTCAAGTAGTTTTTGTAAAACCCAAAAGCATCTCAGTAAGAAAGTCTTCTGGGCCGTTTAGTACCATTTTCAAACAATATGGTTATCTCTGCTAAGATAAGTCATAATTGGTTTTACAAAGAAGTACCTATGTCTTCATATCAATGTAACTTGGTAAATGTCGCATTTTGTCATTATTAGTCATTCTATTAGCACAATACATCAAGTTGTATCTCTTTTTACAAGTTATTATTTCTTCAATAAATAATTCACACAAAATAAATAAAAGTTTTATCAAAATAACTGAACTATTGCAAAAATTGAATGTACTTGCAAAAAATAGTACTTAATTCATATTCATATCATATTACATAGAAGAAAGATTTGTATTTTTGTATGTTTATAATGATTAAACACAAATTCTACTGGATTGAATTAAAAAAATAACCAAAATGAATGAAGTCCGTTGTTGCCGCAAGCCTTTCCATGACCACAAATGAAGCAATCTAGTCAAAACGTTGGGCTAATAAAGTAGGTAACTCCATAGTTATTAATTAAATATTAAACCATTTTTTTTATAATGTGTTCCGTAATAAAACGTTTAAGACAATGGTCACACAATACAAATTATTGCTGAATACAATGGCTGTAATTAAAGTGTGACATTAAGTTTAGCTTTTTATTATGTATTTTGACGATTAAGTTATAAAATAGTGCATTAAAGATAAAAACACTTGAAAATATCATATTATCAAAGTATTAGATTATGCTTCACCAATAACCATTGACTGTACAAACCATTCGCATAAGCGCACAGGCATTACCATGATTATGTCATAAGAATTTTAAAGTTTTTAAAGGAATGAAACTGTTGCAAAGATATGAGATTTTGTTGTAACTCAATAACTAGAATTGAAAATCCAACTAGAAATGACAATTAACAATCATAATACAATCTTAATAACTTCGTGTTTTATCTATAGGTACCACTAAATGTTATGTTTTCACTTCATTAGTTGTGTGAACCAACAAAACTAAAAATAGTATGATCAATGTTACCAATATGGGTCACTGCTGTATCAATTTTATCAACTTGAATTACTTTGTAATAATATCAGTATTGCTCAAAGTTTGCTACATGGTCTTAGAGGTTAGAAGTAATCGTAAAGTTTTTTTTATTTCCGTCTACCATAAACAATAACACTAGATGCAATGTGAAACACTTGCACTGTTTAAATTTTGTAAACCGTGAATGCTTATAGTGCGGTTCGAAACACGCTGCTAATAATATCAGATATTATCCGCAAATACTTAATTTGCTAAAAAACACAAGCACTTCTCATCACATCCCGTTTACATGCTGTTGAGTGTTATGCCAACTGCAATATTGTAACGCAAATACACGGTTAGACCCTATATGTACCTCCGATTTCTTTACAGGCACAATGTCGACACTACGCATTATCAGTTCACACAGTCTGTACTCAAAGAATAATACCGCGAGTACTTAGCACACTGCGTGAACTAGACAAGGCTCTATCCACTTCGTTGAAATCGAAACACAACCACAGTCCAACAAAGGTGGCAAGATTTAGCCACGAGTTTTATTTCGTATTAAATAAAAACTAACACAATTTTTAATGCACTCTATTGTTTTATAAAACACGTAGGAAATCAGCACGACAATTATTGCGCAAATATAACTTAATTACCTGTTGTCTTGAAAGATTTAGTTCGAGAGACCCGAGCACGCACGGCAGAGCAATATGGCGGAGAAAAGTAGAACAAGTTTGGTTTTTGCTTTGCTTGCTCTTGCTCTTTGAAATAGTTCACATATATTTACTGTAGTCTGACTTCTGACGTTTAGATTTTTTTAACTGCCAATTATTTGATAGTAGATATTTGACACATTTTGTATGGAAGTAATGTCAAATATCTATCCGCAGTAAGCAAAATCGGAGATAGAAAGGTTATTGAAATTGGCAGTAAGTGGTTATTATAATAACGAAGATTCTCCTTCGCTCAATACTCGTAGAGGAGTTTGGGTTTTCTTTTCCATCTATGCGAAAGACTACTACATAAAAGTGTAAGCAGAGGGAAGTACAAAAGTGGATGATGTTAGATAGCTTAAAGTTGATGACAACTACAATACGTACTTACCTTTAGGCACAGATAAAATAATACTATGTACAGATAGTCCATTTAGAACATTTATTTCTGTTCCATAGCGGAACAGATGATATTGTTTCGAATCTATTTATAGATTTAAATTTCCTTTCAAACTTCATTATTTCCTTAAGCGGGTAGAATATTGAAGAAAAACACAATTTGGAGGGTACATCAAGATCGCTCTCAATATTTCTATTGGCTGTTTTGGTGTGACACGCCTCTATTAGCTTTCGCGCTTTAGCGGTGACAGGAACGCCGTTTTGGGAGTGCACAGAACACTACTACTCCTAGCGGAGGGGAGTGTCTTGTTCAACCTCCTACGAGACAGCCGCTCGCGCTCCAATTTCGTGTAAGAGACACAGTCTACAGTCCCAGCATTCATCACCCTATGGAACCTTAAAATGCGGTGAATTCTCAGTGCAAGCCGGCAGCGACCCCCTGGAGCTGTGAGATTGCCGAGACCAGGTTAGTTGCGCCATACAGCCTACTGAAACTCCCGTACAATTTCACTCCTGTTTTTCTTCGGGCTATTTTTTTGTGTTTGATTTTGCGGGGCGCCCCAAGCAGTGCCTGCCTTAGGTCTTGCCTGCAATCAAAAATATTAGCACTAGATGGAGTTACCTACTTATTTTTGAATGCAGGCAAGACCTAAACACTGCTAGGGGCGCCCCGCAAAATCATACACAAAAAAATTGCCCGAAGAAAAACATGATTGAAATTTATTTTCTAGATGGACCATCTGTACATAGTATTATTTTATCTGTGCTATAGGTTAGGTTAGGTCGGTCGAGCCCAGAGATGGGCGCTTACCCGGTAAAAACCCGAACATTGGGTTTTTACCCATTTATACCCATTTATACCTACCCATTTAGAATTAATACCGGGTAAAAATTCAATACATCTTTTTTTGAGATTCATCAAACTATTTTTAGCTTTTACTTGTTCGTTTTTATTCTACACACTTGAAAAAAGTCTTAGCTACATAAATTCTTATAAAGAAGCTATTTATAGGCCAGTCATCTTAGCTTAAATTAGGTAAGAATCTCGGAATGCGAGATACCCAGCTGGAAAGTCAGTAAATAGTTGCTTAATGACACCTTAAAAGTTGTCTCAAAACCTACATATAGTAGCGTGTGCGCAACTATTAAATTTCAAGGTCAAAAAGTCACAAAAATCGGTTTTTAGTAGATATCTCATTTCCTATTGGTTTTTTGATATTTGTATGTTTTCCAATATTGTAGAATATACAATTCTCTACAAATTTTGTATAATAATTTTTTTTATATGGTGAACCGTTTTCGAGATAGAGGGCGGAGAGCGCGCGGCACAAACAGCATCATTTCAGGTCAACCGGTGCCTCCGGTCGAGAGGCCGCGGGCGGAGAGTGCTATAGTATAATCCTATCATACTTCCTACAATGCTTCTTGCTACTAATTATTGTAAATGTGAAAGTTTGTAAGAATGGATGTATGTTTTTTATTCTTTCACGCAAAAACGGCTGGACCGAATTGGTTGAAATTTGGTATGTAGATAGGTGACACCCTGTATTAACACATAAGATTTTTATTCCGATATTCCCGCGGAAACGGGACTTACGCGTGTGAAACCGTGGGGCGCAGCTAGTAGTTAATAAAAATTTACAAATATTTATAATTATTGATTTATCGATAGTTCATCAACTAGATTATAGCCTATACCTATACCTATATGGCGTATTTTCGACCGGAGGCACCAAGTGATGCTGCGACCGACCGCGCGCTCTCCGCCCTCTGTCTCGAAAACGGTTCACCGTATAAAAAAATTATTAAACTAAACTTGTAGAGAATTGTGTATTCTACAATATTGAAAAACATATAAATATCAAAAAACCCATAGGAAATGAGATATCTACCAAAAACCGTTTTTCGTGACCTTTTGACCTTGAAATTTAATAGTTGCGCACACGCTACCATATGTAGGTTTTGAGACAACTTTTAGGGTGTCAATATGCAACTATTTACTGACTTTCCAGCTGGGTATCTCGGATTCCGAGGTGAATTACTAAAATGACTGGCCTATTATACCTTCCCATTTAGAATTAATACCTGGTAAAAATTCAATACATATTTTTTTGAGATATATCGAACTATTTTAAGCTTTTACTTGTTAGTTTTAGTTTAGATAGGTACTTGAAAAAGTTTTATTTAAAAAAATTCAAATTATTAATATTTTTTTTTAATATTTTTTTTTATTCTTATTCAGGTTTAAGTTATTACAAAGGCACCTACACGAATCACAATTAAGTGGACTTTTGAAAGAAATTTTTGTCGATTTTAATTATCTAATGAAATCATATTTTAGACCAAAAATTAAGGGTTTTCCTGTGTAATATCAATGACACTCTACTTACTACTTATTTTCATAATAATTTATAATATTTCATAATATTTTTAACATTAAATAATTCAAAAATACATGTCGAATTTTTACCCGGTATAAATAAAAAATACCCGGTATAAATGGGTATTTATTCATTTTTACCTATTTTACCAATTCCTTCCTATTTAACCCACCCGAATTTTTACCCACCCGCCCATCTCTAGCGAGCCACGTAAAAGAACGATGAGGGAAAGTGGAAGGAAGGGGTATGTTTGCGCATGGGTACACTTTCCTGCGTGAAAGTACCCGTGCTCAAACATTCCTCTCCCACTTCTCCTTATCGTTCTTTTTACGTGTCGCGACTTATAGGTACATTTAAAACAGATTTTTATACAACGGCAAAGGACTTTTCTATTAAGGACATATTCTAATTGCAAAGGACATTTTCTATTAAGTCTGATAAAAAGGAAATCAAAAATATTTGGAACCTGAAGTCGGTTAGGAAATCTCGTGTTTGTAAAACAGTAAAGTCCTACCCACAATGCGTAACAAACTAACAACCAAACCTCTTTTAATTTTCTAACATGTCATGCACCAAGTTATGTAGTGATATTTACGTCAAGCAACCATCGACAAAGCAGATTCCTTCCATAGACAATAAACTGGTTCTGGGTTACCATAATGAAAAAACGGAAAGTGGCTTTTCCGTTCATTCTTTGTGTAGTCTCAATGTAGTGCAAAATGACGGTATAAAAAACCTGTGGCTTGAGAAGATGATTGCTCTGAGCCTGTGGCACTCGGGGACAATTACACAATTATTTAGACAATTATTTATTTGTAATAGAATAACATTACAGAACTTGACATAATGCGTTATTCTACGGAGATAAATTTGACAATAGCGAAATGGGGACTGCCATGCCGATGCCTCAGAGCTCTGAGCAATCATCTTCCTCATTGCCTCAGAGCAATCACTCCTCTATGCTATGGCCGATGCCGCGGTAAAGCTATTGCATGCCACATAAAGGCGAGTTGCTGAACTAAAGTGACAGCATAAGGTGATTTCGTTACGGAATTTCTGGATTCGGTCTACCCGCTCATGCGTGTTTTGTGAGTGGCAATACCAAAATTAAAATACTATACCTACTGCCCTGCCCATAGATGGCATCTATTGGCCTCTTTAGAGTATTATGTTCTGTGCTATTGGCAGTCCTAGCTCTAATCCAATAGTGTGTAATGCTTCGGCCACACTTGACAGCGAAGATTCATGTTCGCGTTGTCGCGATAAAACTTCATGTTTGATCCGTGACGAAGTGCTTGGCCAGACTCACAGAACATAATACTCAAGAGGCCAGACTACAAAAAGCTTCGCGATGTCCCGCAGTGAAAACCCTTTGAAATGAAATGAAACCCCAATAATTCGTCCTATCGCGAATCATCTTCGCGAATAAAAAAGCCCTTCGCGCCGCTGTCGGTAAAATGAGGGACATCAAAGGGTTTTCATTTCATTTCAGGGTTTTCATTGCGGGACATCGCGAAGCTTTTTGTAGTCTGGCCAAGCACTTCGTCATTGAAGTTTTATCGCGACAACGCGAACATGAATCTTTGCTGTCAAGTGTGGCCGAAGCTTAAGAGAAGATGATTGGATTGCCTTGCCAAATACACACAACTTATAACAGACAGACGTCATGTCAAATTGTCAGTTAAGTCAATGTCATTTTGTTTTGGCGGGAATCACAGACAGAAGCAGAACTACTGTACTGTACTTTATTAAGGCGGGAATTGATTAACTATGTAGGTAGTTTCTTTTTGTTTTTGTTAAAATTTTCAGAACTTTATGGTACTAAGTGGTACAAGTACAAAGTGTGTGGGTGGGCATATGAAACAAAAGTACATTGTACATTTTCAGTTCTTCTAAAAAGTCCATGGTTGTGAGAAGATGATTGCTCTGAGTGTGTGATACATAATGTACTTTACTTCAGCACAGACAGACAGAACACTAATATGTAAGTACTTACTTTACTATACGCTTCAGTACCTAGGGTAAAGCAAAGAAAGTAGCCCGAATTTAAACAAAAAAAAAGACGTGCACTCGGGGACTGCCGCGGTAAAGCTATTGCATGCCGCCACCTAGAGGCGAGTTGCTGAACTAAAGTGACAGCGGTCAGGTGATTTCGTTACGGAATTTCTGAATTCGGTCTCCACGCCAAGGCCCGCGGTAGAAGCTATGCAATAACTTAAAAATAGTGGTCAAACCCGGAAAGCCAAATTTTGGTGTAGAGCTTGGTAGGACCTACTATTAGTTGTAATGGTAATACCTGGTATTACCATTACAACTAACTATATGTATAATATATAGTAGTACATATAATATAATTATGTTAAAAGCCCCCATCGATCCCATGTGTGCGTCATGAGTTATTCGGGGTCAAAAGTCAAAATTTGAGGTATTTTGGGTTTTTTTCGAAAACTGTAAGTTTTATCAAAACAAATTTCAGCCCAAAGTTGTAGATCTTAAAATTCTCTACAAAAATAGTGTTGATAAACTTGAATGCAACATGCCAGATAATTCAGAAGCAGGTACCTTATCTACCAATTATGTATTTTCAAATACTGTAGGTATCTCTTACACACCCTGAAACATCTTCAAATCCACTAAAAAAACTAATAAAGAATTAAAAGGTAGGCCTGCTTTATGGGAAAACAGTTGTAATAAAATTATGTTTTTATTAGTAGAGCAAGGAGTAGTAGGTATACTTAGACAATTAAAATAAAACGGCTTTGTATATCCCTTAACTTATTATTTAATACTGTAACAAAACAACCACTACAAGTACCTACCTAGTAAGGTAAATAATGAACATGAAGGTTTTTCGTTACATAAACCAGCAGGTTCTGAAAGTGCCTACCTACGCTAGGAATGAATTTACCTTTAAACACTGGAATAGACCAGATATATCCTACCAACACCATACTAATAGGTAGGTACCTACAAACCTCATGAAATATACATATTCATTTCGATAGTACAAAGAAAATGTAGGTAGGTACAAAGAGTTTTTTTTATAATAAGTGGATTGTTGAGTCTTTAATTAAACTATATTTTTTTTAGTTCATTACAGAACAACATCACTACCGCACCATGCATGATGTCACGGATTGGTTTCGTCTAACCTACGTACCTATAAAGATCATTTTACTGTCTGGGGAATCCCCGACAAGCCAGGCTTGCGCACACTACATACAACTTTACTGTCTGCATGGAAAAAACCAAAGATTTGCAATCATCAACAAAAGTGCTGCTTAAACCTCTTCGGTCGGCCGTCTACGAAACCGGAGCTTCGTAGTTACGAACCACAAGGTTGGTACCTATTATTTGTAGGTAGTTTATTTAGCCATGAGTTGATAGTGTGTGGGGAAGAAAAAATCTGTGGTGGTGGTCTAATCATCAGAAGCTTCTGTGTGTATGATGCACGTAACGTTTAATCTGGTTTACGCTTAACTCTTTTTATCTCATATCAAAGTCAGTGTACTAAGACCCTAAGAACTCACAATAACAACTTTACTACATGTATATATAAGATAAAAGGATCGGACTAGGGTCTTGAATTTTGCCATTTTACGCTTTTCCACTGTATTATTAGATAAATATGCGAATAAATATTAAAATTACAAAGGAACTTCACAATGGCGTCGACTTTTATTTGCCGTAGACAAAATTAAGTCGGCACAGCCTTTTCAATAATAACTACAAAACAAACAAACCCAAATTGTGATGAAAATGTGATCTAAAAATGTAAGATATTACCACTACCTACTTATTAAACTCAATTCTGATTCAAAATATTTAAACAGTCTTAATAAAACATACCTTCGTAATATAATTAATAGGTACAGCTATGAAGTTGCTGTTTTTATACATGTGTCTCGACTAAACGGCTATTTCATAGGTAAAGGTAGGCTCTATTATAAAAATAGAGTTCGAATACACGATACTTAAACAAAACTGTTATAGTACGCGCCTACAGCTAGGTATCTACATTTATTTAAATGCTTTCATTTAACATTACTTTAAAAGCTCGATATGAAACAACTACCCTCTACTCAAGCGGATATTTTAGTAGTAGGTATGGAAATGCCGAAGTTTGTTGTGACAACAATTTAATACATCATAGATCTTACTTCATCAGGATGGCATGCTATGCTATCTTGCGATCGCCTAAAAGATCTTTTACCCAAAAGATGATTCAACTACGACTATCACTACACTAGTCTAGTTGCATATAATGGCGCATTTAGTATATTGGCCTTGTCTGCTATGCCATGCCACCCTGATGAAAATGCGACTTAATCCCAAACACTTAAAGTACTGGATATACCTGATGTTACGTAGACACACGCATCGGTAATCCAAACATCAAAAATATATTGTTTGTTTTTCAATGATTTATTAACCTAAAATTTATCACATTTCTATAATGCACTAGAAAAAATTCTCACATTCATATTATATAATAATACCTAAGTTAATACTACAACAAATCGCTTTATAACTAACGTTCAGGAGTTTGGAGGGGTTATAAAAACACCACAACCAGTTCAAAGTTCAAAACGAATTTATGACTCATAAGATTGGATTCTCAAAACATGTAGGTAGGTAAGTGATTATAAAAATTAGAGGTACAAAGTGTTATCTCTTTTAGTTTTTCTAGATTCGAAGGTTGCGGTTCAAAAGTTCAGTATAAAAATGATAAAAGCAAAAAAAAACTTACGAGCTATTACTATCCTAACATACATTGAGCCTTAATCTATGAAATTGGACTGATCGTCGTGACATTGAGAGGCAGACTTATTGGGTCCGACTCACCCTTGATAATGTCAAGGATGCTAACATAAGACCCGGTGAGGAAGCCAAGGATGCCGAAACAGATCAGGAAGATGTTTTTCCACAGAATCCAGTTCCAACGTCCAAGACCGTTCGGTTTATTCCAGTAAGTAACAGTCTCAATAACCGATGGGAAGATCAGACCCAAGAAAGACAAACACACGGCGCCCACGAGAGAGATAAACGGTCCAAGGTCCGGGATGGCAATAGCAATGGCAAGAGTCATTATGATGATACCGATCCTGATGCTATACTCTGCTAGATTCTTCTTGGCTCCAAACCAATGGCGCACGTTCTTCCAAATAATTTCCATAGGCACGTAGAACTGAAGACTGTACGTGAAGAAGATAGCAACGGCAATCATCAGCTTGACGCTTTGGCCCAAACTGAAAAAAAAAAGGAATAATAGTAATATTGTATTATAACATTCGTTAGCCGCCAACGAGATGGGCAGACGATATATGCAAAATCGCGGGCAAACGATGGATCGGATTGCTACAGGATTGTGGCGGATGGCACAAACTGAGATAGTCTATACCCAGCAGTGGGTGAAGTAGGCTGTGGATGAGTGAGAGTATAACATTCAGTACGTACCTTACCTACGTAAGTTTTATTCTACAAGTATGTATGTGAAATAGTATGTATTAGCTGTGCCCCGCGGTTACACCCGCGTAAGTCCCGTTCCCGCGGGAATATCGGGATAAAAAGTACCCTATGTGTTAATCCAGGGTATCACCTATCTACATACCACTTTCAACCAAATCGGTCAACCGTATTTGCGGGAAAGAATAACGAACAAACTCACAAGCTTTCACATTTATAATATTAGTAGGATAAGTAGGAAGTAGGATACCATGCACGGGTATTATTAAATGATCGATCCTCAATTTTTAAAAACAATTATGGTAAACACCCTGGAATAATAATATATACCTAAACGAACAATAGGACGTTTCCACTTATGTTTTTCTTTTAGCTTATTCAAATACTCACACTTCGTCTTGCGGTAAGTTCAGGGTGATACTGTCCGCTGTTAAGTCTCCATATTTAAGATATCCTAAGAATCCAGTGAAGGCATACATGGAGACCACGAAGGACATGCCAAAGTTCAGTACTCCGGGACAGCCGATGAAGTGGGTGGGTGTCTTCATGTTGTTCTCCAGAGGCATAACAACACCGATGCCTTCAAGAGCGAAGATGGCAGTTCCGAAGAATGTAGGCAAACGCTCAAATCCACCGAAAGAGTCTCTCTCGTGCACGCTAGGAATATCTTGGAATAGATAGTAGTAGGTGATCCCGATCCCAGTGCCGACCAATAAATTTGCGATCATGGAGAACGGGGCGAGATACTTGAGGTTTCTGATGAGATTCATAGCGATAAGGAGAGGTAGCAGACTGGCCATGTAGTAACGCACATCGATGTCGTGCATGGACGAGTCCTTGGCGTAGAAATCGACGACTTGTTTCACATTTTTTGCAACGAACAGGATGTACACACAGCAACAACCCAGGAGATCGATTACCAGGAACCAGTTGACAACAGCCCTGAAACAAGGGAAATGGAAAGTGAACTACAGTAGGAAATGTCACAATTTGTGGTTTAAGCCAATATGCCTATGCTTGACGTGTTTTTTTAGTTTCGCGATTTCCTCCCAGGTAGCTGGTATAAAATAAAAATACATACTTACTTTGCAAGCCTTGAAAATTTGTGGACAGCTGGGGGTCCTGATAAGAAAGCTGCCTCAGCAGTTTCAGCAAAGCCGAGTGATGGCTTCTGTATCCGTCTGCACAGCTCGTGGGCTGTTTTCACCAAGATGTGCACACAGTAGGTGCAGATGGCACCGATAGTGAAGGTGGCCACCAAGCCGAAGAAAAGCCCAGCATTCTTAAAGGCCATAGGCATAGCTAGAATGCCACTGCCTAATGAGCCTTTCAGCAAATGGATGAGGGTGTCCAAATCCCTGGAAAGAATAAAAATATTTTCTTTATGAAAGGCTGGTGCTTAAAGTACAGAAAAAACGATACCTTACCTACCTACTACCTAAGTATTATGTGGTATGTTTAAAAAAATAGCGTTTAAAATACACAATCATAAATATTATATTCTTATGATAATTCAGTAAAAACCATGTTCTTAGAACCCGACTGGCTACTTTGACATGAAATTTCTTTCAGGTACCTTGAAAAAGACTCCAGACTAATGTGATTTTTGTTTCATCTAATTAGGCTGTTTTTTAATCTGTTTAACATTTTATAAGATTTTATAAGGTAGACTTACGATGTAGGATGAGCGAGTTTCCTGTGCTCAAAGGGGTTGTAGTCCTCGTCGGCCTCAATGTCCCGACCCGGAATTTCCATAAGGGGCAGGGTGGACCCGGCCTGTTGTTCCACTGGGATCTCATTTGGATCAACTTTGTATCTGCAAAACATTTCCGAAAAACTGTTATAGACATTGTAAGAATAAATACAGAACTATAACTAAAGTGAAGTAGATAGGTTATAAGTGAGTGGATTCAAAAGTGTAGTAAAAAACACAAAAAGCACAATGTAATGATGAGCGGTCAAACGAGAGAAGCGCCACATTATCAAGCTAGAATGTGATACGAGGTGTGAGATGTGTCGCGTGCGCGTCTGAATGATTCTACCCCGGGCTGTTTTGTGGCATTTTGTATTACTCGCGGGTTGTAAGTTAACTTTACTGGCAGCTAGAAGTAACTAGAACATTCGCCGCGTTACTATTGTGTGAGTGTCGTTGTGTAGAGTGTGATACATTCATTATGGTCTCCAAAACAATAATACAAAGTAATATTTTATTGTGCGTGGCACTCTGTTAAGACTAGGCATTTACAAATGGTTGGCTCACACGCTAAATTCAATACAGCTCTACGTTGGATGATCAACCGTTTACACCATGATATCTATTATTTATTATTGCCTGAGTAAAATATCTGTTTGACATTTGAAAAACCTTGACTTAGGGTTTTTGATACGTTAGATACTCAGTTCTGGGCTCCAATTTGCTAGTTTCTAATGCATAAAGCTAGATTAAATTTGTACAAAATAGCGTGTTGAGAGCCAATCCCGAGCCTGAACAGAGATGGCGCTGGCTGCGCGGGAGAAGGCCCCGGCAGAGCCCAGCCGAGGCGCTTGCCCTGCGCTGCTCATATATTTTTACCATTACCAAACAATACAAATGATATAAAAAATAGAAACCATAAAAATGGAATGATGTACCGGTGTATGAGTCCATTGCAAGATGATCAAGGTCGTCGAACGACTTTAACCTCGTGGAAGCAGCTCGCGTCTTCCCGGATCGTCTCCGTAGCGGGCCGAGCTAATAGCTCGTTATAAGGAGCGTATACTTAACAGTCAACATACAATATAAAAATACCACGACATAAGATTTCAGTAAGATAGAGGCGATCGGCGCAGGACCGTGCGGCCCCGCGCCTCCATCTGCCAATCGAGGGCTGACTATTGATAAACGACAATATACTTGCTACAATATTTTATAGGTACATTATATCTTTTCTTTCAATTTCCTGTTGAACAAAAATGACAAATTATATAATTAGTCAACGACAAATCTGTGCATTTTATTAAAATTCAATTTGCTGAACTCAAAAGATGACGAAGCTGTGAACATGCTTTATGTTGATTTTTATTTTTCTAAGTAATCTTAACAAAATAAAAAGACTGATCTGAATGACACCCATTATTAAACTGATGTAGGTAGTTATTAACAATTTAGAATGGGCAGTCAAAGTTAGATTTTTTCTGATAGGCAGCTCACAAGGTAAAGGAACATTAAACACTTACTTGACCATAACGAGGTCTGACAAATCATTTCTGACTCCTTTTTTCTTAGGGTCATATTCGGCTATCATAGGCCGCAATTGAGGTTTCTGAAACAAAAAAGAAAATAAATTAAATGGGTTGTAAGTTGTAATCTACTTATGACAGGCTGATTCGATTCGCGTAGCAAATAATGTTCTAAAACTGTAGATATGCCGACGCACATTCGGCCTAAATTATGACGTGCATTATATTACGTGCTTGCTGGCAACGGTTACAGCAGGGGCTCGATGGTTCACCGCGCGCGCCGTGTCAATACTATTTTGAGAAATTATAAATATCCTGCAATGCAAACCTGTGCGTGGTGCACCGTGAGGAGGAAATTCGCAGAATAAATATCCGAAGCGACCATATTCGTATTGACATGTATTAGTATAAGGTATTATAGGTATTATATATACCTTTACAGGTATTAATAGTAAAATATTAATCTCCTTATCTCAAACTACACATATTTCAAGATTAAACTGTTAATTTCCATCATAAAAACGTAATGGAACATTTATAAACGGTTTATCTAAAGTTTTTTGTAGATGATCGTAGGTATCTGTTTGTCAAATATTGTGGAGCAGAGTAGGTACTTCCCTTAAACTAATAAATAAGTATGATAAATCATGTACGGAATCTGAATCTGATTGTAGGAATTACGTTATATCGTACGATTTCCGACACACCGTAAGAGCCAACGCAACAGATTACCGCCAGCTAACGCAACAAATGGGGAGTAGATATTTAAGTAAATGATTCAATGAGCTCATAAGGACACGCAACCTGCAACCTGGTTCCCCTAATTTTAATCATAGTAATAGCAAACTTCAATACGAGTTAAGGTCCTATTTCTTTAAACGAACGATCAGTATTGCTTGCAGCCGAATAGTGACCATTGTTCAGAACCAGATAAAACTGGTTTTCATTTTAAACTATATATCAAGTAGCAGTCATGTTATGTAAGTGAGATAATATGAGAAAAAAACTGGCTAAGTTGTGTCGACTGTCAAATATGATAGATAGAGGTGCCGAAGCTGCCGTCTGATAATCATAAAGATATTGCAATTTATAACTTAGGTTGTGACTCGTGGATGGTGTTTACAATGTTCATAATCATCATAGATTCAAAGGGAAATTCAATGTTTTCGAATGAATCTGCATTTCTTCCGATCGGTGCTGTAGTTTCAATAAAAAGTGCGGGTAGTTTAAAAAATTTTTTGTGTAAGTACCTACTAAACTAATACATAGGTAATTGTGACTCACGTCAATGGTCGAAATTGTAATGAAAACAATATCTATCTATTTGTGGTATCACCAATTGTTTGAACGACCGTACAGTCAGTCGAATAACTCACTCAAATACCTATTCTCAATTCAATTCTCAATTCTTTATTAAACTAAATTATCAGTACAGACGGTATTATATTTAATTACCTAATTATCTAATTATTATACCTATTCGAATTGAATGCAAATTAATCGCCACATTCGGCACTTAGGTTTAAAAAAAACTGACTCAATAGGTAAACAGCTAATACCTAGATAAGTAAAATAATAAACAGCGTAAACTAAACTTGGAATTTCTATCAACTCGTACCTAGTTGGATAAAGGAGTAGAAATCATAATGAACTCCTTGTTATTTTACAATGAACTGCTAAGTTTAGGTACCTACCTACCTACTCGACTTCAAGCGCCTGCTTCCATTGTCTTTGCAACGAAATGTAGGTAGTTAAATAAGATCGGAGCAAATGGCCAACTTTGGTGGCGCAGTTTTTAGGCCGGCGAAAGGCCTTCGCCATGGTTTATCGACTTTAAAAGCCGGGGCCGACAATTTAACGTGCACTCCAACTTGCTGTCATCCATTCAAGTTGTAACCGCTTCGACAGAATGTTGCTTAACTTTAACGACATCGGTATTAAGAACGTCTTAGCAGTTCCACCACGAGCACTTCCTTGTCCCTAAAATAAAATGTCAGACGGAGCGGCGCGTGTCGGAGTGCTGACTATCCTCTAACTAATACCTAAATCTATAAAACTGTTTTATTTACTTTGATAAAAATACAGTCTAAGTGACAATCTAATGCCTTAGTTCCTAACATTGAATTAGTTGTTTTCTATTATGCTAAGGAAATTAATGGCGACTGTACTTATGTAGGTAATTTCTGTAAGTGGACGCACAAGGCGGAGCAAGGTTACGCAAGCCTCTATTGACAATAGTCAATTCGATGACGTGTCATTCCTGTATCTATTGTATAATACTCGTAGAAACCTCAGCAAAACTCGAACGCATTGTCATTTATGACTTTTAGACTGTATATATGTATCTAAAGCTCTTAAAAAGCTCTTAAATAGTCAAAATTTTGAAACGACTTAATACCTACCATTAGATTATTGTCGTCTAACCCGTGATCTCCATCACGAGCAATAAAACGTGTTAATATTGGCCAAACAACTACCGTCAACAGCTGAGGCACGATTCCATTAATCAGGTTGTCATCGTTCCATACAATAGAATGTGTATTGTCTCCAAGTCACGAGCCTCTAACAAGAAAGAACGTAAATCTACAATTAGTGACACAGTTCAGTCCAGATCGAGACGTTACTTCTCACATAAAAAGATAAGTGTAAAATTGGTGTTATGCCATATTTTTTTTGATTCGAAAGCTCTCATCATTTGGCGCCTCTTTGTTTTTGTTGTGTTTTTGAATCGAATGATCTTTACAATCGCAACATTGTAGATCCTACTTCCTACTATCCTACTCCTACTTCCTACTTCCTTCCTACTTCCTACTTCCTATCCTTCCTACTAATATCATAAATGTGAAAGTTTGTGAGAATGTATGTATGTTTGTTATTCTTTCACGCAAAACCGGCTGGACCGATTTAGTTAAAATTTGGTATGTAGATAGGTGATACCCTGGATTGACACATAGGGTACTTTTTATCCCAATATTCTCGCGGGAACGGGACTTACGCGGGTGAAACCGCGGGGCGCAGCTAGTAAGTATATAAAGCGCAGGACCGATAGATAAGAGAAGGACGCGTCTCGTGGACAGGATTTTTATTTCAAGTCTCTTCTGTATGCTTGCGTACACGTCTGTACGCAACTTTTGTACTTTACTTTTATACATTTTGTATGAAAGGGATGCGGTAGAGACAAATGTCCGCGCCCCATCCTCGTCTTACGTCTCATCTGTCTGGCCTGCGCTTAAGACGTTGGTATGTTTTTACATGCACAAATTGTTTGCTTGCTTTATTTATTACTAGCTGCGCCCCGCGGTTTCACCCGCGTAAGTCCCGTTCCCGCGAGAATATCGGGATAAAAAGTAGCCTATCCAGAGTATCACCTATCTACCTACATACCAAATTTCAACCAAATCAGTCCAGCCGTTTTTGCGTGAAAGAATAACAAACATACATTCTCACAAACTTTCACATTTATAATATTAGTAGGAAGTAGGATAGGATAGGATTAGTAGGATAGGAAGTAGGATAGGAAAGTAGGAAGTAAGATAGGATAGTAGGAAGGAAATAGGATTAGTAGGAAGGATAGGATAGTAGGATAAGTATGATAGTAGGAAGGATAGGATAGGATAGTAGGATGTAGGTACAAGCTTCCGTCTGCGTTGATGATTCGCGTGATACTAACCCTGTATAAAATAGCCTATGCCTTTTCCAGGTCATAAACCTGAAGCTTAGAATGAACCTACATAATTCATTTTAAGCTTCAGGCTGAAACTAAACAGATTTTTGACAAGCTATCGCGGTTATAGTTTTAATAATTAATTAAGTAATATTAAAATTGTAGATAGTGGGTTAAATAATATTTTGTCTACTAATTTAAATACGTATTGGTTCTCTCGGTAGACACACCTCCTTATACCTTTATACGTCTTAGTAAAGTAAATAGCCAGTATACCAGTCGTGACAATCTGTAAATTGTCCCATCACGACTGAGTAAATAGATAGATAGTATTTGTGTAAAATTCAATTGTAGCCATATTATTGTTAAATCGTAAGTACATTACCATTACGTTAACAGCGTTCGCTATGGTAACACAATTTAAAATTGAAAACGTAGACTTATTTATTACTTATGATATCTCTCAGGCAAGGCAAGGCATCAAGCTCGTCGCGCCACCTCTGGTGCTTGATGCCTTTAATACAGCATGGGTCCAAATGGCACAGGAACGATAATTGGAGAGAGCAAGAGGAGGCCTTTGCCCAGCAGTGGGACACAATAGGCTAATTATAATAATATAATAAAAATATATCTCTGGCTTACACAACAACAACAAGTCTTAGGCTATTAACTAAAGAACTGATACATGGTAACACTCATACTTACTCGTATATGTATTTAGTAAATTTTGAAAATAACAGTGATATTTAAATATCTACCCTTGATGCAAACACCAGACAGAGCTAGTTTTGATTTTGAAACGAGGACGTCTGTACGTTACATGTATGACCTAGCTATGAATTCGTTAGTAATTAATCGGTACTCGATTAATCGGTAGACTGTATTTTTTTCTAAATGTTGTATGAAGATGTACCTACATAGGTGTATTTTCAAGTGGGTGGTTTTGACGACCTCTGTGGCGCAGTGGGCGAAAGCCGGCCTGAGACGCAGAGGTTGCGGGTTCGATTCTCATAATATGTATGAATTTACAAAAAATAAGTACTTATCTATGTAGTTTAACAGTCATTTGGTAACCATAACACAAATATTAAATGGCTTAGCTTGGGACTAGATGACGTTGTGTGGAATGTTCAAGGATATTTATTTAAGTATAAGTTAAGTATTCTTAGATTTTTGTTAGAGTGTAAAAAACAAGAATTTTCATAAATATAAAATTTATGTTAGGTAGGTACTCTTTTATGCTTTATGTCTTAGTTAAAGGATTTAAGCTTAAAGTAGTTGATTTTTCTAAAATACTTTACTAAGTTGGAACTGTGTTCAAAGAAAGGAAATTGTTAATTTTTTTTTTATAAAATGGTACTTATTATAATTAAGTACCTAAGTACTTAAAATCCATTAATTCTTCTACAACAAACAAAAACAACATCAGATAAAATAAATAGATATATATAGTAATACCTGTAAGGATTATATCAGTGTCAGTAGGTAGGTACACACTTGGATAAAATACATTGGTCGCCAGAAGCTATTTTAATTCAAAAGTCGGAACAAATTTTATTGGTAATAGCTAGTTTATATTTGGCATCTTGAGCAGGCAGCAGTCTAGTGACCCACATGTTATTCGTAGCAATTCACACGTCCTGTCTGAAGTCTGTTCTTGGTCTAAATTGAACTGAAGGGCATACCTTACAAACAAGCCCGGATCATGCCAATTTATCACTTTAAAAAATCAGCGATCCGGAGGGGGCCGGTGAGACAAAATCAAACAAATCTCTGCTAAGTGCAGTTTAAGAGCGTGTAAGCTATCTTGACCAACTCAAACATTAGATCGTGCTACGCAGAGTTGTCATTTTTGACGCACACTTCAATAATACTATAATTTTTGTAAAAGTGTGCGTGAGCTCGTGTCTAGAACGAATGGTATGAATGGTTTTGATACTTTATCTTATAAGTAATATATAATATGTAAGATCTGTGCTTAGAGAATTTAGCCAACGATCCGTGTTAGCCAAGTGGTTTAGTACTTATCTCTATTTTTGATCAGGTATCAATAAGACCCTCGAGATCCTGCCGAAACAAATGTTTCTTTTAATTTCTTTCTTGCGACTCTGTTAAGCATGTAATGTAAACATCTGCACAATGACATGTGAACGAACATAAGTAATAAATATGTATTTGGAGTCCAAATACTCCAAATTTTGGACATACCTAAGTAGGGTAGTTTTGACTACCCCTTAGACATTTGTTAAAAGTTTTGATAAAATTTAGCCATACAGTCGCTCATATTAAATTTCGTTTTGTTATATTTTGATTTTTTTGTATTTTTACACTTATACGTTTAGGTTGTTTGTTTCATCATCTTTCTTCTGCTCTTATCCCATACTAGGTGGGGTGGGCCCAACATGCTTAATCTTCCATTCATCTCTATCATTCGTAGTTGGCGAAGTTCACTCCTCTCACATTCATATCCTCTTTCACACAATCCATCCAGTTTTCCCTCGGCCTTCTTCTACTTGTATATCCATTATTGTCCATCCACATTTCACACTCATACTCATAACTTTCTTAGTGATATGACTTTCATCCGTCCTGAGGTCACGTAGACCATGCCATACTAAGCTATAGGCTAAAATTAGTAGTTAGTAGTTTAGGCATGCAAAATGGTCCTATCTCAGCATAATGCGGAAGCGTTCGTGGCGAAGCTTGCTAAGGCGTTCTTGATAGATCGTCGAAGTTAAGCAACGCTCTGCGCGGTCATTTCTTGGATGGGTGACCGCAAGTGGCAATATTATCTGAGCGCTTCCGTGCTTCGGAGGGCACGTTAAATTGTCGGTCCCGACTTTTAAAAAAGTCGTTAAGCCATGACGGAGGCCTTTAGGCGGCCTAAAAACTCCGTCACCAGAGTTGGCCACTTGCTCATACGAAGGAAGGGAAGCATAATGCGGTTTATTGTGGGGGCAATACGCCGCGCTGGTGTTCTGATAGAACCGTTTTTGGAAATGCGGACTTTGCGGACATTGAAATCTTAGTTACAATCCTAAAGTCCAACAACAAACACTTAAATAAAAGGCAACCTACCAACATAATAAAGAGAAAAAAAAAGAAAATATTATTCCATGCAATCCAAAATAAGTAATCAATAAAAACAATAATTTGAAGTGTTTAGTTTATATTAAAGAAGAATAAAAAAATAATTATGGAACAATTATAGTTTTTTTTCTTACAAACTAAAAATTGACTATTATATTCAGTCTCAAATTACAAAATACTTCAAAAAAAGGGTTAAGGGTTTTCTTGCTTAGATAAAACATTGTGTGTGTAAATAACACGTAGAGTACTTTCAAGTGTTGAGGTGTCGTCAGGAGGTGTTGAGGGGTCATCAAGAGATGTTGAGGCGTCATCCAGAGGTGTTGAGGTGTCGTCAGGAGGTGTTGAGGTGTTCAAGCTTTCATCAATGGCATCTTTTATGTACCTGTTTGTCGTCAGTATCACATTGAACAAGTATCGTCTTCACTTACGTGATCCTCCATTTCGCTGTCACTGCTATCATCTGGACCTTTCATCTTTTTGACTCAAAAAGGAATATATTTCTCTTTCGTCCATAATTTCTTCTGCTTCCTATGAAGTAAAGATGTTTTCAAAACAATAAAATTTACTTATAACAATAACCTAATTGTATACCTACATACTTTGTTTATGTGTAAATAAAGAAAAAGTAACAGAAACGTAATCACACACAAATACATAAAAGTTTCACAGAAGATAAACATGCGCCTCTCGAGCGCAACGTATGGTCATAGCAACCAAACTACGGTACTTACCGAATAGCTGCAGTCGTCCCTCGGTGGTGTTGACCAAGACGACTGAGTTGGCTTGAAAGCACACGCGTGTACACGCGTTGGATGAAAAAAAACAGCGCTATATCTATTTCGCAGGCGCCTCTGGGGCGCACGTTATCTTTCTAGGGTCATACACATTTCAGTAGCATACACTCTCCTATCATCAGTCTACTTTATTGCCCAACATTCTGATCCATAGAACGCGACAGGTTATGGTCTTATAAATTTTCCCTTTAGATTTAAGGGGCATTCGGGGGTCACACGTCCCTGAGATCTGTCGCCACTTTACCTATCCCGCATTCAAAAGTTTTGAAATTTCATATAATATGTATGGAGAAAAAAAAGTCAAAATTAAGTAAAAAATAGAACCTCAATTCATTAACTTTATTTATGCCCTACATGAATCTGAAAACTAAATTTTTCCAAGTCTTATAGTTTCTGAGATACAGTGGTGGGCAAAACGAGGGGGCAGATAGGGGCAAAACTAAAAACTTTTTTTTACTAATGCAAGCCTCCTCAATACAAATCCGTTTGAAAATATTACAAATTCTTTCAAATTTTTTATTTTGCCCTTAAAAAGTTTCGAAATTTAATACAAAATGTATGGAGAAAACAAAAAAGTCAAAATTAAAAAAAAAAAAGTACCACGTTTTATCAACTTTGTAATGCCTTACCTGAATCTGAAAACTAAAATTTTCCAAGTCTCCTAGTTTCCGAGATACGCGTGGCAACAAAATGAGGGAGGCAAATGGGGGCAAATCTGAAAACTTTTTTTTTCATCCCAAAATCTCCTCTATACAAATCCGTTTAAAGCAATCAAAAATGTTACGTAGTTTCCGAGATCCATCAATGGGGCAAAAAAGGGGCAAAACAGGGGCAAAACACAAATATGATTTTTACTCCCCAGGACCTCCTCTATACAAATCTGTAAAAAAATATTTGCAGGTCTTGTAGTTTTTGAGATACACCAGGGGTGGGCAAAAAGGGGGCAAAAAATGGGTAAAGTCGGATTTTTCCTTAACTCGCCAAACTACCCTCTATACGAATCTGTTAAAAAAATATTTGCAGGTCTTGTAGTTTTTGAGATACACCAGGGGTGGGCAAAAAGGGGGCAAAAAATGGGTAAAGTCGGATTTTTCCATAACTCGCCAAACTACCCTCTATACGAATCTGTTAAAAAAATAAACCTTCCCATCCACCATCATAGAAAACAATTTATTACGCCAATGAGTGAGTGAGTGAGTGAGTGGTAATGCAGCATTGCAGTACGTCCCGGCTTCACTAATGAAACTACCGGAATAAAATATAGCCTACTAACTACGCCCCGCGGTTTCACCCGCGTAAGTCCCGTTCCCGCGGGAATATCGGGATAAAAATGTCCCTGTCACTCTCCATCCCTTCAACTATCACCACACAAAAAATCACGTCAATGCGTCGCCCCGTTTTGCCGTGAAAGACGGACAAACAAACAGACACACAGACAGACACACACACTTTCCCTTTTATTATATTAGTAGGGATAACCATCCCGTCCATTCTACACATCGGTGAAAGAATTTTTCAAATCGGATGACTAGTTAGTCGGAGATTACCTCCGTCAAACAAAAAAACAAACAAACAAATTTTACCTCTTTATAATATATATATATATGGTACAAGTATCAATACTAGTGTATCGCGCTTTGAGTTTTCTACGCTATCGATTTTGTTTGACAAGGCGGCGGAAAAAAGTGATACGTCCTCTCGCTGGGAGGACCCGGGATCGACTAATCGGAAGACGATCGCGCGGCCGGATATATAGTGGTTATAAAATAATCCTGTAAATTACTGGGTGCTCGAAATTGATTGAAAAAAAAACTGTACGTTTAGAAATACCTATATTTTCATCAAATGAATAAAACTCTTGTGTTTTTCTTCAAATACTAGTAAAAAATATGTGTTAAAGTGAAACGATTTTGTACTTTTTAAATATTGTTTTCATTACCTTTAGAGGCTATTTTTTTATTGTTTTGAGCTGTAGTGTATTATGAGAATATATTTTCAGGTCCACAAACGCTTAAAATAAAACATTTTCTCACATTACAATAGTGATATCCCTTCTGAAAGACAGCTCTGACGCTCATTTTCGTAAAACGCTATGACGGGATTGACTTCTCCTTCAAAAACTATAATCAAATATTATGTTTTCTCTCTGCAGTGTATTATAATAAAGATTAATCTTTCTAAAACCGTAAAATTCTTTAAATAATCTGATCACATTATTGAGTTAGGGCTCTCGAAATACTGCTCAAATAAGCTAATGACGACTACACGTTCTTAAAACATTTATTTCTGATCAGTAGGTACGGCATTGTGCTGCGTTAGATTGCTTTTATAAGTTCTAGTACTTGTCCACTGTGCCATAGATGGTTGTTTGTTACCCTTTTACAAAAAAATACTGAACGGATTTTACTAAAACTTGGGATGTACTATGATATGGAATAACACCAAATCTGTTAGAGGTCGAACGCGATGGCGGCAGTGGGCTTAAGCTTGTTTCTTAGAAAAAGGTAATTCTCACTACTTGAGTGTAATATTTCTTACGTTTCTAAAAATGTGCGAAGAAGCTCCTAAAACTTTGGACAACATTCAAAACTCAATGTGGCACGTCTATTTTTATCGTACTGTTTGTATACAGAGTGTTAGGTTATTCGCTTGTGAGAAACTGAGAAACGTTATTTTTTCTCCTTTCGCCCACTGGCATTGCCAAAGCCATGCCAAATCATACAGACGTGATTGATTTTACTGTGTATTTTCTACTTTCAAAAACCAATTCACAAACCTATTTATGAAATGGCTTTGTTGCTGAGTTTACAGATTTGGGTAAACGCGATGTATCGTGCATACATCTTGTGCATAATAGAATTTAATTATGTTAGGCGTAGTCTGAGGGCGTAGTTGAATCATTGCCTATGTAATTGCGGCTAGGCTAAAGGGATTTTTAGGCTCTTTTCGTAGTATGAGAGATGATTGATGATGATAGATATTATAGCTCTTATGACAAGCGGTTTCGGTTTAATAAAGGTTAGAATAACAATGGTTTAAACAGAAACATTGATGTTATAACCATAGTTTGCAAACAATCTACAGAAATAGAACTTAGGTTTTATAATCTTCTATTTTTAGTATTATGCGAATTAGGCATACCTAGGTTAGGTAGTACCTACCTCATAATCTGATCTTCAAAATGCGAAAGTTTGTAAGGATGTTTGTTTTTCTGTTTTATTTGTAAGTTGTGTTGTGTTCAGAATTCACCGTATTATTAATCATTGTCATGCTGAAAAGCCATGTTGCCCAAGTGGGATCGAATACGGCCGTGCATCAATGAACTTTTCGTGTCGAAAAATTTATAATTATGCGCTTTTAACACGAGCTCTATACGGTGAAGGAAAACATCGCGAGAAAACCAGTAAGCTTTCTAGCAGCGTCGATGGGCTTGCAACCTGTCACGTATATTTATGTCCGTCAATTCTGCTGTCAATAGATTCTTAATGGTTTCTAAATAAGGGGACGGGCGAGCTCTACCTTAGGCACACGACTCCGTCACGCACGCTAAATAAACACGGCCTTGGCAGACCGGAAGCGCATGCCATGACACTGCCACTGATTTATCAAATGACACTAACTAGTTTACCAGGAAATGATTGAAGGGGGTATTATTGCTTCATTCATTTGAAAAAATTCTTTATTCTTTATTCTTTATTCTTTATTGTACACACACGAAATAAAAATACATAAAAAAACAGATACAAAATGACATGTACAAAGGCGAGCTTAACCCTATAAGAGTTTTCTTCCAGCAAACCTTTGAGGATAGGAAAAGCTCATTGATTATGTGGGCATATGATTGGTACAACAGTACAATAATTAAAAAAAGTAATAATAATAAAAAATCAAATAAGAAGGTAAAGATACACACAATACATAGATAGGATAAAAAATACATAATTAAATAAGTAAAAATAAATAAATAAATACATACATATACCTGTACATATACTAAGTGATATGATAGCAAGTGGGATTATAAGGATAGATAATGTTCTTTAACTTTCTTTTTAAAAGTGCTAATAGTCTGACTTTCACGAATGGAGTGTGGAAGACTATTCCATAGCTTCACCGCTCCAACCGTGAAGGAGTCACCGTAACGGGAAGTAGAGTGACAGGGAGTTTTAAGGAGAAGTGATGTTGTAGACCTACATGGTACTCCCCGTGGAACAAGAAATTCGAAACGCTCACGAAGGTAAGAAGGAGAAAGAGGATTATGAAGAGTGTTGAATAGGAAAGAAACGACATGAAGATCACGTCGACGACGAATAGGGAGCCACTTTAATTGGGATCTGAAACTGGAGACATGATCAAACTTGCGCAAACCAAAGATAAAACGGATGCACAAGTTCTGCAAACGCTCCAGTTTGTCCAGAAGCTCTTCCGTGGCGTCCAGGAAACAAACATCGGCGTAGTCAATAATGGGGAGAAGGAGAGTTTGGGCAAGGGTAATTTTAGTTTCAAAAGGCAGAAACTTTTGGAGACGCTTGAGTGATTGAAATGAGTAGTTAACTCGCTTGCTAATTACATTAACATGACTTACCCATGACAGCTGGCTGTCAAATGTAACCCCCAGGTTCACGGCTTAAAAATACCCGAGAAACAACAAATTAGATTTCGCATTCTAAAAAAACCGTCAACAGACTTATTCATTAGTTCATAAGAGTGCGCAAGTCGGTTCTTCATCTTAGTAATATGTTTGCCTCTCTCTATTCAGTCAGAATGAGATATTTTATGATAGTGGTGTAAAAAGGTACTTATGTGTGGAATTCAGTCAAAGTAGGCGTCATAGTAAAAAAAACTACTAATAAATAAATGTTGTTTTTCTACTAAAAGAAAGTAAGGTAGGCATGACCTAATCAATTTACAATTGCTACGTGTAAGTTGTAAGCAACAATGCAGCTACTCGGTTATCAGTCAGTGTTGCGAAATGCGGACGTGTATTTATTTATATTTTAGTCTGTTATTTTACTTTTTGAAATGAAAATGCAAGGCGTAATAACTAAAATAACGACGTATGCGCAACTAATTATATCAGCTGGAAATAGTATTGTTAATAGGTACTAACGTTTGTTTTACAGAGCACTTCACATTATAAACAATATAAGTATCCGGTCTTGGGGTGAACAACACCTACAAAATAAATTGTTTAGGTAAGGTGTCTTAGGGTAAGATCGGACAAGGGGTAAGTCCGTACAAGTCGCATAACTACTAAATTTGGCGATATTTTACAATTATGGCAACATTGCCTTTTGTGCCATTTTGTTATGACCCTACATCCTGCGACTGACGCTAGGCCCAGCCGAACGCGAGTAATCATCGTTCTAGCAAAAGATGGGAAAAAAATGAAAAAGGAGACGATCCGATCTTTCACTTCAAACTTTCAACAAGCAATTTGGTAAGTAGTTTTCATGATTTTTGAAGTTTCGCGGCTTTATCACTATGAGTGTAGTTAAATTTATTGATTAATATTACACATTCACGTCTAAGACGTTTGTAAACAGAGATCCGATCTTTAGTCTCGGAAATTTCAATAGGTGAAGTTCGGACTATGATCATCCGGTCATTTTTTCGGTTTCATTTCCCAGTGAATTATTTAATGTATTTGCAAATTCCTATGTTAGTTGATCAACTTGTTCATTTTCCTACCATTTTTACTAATTTTAATTGGTTAACTAGTTAAAAAGTCAGAGTTTCAGACATGCAGGGGTAAGATCGGCATAGAGGCAAACATTTTTTACAAAAACCAAGCTAAAACTCAAAATTGTAAAGAGATTCAATAAATTTTTTACTATGTTTTTATGAGGATAAGTCCGAATGTTTTCTAGTGATAGAGCTTATTCTATCTGTTACAGGGGTGGTTTTATTAGATAGTCCGGTCTTACTCTCACACGGTCCGATCTTTCCCTGGCCATTTTAAAAAATTATGCTCTTTTCTATCATTCATAAAACATCGACCGTTGGGTTTATCTAAAAACTAAATATAAGAAATTAAATCTCTGTATTTTTGCATTTGTTGACACCCTATTGCGTTAGGAATAGGGCGGAGGACCAGACCAGAGGCGATACAAAAAAATATTTTCAAACACTCGATTGGTTTTCTGAAAACTAGTCCGATCTTACCCTAAGACACCTTACTTACGTAATGTTAAAAATCATTAGATTTTAATATCTAAAAATTAACTTCATAAAAATAAAACTGAGGCGAATTTACAAATATGAAAGTAGCGAATCTTCTCTTTTATCCGTGACGAATTTAGGTACCTACTTTGTGCCCATCCATATACCCATAAATAGTAGGTACTCGTACATAGGTAAGTCCCAACACAAAGGTCCTGATTCTCAACTGAAAACTATGTATTCGTCTTAAAACCTATTTACCTACATTACACTCATAATGGTAGGAACTTCTGCTTTGCTAGTTTCTTCGCGTGACGCCTATGGTAATTAGCCTATTAGGTATTGGGGTATTTTAAATTCTAAGTTAAAATAGCGCGTAGAAAGTAGAATACCATTGAACTTCCGAGATAAAACGCTCTGGTGGCTAAACAAACAGATAAACATGATCTATCGCTCTGCTTACTGTGGTTTTGCACGTGTTTACAAATACAGGGTGATCTTCATTTATATTTAGATCGCGCTGTACTGGTTATACATCATAAGATGACATGGTGATGATGTACTTAGCACGTATGAGAGAAAGTCGTGATAGGTACTTACTTGATTTACTTAGATTAAAATATTCCATTCAGAATAAATGATTCAATTGAGATAAATAATTAAGTACTTACCTAAAGATGGTGGGTGCAAGTGTTTTATTATTATGTAAGCATTCCTGGATTTTGTAAACAGGATAATATTTATTGCAATTAATTTGGAGTACTTCTAAGTATTTAACCAGCATTATTTGTAATACGTTTGCAAAAGTGAACTATTTAATCACAGAATACATATACACAGGTCAAGTTAAACAGAAAAATAGTGGTCAAATAACAATAATTCCCGGAACGCTGAATTTTGGTGGAGAGCTTGGTATTACCATTACAAATAAAGTGTTAAAAGTCCCCATCGATCCCATGTGTGCGTCACGAGTTATTCGGGGTCAAAGGTCCAAATTTAAGGTTTCTTAGTTTTTTTTCGCAAACGGTAAGTTTTATCAAAACAAGTTTCAGCCCAAAGTTGTAGATCTTAAAATTGTCTACAAAAATTGTCCCGATAATATTTTCCCTAAGAGTTACCATTCGTGAGTTATCGCGGTGGAAGCGAGCGCACCACGCGGCCTACTAGGATGGAGAAAGACCGCGATTTGCTTGCAGCGAGTGCACCACGCTTTTTTTTCATACTGAATTAGGGGCTCGTACGGAATCTCGTACTGCACAAGGGGCTCTGAAACGTTTTCATAATACATTAAGACTCCAATCATGGATTTTCAAAATGAATAAAGATCGGATTTTCCAACTCTTTTATGGCTTCCAATGGATTCTCATAATTATCTCACAATGGCTCTCATCTTGCCATGAATGCTACGACCTTGTCAGGTTGAGGAAGTAACATGGTACAATGACATGAAATGATAGTGATGACACTTGCACACAGCACACAGGAAGTAAATCTAGTAGATATTATGATACCATCTAAGATGACTACTTGGAGTGTCAGTTACCAGTCTGCACGCGTCCAGGTACAATAAAGAATAAAATATGTGGGAATGTTTTAACCACTTGCAATGATTTGGAAACCATAAAATGTTTTGCATTCATGGTATTGTTTTCCATGTGAGCTAGCGAAATAGTCATTAAACTCGACAGGCATAAGATTATAATGGTAGTCAGAAGGATGCAATGTAAGCCACCAATGGTGTGCGAGATCTTGTTCGGGGCGTAGACAAGGTAGTTATTAATATGTATTAACTGTTTGATTTGAATGTAGTTCCCTGATCTATCCATCCGCGATGACGTCACGTCTAGCCCCCGTCCTCGACTGGCGCCAAGCTTCCGAATTTTCCCTTTATTATGGCTTTGACATGCCTCTTAAAATTACGGTCGTATGTTTGTTCGTTTGATTATAATGTTAAGGCAGCCACGAAAGATTTGTAGGTACAGATTAAAAAAAAGTGACAATAACATAACATTTTACTTTATTATTTTAGTTTTCATAATGGTAGTGTGTGAGTTGAGTTTTCAACTGGATCTGATTTAGTTAGGTACTTACTCAAATTTTATATAATTTTATTCATCATTATGGCGTGTGTCTGTTTTTACCATGTAGGTACCTAAACACAATATTAACTGAAAAGTTTTCGCGAAAATAAAACAACGTTGATGACAAAACTACATACACGCCCTATTATTGTAGATTAACACATAATTTGTTATACGAGTAGATATGTGTTATAAAATACGAACTGAATTGTTTATCTGTTATCAATTATCATCAAATTAACCAGCAGTTCCCGATAATCAGTTAGAATAAAATATAATGTCTTATCATTTTAAAAAGTTTTACAAATGTACATAATGTGTAAGATCTAAGTACCTACCTAATATAATGATGCCTGTGTGCTCTCTATTATTCTACACTAGATTTAGTGATTCTCATTAAGTGAAATGTAAATTTCTTTTGAGAAATAAAGTTCTTTAACCACAAAATAGGTAACCTATACCTATTTCAAAGTTCTGTGAAAAGACCTTGTGAAACTAGGGTAAATACGGATCCTTGGTTTTTCTTGACCGATCTAGAAATAGGTAGGTACCTATTGTATGAGAATCACAAAATTAACGTCTTTTCTTTGGTCTCACTCAACTCAACCCCTAATACCCGCTAGGTAATACGAGTACGCTTTGATTTCACTTTCTGGGGCTCTATGAACAGGTAAATATTTCAAATGTATGGATGGATTGTATTTTTTCAGTCAAGTTACCCGTAGTGCAGTTGAAAAATTTATTTTTTGTTTAATAATTCAAGTCCCGGCAAACTTTGTTTTGCTATGTTTACTGTACCTACTTGAAAGAAAACGTCAATAATAAAATCTATGCAAATGAAACCATTACTCACTAACTTGCTTGCAATGCTTGCCCCTCACTCTAATTTATCAAAGATTATTAATAATTAAATGTCCCTAAACATTTCACACAGCCAACAGAGTCCCAGGCTAAGCAACCTAATGCAACCTCTGTGCCTCAGGCGGGTTGTGCCCACTTAGCCGCGGAGGTCGTCGAGAAATTAGTACTTGCCCCCAGCACGCACTGCCTGCGAGCTTTAGTTCTGCGTCAGCGGAAAATGCTGCCAGGCTTGTCCTTTATAGTCAATTTTATAGTGCTCGCACTTCGGCCCCATTCCTAGCTCCACAGTTGTTTGTTGTCTGTTCGTTGCCTTACTGCGGTACGATGCGATGAGGCATAATCATTGCCAATTTTCCTGGTTTGGCGATAAACACTTTTTCGCTCGAAGAAAAACAAACGCCATTTTTCATTTTCCTCCACCACTCCACAGAGTATGAGTAATCACAAAGTATAACTGCTCAGTTCACTCACTCACTTCACTACCCAATCCTTTTTTATAGTTATAATGACATTTGAAATGTATCCCATCCCATAGAATATATATTTATTTTATTTTTAAAAAAGTCAAGTCACCTCATAACTGTGTCTCTTTATTTACTTGTCAGTGTCACTTTAAATCATTTTTGTGTGTAATGTTTTGCCGTTTTTTTGTCTTTAGTACATTCTTTTTTTAATAACTCGTCCGTGTCCGTAATGCCACTAGGGTACGGTCTGAAAACCAGCGCCTCCTCCTTTGGAGTGGCAATTTGCTGAGACCGGACCCTTTTGGTACATTGTTTGTTTGCTTTTGTGTTACCTACTACTATTTTCTAAATTTTTGCTTATTTTATTATTATTGTTTTTTTCTTTTCTGTGTTAGGTATATATTGATTTCTGTTCTGTACCTACTTGTACCAAATAAACGTTATATCTATCTATCTATATCTAACTTTCGTTTCTGATCCTCCTCCTTGAGTCGTACTCCTCAATGCTGAGGGTCGTGACCACCCTTCAGAATCAGTTTCTTTCTGATGATGTTCCTCCATCTATTTCGGTCCTCGGCAGCGTGGAGGGCGTTGTGCATGGAGGTGTCGAGAGCGGTGCGGATCTGGTCTGACCAACGTATAGGACTGCGCCCACGAGGCCTTTTCCCATCCACTTTTCCAGTCACAATGAGCCTTTCAAGATTGCTGCCGTCTTTTCTAGCAATGTGGCCAAAATATGCTAGGATTCTTCGTAAGCATTCAGACGACAGACGCGTGGTGATTTTAAGTTGTCGTAATATGGATACGTTAGTACGATGTGCTGTCCATGGAATACGAAGCAACTTTCGCCAGCACCACATCTCGAAGGCGTCAATACGTTACGTTACGTGCTTATCCTTTCGTTTCTGATAACTATAGGTAAAGAGAGAGGAAGGAACTAACATGACTTTGTTTTATATCATGGACATAAAACCGTATTGCATTTTCTAAAACCAAATAATGTCATCGCATTCCATTCCATAACGTCTTTATCGAGGTATTGCAAACCATTATCAGTGAGTAAGTAAGAATGTTATAACTGCTTGTTGTAAATATAATAAATAACGTCATTTGATTATTATTATATATCCAGCAGTGGGATCATCACGGCTAGTAATAATAATAAATATCTAACTATATTTCTGTGTACATAAGTGTATTATTATAATGCAGAAAAAAGTAATCTGCAACAGCAGCCGCATCTTGATATGAACTGTCCTGATGAAAACAGAATTCGTCGTCGACGAGTAGGTAGGTAGATGCCACAGAATCCACTCGTAAACGACGCACTCTGTTAGTTATTATGTTGACCAAATGTGTTGTCAATTAGGTAGATACATATTTTGCTAAGTGTAAAGAAACCCTTATTATAAAAGAATGCATTACATAAGGCAATGTGAACTCGCCCTAGGTCAGTTTTTGACGACCAATCACGTGCGTGTATTTTTGTTCCTGTTAGCTCGATCCAAGACATGAAGTATAGTACCTACCATGGTACAACAAACATCAAGATATTTTTTATACAATTATAACATAGAAGAGCTTACGTTAACGCCGCGCGTCATCGCAAAGGATAAGCACAACACGAACGTTCTTTACTTTAGTAAGTAGAAATAAAATAGGTACTTGTGGAGTGGAAAATTTAATGAAAGAATTAGGAACATGTATTGCTATACATGTTCCTAATACTTTATATATAATAAGCCATTTATTCGAACTTTACAGAGTTTAGTTTAGAATTCTATTAGGTTTGTCTTGGTTAGTCGTTGAAAGTCCGGTTTCTAATACTTTACAAAACTATTTTTTATATTCCTAGGTTTAGTCAGTATGTTGTCATTGGTCTCTATCAAGTCAACGAGAGGCGTAAAGACAATGATAATTATTATTAGTTACTTACTACCTGCGCCTCGGTGTTACTAGCGGTGAATAGATCTCGTTCCCGATCTAAAGTAGCGTATGTAATTTCATTAAAATCCATCCAGCGTTTTTGAGCGTGAAGGAGTAGCAAACATTCACACTAAAATACAAATTTATTTTGACTCATTACTCAAAATCTATTTTTACCTCAGGGGTGAATTATTTCAAACAAAAAATAATTTTTAAAATCGTACTAAAAAAAAAGGTACATCAGTGAAACATAGAAAGCTCCTGAAGTCGGTTAAAAAGAAGCAGAATCAATCTTATACTCTTATTCAAATAATTGCACTCGCATTTGCATCTTATAACAAAGACATATCCAGATCGCACAGGCATTGCATCTTCTGAAGTTATTATATAAGTAATTAAAATTCAGAGCATAGATCTCCCTTCTCTAACGGCTAATCTCAATCTCCTATCTATCTCTAGTTTTGCTTTAATATCTACGTCTTCTATCTACTCTCTTCCACTGTCACTAAAGCGAAAACTTATCGACATGTGTATCCTTGCCCATATTGACCTACGGATCTCAGACCTGGTCTTTGACCGAGTCACAAAAGTCCCAACTTAAGATTTGCCAGAGAGCGATGGAGAGAAGTATACTCGGCGTTAAGCGTACGGATCGCATAAGGAATACCGACCTACGTGCAAAAACTGGCATAGCGGATGTAGGCACAAAGACAGCTCGCCTGAAGTGGGATTGGGCAGGCCATGTGACTCGAATGCATCCAGGACGTTGGGCCAATCTCGTCACGCATTGGGTGCCAAGCGGGCAACGACGACGCGGCAGACCCAAAAAAAGATGGCGCGACGACCTGGATGAATTCGACTCCACATGGCCGGAAACAGGAATGGACCGGGATGTATGGAAGGAGAAAAGGGAGACCTTTGCCCAGCAGTGGGACAGTATAGGTTAAGTAAAAAAAAACTACTAAGTACAGTGAGCTAAATCAGAGATAGATAGGTTATTCAGACTGGCCGTTAAAACTACTCATCGTGCTATAGGTGTCACACACCAAACAGGCCTGCACTTCGCAACATCATCTCCTTTAAGGCTATTTTAGTTAGACAGACCAATACTTAAAAACTAACAAAATACATTTCATAGACCATTAAATAATTCAATATGATTTTGATCACGAGTAGCGGTTGTAGCTGTTTCCAAATTATTCTTTTGGGTATATTCCGCTAATACCATGGAAATACAAAATAGCAATCGAAAAAGTAGAAGAAACAGTTCCAGACCCAGTATTTCTATCAATAGAAATAGGTACCTAATGAAATTAGTGGGATAGATACCCCATCTTTTCATTACCATAAAAATGCGGCGGGGCGGTGGTGGCGACTTTAAGATTATATTAAATGATTATAACGTGGATGTTTTGCCTATTCAGTACCACAAACGTTCGCAAAAATATTAATAGGTACGACATTAGTACGATTAAGTATAAAAATACCAATTTCGAATTCAAAAGAAGATTATAATTTAAACTTCTTCTCAAATTGCAATGATAATTATTTTATAATATTTTTTTTTAAACGACTTTAGAAATCAAGTCTCAATTCGACCGTATATTTTTCGGTGTATTTGCGGATAACTTCGTCGTTTATGAACCGATTTTGTTGTGTTTTTTTTTTGTTGAAATGTAGATATTGCAACGGAGGTCGCAAAGAATTTTTTAAAGAATGAAGATCTTGAGAGTTTGAACAGAATATATGAATATTTAAATACTTTAAATTTCGTGAATGTGCATAGTAATTGTCGTAAAAATTATACAAACAATGTAAATTTTAAGACATTTACAAATATTATTAAAAATCAATAGAGTTTACGCCTTGGCGTACGGTATACAATACCGTATGTGAGTGCATTCTAGTCGCTTTCTCAGCGCTTTAATCCGAAAACCTATTGAAAAATGGCTCAAATTGAACCGTTAATATCAAATTTTGGCGAAAATACTAAATAATTCATGAAATTAATGCACTTTATGAATTGCTAGCAGAAATGCTCGAAACGGCCTTTTTAACCCCCCTGATTTATCTAAACAATGTTGCAGGCATTACAATACAACGCCAACGTTCCGATTGGCAGGCTATGGTATTTTGACGTGAGGGTCAGAATATAACGGTATAAATATAAAAGATTTAACCTAATGTTTTAGCACTACATCTTTTAAAATAATATGCCACGTTCATGCTTAACTGATCCAAGCTACTGCCAGATGAATGCAAGCCCAAGATATTGGCAGCATTTCCGCGCTGAATAAATAAATAAATACTTAACTAAATAAATATCCTTGGACATTCCAATGGAAATGGTCATCTGTTAAACCAAATAGGTGGCTTAAGTATCTAAAAAAAGTAAACCAAACCAAAGACAAAATTCGCAACCTACAAGTGGTTTACAGAATTGAGTGTTCAATGGGTGTGGAGTTGATTCCTCTCGACCACAGTCATTACGAAAACGAACTCTCAAGCAAAACTAATGACATTCGGAATTCCTATTCAAACTCCAACGTAGTCGGTTCCACTTCCACCAGTTCCACGTGAGTTCGCGATATTTTTCCTGCCTAAACAGGGAAGGTTTAGGTCTGTGCTGAGTAAACCTACTGTTAAATTTATATTGTCTCCTACCTGCTGTTCAAAAAACAGAAGAAAGTTAGTTTGAATGCAAATACGTGATAAAGTCCCGTTATCCTTACTTACTATATACTTACTTAATATAATAAAAGCGAAAGTGTGTGTTTGTGTGTCTGTTTGTCCGTCTTTCACGGCAAAACGGGGCGACGGATTGACGTGATTTTTTGTGTGGTGATAGTTGAAGGGATGGAGAGTGACATATGCTACTTTTTATCCCGATTTTCCCGCGGGAACGGGACTTACGCGGGTGAAACCGCGGGGCGCAGCTAGTTTTCATATAAATTAGTTTGAAGGCGTTTATCAGTCGTTAATTCATTCGTAATTCGTATAAGTAAGTTTCCAACTCAGGTGACGGAGTTTTTAGGCCGCCTAAAGGCCTCCGCAACGACTTTTAAAGCCGGCCTCAGTTGTCGAATTTGTTTTTTTTATGCAATTAATGAAAGCTCTATAAATTATTGACTTGTTCTATGTCAATGGCGAATGACTCCGCGGGCCACTGTTAGTGTATTACTGTGTGATGTTCTATAGCCTTATATATAGTCACGTTAGGTACCTAGTTCAGTTCTAGCTTGGTCAAACCGCGGGTTTTGTTCCGGTCTGCGCGCGCGCATGCTCCTCCCACGTGCTCGATGCGTGTTCATTACGTCACGCATGCCAAAGAGCAGATTACAGTTAATAATGATTCGTGCTTAGTGGTTAGACTAAACCTTTTTAGTACCTAATCCTTCTATATTGTTTAAAATTTTCCTTTAAACATGAACCCATTTAGATTTATGTACTTACCTACCTAACTAAGTATTAATTTTTTATTTATTTAAAATAAAAATTATGAATGTGATAGCTGCCTAGTGCCTAGGCCTTCTATGTGTACCTCAACATGGGCTTTCTAAGTTCTACCATAACTTACTGACAGTTAAGGAAATTTGTATAATAATATGTACCTACTACGTATACCTCAGAGCAATCATCTTCTCAATAAGACGTATACGGTTAATATTTCCTGTAATACAATGACTTATTGTAAACATGAATTGATCAACTTATTCAACGCAAGTCAAATTATTCCTATAATCAGGTTTAAGTTTTAATTATGCATGAACCTAAAACTTAGGTACCTATTTATTACGTATGTTATTTTTATAGTAGGCAGAATGGTAGGTATATTATGTATAATAAATAAACTAGAGTAATCAGTAATTTTAGATGTTTTTTCTAAATAATAGAAATAGGTAGGTAGGTACTTACTATAGTTTATTCCCAAACACAAATGCATACAACGAACATGCCTAATTTTTGCATTTATATTTAATTCTTCTGGAAATCCTGTATATTTTCGAAAGCTTCGTATGAAAGGATTGTTTGTACGGTTTCGTACAAACAATCCAACTTACAATGGAATCGCTGTGTTTTTCGTCGTTAGATGACAGACCATCGACAAAACAATGTAGGCCATAAAGCAATAGCAATTTTAGACTCATCCATCCATAACTACCTAATTGATAGGATTTGTTTAGTAGGGACTTGTGTATACTAGTGTGTACTAGGTTTTTCTTAAACTCTCAAATAATTAAGGACGTCACACACAGCAGCTATAATATATATTACGGTATATTACATCCCGGGATATATAGCTGTATATTATCGTAAGCTATCACACACACAACAGATACTGTAATATATCTTTCGGTTCATTTCATTGACATATGTCACGATTGACGCACTCTCCAACTGCTGAAGTGTTATAAAGGGTTTTTTTCATTACTCATACACGGAAAGTACGTATTATATATATATATCTATATATAATATGTTTTATCCCTACTAATATAATAAAAGCGAAAGTGTGTTTGTTTGTTTGTCCGTCTTTCACGGCAAAACGGGGCGACGGCTTGACGTGATTTTTTGTGTGGTGATAGTTGAAGGGATGGAGAGTGACATAGGCTACTTTTTATCCCGATATTCCCGCGGGAACGGGACTTACGCGCGTGAAACCACTGGGCGCAGCTATCCATCTATATCTATCTATCTATATATCTGATTGACGTGATTTTTTGTGTGGTGATGGTTGAAGGGATGGAAAGTGACATAGGCTACTTTTTATCCCGATATTTCCGCGGGAACGGGACTTACGCGGGTGAAACCGCGGGGCGCAGCTATCTATCTATATCTATCTATCTATACATAATAATTTAATAAAACTGTAACACATCGATGTCTGTACATTGGAGATATTGAAAATTTTGGCCGTCTCCTTCGGAGACGACCGCGGTGCTTAGGTGTAGGGGCGCGCGCCCGGCCTTTGCCGTCTCCTTCGGAGACGACCGCGGTGCTTGGGTGTAGGGGCGCACGCCCGGCCACGGTCGTCTCCGAAGTCTTCTTCGGAGACGACCGCGGTGCTTGGGAGTAGGGGCGCGCGCCCGGTCTTTTGCGGAGACCACCGTGGTGGTTGGATTTACGTCCTTTCGCCCGGCCACGGCCGTCCCCGCAGGAGACGACCGCGGTGCTTGGGTGTAGGGGTGAGCGCCTGGCCACGGCCGTTTCCCGCGGAGACAACCGCGGTGCTTGGCTGTAGGGGCACTCGCCCGGCCACGGCCGTCTCCTTCGGAGACGACGTGTGTCTGTCTGTCTGTTTGTTTGTCCGTCTTTCACGGCAATACGGGCGACGAATTGACGTGATTTTTTGTGTGGTGTGATAGTTGAAGGGATGGAGAGGGACATAGGCTACTTTTTATCCTGATATTCCCGCGGAAACGGGGCTTACGCGGTTGAAACTGCGGGGCGCAGCTAGCAAATAACAACAGAAACCTCCTCGACACGAGGCGACTTTTGCACTAGCCTCCGAGGTACCCTTTGCAAATAACAAACTACGAACGCGAGCGAAGCCGCGGGCAAAAGCTAGTTAAGATATAAGGAAAAAATTTAAGTCAAGTGAGTCAAGATCAACCTTTTCCGAACTTTATGATCTAATTATAAAAGATGTTAAGAAAAATAATACCCACTTGCGAAAGAGTATAATTATCTTCCGAAGAACGACTTGCTGTATGCTTAAGGTAAGAATGAAATGAAAGTATACTTAAAATAATCATAAAATTTTTGAACATCCTTTACGAAGCGAAATATACGAAAATATATCGAGATATACTGAGATATATCTCAGTATATCTCGATATATTTTCGTGTGTATGTCGAGCTATATCGAGCTATAAATATATATTTTCATATCGCTCGGTATCTTAAGATACGAAGATGTGAAAATATATATTATAGCTGCTGTGTGTGGTCTCCTGTGGATTTCTATAGAAAGATGTAATGAGATATATCGTGCTATAAGATATATCTTCATATTATAGCTGCTGTTTGTGATGTCCTTTACGTGGATATCTCCTATTTAATAAGAGTTACTGCCTAAACAAAAATAACACTTTTAAAGCGCAACAATAGTCTTGACATTTAATTTCAATTTTTAACAATTTTAACGTTAACTACTTACTATTAACTATTGTTAACTATTTAACTTTGAAATTAATTAATGGAAGATCAATGCAGGGTCGGACATGGCCAAATAGTCGAGGTGGCGGCGGCGCAGCGTTTCTCAGCCAGCTCTTAACCTGCCTGGGCCCTCTGCGGACCTGGCTAGCAGGGTCAAGTAGGGTTATAATAATGAATGTAGCTTAATCCATTCCCTGCCAATTCTCTATCTCTGAAGAAAGGGGCTACACGAGTACATTATAAACCCGAGCCAACAAGTGCGTAATGGACGCAACGCGTAAATTTAAAACAATAATTGTCTCTGGTGGAAATAGAAGATTACCTATAGTATTATGCTAAGACCAAATTTGCTTGCATAGCTGGATAAGCGGTATCTTTTTCAAGTCTATTACGTGATAGAACAAACACCAATACATTCACATCTATATCATTAGTAAGATTGAAAGTAGTAAAAGTCGAAGTGGGATGTTCCACTCTATCCCCTGGCTCAAATGAGGTTCACACGAGGTTTATGCATACCGTGGGAGAGATCAATTGTACCTTACACGTGTAGGTAAGGTACCTACTAGGTGTTTCTATTGAAGACATTTCAATGCAATCCTTTTATTACTCGTATGAGTTCTATTCTATCTCTCGTATCTAAAAGACAATTTGTTACCGCATGACTTCTGATTGAAATTATTTGTCTGTGTCTTTTATTGCAACACAAATAAGAAACATGGAAAATAAACAATATATAAGTACAACGATCAATGAATCCTCCTTGGGTGTATTTTTAAATAATATCCTAATCTAGCAATAAGGGCCCTTAGGCCTACATAAAAGTAGTACCTAAGTATTCGAAAATACAGATTTTGATCCTTGCTCAAGCATGTAGAGCTGAAAATTTAAAATTTATCAAAGTTTAAAAATAGACAAATACAGAGACTAACTTTCAATTACATTTTTTGTTAATCTTCTTTGTATTTTCGCATGATTGGACCTTGTTTTTCCTGTGGAAACGATCAAAATGTCGCAGGTAATGTTGTAGAAAATTAACAAGCCCATTATTCGTTTATCCGCATTGGACAAGTCTGCTTTTTAAGTTATCACAAGAACAAGAATTCCAACAATTTATCCAAGGTAAGTAGAAAAGTAAATAATACTTACTAGACATTTTACACAGCATCATCAAGTCCCTAAGTAGGTACCTAATCAGATCTTCTGACTGACAATACTTACCTCCTACTTTCAGCTACCTCAGTTTTATTTAGTTTTATCTATTTAAATACCTACGCTGATTTTATAACAAAAATGAGTAACTTGGTTATTCAGATAATCCGCATTATAAGGCAGCTGTTAGTTTTATTGGGATAGGATTAACGAGCGAACTACCAAACGGCCGCTGCCGCGAACCGCTTCGAACCGGTTAGAGCACCGCGTGTGTCAACACAGCGCTTCAGCTTATAAATACGGCACTGCTTGTGTGGCAACTGGTATGGTTTGTATGAGAGAGTTTGTAATTGAACCCCTCGCGCCGTGATTGAGCATTGTAAAGAAATTCAATTGAGTCTTACCTGTTTTACTGCGAATTAAAAATATCGTATCGTTTTCTTTATCGGTTTATTTTACGGTGTTTTGTGTAGAGAACTGAGAAGGTAGGTACCTACTTATGCAGTTTTACCACCGTATCGCTATAACCTGAACGTTTAATCTATGTAGTTTAAGCTTACGCACCTTTGCGGTTAAATTATGGGTCCTATTAGGGTGGGTGTACCAGTCCCAAACCATTTAAGATGAGATTTTGACTTTGAAAGTCTCTAAACTGGTAATTAATAGCTTTAGCGGAGAAGAGTAACTGTATATGTGCTTATTGTTCATTAATAATGCAGTATTAATACAAAAATTCAACATAAATGTTAGTTTATTAGTTATTTTAAGAAAAATACCAAAAACGGGAATGTACCTAAGTTTGACCAGCGCGCTCCCATAAATAACCACATTTTGTCCTAGTAGTTGGCCACTTTTTGGGTGATAATAAAACAATTATTTATAGAATACTTTCATTTATTATACTTCGTTAATTAGTAATCTTATTGTGGTGTCAAGATGGTTTGTGATCTCATTTTGCTTTGTTCCGGACGTCTCATTTTTAGTTTGTTTATTCTAGTCGAGTGAGTGACACCATAATTTCTACTTGTTTCCCTTATCTTCGCTTCTTTACTAATTTCATCTAGACACTTAAATACCTTTTTGGGGGGGCATTTTGAACCTAAAATAATAAGACAGAACGATTAAACTCTAATCTGGTCATCCTTAGGAACACTTTTTTATAACTGGGAACCAATAACAAACCAGTGGTCAATTACTGGCACACACTGCAAAATACCACTTGAATTACATTTAAAACGCACTGAATTGTCAAACAAAAGCATCACCATTAAAAAAATAGTGAAAGCAAGAAATTATTGCCGATCACCAGTAGCAAACCACTTGGTCAACAATCGGAACCTAGTACAAAGCGTGTTCCAGTAGCTAACCACTCCTAATATTATTTTGACATTATCTATAAAAAATAATAGCTTCCAGCTCATCAGTTAACATTCAATAGGCTACTTGACTCATATCAAATTTGACCCAATAAATTAGTATTTCCTGAAGTACTTTCCTTGCAAAACCAAAATATAATAATTTCAGTTAATCAAAGTCCATGATGCTTGCATAATTTCAATTTAAAAAACGGTTTCTTTTTTTTTTATTTGGAACGCTGAAAACGCTACGGCCATTATGGTGACGTCATTAGTATCGGAAATAAACAAATGTCACATAACTAAAACCAATTTACAGTAATGCCAACTTTTCAAAATGTGCATGTTCCCTAGACGTAAATCACGAAAATTATTGTCTTGGATACGAATGACGTCACAGCACAGATAAATCCATAGACCAATATGGCGGTAGCGTTTTCACCTGTTTTTGAAAAGTAGAACTTTTAAAATAAAATTTTGCGGTTTCTTAGGTCCAAAAAAATATGGTAGTATTTTTTTTGGTCTAAAAGAACAATTATTTATCATATAAGAGCTACATAAAAATAGAGTCAACTAGCCTATTATCGAAATAATATAACTTTATGACAATGACTTTGAAATAATAGGTTATTTTTAAAGATTATACTTACCATGTCCTCATGCACTTCTAACTGTGATGGCGGCCGGAAAGCAAGTTAACGAGACACTAGTCTGTTTAAAAAAATATGGTAGCGATATCGTTGATGCAATCACTCATACGTTTTTATCGGGTGGTTGGTAACAGTTTGGCCAAGATATCAACACGGATTATTTATTTAAAAATGCCTGCATTTTCTTATTTTATTCAATTGAATGTGTAAGTGAAGTGGTCAACCACAGGTACGTGGTTTGGGACTGGTACACCCACCCTACCATACCTATATTTATTAAAAAAATATATAAGTACTTAACATAAACCCTTAAGGTCGAGCTTTGATAAATTGCTGTACTTCTGCTTCAAACTGTGGGTAAACCAAACATGCCATCGACATAGACCTTCAATAATATGGTTATTTGAAGTTTTTTCTATTGCTCTATGACTCTAAAATCACAACCAAGAGAACTTTTCTTGATAAATTTGTTGTTTGAAGTAGGTACCTTTTTGAAATTTAATTTAAAATTTCTCAATAACTAGATACTGGAGTTGAAGTTAAAATTAAATGTTCATAGAATAGATAAACACTTTATCTAACGATCTATGACTCAAAATTTTCTTAGACCGCCTATTTTTCTCATAATTAAATAAAGTTTGGATTTTAGGTGTACTACAGTTCTGTACCTAAATGAATGAAGTCAAACGTATTATTCGAAATTGAACCTTATTTAAATGAACTTTCAAATTAAACGACTATGTCAATCATTCGTTCGTGTTACTCTTTGATTCGTCCGCCGGACGCCGTCGAAGGAAGACCTTGCGCAAAATCGCTCCCGAATTGACATAAATTATTACGAAAATATTTAATTTCTTCATACAAAAAAGTTTGTGTCAGAAGAATGTTATTTGAAATAATAAATCAATGAAGTCCGGTTTTCAACTAATTATTTTATTTCACATACTACTTTTGCCCGCGACTTCGTTCTTGTAAGAAATGAAAAGAAATAAAAAAAAATGAAATATGGTCACATTGTCGGTATCTAAATCGACAATACTTTTACGTGAGTAATTCCCGTTGTATTCAATAATGTCTAGTACAACTCACGATAGTTATGAAAGTGAAATGGTCACGCAACTGTATCCCACAGAGCGGTAGAAATTTTTAGGATCTTAATGTACCTTTTCATTACTCATACACGGGATCATAGGGTTCAAAGTAGAATTTTCCGTCCCTAAGGAAAACAAGTAGGGCAGGAAAGTAAATAAGTGTCAAATGTCAACTTCATTTTTGACATTTCTTTTGTGGCATGTCGATGCATGCTAAGTATTCAAGTTCTTCTAACTCATTCATTCTATTAAGTCTCTCTAGCACGAATATGTGCTCCTCTAGCACAAATTTGTTCACCATTGCATCCTTGCATTATGAAAAAAAAATACTGGTAGATTGCCTACTACATTAAGTGCCATTCTACCAGTCAGTATTTTTTTTTATCTGAAACGCTGCTATTCCATCGTCAACTGCTGTTTAGTCAATATTATACTAGTCGATTTTTTAAAAAAAGCGAGACAGCTAATTTTCGTGAGTGAAATTTAAATTTTCATCTATTTTTTTGGTAATTTCCTTATATTCGCAATGAAAAGCAGAGTGCTTACCTCGGGGAAAAGGCTTTTCGATGCACTCGAACTATTATCGCCCATCGCCATGATAAACCATCTCGTGGATATAAAAATTGCCTCTGTCCCCTTGTATAGCAATCTACTATTTTAAACCCTTTGAAGATGTCTAAGGGGGTAGTCTAACTTTCTTAGTAAGTAAGTAAAATGACTTTCATCCCTCCTCATTACTTACATGACTATACCATATTAATCTAGCACTCCTCATCTTTTTAGTCACAGGTGCAACTTTCAGCTAGTCTAAAATAATTTAAAAAAAATAACTTTGAAAAGTCATAAAAAAAAAAGAAAAAAAAATTATAACTCATTATAGAATTATAGTCATAATTAATATACGTAACAAATACACCTGAATAATTTAAGAAATAATGTGAAAAAGAAGTCTCCATCGGATATCGCGAATCGATGGATTGCGCATACCGAGGTGAAATTTGAGCTAACATGTCAGATTTTATATTCCCTGCTTGCTCTTCAGTTATATAAACTATACATTTTTCCATATTTTCCTGGCTTTGCACGGATGTACTAATGAAACTACCGGGATAAAATGTAGCCTATACCCACCCCGACAGTCAATTCTACACATCGGTAAATAATTTTTGAATTTTTTTTTTTGAATCTTACATACCTAATTAATTAAAAACAAAGACACGTTGGACCTAAGATATTGAAACTGGTCTATTATGTATAGGAAGGAATGGTATCGGTAACCCAAACAAATTATAACCCACGGATATCAGGTTCGATAATACCACTGGTTTCCGTATAGGTGTTGTTAGTCGTCTAGGCACTTATCAGAATGATAACATATAATTGGACTCATCAAGTTTGGATGACTGTTATCAGAAACACGATTTTCATGTGTAAAGGGTACAACTTTAAAACGTGACTTTTCAAGCATATAAGCGTCAATTCACACCGACATGGAAGCGAAGTTGCAGTGTCATGTGATTTTAAACTTTATGGAAATAACTATAATGCATAGGATTCTTTCAAGCGCTTTGAAAAGTGCTCTTGACGCCGCTTACGGTCGCTCGTTGTTGCCTGCGTTTTAAGTTTCTCATAATATGTATTGAGAAACTTCAAACGTATTATCCCAACTAGCATTTAAATCCTACAACAGATTATTATAGGTAAAATTAGTCTCAAAAAGCTCTTAGACTGGTTTTTCTCAGGATATATATGCTAGGAATAGCATTACATAAGCACATATACTCTCAAGAGCAAATTTACTTACGCGGTTGACTTGTAGTTTACTACTACACAATGTTATAGGACGATCATAGGACTCTCAATCTTGGAAGTGTCTTGACGAAGTCTTAATAGTCCTAAGGAGTTTATAGTCTTCGAAAGGCATTTTGTAAGATTCCCTGGACTTGGAATATACTTGTCTGAGATCATTACAAGTATTAACAATTCAATTTTAGAATAGCATTGTGCAAGATCCCCAAATCCTATAACATGCCTGTCTGAGATCATTACGTATTATAACAAGTAGCTGCGCCCCGCGGTTTCATCCGCTTTAGTCCCGTTCCCGCGAGAATATCGGGATAAAAAGTTAAGTTAGGTACACATTTTGCGATTAATTTTTATATTACCTATAGATTTAGTTTTAGAATAGCATTGTTCAAGACACCTAAATCCTATAACATGCTTCTCTGAGATCATTGCAAGTATAACAATTTAGTTTTAGAATAGCATTGTGCAAGATATCAAAATCCTGGAACATACTTAGCTGAGATCATTCTAAGTAAAGGTATGAGACGATGTATGATAAAGACGCTTATAAGTTTATTGTGAGAGTAAATAGTCCTACATAGAGCTATGATAATGCTGTGAAAGCTACATTGTCGTTCGTTGGTGTTCACAATTTTTGCCGTTCGGTTAGAGAAAAAATATTATTTCAAAGTACTCACCTGTCGTTGCTAAAAATGGATTTACAAGACTGGAGGCGGTTTAAAAGAAGTGGCGGTTATAGAAGAAGTGTAGATAAAAGACTCTCAGAATCAGTTCCGAAGCGATTGTCTGATTCAGGTTTAGGCAAGGCAGAACCCATTAGTTGTTTGGAGGGTTCCGTGCCGGGTGTTATGAATAAAGTTTTGTATTTGTATTTTTGTATTTGTACCCACTTATGTACCTACTTACTTTTACGAAAAATTAGATTTCAATGCATGTAGGGAAGTAGGTTAGGTACTTACCTATAGATAATTGTGTGTAGGTAAGGTACCTACTACGGCCTACCTTTTTCTAAGTAGTTCTAGTAAGTTTCTAAGTAGTAGGTAAGTATGTATTTAGGTACTTACCTCTTACCTGCAAGTAAATCCTAATTAGGAATCTGAGACAAAAGTAAGTAGGTAGTACCTAGTAAAGTAACCAATGTAAAATTCAGTACTACCTATAGTATGTAGGTACTTATATATTACACTAGCTGCGCCCCGCGGTTTCACCATAGTAAGTCCCGTTCCCGCGGGATTATCGGGATAAAAAGTACCTACCTAGCCTAGTAGAAAATCAACAACTGGCTGTACCTACTTTAGGCCTAGGATTATCCCGTCATCGCATCATAAGAAAAAAAAGTTTAGGTAAGTACCTACCTATCCTCCCTACGGTTTCAGACATAAATCGCGGAACTCTAATTTGATTTAACATGGCGGTGAGTTAATCCTAACCAAGATTAAATCAAGCGTATTTTTACCTACAACAGTCTTGTTAATGATTTGATGGAGAGCAATTTTTAAAACATGGCGAATGTTCAAAATAACAATAAAATAAGTGCTTGATTTTATTTATATTCACTGACTTAATATTCGATTTGTGTAAGCCCGTTAACAAAAACATCCCAACAAAGTACACTTTCACAATAAAAAGAGATTTGCCACCATAATAACGTACATAGGTATTCAAGTATTATTTATTCTAGATATAAGCTTTTTATATTATTTGTGTTATAAAATGTCTAGCAAATAATTAATAAACTTACCTAACACTCGTAAAATTAAACCACACTGCACACACAAAAACGTACCTCACGAAGTACTAAAAAATACCTCACGAAGTACTTTTAGCACATTACAGCACTAGCAGAAGTTCAAAATAGGAGCACTTGTACTAGTCGCAGTCTTCTGCAAGTTAATCAGCGGAGCATTTAGTCCTGCCTAAGTAACTTTCGGACAGTTATTGTACTTATCAGCATCCTATAAGCTCAGTGTGGGAGCGTTTCAAGATTTTGTACTCCTATAACTGCGCCCAAATCCAGCAATAAGGAAGACTACAGGTGTATTGTAGGATAGTCTATAAGTCTGTCGTAGGAGCTATTTTGCTACTTGGGATGGTGATGAAGATATAATTTAAAATGAAATGACAATAAAACTGCGCGCCACGGCGGCGCGCCGCCGCCGCTTCCCTTCCATCTCGGTGTGAGTTGAGCCTTACTCTCTTGTCCATTGCTGATCAATTTTATAAATTGCGTATAATTATAAAACGACTTCAAAAAAAAGGGACGTTCCATTGTACCTCCTCCTCCTCCTCGCATCGATATCCTCATTACTGAGGGTCGTGATCCCCTGAATCTGGAGTTGTTTTTCTTTTGACAATGCTGCGCCATTTGTCCCTGTCTTTGGCATCGTGGAGCGCATCATGGAGCTTGGTGTTCAGTGTGGAGCGGATTTGGTCTGACCATCTGAGTGGACTGCGGCCTCTCGGACGATTGCCTTCTATTTTGCCAGTAACCAAAAGTTGTTCCAGGTTATGTCCATCTTTCCTGGCTATGTGACCGAAGAACTCCAGTACTCGGCGTAAACAGATGGTGGAGAGCCTAGTTTTAATCTTCAGTTCACGTAGAATAGACACATTCGTGCGGAAGGCAGTCCAAGGAATCTGAAGCATTTTCCTCCAACACCACATCTCAAAAGCATCTATGCGGTCTCTATCCGCTTTCTTCAGAGTCCACGTTTCAGCACCGTAGCTAAATATGGAAAAAACCAGGGAATTTACAAGTTTTTTCTTTGTATTCCTCGAGATGTTGCGGTCTTTCCAAATTTTATGCAGCTGGGCCATTGCTTTTTTTGCCATGCCTATACGTCTTCTCACTTCTTTTTCGCAGGATCCTGTGTTGCTGATGTTAGAGCCCAAGTAAATAAAGTCCTCGACCGTCTCGAGAGGCAAAACACCTGATAGCTGCATTTGGTTGGTTCTGTCTATTATCATTAGTTTGGTCTTGGAGTGGTTAATTTTGAGTCCTAATTCCAGGCTAATCTTTTCCATTCTGTTCAAAAGTTGTGACATTTCATTTTCGTCTGCAGCCAAGAGTGTGGTGTCGTCTGCATATCTAAGATTGGAAAGTTTAGTACCACCTATAGTGACACCACCCTCCCAGTTTTCGCAGGTTCTTCGCAGGTTTTGTTATTATTGCTAAAACTTACGATGTCTTACGTGCTCTGTGAATATATTTTATCAACTTTTCTCTCAATAGGTACCGTCCTAACAGTTGTGAGTACCTATTGTTAAGCCATTAAGGTCACGCCACCCACATCTAGCAGTACCAGAAGAAAAACCAAACCTTAATTCCTGAAACCGATTAACTATGGAATCAACTTACTTAATAATAATTAATTAAAGATAAGTAGGTAGGTACCTAATGCGGCGCTCCCACAAAGAAGCTTAAGCTACGTAGACTAGGCGTGGTATTGGGTCAGTTTAATACTCTTATTGTACCAATCATGGAATCAAGATGTTTGGGTTGTAGGTAGTACACCATTTAGTAATCAGCGAAGCAATTAACTAACTACACTGCTCAATGCAATCAATAAAATTGTTATTATATCTTCGTATATGTAAGTCGTGTATAAGTAGGTACTTAGTTTAGTCTAGGAATGTAAGGTAGATAGAAGTAACCTGAAACTGAAAACAGAACTTTACGTCATTGGGGGAATACCGCTTGTATTTTATAACCTTTTTTCTCTACTATAAATTATGCATTTATTATACAATATATCACTCTGTCTAATTGATGAAAACTGCATTAAAATCCGTTTCGTAGTTTCAAAGATCTAACCGGGCAGATAGGGAGAAGCTACTTTGCTATCTCATACAATGTAAAGATGAGCAAATCACCGCTTACTCGAAAACACAAGCGTTAGTTAACAGTTCATACCTACAACTACCAATATTTGTTCCAGTTTTAGTACTAGCAAATTTCAAGTATTGTTTCATTCAAGCTCTATGAACGTTACGACGTGTTACGTGTCTGACGCCAAAACATAATGAATCGTCTGCTATGATTGTTGACGGTAGGTAAGTCAACGACATCGTTCGTATAAAGTGAAGGTATTATCACTAACACTGCGACACTGCGTTCGTTACTTGGATTCAGTTCCATTAGCGTTACAATTAATTAGTTAAAGAGTAGTTTGCTCAATTTTAGTAGAAAATACCTAGATAAAGTCACTGATCAAAGAAATTGGTGTGTTGTTTTGATGAAATAAATCGTTTCCAAGAAATGACCATATAAAAGATCGTCCCGTTTTTTACTATTTTCACATTCACCGTAGCTATACATGTTATGGGGTCATAAAAACTGAGAATTGATTTTTTTTTATGTAGGTACTTAACAAGCAGGAAAACTCAATGTAATTAAATATCATTGATGTACTTTAATGTCTTTTTCACAAGTCACGGCGGCATCTTGATTGAAGTTGTAACTATGACAAAACAACAGCTCTGTCTGCCATTGTTTTTTGCCATTCTTTCCAGACATTTTTTAATGGTATACTGACCACAGCTCTGATTCTCGATGAATTCTGGCAAGTTTCAATGCATTGTGTTTAATATTACGTCAGAAAGTACATTGACATTATTTTGAGCAATAAAATTATTCTATTGTATCGCAAGTAATTATTATAGTGTGTTTAAGCAACAATGTGCTGTTTTAGTTAAAAAAATAAACGTTTAAAGTGCACGTGTATAAAATATTGCTAAGTTTTCAGGTTGTCATAAGTTCGTTTGATAAAACAATATGTTTTAAATGTTCTCAATTATTATTTATTATCATCATCTCCCTGCCCTTATCCCACTACGTGGGGTCGGCACGACACAATCGATTTTTGGATTTATTGAACATAGTTAATATATACGTATAAGTCTTTTAATGGCTCGTAAGATTAATATTTAAAACTACTCAGATATGACTGATATATTTATACTTAGATATACTTAGATATTTTTTTGTAAATACACAGACATTATAGATAGAATACACCCAGCGACGGAACCAATATCTGCAGAACATACAAACATTTGTCCCGCAGTGGGGATCGAACCCGCAACCTCCGCGTCTCAGCCAGGCCTTCAGCACTGCGCCCAAGAGGTCGTCAAATGATCATTATGATTATAATTATGATTATGTGTACTTATTTTGTAAAGCTATATCAATTATAGAAACAAAATCTATAAGTAATTTATTTTATCGAGCAAAACTCGAAAGATGGCTAAAAAACTAAGTGCCCGCACAGCCTTTGGTCTCTTACTAGGCTCATCACATACATAGTTGATTATTGGTTACAAATTACACAAGCATAGCCATTGGTTTTCCGTTCGAGTAATTTCATAACAAAAAGAGCAGAGCCAAGGACACGTTATCTTATCGTCAGCGAGGAATCGATGGCAGCGATAGCCATGAACACTTATGAACCGATTTTTATGGCATGGAGATTATAAATTACGCATGATTTTTCGTATGGTAGTAATACCTAGAGTCATTCGGGGTAAAAGGTCGCATTGGGTAAAAGTACGCACTACCATTTTCTCGGGTTGGGGAGGAACAGGCGGGAAAACTTGTTCGACGAAATTGAGTGAGTTTGAACCGCCATTTAGGGTCAACGTCAGGTCAGCAGTGCATGGCGCGCAGTTTGAGTTTTAAAGAAAACAATCAAATTAACGTTTAATTTTGTGTTTTGTGAAACAAAAGAAAAGTGTATTGTTCCTAAGTTTTTGTATTTATGAGGTAAGTTGTATTTATTGATTTAAATGTAGTTTTTGGACTTTCTTTTAGCCATATGTTTATAAACCGAATCTTATTTATTCCTAAGCTAAGTGTGGTTTATTTCAATTACCAGCCCAATGGGGTAAAAGGACGGGGGTAAAAGTTCGCATGCGTACTAGTACTAAAGTAACGTATTTGTATTATTTTTTTAAGACGTTCATTAACGGACATGCTTATTTCTGATAGCTTATTTTTAAAAATTACGGTTCGTTTTTTTTATTAAGTATGTACCTACTTGTTTACATTGAAGCTTTAACTTAAGTTTATTAAAGAGTATTTAAATTTTGAGTGTCTTATTTGTTATTTATTTAAAAAAAAACCGATTGCGCACTTTTACCCAAACGACTGCGTAGTTTTACCCACTTTCAGGGGCAAAAGTACGCACTCCGACCAAATCACTGTTTTCTTTTAATATAAAAAACCCGTATTAGTTATAGCAAAAAACATCATGCAATTCAGAAGTATAATAATTGAGCTAAATAATAACATTCATTAGGTTTCTAACAACGTGGTAGTTTAATTGTTATCCATGAAGAAAGACAAAAGTGCGGCGTTTTACCCCGAATGACTCTACATGCCTTGCATTTTTAAGGTTACTTGTACATAATATTTGGTCCGGGCTAAAACATTATTTTGCGGTGGATAAATGAAGTCTAAAATTTTTTTTAAATAACTTTTTGTTTCATATCATTTATCAGAAATTCAAAAATTGAGGTGTAGGTACAACCACCAAACAAAAACACAACAAAATTAATAAGTGCCAAAAGGTATTTAAAAAATACCCTAAAATATGAAAACCACAGTTTTGCAATGCAAACAACTCGCTAATAAAACAATCACAAGTCACTCAAGTTTGTATTCGTTATGGTCGTGTGATAACACAACATAAATCTGAAATGTATGGCACGATGGTCGGCCTAGGCTACCTTTTAAAATACTTTGAAAAAGAAGGTTAATGTTCCACTATGTATCGGTTTTATATAAGTAGAGTAGTAAGTAGTATAGGTAAGGTACCTACCTACTCTTCTACAGTGGACCGATTTGAGAATGAATACTGAAGGATATGAAGATGAATACTCACGAGGTGGTCCCATTGAAAATATTGAGGATCCATAGAGGATCATCCGAGTTATGAAAATTGCTAAGTTTTTACTAAGTCAGTTTTATAAAAATAAAAAGTCGCGTGGCACTTGGGGACTGCCGCGGTAAAGCTATTGCATGCCACCTAGAGGCGAGTTGCTGAACTAAAGAGACAAGCGTTAGGTGATTTTCGATACAGAATTTCTGGATTCGGTCTCCACGCTCAAGGCCCGCGATAGAAGCTATGCAATAGCTTAATAAGTTTGCCACTTAGGTACCCGTGTCCAATATTATTTTCAGCTAGTGCTTGAAATATATGTATATAAGTTTGTGTCCTCTCCTCTCAGTTGTTTATAAACTTTTGTCTTATACCTACCAATAAACTACACAAAAAATCTGGTTTTTTATCAGTTCAGTTCATTTATTCACAAACATTCCTTTTACAAAATGTGTTTGAAATTCGAAGCTGAATAAATGTAACAAAAATAATAATAACTTTGCATACTATTATCACAAACTTAATTATAATTTCATATTGGTAAGACATGTCAATTTAAAAAAGGAAATCATAGAATATCATATAACATATAAATAAAAAATGAAGAATTAACAATAATTTACATTCAAATTTACTAAAATAATCATCTAAAGAATGAAAACATTCCTCCAGCAGAATCTTAACTATGTAGTTTTGTCTTAAATATATTTGGATTGTCAATGATTTTCATGTCAACCTTGGTACCGACACACGTGCTCGGCAATTGAAAGCTTTGGACACACTGGGGTTTTCTGGTCTATTCTTTTCTTGGTCAGTCTTAGCACTCTTTCCACCGGGGCGGCGGCTCTCATATTTATTTCGTTTTAAATATCAACCAAAAAATCGATGTGTAATTAATGTTTAAGAGGTGGCAACACTAATAACTTAAAATTAGATTAAGTTATTAATGATTATATAATAAAAACAGTAAGAAAATTAGTTTTTTTATCATACTCATTTTCTATGGCGATGAAAAAAAAACATTAGATAGATAGATAGATAGATCAACACTTTATTGCACACCACATTTACATTAAAAGAAATTACAGATACACAGAACATTTAAAGTGAAGTACAATGGGCGGTCTTATCGCTATGAGCGATTTCTTCCAGACAACCTGAGGATGAACTGGAATTACAAGAAGGCAAAAAGGCGGTGTTCATAAAATATATATATATATATAAAAGCGAATCAAATTCATAGAGTACTTATATTTAAAAGTATCAATAAATAAATACACACAACACATTATTAGTATTAAAATCATAAGAATCACATAATGTTTTATTTTATTATGAGAGACCTTGAAATGACCTACCATTTTGCCCTTCACTGTTTATAAAAAATCCTTATAAATTTTTAGATATTGATGAAATGTACAATATCCCTAGACTTTGTTGATGTGTGTATCTTCATATTATAGCTGCTGTGTGTGATGTCCTTTAAAGTCTCAGTTTGGTGTCTTCTTAATTTCATGAGATTGTGTTTATTGTTTTGAACAACGCTATAAATTTTTGTATTTTATGTTATTAACGTTCTGATTCTATAAATAATGACAATGTTTATGTAATTTATATTGAAATGGTGTCAACATTTCAACACTATTTGGTTTTAACTGTTTTCAGAATAATGAGGAAATCGGATTGGTATGAATCATACCATATAATGCATTCTTACCTACAGACCTAATTCACATTTTACGATTTCAATTAACAATATAAGTTTTTTTTTTCTCTATTCATAATCACGTTTTACCAAGGCGCTCAATAATTATTTAGTTTTTTTAGACCCATAATCATGCTTTTATTTTATTGAAGTAAAATTGTATTAAAAGCGTACAACTAAATAAAACCTACAACCGATAATTAATTAATAATACATTCAATAACCTTGACACTATTCCAGCATTTTTTTTCATGTCAATGGCTATTTTTTGCAAAAGCCTCAATAATCATAGATTCACATAAGATTTATATTGAACATAATTATTTGAGTCAATTCATTTTGATTGATTTCTCATGTGATGGCTATGTCTAGGCTTCTACAACTCAATAACAAATAGGCACATAATATAAAATAAGTACTTAAGTTAACAATTAATTAAATAACTAAAAATAGACCTACTTAATATTTAATTTCCTGTAATGACCTGTAACAAAATTATTATTTAATGTCAAATAGTTAAGTTTTTGATTATATAATTTGAATTTGTTTATTATAGGTCCCTCCTTAACGTAATCTTATATCCTATCCTTACTTGCTCGCAGTACACGCGCGAAGTAAAGAAGCCGCGAAAGGAGTGTAGATTGCGATAAAGAAACAAGTGTAAAATGTCGTCCTTCTGATGATAACTAGGTACTCAAAATATCTTAAGCGTCGGAATCACTGCAATAAGGTGTGTAGGGAAGCACAACGCCGTCATATTCAAAATTCTCTTGCTGATAATAATTCCTCTAAGGTTTGGAAGTTCTTGAGGAAGTTGGGGGTTGGTAAAGCGCGACATGACAGTATTCCTAAGGACCTTAATTGTGACTCATTAAATCTACATTTCTCTTCTTCTGCTACCATTGATGTTGCAATGCAACCAAAGCTCGAACTATTCAGAGTCTGTCATCAAATTTTCCTAATTTTATTTTTAGTCAATTTTCCGATTGTGATGTAAAGAGAAGCGTCAAATCCATTGCATCCAATGCAGTTGGGAGCGATAGCATCAGTCGCAATATGATACTGCCCATACTTGATGAGATCATCCCAATCCTTACACATATTCTAAATTTTTCTATTTCTACTAACACTTTTTCTGATACTTGGAAAAGTGCACAGACAAGTTCGGTAAAGGGCACGTGCCCTTTACCGAAAAAGTTAAATCCTACTTCATTTTCTGAATATCGTCCAATTTCCATCCTTCCTTTCCTATCTAAAGTACTTGAACGACTAGTTCATGATCAATTAAATTCCTTCCTTATGTCAAATTCCCTCATCAATCCTCTACAATCTGGTTTCTGTCGTGGTCATAGCACCACTTCGGCTTTAGTAAAGATACAAATGATATACGCTTAGGTATGGACGGTGGACTTGTGACGGTGTTGTCGTTGCTTGATTTCAGCAATGCCTTCAACAATGTCGATTTTGGCATCTTGTTGAGTGTACTCAGCTCTCTGAACATATCTCCAGCGGCTATTGGCTGGTTTCGTAGTTACCTGTTCGGTCGCCGGCAGCGAATCCAATTAGAAGACAGATTCTCAACATGGTGTGATGTAACTGCTGGCGTGCCTCAGGGCGGCGTTCTTTCACCACTTCTCTTTGCCATCTTTATAAATTCAATTTCAGACACTTTATCTTCTTCCTGCCACCTTTATGCAGATGATCTCCAGGTTTACGCGCAGGCTCCAGTTCATGGTCTGGATAAGGCCATCGTGAGCATCAATGATGACTTGGAGCGCATTGTTATGTGGAGTAAGGCTTTTGGTCTTAGCGTTAATCCTAAGAAAACACAAGTCATTATTGTAGGTAGCTCTCGAATGGTATCCAAAATTGACTGGTCTACACTTCCTCATGTTGTTTTTGATGGTACTTCCTTGCCTTTTAGCGATACAGTCAAAAATTTGGGTATCATCATTGACAAAAGAACATGTCGTGGGTACCTCATCTTACTGAACTAAGCAGAAAAACGTTTGCGTCAGCCGCCTCACTGAGACGATTACGTAATTTTTTACCCACTTCTACCAAAGTTACGCTGGCTGAGTCCCTACTGCTCCCAATATTAGATTATGCTGATTCCTGCTATCCTGATCTTACTGAAGTTCAACTTGATAAGCTGGAGCGTCTACAAAACTTTTCTATTAGATTCATATTGGCCTCGCAAATATGATCATATTTCTGATTTCCGCAAGAAGTTGAAGTGGCTGCCAATTCGTTCTCGCCGAAATTATCATATACTCTGTTTCCTTTTTAATATTTTATTTAACCCTTCGAACGATTTGAGTTTCTTTTTAATACCAATACCCGTCCTTTGCGTTCCTCTGATACTCTTAAATTAAGCACTCCTATCCGATCATCAATCTTTTATGCAAATTCTTTTACTGCTCAGGCCGTCTGCCTCTGGAATAATCTTCCTGACACTCTCAGGAAGGCTCAGACCTTACCAATTTTCAAAAAACAATTATTTGATCACTTTCTTACGTTATACTACTAATTTTGTGTATGTAAGTATAGTAACTAAAACTAAAGTATAGTTTACTACTAGTATTTTTATCTATTTGAATGTATGTATATATCTATGTATTCATATGTATTTATTTATTTTTATTTATTAATTAATGTACCTATTTATTTATTGATACTTTTAAATATAAGTACTCTATGAATTTGATTCGCTTTTATATATATTTTTTTATGAACACCGCCTTTTTGCCTTTTTGTAATTCCAGTTCATCCTAAGGTTGTCTGGAAGAAATCGCTCATAGCGATAAGACCGCCCATTGTACTTCACTTTAAATGTTCTGTGTATCTGTAATTTGTTTTAATGTAAATGTGGTGTGCAATAAAGTGTTGATTTATCTATCTATCTAAAATCTCTGTAAGTTATGTGACAACAATTTGGTCGAAATGACAATGTTAATTTTAATCTATAAGGGCATTTATTTTGTAAAATCTCGAAATCATTAATCAGGTTATCATGCTCCTGTTCCTTCGTAACCAATACTACTTATAAAGTCTCTGCACATTACCAATTCACCATATACAGCGTGCATTCTTACAGTTGAAAGCTGATTGTGCCAATCAATCAAGACTTTCTGGGCCATGGTCAATGTACAAAAAATATTGTTAGATAATATTGGCGACACTGCGGCTTTATCTTAGCAACATAACTCAGCATTATACTCACACTCAGTGCTTTACTTATGGCATAGAATAACGAATCTATATTTTTATCAATTTGATTCCAGTTTATTCAGTAATCAATTTGAAGATTTAGCACTCGGAATAAACTTTTAATCGCTGAATAAATCGTCAGTCTAAAGACAATGTCAGGGGAATAATGAACTAATAACACACTATATTATTATAAAAACAGTGAAAAACACCTTTTATAAAATAATTTAAAAGGCAAACCTAAAATATTGATTCTCTCCAGAAAAATCAATTTTATGACTTTTTAAATGGGTAGGTATAGGTACTTACTTTAAACTGCAACTGCAGCAAACTCCTGTTTAGATTGAAACAAGGACAGTGCGTTGAAACCAGTGGAAAAATATAGCCTTCTTGATATAACGACCTCGTGTTGTACAGTACTGACTGAGAACCAGCCTCATTAGTATTTCGAGTGCAATGAAAACAATAGGTACGTGAAAGCTGCGTGGGTAATCCGCAACTAACTACTCGCCACCCACGGCTACACTCATATGGAATTATGCATTTAGATTTGCACACACGAGTAGTTATGGTACAGACATACAGGAGCTAGGAATGAAAGCAGGTTTGAAGCTCATCATACTAAACCTTCCACGACCTCTTTTTTGGTTTAAACCTAAGAGTGTACAACTAGATTTATGGGAGACGATTAATCGAGTAAAGATTTCCCGGATGAACCCATTTATTGACAGAATTAAAATCAATAACATATTAACGTAAGTAGTATCTGTAGGACAACAGACGAAAAATATTAAAGGTAAGGTAAATATTAAAGTTTATCCAAAGTTAACTAAAGAACGTTTGAATTAAAAAAAAACACTTAAAGAAAATAACATTGTTCTTTTTAAGTCAAGCATGAGACCAAGCTATGTATATCCCTACACATTAGAAAATGATAGTTTTATGTTTTTACTGGTAATAAAGGTGATGATTTTAACCTTTAGGAGAGAATATAAAGTTTCATTTGATGGTGTTTTAGGCGTCATGTTTCTGCATTCATGCTTTAAACTAAATTTGATCACAACTAAGAGTATAAATAAGTATTTCCGACGTCTCGTATATACGATAATACATAATTATTTCAAATATTTTTGGCGCAAATTCATTATTTAAGTCACAGATAAAATAATACTATGTAATTATTTTATCTGTGATTTACACCATACGCTTTAATTTGATGTCTACTAATATTATAAACAGGTAATGTTGGGTTGTTTGTAGTTGTAGTTTGTAGTCGTTTCGGAGATTACCTCCGTTAAGGTAATCTCCGAAACTACTCAATTTCAAAATTGGTTCACCGATGTGTAGATTTGACTATCAGGATAGTTTTAGGCTACATTTTATCTCTTTTCGTTTCGTTAGTGCACCCGTGCAAAGTCGAGACAAACGTAAAATGTGGCTCCATAACTGTAAAGTGCCATTTTCATGATCAAAGATTCTTTCCTGTTGCAAATAAATTTGAAACAATATTAATTTGACTCCCATAGTATAAATTAACAATGCAACAGGCAAGAAAGTGGCATCATGTAGGTAAATGGGACTTAACATTACAGAGCGAAAGGCGACCTGAGATCAAGAAAAGTTCAAGTTTACTGTGATCCTACATTTTAGGAGACTGAGATACGGTACGATTATGCGATAAAAAAGCATACGCTTATATTACTATAGGTACTTCATTTCTTGAAGCGAGCTAATAGGAAAAAAAATAAACGCACGTTATAGGTCGTTTAAAATAATTGATAATTCTCGTATTGGCTAGATTTGACAATTGACAAATTGATTTGACAATCTAGCCAATCGAGATCCACGAGAAAGAAAATTATTTTCAACGACCAATCACGTGTGTTTATTTTTCTTCCTATTAGCTCGTTTCAATAAATGAAGTATAGTTAGTAAATTACCTACTTTATTTTGGACTCTACTTTTTCTTCAGATAAAAGAAAAGAAAAAAGTAGAGTCAAAACTTTTGAATTTCGCTAAAATGCTTCAAGTTTGAAGCAGTTTCAACCAAAGCTAGTAGCGAAAATCTAAATTTAAACTAATCTAATAGGGTACTTTTCTGACCCCAAGTGGGAATAAGGATGCAGACATTTCGCATTCCTTTAGGACTGGTCTGCGAATAGCTAATGCCTATTTATATTTAATACGAGCTAAACTTTAGATTAGTTAACTGGAGATATCTAGAATCTTAGGAATAGACCATGCGTTTCTAATCAACATTTAGTTTTATGGACAATTTGTGCTAAGAGTTTAAAAAAGAACAGTTGTGGTTCAGGCAGAATAAATAAACCGAAAATATATAAAGTACATATCTTTAATTACATTTTGGATATAATACAATGCGATTATCTCTTGCCATGCGATCTCTCAAAATAAAACAGTACAAGACAGTACGTCAAACACAAACCTGTACTGAAGCATGAGCCATTCAAAAGAAAGCTTTATTATGTAAATGTAGAGTGTAAAGTATGGTGTGAGAGGCAAAGACACATTTAGATAATCTTTCACCCAATCTACCTTTGGTGTGCCAGACATGACCGAGAATTTTCGACTTAGCTCGTGTATTTTGGTGTATGGCAATCACATTTCTGAGTCCAATTAAAAATAAGAAATATGCTTTATGTTATAAAAATGACAAAAGGAACGATTATTAGACAGAACCTACAAAATACAAGACGTAAGTATTTTACAAAATGCCCTGAATCTGTTAATCCAATTTCATAGTAAATACACTAGCCAGAGCTGATCAACTAAATTAATAGGTTTGTAAGGGGGTCAGTAATTTTAAACTACTTAGGTATCGTAAAATTTTGGCACTTCTTGCTCTGTACCTACCTACCTACCTACCTAATAGGTACCTAAGTACACGCACAGATCAGGTTATTTTACGGACATTATTTAAAACAAAAGATGAAATAAAAATACCCGCACCGTGCAATGTATTATTTTATAAAAAGAAAGACAAAATGACGAGCGCGTTGAAATCTTTTCTTCAGAAAATAACGCAGGAGCTTGGAAGGGTCCCAAACACACATAAAAATATTTTCGAAAATGTTCATTCAATTGTTCGATACCCAGAATACGCCAGGTTGCACTGCATACAAAAACGCCATTGATAATTTATGTTACAAGTAAGAATTTTAGAACAATACCTACTTTTACCTCGGAAGACCAAAACAACTATTTGTCTAAAAGTTGAATCATATTTTTTCCTTAGTGAACATAATCCTTTCGTTTGCAGGTGTGAAAAACGAGTACAAACTTATGTACGTACGAATTCTAAAGAAGCTGTGCCAATAACAAGCTGCAGCGGAATGAAAAGAACCATGGTACCCTTTGTAGGAAATAATGAGGGAGCGGTATCCATGCGAACGTAGACGCGCCGCGGGGAGGTGAGGCGAGGGGCGCGAGAGGTGCGGGGGAGGGCGGCGGCAAACGAACCGCGATGGAAATTTCCATTGCCCAAGCGCCGAGCGGTCGGTAGCCAAGCGTGCACACAGCGACGACACGCGCCGCTCGCCCGCTCCGCCGGACGAAGCAAGGTGACATCACCCATGCAATATTTGAAATTCACTATCGAGTTCGATTACTTACCGTAAGTGGTTTCATAAGCGTAACGATGCTATTGGCCCTATTTGAAATTAGCCGTTTTCAGATGCGTGAAGTCTGAACAGAAGGTAGAATTATGATCAGAAGTAAGTAGGTGGTAAGAGGCAGGCCAAGCGTATCGCGACATTCGCGACCGCCTCTGCTATAGCTCCCTACGATTTGAAGGTCAGACTGCGCGGGCGCACTTTCCGTTCACGCTTCAGTATGAAGAGGCCATACATACCTAAGTGAATTTCATAATTGCCAAACAGTTGGTCTCAGAACCCCTTTGTGCGGTGGTAATTTTTGTTTTGTTTGTACATAGTATAAAAAGCTATCTTTCAGTTTAAGTATAAAGTTAGTTTAGTTTATTTAAGTTTCACTAACTTTTTTATGTAAGTACAAATATTTTTAGCGTTTAAGTATTCTATGGCAAACATTACATGAAACCGTTAGTACACCTATGCTATGCATTTGACTATGCAAGTGTTTTTGCAATGTAAGTAAACATAGGTACCTACTACTACCACAGACAGAAATAGTTTTTAAATCCTCGTTGCAACATTTCCTTGTGTAAATGAATAAGAGAGCTAGGTACTGAATAGGTACTCAGAATTGGCCGATGAGTTCTGAAAACAATAGCATATTCTAATTATTGAATGGTGCCACTACTCATGCACATGATGACGGTAGGTACTTACAGACGGCCACTACCCGGTGTTATCTAATCTGTGTTTTTGTGTACAAACAATAGCTTCCTTGGAAATAGCAAAGAGGTGGCGGCGCACTGTATCAAACATTCATAATATTCCTGTCTCGTGAAGTCGTGATACAAACGATTGGAATTGCTTGGCGCTGACTTATAACAATAAAATTTTCTACAGTAGCGGCCATTTTGAATTTGATTCACGAAATAATAATGAGAAATTTAGTTGAGTGTTTTATTATTTATTCTGTTGTTTCAGCATCTTTATTCTGTGGTTTCAGTAAGATTGATCATAATTATGATTAATGTTTTGTGTTCCACAGCCATTTAGAGTAAGTAGTAGAGGTATCTATTTAGAAATTTTTTACCCAACTACCTATGTCAGAGTTACCTATAAGAAATTTCAATCAATTCTGTACTAATAAATCAATTTTGGCAACACTGAAAAGAGCCGCAGAGTCCATACCTACCTCTAAAAGTATAAAGTATTAGGTACCGAGACCTACTCTTCAAATAATAATTGTGACCAACCCTTTTTTGTTAGGTACTTACTTGGCATCGGACAATTTGGCAATCAATCATCTTGCTCGGGACACAAATAGAAGTTAGTGTTTCACGTGTTTTGACTTTTCAGTGAGTATATATTTATATACATATATATATTTATATATATATATACCTATAGACTACAATACGTGCACCTTCTAATAATATTAAAGAATCTTATGCTGCTTTTCTAAATCAAACTATGTAAGTAAGTATAGGTATTAGAGCATTTTAATTGAAAATTATTAAGTGCTGTATTTTAAAACTTATACGAAGGCAATGTTACGAAATTAAACACTAATAAGTAATTTAAATATTCTAGTTTCTGTTTTTCATTCTAGTTTTGCCTTAGTTTACAAGGTCATGTACCTATTCAATTATTACTGTAAGACCTTTGCTGAAATGAAAATTAACAAATATCCTTGGAAGTACGAAATTGTTTTCTTTTTGCTACCTACGTTCACTATTTTTTTAATACCTTTAAATATTTACCTAGTTTGATGTATTATTTTTAATGGAGGCAAAGGAGAACAGACGATAGACAACCTACCTATATAGTTAGCCAATGGGCTAGTGTCTTATTGACTTTAAAAGGTCGTCAGTTCGAGTTCGAACCCGGTCGTGCATTTATTAATTTTATAAAAATTATAACACGATATTTTATCGTGACGAAATTTAGCAGTCTGATAGCGTTGGCCGAGACAAAATAACGAGACGACGTACCTCTGACTAACCCACTCTGAGACAACTTCAAAATTTTTAAATATAGGATGTCCTGTCCATCGAGCATGGGGATTATTGGGGATCCAGTCGTAATAATCATTATTTCATTTAAGTATTAATTTTGTTTGTTGTTTAGATTTGTTACAATGGCATTACATTAGTACGATGCGATGCTATAGTGTAAATTGGATATGTAAATAATAGCGCTGACTTTACGGTAGATTTTTATACCTACTTATTTTATCAATTCAATAATAGTAGGTAATCCAATAATAATAATCAACGTCAATGTGTTGATCGGCGAGGCGTAACTAAGATGGCGACAGTTGTTTATTTGTCATTGCTATCGAAATTTAACGAAATTCTCCATAATTCGAATTTTGCGGATACATGTTGTCGACTCAAAATCAATATTTTTTTATGTTTTGTTATTCATATAAGGTTTCGATCGAGTCTACCGTACCCCTTGACGAAATTATTAATATAGATTGGACTATCCATCGGACCTTTCGGATTTTGTAAGCTACCTGTCAGTTACAAAGATAGAATACACAGATGTAACTAGTCAGTAAGTAGGTATTTGGTAGTAAATTATTGCTGAGGTTTTTCATAGAAAAAGCCTAATTTGAGTTATTAAACTCATGTTGATAAGAAAATAGTCTAGAATCACGTTTAGAAATATTCAACACGTGACTACGTGTTACACGTAAAAAATGATTTTGCGTACCTACTTACTACATTTAGTACCTACGCAAAAGCATTAATTTAGAATTATATCTATATTTTATCTACTTATCCATATTTTTAACAAGTATCTACCTACCTATTAAGTTAATGGTTCCGTTAATTCAGCAAAGTCCAAATAAAAGACTCGCGGCCTTCATTAATTGTTAATCTACTACACAATTATACCTATACTTAACTACAAATCCTACAATAATTGCTTTAGATTACAAGGGAACAAAAATGTAAAGCCGGGTACAGATTTGCGAAATGTAGTATGTATGCAATGCAATGTAATGAAAGAATTTGCGCTCCATATTGTGCGCACAGCACAGTAAGCGCGGTTCGTGCGCGCAAGCCGTCCACACTAAGGAAATTCTGTTACATTGCATGTTACATTTCGCAAATCTGTACCCGGCTTTAATGTATAACTCATTCAAGGCCCACCTGCTGGTCCGGGGCACCCAACGTGTTAAGGAATTGACATTCGGTGACTAAACTCAAGATCAAAGGAATAGTGATGACAGAATTATAAATGCGAAGCGTTTGTCACTTGGCTACAGCCCCTGGTTCAAAAGGCCATGATCATAAAATTGGCAAGGACAGCCTGGAAAAAAATACTTGCGGATTTAAGCAAAAGAAGTATTAATAGACTGTTTACTGTTTTCCATGAAAGTTTGGAGACAGGCGACAGCGAAAGTAACGAAAATACTCCATGGCCTTTGGCCAGTGTCGTCTTGTTATTCGTGCCAAATTCCCATTCAGTAGGTAATAGTATTAAGTAATAGAGGGTGACCTCATTGACTTTCTATGTGAATTATGGTCTCTTATTTATTAGGGGCGTGAAAGAAAAAATGGAACAGGAAAAGACATGGAGAATTAGTTTTACAAATCAAACATAGTACCTAAGTACTCGTATATAAATTGTTCCAGTACTCAGGTTTCGTTCAATTATTATTTAAAAATGTTAGGATAAGGATAAAAGTGGTTAATAAACCAGAAAATTTCCATTTTGTGTGCGATCTAGTATTTAGATGCGACATCTGATGTAAAACTAAGTTTCATTACGTCAGCTTACGTTAAAGTACGACAAAAGGTCGGTGATTTTTGATTCATTTGTAACCCGACCATAAAATTAAATTACTTTTCATTTAAGATTAATTCAAATAATATTAGCAATTCCAACTGACCAGGATCTAGCGGGAGTCGAGACTGCTTTATTATTAGAAAAAACAATACATTTGGATATTTATCCCATGAGGCACCTATATTTTTCAGTGAGTTTTTTTAAGGATTTTTGTAATTATGCCTTAATCGTATTTAACTTGTAAAAATAAAATAAAAAACATTGTAAATTACTTGCCAGCATATTATGTATAATAATAGTAAAAATTAAAGAACCCACACCAACCTGACTGTATCAAACTGAAACAATGGTTGTCTAAATACTACAGAATACCTATATGAAAAAGATTATCAAATGCCGCTTGTGTTTAGAAATTGAATTCTTCAAAACTACCAAAATAACTAGGTAAATAACAATAGCTTTGCCAAAATATGTATAGCTAAAACAACTTGGCCGGTTGGACAGTTTAAACTGACAGTTTTATTACACATAGGTTGGTATAATAATTTAGTGATATTTTAGAATTTTTTTTATTATTACAGGTAGGAACTCAAAAGCAATGAATAGAAAGAACCTAATTTATATGAAAATTACGGGACTTTATCACGTAAATAAAACTTTATCACGTTTATAAAAATATTCGCGATCTTTAGACTTAAGGTATTATACCAAAAAAAACTAAAGATCGCGAAAGTTTAAATTGTAGAAAGAACCTGCTTGTACCTACTTATCATAAAAACTATTGTTTTCATTTCTAAGGTTCATTCCTAAAAGGATATCGATTATGTAGAGTCGGTATAAGCTTCTAACAGGCAGTAAGGGAATGCCATAATGGGATTATGTTAGATGCAATTACTCCACTGCTTTTCTTTTGCTTAAATAAATTTTTAAATAAACAATTTTAATCACAGGCAACGTTAACTGGTTAGATGCAAAAATATAATGCCATCGTTTTTGTTTGCGCAATAGGAGTACCTACCTTTAACTGTCTAAATAATTAAATAAAACCTATCACGTCTACTTTCACAATAGATTTATTGCAGAGCATTTGAAAATGTGTCGTTGACAGGTTGTTCTTGAACGTCCCTGTATCAGAAATCCTGTATACGAACGCCTTTTAAAACTTTGTTACTTCGTATAATTCCGTTCACATTCCTCCGCTGAAAAATATCGCATTTGCATGATATAAATGTATAAACTTACCTTAAATACCGCCGGTGCTAACGGTATAGCAGCTTGGTTGTGAAGATGTTTTTTCGACATTTTCGCCTTCTTTCTTGTCCACGTTTATAAAAATATTCGGTATCGTCACAAATAAATTGGTATTGAATTTAAAAATCTTCTAATTCGTGAATACTGTTTAGTTTTCGATTATCGAAAATTGTTGAAGTTCGCCGTGGCTAATAAAGACCGCTCGTGTCGGTAGCCTCTCGCGAGTTGATTCACTTTAAAAAAGTTTCGAGTTCGCGTCGGCAAGAGTACGTGTATCCACTGTTGCGGTCAAGTCGGCAATGAACGGGTGGGGCCGAGTGGGGCGCGTGCGAGCGCCGCGAGCAGCCGACACTGAAGCGAAGCGAGAAGGCGCCGGCAACCTATGCTACGTCACGAGTTCACGAATCAGGCAGGACTCTGAAAAAGCGCTGCCAATTAGCAAACGAACGGAAAGTGGCCGCTTCGCGGTGATTTTGGTCTGCGATTTGGTTATTTTCTGCTGAACCATAATTTTCAGCTTTACATTACGTCAGCTTAGCGTGGCGCCATACCGCCCACCCTAAACTTAACACGCTATCCATTAGATTTCAACGCTCACGTGATTCACCCTCGCCCTACCCCTACAACGCAATGCAAAACTGACCAATTTGAATAACAAACACTAGGCATTTGACGGCTTGATTTGAACTGTTCACTTCAAGCTTATGCAAAGCTTTTATCTTATGGATTCGTTTTCATGATCATCCCAAATATAGGTAACTACATACCTACACCAAGGTACCTATTACCACAGATTACATATGTAATCTGTGGTATTAGGTAGGTGGGTTATTTTCAAAATAATTGTACAGAGTGACACAAAAGAAACACAAGAGAATTGTTACACACAAGAAAAATGTTACACAAAATAATTATAAGCCACTGTTCATAATGATTTTATTTTTACCTATAAAATTGAGTAGAAAGAAGCAGGTACAGTAAAAAGTTTTTCTGACGTTCTGCTGCAGTCATCCCCATTATTTTTCGTCACCTAAAAATAACCCATTTAAATTAATACTAATAGCCAAGTTTTGCACAGGTTTACTTTTGAAAGGATAATAAAAAAAAATCTATAGGTACAAACAAACGAACGAACAATCTAACTTCACCTCGTTATAGGTAATATTCCTTAAGTATAGAGGGCTAGTTGTGTAATTTGTAAAAATTTACACCATTTTAATTTATAATAGTATCTAATAGATTATTCATCACATTTTCTATTCCCAACTTAAAATAGTTATTTTATGCTTTGTAAATGCAGCTTTACCTATGATTTTACGTCACACAAAAGAAATGTAACGGAGTATGTTACACATTGGAACGAAAAACCAAGATGGAGACACAATAAAATATTCGTAACAAAAATTATACCGTCAATTATTGCAAACTATCATCTTTACCATAATGCTACTGAATAAAACTATACAATACATTGTAATGCTTGTGATTATCATCAGAACTTAGCAAGATATCTCGTTACACAGACACAATAATTTTTTTCATTAAAAACCTGAACCACCACATTTCGTCGAATAACAGATAAACCACAAAGGCTGCGATTTATTTTGTTAGGTTGGCAGTTCCGTGCAGTGTTGCAAGGTTTGAAAAATTATGGATGCATTCACTACTCGCAAAATATTTCGATTGGGAACAGTTACAAACTCCGTTACACAAAAGAGCGAAAAACGTGACCACAACTTTAAACTTAATTAAATATATGACATTTTAATATTTTAACACCTTTGTTACCGATTTGAAATAGAACAACATTTTGACTAATGGTTTAAAAACTTTTTACAGTAATATTTAAAAAAAATATATATTAATTCATGCATTTAAGTCGTCCGCACCGACGTGACCAACACAAGTACTGAGAGTAAAATTGGCAAAATTTTCTGTGTTGATTTAAATATAGTAATTAATAAAAATAAAACTAAATAATGCATTAGATTTATAAAACGATGTTCAAGCAACAAGAACCTACAATTTTGAAACCTGTACACCACCCAGTTTTTTTTTTATTTCAAATTGAATCCGTGACCATAATTTTGTGTAACTATGTACAATTATTTTGAAAATAACCCAGGTACAATTTTATTAAAATGTAGAGTTTCAACTTTCATACGAAACTTGACGAAACTCTATATGTAGGTATTTGCTTATATTGGGCCTATACCTAGGTACTTACCAAATATTTTATTATGTAAGTATGTACCTATCTCTAATTACCTACCCCAGTACCTATATTATTATCTTCACAGGCTCTACCTAAAGATCCGAAAGAAAGTTGCTTTAGTACTTCGACTTTCGATCCAGAGTTCGTGGGTTCAAATCCAGCCGTGCATAATGGACTTTTCGTGTCGAAAAATCTATATGCGCTTTGGAGGATCGCATGGTGATGGAAAACATCGTGAGGAAGTTAATCACATTTAAAGAACTAAAAGAAATGTCTACAGCTCCTTGAGAGTTGGGATACAGTCGTGAACGATTTTTTATTTAAAGCCTACCTAAGCAAATCCACACGTAGGTAAATTGGATGGCTGGTTATTTTCCACTACTATGTTTTTAGATTCACGAGACCCCTTACTATAAAATATTTTATTGTGATCGTATACTCGATATGGAAAGTTTATCGAGCTGACCATAAACTTTGGTTTCCAAGTGTCAATAAAAATTTTACGCGTAAATTACACTGTCATGTTAACTAACAAATTCTGTTTTCGGCTCTACGGTGCGAATTATTATTAAAAAATTAGATAAGTAGATGATCGATTTCCTGCTTATAAAGAATGTCTGATGGATGGAAACATTCAGAGGGACTGGGGATCAATCACATTCAGAGGGACTGGGGATCAATCAAAACGAAGTTTCGTGATTCTTTTTCGGTTTTAAGAGTGGAGGGGAGCCCCTCTACTCTACAAACTGAAATCAATGCATTGTGGTGACAATCATCGCATGTTAGCTTACGTTGGTTATTCTTCCGAATTCAGTTTCCACCAGGATAAGCTGACCTGCGAATTGATTTCAGCAGTGAATCCGTAACAGGTTTACCTACTCCCTGTTACAAATTCAGTATCCATCCATAACATAATCCCAAAAATTGCCCGGAACCGTTTCATTTCATTCCCCGACTTCCAGTACGGCCCCAGGCTAAGTGCAGTCTTTGAAATGTTTGCTAAAAAAAGTGTAGAGGTTTATTTTGACGTACCTAGTAAAGTTAGTCATAGCATTGTCCTTGGTCATCACTACACTCTAAATTTATGATCTGCACATTACGGCCTCGATGGGTTCGTCATTGTTTACACAATGTAAACCGATTACTTACCTCTCATGTGCTCTCATTTACATGATAACACTTGGATACAGCTTCAAGTTTCTATTAAAAATCATTATTTTGGAAAACGCATTAATTTAGAAATTACCTTTATGTAACATAGGTACTGCGTAAAAACTCTAAATTATTGAGATTTTATTGCAAACATAATAAGTTGCAGTAGGTACCTACCTAAGTACTTACCACAGTTTTGTAATTGTTTCTAAACATACAACTTTTCGTAAGTCAGTATCATATTTCGTAAATAATAATATCTGTGAAATTATAAAGTACTTCGCTTCATAATATTCACAATCAATTGGTATTTGTTTCCTTGTTGTTAAACTGCGTAATAATAATCAGGCTGAATCTGGTTTGATCAGACAGAAATCTATAAGTAGGTAGGTACTCTGCAAACTTGCAAATTGATACGTCACTTTGCAAATGTGTAAAACAATGAGGTGGCTATGTCTTTATTTAGCACCTTCCGTGCTAATAAGTGCCATGCCTCAAATTACACGTTATTCTGGACACTCACCGATCGAAATTTTTCAGGTTTTACCTCTATCCATCCCAAAAACTGCATACCAACACAGATAGGTACCAAGCAAGACAATTATTATTTTTAAACATGCTCAAAATGAAATTGTATCCGAAAATTGATGAAATTCGTTTTTTTCATCAACGGCATCCTTTACGGCATCAGTCGACGGCAGCATAGACCAGTCGACTTTTCAAAAGAAACTCAAGCACCGATCGATGGTTGAGTGATCAGAGAATACTACACTATGATAGTGGTAGTCAGAAGCAAGTACAAAATATGTAAGGGACCAATAACAAAGATGGAGTTTCAAATCCGGTGAAGCTATTGTTTCGGGTCAGCCTTTGCCCGAAATGGGTTTTTGAAATGATTAAATGGCTTGAGTACAATTAAAGTTTTTATTTTGTATTTTTACAAATTTCTGAGAGTTAGATAGAAGTGGCTGCAAAAATGGAGTGTAGTTAGTTTGACAGCAGTCAAGATGAGCTGTCAGTCAGCGGGCTGTCAGCTGTCAGAGGGAGACGAGTGAGGCGCGGCGACAGCTATAAAGGTCCCTAAGACCACTTAACAAATTAGTCCTTTAGAAAAAAAAACAGTCTACTTATATAGGTAGGTAATTATATCATCTTTTACGCGAACGAAGTCGCGTTTGGCAGATTGTAAATCCATTAGGTACCTACAGTCTTATTAAACTGGATACTCTTTCCAACGCAACTTTTTTCAGGTTTTTTCAGGCAATGAAAAAATACGAATCAAAGCTTGGTAATCTAGGTCGGTACCTACTGTTTTTATTCTGATAAATTACTAACTTTTAAATTAGGTAGGTTTGTATCGCATCAAAGTAAATTTTCCTATTATGCACATTTTAGTAGTGCGCTGAGCCCTCAGGTGTTATCAGGTGTTACCTTAGATACCTATCTTGGAGATTCCTGCTTCACTTCACTCGTTTCGTCATAAGCATTACTCACTGATATGATAACTAGATGTTAAGTGATGATGACATACCTACCTACATCATTGATTATAATTTTTATCTGAGTGAGACCTACTTTTTATCCAATTTGTTTTCTTACAGAAAAATTGAAAAATCTAAATATAACTTTTTAAACTATCATGGTTTTGAACATTATAACACTTGATACGAGATAATTACCATGATTTGTGGTTGTTTGAGTTTCCCGATAGTTCGACACAGTTGCATGCGCCATGATCATCAATATCATTACAAATCGTCGATTCTCATAAATTAACAAATAGATTATTTGTATAACCGATTTTTTGTGTAAAAAAGTTTCCAAATTTCATACAAAATGTATGGAGAAAAAAAAAATGTCGGAATTTAAAAAAAAAAGTACCACAATTTATCAACTTTGTAATGCCCTACCAGAATCTGAAAACCAAAATTTTCCAAGTCTCCTAGTTTCTGAGATACGCGGGGGGGCAAAATGAGGGGGGCAACGGGGGGCAAAACTGAAAACTTTTTTTTACTTCCCAAAATCTCCTCTATACAAATCCGTTATAAGCAATCAAAAATGTTACGTAGTTTCCGAGATCCATCAATGGGGCAAAAAGGGAGCAAAACAGGGGCAAAACAAAAAAATGATTTTTTCCTCCCAACACCCCTTCTGTACGAATCTACAACAAAAATGTTCTACAGGTCTTACAGTTTTCGAGTTACACCAGGGGGGGGGGGCAAAAATGGGCAAAATCGGATTTTTCCCAAACTCACAAGGGTATCCCCTAAACGAATCTGTAAAAAAAATGTACCTTTCCATCCACCATCAAGGAGAACAATTATTATTTATGTCAATGAGTCAGTCAGTGAGTGGTAATCCAGCTCTAAATTATAGTAGAATAAAAAGTATATTATGAAGTTTCCCGGCTAAGCTTATGAGCTTAATCGGTCAAGGGGTTGTAGTGGTTATATTGGTTCTTTCAGTGGGTTGCATACGTGCCAATCATTATGTAGTCGAACAAATTATGGTATGGTCATTGGCACCCATGAAAAAGCCGGTGTATAAATTTTACAACGATAAAACAACTCTTAGCACGCCATAGATAGTTTTATGTATTGAATAAATAGAAAATATTTTGCAAACTTCCCAAAAAACACCTATTTTTGCAAGCGAACTCTACCCACTAGACTTAACAAAATCACTAAAATTCAGCAACTTTCCAGACATAATTTTTAAATGACCATAATTTTTTTGTTATTGACGTTTGATTTAAAAATAAGTGTTCTGAGAATAAGAAATTGGATATTCTGCAGATTATTTATGTTTCCACTGTTGAAAAGATAAAAACTTTCATATTATTCAAGAAAAAGTGCTAGGGTGCCATTCATTGGGGGGTGCCAACAATAGTACCGTTTACCCTACTATGTAAGTACAGATGGTCCATCTAGAACATTAATTTCACTCCTGTTTTTCTTCGGGCTATTTTTTTGTGTTTGATTTTGCGGCGCCCCTTGGCAGTGTTTATAAATATCCTTGGACATCAAAAATATGTAACTCTATCTATACTTCATTTATTGAAACGAACTAATAGGAAGAAAAATTAAGGCACGTGATTGGTCGTCGCAATATAATTGTGTTCTCGTGATTGGCTAGGTTGTCAAATCAATTGTCAATTGTAAAATCTAGCCAATCCGAGAATAAACAATTATTTTCGACGACCAATCACGCGTGTTTATTTTTCTTCCTATTAGCTCGAATCAAAAAATGAAGTATAGGTACCTGCTACCTACCAACTAACTTTAGAAGAAAATGTTTCTTTATCTCAGACTGTAGTAGGTAGTATTGATCGCGTCTTTTACGTCATGGAACCTCATCCCATCAGATGTAGGTACTTTCCCTCGTGACGACACAGCAGCCGGCTGCCAGACAGTCCGTCGCCGTTGCCATCGATCCTACACTCCTATTCAATGGCAAGCAGAAGACAGGCGCCCCGGTGCCAAGGGAAACTGACCTTTATCATTAACTAGCTGCGCCCCGCGGTTTCACCCGCGTAAGTCCCGTTCCCGCAGTAACATCGGGATAAAAAGTAGCAGCAGATATGTGTTAATCCATGGTATCACCACAGATAAAATAATACTATGTACAGATTAGTCACCTAGAACATTAATTTCACTCCACTTTAATTGTCAATTTCTTCGGGCTATTTTTCGAGTGCATAATTTATGCGACGCCATCTAGTGGCGTTTATATCAAGAATAAGTAACTCCATCTAGTGCCAAGTAGCTCGCAGTCGTAGCCGCTCCCCACTAGATGGCGCAAGCAATGACACTCTGACATATTTCTGACACACTTGTGACTTGTGAATCTTAAGGTCAGTACTCACATACGATATTACTCGCTCGATAGTTTTACTCGAAGTCGAGTAAAAATCAACGTGTGGGCCGCTAAACTCACGTGTGTACGTAACTGCAAGTGGCGCGAGGCGAGCGTCAGGCGTTGTCCTAATAGAACGCGATTGCGCGATCATCGTAAGTTCGCGCGAATTTTACTCGTACGAACGCGCGATCAAACATATTGAACTCTAATATAGGTGTCCTAACTGACAATCGCACGACGCGGTCGCGCGACTCAAATGTTTGAAACTCTAGTCGCGCGAACTTAGTTCGTACGAACGCGCGATCAAACATATTGAATTTGAATAGGTGTCCTAATTGAAATTCGTGCGAAAACGTCGGCGTGGTACCGCTTACCGCGCCGCTTATCGCGTTCTATTAGGACACCCAGTTTTTGACGTCGCGCGAACATCAATGCTCAATGTGTGGACGAAAGCCCATGCCATGGGTTTTACTCGACAGTTTAGCTTGATCGAGTAATACCGTACCTATGTGAGTACTGACCTTTAGTGACCCTGGACTTGGACTGGAAAAATAACTTTTCGTTGGTGTTTGAAAATGCCTCCCCACACATGTGCATATTTCAGGTGTATAAATAAATCAGACTTAAAACCAATGTTTCGTTTTCCATGTCATGATTCATACCGTTTGGAAATATGGCTTAATAATTGTGGTAAGAAGTACCAGAAGTACCTACCTACCAACCAACCTTACTTTTTTATATAATTATAACTGCCTCTTTCTGTCACCTATTAATCATAGTAATGATATAGGAATTACTAAGTAGATACCTAGCTACCTATTACAATAATATAATTTGAATTATCCCTACCTACATTTCAACTTAGGTATGTGTATACAAATACCTACCTACTTGGAATGTTTTACAGGAATCATGTCCTCCTTACAAGGAACTAATTTTAAGATCTAATGTCAGACCTACCTACCTAACGAGGTACCAGCACTCTGTGGTACCAGTACCTCTACCATAAATGAGAGCAAATAAACTTGAACTTTGATAGAGAAATTTAAGTAGGTAGGTAGTAGACAAAAACAGGAAAAAAATCCTCTGTCTGTGATACAACTCTCAGCTTGCGCCATCTAATGGGGAGAAGCTACGACTGCGAGCTACTTGGCACTAGATGGAGTTACTTATTCTTGATATAAACGCCACTAGATGGCGTCGCATAAATTATGCACTCGAAAAATAGCCCGAAGAAATTGACAATTAAAGTGGAGTGAAATTAATGTTCTAGGTGACTAATCTGTACATAGTATTATTTTATCTGTGGTATCACCTACCTATACACCAAATTTTAACCAAATCGGTCCAACCGTTTTTGCGTGAAAGAATAACAAGCATACATACATTCTCACAAACTTTCACATTTTTAATATAATATTAGTAAGATAGGAATATAGGAATAATGTTGTGCCGACCCCACCTAGTGGGATAAGGGCAGGGAGATGATGATGATTAGTAAGATAGGAATTAGGATGAATAATAAGTAGGTATACCTACCTACCTCTAAATCGTCAATGTTTTAGTTTCCCGTGTGAATAATAATTATACAACTCACAATAGTTTTGAAAGTAAAATAGGTACCTACCTACCTTTTTTTTTTGTCGAGAAATGCATTCCTTCCCACCACCGAAAAATGTCAAAAATGAAGTTGACATTTTAATTAATTGACAGCTATTTACTTTCCTGCCCTAGGGCACCTAGGGACGCAAAATGCTTCTTTGAACCCTATGATCAGGCAACTTCGTGCGTTCCCCCCGGTGGATTCCGATCTTGTCGCGATGGGGGGGCTTAGTAGCCGTGGTTTGGCCCTGGCCACGGCGAAGCTAACAGGAATCCGAGGAGGGGCCGCTCCGAGCGGACCTAGAGGTGGGCCTGCTCTGGATGCGTCCAGGGTGCGGGGGACGGTGTCCTGTTCCCTGCACCCAGGAGGGCGTCGCGGGAGGAGAGGCGTGTCGGTGTGTCGTTGCCGCTCGACCTATCTTCCGCGACCAAACGGGGACGCACCGTTGTTTGATGCGTTGTGGTGGTGTGGGGGTCGGTCTCGGCGTCTCCGGGTATGGGACCGTAGGTGTTGGGACCGACCTCCATAAGACGGGGGCGCACCGTTAGTTGCGTTGGCGGTGGGGACGCAGGGGAAGAGGAGTGTCGGTGTTGCGTTGCCGTTCTCCCTATCCTTTGCGACCGTTAAGGCGGTGAAGGGCCGCTGTGGTGGTTGTGGGTGCCGGTCTCGGCTTCCCCGGGTATGGGACGTGGATGTTGGGACCGACCCCCATAAGACAGGCCTTGACGGAAGCACCGGGGGGTGCTTCTGTCGCGGAAGAGGCCTAGAGGTGGCGCGCGCGCGGGTGTTTCCGCGCGCCACTCTTGAGAGGGGGCTCCAACGAGCCAGCGCCGTCGTCGGGGCCGTGGAAGAATGCTAACGCGTGCCCATAGCCCCGGCACTATGGCGCATGGCGCCAAGATGAAATCCCGTCGAGTTTTAGTGGGTTCGAGTCCCATCCCACATAACCCTTCTCGCTGCCCCCGCGGCGGCGGAAGGGTATGCGCGGGCATTTCTCGACGTTAAAAAAAAAAGGCAACTTCGTGCGTACTTTCCGTGTATGAATGAAAAATTATAAAACTACTCAGAAAGCGTAACACAAGCGTAGTAGGTACCAACACTGTAAGCCCCTTCATTAAATGAAACAAGCTTACCATCAACATTATCGGTAAGTATTTTATCTGAAATACAAACATAATCATATTTACAACTCTTTCCCACTACATTCAAACATGAACAGTATTAATTAGTAACTCAATAAAACTGAACTCTCCTTTTTACAAACTCCATTGGCGCCATCCGCCATCTCTCTGCCTGCTGTCTTGTCTGTCTAAAAACCTTCATAAATATGCATCAAAGATTTGGCTACCGTATTATAATGACATTCTACCAACACATCTACAAAAATATCTAACACTATCTACTGGGGGGTTAAAAAGGCCGTTTCGAGCATTTCTGCTAGCAATTCATACACTATTTAGCATTTTTACCAAAATTTGGTAAAATGAATGAGCCAAGTCCGAAGAAACCAGAAGAGATAGGTAGCGCGGATTTGGATGTTTGGCGAAAGTTGTGCTCATCCTACTACAATAGGTACTTATACCTATCTTTGTTCGTTTCCCTCTCGTCTCCCGCCCTGTGGCTGTGGCTGGGAAAATCAATAGCCCAGTTCCACAGACCTAGTCAGACCCGACCCGAGTACCCGACCCACTGATCTAGGTAAAAAAATACCACTATTTGTTCGAAAAGGCCGTAATATTGGCATGAAAAAAGAACTGCATCTCTTGCATCTCTTTCTGCCATATGAATACTATGATCATGGCATTTCTGTCACTACGAAAGTCATGCTTTATATTGCACGTTTGTAAGTGGAATGATCAGTTGCACCGTTTCTGAACCAAACAATATTTCGTTTCAACATGGCCATCGCTTCTTCAAGATAAATGGCAGCGGAGTTGTAAAATTTGCGACTAGTCGTGGAATTATTGTGTCAAATTACCTACTAGAAAAGCGATTCGACTTTTGCGCGAATCACTAAATTTTACCTATTTTGGTTCCGTGCGGGTCAAATCTTTATTCAGTTGTGTATTTGTCTTCATTTTTATATCGTTTCTAACTAGCCGCAGGTGAGGTGTAAAAATGATAAATAAAATCAAATAAAAAGATGAAATGATAAATTAAAAGCCTGCAATTGGTTATTCCTCAAGAATGAGTGGATATTTCTGTGTTTTGGTAAATATTATGGAAGCTATAGTTGCATCATTTTACATTTAGTGATCAGGCATTTTGCTCACATTGTATTCTATATCTTCTGATTGTATTTGCTCATGACACTAGTAAGAATTTGTGAAATAAGTTGGAACCTATCAAATTTAGGGTAGAATTCATCAATTGAAGAGATCACTGTAGGATAGCACTAATGAAGTGATGGTAAACAAAGATTAGGGACTGCCATTCTTGCATTTGGAGAAACATCTACTTACCTACTCAATTCATTTAACAGGTTATTTTTGAGCTAAATACAATTTGAAGTTAGTAACCATTTCATTTACCATTGCTGATTCTAAATACCTATTATTGCTTTTGTCATTTGGTCATTATCATACTCCTGTTCTGGACATAATATTCAGTAGTAAATTTAGGCTATTGTTCAGAGTCCTTACTCATGCATGAATTGTGTCTCGATCATTTATTTAACACTCAGTTTCCATAGCGAACTTTGAAAAAGTGTAAATATTGAAGACTCCGAGTACAAGCCCATGTCTGTTTGCTGTTAAGTAGGTTTTTACTTTAAATAAAATAGTTTGTGATTTTGATATTTGGTTAACCAATTGGTTGGACTGACAAAACGCACATCGTCTTTATGGCCAGTGTGACTCAGTTGTGGATGTTGGTATGTTTACAAGCATTGCCGGCACTATGACATTGCTGCAAATTGCATTTTAAAAGTAGGTAGAGAAGATAAAAATTAAAGAAAAGAGAAATATATTTTTCTAAGGCCAAATGATGTGGGTTGATGGCAAGATTCAGATTTTTAAGGCATGTTCTGTGTGTTTTACTGAGTCAACATAGATTTGGAGCAAATGTTTCTGTTAGGAAGCCTTAGCTATGTTTAAAAAAACATTTAGCTCTCTGATAATCTTTTATTTATAAAAAGTTTTCCATAAAATGTATAACTTTGTTAAGTAGTATCAAGCAATTTATATCTTCCAAAAAACCATTGTCTCATAATATTCAAAACACAGTTTACCTGTCATTCATTCATTTGACAACCATTTAATATTTGTAAGAAATGTGATTGGGTGATCTAGCTTTCTAGGTGGTATTAATTTAAATTTTATTTCAGCATTTGAAGTAATAATGCGGATTTCATCATGAAGGAGATGGTAGGAGGATGCTGTGTATGCTCGGACGAGCGGGGCTGGCCCGACAACCCCCTAGTCTACTGCGACGGCAATGGTTGCACGGTTGCTGTACATCAAGGTTAAATAATATAAAACAATGTTGTATTAATTATTTCTCATTAGTATTTCTTAATATTCCTATTGTAATTTAATCCCTAAGTGACATTTTCCAAGATCTGGGCATATTTAGTTCTATTCTGAAATGCAAATAGAAGATAAAAGAAATCACAAGGATTATAATGCATTCATGTAAGTTTCAATTGTTTCAGCGTGCTACGGTATTGTGACTGTTCCCACGGGACCATGGTACTGCAGGAAGTGTGAGAGCCCTGAGACAAGCAAGGGAAAAGTGGTGAGTTGCTTTAAATACATCTTCTATACAAGTGGCAAAATTAAAAAAAGTATGAAACTGACTCCAACTTCATAGAAATAAAAAGTAAGTTCCTGAACTTTCTATTTCTACGATTCTATCTTCTATTCCTCAAGAGTGCAGGCACACAAAAAAATAATTTCTAATTTTTAAAGTTTTTAAAAAAAGGTCCTAATATAGGACCTAAACTGTCTTTATAATCATCATGGTTAGCCTCCTGTTATCTCGAAATTATCATCATCTTTGTCTGATTACCACACAAGTACCTATTATGTAGCTTAGCTTGGGATTAGATGATGCTGTGTGAAATGTAAATGTACGAGTATAAACTATGTAGTTTATTTGTTCCTAGCAGAACGCATGGGTGTACTTGTGAAACTTAGAATATATACTTAATGATCAAATTGTAAAAAGGTAATGTTGGTTTGTTTGTTTGAAGGAGGTACTCTCCGAAACTACTCAGCCGTTTTCAAAAATTCTTTCACCAATGTGTAAAATGTATTGTAGGGATGGTAATAGGCTATATTTTATCCCGTTAGCTTCATTGGTACACCCTGGACATTTACAAATTCGCTGTTTTTGTTCTTTTCCGGTTATACCTATATACGGTTCCTCCCGCGGCTTCGCTTTTGTGCTGCTATAACCATTATAAAAAGTAGCCTATAGATGTGTTATTCTAGGTACCTATGTAAATTCTGAGTTTGATCCGTTTAGTAGATTTCGTTTGAAAGAATAACTAATAACAAATACATCAAAACTTTGGCGATTATCATTAGTAGGTAATCAAAAATTCGATTTTGTTTCCAGCGATGCGAACTGTGTCCGTCTCGCTCTGGTGCTCTGAAGAAAGCCGATACTGGAGGATGGGCACATGTGGTCTGCGCGCTCTATATACCCGAAGTGCGGTTCGGCAATGTCACTTCTATGGAGCCAATCGTTCTTAGACTGATACCGCCGGAACGTTTCACCCGGGTAAGATTGAACTCGGTCTTGTGCCTGATTTTATAATCAACGTACGGATGTCCGTAAATTCATCACCATAGCAACTTCGCCAAACAAACGTATGCTCGTATTCAGAGTCGACTTCCGGTTCATAAAACCAATTTACGGATGTCCGCGGGACTTTCGTCATAGCAACGTTGTTATTAGTTATCTGTCAAAAGTTTCATACATTTTATGTTGTACAAACAAAGTTGCTATGCATCAGCATAGCAACGTACGGATGTGCGTAGGTCCATCAGGACCTACGCACATCCGTACGTTGGTTATAGAATTCGGGCATAAGCGGGAACTCCTCAACTATTTGAACGAAGACTAAACCTCAAGGATCACTTAAAAATGTACATTATTTAAGCTAGGTGACTCCATTGCCTGTTCCAACGCCCGGCTGAGACGCGGAGGTTGCGGGTTCGATCCCCGCTACGGGACAAATGTTTGTATGTACTGCAGATATTTGTTCCGTGTATGGGTGTTTCCTATTTATAATATGTATGTACTCGTATTTACAAAAAAAATGGATCTAAGTATTATATCAGTCATCTGGTTACCATAACACAAGCATTAAGTTGCTTAGCTTGGGGCTAGATGACGCTGTGTGGAAAAAAAAAACTCCTACACCAGGGCAGCTGCTAATGAAAATATATATTTATTTCAGACTTGCTACATTTGCACAGAGAATGGAAAGGCGCACCGCGCAAGTCAAGGAGCCTGCATGGCTTGTAACAAATCTGGTATGTACCATCATTGTATATAGTATCGTTATCTATCGTATGTAGTTGTTATAGCTGGAATATTAGTTTATGCCTTTATTTATGTGAAATTTTACTAAAAACAAACGCGTAAAATTAAAGTCTAGTAGTAAAAGACCTATCTTTTGGTTGAAAATATATTTCTTTCCTGATTCGATCATTAATATTGCGCTATGTTACAGTCGCAGAACGAAAGGGTTAACCAGTTTCCAGTTTTATCTTTTTAAATTGTGTACCTGTAAGACGAAGTGTTGTGTCAAATGGTTATGAAACCTAGAATGCTATAACTGATCTTAAGGTGGTCAACTTTTAATTGCGTGACCATACATACCATCCTACTTATCCTACTATCCTACTTCCTATTAATATTATAAATGTGAAAGTTTGTGAGAATGTTTGTTATTCTTTCACGCAAAAACGGCTGGACCGATTTGGTTGAAATTTGGTATGTAGATAGGTGATACCCTGGATTAACACATAGGCTACGTTTTATCCCGATATTCCCGCGGGGACGGGACTTACGCGGGTGAAACCGCGGGGCGCAGCTAGTAGACCACAATGAACATAGTTATTGCGAGTAGCGTAGCAGTGGTTGGAAATACATATCACTGTCTTCGTCTCACACGCTGTTATACGTAAGTTTAGCTCTTTCGGAACGACTATACAATACGTGACCGCCCGGAAGGCATAAGTTAAGCTAGGTTCATATTACTGTGTCGGGGTGTGTTGGGGCGCTGTGTGTCGTGGCGCGTAGTGTTCATACTGGTGTGTCGTGGTGTGTTGCAATATGGCACAATTTTACATCATTAATAATTTGTGAGTTGTGCGGTGTAGACGTGTAAAATGTTTAATAATTATTATTTTATGAGTCCAGAGGGTCAAGTACCATGGCAAATGGATAGTATACAGCGAAATATATGTAATAGATAATTAAGTAAATAAACACTTACTTGGTTTATTTAATGTTTTTGCTATTTCCTCCCAAACAGCATTCCTGATACCTTGATCCTTGTAATCTTTAGCTTTTGTGTCATAAAGTACTTTATATTGGCGTACTAACTCAATAAGTTCGTCCGACATTTTTGCAAAATAAAATAAATTCACCGCGGTGTGTTGTGGCGTGTTTTTTTTTTTTGTGTGTTGTCCCCCACCACCTCTATGGCGCGACCGGGCGCGATCGGTTCACGACACGACAGACGCCGCCACAACACAATGCAACACATTGATGTGAATCTAGTCATATTGAATCTATGAGACTGATTGCATTCTGTCGCGCCACGACACACTCCGACACAGTAATATGAACCTAGCTTTACCCTTATCACGTTATATTGCGATTACTAACAGACATAAAATCAATAAAATTATTAATATCTAACGCGTTTATTTGAACGAATGTTTTCCACAGTCAATCCGCAATAAAAGCATCATGCGTCTAGAATGATATTAGAGAGAGTGGCAGATGCAACGCAAGCAAAAGCGAAGTGTTTTTTTTTTCTTGTTATAATATGTTTCTTAGAAGATGAGCTGCATCGTTATTTGTATTTCTGTAATTAAATCATAATACTGAACACTGGGCAGAGAGGTCAATTGTTTTTAATTAGCTACTACAAAGAATACACGATTGATGTACAAAACGTGTCCAGCCCATCTGGATTTTTGACGTTTCTTGCACTATGTGTCTTTATATGAGACTGGCCTAGCAAATTAAAGTGCTATGCGATATTCATCTATATCTATCTATACTATCTATACTTGTGTACTATAATATTATAAATAGGTAATGTTGGTTTGGTTGTTTGTTTGTTAGTTAATCTCTGAAACTACTCATCCGATTTCAAAAATTCTTTCACCGGTTTGTAGAATGGACTGTCGGGATGGTTATTGGCTATATTTTATCCCGATAGTTTCAAAAATAAACCCGTGCAAAGCCGGGACGTGCTGCTAGTCATACAAACAGACATTTGTCCCGAAGCGTAGATCGAACCCGCAACCTCTTGTATCTAAGTCGGGCCTTCACACATTGCGCCATAGAGGTCGTCTAATATATTTTTGACTACGTAGAAAGCATAATTTTTCTTCCTTATAATTTCTAAGTCCTATTTTGTAAACAGTAATATAGAGTGATTATATTTTGAGGTAGATCTGCAACATATTACAATAAAGAAAAATACAATTGTGTATGGCGAGTTCATGTATCCTACTAATATTATAAATGCAAAAGTTTGTGTGATAGTGTGTAAATGGAATGTTTGTTACTTCTTCACGCTCAAACGGCTGGAAGGATTTTAGTAAAATTTGGTACCATGATAGCATATATCCTTAGCTTTAGATTCCGGCATTTCCGCGGGGCGCAGCTAATAAGTTAATAAAATTAGACTGCGGCTTGAAGATACCTATATCAATTCTGATAACGAAATATGATCACGATTGTATCTTGTTGGCATCCTCTCAGATCTTTGATTAGGAATCATTAATTGTGCCGTTGTGCCATTAGCTGGTTGATCATACAAATCAACATTTCCAACATTGTGTCCAACGCGAGTTGAATTTTCTCCAAAACAGAAATAAATATCCTTGGACATTCCACACAGCGTCATCTAGCCCCAAGCTAAGCAACTTAATGCTTGTGTTATGGTAACCAGATGACTGATATAATACTTAGAGATTTTTTTTTCGTAAATACATACATAATAAATAGAAAACACCCAGGCACGGAACAAATATTTGCAAAACATTCAAACATTTGTTCCGTAGCGGGAATTGAACCCGCAACCTCCGCGTCTAAACCGGGCGTTCGCCCTCTGCGCCACATATTTGTAATGTATTTAAGTTTTAATATTAAATTGCTATCGCGAAAGCTTTCAACTTCACTATGAGTTAACATTGCGTGTGATTGACATCACTGTAAAATTTACAATAAAAACCAGTTGAGCCACCTAAGGATCTTTGCAAACGATCTATAGATAGCTTAACTGATCTAAGCCACTGCCAGACGAAAGCGTTCCCAATCTCTGAAAATAAACTGGTTAATTTATTTACCCCCGAATGCTGAAACGCTACTTATAGTAACTTTTGCGTACCTTTCACATCATGTGACGTTTGTCTATACAAATATGACAAGTAAGTGCGCCCTAAACAGTTAATGACGTCTCAAATATTGAAGAAGCCTTTCAGAATTCGTTCCTTAGACACCAAAAGCGTGTCTCTAATGCCGGCCACACACGCTACGGTGCATCGGAGAGGTCGACCTGCGCAGGTCGTCTGTTCAGGTACACCGGAACGTGTCTCTACCGGAGAGGTGTGTACCTGACAATATTGTCCGATGAAGTTCTCTCCGGTAGACCTGCCGGCTTACTATGACCATTGAAAGCGATTCAGTTTAGGTCCTATTATGAACTGCTTTCGCTGTCGTAAAGTTTTGATAGGTTGAACCTAAACTGATTTGTTTAATGTTACGTCATGGTAAGCCTCCTGTCCGATACACCGCAGCGTGTGACCGGCATAAGATTCCACATGCCTTTGATAGGAATAGTGGTTGGTTAACATATTGGCTAGACCTTTTGGAAAAGGGCCAGGTCAAAAGTACCCTAAACCGGCGAGCGTGTATGAAGAATGTAATTTATTTATTTATTTAAACACTTTATTGCACACTAATTTAAAACTAAATGTACAAATGGCGAGCATAATGCCGAAGGCATTTTCTAATGTGAGTAAATAAGGCAAAAGAGGTGTGTCAGGATCGGAGCAAGTGGAGGTCCGTGGTCTCTGCCTACCCCTATGGGAAAGAGGCGTGATTTTATGTATGTATGTATGTATTGGCTAGATGTAACAGTGATGTGAGCTATTCGCAGGATGCAAGCAACAGTTTCACGTGACCTGTGCTCAGAGCCTCGGCCTGCTCTGCGAGGAGGCTGGAAACTATCTCGACAACGTCAAGTACTGCGGTTACTGCCAACATCATTACTCTAAACTTGTAAGTAAACTTCTACATACACAGTTTTCTTAATGTTGTGACAAAATACTATCAAAAGAAGTGTGTGATAACATTGTAAATAATGTTCAAATCTTGCTCAATATACGTAAGAAATGTCTGTCTTGAATTAAACAATGTTTTAAGGGTTGGTTACACACGATCGCTGTTGATTAACATGACCCTAATAGGAAAGTGCAGAAAAATATTGTTTGTATTGCATGTTATGAGACAGCACAACACCCACTTGACCGTTAGTGTCTTTAATATAAAATAGCTTGCCGTCCTTAAATGACACGGTCATAGTATTATATGTACGGCAAGGTCCATAATTTGTAAGTTGAAGTATCGATGCTGCTGATATTCCAATCAATTTTCAACAGTGGTGTTACCAAATCTATCACTCTTTGACATCGCTCGGTGGCACCACCATCGTCACCGTCGATTGGTACATTCTTTTGTCCGTTGGCATGGAGACTATTGGTCTGGTGACAACCTTAGTGGTTTCACTTCTAACCAAGGTTTAATCTTATGCGTTTAGGAACTCGTTATTACCTACGTAATAAGCTATATAAGTGAAGTTCATTTAATTAAGCAGCAAAGACAACTCATTTACAGCATTTGCTATAAGTTGAAGCATAGTGTTAAGTACCCGTTTAGTTCTTTAATCCATAATAAGTGCGTGATTACAAATCTGTAGTCACATTAATCTTTAAAACAGTGTCGGTCACTCAGACCAAATAAAAATTTTTTTATTTGGTCTGAGGTCGGTCAGAACTTCATTTTACGAAATTACTACATTACTACTAGTGTCTTGTCCTATTGTTGGGCAAAGGCCTTCACCCGCTTTCGCCAGTGTGTAATTAATAATAAAAAAATAAAAATTAATTATTTTCAAAATGCAGTTAGTTTTCAAACAGTACTGGCAATTTAGAGGTAAGAAATGATATGGTAATCGTTGTGAATTGCTATTGGAGTTCAACTTATTTCATTCCTATTTCATTATCTCCAAAGAATTGGTTTCGTTATTAGTACCGTTTAGGCTTATTAGTACTTTACGCCTTCAGCTGTTTCTGTGTAATTTACAACTCGAAGGTAATTAAATAACTCAAATAAATGACTATCTACTGGTTGGTGCTAACAGTAGCACACTGCTTTCATGCCATAGCTTCACTTTAGCGGTCACTTTGACTGACAGCTACTTTGGACTTAATTTGGAGATGGTGAGACAAGCGCTAACTACACGACCTCTGTCGGCGCAGAGGGTGACAGTCCGACTGAGTCGCAGGAAGTTGCGGGTTCGATCCCCGCCGCGGAATAAACGTGATTATGGTGGTTCCTTCCTATAATAGCTTTACTTAATTTACGACTACTTAATGCTTTGAAATAATTACTATTTAAAACTAAATTTAATTAACAATTTAATTACAGATGCTCGAGTCCAGACCCTTCAATCACTAGTCAACGAGAAATAATTCTGTAAAAATGTCAATCTCTTTGGAAATACATTACTTATTATTAGTTATACATATTTTTACTACATATTATTATTTTAAATAGAATTCGACAGTCCTTTTCAGATTGCTAATTATAAGTCGTACGCCTCCTGCCGGGTAATATGATAAAGTCCTACGGATGTATTTTCAACAAAATGGCGGTGGATTTTTTATCTATTAGCTTAGATATAAGTAGTTTTTCTATATTAGAGACAACACCGCAAGTTTCATGCAAATAATCATAGTTGCTTAGCTTGTGGATAATATTTCATGTTTGCTTTTATATAGCATCCGCTCTATATACAGAAGATATTTAGAGTTTTCTTTTCTAGGTCTGTGAAATAAAATACTGCAACAATCACGAGAAATGTGAGGAATTGCATTCAGACTAAAAATATGCCGAGAACTGTCAGAAGTACAATATTTGTCCGCATGTTTGTGTACTTGTTTTATTACGTTATATTCTTCGACCCATATTATAACATGTTTATTCATCATCTTGCAAGGCTCCCCTATCTTAACTGGTACTAAGAAAATGAGTAGTCACACCTGCGTTACAAGGGAGTTGGGTTGGGTTGCATAAACATTCATAATTTATTTTGATTTATGTTTTACCACCTTGTGTTTAAGTGTATTATTCCTTGTAGCTTGTTCTGTTAGGGCTTCGACACATAATACTTTTACAGTGTAGAGTGTAGTTCATTAAGCTTCATTACCTGCTCGAACCCATTCACGTTTGTTTGAAAACACCTCCATAAATTCGATTCCTGATTTTGTTCCTATCCTTTTGTGTCCGAGCCCTGGCATTCACGAGCGCATTTAATATTTAGCATGGCACTAACTTTCTCTCATTATCATCCTTCATTTCTTTTCTGTTTTTTAGTTTACGAATCACGAAGTCACCGTCATCGCAAAGGTAGGTGCATAACATTTCATAATACCTAAAGAAGTTTCAATGACCGTCCACTGCGCTTGTCAGTTTTTCCGTTAAATTATCCTGTTTTCGTTTTGTATAATTAGGTTCGATCAACTGCCGTGGTTGTACAAGAGATATAGAGTAGTGTTTGTTGTGCAGAAAAAGGGTGGTAACGTAAAGACCATCCCTCCTTACAAGCCGGTGGCGCACGATAGTCACTCGAGTGGGTCGAGTAGTGAGAAGGAAGGCGGGGCTTCGCCTGTGGCCGGCGGCAGCGGGACTCCTACGCCGCACACTAAAGGGTCTAAAGGGGTATGTCTCAAGCACATTCGACATTATTACAAATTGAATATTTCACCGTTGTCTTATATTGATATAACATCTCTAAAATTATCAAAATATTTGTAGTTTGTGTGCGTGGAGTGACTATTAGTGTGTGATAGCTTCCAAATGAAACTCGGATATTATTTCAAACTAAATTATTATTTGCTTTTAAACTAAATCTAGAATGTTTATTCGTAATGTGTGAAAGGTCCTTGGATAGGATGAGTCAGTTTTACGAGTGGGAGTCCTTGGCATTTGATGATGATTTTCATGATAGGATTTCTTACGCTGCTTTGTTGTTTTAGCCCGGGCGCAAGTCGTCACAGAACCGAGACTCGTCGAAGAACTCACACGCTTCGAAGGCCGCTCCAGCGACCACCCAACAACCCATGGGTAAGTGGTACATTTCATCACTAATATTATTATTATTATTATATTATATACAGGATGGAATTTTCGAACGCCACCTAGCCGCAACGTACTCTTTACAATTATAGGCATGATGACAAATTTTGAAATACCTTTGCATGATGTAGGTATACGTCTATTATATACGAAAAAATATTAATTTTAAGAAAATACGAAGTTTTTTTTCCAAATAATTGCATTTTTCTCTGTCCATTTTGAATCCGGCGCGAAAATGCTTCAAAGTGTCATGGCACCGCTTGTGACGTCACTGTCACTAGATAAGACGCAAGTACGCTGCGCTCCATAAATATTTATGTTAGGTATTTTGGTATATGAATACGAAAGTGTATATAAGTGTTATGTGGTCCCCCAGTGTAAGAACACATCCTCAAAAACTCCTGATAAGTTATTGGTGTAGGTATGTTCCTCACAATAAAACAAAACGAAACAAGTGACCTAAACATACCTACAAGGTGAGATTCAAAAACAATATTGCTCAGTACTCACTCAGCTTTAATTTTGTGAAGATCACACTTTGACCTAAGTTTTACAACCAACACTCGTATTTGTCTCGTATTGGTCTGAATGTAAAAATGTAAACAAATCAATTTTTATTTGATGCCGAAAACTCTCGTAACATTATTATGTCGATTCTAGGCAAATTGGCGCTGTTTGCCTATAAATCCTTGTTCCATGACTCGTGTTGTTTCATACCTATTTAATTTTAATAGCATTTAAAACTCAAATACTCGATAAACCTAATAAAAACAGTAGTCGTAGTGAAAGTAAACAATACGAAATGTGACATTTGTGCGTGTTGTAAATGCTTCGACTTATGGCGGCTGTACACTCTCGGCGAGAGCGTCTCGCCGGGGCACACTGGGACGAAAGTGAATAAAAAGGGACATAGGATTTTTTTTTTAAATTGGTATTTTTTTGAATGCCATTTGAATTGCCTCAATAACTTGAACAAAAACTGCTCTATAACATTTTTTCATAAGACTAAACCTTAGCGAGAAAATACCCAATATTCAAAAATAATGTATGGAACGCCACCTATTATGCCATTTTCCTGAAAAACTATAGCCGGCACAGCTGCTATACTACGTAGTATTATACTATAGGTATTTAGCTCTCATATAACACCATAAACTTTACAACTTATATTCATCATACTGTAATTTTTACACATATCTAAATACAACGGTTTGGCCGGAAGGGTGGGGGGGGGACACTGGACTCCAACGAAAATTAACACTTTAAAGCTAAATATTTCACAAACGGATGTTTTCATTGAAAAATGATTTTAGAAACCCCGTAATCTTTTCAAAAGACCTATCCAACGATACCCCACTCTATATACTAGGAGCGACACATGTAGGGGTGGTCCCCTGAAAAAAACTTTTGTTACAATTTTATGCTACCACTTTGTCGGCATCGTAAATATGTATTATGTATATTCCTGCCAAATTATAGTTTTCTAGTATCAGATAAAAAAATTACTGGTAGAATGCCTACTACTTTTAGAGCCATTTTATCAGTCTGTATTTTTTTAAATCTCAAACGCAGCTATGACATCGTCAGCTGCTGTTTAGTCAATATTATAGTAGTCGATTTTAAAAAAAGCGAAACAGCAAATTTTTTGGTAATTTCCTCATATTCGTAATGAAAAGCAGAGTACATACCTCGGAAGAAAGGCCCTTCGATGCTCTCGAACTATTCTTTCCTTGTATGGTAATCGACTATTGTGGCATGTCGATGCATTCTAACTATAGATATTAAGGCTCGTATTCAGAGACTTCACTCAAACTTGAGTCTACGTTTAAGCATCGATTTTTGACAGTTCTCTATGAAAACTAAGTTATAAATCACCGCTTAAGACACGATTTATGCTTGATTATAGTCTCTGAATACGGGCCTAAGTTATAACTCACTATTTTTGGGCGTTTTCTCGCAAAATAAATAGATTGTTTGAAACACAAAATAAACCGCTGTTTCAAATTTTGTCCATCTACCTATTGGGTCACGTGGCAGCGAGTGAGCGCTAGCAGAACTGCTAGGGATTCAAAGGAACGAGTTTAAAAACTTTGCTTTTGTAAAGCACTCACTCTGAACTTTTCCCTTTGAAATTTTTAAATTGAAAAATAAGCAACTTTCACAATTAGTGATGACGATTGACGCATTTTTAAGGATCCGAAGTAAACAAGGAACCCTTATATATTAATTAACCCTATTTTTAAGGCACAAAAGAAATGCGTCAGGTCTATCTGTAAATTGAGGCAGAGTGACAGTTGTAAGTCCTATTTTACTCAACTGAATATTTTAACAGTACCCTGCATGTATATTTATGAGGTTGCAGTTTTTGTTAAAGCTAATGGGCATCACTTTATGCATTTTAATAATAGGCGTCATAATATGAAAATCTGTTGCCCACCAAATAAGACTGCAATGTTAAAAAATAGTGTGTTCTGCATGGCGCCGTGTATTTATAATCATTTACCTTCTGACATTATAGAAAGAAATTTTTACCACAGAAGGCTTATTACAGTGTAAATGAATACCTCTCAGACAAATTTTAAGAATTTAAATAATTTTTGTATACCTATTTGCCCAATGAAAATGATTTATTACCTATATTTATTGTAAATTGAAATCTAATCTTTTATTTTTTAAATTTTGTATTGACTAATAGATACCTAAGTACTTAAGTTTCTATTCGAATGTAGACATAATCGATCGAGTGAGCGAAGCGAACGAAGATCTTAGTGGCAAGTGGGGTAATTTTGCTTTGTATGTTGTGTTCATTTGTTTGTTTGTATGTTCCGGCATAACTGTCGAATCGTTAATCCAATCTTCATGAAACTTGGTAGGTATATAGGTAGTGGTAAGCCGGTAAGCCAGTAACCTAATGAGCTGAATCGGTCAAGGGGTTGTAAAGATATTTGGTTCCGAAGGGGATGAAAAAAAATAAAAGTTGTTCAAATACATTGAGTGGGGTGTCATATGAAAGGGCTTTGTTTATACATTCCAAAATGGTTTTACTTTTTATCCTAAGATGTAAAGTTTTTGAATAACTTCGATAAATGTAAAAAAAACATGACTGCTATATCCTGAGCTCCCATTTCTATAAGTTTTGGTGAAATCGCAGCTCAGAAAATCGTTCTTCTTCTTCTTTATTATTTTGGTTGGTGTTTCTAACTCCTAACTCTTTTTGACGAACCTAACGACGTTTTAATGGAAAAAGAATTCAACTTACTAAATAGTTTCCTTGAACCAATGTTACTGCCACTTCACAACGAACAAAATACCAAAATGTTTTAAGTCGAAACACCCTCGTTAAAACTTATGCTCTTACATATACCATCAAGTATTTTTTATAGAAATATAAGTAAATTAATGCAAAATGATTTTTGACAAATAATAATAATAATAATAATAATAACTTTATTTAGAAACCTTAAAAGTAGTCCTTACATTCCATGTCACACTAGGTACAATGTTCTTACATTTAGGTACATATAGGTGGTGAAAACTTGGCTTATACAGCAGGTAGATACACAATATGGTGTTTTATACATAGGTACGATTATGCTTAAAGGTGTACATGGCTGATCTCAGACTCCCAACTAGGTTACCCTGTATTTGGGATATCGGTGATCCCCCTGTAGGATTTACAAATGTTTGCGGCCAGAGAAGCTATAGGCGCATCCTTGTATTTTTTGTGTTTCTCAAGTTGTTGTCAAGTAGGTTTGCATGGCATACGTAATTATTTTATGGGAATAACACATTAAAAAAAAAAAAGTTCCTAGGCCAAGAAGAGGCAAGATAAAAAGAAAAAAAAGAAAAAGATAAACAATAAGAATAGACTAAAGCTAAAAACAATTTAATAACTAGGTTGATATTTATCTTCTTACATACTAACCGAGTTTCAGGTATGTATGTAGGTAGGTATACTAGGTAAAAACTCATTAGCTACTCATTTGTTTGACTAGTTCCCAACTCACACCCAATTAACTCGTACTGGGTTGTCCGAGTTGGGAATTTAAAATAAATATTATTTTCGTTCATCGACTCGTACAACTTTGAAATCTGTATAGAATTAATTTGGCTTGGTACACTCAGCTTGATATGCGAACTTTGCTAATAACAGTTTGCTTCTCGGTAAAGCTGGAAATGACTCGACTCGATACGGCATGCGGCATATCAGACGTAAGATTTATTATAATAATTCGTCTTACTAGATAAGCTTAGTTTGCCAATAAAACAATGGCAGTGGCGGCGTAAAAATATTATAACAATAAACAAAGGTTTGAACATGCGGCATGTCAAACGTAAGATTTACAATTTGTCTCAAAAGATAAGCTTAGTTTGCTACTTAAACAATGGCAGTGGTGGCGCAAAAATATAACAATAATTCTAATAAATAGATTATTTTAAAAGGATAAGTGCATTTTCAACCGTTTTACGATCTTTTTAACTCTTTTTATTGTTTAGTTAGACAGGTGTTTAGTTAAAATACCTGCCTAACTAAACAATGAAAATGAGACGACGTCGTCTTCTTTGGTGTCTAATTTTCAATTGGAAGGATTATTTTACAAAAAAGGATTACTTTGCTTACACCTCGGTTGAGTAAGGTGGTCTACTGGTACGCGATATTTTGGGTTATCTCCACCTAGTTTTCAAACATCTAACGTTATTTATTGTGTGTGTGTGTGACTGTGCTTTGCAGTATTTCATACTTCATTGGATGTTTTGGTAAGTTTATTAATTTGAATGAAATTTAAAATATTTAAGTAAGATAAATAAATAATAATTTATGAAAAAGTATGCTTTGTTGATTATTATTAATAATATAGTTAAGACTGATTCCTGTGATACCAAACAAATTAAGTAGATATAAGTATTTTTGTAACATTTAAATAATGTACTCATTTTAGATTTGAATGTAAAACCTTATTATTATTGTTTTAAGTAAGCTTTGTTGATTTATTATCTACACTATAATATTATAAAGAGGAAAACTTTGTTTGTTTGTTTGTTTGTTTGGTTGTAATGAATAGGCTCAAAAACTACTGGACCGATTTTAAAAATTCTTTCACCATTCGAAAGCTACATTATCCACGAGTGACATAGGCTACTTTTTATCCCGATATTCCCGCGGGAACGGGACTGACGTGGGTGAAACCGCGTAGCGCAGCTAGTTAATAATAAAGTTAAGACTGATTCCTGTGATACCAAACGAATTACGTAGATATAAGTATTTTTGTAACATTTAAATAGTACTCTTTTTTTATGTTTGTGGTAAAATAAATATATTTACGAAAAATCTAATATGTTTTTCACTTAAATTGACCTAGTATTATTTGTCTTTAACTGTACTAAGCCTCCCATCATAGAACATGGTACGAGTCGATGAACGAAAATAATATTTATTTTAAATTCCCAACTCGGACAACCGAGTACGAGATAATTGGGTGTGAGTTGGGAACTAGTCATTTGTTTGAGTAGGTACCTACCTAAAAGTAGTAGCAGACACCCAACTTACGGAAATTATAGACTAGGTAGGTACAAACAATCATATTATAGTAGTATGAAATAATATTAATATGTAAAGTATATAGGTAATTAATAATAATATGTAGGTAAGTAAATACTCTTATAATTTTTCACAAACAAAACTACCTTAAGTAATAGGTACCTATCCAAGAACCAGTAGGTAGGTAGTTTATATATAATATTATGTATATAAATATTAATTAGTAGTAGTAGACAAGACACCCACTTACGGAGGTATAGATTAGGTACCCACCATAGCAATAAAGTGTGTTCGTATTCGTATTCGTATAAAATATTATAATAGAATATGCCTAACAGTTGTGTGAAGAGTATGAAGACCTACCGTCAAAATAAAAAGAAACTCGAGTCAAGCGATCGTGCATTCACAGAGTAACATAGATCTATTAGAGACAAGAGGCGGCAGGTATGGTATTTTTTTTTTTTTTTTTTTCTTTTTTTATTGGGAATAAGACGATTATCTATCATCACCATTATTATTATAATAATTATCATAATCATCATCATGAGACTCAAATATTTTTTTTTAATTTTCTCGGCAACGTCCAATCATCATGAAAGCCCAGGAGTTTGATCGTAACCATCCAGCTAGACAGCTACAACTGAACCACGAGCAGACCCTCTGTTTCTTCATAATCTTGAGTGCTAATCCACGTTTGAACAGCACGCTTTAAATTATGCTTGTTCATGTTGAAAATGTCTAACTTTCGGTTAACTAAATCGTAGAGAAATGGTGATAAAAAAGGTAAGTGATTATTTGTAAATTTGTTTTTGTGTACGGGTAAGTTGCATACATTATCCTTACGTCTTCTACGTTTGAAATAACCGCGGGCAACACATTTGTCATCGAAAGTAGTGCCATGACAGGATCAAACCAACATGACATACTAAATATAAAATAGGTTTAGAGCCTAAGGTTTGACTCTAAATTCAAAGAGTTTTTAATCAAAACCTGTATTGTAAATAATGCACACTCAAAATCGCTTTACTATAATCGGCTTTAGGTACTTAGTTCTCATTAGATCCTCAATATTTTTTAGTAGACCTCTGAAGTAAATTCTTTCAAACACAGATAAAAACGAATATACATACACAACCACCGGCGAGCGAGATCTCGTTCGAGGCGAACTACTAGTTAGTCGGTATTTATCGCCCATATTATGGGCCCAACATTCGGTGACTGTGCTGAATGGCGCGCTATGAAAAATCTTAAGATGAACGCATATGACGATTACGCAAGTAGTGTACTAATTATACTACCCTTTGTATAAACTTTATTATGACTTTATCGTGTTTGTATTCCGTACCCTTAACGATATTTTGTCATAAAAGATTGAATAAAGATTTTTGATTTGATTTGATTTTGATTTGAATAGATAACAGTTTGAAAGATATATAGATTGAATTCCAATTAATGAATGTGCGAAGCGTGAGGTATTTTTTTTGTTGTCAGTAAAAAGGGGTAGCCTTTGTACTTTTAATTTAGGTTCGTAAGTTAATCGTATAAACAGTTTCATAAAAGCTCTCTTGATCAATCAAATTGTCAGTGGCCTGCCGCTCTGCTCCCCCCGGTCAGTATTCAATCTGCTAACGAAATTCCTAACTCAATTGCATCGGGGCTTTACAACATGCATTTTACTATGACCGTACGTACTGGCGTGTTTTCTATCTATAAGATGTATGTTTTTACAAAAAAAAATGTATATAAGTATTATAATTATCAGTCATCTTGTTACCATAACACAAGCATTAAATTGCTTAGCTTGGGACCAGATGACGCTGTGTAAAATGTCCCAAGCATATTTATTTATTTATGTTTTATTTATTTGTATAATAATCACTATAATTAATTAATTAATTAATTGTAAAACTAATTTGTTCGTCCGTAATAGCAAGTGGCCAACTCTGCTAACGTTTTTTTTAAGCCGCCTAAACGCCTCCGTCATGCCTTTAAAAACCAGAACCATAAAGGGGATCGAACATTTTTATATGGAGCTTGGCATAGTACTAGTCCGCCATTTTGAAAAAAACAAGTTTAGGCGGCAAGCGATGAAACCCATGCCAATCGATAGAGTAAATTATTACAAACAAAAAGTGTTCAGTGATCAAACCTCCTAAGTAATACGGTTTCTGAGATATTTGGGTCCAAAAAACGCGATTCTACGGCCAGTGATGAAACATAGAATCGATAGAGTGAATAATTACAAACAAAAAGTGCTAAGGTGTTATGTTTATAACTCTAAAAACCTACTTAGACAATATTATGAATATCGAGGTTTAATAAATAAGTTGAAAAAAGCCGTGTTGGCTAAGTGGATTTGGTACTCCGACTTTCGTTCCGGAGGTCGTGGGATCGAATCCAGCCGTGCATCAGTGGACTTGTCGTGTCGAAAAGTTTATTATGCGCTTTAACACATACGCTTTAACATCATGTAAAATATTTTTCTTTAAAGTGTTAATTTTTGCTAAAGTCACGTATTTCCCCTCTTCCCTGCCGGCCAAACCATCGTATTTTGAGATGTGAAAAAAATGAAGTTAGTAAAAAAAAATTTTTTTTTACAACTTTTCAAAATCAAAAAAAATCAAAATCAAAACATTTTGATTTTGATTTTGATTTTGATTTTTGGACCCAAATATCTCAGAAACCGTATCACTTAGGAGGTTTGATCACTGAACACTTTTTGTTTGTAATAATTTACTCTATCGATTGGCATGGGTTTCATCGCTTGCCGCCTAAACTTGTTTTTTTTCAAAATGGCGGATGAGTGGACTATGCCAAAATGTTCGAAGCCAGGTGCGAATTAATGTAACCTGGAAAGTGTATTTTGACCGGATTATCATCCCAACAGACAAATCATTAAATTTCTGTGAAACATAGGGTCCGTGCATGATTGTGTTGTCCTATACTTTTCTAACTAACTAAAGGCTTTTAGCACTATCTGGATAAATCCATTTTAGGATTACTGTACTGTCTTTATATTATTAATAAATAATAGCATTTATTTAACACACAACATAATAAAAAAATATAAACTGCATCCATAGTGCAACAAGCCTTGCTTTGGAAGGGGGTGATGGGTTGATACCGTGATAGGGCGTGTTTCATCCAGTTGTTTCGCTAAGGTATTGGAAGTTGGTCGTCAGTTCGATACGTCCAAAATGAGAGTGCTCTGCAAATATGTTATCACAGAAGAACTTCGGTTCAATCCGCACAGGCCCTGGATGCTCGGTGAGTTAGTTGGGGTTTGACTCTCGTGAGTGTGCTGCGTGATTCAATTTATTAACGCTGCATAGACTTGTGCTTGTGTTTTCGGTGGTGGACGGATATACATATACTATTTTTGAATTCAGCAACGTAGTTGTACGAGTAGTTGGACTCGGTGATTTTGTTGTGGTTTTGATGTCGCCTGAGCATCCATGGTTTATTTTGGGTTCAGTGTATCGTTATAATTCTCATCGTAAATTTTTCGTTAAATAATATTTATGTTAAAACAAAGTTTCATCATCATCATCATCATCCACAGCCCGACTTTACCCACTGCTGGGCATAGGCCTCCCTTAGTTTGTGCCATCCACTACGATCCTGCGCCAGTCGCAGTTTCATGTAAAGATAATCATCAAAACAAAGTTTCATGTAAAGCTTAATTTTCTACGTTAATTTTTCAATACTCTTATCATAACACATTGTAATCTGTTGCTTGATTGGTTTGTTATTTCGCATTAAGTATACCAAACTTCTGTTGAATCCTGCAAAGGGCGGGCTTTGTCTATAGAAAAGAAAACTTCTGCCCCACGCAATTCTTTCTGAAGCCTTATTATTTTTACGTCGTACTTGTTTTCCAAGGCTACATTTATTTGCTCTTTGAAAATCGTAGTAGACGTACGCAAATTAAAATATTTAATTCTCTGCCGTTAATTAAAATGTTTTTGTCATTTGCAAGTCCTTAATAATTTATACAAACATGTATTTTCTCTGTATGCTTCTTAGAATTCTTATAACATTTTTGTGATACGGCGTTTGACGTGATTTCTCTCCATCATCAGACAAGAAGAAGTCGCCGTCTCGTCGGCAGTCGTCGACGGGTGACGGGGCTAGCACGAGCAAGACCAATACGCCAGCTCCTTCGCCATCGCACAGTACTGACCTCGGTCACTCATCTAAAGGTAAGGTCATTTCTTCCTGGAAGTCAGCAAAAGATGTTAATATTTATTTATTTTATCTGTTGTGTATTCCCGGACCAGCTACCACGGTCGTCTCCGCAGAAGAGGACCGTGGCCGGCGACCCTAGCCCATGTGCGTCATGGGCAGTGCACGCGTTAATTAGTTGTGAAAATGGTTAACAAAAAAGAGCTAAAGCAAATCCAATGTTGTAAGCCTTAAAATACTCAAAGTCTATTTATTTATTAAGAAGCTGGATTAATTTAAATCTTTATTGTTTGCGAACTTAATCACTAAGCTGCCGATACCTAGAAGCCTAGCCCACGCCCCACGGTCTTAATAGTTTTCTTAGATTTTATGTCTCTTTTCCAATCCTGTACCAACAATCATCCAATTTAATATTACTTTGCATATTTTCCAATAATATTTTTTCTAAGACCAATGCTTTTACTAAATAAATAGTGTTATTTCCATCACCCCTATATTAGAAACCCGCGGCTTTTCTTCCAAGATACCTACTTGGATTAAAAGTAACCTGTGTGTTTTTCGAAACACGTATGTATATTCTTATGCTTAACTAATTTTATCGAAATCCGTTTACAATATAAGGGTCACAAACATCCATCCGAACAAGGGTTTGCATTATATTAGTAAGTAAGTATCATCAAGATCGTATTATGCCAGATTTCTATATTCAACATACGGATGTCCGTAGGTCAACCAGTTTTTACTGCATTATATGTATGGACCTTTTTGCCAGCTAACAACGTTGCTATGGCGAAAATCCTACTTCCATCCGTAAGTTGATTATAGGAACCGGGAATTAACAAGTGACCAACTTCTGTTCGTGTCTGAGTTTTTAGGCCGCCTAAATATTAGTGGGATATTAGTGGGTTCTACTTAAAAAGTATGCCTCTACAAGCATGGGGGGAGTCATCCCCTAATTATAAATTTATTTTCATGTCGGCACTCGGGCAGCAAAGGGCGGATTGAAACTGGTTGTAATTATATTACGGACTGAATATAGACTTAGGGTCTGTTCACAATGTACGAATAAGTTCTACATAAGTTTTGAATACGATATTTCTTACAGATTGATAAGATAAACACTACTGGCCTATAATTTATGGTGGACTGTATGTGACACGAAGCGCTACTTAACAGTCTTGACATTAGACCCTTTAGACTAACAGCCGGTTTCTCGAACGCTGATCATTTTCAAAATTCACTAATAAATGTTCAAATCACGTGACAAGGACAAATTTTGTTCCTAATTTGACACTTGTCACGTGATTTAATCATTGATTTTTTAATTTTGAAGAGGAACTGCTTTTGGGAAAACCCTCTGTAAGTGTTGATATTGATACGAGTATCTTAAAAAATAACAGCAACAGCTTTGTGTCGCCCACCGCTGAGCAAAGACCTCTCGTTTCTGTCTCTAGTTGTAGTCTGAATAAAGCGCTCGTGGCGAAGCTTGCTAAGACGTTCTTGATAGATCGTCGAAGTTAAGCAACGTTCTGAGCGGTCACAACTTGGATGGGTGACCGCAAGTGGCATTATCAACCGAGCGCTTCCGTGCTTCGGAGGGCACGTTAAATTGTCGGTCCCGGCTTAAGCCATGACGGAGGCCTTTAGGCGGCCTAAAAGTCCGTCGCCAGAGTTGGCCACTTGCCCATACGAGCGAACGAACGATCTAACTTCTGTATGGTGACAGCTGGAACTAAAATAAAGGTTTTTTCAAAATTTTTACCCTAAAGGTACATTTGGTGGAGTCAAAGTTGGTTAAAATGTTGACCTTCACAATATCTTTAAAACTACAAGAGCTTTGAAGCTCAAATTTTGCAGGCTGGTTCCTGGAGGAACATAAGCTCCGCTTTTTTACAAATTGGACCTAACCGTTGTTAGTCTTACTTAATGAAGACTAGAGATGCCTGTTTCTAAAGTCATCGCGAATGAAATCGCGCGCGGGACGGCTAGTCTCGATATATACGAGTAGGTATAAAACTGATTACGTAGTCCAAACTCAAAGGAAATTGCTGTCACTTGGTTCAAATCAAATTTTTGCTCGCTATTTCCGAATGGCGAGACATTCCTTTCCTAATTTAAAATACTTGGCTGTTTCTCGAGCTGGCCGGCTTCTATTTATTTGTCTTACTTTAGACCTTTCTCAGTATTTATCGACCTCGGTGGCGCAGTGGGCGAAGGCCCGCCTGAGACGCGGAGGCTGCGGGTTCGATCCAAATGTTTGTATGTTCTGCAGATATTTGTTCCGTGTCAGGGTGTTTCTGTCTATAATATGTATAAAAAAAATGTATAATAAGTATTATATCTAGTCTATATATACGAGTTAAAGGAGTGGTCAAAACGTATGCAACAAGGTTTCTCTGAAACTACAAGTGCTACAAAGGTAAAATTTTGCATGTAGGTTTCTGTGATGACGTAGATGGGTGTTAAGAACGGATTTTTTGATCAGAGGTCAATTCAAGGTCAGAGGTTACTTTTTTATAACTTTTGCATGGTGACAGCTAGATTGTTGAAATTTTGAGTATAGATTCTTGACTTTAAATAAACGAATACCTATTTCAAGATTTTTCAAAATTTTTACCCAAAGGGTCAATTTGGTTGGATCAAAGTTGGGTATTTTTTGACCTTTTGCAATATCTCTGTAACCAGAAGAGTATGTACTATGTATATACCAGATGAAACCTTATATGCTCAGTAGAGTCTTATGTGCCTTGAATAACCAGCGTGTTTAGAAAGCTCCAAGTGTGACCCATGAGCAGCTAGAAGGTCTTGATCTATATATCTTGACTAATAAGTAGTATGAGCAAAATATAAATAACCGCCATCTCTGTGTTACTTATGAGACTAAATGAATTGAAAATAATGACATTAAATTATAAGGGTCATCTTAAAAAAGAGTTCAACGCGTGTTGTGACATGTCTAGCTCACTTTCATTTCAAGAATACGAGTATATATAGTTATAGATATATATATATAATAAACTAGTAGCCCGTCCTGGCTTTGCACAAGTGTACTAATAAAACCCGGGTTTTACCCGGATAAAATATAGCCCATGTGGATTCGGAAAGTCCATTCTATATATCGGTGAAATAATTTTTGAAATCGGTTCATTAACAAACCAACGATACCTCTATAATATTAGTATAGATACCTATTTTTATGCATACAGTGCAACGAATATTTTCTTGTCCTCGCACGTTGCTACGTCACGGTACACAATACAGAGATAGCATAGTCTGCCTATAAGCTATAGATGGGTAAGAAACTGTATCAAAAAAATTTAATCCCTTTCTAGCTTTTTTAAATTTTCCACATCATAGTTTTTTTTATTTATTTATTTATTAGTTGCATCAACAAGGAGTACACTAGCACATGCTTAGAGTAAACAATAAATAAATAAATAGAGTAAATAATAAATAATAAATAACTTTAATTAAAATCTAGTGACACCTCAATTACAGATGCAAACCTCATGCAAATTTAAGATAAATAATTAAAAATTATATTATTATTATTACATATAAGCCTGATGTTTCCCACTGCAGGGCAAAGGCCTCCCTTTCCACTGATCCTGGCTTTGTGCTTTTTGGCGCCATTCTTTGTCGTACGAGTCCAGCTCATCTCGCCATCGCCGCCTGGGTCTTCCACGTGGCCGTCGTTGTTGGGGCACCCAATCGGTGGTTGTTTTTGCCCATTGTTGCTGGCACATGCGGCTCACGTTTCCAGCCCAGTCCCACTTCAGTTGGCCTGATTTGTGAGCTACATCAGCTATTAGTGTCTTTGAGCGCAGTATCGTGTTTCTTACGCGGTCCGTGAGTTTGGCACCCAGGATACTGCGCTCCATAGCTCGTTGGCATACCCCGAGGCGAGACTTCTGGCAGTTTGTGAGTGACCAAGTTTGGGCACCGTACGTGAGGATGGGGAGAATGCACATGTCCATGAGCTTCCTTTTTAAGGATATAGGAAGAGGTCCTTTCATTATTTCCTTCATGGACCAAAAGCTTTTCCAGGCGTTCTCAATGCGTCTTGTTATTTCTTGATCTTGTCTCGCCTAGAAGGAAACTATTTGGCCCAAATAGATGTATTCATGGACATGTTCAATCTCCACACCCCCGACTTGTATTTTCCTCTGCGTGCTGTTGGTCATCACTTTTGTTTTTGCCATATTCATTCTGAGTCCCACCTCGAGGCTTGCAGTACTCAGTTGTTCGAGCATGAGTTGTAACTCCGAGGCCGACGAAGAAAACAAAACTATGTCGTCGGCGAACCGGAGATTAGATAATCTCTTGGAGCCGACAACAATGCCTTTCTCCCTCCAGTCGGTGGCTAGGCTTTGGAATACCTCTTCTAGAGTGGAGGTAAACAACTTTGGCGATAGCGGGTCACCCTGAAAATTATATAAAATAAAATAATGAACAATAAAGCGATAATTACCTACCTAATATAAACAATTACAATTCATTAAAAAAAAAAAAACATAAAATTTGGCAAGTTACAATATTAATAAGAAAACATGATTCAAAAATTAAAGTATTACATGATAATAATTTATAAAATCTACCAATAAAGTTTAATAATTTAAAATTGCATACCATATATTTCTTAAAATAGGGTCTTAATGCCACGTTTAAAAGTGTGGAGGGGCGACATGAAAAAACATCGATATCGAGCTGTCTCTCCACTGCCACCCCATCACTACCTTCCACGAAATATGAGACAGTAGAATTATGTATTTTGTTGTAATTATTACCAATACGATTTAAGGGCGAGAATTTACCTAGATTAGTATTAGCACTGCCACTGATAAATGGTTTATATTTATTTTGTCTAGGTAGACATCTTGGTATGGAAATATTAATTTGTGACAAGAGATAAGCAAGTCAAGCAAGCTGTGTATCAGTTTATACAGAAACATATTGTCCAGCATTGTTCTACGATCGCTCAGAGATGTCATATTAAAATGACTTAGTCTGTCAGTGTAGCTTGGTATTTTTTTCGCCAAATGGTATTCATATGACAGGTGCCATAAGAAACGCTTTTGTACAGTTTCCAAACGCTTAACGTAAATTTCATAGTGAGGGTTCCATACCGTACTACAGTACTCGAGCGAGCTTCGTACAAAGGAGTTGTAAAGCATAATCTTAGTATTGGGCTTCTTAAATTCCTCTAATTCAGAGTTGCGCAAGACATAGCCTAAAGTTCTAAAACTTTTTTTAATAACATTCTCAATATGAACGTTAAAGCTACAATTATTAAAAGTTACAATTAACTAACAATTTTATGGATCTGTGTCATCTGAAAATAAACGATTATTATTATTATTATTAAAGCGTAATTTGCTGTCTAGTATGACACCAAGATCACGAATCTGATCCACCTTTGTAAGTGCCTTGCAGCCAATTGAATAAGAACGTGCAGTCAAGATTTTTTTCTTAGAAAAACGGATCACAAAGCACTTATCACCATTTAGGCTCATGCCGTTCAAGTTACACCATGACACCAAGTCCTGTTGTAGCAAGGCACTATCACTAGCAGAATCAATAGGACGGAAAAACTTAAGGTCATCAGCGAACATGTAAAACCACGAGTTACAAAAGCATCTCCCAATATCGTTTATAAACAAATTAGTTTAGATTATACTCAATAAAATAACCTCACAATAAGACAACATTTTACTTGTGATAATATTTTTGTAGCTGCTGGTAGTACGAGTGAGAGAATCAGAGAGAATTCTGCATCTCGCTCTACACCTCCGTCGGCGTCGCCAAGCGCGAGTAAATCTCCGCAAGCAGGTGTAATCACTGTCGCCTCCACTGTCGTGGCTCCCTCAGCACACTCGCCTACCACGTAAGTCATTTCTTATATAATAATTTAGAAATTATGAATAGTCAACTTCTTAGCTCTTGCGCATTCGCGTCGTTGTGACTTTGTGGGGAATGTGACTTAGCTCCAGTAGCCCTTAAGAAAACTCACTTTCTATTAGCCTATGTTCTGTTCATACTAATGTCCAGTGAAAGAATTCAAATCGGACGAGCAGCTTCAGAGATTACATACACTAATAAAAAAACAAACTTTTTTTTTTAAATATTGTGTAGATAGAATTTTGTCACAATAATCGAAAAGTAACGTTTTCCATTTTGTCTGTGTACCACAGTTATGGTGGTATTCATAGTCCATCCATACTTAATCGAGTTCAGTCTCAAGCGGTAATTCATAACTCAGTTTTCATGATAAAAATGGATACTTGAGCGAAAACATGTCTGAGTATCAATACGAGCCTTAAACTTTCCCACAGTTCTGCAAGTGTAGCAAGTGTAACTACATCCGTGGTCCAATCTCTCGCCGCTAAGGCCCCGGTGACTTTCCAAGAGTCTGTGATAACGAACGCGGAGGCAATGGAGACGAAGCACACGAAGAAACGTAAAGCAGCGGCCGCCGCAGCGACGGCCGCGGCGGAACAAGCCGCGCAGGCGAGCGCTAATGTAAGTTACATTCATAAATTAACCCTTAACCCCTTTTATCAACTATACCCTAGATACCGCGTGAACGCCCTAAAAGTAACCAAATGAAACAATGCTTAGATTCATACTAAGCACTCTTTTGACGTCAGTTAATTGTGAAAAATTAAGGCCTACTGCAATGAGGTTGCTTATTATTAAATATTTCAATGTATATGTATGTATCGTTCTTTAGATGTATGGACAGGGAAACTCCGTTTTCGTGCGTTGTGTTATTAGGGCAAGTTGCATCTAGGGTATATTTGATCGAAGCTAAACCTAAACTTATTTTAGGTTGTTAAATCTCAACTGTTAAATCTGTTGCTTTCATTGCCAAAAGATTAACAATAAAATATTCTTAAAACCCTTATTAATTGATTAATCTTTACGAATAACGGGGTTAATCGCTAGTACGTTTAAAATGAAACTCAACTGATAAGTAATTAGGCTCTGACTGAGCTGATTTTTTTGGTGAGAGAACCTCATAGTCGTTAAACAGTTCTGATTGATTTGAATGTTTAATGAACTGTATCGTTCATCAAACTAAAAAAAAATGTCAAGTGTCCTATTCTCTAATGTATAACATCATCATTCACCTTTTAAATAAAACATAATTTGAACTTTTGTACAAATATATCCATGATTTAAAAGCGTCTGAAAACTAACCTGCCAATTACACGAAGGTTGGATCGATGTGTCGAAGTAATCGTCGAAAAAAAGCACATATGCGCCGAAGTTGGCTCCTTAGTTGACCTCGGTTGGTAAAAAAAAAACTTATTTTTTTGGTGAGTACTCTTCATTGACAGTTAATAAAAACATCTGTAAGATGTCACTAACCCGTAAAGTAAGATATTACTAACAAACGCAAGGTACTCCTATAAGCTCTCAAATACTCACATCACTCTAACACTCAAAAAAATAACTTACTAACATAATAATCTAATATCATGTAAACTAAAACATAGTTGCTAACAATTGAATGAATGAACTCGTCAAATGACTTTGTACTTTTACGATCAGAGTGTTCTTTTTAGAGTCAAAGTCAAGCTTTAAGAACCATAGTTGATGTTAGACAAAGGTAGCAGAGCAGATAGCATCAGCCTGTTAGTAGGAATGAGCCTGTATGGTGCATTCCATGGGGGTCGGTATTGCAGGAGTCGCCGGGGCGACAGTCCGCGGGCAGCGTCGAGTCTGACGCGAAGCACAACAAGAAACGCAAAGCAGTAGCGGCGGCCACGGCCTCCGCAGACGACAAGGAGGCGCACTCCTCGCCCAGCGTAAGTGGTGCCAGTGTACATAACTATCAACATACATAACTAACATATTCACAGCAAAGCTATATTATTCGGTTTTTTTACCACGTAGTTCGTATATAGGCGTCCATCATACTTTAGTGTACAAACATTATGTGGCACTCGATGCTTCGTAAAATATAGAAGTGATAACAACAATGAAACTTATTTACCGCAGAATCATCAAAAATAGTCTTAAAAAAATACTTTAAATCATACATTTCTATTGTGATCGCTTTGGAAGCTTGTAGATTTCATAATAGAGCAATTGGTACGCTACTTACAGCAACAATCGGGAGTCAATTTCAAATGTTTTACTACTTGAGCGTCGGTAAGTTACGTACAATAATGATTACGAGACTTGACGCCCATTCGATGTTTCCACCCTACCGGTGCATCCTCCACCGCCACCGTCGCCGTTACAGGAGTCCCCGGGCAGTCAGTCGGCGGCCTTCGATATCGAGATAAAGCACAACAAGAAACGTAAAGCCGTGGCGGCCGCCGCCGCCGCCGCCATGACAACGGCCGCTACCGATGCTTCGGTAACAGCGACTGTCGCTACTCCTGGTGTTGTCACGCCGACACTCACTGGCGCCGCCACGGCTACACGTTCTGCCTCTGCCGCCGCCGCCGCCGCCGCCGCCGCCGCCGCCGCCGCTTCCGTTGTCGTCGCCGCTCCGACAATAGCCACATCAACACGCGCGGCTACTGCCGCCGCTGCCTCCGCCGCAGCTGCTGCAGGAACCGAAAAGGATGTCCAAACTACGTCTAGCGTAAGTGGTTCTTCCTGTGACTGGTATGCACATATATGCAAAGGTATTTTGATTAAACTTTGAGAATAAAACTCTACATTTTGGACTCAAATTTATAATGGGACTGGATAAAGATCTGCGAGTTTAATAGGTAAGAGATAGCTTCAGCCACATCACGCATTCAGTTCACTTCATTGGTTCGGTGGCGCACGCTATGTGCAATTTCCATTGCCGTACACATTGCAGGAGTCGCCGGCCGGCTCCGAGCCGGAAGCTAAAGTTAACAAGAAGCGCAAGGGCGCGGCGAATGCATCCACCGCGGCCGGCGCATCCGCCGCGCCTCTCGCATCCGCCGCGGCCCTCGCCTCCGCTGCATCCCCCACACCCACCCTCATAGAAGCAGAGCAAGAAACACAATCCACCGCTAGCGTAAGTGCTTCTACGCTTCTTGCGCAAAAAACAAACTGTAAATGATTCTTAAGTTAGTACATCATTACTTCTTCGAACTCTTCACTTCATTACCAACTATTAGTAGTATAACTGCACTCATTCAGTTTCTTTTTTATTTTTCTTTTCTGTCTTCATTTTCTGAAAATTTCATGTTTGACTTGTTAACCCCGTCGGAGACTTTCGACAATAGTATAAGTAATGATTCACGTATAAGTAGTGTCCCTAGCACAGTTTTTTTTACACATTCGCATTTTACATTTGTATCAATTGATAAATAATTGTGTTGTTGATTAGTTTTTTGAAAAATTATAAAAAAACATATAAAAAAGTCACAAGTATATGTACTTACAGTAAATAAAACAGTACGGATTGTTATTAAGAGATCTTTTATCTAGCGCTTGGGACAAAATTTAACAACGGAAGGTTAATCTGAGGCACTTCCTTCTTCATAATTCACTAGTTAAAAGTTCTTGTCAAACTGTCTTTTTACTGTGCATGTTAGAAATAATGCTTTAAGTTAATGCTAATCCTCACAAATCTGGCGTCAAAGTATTCGCAAGTTGAAGTTTGAATCGAACTGTGACCTTCTAATTTTCATCGCACACCAACATAAACTTAAATCATTGCATTATAATAATTCTTGGGGGCATGGGTAGCTTTACAATTAAATATCGCTGTACAAATAGCGTATCAAGTTCCAACGTCACGATTTTACAGGATTCCAGTGAGGTAACAGCTAAATCGCCAAGTCTGTTGATTAAATCACCTGTCACCGAGATTGTAGAAGATTTGAAGCAACAAACTAAAAAACGGAAAGCGGTAACCAGTGTCACCGCTACCGACAAAGAGAAACAGCCTATTGTTACTCCGCCCGACGGGAAAAATACTCAGAAGGTCTGCAACATTTTCGACTTCAGCATGATCGGTAGTCAGTCGTGCTCTTTATAGAGTTGCTATATTTCGTCAATTTTGTCGTAGTGTTTTCTAATTTCTGCTTTTGTACTTGTTTGCGAGCTTCCAAATCGTCGTTGTAATCCATAATATGCCAAGTAAGTGAATCAGCCTCGCAATATCTTTGAAGTGTGCGAAGAGTCGATTCGTTGCTATTCACCTGTTGCAAATGTCTAGATTTGCGTTGACGTTACAGGAGTCGCCAAGTGACCCAGCCAAGGGCGGGCTCGAACCTCAAGAGGAAACAAGATGTACTAAGAAAAGAAAAACAGCTGCAGCAGCCAACGCTGTAGCCGCTGTACTTGAAAAAGAACCGTCTTCGTCTCCCACATTAAGTGAAGGAAGACTTTCTCATAAGGTCCGAAATTACAACGTTTTACTTCCAGTTTTCGATGTCTCGTGGCGATCTTGTCAGAGCGTTATATTTTCGTCGGTGTTTCAGCGATTTTTTAACATCCTAGTATGCATGTTTTAAAAAGTACTTGTAGTTACCAATTTTTACACATAACCATCTACCTAAAAACTACGAGGTTCTAGGTTTGCATCGACTTTACAGGAGTCGCCGAAGCGTGTGCCGGCGAGATCGCCGAGTTTGATTCCGCAATCACCGGGAAGGGTACCAAGATCGCCAGGCTTGGTTCCAAGGTCGCCCGGCGTGGTTACAAGGTCACCTGGTCGAGGGACTCCTGAAAACCATGATGAGAAAATAACTAAGAAACGCAAAGCAGCGGTCGCTGCAGCCGTCATTGTGACGTCTGAATCACTCAGCGCCCCGGTCGAGGCAAAATTTGCTCAAAAGGTCTGAATTTTAGATTGACCGTTTCGCTTTCAGTATGTCTAGTTGTAGCGCTTTTGTCGGAACATGTTGTTTTGGCTAAAATCTTTTCGTTTGCGTAGTTGTCGTTGTGTACATGCTTTGAACCCAGCCGTTGAAACGAAACAGTAAAAAACACTGAGAACCCTATATCGAACGTCCATATCGTCGGCAGGAGTCGCCTGGCTTGAACACAGTGAACGCTGATTCCGAAACGAAGTATACGAAGAAGCGAAAGGCAGCGTCGGCTGCGTCGGCGGCTGCCACGGCTGCCGCGGAGGCTAAAGAAAAGGCAGCCCAGTTCATAGCGGCAGTAAGTCATTGAAACCAACACAAATGTACTTGGTGCCCATTTTATGTGTTTTTATTTTGATGAAATAAATGAATGTATACTGTTTTTTTGTATTGTATTATTTTTTTGTCATGTTATTATTTTGGATATTGTGCATGTGTATAAGATGTTTCAGACGTTTCGTAGCATGACCTTATTTAGCAAATTTGGATATTAAAATATTGTGATCTGAGTTAGGTCTGCGTAAAGTCGTCCTTGTATTCATTAGTAACTATTAGGGAAAATGTTATACAAGTGTTCGAGCTTCTATAGCAAAGGAGATTGGATTACAGCTCGCTGCTGACCACTGATAAGGATTTTGACCAATGGCGTGCGAGCGCCAACAAACAACCATCTCGTGCGATTTACCTTGAGTTCATTTGAAATGCTTCTCACTTATTACATACAAGTTCTCTATTAAATCTCTACTGCATAAACTGTGTAGATTTATTATATTATAAATCAGTGCATGTGTATCAGATCGCTAGTTTTTTATTCTAGATGATAAGCTTGATGTTGTGAATTGTCCCAAGTATGAATAGCTATATTCGTTTTATTTCGCCTTGCTAGTTCTCTTGCATTTTTTAATATTGTTTGTTTGTTTATAGAGCGAGCAGCTGCCTGGTACTTCGGGAAGTCAGTGGGACCAAACCCTTACAAACAATGACTCACCTGTGCCTATGGACACCTCGGATAAGAACCTAAAGAAGGTAAGTCATAATGTTAACCTTATATTTATTTTGTTACATCTAATGTAAGGGAGAGCTTTGCCTAGCAGTCAGGTAGGTAAAAAACTGAAAACATGAAAAAAGTAGGCAAGCTAGGTGCCTGACGCAACGTGTGTCTGAATGGGTTTTCATCGATTTCATCGATTGTTGTTATTGTTTCTAGAGAATTCAAACCTTAGCAAAAAATTACCATTTTTCTAGTTCAAGAAGGAAGGGGTGCTTCATAACTATTTTAAATATCAATACATAACTAAATCCAATTAAGTTTATTAGTTGGCATTGGCTATCTGTATTGTGTTATGCATGTGTAGTTTATCTTTTACTAGAAGTAAAAAAATGCCAACTGATTCAACTGATTTCAATTAATCAATGTTTTTTGTTTTGTTGTAGGCCAAAACGGATTCAAGCACGCCCCCACCCGCGCATTATCTGAGCCCGCCTCCGCCGCCGCCGCCCCCGCCTATGCGTAGTCCGAGGTAAGCTAATGCATCTTACTCACTGGTTTTATCTATACTTCTATACTTAGGGTCTTATTCATAAAAACTTGATAATTTAATACAGGTTTAAAGAACGTTTTTTTCTTGTCACCCATATGTCAACGAAAAGAGATAGCAACAGATTTAATATGCGTTTTAGCTAATACAGGTTTACTGGTCGAATATGCATAAGGGGGTAATATTTTATTAATATTATTTTTTGTTACAAAATTATTTCGCTTAAAATTTTAAACGTTTTGTAAAAGGAATGTTTGTGAATGAACTGAACTAAACTATAAAGAGGTAATTTCCTTGATTGACGGAGGTAATCACCGAAACTACTTAGCCGATTTCAAACATTCTTTCACGGATGCGTAGAATGGACTGTCGGGATGGTTATAGGCTATATTTTATCCCGGTAGTTTCATTAGTACATCCAAGCAAAGCCGGGACGTGCTGCTAGGACTCTACAGATCTAGACATACTACGCCAAACACAAGTTCCTTATTTTCTTAAATGCACTACTATAAAGCGATGGAAATTTTACTTTCCCGTGACACTACTAAACGCACATTCGCTTTACTGTACTCGGTTGTTTATCGAAATTCACTAAACGTTGATATATTCGCCTAATCAATATGTTCTATGTTCGTTTCTGATTTATAATTTCAATTTAGCTTTAAGAAATCGATAACATACTTTGCAACGCCTATGAATTACAGAGCAAGTCGCTTGCGACCCTTTTTTAACTACCTCATCTATCTATTTTTATAGTAAAGCAATGTACTTAATAACCCAACTACATATTTGTTGAAACAGGCACCTAACCAGCCCGATGCCGGGTCCAAGCGGAATGAACCCGCCATCCATGAACCCGCCATCTTCGATCCGGTCGCCATCGCAGCACCAGGTAAGTCATGTTTTACAAATTATTTGATAAAATTAGTTATTATTCATTAATTAACGTTGCTCGTAAGTTGCAAAAATAACACGGTTTCGTTTTCCTGGTTTGTTTGTGTAATTTTATCATATTCATTATATTTCAGTAATTATAATCGATTCTCTGAACCCGTGATAATTCCATAACAGTTGTTGAATAACCTTTCAGATAAGTATGGAATAATTTTGCCATGATTTCATAAATATCGTAATTCAGAACTTGGTTGTAAGGTTTTATTTACAGGTGTTTTTTGTATTTGTTCGATTCCGTTTACGTAAACATTAATTGCAGAAAAACAAAAAGAGTAGCGCCTTAGGTATAAATCATCCCTTATTGATAATGCAATAAGTACTTCCACAAAAGCCATCTAGTATAGGCCCATAACTAAAGTCTTAACTTAGAAATGGCATGAATGCACTTTTTTTAACCTATCTCGTCCCACTGCTGGGCAAAGGTCTCCCCCAATGCACTATTTCTAGAAAACTGTAATTTTAGTTTCACGATAAGTTTAGTTCCAAAGTTTTCTATCATGTTGAAGGTAGTCCAAAGTTTTTTTATAAAGTTTTCTTGCTTACTGTTTTGAGAAGATTGCAAAAGACATGTTGAAATTATTTTACATAAAATTAAGTTAATTCAACGTTCTGTGTACATTATAAATCAAAAGTTGAAGTGTAATAGCCAGGTAAAGGTCTAGCTATATCCCATGTACTAAACTTTAATAGGATAGTGTTTCACAAAGGCAGGATGATAATTTAAAATTTAAATCGTAGTGTACGATGTTCTTGAATAATTTAGTATTTCCGGTTCTTGATTGACCGTTTAATGGGGCATCGCACACGCAAACTACAGGCTCGATAGGTTAGCATCAACGGGAAAAAATGCATTCAGACTGCTGATATGTTTCACAACATAACATTACTGTGATTAAGACCTGAATTTTTAACATGTTGGAAAATGTATTTTCGTATTGTAATATATTATCTCAATGAAAGTTTGCGGTGCAAATATATAATTTTGTTAATTACTGGTAGGTTTTTACTTTCTTAATAACTTTCGACGGCGCATTTCTATTGAAATGTCTACATTAACGATTAAAAGAAGTAATTTTTTTCTGTGAGTTTGGATGTTGGGCTTCAAAACGAAAGTCTTGGAGTTTAGAAAAGAACTTTCGTTTTCAAGCCCAAGTAGGCGGTAATCTACGCTATCCCTGTGCAAACCACAGCCAGAAGCTAGTAATTTATTTTGTTTCGTTAGGCTAGAGTTTCCTATGATGCTTTATTTTGGTGAAATAACTTTTTCTGAATATTTAAGAAGTAGAGTGAAAGATGTACAGAATTTTACGGTAGTCTCAAAGTCTCAAATTGTCATCAAATAAATTGTGTGTGAATACATAAATTACAACAATAAGTTATCATAAATGTCGGTCATAATATACATGCGCTTGTGTACATTAATACGTTATACATTAATGTGCCTATCGCGTCCCGGCATGCCTCACGTCAGACGAGAGTTGACTAATGCGTGCGTTGTAGGGCTCGAGAACGGAGCGAGAGAGACACGCTTCCCTGGTCGTCTCCGTGCCACTGCCGCCGGCCGGCTGTGGGCGGCACTTCGCCTCGCATTCACAGGTTCACACATCACTGTGGACGTACAACTGTCGTACAAATTATTCCAAACTCTAGCCTACTCTTGCATATACTAACTGGTGCATTATGTTAATGATGTTTACTTCCAAAACCTTAGGAATCTTGTATTTATTTACGTACAGATCTATAATGCTATTTTCTTCTATAACCTTTGGTGGTGGTAGAGTGGATTCCTATTGATTTATGAGCAGATGAATGTTAAACGAAGTGTATCAAATTGGTCTTTGATTGCTATATCACTAGTTTTTTGACACAAAGTTAAGAAAACGAATTTATTCGCCCTCTGCGAAAATGTTCATTGTACACTATCGCGTTCAGTGCCCAAGACGCATGTGTGGATGTTCCAAAAGATCAGAGCGGTTGAATATTCCAGAAATGTCGATAGCATTGAATTTAACGGTTTCCTAAGTTGATAACACGAAACCAATGTACTTTACAATTTAAAGACCAAACAACGTGTCAAAATGATTCCAAATTAAAAATAGTCGGCTGTGACATACAAACGGATGGTTAAACAAAGTGCCACTAAGAGTTAATGATTAAGTATATATTTTTATTGCGAGCCTCTAGCGTCACACTGCAGTATGAATAATATATAAGTATATATACATTAAATTTAAAATTTTGATTATTGTTTGAATTTTAAAAAGGTTTCACAGGCGGATAACTGCATTTCGCTCGGAATCATCTGGCCACTTTAGGTATATCATAACGGAACAGAACACAATTACGTTTCTTGTTAAATAACAGCCTTTATTTGTTACTTAACCGAAACATATTAAAGTTACATTCCACGACTGATATAGCGCTATGTCTCACATAGAGTCCACCATAAATTAAAGGCCAGTAGTGTTGATCTTATCAATATGTAAGAAATAGCGTATTCGAATCTGATGTAGAACTTATTCGTACATTGTGAAACGGACCCTTAGAATCACAAAACACCTTAATTTACAGTTTTCTGTAGATAAGGGACTAAATACTTACGTCCCGAAAATGTGTAAAGAATAGTAAAAATAATTTACTATAGGTTCAAGTGTAAAAATATTCCTAGAAGCCACGTGTTTGATTTGATTTAAAAAAATAACTGCATCAAAAATAGGATGTCACAATATCGATTTTTATATCCAAGTAAAAAACTAAGCTATGACGAGCCCGCTAAGAAACACTATCCGTAATCATACGGAGTATAACTCCTGGTGAATTTTATAAAACTTACAAATTTTAGGTCTGATTGTGTAAAAAATCATATCCAATAAAAAATCTTAACAGCTTCGAATGTATCTCCATAAATGTTTCTACTTAGCTCATTTGCTTCGTCTGCTGTTATTTCCATTTCCATTGCTATATTTCTATAAGACTAGCAAGCTCAATTATGATTCTGATCATAAACATCAATTAACCATATTTTATTAAAGTCTATACATCTCATTATATATACTTACCAAAAAATTATCCTCTATAAAAGGAGTATTCATCTAAGTACCTTTGAAAATGTATCTTTACGTACCTACCTGTTATTTTGTTCAGAAATAAATTTATCATTACCTCTTATCTCCATCCATATTTCCAATAAGCTATTCGATACACACTTCGCAACAAATCATGTGCTTACATCGAAACGTTTCCAACCATTTCTTTAACATTTCTAAAAAGCAGAAAAATTACGACACGAAACAAGTCAAATCGTGTGTGACTTACACTAATTTCAATTTCAATTAAAAATACTCGTATAACAAAATGCCGAGTGTAAAACACGAGTCATGTTTAAATTAATAACGCTAAACCTTAAGAAGTTTGCTAGTCCTAAAATTATATAAAAATAAATCTTTAAAACTTTATTTAGATGTGATAGTCTAAGTACTAAGTACTTTGGTAAGCTGCTACCTGTCGGAAAAGCTGATGGGAAGTGGCGGGTGATTAAAGGAATAAGAATATTTGCTTAGCAGTAGGATGGTAATGGTGGCGATTCTCTATCAGCCAAAACTTAAACTAAACTAAATAAACATGTGGCCTTTCATGATGATCAAAAAAAGGATAGCATCATTTTTAGTGCGTTTAGTTTAAGTTTTGGCAGCTTATACAATATAGCCATTTGGCAGCGTCAAAATCGCCACTAGTGTTTCCTTAGATAAATCCGTAAGCATAACAATATCCTATTCAAAAGCAAAAGGTACATTAAACTTAATAATCTTGCCAAGCGCAAGGTATTTTGGCCCTTAACACTAATGTGATGACTCTTATCATATCTAAGTATATACCTACCAGCTTACGCGGCAACTGATGCTAAAACAAAAAATTAATCTGTTTGCACTTTCTATCATTTGCTATTTTTTGCTATTAGCAGATAGCGTGTAAGATAATATAAAGCTAAAAAAATGTTGTGCTACATATGCCATTCATATCTATTTCATAAAAAAATACTTAAGCCTAATCAGATGCGCTTTCAAGGGGCGCGTTGGTTTCGAATTCATCATTCACCATCATTAACTGATCTTATAATTCATGCATGCATGGCCCTCTGATACCTCTACGAGTATACGTATACCAATACTGGCTATTTTAGACATGTGTCTGTAGCAGTAATGTTACTGCTAACTACAATTGTAAATAACTTTGTTTTCCGAATGACAAAGATGTTATTACCTTCATGTTTTACTAATTCGTCATTTTTCTATTTCCATTGTATTTAAACCACCGTCGAAAGTTGCAGACCGTCTGGTCTGCAACTTTCTATAAAGTCTACGTATATGTCATCATACTCATCATTGTCAAAATACCATCGCATAATTAAGCTTCTTTAACTAAATTATTAAATTGTTCATCATCTCTCTGCTAATAATTCATATTTCTGTAATACATTTTGCTAGAACACGACAGTTGTGAGTTCACAGTTAAGTAGTGCTTATATATAATCATCATAGTGTATACTAACAAGTGCTTGAAAAGTTCGATGAGATGCCTGAATAGAGCTTAGCTTTCGCGATGTAGCTCCGGGGATTACTGAGAGCGTATTAAATGGGAATTTGCTAACAATAAGTTTTTAGTTCATTGAATACAACTATTGCTTTTAGTAAATCTCGATAAGATGCACTAACCATTGTTGTTTAACTCTTTTTTAATTCGCAGCCTAGAAATACCTCTATTTTTAAATATCCCCCTTTTGTGCTTAACCTACAAAATAATCGTCATTTGTAGCTAGCTACATACCTACAAAGCCTAAATTAATAAGAAATTAATGAAGAATACCATTTCACACGATTTCGAATCAATTTGAAATGTTTTCATATGAAATCATATTTATGATAAAAATATCTAGTACCTAATCAACACTTGCTGACTGCGCTCAACGTTTGCGACAAATTATTGGGACGCTTAAGAGCGTGTAGTCGTCATTAGCTTATTTGAGCTATATTTCGAGAGCCATATCTCAATAATGTGATCAGATTATTTAAAGAATTTTACGGTTTTAGAAAGATTAATCTTTATTATAGTGCACTACAGAGAGAAAACATAATTTTTGATTATAGTTTTTGACGGAGAAGTCAATCCCGTCATAGCGTTTTACGAAAATAAGCGTCAGAGCTGTCTTTCAGAAGGGATATCACCATTGTTATGTGAGAAAATGTTTTATTTTAAGCGTTTGTTGACCTGTAAATATAGTCTCATAATGCACTACAGAGCAAAACAATGAAAAAATTGCCTCTAAAGGTAATGAAAACTATATTTAAAAAGTACAAAATCGTTTTACTTTAACACATATTTTTTACTAGTATTTGAATAAAAACATAATATTTTATTTATATTGTGAAAATATAGGTATTTCTTAGCGTACAGTTTTTTTTCAATCAATTTTGAGCACCCAGTAATTTACAGGATTATTTTATAATCACTATATAACCGGCCGCGCAATCGTTTTCCAATTAGTCGATCCCGGGTCCTCCCAGCGAGAGGACGTATCACTTTTTTCCGCCGCCTCCATAGAAGTGTGCGTCAAAAATGACAGCTCTGCGTCACGCGATCTATTTCTTTGAATTTGATTAAGAAAGACATAATATACTCACCGGCAAAATTAACTGCCCACCTGTTTTTATAAATTAGTCAACTGTGAAAGACATTTCAGTACAAAAAACATTCAAAGCTATCCCTATAACTTTATATTTTCTTATGCATCAGTTAGGTACCTATCACCTTATGCAAGTAGGGTAAATTTCAAACTAGAAAAATCAAGGTGGGTGGTTATTTGTGCCGCTGGGTATAGTTACAGTCTGCAAAATAAAAAAGTAAGCTTTAAACCCTTTTCAAAATTTCCACTTGAAACGCTTAAAATGCGTTTTAACTCAATCAAAGTCTGCACTGGAATCGGTACCTTCCATCGTGTCCTTTATATTCGATGCGTATCAGGGAGTTATTTAACTTTCTTACTGATAATATGCGTTTTCTTAATTAGCTTTATTAAAACTTGTCCTTTAAGTTTGATGATGATTAGCCAGTTTAAATAAATTGAATCTGTCATCTTCATTGGAGTACATAAGTCAAGCGCGACTGGCTTTTACAATTATTAGGGTCCCGTGCCAGCACCACTTACCGCATATAATCTTTTTTATGTAAATATGATGTTTGCTTTTATGGACCGAGCGAGCGAAGCGAGTGAATATCATATTGGCAACTTGCGCAATTCGGCTTTCTATGTATGTTGAATGAATGAATGAATGAGTAACTATATTTTTACAAAAACAACTAATAAAAATAATAATCACAACGAGATATCATTCTAAAAGCAACTAAATATAACTATAAAACCATCATAAAACACAATACAATCAATTAGTAAGCAAGTATTAGAAGTCTCGTTCGGTGCGAACTATTAATCACATTATATTTTAACCCGAAAACGAGAAATATAGACTGAGAACAAAGTCAATTTCATTTCGTCTTCTAACGAATTAAGTAACTAATTCCTAGAATACCTATAACTAATGGTTAGTTACACATTCACATTATTTTAAAAAATAACTTTGTATTGTAAAACTGGGGTAAGAAAGTCTTTCCACAGCACATCGACTAAAATATTTATAAATGTGACCGTCGCGCGTAGACTTGCCCACTTTAATATGTTTGAAAACACGCTACTATCGAGATAATGATGTTATGATGCATTTTATAGTTCTGATGCATTGTATGTTTATAAATTATGCAATGTTGATCCTGTTAGGGCTCGAAAATACTGGCGCCGCCGTCATCTCCGCACGCGTTCTACCACCTACAGAAACCGGTAAGTGCTTCAACATTCAATTTCTTGTGAAGTATGTACACAACTGTCCAAAACTAATAAGTCTAAGGATATTTATTTATTTAATTTATGGTGAGTGAGACAAATTGGTCACCACTCAGAATTTTCTGCAGTAGCTTAAGAATCAACAAAGCGTTGGTTTTCAGTGATTTACTATGAATTGCGCTACATACACAGACCATTCAGCTCAGGCGGCTCAGGAGGCACTCTTAAATGTTATCAGAGTAGTTAAGTTTAGATAAGATGATCAAGAGAATCACAAAGCGCTATGCGTATATGTCTTTAGATATTCACGTTCTCGGTACTTTTGTAACTGACTAGTAGCACATCCCGGCTTCGCACGGGTGTACTAATGAAGCTACCGGGATAAAATATAGCCTATAACCACCCGGACAGTCCATTCTACACACCCGTGAAAGAATTTTTGAAATCGGTCATGTAGTTTCGGAGATTACCTCCGTCAAACAAACAAACAAATCTTACCTCTTTATAATATTAGTATAGACAACCGATAAAAAACAATTTCTGATCGTTTGAAGGTATTCTTCAAAGTGCATGGATCATTCATAAACCAAGAGTGCGGGCTTCAGTTACTCTATCAAGGAGGACATCCTTCACATATAATTTTGGGGTCTGCGATAGAATTTGGTTAATTTGCGCTATTGGCCTCCCCCAGGCTCATCCACAACCACAACTCGCGGTCGCTAATATTGTCTTCCTTCTTTCCTTCTATCGCTCTGAAGTCTTTTTTTTTTCGCTTTTCTAGAATACGTACACGTCTAGAATATACGTATTCATTATGATAATAGCCTCAAATGAAATCGCTCACTATAATTAAGTACACAAAAGAAGGAACAAGTTAATGTCAACCATAATATTACAAGTGGCAAAATTGAAAATTATATACCGTCTTCAACTTCGTGAGACGAGAACAATTTCCAAGTGTGAAAATCGGTCCACTATTGACGGTATAATCGGTAAATACATAAAACATACATCGAAGATAGTTACTTTACAAGGACAGCAATTTCCTGCATTTAGGATATTCATTTCTGTTCATAACTCTTAGGATTCTTCTATTTATTTATTTATTAAAACAAAATCCCCAGCTCTCAGGGTTACCAAAAAGAAAAACTTTATACAGCCAGTGGCGGTGATTCGGCGGGGCACTGACTAACTAAAAATTCCTAAATTCGAGAGCTCTTATTTCGTTCACAATAAAGTTCAAATCAATATATAAAAAAAGTGAGCTTTATACTTTAACGAATTTAAGGTACTATTTTATACACCTTAACTACCTGTTAGCAGCCCAAGTAACCACTGCCCAAACTCTATAGTCCTTGGTCGTTCTTACATGTAAAGGGGCTACATACAGAGAGTTTTCTTAAAATAACGAAGGTCTGGCGGTCATGGGCTCTTAGGCTATTTTTGAAGTCGGTTAATAACCAGTTTGGTTCTAGGATATTGTGCTTTGTAGCAAGCTCTTTGCTAAGGGGATTCAGAAAGGAAATAGACAGGAAGCTTTTGTATTTGTTGTGTATCATAAATAGGTTGCGTTCGATTGTAATGGAAATTTTATTTGTCGTAAAATATAACGTATGTGGATGTTATACCAAAAGATACCTATGCAAATTAATAAGTAATAATCTATGGTCCATTTATGAAGACTTACAGAATCTCCAAATAAATAGTATTTTTAGTCTGCAAATCGTCTCATTTTTCTTTTTTTATGTTCAACTTTATCAGCGTTCGGTACGGAATTAGAAAAGATTTATTGGCAAAATTACTAACGGCCTATCTCATTAACCTGTTGAAATCTCTACTTTTATCATTAAAGGATTAATTCGACAAAGTCCTTTACAGTCGACATGAATCGTATGCTGGATGCAAATGTTGAATTCTTATTTTAACAAAAGAATGAACATTTTAGAACTTGGCAGTGAATCCATCAAAGTTTACCTCAACCGGATTCTCTACTGTAAAAATGTCGACGTTTCGAACCAATACTTTTCTAGAATTATAAATTGAAAAACTTTGAATACGGTATCAACTTCATAGTATGTGTAGTATTCAAACACGAGTGGTAAAAGTATGAAGTTATTTGTTAAATATCATACCAGCGACCCGCCCCGGCTGCGCACGGGTGCAATAATTTATTATTTATATACATCTTGAATCACTCTATCTATTAAAAAAACCGCATCAAAATCCGTTGCGTATTTTTAAAGATTTAAGCACACGTAGGGATATAGGAATAAAGGGGCAGAGAAAGCGACTTTATTACCAAGTATACTTTAAAATAACAATTTATTGTACATTAAATAAAGACAGGCAGGCGTACAGACGCGGTGGGAGACTTGACATTTGAAATGTTTTGTTACAATGAATAGTCTAAACAAAGACTTTTTCATTACTCATACACGGAAAGTACGCACGAAGTTGCCTGATTATAGGGTTCAAAGTAGCATTTTCTGTCCCTAGGGAAAACAAGAACTTTCCTGCCCTAGGGCAGGAAAGTAAATAACTGTCAAATGTCAACTTCATTTTTGACATTTCTTTTGTGGCATGTCGATGCATTTTAAGTGTTCAAGTTCTTCTAACTCAATCAGATGCTAGATATTATGTCTCTCTTGCACGAATTTGTGCTTCTCTAGCACTTATTATATTATATTTATTTATTTTATTTATTTAATTTTTTTCATCATCAAAAAAACTACTGGTAGAATGCCTACTACTTTTATAGCCATTCTACCAGTCAGTATTTTTTTTTAAATCTGGAACGCAGCTATGCCATGCCATCGTTAGCTGCTTTTAGTCAATATTAAACTAGTCAATTTAAAAAAAAGCGAGCAGCTAATTTTCGTGTGTGAAATTTAAATTTTACATCAATTTTTTTTGTAATTTCCTCATATTCGTAATGAAAAGCAGAGTGCTTACCTCGGGGAAAAGGCTTTTCGATGCACTCGAACTATTATCGCACTCGCTGACGCTCGCGCGACAAACCATCTCGTGCATAGAAAAAATGCCTTTGCCCCCTTGTATAGCAATCTACTATTATGTGTGGCAATGGAACATGATCCATCATGATCTAACCCGATAATAGTTCGTTTTATCTATACTATTTATGCTAATATTATAATATATAGTATAGATATTTATTTAGTATAGACTTATACTATTTTAGAGACCAAATCGAAAACCAAAGTGGACCTCTACTCCCGCCAAAAACTAATTTTGCCATCGTAAAAACTAACTATTATCGAGTTAGATCATGGCACTTATATGGTTGATTTTAGAAGGACTTTTTAGTGATCAGGTGTTTTGGACAAAAATCTTTGCAAACAACTCTGCAAGCCTTTAATAGGGGTGGCTTATGTATCTTTTGTGTTCAAGTTTGTACGTCAGCACCAGCCACTATACGTTTTGCCTGGTTTTGTAGAAGGGTGTAACACGGTTACTCTCTAAAAAAGCAGTGCACTTAGATTGAAATTTCGTATGAGTAGACTAGTAGTTTTTGTATCGAAGTTTGTCCAGTTTACTATAGCGTAAGCCTGTTCATATGTGGATTTGCCTAATAAGAAATGATGTGTTTAAAGGAACTCTGGCGTAAAATGGTTGTTAGCCATTTTCCTTTTATTAAAGACCGATGAACGAGATTAGTTTTTGATCAAACAATAAAACTGAAAATCCGTGATCATAAATTGAATTTTTTTTTGAGTTTTAACTATCATATTTTATTCAATTTTACCTATTCATTTACACCACGGAGCCTTTTATTATGATTACAACTATTCTTTTTAAACTGTAGTAGTATTTAGGTACGATCATTAAAAATTACGATACCAACTAACGATATTCAAATTTCAATAGTAACAAACATACAGATATTTCGGTAGTAGACTTTCTACACCTATAACACGTGTTTGGTGTAAACGATATCCCTCAATAATAAAAGTATGTTTTGATTGGCTGATTGTGTAGCTGTTTGATATTGTTACGAGTTAATAATTAGAGATTGTTATGTGGCTTGCTAATAATATCTTTCCTCTCCTCCTATCCTTCCTATACAAATATAAAACACAAAAACAATACTAACTCATCTCGCGCATGTAAGACAATCAATATGTACATATTTTAATTAACAAATATTACCTGTCTCGAATGCATGCAAGCTATGAATGTAGGTTTTCCCTAAAATGCAAAAGTACTGATGAAAATAAAGCTAAACGGTGAACAAATAACTTTGCGGTGGTTGTACAATTTGCTCATTGTATGAAAAACTGAATTAACTGTGTGAGCTGAGCTAATAGTAGATTGATAAAGGTACAAGGTAAGATAGGTGTTTCGAAAATGTGTTTCGATGCACGAGTTGATTTATCGCACAAGCGTCAGCGATAGCGGTAAAAGTTCGAGTGCATTGAAGGGCCTTTCTTCCGAGGTAAGCAAGAGTGCTTACCTTTATAAAAAATACTTGAAAATTTAAAACTGACACACTAAAATTTGCTGTCACGATTTTTTTTAATTCGACTAGATAATATTGACTTAACAACTGTTGTTAGAATATTTACTTTCCCGCTTTAAAAAAAAAAACAATTAGAATAAAAATGATAAAGTTCATGCAACATATTAAGTTATGCTGGCATGAATTAGTGAGTTAGACTCTCAGAGCAATCATCTTCCTTAGACTGCATCGACTGCCACAAGCAAGAGAAATGTCAGAATAGAAAGTGAAATTTTAATTAATTGATAGTTATTACTTTCCAGCATAGGGCGGCAAGTAACTTTGTGACCCTATGAGCAAATAACTGAATGTGTACTATCCCTGTATGATTAATGAATAAAACTTAGTTAACCTGGCGGTGGACAAACGGCTTTTGTCTAAAAACTCCATTGCCGGAGTTGCGCACTTGCTCATACGAACTACCTCTCATCGTATAAAAAACTGACAAACCACGTTGACAATAGAATTTAATTACGCCACCTGGAGAAAAAACCTACGCACTTATTTATTGAAACCCTAACGAAACGTTTTGCTACTAAATCGGGCGTATTCAATAAAAAATAATTATGATTGCTTTTGAAGTAGATCTAATTGTAAAAAGTAATTTCATTATAAGTAAATTAAGCTCATACGATTTCTAAGTTAAAATGTACCAATTAATTAAAAGACTGGTTTGACCTATAAGTTTAAATTAATTTTATATTCCAGGCAACTTGCTTTCCTGGAAACTTTCAGAGTATTAAAGCAGTTAATAGAAATTATTTTCTACACTACATTAGAACGGAGCAACTGTAGATAGTTTCTAAGAAAAAAATATTCGGCTCAGTGGGTCGATAATATCGTAGCTGAACATTGCGATTTTGTACCTGCACGGGATCCTTACTACCTGCGATGGAGATGAGGCCACGCGACGTCGGCCGTCGGTCGGTCGCCACACTTAGCCGTACTAAGTATACACGAACATGTGCCAGCCAGCCGCTCATTCAGTCGCTGCTTGGCGCAGAGTTCGTCAACATCTGCTGACAATATTTCTACAAACAACCAACTCGTGTTAGACATGTGCTATATACCTATCTAGTTATCCTACCAAATCGACGCTCCTTATAGTGCTAAACTTTTCGGCTAACTTCGCGAAATGGTAAGCTTTCTTAATACTTTTGCACGGCAATTGCAATTATGTATGAATGTAAACAAAACACGTGTTGTTTTGATTCGTTTTGTTTATTTTTGAGAATACTTTTTTTTTTTAAGCATAATTATATCTATTATAATAATACTAAAGCTCGTTATTGCTAACGTTTCTTGTATGATTGTAATTAGTAAAATGTTTTATTATTTTATTTGAAATTGTCAAATCACCACATACTGGTGTATGTCGCGTTTAAAAATCATTAATTCTGTTTAGTTTCATTACAATCACTTATGTATGTAGAATAAGCGTTGGTGTCGTAATACTGTGTCATTGATTCCGATGTGACCTATTTCGCTTCATTAAAACAACAGAAGAAAAAAATTATTACGATTGTATCGCAATACGTCGCTTGGTCCGGGATAGACGAATCACACAATTATAATTATTACTTTGATATAAATGTTTGCAAACCTATACTTCATAATTGAAACGAGCTATATATTAGCTCGTTTTAAGAAATGAAGTAAGTATAGATACAATTTTGATAAGTACCTATATCAAAATTTGTACACGCAACTTTGAATTTCAAATGTACAATTCTGTAAATTTCATTTTCTTTTAATGTTTGGCCGTATTATAATATTTTGTGCAGAACAAGCGTTAATCGTGTAGTTGAGCATTAATCGTGTAGTTGAGCATTAATCGTGTAGTTAAGCATTAATTAATCTAACATGACATGTTCTTTGATGTCAAGTCAACTTATTAACCTTAGGAATTCATAATTCATGCCCTTGAAGAATCGTTGTGGATCAGTGTTCTCCAAAAAATAACAATTTTAGAAATCCAACTCCAATAGTATTGATTGGCTTGCAACTTGTCACGGATTAAATGTAACTTCTGCAAAGTATGGCTTTGTAAACTACTAAAACGACGTTTACTGTAGGAGAACTACTTACATCCAGCAGTAGGTGCTCTATGGTCTTTAGATAATAATGATGATGATCCAACTAATATCTTTACTACACGAAATTCTTGACAAACAGGTTATAAGACAATTTACTTGATCATCACGCTTACATAAGTGAAAATTCAGGTGAAGATCTGAGACTTAAAATGTTAAACTGTTAACTGAGTCTAAATAGAGTCTTTACAATCAATGTTATTTCCTGTTTCCAGCATCGAATGTAAGAACCTATACGAATATGTACAAACGTGTGAATCCGGAATGTTGTCACCCCTATCTGTGTAAATATATCGGCTGCGCTTTCAGGCTACAATGGAGTCTGGGATCCCCGCTCATTCACCGCACGCACATTCGCAGCGCTCAAACTGGGGAGGCCTGAATGTCACTTACGAAATGCAGCAAGACCCCAACAAACCAGGGTAAGTCCTACATTATTAAACTCCTACCCTACTATAAATTTAATAGTTTACATGGTAATTTGTGTTACAATGACGCCGTATTAAATATTTACCAATGAAACGAATCGCGATAAGAACTTTACAACGGATTCAAGTTGACAGTGTATTTTTTCTTAGCAATTATGGGTCTTATTCATAAAAACTTGACAATTTAATACAGGTTTTAAGAACGTTTTTTTCTTGTCACCCATAATTATGTCAACGAAAAGAGATAGCAACAGATTTAATATACGTTTTAGCTAATACAGGTTTAATACAGGTTTTAGGTCGAATATGCATAATGGGGTCTGTCTGTAGCAGCTCTTTAACGCTTTGTAAATGCACTGATCGCCATCAGTTTCGTTGGTGAAATCTTCACTCAAACAGTGGAACTAAAATATGGAATTGGTTTAGAAAGATCGAAAAAAATAAACTATTATGTCAAAAATATATCAACTGAAATTTGCGAATGTTAGCTAGTGCTTAAACAGTTCTTTCAGCTCTCAATATAAATATCCTGGGACAAATATCTTGGGACATTCCCCACAGCGTCATCTAGTCCTAAGCTAAGCAACTTAATCTTGTGTTATGGCAGAGACCAGTTTATATCAAGAAGACTGACAATCCCGTACAAAAAATCGTGACCCAAAAAAGCTCAAATTTACGGCTATTTCTAGATGGCGCTGCTGCGTAAGAGACGACCGGGCTAAGATTTTTATTTAGAAATTGGTATATTAGAAATTAGATATTATGTACATACATACGTAAGTACCTACCTACCTGTGAACCAATTTCTAAATAAAAATCTTAGCCCGGTCGTCTCTTACGCAGCAGCGCCATCTAGAAATAGCCGTAAATTTGAGCTTTTTTGGGTCACGATTTTTTGTACGGGATTGTCAGTCTTCTTGATATAAACTGGTCTCTGGTTATGGTAACTAGATGACTGATATAATTTTACTACTTAGATACATTTTTTTTGGAAATACATACATACATACATATTATAGATAGAAAACACCCCGACACGGAACAAATATCTGCAGAACATACAAACATTTGTCCGGTAGCGGGAATCGAACCCGCAACCCCCCCGTCTCAGCCGGGCTTTCGCCCACTACGCCACGGATCTAAGTTCTAAGTATTATATCAGTCATCTGGTTACCATAACACAAACATTAAGTTGCTTAGCTTGGGACTATATGACGCTGTGTAAAATGTCCAAGGATATTTATTTATTATAAGGATATTTATTATAAAGCTGTCAACCTTTTTGTATGAACTTTTCAAAAAGTTACCCGGTTTGCTGTTGTAATGTCACCACCATGTCACTACATACTTCATTCCAATTTGTTGCCCGCGTTTATTTAAAATATTGTCAAAAATCATTTTGCATTATTATACTTATTATGCATTAAAATACGTGATGGAATTTGTAAGACCATCAGTTTCTGCGATGTTTCGCCATAGTGTATAGTGTATTAAAACATTTTGGTATTTTGTTCGTTGTGAAGTGGTATTTAAAAATATTTTGTAAAGTAGTTTTTCCGTTAACAATTCATTAGATTCGTCAAAAAGAGTCAGGCGTTTGAAACACTAACAAAATAATAAAATGGTCATCTTTAAAACTTTTTGTTCTTCAAAGTTTTTTATTATGAAATAGTTTGACATAACTTACAAACAACGCGAAATCATCCAAATTGCCATAAAAGGTATTTATGTGGCATATGTTAGCCATTGATGTGATAAAATATTCTTCACTAAAGATCGATCGCGCACAATTCGTATTTAAAAAAAAGAATATATGTAGATTGCTACGTTCGCTTGTAACATATTTATATACTCTCTAGGCCTAAAATATTATAGAAACGATCCAGAAAAACAAGGTTGTATTACAGAGTAGGTATTATTCAGGACAAACTCTACCTTGACACAGTATCTTGTTTGAAAAACAGTATTGTAATGTCTTATTTAAATGACCCTTACAAATGCACATAAATAAGAAATATGCTAATCGCAAGTGCGCATGTAAAAAGTAGATGTAAAAATTATTTATTGAGTTCTACATCTTGTATACTCGTATTACAGCCCTATATTTTTTGCTATGTGGAGTCATACTTTTGAAAGTTAACTTCCTAGCTAGTCTAATTTAGATAATATCATGTAATCACTATCAGAATATCCGAGCCACATTGCGTTCAAGTATGTATCGTTAATGTATGTCGGTTTTATCATGGGCGTATGTGTTATGCGGGGAGTTCAAGGGTTCCAAATCGTACAAAGATAACTAGTTTTACCCCGAATCAGAAAATTCTAGATCCTAAATTAAAGCCTATTAGAAATATGGAATAGGAGTGCAGCGAACAAGAATGAATCTGAGCAAGTAGTGCCAAATCATTGTCCGAAAAGTACTTAGCCCGTCTTTGCACGAGTGTGGGCGACCCCCCCCCCCCCCATCTAAACGCCCCTGTCTTTTATTTGTATTTGCGCACATTTATGTGATTGCAGGCAATTAGCGCCGCGCCGCCCCGCCGGCTATTGAATTTTTCTCTACCTGATATCAACGGTGATTTAATACTCATTAGTTGTCATCTCGATTTGTGTTGATGTTTTGGATGTAACGTCTGGTCGTTCTGGAAGGGCGTTGATCCCGAAAATATGATCCACAAACAATTTTGTCGTGAGACGCATTTGCTTAGAAGAATGAATTACAAGGGATGCGATAATATAAAAGAAAATAAAAGCTTTTAATAGAAAACGTTAGTTTTGGCCTAACGTGAAAACAATAAAGTTACAATTTAATACAAGATAACTCATTAAGTACAAAAGAGGTCACCCACTGAGCGTAGAGCTGCCGCTGCTTTCTGTGGCACAAGTATATTTTCATTTTATTTTCTTCAGGAGACTTTAAAGCTATAAGACTGCCGATTGTATATCATAGTTAAGTTTTTGTAGTTTCGCATCGGTAATACGATAATGATAATTATGTAATAAAGTAATTTCTACTCTACGTTATTATAAAGTATATGGGATGTAAGAGCTAAGTCCAATATAATACAGGTTTTAATTGCGTTACAGAGTGAGCGGTGTGGGCTCAAACAAGGACCACAGCGGCATCCCGATGCCATCTCTTCCGATGCCGCCGATGCCGCCGGCGATGCGTAACAAGAAGCGAGCCGCCATGGCCGCCGTCTCTATGTCCAATCCGCCTCCGCCACCGCCACCTTCTGCTATCCGTAAGTTGACTTGACATATGTCTTCAAACCACGTTACAGCAGCTAGCAGTTACAGTTTCTGTCACATCGTTCGTATGAGCCAATGGCCAAATCTGCTGACGAAGTTTTTAGCCTCTGTCATGACTTAACGACTTAAAGCCGGGACAGACGATCCTAAGCACGGAAGCGCTCAGTTGTTAATGCCACTTGGGGTCACCCATCCAAGTTGTGACTGCTCAGAACTTTGCTTAACTTCTTTTACTTTATCAAGAACGTCAGCAAACTTCGCCGCGAGCAGTATCGCGATGTCTTGTTCGCTGATCCCGCTCAACAAGACTATTTCCGCCGTCTCTTTGTCATATCGATATTCCGCGGTAACAGTTATTGCACCGCGGTCTCCCTTGCTTTTAAATATGGTAGATATTCTAAATTTAAGATGCTTAAATAACAGTTTAGAGGAACGTTAACAATCTATATCTATACTAATATTATAAAGAGGTAAAATTTGTTTGTTTGTTTGTTTGACGGAGGTAATCTCCGAAACTACTGGACCGATTTTAATAATTCTTTCACGGGTGTGTAGAATGGACTGTCCGGGTGGTTATAGGCTATATTTTATCCCGGTAGCTTCATTAGTAAACCCGTGCGAAGACAGGACGTGCCACTAGTTTTGTTATAAAATGAAACATTCGTTCATAATGTGAAACATCAAAGCCAGAACAAGCCCTTAAATTAGGTGCATCTCAAACTCAACGTGAAATTAATATACAGACCCGGAAGTCGATTTTAACTTACACCTCTAGTGTTCCTTATTCCAACATACCAGTTTATGTATTACCACAGATAAAATAATACTATGTATGTACAGATGGTCCATCTAGAACATTAATTTCACTCCTATTTTTCTTCGGTCTATTTTTTTGTGTTTGATTTTGCGGCGCCCCTAGCCTAGCAGTGTTTAGGTCTTGCCTGCAATCAAAAATACTAGCACTAGATGGAGTTACTTATTTTTGATTGCAGGCAAGACCTAAACACTGCTAGGGGCGCCGCAAAATCAAACGCAAAAAAATTGCCCGAAGAAAAACAGGAGTGAAATTAATGTTCTAGATGGACCATCTGTACATAGTATTATTTTATCTGTGGTATTACTAATGCAAAGTTTGCTGTCTGTCGAATAAAGTTTTGCTTGTTTCTCCAACACTTAGGACCAGAATCTAAAAAATCTGGAATGGATACTTCCAAGTTATTACCGATGAGTCAAATAATTATTTTATTTAGCTCAGTTCATCCTGAAACTAAGGTTTCAAAATCAATATTCTCTCGTTTAACGAATTTACAAAACCGACATAACTTTTCGTTTTGCAAGTGTTCATTTATCATCATGAAGAATACCGTAAGTATATGATGGTTTCAGAAATGGCATCCACTTCGACTCAAAGCCTGGCCAGTGTGCGCCGTCACGCACAAATGTCATCCCAGCCCCTCTATCAGGAGACGGTGAAGGAATCACCACCAGTGTCGCCTAGTAAGAGTTTTGTTATAAACTTACCCCATTATGCATATTCGACCTAAAACCTGTATTAGCTAAAACGTATATTAAATCTGTTGCTATCTCTTTTCGTTGACATATGAGTGACAAGAAAAAAACGTTCTAAAACGTTCCTAAAACCTGTATTAAATTGTCAAGTTTTTATGAATAAACCCCTTACTTGGTAATTCAAGACTGGTGTTTTGGCGGTAGTTGTAAAGTTTCTTGCATGCCATGTTCGTAGGTAAGGTACCCACCCACACATGTGTTGCATAACTGTCACTGTCAATGCACTGTCACTATTCTACACAATATGCAATTCGCCACAAGTTTACACTAGACTTTTACAGTTTACTAGAGATCGGACACTCGGATGCATATTTATAGGATGCATTTTTTATTTTCAAAATTTAAACCCTCCTTTTGGTTGTTTGTTGAAAACCAACTAGCATACATGAGTAATTTTAGCAAGACCCATACTGTTCTTATTCTAATGTTTTATCTTTATTACAGATACTGAGAGGCAGATGAAGGCCAAAGCTGAACAACAGTAAGTACCTAGCAATAAATATTTTAACCAATCAAGATACTAAATCTATGTTGAGCAAGTTCTTCCTTTTGATTAGAATAACTAGTGTATAATTTTATACGTTTGTTTGCATGCGTCATAATTTTTCTTCCAATTTCAAAGTCGCCCAATGTTACAAAATCTGAATTCCGAGAATTGGCTACTCAATAACTCTTCATCATTATAATTTCGCTGCCCTCATTCCACTAACAGCCTTTTCAATAACCTGCTGACTTTTAACTGTCAGTCAAAATGCCTACTGTAATCCGCTGTTATTGCGTTTTTGCGTTTCAATAAACGACTCTGGATAGGAATATCAATCCGCGACTACAATCTTCTGTTCGGAGGGCATTTTGCTATCCACAGATAGGTAAATGTATGGAAAACATAAATTGAGCGTTGCAATAACATTTCTAGTTAAACTCCAGTTGCAAATTGTGACAGTTCGCTTAGCTCCCGAAATCGGACGATACTTCAACGATAACAATGGTTTCAAGCAAATTTTATGAAAATATTGCCTCAAAATTTGATGAGAGTTGTATTATGATGTATGAAATTAGTGTATTTAGTTTTGATGATATTTTTTATAGAATCTGATGCTATTTATTAAACTTATCTACATACCTAACTTATAAAGGTATCTAAACAAAATATATTATGGGATGGAAGGGAATTTTCAGACGAATTAACCATGAATGAATCTGCCAAGTGCAAGTTGTACTCGCATATGGAATGGGTACATTTCTCAGAGGTATATGACACAGCCAGCATAACCTTGTAGTAGGTGTACTTTTACCTTAGGCTCGAAATAAAAACTGACTGCAATACATAATATTATTTTTAATATTTCACGGAAACAAAAAACACAAACACTTTCAAACTCAAACACAATTTATTCTGTGATTTGGTCCTCTGTGATCTCATTGAAGTCGTCGATGAACAGGGTTGTTTTTCTTCTGTATTACGACCAACCCCATCACGAATCTTGTGGCCTAGCTTTGCTCTTGGTGATTCTTTTGAATGATCTCCAGTATTCTCCGAATTTTACAAGAGCTTGGGCATCATCTAAAAACAAATAAGATATAGGCACAAATTTTTTTAGTAAGTAAAATAGAGTTAGAATGTAATAAATGCAATATCATAGATCTTGTTACTTACGTGATGTTTTTCAATCAGTTTATCACATATTTAGGTATTGAAATCAAATAAATACCTATAGTATAGTTCATGAAATCTAGTAAAATCAATAGTAAAATGAAAACAAAGATACCAATATCAATGTCATGTCATATTGTCATTGGTACTGCGTTTTGTTGCTCAAGCTCAAAAAAGTTTTTATTCTTTGTGTAAAGAAAAATCAGCTTTTTAAGCCCATTTATTGGAAAGAAAAATTAAATAAATAACAATAAAAATTCTACAACAAGAAATAATAACACTGGAGTTTAAACCTCTATTTTTTTGCAACATTAATGTATGATCCTAATAAGATCATAAGATAGAAACGAAACGTTTCGGAGGGACGGACAAAACCACAGATATGACTCTAACTAGACGTTTACTGCTAAAAAAAGTGTTATTGAAACAGCAGTTACGGGTAGATCAAGGGTAGATCAAACTGTCCGTTGACTCCCCAGTAGCCATCCGAGTTTAACCTCAAGTACGTTATTGCAATTGGCTGTAAGTGTAGTCTACACAACACAGTGTCCTTTCTCCACTTCCTTCTACACACATCGTCTCAGCATTCACTCCTTTCACACTCATATTTACATTCATTATGTTTCATCATATTTTCTTAGGCTTACGTGCCAGTGTAACCTAACGTGATCAGGACAAACTTGGGCCCTCGACAGTACGTATAATATTTCCGACTACTGCGACGTTAATCGCAATAATAATGTTCACTTCGGTCAACTTAGGTTGCGCTTACTGTAACATGCCTCTGATCTTCATCGCTAACCAGTCGCTAACTCAACCGTCGCTAACTCTTGTATAAATTGACGACGTCTGTGGCGCAGTGGGCGAAGGCCCGGCTGAGACGCGGAGCTTGCGGGTTCTATCCCCGGTACGGGTCAAATGTTTGTATGTTCTACAGATATTTGTTCCGTGTCCGTGTGTGTGGATGTATTCTTTTTATAATATGTATGTATTTACAAAAAAAATGTATAAGTATTATATTAGTCGTGTCTGGTTACCATAACACAAGCATAAAATTGCTTAGCTTGGGACTAGATGACGTCGTGTGGGATGTCCAAGGATATTTATTTATTTTTAATTAAAACCAGGTATTACAATAGAATGTTGGCCAGCGCCCCTCATATGCTCGGGAACGAGTTGAACCCCGACAGTGGCGCCGCCGCGCGGCTTCAAGAGCAACTGAACGCGGAACTAGCGGCGCACGCGGTCGCCGGCGCAGGGCCTGATCCGATCATACCACCGCCGCTTATTAACAAGGCTGCACCGGTAAGTTATTAAATATGCTCGTTACCACAATATTCATAAACATATTAAATCGACTTCAATTTGTTCTAAGATGCAATTTCCTACACTTTCGAAGTGTATTTCTGTTAATACATATACATAACACCGAAAGTTACCTTCGGGTCCTTTTTAGATCCTCGAAATGATATATGTAGTGTATAATCTATTCCCTGCCCCGCTACCACGTCCGTCATGGGCAGTGAACGCTAACGACGGAATAATCGGGAAACATGCAGCGTCACTAAGTACCTCCTTCCTTTTAAAGTCTCTAATTTTAAGACATACTTCAAGACCGAATCCGATTGGGGAATGGACCTCCCGTGCTAGTATAACACTGTGTTACGGCAAGGCAGCTCTCCCTTCCAATATACAAACAAAATTTTAGTGTAGTGTTGTTGTCAGCGTCGTAGAGATATTAAGATTATCTACTGGATAAATGCACTTGACTATGAAGTAGTACTAAATACCTACTAATATTATTGTTATAAACTAAGGTATATATTAATTAAGGTACAGGAACATAAAAAAATAATATTAAAACAAGGCTAGAAAACACAAAATGGTACAATCTGTTACTTTAAAATAAGTAATAAGTCATCAGTCGAGTCGTAGTCTAACTGGCGTAGGAACAATTCTAATGTTATTTTACATGCATACCTGGTTTTATCTACATTGTAATGTTTTTGTGGAAATCAATATATTCTATTCTAAGACATTACTAAATAGTATGATTGTTTCAGGGTTCATCGACCGCCCGCAGCTCCGGCGCACAAAGCTTGGATCAGCTGTTGGAGCGCCAATGGGAGCAAGGCTCGCAGTTCCTCATGGAGCAAGCCCAACATTTCGACAGTCAGTATCAAATTTCCATTACATTAAAATACTATTTAAACTATCGCGACTTGGAAACATATTTATAAGTATTAATCTATTCAGTCTACTCGTGACCACGGTGACTGTAACGCCACCGAAACGTCGAGGTAAATAATATGATTTCAATACGCGATTAAGTCCCGTTAATACTTATAAATATGTTCCATTACATTATTCATTACTGCACGTAGAATCTAATGTAGACAGCCCGTTTTATTATTCAACATTATATAATAGTACAAGTTGAGAGCCCACTTCACGCAGCAGCAGACAAATCTACTGGTTTCTATGTATTTGAAACTCTCCGCGTAGTCAGCGACACGAAGTCAGCAAGTCATCAAGCCGCAGACGTCAGTGTCGTACGCCCGTCAGTCAGACATCATGTTTCACTGTCATCTGTTAGACTGTTACCGATTGCAGTCGAGTTCGAAATTAAGACTGCAGCGACATGACGCAACGACGTGTTTGACATGAAGCGACGACACGTCGTCTGCTGCTGCGTGTAGTCCGCTACCAACTTGTGCCTATAGTCTACCAATGTTCATCAAAACATGAAACATGAAATCATTACCTTTCTTCAATGAATTACGCTTTTTTCCCCCATCTCATTTAGATCAATGTAAACAAATAAATATACTTGACATTCCATCCACACAGCGTCACCTAGTCTCAAGTTTTAGCAACTTAAGCTTGTGTTTATGGTTACCAGAAAACTGAAATACTACCCACTTAAAAATCTTTTTATTTATATTATATGTACATAGAAAACACCCAGACGCGAGATATATTTGCAGGTCGTATAAAAACTTGTTTCGCAGCGGGGATCGAACCCGCAACCTCTGCGTCGAATCGTCGAATACCTAAATGAGGTGTCTAAAGAGCGTAAAGGTTATAAATTATATACAGTAACTTTATCAATATAACATCTCTGATATACTCGTAATAATTATAACATCATTAATTATACGTTTTAATTGCAGTAGGTACTTTAATATTTCCTTAACCACTAGGACTCACTGTCATCTTCTCATTTATATCACCATAATCGGTTACATGATTCTAATTCTTAATAACGCAACAAAACTTGACGTATCTTTAATGAATTCGTGAGTTGTTTTGTTGGATACGATTATAATAAATAATATACTTAAATAGTAAAATTTATGAACGAACCTAAAAGTACATGTGTGTTGCATGTTCAAATATTTTTCTGCTCTGCATGTTTCTGCGATGAAAAATATATATTTTATATATTTTCCCAAAATTATGTTAATTTTACTGTTCAATAAGCTGCGTATAACCTATTCTGTGTGCAACCTTTTCTCGCAATATGTTTTATGTTCTGTGTATGTCCGTATCTTTATGATGAAATATAAAGTATCGCTGTTGATTATTTTTTTATGTGCTTTTAGTAATGACTGTTTACCTCAGTGTTGTAATCGAGAAATTATGATGAATATTGATTGGATTTTGGATCAGTTTGGATCAGTATCGGAGCCTCTTTAGCATTTCAGCCGCGATAAATATAAAGGAACGCTGCGCCGTACAGTGTCAACTATTTATATATCTGAGAAGAAAATAGGGCTAATTAGTAATTACACTTAAAATCTTACTAAATAATGTTATTAATATTCTGTGTTTATTTATCCGCTATAATTATGACGGCATGCAACTGCAGCATACAATAGTCAAGGAAGATATCTGTAAATAATGATAGTGGTGGTAAGGCTTAATTTTACCCACAAAGGACGATGTCGCAGTCTAAAAGGTAGGCAACTAATTTGTTATACGACTTTGTGGTCATACATGAATGCACATATTGTCTCGTAAATCCTATCTGAAATTAATTTATGGGCCTAAATTTTTTTTTTTTTTTGATAATATCTTAACCGATTCGTTGCGATGCCTAATTTTGCATACTTCTAACTGTGGCGGTGAACAAAACTACCGTGACACGGCTGCCGCGCCACCCGCCATACGTTTAAAAGACACGGCTCCCGTGTCTTCAGCCATGCGGAAAAGAAAGCAGTGTTTTTACCATTTTTACGTATTTCTAGGCATAAAACTTATAGTTTACATTCGAAATCTAACGTGGACGGCTAGGAACGGTAGTTTCATGTGATAATAAGTGCAAAAATAAGTGTATTTTTAGAAATGGATGACAAGTGGTTTTTTTAATAAAGGTGTGGTAAACCTTTTCTACTAAAATAACTAAACACTGCTAGGGGCGCCGCAAAATCAAACAATAAAATAGCCCGAAGAAAAACAGGAGTGAAATTAATGTTCTAGATGGACCATCTGTACATAGTATTATTTTATCTGTGATCTTACTTCGGTAGCGGTAATTGTCTTTTGCGCTAAGATTCTCTTAAAATGTTAAAAAATGTTCTCTCAAATCGTTTACATTTCTGATACAAAAATAAGCGACTTTTTATATTTTCAACTACTATGTATTTATTTCAATTAAGTATATTATTATACAAAAATCCTCATCATTAAAATTTTCAAAAAGGTTGGTGACCCCTATTTTTTAAAAAACAATACAATATCCAGAAACGAATGCTACAAGCTTGATGAACGTTAAAAATAAAAATGTTTTGTTCTGGGGTAGATCTCTCTAAAACTTTATTTGAAGGAATTATCATCGATTTCAAAATGGCACGGCTCCCGTGCCATCCGCCACACGTAAAAGAAAATAATGACACGGCTCCCGTGCCATCCGCAACGAATCGGTTAATTAGGGCAAATTGTTATTAACATTTTTCATATAGAATTATCTTTTTTATGGTTGTGGCGTTAATACTCAGAAATATTACAACTGGATACGCTACTACCCGGCTGGGCAGCACACGGAACATACAAACGTAAGTTGTAGGGAATAGGTTGCCTCGCAACCGTTTCTTTGTCTTATTGAGGCGCGTGTTTTTACAGTAGCGTCTTTGCTTTCCTGCCTGCACCAATTGCGGACAGAAAATGTACGGCTCGAGGAACATGTGGCGAATTTACTTCAACGCAGGGACCATCTGCTAGCTGTTAATGCTAGACTTGCGATACCACTCAACGCAGGTAAACTATGAAAATAAATAAGTAAATACGAAGACGTTATTGCCTTCCTATTTACTAACATTAAAATGTCACATGTCAATCAATTCGAAGTGACTGTTAAAGTCACGCGTCACACGTCATCCAAAATAGTCTTCCACACTATGCGTGTCATTTAAGACTACATACTGGTACAAATTCTAATACTACTCGTAATGTAAGTTAAATGAATTATCTCGATCATGTCATACTGCTCTAACGTACTATGTTAGAGCAGAAGATAATATTTTGTCGACGACGAGATGATTTCTCGCGCTGCACATGTTAAGCCGTCTGAACATTTAAATGAGTAGATAGAAAATCTTATCAATAAAATCTGCCATACTGTGTCCCTGTGATGGACTGATGGTAAGTATTTTTCTTAAAAAAAGAAAATATCAACTGAAAGGCTGAGGCTTTTATAGATTTATTTACTGAATTATTGATGTATGAATCGTCAAAAGCGGTATGTATATTATGTCGAATGTAAATGAAGCATCTAGAAGGAAAACCAAAGCGCAAATTCTTTCTCAGCAGGCCGAACATGTGCATTTGTCCAACGTGTCGAGACAATCGAGATATCTCGTTAATATCAAACTGCTCTAACGTATTATGCTAGAGCAGGAGAGAAAATTTTGTCGATGATGAGAAGGCGTGTCATGTTAATGCGTAACACGACAAGCATTCTCCTAGACCTAACGGCCCGCTGATTAAAAGTGCCCTAAACTAGCTTGTATGAAGAATTTAATGAGACGAACGAGGTATGTTAGGATGGTAGCAAGTGAAAATTTGTGATTTTTATGTATGCATGTGTAATAGAAGTATACAAAAGTATCCAATTAGTTACGACTGATGTTCAAAAATATTTCATGTTGCCTTATCCTTTCGATTCCCACAAGCTAATAAAAAATTTTTATCACACAGGTGGAGTTGCTGACTCGTCCTACCAGCTTACTTTCCAAGGTACGTCAGCTCGTTATTGTTGTTGTTGTTTTGTGTGTTTTTAGGTTTTCTGAGACCAAACTTTTAATTTTTCAAACGAAACTTTGACAATTCAGTTTAGTATTACATATTTTAAAACCCGCAATCAAATCTCTGACGGAGCTTTTAGGCAGTTTCGCCTGGTTAAGTGTAAAGCTTTTATACAAAACTAAATAACAAGAAAATAATGTTACTTAGCCTTGACGTCACACGCTGCGGCGGTGTTTATTTACAACCAAACTGAATACCATTTTCTAATCACTACCTACATAGTATAAAATAAAGTCGCTTTCTCTGTCCCAATATCCCTATATCCGTATGTATGCTTAAATCCTTAAAGCTTCGCAACGGATTTTGATGCGGTTTTTTTGAATAGATAGAGTGATTCAAGAGATAGGGTATATGTATAATTATTGGACCCGTGCGAAGCCTGGGCGGGTCGATAGTTATGTTAACTTGTTTTCAGGATCTATGAATCTAATTTTATTAGATAAATATGTTTTTTAAATATTTTTTTCTAGCTATATAGGGCAATAGCTCATAAAACTGAACTTGTAGGCACTGGTGGAGAGTCGCGTTTGCCGCGCGATGTAGCCATCGGACGCGGCGCGCCGCCGAGCGCGCGCGTCGATCAAGCCGCCGGCTCCGATCGGGATCGCCACGAACGACACGCCGATAGGGCTCAGGTGGCGCAACAACTCTCACACCAGGTAAGGTGCTTTACAGAGTTTGTGAATTAAGCCAATTTTTTTTTTCTTAACCTATACTGTCCCACTGCTGAGCAAAGGTCTCCCCCATTAGCTTCCGAGCTTTGTGATGGCCAGCTTCATCCCACTAGTCTGCCCTAATTAAGCCAATATTATCATTTTTTTCATTTGCATTTGTATTGATACAAACGCGCAGTGCAACTTCCATGGTCCAATATGAATAAGGGGGTAATATTATAAGGTGAAAGTTAGTGCGTACGTGTTTATGTTTGTTGCTCTTTCAGGCTTAAACGGTTAGACGGATTTGTATGAATATTGGTACCACGATATCTTATATCCTAGATTAATACAGGCTACTTTTGGTTCCGGGAACGGGAACTCTTCACCGCGGATAACCCCTCGGGGCGCAGCTAGTATTTCGTAAAACAAATTGCTTTATAGCTCAATTAAAATTAGACTCATAATATATAAGAAGTAATCTTATCAACGCAAGATATAAAAATTAAAGTATTTAATTTGTAATCTTGCTTTGATGATAAAATGGTGTCAATGGTATTATTGAGTGCGTAAAATCGGATTTAAAGATTAGAATTGGATTTAACGTGCCCACCACCCACGAATCGAAACGTGAGCTATACTTGTACTTTTTACCGTTAAAAGATTTTGATGTTATGAACGTCTACGGAATTATGAAAAGTGCACCTCGAGAGCGCCTCAGGCATGTTACTTTATGATTTGTAATAGAAAACAGTTTTTATTAAAAAAATTGCCCCACCCGAAATGCCACTCTTAATTACAATACTGAAGTCGGCTGTGTAACGATTTTATTTTTGAAATCGGTCCAGTAGTTTCGGAGATTACCTCCGTCAAACAAACAAACAAACAAATTTTACCTCTTTATAATAAGTATAGATTAGGATAGATAAGAGACGGTGTATTTCCAGATGCTGATGCGGGAAGTGCAGCAGAAGCCCAGCTGAAAGGAACCTTACGGCGGCATGGGCCCGCCGGCGTCGGCGGCGGCCCACCACTCCGTCCACACGTCCCTCTCGCTCGCCCCACCCCCGCACCCCGCGCCCCGCAGACCCAGGTCCGACTTCTCCATTGAATCCATTCTCAAATATAACTAAACTCGACATCCCCAGCGGTCCGAGTCATTGCTCACGCGCAATTACTTACACGCTCCAGGACCTAACAAATTGTGTGTGCGCTTCCTTCAACATACTATTGTTCTGGATCGCAGGGGCTCTGCTGAGCTAGACATCACCAGACGATTATTTAGGGTATTTGACACATCAGTGCTAGTTTAAAGTGACACGCTTCATGTGAAGATAAGAATGAACAGCTGATCAGTGGCTAGGTCCGCTTATATCCCGGATAAGAGACACTTATGTGATGGAATGCATAATATAAGTTATTGTGTAATTATGTCGCATGTCTACTTACAGTGTTGTTAATTAAATGTCATTATTATCGTAGTGAAGTGAGAGCCAGCAAGGCCGGTGGGTTGGTGGATGCCGGCCTTAGAGCAATTTATGTGCATATTTTGCGCTTGCTGAACACCATGCGATTGCGTTGCTGACTACCAAGTCAACAAAATAGTTACAGTTTTAGCATCTAAGAATTGCGGATAATGTAATCCAAAATTCATCAGCTTGATTATGTGCATTATTGATGTTAAATCTCTTGAAATAGTAAAAAAAAAAAAAAAAAAAAAAAAAAAGTTACAATAAGTCAAATACCCTCTTGGAATAATTGATGTTATTAAATAATTTTCATAGCGTTACGGTGCGAAGGCTCATACGTTGAGATTGGAATGGCTTTCATCAAACCAGGGACTAGCGAAAGGTTACGTATGTGACAGAATTGGATAGGATATAAAAGGAGATAATTCAAGTTGGACCAAAAAATTAAAGTGCCGGCCAGAGAAAATGAATGTTGTTTTCTGTTAGAGCATATTAATCTTGAGATTTTTTTGCCAATAATGCCATAATAACTCAGGCTTTGCATCTATAGTAGATGATTTATACAGCGTCAGGAGGCAATCTTTGCCTACACTTAACGGGACACTGTAGTGCCCAGCACCTAAACCACCCTCTCAGCATAGCCGGCCATATCCACAGGAAAGACAATGGTCAATACGTGTGGGACTGGCTAGCCGCGGGTTTCCTCACTATGTTTTCCTTCACCGTTTAAAGCTCGTGATAAAGCGCATATCAACTTTTCGACACAAAAAGTCCATTGATGCACGGCTGGATTCGATCCCACGACCTCCGGAACGAAAGTCGAAGTACCAATCCACTTACAGCCAATTTCAATAACCTGCTGACTTTTAACTATCAGTCAAAATGCCTACTGTAATCCGCTGTTAGTGCGTTTTTGCGTTTCAATAAACGACTCTGGATAGGAATATCAATCCGCGACTACAATCTTTTGTTCGGAGGGCATTTTGCTATCCACAGATAGGTAAATGTATGGAAAACATAAATTGAGCGTTGCAATAACATTTCTAGTTAAACTCCAGTTGCAAATTGTGACAGTTCGCTTAGCTCCCGAAATCGGACGATACTTCAACGATAACAATGGTTTCAAGCAAATATTTGATGAAAATAATGCCTCAAAGTTTGACGAAATTCAGTTTAGATGATATTTTTTATAGAATCTGATGATATTTATTAAACATAGGTACTTACATACCTAACCAAAAGGTAAACAAAATATATTATGGGATGGAAGTGAATTATCAGACGAATTAACCATGAATGAATCTGCCAAGTGCAAGTTGTAGGTACTCGCGTATGAAATGAGTACCTATATAGGTACATTTCTCATAAAGACACTGCCTGCATAACCTTGTAGTAGGTGTACTTTTACCTTAGGTTCGAAATAAAACTGACTGCAATACATAATAATTATTTTTAATATTCCACGGAAACAAAAAACACAAACACTTGTAAACTCAAACATTATTTATTCTGTGATTTGGTCCTCTGTGAGACTGTGATCTTATTGAAATCGTCGAGGAACAGGGTTGTTTTTCTTCTGTTTTACGACTGCAACCCCATCATCACTAATCAGGGCCACAAACATGATTTGTGGCCTAGCTTTACCCTTGGTGATTCTTTTGAATGATCTCCAGTATTCTGGACTTGTATTGTATTGTATTCTCCGACTTTTACAGGAGCTTGGGCATCATCTAAAAACAAATAAGATATAGGCACAATTTTTTTTAGTAAGTAAAATAGAGTTAGAATGTAATAAATGCAATATCATAGATCTTGTTACTTACGTGATGTTTTTCAATCAGTTTATCACATATTTAGGTATTGAAATCAAATAAATACCTATAGTTCATGAAATCTAGTAAAATCAATAGTAAAATGAAAACAAACATACCAATAACAATGTCATGTCATATTGTCATTGGTAGTGCGTTTTGTTGCTCAAGCTCAAAAAAGTTTTTATTCTTTGTGTAAAGAAAAATCAGCTTTTTAAGCCCATTTATTGGAAAGAAAAATTAAATAAATAACAATAAAAATTCTACAACAAGAAATAATAACGCTGGAGTTTAAACCTCTATTTTTTTGCAACATTAATGTATGATCCTAATAAGATCATAATATAGAAACGAAACGTTTCGGAGGGACGGACAAAACCACAGATATGACTCTAACTAGACGTTTACTGCTAAAAAAAGTGTTATTGAAACAGCAGTTACGGGTAGATCAAGGGTAGATCAAACTGTCCGTTGACTCCCCAGTAGCCATCCGAGTTTAACCTCAAGTACGTTATTGCAATTGGCTGTTAGCCAACACGGCTTAATAATGCCAAGAACTGTTGAAAATATATAAATATTATAAAGTTAGGTAGGTACAAGTACCATCATATAGCACAGGTACGTAAGCGCAACATCCTATCGTCCTTTTCCCAATAATACAGGTGCAATAATAGTGCAATTCACTTAAGTAACAGTAATGTTATTGTTATTTAAACGGTCAAAATATACTTTGATTATTATAAAAAAAAACTAAACCGTTAGGCGTACAGGTTTGCTTTCATGATAAAAAATGTTACTTTTGACATGTACTAACTAGAAATAACTTTTTTTTTCTGGTCGGTACTTTGGATTTTTGGTCCAAATGAATGATGTCCTATAGTCGGATTTGTAGATATATTTTTGCTAAACAGAATTAGTACTTGTAAATATTCATCTCACTTTAAACTCATATTGTTGTAAATAGTTCGCACAAATCAGATTAGTCCGTGTATATAAAGGTCTACTTAAGAGTAGAGACTAGCCTACTTTTTGTTAAGGGTACAAATTATTGGTGCCCGTGGCAAGAATTTATTATTATGTAGGTTGTAAATATTAGCGATTTTACATTGTGATTCGCATTGGAAGCAACGGGAGTAAATTAAGCATTGCGACTTTAATTGCTAGCATGCTTTATCCTCGCTGAGTCGTATACAGCACGATTACATCGTAGCTCTTGGTTATTGACGCTCCAGCCTAGTGGATATTATCAGGACAATTTTTTGGCGATCGAGCGAAGAACGCTCTACGGACTTTATTGACAAAGAGATAATCTCGCGATCATTATTTGACGAAATGGAAGTACGTAACGGAATGCTGAACTCCCGGATAAGACTGAGTGAAAAATGTTTGATTCGAATGGGCCTTTTGGGCGATTGTAATGTTCAGAGAGAGTAGTCTATCCCGGTCATGGAACCATTGCACTGAGTTGATACGTATACGTACTGGATACGCTTGAAGACTGTTCAAGTGGTAGTCTGATTGAAGACTGTTGTATTAATGTTTCGCTTTGGCAGTTTTCACAGAGAACTGTGCTAAACAAACAACGTGTGCAACTAGCATACGTTTTTCGATGTTTCATATTTCATGTTGTAACCGGAGTGGTTTTTTTTTTATCATCGAAGTAAGAGCATATTTTCTAAGCAATTCAAGAAGATTTAGATTATCGTTTTGCTGAAATGTGGTGATGTTGATTACCCACTTATTCTAGAGTAAGATCCCAGACCGATCTGACACAACTTATTTTCACATAGATGAAACCTTACATTCTCAGTAGCGTCTCATGTGCTTTGAATACCTGCGTGCTTGTGGAGCTCCAAGTGTGACACCTGGACAGGTACCAAATAAGAGAGGTGATTTAAAATAAGTGTTTATAACTTAAATTCACATGTCTGATTATTATTTATGTAAGGTTTCATCTATGTGTAAATAAGTTATGTCAGATCGGTCTAAGATCTTGGTCTATTCGTCTAATGCATGGTTTGTCAATCGATGTGTGAAATTCGTTTCCAATTGACTTTGTGTAACACAGTTTACAACTCAGAACGTGTATTTGATTCAAAGTGAAATCTGTGAAATTATGAAATGTTATCTAAAAAAGCTGAACTGACTGTGTCGCCTATTTATCTGTGTCGCCTATTTATCTGTAAAGTTTAGGTAAATGTTAGACTAAATTGTGTAGCACGTTCCTCGTTGTAAACTGTACTTGTCTGTCTGTCCTCTTCGATGTTATAATTATCCACATAAATATTCATGTAATTAGATTCTTCATAGTTATTGCCGTTGAATTCGATGTACTTAACACAATATTTATATGTAACTCACTATCGTGAATTAGAAGCACAAGAATAGAGGAACACTCAGGCGGTCATTCGGCGGGGCACTGACTAATTAAAAATTCCTAAATTCAAAAGCTCTTTTTGTTCTCAATAATATTCAAAACAAAATTACAGTTTAAGTGACAGTTCTAAAATTACTTAATTTTAGTCAAATTGAGGTAAATGTGTGTAGTTTTGATCAAACTTATCAAGGCTACTGACTAAAATTATATACATTCACTTATTTGACTAAAATTACGTAATTTAAAAATTGTCACTCAGACTGTCATTTTGTTTTGAACTTTATTGAGAACGAAATAAGAGCTTTCAAATTTAAGTATTTTTAATTAGTATCCCGCCGAATCACCGCCTCAGTCTACTTAAAAAAGCAATAGTTAATGTCATTGTTGCCTGTACCTTATCTGTTTCTCTTATGTGATATTTTATATTTGTAGTAAATAATAAACTGTCTTTTTGAACATCCATCATACCACTATTGTCTGTCTACTGCGGGGTGGCCGCTTTATAATGACCAATGATGTTTATTACAAACACGATATAATCCACAATTCTACACTAATCCATATGATAAAATATCACTGCGCGATAGTGAGTATGTTATGCATAATGATAATAACTGTTACTTTCATAAATTATATGTGTCAAATGTTTATTGAAGTTATTATATTAATGTTTGATGTATTGATGTTACGTAATCCCCATTGTAACCACTTGATGTTTGCCAAAATATGGCGCTTAGTGATTATGACTATACTCGTAGTTCTTTAACTTTGATGTATTGAATGAAGCCTGCATGCGCAAGGTATATTATTATGCTAAATATAATGCCGTCGCGCTTGCACAGATGCTTTAAGCGAGCGAGACTGCAATATATTTACACGGGAGCAACAGAGACTACATTTACGAAATTATTGGTGCATCGCTACTGGAGTTCACCTGTAAGAACAGTCATGACTTTAAAGTTGAAATCTGGACCACAGATTATTTCAATTCACAATTTACTATTATTACTTCTTATTTTTGTATATCAAGGTTGGATTTCAAAGCTTGATTAAGAACATAATCATGAACTGATACATTGACATAAGCGTGCGCGCGTGTGGGATTTATATCTGGCTAATATAAGAATGTTGAGTAAGTAGAAAGTGATTGCTGTTTTATGTAGTTAAATTATCTTGTTTTATAATATGAATAGTTAATTACCAATGTACTAGCAATCATCTTACAATAGAATAGGACAGAGGCCGTGGGTATTCAAGCCGGATATACAATTTTTTTCAGTCTAGTCCACCATAATCAACTCAAATTATATTAGTAACACAGTAAAGAACGCTAAAAAAAACTCACTGGGTCCCTCTTAACATTTAGCCTTAAAAACTCTGACATAATATGAAATGAATTATAATCACGACTGTATTCCAAGGAGTGGTAGATATTTCATTCAGTTCTTTGTGTAATTCTTCAGATCCTTTGAAGATATCCAATGGGGTAGTCAGAGGTATGCCCACTTTATGCAGAAGTTAACTTCCATACGTGACAGGTTGCAAGCCTATCGACGCTGCTAAAAAGCTAAGTGGTTTCCTCACAATGTTTTCCTTTACCGTTAAAGCTCGTGTTACAGCGCATATAAATTTTTCGACACGAAAAGTTCACTTATGCACGGCCGGATTCGATCCCACGACCTTCGGATTGAAAGTCGCGGTATTAATCCACTTGGCAAACACTGCTTTTACTTTGACATTTAATATAACTTGTAATTTTTATTGCGTTGATATTGGCCCCGGTTCGGTGGGGCACTGACTAATTAAAAATTCCTAAATTCGAAAGCTCTTATTTTGTTCAAAACAGAGTTCAAAACAAAATGTCAGTCTGAGTGACAGTTCTAAAATTACGTAATTTACGTCAAATTTAAGTGAATGTATGTGATTTTAGTCAGTAGCCTTGATAAGTTTGATTAAAACTACACACATTTACCTCAATTTGACTAAATTTAGGTAATTTTAGAACTGTCACACTGACTGGCATTTTGTTTTGAACTTTATTGTAAACGAAATAAGAGCTTTCGAATTTAGGAATGTTTAATTAGTCAGTGCCCCGTCGAATCGGGGCCAGCCAATGGCCCCGACTATTAATTCAAGTATAATACATTTTTTAGAATTTATTTTCACCCTGATTGATATTACGCCCGCGGCTTTTAAAGTTTTTGTGTTCAAAAATACCTTTAAAGTAAAGCTTACGCATTTATATCCTTAGACATTTCACACATTTATATTGGTAGTAAGACAAGTTTTGACAATTCATCACTTTTGACTTACAATTTGATTTTGGTTGAGACAGATCAGGCAATTTTGAACAATTCAGGGTGGCTAAAATGGCCGTTCGAGCAATTCATAAAGTGCATTAACTTCACGGATTGTTTACTTAGCATTTTCATCAAAATTTGGTAAAACGGATCAATTTGAGCCATTCTATCATAATTTGGTGAAAATGCTAAACAATTCATGAAATAAATGCACTGTATGAATTGCTAGCAGAAATGCTCGAACGGCCATTTTAACCCCCCAGATAATTCAAAACAGATAACAATTCAGATATCCAAAACTAAATAATATGATAGTGAAACGGATAAAATAAACGACACTTTATGCGTTCCCCAGTTCTAAACTTCTAATGATTGTTATTTTTCTTAAAATTAAGGTAGTTGTATTATTTTCATTGATTTTCAACAAACTTGATTCATGATTTATAAGTACATAGGTACTTAAATAATTTAAAACAGAATCAATCTTATTAGTTTTTTCTTGAACATCTATTGATCTATACAGAGACTTGTGTAGGTACTATTTAGTCTAATGTAAACCCTCAAAATTTATACTGTTAATCTTGATTATGCTCAAATAATTTCGTAGTTTTCATGTCACTCGTTATTGCACACCCATAGCTAGAAAACTACACAATGCTATTATCCCAAAACACTTTATATAAAAAAACGGAAATAATGTATTATGTAATATTTCGAAAACGTATTTTTAATTTGAGTTTTTAAACAAAAGGCTGGCGTTTCGAAGTTTTCAAATTGATATTAAATAAGTCATTGTCTATTAAATAACTTTAGACATTTACCCCCTTATGCATAATCGACCAGTAAACCTGTATTAGCTAAAACACATATTAAATCTGTTGCTATCTCTTTTCGTTGACATATGAGTGACAAGAAAAAAACGTTCTTAAAACCTGTATTAAATTGTCAAGTTTTTATGCATAAGGGGGTGAGGCTGTACGCGGTTTATAAGTGTTAGTAAAGAACCACATAAGATTTACCAAAAGTTTAATGTCAACCTTAAAGTTCTCGATACGATCAGCCTTTGTGTACTATTTAAAGTTTAGTTATAATTTAATTATAGTTTTCTAAAACTATAACGAAGTTGATCTCAGTCGATTGTACTAACCATTAGATTCCGTCGGGCTTTCACTGAAAAACATCTGTAATCAAAACGTTTTTCAAACAAACCATTATAGATTATTCAATTTAATCAATAAAAAATACCGAATAGATACAAGTATTAACTTCGATTATAACAGGCTTTGTCTATATTGTGGACATATTATACACTGTCGTGGATTAAGTAATTATTCTAAGGATCATCGTTCAAAAATGTTAGAGAAAGAGTAACATTTATTTTGGATACTGTTAAATTCTCTTTTCCAAAGTTCAATGAAAGCCCGATGAAAATCATCTTTATCATTATTATCTGTGACTGATTGTGTTAAGCTAAGTTGATTATCTTTTTTAAATAAATAAGATTTACGTTATTTTGTTCTGTGTTCATCAGCGCATTTATCATACTGTCAATTACCAAATTCATGTACTAGTAGTACTTACTTACATCTAATAAATTTCCGAAAAATGTAAAATTGTTTAAGTTTTTCCTCCCTTTTGTCCTTGTAAACCTTTTGAGCGGTGCTATCTATATATCTATATTTACTTGACTAGCAAGCAGGCTCTCTGAAAACGAGCAGCATTATGGAATTTTGAACCCTTCTTTTCAGTCAAAGGTCCTGGTCTGTAAAAATAACGAAAGATTTGCATTTGTTAAGTCAAACACATTCAGTTTTAATGAACATTTAAGGAGGGCTTCAGATCAGCAGGAATATGGTTTGAAAGTAGGAACCACTACTAGGTAAGAGAAAGCACTGGATAAAGGTGCATGTCCCTCTGTGTCGCAAACTGTACACAGGCAAGTCGGTCACGCAACGCTTTTTAGCTTCGTTTGTTGTTTTAAAACGTATGAGATTTGGTATGTAGGTGATACCCTGGATTAACACAGGACTTTTTATCTCAATATTCCCGCGGGAACGGGACTTACGCGGGTGAAACCGCGGGGCGCAGCTAGTTAGGTTATATTCTAGCTAGACGTAGCATGTGCGTGGATTGCATTGCAGTGGATACAATCACATACATTTTCTTGCAAAGAGAAGCTTACGCACGTGCGTAGCCTCTGTCTTGGTAAGTACCTTTTTTTAGGAAGATCGCTTGTATCATCGCAGGTTCGAATCCTGCCGAAGTCGTAACTTTTATTAAGATTTTTCAGTAAATTTTTCTGATGAAACCTATGTGTGGTTTAACACAGAAATAAATATATAAAAACTTAAGTACTTACCTTTTTATCGTGGATTTATGCATATTTTTTTTCGTAATCAAGTCTTCAGTATCTAAATAAATTGTTAAGTGCCTAATGTACATCGGTACGGTACTTTCAGTACTTTATTTAATTCTTTAGATCCTTTGAAGATGTCTAATGGGGTAGTCAGAGGTACCTATGTCCAAATACATGTCATATTTGGTACAAACACACTTTTTGCAGAAGTTAACTTTCCATACGTGACAGGTTGCAAGTCCATCGACGCTGCTAGAAAGCTAACTGGTTTCCTCACGATGTTTTCCTTCAGCTCGTGTTAAATAAAGCGCATATAATTTTTTCGACACGAAAAGTTCGTTGATGCTCTTTTTTGTTATAGATTGTTGCTAATTTGGGCTCGGTTCTCTATTGATAGCACTAACATAATTTATTGGCAGAATTTCGAATGCTATCAGTAAATGAACTTAATCCCTTAGATACCTACCTAGTTAAAAGATCTCTATAGATACACACACCTTATCTAAATAAACAAGCGAGTTTCCAAACCGCACCTAATCATAATCGATCATTGCTGGCGATTACCCGCTAATTAAATTAATCTTAAAACATTTATTAAATAAAAAAGAAAACTATTAAATAAGAAGTGCAAAACATTTTTTTTTAAAATGTGCGGTATTAAATGCAGTGTGGCTACCACAATCATAGGCGTTATTTTAGTAGTAGGAAGCTGTGTTGTTTCATTTGTTGTGGTTCCCATGCTGGTGGAAAATATTATCATTGGTGTAAGTATGGAAACAATTTGTTCAGTAGTCGAACTAGATTTTGTTTCTGCCCGAAGGGTAGAGGTAGGTCCTACTTACGTAGGTACGAGGTACATACCTAACTAGTTCAACGCTGCGAGGATGCATAGATAGGTACTATAGATGTGTTTCACTAATAGATGTTTGAGCAAGCTGAGCGGTCTAAAATACTCACCGTCATCTTTTTTAGATTTGTAAGAATTTGACTGTTCAATTTTACTCGCACATCACCCACCCACCAGTTGTGTTGCCCTATTACCATTTCCACCAATAGAATCACTTTAATTCACTGGTTAAATTTATGTACAAAACTTCGCTTCTGTACACTAAGGAAGGCTAGGTAAATAAGTGATAATGTTGGTGCTTAGGAAGCACCATTACCTCATTACACACACATCCTCGTGAAAATAATGGAAATTCAGGCAGCTGAGTGATGCTAACTTTATGATTGGTAGTCCATTGAAATGTTACAATTTGAGGGCCGAGTATTGCATTTGTTAGAGGACGCAATTTTATTATTGGGATGTCATGTGTGGGGGGTCAATAGAAGCTTAACCTCAAGTTTGTGGGGTCACCACCCTTGTTTCCCGGCCGCCGCCATCTTGAAAATAGAGGTGAACACGATATCTCAGAAACTATGCGTCTTACAAAAAAATTGTCAAGCTATAATTTGTAGTAAATTGTTTTGCCTACAAATATGTATCTATTACTTTTTGCCCTAAATCAAATATTTAACTCGCTACTAAAAAGCGCGCCGGTCAAGTGGGTATCTCGAAGGTCATGGGTTCGAATTCGGCCTTGCATCAATAGCTTAGTCGTTTCGAAAAATAAATCCGCTCATTATTACGAGCTCTAAACGGCGAAGGCTAACATCTTAAATAAACTAATTAGTTTACCTTTGGAACTACATTTGACAACCCCTCTAGCCATCTACCTACACAAATATTTGAAAGAAATGTCTACCTTTTCCTAGGATCCCTGGAGTGGTGATCATAATATATTTTTTCCTTTTCGTGACGTTTACTCAGGACATGTTTCAAACTTTTACTATTTAAAACATATCGTTTGCAGGAGGTATCTCTAGAGAATGATACGATCCAGCTTGAAAGGTTCGAAGTGGTGCCATTCCCCATGACCTTTAGGGTTACCGTGATGACCATCAGTAACCCAGAAGATGTGTTAAACGGAATGGTTCCAATCATGACAGAAGTTGGCCCTTATGTCTACAAGTGAGTACCTACTTTAATCATCAAGGACATCCATCGTCCTGAATGATCCAACTAGGATTACATACATACATACACACACGCCTCTTTCCCATGGGGGTAGGCACAGACCACGGATCTCCACTTGCTACGATCCTGACATACCTCTTTCGCCTCACTCACTCTCATTACATTCTTCATACATGCTCGCCGGTTTATGGTACTTCTGACCTGGCCTTTCTGCTACCGAAAACTAACTAGGATTAATTATTAGATAATGTATTCATTTTATCTGTTGGTACTTATAATTAGGCTATGAAAACCAAAGCTCAATGATCCAGGTGGTATCTATTAAATAATAATACGTAAGTAATAATATTGTATTGTTGTTGTTGGAGGCTAGTCAAGTACCTACTTAGTGATAAAGCGACTTTGACGTGTTTTTATTATCAATCACATTATATTGGCTTTTTCATAAATATAGGTAAGTAGGGCCTTACCTTCTTTTATAAAATTACTTGACTAGCGCCCTATATCTACCTACTGTAACTTTATTTAATTTAATTCAATTTATTTAAGTGGTAAACATATTGACACAATCTATATCTGTACCAATATTATAAAGAGGTAACATTTGTTTGTTTGTTTGTTTGTTTGACGGAGGTAATCTCCGAAACTACTGGACCGATTTCAAAAATTCTTTCACGGGTGGGTAGAATGGACTGTCCGGGAGGTTATAGGTTATATTTTATCCTAGTAGCTCCATAAGTACACCCGTGCGAAGCCGGAACGTGCTACTAGTACAATATACAAGTAGGAATTCGAATCAAAGTAGGTATTACAACAATGTATTAGACATAACTAGGTCTACATGCCTACTATACATTATTAAGTTTAAGTTCTGCATGCTTCGCCACTAGCTTTACGATATTTCTAATTTAAACTAAATATAATTCTCATTATAAGGGAACTGTAATTTGTTCTTGTAAGAATAAAGATCTTTAAACAGAAGTAGGTAGGTACATAAGAAATAAAAAAGAAGAGCAAAAGATTTCAGTTAACTCCGCACTAGGCCAAAGCCCATTTACTATTAGGTATCTACTCTTAAGTAGGTCTACTTATACTAAATTTATTGAATTGAGCTAATAGGAACAAAAATTAACACACGTATTGGTCGTCGAAAATAATTGTCTTTCTCGTGATTGGCTAGATTGTCAAATCAATTGTCATTTGTCAAATCTAGCCAATCACGCGAAAGAAAATTATTTTCGACGACCAATCACGTGCGCTTATTTTTCTTCCTATAAGCTCGTTTCAAGAAATATAGTATTGGGACCTACCTTTTAACTTACTGAAGTGACTGTAGGATCACTTCATAAACATAATCAACAAGTAACAAGTGGATACTAGAAGCAATGATAAAAGGTTCAACAACCTTTAGTATTGCTTTTTATTTATCTTTGTTTTACTTACCTACTTCTATTATATGAAATTTCAGTATAGGCAATATAGGTACAACATGATTTTTTATTGGCCTCTGAAGAAGTCTGAAACCGTAGAGTCCCATTTATGTGTAATAGTGGCTTATTGGGGTGATTCAGATATCGTCAAAACTAAAACTAAAGTAGGTACTTAATTAAAAATGTTCCTTTCTAACGATCGAAATTGTAAAGGATGGCATCATCTCTAATTAGTATAATTTTAGTTTTGGCGACATCAGAATCGCCACCAGTACCTGGCCCGTTGCATACAATTAAATTAAAGCAATATTTGACTTCCATGGTTTAAATTTTATTAATCCATACCAACCGATAATCGGTTGCATTGCATTCTGTAAATGGGACTTATTATGACTTATTAAATGGGACTAGGTAGATTAGACCAGGTAGCTACCTTATAGTCGAATTTCGAAATGTTATTTTAGTTTAGGTACATAGGATACATAGGAGTGAGTACTGAGATGACGAGCGATAGAGGGAAATGGAAGAAAGAAACGTGTTGTGCCGACCCCATCTAGTGGGATAAGGGCAGGGAGATGATGATGATGATGAAATACCTATTTGTTACAGATAGAAAACTATGTCTTCGATTGTCTGTGATATATGTTTTTTTACCTTGAGTAGTTCTGTCGGTAGAACAACTGGGATTAAGGTACTTCTGTTCACACTTAACTGAACAAAGGATTACGAATTCCTAGTTGTCCTACGAAGAGAAGAAATACCTATATAGAAAGTACCTTTCATTCCGTTATTGGTTGTTTTACAATTACCCAAACATTGTAGGGTATAAATATTATATATTGTTCCAGATTGTATCAAACGAGGAACATCACAAGTCTTCAAGGCGACTTGGTGTCATACCTTCGTACCGAGCACTTCGAATTCGACGCGGAATCTTCGTTTCCTTTGACTGAGGACGACATGGTCACCGTCATCAATGTACCATACCATGTAAGTAATAGTTTAAAAACGACATTCGCGAAATTATGAGTCTTTTCTATAGGTAAGTAAGTACTGCACCAAGTTCTTCGTTTCAGGTGCTGCCACTTGATAGGTACTTACCTAAGTGTCATCACGGGTACCTCATCTCGAACATTGAATTCACTCCGTTTTTCTTCGGGCTATTTTTTGGTGTTTGATTTTTATGGCGTCACGTAGACGCGTTTAGGAATCCGACTGCATGCTACTTAGCGCCAGATAGAGTTACTTATTTTTACTGGCAGTTAACACCTCAATAAATCAAACAAAAAAATGGCCCAAGGAAAAAGGACAATGTTCGAGATGAGGTATCTGACTTATGTAGGTAATCTGTTGTGTTATTTAATTTTCTATTACATTCGCCAGTATGTTAAGTACCTACAAGCACTGTTAACAGACAGTATCGTATGTGTATTGGCCATACCTATTTATACTTCATTTATTGAAACGAGCTAATAGGAAGAGAAATAAACACACGTGATTGGTCGTCGAAAGTAATTGGATTGGCTAGATTTGACAATTGACAATTGATTTGACATCTAGCCAATTACAAGAAAGATACTTCTTAGGTAATTATTTTCGACCACCAATCACTTGTGTTTATTTCTCTTCCTATTAATAAATAAAATAATAAAAATAAAAAGCCTTTATTGCTGGTTTAGTTTGGTTAAATTACAATGTTTCCTAAAATGTATGCCTAAAATTAATTTAATAACTAGCGTAGATACCTATTAAGTTTACTTACACCTATGCTGTTGTATTTCTAATTTACTACGACTATAATATTACTAACAGTTTATTATCTATTCTCCGGCAACGGTAGTTATTTGTCAGCTTGTCTTCCGACAAAGGCCTCCTCTAAAGATCTCCATTCTGTCCTGTTCTTTGCTATTAGCTCGTTTCAATAAATGAAGTATAGTTTCAAATTGACAAGGAAAATCTTTGAATTTTATTTTGAATCATTATTATGTTCCGTTCCTAGACGTTGGTAACTAAATATGGCGGCATTGGTCTTGTGAAAATGTCCGTTCCCTGTTTCCAGAATTTTGTAACAGACTTTGTGTTCAAAATGCGAGTTTTATTTTGCACTATGCGAACTTACTTTCATTGTTTTCATAGGAACTCTAGAAATAGGATTATTATAGCATTGTCACACGAATGGATAGATTTTAAGGGCTTATTGTTTTTTGTTAAAAGTAGGTTTTTTTTTTTCATTTATTTAGCGTTTATACAACAATAAATCTTAGAAGGTAAAGTCCCATTTACACGATTTCCTGTTATCGTGACTTGGAATTCCAAAATATTGATTCAATTTCATTATGTGCAACAGACAATATTGTTATTTTATCTGTCTGTGGTATTACCAAAATCAACTTTTGCCGATAAATATTTGGAGAATGACTGGAAGAGTTTGGCACTGGGACGAAATAGGTTACAGGAAATAAAATATGTAAGTATTTGGAGGATATTGCACAATAAAATTGCACTTGCAATAAATCCTTGAGATAAAAAGACTAATAAAATGCCTTGAATAATAAAATTACTTGCCTTGCTTAGCCTTTTATCACTCGCTTTACACTTTAAGCCATTAATATTAAGATAATACGTCAATAATGACCAGTAGGTAGGCAACAGGTAGCCAATCAGATCTTCAACTTCTACCAGAAACGGCGGGGTGTTATAAATTTGAGGTTGTGTGTCTCGTGGCATCGCAAGTCTCAATCGGATGCATTGACGAGTTATAACAGTTGCATCTATATATACCTAATTAGGTATTATTTGGAATAAATATAAAATATACTTCGGTGCATTTTATCTTAATCCCGCTGTTGTTTTGAAATAGGTAGGTACTTGGAAACATTCCAAACCTCGTGATAATACCTAATTTTTAATCGTTTATTACACAATTATTGCTATCTTGGGGCATAGATAATTAGATACCACCAACCACAATTTTCAAGAAAAAATAAAGAATAAGTAAGTACTTAAACATTATAATTTGCGACTCATAAAAACATACCTACCTACTTACAGATTATCCTACTAATCACACTAATATTATAAAGGTGAAAGTGTGTAAGTGTAAATGTTTGTTACTCACGCTCAAACGGCTAAACGGATTTGAATGGAATTTTGTACCAGGATAGCTTAAATCCTGACTTAACATTTGGCTACTTTTGATCCCGTTAGGTATTCCTACGGGAACAGGAACTGTTCACCGCGGGTAGCACCGCGGAGCGCAGCTTGTCATAACTCTATCTATCTACTCAGCCGGTGGCACCCACTGCTGAGTAGGTAAAGGTCTCATCTCTATCACGCACGCCACTCTTGGCGGTGTTGGCCATCCGAATCCACTGCTTGTAAAAGTAAAACTTGCTCATAAAAGTAAAAACCTAAGTATAAAATCAGTGAATTATAAATTAATTTAACATACAAAAATTTGCGTTAATAAAATATTAGTTAGGCAATATTTTTTCTCATATTGTTATATTATTCTCATAACTAGAAACTTATTTTGCTTTTAAAAACTAAATGACTAACAGCAAACGTAAAAAGCTTTGTACCGAGAATTTCACAGTCACTTTTACACTTTACCTACGGAACTGTTTGAAGTAGGTAGCCGGAAAAATATTTTTATGGTAAGAAATCATACAAAGTTAAACTTGCTGTAAATTTTTTCTCGGAATTGAATAATATTATACTTATTTAAATTAATGGCTACACAATAACCTACCTTGATTACGTGATTTTATACTTAGATAGAATTTTACAACCTAGGCTTAAATACCTAGGCCATTTTATGAAAGCAGCTTAGGTATCTACTTAAAGTAAGTAGTAATGAAATAGTGGGAAGCAAGCTGCCCGTGCAATTTTGCGAGATTCAATGGTATTAAGGTTATTTCATGTTTAAAGTTATAGTGCCGGCTTAGAGGGAGAGTTTCGTCTTTAGTTTCATAATCGTCGGCATGTAGCTATCCTGGCAATGCTTCAGTGGAATGAATCATCATAACAGCCGATCATTCCCACTTCGTTCGTTCGTTCGTATGAGCAACTCTGGTGACGTTTTTAGGCCGCCTAAAGGATTACGCCATGGCTAATTAGATATTATATAGGCCTCCCTTCGTTCTTGCCATTTTTCCCGGACCTGCGCTTGCCTGATCTAGTGCTGTGCTGTCCCACGACATTGGCAATCTTGTCGATAACAGCGATACAGGGTTAAAGGGAGTGATGTGTCTCACTAAAGATAGGGTAGCCGTTGACCACACAGTTGCTTCATAGAAGATGAACTGTGATCAAATCTATCGATGGAAATCGCGAGCACAGTTGCTGTATCCGGCGGGCTAGTGCTGAAATAAATTCTGCATAACATCTGAATCGTCGCTTGTAATAGCGATTCAGATGTTGCAAAAACTAGACTAACTAAATCTGCTATCCTTTTTATTTTGATCATTATGATGGGCATGGCAACATTTTAGTGCCGTTAAATTAGTTTATTTTAGTTTTAGCGACATCGTAATAGCCACTAATATCTATATAGGTAGGTATGTTTCAAAATGACACTGCCGCGCTACAAGTAAGTTCATAACAAAACTTGAAAAGGCACTTCACAGCAGTCCTACTCAACTCCTAGGTTGTCCAATTATTAGTTTCTCAACGCCTACTTGAAGTTGAAGCTGACATTCCTTGCTTTTATATTTTCTTTCATCTTTTTGTGAGAAGCGAACAAAATGATTTCTTGGCAATGTTATTCAATGAAGACTTTAGAATTTCTTTATTACGCTTGAAATAGTAAAATACCTTCTTAGAAAAATAAGGCATTAGTAAATAAATGGAAAAATAAATTCTAAGAAAAATCAAACAAAAGTGAATAAATGGAGAAATACCTACCATCCAAGAAAACTAAGGCAAAAGTATCAATATTTTTTTGCTTTAAAAAGCTTTAGAAGGAAAGCCCTTTTAAAGCTGACACTAATACCTAACCAATAGAGGAAGCCTAAACATCGTAATTGTTTAATTTTGTATAAGTACCTATACTTTATTTCTTGAAGCAAGCTAATAGGAAGAAAAAAAAACTCACGTGATTGGTCGACTTGGTCGTCGAAAATAATTATCTTTCTCGTGATTAGCTAGATTGTTAAATCAATTGTCAATTGTCAAAATTAAATCTAGCCATCATGAGAATAAACAATTATTTTCGACGACCTATCACGTGCGTTTATTTTCCTTCCTATTAGCTCGTTTCAAGAAATGAAGTATAGGCTGTGGTAGGTATAGGTAGGTAGTTTAGGAAGAGTAGCGAAAACAGAGTTTGCTGGCCACCAAATAAAACATTACAGAGGTACTTAAGTATTTTAAAAAAACCTTATGATAGCCTGTGAAAATTTTAATTTAAAAAAAAAGACATTGAAATTTACAATTATAAAGGTTCAAAAATGAATAAGTACTTATTAGGTAGGTAGGTGCCTTCCTACTTCTAGAAAATAATAGGCATTTTTAACCGACACCAAAACTTGACGAGGTTGTAGTTAATAAAAATTCGTAAGGATTTAACGATTATCCTCGGAGTTAAGAACAGAAAACACTTAGAATGTGCAAGAAAATCCTCACTTTGCAATTGAAGTAATCATTTTTCAATTACTCGCTACTTGTAAATACACAAGTTGCAAACATGCACAAAATGTGCCTGTTGTACAGTGGTCAGACTCTTCACACAGTCTCTCCTCTCTATCTAATGCATCTATGTGTTAGTGCACCACATGCACAAATTGTGCATATGTATTTCATCGATATAAATTTACTAATGTGTGGGTGGGAGCTGAAATGCGCATGCGAAAACACGCCTACACCCCTCAGCCTCATCCCTTCACAGCCTTCGCTCAAAAATCAAATCAAAAATAAGTAACTCCATCTAGTGCTAATATTTTTGATTGCAGGCAAGACCTAAACACTGCTAGGGGCGCCGCAAAATCAAACACAAAAAAATAGCCCGAAGAAAAACAGGAGTGAAATTAATGTTCTAGCTAGATGGACCATCTGTATCTCAGAGCAATCATCTGTACATAGTATTATTTTATCTGTGGTAGTAGGTACTTACGAGAATTTTCTGTCTTTGAAATACAGTCATTAGTCATTCCTTTCAGATCCTCATGTAATTCTTTTAGATCCTGATGTTTACTATTTGTAATTAAACAAACGCCTTTGTACTCTGCATTTCAAGCTGAGCGACCTTTTGCAGAGAAGATGGATGATTGCTCTGAGTTTTGCAGTATTCAAATATGTACACAAAGAGAAAACTGATATTCCTTGTTTATTTAAACCAAGGAGCTTCGATATCTAATTAAATTCGAAACCTACCTTTTATAACAGGATGTGCTAACTCTGCTACATGAAGGGGGAGGAGGTCCCTAAATAAATGATGTTTTGGTAAAAATAAACATTCATTTATTTTTAACCTTTTGAAAATATATAAATGTTTATTTTTAAAGTAAGAAAGCTGCATTAAAACCGAGTTTAAAACGGGATGTTACTTGTAAAGTCGGTATAAAATAAACCAACATCGTCAATTATAAAAGCTCATTCTTTGCAACTTCTGTGGCTCATTTTTAATTTTGAACTCTTTTGTTTTTTGCTTCAGACCATCTTCACATTGTAACAATCTTCCGCCTATGACTTCGCTCGCGTGGACCACGCCCTGATAATAGTATTCTGTGTTATTCTAGATGATAAACTATGTACATTCCGTGTTTCAATTCATTTTTCCGTGTTTAAGTGTGACAAACATCCGTATCTATACTTTTAAAAGAGGTTTCGCGTTTTTAATATTAGTAGTATCAATTTCGATAATAGAACTCGTCTGTTGTCTGTGGTAGTAGGAAATGATGGGAAATTTTCTTGACTTAATAATCAAGACATCAGTCTGACAGAGTGGTGTGAAAGTTAGTCGGTAGTGTAATTCGTTGTGTTGTGTTGTGTATGCAGCGTCAATGCTACAACCATGGGTGCACTCAGCTACGGCGTAGCTTTGAGCGTAGCACGTAGGAATAAACTATGCTGTATTCATTTTTCGTACTGCAAAGTACCGTTTGAAGTTACCTGAACATAGGGATAGAAACAGTACTTTACATCTCTTACGTTAAACACTACACTTAACATTCATAATTACAGGGTTAATTTTAAGAACTTGAAGATGATTTATAGTACTTTTAAATATTCTTTTTGATTAAATTACATAATATGATAATAACATCCCGTCCCGGCTTTCTTCGGGTTTATTGAAATAAAACCTGGGACTTTACCGATATAAAATATAGCCTAGTTCATTGTCAAAGTCGTATTATATACATCGGTGAAAGAATGTTTCGGTAATTACCTACCCTCTACAAATAAACAAACCAACTTTACCTTTCTACAATATTAGTATAAGTACACTGTACTTAGATATTTTTTGTTTACATACTTTTCTAGTAATTCTTCTCATATTATAAAGACGAAAGTTTGTGTGAAACTGTGTACCTAAGTATGAATATTTGTTACTCCTTCACGCTTAAACGGCTGGACGGATTTGTATGAATTTTGATATTAGAATAGCTTATATTATAGATTAACACATAGGCTACTTTGATCCCGGTATTCCCATGGAAACAGGATTGTTCGCCGCGGGTAGCACCGCGAGGCACAGCTCAAATCATCAAAATCAAAATCTTTTATTAGGTAAAACAAGTTGTAATACACAGCTAGTAAAGTTTTTAGTCTGTAAATAAAACAGAGTCATACAAAATTATATATTTTTGTTTACAGTTGTCTTTCTTTTTTAAACTTACGTGATCAGAACACATTTTATAAATTAAATGAACGGCTATTTATCACGTTACCTTTTTAATTTTTTATCCCGACGTTTCGAGACGGATTGCACCGCGCCCGTGGTCGCGGGTAGACTCAACCCGCGACTACGGGTGGTGCATATAATTTATAAACTTTTGTTCACAGGCCATAATCCAGATCGCAGAGGCGTCGTATTCCAGTCTGCTGTCAATACTGAACAGTGCCATGGGCAGCGTGTTTGGAATCCACAACTCACCAATCATGACGACTCGCGTTAGAAATCTTCTCTTCGATGGAATAAGGATCTGCGAGAACCCTGGATTTCTCGGGGCAGTTGCTTGTAGTTTAATCAGGTAAAACTCAGGCTGCTTACGTAGTTCGAACCCCAATTTTTACAAAATAAATAATAGTCAAACATAAATAACGACCTCTGTGGCGCAGTTGGGTGAACGCCCGGCTGAGACGCAAGAGGTTGCGGGTTCGATCCCCGCTACGGGACAAATGTTTGTATGTTCTGCAGATATTTGTTCCGTGTTTGGGTGTTTTCTATCTATAACATGTATGTATTTACAAAAAAAAAAAATCGTATCTAAGTATTATATCAGTCATCTGGTTACCATAACACAAGCATTAAGTTGCTTAGCTTGGGACTAGATGACGCTGTGTGGAATGTCCAAGGATATTTATTTATTTATTTATAAATCCCTAAACATTTTCAAATCTAAAGTTTATGATCATTATTTGTCTTCAGTCTACATTTAACTGTTTTGATGTCTATTTTTCTTGATTAATTATTTAAGTAGGTACTTATATATTTATTTCTTTATTTGTTTTGTTAGTTTATATTTTATTTAATAAGTTATATAAGTATTTGGTTGCTGCTCTTTTATTTTGTAAATCTGCATTATGATTATTTTTTCTTTACCTATTTTAAGATTTTTGATTGTGTTTTTTTTTCTTGTGTTTTAAAGCTTTTATTTTTTATTTTTTTACACTGCCCTTTCTCTCTGTGTCACTATCCAGTCCATCCAAAGGTTGCCTGGAAGAGATAGCTTTTAGCTATAAGGCCGCCCATTGTACTTTTATTTCTTAGTTGTAATGTCTGTAATGTGTTTTCTTTTGTGTACAATAAAGTGTTCATATATCAATCTATCTAATAGTGACTATTCTAATGTAGTGAAAACTAAAACTAAATTTACTCGAGATGATGCCATACTTTTCATTTCGATTGTTATGGGAGGGACAGCAACATCTTTAGTTCGTTTAGTGTTAGCTTTGGCAACATCTGAATCGCCACTAATATGTGGACATATTAGAAAATATTTAGAAGCATTCTGCCCTCCTATCAATAGGCCCATAAGCGAGTGAACAGTTACTAACTTACTAATTAGAATCTGCAACTGCAAGTGGCGTTCACAGCTTTAGCACTTCCGTGCTTATTGGGCACCTTTAATTGGTAGGCCAGAAAGCTAAATCTCGAAGATCGATGAAATTTTGTATACCTTATATTTTTATCACTGAAGATGTTGACCACTAAGCACACTGACGACGTCTATGGTGCAGTGGGCGAAGGCCCGGCGAAGACGCGGAGGTTGCGGGTTCGATCCCCGCTACGGGACAAATGTTTGCATCATCTGCAGATTTTTGTTTCGTGTTTGGGTGTATTTTGCCTATATCTATCTATAAAATGTATCTAAGTATTATATATGTCAGTCATCTGGTTACCATAACACAAGCATTAAGTTGCTTAGCTTGGGACTAGATGACGGTGTGTGGAATGTCCAAGGTTATAAAAATAAAAAATAAAATAAATATTTATTTATTTTATTTATGGTTCCAATATGTATATGTATTTTTTTTATTTATTCACCGATTATATCCATAGTACCTACTAGGCTGATTATGATGATTCTTTTTTTGTTTAATTTAAGTGTATCTAACTGCAAAGGAGAAGGGAAGGGGTGATGATGTTTGAAAAAGTACACACCTCAATAGGCCATTTAAACAAAAAATCCATGCAGGATATTGCTCCTGTCTTAAAAAAATTAACCCGGTTGTACAAAGTTCTTAATTTACCACTTGTTCCTTGCCAGGTCCATTGGAGCCAGCGCGCAGAACCTGGCCGAGCAGCCAGATGGATCGTTGCTGTTCTCCTTATTAGCTTATGTAAGTATCTTACCACTTTAATATTATTACAACGGGAAATTACTCACGTAAAAATATTGACGATTTATATTCTTCCGGAGAATCTTTATCTGGGTATGGGTATGGTCACTCATCGCGGGCGCGTCTCACAATTTTTATTCCTGTTGTAATAAAATGTCTAGTACAACTCACGATAGTTTTGAAAGTGAAATCTTACCAGTTACTAAAACCCACGGAATAAACAACCCTCTTTAATAATAGGTTCTTGTTTATAACTCAGACCAAATAAAAAATATTACGTAAATTTCGTAAATTTAGAACTGTCACTCTGACTGTCGTATTGTTTTGAACTTTATTACGAACGAAATAAGAGCTATCGAATTTAGGAATTTTTAATTAGTCAGTGCAACAGCGAATCACCACCATGTAAGGTTATAGGTACAGTGTGAAATTTTTAAAAGCCTTTAGGAGGTAGCGTCTTAAAAATGACAATCATAGTAATCGTACCTTAACCCACACTCTGTAATCGTAGGTAATATTACTCTAAAAAGTTACACCCTGTAATTTTATAGAATCAATCGATAGGGTATGGACAATTGACAACAGTCCATTAGTTGGATCTGTTTTCTTTGATTATAGAATGAGATAAGTACTTACTTAGATATATTTCACTGATAATGTTGCTTACCAAAAACTCTTCGTCTTGCAAATAGGCTCGCTTGATCGAACTCGCTGCATAGGTAAAGGTATACCTAGGTAGTCCTCCACGAGGAGGGAAAGTAAGTTTATAAGTACCTACTTAGTTTCCGCTACTTACTAGCCGCCACTTACGCTATAAAGAGTAACTTGGTTACCGGTTTCCGTTAAAACGTCGATGTTGACGGATTCCATTCGCTATTCGATAATGATGATATACATACATTTTCAAACCGACTTCAAAGCAGGAGGAGGTTTATGATCCACCCCCATCCTCCCTCCCCACCTCCGCTATATCCTGTTAATATCTCTATAATACAGAATTCCATTGAAATGCATCACAAAGGCATGTCTTAATTACTACCTACATTATTATTGTTGTTGTTTATAAAGCATTCCTGTAGTCCGTAGTCTCTAATTATTTGAAGTCAGATGCATACAAAGCTTCATTATTCAGTACTCGACAGATTCAGAAATTGTAATATTATATCCTACTGGAATATCCAATTGCAGTTTCCAACTTCAGCGGTTTCTACGCATCGATGAATAGTCTACAGCCGGTTAGTTATGCTTCTTACTAACTAGATATATTATGTATATATAATATCTAGAGATGGAGCCGTGTTATGTTGGCCGAGTGGTTTAGTACAGCGACTGTCGATTCGCTTGTTTGAAACAGGTCAAAAACACTACGAATAGTTAGCTCTTGCTATTTCACGAAACAGGGATCAAAGATTTATACTCTAATTTATTATAGTCAATAAGTGTTCCTAATTTTATCAGTGACGAGCATTATTTTCGAAGCGTAATAACGTTGAAAACACGGTTTTCAGCCTCTTTAAACTTTCAACTGTTTTCTTGTCAACAGAAAAACCATATTCCTAGCCAGGAATACGAAGTTTACAGAGGCCTGGATGACCACACTAGACTTGGAGACATCAGGCAGTATGGTGGTCTGGAGCACTTCATCTACTGGGCTAATGAAGACAGCGAAAGCATCTGTAACATGATCAATGGCACAGATTCCGGTATATACGCACCATTCGTCGACAAAAACAAATCATTGTACGCCATCAACACAGACATATGCAGGTGAGGACTCAAAAGGGACATGCACAAAATGTATCTGATATAGGTATATCAGATACATTTTGTGCATGTGTTTTTGTAGGTACTTACATACGTTTGGTTGCAAGTAAATCTGTACGTCTGAAAAGGCTAAACTTGACTGACTGTTTCACCATTGCCCAGCCGAAATCGAGCTGCTGAATCGAAACGTGTTTCGATTTTATTTCAGAATTACTCTCTAAAAGGGGTGACGTTTTGACGTAGCCAACGAAAAAGCGGAAAAAGTCGCAGTAACAGCTAGGTAGTGAATATAATAAATGCCGAAAATAGAGCTCGCAGAGCTGTAATCCCTGGCAAGCTAGGGCCTGCAGCTTACCCCCCTCCCCCCCCCCCTCCCCCTTCCCCCTCCCCCCTCCGCCCACCGCCCACCGCCCGCGACGTCATACTCCCCCTGTTTGGTCCCGAGATGTCCGATAATATTTAATTCAATTTTCAGTCCAACAGTTTTATTATTAAACATATTCACAGGAACGGATGCATTGCATCAATGAGGAAGCAGTAAGATTGCTTTGAGCATTTCATGTAAGGTTGGGCAAACAATAAAACCTCTTTTTAACAGACTTCAATTAAAATAGGTGGTTATTAGGATCATAACATTATATTAAGAAAACATTTTAAGAGATAGTCGAATTCATAATTATTACCTATGTAAGTACCTACATGAATTACCTACATACCTACATAGATTATTGGTAGGTATTATAATAATATCATGTAGTGTATTCTGCCTGACTAATTAGTTCTGGTTTCATTGGAAAACCAAACGCCAATTAGTTATTTGCTACAATAGGTAAATCCGACATATATTTCGCGACAATAGAATCTGCCCTGCCGGCTTAACATGTGCAGCGCGAGAAATCATGTCGTCGTCGACAAAATATTATCTCCTGCTCTAACATAGTACGTTAGAGCAGTCTGACATGATCGAGATATTTCATTTGTCGTGTCGAAACGTTGCACATGTTAGGCCTACTGATAAACATATTATCTTCTCCAGTGTGAAGTGATCCGAATTAACTGCTTCAAGGATTAATATAATACATAATACATATGTACATTATAATAATATATAGGGTGCACTCGGGTAATTCCGAAAATTATAATTTACACCCAAACAAAGCACTATTTTCCGCGTTGACATATTGATGACATATTCATCTAGCGGCCAAGTTCATTTTCTCCCCGCACATGTTGTCAGCTGGAGGTTTAGAACGAGTATACGCCTCTGAGTGAAGAATATTGTAGAGACGGGATTTATTGCGTATTATTGCATTTTCGCATTTAGCCGAACTTCCATATCTGTGAAACCTGGTAAGTTATTCACATGTATGTTTTTTCATCTGATAGATTGGCATTTAAGTTTACTGCTGAGTGAGATTACAACAGTCGTCTAGCTTCATTTTAAAATATTTTCGGATTTACCCGACTCGGGTAATTTCGAATGAAAATTAATTCGGATCTACCGCTTTTGATTTTGTATTGAAAAAGCCAAAGGTTCTCAATGTTTATTCTTAGGTTTTATGTTTGATGTTTTATTTGGGTTTAATGGTTATTTTTCATGTATGAACGAATGTTTGTTTCGACACGATACACAGATTTACTTTATACGTACCTTTATATAATTATAAATAAGTATATATTTCTTAATAAACTTCAGTAGGTATTAAGTAGGTACTTTGACTTACTTACATAATCCCGCTTGGATATTACCTGATTGCAAGATCGCATCCATTTGGTTTGTTTAACCAAAAAAAATATCATGTCAACGTACGTAACTGATAGGTATTTACTATTAATAAAGAAAATAATATTATTTAGGAGCGAGGAAAATGAATAAGAATAATCTTTCTTATGAATCTAACCAAGGTTATTTTTACTTTCACTGATGATTAATGTTGATTTTAAAAGTTTCTTTGATTTCCAATAACAATTTCCAAAAATATCTTGTATTTGATTCCTAGTTCAATGTTCTCTTCCATAATAAAAGTTTGAGTAACGTTGACTATTTGTCGGGTAATTCCGAAAATGAATGTCACTTCACTTTTTTTCTAGCCTATTCCGATCAAAAATCGTGAATTTCTTATATGGGGGGCATTGGGGGGTAATTCCGAACCAAAATTTATTATGAACCTTACATTAGAACCACGTAAAAGTCATTTTTAAACTTCATTCGGAATTTTCCGAAATACTTCGGAATTGCACTCGCACAAGAAAAATGTATAATGAAGTTTGCAATGTGCGGATGTATAGAAAATCGCACGCTTAAAAACGCTAAATGTGTACCTACTTGACCACACGTTACGTTTTTTGTTCCCTTACGCACCTGGGCCTGCGTAGAGAAGACTCTACCATATTCTGTGTCCTTCACCAAATTTTGTCTTCTGTGTAGTATCTCTTACGCATTTCACGCGAAAGCTCCTTTCGTGCTGGTGTAAATGGCTTATCCAGAAAGAGTTCTATAAATTGATACGTATTTAAAATTGATACTTCCTTTCAAAATAAATTCGGTTATATTATGGAATTAGTTAAACTTTTTAACTGACTTCTAATCTAAATAGGAGAAGGTTCTAAATTGTACTGTATGTTTTTGTGTATGTTCACCGATTATTCCTTCAAAAGTGGATCATTAGGATTTTTTTTTCCAAACTGAATTTGATGAGAACCCTCAGAGTTTGAACAGAATTCATACCGAGTCGAGAGCACAGTAAATTGCTATTTTTACAAAATTGAAGTTATTTATTACTATATATTTTTTAATTTTCAAAGTTGTGACTCTCGCACTCGCTCACGTAAGTACCTAATTATAATGTAATGTGGTTGCACTGTGTTATTTGCTCTACAATTAAATACTAAGTTAAGGTACCTAACAAAAACCGAGATGATTCAACTTATAAACAATAATATTAATATATTATATTCAGCCGTTTATGTCCCACTGCTGGGCAACGGCCTCCCCACATTACTTCCAGACGTCACGATCTTGCGCTAGAACCTTCCAGTACTCCAACAATAAATAATCAATTTAAAATTGAAATTAATTAATAGACCTACCTTAAGCTTTTAATTATATGTTACCGCGAATTACCGATACCTTTACGTATAGTAATTAGAGAATACGCATTCGCCCTAAAATACGAGTATGAATAAATGATGTCAAAGACCTTTAAAATTATTATTTGGTTTAATTATACTTAAGTAACGCCAAAAGACCACACCTTACATAATCTCTACCTACTGAATACTAGAACAATAATACTATAACTGAATACTTATTATGAGAATTTCAGCGAGGCTCAATTAAGTGTACTTCGCTGATGTTATAACGATGGTTGTGTATCTCAACTGTTGTCTATAAGCTCTAGACAAAAGTCTGTGATGAAATGAATGCCCTTTGTTACATCTTGCTTGGAATAAAATTAATTTTACTATTGCGATTGTTGCAATTTAATTCAATGCTGAATACATTTCAATACGGTTAGTAAAGTCTATTCGATGGGTAGGTGGGTAATTAACTTGTTTTTAGACCTTCCTACGCTTCCATCTTATTGAAAATATCGTTCTTCATAATACAATCATTTTATAAATTAAATTAAAAATGTTCAACAGCAGACTCTTCTTGTTCATCGTGTTCACAATGGATCATTATAAGTATTTTGTTAAAATTTTATGAAAACATCCACGGCGCGCGCGCGCCCGGACGCGGTGTATGTATATGTACCTAGTTCCAGTATCAGCCAAGTTGTAAAATGTGTACTTATATTTCGCCACACCCTTAACACCCTACTCATTTTGAATCTGGAGCGGCCCACTTACTTCCTTAATCGATTTAGTGACCTTCATGTGCGCCAAGGAAGGTCTTTTCCTTCTAGAATCTACAGTTTCTAAAAAAAATCAGATATCGAATTTTCAAGCCTTAAACATCTGTCTAAGGGGGTAATCATATTATCTGATGGGGATAACCCTTGCAAACCCATCGATGTTTTTAGAAAGATTACTGGTTACCTCATGATGTTTTCCTTCGCCGCTTAGAGTGCTTAGGTACGTATATACATTGTTCATAATTAAATTTTGCATTTGCGTGACTATCTCAGAAGTTGCAAAGTTATTTTTACACAAAGGAAATCACCAACAATGGTTCATTAAAATACATATTATAATTACCTGTGTTTACATCCACTCTGAGCTTCAACCGTCTGAGCTAGGATACTTGTGTTTATTTTCAGAAAATAGGTATCAAATAACTCGGAAATACCTGTAGTGTGCTCGGTGGAATACATCGTAGCTGCACTTCACCGAGTGGAACTGACTGTAGCAATTAGCGAATCGGATGCATGCCTAATATTGAGATATCACAATTAATAGCAATTGTGTGAAATGTTCATGAATATTTATTTAAAGTTCTGGAATGTGGTCCAGTACAGGTACATTCGTAGGGAGGTGAGGTGTAAAGCCGCATGTTCCATCATCGATAAGCTAACAACATTTACTGGCACGTTATATACAGAATTACAGCTAATCGATACACGTTACACGTGCCTTCTCCGAGAGTCAGGATTCAGAGCATTCGTTTTTGAAGTAACAGTTTTGTTCCCTTTTAAATGAAATTATAAATATGAGCATCGAATTGTGACGTTAGTTAATTATTACCAAAAGATTTAAATCAGCAATCTGAAATGTATTTTTTGCATTGTACCTAGTAATAACAGTCAATTTCTTTTCATTCTAGGTCAAGTAGAAATTCAGATAACTTAGAAGGTATCTCGGACGATTTAATTGGAGAACTAGTTGAAAAAAACATCTACAACTTTGTAAATTCATGCACTCTCAGATGCTGTAAAGATGATAACTGATAACTCCAAAGATGTTCATTTAGATTCTCAAATTGTTTTTGTCGGAATGCCTCGGGATATACTCTTCAAAACAAAACAAGAATTTTTAAAATGGGTCCACTATTGACGAAATAATCGCTGAACATAAATGTATAAAAATACGAATACTTTTATGAACATAGAATCTTCTCTTTTTTTGAATCGGTTAAAAAGATCAAATAAGTATTGCTTTGTTTCAATTTGGTCAAGTTTGGACTTTCTAATAAGTAGGTACTTACGGATATTTGAATTAATTTTATTTATTTTCTAATATAATCTGTCAGCTTCCATTTATGGTAGACTAGCTGCGCCCCGCGGGTTCACCCGCGTAAGTCCCTTTCCCGCGGGAATATCGCAGTAAAAAGTAGCCTAGGAGTAGTAGAGTAGGATAGTAAGATAGTAGGAAGTAGGAAGGATAGGCACCTAAAATGTGTAGTGGCAACGCTATACCGTGTTTCTTGTTCGGATGTTGATAAAAGTTTTTAAGGTACCTAAGTACTGTAGATTTTGTAGAAAGTTCGACTGAGTGAGAAACTTGTGTTCAATGTTCAGTAATTACATTGATGGAAGCAACATCCATGAGATTTCAGCGCGCATACGTCGTATATCTATGTACCTAGTGGGGATGTTAGATGGAGCGTGGTGGTAGGTAGTCCTTCAAAGCTCCTGAGGTATCGTGACCGTTACATTAGGAACGTTATATGCCGGAGATAATGACAACATTCAACATTAAATTAAATTCTATTTCAATCATTATTCTACTATCCTTATCCCACTCTAAGTGGGGTACCTAATAAGAAAATGATATGCTTCTTGATTAGCAGTGTTCATGCTCATATTTATACAGGGATGGTATTTTGCCAATCTAGCATAATCTTTGCCATAACTAAAATTTATAAATTTTGTAAGAAAATGTTATTTTAAATATACTAAGGTAGGTAATTAAGTACTTAATAATTATCTAGAAAAAAATTACGTTTGTAACTTGCCGTATGTTATTACGAGTAGGTATAATATTTTGTGCTCTTTCTAAATACAACTACCTTTAGGTACCTACTTACTTATAAATCAATGAAATCACTCTCCACAGAAATGAATACCATTATGTGACCATGAGCAGAAAGAACAGTTAGCGGTTAGAATTGACCTACTTAGTAAAAAAGTTTCAATCAATCAACCATTAAATTTGTCGTAGGAACTTTATACGAGCCTAAGCTCTAGTCACCCCTCATTCACTGTGGAAGCATATTCATGTAATAATAATTTGGCCAGAAACCTTTTTTTTTTTTTTTTTTTTTTTTTTCTAACGGACTACGTGAGACTTTGAGCTATTTAGAGCTTTTCTTTTCGAGCTATACAACTCGTTCAGACATGCAACGCTAATTAGGCGACTGGGGTGCAATGGGGATTTAACTCCTGCAAAAAGAGGTGTGTTATAAGTATATACTTAAGTATAAATTTGTATAGCTTACGTTGTTTTAATTATGTGTGTCCATTTTTACAGAAGCCGCCAAAAATATAATTTAAATTAATAAATTTCAATATTTTTTACTTCATACCATCACAGTCAAAATAATAATGCCATTCAATCTTGCTAATGCTTTCGACAGAAGTTAATCTGTCTGGTCAGCTAGCAAGTAGGTAATAAAAAGAAAATGAAGTGAAAAAGATTTCAACACACAATTTTAATATTTCCTCCCAGGTGGGTGTCCCCCCGAGTGGGTGGACCCTACGGGCCCACCATCTGTCTCTCTCTACTCGTGTAATTTATCTCAACTGGACCAGGGACGAATGGAAGGACTTTTTAATTACTTACTTGTTGGGTGATTCTTTGGGACAGGTTTTTCAAGCGGCTCTGCTTGAAAATAATAGAAATTGAATAGTCAACGGGCTCATTTTTTTTTCGCGTAATCCTTAGAGGCTCTTCTAACTGGGAAACTGATTTTTATACAATTATTTTAATAAATAATATGATTAAAAAGGTTTGGTCCCGATTTGGTCACTTAATCAATTATATCTTTTAAACTAAGCGCTACATGTTTACCAAAAAAATAACACAATGACCTAAGAAGTTTACAATGCAATAAAAAATAAGACCATAGTTCTATAAGAACTACATTTCCTAGAAAAAAATAAAAAGTAACTGTCCCGAGGTTGTTGCTGATTTGCGTGGTTTATTTTGAATTCAACGCCACAACTCTTATTTCGCGGCTGGATTCTGTGTCATCCTAATTTAAGGTACAGTACAACTAGCCACCCCCCGACAGCTGGGCAGAGTGGTGATGTGCTGGTCCCTAGATCTTTCGAAAAATAGAAGTTTGAAAGTCGTTGCGTGGATTTGGTTTCACAAAACTTTGATTTGCGTGGTAATATTATCTCCAGTATCTGTGAATTTATTTACTCAATAATATATTGTGGTAAACAAGTCTATGGTAAATTAACTTGTACTCAAAACACAGTTTTTTAGTTTAAAGGTTTTTGTATAATTTTAGCACAAAGGTTTTATTTTGATTTTTATGGTCGTGATTTTCGTGGTTTACGTGGCAGTTTTGACCCACGCAAATCAATTTACGAAAGCTGATGTTTGATGTTTATGAAACAATCAATTTTGAAAACTACGAGCTACGAGTAGGTATATAGGAAAGTGACAATTTGAATAATGAGCGTTTTGGTTAGGACGGCTATAAATAGGTATGTCGAATTGTCGATGTCGGCTGCGTTTTGTGTGTAGATTATAAGTAGTAGAGAATAAGATAGTATTTTCAAATATTTTGTTGGTAATTTCTCTTATATTCGTAATGAAAAGCAGAGTGCTAACCTCGGAAGAAAGTCCCTTCAATGCACTTGAACTATTACCGCTCATTATCTTGTGCATCGAAATGAGTGCCTTCTCACCTGGATAACAATTTACGATTTAACTTTACCTATTGCAAAATAAATAAATATTCTTGGACATTTCAAATATCTATTAATTGGTGCAGTTTTAATTAAGGCACTAGGTAAAAGGTAGGTCAATTTTCCTAAAATAGCCATAATTATGCTGGGATATAATTTATAACTTCTGAGGTACCTATTGAATATTTCTAACAATTCTGATAATTTACAAGTGCATTTTATAGAAAGACGTTTAGACACATAAAGGACAGGTACCTACTTTACAAGTTTCTCTAGTGGCTTTTTCAAGCCTTGGCTTTTCCTCAGATGCAGCACTGAAATGTTGGAAACTTTAAACTTGTTGCTTTGTGTTTACACATTTCGTTCTAGTCTCGAGCTTTTGCATGATTTAAATATTATCGTCGTAATCGAACAATAGGTAACGTCTCATGACCTTACCTATTGTTCGATTACTCGAACAAATGGCGATACCTTAACAACTTTGAACTTAGATTTAAAAAGACGAACAAACATTGTGTGTTTACAATGATGGGATTACTTATAGAGTTAATTAAAATATAATGTTGTAAGGCCTGGGGAACCTAAAATATTAAGTTAAGTATAGGTATGAAAACGAAAGAGGATTCACTAACAGATAAGATAAGATAAGTCGTTTTTTTAAACATTATACTTAAGTACAAACCTTTTATCTCAACAATGTCCCAGGCACTACAGAGTCTCGTTATGTGTAGGCAAAGATTGCCTCCTAACACTCTATAAATAATTTAGTAAAAATGTAAAAGCCTGATTTATTTTTATCTTATTTAACAGGTCGTTAGAACTTCGGTATCAATACGATGATGAGATCGGCGGGATCCCGACCCTTAGGTACTCCGCGGATGAGTGGTTCCTCTCGAATGATGAGGGCTGCTTCTGTCTGAACGTCACCGACGGCATCAATCGGGATAACGGCTGCTTGCTGGAAGGTGCCATGGAGCTTTACACTTGCGTCGGTGAGTTAATTTACTTTCATATTTTTAAAGTCTAGGATAAATACAGGACAACAAAGGTTAACAAAACAAATGTAATAAGATCCTGATCCTGTCTGGCTTAATTGTCTGAGATAAATTATCGTGACGACCTCTGTAGCGCAGTTGGGGGAACGCCCGGCTGAGACGCCGAGGTTGCGGGTTCGATCCCCGCTACGGGACAAATGTTTGTATGTTCTGCAGATATTTGTTCCGTGTCTGGGTGTTTTCTATCTATAATATGTATGTATTTAAATGTATCTATGTATTATAACAGTCATCTGGTTACCATAACACAAGCATTAAGTTGCTTAGCTTGGGACTAGATGACGCTGTGTGGAATGTCCAACGATATTTATTTATTTATTTATTAAGTACCTATCTTAAATCTAAGCTAAAACATAAACAGTAACAGTAGGCACCTACAATCTGAATAAAATATATATTATTACGTTTCTAAATCAATACCACTGACTTTCAGGTCAATCTTGCTACTATCCCTAATTTAGATTGAGATACAATCTGTAAAAAATACAACGAAGGCTTTTAATTATTTTGCTGTACCTCTCTTAATAACACAGTAGGTGCCAACCTACTTAAATTAAATCTACTACTCTTAATTTTGTTAAAAATGCGTTCAGAATACAAACATAATATTTTCCAGGACCAATCGAGTTTTGCTCTTCCAACGAAATGTAAAAAATATTATAAAACAAATCTCAATATGGGTACACAAACAGAGCAGAGCAAATATTTTACAAGCAAAGGACTGCTTTTTTTGTAAGTACCTATGTATTGCTTTCCGGAATTCAGAACTCACAGAAGGGTGTGCACAATCCTATTAATTTCTACATCATCCGAGTTTCATTGCAATTTAGGTCTACATTTTTATTTCGCAATAGGAACATAATAAGTAATAGTAGATTACTACACGAGGAAGAAAGGCGAAGTTTTCGATGCACGAGATGATTTATCGCGCGAGCGTCAGCGAGTGCGACAATAGTTCGAGTGCATCATGAAGTTGACAGTTCTTTAGGTACTTTCCTGCCCGTTAGGTACATTGTAATCTATTAAAGGTAGAGCAGGCGTATTTTAATGAAATGGTTTACTTTTTTTTGGACGAATCAATAAAATAAACTACTTAATTCCTTTCAATTTTTATGAAATTTAAAACATTAAAGCAGCATGTATGAGGATAAAAAGACTTTCCCTCAAATATAATAATTGAAAATTTTGTTTCTATTTGTTTTTTCAATTTATTTGTAATTACATATAAATAAGTACTTATTAAACATTTGCATAAATTGAAAGAGGTGTTTTCAAACCTTTTGGGATGCTTCGAGTAAAATTATCATAAATTAAACACTTTAATAAACAAACAAACTAAAGGCATGGTCGAATTAGAACCGTTGTCTGTGCTAAAGGCAACGCATTACGTAGGTATAGGTTAATAAGTACCTACCTATGCATGCATTGAACTTGACATACTTAGGTACTAATGTAAAAGAATCAATAAACGTCTAATACAAGGAAAACAGATTGTCTGTTAAATGGAATAAAAATACAAACGATCAATGATTGATAAAAGTATTATATTATTATTATGATCCTGTGTCTCTGATTTGCCTTTCAATAGGTATATACGAGTAATAATCTATTAGGTACCTACCTACAGTCGCCCAAAAATTGTATCTAACATTATTTGTTATCTAACTATTCTCACAAGAAAAGTCAACTTTGTCGACAATGACAAAGTTTTGTCAAAACTGGTAGACTGAAAACTTGCCTGACCTCGGACATAGGTACCTACTCGTAATTCGTCAAATCAATAATTAGTACACTACTACTAAAAACTGTAAATGTAGTTTTGTTTTATCATTTTCTCGCTTTTCAACACTAGCAGCAAGCTAGCAGCACATGCCGACTTTGCACTAAAAATCAATTATTAATGAAACTACCGGGATAAAATATAGCCTATAAACATCCCGACATCTACTACACATCATCGGTGAAAAAAAATTTGAAATCGGCTGATTAGTGTCGGAGATTACCTCCGTCAAACAAACTAACTTTTCCTCTTTATCTATAATTTTAGTATAGATTTTAGCAAGCCCACGCTCTTTGCGATGATAGTTTAGTTAGAACAATAAAATGGCTAATCTTTGATTATCGCTTAATTTTATTAAAAGTACTAAAATTAAAACTTACCTACTTCTAATTTTACTTTAAAACCAATACAAATGTTCTCTTTTAAAATATGTTTTTTATCTACTTAATCTAAAATAATGATGACCTACTGTTTTGATGGTGTTATTAATAAATTTTAATTTCTGAGACACGATTAAACAGTTCTTAACATATTCTGTAAGGTACCTATTGGCTTGAATTAGGCAAGAGAGGCCACTGCCTCACCTCTTGACCTGCTGCGGAAATCGAATATATTTACACTAACTGCCGGGGTGACCAACTATTGGATCATTTTGTAGTATACATACATAGGTACTACATTATATACTTACATTGTAGTAAGTATAGTTTACAAAAAACGTAAATTGAAATTGATCACGACTGTATCCCAAGCATAAAATGCTCTAAGATAATATATCCCAGCGGTAGACACTTCTTTCAAATTTTTATGCGATTTTTAGATCCTTTTCATGATGTTTTCTTGCTATGGAAATGGAAGCTCTTTTTCTTGCGTTAGAGCGCTTTAATTCTTGTCTCAAGTAAATCACTTTCTAGATTAAGAAGATTATAGCTAAAACACCTTAACAATTTATTTTTAATCGATCATCCATAGCTATCCACCAATGTAATTGTAGGTAACGCATTTTTCTTGGATTTGTCGAGATAAAATTGAAATAAGTAATAAAAGTCCGTAGCCAATATGAGTATGTATTCAAGTTACAGCTATCAGGTTTTACTACCTACCTACTTACCTATCATATCAATAATACAAAGTTGGAAAATGTCGGATCTCGGGTCAAAAAAGTTGACCTTTAGTGAGTCGATATTTATTAGATGTCTCAGAAACCGGTCAATTTCGAGAAACATTGGTAAATATGTTAAATTATAGAGATTCAATTCAAACCCATTCAGTTACTTAATAATTTATATAAGTAACCTATGTTTTTTACGAATAAATGTTAGGTATCTATGGGCTAGATTAAGGTATGACACACCGGCCAAGGTAAGCACCGCCGCCGCGCCGTAGCCTCGCGGTCGCCAGCCGCACTAGTTGCGTGCGAGCCCTGTCGCGTGTAATAACTAACTCTGGTTAGTTAACCCACTCAGTAAAAAAAAATATTTATTAATGCTCTAAAATGCTAAACAGTCAACCTGGCCAATTAGAAGTACAGGTAAAATACGGGTGACAGATAAGAGAGGTCTCGCGGCGGGAAGCTAAATACGTAAAAAGGCGAAGCGTGCGCCGACGCAGCCAAACGCTCGCCATCATGACCCAAGTCGTGTGTTTGACGCTCGCGCTGCTCGCGACCGCGTATGCGCGCACCTACGAGCGCTGCGAACTTGCACGTGACCTGCGCGCGCTCGGAATGCACGATCACCTATCCACTTGGGTCTGCATCGCGTACCACGAGTCGCGTTTCCAGACGCACGCGTGGGGACCCACCGGAGACCACGGCATCTTCCAGATCAGCGAGCTCTACTGGTGCGGCGGCGGCAAGGCTTGCGGCGTGTCCTGCGAGGCGATGCGCGACGACCACCTCGACGACGACGTGCGGTGCGCCCTGCAGGTGCATCGCGAGCACACACGCCTGCAGGGCGACGGCTTCATGGCCTGGGTCGTCTACCCACTACACTGCAGGGGCAACACCGACCACTGGCTCGACCAATGCAACGTCAGGAGTGGATTCGCACGAAACATGAAAAACGACTCGTCCACTGTTAACGAAGTTCTGTACGGCTCAGACATTTTAAAAAACAGCCCAAAAGCAACCGATGCTCGACTCCCTTTCTTATCTATTAGCTCAATATTTGAAGAGAATTACAGTAATGTTATTAAGCACGGTAAAGAGCAAAACTTGGATTGGTATAACTATAAATATGATAAAATTGACGAATTGAAACCACCCGTTTTAGATCGAAAAGAAAATAGAGTACCACATTCCGGTTCGAGAAGGGAGGGCAAGGTGGCGTTTAGCCCTGAGATCACCACGACGACCACATCTCGCTCACCTCTTGTGACTCGAAAGTACACAGAAAGCAATGAGTTCCGTAGAAAAACTACATCACACTTCACGAGACTGACGACCACAAAGAAACCAACTACCACAGAAAAACCAACTTCGAAGCAGGTCAAAGTTGCATTTGAAAAATTCACAGTGCTTTCAAACTCGCAAATGACAACGCGTAAATCAGTGGCCGTGACCCCAGCTGTATCTTCAAAGGTTAAGAGCACGACCACTTTATATAAATCAACGGCGCCAACGGCTGCTATAAAACCGGTGAATATAACAAACACTGCATATAAATTACCTGCTATTACAACTTCCTATACTCGGACGACGTCACCGGCGCCAACGATTTCGACTACGCAATGGTGGCAGAGAGTCAGGTCGACCACTACCACTACTGCCAGACCAAACTTTACAACTAACAGGTTTACAACCTCAACATATCCTCAAGTGTACACATCGCGAACAACCACCCCACCTACAACAAGGAGACCTTCTTCAAATACAGAAATAACGCAGAAGACAAGCAGAACCACGCAGTCGATATGGGACCTATATTTAAATCCAACCAAAGCTCCTAAATTTCAGCCATTCAGTTTCTCAAATAACAACAGCAGGTATAAAATTAATATTTTTTCTAGCGGAACAACTACTTCTTCTCCGGCAAGACTCATCAAATAGCGAAGCGCAGAAAAGTCACCGATGCCAGACAAATACTTATAATTGAGTTGAAAAATCTCAAATGAAACTATCGATCTGTGACCTGCATTACTTTCTGCGCCGTGTGGCAGAGCAGCGAAGTTCGTTTTAATTTTACTTGTATAATGTTTTTGAGGCGAGAAGGCGAGAGTAAATCCTTTTGGCAAGATTGATTAAATTAAACCCAATTTTAATTAGACGATGCTGCGCGACCGGTTGACGAGTCACCAGATTTACAGCTTTTACGCTTTAGTTTTGTATAAGCTTCGGCTAGTGAATTATCAGAAAGCGAAGAAATGGTAGTTGCTGATTTTAATAAATTTAAAGTAATAAAAAGGTTTGAGTGCAACCTCATCCGCCACCCCCGGGAGGCTCAAGAGGCCCCCGGGCTCCGGGAGCCGCGGTGCCCGTAGACAGCCCGCTGCGCGTCCAATATCGAATTAGTCAGACGACAGCGACGACTTCAAACTAAATCAGATTTATTTTACTAATTCGAAAATCAACGTTCAGCACCTGGCTTAGATAATATTAAAACAGTCTTATTTTTAGTCAAAAAGCATTTACTTTGAAATAAATATTAATAACTAATAATAGTTTGTGTATTATTTGAGTCTGTTTTCTGTATTACTAGCACTTAACACTTTAGTGTGTTTTCTAGCTCCTCACTGACAAGTTTTGTCTTTTTATAAAGATGTGGTCTCTCTCTACCATATCGCTATAGCAGTTTCACACATTCATTTTTAACGCGGAACAAATAAAATGGTGTTAATTTTTGCATCATTAGGTAGTATTGAGAAAAATGTTGACCAAGGCAATCTTTGACTTATAATCTAATGAAACTCCAGCTCACCCAAATGTTTGTACCGGATATTCGGAACTGAAATGTAAATACGATTTCAGTTCCGTTGTAATTCGCTTTGCCAATTGACATAGAAACTATCGGAATCCTAGCCACGGCTGTTAGTCAGTGTTCCGCCAAACCGACCACCCCTAACCCAATTTAAACCTCTATTTAGATGAGTGACATTGTCGCCGCTCTGTTGGCAGCGCTATCAATTCAAAATATGGATACTTTTTTATTTTATTTTTTCGCCCCCCTAGCAATACCCATGCCTCGTGCACTTTAACCTTTCCATCGCATCGGTCCGACTGTCGATTGATTGGTCGGGCTCAGTAATCAGTTGTATGTATGCAAATTATCAACTAAACACACTATGAACTAGGTATAGGTAGGTATAAGATAGATATAAGCTAAGATGAAGTTCTCGATAACCACAAGAAGTTTATCGTGAGTAGAGTCGAGAGTCAAACTTTATGTACCTATAACTAACTGCGCCCCGCGGAGTTACCTTCGGTGAATAGTTTCCTTCCGCTTCCGTGGGAATACCGGGATGTGTTACTAACTACCGTCTTTGAGTTACAAGATGTAAGCTGTCCTGTACCAAATTTCTTCTAGTCTGTCCAGCCGTTCGAGAGTGAAAGGACTTACCTACCCCCGAATACTGAAACGCTAATCAAAGTTGGTGGTGCTTTTTTTTGACATAACTTGACATTTGTCCATACAAATCAGTCAAAAAATAACTTCCTTAATGGTTAATACGGCCTTAAATATTTAATTAGCGTTTGAGTATTCAAACGTACCTACCTAAGTTACAAACATTCACACTTACACACAAACTGTCACCTTTGTACTTATCAGTATGAAATTGTTTTCAGACAGAATCTTCGTACCTCGGCATTGCATACAAGAGTATTAAGAGAATTCCGCAAACTCACACTAACTTACTCTGAAGGATTGAATACCAAAGATAATTTTGACGACCTCTGTGGCGCAGTGTGTTCACCCACTGCGCCACAGAGGTACGCACCTGAGATATTGCGTGCGTGAACGATCGCGTCATAGAACAAAATATGTTTGTAGGTATGTGCAAATATTAGGGATATCCAAATATTATGTCCATCATTGAAAGGGTAGGTAAGCACGGCGACACCTTACTGATGATTTCGTTGCTCGTTGTAATTCTATAGATAGGCGTTGGTGGCGTAGGATTTCAGGCGGCCTAAACTCCGTCACCAGAGTTGACCACTTGCTCATACGAACTAACTAAAGCCTATTATAGAGTCATTTGACGTTACTTTGAAATTTTTTTATAAATTTAGTTAAGTACATTTATAACTAAACTAGCTGCGCCCCGCGGTTTCACCCGCGTAAGTCCCGTTCCCGCAGGAACATCTGGATATAAAGTAGCCTATGTGTTAATCCAGGGTATCACCTATCTACATACCAAGTTTCAACCAAATCGGTCCTGCCGTTTTTGCGTGAAAGTATAACAAACATACATACATTCTCACAAACTTTCACAGTTATAATACTCGTATTAGTAGGAATTAGTAGGAAGTAGGATAGTAGGATTTACTTATAAAAACGTTAGGTACTTACGTAAAATGTAGTGCAGTTATAGAACGGTTTAAACGTTTACTTTATGACTAAACTTGCCTCCGCTTCAGGGACAGCGTCTTGTAATTTATTACATGCTAATGCAACAAGTGCCGCCCGCCCCACTTTACGCGGTACAGCGAGGGCGGGCGGGCGCAATGAGATGAGAACCTTTCAGAAGTTCACGGTTGTTTTTTGTAACTATATCAAAGTTGTTAAATGTAACGCTGCGACTGTTCGAGATACTCGTAAATGAGGATTACTGAATGACTCATTCAGTAATCCTTAGCGAATAGGTACCTAATCATTCAGTAATCCTTAGCGAATAGGTACCTAATTATGTTACTGGGAGATGTCATTAAAAGTGGTAAACTAATTTCTTTGTCGACTATACATTTGAAATAGGTACTTGACCGGGCACAACCAATTTGGTTTGGATGCTCTGACATCGAGTAGGTATTGGGCTCTACCTACTCGTATTTCGTGCAGTGATGTGACGTGATTTATTTAATTATTATTTGTAGAGTTCTGTCGAAAGGTGATCCGACATGTCAACTAGGGCGGCAATTGATTTTGGCCAGATTATCTGCCGGATAACGCATGCTAGAATGCTAGAAATGCTTTCCGATAAGCCGGAAAGTTAATTAAAGTATCCGTTATCCGGCATTTATGACAATGTTTATATAGCCTCTTGTATCTGTTGAGCTGGCTAAGCTGAGATGGATTACGTGTTAGCCAAGCCATCTTAACAATGTCCCATGCCTTACAGAATTTGACGATTAGAAGGTTTGTCGTTTTGCGTTGCGCATCTTGCGCAGTAGGTCAATCAACGTCAACTAGGTACCTAGTACCTACGTAGGTACACTAAAGCAACTTGCCCTTATTTATTCCGATTAAGTATTTAATTTATTTCCGAAAATAACACGTGAAAATATCACGGTAGGTAAGTGGTAAAGATATACGGACAATGTGATGTTACCTATTAGGTACCTATATTAATACAACGGGAAATTACTCACGTAAAAATATTGTCGATTTAGATACCGACAATGTGTGATAGGTATAGGTATTTCGGCTGTTTCAAAAATACTTTGAAAAGTCAAAACATATTTAAAAACTTCGTTAGGTACTTACATCACTAGTTACTCGTTATGGTGCTCCCACACTGCTGTTATATAATGTTAAGTAACGTTAGTAAACATTTGTTAGCTAACATTTAATCACAAAAGTTAAAAAATGTTTTCATGTTAGTAAATGTTAATTAACATTTTTGAACAAAATTTTGTTTGTAAACATTTTATACAGGTGACGGCGGGGTAGTAAACAGTAGTAAACACTTTCCATCAGTGTAGGAGCACTTATAACATATAACAGTTCCTAACAAAATGTAACAATTGACAACATTTGTTAGTAAATGTTTTAGTGTTCAAAAATGTTTATAAACATTTTGTAACAGCAGTGTGGGAGCACCATTACGCAACACAAAACCCAGTCCCACCTGCTGCTAAATAAAAGCTTATAAAAAGCTTTTAATGATGTGACAACCGTCAATACATCAATCAATGCGATTCGTGGCGGATGAATATAGTGAAAAACGTCAGTTATAGGATTGGACATGGATGTACCTATTATTGGATTGGAGGATTAAGCGTCAAATAGATGAGATTCGCTGTGCGGACGAACAATCCATTAGCAGGTGGGACAGGGTTTTGTGGGAAGCTTTTAATTAGTTTAAGTTTAATAATAAGTTTTAATTGCGCGAAATATATACCTACGGATCCTACGCTTTGAAACATTGCCGGTATCTTATCTAAAACATCCAAGATGGCGGAATATTAATTTTTAAGCACGTCAACGGGTATCAAATGAAAGGGAACCAAAATATTCTAATAGTAGGCACTAAGCTATTCAGATGTCGCCATAACTAAAACTAAACTAATTAAAGATGTTGCTGTCCCTTTCTTAACGATCGAAATAAAAGGATGGCATCATCTTTACCTATTATTAGTTTAGTTTCAGTTTCAGCAAAATCTTAATCGCCACTAATATAATAATAGCTAATGTGGCGATTGATGTCGGACCAATTCTAAGAAAAGACAAAAACCTGTAAGTAGGTACCTACCTTTTATATTTATAAAAGAGTCTCTCAGTATAAAAACTAAAAGCAGTTTTTGTAAATTAATCATTTCATTTGGACTCAGGTAGGTACTATAGGGTTTCACGTTGGAACAAGCTATAGGTACCTACTTATAGGTACTCGTAGGTAGGTACTTAAGTAAAATCACCTAGCATGTAAAACGAAGTTGAATGAATGATCCTTGAAGTTTTACTGAAATAAGTAAATGTTTTTTTGGTCATAATATACTTGGCCAGTTATTATTATTATTCTCAGGTGTAACCTACTTAATGGTTATTATAATATTATATACCTACTTACATTTAAATGTGTTCTATTGTTGTATTGTTTCAGGAGCCATGTTGGTACTGACTTACCCGCATTTCCTCTACGCTGACATGCGCTACAGAAATTCTGTAATCGGAATGGCACCCGATGAAAATAGACACAAGATCTTTGTCAATATTGAACCAGTAAGTCTATTGTCCCTGCTTAGTACCTACTTAACTGTATCTACACTCTCGTGAGTTTATAACAACCAAAGTTACAATAAGAATTTAAATCAACAATTAAGATAGAGTTTGGTAGGTGTAACAAATACAAAGGGCGTCACAGACGCGCCTAACCTTTTTTTTTTTTTTTTTTTTTTTTTTTATCGTCCAGAAATGCATCCATGCATACCCTTCCGCCGCGGGGGCAGCGAAAGGGTTATGTGGGACTTTAACCCACTAAAACTGGACGGGGTCCTCCTCAACGCCATTTGCCGGGGCTACGGGCACGCTTATGCACTCATCCGCGGCCCCGACGACGTCGGCCCTGAAAAGGGCTCCTCCTCTGGTGGGGCTTCGATGCCCCCCACCTCTTTCTCTCGGAGAGAGAGAGGCGCGCGGAACACCCACGCGCGCCACCTCCAGGCCGCCTTTGAGGGGCGGTAGCATCCCCCGGTGCTACCGTCACGGCCTGTGCTATGGGGGCCGGAGATGTTGGAGGAATTTCCTCCTCCGGCGCCCCGCTCTCCGCGGCGGATCGTTCCTTGGCTCCGCCGCAAAACCACGAAACGGCCGCAGAGGACAGGGAGAGCGGCAACGACACACCGACACTCCTCTTCCCCTGCGGCCCCACCGCCAACGCATCATACGGTACGCCCCCGTTGTGTCACGGAAGATAGGGCGAGCGGCAACGACACACCGGCACGCCTCTCCTTCCGCGACCCCTCCCGGCTGCGGGGAACAGAAAACTCAGTCCCCCGCACCCTCCCTGGACGCATCCAGAGCAGGCCCACCTCGCATAGGCCCGCTCGGAGCGTCCCCTCCTTGGATTCCTTTTGGCTTCACCGTGCCCTCATCACGGTTACTGAGCCCCCCCATCGCGACAAGATTGGAATCCAGCGGGGGGGAGACGCGCCTAACCTAACCTAACCTAAGTAGGTAGGTATAACATTTTTTTCTTTTTTACTTTCTAAGTAAGTACCTTCAGCTTTCTAAGTGCCTTTAGCTTTCTAAGTACCTACCTACCTACCTAAGTAGGTAACATTATCTTTTCTCTTTTCAGAACACAGGTACTCCAATACAGGGAGTAAAGAGAGCACAGTTCAATATCTTCCAGCGACCCGTCTCTGGCATTCTGGACTCTCAACCACTCCGTCTAGCTCTCACACCCATCGTATGGATCGAAGAGGTAAAGGAACTACCGTCAAACGGGGTACCTGAGCGGCTCAAGTTGAGCCTGCGGACTTGATAATAATTTTAGGGAAATATTTGTTTAATTAAGGTTACCTATATATAAATAGATATCTTCACCGAGTGGTCCACCCGCCGCTCGCCGTCCGTAAGTGGAGAGCTTGCGTGCGACTGAAGCGATGCGGTGACGGACGACGCTGCGGAGTTGATGTAGTGAGCGCATACCCATACAAGTTCATTTCATTTATAAGAATACCTACCTATCTACTAATAACCGCACGAAGCGAGGCGCCCCGCGCCTGGGTCCAGTGCGGAGTGGGTGACGGGTTGTTCCAATGAGATACCTATAAGGCTGTGTCAATAACAGAGCGTTCAATTCATTGACGACAGTGTGGGTAAGACTGGCAATGAATCAAACATTTTCTAATGTTGACAAGATAGAATCCAACAACAACAATACAACTTAGTACAATTTAAACTTTCGCGATCATTAGACATAATTTATATGATTATTACGGGACTTTATCACGTATTTACCTTATTATTTTATATTTCCCGACGTTTCGAGTGCGTTGCAGCGCTCGTGGTCACGGGCAGACTGATGTAACTGGAGCTACCGCCGCTAATTGAGAGTAGAATCCACGTCTACCCTCAATTCGCCTTCAGAATCAGGAATGGACAGTCGACGACACACAACACTGACAACATCTTCTTGCAATGGAGTTACCGGATCAGAACGTTTCACACACCTACTAAAAACGGGATTCCACGAGGCCTCGTGACCACGAGCGCTGCAACGCACTCGAAACGTCGGGAAATATAAAATAATAAGGTAAATACGTGATAAAGTCCCGTAATAATCATATAAATTAACAATACAACTTGTACTGACTTCAGTTTCGGAAGAGTTTCCTACGCTCGAGCGTACTAGGAGTAGTAGAGCGTAAGAAGGACCGGCGGCGGCGTTAGGAACAGAAATGTAGGTACCTACCTACATACCTCGAGAGCGCGCTCTCGAAGTACATTTTGTACATTTGTATTGTATTGGCAGTGTTACCTAAGTCAGACTTCAGACTGACAATGCATCAAACATTTCCTAATGTGACACAAGTTTTATTACAAGCACAGATTACGTAGTTATTACGTAGTATGTACTATATAAAATCTGTGATGACAAGACATAAGCCAACAAGTAGAGCGTAGGAGCGGAGTTAAGAACAGAAATGTAGCTGAACATTACGTACACATTTACAGACAGGTACCTACATTTGTGTTCTTAATTCCGGAGATTCTCATCAGATCCTCAAAAAAAATATGGAACCATCTCGGAAGGACCTATTCTTTTAAACAAAAAATATTTATCTAAATCGCTCCACTAAAATGACAGAGAAGAATAGGCGAACACGAATTTTAAAATAAGTAAAAATGATGCATTTTATCTCCTCCTTTTTATAAGTCGGCTAAAAAGAATTCTGGTCACTTAATTTTTTTGTTTCATTTCAGGCTTTCTCACTGCCGGAAGAATTCCGCCAAGAGTTGAGAGACAGACTTCTAGGCCCTTTGAACCTCGTGGACATCCTCGTGCCTGTTCTCATCTCAGTTTGTGCACTAATCCTTCTCATCGGAACAGCTTGCGTCGTACGATTGAAACTCGCCAAACCTAGGTACTCCAGAAAATAAAAAATAGTCCGAAATTGCTTGTTTTATTATCGTAATAATAATGTCATAACCATAGATTATTTACAATATGTTTGGGAATCTTCAATTGCAAGACATATTCGCCTGGCTTCATTCACATGGTAATTTACCTAATAAAAAGTATGTACTTAGGAACCTAAAATTATCTAGCATGTAAAAATGGTTAGGTAGGTAGGTCCCCTAAGTTGCCAAATTAAAATTTTACATCTATCGTCGATATTTTATCGTAGGTAAGGTAAGCATTTCCAGTGTGCTAAGGATGCTATTCCTCTTAAAGGTACTACTAATCCCTTCATCTAGCTAAAACTATAAGTAAATTAACTAGAAGATGCCCGCGACTTCTCTCGCGATAATTTTGTCTTAGTACCTAGGTTCCTTCCTAACCCGGGTTGGAAAATCAGCAACCAAGATTAGACTGAAAGTCACTTCGTTTCACCTGTGTGGACGATGCTGTTCCACGGTAGCTGACGTCGACAGGACTCTTGCTCTTCAGCGAAGGTGACGGGGCGGCGACTGACCACGAGCGGGTTTGATGATAGCATCAAACCCGCTAGGTAGGTACCTACTTGTTACCATTGAGTTACCGCAACGTAATAGACTTCATTAGGTACTGACTATTTTGCTTTAGGTAGGTACCTACCTACCTAATTCATAGAAATTATGTTACAATTTTGAATTGGCCGAATCAATTATATTCTGCCAATTCAAAATTGTAACATAATTTCTATGAATTAGGTAGGTAGGTACCTACCTACACGACGAGTGATGTACTTTCGAGTTCTTCGAATTCTGTTAGGTAGGGTAGGGTAGCGCTGCAGACAAGAACCAACCTAACCAGAGACGATGCCTAGGTTAGGTACCTAATATAGGCTATTCAGAATTCAGATGTCGCCCTAAACTAATTGATGTTTCCGTCCCTTTAACAACGATCGAAATGCAAAGAATGACATCATTTTTAGTTTAGTTTTGGCGACATCAGACTCGCAACTATTTTTTTAGAAATTCGTACTTAAGTTGGATTCATACCTACGATCTTTCATTGAAGTAAATCAAGACTGACCTAGGTAAAAGTGATTTTAGCAATATTTTTAGTTTACTACTTAGCTCTACGTTAAAAGAATGAAGTGAAAAAGCGCGTTCAACTCGACATTCAACGGGCACATTCACGTGCACGCGCGTGTAAACGGTACGCCCGAGCCCGTGAACGTGAATGCCGCGAACCGGGCGAGTGGCGGTTTTTGGGCAAAGTTCAAAGGATGAATGCGCGGGCGCCCGGTGACTGTTCACATGCGCGCGTGCAGTCAGTCTCTCTCGCGCTTTCGTGACGAGTGGACGTCCGTTGTTAACATGGTCGAATGGTCAAACGAATCGTTTATCATTTTGTTTCTTTTTCCAATAAAAATAAGTTAAGCCAAAGGTTAAGGCAGCAACAACATCGAGATCCTCGCTGCCCGACATGCTAGCACTGACTGACACGCCTGCGTGCATGTGAACAGTTTGAATTTTCGCCGGCCGGGCACGGGCTGCAGCTGCATGCCGCGCAGCTCGCCAGGCAGCCCGCCCCGGGCTGCACGCCGTGCATCTGAACATAGCATAATGCAGGTACTAAGTAGCTTTAAGGCGCGGCCCCACCGCGGTGCATGCTGTGCACGGGAACGCGGCGCATTTTAGCTGCGTGTATTCATTTGTTTGACAACGTGGGTCTACGTTTCCACTGGAGTACCTACACGAAGACCCACGACTATGTTTAGCGTGGCACAGCGCACGGAGAGTGACAACGTGTATGACTGAAAACTGCTCTGCGATAACCGAGCTGTACATAGTCGTGGGTCTTATTCGTGTACTCCAGTGGAAACGTAGACCCACGTTGACAGCGTTGAGCTATGTAACCGCCTATTCGAGCAAGCCACGCGTGTATCAATGACGTCAATTCATGCGTAGCCTCTCCGTGGGTTGCAGTGGACACAACCACATACATTTTCTTACAAAGCGAAGCTTAATACACGTGCGTAGCCTCTCCGTGCACCGCGGTGGGGCCGCGCCTTTATTTTATTTAAATGCTATGGTACGATTACATTATTGTGCACTTTGTTTTACAAAACAACGTGTGTATTAACAAACGTGTTCACTCTGATAGTGAAAGCAAGACTACCCGCAGTCTTGCTTCGCGATCTGAAAATATTTGTTTCTGTAATGCAGTGTGCGACACAAAATAGACTAGTGGAATTGTACCTCAGTTACCTAATTATACAGGGAACCTAACTTACGGGGATATGAAATAAAAAACAGCTTTAAACATTTAAGTTTATTATTCATAGTGACATTAATAATGTTTTATATTAATTAACTTACGACAATATTCTAATAAACACGGATATTTACGAAAAAGATGCTTCGGAGCTGATAATGAGGCTCTAGTCTTTATTTTCATTGGACTAGATTTAATTAAAAATAACTAACTCATGAGATTTCCATACAGTTCAATTGACTACGCAAATTATAAAAAATGTACAATAAAATAACAAAATGATAATTGAACTTCTCACACACACTGGTTAACGTCATGGCAACCGCGCTATCGGCCCTCTCACACCGACATTAAACCAATCACGCCATTCGTTACTGTGACATGTACATTTTGAATAAGCCGAATTTAGATAAGAAAATCTTGTAATGATGCAATGAATTGAGACGATTGGGAAAGGGGCATTATTGATATGGCTTACTGATACATTAATACAATATTTAGACGAATTACGGGAAACTACAAACATCAACTATTTTTATTAGAACATATTTGTATATTTAGACATATAATTGAAAGTTAAAACACGAATTATCAAGTTGGAGTACATACACAGGAATTCCCTGCTAACAGATGACAGGTTCACATGTATAATTCTAATGCGTTCGTACATTTATAACGGTAACTTAAAAAAACCCGTCAACAGAATTACCCTAATTATTATGTACTATAAACTTTTACAACAAATGAGTAGCTAATTTAGCTAAAATAATTATCAAACTATTTAAATATATATATATATATATGTATATACAAAAGTATTTAAATATAACGTAAAATGCCCCGTAATATTGTAATAAATCAATCTAAATAACACTTTTTGAGGACTGTATTCATTACCTAAATATTTTTTTTTTTCCCAAAATAACAAAAGAAATTCTAATACATATAAAAAAAATCAGTCCTCATTCATCTAAAATCAAAATAATCCTAAAAAAGATTTACAATATTTACAAACTTAGACACGTAAATGAAAATTATATTTTTATCTATTTACTTAACGGATACGTCATGCTGTTTTTATTATGACATTGTGAATGATTAAGAACTTATACTATTTACTATGTGTATTTACAAGTCAAAAATAAACCATTAATTTTTTTACCTTTTACTCATCCTTCTCTGTTCTAGTTATCATAATCATCCTCCATCTCCATATTCTCATTCTCCTCCTCCCTATCTTCATCCAGCTCTTCCTCTTTCTCCTTCTTCTCCTCTTCCTTATGTTCCTTTTCGTTCTCCTCCTTATTATCTCCCTCCTGTTCCTTTTCCGTTTCAATTTCCTCCTCCTTCGGGGCCTCTATCGCCAACAGATTGGTTTCAACTTCGTCGTCATCGTCGTCGTCAGGATTAGACTTTCTCTTGCTGCAAACGAGCATCGTCACTAGTTTCTTGTGACTGCAGCCGACTATCCAGCCGTGCAGTTCCTGCTCGCTCTTGTCCTTGGGATCGCGCTCAGTGTCAGACTCGTCGGACTTAGGCTCAGAGTCGAGGTCAGGCTCGGCTTGAGGCTGAGGGTCTGGGATGGCGAGATCGCGTGATCTAAGGACAAGTGCACGTGAATTGTCCACTTCGACAACCTCCTCGCGCGACCGCCGACTGGAGCTCGCTTTCCGAACAGCGCGGCTGCTTTTTTTCACAGATGCGGATTTCTTAGGCTTGCCCCGGCTCGGCTCATCATCCGTGTCGGATGAGCTCCAGTGCTCGACCAACACATTCTGTTTACCCACGGTGCACTTCCTACGCGCCCTCTGCAAGGCCACACCAGTGTCTAGAGCGCCGTCGTATGCATCGGCGCTGTTGTCGTGACTCGTGCTAATTCCTTCGTCCGATTTTCTGGATGGTGATAATTTTACCTTCAGCTGTTTTTCTTCATCTTCCAAATCATCTTCTTTTACGGATTTACGTGATGTTCGGTTGCGTTTGGTTTTTGTAGTGGCTTTGGTAGTTGCTTTGCTGCTGTTGGGCTGTTCATCTGAACCGTTACGTTCAGGTATTGTTTTATTATTTTTATGGTGGGATTTATGTGTCGTTTTTGTTGCACGCTTCTTATTTGATATTTTTCGCGGACTAGAATCACTATCACTTGAAGATGATTCATCATCCGATAGTGGTGCCGAACGTTTCAGAATCGATTTCTTTCGGCCCTCACTTTCACCACGTTTGTATTTCAATTTAATATCATTGCCTGATTTTAGCCCTTTATTTGGTTTCACCAAATTAGCCAAACAATCTTCAGGAGTTTTCTCATTATTATTGTCCATAGTATTTGATGTATCTGGTCCTTTTAGTACTTCCATATCTGTATCTTTAGAGTATTTTAATTTTAAAGCAGTTTGTAAAGAGCTCTTTGATTGCTTTCGTGTGACTAGGGCATATAAGTTTTCAATCGATTCGTTTGATATTTCATCGATATTAGGCGAATCGTCACCTATATCCAAAAAGTTCTTTTTATTTGATGAAAGAGAGATCTTTCCTAAAACGTTTTTGTTCTTATTCTCAGAATCACTGTGATCAGGACTATTGAACCCATCGTCAACACATGACTTCTCGCGTAAAGATATTGTTTGAAACGCATCTAGAGGAGGGTTGATCTCGGTTGTGAAGAAATTTATAGATTGGATGGTGGTTTTTGAATCAGGAGCTGATGATTCGCTATTAACTCCATCTAATAAACTGTCAAAGAGTCTATTTAATTTATTTTCTTTGTCTTCAGGTTTACAAGATGATCTGAAAATATTTTCTAATGCTGTATTTTTCATGTTATCATTCTTGTATCGACAATGAATGCTGTTGCAACCCTTCAAAGTGTCACGTTCCTCAGAAGTATTTTCGGGATCTCTAGTGGCTTTTTCATGGTTATTAAAGTTTTCAGTGGGACAAGAACACTCAAGCGCGTCTTCTACCGTAGTATCTGCCGGACTGGGGGGCATTGCGTCTGATTCGTATGAACTTACTTCATTATTATCGGGTACAAATCTGCAATGAATTTCCGGTTCTGTATCATTTGACCCAACAACTGCAGATTGTTGATTTTTCTGTTTCCGATTAAGAGTCCCTCGAGTGCCTAGTGTCTTTCCTTTTCTTTTGCCTCTACCTTTCTTTCTTTTAGTTTTTTCCGTTTGTTGTTCATTAATAGCTCTAATTGCATTATTATATTTTTTATTTTGTTTCCCTTTTGGTAATCTGTTTGTTTCAATGATTGTATCTTCATCGTCACTGCTTGAACTTGCATAATTATCGATTGCATTTGTCATCTTATAACCTTTCAAAGCGGGTCTTTCATCATCTTGGAACTCGTAAATATCTGAAGAGCCAACAGCCTTGGAATTAGTATCGCTGTCGCTTTTATAACTAGAAATAGAGTCATTTCTAGGTTTTCCTGATGATTGTTTGTATTTGATGGATCTCCTGCGTTTTTGTCGATGAGGCGGTGACACGTTTGGTGGCATGTGTAGGTCTTGAGTTGGGATAGATATTTTAACACTTTCGAAATTCTTAAGAGCCGCTTTTGTGGGTACTTGTGAAGCTTGTAGAATTTTCTTTTGATAAGACTTCTTTGTAGTCTTTTTTTCGGGTTTTTTCTTAACCCTACCGGTTTTGCTGAAAAAAAGACATTATTATACTTTTTTGTTTTTTTTTTCATTTTTGACATAGGTAAATAGAGAAGAATTTTGTTTTTCCTTTGTCGTCCGTATGAAATAATTTATTTTTTAATTTAAAAAGTAATCAGCTAAGGCAATTCTTTATCACTCTCAGTCGTAAAGGTAAATAAAAATAACAAGGTAATTAATTGAAATTGCAAATTTTAATAAACATTAAAATTGTTCAGAACTGTATGTAACTTACCATTGTGTGGGCTTATTATCTTTTTGGAACTGCTTTGCGTTTGCGTTCGCTTCTCGGCGTCTCTTGATAATATCGTACTTGTCTTCATAGATGTTAACTTCCTCTTCCGGGTACATCAAAGGTTTATCTTTAAGGCCCTCAGGACTATTTGACCTTTCAGGACTCTCCGGTCTCTCAGGGAGTTCAATGGGATTTATTGCGACATGATCTTCAATCGGAGTTGGTTTGTACTCCTCGTAGCTTTGACTTTGATTATTTTCTTCCACTCGCAGCTGGTTGAATCCAGATGTTTTCCCAGCATTCGCTTCTGCTGCCTTTTTGAATCCAGAGTATAGGTCACGTTCCAATTTTCTAATCTCTTCACTTTCCAACATTTTCTGGGCAGTGATGAGATCGACTTCCATATCGCTACTAACGCATGGTACATTAAGAACATTTTCATTTTCAGTTTCTTGCTGTGCTGTTGACTGAGCTGGACTGGATTTCTTCCTGGTACTCACAATTGTATCTGAAATCATAGTAAAATCATATAATATTGAACAAACCCGAAATATTATCTATATCTATAATAATATTATAAAGAGGTAAAATTTGTTTGTTTGTTTGTTTGTTTGACGGAGGTAATCTCCGAAACTACTGGACCGATTTCAAAAATTCTTTCACGGGTGTGTAGAATGGACTGTCCGGGAGGGTATAGGCTATATTTTATCCCGGTAGCTCCATTAGTACACCCGTGCGAAGCCGGGACGTGCTACTAGTTTAAAATAAAATGCATTATACAAATATACATGTGAGTTTTCTAATTATTTTCAGAAACTAACCTTGTGGCTTTGAAGTGTGTTCTTTGACAGCAGATTTTTTATCGTTGTGTGTTGATTTCTTTTGTCGATTTTTGGAAGGCGGTCGGTAGTACGCTTCTTCGCTTTCGAGCTTATTAAATGTTTCAGATATTTTCTTTGAAGCAATCAGGTTGGATTTTCTCGGTGTTTTATAGGCAAAAAGCTCGAGATTGTTCATGTCTGAGAGAAATTGTTGGTCATATTCATTCGTTAAATTGGGCGATTTCTTTGAAATTTTCCTTTTGCGACATTTTCTCTGGGTTTCATTAGATTGTTCCTTTGATGATTGGATATGCTCAACACTTTGATTATCATCGATGTTAATTTGAACATCACCTTTGATTCTACCTTCATCATCAAGACTTTTTTCAGCGTCACTTATAGTAACTGGTAAAGAAGTGATGTTGTTTACAAGTGTTAACTCACTTTCGCCAAACTCATCACTTTTTTCGATATTATTTTGCTTAGGCACTGAGTTATCAGTTTCGCGTGACATCTCAGATAAGTCGGAGTGTCTTTCAATTAGTGAATCAGTTGGAACATTGTTATTTTCAGAATTATTATCACATGATGTCTTGAGGCTTTCAATTTTCAACTTTGCTTTTTCAATCACATACTTCTGCAGTGGCACGTCACTAATTGAAGAGTCTGAGTCACTAGGCGGAAAAGAGTCAGGGAGAGTAATTTTAGGTATTTCGGTTTCAATTTTTTGTTGTATATTGTCAGTAGTATTTTCATAATGCACGCTTTTCTTGTTCTTTTTTCCTGAAACAGACTTGTTTGTTTTTCTTTTTACGATTGGCCGCGACATATCGACCATATCCATGTCAAGATCGATATCATATGGATCGTAATTTAGCGGATTTTTATCAAATACAGAAGTTAAAGTTATTTGTTGGTGAGGAATAGGTCTATTGTAGCACGCTGTTCGAATTTCAGTGCCTGTTTTCTCCGGTTGTTTTTTGACGTTGAAAGCAGATGTTGGGATCTGGTAATCGACTATTTCTTCATTTATTTTTACTTGGCTTGATCCTGCTGTCTTCGTACAGTCATTACTGTTTACATTTAAATATGAATCCATCTTAGAGATATTTTCATTTATTTTTGTGTTTTTTTTATTAAGTCTTTCATCGGTAATCAAAGGCACAGATTTCTGTGTTTTAGTGTTAGAGTTTTCGTCGTTAATATCCAAGTCCAACCCGAGGCTTCCGAAATCTGAAGAATAATTTTCACTGGTATTTGATAATTCTTTTTCGGTAGAACTTTTGTTATTTTCATCAGTATGACCTAATTCATTCATGTCGGAAAATCCACATTCCGATACTGAATTCGGTTTCTTTTTCTTATTTTTTGGTTTTGCTGGTGACATTTTACGTTTAGTTGCCTTTATCTTCGTTTCACTTGTAAGTTCGAATTTTGAGTCTTTGCCGTATTTGACAAGGGGGTTATTTTCATCAAGTAGCTTTGAAAGAATAAGTTGTTTTTTAGCTACTGGTATTTTTTCACTGTTGATTTTGTTTTGATCATTTAAGAACAACGACTTTCCACGCCTGCTACGGCGCAATGCGCGTTCCGTTACTTCTGTTACCTCAGCAGTTGTGTTTGAAAAACTCATCAAACCTGTGTTTACTACATCTGAAGGTACCGATATTTTGGACACTATTTTTTCTTGTTGTTCTTGAAGTTCATTTGCAACGCTATTTTCACTAATGGAATTAGGATAATCACAACTCAAAGAACTATTGTTTTCTTCTGCTGAACATTTTTCATTCAAGAATTGATGTGGATCAATAGCATTACTTTTTTCATTGAGATTCGACTGAGAGGCAAGAAGTTCACTGCCGTTGACAATACTGTTTGTTTGTAAAGCATGGGCAGTATCAGTCTCAGTCCTTAATAAATCATCTCCAATAGTGCTTTGTGATTCGTCAGACGTACAGCTCTTATTTTTATTTAAATAGCCACATGTATTATGGTCATCTACATTGACATTATTCATATTGTCTATTGCTATATCGGATTCTGATTCCACCGAAAAATCTTTCTTGTCATCTGATTTTTCGGATACGATGTTAAAATTGTTGTAAATATTAATCAATTGAGAATTTTCGTTTTGTAAATGTTTTGAAGCTTTTTTAGATCGTATCCTTCGTTTTTTTGCTGGTACGGGAAAATCACTTGTATCAGAGCCAGGACGGCTATCCTCATTTTCTGTAAAAGTATTTTCTTGTATTTTTTGTTTCACTATTAATGCTAACGATACATCATCATCAGAATCTTCTTCAAAAATAGTAGCATGGTTGTTAACGATGGGTTCCGAAGAAAATTTCGGGGTTTTGTTTAGTAGTTCTTCAAATTTTAAATTATTATGTGCCTGTTCTGTGTAGAGGTGCTCACCGTTTTCAACGGTGCTGTAAATTTGTTCAGAAGCATAACATGTTGAAGACTCGGAAACTACTACAGTATCTTGTTCGATGATAGAGTTGGAAATATTCTGGATATTGCCATGTACTAACTCTAAAGAAGTTTCATTTTTTAAATCTTTACTGACATCAATTTCAGTTACTTTGTGATCCGGCATAACGAAAACTTGGTGTTTTTTGTCATTCAGAATAGACTGTTGCTTGTTTTCGTCACTATTTTTATTATGATACATATAATATGATTCTATATCATTCGTCGCTGATTGCTCACTTTGATAATGGTTTAATGTTGGTTTGCTTGCAATTTGAATAGTGTCTTGAGTTTTTATCTGTGTGTCCGATTGATTTATCTGAATATTTGAGTGGTATGCAGAATTATCATTATTTGCATTAATGAAAGCATTTTTAATTTCAAGGTGAGGTGAAGCATTATTTGCAGTTAGACTTCTCTCTTTTGAATCAAAGTCAATCGATTGTTGACTGTTAGGAATCATTAGTTGTTTATCATCAGAAGGTCTAGACATTGGTGGTTTAATACGAATAGATCTCAGCTTAGATGTGTTTGATGTTTCTGGTATTACGTTATTTGAATTCGGAACACCAGGCATTGGTAGCGGGTCATCATGGTCGTCGTCCGTAAGATCAATTATTTTGTCGATATCTGACAAAGTTTCATCGAATGTTTTGTTGATGGTGTTGTTAGAAATGTCAATACAATCACTTCTGTTTTTTGGATCATCGATAGGTGTCGGGTGTGTTGAAGATGACACTTGGGATGTAGCAGACGGTGAGTGACGCTTCTTGGGTAATATGCTGCTGGATGGTAATGCAGTATTGATTGTCAGTTTGATTTCTGTATTGATTGTAGACTCGTCCTTTGGCAGCGCAGCAGACTCGTCCTTTGGCGCTGCATTCAATTGAGCCTGCTCTGCGTTTTGTGTTTCTGCTGGAGGTTCCTTGTCAGTAGCAGCAGCTTTTCCTTTTTTGTCTTTGGGAATCAACAGGGTAATAACACTTACAAATTTGGTGTGTTGTTCTTGAGGGACTACGTTTAACAAATCCACCAACTCCGGTGGAAACAACTCCATTTTTTTGGCAGTTTCAGGAAATCTTTCAACTGCGCTGCCTGGAGCAGGGGTGGCTGTAGCATTATTGCTTTGAGCCTGTGTTGTGGCAACTTCACAAGGTGATGTATTTTGTTCCGTGTTTTCGGATGAGATAATATTTTCTGTCTGTACCACGCGATCTGTCATTTTATAACATTGTTGAGAAGTACTGCACGATGGCATAGACTCATCACATACTGATGTATATTTTTCAATAATTTTATCTAATTGGTCATTTTGAGTTAAACAAATATTTGTGATTGTGGATACAGTTGACACGTTGGCAGCTTGCGCACCCTTGCTATGTTCAATATTTTCCAAGTTAGTAAGACCGGCGGATTCATTGAAGTCATTTCGAACTTCATTTTCTTGAAAAAGCTGTTTAGGAAAACTGTTCTGTTCTGTTGACGTGTAGTTGTTATCATTTTTGTTTTGATTAGATGCACTTGATTCATTGGTTTGTCTGTAATATGGATGAACTTCACCACTAGACATCGAATTCTCGATGTCGGAGTTTTGATTGAGACATGGCACAGTTTGTTGTATTTTAGAGTATTCATTGTTCACGTCGGTAATCTGTTGACAGCTATTTAGCTTTGAGTAAACATCAGCCGTTATTTTATTAGAATCTTTGCTGGTTGTTTTCGATAAGTCTAAAGTAGCATAAGATATTTCATTATTTTCTTCATCAATGCTAACGTTTGAAGTATTGTCGTTAAAAACAGCTCGACCAGGTTTTCCAGATAAATCCAAAGGTTCCTCCATTAAATCAGAATAATTTTGACGAGTTTCTATGTGATCGGCTACTTCAATATATGAATTCATATTTATAAGATCATTACTTTGTCTCTGAATATTCAGCAAAATGTCAGTATTATCCTGTATAGCATTACGGGTTGTTGTATCCTTTAGAAAATAAGCATTTTCTGTTATCTGATTCTCAGTAGGTGTCATCGATATAAGACTATGAGAATTCCTAACCAAGCAGTTTGCTAGTTTTTTGTCAAAATTATTGTATGAACCTTTCTTTAGCAAATCTTCGTGGCGGTACATATGAGAACCGTCGTGATGATCCTTTTCAGAAGATTTTGCTAGATGTTGCTCTTCCCTAAGCCTTGGCGTATAATACTGATTATTTACAGCAGTTGTTTGGTTTTGAGAGCGACGGTAGTAGTTGGCCAATTCAGGTGTCAAGCTATAAGCGTTATTACTTTCAGAATTTCTTTTTCTCTTGCTTCGATGTCCATCATGTGAGTAGTCCTGATTATTTTTATTCTTATTAAAAGAAATATCAAGTGGGACCTGAGAATTATAATAAGGATTTGTTTCTTTACTCCCTTGATGCAGCGAAGGGACGTAGGGCACAACGGCAGTTTCAGGGGACAACCGTCGCAAGTGCATATATTGCAACAAGTCAGCATCATCTAAATTCCGATTGCTGAAAAAGTCTGTATTATCAGAAGATTCAGAAGCTCTTTTCAGCGATGGTCTTCGAGCAGCGAAGTCATTCCCCGCAGTCGATGGAATCATACACGAAACCGCAAGGTTATTCTTCATTTGCTGAATCTGTATTGTTTCTCTGCTCCAGCGTTGTATATTTGGATTTAGTTGTGTACCAGCCAACCGAGACACAGTTTCATTGCGCATAGCAGTTCGATCTTTTCCCTCATAATGTAAATCAGATGCATATTGCCTTGCGAACACGAGTCTTTGATTTTTATACTGATTTTTAAGAGCCACATCCATTTGTTGTTGCTGTAGAAGCAAATCAGTGCACATTCTACTTTTCTCTAATTGTGTTAGGACATTATCTTGTAGCGTACCATAATAAGGGTTTTCGCACGACTTATCGTTGCATATTGATTTGGGTAGTTGAAGTTCAGTTTGAGTCAAACGTACACTCGATTGACGGTTTTGTCCTGCTAATTTCCATTTTTTTGGAGTTCTATCAGCTTCCGGGAACATTTTGCTGTTATTAACAGATTCAGTCGTTGGAATCATTACCAATACATCATTTGGACATTGTGTCTGAAGTCCTGGATTCCATGTATAAGTGACCACATCATGCTGAGGGTCTTTGAGTCTAGTGGGTACTACGTTTTCAACCGTACCAGACTCATCACAACTGCGGCTAATCACTGCAGGGTGAGGGTCCATCAGAGGAAATTGAGCATGTTCAATAACCGCAATTGGGGGGTTTAACCAGTCAGCTGGTCCCTGATCATACATGGCTTCTCCTTTTTGCTGACTTTTAATTTTTTCTATACAATTGAGCAAGCTTTCACGCTTTTTTTGGGAAGTACGTTTTATGCTAGTTTGTATGGGTGGTTTGTCATGCAAAGCCGAATCAGACTCGTTAACTAAATTTATGTTTCGAGTATCTTGTGTCTTTTCAGTTTCATCTGCTATTTGTGCCAAGCTTCTACTTAGCTGAAGTTGAGACTTACTATTTGAAGAAGATGTTATACTGTTGATGGAATGTTTCAGGGGCGTAGGATTTGATTCTACATGTTCATCGTTATCTTTACCACGTTCTCTATCGGGCGACTTTTTGCGTTCACCACCGTTATCATTGTTAATAATCCCATCACGATTTGCTTCTTCTCCAGTGTTTTTTCCGTAGGAGTTAATGTTCAAACTTTGCGAAGAGCTTTCAGTAGACATTTGCTGAGATGTTGGGTGAGAAGTATCTGCAGTGTCATTTAGGGCATCTTGGTGTTCATCATTTAAAGACGGAATGTTTTTATCAGTATATGGTAGTTTTTTACATTTTGAAGCTTGAACTCTGCTTGATACTCGTTTTTTGGTTGGTATTGTCTTTATTAGCTCAACTTTAGTTTTAGGCTTAAGTGGCTGGTCGTCTTCGTCAAGTATTGATGAATCGTCTAAGTCATTTTTAGTTTCTACTTTTCTTGTTTTAGTGTCTTTTGAAGTAAGACGTTTAATTTTTAATTTATTTCTTTGTTTTTCTAGTTTTCTTCGCGGCCTCAAAATAAGCGGAGTGTTGAGATTACCCGCAGCCTGCCGATGACGCTTTGCAGGTAAGTCGGCAATCATCTTCCGTATAGTTTCGGCTGGAAAAAATAACGAAACAGCGATTTAATTATCAATGGTAGTTTCCGTGCTTTTAGAGTGTTAAAAGACTTGAATGAATTAGGGTATTTCCTTTTATATTACTTTATAATCTAGCAAACGGATATAATAAGAACATGTAGAGATATTTTGTGACATGTTTTTGTATTAGTTGTATAGGCTAACTGAGTTAAACGAATACTAGGGATTCGGTGTCATAGAAATAAAAGCTACACACATAGTGAAAAGATCTATAGAAATATACATAATAAGAGATGTTAATTTCATAACGTCTAATTAATTTACAAGAGACCTTCCTCTATGTGCGCGATAATTCAAGCCTACTGAAGCGTGGTTCATCTCGAGCTGGAAACATTACCTTCAACACTAAATAGCACCTATGTATGATCATTAAAAGAAGATATTTTTAAGTATTACCAGAGGTGCTTCACCTTGAACATTGAAGTCACTCCTATTTTTCTTTGGGCAATTTTTTGGTGTTTGATTTTTGCGGCGTCAGCTATCGGCGCCGGCGTTTAGGCATCCGACTGCATGCTACTTTGCTCTAGATGGAGTTACTTATTTTTGATTGCAGGCAAGACCTAATTGCCGCTAGGGGCGCCGCAAAAACCAAACACCAAAAAATAGCCCAAAGAAAAATAGGAGTGATTTCAATGTTCGAGATGAGGTATCAGTACTTATGTAATCAGTGGTATTACTAAAGATATGTGATTTTTTTATGTATTTTCATTCTGGCGATAGAGGCGAGCCCAATCAATCTGGCTCTCTCGCTTAACGTCTGGTTCCTATAACCAAATTACGGATGGCGGTAGTACTTTCGCCATAGCAACTTTGTTATCTGACAAAAAGTATTATCCATTTCATGTTGTAAAAACAAAGTTGCTATGGTGATGGACCTACGGACATTCGTACGTTGATTATAGAATTCGGATGTCTTCGAAAATAATTTAATTTTACATATAGAAAAGGCCGCTAAACTTGACGCGTAAATTTGTTTATATTTGCCGTGTGGTTTCTTTCATTAGGCTATATTAACTTAAAAATTAAGCTTGGTCCACGGAAAATTTGATAATTGACAATTGATTTGACAATCTAGCCAATCACGAGAAATACAATTATTTTCGACGACCAATCACGTGTGTTAATTTTTCTTCTTATTATCTCGTTTCAATAAATGAAGTATAGACTAGTAGCTTAATAAAATAATTTAATATGTACTTGCATGCGTGCCTGTTTGATTAAGCAGAGATTATCGCCAACTACAGGAACTCGCAGAGAACTCTTGCTCATTGTCTGAAGTTGCTTTTCAGTAGAATTTCAGTCAGACCTAACAGGGGTTCCGTGGCCGAGTTGGTTATTAAAGTCTAATGAAGTTATAAAGGTCTCCAAAGACCGCTTAATACAAAAATACTACAGAAAAAAAGTAACGTGCGTATCGCGGAACAGGCAATAGAATCACTTAACAGGACGTCAGATATTTTCCTTGGAGTCTGAAATAAATGTTTTATTTCTTTCTTCTTTTTAAATTTTTACCTATGAGCCTTTTAAATTTAACAAGAATATGATGAGCGTCAACTTTGCAAATTACACTGGGCGCAGGGAGTCGTAATCAAAAGAAAACTGCGTAATATGTTTTATTACCAAAGCCATAATCCATCTTTATCTTCAAGTTATTGGCTAATGTTATTATTCAGCACCGCCGGCACCGCCACTTTCGATGATAGACATCATGAGATAGTTTCATGTCGATATTTTTAACACTAAGTATACTTGATTTTAAAACTATGCTATTGATGACATATATACATAGTGGCTAGAAATGGTATAATGTGCGCAATATAGATGTATGTATATAATATATAAATAAAGGGTTATAGATAAATGTTAAATTAAATTTCTACTAGATTAAGAAGATACTAAGCGTTAAATCATAAATAAAATAAACATGAATGCGACTTACCATCTCCGACTTCAGTTCTGATTCTAGGTCTGGCTCTGAGGAGGGCTTTCGCATTGTGCCGAGTCCTCAAGTCTTTTCTCATCTTCTTCCGTATAACATTATCCGGTAGACGAGGCCGGCGCCTGCGCACACCAAATGGCCGCGATCGACCCTTTCTGCGCACAGTCGGCGTGTCGCCGGCGCAATCTAGCATATGCTGATGCAATTCTTCCATAGTGACTGACTTTTTGCACTTTGTACATTCCCTGAACCCCCGTATCGGCCTTGTTCTGTTGGGCATCTGACTCGGCGGCACGTACAAGTGCTTCAGTATGTCCGCGTTCAAAAGAGACTCTCCGACAATTTCGTAGTGCTGTACTTGGGCGTTGGGATGGTGCGAAGCCATGTGCGCAGAGAGAGCGCGCCCGTCGCTCGTCTGGTCCCCGCAGGCGCAGCACACGTAGCAGCGAGGGCGCACCCACTCGCCGCTCAGCACCGCCGGCTGCACCTCACCCGAGCCTGACTTCGTACGAGGTGAAAGACCGAGAAAACTCGGAAATTCAGAGGCCTCTTTCAAAGCGACAATGGGCTCAGCGGTGCTGCTTGTCTGTGGGTATTCGACAATTTGTGTTGACGAACATGGAATTTCTCTACTCTCTAAGATCTCTTTCAGCTCTCTACCGATTACATTTTGTTTTTCAAACTTCTCAGTGGCTGCTTTACAGAAAATTCCTTCAAATCTACTTCTCATTCGTAGTTGAGTCCATATATCTAAGCTCGAGATCAATGTTATTATGCAGTTATCTACGTGATTGTCACGTTTCACGACACTAGCATCGAATATAATGTTTTTTTCGTTTTCGGTACTGTCCCACTTCCATTTGTGTTTAGGTGCTAAGGCTCTGGGCATATAGCCGTCGAATCTGTTGCGAGAATACTGCTCGTGAGGCAAGAGTATGGGAAAACCCTCAGCAGTATTAATAATTGCGCTACTTTTAGTTTTTCTAGTTTTTATTACCTTATCGGGATCAGGACTGAAATTGAACGATCCGTCTAAAAATCGTGCTAAGTTTTGTTGCACATTACTTGCAACCCGAGAGTAAAATATAGTATCAAAACATTTTTCAAATTTTTGGCTTGTGACATCGATCAACTTCAACCACTCGCGCCGTGAGGTCTCGCCGACCCGCGGCGAACGGTGCACCACCCCGAGCCTAGATAGGATCTGATCGGCGTCTGCATTGCGAAACGAAAAGTTTGGTGGAATGCTTCTGTTCCACTGTATATCATCCAGTATTATTACTGCATTTTTTTCCAAAGAATTGCCAATATTCGAAGGTAGAATCAAGTTAGTAGTTATATTTTCTTCAATGTCTATTGCGTCGTGACCATGAGACGGCTTCAGCTCACACGAAATAACTAAACCGTTAAATTCATGTTCATGTTTCAGTTCTGTACTTTCTCTCGAGTATTGAGTAGCTGTCGTTCTTATCTTTTTTTGGTCTTTCTTTGATACAGAAGAAGTCTTCTGTCGCAGTTTGCTACGATATGCTTGTTTTTGTTTTTCGCATACATTAAGTTTATGCTCTGCCAGCTCTGATGTAGAGAAAAATCTGGTGTTGCAGTCGAGACAAGCAAAATATTGATTAGGGTGACTGTCGACCATGTGTCGAATGATTTCCGAAGAAGCCGCTTCTGAATGGTTACAGAAGAGGCAGTTAATGAAGTTGTCTTGTCTGGATGTAGACAAGTGAATACGTCGAGCATGTTTAGACGCAGATATTTTAGTCGAAAACTTTTTATCGCAGTATGGACAAAGAAGTTGAGCAGGGGGTGAAGATTCAGCCTTGGAAGTGAGATCATCTTGTTTATTTGGCGATGCTTTGGACGGGGTGTTATTTCTCTTGGGTTTGTCCTGAGCTACTTTGTTTTCTGTTTTATGAGTCAATTTGTTTGGGGGGTTCGGGATATGGGCAGTTGATTTACGAGGTCTCAGTCTTCCATTTAAACCAGACGAAGATTCATCTTCTCCAGAAATCATGGTGTTAAGTTCTTCAGCTCTAAAAGGGAGAAATAAAAACAACACTCAAAAATAAATAATAAGGCAGAATGGATAGAAAGAAACATCAAATTCAGCGCCCGAATACTTGAATAAATTATAAACGAAATCACCCCAACGTTTTCGTAATAATTTATGGATAGTATTTTACTAACGATATGTGCAATTTAACAAGGTTTTTCTTATCTAGATGCTTCACGACATTTTTTTGTAGCTATGTCTTTTATGTAATGCTTTTATTCCATTTTTTTGAGATTATTTGTTCTTTCAAATACTCCAGCATAAAAGGATTTTTTTTCATTATATTATTATTTATTTAGCTTAATACTAAAAATCATATGAATTTGGTAAAGAAATTATAAATTAATAATAAAAAAATTGTAAAAATCTATTTGGTTTATTGTTTCATAGATCGTTACTTAAAATAATGATCTTTTACTTAATCGGAAGATAATACAAAGTAACATGAAATTGTAAAATTGTTATTAAAAACCCTCTACTTAAAAAAAAACTGAAATAAAAATACAAAACTTTATTCATAACACCATGGTAACAAACAAGTCAATTAAAATACAAATCTATATCTATACTAATATTATAAAGAGGTAAAATTTGTTTGTTTGTTTGTTTGTTTGACGGAGATAATCTCCGAAACTACTGGACCGATTTCAAAAATTCTTTCACGGGTGGGTAGAATGGACTGTCCGGGAGGTTATAGACTATATTTTATCTCGGTAGCTTCATTAGTACACCCATGCGAAGCCGGGACGTGCTACTAGTGTAAATATAATTCAAGATCATACATCAATTCTTAATAAAAAAAAATGTTATTTACTTATAAAATTCATCTAAATTCAGTTGCAAAACCTTACGTAATGTCACATTTGTTGTGGACATCACCGGCTCCTCAGAGCAATTATCTTCCTTCAGAAGGAGACGACATTGTCAATTTTTGACATGCTTTCCCCGCAGCCAAGGTCCTTGGACCAACAATCATTCTCCATATGTAAAACCCCGCGCGCCGCTGGTTACGCGTCATTTGTCAATCACGGTACACGCGGAAGGATATAAGTATAAAATGCCAAATTGCAGAGTTTTCGCATATCCTAAAATATTGGAAACTTTCAGGTTACAAAAGGATGATGTGACTTTCCATCTGCAAGTATTCATTCCTCTAAATATTAACAATTTATGCACTAAATTTGAATAAAACTAAAATTTATATAATGTTGCCAACAAATCGTAACAGATTCCATTTTAGCGTATTTTGCTATGCCGCCGAGTTGGCCAAGTGGATTGCTACTTCGACTTTGATCCGAAAGGCGTAGGATTGAATCCGCACTATTCCATCACTCATATTCATGCTACCTATTTATTTTGTTATCTAGCACGAATCCCGAATTATGAAAAATAATACTCTTAGTGGCATATTATATTTATATTTTATTCTTTTTTTTAATTTGAAAAGTAGCTGTTCTATCTTCTGTTGCTTGGTCAATATTTGCAAGTCGGTTTAATTAAACGAATTAAAGTTCCTAGAATTTTTTGTATTTCCTCGTACTCGTTATAATAGATAAAAGCATTATATTTCTGCATTGAGTAAAAAAACAAACAAATAGGTAGGTAGGTAGGTACACAAAACACCTACATACCTACCTACTTCAAAACTAGTAGATAGTGCTTACCTCGGAAGAAAGACTTTTCAATGCACTTGAAAAAAAATATTTGCAAATCATCCCGTGCATCGAAAAATGTGCATATAACAAAATACTACTTTTTATCTAGATTTATCATTATCGGTGCACAATAAATTAGGTATCTATACCACCCCTATACCTCCAACTTACTAATTATATACCTACGTAAGCTTTCAGAACGTTAAGTAGGTAGTTAAACTTCTGGCTGTTAAACTTCTGTTAAAATCATAGGTAAACTTTATTAAAAAAATATTTACCATCCTCACAATATCGCGGAAATAGGTATTTTTAGTTGGACACACTGCTTGTCACTGCAGCGAAATTAGTGAAGGGACAGTTCAAAATAACTTATCGATATTGACTTACAGCCCAGTCGGATTAGCTCACCAGTAGAGGGGTAACCTGAAATTGATTAAAGGACGATTTTTTTTCCGCCAATGATTGTATAGGTGTTGTTTATAGCTTAATCGAAAAACTCAACCAATCCGACTAGTACATTAGATTTTTACAAAAATGAATGAGAACCAAAATTGTTGTGATTTTATACAACTTTGGACCTCTCAATTTTCATCGTATTATCAACATTTACATAAATAACTTCAAAAAACAAGATAAAAAATAATTTCGCCTGTATTTCGATTATTTACGAATTAAGCTAAAATTAAAGAAACAAAGATATAATTTTTTCCTTTGGCTACCACGTAAAACCACGCCAAAAGACGCTGTGATGACAGAAAAGGCTTAAATATTGATTTAAGTATAAAAAAAAACAGAAAAAAGAGGGTTCAAAGCCAGTTTTGAATTTTTCGTTACAGAAGAATCCCCGCTAAGGCCCACCATAGAAGCTATGCAATAGCTTAAAATCAAATCAATTTGTGATTTAATTTGTCAATAACATTAAAATTTGTCATACAACCAATACCTACCGTATTGGCCGCACTCATCGTTCTCTTCTCTTGTTTCTATTTTTACAACCTACCTTAAATTACTTTAAAATGTGTGTTTTTTGCGGGGCCGCAGCACACACATAAACCTACGGCGCTACGGAAGACCAGCGCTGCGACAGATTCTCTGGTTTCTGTTGCAGCAATACGCTGAGTAGTTGCCAATTTTGTCAATGTCCTACTTATTTTAATGTGTCTTATGTGTAACGCGTTTTTGACAAAATAAATATTTTTCTTTCTTTCTTTTCTTTCTTTCTTTCTTTCATCGATAATAAACTATCGATAGCTTCAAGCACTATGATTTTTACACAAAAATTGACATTTACATAATGACAGACAGTTCCACGTCCCCCGCAGAAAATGACCTTCTTAGCGTCATAGAAAATAAAACTGATGGCTCCTCCCCTTACTGCTTCCTCTATGACCGGCTCATACGAAATCTTATTCAAGTATTCGGCAGCTGAGAAAAGGACATAATATATATTTTAAAATGAGACGAAAATTTAGAAGTCTAAGATAGTACTTACTTGGTTAGAACAAAACCATGGTCTTCAATTTCGAGGCTTAGAATGTTAGATGTAATATCTACATCATGTTTGCCTCGTCCCGATGTCAAAAAGCCATCAAGAGGAAATCTAGACAAATAAGAGTTCTTTTGTTTTATGCGTGTTATGTAGACGGCATAAAATCGCGCTAGTTTCAATGAAAAATGCTGAATATCGCTTAGTATTTAATGAGTTAGTAGCAATATAATGGTTAATATAAAATGCACTTATCTATGTTTCATACCTAAAATCACCAAAGAATAATAATTACACAGCAGCAAACAGTGTCTTAGGTTATCCTCTTATAATAGCACGGTTTTTTATACTTAATACATAACAGTAGTAGTATTTTAGTATAAAATATTTTTCATTAAATTGTAATGATTACTTACATGACAGAGTTTGTATATACTTGACACTTTTTTAAGCTATTGCATAGCTTCTATCGCGGGCCTCAGCGGGGTGACCGAATCCAGAAATTCCGTAACGAAAACTTCCGACCGGCGCCGGCGTCCCGTTTAAAGAATATGAACCCTCTTCTCATTAATATAGGACAAATAATTGCGTGCGTTTGACGAGGTAGACGTTTGACGTTTTATTCGCTTCTAGGTGGCATGCAATACCTTTACCGCGGCAGTCCTCGAGTGACGTCTTTTTTTTTATTTTTTTTTAATAAAACAACAGTAACGTCATTTCAACAAGCGCTGTACAAATTTACTAAACTACTCAAGCTATTCGTATTAATTTACTAAAATGCTTTTTTTTAATTAGACTTTCATTATGTTGTTCTTTTTATAAAAATAATAATATTTTTTATTTGCTCAAGACCTAAAAATTATTTTACTTTCATAGACACGCTTTGCTTCACAGCAAATTATTCGCTTTTGCATGTATTTTTTTAGCTTGCACATTGCAAGGCGCAAGCGCTGCGTTACTTAGTTCAATGAGCTTGGCAATGGTTTTATAAAATACGAAGCGTTTCGATTTTACAAAAATGAGGCAGATCTTAAACAGTATTGATAACGCCTGTCATAGTTTAGACTAAGGCCCGGCGCCCATTATCGGCATCGGTACGACTGAGGATTTTAGGTGGCAAATAGCAATATACTATAACATAATGGCAATAAAGTAGAAATTTCCGTGATACGTGGTCGTAATAACAAAAATACCGCTTCGGTATGCTTGAGGTTGCTGTATCGGCAGCCTTGAGAATGCTTCGGGATGCTTCGGCATCCTTCGGTACGCCGCCGGTGCCGACCCAAGTAGCAAAATAGCTCCTACGACAGACTTATAGACTATCCTACAATACACCTGTAGTCTTCCTTATTGCTGGATTTGGGCGCAGTTATAGGAGTACAAAATCTTGAAACGCTCCCACACTGAGCTTATAGGATGCTGATAAGTACAATAACTGTCCGAAAGTTACTTAGGCAGGACTAAATGCTCCGCTGATTAACTTGCAGAAGACTGCGACTAGTACAAGTGCTCCTATTTTGAACTTCTGCTAGTGCTGTAATGTGCTAAAAGTACTTCGTGAGGTATTTTTTAGTACTTCGTGAGGTACGTTTTTGTGTGTGCAGTGTGGTTTAATTTTACGAGTGTTAGGTAAGTTTATTAATTATTTGCTAGACATTTTATAACACAAATAATATAAAAAGCTTATATCTAGAATAAATAATACCTACTTGAATACCTATGTACGTTATTATGGTGGCAAATCTCTTTTTATTGTGAAAGTGTACTTTGTTGGGATGTTTTTGTTAACGGGCTTACACAAATCGAATATTAAGTCAGTGAATATAAATAAAATCAAGCACTTATTTTATTGTTATTTTGAACATTCGCCATGTTTTAAAAATTGCTCTCCATCAAATCATTAACAAGACTGTTGTAGGTAAAAATACGCTTGATTTAATCTTGGTTAGGATTAACTCACCGCCATGTTAAATCAAATTAGAGTTCCGCGATTTATGTCTGAAACCGTAGGGAGGATAGGTAGGTACTTACCTAAACTTTTTTTTCGTATGATGCGTTGACGGGATAATCCTAGGCCTAAAGTAGGTACAGCCAGTTGTTGATTTTCTACTAGGCTAGGTAGGTACTTTTTATCCCGATAATCCCGCGGGAACGGGACTTACTATGGTGAAACCGCGGGGCGCAGCTAGTGTAATATATAAGTACCTACATACTATAGGTAGTACTGAATTTTACATTGGTTACTTTACTAGGTACTACCTACTTACTTTTGTCTCAGATTCCTAATTAGGATTTACTTGCAGGTAAGAGGTAAGTACCTAAATACATACTTACCTACCTGTAAATCCTTACGTGTCAGAAAAAGGTAGGCCGTAGTAGGTACCTTACCTACACACAATTATCTATAGGTAAGTACCTAACCTACTTCCCTACATGCATTGAAATCTAATTTTTCGTAAAAGTAAGTAGGTACATAAGTGGGTACAAATACAAAAATACAAATACAAAACTTTATTCATAACACCATAGGTACCTGCCCACCTACTCTTTCTATATGTAGGTAAGTAGGTTATAGGTGAGGTAGGTACCTACCTACTTGTACTACTAGGTATGGTACAAGTATGGTATGGTACTACTAGGTATGGTTTCAACGTAGGTGCTTACCTATCACAAGTGGAGGCAAGGATGCTAATTCAACAATATTGCATAGAATTGGCCAAAATTGTTGTCTGGAGCTGTTGTAAATTGGTAAGCCGTCGATATTAATATTCAGTGAAAATTTATCAGGCAAAGGAACGACATCGGAATCAACAAGTTTTTTCAGCTGCCATTTTACTCCGTTGTGCCAATAATGACCTGTTCCCAATGCATTAATCTGTATTTTTTCACTGGTTGTACTAAGAAGCGTGCGAGCATCTAATGGTAGAATGTTCTTATCCATTTTATTTATAATCACAGAGAGATCATTATATGCTAAGTGAGATATATTGTGTTTTATTGCCCACATTTTAATATCTTTGCGCAACTGTATTTTTTTGTTGTAATCATGTTGTTCGTCACCTGATTCACATTGACTGCCACTATTATCATCACTATTATAACACAAAGCAACGTTATTGTCACTAATATTAGTTATATTACTATTGGAAGGCACGGAACCCTCCAAACAACTAATGGGTTCTGCCTTGCCTAAACCTGAATCAGACAATCGCTTCGGAACTGATTCTGAGAGTCTTTTATCTACACTTCTTCTATAACCGCCACTTCTTTTAAACCGCCTCCAGTCTTGTAAATCCATTTTAGCAACGACAGGTGAGTACTTTGAAATAATATTTTTTCTCTAACCGAACGGCAAAAATTGTGAACACCAACGAACGACAATGTAGCTTTCACAGCATTATCATAGCTCTATGTAGGACTATTTACTCTCACAATAAACTTATAAGCGTCTTTATCATACATCGTCTCATACCTTTACTTAGAATGATCTCAGCTAAGTATGTTCCAGGATTTTGATATCTTGCACAATGCTATTCTAAAACTAAATTGTTATACTTGCAATGATCTCAGAGAAGCATGTTATAGGATTTAGGTGTCTTGAACAATGCTATTCTAAAACTAAATCTATAGGTAATATAAAAATTAATCGCAAAATGTGTACCTAACTTAACTTTTTATCCCGATATTCTCGCGGGAACGGGACTAAAGCGGATGAAACCGCGGGGCGCAGCTACTTGTTATAATACGTAATGATCTCAGACAGGCATGTTATAGGATTTGGGGATCTTGCACAATGCTATTCTAAAATTGAATTGTTAATACTTGTAATGATCTCAGACAAGTATATTCCAAGTCCAGAGAATCTTACAAAATGCCTTTCGAAGACTATAAACTCCTTAGGACTATTAAGACTTCGTCAAGACACTTCCAAGATTGAGAGTCCTATGATCGTCCTATAACATTGTGTAGTAGTAAACTACAAGTCAACCGCGTAAGTAAATTTGCTCTTGAGAGTATATGTGCTTATGTAATGCTATTCCTAGCATATATATCCTGAGAAAAACCAGTCTAAGAGCTTTTTGAGACTAATTTTACCTATAATAATCTGTTGTAGGATTTAAATGCTAGTTGGGGAGGCAACACTCGGGGGATAGCTTGCCCTACGGGGCGAGGGGAGGCATCCGCCATTTGCATCATTTGACTCACACAACACAATCGAGGTCTCTTCTTCTTCAGCAAGTTGCTATGAACACTAGATCCCAGTCCACCATAATATATACAATTCAGACAACTAGCTTGTAACAACTCTGAGACTGTTATGATGAGAAATACGATATTGAGACGCTTCGGCAAGTTTACAGGACGGTGCGGCATCCTTAAGGACGCTTCTTCATCCCTAAGAACTTTGCAGCATGCCAAAGCATAATTGCCGATAGTGTGCATGTAGTAATACGATATTATGCATCTGAAGCTTATTTTTTGTGTTCACGTGCAAAGTATTTTATCTTTTTTAACTTCGGGTATGTGTTAACAAAGAAAATTAACGATTATAAATATTAACTAATTATTAATGCTTCTAAGTCTTCCAAGCTCTACAATAATATAATATTTGCAGTTTTTAAATGGAGTGCTAAAACTAAGAGGGTTAAAACATCGTTACTTCAAAATAATCGTACAGCAATCTACTTTAAAAATAAACATTCTCATTCAAAATTATTTTTATTTATTTATTTTAACAGAAGAGCTTTTTATATATGACATAAAATAATGTATTACAAGTAAAACGTGCGGTAATCTAACATTTTTAATTGAATTTACTCACTTCCCATCGTAATTTTTATTAAGAGGCTTATTATTTATAAATTTGCTTATTATAAAGCAAATTTTCAGAAATGAATAAAATAAATTCATAAATCGAACAAATTATACAGGATTATAATCGGTGGATAAGCTGGTCTACATAATTAAAACGTTTATGTCTTGATCTTGAGATACTGATGGTTTAACTTTATTACTTACACTTACTCATTATTTTTTGACATTATCACAGATCCATACACTACACACACAGATCTTTTAGTATGTACACTCGTGTGTAATATTCAAAGACATGTTTTTTTTAAACTCGCTATTAAGACTTGACTTAGGCACTTGTCCCACCGGCAACGAGTAACGAGTAGAGCTAGAACTAGAAACGAGTTAGCGAGAAACGAGGAGCGAGTGCGTAGTTCCGACATTTGTGTAGCTCGGCTATAAGCGAGTGTGCGAGTGAGGCGGGCGATTACTGGCATCACTCGCTCGCGGCAGTCAAGCACTGTAGAGAAATGACCACTGGTTGCTCTCTCGGCGTGAGTTCTAATCGCTTGGCGAGTATCGCCGAACGAGTGTTATCTTTCATAGCTCTTGTCGTTCAGCGACAAACTAGTGAAGCGAGTGCTCGCCGGCAGTGTGAACAGTCAGCGATCAACTATTTGTATATGCATCCCTTTTGTTCACACGGAAAGTATTATCTATTGTACGTTTCTTGAGCGAGAAAATAGCCGACAGTTAGTCGTTTATTCGCCGTTGGTGAGACAACTGCCTTAAGATTGTAAATGATTTGCCCCACACCTCAGACCAAATAAAAAATATATTTTTTATTTGGTCTGAGCCCCATACTATAACTTATTGTGGAACTCAAATGGAGTTGGGCGGGGCACCTGGCGAGACGTTTTGATGCTAGGTGGTGCAAGGCGTTGACAGAATGGTGGCCGAGGACTGGCAAGAGAAGCGTCGGACATCCAGCAGCGCTATGGGTCGACGATATTGCCAACGTCGTGGGACGGCAGTGGATCAGGCAAGCGCAGGACCGTGAGCAATGGACTAACAAAGGGAGGCCTATACCCAGCAGTGGGAGAGATCGGGCTTTGTCTTCTAACGCCAGTGGCGGGTCAAAAAAGACGCATACCGCAAACCAGACGGTCTGATAACATAGCCAAGGAGGCGGAAGTACTGAATGCGACTGGTACAGGATCGGAAATAATGACGTGAAAATAAAAGGCCTACTTAGCAGTAGGTAAATTTGCGCTGATGAAATTGCCTTGGAAGGGGATCTTCGCAGGGAATTTTTAAACTATGCCGATATAAAACCACTATTGTAATCACGTATCGCCTACTGTAGGAAAATTTATAAATAAACTAGCTGACCCGGCGAACTTCGTACCGCCATATTTTATTTCTCTAATCGCAACTGAGGAAATAAAACCCTTCCGGTAAAATCGAATTAGCTAAATTTGAAATAAAACTGGAGTAAAAGGAACTGAACTGCGGTGACACTCGGCGCCAGTATTTATACCTGAACCTTGAATTTCCCGAACGTTCTAGTTCTCATGTTTCAAGAAAAATCGATTGTGGTTCGACAACTATCCTATCTTTTAAGTTAGACCAAAATACGGGTACATGTGAAATTTGATTGAAATCGGTTCAGTAGTTTCGGAGTTTATCGGCAACAAACATCGTGAGTCAAGATTTTTATATTATAAGTATATATAAGATAAGATAAACTTCCTGAAGAAAGATTTCCTGAACTTTCGAGGTGCATTTCTGTTCATAATATGTCCGAAGATTCTAACCAATTCCCTTTTTTTATTTTTTGGACCTCCTCGGGATTTTATTTGTTCAAATAAAAAATAAGCATTTTCAAAATCGAAATAGAAAAGGCATACAAAAGCTATAAAGAAAGACTCCAACAACACAAAAATGAACTAGCTGCGACACTACTAGAGTCTACAGAGTCTACCTACAGACTAAAAAGAAAGAGAATTGCGTCAATATAATTTTGACAAAACATAGAGATGACACATCATAGGATGTGAAAAGTCTCAAACTGAAATACAAACAGAAGACATACAAATCTGATTAAAGCTAAGGGCTGATTGCAGATAATAAAAAAAGAGAAAAAAAAAAAAAAAAAAAAAATTCAAAATCGGTACACTATTGACGGAGTAATCAGCGAACATACATAAAGAATACATACAGTGAAACATAAATCGTCTTCCTACTTTGAAATCTATTGAAGTTGAGTATTCAAACTTTTACATCCAAAGCCTGTTTTGTCTGAATTTCAGTCATTAGGATAATTTTGAATTAAAACACCTTCAAAATAATTTTGATTTAAAAACCCGTAAAAGGTATAAAGTAATTCGCGCTACATATAAATAAATAAATAAATATCTTTAGACATTCCACACAGCGTCAATAACAATAAGGCCGAACGCCTTTATTTTTAGCGAGAAACAACACAAAATTTGCGAAATTGTGTAAACTTTTCAACCCTGTTGCGATTTCATTAAACACGCAAACCAACAAGTGGCAACAAGTGATTGAAAGTTTTCTTTTAATCCACTTTATGCGTGCAACAAACCGGCCAAGTGCGCATCGGGCAAAGCTTAATGTTGGGTTCCGTAGTTGTACAATTCGTAAAGATGTTGACTGGTATTTAGACGTCCATTAAATTATGTTTTATACTGTTAAAATAAACATAAGTACACAATATTAAGTAATTTTAGTGATTCACATTTTTTTTTATAATAGTTATTGATCGTTTATTATTAATTATTCGTCAACTTGTTAAGCCTACTTGGTTTAGCTGTCAGGACGGACGGGACAATTTGGTGATGCGAGGACGACCAACAGGCCTAGCATGCGACCGTGCCTAATTTTCTCGAATTGAAAAAAGTAATCGGGTCTTCTCTAATATAGTATGTGAGAGCAGGTTGATATAACAATGACTCAGTTCTTGACCCGAAAAAAATTGTGCACATTTAAGTACCAACTCAAATGTTCCATTTTCATTATACTCGTATATGACAACAACTAAAAGTGTGTGTGTGTGTGTGTGTGTGACACACACACACACACACACACTTTTAGTTGTTGTGTGTGTTTTATATGCGTAAGTGCGCTTTTGCACTTAGTCGAATTAACAAATGTATCATTAGGTTTGCTTGATTAAAGGTACAAAAAAGCTACATCATAATACGAGTAATTCTCGTGGTTCAACTTAAGCCAGGGGGGTTAAAATGGCCGTTTGAGCATTTCTGCTAGCGATTCATAAAGTGCATTTATTTCATGAATTGTTTAGCATTTTCGCCAAAATATGATAGAATGGCTCAAATTGATCCGTTTTACCAAATTTATCCATGAAATTAATGCACTTTATGAATTGCTAGCAGTGTTCAGGGTCACACCACCAGATCGGCTCCAAATGAAAGATGCTCTTCCAGTATATAAAGTACTTATATTCAAAACTTCATTAGTACAGGAGAGAGGATGAGTAATAAACACTTCGAGCTTATACCAAACTATCTAAAACGCTTCGATAGCGCGTTCTAATTTGCTGTGTGTCGCCATCTAGTCAAAAGGCTATGAACTAAATAATACACAATGTTATGACCGTTACCTTTTGAACTGACACATCTAACTTTACAACAATTTCTCTTAAACATATCACCCACCAAGAACATCTGTTCATGTTCTTCATACTTAAAACAGTTGATACAATAAATCACAAAATTGACCGTATAATAAATGCACTACAAAACTAAACTCATCGATAACTTTAACAATTCTAGTGTGGACTGTATATAAACCTCTAATAAACTTAAACAAAACATAACTAACTTCTTTCAGACAACTTAAACTCTAATAAAACACATCTTCAAAAAACTTAGCTTAACGTCACAGGCAAAACATAACTTAGAAACACATAAAACCATTGCACCTAAGAGTCACGACTCGTGTGACCTTGTTCAAACCACAATGCTTTATAACTAACTTTATAATTATAATCGGGCAGCGTTATCAGATTTTCACCTATGAGAAAATGGCCGGACTTAAAGGAGTAGGATCTTCAGGACTACCAGGCATCATTGACAACCATCTGAACTCAGCTATGAAACCTAGCGCCGACAGATCAAAAACTGTTATCAAGATTGGTGAAGTCAGGAATCCCTATCCATTCTACCATTCTGAATGCGACCACTGGCGCGCAAGATTACATCTTCATTCACCATTGGGCAGAGAGATTTGAATTTGACTCTTGCTTTCACTGTTCCTGATGCTTTAATATCTCTAATCTCTCCATTAAACTCTCTTTCTTCAACCTTTCTTTCACATACCTGTGTTGCTTCTTCTATTTTTTCTTTCGTTCGATAACTTCCATATCTCTTTCTATCATCTTTACATCTCAGAACCCTACGAGTGTTATCGAAATGAGACTTGATTCTCTGTGATTCAGGAATCACAAACTCTTTCTCCCGAAACTGTTTCAGGGGAGAGTTGTCATCAACCTTATCTGAAATGACAATGGAATGGTGACAATGAATATGATGAGAACTCAATAAATCAGACTTCGATGAAATCTGACCTGACAGGATCCATCCCATGGCTGTGTTTTGGGCTACTGGTTGACCTTGGGGGCCCTGTGATACTCCTTCTCTCAAAACCTGGCCATACACATCAGCGCCAAGCAAAATGTCAACTTTGCTTGGTGTGTGATACTCTGGGTCAGCTAAAGTGATCTTCATATCTGGCCAGTTGACTTCGGCAAGTTTCTCGCAAGGTAAGAGCGAAGTGATGGTACCTAACACGAATGCTTCTACTTGGACACTAACACTGGGATCTAAGCGTGAGTGAATGGACACTGTGACCGAAAACTCAGAAGCAAGACTGCTTTCCTCACCACCTATCCCAGACACGACCGTTGTGGCCGCTGACTTCTTCAATCCAAGTACCTGAACTGCTGATTCGGTTATGAATGATGCCTGGGATCCTTGATCCAATAACACCCTCAACAGTTGTGTAGACCCATAACTTGTCTGTGCTTCGACAAGAGCTGTGGGCAACAAAACCTGTGTAGGCACTGTCCTTTGAGAAAAATGCGTAACTACCTTTGACAACGAATTGTCCTCTGGTGACGATGACTTAACAGCAGACACCGTTGATTTACCTTCAGCCGTTGAATTTGTGTCTAATGTTGGGACGGCTAAATTTGAAACTGATCTAGGGTGCAACAACGAATGATGTTTTCGATTGCATACTTGACAACGTGAACTTTGGTGGCAGAACTTGACGGAGTGATTAGGACCAAGGCAGTTAAAACATAGCCCCTTGGTTTGAACAAAGCCATGACGAGACTCATAACTCTGTTTGGCAAACATCTTACAATTTGCTATTTTGTGGCTTTCCTTACAATAAGGACATGAAAGATTGGCATTGTTGTCGGAACTAACTACATGATGAACCTTAGGTTTATGCAACACCGGTCGAGGTCTACTATCTCCAGAACCTAAAAATTCTAATGCCCTTGATCTGGCTTCCAAAAACTCTCTGAACTCGACCAGTGTGGGAAGCTTGTCATGTGAGCTGATCTTTGTTTCCCACTGTTTTCGGGATTCAACATCTAGCTTTAAACTCACGATGTGTATCACTATGACGTCCCAAGACTGTACATCAACATCGAGATTTTTGAGACCATTTAGACACTCCATTGTAGTGTCCAAAAGACCTTTGATGGCACTTGAGTTTTCTGATACAGTACCTTGACTCATAAACCTCTTTAGCAAACAGTTGGATATAAATCTCTTATTATCAAATCGACTACCTAGTATTGACCAACACTCTTCATAGTTAGCCGATGTGATTGGAATGTTTCTCACTAACTGTTCAGCTTCACCTGACAACAAGCCTTTTAAATAATACATCTTTTGAACATTATCTAAAGAATCATTTTGATGAATTAATGACACAAACAAATCTTTGAAAGTAGGCCATTGAGCATAGTCGCCTGTGAATGTGGGAATTGAAATTTTAGGTAATTTAACATTATCATTTTTGGACTTTACAGTAAACGTAGTGTTTAGGTTTACTGCCTCTGTTGTAACTACTTCGCGTATAACCTCTTTTAACTCACTCTTATAGATAAAGTACAACTCCTCTGTGTTCTCAAACATGTCATTTTTGAAATAATTATCATCAGAATTTGAGTCTGAAGCCTTTTGAATAATGTCTCCATGAACCTTTTCAAAACTGCACCAAGCTTTCTCTAAACCTTCAAGTCTACTTTCCGCGTAGGATGTAGTGATCCTTTCTTTGGGCGATTTCTTAAAGTTAATCCTAGCTTTCTCAATGCGCAGATTTGTATCGGCTTGCAATTTGTACCAAGCTTCCATTTTAAAAATTGATGTAATTTTCCTAAGTCAAAAATGATTTTCTAAAATTTTACAAGTGTTTGAGAATTTAGTAAAAAGTATATAAATCGGGCATAGGTTCCCCGTCTCAACAGAGATTACACCTTAAAAATTACAAGTCCTAAATCTAATACTAAATTTCTAAGTCTAATAGTTCTTGAAAATAAAGTCCAAAATCTCACGAAAGTCTTCCAACTTGAACTTCACCACACTGCTTCTACACTTTCAAAGAAATCAAAATGTACTCACGGTTGCACACCACAAACCACAAAATTGTATGCTCCATCCAGTATTGCCACTCCTTTGACAACGTTCTTCTCGCTGTAGTGGCGCCCTCTATGCACCTCCACAGTACACCTCGGAGTCAGCGTGCGCAGCAGCCTAAACTGCAGCAGCCAGCTTCCCACCTTGGTGTGGGTAAGACACTTCAAAAGCAATCCGCTTAGGGTTTCTATGTCTTCAAAAACGATGTCAAACCAGCAACTAGGCCAGTGATTAAATCCGTCTCGGTAGGACCATGTTCAGGGTCACACCACCAGATCGGCTCCAAATGAAAGATGCTCTTCCAGTATATAAAGTACTTATATTCAAAACTTCATTAGTACAGGAGAGAGGATGAGTAATAAACACTTCGAGCTTATACCAAACTATCTAAAACGCTTCGATAGCGCGTTCTAATTTGCTGTGTGTCGCCATCTAGTCAAAAGGCTATGAACTAAATAATACACAATGTTATGACCGTTACCTTTTGAACTGACACATCTAACTTTACAACAATTTCTCTTAAACAAGCAGAAATGCTCGAAGCGGCCATTTTAACCCCCCAGGTCTTATTTATTCTCTTTGATGTACCATATCTAGTTGATTTTTACCCCATACTCAAAGCCGTAGCAATTCTGGATACATGCTACGCAGTAAGCTGAGATGTCAGTAAAGAGATACCCGTATACGGGGAAGCGTACAAGATAGCGTACGGCTGTACATATAGTCGCAGAGCGAAAAGGTTGACCATTACCAATTCGATTCGTTTGACGTGTTGCATGTATAGTCGACAAAGAAATAGGTTTACCACTCTAAGGCTGAATATTATTTGCACGTACAAAACATCAAGGGCTATTTTCGTTTGACATGTTGACCTGCTACGTCAGAATCTGTCATTCAGTAATCCTTAGCGAATAATTATGTTACTGGGAGATGTCATCAAAAGTGGTAAACCAATTTCTTTGTCGACTATACATGTTACCTTTATAAACTGCGTCCCCGCAAGACAAGAGTGTTGTGTCAAAAGGTTATCAAACATAGCAAGCAATAACAAATCCAAAGGTGGTCAACCTTTTCATACCATGTGTAGTTGGTTTTCATCCGAAACTCAAAGATGGAATAATTCTGAAGATGCAAAATGGAAATGCTACTCAATAAACTATGCTTTGACTTTCGTAAAAGAGATATGCAGGCAGATACAAGGGACGTTACGCGTTACGGCTTGTATCAGGTCTATCAATTTTCATCCGATACACAAAGACAAAACGATTCTGAAGACACGAAAAGAGTTACGTGGACGTAAGAAATTGTACGAGGTACAGCTTGTACCATGTCTGTCAGTTATTAATAATATACACAAAGCCGTAATACTTCTTAAGATACGAATCGGTTATACTACGCAATAAGCTGTGACACCCTTAAAAGAGGTACTCGGACGTAAGAAACGATACGAGATACAGCTTGTACCAGTCTTTTAGTTTTTATCACACAAATACGATACAATTCTAACAATACGAAACACATATGCAAGTTCAGACGTCCTATGGAGACACGGATCTGGTGAAATGTCATGTCGATTTTATAGGTTTTATCCGAGATTCAAAAGGGGAATAATGATGAAGATACTAAACGTATATGCTACGCAGTAAGCTGAGACGTCCGTAAAGAGGTACGCGTATACTAGTACAAGGAAACGTACGAGATAATGTTTGTATCACATCTAATCAGTTTTCATCCGATACTCAAAAATTAAATAATTCTGAAGATGTAAAACGGATATGCCACGCAATAAACTATGCTGTGACGTCCTTAAAAGAGATACGGATACAAAGGACGGTACGAGGTACGGCTTGTACCATCAGTTTTTATCCTGTACACTAAGACTGAACGATTTTGAAGATTCTAAACGGATATGCTACGCAATAAACTTTGACACCCTTCAAGAGTCACGCGGACTTAAGAAACGGTATGTGATATAGCTTGTACCATGTCTTTAAATTTTTATCCGATACACAAAGATGGAATCATTCTGAGGATGCGAAGGATATGCAAGAAAACTGCGACGTCTACATTTCGTTTCAAATCATGATATGTTTAATCCGGTATTAAAGTAGATGCGGAATGATACACGAGATATGATAGACGTTTGATACGGCCCAAAAAGGAACTTTTATTTATGTTTCAGATCTGATCCGGTACAACGAATGAGGCGGTAATATCCGCCTCATTCGTTGTACCGGATCAGATACAACTTGCTCTATATTAAGTTGGTTTTAGTCATATCCTCAAATAATATTACAATATTTATAATAATGAACCTATACTTCCATCTGGTTGTAGTAAATGAAAAAGACCTAAGAAGTTGAACCACGATTTTAGTCAGAAGAACAATTTCTTATTTATTATGATATTTTTAAAATATGTTCCCATTATACCCGAATGGTAGCCAAGAGTAGGCGCAGGGGCAAACCATCAGCCTGGTAGGTGACTGGATGATAAAGAGGCCATAGAGGGAAAAGCACGGATGAGAACGGCATAGGCCGTGCGCTGCCAATGATGATAATGATGATGCTTTCCACATCCAATAATACAAACACCCAAAACTCAAAAGAACTACATCCTTCACTTATGGCATTCGATAGAGCAGTGAAAAGGACCAAATCTCTTTAACAAATTCGGTATATTCAATAAAAATAAAACAATATTCGAATCTTCTAATGCAGTTTAGTTCCTTTTCAAAAATGAAGAAATAATTCCTTTGAGTGTAATTTGATATCTCCAATAGAAAGCTTGAAGATGACTTTTTCCCCAGATGGTCTTACAAATTCTACTTAGATAACCAAAATATTAAAATTAATCTTATTCATACTAGGCACGGATTTCTTGGAAGGTAGAAAAGCGTTGTTATTCAACGCGGTACCTTTTTATTGAGTTGTAATCGGCAAGGACACAGTTACGAATTACGATATCACCGTTACGATTACGTATAAACAAGTCTTCAACAAGACGCATCTACTATGAATAAGAGCACAAAACCACAAGCAGCAAATTCTTTCCATAATGTAAAGAAAAAAAAATAAACAACTTGTTTTATTTTAAAAGAGTACTGTTGTTAGGTTCAATATTAAACCTTAAAAATGAAAAAAAAAAAATGAAATATGATCACGACTGTATCCCAGAGAGCGGTAGACATTTCTTTCAGCTCTTTATGTAATTAATTCTTTAGATCCTTTAAAGATGTCTAATGGGGTAGTCAGAGGTTGCCCAAATAGGTACATTGGTACATGCCCACTTTATGCAGAAGTTAACCTTCCATACGTGACAGGTTGCAAGCCCATCGACGCTGCCTTCGGATTGAAAGTCGAGGTATTAATACACTTGGCCAATACGCCTTTTTCCGCCTTTACCATATAAATGATGTCAAATAACTTTATTTTTCAAATCATTATTTTAAACAGATTTTTAGTGATAGCAATAGTACATTTTGAAGCCTCTCCTTTATACTAATTCCTTTTGAACCACGATGACTCTGGCTGCTTGTGACTTTTTTTATTAACATGTACCATTAACAACATCAACTATTGCAAAAAATAATAACACAGGTAAATAACTAAAATTAGAAATAAAACTAGGTGCATCGAAACATTCGCTTGAAGAACTAAAACTTAGAACAAAATTTATAATTATACCAAGCAATGCAACAAGTAGAAATCATTCGCATCAGATAAATAAATTAAAAACAAATGAACAAAAAGCTTCTTACAACAATCATTTATAATGAACTTACAGTATTACAGTATGTCGCAGCATCTTGAGAAATTGGAATGGAATCAGTTCAACAGCAACACCAATTTTAATGTTTATGGTTCATGTTCATAAGTTCAATAGTCCACCGCAATATCTCAAAAATCACTTTACGCGTCTAATATAACACCAGAAATAACATATAAAATAATATGATAAACATTGCGGAAATTATCATATCTTCATAATTTGTCGTAACTACAACAATATAACACACGGGTAAAAACATTTTAAAGATTCCAAAAATATTAAGAAAATAAATTAACTGTTCACAAAATCTGAGTTTTTAAATTATCAGTTTTTCACAGAATGAAAATTGTAAATGTTTTTAAACGGCGTGAGTAAGGCTCGCGAGCCCGACAGCTGCTTGCTGCAGCGGATGCAACAAGACTGGCGGCCTAGGGCTTTCTGGCTAGGCTTTGGCTGGGCTGGGGCACACCCACCTCTTCCTCCTAGTGGAATGGGGTGGCGTAGCCAATACTGTGTACCTGTGTAATCTACAGTACCCACACAACATACAAATGCACGGGGGTCCGCACGCACATGCGCGCATTATGTGCATGTAGTGGTGCTTCTACGACCAACTTCGCACTAATTGTCAGTCGAACCTATTGATTGATACGCAGTTTCTAGTTTTTATAAAGCTGTGTTCGGACAGCGCGATCCTGTGTTACGCGTGTCCTGGAACGCCATGTACATACTTGCATCTACGCGTAGACTTGGGGAGTATCATTATAATTATATACCTATCTAATGTCCACGTGGACAGCGTATTCCGACTACGCGTAACACACGACAGCGTTATAAGTACACGGCTTACCACTTACACGCTAACGCTTGGTTTTTATTCTTTGGTGATTTTAGTACCTATTTAACTTTGTTCTATTAACTCACTATGTTGATCGAAATGACTTTATAGAAAAAATTAAAGCGATTAAAGCAATGTAACAATAACAGGTCATTGGCATCATGAAAATGAAATATGATTCGCTGTGTGGAAAACTTACTTAAAATGCTTGTTTGGGGCGGCGCCAGGCGCCCGCCCCGAGAAATACGCAGGCCCACACGTGGCGCCTTCCACTTCGGAATACCAATCTCCGAAGGAACTCCTTCAACTTCCTTAGACAGGGCAAGCGTTGGAGCCAGCTTGATGCAGGCCCTGATGCATGCCGTTAAACAGCAACTACAACAAAAAAGAAACAAATAATTATTATTAGTAAGTTGTCCGGAACGAGAAATCGCGCACCGTTTATTCGGGGCTTAAATTTGTGCTTGCTTCTGCCTACTACTATATTGTCTGGGTCCTTTTCATAGTGGACAAGTTAGCTTACGCTAGCTAAGATAAGAAATGTAATGAATGCAAAACGTTATATTGTTTTAAAGTCCCTGTAAGTTGCAATAATAGAGCTAGCATACCAGTGTAACCTGAATTACAGAGACATACTTGTATGTCTAACGCTAAAAATCTTGCTAATTATTTTGTTTAAATCAAGACATCACTATAACAATAACATAACAGCTGAGCTCTCGAATAAAAGAATTTGTAAATTATGTTATAGAGATGTCTTGATTTAAACAAAATAATTAGCAAGATTTTTAGCGATTGTACTTTGTATATTATTTGTGTTGGGAAAAGCGATAACTATGAAGAGTACTGTTTTCATTGCTATTGGCTATTCAGCACGGTAACCTTGCCAGTGGCTTGGATCAGTAGGGCTATCTATAGATCGTTTACAACGCTCCTTAGATTGCTCAACTAATTTAAATTGTAATTTGTAAGGTTTAGTAACATTTTGGTTACAAACTAACTGTTTTTTTACTGTGTATCTTTCATAGGTTTTCCTACTTTTATTGGACATAATTTGTTTGTACTTGAGACATCTTTCTTAACTAAGATTTTCGCTTTTAAGCACAAATATGTAAAATATTATTTGTCAAGCTAGATCTCAGTTGCAAGTTGGGCGATTTGACTTAAATGAGTTATTTGAGTTCTATTGATGAGTTACACGATCATACTTTGAAAACGTCTGAATGTGCATAAAATTCGACACGTCAAAACTGGCCTTAAAAAACATTACTACAGCCGCCTTATTCTCCAAATAACCATGTCTTAACGCGGCACGTCTCGGCGTTCTTATTTTGAAAAATTCTATGGATTTCAGAAAACAAAAGCTAGATAACGTGCAATCTCTTACCGCGTCATGTTTTAAATGTGTTCAAGAATCGATCTCCTGCCCCCTTATTCTCCAAATAACTATGCCTTAACGCGGCACGACTAGGCGTGGTTTTCAAAACGCGAAAATTCCGTGACCCGGCATGTTTTCTAAAATGATATTCTCGAGACCACGGTTTTGAAACGTCATTCAAAACCTGTGTACAGTCAGCATCAGACAGAAGTAAGTGACATGATTGAAAATCAAAAATATTTCGCAATTTTGTTTTCATAACAAGCTACAAACTTTAATTTCAAAAATAACTAATCGAAATATTATGCATGATTAGGTGCGCAAGTGCTCTAGGTAGGTCGCCGCTAATTCTTACTCTCAGGTTATGTAATCAACCTAATGTAGGTAATTTCTACAACAAACATCAAAGTATCTGATACACAGGTTAAATAATTAAATAATTATCTATGTGCACGTGAATGTTCAAGGGCTTCAAAATAATAAAATCGTTTTCAAAATCATAAGTTGATTTCGTCATATTTTGTTTTGATCATAAGTTTTCTTTCACTTCCCACAGTAACTATTGACTGTCCAATACCTAACTATTGACAGTTCCAATATACACGAACGAAAAATATTTTTGATTTTAAATCATGTCACTTACTTCTGATGCTGACTGTACATTAATGTTTTCAAAAAGATTTTTAAATTGCCTGCCAGCATTCTTTCATGTCAAAAAGGTTTTATGGAAATCTATTTATCACCTCTATCATTCTATCAAACACAAAGAAGTTTAAATGCGGTTTAATCTATAAATAAATCCTTATTATTATTGCACTATGTAGGTTTATTACCCCTACTATTAAACCTACTTAGTGAATTGTTTAATTTGTACCAAAAAGACTTCAATTTCCAAGGAGTTTTTACTGACATAAAAAAGGAGGAGGCACTATAATAAATATTTATTTTTATGGAAAACTAAAGGTACTCGTAAAATAGAGGTGATAACACCTCATTATTCTATCAAACAAAAAAGTTTAAATGCGGTTTAATCTATAAATAAATCCTTATTATTATTCTAACATTGCACTAAGTAGGATTAATACCACTAGTATTAAACCTACTTTGTGAATTGTTTAATTTGTACTAGATAGACTTCAATTTCCAAGGAGTTTTTTACCGACTTAAAAAAGGAAGAGGCACTATAATAAATATTTATTTTTATGTACCTATGTGCGCTGATTTCTACGTAAATAGCTATCCGATTTTAAAATTATTTTTTGTTTGAAAGAAAACATTTACGCGGTAGGTCCAGACCCATATTTTTTTATGAGAAGATCTTCAGAGTTATGAAAAATCTTACTTGTAGGAAGGTACGTCTAATGCACAAATAGTGCGAAGCCAATAAAAAAAAATACTCGCCTTCCATCACCAATGTCAAGTCAAACCCTGTCACGATTCTTGATTGCAAAAAGACCTCCAATGAGGCTGTAGTTGATGAGACCAAAAAGTCGTTTATCTTAGTTGCCGCCTAAAATCACCGATTTCATGATAGAATAATTTATTGTATAAATACTATAGAAAAGCCGTATTGGCCAAGTGGATTAGTAACTCGACTTTCGATTTGAATATCATGGGATCGAATCCGACCGTGCATCAATGAACTTTAAATATCATAGCTCATACCTATATTTAAAAAAAAAATAGGTAAGTATATGAGCTTAACACGAGCCCTAGGTAAACGGTGAAGGAAAACATCGCAATGAAACTAGTTAGCTTTCTAGCAGCGTCGATGGGCTTTCACGTACCTACCTATGGAAAGTTAACTTCTGTAAAATGTGGGCTTGTAGGTAGGTACCAAATATGTATTTGGACATACTTCTGACTAAGGGGGTCCTTAGACATCTTCAAAGGATCTAAAAGTTAAGGACCTACAAAAAGATCCGAGAATTCTACTACATACTGGCATCATATTTCAATTATTTTCATTTTACAAGTACCTATTCTGTTTCACAGTTAAATTGTTATATTAACACAATTCTCATTGGAAGATATGAAAAATTGTACCGAGTTTCAAACACGTTTTCAATAACAAGCTAAATGAAAGCGTGTTAATTTGACAAGTAATTACGCGTCTAGTCGCGCATGGTTTAAATAACAGCGTCTTAGGAAAATTAATAACGTACCATGTTATCTTCTCATTGGTCAATTTAAATCTAAACGAGCCCCAGTCGCGCGTGATATTGCACGTTTAGAAGAACGCGGTGGATTTCGGAAAAACAAAAGCTAGTTAACGTGCAATCTCTCACCGCGTTATGTTTTAAATGTGTTCAAGAATCGATCTCCTGGTCATTATGGACTAACACCTATGGGTGTGCACTACACAGAATTTCATCCTCTGTTTTACGTCCGAATTTCCCGTCCGAGTACTAGCAAAATAATTCCATACAAAAGTGTTACATATAAAAGTGGTGCGAGTCGATGAACGAAAATAATATTATTTTTAATTTCCCAACTCGAACCACCTAGGGGGATAAAAAGGCCATTTCGAGCATTTCTGCTAACAATTCATAAAGTGCATTAATTTCATGAATTGTTTAGCATTTTCACCAAAATTTGTTAAATGGCTCAAATTGATCCGTTATAACAACCAATTCGACCAATTTTGTGACCTGATGACACATAAGCTAGCTTTTAGAGGTGAATGTATCTTACTCTTTTACCAGTGACCTGGAAATAAAAAGTTTCAGACAAACATCAGCTTAAACAGACACCGGGATAGGTTCATACTCAGGTTGCAAGATTTCATATAAGTACATAGAAGATTCAAACTTGGATTGAAAGTAGGTAAATAGGAACCTACCCCAGTCTATTCAGATGGAGTTCGGTGAAGTTATAAAGGTCTCCAAAGAACGATTAACAGAAAAGTCCATTCGGATAAAAAATACGCTAAATGGACTGAGTTAAGTTTACTCTTGCAAAAATTCCAAAAAGCTGTAAATTAGCATGAATGTTAGGTAAATTTTGAATAAACATAGTAAAATAAAAAAAGTCCCCATTGATCCCATGCATGCTTGGGGGCCATGGAGTACGATCATTACTCGATTTGTAGATTTCAGACCATGTATTCCTATAATTCCTTTTGGAGTCTACCCAATTCGACAAAACGAAGATCTTGGAATAAAATACTATTTAAACTATCGCGACTTGGAAACATATATTACTAGCTGCGCCCCGCGGTTACACCCGCGTAAGTCCCGTTCCCGCGGGATATCGGGATAAAAAGTAGCCTATGTGTTAATCCAGGGTATCATCTATCTACATACCAAATTTCAACCAAATCGGTAGAGCCGTTTTGTGAAAGAATAACAAACATTCTCACAAACTTTCACATTTATTTTTTTATAATATTAGTAGGATTATATTATAGCCGAATTGTGTGTGAAGCGGTTGAAATTAAGAAGCACAAAAATTTTAACCGGGACAGTGGTTACAAATTGTCATCAACGTGGGAGGGAGCCAGTCATAAAAATGTGTTCGCATCGAAAGAAGTCGTCTAACACTTCGCCGGACATTGTCAGTGTGGTGTGTCGCAACCCTTGTAGTAGTTTTGTGTCGACTGATTGAGGGTAGGCAAAAACCTCGTCAGTTGACGGGGGCCGGCCTTCAGTCTACTCGTGACCACGGTGACTGTAACGCCACCGAAACGTCGAGGTAAGTAAATCATTATGATTTCAATACGCGATTAAGTCCCGTTAATATTTATGAAAATCTTGGAAGTTTAGATATTAGACATTATATGAATACAACGGGAATTACTCACGTAAAGTATTAGATTATTAGATTTATTAGATTCTCCGGAAAAATCGAAACATTGTCGGTATCTAAATCGACAATACTTTTACGTGAGTAGAGTTACGTTGTATTCATATAATGTCTAGTACAACTCACGATAGTTTTGAAAGTGAAATAGTTTAGATATTAAGTAAGTTTCTTAATGACTTTTTGTACAACACAAATTATATGACATTTTTGACAGATAAAAACGTTTTATAAATTATATGACCGGGTATTTATCACGTTACCTTTTTATTATTTATCCCGACGTTTCGTTTCGAGACGGATTGCACCGCCCGTGGTCGCGGGTCGACTCCAGTCGACCCGCGACCACGGGCGGTGCAAAATGTGTTCTGTAGCCCTACCATGAGTTTTCGAGTTGTATAGTTAACTATCCTCGCTAACGAGTCAAGTATTTCAAATGTATGAAATTATTAGTTCATGCAAGTTACCGGGGGCGGCGCTGCGCTGGATTCTCATATATTTTGCGATACTTGACTCGGTATCGAGGATAGTATCAATACTACAGTAAACTGATGGTAGGGCCTCTGATCACGTAAGTTTGAAAAAGATAAAAACGTATCTAACGTTTCGTTAAATAGACCTACGGCCATTATTGAACTTACTATAGTAAGTTCAATATAGGAACCTGGCGTAAGATATAGTGATGATGACAAAACTATAGCGCAAGCATGATAGCGCCATCTTCGTTCATTACAAAATTGTTTCCAGAACCACATAGAAACTAGCGCCAGCGGAATTATGGGACAACTTTTAATAGGGCGGTAGGTTCTAAAATATTTCGCCTAGAGCACCCAAACCGGGCAAAAAGCATAGTGTAATGTATATAACAACCCTCTCAAAAGTTGCCTGAAACGTCCGCTCCATCCAAATAGGGCGTCACTGCACCGCGCAGTGGGGCAAGTGACTAAGTATGAGTTGAACCGATTTTAAAATAAGGAGTTAAAACATACATTGTAAGAATTGTTCCTTTTAGATTATATATAGCTTTAAATAAAAAAATAAGTTCTTAGGGTACTTAAATAATCCTATTATGGATACCAAGTAAAAAGAAAATAATAGCCCAAAAAGAAGAAAAACAAAACACTTACCTCCACAAATTCTTTTAGAAAACAACTACCTACGCAAAATATGAGCCCCTTCTTATGAAAAGCGTATTATAAAAATCTATCACGCCATGAAGAATTAGTAAACATGTAAACAAAATTAGTACAGTCTCATTAAGTCATTATTTATTTATATTATTAAGTTGTTATTTTAGAAATATATTAACTATTATATCCTTGGACATTCCTAACAGCGTCATGTCATGTTTCCCAAGCTAAGCATGCTTGTGTTAAATATGTTAAGGTAACAAGATGACTGATAATATGTACATATACGTTTTTTTTTAAATACGTACTAAATTATTATCATACAAAAAAACAAACCCCAAAATCAATACATATGTGCAGAGCATACGTAAATTTTGTATTGCAGCGGAATCGATCGATCAAACTCGCGACTTCTTCGTTTCAGGTGAGCATTCACCCACTGCGCCATCAAAAAGTTATGGGCTTCTCGAGTTCCAACATAAATATATCTAACTTTATATACGGACAGGAACTACCGTTATTTTAATCTTTAATTTTTTACAAGCTGCCCCCACGGTGCCACCTTCGGTAATTAGTTCACGTTTAAGTGGTAATACCGGGACCAAAAGTAGCCTGTGTTACCTCATGATTTTCGTGGTACCAAATTTCAAACCCTTCCACACTTACACGCAAACTGTCACCTTTATAATATTAGTGTGATAGTAGTGGCGAGTCTGACCTCGCCAAAACTAAAACTAAACTAGTTAAAGATGATGCCATCCTTTTTTTTCAATCGTTATGAAAGGGACGATAACATCTTTGGTTAATTTTAATTTAGTTTTAGTTTTGGCGACATTAGACTCGCCATTATTGTAATGTTTCTGTACGTGTACGACATTATGAAAAAGAACGATGGAATGTACTTATCGTACCTAGACATGCGCAAAACAGTACGCCAAAAGGTAATGCCATATTACATGGCATTACAAAAAAGGTGATATTACTTTGTGATATTACCATCACACTAAACATTACCCGTTCACCAGGTAATGTGTGATACGGCTCTGAATGATTGGAATAGGTAATATCTATGAACACATCACCTATTTCAATGCATGCAATGCATGGCTTCCGAAATTTTTAGCATCTCTCTCTGCCCGTCTGCGCGCGAAGTAGGGATGGGACGTTCGACACAAAACATCGATTTTTGTCTAAACATTAAAATTTTTTTTTTTGTTTTATGTAGGTAGGTACCTAGGTACCTATAGCTAGGTAGCTTTAATAATAAAGGTACCTAACTACCTACCTACCTTACCTACTAACAAGTTGATTAATATAATCAACTAGGTCTATATTTGGTGTAGGGAATCGCGTTGGAACAGGCAATAGAATCCCCTAGTTTTAAGAACGTGACATGTCAAAGTGGTCTTATGATCTTATTGAATAAAATATTTTGAATTTTGAATTTTTTGAATTTTGATCCGTGGACGATGCAATGGGTCAGAATTAGGAACATATTGTGTACAATAATTATTCAATGTTTTGTTCCTGGTAGATGAAGACATTGTCATAATGTTTGATCAAATAGTACCTACCTACCTATTGCTCTCCAAACTTCTGGACTAAATACCGGTCGGTAGGTTGATGGTGAAAAAAAAAAACAATAATTACAATACAAAACGATTTTTAATTAAGTAAGTAAGTAGTAGTAAAAGAATGGAGTAGTTAAACCTATTTGTCGAATAAAAAATCGATTTATAATCGATAATCCACCACACCACGCACATCACTCGATCGCTCGCGGCTCGCGCCTTGCGCCAATCATAACCAGCCACAGAATAACTGAGCTAAACTCCTTCACTCTGTTCTTTCTTCGTTCGTGCAATGTGTGGAGAATGAAATGAATGTAACATTACGCATTTCATTCAAACATCACCCGTACGTTCGCGCCATGCGCCAATCATAACACACCAGCTGAGCTGAGCTGAACTCCTTCACTCTGTTCGTTCTTCGTTCGTGCAATGTGTGGAGAATGAAATGAATGTAAACATTACGCATTACATTCAAACATCACCCATACGTTCGCGCCATGCACCAATCACAACACATCAACCGAACGTCCGTGTAATATGTGGCTAACGTAATGCGTAATGCGACTCGGGTTCGGGTGATGCTAACATTACCAGTACGTCGTTGAGTGATATGACTTTTGTGATATCACAAGCATTACCTACACATGTTTAATCGTACCCCATTGGATTGTCCCAATCGATTGGCAGCTAAAATTAGCCATCCAATTCCATCAGAATCCAATATTTGGTCTCCAATCATTTTACTTACATTTAAACGTGACGTTTGTTGGTTCGAAGATACCCAAGACTAGATAGTTGATTAGAATATACAGAAGCAATTTGACGGCCTCTGTGGCGCAGTGGGCAAAGGCCCGGCTGAGACGTTGAGGTTACGGGTTCGATCCCCGCTACGGGACAAATGTTTGTATGTTCTACCGATATTTGTTCCGTGTCTGGGCGTTTTCTATGTATAATATGTATGTATTTAGAAAAAAAATATCAGTCATCTGCTTACCATAACACAAGCATTAAATTGCTTAGCATGGGACTTGATGACGACGTGTAAAATGTCGAAGGATATTTATTTATTTATTTTAATTTGGTTAAAGTAAATATTTTTATATTGGTTACAAGCTAAACAAGGTAACTAAAAACTATTTTGCTTAAAATCGAACTGCCGATTCGTCGCCGAACAATTCTAGGTTAAACTAAAGTAATTGAGATTACATTATTTCGCCTGTTTATGTATTAAAAACAGGGTTCATATTTTCTGTTTACGAAAAAGCGCATGTTTTTCTAGATATTTTACGCGATGCGATAAATAACAAAACACAGAATAGGTGTCAGTCTACATCGGAAACGTGCAATGTTGCTTTGGGAGGGGTTTTATTGAATCTTCGCGAACGGATGTCGAGTTGAGGGGACCGGCTTCAGATTACTATCATTAGGCTACTGCTTTAGGGTTCAGCATCCAGATAAAGCCGTAATGATTTCAAAAGAAATGTAGTGACCAGTGGTCTTAGTACCTATTGTATTTAATTATCAATTAATGTTAATACCATAACAATGTACTCTACTACGAATAGTTTGTTATCTGTATGTATTTGCCAATAACTTAATTAATTTGGTAGGTATGCTAGGTGGCGCTAGGTTTGCATTCGTGGGTACGGAATGTCATTATCGATCGGAATTGCTTTCCAGACTCAGGAAGGTCCTATATTCGGACAGGACAAACACCATGTTAACGATGAATTGTAATATTAAGTTTACTTACATTCAAATAAAAGCTGATATTAACGGAAAAGATAGTGTTTGCATTCATCGTTCTGAGAAGGTATATAATATAAATGCGTAAATATAAGCGTTAATCACCTTACTTACAATAACTAAAATATACCTCGACAATAGTATCGTTAAACAGTACGACGGAAAACGACCAAATTTTATTCAAAAACTTTTTTGGTTATGCCTTATTTGTATTACGGCGTGCCACTAATAAAATCTTTAACTACGCGTACTTTTCAAGATTTGTAAAGTGAAATTCGCACGATAAAGCGTTTTTGAATCCTTAGTGATGGTGTGATGTGACGGACCAAGTGGGGCTCAATACGAAACGGAAATCTTAATGCAAGTCAGACTCAAACTGGTCGGTACCTTACCTACCTACTTGATTTAAATCTCCTTGTTGTATCCAATTTAAAAATTGTTTGCAAGCATACTGCATCACAATGGCAAACCTATCGTTCCGCAAGGTCTAGTCTATCTCTGTACCAAGTTTCATCAAAATTGGTTTAATGGTTAAGGCGTTAACGGTAACAGAACAGTCAGACAAAGTTACTATCGCATTTATATTATTAGTAGGGATTACTAGGATATAGTAAATCGCGATTGAATTTTGTTTTAAACAAAAATGAATGTTTGCTGTATTACGTATAGTAATATATTTTGTCTATAAAGTCGTGACATGAATGTTTGAGGAACTAAAATTATTCGTGTATCTGGCAGCACCAAACAAAGGTATAACACCTGTCGTCAGCTGTCATCGAGTGAGTTCAAGAACATATTTTCCTCTATTTTTTGTTGTTTTCTTAGTTAAACTGCAATAAAATGAAACCGAACTACGCACAAAAGTATCACAAATAAGTAAAGTAAATGAGAGTGACACGCACGCGGGAAGTGATTTTTAAAGTTTTCCAGCAATGTTTAGCGGAATACCAAGTTGGACATATTTTGTGGGATTTGGATGATATTTATGGGCGAACAGCATCTATCACGGGTATGTAATCGTTTTATTGTTTGTTTCTAATCTGCCTGAAGTAACAAATTGACCTAAATTACGATTTGGAGACCAAAAAAGGCATTGTTTACATTGCACATTTTTACGTCAGATTGAACATCACAGTAGGTCATGTTGTAGGAAACCATCTAATCTTGATACATTAAAATGGCACACAGTCTGGCTACGTTTTCTGCCTACCTAAGTATTTAAAATTTTAACTAATTGCTTTATGTTTAAAATGCTTTTGATTACTTTCAGTAATATTTTTTTTTTAATTTTCAGGTAAATCAGAAAGTACGGTTAGGCGAATTCAAGAATGATGGGAAGTTTGAAACTCCTGTGAAACACAGTAGGGTCGGCCAAGAAAGCAATGGACAATTTTAATATTTGTGCACTACGGCAAAAAATAAAATTCTTATAAAAATGACAATGAAATCCAATTTTGTTTCATTTGCCTTCACCTATGTATGTATGAACACTCAAGAGTTACCTTTTAATCCAACATTATTACACAGTTAAGCACAAGACTTAAAAAATAAAACAAAGAAAACATGCCTTCTCAAATTCCCGCCAAAAAGCTGGTAGGAACTTTTACTTGGAGAACGAACTGCAAGTATCAAAATCAGTAGGCACACTATAGGGTTGCCATATACATGTTAGCAGCGCCCTCGTTTATTTTCAGGACTTTATAGACAGACTATAACATAGGGCATTCAATCTTCAAATGTACGATATCGTACGATCGATCGAAATTCACACACTCACTTAAAAATACAAACCCTGAAAACCGGGTAAAATAAAAGAAAAAAGATGATTCAAATGTACGATATCGTACGATCGATCGAAATGCACACACTCACTTAAAAACACAAACCCTGAAAACCGGGTAAAATAAAAGAAAAAAGATGAACATTTGTGTATTTACTATATGTAATAAGGGGTTTAGGAATATTTTTGCTTGTTACTCTGTAAAGGAAAGCAAATAGCAACACATTAGAACAGGGATTCCCAACCTTTTTTGCTCAAAAATATAAAATATTACCATGCGGGGCATGGCTAATATTTTACATAATTGTTTCAATAAACAAATTATAAAATATAGATAATTATTTTAGTAACGTCAGGTTTACGCCTGCAGTTTTTTAACAAGTTGGTCTATATTAGGTTCAGTTTGAATGCTACTTAATCTGTTTGAAATACTTTTAATAATAAACAATGATAATTAGATTAAAATATTCGAACACCATGAAGTGTTGCCTGCCCCCCCCCCCTCCCCCCCTTGAGATATCTCTAGCTGTTTTAGTTAAAGTGAGTTTACTAGACCAATATGAATAATATCGGATCGAATTCCACTTGAATCATTCAAGCAGCTCAGAAGCTCACATCCCAGTGACTTTATAATCTAATTTTAAAGGATTTCACAAGTTACCGCCAAAGAGGAACTTGGATAAATTGAACTAGAAAATCTGTTACTGGAACGCAGACTTCAGGAGTGCCAAGCCACCAACCACTTAAACAAATCACCAACTAGTACGGAAGAACGGTGGTGCTTTTCGATTCAGTGCGTTTCTCCAATTGGCTCCAGGTTTTAACAAGTTTCTTCGCTAGATATTGTATGCAAATTGCACGCTTCAACCTTAACAGTCACATACATATATACATAGCCCACAGGATCTGAACAAAACGATAATCCTGAAGAAATGAATGGTTTTGTTAGTTTCGTCTTTGTATTTTACATCAGATAACTTGAGTGACTTGTTAAATAAATGTTTACGTTCCTGGTAACAAAGGATGCATTGATTTGAAATGCATGCTAGGGTAAAGATTATCTGATTTACATTTTTAAAACTCGATGTCCCTTAGCGTGTGTAAACTGCACTGTACCGATTTAGATAAAACTTGGCAAATGAAAGCGCGAGTAAAGTCATGAGCAGAGGTAGTTATGAATAAATGTGATCATGATAGCCCTCTTTTGTAACAAAGACTGAAGACGTGCTACGACAAACTTGAGATTACACCAAAATGAGAACCAAAAAAAAGCTAAAATGGTGGCAATTAATTTTGTAGTGAGCTCATTTATACTATGTACTGATTTAGGTACCATTTACCACTAGTAAGTCGTGAACAAGATTCATTCACCAAACCACACGCGCATATTACGACTATGTAGTCCGGTCAAATTAGTATAAAAAATAGGGGTAAGGTTACATTAATTCGCACCTGGCTGAAATTTGGCATGAATGTTGGGAACCCTATTACACATAATTTGTCAATTATCCACATCAATCCAACGTGTGGAAAAAAAGTTATTCAAGGTCAAATGTTGCTAAAATCGGTTTTCTGAGTTTTCCAGCTAAACGGTACGTTTTATGATAAAAATAGGTAAGACAAAAGTATTTATCATGCAATTGTCTATAAAAATTGCTCATTCACTTTTTTCCTGAGAATCGCCATTTCGGAGATATAGCGATGCAAAATGTTAAAAAAAATAACACTTTAAAGCTATATATTTCACAAACGAATGTTTACATTGAAAAATGATGTTAGAAACCCCCTAATGTTTTTAAAAGACCTATCTAATGATATCCCACACTATGGAGTACAAGCCAAAAAAAAAATTCACAATCGCTTTACATGTAGGGGAGATACCCTTAAAAAAAATATTTTTATGATTTTATGCTACCACTTTGTCGGCATTATATATATGTATGTTCTTGCCAAATTATAGTTTTCTAGTATCAATAGTCTCTGAGAAAAGCTGCGGAGGGACGGACGGACGCGCGTACGGACAGACCGAAACTATAAGGGTTCCTTGTTTACTTCAAAACCCTAAAAACGCGCCATGTACACTACCTCACGGGTGGCGCGGAAACGTGTGCAATAGTGTGCATATTATTTGTAACAAAACTTTTTCAAGATTTTGCATAGCTATATCTCCGAAATGGTGATTCTTAGGAAAAAAAGTGTATGTACAATTTTTATAGATAATTGCATGATAAATAATTTTGTCATACCAAATTTTGTGATAAAACTTACCATTTAGCTGGAAAACTCAAAAAACTGATTTTTGCAACATTTGACCTTGAATAAAAAAAATTCCACACGTTGGATCGATGTGGATAATTGACAAATTGTGTGTAATAGGGTTCCCAACATTCATGCCAAATTTCAGCCAGGTGCGAATTAATGTAACCTGGAATGTTTATTTTGACCGGATTATATGATGATACTTTTTATGTGTAACTATAAACTAAGTTAGAACTGAAATTCACAAGTTGAAACTGCAAATTCTGTCATCAATAATATTACTTACTATAATGCATAGTATTCAAGTGATTTGAAAAGTTCATTTAAAGTTTCTCAAGCGATATTATGTATTATGATGATGAAGATAATTATGACAATGAAACTGCGCCCCACTTCCCTTCCATCTTGGTGCGAGTTGAGCCTGAGCCTTACTTGGAATCAACGACATCGAAGGTTCTTGACATTTTTCGAGTTCCGTTTATGTTCATGAACTGTTACGAATTATTATAGGCATACATGGGAAAGAAGCCAACACACAGAGATCCTTTTGACAATTTTGATGTTATTGTGATGGGGACACATACTGGTAATGGTAATTACCCTGAATAACACCAGAAATGTATCCAAGGGCAGCTACCAGTCTGTTCAAGACTATTTCAAATGTGGAAAACTTCTACTGGGCTACAGGGCGTGATGCTAGTGGACTGGTTAAGAGAAAATTATGGAGACTATGGCACTCGCCGACACAATTGTTAAATACTCAGAATGTAGCTTACGAAACATAGCATATTATTTGGGTCAAAAAATGAGCAGTCTGGATAGTGGCAAATGGAGCCACTGAATGATACAGTCACATAAAAATAATGACCTTTATTTTTATTATAGTTAGAATAAAGTAGAAAATGTTTGGTGGTCAGTTGTATTTCAAACTCGGACTGTTAACCTTGTTAAATCTCTCACACACCAGTTTCTTGTTCGTTAGTTCAAGTGACCAGCTCTAGTTATGGAGTTTTTGAAAATGAAAAAAATTAAATAATTATCATGACTGTATCCCAGGAGCGGTAGACAATTCTTTCAGATCTTTTATGTAATTCTTTAGATCCTTTGAATATGTATAGTCAGAGGGTAGTCAGAGGTATGTCCAAATACATATTTGGTACATGCCCACTTTTTGCAGAAGTTAACTTTCGATACATGACAGGTTGCAAGCCCATTGAGTTTTTAGGCCTCCTAAAGGCCTCCATTATGGCTTAACGACTTTAAAGGAGGGGACTGACAATTTTACCTGCCGACTGAAGCCTGAAATCAGTTGTAATGCCACTTGCAGTCACCCATCTCAGTTGTGACTGCTCAGAATGTTGCTTAACTTCAACGATCTACCAAGAATCTTCGCCACAAGTGCTTCACCCCAGTTTCTGATGTTGTTGTATTCCAAATTAGTAGGATTCTTTGTTTAAAATTTTATTATTTTTATTTGATGTATGTTTGTGTAATCTTCTTAAGTAAATTTTGAATCAAAATCAAGACACTACAAATTTGATTATAGGTATGAAACTTGGTGACTACAGTAAACGAAATGTATCAATAAATCTTTTGCATATTATTTGAGTTCAAAGTCCCTAAGAGTTTTCTGCATGAATCTGCATTAATTTATTATTAAGTACTTGTAGGACAATGATGTTGTTTATGGCCTAAATAATATAGCAGTCAGCTGTTTTAGCCACCAGTGCTAAAATTATTTTAATATTTAGAATTTGGTCCCTAGGTAGGTACAGTAGTTTATACAGATTTTGTTTGGCTGCTAGTCGCCTGTCGGTTACAATTTCATAATTCAAACATAATTATTATGATGAATTCAGATTCATTTCTTTACATTGTAGATATTTTTCTAATACAAAGGATACAATTTTGAGCTAATTGTGCAAAATTGATTGTATTTTTTTGTATGTCTTTATTTAAGTCCCTACCTAGGTATATTTTTTTTCACTATGTAGTTAGCCTTAAAACAAAGAATAATCAAAGCTAAAGCTAATTAAAAACAATTTTTACATAAATAGATGACATACTTATTTTTTAATTACGTTATTAGTTATGTACTTGTGCCCCAATGCCATATAACTATCAATACAAGGTTTTAGATTATGTGATTCTGACCATATTTTAAAGAATTCTAGTGATAATTTATCAAAATGTGTCACAAAACGCAAAAGATTTAAATCTTTACCAAATATTGGGCACACAGGCTAAAAAAGCCTCTATAGCTATCCATAATAAGTAGTTCGTACCATGCACGTAGCACTAAAATATGGTGGATGCATTATGCGAAACCATCGAGAAACCCGAAAGAGGTGAGCTACTGCTCGCAATCTTCGCATAACCTCTAACAAAAGTTACTTTTCTACAAAATAACACCGATTTTATTTAGTAAACTGATTGAATACCAAGAAAAGTAACCAATTTCATTGTGAACGTACCGCCCTACGCTAATGTTGATGTCAGTTAAATTAGTACTTACCAAGCTTGGGGAAGACATATTTCACTGAATAAATACACAATACAGTATCCCGAAGTTATCTTTGATGAAAAGTCAAACGAAACGTGTAGAATTTAGTCAGGTTTCACAAATTTTTCCACAAAACAATAACATAACACTACGCGCAATCTCTTCACACTACCGACCTGAAGTTGATGACAAAAAAATGCGATCTCCGTCAGTTGTAGCCAATGGAACCAACATTACGAAACAAAAAAAATCAATACTTCAGACTAAATAAAAAAACGAAATACATATTCTTTTTTCTTTGCTATGTAGGTACCTATTTAATTAAAAATGTATCATAAATCAATTTAAAAACTACACACTGAATTGAACATTAAAGGAACTCATAGTATTTAAAGGAAATAATGTAGGTTCCTAAACTTTTTTTTTCTTGACATATAAATAGCTAACATGGGGCCATTTACAATTAATGGAGTTAATATGTAAAAAATAATAATAGTAATCTGCTTTGCTTAAGATCGGATCGTTATAGTGCACAATGTGCACTTATAGTGTAGGTACATTGTGTCTCTTAATTGAGACACAAAATTATGCTATACACATTATATTGTACTACTGCGGTGTGGTGTGGTACACCCAGTACACCTGTCTACTTCCGTTCGTTTCCATCGTGTGGCACTACAATGAAGTTAGTCGCACTTCGTAGCATCCGGATGTTCAGTAGACTAAATGGAATAGATAAGGTATAAAATTACAGTACGTAAACAAGTAAAAAGTAATTTAGTACATTACTATGTAAATAACTACTTAAATTAAGTGTTCTATGTCTAAGAACATTATTGAATATTAGTACAATTGGTAAACGATCCATGAGGCAACAGTTTGACATTCAAGCTTCAACATCAATACTTTTGTATGACAGTGACATTGACATGTCAACGATTCTTTCACAGTTTGTAAAATCGATAGTAAAAAAAGTTGTAATCGACTTTGTACAAAAATCGAAATTATTATCTTGATTGTTTAAAGGTAACTTTCTGAGGAGTTGACGTGACTTGATGTTAACCGTGCAAGTTTCGATCTGCCAGCGGATCGGATGCCATTTTGTGTAGATACAAATATCGCTTGGATCGTATGGATGAATGGGGAATTGGGGATTCATCCTTAAACTTAAAGATTACATTACAGAACTTAACCTAATGCGTTATTCTACGGAGAGACACAAACCACAAAGGTAGGTAAGTACCTACTTGGTAATGTAAAATTATTTGTTCGAGGGAATTCCAGAATATAAATTTTTCGGGATATTTTGTGAATTCAGACCAGACGATTCCCGACCATCTGGCAACCGTCTCAGTCCTCACTCAGCTCAGCTCAGCTGTCAACTCACTATCTATATTCCAGTGGTCTGTCTGCGACTGACAGTCACAGAGTAGGTTACTATTAGTAGTACTAATAGTAAGTGTAGGTACTAAATTATTTAGTAACTACACCTTTTGTAAAACTGAAAGTGACAGTCGCCGTGTGCACAGAACATAATACTTTAAAGAGGCCGTGTGCGTGATAGAAACGTGTGTTTTGTGTTGTGCTGTTTTTGGCCGCAATAAATTAGGAATTAAATAACATTGCGTTCGTTTTTACTCCTAACATTTGAAAATATTAAGTCCTGATGTTAATGCGTAATATAAAATTTAGAAAATTTTGTATTATGACTTTGTTCGTACTTGTAAGTGTGATGCTGTGTATGTTTTTCTGGGCAAATATGAAATTTGTAAGGTAAGTAAAATATCTGTCCAACAATATTATAGTGTAGGTAAATGCTTAATAGTATTTTTTATATTTTTTGGTTTACCTTTCTAAACAAATATATAATGATTGTGTAAGGAATATTTTTATTGACCTTGGATAGTTCAATTGGTAAAAGCTAATTACCTACATCCTTCCCATAAGGGTCGTGTCGTGTCGCAATGTTGCGTGCTAACGCGACGTAGACCTTGAATTAAAATTCTAGATTCAAACGTTTTGGTAATATATGGGTTTTTACTGTAAGGCTATGGTTACCCACCAATTAGGGCATCAAGACCACAGAAATAGTTTTTTTTTTTTTTTTTTTTTTTCCAATATTTATCTGCGATCGGTCTTACGACCATAAGCGGATGCGTTGAGTGATCAGGGTAGCAGCAGTACATTGAACGCCTAACTATTCACCCCAACAAACTCGCAACGCAACTACTGGACACTTCCCGCGATGAACGCCGGCTGAAGAGGAAAGACATACCTATTATGAAAGAGCAGAAATGGCACTGGCCGTTTCGCTCCAAACCTCCCTGATCACAGAAATAGATGGCGGTTAATTTTAACATTAGGTACCACTAATTCAGACATATCATTCATTAAGTGTACTTTGTTTATGATATTAGTAATATTAAAACTTTTTTGTATCCCAGCAGCAAACTCCAAATCCATTCCAAGAATCACTTCTATTTCTTACATGAATCCTATCCTATCTTTTGAGATCTATTTTCAAAAAGGTATTAACGGGACTTAATCGCGTATTAAAATCATAATTATTTAAGTACCTCGATTTTAACCCTTACACGACCATAAGATGCCTGAGACTAAATATGCGAATACAACACAAAATTTTAGCTATTTTGGGTGTAAAGTAAGAGAATATCACTAGAAAAACATAGCAGGGTGTATAGATTTTCTATAATTTCATGGGAAATATTTTTCCCTGTGGTCCATAAAAGTATCATAAAAGTATATCATTGAAGTATATCATTGAACTAGCTGCGCCTCGCGGTTTCACCCGCGTAAGTCCCGTTTCCGCGGGAATATCAGGATAAAAGTAGCCTATGTGTTAATCCAGGGTATCACCTCTCTATATACTAAATTTCAACCAAATCGGTCCAGCCGTTGTTGCGTGAAAGAATGGCAAATATACGTACATTCTCACAAACTTACACATTTATAATATCAGTAGGAAGTAGGATAGGAAGGATAGTAGGAAGGAAGTAGGATTGGATAGGATATAAAAGTATCATCATTGAATGTGTGAGGAGCGTACGAGTTATTTCTCCAGTTGAAAAATGAAATATAGAATAGAGTAGAAAATCTTTATTTTGTCATTACACATACAGTAAGGAGACACATAAAAAGAATTATACAACAGGAATGACAAAAATGGTAGCGGGTTTGATATGTCGGTTCTTGGACAGAATCTTCAATTTCAACAAGATCAGTTCCATTTTCTACATCTTGACCTATGAACTGCTGGTCTTCTTCGTCTAAGTGTAAGTCATCTTCTCCGTTACTAGAATCTGCTATAAGAAACTGCAATAATTCGTCATTTTGAATACTTATGAAATTCTCTGCACCCTCTTTTTGCCATTCTGTAAAAAAATGAAGGTAAATTATAAAAATACAAGAAAACCATACATTATCATAATAGCACTACATAATAATTGTACTACAACGAAAACACCAGATATGGACCACTGGGAAAAATATTTCCCCTCAGATGATTTGCAATTTTTAGGTACTTGTGCTAATATTTTGCAGTTTTCTGTATTATTATATAAAATTATACTTACCAAATAATATAAAACACGTGACAAAATATAGTTATTTTATTTTCTTAAGTCCAAAACACTTTCAAGATATTATGAGTTCAGCCCGCGAATATTTTGATTTTGGCGCAATAAATTTTGACTGTTCTTTGTTTTTCTAATCGTTCAGAAATACATTTGCCGCCTTGGACATACGTTTTATTTTGACATTCATTAAAAAAAATATCGATTTAATAATAAATGAATAATCCATAACGTTTTTTGTAGAAGGGAAAAATATTTCCCTTGGTCGTGAAAGGGTACGCGATTAAGTCCCGTTAATATTTATTAAATATGTTCCAAGTCACGATAGTTTAAATAGTATGTTTGATATCTGTTGATAATAAGTTTTGGAAATAAACATAGGGGTTTATTCATAAAAACTTGACAATTTAATACAGGTTTTAAGAACGTTTTTTTCTTGTCACCCATATGTCAACCAAAAGAGATAGCAACAGATTTAATATGCGTTTTAGCTAATACAGGTTTAATACAGGTTTTAGGTCGAATATGCATAATGGGGATAGTATACAAAACATCTAACATAATATTGAATCATGCCTCTTTCATTAAGTATCCCATTTTTCTTGTATCTTCTTACTTTTTAGTGCAAACTCGTTGGTTCACGTAAAAGGAATACCAATAAAAGTAAAAAACAAGTTATGCTTCACTAATCCTATTGATAGACGAAAACCAAGTTATCTTTACAATAAGACAGATATCAAGATGATATATTTCATAACACCAACATATCCGAGGCCTGAACAAGTGCCGGAGTTGACTCGACTGGGGCATACTCTGATGCATGTGCCGAGACTGCATTGGATAGTAGCTGATGATGAACCAGAATGCTCTGATGAAGTTCTGAATGTATTGAGGTAAGAGATACAGTTTTATTAAACTAATTCAATAGAGGAGGTTCCACTAAGCAATTATGTTGTTTAGTTGCATTTTATAAAAAAAAATACTTGTTAAGTAAGTAGGTATCTCATCATACCAACAAAACATTGAAGTGGCCGGTAGACTTCTTTCATATATTTATCTATCTTCATTTTCTGGATCTTTTGAAGAATGGGGTCATGTTAAAAACATATTTAGTATAATATTTTGCACAAATATACATCTCATATGATCGAGGGTTGCTAGCCTATTAACGCTGATAGAAAGCTAACTGGTGTCCTCATGATGTTTTCCTTCACCACATATCAGTTTGTTTATTACTAGCAGCATGTCCCGGCTTCGCGCGGGTGTACTAATGAAACTACCGGGATAAAATATAGCTTAAAACCATTCCGACAGTCCATTCTACACATTTATACCTTAATCACACGTACCGAGTAGAGTGGCGAGACAGTAAAATGTTTCTCGGCCGAGTAAATAGAATAAGTTCTGAGTGACTGTCTCGGCCTGTTGCTCGGCCGAGCTAGTGTTTACAAATACCGAGCGCTCGGCCGAGAGCACTGTCTCGCCACTCTACTCGGTACGTGTGATCAAGGTATAAATAATTACCTCCGTCAAACAAACAAATTTTACTTCTTTATAATATTAGTATAGATTTACCTATATTTATTTATAGTATTTCAGTCGCTAGACCAGTGCGAACCGGGTAACTAACTTATTTAAAAGCCTTTAATTGTTTTCTGTTAGTGAGCCGATTCGATGCAGTGACGGTTTTAGCAATCTATTTTAGTTTCTAGACTGAGAAGTTTTCACAAAATCAATACAAGTCTATAGTCTTAAGTTTCATTTTGTCGTTTGCCTAGCAGTTGAATATTACGAGTATAGGTAGCGCCTCGACTTTCGATCTGAATGTGTTGTGTGGTTGTTATACAAATAAACAAACAAACCAACATTACTTTCCTCTTTATTATATTAGTATTGACAGGTGAAGTATAACATCCCTTTCAATTTCAGGAGAACGGGTCTCCCTTTCACCCACATCTCGAGCCCGAAGCCCTATGTGTACAAAACGTCTAACTTCCCCCGAGGCGTGTCTAATCGGAGGGCCGCTTTGGACTGGATAAGGGAAAATGTTCACGATGGTGTTCTGTACTTCGGAGATGATGATAACACATTCGATCTGAGATTGTTTGATGAGATTAGAAGTACAAAGAAGGTTTCTATGTTGCCTGTGGGTTTGATCGGCGGGTATGGGGTTTCTTCGCCCGTGGTTAAGGATGGCAAGGTAAGTCTTTAATCTGCTTTGCTGATATCCTTCCTTCCTTCCTTCGTATGAGCAAGTAGCCAACTCTGGTGACGGAGTTTTTAGGCCGCCATGGCTTAACGACTTAGCTGATTATGATGTTAAGTGTTATGATGCAGATCGTAAAGTACTAGAACCTTTTAATTTGTTTGATGCCTGATACATTACACATTCACTTTTGAGTATTAAATATGTTCTTGCTGCTGAAAGAGACAATAGTCAATTGTTATAAAGTCTTAAGTTTATTATAAAATCCAGAAATTAGTCACGAACTAATCCTTATTCATATTTTATTTCATAAAAATTGATAAAACCTCTCTGTAACAAATGAAAAATGTTTGTGTATGCCAACTACGCCAAGGCTGACCAACAACATGAATAAATTTATTGATAGCTGCATGATTTATCATCAAGTGCACACCGTCAATACGACACGATATAACAGAGACCTAGTTTAATTATTAAAGTATCATTTGTCATTGTAGCATGTTTGCAACTGACAGCTCTAACGGCTGCTGGTGCTACAAATGACCTGTCCGCCTTTATTACCTTTGTATATACGCTTCTAGCTTTTGAAACACTGAAGCGATTATTGAAAAATCTAAAAGTTTAATGCGTTTCACACTGTGCTCTGTTTCACTCTGACTAGCTAGTGAGATGAGATTGCTGCGTACTTGTTAACTCGGTACTGTTGCTTAAGGGGCTTCTAAACGGGCTTGCCCAGCCATCAAAAAAACATTTTAGTGCATTTTATGGCTGAGCAATCAATTGCAGGCAACATGTTGCAATATGGCTGCAATAGTATGGCCTTTGATTCAGAACCCTTTAATGAGCCACACAATCCAGCAACAATGGCCGACGAAATGACGCTCATGACAGCCAGCAAGTACTTCACGTCGCAGGGAGAAAGGGACGCGCATATACAGTAAAACAGAACAACAATATAGATGTATTTATAAATATTAACGGGACTTAATCGCGTATTAAGTCCCGTTAATATTTATAAATATGTTTCCAAGTCGCGATAGTTTAAATTGTATTTTAACAATATAGATGGCCCAGATATATTGCAGTATTTTCGATTACGAGGCGATCGTTCGGCCACACGCCGGCTACATATAAAAACGTTTTGAGATACCAAAAAATATGTGGCTATATTGCCGGGCCATCCTTAAAATATTGCATAGTGTGGCTGGTATTGCTAGCAATGTTGCCGGCCACAGTATTGCAGCCACAAATTGTCGTAAAATATAGCCCGTTTAGACGCCCCATTAGGCAACTGTTACAGTTGACGATTTTACTATTTCTTTGAACTAGGCCAAAAACTTTTAAAGTAGTGCTTGGGGTAAGCATAAATAGGCTTTTTTATTTTAAGTTCTATGCTTCTCTGTAAGAGTAATGAGCAAGGTCCGAGCACTTTCATTACAGAAATTTGTCAAATTATGTTTTTGGCGCCTCCCGGGGTAAGTAGCCTGGTTTGCGCCAGCAAACCAGGCTACTTACTTCGCAGGAGCCATCCTGCGAAGTCGTAGTTACAACGACCGACGCGTGTGCCTTTGCGCAACTAAACTATCGCCAGAGCCTATGTATGTAATGTAGGTACGTATCTGTTATTATACTGTGCAAAAACCAAAATTAATCGCCGCTCGCTATAGCGCATCGGTTTCGTTCGTTAAAAGTGCCTAAACTTGCCATTTTATTCTGTTAGAGTTATCCATTATAGCTCTGTCACTCTCTCTCGCGTAAGTTATTCCGGTCGACGCTTAAAAACCAATGTTAAACAGGTTGCTCGACTATCAGATTTTTTCTCCTTAAACAAAGAGAACAAAAGAGGGAAACAGCGGAGTGTGCTAGGCCTGCTACCATTAATAATTAGTATGCTACCTATTACTGCATCGCTGTGCCTAACTTTGACGTGGATCGATAGAGCATATTGTAATTCCCACGTACTTAAACAAAGCCTACTATGTATTTCAGGTGGTCGCGTTTTTCGACTCTTGGCCCGGCGCCAGGACCTTCCCAGTCGATATGGCCGGCTTCGCAGTCAACGTAGAATTCCTCAATCCTACCACCACGATGCCTTACATCGCAGGTTCAGAGGAAGACAAATTCCTTATCAGCTTAGGCGTGAACGTCGAGGATATTGAGCCACTAGCTGACAACTGCTCCAAAGTATTCGTCTGGCATACTAAAACAGCGAAGTTCAAGAAACCAACAATACGAATTAACTTTGATAAACTGGAAAAGTTAACGAAGTACGAAAGCTTTATTAACCTGCTCAAAGAGATTGCTAGTTTAGGTATGGCAGGTATATTCTCTGATAACGGAACTAGGCCGCAAATTACAAGGAATAAGAAAAGTTACGATGCGATTACGGGGTTGGATTAGATTGTACTTATTCGTGAATGAATAACGCAAAACCTTATTTATTAAGTACAAATAAAAATAAAATCATTTATTTGTTACCTCTTGTTGTATTTATTGCGATAGGTTTTGTATTATAAAAGTTGAGAAACATTTGATTATTATTATTGTTATCCGAGATTTTGTCGTTTTTCCGTTGGAATCCTTTTCGTAGAAAATCTTCGAATTGAATGTTTTCATGTTCCAAAGTTTGAATCGCCTCAGTCATTTATAAAGATGTGTTAGGGTTTTGCGTTATTTTCTACACGTTTGCGTTGGATTTGAGTTGGGGCTTTCCATAAACAGATCCAAAACCAAAGTCATGGTGGTGGACCGATCTGGGACGCTGCCGAGGACCGAAATAGATGGAGGAACATCATCAGAAAGAAACTGATTCTGAAGGGTGGTCACGATCCTCAGCATTGAGGAGTACGACTCAAGGAGGAGGATTTACAAGTTAAAAGGAAATTATTATTATTGATTTATTTTACATCATAGTAAATTTATTGTTATCGAGTATAAGTTATATTTTATTGGATTTACTTTAAGTATATCGTTTTTTATGTTCTGTTGTGTGTTGTAATAGATTAGGAGGAATGTGTATAAAATATTGCCCCAATATACAAAATGTACCGTGTGTAAAAAGAGATTCGGTAGCGTTTGTTCTGTTATTATTAAAAATACGATAGAATGAGCCTTTATGATAACACAACGGGAAATTACTCACTTAAAATTATCGTCGATTTAGATACCGACAATGTTTGGAAAGTTATATGAGGATTACACACCCTAAATAGTCCGTATAGGTTCCTACTATTTTGGGGACCCAGTTAATATATAATAATATAATATAATATAAATATCCTTGGACATTAAACACGTCAGCGACATCTAGTCCCAAGCTAAGCAACTTAATGGTTGTGTTATGGTAACCAGATGACTGATATAATATAGTGTGGGTAAGTCTTTACCCCGACGATGACGACCTCTGTGGCGCAGCGGGCGAAGGCCAGCCTGAGACGCGGAGGTTGCGGGTTCAATCCCCGCTACGGAATAAATATTTGTATGTTTTGCAGATCTTTGTTACCATAACACAAGCATTAAGTTGCTTAGCTTGGGACTAGATGACGCTGTGTAAAATGTCCCAAGGATATTTATATATTTACTTCTAAAAAGAGGGGAGATTCTGTGTCCCACCCTATGTAATGTTTATAATAATGGATTAGTAACAAAGTTTCCTTATCTCTTTTTTCATACTTATTTATAATTACTGTGTTTGATTTAGACTAGTCTTAACAAATTAATATTTATTTGAATGTGAATTCTATGTGATCTTAGATAGACTAGCAAATTATATAATCTTAGTAAAATTCGTTATTTAAAACGCATCTAACTGTTTATTTTTTATTTTTTATTTGAGATAATTTATTATTAGTACTACAATAAGATCTTGTTTTTTAATGAAAGAATTTGTCTGTAGCTTGAGAATAGTCGTGATCATATTTCATTTTTATATGACTCAACAATCAATGACTGTTGAGTAAACTATCTATAAATTTTATAAATGAGTCCGTATAAATATATGGTAACTAATCAAAGCCTTATTTCGAGTACAACATAGGTTCTAAATAGAAACTTAGTAGTTCTTACAAATTAGTATGCCCAACAGTGCCTCAATATATGTTTCTAGCAATAAAATAGATTCAGAAACAGGTTTCTCGACCGCAGGTTTTCTTCAAAATTGACTTTTCAATGCTTAAATCACGTGACAATTGTCAAATGTTACATTAGGAACAAATTTGACATTGACACTTGATTTGTATAGATTGGTTAAAGAAAATGATCAGCGTTTGAGAACCGGCTGAAGTCTTTTAATGGTACCTTCGGATGACTTATGTATGTGATTGGAATTAAGAAGGTCCTAAAGGTTTTTGGTAATTTACAATTAACGCTGTAGAATCTACGAAATAGAAGTCAAAGTGTTAAGAACACAATAATTTAGACAAATATTAGAATAAAATAAAGTATAAAATTTATTGGAAACTTTTAAGTTCATAATCTAACTAAGACATTATTTTTATCAATCACTATTAAATGTAATCAATGATTTTGTAATTGCTGAGTTATGAGTTAACATCTTTACTTTATATTGTAAAGAGATAAATCTTATTTATTAAATCATTGTATCTTAGTATTATGAAAGTAACCTTCTCAGCGTTCTGCGTTTCTAAACATATTCTCGATTAAGTTATTACTTACATTTGAACACACTTAAGTGTTACCTACTTATAGGTGTAGAGCATTCAGCAACACACTTACCTGTAACATAGTAGTACAGTCGCAGAACGAAAAGCTTGCCAATTTCCATTTCAATTGCATTCAAATTCAAATTCGAATTGCACACTCTGTGCAATTCGTCAAATGAATGCAAGCAATAATAGATCTTAAGGTGGTCAACCTTTTCATTCCGCAATTGTACCTACTTAAGCAACTTTTATCAACAGTTTCCACTGACAGGAAAAGTTATCTCTGTTATAGGAATAATTTGTAAAACAATAGTTCGTTTTGCCTTATAAAAGATGCTTCTAGATTGTGCCATACGATTTTTTATCTACATTGACAGCTTTAGTAGCAATATAGTCTTATGTGTCATAAAAATAGAATATATTTTTCAATTTTACAAAACTGTGAAAGTTAACCGTTTATTTAATTGTACTCAGGCGCATAACTAATGAATGTGATTATGTATAGGATGTAAATTCTGAACAAAGATAAATAAAATAAAAGTGTTGTTATAAATTGTGATAAATTAGTCCTAATGATCATACACTGGTGTCCCATTATGCAATAATTGAAATTTAATATAAGTCTAAATAATCTCACAGGCACGTATACGAAATATTAGAAGAATTAAATGTATGTTTGCATAAAGGCGCGGGCCCACCGCGGTGCACGGAGAGGCTACGCACGTGTATTAAGCTTCGCTTTGTAAGAAAATGTATGTGGTTGTGTCCACTGCAACCCACGGAGAGGCTACGCATGAATTGACGTCATTGATACACGCGTGGCTTGCTCGAATAGGCGGTTACATAGCTCAACGCTGTCAACGTGGGTCTACGTTTCCACTGGAGTACACGAATAAGACCCACGACTATGTACAGCTCGGTTATCGCAGAGCAGTTTTCAGTCATACACGTTGTGGAACGGACGTGCGCTCCGTGCGCCGTGCCACGCTAAACATAGTCGGGGGTCTTCGTGTAGGTACTCAAGTGGAAACGTAGACCCACGTTGTCAAACAAATGAATAAACGCAGCTAAAATGCGCCGCGTGCCCGTGCACAGCATGCACCGCGGTGGGGCCGCGCATTAACAGTAAGGGCACTCTGTCATCAGAGTTGGCCACTTGCTCATACCAACTAACTAAATAAGTGCTATTTACAATAAATTAAACTACTATTTATTATGTTTAGAAGTAGTACCCATTAGTGCTATTAGCTACGCTATATATACCTACGTGCAAAACTCAATCTTAGTTGAGACCGAGGTACATGACTAACAGCCGTTTCTCTAACGCAGTTCATTTAAAAAAATTAACTAATAGGTAAATGTTCAAATAACATGACAAGAACAATTTTGTTTCTAATTTTGCACTAGCCACGTGATTGGATAATTGATTAGTTATTTTGGAAATGATCTGCGTTCGAGAAGCCGATTGTAAGAACGCCATTTTTAAATGTCAATCGGTCTAAATACAAAAACTATCCAAAAAACTCGGTTAATCAAAACCATGGTATAGGCGACCAAGAAATTGGTTTACCACTTTTGATGACATCTCCCAGAAACATAATTATTCGCTAAGGATTACTGAATGACAGATTCTGACGTAGCAGTTATTAATCTGTCAAGCGAAAATAGCCCTTGATGTTTTGTACGTGCAAATGATATTCAGCCTTAGAGTGGTAAACCAATTTCTTGGTCGACTATACATAGGGAAATTTAGACCATGGTTGTTAACAGATACAAATTATTATTTTTTTCTTATCTATGGTCCCGCGCAGTTATAATGTGATTTAAACCACCGCTAAACTAGGGGTTCCATCTTTATTCTGTAGGTTCTGCAGGCTTTATTGTGTGTGGTCGTAACGTAGGGGTAAACTAGGTTCAAACCATAGTTTATCGCTAAACCAGGCTTTGTGATCACCATTTTTCTGAAACCATAGTTTATTTAGTTATAATTGGAACCAATTTGGACCATGGATGGTTTTGATAGACCCCAAGGTTTATTTTAGTTTTTTGTAATGAGGCCAAATAAAATGAAATTAAGTTCCAAAGCCTATGTTTCTTTAAATTCATAGATATTATACATTGTTTATATTGTAAGAGCAAAAGGAAGTTGGACAACGATGATGATGTAAGTTTTTTTAGATCTAGGCCACAGCCATAGTAACTATAAGATAGAATACCTAACTGACCTAACTTGTAGCATAAACCATGCATACATAGGTACATTTTGATTTATAGGTAGTATTGTTTAACTACTTACCAACTTAAAGTTTAGTGGTTATAATAGGATTTGCGTTGTCAGTAAATTAAATTCAGAGAATATGTTCCAAAATATGCTTTTACTTTACCACAAACTGGTTGTTTATTTTTGTAGAGAACTGTGTAACATTTACAAAGAAATTACTAGGTAGGTAATTCGTTTTCTAAGTAAGTATTGTTTTTGAAACATCACAAGCTTAAATTGATTATTAACATGCCTTTTTCATCCAAATGCGAAGCGAGTTAAGGTTATAAAAGAAGGTACCTACCTATTTATCTATTTTTCTGTCTAAAGCTTGTAACGAGACTTGAAATTCACCATGACTTGCCGTAGGTAGATATAATTGAAATAATTTTGTAACAATTTTAGTAGGTAGAGTGTGACATGCATTTTTTCATTTTCATGCATTCTTCAGTATGTCTCTAACTAAACTTTAACCAGGTGGCCGAAAGTGGAACTAAGACCTTATATACCAAATTGAAACAATAAATGAATTATGAATAATGCAATCATGTCTTGAAATCGAATTATTACTTACAGTTTGAAAGATCATTTTTGTCATTGAAAAGCAACATTCCATGTTTGACTAACTACAATAAAAACATTAAAAGAATAACACAAGTTTTTTTTTGTTAATTATGTGTAGTATTAAGTATAATATAATATAGGTAATTTTTAAATAGTTTTCTTAAAGAGAAAACAATAAAGAATATGCATACCTTTATAAGCAGGCTTTTAACATAGCTCATTTCATTACGACTTATTCTTCAATTCATTTAACTTTTCTTTATAAGATGGCAGTTCCACATTATCCCAATGAAGAGGCTCCTTGTTGAAATATCTGAAATTTTTTTTTTGAATTTTTTACAAGCGTTTCTTAATTTCCTTATAATAATCCTGATAGGATCTTACTTTATTTACGAGGCTACTTTATAATGTTAAAATGGTGATTATGAATTTATGATTTCAAACTATCATAACTATTGCACCACTACACCAGTCAAAGCCACCTCTAGGTAATAGAAAACTTTCTAGTTCGGATGGCTGTTTGTTACTCTACTAACGTAAAAACTAAGTGAGTGATTTTTAAGATCCTTTGAAGATGTCTGTCAGTCAGAGGTAGGTGGGTAGCAAATAGCCAAATATGCATTTGATGTTTTTTTACGAAAATCACTCACTTAGTTTTTCCGTAAGTAGAGTAACAGTCATTTAAACTAAAAGGTTTTGGTTGTATCGCATTGGTTATAAGATAATAATGGTCAAAGCCTATTAAGTAAGGCTCTGTGGCGATTCCACCGCATGGTTCGATCAGTCGAACTACGTGAGCTTTTCCAGTTGGTTTAACAGGACAACTCCATTTGATTTTAACGGTTACATAACCTACCGAGTTTGAACTTCATCCAGAACTTTATTTTCGTGCTCAGTAAGTCCATTGTCCAGCACATCCAGGGTGTCCTTCAACTGTTCCATGTTGTAGAAGCCGCAGATGTTAGTGTCTAGCCCGGGCTGGCAGAGGGAGAACCAGGTGGCGAGGCGAGCTAGCTCTACTTTATGCTCCTGAGTGCGAAACAAATGAATAAAAGGACTGTATGTTCGCTCATTTCTTTTCAGAATTCTTAAACTTACGCGATCACAATGCATACTTTTAAATAGTTGCTACATGCGTGCCTAGAAAATCATAAATGATGTGATGGAGTCCTAAGGGGATTGTCTAACTTGTATCAAATTGTTGCGAATGAAAAATAATGTTGCCACTTGTAGGTTATTAAAAGCTAATCTGATAACGCTCGATGTACGTAGGTAGTTAAGTTTACCTTGCAGTATTCGGCGGCTTGTCTGCAGGTGTCTTTGGTCTCCTGACTGGCTGGATGCCATGACTGTGGGCCCTGGTTGCACAACAGACCCATGCCAGTGGCTGCTGCATTGATTACTCCAACACCTTTGCTCTGAAATAAGTGCCTATTATTGAAAGGTAGAAAATGGGTTTAGATCATACGGAACCCCCGTATGACCTACAAGTTTTTTATTATTTTACGAACTTGTGTTGTAAAATAATGTTTGTGAGATTCTTAATGCATGAGCTATAATCGCCTGCAGTAGGTACCAAATGTATTTCCCAAAGCGTCTCATAAACTGTCACTGTGTAAATAGCGCCTAAGTTTAGTTTCGTGCCTCTGTTAGTTTAGTCTGTGGTTTAGTTCAAATTCAAAGCGAGTTACCAATGGCTATGTCATCTCACAATATAATTTAATAAAGCTCCAAGCATTGCAATGCGTCCTGCTTTATCAAATTATTATCGTCCGTCCGAGATAGTGGATCTAATATTACTAAATCAATGTTCTCTCTCTGTTGATTTAGTTAACTAGACTGGTAGAGGCACTGTGCTAATATTATTTTAGATCGGTCTCAGAACACCAACCTACCTGGTATTTACCTACCATACATAACTATACCTACGGGTTTCTGAATTCAAATATAGGTATAGGTACCTACCTATACTTTATTTCTTGAAGCGAGCTAATAGGTAGAAAAATAAACGCTCGTGATTGGTTTTGGATATTCTCGTGATTGGCTAGATTTGACAATGGGCAATTGATTTGACAATCTAGTCAATCATAAGGAAGACAATTATTTTCGACGACCAATCACGTGCGCTTATTTTTCTTCCTATTAGCTCGCTTCAAGAAATGTAGTATAGGTAGATCGGTAGGTACGTTATTCATTCCTCTATAGTAACTAGGTAGGTAGTAGGTAGTAGGTACCTATACTAAAATTTTTTAATTCGTGCTAGGTAATAGGAACAAAAATAGACACATATAATTGGTCGTCAAAAATAATTGTCTTTCTCGTGATTGGCTAGATTGTCAAATCAATAGTCAATTGTCAAATCTAGCTAATCACGAGAATGAAAATTATTTTCGACGACCAATCACGTGCGCTTATTTTTCTTCCGCTAAGCTCGTTTCAAGAAATATCTAAGATAGGTACCTATTATATAATACCAAGATTGTGGGGATAGGTATTTGTTACTATTTCAAATTTGACTAAAACTAGGAATATACCTACCTATACCTACTAGGTTTATAACTTGGAATAGATAGCACTCGTTCGTTCGTTTCGTTCGTATGAGCAAGTGGCCACTTAAGCGGTTAAGCCTGAAGCAGTCCACAGGATGAAATAGTAAACTATACGAGTATAGAGGTACTTGTACTTACCGACCTACTTCACTTAAAATTGATAATGGTGCTGTTGTCACGAAATTAACTCTAGAATAACTATAACCAGACTAAAATGATTAGGTTTAGAGCTTACCTTAAAAAAACTAGTATAATTCTGTAGCCGATTATCAAACATCGTAGATTTAGAGTAGGACAGGATAGTAGATATCTTGACCTCTGACTCTTCAACCAGGTCCTTCATCAGCCCGATATCGTAGTCCGCAAGACCGATGTACCTCGCCTTGCCGTCTCGGACCGCGCGCTCCAATGCTGGCAGAGTTTCTTTTAAGACTACGGAGTCAGGGGCAAAAGTGCAGTCATGGATCTGAAAACATTTTTAATGCTGAGGTCATAGATTTATTCTATGGCTGAGGTAGCAATTAGGCAACAGGCAATAGAATTACCTAACGTACCTATGTAGGTAAGACAATGTCAATGGATATTTTTTTCTTCTTTCAAATTATTTTGTCGGTGTGTTTTTATGTTCTTTATTTACCGGACTCGAATTGTCCGGTGGTCGATTCGAGATAACTCTGAGAGCTTTGTTCTACTCTAGATAAATATGAAACAGTGTGTTGGTAGGTAAAATATTCTCAACTTAAATGCTCTGTTTTTTACAACAATAAATGAATGATGATTCGAACTACGTAGGTACCAAATTACCAATATATCAAATAGCTTTTGTTTTTCAAATCTGGTCTCTAGACGCTTAAAAAAGTAGATAGGTAGGGCATAAATGCCCTTTGGCTGTAGGTACCTGAATAATGTCAATATAGTCCAGCCCAAGGAGGCGCAAGGAATTGTCAAGAGCAGCCTCAGTCCTCTCAGCCGAGAAGTCAAACATCTTATTCTCAGAGAGCTCGTAGCGGCCCACTTTACTCCCGATAACATACGAATCCCTAGGGATGCCTCTCAGTGCCTGTAGATAAACATTACATTGTTCATAAGGTTTTTTGTTGTAGGTTTATGCACAGAATAAAGATGTATTAGTTAGGGGATCCATAGGTTGTCTGGTAGAGATCGCTTCTTCGCGATAAGACCGCCGATTGTATGTCATAGTTAAGGTATCTTTAGTTTGTAGGTAGCACTTTATGTTTATTTGTAAATATGGTGTGCAATAAAGTATTTTCTATCTTCTATCTATTCATCCTCATTCTCCTGCCTTTATCCCACGCTAGGTGGGGTCGGACCAACATCTTTTTCTTCCAGTCATCTCTATCATTCGTCAACTCCGAATTTACTCCTCAAACATTTATTATCCTTTTTCACACAATTCATCCATTTCTTCCTCGGCTTTCTCTACTCGTACAATACTCATACTCATAACTTTCTTAGTGATATGACTTTCATCCCTCCTCATTACAAGTAATATGGCACTCTTCATCTTTTCAGTCACAGCACAGGTGCTACTTTCAAACTTCCGCAATTCCTTATTTTATCCATATGCGTCACCCCACATTGCATCTCAGCAGCATGCACTCTGCTTTCATCAGTCTTCTTCATTGCCCAACACAAGTACCTACACAACACTCCGATCCACAACGCGACAGGTCATTATTATCGTCTAGGTAAAATGTTGTCTTGTTGTATTAGGATTCATTCAGTAGCAGTAGCATTCTGCTCAATTGTACCTACATACAGCTGCTGTATGTAGGTACAATTGAGCAGAGATGTCGTGTCGCATATTCGATTTTACATATTAGATTGATCTAACCTTTCCCATAGTCCTTTCGGAGCTCCCTTGTCCGTACCATGGAGAGGTCTCCATGTAGTTGACACCGCATCTTAGGGTCTCCCGAATCAGCTCCACGCCTCGATCCTCGTCATATTTTCTGAGGATAGGTAATAAAAATCCATCAAGAGAAAAAATCATAAAATGAAATAGAAAAAATCATCGACAGAGCTCCCATCAGGTATAACTACCTTACCTAGGTCCTAATAAATAGGTATAGTCAGGCTTCAATGGGTGGGGCTACCCCTAGTATAATATACTTATACGTAGGTACCTAAGTAAGTAAAAGTACCTACATAGTAGCATAGACGAATATATTTTGTCTATGGTAGTAGGTACATACTATACTTATACTAACCTTCTAAAACACTAATAAATAATCGGTGGAAGGTACCTAGTCTACTCTCTGTAAATTACAGAAGATAGGGTGAACATGCCAGTTCACGACCAGTTAGTGGACTTGTCATCTTTGAAGTAACATAACTCTCAAATGTGACATAGTTTTGATTCCAATTTTTACCTAGGGTTGAAGAAAAAACATCAAGGAATCAAATGAATGTAAGTTTTAATATAAATTATGATTGTTTCTATTAAATAATTAAAGATATAGCAAAAAGTGCTGTTTTGTTAGTTCCCGGACACTTGCGGCCAGCTTACGTCCGCCATTTTCGTCAGTTTGCGACCACTCAAACGTTATTGAAAAAAGTGCCTTAGCGTGTAGGCTTTAAGGTTCAAAATAAGAATATAAATGAAAAGTTTACATTGATTTACAAAACTGGCTTGTGGTATCATTAGATGCAAACCAACCTTCTTCAAAAGAATCTAGTTGGTTTACGACCTCGAAATACGAGACATTTTACATGTTTTTATTTGTGAAAATAGGATTGGTCGCTAGGTGACCGATTCCCGACCACCGAAAAAGCGTGATTTAAAGTGTCTGTATTTTAGGTTTAGGATTAAAATTTTGCTGGTCGGAATCTGACGTGAACATAAATAGACCTTTTGGAACAAAACTACAAGGTTCAAGATTCCATAATATGGAGTATAAGCTAGAAAACGTAAAAAGAAGATAGGTCGAAAACAGTCATTTGCCGACCATGCGGTCGTAAAACAAAGAAAGTGCCATTTCAAACGCTAGTTTGGCGACCACCCATTATTTTAATTAAAAACATACATTTTTAAATGAATTGTTGCTTACAATATAAATACATGTTTTTGTCTACACCCCAAGCTACATTTCGATGCGTAAATCTCAATAAAACATAAATTTTCTTACGTTTGTAAAAGTGTCCTCTCACTATTTTTTTTGTACTGTTTTCAACGAACCTTCATGTTTTCACTCCTGCTCATGTTTGGAGGCTCCCTGATGGGCACCACGTATCCTAGGACACCAATCGAGATGCGGGATGGGTGAAGGCTAGACTGATGTTTCATTTAAAAATAAAACGAACAAGATCATCAGTCAGTTTGACTTATTATAACGATTTTACGAAAAAATGGTCGTGAACCGGTGGTGGTCGGCAAACTAGCATGTTCACCCTAACTCCTGAGTTATCCTCTGTAACTCTGTAATGAAATAGGACTCATGTTAGGTAGGTACCTACAACCACAGATAAAATAGGTACCTAATAGCAGTAATAGGTACTATACTTAGTAGGTAGCACAGAATGTTATCTGTGGTAGGTAGGTATAGGTACCTACTACAAGACTACAACCAACGCAACAACATGTAGGTAAATAAACAAAAGTTCGAAAGTTTAAACAAAATGTAAATTTGCTATAGTGACATTAAGTAGGTAGACCCTACGTAGGCTACCAGCTCTAGATAAAATACAATGTAGGTAGGTACCTACGCCAAGCAAAACACGTACTTAAGTAGGTAGGTAGGTAGGTAGGTATAATTCACTTACAATAGGTAGGTACATCGTATTATAGCAGATTAATAAAAACAAACCGGTAAATATTGCTAAATGCTGCTCCCCCGAGGCTGACGTGAGACACCTTGAGTCCAGTTGTACCAAGTTCATTGAACTTCATTCTTAAATATTTTTGAATTTTAGGTTATGATTTTATGAATGATGGACACAGACTGTGCCCCGTGCACACCACAGAACATTATATACTCTGACGAGGTGCACACTGTGCACGTGCACAGTCAGTGACACAGTGTTCACCACTCCCCGCTCCGTCTGAATTCGAATTTAAGTAGGTACTAGAAACTAGTAGAAGCTAGAACGCAAAGAGCAAAGTATCTTAGGTAATCAACTACCTATACCTACGTATTAAAATATGCAGCGCGCACGGGCAGTAGGTAGTCTGTATCCAGCTGTACTGTATGTAGGTACCTACCTACTGTATTGTACATAGGTATGTATTTACACCTAGCGGTCGAGTGTATCATTGTCAGATACGTAAGTAAAGTACTGATAAGATAGGTAGGTAGGTACTGTAGTGTATAGCATTAAAGGTAATGCGTGAGGCTAGGCAGCCGAGAGGGCACAATGATCGGAGGGTCATTGCGCACTGCAAGCTAGGCTGCCGCGCCAGGCGGACGCGCTGTGTTATATACATTTTGTGTTGTTTTATTTGGTACCCAAGCAACCTGTACAAGTGGCGACCGTGCCAGTGGTTACAACCATTAAGTGAGTACCAATTTAAAATACAAAATGGAAAAAGAAAAAGAGGTAAATCCCAATGAGCTGATAAACTGTTTAGTTCGCAAAATTATCAAAGCTATCGGTCTGTAGATCAAATTACCTACCTATTGCCTACAATGTTAACTGGTAACGAGTTTGTAAACGATTGTCATTTTACATTTTGTTGCTTTCTGTCTATTCTGTTTTATAAAATCCCACCTACCTACATCTAATATTTTCTGTATAATCTCTGCTATAAATAGATTGACCTACATTTTGTATCAGTAAAACAAGGTAAGTAAGTGAATTTAAAATACAAGCTATACCTAGTATTGGCATAGATAGGTAAATACCTACACTAGTACCTATAAGTACTACTAAGTATTGGCTGTGATAATGGTTACCAACATGTTGGTTACGGGCGTAGGTATCTATCTACATTTGCGACTAAGCTTTTTGTTTACTCATTGGGTGGTACCTGCAAGCAGACATGCCGTCGCAATCGAACCTACATAATGTAAGTAGGTACGTAGGTACGTACGTATGACGTTCGTAGAAAATCAAAACAGTGTTACATCAAATTGTTTACATCAAGTTCTTGAATTTATTGTTCACTATTGCGAAACATAACTATTTTATAATTGACCGGGCATTTATAAAGATTATCTAGATAACAAATTCTCGATATTTCTTTAATGTAATCGTGACAGTAATTTCCATTCTAAATTAAAACAAGTACCTAATCAGTTAGGTTGTGTAGGTACTTACCTACTTAAGCCTTTCAAGTTACATTTCAATTTCTTGTAGTTGGTACCTATCTATCTATTTACCTACCTACCGTTGTATAAAGATGTATATAATTATCAACTATTGATGTTCCACTGCAGAGGTAGTTTGATTAACCTCGGTTATCAAACGGTACCTGTAAATGACGGCTGTTGCAAATTATAGGTTGACAAAATGTTGAACGATATCTGAATTCTGAAATGTCAAGTGGTAGTTTGGAGAAATCTGAACGGTACCTGAATAAAGTGTCAAGAGGTAGTTTGGAGAAATCTGAACGGTACCTGAATAAAGTGTCAAGAGGTAGTTTGGAGAAATCTGAGCGGTACCTGAATAAAGTGTCAAGAGGTAGTTTGTAGAAATTTGAACGGTACCTGAATAAAGTGTCAAGAGGTAGTTTGGAGAAATCTGAACGGTACCTGAATAAAGTGTCAAGTGGTAGTTTGTAGAAATCTGAACGGTACCTGAATAAAGTGTACCTGAATAAAGTGTCAAGAGGTAGTTTGGAGAAATCTGAACGATACCTGAATAAAGTGTCAAGTGGTAGTTTGTAGAAATCTGAACGGTACCTGAATAAAGTATCAAGGGGTAGTTTGGAGAAATCTGAACGGTACCTAAATAAAGTGTCAAGGGGTAGTTTGGAGAAATCTGAACGGTACCTAAATAAAGTGTCAAGGGGTAGTTTGGATAAATCTGAACGGTACCTAGTTACAAAGCGGTTTAATTGCATTACGAGTAACCCGTGAAAATGTTACAAAAACCCTCATTAGAGCCCTTAGACTGTAAGGGCGAACAAGCTTCTGTCGGGCTAAGTAGGGAGAAATGGAGAAGGGCGCTTGAGTTATTTCTGATCGCATCTGATATTATTACCGAGTCCGATAAGAAAAGAGCTAGGGTCAGTGTGCCGGATCGCCGGCCGCCTCTAGTTCTCGGCCTTTACGCGTTTCCGATGCATTAAAATTAGGATATTAGCGATTTTAAATAATATTACCAAATGCGGTAAATGTTAACACGTCTGTATTGAATTACTCTATTCCTAACAAAAAAATTGGTAGGAAATAAGATACGAGTGATTTGTAGTGAATTATTCAATTCAGGGGCTGCCAACGCAGACCTCGCGGCGTGCGAAAACTACAAAAAAAATAGTGGCGCGTCTTTTACGGCAAGGGATGCTTTGTGCTATTTCTCTAAGTAAATAATGTTGAGAGGTGTTTATTCCATTACGGAAATACCCTGACAACATACTTATAAAATAATTTTCGCAAAATTGTATACAAAACAATAATATTTCAGAGGGCCGAGATCTAACATTGAATTTTTGTCAAAAGTTTAGTTTTCGGCCGGGTGGCCGATATCTGGTACATGAAGTCTTTTCCGTTTTCGTCTCTTTTATTTGTTTGGTTAACAAATGTATCTAATTTCTCTTATTTATACGATAGTAATATACGTAAGGACCCTAACCTTCAGTTTTCGGCCGTCAAATTATGTAGCATTCATAACGAAAAGACAATAACAAGATCGACTATTTTGGTGGCCGTAAACTAAAAATGTATAAAATATTACTTCAGTTATCGGCCTGACCTGTAAAATGTATTGAAATCATGTGGCCGATAATTGAATGATTTTATATTTGAATTAATTGATATTAGTTTTCGGCCGTATACGAGAAAGATTGTATTTTTTTATTGTTTTGGGTAGGTAAGTACCTGGTACCTGATAGTTTTGTCTTGAAGAATAGTTATGATGTCATAAATTACAAGCTTTTATTAGCTAATTTGATAGGTCCGGTTATTATTAACTAGCTGCGACCCGCCGTATCACCCGCGTAAGTCCCGTTCATGCAAGAATATCGGGATAAAAAGTAGCCTATGTGTTAATCCAAGGTATCACCTATCTACATACCAAATTTCAACCAAATCAGTCTAGCCTCTAGCCGTTTTTGCGTGAATGAATAACAAACATACATACACTCTCACAAACTTTCACATTTATAATTATTAGTAGGAAGGATAGGTTAGGAAATAGGATAGGAAGGAAGGAAGTGGGATAGGAAAGATAGTAGGAAGTAGGATAGGAAGGATAGTAGGAAGTAGGATATGATAGTAGGAAGTAGGAAGGAAGTAGGATATGGCTTGGTGGTCCCACTGCAGGGCATTGGCCTCTCTTCCGAAAGCTTGGTGCGTTAAGTAGCGAGGTGTGGAATTTTTCTACTCCTCGTGACATAACGCATCCACAGGCCATGTGCAACTTAAGAGAGGTTCAACTGATCGTGAAAGAGTGTTTCAGAGAGTACTACATTTCTGGGGAACACTGGCTGTAAGTTGTACTCCTAAGGATACCAGGGTTTGGCAATTGCCAAACCTGTAGAATATGTATGAAAATGAATGAATGAAAAAATAACCCAGTAGAATATCGAGAGTAACGGCTTGCTTATATCTCTATGGCCTCACTCCCAGGTCTAAGTGACAAACTCAAGACAATCCGCACTGGAATAGTTCTGAGAAAAACGTAGTTGCCTGTTCTTCACTTCAAGATATGCCGGGAGCCTGTGATTCAGAACCAGTTCCATGGAGCTGCAGATTATAGAAGACGACTATAGGGTCCTTACGTCAAGCATTGCAAGACATTTATTCCATCTTCTAAGAAGATAGATCAAAAAAGAAGGAGACAGTTACTAAGAGGGGAGGGGGGAGGGCTTGCTTCCACTGACGTAGCTCCTAATCTGACACAGCACAGCTAAAAAGACCACCGGCTATGGCTACAGGCTTTGTTAGCATTTAGATTAAGAAATTCTCTTGTCAGATGCGGATGTCAAAACTCGCCTATAGGAAGTGTTTGCAGGGCCGCACTGCCAGAAAACTAATAAAGTCAATAATAAATAATAATAACAATGATAAAAACGCATTTTCGTGAGTCTAGACCAATAAAAACAGTTTAAAGTCGTTCAAATTGCAGTGGCCGATAACTGAATACCTTGCGGCCGATAACTGAATTTTGTGGCCGAAAACTAGCATTTCTGGCATTTTCACATATTAAAATGAAAATAAAAATAACTAAAAGCTTGTACTGCATAACAGTATATTTAAAATAAACTTCATGATATAGGCTATCATACAACATCATCAGAACTAGTAAAGTAGGGTTCTAAGTATTTTTTTCGAAGTCTTAAAGTTGACGGGAGCACTAAGCGGCCGATAACTGGCACACTGACCCTACATAATTAATGTGGTCTGCGATAAGATTTTATTGAATAAAAATATGTAGATAAGAAGTATAGATAATACAATAGCCCAGGTGCACATCGCTGAGTCAGGTGACCTTTTGTTTAGTCGCAGTTGCCAAGCTCGACGAGTAGGTACTTAGCCGAAACAAAGCCGTGTATACGAACGGAATTTATTTCGCCTGATTAGGCAAGTTCATGTTATTCCGTCTTCGACATCAAAGTTCGAAGTGTAAGTTCGCTTCCGTAGATGAACAATTAGTTGATCAAATCGACCAAAAAAGCGAGTCTGTACAAAGCGACATTAGATAGCATTGTTTCCGTAGCAAATACTTAACAGACAGTGGATCGACAACTTAAATGAAGTAGGTACTTCTGAAGTTAAAAAAATCTACCTGCTGATCAATTTCTTTTACCTAACCGTCTAAATAATATTCCTAAAGTTGTATGAAAGTCAAGGAGATGAAATAAAAAAAATATAGTTTAAAAACACATTCCTGGTGGTAATTTAATATCAGAATTCCGAAGGAATGTTACAAGAAAGGTGTTTTACTTTCTAGTTCTTCATTTATTTACAGAAACTAAACTAATACATATTTACATAAAAGTACAAAATACAAATAGAACCAGTTGAGCCATCTAAGGACCGTTGCAAATGGTCTATAGGTAGCTCAACTGATCCAAACCACTGCCAGACGGAAGCGTAGTACTTTCTAGTTAGTTATATTACAAATCAAGGCAAGTTTTAGAGTATTCGGAATCGGGATTTTAAAAAGAGTCGTAAGCACGAAGGAGGAAAAATTAGTTGCATTAGTAAAAGTAAAGTATTACTCTGATAATTAGTAAATTATCAGAGTAATACAAGTATGCGATACCTAGTACACCAAATATCAGTCACTATCGATAATAATCACAGACATGTTAACTAGAACAACGTCGTCTCATACGAAGATCATTACGAACAAAATATGTACCTACTATACTGAAAAATAACTTAAATTAAAGGAGCATGCGGCAACTGAAAGAATAACCCTAACTCGCACGCAAAATTAGAAACCAAAATAAGATTTTATTTAGAATCTACGCATACGATACTACTACCTCTGTAATTAACCGGGACAAGCCATGTTATTGCACAATAAAAATACCCACCAAATCCCGATATAGGGATGGGGATCAGTCTAGATTTAGTCCCTAACCAAATACTAGCGTGACCCAGTGTTACGCCACAGGCTCTGAAAAGGAAGGGAAGGCAAAGTGAGGTGCCTCGTTTTCTAACAACGACAGGTCCATGCACTGTAAGATTACTACTAGGGGCTAAACAAACACTCACAAGGTGCCCAAATACCAACCAACGCTACACACACAAGGCATTTGTGACACGCACATTTTCCGACGCCAATAGGCAAAAAGACATAATATAACTCAAGCGTCAAGACTTACTAGTAAGTCTAAACTGCTAAAACCGAGCAATGAATGAACCTTAGTAAGCCCGTAAGATTGATGTTTATCATACTGCGCTATTAGATGACCACGTATCCACAAACGGTCAACGCATTTTCACGTATGCATAAAGACTAGCAAAAATCACTCGAGTCTAAAATCTGACTGGCTAAGCGAATAGGGTAAAGCACAACTGAAAGAGTGAACGCGATGCTAATTGAGTTTGATTGTTACACCGGTAATTTGAATTCGCATAATTATATCCATGAGTTTTCAATTTATTGACGTTTATCAAATTGTATTGTTACGTTAATTATTGTAAAGGTCAAATAGGTGAAGGCCATCCAAAGGGGGAAGCTAACTCGTTCTCAGCTTCCCTGTGGATTATTGTAGAAAGTAGCATCCATAAAATTAACTAAACCTAAAAGAGTCTGGATCTTTGCAACACTTCGCCCTATCTGAATCTAAATTGCCATACATACAAAAGGATAACCAGAACAATTACAACTATGAGTTTATACCATTATTCTGCATTTGTAAAGTAATATAATTACATCATATTAATTATCCCTATTAGTCTTGTTTCTATTTAGAATACGTTATACTTACCAAAATGCACAGCACACTGAATTTAATTTTATATTGAGACTTTGAATATGATAAAACAAGACCTTTAACTAGAGAGATCTGTCGGTCTCTCTTTCCCGATCTGATCTCCATGATCTAAATGAAGTGTGGTTACAAGCAGACTGTGTCAAAATTGAACAATCACGTTAAAGTATTATAGGTATACTTTTGGTTGTAAAAAAGTATGGGTTGTTGCCCAAATGCGTTCCTTCGTTCCAGACGTAGGTACAAAGAATGACTAGACTATGAATTACGAGTAAGTGACTTTGTTGAAAGAAATCGTCGCCTAGCGACACTCGACTAGTGCCTAAACAGTTATTTATTTGGTTGAGGATATTAAAACTTTGCAAGAGCTTTCTTAAGTGGATCCCATAATCAGTTTTTTAAAATGAGAGTAAGTATTGAAATAGAATCCATAAGCTAAAAAATTATAGTCTGAAAATAGGAATCGTTACAGTACTACCAATACATGAACGTTTTGGGCTCATTTAAATCTTCGATAAACAAACAAATGAAGTAAGTTACGTTTTAGGTAACGTAATGTAACGTAATGTAACGTAACGTAATGTAACGTAATGTAATGTAACGTAATGTAATGTAACGTAATGTAACGTAATGCAACTTGATGCAACGTGATTCAACGTGATGCAACGTGATGCACGAGATGAAACGAGATGAAACGAGACGAAACGAGATGAAACGAGATGAAACGAGATGAAACAAGATGAAACGAGATGAAACGAGACGAAACGAGACGAAACGAGATGAAACGAGATGAAACGAGATGAAACGAGATGAAACGAGATGAAACGAGATGAAACGAGATGAAACGAGATGAAACGAGATGAAACGAGATGATACGAGATGAAACGAGATGAAACGAGATGAAATGAAATGGTAAAAGAAAATAAGTTATCAACAATACTAGATGGAAATGGACAAATACTACGCAGAAATGTAGTTCATTTAAAGAAAGTTGAAGGGGAGTAGACGGTCTGTCGAGCGAGAAGAGAATGATTTAAATAATAGTATAGCAGCGGCAAGCAGTGAAAGTAAAGTGAATTGCGTTAAAATATGGTTGGAGTAATTAAGTAACTTACGGTGTATCTATTGAGTAGGTACATAACGACGTATGTAGTTATAATGATTGTGATGTATAACTGATTTAGTAAAGTTTAAAATATGGTTGGAGTAATTAAGTAACTTACGGTGTATCTATTGAGTAGGTACATAACGACGTATGTAGTTATAATGATTGTGATGTATAACTGATTTAGTTAAGTTCTTAAGTTCGATTGTGAAATCAATAATATGAGGATCATTATTATATTTAAATTATTTTGTAAAAGGTAGATGTAGTGTATAGCATTAAAGGTAATGCGTGAGGCTAGGCAGCCGAGAGGGCACAATGATCGGAGGGTCATTGCGCACTGCAAGCTAGGCTGCCGCGCCAGGCGGACGCGCTGTGTTATATACATTTTGTGTTGTTTTATTTGGTACCCAAGCAACCTGTACAGGTACCTTACTGCTATTTAGTTATTTCTGTAACTGGGTAGGCTACCTACTTAGCTACCTACTCAAACTTTATCATCCACCTATCCTTTAAATCTCAGCAGTAGCGAAGGTAGTACTTTAGTTACCACTAATTTATTTAGTTACCTATAGGTAGGTACTTCCTTGCCTAAACCTATGCAGTAGCTGCCTACCTTTAAAGTATTTGGAGTCTCTCTCTCTACTCCTCCCGTACCGTACGAGCCTTATAGGTAGGTTACTGGATAGGGATGGAGTAGGTAAGGTAGGGAAGGACATCAACCAAGAAATCAGGAGAAGGTTGCGGTTTCTGTCTTCTCCGAACCGGGGTAGAGTACTTTGTACTATGTGGAGGTAAAACAAACCTTAGTACTTACCTACTTACCTATCAATATTATTTATAAACAAAAAATACCTACGTTGGTAACTACCATACTTACATAATTTATACTTACTAGTTAATGTCCCAGCAAATTTCAAATGTTCCCGCGCTTGACTGTCAATGTCAAGATGACAGCCAAGTGCGTTCAAATTATATTCTTCTGCAACGTGAGGTCAAGCGCTGATGAAATACTAAGTTGGAACTTCAATCTGACCTGAGAGGTCATGAATGTTAATTTTTACGAAATATTTTATTTATCGTTCGTCAAGTACCAGCAGCATGGTTTTCGATGGTTACTGTGATTTTTGTTTCGGTACAATTTGAGACAAGTAAGACAAACCCCTGCAGGACAGTTTCTGAATTATGGTCTGGATTGAATATTGTGTATTACTTTTCATTTTAATTAAACTTGATAGGTACATGCATGAAGTTATTTTCGAGATCAGGGACTTTGTAAAAGAGAACAGAAAAAGCATTCCGAACGCATCTTGTTATGAAAAGTTGCCACCTGTAGATAAAACTACGCGTAAAATGTCGAAATAAACATATTTGAAGGCCGCTCTCAAATATTAATCAAGACAAATAAATCAGTAAAGGTACCTGCTTATTGAGATGGAATAATGATACTAGCTTGCCATGCACTTAACTAAACCATCCTCTAAGCTTAGCCAGGCATTTCATTCAGCAGCCTAAAAACTCCGCCATGTCATCACAGTGTACGTACAGTCAACGAAGTCATCACAGTCTTTGTTATCAATAATTAAAGAACATTACTCATTAGAATGTTTTAAAAATAGAATTGTATAAATATTTTTTTCTAACATCAAACTAACGTAAATTAACATTACAAAAATAAAACAAACATGTTCATATAAAAATAGTTCACGGAGTCGAAGTCGCTTTGTGTTTTGAACATGGATGAAGCCAGGAGAGCATTAAAATGCTGGCATCCCTGAGTTGAGCCCAACCAAACTGCTGCAAATCCAATGTCAAATGTCAATCGGAATCGGTTAGTCGAAGTGGCGCGGTGCGGTGAACGTTGCGCGCTTTGAGGCGTCTGTCTATCGGACTTTTATTTTAGAGGTGTTGTACTTTTTGAACTGTGAAAATATTAAAAACTGTGAATTAATTGGGACTCCAAAAATGAGAATAATGCCTGGATAAATTCTACAAATTTAAAACGGTAAGTTTAATATAATTTCGTGACTAATAGAGTCAACGATGTTTTCTTGTTTACCCGAACTTAGTAAGATGAGCGTCGTAATACTACAGCGAGGGTCGTGTTTTGTTTTTAATATGTGTATTATTTCTATAAATTACTACTTTTCCATACATTATTGGTTTTAAAAACTTACGATAAATCATAAATTAGTAAATAATGCATAAAAGAAAGTATGATCTGATTGTTTGTTTTGTTGATTTTGGTATAATTAATTATGTAGCGTACAAATGCGTGTTTAGTATTGTTTTTAATGATTTGTTTTATAATAAATTTTAGTTTAAATCTAAACAATAGTCACCTCTAAGTAGAGTTATCGTAAGATTTAACTTAGAATTAAGCAATGCCATAGTTTATGCACATACCTGCGATTTTGTTCATACCTATAAGCTCAGACCAAATAAAAACTAAAAACTAGTTTTTATTTGGTCTGAGCCTATAAGCCCTGCCCTAACTTCGCGGCGATTTAATCATTGTGTGACTAATGCGCCTTCTGCTTTTGAAAATAAAAAATAAATACTAAATTGAGGTAAGTACAAATACTTACTTATTTTTTAACAATGATCAAATTTATTAAAATATTATTTAGCAATAATTGTTGAATTTCCATAATTAGGTACATATTGCTATATTTTTATATTACCTACTTTTTGTGTCCTAATCCTAACAATATATAAAGTGTTTTTGTACACCACCTAACTAAACAAACCTCCTAATACATACACTTAAATTTACATAATAATACTTATTATGTCTCAAAATAAATGAAATGAATAGGGTTTAATGATCAAAGGCATTTATACATAGTATTGGAATTCCTAAAGTTCCAGCCCTACTCCGTTAAATAACTGAATCAAAATGAAAGACTTCGGAGACATACTTACCACACCTGTATTGATGGGATTAAAATTAGGGGAGCACATGAAATTGCAAATATGAACCCAAATATCACTGCCAATGTGTATATTTGAGAACAAACGGGAACGCAACACATTTGAAATGTCAATTACGATGGAATTTGCACATTGAAAATAGCCAGTATCGGATGGTGTGAATTCAAACTTGCTCTTTTGTATCTGTTTATTTTAAGAGTAATACTACTCAAGTGTATGTGAGGCTTTGTGAATTGCATTTTTGATTTTTTTCATGTGTAAATTGGTATAATTGTATCCTACTAATATTATAAGTGTGAAAGTTTGTAAGAATGTATGGATGTATGTATGTTATTCTTTCACGCAAAAACGGCTGGATCGATTTAGTTGAACATTGGTATGTAGATAGGTGATACCCTGGATTAACACATACTTAGGCTACTTTTTATCCCGATATTCCCGCAGGAACGGGACTTAAGCGGGTAAAACCGCAGAGCGCAGCTAGTATTTTATAATTGTATGACAATGATAAAATTTAATTTTCAAAACTATATTTTTAAAAGGGGCTGAAACTGGTTTCCATTGTCCACAGTTCAAGATGAGGACCAGACTACCTCGGTGCCGTCCCATGTCCACTAGACTCTTTGCCATCCTACTGCTATTCCTCGGCTTCGTCGCCTACTGTTACTACTACACTACGCCCTATACTAAACCAGGTATGTCATAGTCTAGGTCTACCAATCTGAAGAGGTATTCAGGAAATTCCGCCATCGCTCGCATACTCTCAAGCACCAAGCGTCATCTCCGTTTTCGGAGTAAGGTAAGCTTAGATTATAATTTTCAGAATAACATGGTACAATGAAAAGTCCCTGATATCGTGGTGGCCGAGAATCGACAAAGGAACGTGATTTTATATCATAAAGAGCCGTTTTAGTTAAGCCTTACCTTAACCTTAACCGCACGGGCGGGGTTAAGGTTAAACCTCGTACAAAGAAAACTTTTTACATGCGTCGTGCAATTTAATTTGACACAAACTTGAAAAAAAAAACATTAAAAAAAAAGACAGAACTGCTATCAGATTAATCTGGTTTTGTTAAAAATGAGTCTACTAAACAGTTGAGAGTTTCGTTAAAGCACAGGCTATCAAATCAGCATGCTAATACCATATAACCTGATGGGGATACCATTCAATTGTTTCGGAATCATCATCAGCATGGTGATAATTTCAACCCACTGTTGGCTATAGGCTCCTTTTTATAACCATCAGAATATTTTATAAAAACCGGCTTGCGCTTTTAGCAAATCGGCGACTGTTAAGGGATACACCACCTCAGGTATTTACAAAATTAGAGAGACCACCAAAGTCATAGAAGAGTGTTTGTTTCGGAATACGGAATGGAAGATTAGCACACGAATTTGCAATCCGACACTCTCCAATACGTTCTATCTTTGTCAGCCAGTACTGTATGTCCGTTGCATTTTTTCCAACAAGAACAATGTCATCGACAAACAGCATTTATATAGTATACATGCTGTTTGTCAATGCCTTGAAAATCGTGGAATACCTTGGCTTGCACCAATCTACTTAACTATCGCATTGACGTTGTTCTCCTCTATATTTAACAGGTACGACGGTATTTGAAATGTGAAATGAGGTCATGTTTTCACTCCCCGGATTCTCCTTCCCTATAAACCTCTAAATGATTTCGTTTGATCTTTTCTTAGTACGTATGCGGACTTAGAGTAAAACTTCTAAAAACCTATAAAACAGTCAATCGAATTCCACTACATATTCAAATTACGATAGCCGGTATAATGCTAGGTCCTCCATGATAATATTTTCAAAATCTGATATACCTATAACCTAAAACATGACAGTGAACAACATAATGGGAACTTAAACTTTCAGAATTAAAAGCACCCATATCTTAGGTCGCAAACATAAAAAAACTGGTTTTTTTTTAAAAGCGCAACTTCAACATAGTATCGACTTACTTCTTTGAAAGAGAATACTGACAATCTTTAGGTAAAAACAACAAGTAAGTGAGCTTGGAGAGCCAATATAAGTACACTTTAAAACACATTAAAAGCGCGCGTTTGGAGCTTTCGACCTTTCAAAATTTTTGTTTGTTGCTTTTTTAGTAGTGTACGAATTGTACCAAGTGTGTGTACCTAGAATTTTCGGTAAAAACCGCATACGTAAATAAATATTACCAAGTTCTTGCCGTTACTCCATAACAGTGAAGAGTGGGCAGTGCAACGCTCTTTTCATTGCTCTCTGGGAATTAGAAAATTCACAAGATGCCGTAGGACTCAGTCTCGAAGTCACCGTGGAATTTAAGAATTTCTGTGTTATTATGGCCGGAGTTTTTCAATTACATTAAAATCACTTTTATCATAATTGCTTCTGCGTATACTAAAAATGACAAATATCTTACCACAGTGGGCAAAATCACAGATAAATAAAATTCTTGGATTTAGGGTCCTCTCATTGTATTGTGTATTGTATTAAAACAAGTAAAGACAAGTGGAAAAAATAAAAAAAATGTTGAACCGACTTCAACTTCGAAATAAAAGACTAATTTTCTGTAGGTACTCCTGAGGTGCATTTTTTTCACTATTCTGAAGATCCCTTCTCTCTTTTTATTGGGAGATTACATCACGGGAAGAACAAACTTTCAAATAAAAAAATATCAAAACCAGTTCACCCAGTCAAAAGTTCCCAATTAATAAACATAAAAAAACAGTACAAGAGAACTTCCGTTTCTAATAATAATTTAAAATTATAGAAATAATAATTTAATTCCAGGATTGACGAGTTTATAGCAAAGGTGTCCTTAACACATCTGATATAGTAATATGATATAAGCTTTCCATCGCTAGAAAGTGCTTTGACTCACCCGTGCCTTGACCCCTCTCAGTAAATGCCCGCACTCGCTTGTCAATGATGTCCCATAGTGCCGTGCCATGTAGTGGTAGTGACCGATCTAATAAAACCAGTTTTTGCGAAACGTACATTTAATAAATCAACACCATTATTTTTAACCAATTCGGACTTGCTTTTTAAGCTGAATTATTGGAAAATTATTTCCGTAGCTAGTATTTGTTTTTAGGGTAAAATGCAACGTTGTCCACTAACGTTAACTTTTGACCTATCAGATGATAGGGTTACCAAAAAATTGTAAGACCATTGATAAATCAACATCAATGTCTAGTGCTCATGTTTTTGTATTAGTCATAACTATAAATAAATATGGTTTGAAAAAAATAAGGAAAACGAGAAAAAAACTGCAAGTTATCGTGCAAAAGACTCAACGAAGACAAGTTGACGCCAGACGATATTATTTATAAAGTTCTGTGTTTTACTATATGTTTTTTGTATGGATGTTCACCGATTATTAGTAGACCTATAAAAACATTGAAGATCTGATGGGGATCTTCGGAGTTTTTAATAGTGCCAGCCACTAAAAGTACACCTAAGATGTGGATACGCTTAAGAAAAGTATAGAAAGTAGAAACTTTAAACAAAATCTAGTCTTAAGAAGTCATTAAACGAGTACTTAAGTCAAATGGCTCTTTATCATTAAACTTTCAAGAGTGTACACTTTGGAAATAGATAAATGTGGATGACGTTGTCGCGGGCTTTGATTGACCTAATCTTTCGTTGAATAATTGATACGGGGAGGCTCCGTGGTCAACGCAACGGCAAACCCTTTAAATTTAAGCAATATTAACATAACCTATTGCTTAAATTGTCCACGGCACCTAACAAATGATTACATTTAATATTTAGGATCACTTTGCCCAATAAAAAACTTAATTTACTTGGTTCGTTTGTATGAGCCAAGTGGCCTGGTGACTTCATTTACTAAGACTATAGGATCCAAAATCGAATATTGGGGCTCAAGTGGAATTGGGCAGCACACGTAGCTAGGTATGCTGATGACCGGTGGAGTAGAGTGCTTACTGAAGGCTGGCCTAGAGATGGGTACAGGAATGTAGGTCGTCCACCGGCGAGATGGTTTTAAGAGGTTTTGACAGTGATAATGTTAAAACCGCAGGTCAAATATGGGTTAGATTGATGTGAGACAGAGGCGAGTGGAAGGGGAGCCTTGTCTAAAGCCTATGTCTAGATGTGGGATGAGAAGGAATATTTATTTATTTATTAAGAAGATTTGATTATCTTTAAAGACAGGTCTTGAGCAATGAAGAAAAAAACTGGCATTATGTTTAATGCAGGGTTTAGTAGATGGATCACATACGTACGAGTATACTGTCGTGCATTATCTGACTTATTTTTTCCAAGCTATTGTTTTTTACGGATGTCTTTTTTTATTGTAGTCATGAATTTGAATTAAGAACCAGCGAAGTGGCTGTTATGTATAACCTCTAAGGAAAAGTTAATTTTTAATTATTTCCAAAACGCACGATTTGTGCGAAGCCGGTGATAAATAAGTTGATAAACTTAATTGACCCCCGTTTTGTCAACAATTTTGTTTGGCAAAAGATAAATTATTTTGGTTTCATTATAGCTACTTAATTAAACTTACCGCCTACAATGTTTTTTCTTGTTTACTCAACAATAATCAAAACATAATCCTCGTTTTGTATTGTTATTATTCTTGTATAATATTTTTCCAGTTCCAAAAATTATTATTATTATTATTACGAGCCTGTAGCGTCCCACTGCAGGGCGTTTATTATGCAGTTCCAAAAATATCTAACAAAAATAAATAAGATCGAGTAATGTAAAAGATCTGTAAGACGCACTGCACCTCGGAGTTCTTCAAAACACATTGAGTTTCATATAATTTCTGTCTCGGAAAGATACACACTTCTTCGACATCAGTTTATTGCAATGAAATACAACAGCATCTCTGAATCCTAGACGGAAGCCGGGCGCTCCACAGATTACGTTAAATTAAATGCAATATAAAATACAGCCTCCGTCGTGGCTCGAGATCCCGGGAAGAAAGCAAATTAAATCAGGTTCCGTATAGTGACCATTCTTGGTATTTCAAATATAGCACAGAATGGAGATGGAATGGATGGATCAATGATTTTTGAGTATTAAAAATCATTGATCTATCATGTGCTATAACTACAATCATTTTTTATGTAAAATTACACCTCACCAAATACCATTTTTAACAGATTGTTTGTAGAATTGATGATATTTATTAACAGCAATTACATTTATTTATAAACTTGTTCTCAAGAGTCTTATCAAAACCTACTACAACTTGTTATAAATAAAACCTGACGAGAGCATCGAAACCACATCGTATTATTCTGACAGATGCAGTATTTGTTAGACCAGCTAGATACCCGCATTGTAAATCTCATTTCCGCCATCCCGGATATAATCCTAAATCGAGGGACTGAGTGCTTTGCAGCAGTGTTATGAATTGATACTCAATCATTTAAGTGCTACTCGTGGCAGAGACACGCCTCTATCGCTTTGTTAATTAAATTTTAAGATGAATCGTTCTCCCTGACTCCTAAGGTAAGCTTGAAATTACGTTTAAAGAATGTAATTTTCAAAAACACATTGTTTTACCTAAACTTGAACGTAGATTATAAATTTTACTTTGAATTTAATCAAAAATAAAATGTTATCTCATACTTCTAATATTAAATAAAAGTTCAAGGAAGAGGCTTTATCGTGCAAAAAATAAATAAATCAATAAGCTACCTTCGGTCCCTTTAAACAAAATTAGTATCCATCTCTATTCTGTGGTAGTACTGGTACCAAGGACTATAATTTCAATATCGTCTTTGGCAGTATATAGTACATTACTCTTTATCCTTTTTTGGCGTTACTGAAACATGAAATCAAAAACACTTCACTCTGTACACAACTTGTGAAAATTGATTTAATTTTAATTTTACTTTTCAACACTCGTATCCTTAGCAAATTCTCTAAGCCCGTGTCATTTTATATAGCTCAATTCATTAAGCGAATACATTTAAAGAAAAAAATTGATACTCTCATTCCACTTTCACTTGCTTCCGTGCAGCGTTTGATTTACGAAGCCTCACTAATCTAACCACTTTGTCCATTTCAGATGGGCTTGCCTTGTTCAGCAATTCGAAGCGTGTAACTTATACCCGTACTGTACCGTATGTACCCAAATTAAGTGCTAAAAGTCTTGAACTACGAGAACACGATAATAAATAAATAAATAAATATCCTTGGACATTCCACACAGGTCATCTAGTCCCAAGCTTAGCAACTTAATGCTTGTGTTATGGTGACCAGTAATTAAAACATGAGACTGAATAACTGATTTAAATGGTACGCACAGATAAGAGAATGTTAAAATCAGAGTTTATCATAAAGATCAATATCGATTAAATAAAAAAATATGTAAAACCTTCATCAACTAGAAAACTTTCCTTTGCACGGGTGTACTAACAAACTACCGGGATAAATATAGCCTATAACTATACCGACAGACCATTCTACACATCGGTGATAGAATTTTTAAAATTGGCTGAGTAGTTTCGGAGCCCTCCGTCAAACAAACAAACAAACATTATTTAGTCACGATATAAGGTGCTTTTCATTTAAATCCGTCCAGTGGTTTGAGAGTGGAGTAATAAACATTCCCATAAACTTACACAAACATTTACCTATATAATATTAGAGTGATTCCTCTTAGACACGCATCACTGTGCCCACAAATTTGACTAGACAAAAACGAAATTAGTTTGTCCGTCTAGTTTGATTCAGTTTTATCCAGTTGGGTTGTTTTTCGAATGGATTAATGTACGACGATTAATTTAATAATCAAGCCTCGACATGCTACTGCCATCTCCAACTGCACGTTCATTAGGATAATTTGAGTGGAAGTAGGACACTAATTGCTAGTTTGCTTCTATGCAACATTATCGGACTGAATTGACAATTATCCATGGCTCTAATATGCCTGCTCTTAGAAAGTCATAACACGCACAAGCTACCATTTTATCAAATACGAAACGTGATTTTAAATGTTAAGATGACTATTTATACATTAAGTACTTTAAATGTCACAAAACTCCTCATGGTCAGTTTTCTATAGGATTGGGATAGAATCTCAGATGAAGAACTATTCATCTGAGGATAGAACACTTGTATAGAAGTGCTCCACCAAATATCAAGAAGGTCGTAATGCCAATGTTTGTTTGTTTGAAAAAAGTAATCTCCGAAACTACTCAACCAATTGCAAAAATTCTTTCACCAATGTGTAGAATGGACTGCCGAGATGGTTATAGGCTGTATTTTATTTAGGTAGTTTCATTAGTACACCCGTGCAAAGCAGGGACGTGCTGCTAGTATTCTAATAAAGTTTCACAATATCTTACGTACCTATATTAGTTTATAAATGGGATAAAAAAATGCCTCTTGGGTTAATTATTTACTCAATCACCAAATTGTGTTGCTGTGTATAGTGCCTTTGTCATTTAAAGTAAAATTTTGCATAATAAAGCACAAATTATTTAGATTTCTCAATTTAATTACAAAATCATTTAAAATTTAAATTGCATTTTAACATGCACCAGGCTACAAAATCAATTAATTTCCTACCTGTAGAGTCTATTGCGCGTCCTTACACCAAAATTTTAGTTGTTGTAAATGATGAATTTAAACTCTGATGGATAAAATTAATAATCCACTAACCGTAGAACAAGCGTAGGTGACAGATTAAATTACAGTTCCATCCGTTATTCCCCATTTCAATGGATTTCAACTTGTATTGAAACTTTATTTACAGAAACTAAACTATTTACATTATTGTACATAATAATACCTGTATTAATTAAAGTACCTTGTTTACTGCCTCTAGTTGCAATAATCTACAAATAATCAAGAGGAAATACTTTTTTCTTAATAGAGCCACACACAGATAAAATAATACTATGTACAGATGGTCCATCTACGAGTAGAACATTAATTTCACTCCACTTTAATCGTGAATTTCTTCGGGCTATTTTTAAATAATGTTTATTTTTAATTAATGTTCTAGATGGACCATCTGTACATAGTATTATTTTATCTGTGGTACCACGTATATAAATATTAAATATAATAATGAAATATACTTATAACAAAGTGGAAAATAGTTTTATCTATAAACCGACTATACTTTCGTAAGGCGAAAACAACTTTCTACACTCACGTGGTGCATTTTTGTTTACATCTCAAAAGATATACGACATAGTTGCTGTACAGGGTAAGACCTGGATGCAAAAGGCCCAAAGCAGAAGTGTTTGGCGTTCGGTTATTCTGTGGTTCAGGGAAGGAGGCTCATGCCCAGCAGTGGGTTCTATCAGGCTGAGAATGATGATGGTGATCGTCACACAGACATGGAAGGGAAGCGGAACGCAGTTTTTTGTCATATCATTTTAAGCTTTATCTTCAGCACTATAATACATAGTATCGCTTGAGAAACTTCCAACGCGAGCAACCACAAGCGACCGTAAGCGGCGCCACGAGCACTGTCCAAAGCGCTTTAATACTATGCATTATCGTAATGTTCATAAAGTTAAAAATCACATGCCACTGAAACTACAGCTGCTTCGCTTCCATCTCAGTGTGAATTGACCCTAATTTGAATGGGACCACCTCGTTAGTATACATTTGAATCAAAAACATAGTTTTCAATTTCGATCGAAAAAACATAAATAATACATACAGTTTAATGTAGGACCTCTTTATTTTCGAAGTCGGTAAACAAATAAAATCTTCGAAAAAGTCGAATTTAGACTTATTTAAAATTTATAGGCTGATTTCTGGGGGCCTATTCGTTACAAACCAAATTTTTGCCTGAGTCGTGTGTGAATGCTGCGTACTAATAGAATTTAAACAGTTAAAACTCTAAACTAAAAAAAAACTTTTTCTAAAAACTTTGGGTTTCATTTTACCTTAAATGCACTGCAAATGTAATTGATTAAGCGACGCGTCGGCTTCGCTCGCTACACTGACCGCTGTCGGACCCAACCAGATAATACTCGTAATATAGAATGGCGTTGAAAACTGAAATTTAGTTGAAACACTTTATTGTCATGTAACCTTATTCAAATTCGCAGGAGCAGACTCATTTTGGTATGTAACTTGTTTTGTATTATATCATAAAAGTCGCGTACCCGTCCGAGACTATTGAAATAATGGTTTATGAAATTGACATTTATTGTACATACAACTGGGGCCCCTCCCCGGCTTCGTCCAATAATTATACATATAAAAAAAATATATTAATAAGTACTCGATTGTACTGCACTGAGATATTATGTTGCGTTAAACTAAAGAAAAGATCGGCTTCCTTTGTAGTAAGAGTTTGTAATTATTACGCCTTTACTTATGTACATTATATAAAAGTAATAGCTGTGTGTTGTTAGGTGAGAAAGTGTAGATAAATACTGCTAGCGGGTCAGCAATAATTATCTACAATTACTCACCATTATTTACAACTTTTACACAGAAGAGTCAATCAATGGCAAAACGGTTCAGTCATATTTTCTTCCGTAGATAATTGCAAGTGGTGCGTGAGAATAGCTATAAAAAAGTTGCGAGTTATAAATAAGTTAAAAGTTAGTAAAGTATTTTACCTAACACATCACTATGACTACAAGCAGCAGCATATTCCATTGGTATTCAAAGATTGATAATGTTATGTGTTTATTAACGTTAGACGCTGAAAATAAATGTACATTATATAGTGTATATATAATGTCGTCTTTACTTATGCTTAACAATGTGAATTATTGACTTATTATATGGCAGACTTTAAATAACTGACCAAATCCAATCAGGTTTAGAACAAACGTTAGTTAGTTATAAAATCGTACAATTCGTTTTATAGCGCTGACTGATTGCGGGCGGAGTTGTTTGATTGTTAATTGGATTCCGATCTCCACTGTTTTAATCAAAAACTGATAAAATATAAACGATTTGAGAATACAATGTAACATGAAACTACATACGAAATATTACTTGTCCGCTTACTGCACATTCGGCACGTATGACGTAAAAATATTTTATAAATTAACTACAAGCACGTCCCGGCTTTGCATGCTAATGAAACTACCGAGATAAAATATAGCCTATTACTATCCCGACAGGCCATTCTACTCATGCATCTATGAAAGAATTTTAAAATCGGCTGAGTAGTTTCGGAGATTACCTCCGGCAAACAAATAAACATTACCTCTTTATAATATTAGTACCTATATATACAATTTATAATATAAATAGATTTTCAGGACTTTATCACGTATTTACCTTGTCATTTTATTTCCATTTTTTCACATTTTGAGTGCGTTACAGCTTTCGTGGTCACGGGTAAACTAAATTTTGCTTATAGATAACGAAATTTAAAATTGTACTAATCAAATCATACCAATAATAAAGATAATAATAAATTTATTAAAGGGACCTATATCGTTATGTCACTTGACCTATCTAATTAAAATCGTCTATAGATTATACGACAAGAGTGTGCATGTTTTCCACGCGTACACAACAAAAAAAGGTTTCATGCGATTTTTCGGGATAATACCGAGCCGAGCCGTCCATCAGAGTGGCCTGGCATTAAGAATTTGATTTAGCAACGTGAACGAACAGGATCGATGAAACGAGGGTTGTCTTCAAGGTCACCTAGGAGTTGCGCACCCAGGAAACCATTACGCGGGTTCTACAATCTTAACCGCATCTAAAACTTTAATGTCGTCGAGCAGACTTCTCAAGATGCTATGATCGCGGTTTTAAATTAAATTGGATTACGTCAAATGCAAGGCAAGATAACCTCAAGAGCAGATAAAACATTTAAAGAATGGACCTGCTGAATAATTTATTATGAAAAAAAATATTAAAAGTTTACGAAGTATGAAATAAATAAATTAATATCTTGGACATTCCATATAGCATCATCTCGTCCCAAGCTAAGCAACTAAATTCTTGTGTTATGGCAACCAGAAAACTTTAAATTGCATTTTATTTAAAGATTTAAAATGTTATCTGAGAAAATAGGGTAAATAGACCACTATACTCTCCCAAACTATGGAACACTTTATGTAAAAGAAAAACGGAACTGTAGCTAAATTCTTAACTTTTTTTTGAAACGTTTTAAAAGTAAAAACGGACAAAACTTTTTAAACTGCGAGTATCATGGTTTTGAACGTTATAAACACTGAGATATTTAGTTTACATCAGGAACAATGGAAGCAACACCAAAAAATTATGTTGTTATGTGCTCAAAATAAATAAAAATACTATTGTTACTTTATTACGGTGCACTTGGCGCTAGATATCCTGGAACCGAAACTCATGATTATTGTTTCCAAGTTGGGAATTCAATAATTTTATTGGATTTATTGAAATGAAATCTTCTTGTTTATATTATTTATACGAATTTGTAATTCTATTATACATTCTTTTTCCTTATATTGGCGTAGTATGACCTTAATATATTCGCAATCATAATAATTATCACATATTTATGAAATAATGAAGAAGTGTATTCGTAGAAAAACATTTGAAAATACAAATACCGAATTTACTGATTATTGTCAGATCAGCAGGTATCTATATCTAATGCCTGCAGGAAAAAATATTGTAGGCTTGCCTTTTTGTATGCCAAATCCCTATACTGTGCGTTAGGACAACCTAGAATAAAAAGGCTGCATCTCGTTTTCAAACCTGCTCTGAATTATTCACGACAGAGATTTCCCTGGTGGTCCTGGGAATATCCATGTAGATGAAACTATGGGCTGCAGATACTTGTTAAGTAAAATGTCCATTAGTCAGGCGCTTCTCTAAGCGTCAGTAGCAAAGTTTTCTAAAGTTTTTTAGAATAGAATAGAATAGAAATGAATTTATTCAGACACATACACAGAATTAGGTAGGAATACAGAAGATACTAGATGAACAAAGCAAGTAGATAGGTACAAAAAATAAGAAAGCAAAAACCCTTTAGTTAAAGTTAATAATCAAAGAAACGACCTTTGTAATTAAATTTGTATGATAACATTAAAACAAATTATAATGTAGATATGGAAACCTACACAAAGAATTCGTTTTAATGTCAAAAGTATTAAAACCTCTCATTACGTATTACATTTTTTTACAAAAGTTAGAATAATGCTTTGTTTAAAAGTAAAAGTTTGTTCGTGAATTAATCAGAAACCCGATAAAATTGTTAACAATAACAATAATCCTATTATAGTGAGGTATTCAAGCCTTCGCCATCCGTTTAAGTGACAAAGATGTCACGTGGAGTGTCTACAGTTCAATTACGTTCAATGTCGAGGTTACTCGGCGAGTAGTGAGAACATTAAGTTCATCTGTTCGACCTTCGTAGTGCGTGGGTCGGCGCCGCCCCGCTCGGTACGTGACGTGCTAACTTGTCAAACAAGTTAGAAGAATAAGCAAAGAGTTGAAGTAAACGCAATATTGATCTACCGGCTGAGCTCGATTGACGGTGTATCTTTGAGCTATAATTAGAAAGCAGAAATTATATTTGACATTCGTAAGACTCACGGCTTTATGATCGAAGACTCACAAAAATAACGAAAAGTTCGAGTTCTCTGCAAAGCAAAACCGTAGACGTACAATGTAAAACTGTAAGGGTTCCTTGTTGACTACGGAACCCCTAAAAACTGTTCCAAGAAGTTTAAGGGTTTCTTTTGATTAAGAAACTGATCTAGCACCAAAGACTGTAAGATAAGTTACTGCTAAGTACTGCACGAAGCGACAACCCGATATAATTGACTGGCCTCTGGCGTGTGTCTGTCTGTAGGGTGGCCAGTAGGGCATCGGAACCGGGTTTTCCCGGTTCCAAAAAACCCGAGATTTCCCGGTTTTGGGGGCTACAAAAGAACTGATTCTCAAAATCAAAGAACCGGGATTTCGGTTGTTTCGATTCGTCATAAAAATTACCATTGTCATGGTGACTTGGCGTCCTTAGATACTCTGACAAACGTTAGGACGGTTGCGAATTAACAAGATTTTTAACATTTTTGGTAAGAACGCCAATAAATTACATATATTTTTCAGGAAATGTGAAAAAAGGTGCTTGAGAGTAAATAGTGAAGTTTAGGTGATCCCGAATTTGCTCTGCCGTATACACAACGTCTGCTCACACGTCTAACACAATGTCCGGCTCAAGCCCTTTTCAGTTTACCAAAGCGGTATCCTACGTCAACCACTTTGGTGCGTGCGGTCTTTTGTCTCGTAGTGACATTCCAACCATAATCCGTTACATTCAGTTCCGAGTTCAGCCCCTGGACGGTTTGTACCTAAGTAATTATGTATACGTTTCGTAACCATAAGGAATTGCTGGAAAGCTTTTTTTTATTTAGTTTTGAGAACACTACTTTCAGTTTTCCAAACGCCGAACTGTGTATAGTAATTCGTTTTAAATATTCAGCTTTCGAAGATTTGCCAATTATTGTACTCGTGCTGGTAAATGCCTATTTTTTCATCGGGCTTAAATTAACCCAAGTCTGGGTAATACCAAAGTATATTAGGCCCCTGTCTCTGCGAGACTAAAGTAGGAAAAACAATGTAATCACATCTTACGACACGTACGATGTGCTGCGGCTGCTCCACTTTGCTTTATTGTTCTCAGAATTTCGACGTTTTAATTTTTTAAGTTTGTAGAACAAAAAATATGAACTTCTGTGAGTTATGCTGTTAAACTGTTATTTTTGATTATATACTGAATACTTTTATTAGAATGAAATATATGAGTAATTGAAACGCTAAATAATTATTTAAGCTTGTCAGATTTGTTTAGAAAGACAAAAAATAATAATTTCATTGATTCTCACTCGGGCGTTAGAATCAAATCTGCCAGACTACAGTGTTAGTCCAAATCAAGCAAACCAATTATCAGTGCACGAGATCATGTTCGTGGCGAACACTTCCTCCTCTGCCTTTATTTACTAAGTGTTACATACCTCTGACTCAGAGGTATGTTATTGCATCATAGTCCAGAATACACGTATAATGGTAGATACTACAATCACATCACACACTAGGTGAGGACAAAAGCAATAGAAAAAAATATTCTCACACAATTGACAAAGCAAAAAATGTGAATAGTCATTAAACAATGATAACATTTTCTTCTGTCTTTTGTCGATTCATTGATGACATAACTTTGCAATGTGAAATTTTGTGAAAAACTGCTTTCGGAAAAACTGCTACTACTTTTTACTACACTTTAGAATTTAGATGATAGAAAATAATTCTAAATTTTGTTAACACGTCTTGTGTAACTTTTTTGATGGTTCGGAATCTACTGTTCTGGGTTCATTCCAAAAATATAATGTATTATGAATCTGAACTAAAACACATCTGGTTACTATAAAACAATCATTAAATAGATCAGGTGACGCTATGGAATCTCCAAGGACGTTTCAATTTAAATTTTATGTGGCGGATATCTTAGATTATGGATAGTACTGGATATGCGTTTCACAAAATGCAGGTAAACTAAGGAAATAAGGTTTTGCATCACGTCAGATGCAGTGGAAGGTGCAATCATGTTTTTCTCAAGTAATGGTGGAGGAGTAATTTCCTGGATGTTATTACTTAGGAAATGAGACGACCGTCACACAAACGGGCGCAGTACTTTGTCAGCACAGGTAATATTATTTATCTATGGCGACGTGAAGAGTCGCTGAAGGAAAATTATTTGAGTCCAAGTTTATAACGATGTAAGGAGTGCATGGATTTTCTTCATGTTTTGTCTACTGTTACTTTGTCTTGAAATAATCTTAACACTATAATAAAAATTAAAGGATCGTTCAAGAAAATCAATAACTGATGAATGTTTGTAACGTTTGTCCAAACCTTGTCTCTTCAGCAAAGTTTTTCCAAGTCCAACTTAAATACATACCTACCTCTTATTGGGTACGTCGGGCGCCGGACCAAATGAGAGGATAAAGTCGTTCTAGTGCTTATAAAACCGTACCTACACTACACTGCATCTATTAATAACACCGGTACATGACCGCACCGTAAAAGATAACAATTTGAGCTGTTTGCTCATTTGATAACTTTGCAAGCAACAGAAGGTCAGATTAATTGTGCAACATAAATTTTGCATATAAAATACGCTATTATACATTTGTTTGAAATGTACGCTATTGCTGCTTACGGTTTAATCGCAAGGATGTTGATTATTGTTTTTTTTTTTTCACATTTAATACACGGACAGTGATAAAAACACAGATTCAAGTCGTTTTTGTTGGAAAATGAATTTCAAAGTTTGCATTCAGTAATATTCGTAGGAGTATGATAAAGGCAGAAGAATAATTAAAAAATATTATTTTATTGATATACGAATATAATGATCAAGAGTTAAGTTTAGTAGAATTGTAGTTATCCGGAAACAAGTATTTTTAACCCCCGAAGAAAAATGTTAGTTACAACTAACATTTTTCTTACATGGGGGTTATATCGATAGCCACTGAGGTCACCCATCGCATCGCCCTGCCACCGTTGATCCACCCGTCATGTTACACCCTGTATATACTCGTACATATCTGATCTGAGTCATCGAATCTTAAAATTTGTATCATTTCAATTCTAAATTATTACATGTAAATTGTAAAATGTAAATTGACTAGGGGGGCAGATCACTCAAGTATAAAGTCTTGTAATAAATAAATAAGCAAGTAATTTAAAATGGTTAATAGTAACAATAGTGTTTAATATGCAAACTGTTTAAAATAAATCCAATTTCTTTATAAGAAAAATAAATTTTCTGGTCTTTGTCTGAAATATATTGTTCGACTAACGTACGAGTAACAAGTAACAACCGTATGAAGCTACAGCTTTAATATTATAGTGTACTGAAAAGGCTGACCACATTAAGATCTATTATTTTGCAACATTTCCTGCAAGGATTAAAAAAAAGGGTGCAGAGAAGACTGTTAAACAAGTTTAAACAAGACTGGCTGAACTCGTGAATCAAGTATCAAATAAATCTCCTCTTGACTCTCTTGTTTTCTATCTGTTACTATTCTTATTTACTTTACGTCCAGTCTCATAACCTATTTGTGGTTGTACGTATGTTCTACAGATATTTGTTTCGTGTCTGTGTGTTTTCTATCTATAATATGTATGTTTTTATAAAAAATAATGTATCCAATTAGTATATCAGTTATCTGGTTACCATAACACAAGCATTAAGTTGGACGCTGTGTGGAAAGTCCAAGGATATTTATTTATTTATTCGAAATGTGAAATCGTTAGTATGGACCGGCTTTTTGAGTCTGGTTACAATAGAGATGACGACTTAAAAAAAATCTGTTTAAAATATATTGCTTAATCATTGTGCATTGATTCGATCCCGGCTGCGGGACACAATACATGTTTGTATGTTCTGTAGATATTTATTCCGAGTCCGAGATATTTATTGATAACTAGTAGCACGTCCCGGCTTCGCACGGGTGTATTAATGAAGCTATCGGGATAAAATATAACCTATAACCTCCCGGACAGTCTATTCTACACAAACGTGAAAGAATTTGTGAAATCGGTCCAGTAGTTTCGGAGATTACCTCCGTCAAACAAACTAACAAATGTTACCTCTTTATAATATTAGTATAGATTATGTTATGACGACCTCTGTGGCGCAGTGGGCGAAGGCCTGCCTGAGACGCAAAGGTTGCGGGTTCGATCCTCGCTACGGCACAATAATATTTGTATGTTCTGCAGATATTTGTTCTGTGTCTGGGTGTTTTCTATCTTTAATAAGTATGTAGTTTATCAGTCATCTAGTCACCATAACACAAGCATTAAATTGCTTAGCTTGGGACTAGATGACGCTGTGAGGAATGTAAAGTCCATTCTTCACATAAGTGAATTAATTTTTGAAATCTGCTGAGTAGTTTCGGAGATCACCAAACCAACATTACCTCTTTATAATATTAGTACCCATAGATATAGATAAAGGATATAGATCTGCAAATGCATTAATAAAAATATATTGAAAGTACCAATTGAAAGTTGCAGCAACAGTGCAGACAAAAGCTCTGGATACGGAACAGCGGAATTGGGTTCCATTGTCACTACACGGGATCTCCGTATTTATGGCATTGTGGTGACGTACTGGCATTCTGCCACATCCAACTGATAACCCTACCCATTACGATTCTACTGTCACAGCTGGGCGGAGACAAAAAATAAACTTTACTGTGGGAGCTCGATTTGCACAACTGAATCTGAGTATTAGGTGCCACGTAAAAAGAACGATGAGGGGAAGTGGGAGGGGTATATTTGCGCACAAACTCGCACGAAAGTACTAGGACTAATTGGCCTTAGGTCTTTTGTTTTATTTTTGAACTAGCATTCCGCTCAAATAAATAATTTCTCTTACATTTTTATTTAAAACCATTTCGTAATCAAAAACTTTTGTGTGCGATAGTATGTTCAACGTATTTTTTTCTAATGAGCAGCTTGACAGCCAGCGTTCTTTTTACATGGCGCGAGCTATACTCGTACGTACTAACTTTATTCATTTCTTTTTGTGCGTATGAGGTTTCATTATTGTTTGGTTTTGATGGATGATTATTTATTATTATTTCTAGCCCATATTGTCCCACTGCAGGGCAAAGGCCTCCCCTCCCCTCTTTCCAGCTTTTTCTTTCCTTGGCCGCAGTGGGCATCTTTGACAAACAATAGTCTTCATGTGTTTGTCAAAGATGTTATTATGTGTGTTATAATGTAAACCTATCTGGCTAGAGTCAGCAACTACTAATATATGCATCTCTTTCGTTTACATGGAATGTACATTTATTATGTCAGTTTCTTGATAGAGAAAATCGCCGATAGTTAGTCGTTTTCTCTCGTTGTTGTTGGGACCACTGCCTAATTGGCGTAATCGATACCTTTCAAAAATAAGAAACACATTAAAATAGCTTTTATTTGAGAGTATTTTGTTCTAGTCTTTGAAATGTCAAGATTCGTACAGACGAAGGGCAAACAAACAACCTTTCTGGATCCGACGATCAATACCTCGTGGTTCCTACTCGGGAATTTAATTGACTATAACGCTGTAAAAAGTTTGTTTTTGTATTAAATAATTGTGTTTTAGGAGGTGGTTGAATGTTCCACTGTATGTATATTTTTATTGTATTATCACCGATAACTCCGTCAATAGTGAACCGCTTCGGAAAATTCTTTTTGTTTGAAATAATACACTTCCCAAGTGGTCCCATAAAAAAATCTTTAGAGTTGAACAGAAATGTACTTAATTTATGTTATTATATATATACTATTTTATGTTATTATATTTCGTTATATTCTTGTAGGTCAAATTAATCACTAATGGAGCGACGAGCTAGACTTCTTCAGCAAAAATTGTTTTGAGGATCAAATAAACCTAACTACTTAATTAAAGTACTATTATTATATTAACACAAATGCAACTATACTTCATTTCTTGAAGCGAGCTAATAGGAAGAAAATTAAACGCACGTGATTGGTCTTCGAAAATAATTGTCTTTCTCGTGATTGTCTAGATTGTCAATTCGTTTCAATAAAAAGTATAGTTTTTTCTATGATTAAGGCAAGAATGAAGAGTGGCATAAGAATGTAAAACGGAAACTAAGACTAAATACAATTGTCCTGGAACCTGCAGTCTCAGTAATTGTATTAAGTAAACGCATTAGAGCCAGGGCATAAGATTAAAATAAAAAGAGCACGGCCGTATCGGACGTGCCTCCTTTTAATTAGATTAATAAGTCAGGCTTACGTTACGTTACTAGGAGGGATACGAATCGATAGTTACCTAACTGTTTCCTTTGAATTTAAGATATTAAATTCGCACCTTTGAATTTATGTTTTCTCAATATTTACCCTGTGAATAAGTATTATTTTGACGACCTCTGTGGCGCAGCGGGCGAAGGCCCGGCTGAGACGCGGATGTTGCGGTTTCGATTCCCGCTACGGGACAAATGTTAGCATGTTCTGCAGATACTTGTTTCGTGTCTGGGTGTTTTCTATCTATAAATATGTACATATGTATGTATTTACAAAAAAAAAAAGTATCTAAGTATCATATCAGTCATCTCGTTACCATAACACAATCATTAAATTGCTTAGCTTGGGACTAGATGATGCTGTGTCAAATGTCCAAAGATATTTATTTATTTTATTACTTCCGAAAGTACTAAAAGTATTGGTAGTTTGATCTTCCTCCAAGTTTAAGTTCCGCTAAGTACTTTCAAAGAACTTCCATCTTATCAGGTGTTTCCTCAATTAAGCATAATTTGCACCGTCGTCTGTTCCAAAATAATATAAGATGTATGGAATTTCAGTATTACATTGGTAACCATTAACGATCATTATTAAATTTTCTAGTCAACGTCTCATTTAGTTTATCGCGTTAACACTTTACATACGCACCAGCGAACTACCGGCTTACAGCCAGTCTCCAATAGCTATCTTTAGTTTAACTTACTGTGGGTCGATATTTGACATTACTTCCATACAAATATAAAATAACCATAAAATAACAAAATATGTCAAATATATACCGACAGTAAGCAAACCCAGATATAGATAGGCTATTAAGACTGGCTGGACGTTAGTTGAACTACAAGTACATGTACCTATTAGGTATTTACTATCCGCATGGCTATAATCAATAATTATGTTTGGCTAGGCTATGTTAAACAGCATTATCGTTTCAGAGTCATTAGAGCAGATTAATTAAATTACTAATTTAACTAATTGCTATGATTTAAGAGCTTCTACTCGTATTATAATCCAGACGCAGCCTAACTGAACAATACAAACCGTTGCAGTAATATATTTATTATACTATTTCACTTTCAAAAGTATCGTGAGTTGTACTAGACATTATTATAATTACACGGGATATTACTCACGTAACAATACTGTCGATTTAGATACCGACAATGTTTCGATTCTTCCAGAGAATCTTCATCTGGGTATGAGTATGGTCACTCCTCGCGGGCGCGGCTCACACTGCGGGCGATGTATCGCTCGGCGCGGGACGTGAGCCGCGGAGGAGGAGGCGGGGGGGCTCGCGAAGTTGTTGGTGCTGGCATCGGCGTCGTCGGGGGGCTCAGTGCTGGGTCTTCGTCCTCACTAGACCTATCTTCAGTATCTCGGATGTTCAAACACACAACACTGATGATATCTCTACCTGACTATATACTACTGAAGATAGGTCTAGTGAGGCTCAGCTTTACGAAAATGACAGGCAAAATTTTGATCTTCGAAATCAATGGTACCACGCTCATTAATGTTCAAAGGTAACACGCCATCAATAGAGGATTATCTTTTTAATCCAAAATCCCCTTCGATATGAAAAAAAAAACTATAAAGTTGTAAAACCTGTATACCAAGATTCGTCCAGATCCGTTATAAATCCGTTTCGAAGTAGCTTACCAACAAACTAACACGCGAAAGCAAAATTGACGACTAGAAGCAGAAGCTTCGCTCGCTCTAGCACTTTGTGCCTTGCATGATGTTATTACTCGTAGAGATACAAACAGAACATAGATTATTCAAGGTAATAGATAAAACTGTTTCGAAGCAAGCGATCGCTAGAAATATAGGTAGGTCATTGCAAGTCGTCTTCGGATATCAGAGCAGACCTATTCTAAATCAATAAGGAAAGCAGTATAGTAGTATGATCAAGTTTAGTAAAACTTGAATTGTTCGTAGAACGTGCTACGAGCTACAAGACAGTAAACGCATTCCAAACGAGTAGTGACTTACACTTACAATTTTTTGTACAAAGCGATTTTACTTTTCGCTCATTAAAAAAAGCCCCCAAAATTACATTTCTTGAGAAAGAAGGTGGGTTCTATCCTGTCACAGAGTGACTTGTTGGAACTGCTTTTCGTACGTTGTCCCATCTTATCACACACACGGGTTACACTCACTCATATTTTTCAAACTTAATTGCTTAAGTTCTACAAATCGCTTTCAAGTACACATTAGTAAAAATTCGCTAGTAATTTGTGTCACCAGAAAGCTTTTAAACCATCAGTCAATTTTAGTTAACAAAAAGTTATTCTAATTAAATGACAATAACAAGTAACACAAGGCAACTCTTTCGGAAAATTCATCCATAAGCTTTTTGTGGAATTTCATTCCCAAAAGCCTATGTTTTATAGAAGATGTTAAATCTACGTTCTGTATTAACAGTATATACAATTTGAAAGCATAGTGTGAATAAAATATCACAATCTCCGAACGCAACGGATTGGTGCAATACTTTGCAAATAAAATGTTTGAACTTGTTTTCATAGTGGATTTGATTTGATGTCAAGACAGCTACTCAAGATCAGGATATTGTTATGAAAGCTTGAAAACTCACTTACTTAGAGATAGTTTAGTATTGAAACATAGTCTAAATAATGTATCATCCCATTTGAATTGAATCGTTGTAAAGAATACTCCTCTTAGTTTGGCAATAATTAAAGCCTCGTTCACAGTACCTCAGGAAAAAAATAATTTATTGTAATTAGCATGAAAATAATCATGCAAGCAAAAACAACAGAGCTGGTTGGCCTCTTTTTCATATGAACTGACTTTACTTCCGTTAATTGTTTTTAACGTGTGTTACGCCCGAATACAAAATCACTAATTTCTATTTCAAACGGCCTTGTCAGATTTGTACAAACTAACATCAAATAATGCCAAACAAGCCTGTAATATCCACGTCGACATGAACATTGAACAGGTACGTTTTTTAACTTTCATTATACTCGTAGTTCACTTTATGTTCGGCTTTGACTTAAATCCGAACCATGGAATCGAATCAGATTAAGCTTCTTTTTAAAAATTCTATGTATCTCTACTCTCTACTACAACGTTTTGCCTTTGAGGGTCGGATCGTGCTTTAGTGCCTAATTTAGTTAGGCCGGGTACGTCTACGTACTGATAGAGATGTTGGAACCGTGTGCCCTGTATCGATGTTGTAAATCGCATTGGCGTATGTACGTATCGATCAGCAGGTATCGATACAATAAATGAGACGGAAAGTTTTTTTAATATGGAACGGAACCCTAAACCTGTAACGCTTGACGATCAAACTCACGCCGAGAGACCTAGTAGTGGCCATTTCTCTACAGTGCGGCTTTGAAAGTACAGCAAAGCACTCACTCGCTTTTAGCCCAGCTAGAGAACTACCACTCGCTGCCACTAATCGCTAACTCGTTTCTAGGTTCTAACTCTACTCGTTACTCGTTCACCGGTGAGACAACTGCTTTAGCCGCGCAGCTGTTGCTAGCTTGCCAAACTTCAACCAAAAACAATTATTTAACAATGCGATGTGCATTCCTCTGACCAGTGGATGCCGAGTTGAAAATTTGTCGACGCTGAACAGAAGTTAGAGAGTTGAATCGGTGTTGCTTCAGCGACAAACAGCTTCAAACAACATGACTGCAAAACTAATTATGTCAATGGGAAAATGTATTTGCTTCACAGGTATCGACCGCTCCTCTCTTGCTAGTATGTAGGTATTTATGGTATTTTAATATCAAAATGTCAGTACTTTTGAGAAATATTGTAGTGCACAATGGGTCGTGTAAAGTCCTGATTGGACATCCCAATTCATGGCAAAACTAGCGTTTTAATGGAACATTTCGACGCCGCGCCGGCATCGGCAGCTGGATTACTTCTAATAATTAAGTTTACGTTCAGTACACGGGCCTTACGCAATTGTGCTGAACGCGACCGGCCTACCGTAGCAGATTGGAACGTGCAGTCCAGAACGATATAGCTATAAAATCTGCATCAGTTACATATGTATATAAAATTATCTACGCCGAACCGACCAACCGAATGAGCTGATCATGGGTTTCTGCAGTAGTCCGTAAGTACCCAAGTGTGCAAAGGGTTTTGTGAATTATGCATATGAACGTTCACAGCTAGCTATGGCTAATTAAAAATGAAAAAACTAGAACGTACAGATTCGCGCGTTTTATCACGTACAGCAAACATTCTCAGAAACAAGGGATTTTGTTGTTGGATCGGATAATCTGATTTGCTCTAGGAATATTGATGTAATGCTTCCGGTGAGAGAGCACCATTATATAATTCAATTAGCCCTTAGTACCTTGCACAATACGTGTAGGTATGTATGAAGATCCTTTAAAAAACTCGAGCTTTTTGAATGCATATGAAAACAGTAACTGAAAACAAATAAAAAGTGTGGGAGTGGCGCCACAATATAAGTTGAAATACCGTGCTTCAATTACATTTTCAAATCGTCAATTGATGCTTTGACTACGACCGGCAATACGACGCATGATAGGTCTATCAAAATAATTTATAAATAAGAGTGGTCTGACCTGCCTACCCCTATCCCTACCTCATTTTGCCATTATGTTGCCCTTGCTTACCAAAGGTTACCGACCGCTGGCCGAACTAGCTTTCCTCACTCATGGAAAGCTAGTAATTAACGACTTCGAAAAAAGAGGAGGATTCTATCTTCCACTTTATAAAAACAGTTTTTTAAGTATGTACTTTCTCCGGCCTAGTATCAGCAGTCCGATAATAGTGTCAATAGTGAACTGACTTGAAAATTGTATGTTGTTTGAAATGGAACTCACGACGTGGTGCTATTAAAAAATAAGGATAAAGTTGAATGACATAGTACTATCAAGAGAGCAGGACAACTAAAAATATATGTGTGCAACAAATACATTAAGAAGGTAGCATTCCAAACCATTGCAAGCGATTTCCAACTAATTCCCAGACTGCCCTGAGCTGCGAACTTATCGATAGTTATGCGAGAGTAAATATTTTTTTAAACATACATTACAATATCGCCTAATTTGCCACAAAGATCTTCGTGTCTCTCAACCGATCAATCAATTTATAAAATCTTGCAATTTAATATAATTGTTTTGCGTTGGAAATGCGGATACCTAGATTACTTTTTATTAATTCCAGCAACGCTTTGAGCACTGTCTATCTCACCAGAAATCCTGTCAGATTCCAATTTACATACAAATTAAATATGCGAATCTCGAAGATAGCTTTATGAATGAACTTATTGAAGGTGGTTTATTCTGATAATTCCGAATTGGTACAACAGGGCCAGTTCTACTATGTAGTAGTATGTAGTTTAGTTTATGTAATTAAATAATGACTCTTTAGAACTCATTATCTACCTATCATTTCACTTCAAAATTAACTGTTTTATTAACCCGAAATACATTTGTTGATACGAGAAACTCCATCTCACGCTGGTTAATCGATTCGGTTGTGGAATCGATTACCGCCAAAAGGAATATTGTATACAATTTTTCTTTTATTTTCTCATATCCAAATTCCGAGATGTTTCTGCTGGAGAGCATGTCACATAAAATATGAACTGTAATTTGCTACCTACTTTATTTTGTTCATGTGAAAATTTAAAATCAGAGCATCTTTTCTGCAAATAATGCTTCAAATGTTTTTAGTCTGATCGTGTCAGTCTGGGTGTTGGTTTTAATTAGTGACAATGGTTTTATTTAATTTTGGAGAGCATTGAAAAAGAAAGAAAGCAAAGAAAGGTAAAGATTAAAGATAATAAAGATAGATATTAAAGATCGCGAAAGTTTAAATTGTACCAGTCAACATGCCAGGATGCACTTGAATTTCATGTAATAAGGAAAGGCTCAGTGTCCACCGCATCAGTTCAAATAGACAGAGGGATATGAACATAAAAATGCACTCAGAGTAACTAACTACTTATTAATTTTTAACATCCTGCAATTTTGTATAAATGCTGAAGCTGGAAAGTATGGAGTTAGTGTCTGTACATGCAAAAAACCACTCTCTTTAATATTTTTTTTTATAAAACGGAATAATCTATCTGAAATCTCTTGAGTGAATAAACTTTGGTCTAGAATAACACATAGGTTCCTATGACTGGGGTTAGTAATAACGCGTTTCTACAATGGTAAGACTTTAATTAATGAATTAAAGTCTTCAAATTATATTCTATTTGAAACACGCCAGAAGGCAGGAGTAGAGGAGAGGTAACAGGGAATATGACACTTTTCAAATCGCTATCTAAAATAAAATAGTTCTATATGATGTATTTTTGTGTGTTTGTTCATTGTTGTTGGCTACAGTGTTCTTTAGATCAACAAGTTATTATACAAATAATAGCACTCAAATAACTTACATACAAATGTACAAGAAATGCATGCGTAACTGCACTGAGCCATTTGTGCAACCACCATGAAACTATTGTTTCCATATACGAGTGTCATTTAGTTTCCTTTCTATTCGCAATTACGTGATCTATATCACAATATTACACCTATATAAATCACGCACACTTTTTTTTTCATAGAATTATAGGTACCTACTTTTACAGCAGCATGAAGAACTCATAGTGTTTGATGAGTACATTGTTATGGAAAATGTTTTAGAATTATATTGGAATCTAAAAAAATAATATTTCTACGTTTTCGATTTATATACAAGTACACCATTCCAAAACAAACAACAAAAACATAACAACAGTGGGGATGAGAGTAGCTGAAATAAAGAAATATTCCGAGTTTCCGACAAAATACTTATACGACTCCGACCGACGCCGCGACGCGTGCTAAGGTAATATTTTCATATAAGTTCACTAAATTGAACGAACTTTACCAAGACAAACTTGAATAGATTCTTTACATTTGCAAGTTTGTTATGGAGAAGTATACACATCATTTACGATAGAATTACAATGCAATATTATTATGTTACCGACATAAAAAAGTTTATACGTAATTTTAGTTTTTAGTTGGTAACACTTACTGTGTCATTGAATTAAAGAGCGTTCGAGGAAAAAGATATCGTCTCAATTTTAAATAATTTATTTAGAATCATTTATAATGTGCTCAACAATTTGCATAGCTTAAGCAAACATTGATTAGTGCGGTTTCTGGGTTTAAATACTAATTGCTTAAACTGCAGGATACACTTTTTTATCATCGTCCGTCTGGTTTTCAGGTACTCTTTCCACAATTTACTGATAAAGATACATTATCGGTTTTTTTTCTTATGACAGTAACTTTTGCACAACACAGCCGCCTTATTCTTCAAATAACCATGTCTTGACGTGGTACTCGACACAGCGTGGTTATTTTGAATAATGCGATAGATTTCAAAAAAAAAAGCTAGATAACGTGCAATCTCTCACCGCGTCGTGTTTTGAAAGTCGTCGAGAATCGGAATACTGACTATGAATATAAAATAACATGATATCAAAAAATATCTACATAATACAAATACAGAATTTCGGTTGCTTGTTCCTTTTTAGGTAGGGTTGCAATTGGATTTTTTTAATTATGAATTTGATCAAAACCTTCCACATATCGGTTTAAAGATCTTTATTCTCAGAAGAACAAGTTACAGTTCACTTATATGAGAATTATATTATTTAGTTTAAATAAGAAATATCGTAAGGCTAGTGGTGAAGCATGCAGAACTTAATATTACTCTTAAATCCGTGAAATCTCGATACTTAAGTAAAACGCAGTACATACCAGAAGCTCGACTTAAGCTTGACATAGGTAAGACCACAGATAAAATAATACTATGTACACCATCTAGAACATCAATTTCACTCCGGTTTATCTTCGGGCTATTTTTTTGTGTTTGATTTTGCGGCGCCCCTAGCAGTGTTTAGGTCTTGCCTGCAATCAAAAATATTAGTACTAGATGGAGTTACTTATTTTTTAATTGCAGGCAAGTTGCATTTGCATTTCCAGTGCATTTCTGGACCTTGTTAGAAATTAACAGGTTGACTACGTTATTGTGTAGTTCATTCGTCAAGCGTCATAATTAAAGGAAGCAAAATGCTTAAAAGCTTTTCTATTTTCTAAAAAACATACACTGTTATACATAGTAAACAATAAGCGGAGACTGGGACCTATTGGCTCACCGCAGCACAGATGTGTCAGCACCATAACACAAGCATCTGTCTGTTTTTTGATTGATTTTGTTTTGTTTTGTTTGTTTTTTTCTTGGTTGTTTTATTTTTTATTTCTATTTTTAGTTTTAGTTTTAATGTATCTCTTATTTTATACCTACTGACTGACACACATTACAGCACAGAGCTGTAATGTGTGTCAGTCAATAAAGTCGTCTACTACTACTACTACTACATAGTAAAAATACCTACTATGGTATTTTTCAATAAGTATGGAAAAATTCTTAAATAAACTGATGACATGCAAAATGCCAACATTATTGTAAAACATCGTTTCACCGGTCCCGTGCTGAGTTCATCTATTGTCATCATGAAAAGCAAATTAATCAGAAAGGAATGTCTGCATTAGTTGGGCAAGCGCCGGTAGACTAAGCTTTAGAAATTACAGTATTCACGGCGACCGAGCACGGGGCTGAATGAGACAGGTTTACTTATTTTCAAGATAAACTAAGAGGCACTCATCTCTTGGAATTTTACTTTAAACAGCAATAAAAGAATTAAAATTTTATTTATTAGATAGTGGATATATTGTGAAACCGATAAAATGATATGACAGTTTGATATTGTAAGACAAATATTCCCGTGTTTGCAAATTCATCAAAAATGTGAACTAATGTTATCATTTGATTAATTTTTATTGTCGGTCCCGTTGGGCGTTAGGCGGCTTAAAAACTTCTTTACCAGAGTGGACAAGTGGCCATGCTCATAAAAATGACTTTAATGACTTTAACGAACGATCAATTTATATGGACATAGTTTATGCCCTAAAAACACACATAGGCTACTTTTTATCCGGGGTACTTAGTACCTCGCGAGCGTAGAACGTTGTATTTGTCTATAACTTGATTTAAAACTTCCAGTGTAATATTCAAAAACATAAAAAACATTTTAAGACATCGGGTCCGCGCTCAGACCGAACTCTACGAAGCGTACAAAGAAGTCGAAACGACTACGACTGTCGATTATAGAAAATCGAACTACATATAGCTTTGAGTTTGCGAACTATTAGGCCATTCTCTCATGGAGCTACTTAAAAAGAACTAGTCACAAACTCAAATTACTAACGAGTTGCCTGAGCGTCACAGCCCATACATGTTCTATGGAGGTTCGCACACGACGCGACTAGTTACTAACTGGTCGGTAACGCGTTAGCAATCGATCACGCGCGACGCGTCGTGCCGGTCTCCACGCTACTGGTTTCCCAAGTTTCTTTGTTTTTTGTGATAAAAATGAACGAGCAAACATTAAATATTCAATTTGTGAAGGAGGACCTTACAATTTGAGTAGCGTCGTGTGCGAGATACAATTTGTAACTGGTTTGTAATCGTAATTACTGATTAGTTCCGTCATTTTTGAGTAGCTCCATGAGAGAAAGGCCTTAGTCGTCTCGTCGAAAGGGTAAAATGTACGAAGGAAAATCGTGAACGGTTCGTTTCACTTTAAGGGCTCCCACACAAAACCGCGAATTCGCATCGCATCGCCAAAATCTGCGAATTCGCGCGAATTCGCACGAAGGCATCGCAAGAATTTGCGATCTGCTTCGCATCGCACATTCCTACATCGCCCTACTAAACGGCTTGCCGCACAAATTCGCGCGAGCTCGCATCGCATCGCATCGCGGTTTTGTGTGGGAGCACTAATAAAAACTAAGGACGACATGTTAGACAACTAATTTGCTAACGCTCGGATTTCTCTTAGTTGTTAAGTTGCAATGCTATGGAAGTTTGCTTATTAGCAGAATTTATACTAAAAGCTTTCTGCTAATTAGAATGTTAATTCTACTTGAAATCTGTAGAATAGGCTCACACGAAACCTCGCGGTGTGGTTGCAATGTTAGCGGGCTGTCTAATGAGCTAGTAATAACTCATGCTTATTACGCTGATAGAATCAAGACGTGCTCGCTAGCTATCGGCTGTATACAAAATCTCAAGTTAACACAGAGGGCAGAGGAACATTTTAAAGTGGAGTAGCCTTCTACTAAAGCGATGTGAGGGGAACTTTTCCACTCCGACCCACCAGTGGGGCGCGGGCGCTTGGTTGGACAGATAATAATTATTCGAACTTTGAAAGTAATATAATATCCGATGAAAAACGAGAAAATCTTTAACATGTACGAGTAAGTAAAAACTACAAAAAATATGCCAAGTAAAATGGTATTCAGATTGCAGAACAACTTACCATCTGAAATTACAATCTTGGACACGAACATTAACAAACCCAATGGATCGATGATAGGTACTAATACTAAACACGCGGGTGTTGGGTGAATGTATGTATGCGGTATTAATCTGTTCGTAGAATATCACATATTGTGAAAGTCCGTCTACCACAAGATTTTAATAATGAGATGAAGAGGAATGACTTTATGCTGAATATCAAAGTATACCTTGCATACCTTGATGAACTTTTTTTTACAATCTTTTACTGAAACCATTGCTCAATTCATATCCAAACTTAACTTTCATATTGAACAATAAAACATGTCCTCACAACCACAACGCTCATTTCAGATGCGAATCCGTAAAGTTTGGGCGTTGCCACACGAAAGCGTTTTCGACCAATATTTACAACAAAATGAACATGGAAACAAAATTTACAGCAAAAGAACACGAGAGCTGATTGGTGTACCAAAGCACACTGATCAATTAATGTGTCACCGGTATCGCCTATCGATGACACATGCGTCATGTTCCGGTTACAAAATAACATTCATGTTTGTGTCGCTGAAAAACCACGACCGGCCATTTAGCGCAAGCTGCTGTTTTCAGAGTGCTTTGTGATGATTTATGATAACGGTTTTATAAATCTGTCATAATTCTAAACATGCATATGAAACGTGCCTTACAGGACGGTTGAGTTGTTTATATAAAAAGTAATTTTGAACGAATGGCCATTAACTCTGGTGATGTAATTTTAAGGCCGCCTAAAGGCCTCTGTCGTGCCTTAAAGTCTTTAAAAGCCGAGACATACAATTTTACGTGCTCTCCGAAGCACAGAAGGAAGTGCCAGCTTAATATCACTTGCCCACCCAATTGTGACCACTCAGAACGTCGTCGCCACCTAAATTATATTTTATTTTCCTAAAACGATAGCCTTGCACTTATTAAAATAAGTGACAGGCTATCCCGCCTTACCACGCGCAAATTGTAAAAAAATAATTATTTCGATATACCTCTGACTAAATCGTTGACATGTACTTAAGTATCTTAATTTCAGATAAGAATGTCTTCCGGGAATACAGTCGTGCGTGGCCAATGACCATGTTTCATGTCTACTTTTCCTATTTATAAAGGCGAATACGCCTTAACAAAGTTAAAGCCTTCATTTGAAACAAAGCTTGATTAAAACCAAATTTCATCCATGCAAATAGGTTAGCTTGCAGGCTAACAAGATTTCCTTACTACTATAAACTGATATTCATATCCTGCAACTTTATCTAAAACGGGGCCCATCGCGTTTTCAAAATTCTTTCAGGGCGTCTGGTCGAAGCGACGCGTGATCCGAGGGCTGGCTCTTATTTGGCTCAACGAATAAGCATTGCTATTCAGCGTGGCAATGCGGCCAGTGTCTTGGGCACGCTTCCGTCTGGCAGTGGTTTGGATCAGTTGAGCTACCTATAGACCGTTTGCAACGGTCCTTAGATGGCTCAACTGGTTCTATTTGTATTTTGTACAGTTATGTATTAGTTTAGTTTCTGTAAATAAAGTTAGTAAGATATTTGAGAAACATGTTACTTTATCTACATCTAATATCTTTATCTATACTAATATTATGTTTGTTTGTTTGACGGAAGTAATCGATGACTAATCAGCCGATTTCAAAAAATCTTTCACCGATGTGTAGATTGAACTTTCTTTATGGTTAATGCACAGTCTACATTTTATCCCGGTAGTTTCATTAGCACACCCGTGCAAAGCCGGGACGTGCTGTTAAAATCACCAGAAATCACTCGAAACATTCCTATGAATTTTTCTTTCCCGGGGGGAGGAAATTGAATAACAAAATATAGTTTGGGGGGTGGGGGGACTGTCGGACTGGTATCATACGCAATTTCAATTTTACGCCCTAATACTTTTATTTTCGGGGTTTGAAAACAGAAATTCGTAACATAATTTTTTGTTACCCCCTTGGGAACACAATATCTTAACAAATACTTACCGGAGATTCATGTAGATTGTACTAACGGTTCGACAGTTACAGAAGAACATACAAACAGAAAGCAAAATCGACGAAGATGCCATAAGAAATTTTGTTCTCTTCGCTCGCTTGATGGATCAAATAACTTCGTAAATATTTAAATACTTTCATAAAAACGATACACAGATTTATTCAATTATTATTTCAAAACTTGAAAAACTTTGTTTGTATGTTAAGATCTCTGAGAGGTGTGTAAGTGGATTTATTCTACTCATATGGAGGACTATAAGACTCTCATTAGACATGACTGGCAGGTACATGCTCCTTGTACCTGCCAGTCAATACTCAGAAGGAATTATTCAGTATTTAGAATAAATATCATATAAAACATTCATTATGTGAATGAAATAGAAGCTTTTGTATTAAGCGATAATTGAGCTATATAATTATGTAGGTGTGTAAGTGGATTTCTTCTACTCGTATGGAGGACTATAAGACTCTCATTATACATGAGTTGCTCTATGTACCTGGCAATCAATACTCAGAAGGAATAAATATCATAAAAACATTAATATGTGAACAAGATAGGAGCTTTTGTATTAAGCGGTAATTGGGTTATTCAATGTACAACACAATTAGTGCCTTTTATCTGCCTACAACTAGCTGATCCGACAGGCGTATTGTAAAAAAAAAACATAATCACGTTCCTTATATTCATGGGACTAGATGACGTTGTGTGGAATGTCCAAGAATATTTAATATTAATATCAATTAAATCCCCTTAGAAGCCCAATATCTTTAAATACAACCCCTTCATCGATTAAGCTTACTATCCACAAAAAATTTAATTCATTACTAATTGACAACTTTTTATATTTCTCACTCTAGGTATTGTGGGGATTTTCAATTAATATGTGGACGGTGTCAAGTGTCCGCTTACAGTACGTGAGACACCGTGAAAATGACGTGCCACATCTTCCTACCGTACAGCCGTGCAGGCTCCCACAAGCAGCTTTTCAAATAAATGCTCGATTGGATTAAAATACCTGAGAGTACCCTACTACGAGTATGTATGTGGGAATACATTGCAGGGAAATGAAATTCGAGCACGAAATCACTGTACATTTTTGTATATACCTAGTATTCTATAGATAATCTCAGTTCGGTTCCAGGCACTTCGGGTTAAAAAAATAAGATTAAATTTAGTAAATTTAAACTTTTGCGAAATTTAGACATCATTCATTTTTTTAATGTATCCACGAGAGCTGTAACGCACTCGAAACGTCAGGAAATAATAAGGTATATACGTGATTAAGTCCCGTATTATCATAAAAAATAAGATTAAACTTGTCTGAAATGTTTTCATGAAAAATAAATGCAACATGTAAAATGTACATAATATTATGAATTAATGTTTATGCTGTTTATTAGTAATGAATCATGCTCAAACGACTGAACATAATTGTGGCAAAGCTTTTGTGAATTTCCATACATTTTTGTGAATTTCCTCAGTCCATCATTCATTCCCCTGCCCTTGTCCCACACTAGGTGGGGTCGGCACAACATATTTTCTTCTTCCATTCATCTCTATCATTCGTCAATTCCGTATTCACTCCTCTCACATTCATATCCTCTTTCACACAATCCATCCACTTCTTCCTCGGCCTTCCTCTACTTGTATATCCATCCACACTCATGCTCATAACTTTTTTAGTTATATGACTTTCATCCCTCCTCATTACATGACCATACCATGCTAATCTGGCACTCACCTTTTCAGTCACAGGTGCCACTTTCAAACTTCCCCTTACATACTCATTCCTTATTTTATCCATTCGCGTCACTCCACACATCCATCTTAACATACGCATCTCAGTAGCATGCACTCTCCTTTCATCAGTCTTCTTCATTACCCAACACTCCGATCCATACATGTTAACAGTCCGTTAACATTTAATATACTCGCACATTATATAACATTTAATAATCGTGAAATGTTCTGATTTTAATGGCGTTTTGCATAATGCCAAGGCTTTATAGTATAGTTTACTACGTGTCGCACAATATAGTACGTAAAACCACAGAATAAAGTAAAACGCACAATAGTCCAGAAAATATCTCGATATTTATGCGAATATTTACTTTATTTCCTCGCGACCGATTAAAAAAATAACAATAGCATAAGCCTAGGGCACATATATAGGTATATGCATGTATATATGCGCGTACCTCACTTGTATTAAATTCAAACAATTATCTGTGCGCGATATTCATTTCACATAGCAACTGCATTGTTACTTTCGAAAAGCAAAATGTTTGCATTGGTAAAATAATGTATTATGTTACCACTTCAATGCAAACATCGACGTTGAATATTGTGAATAAAATAAAACGTAGATACAGTCTGCCTGTAGTAAACCGCGCCGAGTAACTGATATTCCATTATTCTGCTGTATATTATATCCGTATTGTCTTCGATTTTTTTCAGATAACTGTTGTTTATATTTACAACGTAGTATTAAGTTCATATTCAGAGTTCATACTCAAGCGTGAATCGCAATTCAAGCTGCATGAGGTGAGGCTTAATAGGTCTGACGATAATTACCCCGTGCTTAGTGTACAAAGATGTGATGCCTACTTTCATACAAAGTATAACAGGAGTACCTACTTACGAGTAAAATTAACAGTACCCACAAGAAGTAGGTAAATAGTAATGATCAAATTATCAAAACCGCCAAGATAAAAAAAAAGAGTTTAAATTGATTTCACCTGTGAGCCAGAAGTTTGTTTTTATTTATGACTAGTAGCACGTCCCGGCTTCGCACGGGTGTACTAATAGAGCTACCGGGATAAAATATAGCCTATAACCTCCCGGACAGTCCATTCTACCCACCCGTGAAAAAATTTTTGAAATCGGTCCAGTAGTTTCGGAGATTACCTCCGTCAAACAAACAAACAAATGTTACCTCTTTATAATATTAGTATAGATAGATAGTACATATAGAAGAACACTAAATAAGTACGCGATACTTTGGTGACAAAAAAATAGTTTAAGTAACTAAACCTCTAACTACAAAAAAACGATTGGCAAGGAAAGAAGCACACACTAAAATGTTGTTTGTCATTTTAAAGGAAATTTTCTTTTGACTACTAATTTTATATAACATGAGTTTAAAGTTTTCAAATACGAACTCATAAAAAAAGCGTCGCAGATAGGGACTAGACTAACATCATAAGCTTTTTCGATGTTTCTAGAATTTAATATTACAACTTTGTTTCAAATATAAGCTTTAAAACTTAAAGCTCTTATATAATATTTTGATGTCTTCATAATATATGTTAAATCAAGAAATTCATTGTGTACTTTAAACAAAAATACAAATATTTAACCCCAGTAAGCAAATCCAAAGATAGATAGGATCTTGGACTGGCCTGGAGTCAGTTAAAATTTTTCTAACTCGAAACTTTTTTGCAATAGTAATAATAAAACTTCACCAAATTCAAAATCCAGAAGCGATATTCTGAGCATTACTTGTTTTGGTACGTGGTACATAATATTGATGTTGCTCATAGCTTGATGATTACAGCGAATTTGGATTGGCAGTCTTTATAATCCCCAGAGCGGATCTGAGCACTCCGCTTTGATAGTAATTATTCAATCATCTCTATGACGGTCTCGGTCAGTAGCGGAGAAATCGAATGTAGACACAACGTAGGCTTTAAAAATTGCACATCGTGTTAAATAGTCTGGATTATGACAGTTACATGTATCTTGCGTTAGTGCGAAAGTGCTTAGGTGCTCTTTAAAATAGGTGTGCCACGAGGAATACTTTTTATAAAACTGAATCCTAAGACCCTGTTCACACGGCATTGTTCTGCACGTTTTTTCACGTATTCGTTTTTTAACGTATATATAGTGGCCATACAACGTACATATATCCATTCACACGACGATTGTACTGCAAAAAAACGTGTACCGCTTATACGTTTAAACGTATACGTCAAAAAATCGAATGAACTTTAACGTAGGTATTCGGTTTGTTTCCTTCACTTTTCTGCGGCTATTCGTTTTTTACGCGAATGATAATTTACCGTGTGAAGACCTGGGTGATTGTACGTTAAAAAACGAATACGTGAAAAAACGTGCAGGACAATGCCGTCTGAACAGGGTCTTACCCGTCCGGAAGATGATAGATGCAAATAGATAAAATAGCTACCTACTAGATGTATGCTAACGAATTTTTTTTTCTTTATTTTAATGTGAAATGCTTGACATTAAATTATCCAAGCGAAAGTGTGAGTTTATTTAAATTTATTAAAATTCCAATACAATAGCCGAGCGCTGTACGATACGTAAGATGCGTGTAAACAACATATCATTCGTTTCTCTTATTCATGCATGGCATAAGACGACAATTACATCACGCGGGCGTTGTTCGTATATCGAGATCTCACGAGATTCTAAATACACACGAGAGCGCGTGCTTCTACGGTATCGGTATTAAACCTAAAGTAAGACATAAATAATATCATTAACGTTCTAGGAAATATTTGCAGAAAAGATGTTGGAAGTTTTCAAATAGCAAAGCTGGCCCTTTTATTTTAAACTTGAAATAACATAAAATTATAAAAACTTTTCACAGATCGCGTTTGATGTTTTCACTCCATGTTTTATGAACCGTGCTATATGAATTGATAGTTATCTTTTACAATTAGCATGCAATTCGATGGATATCGCGAGAACTGCTAGTATGGAGCCACGCTACTCATTATTGACGCATAGCGATGCACAAGGGAATTCTATTGAACATCGCGAGATCGTGTCTTTGGTATGAGTATAGACATTTCAGATATCCACGATGAAGTACTTAACACCCGTTGTGTAATTTATTTATTTATTTATATTATTATTAAACTTAGGTACTAGCCAGGGGCCTTAAAATGGCCGTTCGAGCATTTCTGCTAGCAATTCATAAAGTGCATTTATTTCATGAATTGTTTAGCATTTTCACCAAATCGAACATAAAAAACAATAACTATAAAATAACAAAAAAAAATTAACAACTAAACAGCATTTTCACAATATTGAAGCAGCATTTTTGAAGAACACACTACAAAAAAGGAGTAGGTTTTTATGTTTAACTGCGTGTAAATTCTTTTTATAATTCGAATAATAATAATAATAATAACGTTTATTTCTCTCACACAAAATGGTAGGTAGGTACAACAGCATTTATTTCGGTTAGTGGAACAAAAACGTTATGTGTGAAACTGGTGCCTGAGATAGGTTTGTAGAAAACCTGTGTTACATAAATAAAGGTCACCAGGTGCTCTTCTTGTTCTTGGTGTAGGCTCATGCCTATAGAATGATGAGTGATCTGATGACAATCAAACAAATAGTTACATCGAGATACATAAAGCGTAAAAAAGTTATAAAAAACAAAAAGAGTAAAGATATAATTAAGTAGAAATAAAATTAAAATTAAAACCCAGAACCATTTAGATACTTAAAAACCTAAATGTATAAAAGTGTCCAAGATGTTACGATGAAGAAACCACACTTACGTCATACAATTTTTAATATCCCGATAATACAAACTTCATTTCGTCGGGCAAACTAGCTATGGTTATGAATTCATCTCTTTCTTCAAAGCTAATCTAAATAAACGCTCCCGCGCCGCGTTCGAAGACACGAAGTGGGGATATCTTTTGATGCTCGGTATGCAAATATTCATGAGAAAAGATCACGTTTCCGCGTTTTCCTAAAGATCCTAGTGTAAACATTGTAAACCGCTCTTTCTACCAACGAAACGTACGTACTTTATAAGAAACAGATCTGTATTGTACATATTAAAAAAGGACCCAATTATTAAGGAACACGTGGTTGTTATAATTACTGACTTGCTTACAGTACCAATTTCACCCAAAAAATCCTACTAATCTTACCAACGCGAAAGTTTAAATGGAGGTACAAAATGTCAATGGAATTTCACTGCACTGTCAATATTTTAACCTGGGCCTGGGGCTACTGACTGACCGGGTTGGGGCGAAGTCCATTCGTTTCATCACAATACAAATAGAACAAATAGGTTGTGTGCGTCAAACTAGCGCCGCCACCTATTTTATCTTATTACTACAAACAATGGAATTAAAAAAAGATAATGCTCAATTTGTGATAGCTTAATATAAACTTTTAAGTGCTTAATATGAGATAATTAAAACTTGCACCCAACCTCGCCACGGTAATACCACAAACCTGACCGTGGTTTTATAATATTCAACAGGAATAATCTGACATTACTGTAGAGCGTTAATTAAATTATTATAGTGGCTGCAAGCATGTGAGACTGCCGCTGGCTGTGTAAACTGAAAACAAATATTTCAATTCAGTTGAATATTCATTAAATAGTCACTGTAATGTTGACCTGCCTAATCAAACCTATATACCTTATATATATATATCCTTATATCTTATACTAGCTGCGCCCCGCGGTTTCACCCACGTAAGTCCCGTTCCCGCGGGAATATCGGGATAAAAAGTAGCCTATGTGTTAATCCAGGGTATCACCTATCTACATACCAAGTTTCAACCAAATCGGTCCAGCCGTTTTTGCGTGAAAGAATAACAAACATAAATACATTCTCACAAACTTTCACATTTATAATATTAGTAGGATAACCGTGCCAGAAAATTATTTAAGATATAGGTATATAAGATTTAAATTTTTAAGTATTTTTTTGGTAATTTCCTCATATTCGTCATGAAAAGCAGATAGAGTTATCTCGGAGGAAAGGCCCTTCAATGCACTCGAACTATTACCGCTCTGGCTGACGCTTTCGCGGTAAATCATCTCGTGCATCGAAATGTGATAGATAGATAGATAGATAATCATTTATTGTCATACAAGCAACAGCTACTTACATATTTATAGTACTTATAAATAAAATAAAATTACGTGCTCATTGTATGGCTCGTCTGGTAGGTTACATACAAAATAAATCATTTTAATTAGATTGTGTGCCTTTCTCACCTCGGATAACATCTACTATTTCAGTATTGTATATTCAAATACGTTCTATTTGATAAAATCAATAACTGCTCCATTTGATTTGCTCCGCCTGCACTGCATAGTTTTGTGGTTTTTATTTGTTCTCTCATTCTTTGTGATGTTACTATGAGTTTTAACGATTTTCAGGCACTCGTGCAGATATTGCGCTAAAATAACAAATACGAACAAAAATACATTTAAAAATCCTTTCCCATGGAGTCAAACAGAGACCACAGATAATTCACTTGACAATCAATCTTTACATTTTATAAACTTTTTCTCATTAAATTTGGTAGCTAATTTACTGCTAATCTAAAAATCTGAATCTGTGAAGGTCTTGTAAACATATTGGGTTCTCAAGATTCAAGCTTTAATATAAGCCGCACTGTACATCAATAAATACTTAACCTAATAGCCCTATGGCTAGTGTCTATACACTAAATCAAATATTCTAGGTCAATTAGAAGTACCCTTAACGAAAAGCTTGAACACCTCAAAAACAGTAACTTTCCAGATATAACAAACATTGAGGTTGCCGTATTCTATTGAACTGCTTGGCTCAGGGACAACAATTTGACTTGCACTATAGTTTTAACTTGTATTATTCGATTGTATGTTATTCTGTAACCGTCGAACCGTTGATGTGGTAGCTAATTTACGGCTAACCTAAATTAGCTATTATCGGTGAAGGGCAGATATTGAGTTACCAGGAGGGTAAATTAATGACAAAAAAAATCCGTCCGTGGCTTCCTACTTGGATAAAAACTAGCCTATATAAATTACAAGTTTCATCCAACTCCGGTCTGTAGTTTTTGCGTGAAAAAGTTACAAACCTCTACACATCCATATAACCTTTAGCATTTATGATATTAGTAGGAAAGGATTTAACCATTACTTCACAAGTAATGTTGCACTTAACTTTATTCCCATCAAAAATATCAACGTTATTTTGGTTTAACAAGCGCAGTTTGCTCACCAATCTGTCCACTCCCATGATTGAGTATTCGTATTTTGACTTGACAATTGCGGAAAAAAAAGTGGAGCTCGACGATCATTATTTTGTGAAAGGCCACATACTACGGTCATGGCGGGCGTTTATTCGTAATGACAAAGGAAAACGGACAACTGCACTTTTGTGTACAAAAATACCGTGCGACCAATTCTGCCGAGAGACGAGAAAATTTTATTTCTTTGTGATTTAGGTAAACGACCTCTAACATTCTACTAATATTATAAAAGCTAAAGTTTGTATGTTTTACTCTTCCACGCGGAAACTACTGAACGGATTTGGCTGAAACTTTGAATATTTATAGTTGTTGTTGACCTGGGGGCGAAGCCCCGGGCGAGTAAGCTAGTTAAGTATATTAATATCATAATTTTACCGTGTTTAATATTTTATGCTTATAACGGTTTGCTCTTATCAATGTAAACATTTTACCCCAAACAGAAATGCAGTCCCCTCATAACTCATAAGATGTCAGAACTTCATAACGGATCTGTTGATCCTGCGTTCTAATGAAACTGGCAGACTACTAGCTGACATAAAGATTCAGTTCCAGATGTGCAATTACTTTTTTAGTTATTTCAACGACCACTTTACCTCACTCAACACAAACTTTGGTTCACTTTACATAACTAGTTATGAAAGAAGATGTAAGTTTACACATCCTTGAGCAGTTATTTAAGAGGAACATTTAATTTCAGGAACTTTTTAATATTGATATTGAATCAGTATACTTATGAGTTCCTAATTCAAAATTCAAAAAAATAAATCGAACTTTAGATATAATTCAAACTAATTTTGCGGGACTTTATCGCGTAATTACCTATTGTCCGCTCGTGTCCACGAGCGCGGTAATGCACTTTAAATGTTCTGGAATAATAAAATAAGGATTTTACGCAACAAACTCCCGCAAAATTTTAATTGAATATACACAAATCTTTGAATACTATCCTCCTATGTGCTTGCCGCAGGAAATTGAGGAAGTTCAATTATCAGAAATTAAATACAAAGCCGATCTTTAATTGCGGTTCAATCGATCCTGCAGTTAAAATGCCGCATAATGACTCATTAAGTTTTGAAGCGATGCTTTAATATTCAACTATGCTGCGAGCTGTTAACTAAAGTCTTCTAAAGTTCATTTATATTACCAACATAGTATGAACCATGTAGAAACTTATGAATGAATATTAGTGTGAAACTTGATTTATATTCCCAAAAACCCCTATTACCTGCAGGCCCTGCAGCACTGCCATTTATGAAAACTAAACATGGCATATTTTGATCTTTCACGTCAAGTGATAATTCTGTCTATATCTATGTTTGAAATGATGATGCTTACATTGCTTACTATGTTAGATATAAGCTTTACCAGGGGGGTATCACTCCGCAGTTTAGGTACATTCAAAGGTCGGTCCTTCTCAGAAGTCCTTTCGTAAAGGACGGCAGTTGTCGCCCGGCGCGCGCGTAAGACAGTCGCGTCGCGCAACTTCGCCCGTCTTCATAATAATGTCGCATAATAAATGCAAAAGATATTGTTCGGTGTACGGATGTTTATCCAAAAGAAGATTGGGGGATACCACTATATCTTTCTTCAAAATTCCGAAAGATGTTGAAAGGTAAGCTAAAAATCAACTTAGCATACAATTGATACAATCAACGTAGGTAACTGGGTTAACTTTAACTTATTTTAAACTATTTTTGAATTGAGTACTTATTAAAGATAGTACCTACTTACCAAAAAACAACTGAAATCTACCTACCTAGGTAAGTTTTTATATGCAAATGTTCAAAAAATAAACGAGATATTTCGCACTTAGGCAGATACTTGTCTTCCTACAACAGACAGATTCATTTTATTATTAGATAAATAATTTACTGCTGTGAAGTGCTGTGGTCAAAGTAGACAGCCCGTGCAATTTTTGGCCACGCCCATAATTCCTTGCCAGACAGTGACAGCGTTATACGCAAGAAGCGTTAGGCTATATTTAGGTGATTATCTCAAGGGCGTTTGAATCTTACGCAAGCTGAATTGAACTTTGTTGCATCGCTGCAAGAGTCGTTATTTCTTTAATTCTGTTCGGGGAGTGAGCCTTCTGTTCCGTCTGTATTCTGTGGCTTTACCTCCAAATTGAAAAAGTAAAATTTTTAGAAAGTAATTACTTCTGTTTAGCATAAGACTAGATGACGTAGATTCATCAAGTTTACTTATTATTATTGTGATTAACTGCTTCATAGAGCTGAACAATAAGGGCTTTATTAGAGTTTATGAAATACAGGCGTTTATTAGTTCCCTTGTCGCGCGGTAGGCGGCCACAAGCCATTTTTAATTTCCTATTTGGTTCCGTTCCGCCGTTTGTGTGACGTTGACGAAGATTTAAATTTTTATTGAAAAACTACTTTTGAATGGCACCTCGTAAGTAAATGTATTCTTTTAAACAAAAAATGAATTTTAGAAATCGGTCTCAGAGTAATCGGTGGACAAATTGAACAAGTGGCTAAATTTTTTATAGTTCGATCATCGGTATTTGAGACCCCTATTTGTGAAAGCTTTACCAGTAGTGAAGCCGTGTTGGCTAGTGGATTGGTACTTCGACTTTCGTTCCGGAAGTCGTGGGATCAAAACCAGCCGTGCATCAATGTACTTTTCGTGTCGAAAAGTTTATATGCGCTTTAACACGAGCTTTAAAACGGTGAAGGAAAACATCGTGAGGAAACCCGCGGCTAGTCAGTCCCACACGTAGTGACCATTATCTTTCCTGTGGATATGGCCGGCTATGCTGAGAGGGTGGTTTAGGTGCTGGGCAAGCCTATTCCATCTCAACAATGTCCCAGGCACTACAGTGTCTCGTTAAGTGTAGGCAAAGATTGCCTCCTGACGCTGTATAAATCATCTACTTATATATGCAAAGGCCTGAGTACCAGTAGTCTATTGAAATTACGTTTATCATACTGTGCGGTGTCGTGTCACTGTTGGTAAGCAACCACTTTAATTCACCGTGTTTTTTTGGATATGCAGACAAACATTTAATTTACCGTACGTCGGCAAGGATGTTAAAAATTAAAACTGCTGTCTGCGAGTTTTATGCAGTTCTCCTTCAAATGTTGTTTGTTGTTTCAAAACAAACGTGATCAAAGTGTAAAAATACCGAACAAAATTGTAAAAATTGTGTCACAACCCACCCCTATCGAATACAGTTGAAAAAGGACCTAGCGAGTGTTTCTCTGTTTTTCCATTTATTTTCTTTCCGTTTTTAATAACTTCCTGCGGATATCTTTTTATATTGTTTTTTTTTTCAACTCGAAAGTTTTAGTGAGAGGAGGAATAGAACCAGCAGTCATAAGTTTATTTTGTAAGTACCCATTTGAAGTTTAGTTTCAAGTTTCGTAAGGATGAACACCTACTAAAATACCAAAAAGCTTTCCACTCATGGAAACATTTATAGATTAAATTAAACTTTTATTATCGTAATTATCACACATGTATGTAGGTACTTCATACGTCAATAACAGTTCTTTCAGACTGTAGGTAGGTGAGGATGATAATCCTATGTATTTACGTCAGTGAGGTACTAGGCACAATGACTGATAGTCAAATAAACTTAGGCCACATCTTTACTCAATGTACGTACCTATATAATAATTTATACGTAATATTTTTTTTTTTTTTTTTTTTTTTATGAACCTGTCGTGTCCCACTGCTGGGCAAAGGTCTCCCCCAAAATCCTCCACTGACCCCTTTCCTTAGCGATCTCCCACCACTCCTTCTCAAACACGTCAATAATTTTTAAAGTCTTCAAAAAAAGAAGTTGAATCGTATAGTTATATATATTGGCTGTATATTATGGCATTGTGAAATTTAATAAAAAAAAAAAAAAATTTAATTGTGTGTGATAGCGGAAAACTTCGTCGTTCATGAACCGGTTTTAATTATTCTTTTTTGGTGGAAATTAGTTTGAGATGAGTTTGAGGTTCTTCAGAGTTATGAACAGAAAATAATTATGCACCTCGAGAGTGCAGAAAATACTGAATAAAGAGCACCTAAACAGGTGCGCTATGTGGAAGTACACGTTGGTGCTCCTTAAAATGGGTGCGCTTCGATGACCTCAATAGCTCCTATCTCACGAAATTGAAGTAGTTTTGATAAAATTTGTATTTATTTTACTTTATACATTGAATTTTATGTCAAATGTTGCACCTATAAATGTGAAGCGTTGAAAAATTATGGGAATCACACCGGACTTGCATCGTACGTACTCAATAGAAACCAACTGGTTATGGACAGAAACGCAGTCCGAGTTGTGATGCCGGATGTCCGTGCGATACCTGTTTGCATTCAATCTTGCAGGAAATCAGACTACATTGTGACATGAAAATAAAATGATATGTTAAAAATATTCTGCATATTTTAAATTTTGATACAACCTGCGAGTACCAACGGTTTTTGTTTACTTTGTACCTCCTTCGCATGTTGATAATCTATAAACATAAGATCATAAACAGCTAAACGTCTTATTTTATCCGGTTTTGAAACTTTCAACGTCATTATCAAGATTGAGATATCGCTTCTCTGCACTATAAAGAAAAGTCGGCCTACTGTTATTATTATACAGCTCTACCTACCGTTTGAGTTTTAAGTGTGTCTTCAAGCTTGTTTATTTGTTCGTAGTTTGTCAAGAATTCAATTGTATTTATACCAGTTTCTAAAGAAAAATTCAAATTAGACACTGGTCTCGTGATTTGACCAATGATTAGCTAGTTTTGAAGATGATCTACATTCGAGAGATCGGCTGTGTAACTGCAAATCCACCTTTACTTATCCAGCTAGGAACAATAGAAATTCAGAAACTGTTTTCAATATACCTACATAGTACTCGTAATGCAAAACTCGTCTAAATAACCAGTATTAGTTAACACGAAATTAAATTAAATTATAAAAAAACATAAATAGCTGCTTTTTTTTGTAATGTTTAAATACTGTTGTGTGCATATTTCTGACTCGTTCGTTTAATTAAACTTCTCCTGTTATTTAGTTTTACTTCGCTAGGCACGATTCGAATACCTCAGTCCTGAGAGGCACTTGTAAACGTAGACATAAAATTGAAAAGCTGTAATATGAAATATGATCACGTTGGTTAAAAGCACCATTTTATAGGAGCTTATATACGTATTGCTTCTGACTATAACTATTCGACTAATTATGCTAATATAACTGTTAAAACCATAACAATTATGTCTACTGCGCTAGCTTACTTAAAAAAATGAAGCCTTTATTATAACCATCAGCAAAATTTTCATACCATAAATCTATTAGTCTACCAAGATTCGTGCAGTTTGAATTATTGTCATACAAAAATACAACGCCAAATCGCCCAAATTGCCATCGCTGTTGTAGCTAAAGTGTGCGTCTACAGTGAACACTTCTACTTAGCCTTGCGCTTACACTAAATCTGAACTGAGGCCCTACCACCTCTTGACTGTAGAGTAGATACTAATGTAAGAGAATCTAGCGCAGCGCGCGCCCCGCTAACTAAACTAATAATTTTAAACATTTAAAATACTTGACCCGCTAGCGAGGATAGTTAATTATACAACTCAAAAACTGATGGTAGGACTACTGTATGTATTCGGACTGCTGAATTAGTTAGCAGGTAGTCTCTATAATTGTGTAGCTGAGCAGTAATTGGCTGGGTAGTAGTATGAATAGGTATTCTAAACACAATACGGCATTGATGAGCTGTGTACACGCTTGATAGACAATGATCCTCAGAACTTGCAGGGCAGGCAGACAGACAAGACAGGTATTGTAATCACGAACATTCTTTACCCGCAACCACAGAATAAAGATCCGCAACTTGGCAGAAGAATAAATACTCTTCAACCGCAACCAGTTGCCAGGGTAAACGTCAGAGTACACAGTGAGCTACATACATAGTACATACCCCCTTCCTTATGCATATAGGACCAGTGAACTGTGAGCGACATACATAGTTGATAGTACACAGTTGAAAATCTACATGAGTTAACATTTAACCATTTCGTTATAGCTATCCTGTAGCTAGACTACTTATGTTTTTCAATTACTGCATTCGTAACTAAGGTATTGTATTTATAAACAGCAAATTGTCTGCAATTGATTTATTCACATACAAAGTGTATACATGAGTGAGACACAGAGCTACACTAACAAGATGATTTAGCCTTGACATTTTGAAGCATTCAAATGGCCTTTGGACAGTTAACCACATAATGGTAACTAATCCCGTAGTCAGGCAACTAATTTGTTGTTTGTTTGCAACAGACAAGTTTTATTTTCAACTTATCTGATCACCGTGGTATTTTCCTTATTACTGTTTTTTCTTTTATTTATTCTGTGATACAACGCACAAACGTATTTAATTTATGATATACATATTATGATAAGGTGGCTATGAGACGAATGACTTACGTACGACCAGTATAAATAGCCTAAATCTTTGGGTTTTCTTTGCTGGAAGAAACTCATTGCACTTACTTTTAAGTTAAGTTTTTACAAATGTATTTTATTATGTACAGTCGTTGAATGAAAAGGTTGACCTACTTAAGATCTGTTATTGCTTGCTTTGCTACTCAGAGCAATCATCTTGGCTTGCTAGGTTTTATAACCATGACACAACACTCCTGTCTTGTAAATACCTACGTTGTTCAAAAAGGTAACATGTTCTTGAAACGCGTCAAACGAATCGAATTGGAAACTTTTTTTTTGGAATAAAAGTTAAATAGCTATATATACATAACATACCCACAACAAGCGATACCGAAGATAGATTAGATATATTATTGGGACTTTCGGATATTGTCCTTATATTGTGAACAAGTTATTTAAGTATTTGTTTCTTATTTGTTACAGTGCGCAGCAACTTCGAGGTGGCGGAAGAGAAGCCGCAGACTCCATTCCACAAGAGCGTTAAAAAGGCAAGAGTGAGTTTATAATCATCATTATTATTCTTTATCTATAACTTATAAGTTAATCTATAAGTATATCTATAACTCTATAAAAGTGTAATTATGTAAATGTAAATGCTAGGGATCGTGCGGTGTGAAAAGAGGGATGCCTTTGCCCAGCAGTGCGATCATAACGCCTTATAATTATCTAGAAGTTCGTCCCGAACGAGATCCCGTTCAAAAAACATATTATTTCATACAACGTCGATTCTGATTAAAAACTCGGTATATATAGATAAGGCTACAAAGCTCACATTTGTTCCGTAGCGGGAATCGAACCAGTCCCTTAATCATTTGAATGCATCGACGAAGAAGCACTGTAAGTTTCTACGATACAAGTACAACGAACATCGTAACTTGATGTAGTGTCATGAATTTTTATGTTGCTTGTCGTATTTCCCCGACGCTTAGGGCTGCGAAGCCCTAAGCCAGGCAGTTTTCGATCAAAGAGTTACCAAGTACTGAAGTTCCCCAAACACACTTGACTTTCATCAGCTATTCAAAGCATCAACGAGGTGTATAAAGTTTGACCCAAAAACTGTAATTATAAAGCAACTGAGACTTATCCCGCCAGCTTATCCCCATGCTACCCACGGCAGGGGTGAATGACCGGAATAATAAAACGAGTCCCCACATAGGTACAAATAATCCGCGTCATACGTAAACATACGAAACAATTATTCGGGGCACACTACTCGAACGATTTAGCACAGCAGGGGTAGAGTTAGTCACAATTTGTTATAGGTTATGAATCCGGAACTATTGAATAGATTCAGGTTTTAAAAAGCTTTTTGCCTGTGAGGCGAATGAGGTTACAAAAAATTGAAAAATCGGCAGGAGGCTAGTAGGTAAAAATTCTAATAGCGGTAGATGATGTGTTGGTTAACTGTCACTTGGGATGCCCAATGCACGCTGAATGTGAATGAGAACCAAGTCGAATTTTTAAATGTGCCCCTCTGAATACAGGGGTATTTGGCACGTTTAGGGTAAACATAACGTGATTAGGTTGAAGCCGTGAAACTTGTACCACGATGTTTATGGATGAACTCCTCTCGCTTGGTTGATAGGTATTTAGGGCTACTAACAGTTCATATTAAAACAAGACTTGGGAAGTCGTTTGTACATATCTTTCGCATTCATGTTTGTCAAGTAAAGCGGTAGGTAGCACTTTTCGTCGCTTCGCCGCCGCAGCCAAAGCCCAGCAAGGGTCAAAGCCTCCGCCCGCTAAATACACCTACTTAGATAGTACGTAGTATAGTATAGTACTACGTTCCGGAGGGAACGCGGGGTGTGAGCCGTATACAGACAACCTCTGCGGTGTGAAGCCAAACGTCTTTAACAATATCCTCACAACAAACTTTCGCAAAATATTGATTAAAAATAGCATAAAATCAGCAGTTGTAACCTATTAAGTAATTTATGTCCGCTTTCAATATATAACTAAATACAGACAGTAGGTAAATTTAAATAAAAGCGGTTCACCAATGAAGAAACAATCTATGTACAGTACAGACATGTATATAAAAAATACATAAGTACTTATAGCAAATGCGTGACACTTTTAGAGAAGGGTAGTACGATGCTATTCGTAGGGTGATTATAGAAACCGGTATTTGCTAACTACTACTTTTGACCAGTTAGGGACATCTATCGGCGGGGACCTGCAAACTGTTTATGTTAAACGGTTGTGTCTACAGGGAGTAAACATTCAAGCCTTATTTTGTTTCTATTCTATCGTAGAGATAGCTCTGACTTTGACTAGTTTAATATTTTTTCGGGATCTGCTTTTAGTACACGGGTTTGAACAAACCTTGTTTTGGATGCAGCGAATAGCTGTATTGGTTCTATAAAAAATAAAAGAGAGTTTTAGTTTTGAAATCTGTAGGAAAATATTAAATATTCTACACGAGTCTGACGGATAACTCTGTTACCTACCGCCTGAAATATGGCAGTCGGATATAATAGTGATCGTATTGTTTATTTTCCGTGAACAGTTTCGAAACTAAACTTCTGAATAATTGATAAATTAATGTGAATTTGTCGGAGCAGTGATCACGCCATCTCTCTACTTTTAGACGAACGACGCGACTAGACAGAAATAAATTTAAAAGTTAGTTTTGTCTCTTTGAGAAGGCAGTACCTACTTCTCAAAGGGAATACTGTTTCAGAAGTATCTACGAAGTTTCTTTTGCTTCGATATTGCAAAGAATTCTTAGAAAATAAATTGCGGCTTCATTCAATATGTTTCTTGATAGTTACCTACGAGACTTATCTCGTGAAGTGAAACATAGTATATGATCCTAGAGTTGAACAACTTGTAGACAAGCACTTCGTGTCAAACTCTATACTTATTTCAATCACTAATCCTTTATTGTGACACCCTTGGTCACGTGACTCATCATCATTGAATTACTTACTATTAATAAGACCCCGTTCACACGGCATTGTCCTGCACGTTTCTTTCGTATTCGTTTTTTAACGTACAATCACCCAGGTCTTCACACGGTAAATTATCATTCGTGTAAAAAACGAATAGCCGCAGAAAAGTGAAGGAAACAAACCTATACCATGTGCCACTGCGAACCGAATACGTCAAAGTTCATTCGATTTTTTGACGTATGCGTTTAAACGTATAAGCGGTACACGTTTTTTTGCAGTACAATCGCCGTGTGAATGGATACGTGTTTATGTACGTTGTATGGCCACTATATATACGTTAAGACGTATAATGCAAAAAAACGTGCAGGACAATGCCGTGTGAACGGGGTCTAAGGCCACATTTTGTATTACAATTCCCAAAAGTCATGCGTTCGTGGTTGTACAAGTAACTTGTCTAGTCGGGTTTGTTAACAGCACGATTTGATTAAGAGCATTCAACGTTAGCTAATTTATACTCGTAATACAATAATATTTTTCACCATAAATTTTTTGTGACAAATTTTTTTGTCGTGCTAGCCGCCCCCTATGGAAAGTTTCAGCTTAGTTAATAAATCTTATTGCCTATATACTCGTATATACGTTAGTGAAAGCAAGAAAAATTCATTAATTACGGTCCATTAACAACATAAATAGTCAAATAAGTTAAATCAAGTAAAATTTATCGTAAAATAAACAGGATTGAATGCTTGTCCACAGCCTCTCCCGGACCAATGCCCCGTCGTAATGGAAGCCAACGCAGACATAGACACAGTATCCGTCTACCAACGCTTCGAGTTTCAGGTAAAATTAATTATTTATTTCATTATTACACCCGTGCAAAGCCGGGACGGGATGCTAGTAGATTTATAGAGCGCTAAGAGGCAACCTAGCCTGAGGCACTAAAGTAAGCTCCGTTGGCTTAACTGAAGCCGTTGGCTTCTTGGGTTATTCATTAGATCTAAGAGATATATACTTACCTTTACATTAGCTTACGTTCAGTCAGAATATCCTATCTGTGATATTGCTTACTCTGTCTGGTTAGTTATTTAACGTTACGTTACTATCATACTAAAAAAATTAAATACCTACACTTTCTCGATTTTTATTAGAAAATGTATTTTTAATATTTTGGGCAACGATTATAATTGTTTTAGTTAAAATAAATAAAACAACGATTTAATTATAAAAACTTTATAGGTAACTACAGAATAAAAGCTACACCCTGTATAGGTTATTCAACCTGGCTATATTAGTCGGCCGCTTTATCCTAAACCTCATGTCAATGAAAAATAAAAGAAGCAATGATAAATAATAATTCAGCTTTCGAAAGACGTCGTATAAAGACAAAATTGATTAAAACTTGATTGGTACTGTCCGGGGACTGAATGGCAGACTACGCGGTAGGGTTTCTCATTTAAAAGAGACTCACCCCGACTTAAAAAAAAACCTTTATAAGAGTGCAATAAGCTAAGGCTGAGGGAGAAGTGGAGACAGTATTTGTACGGGAGGGTGCTACCAAGAGGTACCTAAAAGTAAATAAAACAATTGTAAATAAATTCCTCTTTCTCATCTCAAGGTCTTTAATTCTCATCAAACGCTATAGGATTGTTATGTTTAGGCTTTATGTATAGTAAATTGCTCCTTCATTCAAAAACTCAAGTCGGTTTATTGAATAAAAAGATTTGGTCACTTGTTGTGTTGTATTTTTATGATTTGGTACCCTGGTATGTAGTCGTTTAGCAGAGACTAGTAGTATACATTAGACTAGACCTATCAACTCAAAAGCTTGCAAAACAAGAGGCAGTTTTGTATAAATTGACATTAATTTTTCTGGGTGAGAGCAAATTACACGGCCATGCATTAAATTTATTCTTCTGACCGCGGCTTTGCTTGCTGGGTTTTAACCCGAATAAAAAGTTGCCTTTATGTTATTCCAGTTCATAAACGTTAATTATAAGTTTCAGATAAATCTATTCAGCTGTTTTTGAAAAAGTAAAAAAAAATCATACATTCATACAAACTTTCGCGTTTACAATAAAAGTGTGATAAACCAATGTATTTTTTTAAACATAAAATTTTTATTATGAAAAGTACAGTAATAGAAATATCGTGTTGATGATTCCAAAATAATTCTCCATGACTTCGTTTCGTCACACGCATTAACCGAATTATGTGGGATCGTGAATTACACAGTTATTTTAGTCTGCACTAATGGACCAGCTCACGGTACATTCTGCTGCTAAAACGTTTGGGTATTTAACGTTCTTGGTTTTATAACCATGATTTGACTATGGCCTCTCAGTAATCAATACTAATATATAAAGAGGTAATGGTTTGTTTGACGGAGGTATGCAGTTGGATAGAGAGCGGAAGGGTTACCAAGTGAAGTGAATACATTATAATCAAAGTAGCATTGAACTTCTGACCTATGCGGATCTTATGCGTGTTGATAGCGCGTAGTCTTATCATTTCACTGGGGAATATTGTTTGTAATTTCTTGATTTATTTACCATTCTGCGAATTTTTGCATACTATTGTTACAGCTTATACCTCGATTACCTACAATAACTAAGCACTACAAGTAACTACTATAACTTCTTCAATCCTTAGAAATGGTCACCGCTTGCCTATCTTGAATGAATGAATAATCTACATTGATATTTGTATCTAATTTATAAATTGTCTATAATATGATTTGATATCTTGTTTAAAAATATAGTTATCTCAGGCATAATTTTTATTTATCTGTACTATGAAAAGTACTATCTACTGTTAAAAACTGTGGTATTAATGTAAATTATCTAACAAATGTGAGTATTGTTTTACTGTTGTATGAATTGCTTCATCTATTCATTATTTTCAGCCGAGCTGGCTCCGCACCAAGGAATTTTGGGACAAGTCCTTCGAAGATCGCTATGATAAAATCAAGACCGAAAGTGATCGTCCAAAGCTTAAGGTAAATGTTTTTACAATACACACTCTACTAAATACCTCTTTCGCCTCATTCACTCTCGTTACATTATTTATACGAGTACACGCTCGTTGGTTTAAGGTGCTTTAGACTTGACCCTTCTCAAAAATTTCACCAATTCTTCAACGTAGGACGTCGCGATCAAAATTCATACTTGAGAAATACATAATGTACTTGGACACGGGATTACATTGCGGTATTAACCTCCCTTATTTATACCCCGACGCGACGTTTCGGCTATTGTAATGTAGCATAGCCGAAACGAAGTACCTACCTAAGTTCGTTTGTTCGTGGCCAACTCTAGTGACGGAGTTTTTATTAAGTAAGTAGAAATGTAAGTAACTGGGCGCTAGGCCTCTGTAAGGACGAACTATTAGCATAGACGTGTAAATAAATAAAAACTAACTTTAATCACATGATTGGATATTTGTATTGTGCATTTCGTGTTTCAAATTTACAATAAACGTGGCTTTCTAGTCAATAAACGTTTTAATTAAATGTATAATCGTTTAATTTGTGAATGCTCGGAATACGTATTTGCATGGACGAGCTCAAAAGGTTCATCTAGGTACTAGTCCAAAATGAATTTAATAATTAAACGTTCATTGAATTATGTTAGCCTTTGTTGCTAAATTAGAACATAATATACTCAGCGGCACAATTAACCGCTAAATTTATCGAAATTGTAAGTTAGGAACATAAATTAGTCAAGCGTGAAAGATATTTCGGTACAAAAAACATTCAAAACCACCCCCATATCTTTATTTGTTTGTATGCATCAGTAGTAAGTAGAGTCAATTTCAAACTAGGAAAATTGTGCCGGAGAGTATATTTTCACTCTACATGAATTTTGGGTAACGTGGTTCAATGAAAACAGTTTCTAGAGATTTTAAATTATTAGATATTCTTATTTTACTTCATAATATTATTGCTCAGTCAGAGACAAGGCCGAAGTTTTATTTTCGCATTTTCGCAATACTACTTCTTTCTTCCCAACCTTTACGTAGACTCGTCGGGTACGGCTCGTCCACACCTACGTACTGACTTGATACAGTATTAGATACACTATATATGGCTGGCAGGCTGGATGAATGTTAAGTCTAGTGTATAGACCCGGCTAAAAAACATTTTCTGTTCCAGGTGATAGTTGTTCCTCATTCTCACAACGACCCCGGCTGGCTGAAGACCTTCGAACAGTACTTCGAGTGGCGTTCTAAGAAGATCATCAATAACATGGTGCAGAAACTAAATCAGTACCCCAATATGACTTTCATATGGACCGAGATCTCATTTCTTAATGCTTGGTGGGAGCGCTCACACCCTGTGAAGCGGAAGGTAAGAATCAAAGCTTAGTGAATACCTATAACGAGATACAGTTCATTCCAATGCAATTCAACTAGATTGAAATAAATAGTCATATTTTTTAATTCCATCGTAAAGCCCGTTTTTTATTTCGAAGGTGAATCATAGAACAGTTGCTGAAACGCTAGTACCTAATGTTAAAACAGACCCTTTAGGGTTTATTTATTTTTCAAAATCTTGTTACTACGACGTAAGTTCCGATTTCATTTCTACCACAAATACATGCACAGACTTGATTTAGTAGAATTTGATAGTTTGTAGGTACATATATAATTTTTTTCATAGGCACTGAAAAAACTGGTTCAAGAAGGTCGTCTGGAGATCACGACGGGTGGCTGGGTGATGCCTGATGAAGCTTGCACACACATCTATGCTCTCGTTGACCAATTTATTGAAGGTAAATGATGATTCTAGTCCGACCTGTGAGGCGGTGATAACATACATTATGCAAAAACACATGGTTATAGAACACAGTGTTCATGGATTAAATACTATGGCGGAGGATAAGTTTATATACATCTTATGACGGAGACCAATGTCCAGCATTGGACGTCCTGTGGCTTAGATGATGATGATGATGAATAATCAGTAAAGATTTAGTGAAGAAAACATAATAATTATTCCTTCACATTTGTACAAGTATAATGCCTGATCATGCTATTTTATATAAAAAAAGTTACATTATATTTAGATACTGCACACTATCATTACTTATTGTGACCTAATTAATATTTTCAGGCCATCATTGGGTTAAGACGAATCTCGGGGTATCTCCTAAAACTGGGTGGTCGATCGATCCCTTCGGCCATGGACCGACTGTTCCCTACCTTCTCGACAAAAGCGGTCTCGAAGGCACCATCATTCAACGGATCCATTACGCATGGAAGCAGTGGCTGGCTCGCCGGCAAATCGAGGAGTTCTTCTGGATTCCTGGTTGGAAGACGGAGAAATCATCACTCATCGTCCACAACCAGCCTTTCGATATCTACTCTATCAAGAGCTCGTGCGGGCCGCATCCCGCCGTCTGCCTCAGCTTCGACTTTAGGCGCATCCCCGGAGAGTACTCCGAGTACACGGATAAATTCGAGGAAATCACTGATCAGAATGTAGAAAGAAAATCCAAGATCCTGATCGAAGAGTACGATCGCATCGGCTCTCTGACAACGCACAACGTGGTCCTCGTTCCTCTCGGCGATGATTTCAGATACGAATACCCGTCTGAGTTCGACAGCCAATACGTCAATTACATGAAAATGTTTAATTTCATCAACAGCCACAAGGATATGTTTAACGCCGATGTCTCTTTCGGAACACCCTTAGATTATTTCAACGCGATGAAAGAGCGTCATAAGGATATACCAACATTGAAAGGAGATTTCTTCGTCTATTCTGACATATTCACTGAGGGAAAACCCGCTTACTGGTCAGGATACTACACAACTAGACCTTATCTGAAGCTTCTCGCGCGCCAATTCGAACACCAACTGAGATCTGCTGAGATTCTGTTCACTCTCGTCTACAACTATCTGAAGCAGAACAAAAGCCCGCGACTTGAGGAATCCGAGCGAACTCTCGAGAAGTACTATGAACAACTGATTGGCGCTCGCCGGAACCTGGGATTGTTCCAACATCATGACGCTATAACAGGCACTTCGCGAGCCAACGTCATGTCTGACTACGGACTGAAACTTTTCAACCATATCTACTACTGCATACGTTTACAAGAAGCTGCTCTCACAGCTGTTATGATTCCGGACGAAAAAGTGCACCTGAAGAATGCTCTGCAAAGCGAAGTCGTGTGGGACACGTATGGTAAACCGGCAAAAAAGATACAAGTGTCCTTTGCTGATAAGAAGAAGGTGGTTCTATTTAACCCCCTTGCTGAATTTCGAAAGGAAGTCATCACTCTCCGGTCAAACACGTCCAGCGTTCGCGTTTTCGACACTCGCCTGCAGGAACATGTGCCCTATCAGATCAGTCCGAACATAGAACTTCGCGACAGCGGTAGACGTGTCATCAGTGACCTGAGCTTCGATTTGGTGTTTGTTGCCTCCATGCCACCGCTGACCTCGGTGACCTTCAATCTCGAGGAGCACACAAATACTTCCAACCATTGCGTGGTTTTCTGCAACAACTGCAGCAACTTTGAACAAGAAGGCCAGAAACTTTTCGCCACCAAACGTATGCTCCCTGGTGATATCCAGCTAGAAAACGCTTACATGAAACTAGTGATTAATAGGAACACAGGTTTTTTGCGACAGGTGTATAGGAAAGACTTGCGTAAGCGGAACGTTGTTGAGTTGCAATTCGGGGCGTACCAGAGCGCACAAAGACACTCGGGCGCCTATCTCTTCATGCCCGACTACGATGCACCAGAGAAGCCCGTCCTGAACCCGTACACCAGCAGCAACAGTATGCAAGACGACAGCATCATCATCGTATCTGGACCTGTCTCCACAGAGATTACAGTCATGTATCTACCTTTCCTGGTGCACACTCTTCGTATATTCAACGTCGATGATCCGTACATGGCCCGCGGCATTTTTATCGAGAACGTCGTCGACTTTGAGAGTCCTCCTAAGAACAGAGACACTGAGTTATTCATGAGGATTCAGACGGATCTGCAGAACGGAGAGCCGCCAGAGTTCTATACGGACCAAAACGGTTTCCAGTATCAGAAGAGAATTAAGGTTGAGAAACTGGGCATCGCTGCTAACTATTACCCGATCACTACAATGGCGTGGATTCAGGATGAGGAGACACGTGTCAGCCTAGTGACTAACCACGCTCAAGGTGCTGCGGCGTTCGAACCGGGCCGCCTGGAGGTCATGCTAGACCGTCGCACGCTCTACGATGACTTCCGAGGCATAGGCGAGGGAGTCCTCGACAACAAGCCCACTATATTCCAGAACTGGTTGACTATCGAGGCCATGCCCGGCGCGCCGCGTTATAAGAGAGACGTGACATTTGAACGAGTCCACCAAAATGCACCGCCACCGGACTCGAAGGACCGCGTGTATGAACTGCCAACACAGACCGCTGAATACCTGAGCCGCACTCTCAACTACCCGGTGAATGTTTATCTGATCGACACCAGCGAAGTCGGCGACATCGACGTCAAGTCTCACCTGACTTTCTTGCATGAATTTCCGGATGGTATACACCTGTTGACCTTGCGTAGCATTCCCGACGCGACTCTTGATCAGTTCCCGAGTGACTCTGCGTTTATGGTCCTCCACCGTCCCGGCTACAGCTGCTCTGTCGGCGCGGAGGGCGCTAAGAGCAAGTCCTACACCTTCACCGGAAAGACTAAGTTCAACAAGCTCAAGGTTACCAACTTAACCTCAGTCAGCCTCACAGGACTCAAATCCTACGGCAGAGTGAAGGGATTCTACGATATAGTGATGGAACCTCTCGAGGTGAAGACTTATCAGATCAGATTTTGAAGACTGTTAGACTTTTTAATGAATTTCGGATGTTTGTATTTTGTATCGGTTTACGGAGAGGCACGACTTGAGTATTTTATCTTGCACCCATAATGTCGGGCGCGTTGCGTCGTGTCTGATCATCGGGCTCAAACTACACATGGCATGCTTCAACAACCAGAAGGTCACAATCAGGAGCGGTAGTTTACATTTCAGGCAGGTGACTTATTCTGCCTGTTTATATTGTGTAGTTTTACTTCTGACCTTAAGAAGGAAGGAACGGAGAATGGGCTTTTACAAAGCTGTGGAATGTGATAAGGGAATTTATCGGAGAGATCTCGGAATTTCTAGAGTAATAGTTACCTTTTTGTCTCGACCACACGTAACGTAGTCACTCATCGCCAAACGTGCACATTTCACTGAGTTTATTCCGATCACAGATTCCGAAGCACAATGCTCTTACTTGCGTTGTTTGGTCAAGCCAAAATGAGCGTCATTGTTGCAATGTTAGAAGTCAATCTGTATTTAACCAAAGAATGCGTTAAGTTGAAATATTCAGTGTCAACAAATCAGCCTAGGGAACTATATACCTCAGGACCAAAAGATTTACCTGCGCTATGACTCTACGAGAGTAGAATCTCATAATTACGTTAATTATTAGGTATAATAGTTAAATTATATTCCATTATTACATTTTTAACTATTGATGTGAAAAATATTATACATTTCCCCCTTCACTCAAGTCCATACTCTTAGGCTGTTTAGTGTTCGAGCGATGGTCAGCACATAAACTGTTTATGTGCTTATAGCGATTATAGCTGTAGGTCGGGTGAAGTAATAAAGGTCTACAAAGACCACGTAATATTAAAGTCCTTTATAAAAAAAAGAGTAATTGATCAGCGCTGAACTGTAGTTTATACATTGCTATTAAAGCATCTATGCCCGACCGACTTCACCTTTATTTACATAATATTTTAACCTATTGTAAAAAATTGCATACCAATGTTCTTAGTGAAATTTCAAATGAACTTACATCTTATACCATCTTACTATATTTCCTGCATACTATTTCATTTCACCGCACACCGTTGCTCGGTTAAACACTAAATATAACCTTACACTAATGAAAAATCTGTGTGGATTTATGTGTCGGGGGTCATAAATACATTGTAACATTTCGTCAATATAATAATCTATATCTCGGTGTCTACTAAAGTTGTTGTATTACAGCTGTATAACTAATTTATAAAGGGACGCTAAAGTCCATACCATATAGTTAATAATCATTAGTACAGTCCACGTCTTAAACCAATGGTATATCGGGATATCCCCATTATTTTGTTGTTTTTATATTAAATCAAATAGAAAAATAGATCTAGTCTGTTAGCGATTTATAATATTCCGATTGTAAATGTTTCGTCAAACTCCTTGAATATTAATAAGTTAAATCAATGTTCAGCTTGTTCAATTATTGGCTCTCTTATAATTTATCCATAGGACAGCATAAAACATCTTCTATTTATTTATCCCGGTTATTACATAGAACATTATGTATGTTTATTTTAAGTTCTTATCGACAGATTCGTAGCTATTTATTTTTGCTATGCTCCTATTGTGTATAAATCTGTTTAGTTTAGCAAATTATTTGCTGTGATAGCATTTGTTTAGGTATGACATAATATATACTATGAAACATTATGCATTTACTATGTATTTCTGGTTGAAAAAGTTTGAATTAGCTATCATTTCCGACTATACCGGACAATACCATAAACGTGCAATTATCATAAAAGGAATAATATTTGTATTGAATAGTAAGAGTCTACACACAATAGACCATTCAATCGCCGTCCAACACCGTGGCGTGCCCTCACTACTTTTCTTCTTGATACCACATGGCACGGTCCGGAAGTCTGTAAAATCTATCAATCATAATACTTTGTCTATTTATTGTTTTTAGTATTTATTATATAATGCTATTTATAATAAACCCTGCAATAGTTTTAATAATTATCAGGTTTACAGTTATTCATTTGAATATAATAGATGTTAATGTTAAAATATATGTAGAATCAGTAACACTAACTTATTCAAATAATAACGTTTCCCAAAAATGTATTTTTTTTATGTTTTAAGTGTACCTTCTCCTTTCTAGGTTGTGTCATCTTAATTTATAATTTATTTTTAAGTTCAATCGAGTGATATTTGAGTTATATAGATGATTTGATTCTATAAATTTATTAGGTTATTTTAAAATGATTTACTTACAATGACATTTATTGATATTATGTGCGGAAAGGATTATTTATAAGTAGAGATAAAACAATAATTATGTGTTGACTTATTAAATGGAAATAGATCTGTACTTCGTTACCTTATAATAACAAAATTACCTATAAAACAAATTGGATTTTTTTTGGAACATTTACCAGTGTTTTTAACTGATTCTTGCAATAATTACCTCCACGTTTATATTTAATTGTTTAGGTCACAAGTACAATAAAGACTTTGAATTATCTAACATTTTTCTTATCTTGTGCAAAGTACCTTGTTATGCCATAACCATTTGTAACTGTTTTATTTCATTACACGATTTACCAGTTAAATAATAATTTAAATTATACCATTTTTAGGACTAAAATGTCATTTTAAAAATAAAAAATCTTTGGCAGTATCATTTATTGTTCGCGGTTTATTTGATAAAACACCAAATATTTTACATCTATCTTTGTCTTTGTATATTTACTTCAGGGTTTAAATTGTATGCTAGTGGCAGAAAAAACAGGCGGGAACTCTTGACTTGACCATGTGAATCCGAATAATTAAATAACTTTTTACAATTTTGTTTTATTGTTTGTATTGTTTTATGACCTCAAACTTTTTTGTAAAACATAATCATGAAATATCTTTTTCTAATTTTTAACCAATGCTATGTTTCCTGTGCTGAGTGTGTACATTTATGTTGTGTAATTATTGTAATTCTTTATAACCTAACCTCATTTTGTGTTGTAATGACATTAGAAATTATTAAGACGCTAAAATTACGTACAATCTTTGTTTAAGACATAATTAGGAGTTGGATTAAAATAAAATATACACATACAATGTATTTTATTATTTTAATATAGGTATAATCCTCCGAAACGTTAACCACTTTTTAAATTTAGGGTAGGTACAGAAAAAGGAAACGAAATTGAGCTGAATTTGAAAATTAGAGCTAAAACTGTTACGGTCCTTTTTATATCAGTGTAACAATATGGCATCACTTTGACTTAATTATTTTTTGATAATTCTGCCATGAATAGGTACCATTTCCAATATATACAATACAGATTTAGAATCTGATTTGAAAGGGGCGGGTTTTCAAGACACTAGAATAATAACTATGCCTCGCGTTACATACTATCATAATATGTTAAACGAAACGAAAATAATATATGTAAGTATTGTTATAAAACATATTGTATAAAAACTTGTATATAAATATTTCTGTCTACGGAGCCGTCGACATACATAGTTATAGCTAAATGTTGGTGGTAATTTGCGTCACTAACTCAAATTCAACTTATATAACTTTTTACGGTTAAAGCTAGTCATATACCTACTAAGTAATACATAAAAAGATTACTCTTTAATTACTCTTCGGTCCTAAGAAATTTCTTGTGATTTTCGTCTACTTAAGTCAGCAGAGTTGGCCACTTGCTCATACGAACGAACGAACGAACTGTAACCAAAAGGAAGATTGACTACCCAAACTGCTTATGTCCGTTTATTCCTATCCTTTGTTACTAAATTTAGGTGAATTAAGTTACAACTTATGATAAAATCGATATTAAGATCGAATCGAAGATTCTCATCAATCATTACGTTTATGTGCACGCAAGCTCATTACCACCACTATTTGCTAAAGTAAATTTTACTAAAAATATACAGTTCTTTTTTGGTCAGGTTGAAAACAACATCCACATTTTTCATATTCTACTATAATTTATTTTCAATTTGTAATTAGAAAAAATAAGCGCTAATAATTTTCGCGGCTTAGACGACCTCTGTGAAACAGAGTGCTTTATCGCGACTACCTTTAAATCATTTGTCGCGAGTCGTTTCGACTACATAATACCACAGACATGTTATAACTTTTTCTTACTTGGAAGACTTGTTGGTGATTGAATTGAGATTACCGAAATATAAAGTTAGGTCCCAAACTATGTCTGTTGCCCTGGATCTTTATGATATCGGAAAAGGTCATTGATCTCTTAAAACTATTATGGAATCCGAGTGGATCTACAAAATAAATGCTTATTGACTTGGTTCTATTGCCTGTTATTATTTTAGGGTGTTATCAGACCAATGGATAACTCGTCGATCGATGGCCTTTATGCCGGGAATGAATTGTCCGATCGATTGATTTATTTACATTTTTTATACGTAAAATATCTTCAAATTTGTTTCAAAATTGAGTAGATTTTTTTAGATTACTATTATATACTAACAAAAAATATATAACAACGTAATAGAAAATGTGGACGTGAGTTAATAAACTGAGCAAAAAAGTACCGTGTAAAGAACCACGATCAAGACTGCATTAACAATAAAATATCATATTTTTAAACATGTTTAACCAATACCGTCTTCTTAGCCTACTTATTTCTTCTTTATTCTGCTTGCGATCCACTCTAGGCCGAGGTGTAATCTGAAAACAAACAATAAAAAGATGAATAAACATCATTTTGTCATAAGAAGGTATTACATTGAGAAAAAAGAAAGGTGTTAAAAAATTATAACTTGGGTAAAAAATATTAACATAATTATGCCACATTTAAATTCGTTCATACGTCTTTCTGTCTGCCTGTGGATATAGCTAAAAAAGATGGAATAGGCTTGCCAGGTGCTGGGCAAGCCTATTCCGTCTTAACAATGTCCCACTCCCAGGCACTACACCGTTAAATATAGGAATCAAAGATTGCCTCCTGGCGCTTTAATTATCTAGTAACGATGTAAAGGCCTGAGTCTAACCAAAGACAATTTACAAGGTCTTACTAATTTTAAATTGTTATGTAAAGTATCTACAAAAGCAGGAACATATACGTATAATTACAATGTAAACACACCTAAGGCCAAGGCGCACTTGCTATGATTTTGTTTATCATACCATTTACGATACTCTGCTCAAATATATTCCAATAGATAAGATAATTTCGCAGCTGTCGCGATGCCATAATAAAAGATAATTTTGATTATGTTGAAGACAAAACTTCTCGTTTCCTATTTTGTATTTCTGAAATCTCAACAATGTAATAGGCATTACAGTAGGCAAAATATTTCCTCAGTAAATTATCTAGTAAGTGTCTCAACTATGCCGAAAGCACGCGGCCGAAATTCAGTTGCGCACAGATGAAGACATAATAATTTCCGATGAACTTACACCAAACCGAAGTTCGGCTACCGAAGTCACGCAACTTTATTTAGGATAGTGTCAGTAATTCAAAAAGCATTGCAAGCGTAATCATGCCGAACTTGGGTCGCATAATTTCGCCATAGTGTGTTTAGAAACTAAATGATTTCGTTTTGTAGGGTTCCGAAGTCAACAAGGAACCTATCCTACTCGCGGTGCAAGGCAGGGCTGTGGCTGAGTACTACAAGACGACCGACGTGCGTCATGGACAGTAAACGTGTTTAATATGAAACTAGAAGCCCGTCCCGGCTTTTCTCGAGTGTACTAATGATATCTGGGATTTTTCCAGGATAAAATAGATATGGAAATTCAATTGTATACATAGGTGAAATAATTTTTGAAATCGGCTGAGTAGTTTCGGAGATTACCTCCGTCAAACGAACAAACAAACCAACATTACCTCTTTATATAATATAAGTATATAAGTATAGATATAGATTAATATAGATGTAGACACATACCCCTCTCCGGTAAGTGCGCAGCAGGCCTGTATGTGCCAAGGGTGCTGTTTGATGGCCGTCAGATCAAGCTGCTCTGATATCTCGGCAGCAGTCATAGACCCCTTTACATCCTGGAAAATATATTGCTCGTAAACAAAACATCCAGTGTCGAATACAGCCATACGTAAATTGCGGCATATATGTAGGTATATACTTATCCCTGGGGGCACATTTTATACCATACATTTTTATTATAATAATTATGCGTGTGAGGCTATGTCTGGTGAAGGAAAAATTATGTTCAAAACTCAACAGAAAAGAGGTTTTGTGTCAAGTCTTGACAGTTTGTTCCAATGAGGAAGCAGTAAGGATGATTGCTCTGAGGTTTGTTCGCTTCAAACATAGGACAAGATTTACAAGATAACTGCGGTCACCCTGTTTTGGTTTCGAAACGGACGATGTGCTACGGGCATTATAAAGTTACAAAATGTTATTTAACTTTACTACGAAGTTATTAAATTTTATTAGTTGATCTATTATTCGTCAACTCGTAACTAGCCTACTTTGCTTTCAATTGCGCTTTGCTTCTGCAAATTGCAAAAACACATGCAATATAAATAATCGCTGCACACAAAATCAATACGATCCTTGGCACAGTTATCCGCTTAGTACCAACTTGTGTGCATCTAGCATAGATACATACTATATATAGCACTGAATTTTAAATTTAGCAAATGTGCATTTAACTTTGTTGGTCTAGAATCGTACCTCACTCTGCAGGAAGTCGATTCACGACGACTTTCAAAACATGACGCGGTACATTAAATGTACCCAAGAAAAATGCACAGAGGGGATCAGTGAAAATCCCACGCCGTGGAATGAGAGTTTCCTGTGATGATATGAGGGGACTACATTAAAAAATAACAGTGAAGTGACACACTGCACAAGCACGCAAACACCTCTTATCTTACTTCAGCCAAATTGACCGTGTCAATTATGTTGAAATAGGATCTAAAAAGATCAGATATGTCTAAAATGGGATTATGACTATTTATAAAAATCCGAATAACTTTTAGATGGTTGAATATCACGGAACGTACAGGGGGGTTAAATCGATAAGCATTAAGGTTCCCGATCGCCCTACCACCGATGATTCATCTATCGAGTTATATCCTGTAGATATTGTTTTTTATGTGTGTTGGCGGTAACTTCATTGATGAATAATATTTTGTTGGAAAGGAGATACAAACAAATTAAGAAAATTATAAGGATCTTCAAAGTTATCAACAAAAATGCACCTTGACAGTGCAGGAGATTGCTTTTTTCACACGGACTTTTAATAAAAAAAAATACTTCATATACCTACTTGTATATATGTACCTGTTTATTCGCAAAGACAAGCAGACAAGCACGGCTTAGCTCCTCATGCGTCAGCATTCTGTGCAGCTCCTCTCGGCTGATGCTGAGGCGCTGTCGATCCGTAGAGTCTATCACCATTATCACGAACTGAAAAAGAGGAAATCTCATCATTCTTCGACCCATCTTTTTAATGTAAGAGGGATAAGGAAAACAAGCTGTAAATTGTTGGTTGTGTTGCCTTAACGGGAAACCATTCTGTTTGAATAGTTCTTAGCATAATTCTAATAGCGAGCGAAGGGAGCGCATTTTTAGGGGCGACTTGGGCGATTTAGCGTTGTTTGTATGTATACATTAAACTAGAGTTAATCAGTGAAGCGGTTGTACAGATACATAAATAACTTTGTTTCTGTGACGGGGGTAAAAAACCATATTATGATATAAATAATAAATAAATATCCTTAAACATTCCACACAGGGTCATCTAGTCCCAAGCTAAGCAACTTAATGCTTGTGTTATGGTAACCAGATGACTGATAATACTTATATACTTTGTAAATACATACATTATATTATAGATAGAAAACACCCAGACACGGAACAAATATCTGCAGAACATACAAACATTTGTCCCGTAGCGGGGATCGAACCCGCGAACTCCGCGTATCAGCCGGGCTTTCGCCCACTGCGCCACAGAGGTCGTTAAATATAAATATTTTGACATATGAAGTAAAAAAACGGTCGCAAGTAGATAATTGGTAACTGTCGAGACAATCATGTACTCAGCTTGGCATGTTAACAAAATAAAGCAAATCGCCAGATGTTTAAAATTATGTTGAAACGATGTTTAATTATTCAATACATCAGTCGCGAGAGGGTCGGTTATTATATTATGTGTAACAAACTGATATAACAAAGATTTAGGCTTCGAAGGGGATTTTCGCAGGACATTTCTAAAAAAATATATACTAATGATCGAAATGTAATCGCTTATTGCTTAGCTGCATTTGCTTATAAATGTGCATACAAGTATAAATGATACGCTGATTCACGACTGTACCTAAAGTAGACAACCACATAGTTTTTTACATAGGGTACGTCCAAACATACAATATGCACATTTTGCAAGAAACTTTACCAAAAAAGCAAGCAAGGTTTGTACAATTTCAAAACTTTCACACACAATTTCACAAAATTTTCCATATTTTAAAGCATATTAAAATTAATTTGTGTACCGCTTATGGGAGCAATCCCGCGGTACCTATTTACTTGGATTGATTGTATGTTTTTCACAAACTATGTATTTATTCATAGTTTGAGACAAATCCACTCGGTAGTTTTTGAGTGAAAAAGTAAGAAACACACACATCCATCAAATATTCGCATCATTACTTTAACATAGTGTGAGTAGGATTGAAAATGACATAGTAGGTATTAACTTAGCCTACAAATATGTTTCAACCTCAAGTGACACCATTTCTAGCATTCGCAAAGCCAATTAACTCGCATGTCGAGCGATCACGCTAAATTGAGCAAGTTTTAACAAAAATGTTAAGGAGTAAGCCATGATTTACTTTTTGTTATGTCATCTTCTGCAGATATTTGTTCCGTGTTTGGGTGTTTCCTATCTATAACATGTATGTATTTACAAAAAAAAATCGTATCTAAGTATTATATCAGTCATCTGGTTACCATAACACAAGCATTAAGTTGCTTAGCTTGGGACTAGATGACGCTGTGTGGAATGTCCAAGGATATTTATTTATTTATTATTTATTATCTTGCTACGCACGCTTGCTTCGCTCGCTCGAATATATCTTTTACAAGCTGCGCTCTGCACTTTATTACGCGATGAATAGTTCCCGCGGGAATACCAAAAGGAAATCCCGTGGGATCAAAATCCTGGTGTTAAGACTACAGGATTTAGGCTATTGTGGTACCGGATTTAATTCAAATATAACAGTAGGGCACAATTGACCTGAAGTTTTTTATAAACCTATAGGTATCAGGCATAGTCTCTCACAAAACAGGTTTTTATCCACATCCTACTTAAATTATTGTTTTGACTTTATTAAGTGAAATTGTACAAAAAAATCGCGCGTTTCTTATATTCGAAGTGAAAAGCAGAATTTTTATATCGGGTGACCCATTTGCGGTTTTGCATATTGGGCTACTAACCTTACATTTGCTTATGAGTAACAAGAAAAAAAACATATTTGACCTGCATTAAATTTAAAGACCTATTGGCGCCCACGAATCGCTTTTGCACCAAACTATTGCGTTTGTTAATATGTTACTTTCATACCTACCTTGTTAGTAATCTACTATTTGAATGTCTTAGAAGGTCATTAAGACGGAAGGTTTCGGCATCTAAGGTTTCGGCTTTCGGAAGGTATTAACTAATAAGTAAAACAAAACTGCGGCTACGCTCTCGGGGCAGTACTACAGATTAAATAGCAGTCACTAAGCACACACCTACATTCATATTGACAACCAGAATCAAGGACATATGGAGCAAGAGACGGTATAGTTTAAGCGATGACTTTCTCCTGCGGACGGTTAATTTTATGTGTTTTATATTTTTTGCCAAAAATAAGCCAAAACTGTGAAAAGCAGATCCAAAACCATCAATCTAATTTTTATATATGTACGATGACCTATTTAACTTTGATAACGGCTAATTTACTTACAGATAACACATTTATCAAGCTTAGATGGAATATTAAAGTAAAAAATATTTCAATTTTGTGTATTAAAAAACAAATTTTGTGTATTACACGGACGTACGTAATGTTAGATATATATAAATATAATACGGTTATAGGAGAAAAACAAAAGTTCATACAAACTAAGTTTTTTTTTGTAAAACTTTTGTAGCGAGTACAATCCATTTCGAGTAGCAATAATAATCCATATTTGTGTCATGTATGTCACCGAATATAAATTATATTGACACAGCTGTGTGTGACACACTGACCTCTTGTACATATTACATGATTTTACCTCAACATCTACTTAAGTTACCTGTTCAGTACAAGGCAGGCGTTATTGCCAATGTCATGCGTCCATTATACATTTCAAGTGAGGTTTAACTTGGACACAATAGTTACTACTACCATACTAGCCACCAAAAAAAAATTACTTTTTTAAATTTTATATTTCGAATAGATTTGATGAGGAAGCTACACTATCATTGAGTAACATGGCTAATTAAATAACACAGTTAAATAATAACTATGATTTAAAATTAATGAATACCTGTGTGAAGTACAGGCAGCTATTCAGCCAAACTCGATGAAAAATGGTTATAAACAAACTGTCACTTATAAATTTGAATTGCTTCTTATGGGGTGGTTTTTAGTCCAAGTTGATAAATAATATCAAAGAGAGTAGTCACGAATCCCTATAATTGATATATTTGTAGAAATATTAGCAAATAAAATATTTTAGGCTAAGTAGGTACTGACAGTTTGTTTACTAATCAAGAGCGGACAGACAGAAAAGACGTAAGACAAGGACGCGTCGCGGAAGTAAAGCATTGCACCCGCGCTCTGTCTCTTCTGTATGTTTTGCGTCGAGACGCTTCTATACTTTTTGTATGAAAGAAACGCGGTAGAGACAAATGTCTGCGCCCCTTCTCGTCTTACGTCTCTTCTGTCTGGCCTGGGCTTAAGTTAGCTGAAGTGTAGTTGATGATATTTCACCTCACCTCACTGTTTGTATAATAAGTGTTCCATGCTGATCGTAAACTCTGCTGTCCTCCGAGATCCCACATGACGAATCTCAGGTTTCTCCACACAATCTCCTCAACATTGGAGCCGATGGTTGGCCGAGTGTGAACAGCTTCACCCAACAACAGCTGGTATAGAATAGTCGTCTTGCCGGCATTGTCCAAGCCCACAAGGACAAGTTTGTGTTCTGTTGACAGTTAAGTTGATAAATAAATTATGAAAGATGATACTTATCTATACTAATATTATAAAGAGTAATGTTTGTTTGTTTGACGGAGATAATCTCCGAAACGACTTAGGTAATTTCAAATATTACTTTACCCATGTTCAGAATCGACTGTCAGGATGGTTATAGGCTATATTTAATCCCGGTAGTTTCATTCGTATGTGCAAAGCTGATCGCGCTTCTGGTATTGTTTTATACTCCTCTAAAATTGTATAATGCACCTAATAGCTTATTTCTTGAGGGTTAGACCGATGATCAGAGATATGTGTACAGATAAAATAAACATTCTGATAAAATATGCGTATGTTTAATTACATTAATGTATAATGAGAATTTTGACCGAGTAGGTAATTGATAACTTAAATTCTATACCTAGTATACCTACTTACGAAATGAATAAATAATAACCCTTTTATTAAGACAGCTGTTATATCTGTTGCTATCTCTTTTTATTGACATAAGATTACTTAAAAAATATAAAAAAAATCCACAGTAAGCTAAACCAAAGACAGAGGTTACTGGGACTGGATGTTAGTCTCACAGGCAATACAATGTATAACTGACATTCTACTGTAGGTAGATTTTTGGCATTATTTGTATTGTATACAAAATGTGTGAAATATGTATCAACAGTAAGCAAAACCAGAGATAGATAGGTTCACTTCACTTCTTTTGAATGGAGAGATAGATAGGTTAATAGGTTATTGACACTGGTGTGGTGGTTATATATATTCAATTATTGTAAAGAATTTTGTATGTACACGTTAAAAGCATGATTACTGCTTCAGTGGGTGCTCTGAAGAAAGCACACATCAAGCTCATTGCTACAAAATTAACTGAACTGTTACTAAATTAAACTTATCAGCTTTTGTATCAAATGTTTGCCAGAAACACTACACTAAAACTCTAACTCGAAATGTCTTCAACAACACATAACACTAGGTACTCTTGCAAGATCTGCAAACTTTAATATTGGTTTTCAACTAGTATTTAAGGAGTAGAGAATACCACTCTATATAGAGATGGTGAAATATTCTCTGGTAATAAACATTAATCCTTGTAATTTAAGCTCTAGTATTACTGCCTACTGAGTTTGCTAACTAATTCATTTTGTACTTACCTCTAATTATTGACTTCTGAACAAAAAAGAACACATGTACCTACAGTGATTTAACTATTGTATGTAAGATTACTGAACATCTTTTTACATTTACGTAGGTAAGTACCTACTTATGATGATGCCAATGATTTTAGTAATGTTAAAGCAAGTACTTTATATAATATCCACATGATTAAATCAACATGAATAGTTACCCTCATTGCCAAACAAGCTCCAAATCTTCGAAATGAGGAGACCCATGTTCGTCTCGTATCACCAACAATCTTTCTTGATTATGATTGTTCACGACAGACACTGCTCTTCATCGTTTTATTTGTGGTTCATTGATAACTAGTTCAGCGGGCACTTGAAATTACTTTGGTTTACTTCAAAACAGTCTCAAAAAGCATTGTATGACGTTATTTTTGAACAATATGTGTGCTTTGCTACGCGTTCACCTTGTCCGCTTCTTCATTTTTCAATCACAAGTTCACAACCACACACACACAAAACAGCCTAACTTGACATGCATGCATGACAGACCAAATGAGTGAAGTGGAAGTGAGTGACGCTGTCTGTCTGTGCTGTGTCAGCTGTGTGTGACGGAACGTCGGACGACGGACGGAACCTCTGACCAACAATCAAAATTTTCTGAGGACGGAACGGCAGACAAAGACATCGGCCGATGCGATGACATATCGGACCATACGTCACACAGGCAGAAAAAAATGACTTTGACGTCGAGCGTGTCGAACTGTCGATGCGCTCAAAAAATTATGTGGCTTATAGCTCTGAAGAATAGCATTAGCCGTTTTTTGACGTTTCCGTTTTACTCGTTTTGACGTTAAATTTGTGTTGAAGTGAAGTACGTGTTGCCCTTGTATTTGCTAGTAAACTTTCGGCTTTTCTCAATAATTGAATGGTAGATACGTGTCCTAGGCTTCATTTATATTACGAGTGTGGTCGCAGTTGGTATATTGTGGACTAATACTTCATGAATTGCGAGTACTCAGTTAATTTTAATACATAATTATGTCGAAAAACAGTAGTGAGCTTCGGTTTATTTTTTATGCAGCTTCGATATTTATTTGTTATTTTGTATTTGGTATGTTACAAGAGAAAATTACTAGAGGAAAGTATGGAACTAACGATAAGTTCACGTATGCACTCTCCCTGGTTCTGGTGCAGAGCGTGGTGAATTATATTTTTGCCCAAATTCTGATGGTGAGTCCGTTAGCTTCATCTCTCAGTACACAATAAGTCTTCTCACAAGTTTGATGGAATATTTAAAAAAAAATATTTTAAATTCTTTACAGCTATCATGGAAGCACGAAAAAGACAATACAAGAAAGTTTTACTACTTCTCTTCAGCAATAACTTACCAGTTAGCCATGATATGTTCCATAAAAGCTTTGCAATGGGTGAACTATCCAACTCAGGTAAGCATCAATTGATAGAGATTGTAGCTTTAAAAAAAATAAGTAGGTTGGTAGTTAGTCTGTGAAAAGAAAACACTTTTTTTACACGCTATCATCTCACAACTTTGCTTGTGTGGTTTATTACATTTTAAATCAGTAATTAGTTTATTTTAAATAAATAAATAAATAAATTACTTATATAGGTACTTAATAACCGAAATTACTATTGTCTAATTAAAGACCTAGTTAAATAAACTATAATTATACAGCGTGTTGAATAAAATTTTAAAACATAACTCAAATCAGTCTATAAATAAATTTGTAACTTTGTAATGCGAGATAGCATTTCCGTCATTAGGCAGGCAGTAGTACATACAATGTAGCAAGGGCTATCTTTGCAACGTAGCACATTCCTGTGTGCCTTTGGTGTTTAAACTTGTACTAAGTTTATACTGTAATTTATAATTGTGATATGGGTTAATGAAAGAGCCTGAAATAAATCCATTTTATTTATTTAGTTATTTATTTTATACTTTGTTCTTAGTAGAGTAAAATTTTTTTTCACATGGGGATGTATGTAGGGACAACATTGTTTAGAAATGCTGATGCGTTGAAGACTGTAAAGTAGGTTACACGAGGCGAGCAGCGCCTGTGTCGTGTCAGTCTCCCATAGTCCACGACAAAAGTGTAACATTAGTTCGAAGAACATTTTAATAATACAAGTAATTCAGTATCAAAAACTTTATTTCATTCCACCAACCCTCAACCCAACATTGGTGACCCCGACGTGATATCACACATTTCTAAACAATGTTGTCCCTACATAATATAGGTACTTACCTTCTGTTCAATAAAGCAATGCAACTCATTCAATCAATGTATATTTGGGTGATTGCATTTGCAATGTATAGTTGCAGTAATGAAGAAAAGTTAGTTATTTAAATTAAACACTTAAAATATGATTTTAGTCCAATTAAACACCTTTTTATGGAAGTCAAGTTACATGATATATTTTAATGGTCAGGGTAAATACATCAGCCGGTGTACAGTACAGACATTGGTAACACAAATCACATCTATGCATCTAATTGTTTTGCTGTACTCTATCCATGTGGCTAACAACAACCCTGAATAGGCTACTTGACTCATAACAAATTTAGCACAATAAGTTGGTATTTCCTGCGGTTTTTGACTTACGAAACCACACTATATCGATTTCAGTTAATTAAAGTTCAAGATGGTTGCATATTTTCAATTGCAAAATTGTTGTTTATATTTTTAGTTTCGAAAGCTGAAAACGCTGTCGGCCATTATAGCCGGATGTGATGTCATTAAACTCCCGGATGTGATGTAAACAAACCAATGTCACTTTGTCATTTTCATACATTTCTAAAATGTCAAATGATTTATTTACGATACGTATGACGTCACAGCACAGACAGTCTATTGACTAATATGGCTGACAGCGTTTTTGGATGGTTATGAAAAGTTAAACTTTAAAATCAAATTTCGCTGTTTGCATGGTTCCAAAAAACATAATAATGTTTATTTTGGTCTAATAGAACAATTATCAATTATTTAAGACCCACTTTAAAAATAAGTCAACTAGCCTATTTACTTCAACCTCTTTGTAAATATTGATTGCAACATCCATGGTTCTAGGCAGATAAATTAAAAAAAACTTAGGCCTTTACATCTTTACTAGATGATTTGTACAGCATTAGAAGGAAATCTTTGGCTAAACTTAACGGGACGTTGTAGTGCCTGTGACATTGTTGAGATAGAATAGGCTTGCGCAGCACTTAACCCATCCTCTCAGTTTATTAAAGATATATTAAAACAGTTCTACTGTTGAGCTTTTACATTAAATACAATAACTTAGTAATTATCCAATGGAGCAAGCTGTCCTTATTTTAAAACCATATGGCTGGTTAACCATTGACACAATTTAAAATTGTTGAGTCTTGTTTTTTAAATGACATTATTTGTGGTATCATTAAAATTCCAAAGCAGTGGAATATTAAGCACTTATTGAGATAGGAAATTAATGAATGTTAATGAATGAATGTACTGCTTTTTATTTTAATGTTTATTTAATGCAACTTTGAGTGTGGTCTCTATGAGTTTCTGTGAGGTATTACATTCCTAATTGCTACTATTCAATTATATTTATTTACTTCCTCATAATTTTTTTCACCATCTCTGACTACATAGTTCATTCATTCATCATGTCAATGAGCATACCTTTTGTGGACTTTAAATCTTTCCACTCCAGTTAATTAAATACTGATTTGATATGACATACCTGTCGCAATATAGATCATCGGCTAAAGATGTAAGGAACTGAGTTTTTTATGTTAAATGATTTTGGCTGAAACTTGGACTGTCCATAGTTCACAACCAGAAATAACACTTTAGGCTACTTTTTATCCGACATCCGATAACTTTACAGAGTCAAATTTTTTTAAATTATATGTACGGGTATAATATCACTTTTTATTATTTATCCCGTAAGTATTACAGAGTTTTATTTAGTATTCTCAGTTGTTACTTAATGAGTTTTAAATGTACTCCAGGTGGTTGGCAAAGCTGCGAAGCCGATCCCTGTGCTGATTCTTGGTGTACTCGTCGGCCGCAAGACTTATCCTTTGAAGAAATACCTCTTCGTGTTCTTGATTGTGATCGGCATTATAATGTTTATGTACAAAGACCAGGGAAAGACATCTGGTGATGTTGGTGGAATGGGCATTGGAGAGCTCTTACTGCTTCTGTCACTCACCATGGATGGACTGACGGGTGCAGTTCAGGTACTTTCATTTATTTATTTATTTTTTCAGCGAAACACACTCCATTATTCATAATCACATAGTATAAAACAATGTCGCTTTCTCTGTCCCTATATCCCTATTATTTCCATCTCTCTCGGTCTTTTCCTAGGTCCCACCAACCCTCTTGAAAGGTGTCGAGGTCATCTCGCCACCGTTTTCTCGGCCTGCCCCGGCTTCGTTGCCCATCTGCAGGCACCCATGGCGTGACGATCCCCGCCCACCTGTCACCATCCATACGACTCACGTGGCCCGCCCAGTTCCATTTAAGAGTGGCAGTTTTTTCGCCGACGTCCATATATCCCTATGTATGCTTAAATTTTAAAGCTACGCAACGGATTTTGATGCGATTTTTTTTGATAGATAGTGATTCAAGAGTTAGTTTTATATGTATAATTATTGGACTCGTGCAAAGCCGGGGCGGGTCGCTAGTTTGTCAATAAAATAAAAAGCCGTGTTGGCCAAGCGGATTAGTACTTCCGGCCGTGCATCAATGGTTTAAAACGGTAAAGGTAAACATAGTTAATTAGGAAACTAGTTAGCTTGCTAGCAGAGTCTTTGATCAGATGAGCTTGTATCTTTATGGAAATAAAACTTCTGCAAAATGTGGGCATGTACCAAATATGTAAATAAACATACCATACCTCTGTCTAGGTACTCGCTTAGACATCTTCGAAAGGATCTATAAATTACGTAAACATCTGAAAGAAATGCCTACCGCATCCTGGGATACCAGTCGTGATCATATATCATTTCAATTAAATTTTTCAATTTAGCAAGACTTTAGAAAATGATTGGAGGTAGGTATCTGTCACCATAATTATATTACTTTGTTTTATATCTCATTTACCTTTTTTTGTACCTATTTTGAATGTTTGCTGAATAAATTTATTTTCTTTTCTTTTTCTTCTTAAAACATACCTACATTTTTATTCAGAAGTATAGAATCAATTGAGAAGTTAACACTTTTCGTGTCGAAAAATTTATATGCGCTTTAACACAAGCTTTAAACGGTGAAGGAAATGATCGTAAGGAAACCAGTTAACTTTCTAACAGCGTCGGTGGGCTTGCAACCTGTCACGTACGGAAAGTTAACTTCTGCAAAAGTGGGTAATATTTATTTGGACATTGCTCTGACTACCCCATTAGACATTTTTCAGAAGTTAACATGACGTTTAATTTGAGGTATTTTTATATTTTCCAGGAACGCATCAAGGCTGAACACGCTCCAACTGCTTACTCAATGATGCTGAACACGAATTTATGGTAAATCTTACGAGTACCTTACCTACGAGTGAAAATGTAATGAACATGCGTCTGACTTTCCTTGGATAGTCAATCATTTTTTAAAAGTAACATTATCTACATAAATAATGCGACTATACTCAATCTAAAAAATAATGTTGTGTAAAAATACAATTACATGTACTATAATGAGAGGACTGTTGCATGTTTATAGAAACAATTTGTTTAGCGTCACATAAAAGTTTATTGAAGTTAGTTTGCTGGGAAAAACAATACACAGAAGTTTGGAGATAAGTTTACACTTAACAATTCAACCAACAACAATACAATTCGAACTCCCCGCCATGGAATCCCACTAGCCATATCGTAACAAAAAATAGCGCGATGCGTTATGATTTGTGTGACCTACGTACACAGTACACATATTACATAAGTACAGATACCTCATCTCGAACATTGAAATCACTCTTATTTTTCCTTGGGGTATTTTTTGGTGAGAAAGAAGAAAGGTAAGAAAAATAGGAGTAATATCAATGTTCGAGGTGATGCATCCCTGGTTATACCAATACTTGTAGCACGTCCCGGCTTCGCACGGGTGTACTAATGAAGCTATCGGGATAAAATATAGCCTATAACCACCCGGACAGTCCATTCTACACACCCGTGAAAGAATTTTCGAAATCGGTCCAGTAGTTTCGGAAATTACCTCCGTCAAACAAACAAACGAATTTTACCTCTGTAGATAGTGTAGATTGTCTTGGGTGCGTTAAAAAAACAATCTTAGGATAGCTTTAGACGGTCCCTTACAATTATAAATTTACAGGTCATCAATAATATCTTCGGTTGCTGTGGTACTTTGTGGTGAGCTGCCAACCTTCTTGCAGTTCGTCGCGCGCTACCCTGAAGTGGCGGGTTATATAGCGGCGCTGGCGCTTACCGGGGCTTTGGGACAACTTTTCATCTTCTACATGGTAATTACGATATGCTTACACCTTTACTATGCTCTTTTCACCGAGTCGAACAACAAAATAAACCAACTAAATGTGTCGTCCATAAATTATGGTAGGTATTTTGCTAACGTGTAAAGAAACCATTATAGAAGAATACATTACATAAGGCAATGTGAACTCGCCCTAGGCCCGTTTTCGACGCTAATCACGTGCGTTTATTTTTTTAACTATTCGATCACTCTGTGAACAGAGTATAGATGATTTGTACAGTGGCAGGAGTGCGTTTTGCCTACACATCTTTACAAGATGATTTGTAAAGTTGTCAGGACGCAATTTTACCTACAAATGTTTCTTAGATGATTTTAATACTGTCAGGAGTCAGTGTTTAGCCTGCACATTTGTAGTAGATGATTATACAGTGTCCGCAGGAGTCAGTGTTGTGCCTAAATTTCCACTAGGTGATTATATAATAATAAAATAATAAATATTTTTGGACATTCCACACAGCGTCATCGAGTCCCAAGTTAAGCAACTTAATGCTTGTGTTATGGTAACCAGATGACTGATATAATACTTAGATACATTTTTTTTGTAAATACATACATATTATAGATAGAAAACACCCATACACGGAACAAATATCTGAAACACCCACACGGAACAAATATCTGCAGAACATACAAACATTTGTCCCGTAGCGGGGATCGAACCCGCGACCTCCGCATCTCAGCCGGGCGTTCACCCAACTGCGCCACAGTGGTCATATAAAGACACTTCCCGGCTTCGCACGGGTGTACTAATGTAACTACCGGCATAAAATATAGCCAACCTTACCGGACAGTCCATTCTACACACCCGTTAAAGAATTTTTGAAATCGGTTCAGTAGTTTCGGAGATTACCTCCGTCAAACAAACAAACAAATAAATTTTACCACTTTATAATATTATAGATATAGATCTACCCCCTTATGCATATTCGACTAGTAAACCTGTATTAGCTAAAACGCATATAAAATCTGTTGCTATCTCTTTTCGTTGACATATGGGTGACAAGAAAAAAACGTTCTTAAATCCTGTATTAAATTGTCAAGTTTTTATGAATAAGACCCATAGAGTATAGATTATACAGTGTCAGGACTCAGTGTTTTGACTGCACATCTTACTAGATTACTTATACAGCGACAGGAGGGATTGTACAATAGAATAAGCGCCAATATATTATTAAAAATTGTGTGAAATTAAATGAAAGAAACAAAAATGAGTTTATTCTTTAGGACCTAAAGGATAATTTAAAAATGTAGTCTTATAAGACTACATTTTTATTATACATAGACTACATCTAGATGACTCTGACAAATGATAATGATAGGTGTGATGATGTTTCAGGTTGCAGAGTTCGGTCCGCTGCCGTGTTCGGTGGTAACAACTGCGAGGAAGTTCTTTACAGTGCTGGCTTCCGTCATTATATTCGGCAACGTGCTAGCGGCGCGACAATGGCTTGGGGCCGTATTAGTATTCTCAGGTATAGTGTTTTCATCATCATTGCAGTCTTAGGCCTAACACGACTTTTGCTGGACATAAGCTTTCAGATCTCCAGTTGTGTCGGTTAGAAGCGGCCGCATCCACCGTGAAAATGCGGCTTAATTTTATTATATTAAAATGTTAACTTTTATTTTCAGGTCTCTTCCTCGATATTTTCTACAGTAAAGGTAAAGGCAATCAACCTAAAAAAACAGATGAAAAGTTATTGAAATAAGATCATCATGAAAGTTTCCGACATAGTTTTATTTTTTAATCTTGTAATAATTTTGTTTTTGTAAGGCAAAACAAATTATATAGGCATGCAATGAATTTGACAAGGTAGCCCGTGAAAATCATTTTTCTCTTACGATTTGCAAAACAATTAAAATGTACTACGTTTTCTAGAAGTGGTTTACATTTAAGTAGATACTGTTTTTGATAATTTACAAATAAACAAGCAAGCATTCTGGTATACATATAGATGGGAGCTTCGAGACTACAAACTGAACTTTTCCAGCTGAGAATGTACAAAAACGAAGTTTCGTGTCAATTTCCGGGTCAGCTTATGATGGTGAATACTGAATTCGTAATATTTAACCAACATAAGCTGACCCCGAAGATTACTATGAAACTATTAAGTCTTTGTTTTTGATGGCCTGCAGGCTTTTACATATGTTACTAGAAGATTTATACAGAGTCAAGTGGCAATTTCTTTTTTTTTTACTGTACAAAATTCTATCGGAACACTACTTGAGAATTCCTTAGTAAATGAGATTTTTAAATCGCAAAAGCGTAAAGTTTAGACAAATTATATTTTATGACTATATTTATTGTAAAGATTAAACGTTATTTAACGTTTAACGTTATTGTGAATGTACCGTTTCGTTTGATATAAGTAAATGTTTTTCATTTGCATATTGTGCATCTTATACTGAGTAATATTTTTGTATGTTACAGTTATGCTATTTCTCGAAGTTTTTTTGATAAGTGCTTAATGATATGTCATGTGAATAAACAAACTTAGTAGACTTCGTGAAATAGCACATCTGTAGTAACGATCATGCGTTCTTCCATTAATTGAAACATTGGTTTCTATGACATTTTAGGTTTTTTGTTTTATAAAATGTTTGGTTACTTTTATAATTAAAGCTATGATGCATCCACACCGCAGTTATTTTTTGTAGACCAACACGTCGTTATGGCAATATGAGTTTTAACGTGTTACTTTTGTGACTACTTGTTGGTAATTGTTGAATATTACTCATAGCGTCCATTTATTTATTTGAAACACATGTTATTGACAAAATATAACAAAGAGTTATTTTCAGCAACAAACAAGTGAGTTAGTATTGTACGCCATTCTTCTCAAACTTTTGCAGACAACGGAACAATATTATCGATTTATTAATAGAACATTCAACATGAGACATAAGTTTAACAGCATTTTCTTAACATACGATAACTTTTCACAAGGATTAATTTGGTATCAGAAGTTGATCTGTAACATTTTGGTAAGGATGTTTTACAAAAAGAAACTGCGGTGGGGATGTATAAGGTAATTAGTTAGATAGAAAGTAATTTTATAAAAAAAACGGAACAAGGGGCGCCTCTGTACACCCTACAAAAACTATTTCAAAAACACAAAAACAAAAACTACAAAAACTACAAAAACAAAAACAACAAAAACAAAAACTATTTTTTTTTTTTTCTCCAAAACTAAGACTTTATGGACTGCCTCCACGATCGTGGGAATCGTGGAATCCACAGTCGTACAGCTCCCATGTATTTTTCCACTCTCTTTAAACGTAACTGCCTTCATACGGCGATTTCATCGTGACGATATTACGAGTGGCATTGACTAGCAAATTTAATTCTGATGAAAATCGCTTTACCATTTAAATTAACCGCTGATAGAAAGACAGAATTCTCGCGATACACTCGCCCGTGAAGGCAGTCCCTAACTAGCTAGTTGGCACCAATGCCTATGTCCATCATAGCAGTCGTCCAGTAGTAGGTATCAAATGTGTTTAATAAATGAATATAAGTAGACAATGGCCCCAATTCTGTAACGACCAAACTAAACTAAAATCCGACTAAAATCGACTAAAATTAGCTTTAGACAGTTTACCCTATTCAGAGGGCACCAAACTAAACTATAATTCTTAAAATGACTTAAATTTTAGTTAGTTACTCAACTTAGACCAATTAGTCAATGTGCTATTCGGATGTCACAGTTTTACGACGTTTACGTCATTTTACGCTTAAATTTAGATAATTTCTAAATTTTAGTGAGCATGTCTGGAGGTGTTGACTAAATTTAGTATGGACCGACTAAGATTTCTGATGTGAAACTGAAAGCTATTTCATTGAAAATTCGAAGTAAATAAATGATAAATTGGAAAATAAAATGAAATGAAATATTATCACGACTGTATCCCAGGAGCGGTAGACATTTTCTTTCAGATCTTATTCAATTTTTTAGATCATTTGAAGATGTCTAATGGGGTAGTCAGAGGTATGTCCTAAAACATGTCATGTTTGGTACAAACCCACTTTTTGCAGAAGTAAACTTTCTAAACGTGACAGGTTGCAAGCCCATCGACGCTGCTGGAAAGCTAACTTGTTTCCACACGATGTTTTCCTTTACCGTTTAAAGCTGGTGTTAGAGCGCAAACCTATACATTTTTCGACACGAAAAGTTCATTGATGCACGGCCGGATTCGATCCCACAACCTTCGGAATGAAAGTCGAGGTATGAATCCACTTGGCCAACACGGGTTTTTTCATTAAATACCTAGGAACAAACATTAATTATTAATATAGTGGTGTTTAGTTAAAAGTGTTGTTTTTGTGTTATAAAATACCTACTGAACTAGAAATACCTACCTACATGGTGATAGGTACCTAGGTTGTTGACATTGTGGTGGCTGTCTGTGATTCCTGTAGATAGGTAGGTACCTGCCTAATGGATTTTTCGGATAGGTTTGTGTTGGTATTGGTAAGTTACTTACTTACTAGGTGTAGGTATCTAAGTCCCTAGGAATAGTAAGTACCTAGGTCAAAGTAAGTAAGTAGATAAGTACTTACATAGGTAGGTACGTAAATACCTAAGTAGGTACCTATATGAGTCTTGCTTGTTGATTTGTCTCAGGTGTAGGTACCTACTTAATAGGTAGGTATGGTGGGGATCCTCTCCACATTAGAACCTACCTACCTATTTATACTTATCTTATATGCTATAGGTAAGTACCTACTTATTATAATAAATAGGTATATTTCATCATAGGTACCTACCTACATTCACGTGTTAGACGTGTTTGTTATTCTTTCACGCAAAAACGGCTGGACCGATTTGGTTAAAATTTGGTACCTATACCTACCTACCTAGGAAGATGGGTGATACCTACCCTGATTTAACACATAGGCTACTTTTTCTTATAAATGTGAAAGTTTGTGAGAATGTATATGTACCTACCCAGGTACCTACCTACCTATGTTTGTTATTCTTTCACGCAAAAACGGCTGGACCGATTTGGTTGAAATTTGGTAGGTAGGTAGGTACGTATGTAGATAGGTGATACCCTGGATTAACACATAGGCTACTTTTTATCCCGATATTCCCGCGGGAACGGGACTAACGCGGGCGAAACCGCGGGGCGCAGCTAGTCTAACCTAAACTTAAAATATTTAATCCAAAATAATAGACCAGGTAGGTAGGTACCTACCTACCTACATGAATGCATCACGAATTCTCGATCATGCATGCCGCACGCAGGTCATTCCCCCCGCGCCGCGCTCGTCGCGCGCCTCGCCTCGCCAATTTTGGCTACCGGGCGCGGCGGCCGGCGGCGCGGGGGGCGCGCCGCGGCGCAGCGCAGTTAGTCTGATTCTTACTTACGCAAAAGCAAAAGTATAATCGAACGAAAATATTTTGTAAATTGTGATTTGTTTAATTAATAACTTGTAAAACTGTTTCGTGCTTGTAATAACCCGCGCGCGGTGCATTCACCCTGCGCCCTAGTCCCTTGCGTTCCCCGCACGTAGGCCACCCGCGCTCCCGCGCCGCGCGCCTACCGGCTGGTGATCGAATCTGTTTCCCGCGTAAAAGTTCATTTGCCGTGAAAATTATTGTAAATTGTGTTTTGTGTAGGTAAATCGAACTGATTTAAACTGTGCTTTGTTAATAGGTATATACCTAATGTGTGTGACTATAATTATCTAAGTACTCTCTGTGCTGTGCAATTCTCATAAACTTAAATAACTGTACCTACATACCTAATCTGTGTAGGTAGGTACCTACATAATAGTGTTGGACATTAAACTTTACGTGAGTTCCTATAGGACTTGACTGTTTTCTTCCGTCTTCAATCAACAAACACCTAGGTTGCCACCTTCAAAGGTAATTAAGTAGGTACCTACCTACTGATAATGTGCTAAAATATCTGCCCCCCGATTGTCTGACAAAACGGTCAGATTATACACGAAATATGTAAGTTAGTTTAGTACCTAAGAAGTTTACATACTTACCTACCTACTATCATTATTTCTGTTGTTTTAGCGGTTTACTGTTATTTTTGATTTGCAACAATTTAATAGCCTAACCTACATGTTAGACAGTCGAGGGGCTGGTGTAGGTAGGTACTACCACCTACTTATGACAATTTTCAAATCATGGTTACCTATTGCAGATACCTACAATGTGGAAGACTAAAGCCATAGAAGTTGAAAAGACAATTTAATGTTCAAGAAGACAAACAAACAGGATCATATTGAAAAAAGGAAGCTTTCCTGATTTCCCTAGAAGTATTAAACATTTCTTGTTATAAAAGATTAAAACTAGTAATTTTACTTTTAATGTTGTTTCTATTTATTAAACACCATAATATGAATAGGAAAATAGCATCAAATTAGTGAAATTCATACAATTTCATTTAGGTACTTAACTGATTATGCAAGCAAGGATTGATTTATTATAGGTACCTGAGAAACTTAGTTACATGGTGTTAAATAATAGTTAGTCATCTATCATGCTATTGCAATCACGGCTGAAATTCACAAGGTAAAGTTACACATTGGTCAATATCACTTTGTCTTGTTACTACTGTCATGGAAGTGTTCAAATGTTGGCCACCTTCTACGGTGAGGTAAACTCCTGGTTCTCCAGCTTTATGGGGTTTCTCTTGTGGCAAAGGTAGATCCTACAAAAACAAATTTATTAAATGTAACTTGTAGTTACTCTATGAACTAACAAATAACTAAGTACTAAAAATTGTTACCAGTCGGTATGAGGTTAGAGACTCCCATCTACTGAGGCAGTTCACACAGAATCTTGTTGCTAATAAATTGTAATTTAAAGCACTTGGGGTGTACTCTGCCTGTCCTTTGAGGTGAGGATCTGTATTTTGTATGCGTTTTTATCACCCAGTAATTCCAAATCTATTAAATTAAAACGTAGGTAAGTTATCACACTAATATTATAAAGGTGAAAGTTTGTGTGCTTCACGCTGAAACGGCTGGATGAATTTGAGTGAAATTTGGTACCATGATAGCTTATATCCTGACTTAACACAGGCTACCTGTTTAATTCCAGTATTCCCACGGGAACGGGTACTATTCACCGGGTAACACTGCGGGGCCCAGCTAGTAATAAAATAAATGTGAAAGAAACTGGGGTGTATGTATACCTATTTTATTCTTATAAAAAGAGGTACCTGAGTCTGTTTTGTCTTATATAATATATGTCAGTAAGACATCCATAATGTGTGCCCTTCTGCTGTAGGTACAGGCATAACCATTTTAAAATACAAGTGATTTTATTTCGGCTTTAGTTTGAATAAGTACCTGAAACAAAATCATTTCAAATTCCACCGTAAGTCCGGCTCTATTCATAAATAGAGCCGGACTTGAGGTGGAGATCTGTTGCAGAAGTCAAAGTTTAGTTTTCACACGACAAAATCCATTTACAAAGGTCTTTTAATTTCTTTGATAGGTATCAAGGTACTGAAAGAGCTAAAGTTCTAGATTTGTGCCTTCTTTACGTAATACTTACTAGTCGCTGTCTTACTTTGAGGGTTGGAAGAAAATCAACAACTTTCACTAACCTCTGGAAATTATCATGAAGCCAGAATTAGGATGAAATGTTTTTGTAGTATCTGATCTATCTACCTACTTTGCTTCAAATTGAATATTTCAATGCTCTTTCAATATTTTTACACAAAAACAGAAGAAACATTATCAGAAACAAATCGACTTTGTTTACATGGTTGTTTTGAATTTTGACGACTGATGAGCCTGCCAAATGCCAAAATTATATTAGTCAACGTCAAAATATCAAACCTTCTACCGAATCACCACCATTGGTGGTGATTCGGTAGAATTGATTAAAATTTCTAACTATAATCACTAACTATAATTCCTATGTTTAAGTTAAGTTAACATGGTATTCGGACAGTGCAATTTACTTAACTTAGAAACGATTTGACATGTCTAATTCTTAAACTAAATTGAATTCGTGGTGTTGCCAGTTTAATGATGGTTGCCTTCAGTTTTCCAGTCAGTTTGATCAGTTGAACGAATGATTTGATATTTTGACGTTGACTAATATAATTTTGGCATTTGGCAGGCTCATCAGTCGTCAAAATTCAAAACAACCATGTAAACAAAGTCGATTTGTTTCTGATAATGTTTCTTCTGTTTTTGTGTAAAAATATTGAAAGAGCATTGAAATATTCAATTTGAAGCAAAGTAGGTAGATAGATCAGATACTACAAAAACATTTCATCCTAATTCTGGCTTCATGATAATTTCCAGAGGTTAGTGAAAGTTGTTGATTTTCTTCCAACCCTCAAAGTAAGACAGCGACTAGTAAGTATTACGTAAAGAAGGCACAAATCTAGAACTTTAGCTCTTTCAGTACCTTGATACCTATCAAAGAAATTAAAAGACCTTTGTAAATGGATTTTGTCGTGTGAAAACTAAACTTTGACTTCTGCAACAGATCTCCACCTCAAGTCCGGCTCTATTTATGAATAGAGCCGGACTTACGGTGGAATTTGAAATGATTTTGTTTCAGGTACTTATTCAAACTAAAGCCGAAATAAAATCACTTGTATTTTAAAATGGTTATGCCTGTACCTACAGCAGAAGGGCACACATTATGGATGTCTTACTGACATATATTATATAAGACAAAACAGACTCAGGTACCTCTTTTTATAAGAATAAAATAGGTATACATACACCCCAGTTTCTTTCACATTTATTTTATTACTAGCTGGGCCCCGCAGTGTTACCCGGTGAATAGTACCCGTTCCCGTGGGAATACTGGAATTAAACAGGTAGCCTGTGTTAAGTCAGGATATAAGCTATCATGGTACCAAATTTCACTCAAATTCATCCAGCCGTTTCAGCGTGAAGCACACAAACTTTCACCTTTATAATATTAGTGTGATAACTTACCTACGTTTTAATTTAATAGATTTGGAATTACTGGGTGATAAAAACGCATACAAAATACAGATCCTCACCTCAAAGGACAGGCAGAGTACACCCCAAGTGCTTTAAATTACAATTTATTAGCAACAAGATTCTGTGTGAACTGCCTCAGTAGATGGGAGTCTCTAACCTCATACCGACTGGTAACAATTTTTAGTACTTAGTTATTTGTTAGTTCATAGAGTAACTACAAGTTACATTTAATAAATTTGTTTTTGTAGGATCTACCTTTGCCACAAGAGAAACCCCATAAAGCTGGAGAACCAGGAGTTTACCTCACCGTAGAAGGTGGCCAACATTTGAACACTTCCATGACAGTAGTAACAAGACAAAGTGATATTGACCAATGTGTAACTTTACCTTGTGAATTTCAGCCGTGATTGCAATAGCATGATAGATGACTAACTATTATTTAACACCATGTAACTAAGTTTCTCAGGTACCTATAATAAATCAATCCTTGCTTGCATAATCAGTTAAGTACCTAAATGAAATTGTATGAATTTCACTAATTTGATGCTATTTTCCTATTCATATTATGGTGTTTAATAAATAGAAACAACATTAAAAGTAAAATTACTAGTTTTAATCTTTTATAACAAGAAATGTTTAATACTTCTAGGGAAATCAGGAAAGCTTCCTTTTTTCAATATGATCCTGTTTGTTTGTCTTCTTGAACATTAAATTGTCTTTTCAACTTCTATGGCTTTAGTCTTCCACATTGTAGGTATCTGCAATAGGTAACCATGATTTGAAAATTGTCATAAGTAGGTGGTAGTACCTACCTACACCAGCCCCTCGACTGTCTAACATGTAGGTTAGGCTATTAAATTGTTGCAAATCAAAAATAACAGTAAACCGCTAAAACAACAGAAATAATGATAGTAGGTAGGTAAGTATGTAAACTACTTAGGTACTAAACTAACTTACATATTTCGTGTATAATCTGACCGTTTTGTCAGACAATCGGGGGGCAGATATTTTAGCACATTATCAGTAGGTAGGTACCTACTTAATTACCTTTGAAGGTGGCAACCTAGGTGTTTGTTGATTGAAGACGGAAGAAAACAGTCAAGTCCTATAGGAACTCACGTAAAGTTTAATGTCCAACACTATTATGTAGGTACCTACCTACACAGATTAGGTATGTAGGTACAGTTATTTAAGTTTATGAGAATTGCACAGCACAGAGAGTACTTAGATAATTATAGTCACACACATTAGGTATATACCTATTAACAAAGCACAGTTTAAATCAGTTCGATTTACCTACACAAAACACAATTTACAATAATTTTCACGGCAAATGAACTTTTACGCGGGAAACAGATTCGATCACCAGCCGGTAGGCGCGCGGCGCGGGAGCGCGGGTGGCCTACGTGCGGGGAACGCAAGGGACTAGGGCGCAGGGTGAATGCACCGCGCGCGGGTTATTACAAGCACGAAACAGTTTTACAAGTTATTAATTAAACAAATCACAATTTACAAAATATTTTCGTTCGATTATACTTTTGCTTTTGCGTAAGTAAGAATCAGACTAACTGCGCTGCGCCGCGGCGCGCCCCCCGCGCCGCCGGCCGCCGCGCCCGGTACTCCCGGTAGCCAAAATTGGCGAGGCGAGGCGCGCGACGAGCGCGGCGCGGGGGGAATGACCTGCGTGCGGCATGCATGATCGAGAATTCGTGATGCATTCATGTAGGTAGGTAGGTACCTACCTACCTGGTCTATTATTTTGGATTAAATATTTTAAGTTTAGGTTAGACTAGCTGCGCCCCGCGGTTTCGCCCGCGTTAGTCCCGTTCCCGCGGGAATATCGGGATAAAAAGTAGCCTATGTGTTAATCCAGGGTATCACCTATCTACATACGTACCTACCTACCTACCAAATTTCAACCAAATCGGTCCAGCCGTTTTTGCGTGAAAGAATAACAAACATAGGTAGGTAGGTACCTGGGTAGGTACATATACATTCTCACAAACTTTCACATTTATAAGAAAAAGTAGCCTATGTGTTAAATCAGGGTAGGTATCACCCATCTTCCTAGGTAGGTAGGTATAGGTACCAAATTTTAACCAAATCGGTCCAGCCGTTTTTGCGTGAAAGAATAACAAACACGTCTAACACGTGAATGTAGGTAGGTACCTATGATGAAATATACCTATTTATTATAATAAGTAGGTACTTACCTATAGCATATAAGATAAGTATAAATAGGTAGGTAGGTTCTAATGTGGAGAGGATCCCCACCATACCTACCTATTAAGTAGGTACCTACACCTGAGACAAATCAACAAGCAAGACTCATATAGGTACCTACTTAGGTATTTACGTACCTACCTATGTAAGTACTTATCTACTTACTTACTTTGACCTAGGTACTTACTATTCCTAGGGACTTAGATACCTACACCTAGTAAGTAAGTAACTTACCAATACCAACACAAACCTATCCGAAAAATCCATTAGGCAGGTACCTACCTATCTACAGGAATCACAGACAGCCACCACAATGTCAACAACCTAGGTACCTATCACCATGTAGGTAGGTATTTCTAGTTCAGTAGGTATTTTATAACACAAAAACAACACTTTTAACTAAACACCACTATATTAATAATTAATGTTTGTTCCTAGGTATTTAATGAAAAAACCCGTGTTGGCCAAGTGGATTCATACCTCGACTTTCATTCCGAAGGTTGTGGGATCGAATCCGGCCGTGCATCAATGAACTTTTCGTGTCGAAAAATGTATAGGTTTGCGCTCTAACACCAGCTTTAAACGGTAAAGGAAAACATCGTGTGGAAACAAGTTAGCTTTCCAGCAGCGTCGATGGGCTTGCAACCTGTCACGTTTAGAAAGTTTACTTCTGCAAAAAGTGGGTTTGTACCAAACATGACATGTTTTAGGACATACCTCTGACTACCCCATTAGACATCTTCAAATGATCTAAAAAATTGAATAAGATCTGAAAGAAAATGTCTACCGCTCCTGGGATACAGTCGTGATAATATTTCATTTCATTTTATTTTCCAATTTATCATTTATTTACTTCGAATTTTCAATGAAATAGCTTTCAGTTTCACATCAGAAATCTTAGTCGGTCCATACTAAATTTAGTCAACACCTCCAGACATGCTCACTAAAATTTAGAAATTATCTAAATTTAAGCGTAAAATGACGTAAACGTCGTAAAACTGTGACATCCGAATAGCACATTGACTAATTGGTCTAAGTTGAGTAACTAACTAAAATTTAAGTCATTTTAAGAATTATAGTTTAGTTTGGTGCCCTCTGAATAGGGTAAACTGTCTAAAGCTAATTTTAGTCGATTTTAGTCGGATTTTAGTTTAGTTTGGTCGTTACAGAATTGGGGCCAATAGTGGCGATTCTGACGTCGCCTAAGCTAACTAAAGATGACGCCACCCATACCGGCCATATTCATAGTTCATTAATCTCCCAATGTTTATGACACTAGCACGAAACGGACACTGGCAGAGTTGTGGCATCACTAGTCACAGAAGCCATAAGGCCCCGGTCTCGAATTCTGCGGGCAGCGGGGCGGCAGCGGCGGCGGGCACTGACAGTCGGCGCCAACAATATAATTTAATACTAACAATCATGACGCGCCGACTGTCAGTGCCCGCCGCCGCTGCCGCCCCGCTGCCCGCAGAATTCGAGAACGGGGCCTTAAGAAGAAGTGAAAGATGACGCCATCCTATTTATATCGATCGTTTTGAAGGAACGGCAACATCTCTATGACCAAGTAATGAATACAATAGCTAAAACAAACTGACGACTGATCAATTTAGCCTTAGATATTATTATTTAGCCAAATGCTGTACGGGCGTAAAGCTGCCTCTTTTGATACCTATTTGATTAGGTAGGTATATGAACACAAGATTCATGTGTGACTACACTCATTTTACGAAACATTTTTGTTAACACCTTCAACACCTCTTTTACCACAGAATGATCACCATAATGTTACTTTCTAATATGACAAATTAAAGGAATGTTATGCAACTTCCAAATAAAACACAATAGTGTTCATGACATGAAATACATAATACGTAGCCCAAGTAGCACAACTAGCTGCTAAAGAGCTGTAAGATAGATTTTCGCAATTCTTTATGCTGGTTTAAACACTGTTAAACATACTTTATAACCGCTGTATAAGCGCTTATAAGTGTAAAAGAGGACCATATTAAATTACTTCTTCCTTAGAAAGGCTGTTTATAGTCTTTATAAAAGCTAATTATTAGCTGTATAAAAGCTGCTTAATGACTTTTTACCTGGCGTTAACTCTATTTTTAGTCCTTTTACATCTCTTATGCGGGTTTTAGTATGACAATTATCTTATATTAGTATGTTTAGACATTTAAAGAACTTATTAAAGTTTTGAGAAAAGAAATTATTTATTAACAGATAGTGTTCTAATAAAACCATCAAACTTTTGTAATTCAGTATATCGATGAGTATTGTTTGTTTTCGCCCCTAATACGTAGCGATATGGATGGGAGAATAATTTTACTGTGAAATTATGTATGTTTTTCATTTGAAATTCATGCGCTCGTGAAATAAGTTAATTTAAAGAATAAAAGTGAATTCAGAAATTAAAGGTTAAAATGTTTTTTCATTTATTCACCCAGTATTTTATTTTTTCCATGAGTATCTACTGTTTCTAGTTGAACAGATTTTAGTAGGTAATTTCAGTTCAATTATTGTATGTTATAACTTATAATCTCTAATTCCAACGAAAACTTATAACTTATAAGTTTTCGTTGAAATTAGATTTGGTCATCCATGAGTAGGTAAAACATATTTGTAGGCAAAACAATTTGCTACAAATTATAGCTTGACAATTTTATGTAAGACGCATAATTTCTGAGATATCGCAAAATAAGTGTGTTCACCCCTATTTTGAAGATGGCGGCCGGGGGACAAGGGTGGCGAGGCGACCCCACAAACTTGAGGTTAAGCTTCTATTGACCCCCCACACATGTTCCAATAATAAAATTGAGTCCTCTAACAAATGCAAGGCAAATGTAACATTTCAATGGACTAGTGGGTCACATGTCGATTTCTATGGGCACAAGTAGGTAGGTAGGTACGGCACAAGTACCTAACTAACAAGCTGTCTACTACAAGTAGCTAGTTGATGTGTTCGTTATGCCAGAATCTGGAATGTTCGATTTTGGACTCTTTGATATGAAAGTTGTTTTCCTAAAAATGTTTTATTTCTTGTTTACATGTTTTTAATAATTATCAAGTATCTTATTTTGGACGGAGACAAATACCTACAGCCAAAAATAATGAACATTTTTTCATTACCGGCGTCGTCAACTTATGTGCCACAGAATGTTTCACGCGCGCAAAGCAAGAAATTTCTCTTGTTCCTTGTGCGATAAATCATTCGCACAAAAAAACCATTTAACCTTACATTTACGTATAGTACATGTCAATGACCACATACCAAAAAATTTAAGATATACATAGGTAGGTACACGATAAAACATACCTCACCACAAATTATTTTACATAAAACGTATCGATTACGTCGCCATACTGTTCAATCAGCTAAACGCAAGAGTCCGCGGTTAGCTTCATTCCGAAAATGATTCCTGAATCTCGAATTCCAATCTACTTAAGTACCTACTTTTGGTATTCATTTTGTAAAATGTATTAGTTTTAAGATAATGTATTTGGGTAATACCTATATAGATGGGTAAAACCCGATTTTTAGGGTTCCGAAGTAAACACTTAGGTACTTACCTATAGTTTCGGTCTGTCCGTCCGTCCTTCCGAGGCTTTTCTCAGAGACTATTGATTTTAATGATGGTACCTACTAGAAAGTTATAATTTCGCAGGAATATACATACCTACCTATTTATATACGATGCCGACAAAGGGGTAGCATAAAACAAAAAAATATGAGTTTTTTTTAATACTTTTATTTATACTTTAAGTAGTTTACATTAATGTTTATTAGCATACAAGTATGTGTACAAAACCCGGTTTTAGGGTTTTTGAGAATGGAAACGCTTACAAAACAAAATGAATCATACATTTTTGAGACCAAATTATTAAATGTAGCTAGTCTGAGTGCAGTCTCTAAATACAAAACCTAAGAATAGTTTCTTTAACAACCAGCGTTCCTGATAGTAGGTAATTTAGCTTAAACAGATTTTTTATTTACATAGGTATGTTTATATTTGACTGACTTTATAAGATGTTTTTTTTTTTTTTTTTTTTTTTTTTTTTCTAACCTATACTGTCCCACTGCTGGGCAAAGGTCTCCCCCAATTTTCTCAATAAGATGTTAGTAGTAGTTTATTTTTATTAGTTTGGCATACTCATTTATAGATTTTATAAGAAGGTAAAGTCTAAGACCTTAATACTATTTACACTGACTGATTTTACAACTAGGATATAGGTATCTTTGACCCAAGTTTATTTAGGTAAAGAATCACTTACTTGATATGACACATAAAATGATACCGAGATGCCTTCATTGTACACTTACTCAAAAAAGCAGTAGGCTGCTTTATTTATATAAACCTGTTTCATCCGTAAACTCGACGGAAAAATTTAGTATTACAATCGTGGAAACGCGTATTCATCAACTTTACCCCATTACCGTTAAAATTTTAACCCGAAATAATACCTATTTGCAGTCATTTCTCAGTCTTTCCACGATGTTAATTTACAATCATCATCAAATGATGTAGGTAGGTATACATTTTACAAAAAGTTTTTTTTTTCACTATTTCGAAAGATTTTAAAAATTTATTTTTATTATAACGGTTGGAAATTGGTCATCGCTCACAATTTACATAACTGTAGAATAATGTTGAATTCAAGTTTTTTTCATCTAATAGGTAACACAGAAATAAGGATAACCTAATAAAAAAGAGATACCTATCTTATTAATAAAGAGAGTTTTAGATTGCCATTCAATTAATAATTATCATTGATTACATCTATTTTTGTATATTGACTATGATTTTAGGTCATCAAACATTTTAGCAAACTTACTTTTGATTTGAATCTCAACTTGTATAATTTTCAGTTATGCATTGCCAAGGGATAGGATTCGCATTTGCATAGATAGTACACGTAACAGAGTAGGTATAGTAATCAGAAATGTAAAGTTCGCATTAGGTACTTATCTAGTTAAAATTGTAAATTATTCTAAACCACGTCTAAATACACCAATTACATTAGTTCACTACTACAATACTTAAAGCTGTAGAAGACATACGTATGTATTTATATTTAATAGGAGACGCGATAAAACATTTTAACTACCTAAGGATTAACTTTATAAAACATGGCTTTTTGTAAATAATAATAAATTTATTTTAAGAATTGAATAAAGCGAAGTTGTAAAGTGTGTAGAAATATGAACCTACCTTTATTTAATCTTCCCTCCGAATGTAGGTACTTGAATAGGTCAAACAAATAAACCCACTTAGCTATAATGCACCGCGTTCCCGTGCACAGCGAGCGCCGCAGTGGTACCGCGCCTTATATGTCAGACTTGTACAATTAACATTTATGTACTGGAGTCCTTGACTGTCTCGTCTTCATTGTGGAGCATGACGTCTTGGGTGTAGTTATCCCAATAAGTACAACGCGGCACCATCAGTGCGCTGCTCGGAGAATCTTTTCCTTCTGATCTGTTACTGTAATACTCGATCAACTGTCGCATATTAGTGTAAATAGTGGTGCCATCATCTGTCGGTTCATCGAACGAATCTTCTTCAGTATCAATGGATTCGTTTTCCATTTCCTTTTGAAGTTCATCCTCCATCAGGCGCAATAGGTTATATTCAGTTTCAGTGCAAATTTCAGGCATCCAGCTGTTTAACATCTTTTTTATTTTAAGAGCAGTTTCTTTATCAATCTTCGAGTCCGCTGTAGTTTTTGTTTTAGCGGATTCGCTATTGTTTTCCATAGGTCCAGTTATGTCCCCGTTTCCAGAAGAATTTGATTGTTCATCATCATTTTTTGTATTGTGTTTTCCTTGAGCGTTGCATTGCGAAGCGGTCTGATTTGCCTCATTTATATATTCCTTTTCCTGATCAGTAATGTTGTCCATAAAATAATATTCTCCTGCATTATTCTTCGCTATTACGACAGCCATTGTAGTTGTCTGATCTCTTACTTTAAGGAGAATGAGATTTGACGGTGGTTTGACTGCACATACAGTCACCCGTGCAGAGATTGTTTGTCAAACGCTGCCACTGCAAGAATAGAATAATATTGAATGAATTGAATTGCTTTATGACACAATGACACAGGTTAGTAAGTAATTAACATACGTAGATTATGTTTTATCTTCCAATGCAATAAAATTATCCAATTCCAAAATTATCCAATTCCAATGGATTTTTATCAACGGGCTTGACCAATAAGTTTGCAGTTAAAATGATGTTGAACAATGACAACACTCATAGTTTTGTCAGAAGTAAAATAAATCTGATAATACTTCTAAATTTATGCGAAAGTTTGTAAACTACCTATGGATGAATGCATCTTCTTTATTCTTTCACGGCCCTACACCTGGAGTGATTTTATTGAAATTTGGTACCAGGATAACTTACCTATACTTATTCTGGATTAACACATAGGCTACTCTTGATAACGGGATTCCCACGTAAACGGGATCTATTCATCACGGGCAACACCGCAGGGCGTAGTGTTTAATAAATAAATGATCTGACTAATGTGGAATCTGGCGGTAAAAAGTTGGAAAATCATTTTGGTCCAGGATTGGTGACATTTTGGAAAAGGGTCAGGTCAGAAGTACCCAAACCGGCGTGCGTGTATGAAGAATGTATTGAGAGTGAATGAGGCAAAAGAGGTGTGTCAGGATCGTAGCAAGTGGAGGTCTCTGCCTACCCCTATGGGAAAGAGGCATGATTTATGTACCCATGTAAATCATTATTTGGTGGTGATACTTACGTAATGAGGGTGTCATTCTCCAGGCGGATCTCCTCCATGCACGACTGGAACTCGGGATCAGCATAGTTCCGACGTCTTATGCTGAAAAAATATAGACACTTTACATTATCGCTCACAGCATAGGCTTATTATTAGGTCTGGCCTGCTAATGCACAACAACAAAAATCTTATTTTCGCATGGGAAGTTGCTAGATCATAACTTTCGCATTAAATAGCAGCATGGTAGCCTAACAGCATGGTAGGCTAACAGCCAAATAGGTATTTTGAATAAGTAAATTCTCAGTATGTTGGTAGGTACCTACTTTAATAATTTCATAGACAGACAACGCTCAGATGTGATATGTAGCTTAGACATTACATATATATGCCACTCGTCATCTATACTAATCTTAGAAGGCCTTAATAAGTTAAAATTGTTTCATGTTTTCTTTCATTTCTTTAAACACAGGTAGATTACTAAGCTAGCTAATTGCTTAGTTATTAACTAAATAAGTAAGTAGGTATTTAAGTTACAGCGCAGCAGGGTAGGTACCTCGTATTCTACTTGTAGTGTCTGGAAAACATACAGTTTCTATCTATACTCTTTGATGTCTGGAACAATGCCTAGAACGTAGTCTATACTATAATATTATAACGAGGTAAAAGGAGATCATTCAATGTATATAGCGTGAATGATGTCCTTTGTTTGTTTGTTTGTTTGACGGAGGTAATCTCTGAAACTACTGAACCAATTTCAAAAATTCTTTCACTGATGTGTAGAATGGACTGTCTGGATGGTTATAGGCTATATTTTATCCCGGTCGTTTCATTAGTACACCCGTGCAAAGCCGGGACGTGCTGCTAGTGTTCCATAAACTTGACAGTAAGTTTCATCACGATTAAAAACATCAACTTTGCGTCTAAAACTGCATGCGGCAAACAAATTGTAAAAACCTTTATTTTAGGCCGTAGCGTAGAAAGGCTCGAAGCTAGATTAACAAAACAAAACAAGATAGTAAAAACAAACGCAACGCAAGTCGCAACGTAGAAAGAAAGAAATAGTTAAAAAAAATCGAACGTCTCGTCCACAGAGTACATTTGTATAAACTGTCTCGTCTGACAGTGACAGACCGCTGCTAAAGTGCTGACCTGACACTGACGTCTACCTGTTTGTTTCCCATCAATCAATATTTTTTGTCTTAATCATTTAATTTGGCTACGCATTAATGTGAATTTGTGATTCACATTATATGTTATTTTATTGTACATGGTTCTTGGCGTTCGTAAAATTAAAATGTTATGTTAATTAATTGTGAAAATAGCCGTAGAACGGATGAATTGATTGATGCGATGTATTTTTACTTTCAAGTAGGTGACCCCATTTTGGTCCCTGCCTGACTGAACATTTTAACAGCACAGCACAGCTTTTCCGTCCGACGCGCGACGCAACGGGCCCTGCCCTGCCTGACTGATTGTGCTGTGGAGGTGGTGTGGTTTTGGATTGAAAAGGTAAGGTAGTTATGTACTTACTCATCGCTCGTCTCCAAAGTTATCTCAGCATTATGAACAGCGTTGTTAGTCGCGCAGAAGCTCCGGATCCATCTCACAAGCTTTCGGATGGGGTTGATGATGCAGATCAGAAGGCAGGTCTGCCACCAGCTGGAATACAATACACTGATAACCTATGCTTATAAAGGTACCTGTGTCTGCATTCGGTTAAATGCATAAATTTTTTATTTTTTATTTTATTTTTATTTTACCTAAAAAAACTCGTAGGTAGGTCAAGTTGAAAATAGAGTTTGATTGTTAGCTAAGTAGGTAATTTATGAGTTACTAGCTGCACCCCGCGGTTTCACCCGTGTAAGTCCCGTTCTTGCGGGAATATCGGGATAAAACGTAGCCTATGTGTTAATCCAGGGTATCACCTATTAGATAAGTACCTATAATACCTACCTACTTACCTCGTAATAATGTTTCGGTCAGGGTTAAGGCGAGCGCGTCGATTGTCCTGACGCTCAGCCTGCCAGTCTCGGTACGACCTACGGACCACCTCGTTTACCTGGAACATACGTGCATCTTAGGGCCCATCGCGCAGCCTGACTGCAGCAGTTAGGATATTTGCGCAGCCAGTTATTATTTGAGCAGCCAATCGACGACCAGTCGTAGTCGTGTTCTCGAATAAAGTATCTGTATTGAAAGCCATTGTTCAGCCTATTTAGAACTATTGGTAGGTACCTACTTAGCTCTTAGCAGCTAGATAGGTAGGTGTAGATGTACCTATAGAATTCCGATGTACCTACCTACGTCGATGACGCCGCTATAATAAATTCTGAAACTTATTGCTTGTTTAAACGAACCGGGGCTAAATTAAGATGAATCAGGTTTGGCATAACTCGAATGTATCAACAGTGAACAGGGTTGCCAAATTAGACAACCGAAAAGTGCTTAAAGAGTAGGTATGATCAAATTATTAAGTAGGTATGTATGTACCTATTATTGGTAGATTTTTGAACGAGAGTTACCTATGTCATAGGCTTTGATTATATACTTGATATAAGATCAAAGGTCATAGGCACATAGAGTAAAGGGAGTGAGGTAAGAAGCCTGTAGGCTTAAAAGGTCGGGAACACTGCTAACACTACGCCAGTCTGGCAACCCTAAAATATAAAGTAAACTATGTGAAGGGTCGCCAGGTGCATGTTTTCCATAGTGTTGAGAATCTAAAAATATTTCCTAATAGCAAGTCTATTTTTGATTTGGTAGAACGTTTACCTAACTATCATAGGTTATTTTTTTTAGTTTATGTAGGTTAGGTAGGTACCTAAACTACTACTACAACTTCTACTACTAATAGATAGATAGATAGATAGATAGAGATAGGTACCTAGCTAAAGTACCTATTTAATAATACCTACCTACTCTATTTAAAAGTTGTCGTAGGTTAGGTACCTAGTTACCTACACAGATAAAATAATACTTACTATGTATATTTCATCTGTGGTACCTTCCTACAAGTGTTTGGTCTGAATTTATCGCGATCTTGAGGATCCCATGTTTTCAAAACACACATTTTGTTTTGCAGCAATAAAATTACAGTACCTACCTATTTTGAAAACATTCGTTGGCAGTGGGTCCTTATTCCAGCACTTGAGGAAAGCCTTATTTCAAAATATAATGGCGACATCGACAGGGCGAGTAAAAGGATGTCGGCGACTAGTTCCAAGTTCTTAATTTCCCACGTGTGAAATTTTGCTAATTATTATTGGGACGAATTCTTTTTAATGAAAAGTCTTAATTTTACCATTTCTTAATTTTCCGAATGCCTCATTTTCCTAATTATAGTTAGTTTCAATTCGGTTTTTTATCGGATGATAGTACAGTTGAACATAAAAAAGGAAGATAATTGCTCTGAGTAAAAAGCACAACAACTATGAACTACTATGAACTATTCGCTGAGAGCCTAATAATTTATAATACCTATTTATTATGAAACTCATTGCGTTTAGTGTTAATAGGCAATAGATAAAGTGTGAAGGATAATGTCAAGTGTCAATTCAAGATCTAGACAAAATAAAGTGTACACTGAGCCAAGGAAAAGACGGTCAAAATATATGATAAAAGACGCAAAAATTAGCGCAAATATAGAAGACCTGACTAAAGGAAAAGTCACACCCGAACAATGTCTGACAAATTTATGTCGGTCGTTTTCCATAGTAAAGTATTTTTACATTTACGGGCGAATGGAGCATAACCTTAACTCAAATTATATAATTTGGCATTTATTATGATGTTTATTCGCGGCAAATTATATTTACTACATAAAAATAGTATAATAATCGCGTAAATCAGTCACAAATTCAGTTCAATTTTGTTAGTGTGTGAGTGTACACCGACAGTATCGTATGCTAAGTTAAAAGTTTAGTTGTGTGTGTGCGGCTACGTTGCCAGCTCGCTATTCTCGTTCCGTACACTGTTGCCGTTCTTCTCGGCGATCACGTGGATCCTCAAATCATCATTGTGAATTCGTGGGGGAGTTTATTTGGTTTCTGCCATTTTTTACAAAGGTGTTGCCAACTTTGCACTTTTGATGCTAATCTGACAATATTTTCATATGCGTAGCCCCATTTGATTATATTTATAAATTATAACTTAGCATTATGTCTCGCTTTATATCGTTATTATAAGTAATTTTATTTGAGAAACGTTTCTATTGAGCATGCAAAATATCGCGGATGATGCCGAAATACAAAAACCTTTTAAAAATATATATGTTTAGGTACCTACTTACTTATTTATTTTGCTGTCGAAAAGGTTCTAAATAAAAAAAAAGTAACCAAAACCCGTAAAAAGCAACTAATTCTTCAAAAAATACTTACTTACTTTGATTTTTCTTCTCAATTTCATTCAAATATTTTTTTTTGTACAGTTACGAATTTTTTAATAAGCCCAATACTTAGTATTATGATTTTATTTCACAGAGTATTTTGTCCTTCGTACTGTAGGTACTTGTTTGTTGCAATAAAGCACTTATCGAGTTGGTAGCCCCGTTCAGCATACCCTAAAGCCTGCTCTACACGTCTACAGATACGTCCGCGGACGCTGACAGATGCATCCGCAGATGGATCACCTCGAGTCGTCCACACGTCTGTTGCTTGATCAGTATAAGTTCATTCTCGACAGAGACACAACGTTTAAATATGGATATTGAGATCATAGCTACCGCAGCTATTTATTTATTTAGTACTTTTAACTACTACGTAAATGTGCATCGCAATAGAGTTATTAAAAATAAATGGAAAAGAAGAAGATGGTGGATGCTGGCTATACATTTTTTTTTTTTTTTTTTTATTTATTTATTTATTTATTTCATAAGTTTTCACGAATGCTGCGCAAAGTAAATTAAAGCACAAGTACGCGTGCACATTCAATCGCGATTCCGAGCAAACTGATGCGTCGTAAGACGTGTGGACAGGACGCCGGACGTTCGCGCCGAAACCCTTTGATCCGTGCCACAAAAACCGACAACAAACGGATAAGTGGCAGACGCATCTCCGGACGTTAAATACCTACAACAGACGCGCAAATTACCCCGTCTACACGTCGGCGGACGCATCGGCAGATGACGTCTGCAGATGCGTCCGCCGACGTGTAGAGGAGCCTTAACATACCAGACAAGCAAGACAGACATGACATGACATGACTTGTCTGTCAGTGTAAGGCGTCCGTTACATTACATTACAAAAGTTTTCTTTTCTATCGTGGGATACTTATAGATGTGATTAGAATTAGTAAAAAATTGCAATATAAGATTTTAGTGGTTATCTGTTCGTGTTATTGCACCGATAGAAAATGAAGCCACGAACTTCCCGAAAAGGCTATAAAAATCACCAATATTCTGGTTCAAGAAAAAGTCGCAAACGAGTTCAAGGACAAATCGAAGAGATCAAGAAATTGAAGATATTGAACACCTGACCATTGGGCAACATGAAAATGATGTGTATAATACACACAGATGTAACAGGCTCACTGCCAGCCAGTTTGGAATGGTAAGTCTTTCAAAGGGTTGATTCAATGATACTCCAGTTTTGAAATATACCACAAATTAGCACATTATGCTCAATTTGGCCTCTGTTACAGATATGTAAACGAAAATCGACAACACCCTGCCACAACCATGTCAAAACAATATTATATAAAAACAATATTCTGACCAAAGACATGTCGTATGGTCAGAACAATGAGTTGGTGGCAAGGACATTGTTTACAGAAATAATGAACAAAAATGTGCGACCAGCAGGCCTTTTCATTGACAAAGAGTTTGGCTTTTTGGGTGCTAGTCCGGATGGTATGTGGCATAATTCATTAGGTACATATTATTGTTTTTCAGTCCAGATAATTTGTGAAAATATTATTATTTACTGCAATCAATGAATTTCAGGGGTTATAGAAGAAGAAAAATCTATTCTGGAAATTAAATGTTTCCCCTCATTGGCTCGCAACAATCAAGACATGAATGCTGCTGCTAAAGATAAAAAAAACTTCCCATTGTACAGGTTAGTACCAATTACATGCTGTTGTTGCATGCAGTAAACAGTGATCACTTGCTGTCCTTTATTTTACTGTCTGAACATATGTATTTTTACACCTACCTATTCTTGTTACAGATTCAGGGGCAACTACGGGTTTCTCAAATGAAGAAATGTTATTTTGTGGGCTATATTTCTCCAGCTCATGATATTACAGTCCTAGAAATCGAGCGTGACGAAAATTTTATTTTGGACGTGTTACCTAAATTGGTATCATTTTATAAAAATTCTGTTTTGCCAGAGGTGGTAATTCGAAAAGTAAAAAATAATCAAAACTGCATAGATGTATCACTGTGGTAGCACATTTATTATTATAATATTACTTCTCGAATAAGACTTCTCAAATTATTGTTTTGTAAATGTTTATTTTATTGTAAAATGTTATTTTACAAATACTTACCTAATAATGTAATAAATAATAACTGCAATAGTAAAAACCTGATTTTTATTTAGAACTCGCACAAAAATACATAATATATTTCACGACTAAAATATCTATTATGTATTTGTATAAAATTACAAAAATATAACAAATTAAAAGTTCAAAAACAGTATGTCAGTATGGAGATTCGAACCCGATACCATTTGAATACAGGTCAAGACGCTGACGCACTCGGCCAGATTAAGCTTTGCAAAGCGAGCGAAATTTACTAACGCTTCCGTTTACGATGAAATCTTTGTATGTGTGTGTGTGAGTCACTTGCGCGAAACGGCGCGGCCGTTTCGCCGGAGCTAAATGGACAAATATAGTGATTTTAACACTTAAAATATCGTCTAAGTATTGTTAGTTACATCAAAAATATTACGCTTTTACGGGTAAGCACTTTTACTTCCTAAATATTTGTTCTATTTTGGTGAAAAAAAATAAAAACGCTTTATCAGGACATTAACGCCATCTAGTGGCGCGGCAGTGCCTAGCTGACCGTAACGTTCCACCTTAAGTAAGCAAATAAGTAATATTGCGTTTTATTTTTTAATTTATAGGTAGGCATTTGATCCAATTCGCTTAAACAATTTAAAGCAACGTTGTTTCATATATTAAATGTTTGTAAGCAATACTAATACTTGTGTGTTTTATTTTAGTCGCTGTTGACTGTACTTAATTTTAAAAAACCGAATTGAAACTAACTATAATTAGGAAAATGAGGCATTCGGAAAATTAAGAAATGGTAAAATTAAGACTTTTCATTAAAAAGAATTCGTCCCAATAATAATTAGCAAAATTTCACACGTGGGAAATTAAGAACTTGGAACTAGTCGCCAACACCAGTAAAAGGCACACAAAGGTCACTAACTAGAGCAAGAGACGCATGGACGCGAAAAAATACATCTTGCGTCCAACCAAATAGAAATAAAACGCTACCTACCCACTTATAGTCTGTCTATAAAGTCGTGACAATAAATGAGGGCGCTGCTAAAATGTATATAGCAACCCTATAGTGTGACTACTGATTTTGATACTTGCAGTTCGTTCCATGTAAAAGTTCCTATAACCCGCGCAGATAGAGAATAGATCTGAAAATGGTGTCCGCTCGCATGCGTTCTCGCTCACTCTCTATCGCTGTCTATACTCACACAGTGAAGTACGCGCTACAAAAAAATTGTCAGTCAGGATTCGCTTTCCACGCTACTTGACGCACTCCGAGTTATCGCTAAATTCGTTCCGTTATTTTGTTGTTTTCGTTGATATTCATTGTTGTTTTTGTTGAGTTTGATTGTTATTTGTTTGCGTTACGTTTGATTGTTATTTATTTTCTTTAAGTTTTTATTACGAACGTTTGTTTGAAAAAAAATTACTTTAAATTCTCTGTCTGATTCGTACATTTTTAAGCTAAATCCTTTTCTTGTGTCTTGTAGAGAACTAATAATCATTTAGCTAGGCAGGTACCGCCTGTCTTGTTCAAAAACCAGCAACAACAAAAAAAGTCAATAAAAATCGATGTTTGAGAACTTGTTTTGCCAACCGTACCATGAGTACTCGCCGCCATTTACAGATCTATTCTTTAACTGCGCGGCTTATACCAGCTTTTTGGCGGGAATTTGAGAAGGCATGTTTTATTTTTTAAATCTTGTGCTTAACGGTGTAATAATGTTGGATTAAAAGGTTAAACTGTTGAGTGTTCATACATACATAGGTGAAGGCAAATGAAACAAAATTGGATTTCATTGTCATTTTTATAAGAATTTTATTTTTTGCCGTAGTGCACAAATATTAAAATCGTCCATTGCTTTCTTGGCCGACCCTACTGTTTCACAGGAGTTTCAAACTTCCCATCATTCTTGAATTCGCCTAACCGTAGGTACTTTCTGATTTACCTGAAAATTAAAAAAAAAATATTACTGAAAGTAATCAAAAGCATTTTAAACTTATAGCAATTAGTTAAAATTTTAAATACTTAGGTAGGCAGAAAACGTAGCCAGACTGTGTGCCATTTTAATGTATCAAGATTAGATGGTACTCCTACAACATGACTTACTGTGATGTTCAATCTGACGTAAAAATGTGCAATGTAAACAATGCCTTTTTTGGTCTCCAAATCGTAATTTAGGTCAATTTGTTACTTCAGGCAGATTAGAAACAAACAATAAAATGATTACATACCCGTTATAGATGCTGTTCGCCCATTTAAATCATCCAAATCCCACAAAATATGTCCAACTTGGTATTCCGCTAAACATTGCTGGAAAACTTTAAAAATCACTTCCCGCGTGTCACTCTCATTTACTTTACTTATTTGTGATACTTTTGTGCGTAGTTCGGTTTCATTTCATTGCAGTTTAACTAAGAAAACAACAAAAAATAGAGGAAAATATGTTCTTGAACTCACTCGATGACAGCTGACGACAGCTGTTATACCTTTGTTTGGTGCTGCCAGATACACGAATAATTTTAGTTCCTCAAACATTCATGTCACGACTATATAGACAGACTATAGATGCTTTGCTTTGCTTATCTATGGCGCTTCCCAATTTAACAAACAAAAGCTTAGCGTTGTTTGCATAAGTATTTTGAACACCCTGCCTCCTCATGTAGAGAAACAAAGAGTTGTAGCTTATGTGAAACAAAGATATTCTATTCTATTCTCCTATTCTTATGTAATCTGTGGTTGTAGGAACTTTTGAGTACCTACCTCGGGTACCTACTTAGGTAGGTACAACAAAAATGTTAAATATTAAATTGGTTTCCCCTCTCTAGACGCCCCACAACAATTTCACGTTGACTTTACTGTCTACACTAGACAGGTACAAACTTACTTCCTGAATACCTAATTGATGCACTTCGAAAACATGTTCTGGTGTCCGAAGAAGGTCGAATTTCTGTTCCCGCTACGATTGAAAATGGTGGCTTTACTTACCCATGTTCCCGTACCAATACCTACCTAGATTTTGAATATTAAGAAAGTTTAGGTAACAAACAAGTCTTTCGTTCCCATTTCTTCTGAAATCTACACAAATTTGAATCCGGTCACTTTTACATTTTATAACACATAAAATGTTTTGAATTTTTACGTGAGTTTCAACGGATGGCCATCTTGTTATCTCTTGGACAGCATCCACTATGAAAATGTAAAATTCACGTGAGAAAATGTACTTATATAATATTTGCAACTGTAGGTCCAGTTTCCGTCCAGGTCCAGTGGACGTCCAATGACGTAATGGTAATATGCATGATGAATATTTGCTTGTTGAATGATAAATAAATTAAGCACTTACGTACCTACCTAGCTTAATTTATTTTCGGTTGTTCAACTAAAATTATAAGTATAAAACCTAATCTAGAACCTAGTATGAAAAAAGCAAGCATTTTTTAGCCTTGTGCCTTGTTTGCATCTAGATTGTAGACTATAACGCCTCTACCTACATAAATTTATTATGAATAAGGGAGGGAAATTCGGTAATTTAACTAAAACTATAACGTAATGTAGTATGATAAATTTACCAATATGATTTATGATAAGCAAGCTTTTTTTTGTAGGTATGTAGGTAGGTTGAAATAGCAGTGTGTTCATGAATGCAACTGCCATTAATACTGGGGCTTTACGAACCTCAGTTGAAATGAAACCTAAAAGCCCCAAAACGAACACACATCTAAAGCACAGAAGCCTAGTTAGTAGGTAGCAACTACAAACTTAGTTAGGACAATTTATTTTCGCGTAAATGAAATAGCAAATGAATTTGAATCACTTTTAATTTTCTTAATAACAGCGACTGTCATACAATGTACAACTATTTTTGCACAATGTTTACAAATTATTAATTTAATTAGAAGAACATAAATCACAAGTTTTGTGGAAATTTTGTTTAAAAGGTGCCAATTTTAAAATGTGATGGTTTATAAATTTAAATGTTCTTCTAATAAGCAGAACAAAATTAAATTGTTAACTGCTGGTTACTTAAAGGTAAATAAGTAAAAGTACCTACAAAATAATAGTTAGCCATATTATCTTATAATTTTAGAATGAAATGGTTTTAACTTCTTTAAAGTAGGTACATTTTAATTTTAAGTTACATGCTTTCATTACCGCACTTTTAATTGTTCAACAAACTAGGGGGTCTTTTAGACTTTTGCTACCCGGTCCCTGCCGGCTCAGTCCGACCCTGCAAACTCTTAATAATTTACATCAAAAGCTTACTTACCGATGTACTTACCGATCTTTACTCGATCATCTTTCTCTTTCTTACCTCTGCATTCATGAAGCAGTATATAAGAGCAATGAAGAACCCTTGAAATGATCGTAAGAAGTGAGTGACGTAGCACCAGAGTGCGAACTTCCAGACAGCCCCGTCGACTGGTTCGACCATGTTGAGGATGTTAGTAATGCCAAGTAATGGCAGTAACACTAAAGCCGCTCTAGCTGCCTTCCTAAGGATGAAGACAAGGCATATAAACCACAGACAGAACAACATTGAAATAATTACAAAATAAAATACCTAACAGTAAAATTAGGTAAGTACCTACCTACCTATGGTTATTTAGATAGAGATGAAACTTTGAGGTGTACTTTGTTTGCCAAATGAATAACTTCTTATTCTTATTCTCTCTATTTCGAGTTCCTTCTGAAAAACCTACATATTATCTAAGTAGGTACCTACCTACTTATTTTATGTTTTAATTACTGGTAGGTACCTAGTTTCTACATAAGTAAAAAACACATTTAACACTTCTTATGATACCTACCTCAATAGGTACTTACCTATTAAATTATGTTAAATTTTGATACTAAAATCAAAAGCAATCTTATTTGAAGATTGAGATGGATGACCGAACTCAAACCAAATACGGGATGGGATACCTTAATCTCTAAAATATCAGCAGAAATTAGTTTTTGTTACACTTACTTCACTTTGGTCATTTCGTTGTTTTCTGTTGCGTTTAGCTTCGTAATGAGAACTCTCATTATATTTAGCAGAAATAGGAGATTCGTCTGTAACAAAGAGTTAAAAAAAGAAAAATAATTAAGACAGTTAGTAGTATTCTTAAAATTAGCAAAATTTTCAGTTACTGTGTGCCCACGTGGGAAAAAGAGTCGACTAGGTCAGTAAGGTAGGTAATCTTGTTTTTTGACAAACGTAACTTTTTTGTGCTAACCGTACTTTTAGCCTATTTTTAGTTTCTGATATAAAACTTTGTTTGCTATTAAAAAAATTAAATTATGACAAAATGTTATTTTTAAATATTATATCAAAATAAATCGCAAAATGAGTACGTTTTTTACGGCGAGAAAAATTCGAAAACTCTTTATCCCGATATTCTCCCGGGAACGGGATTTACGCGGGTGAAACCGCGGGGCGCAGCTAGTTTTGAAATAAAACAACGACTCTCTAGAAAAGGTAGGTAAAAAAAGGTTTGACTCAAAATGTTGACTCACTCTGTGGGTGGCTATGTGGCCGCTTCGTTTTTATTTTACGTTCTATTGTGAATTTCTCCGATTCAGTAGGTAACGAGGTGGATGAAAAGGTGTAGCTCTTTCACCCACTTTCATTCTTAAAATAGGTAGACGATTTTGATCTGGGATTACGTCATGATTTCTTCATAAACGGACGTCTCACAGGCGTCGCTAAGTTTTTAAGAATACCTACATAAAAAAAATGTTTTGATTTGGAGCATTCTTACGGGAAATTAATAAAACTTACTATAATAACTGTTAAACGAGGTCCTTGTAACAGCCAATATTCAGAAAGAAAGTTATAACCGTACCAGCATCTGAAACCAATTCGTTTTTCTTGTGTTACAGCCTAAAGGACTTCACACACAGCAGCTATAATATATATTACGATATATTACATCCCGGGATATATAGCTGTATATTATCGTAAGCTATCACACACAGAACAGATATCTGCTGTAATATATCTTTTGCACGGACGTAGCTATAGCTTTCCTAAGGGGGGGGTCCGAGGCATCAAAGTCCCCCCCCCCCCTCTCGCCTCTTTTTTCTTCTATTACTTGTAGAAATGGCGCGAGCGGAGCGAGCAAAATATTTTTAGTTAAAAGCAGCGTATTCATTCGGTTCTTATTCTGCAAAAAAAGACGCGAGCAGAGCGAGCAAATTTTCTTTTGACTTATAAACATAATTTTTGGAAGATAAAAGCATTGTGTCACTTTGTTTTATTGAGGGCCGGTTTTTATTCTGGTAAAAACGACAAGAGCAAAGCGAGCAAATGTTTTTTTAGTTAAAAGTAGTAGTTCGGTCCCCCTGGACCCCCCCTCCCCCCCCTAGATACGTCCAGTTCATTTCATTGACATACGCCATTTGATTGGGTATATTTCTGTTTCTACCCACATGTTCTACCCACTCACCTTTTTTTTTGTTTCTCCCCAAATTATGTCGGTTTTTCAACCAACTTCAAAAAATATGATTTTTTTTTGTCGTTTATACCCAAAATGTGTTTTAGAATGTGTTTTATTTTCTACCCGCAATTAAAATAATTGATTTTATACAGTCAGACAAACAATTTGTAGATAAAATTACAAAACTTTGACAGTTAACTGTTTAAAATTACTTACTTACCTGCCTACGGCTACCAGTTTTGAACAACATACCCACCTAAGAAATTATTATTATGGCTAAGATACAAGCTTTTCCTAGTATGTTTTAACTATAATTAAAACAAAATTATAATATTTATATACACATTTTTATAAAACATCTATAATATTTTTCGTTAGTTTTTGTGATATATAATATTTATGTGTATATTTTACTGTATAATTATTTATGTTGTTATTTGATTAAAACATTTTAAAATGCCATCATTTTTTATTTCAACTGAACATTTTTGCCGTATTTTGTTACTTAAGTCATTTTTGTTCTGAGTGAAAATGAACGAAAATGAAAAATAGCAGTGGGTATAAACGGCAAAAATTATTATTACTTTGTGCTTTTGGGAAGAAACTGTGGGTAAAAACAGAAATGCACCCACGATTGACGCGCTCTCCAGCGAAAGTGTTATAAAAGGTGTTCTTATTTATTCATACTCATACACGGAAAGTACGCACGAAGTTGCCGGATCATGGGTTCAAAGCAACATTATCCGTCCCTAGGGAAAATAAATAATAGTTTCCTGCCCTAGAAATAGTAGATTACTATCATCATCATCTCATCATCTCCCTGCCCTTATCCCACTACGTGGGGTCGGCACAACACGATAACTGTAAACGGTAGAAAGGCAAGTTTTCGATATACAAGATGATTTATGCAATAATAGTTCAAGTGCATCGAAGGGCCTTCCTTCAAAAGTAATATACTCTGCTTTTCATTACGAATTTGAGGAAATGACCAAAAAAATATTTGAAAACTACTACTATAATATTGACTAAACAGCAGCTGACGATGGAATAGCTGCGTTAAATAAATAAAACACTGCACAATTTGCGAAGTTCTTATTATTGTGCAATTTAATTGAACGTTTTTGGATTCTAAACGCAATTCAATCTTTTATACAATTGTACAATGTTATTGTAGGTCTAGGGGCCGCCTAATATTACATATATTTATATATTTTATATATTTACTTGCTTTGTGCTTTAGGTAAGAATGAAATAAAAGTATAAAATAATCATCAAATTTTTGAACATCCTGTACGAAGTGAAATATACTGAAATATATTGAGATATACTGAGATATATATTTTCGTATAGCTCAGTATCTTAAGATACGAAGATATGAAAATATATATTATAGCTGCTGTGTGTGGTCTCCTGACGATTTCTATAGAAAGATGTATTGAGATATATCGTGCTATAAGATATATCTTCATATTATAGCTGCTGTGTGTGGTGTCCTTTAGGAAAATAACTGGCGAGGCGCGTGCAGGCCACGCTTAATTTAGGGTTCCGAAGTTGCCTGATATGCAATGGTCTAGACTAGTAGATAGGGTAGACCGGGGGCAATAGTAACACGGGGCAAAAGTACCATCAACGATATTTCGACACAATATGTAGGGTACCTAGTATCCTAAAAAATATTTTTTTTACAATTTATGCAACACTTTTTCGGCATCGTAAAATATATGTAAGTAGGTAGGTACTTATATTCCTGCCAAATTATAGTTTTTTAGTATAGTCTCTGAGCAAAGCCTCGGACGGACAGACAGACCGAAGCTTTAAGGGTTTGTTTACTTAGGAACCCTAAAAAAAGAACTGACACTTCTGCATTGGCGAGATCGCGTGCGAAACTGCAGGTTTAGTGTAATCATGGACGAAGATCGTCCTTGGTGTATCTTACCCCTTCACATCATCGTTTTTGTAGTAAAAAGCTGTGACAGTGGCCCAGACTGCGGTGCCGAGCACTGGTAGCCCCCAGCCTATAGCAATAAACAGAAGTGGCGAGGTCCTCTCCCTCAACACGTTTGCCGTCACCGCGCTGTGCAAAAACAGCCCTTCTATAAACATCCACATGAACATGGCCGAGATTGCGTATTCCAGTAGTATGTAGCTGACTTCGCAGATGTATGGCTGAAAAATTATGAATAAGCTATAGGTAGGTACCTACCTACTAATATAAAGGAAATATTTTTGTTTGAAAGAACAAAAACTCTACACTCTCGAGGTTGATCCGTAAAAAAAAATATGATCTCTATGAGGATCTTCGGAAATTACTTCGAGAGTGGTACCTATGGTAGTATTCAGGAATATTATCTCTTCTCACGAAATAGAAGTCGATTTAAATTTTTTTAACTTGGCATTTGTTTGTTTCATGATGTTATAATTTAAAATTTTGTATTTATGTACTACGTAATTCTCGGCACTTGTGCTAGGTAATGGTATGTATGCACTCCCACATGCACAACCAAATTTACTATTAGGTACACAGTAGCTTAAAACAAAAGACAAAAGACCGAGAGATATTGGAAGAATTGGGGGAGACCTTTGCCCAGCAGTGGGAAACTATACTCGTAGGTTAAAAAAAAAATAGCTTACCATGTCATCGATTCCTTTGACGCTCATATTTGGCTTATCCCTGATTATAGCCTGGTTTATATAAACGACTAGACGTATCACCACCTGGATAGTCATGGCGGAGAAGAGGTTGCGGTGGATGTTGGTACGGCTATTCCTTAGAGATCTTTTCATAAAGAAATGGTACATTGAAATATTTAGTTAGAAAAAATATTAGTCGATATAAATAAGTACATTTTAGTTTCTAATATAACTACAATGGTTAAATAATCCTGCGAACAAAAGTAAAGTGAGTATTTTTAATTATGCATTATTTTTCGATTCCAAAGCACACACACGCCAGTCACTTTGTACGTGGCTTGGCTAGTGAACAGCAAGTCACAGAGAACATTTCAATTCAATTTTCAGTCGGATATTTCAGCTTTTATGATTAAGTTCTCTACCAACCTGATGTCAGTATGAACGATCTGGTACGCGTACGATGTAACTCAAAATGTGTTTACCTAGCTTGACTGGCATGCTGCCAATTGATATGCCAATCAAACCTTTGCTGCGGTGAAGTGAAGCAGCAACAGATATGTTGAAATCAGGACTGTGTAATTATTATTGCAAAATAGATTTCTAACCGAGTCAATTACAACTATTGACAATTTACATAGAGTTTTTTACACTTTTACTAGTGATTTGTGTCAGGAGGCAATTTTACCAACACTAAATAGAACACTGTAGTAGTAGGCTGTTGTAGTCAATTTATGTAGGCATAATATATGTCATAATGTTATGTCAATAAAAATTAAGTACCTAAACAGATTTTATCGGATTTAATAGCTGCTGTTTGAGCTAACTTAAGTAGGTACCATCACAGATTTGGTACCATTTAGACGATGCAAGATTGTTGCCCGTTTCATACAATTAAATTAAAACAATAATTATTGACTTTCATTGCATGGTTTATTTAGACAATAGGTACTACCACAGTACTACCTACCTCCTACCTAACGGAATCATCCTTTTCGCCTTCCTGGGGAAAGCTATTATCGAACGAGCTAAACAAGCAATTACCTAGGTTTATTAATTTAGATGTTTTCGCGGAATATTCGAACCTTTAATTACATCCACATGAAATTTGGTAGGTTTAATGGTAGTGCTATGATACTTTATGGGTACCTATGTTTAAATAAATTGGTAAAGAGGTTGTAAAGATATTGGTTTCGGGAAGGTATGCGATGTATTATCTGAAAGAGCTCTGCGATTCTTCGATTTCTGCGATCTGAAAGAGCTGAGCGTTGCGATTGGTGGAAAAGAAACAAAAAACCCTGTTTTAAAATGTTATTATACCTACTCGTACTAGCATAGCAGCACGTCCCGGCTTGGCACTGGTATAGTATAGGTACTAGTTAAACTACCGGGATAAAGTATAGCTTATTACCATTCCGACAGTCCATTTATTTAATTTTAATTCTACCTACTCATCGGTGAAAGCGTTTTTGAAAACGGCTGAGTACTAGTTTCAGAAATTAAGTATCTCCGTTAAACAAACAAACCAACATTACCTCAGTATAATAATTAGTATAGAGTATGGATACAGTTAGATACTGGATTCATCTAGGTACTCACTTGAAGTGTATAAAGATAAACAGGGAGACTAGGAGAGCAATCACTGAGACACTGAATCCCAAAATCTCCAGATATCGAGTCCGTAATGCTATTGCCAATTTATACTGAAACGACAAATAATTTTCATATTACGAATGAGAAAGCTTGTGATGATGGATGGATGATTGACTTTGTGAAGTGATGCTCTGATCATCCGGGTAGTAGGTACCTATGTTGGGAGACCATGCAGCGAGGCTTTGCTACTGGCTAGATGGTCATGCAAAAGCCACATGAAGGTCATGTCGAAGGTTCCTCCAATTTTTTTACGTCTGTCACTTTTCCGTAACGTCATTCTACATGGTTGCAAATTTTCAAAAAAAAATTTAACTTAGTTCACGCAACAACCTAATTTTTGTTAACAAACCGCTCTGTACTAAATTGACCAAATGGCAATTGGCAGGATTGAACAATTAGTGTTAGGTATATAATATATTGATTCCCATTTGAATTGGAATTCATTAACAAGGCAGTTAGGTACTTCGTTTGCAAAATTCTAAATCAGAATATTTTTCCTTGTAGAAATCTGTTTATCGTAATTATATGGCGTTGTGATTGGATTGTGATGTAGAAACCTTAGGTTTTAATAATGCTTTTGAATTTTATTATTAACTTATTTTCATATTAAGGTTTATTGCTAAAAATAAAATAATAAATTTGAACTCTATTTAAAATCCTCGACTATTATAATTTATGAAATGTAGCTCTGAATATTGGGATTTCCGAATTTCTCGTAATACACGGTTTCTGTTTTCGACAGGTAGCAGGTACCTAGTACGTACTAAATGCACCGCGAGAGGGCAGGAAATTGCTCTCCTTACAAAATTATAATTTGTGATCTTGCCATTTCTTGCAAACCCTACTAATTTGATAAATGCGAAAGTTTGTGACTGTGTTGTATGGATGGATGTGTGTTTGTTACTTTCACGAAAAAACAATTGAACGGATTTTCATGAAACTTGATACTGGGATAGCTTATAATATTCTAGATTATTTTATTATGAGCACGGTATTCCCACAGGAACGGCAACTATGTAGGTATTCAACGCGGGTTTTACAGTTTTACAGTTTTAAAGGTTGAGTTAATAAAACAAAATTTAACTGGCGGCTGTTTGATTGCGTTATTCTAGTCACAAATAGTTCTAACCAAGATTAAAAACAAAACATTTTACTCCCGAGAGACCACAATGGTCACTTTAGTCGCACTTTGTAGGGCTATTATATTGCACTGCAGTCCTTTTATAGCATGAGAAGTAAAAACAAAATAATATGTAACTTTGCGTTTTCACTAGGGATATGGGATAAGATGCGTTGCGAGTTGAACGTTGTGTTTGTCAGGAACAAATTGAATTGCTTTCGTCAGAGCTAGGTAAAGTATGTGAATCTGTTGATGACACATTTCTCACAAACAACGCATCCTCACTCGTCTCTGGTTTAAAGCTTTGTGGGGCATGGTTGGGTGTTCAAACTTTAAAATAGGTAAGTACTTAAACAAAAACCATGAAGTTTCTTGTTACAAGTTATCTTGTACCAAAATTAAAACTTAGGTTCATTCAGTTTGAGTTACCAATAGCAAGATAATTTTAAATTTGCATCAACATTTAATTTTCATAAGCCGAGCAAAGCCGGGACGTGATGCTAGCACAGATAAAATAATACTATGTACAGATGGTCCATCTAGAACATTAATTTCACTCCTGTTTTTCTTCGGGCTATTTTTTTGTGTTTGATTTTGCGGCGCCCCTAGCAGTGTTTAGGTCTTGCCTGAAATCAAAAATATTAGCACTAGATGGAGTTACTTATTTTTGATTGCAGGCAAGACCTAAACCAATGAGGAAGAAGACGATTGCTCTGAGACCTAAATACTCCTAGGGGCGCCGCAAAATCAAACACAAAAAAATAGCCCGAAGAAAAACAGGAGTGAAATTAATGTTCTAGATGGACCATCTGTACATAGGTAGTATTATTTTATCTGTGCTAGCAGCACGTCCCGGCTTTGCTCGGGTGTAGGTAGGTACTAATGAAAGTATCGGTATAAAATATAGCCTATAACCATCCCGATAGTCCATTCTACACATCGGTGAAATAATTTTTGAAATCGGCTGAGTAGTTATGGAGATTACCTCCTACCGATTACCTTGTAGACGTACAACACATTGACCACAGCTCAAACAAATTATGATCCTTCTGAACATTACTTGTCAAGCATTGATAGAGCAAGCGTGATGAATATGATTGCCCTGGGATGTACTCACCTGAGCATTTTCGTCTTCGTTTACAATCTCAAGAAGTTTCTGCACTTGGGCTGGGAAGCATGGGGTATAGTTGGTCCAACCTCTTGCATGGCTCTCATTGGGTCGACGGCCGAGCCACAGACCATCGGTGCCGCAGCGCCTGATTGCTTTCCCTTTAAAATTATTATTAAAAATGTATCTTATCTTATAGAGCTTACTCTTCCCGGTGTTTTATGTAATAACGAGATGTCTTGCCTTGCATTTATTTCCTGCAATGAGATTTTTCTTAATATGACATGAACTATGAAAAGGCATTCGATAGCGTCGAACACGGGGCGGTGTTTCACTCTCTCCATCGGTAGATGAGTAGTATGTTTACCTTGGTCATCGTTTATCCTTTGGCCGGGGCTCCCAGTTGAGGGAAATTTCTAGGCGTATCCAATTAGGGTCGTAATCAAAAATCCCGCAATGTCTGAAGACCAAGACATTCAACTAATGTCACAATGTGTTCTGCTTATTGATCCGAAACATGGCCTCTCACATATGAGCACATGTTACCATAAGGGTTGCTCAAAGAGCCATGGAGCGGGCCATGTTGGGGATTCTTCTCGTGGACAGTACCTATTACTAAACGTCGAGATCCGACGCCGCCGCGCCGCACCAAAGTCGAGGATGTAGGTATATGGATCGTGAGGCTTAAGTGGAGATCGGCGGGACACTTTACGAGAAGGGACGACGATCGTTGGACCAAAGCAAGTTACCGAATGGTGGCCAATAGATATGCGGCCGCCTAGAAGCAGACCACCGCCCGATGGTCGGATGATATTGTGAGGGCGGTAGGAGAGCAATGGATCCGGATGGCACAACACCTCCAAGAGTCGCGTGATAGAGAAGAACCTAGCAGTGGGTGTTACTGGCTGAGTAGATTTACAAGAAGGTACCAGAACAAGGGACTAACGATAATGAAAAGAGATTCGATGCGAGACGACGACGCAGAGATTGGAAGCAAGCTATTGTGCCTAGGTACTTAACAAGCTTCCATTTTAATATACCTACCTAGATACGTACCTAATTTACTTGAATCCTTACAAGTACTTTTATAATTTAAGTGATGTCTTCATCCAGGGGCCTGCATAATATTGCTGCCACTATTTCGCGATTTATAAATGAAATTGTATACTTACTACTAGTGGCACGTCTTGGCTTCGCACGGGTGTACTAATGAAACTATCGGGATAAAATATAGCCTATAACCATCCTAACAGACCATTCTACATATCAGGGAATAATTTTTAAAATCGTCTGAGTAGTATCGGAGGTTACCTCCGTTAAACAAGCAAACAAACAAGCTTCACCTCTTTATAATATTAGTATAGACAAATTGTTCAAATTCATTTTAAGCATAAATATAATGCGTCTTATTTTTTTATACCAACAATGCACTTTTTTCTCGCCCAAATTCTAGTCTCAAAACTGAAATACGTAAAAGGTAAGTATTTATAAATATAAGTACAAGCAATACCTAGCTGATAAACACGAGCTACCAACAACACTCAACAGTTTCCAAAATTATCCATGAACGATAATCCTGAAATCCTTGAAACTCGTTACACAAAATACCTACGTAATAAAGACACAAAGCGATTAACGGTGTAGTGCCTTAGAGAATAGCCAGAAGTTACTCGGTACCAATAAATGTTTTAATTTTTTTTATACCTACTTCCCTTTTTACCGTAGTCAGCTCGGTTCGCCGAAAAAATGACAGAAAAAATAAATGCGATATCTACCACTACATATTAACAGCTATGGCGATACGTTGAAAGCAATTTTTATTTACAGAGATTTCTATTTACTTTTATAATGTTCCAATAAGTAGTTATAGTTTTTATGTTTTTATAAACTGTTGGTAGCTCAGAAAACCATTTTCAATAAATACTTACTTATACTTAATGCCCTTAATGGTATTTTTTCATAAACTACAATTGCATAATAACACTAATATAGGTACTAATATTATTAAGAGGTAGTATGTTGGTTTGTTTGTTTGATGGAGGTAATTTCCGAAACTAGGTACTCAGCTTTTCAAAATTCAAAAATTATTTCTCTGGTGTGTAGAATGGACAGTCAGGATAGATTTTGGCTATATTTATCAGCGTAGTTTCATTGGTACACCAGTGCAAAGCCGGGACGTGCTGTTAGTCTATACTAATATTTAATATTATAAAGTAAAGTTTATTTTTTTGTTTGTTTGACGGAGGTAATCTCCGAAAAAACAAATCTTTACAATTTTTGAAATAACTAATGAAACTACCGGGATAAAATATAGCCTGTAACCATCCCAACAGTCCATTCTACACATTGATAAAAAAATTGAAATCGGCTGAGCAGTTTCGGAGATTAGGTAAGTACCTCCGTCAAACAAACCAACACAACCCTCTCTCTGTGTTGGTTTGTTTGACGGAGGTAATTTTAGTTTTTATACCTCTGTATAAACTAGATATAGATAAGTACCTATTGTATCTCAACAGAGTCTAGTGGGTTTTCTAGCTTTCCGTTCAGAGCAGAAATACGACACTTATTGAACCTATTCTGTTTCTGTATCGAGAAAAACAGATAAAATATTGGTTGTCTGCTGTTGACAATATTTTTAGTTTTATATTATTAAGACTCAGTTAATGACCAATAGCACGAAACGTAGGGTCGAGGTAGATGGGCAGGTAATACAATATGTCGATGAGTACATTTACTTGGGCCAGTTAGCAAGCTTCGACAACAGGCAAGACCGAGAAATCGGTCGCAGAATTGAGAATGCCTGGAAGAGCTACTGGTCCATGAAGGCGCACATGAAGGGAGACCTTCCTCTGACACTCAAGCGCAAACTAATCGACATGTGTATTCTGCCCGTCCTAACCTACGGTGCCCAGACGTGGTCATTAACTGAACAACAGAAGTCCAAACTCAAGATCTGTCAAAGAGCAATGGAACGCAGTATGCTCGGTTTTAAACGCACCGACCGGGTGCGGAATAGCATACTGCGTTCAACCACGGGCATTGCAGACGTCGGCAAAAAAGCTGCCCGACTGAAATGGGACTGGGCGGGTCACGTCGGCCGGATGCACCCCGATAACTGGGCGAATGCCGTCACCACCTGGCAGCCTGAGGGGACGCGTGGTCGCGGTCGGCCGAGGAAGCGCTGGAGAGACGATCTCGACTCTTTTGAGAGAGACTGGTACGAAGTCTCAAAGGACAGAGATGGTTGGAGACAATTGGGGGAGACCTTTGCCCAGCAGTGGGACAACATAGGTTAGCAAAAAAAAAAAAAAAAATTATTACAACCATAGTTCCAACCAAACCGTTAAACTATCATGGCCAAGTAGGCTTTACAGGTTGACGAGTAATAAATGGATCAACTAAATAATGTTAGGCTCACTGACCAGACCGCATTTATTGAAGGTACTTAGGTAAATAGTAGAGCCAGTAAAATTGATTCAAAGCATATTTTACTCAGTCAATGACTGTTGAAGTGTTGGTAATTCCATTCCGCTTTGCCATAAAGCCCATAAATCACAAAGGTTGTGTGGTTTTTCAACCAAATGTTTAATTGAAAATGTAGTCTTATTTACTTGCCTAACAGAGAGCGCATTTTCAATGGTCGATAAATTTGGACAAAAATTGTAGGATTATCATTGTGATAATCTCTATCGTAAAATAAAATAAACGTTTTCCCAAAATGCTTCTATAAATATTTAGGTGCATCGAAAAATGTTTGTAGGTGGAAATATTTATGGAACAATTGAACTAAACTATTAAGTATACTTCCTTATTATGTGCCGTACAATCACTAACATGGAAATACGAGCTAAATACTCGTGCCTACAAAACGATGCTTTTTACAAAGGGTAAGTAAATAAGAATATTTTATTTCGAACAACACGGTCCATATGATATTCTGAACACTAAAATTCAAGATGAAATATAAAAACACAATGAAAAAAGAGTGTTTGATTGATCACACACAACCTTAAATTCTCTAAGATCACAGCAGAAAATAATGACAGAACCGTAAGTAGGAAGGCACACTTTTATCCTACCCTTATAAACGCCTGAAGCAACCAGTTCGAGCAGGTTTTTACAAATTATTTTTTATATAATAATTACAAATCTCCTTTCATTTTTAACCGACTTCACAAAAGAGGCAGGCCCTGAGGCGGTCTCATAAATAAAATGTGAGGATCTGATGAGGATCATTGGAGATGTGAACAGATGATGCAAATTTTTGTCGTAAAAAGTGAAGCGATTTTCAATTTTTTTCTATGTTTCATAGAGTAGGTGACGATGTGTTCTCATTAAAAAAATCTCACTAAATAATCTTATAATGATCTTTGTAATTAGTTACAAAATTAATTCAATGGATTAAAAATTTTAACTAAGCCATTTGTCGTGTAGACGTGTCGTGTCTCACTTCTAAGTAAAGCCAAAAGTCCCTAAAGCCAAAGTATTCCTCGTGGCGCACCTATTTTGAAGACCACCAATTGAAGAGCACCAAAGAACTTCAGCATATTAATTGTAGAATATAATAATATACTCGTACCGTACAAATAAATCATTTTGATGTCCCATCTTTAAAGAGCATTAATCCTTAATGCTCTAAGTGTCACAGAGATAACTACGTACGTGAACTAACGCTGAGTCGTTCTTCCGGACAGTTTTGAGTGGTTGTGCTACCAGCAGCAGCGGGAGGCCAGCAAAGGAACGAGTCGAAAGTCGCGTTGCAGTACACGACCCCTGAAACATATCCTGATAACAGCAACGTAAGAATTGCTTGAAGATTTAGGTGAATTTAAAAAAAATGTAAAAGGGTGTAAAAGAGGGGTTGAAATGGCCACATATTTCATAACTTGAACACAGTATGTTTCATTAAAAATTACCCTTTTTTCATTGATAAAAACAGATTCTCCAAAGAAAGTAGTAGTACTCGTATAGTTGTCTAAATCATTTATTTTTGATAGTTTTAAATAAGTATAATTGGGTAGGCACCTAAATTATAGGGTCTACGAAATTAGAGGATACTTAGAAACAAATATCTACATTATTGTGTTCGAATTTAAAACAAAAGTGGCCGCTAGTTCGGTCATGCATTCTATTATAATAATAAGAAAATTATAAACAGATGGAAATTTTATCTAAACTCAAGTACCTACCTAAGTAAAGGTAACTAAAGGATACCACAATTACCTACTTGATTTTTCCATGGATCATCTTATCTAAAACTAGCAGCACGTCCCGGCATTGCACGGGTGTACCTACTAATGAAACTACCGTGATAAAATATAGCCTAAACCCATCACGACAGTCCATCTACAAGTACCTACATATATATCGGTGAAAGAATTTTTGAAATCCGCTGAGTAATTTCGGTGATTACCTGCGTCAAATAAAGAAACAAACAAACATTACTAATATTATGAAGAGGTAATGTTGTCCAGGACACGGTCGGGGCACGGCCTCGCCCCGGCCCGTCCGTCCACGGCACTGTGTTGCGTGAATCATGCTTTATGCTATGCGTTATTTTTAACCTTGCCGCTTATTTGAGTGAGAGCTGTCGAATCGAAATTTATGAATATCAAAAAGTAATGATTCATTGTTGTTATTCCGGTAGTATTACAATATTCTTAATTTTAGAAAGAGAATTAACAAATTCAGATCTGTTTTCATTTTATTTCACATTTGGTGCGACTTTTTGTAAAAAAAAAAACAGTACAATAAAATTTTAGTAGTACCTAATATTTAAATTCTAAGCAAAATATCGATATAATTAATCTAAATGAACCAATCCTTGATTAAAAATACATATATGAAAACAAAACTCTAAGAATTAAAACAAAAAGAATAAAATAAATTTAACAAACAATTACAAAATAAGTACCTATTTAAAACGAAATAAATCTGGTTACAAAATAATCTATAGATAAATAATGAATATCAGTAGAATCAACGTAATAAAAAAACAGCATAGATATTAAAAGATTTAGATACGTTCTTGGAAATTAGTCCAATAAGTTTCTGTATTATTGTAAATTCCTAAGAAACAGGCTAAGCAACATAGGTACATAGACTACGAGTTCAGTAACCATACGAGTTCTAGTTTGCGAGACATTATTCCTTTCAGTGTTTTTTTGTGAAAAAGACAAAACCTAAATTCTTGGTGCCGGCAATTACCTATCTATTTTGGGCAACCCCATACTCCCCCCTGATCTGATCTGTAACAGTCTCAATAACGTACCTATCTATCTTTTGTTTTACTTACTGTGATATTCGACATTTCTTCCTTACAGCAAATAACAAATAGCCATAGACAGTAAGCAAAACCAAAGGTAGATAGATTATTGAGACTTGCACCGGGAACATGAACGTCAAGGGTCCCGAACTAGTTGTGATTTTATGTTAATTCAGCGGCACGCCAACTAGCAATCTATGGGTTTCTCTATCTATGGGCTAAACCCTCGTGTAATCCGGAAGAGTTGTTGTGCTTCTGTTCCTTTCAGCGGCACGCTAACTTGCAATCTATAAGTTTCTCCGCCGTAGGCAACATGTAGGTAACCACAAGGAAGCCGTAAAACTTTACTTGTACATTGTTGATTCCGCATTCACATCATCATCTTTTCCTTAGGTTTGTAAGTTAAGAAGTAATCTCTGTAAGCTGGGACGATCACAGGGGTCTGACCGGGAAGACCACAGTTTGTCAAGCTATCTTTGGTCATATCCAAGTTTAACTCTTTCTCATAACACAGATCGGCAAGGAACTCAAGCCATTCGTTGAAACTTAACTCGCTTTTACTGAAATGAAAATAATGTTTAAAATTCGTAAGTTTATTTAGGTATCTCCAAGAACGAGTAATACAAGGGTTCTGTTTAAAAGGATACTACAGGACTTGTAGGACTTTCTTCATTAGGATCTCTAAGTAGGTATTTACTTACTATACAACGCCACGAAGTTGCATATAACCTTAGTACGATTACTGCAGAGTCAAAACTAGGTCAGAAATTATTTGGTAACAAGTATGATTGTTATATACGTCCGATCTCAGCGGGAGCATGATACGTTTTCCTATTATACGACCACTCCGTTCCTAGGGTCTAATTAGTAAGTTTGTATTAGTGGAATAAAAACAGTGTTGAGATTATTATGTTACGCAATATATGTACCTATTCTTATTAAAATGGAGACCAGTATCCGTCATAGTAAGTCTTCTATCATCCAAAATCTTTGCTTGCCTCATCCAGAAATCAGATCGGTATAGATTGATATGGTCTCCTGGCCTCTTGTTGTCCATTAAACGAGAGAACTCAAAAAACTGACCGTCTAGTGTTGCTTGTTCTTCTTCACCCATGGTAATATATATTTATTGAGAATACTTGTAGAAAATAAAAATATCGTAATAAAATTAGTTATGAAAATAATTGTAAGTTTATCCAAGAGACTTTTATTTTGACAGATGCAATATCAAAATATTGAAGCATCGATCCTTGTTTGGTTGTTACATGATTAAGTACTCCATGGTTGTTAGTACTAGGATACGTCATCGGCTTCGTTCACATAAAAAAGATTACAGATGGTTGACAGTTTTTTTTCATATCCTTGTTTCATCCACTTCACTAATTCTTCTTTTATCTAAATCCGTACAGTTATTTTAACTTCAAAGACTAACGAACATTCATACCACTATGCATACTTTGGCGTTTATTGTTTACCATCCATGCCATGTTATACCAGAAATTATTGTTAGAGATTAGTTATGTTCGAACTTAGTAATTCTAGTGTTCGAATCAATGATTTGGCTCGAATTCTATAACTATACGGAGAACGTACGGATGTCCGTAGGTCCATCACCATAGCAACCTTGTTATTGCAACAAAAAATGTATAAAACTTTTTGACAGATATTTTCTGTATTCGTTGCTATGTTATAGTTTTTTATTTATTTCGTTCTAAAAATCAATGTTCGGCACTATTTCGTGTTTCTATGGTTACGATGCAATATTAGATTTCCAAAGATAGCTATTTTTCATGTTCCCATTGTTTTGTACTAACTTAATGCATATTAGGTTCCTTCTATTATTCTAAGCAACACAAAAGAGTGTTATTATTAGTTACGAGACTGGTCAAATTGAAAAGAGCTTAGTGTATAGGTAGTCTTAAGTTTTTGGGCTTCTACAAATCAGTAGGTTTCTAAACAGGTGTAATAAGTACATTTATTTGTAAAAACAAAAATAAACCGTTCAATTAGGTAATATTATATGAAAATAAATATATTATAGATAAGTTTACCGACGTGCTTACGTAGGTGTGTCTCACGCTTTTAAATCTACGTGGGCAATGGTGTTGGCGTTTCTAGAAGGAATTATAATATAGAAAAGCTAAGTAAACCAAAGGCAGTAACGTAAATTTCGAACTGGATCTTTGATTCCGTAAGTCTTTTATACCTACAATACAATATTACTTTCATCATCATCACCATCATCATCATTAGCCATTTTTAACCCACTGCTGGGCATAGGCCTCCCTTCGTGATTGCCATTCGCCTCGATCCTGCGCTAGCCTTAGCCACGTGCAACCTGCTGCCTTGCGGATGTCATCTACCCATCGAGCCGGTGGACGTCCCCTATTGCGGTGTCCTTGTCTAGGCCACCACTCGGTCAACGTCTTGGTCCATCTGCCGTCACTTCGTCTCGCCAAGTGACCTGCCCAACTTCACTTGCATGGCAGCATGGCGCGCTCCATGGCTCTCTGTGCTACACTGACTTTGTGCACAGCCTCCTTAGTGAGCCGCCATGTCTCGGCACCGTAGGTCATCGTTGGCAGGACACACTGGTTAAAAAGTCGAGTTTTAAGGCATTGTGGTGTATGGGTAGACTTAAAACATCGTCTAATTTCCCAAAAGCTGCCCATCCAAGCTGTACTGGATTCCTGGAATCCTGGTGAATTCTTTCATTTGATACTCTCGGCCAAAATATAAAACATGACCAAGATTACGTATGAGTCGACAGTCTCTAGAGTCTCACCCCCAACTTTGACGTTAGGAACCGAGGCTCCAGAGACACTTGAGATAACTTGGTCTTGGCCATGTTCATCTTAAGGCCTACTGCTAGAGAAGCATAATATCATACAGATCTTTTAACATAGTCTCCAGGTTTTCTATCGTTTCAGCAAACATGACGTTCCTGTTAATTTAACATTTTAAATCAATGAATAACTATAGGTCTAATATTACTTTATTGCACACCAAAAGAGAAACACAAATTAAGGGAACATAGACTTATTAAAAATAGTGTCACAATGGGCGACCTTATCGCTGACAGCGATTTCTTCCAGGTAACCTTTGAATAAGCAAAGCAGGATACAAATTAACTGGGAAAGACGGTGGCATTCAAACATTATAAAAAGATAATACTTAAGTTATATAAAGATAAACATTATATTAAATATTTACTTATAAACAAAAAAAGTATCAAATATAAATAAACTAATATACTTAGACAAATATACTATATATATAATATACTAGAAGCACGTCCCAGCTTCGCACAGGTGTGAAGGTACCGGGATAAAATATAGACTATAACCTCCCAGACAGTCCATTCTACTCACCCGTGAAATAATTTTTGAAATCAGTTGAGTAGTTTCGGAGATTACCTCCGTCAAACAAACAAACAAACAAACAAGCAAATTTTACCTCTTAATAATATTAGTAATATATATAATTATATAAATGCTATATTACTTATGAATACAAAAATTACAAAGTTACTATGATGATGAACTTAAATAATGACGACGAAGTAGGTTTTTAAAATAGGAAGCGACTTAACCAATCTAATTGATACGGGAAGCGCATTCCAAAGTTTCACAGCTTGAAGAGTTAAAGAAGTTCCATAATAACCTGAGCTATGAACGAAAGTTTTTAATTGCCTAGTGTCAGTGGAGCGTAAATTTCGAGGATTGGAAAGGTGAAGGAACTCAATAGTAGATTGCTATACAAGGGGACAAAGGCAACTTTTCTATGCACGAGATGGTTTATCGCGCGAGCGTCAGCGAGTGCGATAATAGTTCGAGTGCATCGAAAAGCCTTTTCCCCGAGGTAAGCACTCTGCTTTTCATTACGAATATAAGGAAATTAAATGAAAAACTCATATTTAATTGAGGCTGTAAGCAATATTTTATTGAAACATAAATTTTAATGATGATAATTATTCCTATTTAAAGTTTACATGAATTAGTGCAATTGTTATAAAGGAGAGGGTAAGGTTGTTGCCTGGGATATTAATATAAATTTGATGAAGTCTTTGGTATTTTTCTATAATTTGTACGAACTCTTTATTTACAACGAAAGTTCGGTCGACCTTTGTTATAGTACATCTTAACATTACCACCATCAGTTCACCTTGCTTCTCTATGTCATGTACCATCAAATTCACGAGTTCTGTATTTAAAGTGGATTTCAACATTGAATACACGCTCCACAGAGTTGACGATTTATACTTTTTTGATAATTCACTGAAATATGTTAATAACACGTTTTCTGAAAAAAATTGGACTTTTTTTTCAGCGCGCCATTTCATAAATGCTTCATAAGATTTTATATATTTTTCTCTGGATTTTGGCGGTAAAAGGTTTTCCACTACTGTTTTAGCTTCTTCTTGAATGAAATCAGGATTTCTAAATCTGATGAACTCATTTTATAGCAAATTTATAAAACTACTGAAGGAAGATCAAATAGTTGAATTGCCGCCATTCCTTGTGACATTCTCCCAGTTTTTTTTAAAGTTTAAGTTAGTAAAAAACAAGGTAAGGTACGATCGAATAGTTGCTTTCCCGCCAAGATTTTTTTTTCTTTTCTGTTACATAACTGAAATCTCTGAATTATAATCTTAATTTCGTCAAAAATACAACAATTTGTACAAAATTAAGCTAGATGACTATAGTTTTTTATATTTTGCTAAAGCAATACTCAATAATTAGTAAAAAAAAAAATTCAAATCAAGCTGTGGCTGTATAGAATGCCTCGACGTGCCATAAAAGAAATGTTAATATTGAAGGTGACATTTTCATGAATTGACAGATTTACTTTCCTGCCCTAGGGCGGGAAAGTATTTGTTTTCCCTAGGGACGGAAAATGCTATTTTGGACCCTATGATCAGACAACTTTGTGCGTACTTTCCGTGTATGAGTAATGAAAAGTATATATATTAAAACGTTACCTATTATTTTCACGTTTTTGTATTTATATTATTGTTCAACATTTTTTCACAATACTAAGTGTAAATAAACCAGACAAAAAGATCACACAGACTTTGAAGTCAACTTACAAGCTCATAAAATATTGATTTCTTTTAAACGGTTTTTTTAATCAGTTAAAAAGGTTTCACTGTGTATTCAGAATCCTGCTCAGGGTCGCGGGATCCCTTTTAAGAATGCTGTCGTTTGCGTTCTTACCTCGTAAAATGAAGAGTACTTTATATTTCGAGATGACTTACCGCCTATGTGTTAATCTAGGGTATCATATATCTACATACCAAATTTCAACTAAATCGGTCCAGCCGTTTTTGCGTGAAAGAATAACAAACATACATACATTCTCACAAACTTTCACATTTATAATATTAGTAGGAGTAGGAAGTAGGAAGTAGGATAGGATAGTAGGAAGTAGGAAGTAGGAAGTAGGAAGTAGGATAGTAGAAAGAAGGATAGTAGGATAGGAAGTAGGATAGGAAGGAAGTAGGAAGTAGGATATGAAGTAGGATAGTAGGAAGTAGGATTTACGTTATTTCCTAAGGGAATCTGACCTGGTTAGATTCTAGTAAAATTGTAAACGCGAATCTCGTATGCGAGATCTTGTTAGGGGCGAATTACAAGTTATTTTGTTATTTATTCTTACATTTCAGTAGTTGCAAGATATGGATGACGAACCAGCGACTCTAGACGGTCAGTTCTGGGAGTTCGCACGTCTGATGGATAACAAGCGAGACGGCACCACCATGACTCTCTACCGAAATGACTATTGGATGAGGCAAAGCAAGGTCATTGACGACCGCAAAGTTACCATGTGCGATACGGGAGTGCTGTGGTGGAAATTCTGGTAAGTAACTTATTAGAAATTTACAAATACATATTATATACACAACTGAAAGTCGAAGAAATAGTGGGCATAACTAGATCCTAATTCTTTGTAGCTAGTTGTCTAACGTGGTACAGAGACGTTATGTTCAATACAATACAATACAATACAAATTCATTTATTTTGGAAAAACACATAGGTACATATTTTTAGACGACATAGATACAGAAATAGAAACAGTGGAAAGTAGATACTAATAAACAAAACGAACATATTTCCAAAAATGGTCCCAACTCAGCATGTGCTGGCCATATTCTGGTTAGCGCTGGTCTTCCGTTGGAACCTTTGAGACCTGAATAAATAATAAAAAAATAAGAAACGTGTATTCTATTGAGTGAAGTTATTAGTGGTAGAGTTTACATACAGTGGGATCAAAAGCATACTTGTCTCATTTCCACGTTTTCCAGATGTTTTCCTTCGTCGTTTAGAGCTCTAGTTTATGCGTTTATTTAGCTAAGTTAAAACTCAAACCCGTAAAGAACATTATTTCATACCGACTTCACATAAAAGTATTCGACCTCAAATTCTATTTAAGAGAAGTATATCCCATGGAAAAACACTTTTAGTTATTCGTAAAGGACAATGGGCGCTTTTGGGTTGTCGGTTAGGTACGAACTGAACTGTATTTTTTTGTTATTTGTTTCAGTAAAACGGAGCTAACTTGGGATGAATGGTATGAGTTTTTAACAGACTTATGTATATTGAGGAACTTGGACCAAGAGCAGATTGAATTAAATATGACAAACTGTGGTATCCCGGGCACCTCAGCCGTCTTTGTGCCTCAGTATAGAGACTTCTTCGACACTTACAAGCCTAAAGAAAAGATGTTGTTTTAGAATATAATTTTGATGTAACTACCTAGCTATGTAACAGATATTAGAGATATTTAGTGTTCGTTTAGCAGACATACCAAACTATAGTTTTCAACTAACTTCAATGTTCTACTATAATTATGTTAGTATTTTGTACTGTGTTCGGTAGCTAAATTGTCTCACTCTCTGTGAAAATATTACACTTCATGTTTTAGAATCAATAGATATTTTTGGACTGTTATATGGTGCAGCGTACTTAATACTCTTACTGTCAGTATGAATTACTTGTTTGTGGGCAGATTATCATTTTACTTTCATACAAGAAATGTTAAAATGCACCAAAAGTAACCAAAACGAAAAATTGAAAATGTTATTCTATTGGTAGCGGCGTGAAAATTAAAGAACATTCTATTTTTTTGTGTATGACGCGCCTCTTTAGTATGGCCTGTGCCTTGCATTCTAATTAGTTTTAATGAATAAAAATTAAGGTACCGTAAATAAACCATCTCAACAACAAATCTACATTTACACTAAAATTATTGAGTAAGTACTAGTACTTAAATACGATGATTATTAATATTTTTTAAGCCAAAAAACAACCATATAGTTGTAGCCTTATAGTTGTAGGATGAATCGAAATACACGGGTATGTAAGTATTTTTCACGCAAAACTTTAGTACCTACCGGAATGTATGTAATTTTAGTCAGTAGCCTTGATTCGTCTTGAAACTACACACATTTACTTACCTCAATTTGCCTAAATTACGTAATTTTAGAACTGTCACTCAGACTATCATTTTGTTTTGAACTTTATTTAGAACGAAATAAGAGCTTTCGAACTTAGGAATTTTTAATTTGTCAGTGCAACGCCGAATCACCGCCAGTGCTACACCGAATACCGCCAATGGGCTAATAAAATTAGGCTTATTTAAAGATTATCTTAAAAGAAAACAAAAAATATACCTATGTTTTGAAAGAGATCAGGAGATTCAAAATTATCAGATATCATTGGGAAAAGCTGGACATTCTCTTAGCTTGGTTGCATTAATAGTTATAAATATAATAAAATAAACAAAAAACTACAATAGGATATGAGATGTACCAGAAATTTAAGAAATATTTAAAAGAGATTAAAATATTATGAAAAATGAGCTTACCTTATGCGAGTCTTTTATAAGTAGGTACTTACCTGTATTTCTACTAATATAGGATTCCACTAAACTTTTAAGATATTTATGACATGTTATTTTTAATAAGGAAAATAAATAATAAAGTGAATTTTGAAATCATGATGGTGTTTTTGACCAACAGTTTTTTTTACTGGAAGGAGCAACATACCCGGACCCGCCATACCCCCTGGAAATAACTCTGGGGGTAGGATAGTACTGAACCATATCACCTTAGTGCTGTGGTATATCGTCACTTGCAGGTTCAATTGGGGTAACTGACAAAACACGACTTTTCAGGAGCATGCCCAAACCATAAAGAGCCATTACAACTTTTTTGACACAGGACAAAGGTATTATTTTTTGGCCAACTCGCGATTGACCTAAAAAAGTTGTTCAAAATAATGAGTTTAGCAAAAATATAACTATAACTAGTTCAGCCAATAGAACGGTTGAGAAAAACTCTCTCAACAGTAGAACTAGATAGAAAGAGGTTATTTTAATAAAAATAGTGATAATGCAACTTATTGCCTTCTTTATGTTCATCTATGTTCTTAACTATGAACTATTAAAACATTTCCGAGGTCTCTGATGCCCTACTTGAAATCAATGAAACGTGATAATGCACGGATGCAGCTTATATTGCGGGCTGGATTCGTAACCAGTTCACCAATATAATCTAAACCCGACAATTCAAGCGAAGTTTCGTATTCGATTGTTCCAAGAAGGGCAACTTTTAAATGCTTACTTGAAAAAACTTGTTTTAATGATTTAAAAACATAACAGTAAGTAGGTATTGCTTGCTAAACTTGGTTAGTTAAGGCCTTGCACTGCTTGATTTGTCTTCTATACTCGTATATCAAAACCATGATCATAAGGAAAGTAAATATACCTTCACTTTAGCACCAAGCAATATTGCCTAAGAATTGAAGGGAAATTTTACACTTTAGTGACTTACCGGGTAATCTGACGAAGTTATTGTAAAGCTGTCGGCATGACTCCATAATGCAGAGTCTGGCATGGTTTGTTTTCCGGATGTTTGCTCCACCGGTTTTGGGAGCCGGTCGTCGAGCCGTGCCCTGGTCAGGCAAAGAACCTGGGAACAGGAAATATATGAGAAAACTATAGCTGCGCTGCGCGGTGTTACTGGAAAATAGTTCCCGTTTCTGTGGGATATGTGATGTAGGAGGGCGTAATTGGTGTAGGGCGTATGCCTAATTGGTGTAGGGCGACTCAAAGCTGAGAACGATCCTTTTTTGAGGCCACACCTGTGCAAACGTACAACGCTGCTCCTCTAAAATTTTAGGTTTTATGTTACTTTTTTATTTTATGTCATTTCTATTGTATTACTTGTGTACCTACTTCTGTTATGTGTTCGTCTGTGCTGTGTGTTTTCCAAAATAACTACTTATCTATTCTATTATGTGTTAATCATGGATAATATAAGCTATCTTGATACCAAATTTCATTCAAATTCGTTCTGCCTAAACGCTTAAAAAACATTCAAACTTACACACTTAATGGGTGGTGGTTGGGTGGGTGTTATAGGGTATAGGTACAAAAACTTTCATCTATATATTAGTGTGACGTGATGAACATTTATTTTTGAAACGAATTCCCATTATTCCAGTTTATACCTACCGTTCATGTTATGGGTGTGCTAGGACCAACAGGTAATATCCCTTTCATGTCTTATTTATTTATTTATTACATCTTTTATTTTACAAAACCTGAAGTCAAAGTTAGTTCAGAAATATTTTTTTACAGTAAGTAAATAGGTACCTACATCCATCCTTATCGCCATGTTTCCCTATTGACTTGGAAAACAATTAATAAAGCTCGAATCCTAATTAATGTTACTCCTTGGAATGACAGACAGATGCCCAATTAAGAAGTGAATAGAATCACGTGGCAGATCCAGGTGCCTTTAAATGTTAAATGTTTCTAAATCACCTGAAGAATAATCAAATAGCAAAATTAAAAACGTTATACCGTTTCAATTTAGTGAAAAGAAAGCAATTTCCTCACTCACTTAGGTATTTTCGAGGTAGGTACATTTCTGATGAGATTCTCATCAGAAATCCTCTAATCTAATTTTTTTTATGCTTCCTCTTTTAACCATAAAAATATGTCTTACTAGCAGCGCCCCGCGGTTTCACCCGCGTAAGTCCCGTTCTCGCGGGAATATCGGAAAAAAACATTAGCCTATGTGTTAATCCAGGGTATCACCTATCTACATTTCAACCAAATCCGTCCAGCCGTTTTTTCGTGAAAGAATAACAAACACACATACATTCTCACAAACTTTCACATTTATAATATTAGTAGGATAGTAGGATAGGATGCCTATTGACGATACGCCGACCAATATTAATAGAAAATATTATTTTTTGTCATTTTTTTACATCACCTCACCACTTTGAATGAAAAGTAAAACCATTTTAGAATGTACAAACAGAACCCTTTACGGATTCAGTACCCTTTGCGGCGCCCCTAGCAGTGTTTAGGTCTTGCCTGCAATCAAAAATAAGTAACTCCATCTAATACACTTATTCTTGATTTCAGGCAAGACCTAAACACTGCTAGGGGCGCCGCAAAATCAAACACAAAAAAATTGCCCGAAGAAAAACAGGAGTGAAATTAATGTTCTAGATGGACCATCTAGTACACAGTATTATTTTATCTGTGGTACTAGGTATACATTTGTACAAATTATGTATTCGTTTCCCTTATCCAAAAATGACAAAAGCGAGAGAAATTTCGTGCACTGTCGATTTAATTTTCTATATTATCACTCCGAAGATCCTCATCAGATCATCAAAATTTTACGAGACCTAATTTTAATTTTCAAAACAGTACCACTTATTGACGGAGTAGGTACCTAATCGGTCATCCAATTAAAATATACATACAGTGGAACATAGAAGCATCTCCTTTTTAGAAGACGGTTTCAAAAAGAATGAAAGTTTGTATGTGACTCCTTTGTTTGTTCAATAATTTCGCATCGTTCAGAAGAAAAGGTAAAATAAAAAAGGTTCTTCAGAGAGATTTATTTTTGAATCCTAAGACATTCATACGTTTTTTACGACTGTACGACATTCCTAAGGGCTCTTACTCATGATCATCGTACGGTGCTACGACGCACGGTGCTACGACGCACGGCGCTACGACGCATGATGCTACGTCGCATGGGTGCTACGACGTGGCACCGATAAGCAGGGTACTCAGCTTACCGCTAGCCGTGTTGCTTGTAATGTATCTATCTGATACTCTCGCAACACGGATAGCGGCTAGCATAGTATCATACTGTATCAAGTGAGTGGGTAGGTGTGGACGAGCCCTACGAACCTGCTTACTCACTTGATACAGTAATATATGTTACACGGCTTGCTGAGTACTCTTCTTATCACGTTACGACGACGTCTCGTTTTGCAGAAATCTACGACGATCAACATTGAAAAATTGTCCAACTATTCGATGCATTTATCAACCAGCAAGAGGACACGTTTCGTTTAGAGCGGTTATTTTTTCAATATTGACAGTAATTCAAGTGGCACCTTACCTCGTCGTGTCGTGCATCGTGGCACGTTGCAATGTAGTGTAGTAAAACTTAAAACCACGCCGTAGCACAACGTGATGAACAACCAACGTAAAGATTCACTAGCACGTTGTATTATGTGTATGTGTAGCCTAAACCACACCAACCAATCCAACTCCTAAGATTCTATCAGATATTTAATATTTAATATTTACTTACCGAAATTAAAAAGCTTAGGTACCCACCATGTTTGCCTTTACCGATTTAGCTCGTGTACACTACACGTTAACGTGTTTTTGGGAAACAAAAATCCCATTGATACGACTTTTGGGTTAAAAGTCGAGACACCATTTCTCCTGCACTAACAATATACGAGTAGTGTAGTAGGTCAATATAGGCTGTAGTACTTTCTAGGTGTTCCGATAGTAACCCATACAAAATGCACAATAATTGCAAAAGCTTAGGCGTACAACCTCGAAATAAACGTGTGACCTACTTTGTTAAATATCTCAGTAATTTTAAAAACTTAAATTTTTTACACAGCTTACAATCACGTAATTTTTTTTGCAATCACTCTCATTTTAATCGCAACTATGGCGTTACTACTCAGAGAATTTAGCCACTATTCTCTAAGCGTTACTTCATATAAAATATTACACGAATAGACAATTAAACATTATCGTGAGTGTTTTAAAGCTGAAACCTACGTGGGTAGTGAAAGAAAATACGTAAAACAATAGTGACACTATAAAATATGATAAAAATATAGGTACATTAGGAAGTTACAAAAGTTTATTTTAATTGATTATTATATTAAAACTATTGGCAAGTACCTTTTCAACTAGTCATACTAGTCGCTGCAGGTTGACCAGGGTCTAATATAAGTGGTTCTAGTTTGCGTTGTTGGTGATAACACATTTTTTAATATAGGTAAATATCCAAAAATAACTAGAACTAGAACAAAACAAAAATTATTGACATAAAACAGTGTTATAGTTTTTTTTTAATACATAGGCTCCCAAACTAGTGTTGTAGTTTAAAAGATCACAGAATATCCACCGCACTTTGGGCACACAGCTATCGTACTTCAATTTGTTTTAAAACTATTATTTACTAACCTTGAGCAGTATGAACAGAAGTTTCACAAAAGCATGGATCGCTAGAACAAACACTCACTGATAAATTTAGGAAACGCGCGCGACATCCGAACTGATCAGACGTCTGGGACTGAATGAAGTGAGCGAGACACATACACAGCCTCCTACTTCTGAAATTTCGTCCTAGTGGAAACACGCGGCTAATTCTTTCGTATGCCAGATACACGGGTTTTTTTTTGCCAAACTGGCAAATTATGTAGAAAAAAGTTACCCAAATAAACTGGTAAATACCTAGTTCCCTGCGAAAGAGATCGCGCGCACCCGCGTTGCAGCGTTGCGATGATATGAATCAAAAGTCAACCCTATCAGATCTTAGATAAACTTTTGTCAAGACTGGTAGACCACTTTCATAGCCAACTGTACATAAGTACAAAACAAGGAATTTGATATTAATCAATGTAAGATAGACATACTACGAGTACAAAAAAATATATTAGATAATGACTTTGTATTTGAACGATGTACTTACTTTTTTTAAGTAAAGACCGGTAAAACGGTGGGCTGATGATCTTGTTAAAGTAGCTGGAAAATAATGAATGCAGAAGGCTATGGATAGAGAACTATAGAAGGAAACGGAGGATGTCTTCACCATTCTATGGATATGATTCTATGGATCCCATACTTAGATCTAACTTAGGTACTTACTACATTACCTTATGTAAATATTAGGTAAGTACTACTACCAACCAAAACTAACAACATCTGAAATGTATTTTTTTAATAAATATGTAGCTTTATAATTATTTGAATGATCGGGCATCAGAATTCAATCCCATTATCAGATTATTGTCAAAAATTTCGTCCGCTGTGGAATGTCGAAAATAGTTTACAATTTCATTTTACTCGTACATTAATCCAACATAACATTCAGTTATTGTGTATTTCAGCGAATTCAATTCATTATCCTCATAGAAGTAATGTCTACGGAAATAAAAAACTTTTTATAAAAATGTAGGTATTATGTTAAGTAAGTAGGTAAACTACTCCTGTAATCCAAATTGCACTTTAAAATAATAACATACAGACGGAAAGACGAAACCTGTAGGTACTTGGTTGTAATAGTTTTTCTTTTAAATTAATTATAAGTAGGGCACTAACTTCTATGATTTTAAAAACTTTTTTAACTAGATATTGAATACAGTAGAGCACAATTTGAATGTACATTATAGCTACATCAAAATACGCAATTCGTCAGTAATATGTGTATGCTGCTTAATCTTGATCTTCTGCTTAATTTCTTAATGAATTTCAGAGTCAATTTAAAATCTGTATGATTCATTTCACGTCTGAATTCACTCGACGTGAGTTATTAATCGTTTCGTGATACATCACGAAATTCTATAAAACTACAGTTTTATAGAGTTACTATGGACAATGTTTTGCGAATAATTATGTTAAATTGAAGTAATTGTTTTGAATTCCCCAGGATGTTAATGGTACGTACCTATTTATGATTTCACATTTTAATTTAGCTGTTAGAGCCTATCCACACAGACTATTATTTTAATCAAAAAATGTGACAACGTTTGTAATAAATTTGGTACCTAACTGAATTAATTGGTTTTTATGTATTCTTTTCTACGCGAGCACATTTAAGCAGCTAAAATAAATTTGTTTTTATTCATATATAACTAATTTGACTTACATATAGGTACTAATTTGATAGACCTGCCGCCTTATTCTCCAAATAACCATGTCTTAAAGCGGCACGTCACGGCGTGGTTATTTTGAAAAAATCTATGGATTTCAGAAAACAAAAGCTAGATAACGTGCAATATCTTACCGCGTCATGTTTTAAATGTCGTCAAGAATCGAGAAGCTGTTTTTGTCTATAATATTTTATAGAAAACCTTAAAATGTCTAGGCCCAAAGTAGGTTCAAAACGTTTGTCTTATGTTTAAGGTACATGGATTGATGATTATTTTAATTATCTCTTGGGGTGAATCACTAAGACTTTTGCAAGAGACAAGTGTTATCACCGATAGCCAGGACTCCGATCTTCGGGATCTGATGAACATTATTATAAGCGCTCATAAAAACGGCCGTCGCCTTAATGGAGAAAGCTTGGCTAAAACAAAGAAAATGTATAAAAAAATTACGAAAAATATGTCTAAATCTCAAATAAAGCTGTGGTTGAGGCAAGAAGCCGCGTTACCAGATAAGGAAAAGCCGGATCAGACGGTGGTGGAAACGGAGCTCGCTGGTACTGAAACGCAATTGAAGTCCGCGCTCCACGACAGACCTTACGTCGAAAAACATGGCCGGAACGATTTCCTCGTGATGAAGCCAGAAGTGAAAGACCCTTTCGTAACAGTTATACCTAATGATATTTACAATAACTTCGAGAAGAAATGCGTGAATTGGCTTGACGATTGCAGCGTGAGAGGGATAAGGATGCGCCTTTTACGCGGCGTGAAGTCGCCTTAACATGCTCTTAATAAACTCAAGTGTTTCGTTTTATTGATTGTTATGTACTCGTATATTCTCTACTTTTTGGTGATGATTCTGTTCAAAAACTTGCCTATTTCATAATATGTTGTTCATTTACAGAAAAGTAATTACATAGTACTTTTAAACAAGTATTAGAATAGAGACACTTAAGACCACAGATTCCTTTGACGACTGTGGCATATTCTTGATACTAAAAATACCCATCAAAATTAAACATTTTAAATCGAATTGCTGTAATAAGATTGTTATGTACTGTTATCAGCAAAAACAATAACTATTAAGTACATTATGGTTTTTGACATATATGTACCTATAGAATGACATAGAATACTTAAGTAGGTACCTGCCTACCAACTCTTTTTGTATTAGTGTGTAACCTTAATAGCACAATATAACAGGATATATGATTGAATTCTATAAGTATTCGCTTCAGGGACTCACTTTAAGTAAGTTGCCATGATCATTTTACAAAATAGGCAGGTACGCAACAGAAGCACTTTGTGCCATTTTTTAAACAAAATCATCTAAGAGTGAGAATGTGTTGTGCCGACCCCACATAGGGATAAGGGCAGGAAAATGATGATGATGATGATCTAAGAGTGAGAATGAACGAAGACCACCCTTCGAATTTGTAATATTCTTAATTCAAATTGTTTTAGACACTAAAGTTTCTGTGATAGAGTTATCCAGTTGAAGAAACGATATTTTTTAAGTAATATTCTAATAAATAAATATAGTAATAATGCCACATTAGTTAGTAGGTAGGAGCTTTAATTATTATAAGGTATCTACATATTGTTTTGTTTGTGTAGAGACGTCAGTCGAAAAAGGATACAGAAAAAAACGATAAAAAGAAAGAAAAAACAACATAATGTTTACTGAGAGAGCAACATTTTATGTTATGCTAGTAGCAGTTAACATTCTACCGACGATGAGCGTAGCTTCAGGTGATGATGTTTATCTTCTAGCAACAGCATTATACGGCACAACTGCTCACGGAAAACATGTACTAGTGACTGGACCACTATCGACTGCAGTTGAGGACATCATCAAAGACGACTTGAAAGCACGCATTAATACCAAAGCTATTCTTAAAGTAATACCAATTTATAACACAACCAACATGCCAGTTGATGTCGACGGTCAAGAAAGTGTCATGCAAAAACTAAGATCATACTCCGAAATTTTTAAAGCAAATGTAATAAAAGTAAAAACAAGGAAAATGCTTAAAAACTTCTGGTATAACGTATTCGAAGAACGCAATAGGCATAAGCAGAATAGACAAGAAGAAACTACGAAAAAGGTTACGAAGGCACCAAAACAAACAAAAAACACAACAAAACAACAACAAAATGTAAAGAAAGAAGTTGAGTCGAGCTTGGACAATTACGTGCCCAATGACATATATTATGCTGTTGAAAAGAAGTGTGCAAATTGGGCTGATGGGTGCAATCAAAGATCTTTATCGATTTTGGGTTTACCCAGTAAAACTTTTAATTCTAGGATCAAGATTCCACGGTTAAAATTGCTATGGTAAATCATCTTTCCGCGTTGCAGACAATCATATTTATTTATAAAAAAATAAAGTTTCTTGTGTTAAGTTGGTCTTTGGATTGTTAACTTTATAATGTCAGATTGGTTATCCATAAATACTATCCCAAATATGTTTAAGTATTTCATACCAGTCCAAATCATACCCTACAGACGTAAAACTGTTCAAACCATGCTTATTGTGTCTGGGTGTTTTCTATATATAATATGTATGTATTTACAAAAAAAATGTATCTAAGTATTCTATCAGTCATCTGGTTACCATAACACAAGCATTAAGTTGCTTAGCTTGGGACTAGATGACGCTGTGTGGAATGTCCAAGGATATTTATTATTTATTTATTTATTATTTTGTATACCTACCTAATTAAAATTTTACCTGATTACTCACAGTACTATCTAATATATCTTGATAAATTGGGATAGTTAAATAACAACACAGGTTTCATTAATTAATAACTTTATTCTTACTGTTAGTTGCATCTGTTTATTATATTATGCAGTTATAACATTATCCATAGCAATAATCGTTCATTATCATCAATACGATCGATAGATAAGAAGTAATTTAAAGTCAGTTCATAAATATTAGAAGTATAAGTACATAATAAAGTAATGTAGTTTTTATTTATACTTATATATAAAGTCACAAAATTTTCTTAGCTTAGCTAGTCTTAACACATTTTCAATGCAATATATACGTTACATAGGAAAATAATAACAAGTAAATGCCTCCGATAAAGGATAGAAATTAAAGGGAAAAGTGTGAGCTCACCTCAACGGCGAATCAAACTAACAAAATCATAGGAGCAACTTAATGGCAGTGTAAATAATAATATTAAGCATTTGGCACAGTCATACGCCTGGTCACTGGGCGGCGCCTTCCTTGCCGGTCTCGTCACGGAACTCACAAGCTTGGCGAACAGGCCAAACAAAACATTACTTAGTTTCCTATCTACACTTTTTACATTATGGCACATTTTTTCGTAAAATATAATAAAATGGACTGACCCTTTTAATGCTAACAGTATTGTCCAAAGAAATTTCACTTAATACTAGACAGTTTCTCTGCGACACGCAGGCTACAGTATTGTTCATAGAAATAGTTATAGACGAAAATTGACAACAACATGATTAAATTTAAATTGACATAAAATCTTAAAATTTAAACACTTATGTCTGGAGATTTCGTGGTCGTTTAACGTCTGTAAAAGAAAAAAAAGAGTTAGATTTCAGAATTATTATGAAAAGTAGCTAAAATTACTTAAAAACTATTTCATCTTATAAATCCTTGGAAGTTATAATAAAACAGCTCATCAATATTTGTTACGTAACTATAGGTAAATTGCTGTAACAAATATTTTTTAAAATCACGAGATTTTTCCGAGGTTTCATAGATTTTGAAACAATACTTACTACACTTACATTTCTCGGGTTAGTAATGCTTCAGTAATATGCGTTATTCTGAGTAAGGTAAAGGGAGATGGGTATGAGTATAATGGGATAGGCATCGAATCGGGTCTGGAAGGAAGCGATGGCGCGCTCATTCTGAAAGAACCCTGGGGGTGGGGACTCGAAGTCATCGATCCCTTCCAAGTAAGGATACACATCGAGGAACATATTACTGAACCATTATATTATCCATCCAAGCAGCGTGCAAATTAATAAAGGTTAGTAAACATGGTAGTGGTTTAAGAACTTCAATATAGGGGTACGCAGAATTAAACATTCTAACTTTTGTTCATTTCAACTTCAAGCAAACTTTCTATGAGAAAATAAATAGTAGATTGTTACACAAGTTACGATAGCCAAAAGTTCTAATGGCAAGCCAATATAATAAGAGCCAATAGGTCTTTTACTCGAGTTCAACACAGTGCTTTTTTTTTTGGATTTATGAATTATATTTTACATGGTGTGTGTGTGTGACCATAATAATTAATGAAAAATGCACCTACATACAGAAATTAGTGCAAGTATTTATTTTTATCTAATAACTAAATTTGATAAAACAATAAAAGATTCAATTGCTGCTTTCCTGCCTTCCTTTGTAGCATTCTACCCAGTAATTTTTTTATCATTGTCAAATTTAAACTATGCATACCTACATAAATGATTTCGAGTCACGTTAAAAAAGTAATATTTTTAGTTGATAATAAATAATTTTTAAGATAAATTTTCAAGTAAAAGTATATTATATTCATGATGAGCTGTGGCTGTAACTGTTAGTAGGTATGCAGAGGTAGACGCGTAACAATTCAGGACGGATACCGGCTTCTGAAGCTGTACAAAAATAGAAGCAATTCCGGTGCCATGTTACGTCTATTTGAGAATGGTTCCAATTATTATATTTTTGTGAACACTTTTTGATTTTTAATGAAATACTTTGTGGTTGCTTCTGAGTAGACGGATGTGATTAATTGTTTTTTTTTCAATTAAGAAATTGTTTTTGGTTTATTCGTAACAGAAGTTCGTGGAGTAAACAAACAAGTGACCAATTAACCAATTACAAACTTGACAGTCCAAAATAAGTTGACCCCAGCAACATAGTGTTGCGGTCATGTGGGTTGAAACTCCGGCACGAATACGGAACAAATACGTTTAATGAGAGTGAACAAAGTCAATGTAATATGAAACATGCGAAGGGCACTTTTTCTTTAAAACCTTTTTCTAGACCGATTCTATTTAGTGAGAAGAGATTAATTGAATGACCTCTCGAGGTGCACTGCATAACTCGGTCATCAACATCATCAGATCCGTAAAATGTTTATAAAGCCGAATTTAATCTTCGGAGTTACGAGCAAAAATTCGCCTCAAGCGAGCGTGTAGGAAATTGCCCGTTTCAGACGTAATGGAAGTCGGATTTATTTATTTTGCTACTTGTTATGATACGAGTAGGAAGGTAGTATGTACTTCGTGATTGCCATTCGCCACGATCCTATGCCCAGCAGTGGGCTAAAAATGGCTGACGATGATGATATTAAATTATTTCAAACGGGACATTATTGCGTAGGTAATGTTATTTTATTTGTTTCCTAACGTTTCGAAAGCGTTACAGCTTTCCCGTTTGAAATCATTTATGTATATTGATCGCGAAAGTTTAAAATGATGATGATGATAATGATGTCCATCCGAGAGGGGTTATTGAATAACAGCGCTGCATCCTCATGCAGCACAAGCTGACTTTACACCTTTTGTTTTTTTAGAATAGTTCAATTTTGTTTTTTTGCCTTTGTTTTGTATTTCTTCTCTGTACGGGCTATTCTATAGAGAGCAATAAATGATTTTTTATTTTTATGTGATTGTATGAGTTGTGACTTACTTCTTGCACATCTGTGTGTTGCGTCCTGCGATGGCGGTGGTACCGAGGGTGACTCCCCGCCCTGTGTCCATGAACTCCACCTGATCGATGCAGCCAATCAGGCCGGAGTAACCGTTCAAGTTCAGATTTTCCGGTATCCCACCTGCATGATAATAAGTTCTAAAGTAAGTATTTCTTCATATTTATTAATATTATCGGGATTTAATCGCGTATTGAAATCATTTTATTTCCCTCGTAGAGTCTACTCGTGACCACGGTGACTGACGTCATCGAAACGTCGAGGTTAATAAAATGATTTTGAATACGCGATTCATAGTCCCGAAAAAAGTATATTAAGTATTTCTTCATCAATGGACTTTTCGTGTCGAAAAGTTTATATGCGCTTTAACCCGAGCTTTAAACGGTGAAAGAAAAAATCGTGAGAAAACCCGGTAGACCATTGTCTTTCCTGTGGATATGACCGGCTAAGCTGAGAGGGATTAGGTGCCAAAAACTTTATTTCAAAAATCTAAAATTTGCAATGTATTTTCTTCTAAACATAACAGAGGGCTCAGAACGAAACCTTCTAACTACAAAAGAATAACTACAAAAAAGAAAACAGTAGCTACCTTAAGGGGCCAAAGATTTGTCCCACTTTGTATACCTATCATGGAGTTTTAGTAGGTATTTGATAACTTTACAAAGGTAGTGTGAACAAGTAACGTACCAATATAGATGTTGGAATCAACGTTGAGACTGTTGGCCAGACCGTTGGTGATGGCGGTCTCGCTGATGCCGTCGACCGAGAGCTCAACTCTTCCATTGGATAACAGCCTTACTACGATCTAATAAAAAAATAACTTTATTTATTTTGGAATATATAAGGTACTTACATTATAGGGAAATAACGGTGACCAATGTAGTAGTTAAAAAACTGTGTCGCAGATACCAACGCCCACCTCCTTAGACTGTATATATGTATACAGTCTAAGGAGGTATTCATATGATGCGGTAAACATATTCTCTTTACATCAAAGCAAGCCCGCATTGGACACAAACAAATATAACGGAATCCTAATTTTCGCTGCGCTTTAGTCTTCTCACCATTGACTTCACCATGCCATAATTAGAAGTTTCAGTTACTTTTAAGTATTACATATTTTTTAAAATCTATGTTTACATATTAGGTACTTCGTCAAAAGGTACTGGACAGACTTTGAAAATTATTTTCTTTTGTGTAAGGACCACAAAATAATATAGTAGATAGTCCTATAGAATGTTGTAGATCTGATGAAGACCTGCTGAGTTATGAACCCTTGGAATTTCTTCTTTTTAAAAAAATTAATACTCAAAATCGGTTCATAAACAACAAAGCGAGCAAACATGAAAAGAAAAAAGATATACGGTCAAATTGAGAAACTTCTTTTTGTACTTTAATAATCAGAGGATGACTTACTCGGTGCATTTCGCCGTCTGTGACAAATCCGCTCTTGCCGTCGTCCGAGTTGACGGAGAGTGAGGTGATGCCTGATCCCATGTCCCATTCCAAAACCACGTGGCCGTTTTCAACTGTAAACCATTCAATGTTAGTACCTAAAAAAAGTTCATGGAGCGAACTTAGCCACTTCTAGTTTATACATCTTTATTCTGTGTTTATACTCAGATAGTTATACCAAGTAGATACTTATGACAGTTTGCAGTTTGAATGCTTGCTAACTTGATTGCATTTAGTTTTTTGTTCAAAAGGAGATTTGATCGAGATTCATTGATTTGTTTGATGGAAATCAGTACTCAAGGGTCTGACGATGACCAGAATAGGATAACAGGAAATGTTCTGGTTCGAATACCTAAGTGTCGGAATAAAAAGAATCTATCTACTTGTTTCCTAGTGTGTAAGTAAATCAATAGTGAAATGTAGTATTGCCTTTGTATTAGGTTTTTTTTTCTGCGGCGTTATTTTGCAGCACGTTTGTATCGATAATAAGAAAGCAAAAACATTTAATTTCGGTGGGACCTCAAAGATCACCTTCGACTTTGTTATACATGCTAGGTAAAACAGAATACTACTGTTTCCGTTTCAGTCGAGACCATTTTGTTGCTGTGACACACAAACAACTCTGTCATTCACTGTTTACTTGTCTCTGTATATTATTATCTGTAAGTTTAAATGGTTTTGTATTGTGTGTCGAAGTGATGAATAAATGTCTGTCTGTCTATGTCTATTTTAAAGCGAACCCCTATAACGCACTGTAAACTTACAGGTGAAGCCCTACGTACTCGTAAAACCATGGTAACTGTTTATTTTAAAAACGTCGTGTGCATACGCTTCAAGCTGTAACTTTTAATTAACTTATTCGGAGGTCGTGAGGAAACTAAAATACGCAGAACTGCAGCTGTCGGATAATTAGAAAATTGTTTGTTCGTTTCTAACATGTGCAAACATTTTGCAGATACATTTTAGACTATTTATTCATTAGACCTTCTTCCTTTCATTTTTGGTCTATTATATTGTAGCTAATATTTATAAGTACTTTTTTTTAAAGTCTGAATAAAATAATATCTTCAATATCTAAATCAAATTCTGAGACTTTTTTGTACACAATAAAGTCTTCATCGATACAAGCGTGCAAGTTGTATTTCGGCTATTGTTTAACCGGTCAATACAATCCACCCACAATATGATCATGTCGGGTTTGATATTTAAAACGCTATAATAACACGCAGGATTTAGTCATATAAATATTCTTGTTAAGTACGGAAACACATAATCTTGAAACCTGAAAATTTTACAGGCAATAGCCGTGACTAAGATCTACTTGAATTAAATATATTTTGAGTTTGAGTTTGACGCATACTGTTTGTCATACAGTGAACAACGCTCGGTTCCTATAACCACGATTATACTTACATATAAATCCGTGCCTATAACCAACTTACGGATGAACAGATTACAACGCTGCGAAAGTCCTATACCGTATACGTTATCTGACAAAAAGTTTCATACATTTTATGTTTTAAAAACAAAGTTGCTATGGTGATAGACCTATGGACAGGACATCCGTACGTTGATTATACATAGAATTCGGGCACTAACTTACTTCTGATCAACAGATAGTCTCCGCTGTCGGTAGAAGCAGTTATCTCTCTCTGGAAAGCCAAGACTCCATCTTGCACGGTGCTGGCTCGTAGTGCGATCACGGCGGGCTGGCGCTCCAGGTCTTCGTAGTTTACTAGACTGTCTGGCAGTTCTAGGTAACCGTTGCCGTTGAAACCCACGCTTGTATAGAGGTCCAAGTCTGTGAAATGAAGGTGTAAGGTGAGAAATGTCACGTTTATTCATAAACCTACGTGTGTTAGATTTACCTATTCTATCAGTTTCTTATGTAATTAACAATATTGTGAAAACAAGTATATGAATATTATAGTGACAACTAAAATTAACGTTGATTTCGAAAAAGTAAGAAATTTCTTGCACAGGTAGGTATAGTTTTGTTCATAATTCCGAAGATCTTTAGTTAATATGACCATAATTTTTATTTACTCATTCAACAAATAAGTTTGTAGGTACATAAATAGAAGCCTTTTGAAACTGAAATGTTCTTACCAAAACAAAGGCAATACAATTTGACACAAAAATATTACGCTCTGTCTCTTTTTTCACAAGATTAATTTTATAATCACAGATGATAAATATACCTATATTAAGTGCGTTTATAACCCTATTTGTTTTGTGCGGATGTGGAACGTGTCAACAATTCGATTCGTTGCTCGTTCCACGTTCGAACCAGTCTCGGCAGGTGGTAGTTTCAATGACAGTCGCCACCCCTGACCCCTGTCACGGGCATTTGTTTAGGTTCGGCTATTAATAGGTAATTAACCCTCTATTTACATCTGCATGTAAATTTTGCACATACACACAAAAAACACATTTTGCAATAATTACCATTATTCGATATTGTTTCTCTTTAAAACCCTTACGGTCCTATTACAATAAACTACACAAAAAACCATGATCTTTATCATTTTTTGTACCTATTGTGATTTAAAACCACCGCTAAAGTAGGAGTCGCCTAGGTTTAGCGTTAAACCATGGTTTATCGCTAAACCAAGGTTTGTGATCACCATTTTCCTTAAACTGTAATTTATTTAGATATTATACGAACCAATGAAAAAGGCCATGGTTTTGATAGACAAGGTACCAAGGTTTATTTTAGTTTTTTGTAATGAGAGCGTTAAGTCATGACTCTAGATTGCCTAAAAAACTTCGTCAACTTGGCCACTTGCTTATATACAAACTTGCTTGTTTTCAGTGCATTGTATACCTCTTATTATACCTAAGGGTTCTGGGTCAATCCACTTCACATTCACAATATTACATGAGTTCCATTCCCGAATATTCATTCAAGAGGTACTTACTCACAGTCCGAGCTTCAAAACTTTTTTATCGAAAAAGATTTAGTTCGCTACTTATATCTCAGATTACATAAGTACGGATACCTCATCTCGAAAATTAAAATCACTTCTATTTTTCTTCGGGCTATTTTTTTAGTGTTTGATATTTGGGGCGCCCCTAGCGGCGTGTAGTTCTTGCCTGCAATCAAAAATAAGTAACTCCATCTAGTGCTAAGTAGCGTGCAGTCGGATGCCTAAGCGTCGCTAGGTGACGCCGCAAAAATCACCAAATAATAGCCCGAGGAAAAATAGGAGTGATTTCAATGTTCGAGGTGAGGCACCCCTGCTTATATACAAGGTAATCCTTTAGACAACAAAGTTACAAAGTCCTAATTAACAAAGTTAAACACATCCTGTCTCATAACAATAACCTACACAAAAAACCAGAACAAATCACACGTGTGGTTCATCCTGTTCATATAGGTAGTTGGGTCGGCAGATGCCCCCGTTCTGACAGGGGCGCGTGAGTTGTTAGCGGAGGGCACTACTGGGTAAAGGTCTCCTCCAGTCAATACCAACCATTATTTGGCTGTATCCCACCAGCGTGTTGAAGAGATCACCCCGCTTGACTTACACATACACGACGTTTGAATTTGGAATACACACGCATCTGACAAGAAGCGCCCGCGAAGCCCAGTATACAGTCACACGTGGGGTTCATCCTGTTCATATAGTGTGGTCGGCAGGTGCCTCCGTTCTGACAGATCACCCCGCTTGACCTAGACCTATACACGACGTTTAAATTTGGAATACTCACGCATCTGGCACGAAGCGCCCGCGAAGCCCAGTATACAGTCACACGTGTGGTTCATCCTGTTCATATAGTTGGGTCGGCAGGTGCCTCCGTTCTGGCAGGGGCGCGCCTCGCAGGGGTCCGCGGGGGTACGCGAGGGGTAGCGCAGGGAGGAGGCGACGCGGGACTCGCAGTAGCTGCCGATGTAGCCGGACGGGCAGATGCAGGTGCCGTCGTTGGCGCAAGATCCACCGTTGATGCAGCGGCAGTTATCAATCTAGTGCAAAAAAACTCAGGTCTTGAAATCATTTACAAGATCTATAGAGCGTCAGGAGGCAATCTTTGCCTAAACTTAACGGGACACTGTAGTGCCTGGGACATTGTTGAGATTTAGTAGTACAAAATAGAGATGTATATCTAAATAGGGCGTAAAAGACTACTACCGAAAAGTAAAGGTTTGCAATCAGAACATTATACTGAATATATTTAGAGTTTTTTTCTCCCATGCCCTGTTTTTATTTTTTTGCTTTTTTTCAACTTATGTTATACTTGTATTCATAAAGTACAACATAAGACTTTATCTATCTTAGTTCAATTATTGAAGAAAATAACCACGGAAATTAAAGAAACAGCATTGTAGAACATATTAATTTAGATAGGCTTTAGTTAGCCACAGTGCCGTGAGAGCGGTTGCAGCGTTTTGAGTCTCATTTATATAGGTAGGTACACAGTTCTATCCATACCCACATTTATAATTACCTCTCCCTATAACCCAGGTTTGCTGTAAAAAAACTCTTTCAGGGTTAAGCTCGCCTTTGTTTGTACATTGCCTCTAAGTATAATAATGTTTTTAATTTTTTTTATTTGTTTGTGTACAATCACAGATTACCTTATGTAATATGTGGTACAATAAAGAATTTAAGAAGTGATAAATAGTGAGATAAATAAATATGAAGAAATAAATCCTTGGACATTCCACACAGCGTCATCTAGTCCCAAGCTAAGCAACTTAATGCTTGTGATAAGGTAACCAGATGACTGATATAATACTTAAATACTTACTGTTTTTTTGTAAATACATACATATTAAAGATAGAAAAGACGTGTGGCACTCGGGGACTGCCGCGGTAAAGCTATTGCATGCCACCTAGAGGTGAGTTGCTGAACTAAAGTGACAGCGTTAGGTTTTTTCATTACGGAATTTCTGGATTCGGTCTTCACGCTCAAGGCCCGCGATAGAAACTATGCAATAGCTAAAAAACACCTAGATGTAAAAGGAAAGCTAACCTCTGGTATATCACCGCGGACCTCCGGCGCGTCTGGGAAGTTACTGCACTCCTGGACGTTGGAAGACTGGATCTCGGGGTCGTTGATGTGCACACTCGTGCCGAATGTCTTCAACTAAACAAAACATAACATAAGATATTAAAGATAAAGATTTTAGGCACACGCACACTATGGAAATATCAAGAAAAACAAACTTAAATTAGAAAAAAATTGCACAGAAAAACAAACAACAAATTAACCTAACTACATAGTTATTAATGTTACGTTTCACGACTGTCAAATAGCGCTATGTATCACTTATAGTCCACCATCAATTAGTGTTTATCCTACCAATATGTAAGAAATAGCGTATTCGTGACCTTGTGTAGAACCTTATTCGTACATTGTGAAACAGACCCTAAATAAGTATAAGTAACATTGAAACTTCAACAAAGGTAAACAAAACTAAAAACTGTATTTTATAAGATATTTTGTAAGAAAATGTCTAAAATGCTTATTTTATATACGAAAGCCGCTTGGCTTTCGTATCCATTTGGACTTTGGCTAATTTTGATCTTGAAACATTTGGGGAAGTTCAGAAAAGGTTTAAAAGGTGTGAAAAAAATTAAAAAAAAAACGCAAAAAAAGGAATAAAAACTATTGCGGTACAAAACTCAGCTTTGTACATAGTTAACTATAGAGTAGTCAACTACCCGTTTATTGTACTTACGCGATTAAAAGGTTATAAGTACTTACATCCTTGATGCATCCCATAAAACCATCGCTGACTCCCGTGTTGCTGTTAAGAACTATGTTCTCATCAACTCCACCGACAAACAGAGGGGTCTCCAACTTCAGGCTCTGTTGGATATAGTACATTGTTAAACAAGTTGTGAAAGCAACTTTGACACAATAATGGTTTGTTTGGTGAGATTTAATGACTATCGTTTCAAACGTGAAGTTTTGTAGTATGAGTATATAATAACTACGTTCAGACAATTTTAAATATAATTTCAGAGTAAGAGAAATGATGAAAAAACATTGCAACTGTCGTTAGAAGTGGAATATTATGAGTTCGCGACATTCAAATTATTTCGTTAAATTAAATTTGAAAACTACTATTGATTTGAGATTAGCCTATTCGTTACACTGTTCCACTGTCGTGACATTAGATTTAAAGTAAATAAACACGAAATCTCCACGAGACGTCTTCAAACTGAAATGGTGCTCCCACACTGCTGTTACAAAATGTTTGTAAACATTTTTGAACACTAAAACATTTACTAACAAATGTTGTCATTTGTTACATTTTGTTAGGAACTGTTATATGTTATAAGTGCTCCTACACTGATGGAAAGTGTTACGACTCACCGCATACCCCGCCGTCACCTGTATTAAATGTTTACAAACAAAATTTTGTTCAAAAATGTTAATTAATATTTACTAACATGAAAACATTTTTTAACTTTTGTGATTAAATGTTAGATAACAAATGTTTACTAACGTTACTTAACATTATATAACAGCAGTGTGGGAGCACCAAAAGGATAATGTCTACCAAATCTAAGAAATATAGTCTTGATCATATTTCACAAGAAAACTTCAAATCAAGGGTTTAACTAGACTTACCTTAGCGGATTCCAAACGAGCTTCATAGTTTTGTACCAGGTTGATGTTGAGAGACACAGTGTGTCCAGAGCGAGCTACTTGCACGTCGGTCCAGTCGTTGGCAGACAGGGTTGAGTTGCTAGTCAGCACAGCTGGGTTGCCTGTGGAGAATAAATATTAAATATCCTTGCATTAATTTATATTATTAGATAGGTAGGTAAGGTATAAACATTCAGCAAAACTATCTTTATTCAGGCTAAATTCAGGTTTTATCCACAACAAAGTTATAAAAATGGCCTGAACTGTTTCGAGAAAAGAATGGTACGTGTTTGCCGCTTTTTTGCTCGACTTATCGGGGCATGCCTTGTCCCCAGAAATAAACACTAGCTAAACACTTACCATCTCCAAGGTCGTAGCGGAATTCCAGATGTCCATTCTTGACAGCGAGCGAAGTAAATCCACCGTGACCGCGAGGTGACTCAGCGCTGTACATGATGATTCCATCGGTGACCGGCGCTGACGCTTTCACTTTCATAGACATCTTGAGATAACGGAAGGTGGTAGGCGGCTTGAGGGCAAGGTATGCGCTGCCAGTGAAGGCGGGGTATTCGATCTGTTGACGCGTCTCGCAGCTACGGAGAAAATGAAAGATTTAACATCATCATCGTGCATCATCATCATGCTACGAGTATATTATAAAGAGGAAACATTTTGTATTTTTGTACGTGTAACGAACAAACTCTAAAACTATTAGACCGATTTTAGAAATAATAACAAAGTGACCTTCGACGAAGAATGGTGGGACTCAGCCAAGGATTGGGATGGTTGGAAGAGTTTTGGGGAAACCTTTGCCGAGCAGTGGGACGAATTAAGTAAAAAAAACCACGTTAAAACGCGCTTAAGAAACATTAAATAAAGAGGCAGATGGGTAAAAATATAGACAAGTAACACCCCTAGACGGAATGCCTTAGGGCATTCCGTCTAGGCATTGCTTAAATTGCTTATAGGCTGATCCAGCACTGGGAGTAGGTAGGTATATTGTATTAAAAGGAACTATTATATAAATTTGAATTACTCACTTCCTGCCAGTATGGGTGACGGGACAGGCGCATTTGTACCCATCGTCGGTGTTGGAGCACTTGCCGACGCCGCAGATACCAGGACGGCAAGCTTCGCCGCGACGGTCACAGTTCGCGCCCGCAAACTCAGTGTTGCAAATGCAACTGTAACCACGCTCATTGCGGGACTCCTGTACAAAAATAGTTACTTATAAAACTTAGGCCTTAATACATCTTTGCCAGATAGCTATCTACTCGCAGAATAAAAAGGTTCACCAGTTTTATAATCAAATCATAAGCTACTTTTAACCACAATATTCCCACGGTTGTCAATTTAGTCTATGGTTGTCAGTAACTGAAAGAGGTCATTACCTGGCAGATGCCTCCGTTCTGACAGAGGTTACCAGCGCAAGTATCGCAATTCGCCACACGTTCCTGATCAAGCGCTTCCATCATTATATTCTTCTCAGATTGGCCTAAGACCAGCATGCTCACGCAGCCAACGAAACTGAAAATAAAACCATGCACGAAAATGGTAAAGTTTTATGTAGATAATAATGATGCATTTTAACTTTAGTTAGAATAAGATAATCGAGTGAGCGAAGCGAACTAAGCCAGCCCAAAATCAGATTTTAACAAAACTATAAAAAATCTAAAACTTTTCAATGACTGAACATCGTGGAACATACACGAATTATGATTTAGATAACCTTTCGTGATATCTTCGATGATCCACCTATTGAGTTCCACCCTATGTAACTTACCCAGTCGCCCTTTGGATAAGTGTCGGGAGTTGTTGGTAGTCGGGAATACCGCCAATGTACAAGGGTTGGGCCAATTCCAAAACCCAGTTTTCATCTGTCTCTATCACGAAAGGACCGTCGTTGTCTACGTCCATTGTCACTAGAGGAAACATAATAACTTTATAATGAAAGTATTTCTTGTTGTGTTACTTTTCGAGCAAAATAAATGTTTAAATTGCTAATTATGTTGATACATAATTAGCAATTTAAAATACCTAGGTGGTAAAGATTTTGCACTTGAAGAAATGCTAAAACTTCATCGAGTAATCAAGGAAACTTGGGTTACTAGAGTACTATAAATACCTCTAGTATCGATCTTGTTAAGGCGGATGCTATGCCAACGGTTGAGCTCCAAAGGACGGTCGCCGGATACGATCACTGGTCCACTGCCAGTCTCCAACATAAACTTAGGGATTCCATTCTCCAGTTGTAGCGCCAAGAAATCAGTATTACGTCCAGCATTTTGGCTGCTGTATAAGATCAGCCCATTGTTATCTAAAACAATAATCATGAGCTTAGTATCCTACAGATTATAAACGCGAAATTTGTATGGATGTTTGTTCTTTATACTAAAACTACAGAACCCGACGCATTTGGCCGAAACTTGAAAATTAATTAGGTACCTACTTTATGACCTGGAATAACACGAAAGAAAAAAAATCTTCTAACCGCTGGTCTGATTAACCTATCCATTTTTTGTTTTGTTTACTGTGGATATTGATCGTCGGTAGTGTTGATTAGAATTTTGAGGATGTTATTATTTTCAAATATCTGGTACCGGTATCCAGTAAGCAAAACCAAAGTTTATTGAGACTGGCCGTTAGCCAACACTACTAATAGAAGTTACTCTTTATATCTTACCAGTTGGTTTGAAGGAGACCTCGATATCGAACTGCCTGTAGGCATCCTTCAGAGTGGGGAGTGCAACCCAGCTGGCTCCGTCAAAGCGTGGGATCACGCCGACAACACGCAGAATGGCCTTGGTCTCAATAGTAGTACGACGATTGCTAACCCGGCACACATAAGTACCAGCGTCACCCTCAGTCACACTACGAAGGTGGAGGATTGGCTGCAAGATCACAATATTATCTTGAACAACTGTGCTAACTTAACTGTGTGAAACAATTATATAACGTTGGCAAATAAATACAGTTCTGCGGATATAACTACAAAGTACCCGGTAATTTACGACAAAACTATTTATTTAAAATAAGTTAGTCTGGGTTAGTGGCAAATACAACAATATGGTGATAGTTTTAGGTGTTGTTAAAGACCTCCTAACTTCAAATATATTCATGATGCCTATCCTGGCTGGCATAATAGCGTCTTCTTATAGGAGCTAGTGTTATACCTATTTCTATATTTGATACACAATCAGAAATCAGAAACATTTATTGCAAAACTGTTGTACAAGGATAGGTCTTAGTTTTAATGAGTACGTACAAGTTTGCACTGTTTATATATTTCTGATGTGCACGATTGGTGTAGTTTTTTTTCTTGGGTGTTAAAGAATAGATATTTTGGAAAGTCTAGTTCTATCGGCAGAACAGTCAAAGCTGGACGTTTCTATAGAAGAGCACTATAGGATGACAGTTTTGGTACTATAATTTGGGATTATAAGAATATTTGAGCAATAAAATCTGTGTCTAATCTTGTTACTCTTCAGTAAGAAAACTTATAACAGAACATTAACACAATAAAAAAAAACAGAAAAGCCTCCATTTAAATGCGAACGTACTCTATTACTCAGCAATTAGGTATGTTCCAGATGTTTGGAGGGAACATTGCAAGGGATACGTACAACAAACAAGTCAGGGGAAAACAGTTTTGCTTCATGCAGGACACTTACAGCTACAACTTACATCATTCATTTCTAAATAAAATAAACAGGACATCGCCGAAAAAGACAGAAGAACGACAGAAGACATTTATCAAGCTGCTAATGTTAATCAAGGTTAGTTACCAATGGAACCTGCAGTCGGGAGACTTTTCTATGTAGCCTTTTCCAAAAAGCCTAAGGTAAATAAATTTTAAGAAGTTTTATCAAATTTGAATTTGTATCTCAATAGTTTTGATGCCCTCCGAGCGCAGATAGTATTATCGAATGCAATCAAATTGTAGCCGATTGGGTGTTTAGTGGTGCATTGTAGAGCAAATAATTTTGGTTCATTCGATACATTTTGTCACGCTTGGTGAGCACAGCTTGTCAGTCAAAATAAGGAAATGGACATCTGATTTCACTCATATGATATAACCAGGTTACAACAATGACGATATCTATACTTATCGTCCTTGGTTAAAATATTTATTAGTACCTACCTAACCATAGGGCTAGCTTTAGGGCTATATATCCGGAAAGTAAATTAACCACGCAAAGAAACAATAATAAAAAGTATGAATGGTATAAGTGAAGTAGGATATTAGTTTTGTAAATAAACCTCATTGAACTTTAGTGCAAAATAAGTGCTGGAACTTCTAAGTGCAGATAATTCAAGCATATTTATGCTGCTTTATGTGTTAAAACTGAAATAAAAGGAATCACTTATTATAATAGGCGATTTTAACTAAATAGGTTTTTATATCCCACATGTTTACCTAACTCTATAGAACATTGTCAAGGATTAAAGAACCAAGAGATCTGAGGGGTTACCATGCGGATTTTAGTTATAATATCTGAAAAATCTACTTCAAGACTGCTCGTTTGTTCAAGGCGTACATACACAAGGGAAATAGGGTAGTCCTGCCTGTTTTACTTTTTCAAGAGTTTATAATTATCGTGTTTTTGAGGACATAATTTGTGTGCACTAATCTAAGCTAGTTTCACAATCATATTGTCCTACAGTAGGCGGTCTGGGGGCAATTTCTTTGAGACAACCGTAAGACTATAATCTAGGTACTATACTCATTTCATTAATTCTCATATTGGAAGTTAAAATCAAAAAACTCAAACAGAAAGAGAAAACAAAACTTGTCTACGCCATTTTAAGAGCTCACGAACTTATTATTTTGGTTAGTCGTCGTTGTAGAATTTCAAACTATTTGAGTTTTTAGGTAGTTTCCATCACCCAAGCTAAGAGATGGGGTCATCTTTTAGGGTATCTATGTCTACATTTGGTAAGTGCAATATCAAGTGACCGGGCCGAACTTAGGCCCTAAAGGCGGGCGCGAAACGTACAGTTGTTATAAAACAGCTAAACGTGATAATGAGTGATATTTGTCAAATTCCGATAACAGCGACGTTACTCGCAATAATTTTACACCGGCCAACTTTGATAGCGCGTAGTAGGAACATACATAGGTAGGTATGTTCCGCGGCTAACAACTACTTTCAATAAAAATCTACCGGTGATTTTAATAACTGTGATATCCGGAACGGAATGAATAGTTCATTCAATGTGCGTAGGTACGAAGAAAACTGATATTTTAATGTTACTCGGTATCTATCAAGAAAACAATAGCATTGACCGGAATTCATTTTGATACTTAGAACGTGTGGTGCGATCACAAAGCCGCAGCTTTGTTTTCGGACAGAAAAAAGTTCAATTGGCAGATTTAATAGAGCATACAGCTAAAAAATTAAGGTCTCGGTGTTATATTTCTCTTTGTTTATTTTAAAATGGAATTTTACAATTTCACAGTAAAAACCTCAGATAGATTTTATTTGAATTGGCTGTTCAAAATCAGTAAACAAGTTTTTGTAGGCTTTATACCTGGTCCCTTCTAGCGTCGCTAGGCAAAGGCGCGTATTCCCTTCGCCACTGGATAGTGACGGGCTCTTCAAGGTCGTGGTTGCAGGGCATGCTCACTGCAGAACGAAGGGCTGTAGAGTATTCTCTCAGTTCACCATTCCTGTCGCGAGGGCTGGACAGAGCTGATCCTGAAAGACGGTATCAGATATTCAGGCCCAAAACATTTATACATTTGTGTGTGTTAAACCAAACTTAGGTATCTACCTATTTTAGTATGAAAAATCGAAGAGTTACGAATCCCGAAAGAACCCTAACTTTTGTTAACCTTTAAAAAACTACCTACGTACCTAAATTAGCTTAAGATAATGCTAAAAGTAGGTAGGAAATATTCAAGACTTTATTTAATGTTGACATTGTGGTGTTCCAATGGGGCTCTTGTTGCGGTCAAACCTATACATAACTTATTGTCCCAACTTGAAACAAGAAACGAATATGAATATGAAATATGAATATGAATTCTGGAACTCACCAGGGACAATATCCAGGTTGAAGTTATCAGTATAGTTCAGACCGAAGCGGTTCCTGCCGATGCACTGGTACGTGCCGGCATCCTGCTCTGCCACGCCAATGATCCTTAGCAGGGACCCACCGCCGTACGTCTGTACAACAAAAATAGACGTGAAAAAATGTAAGAAGGAAGAAATAATAATGTTATTTTTTCTGTAGGACCTCAAGGATCACTTAAAAATGTACAGTCTTATAAGCTAGGTTACTGTATTGCCTGCTGTACCTATGTAAATTTGCAAGGGCAGCTCCGTGTTTTATTCACAAAGGAATTACAACAAAATAAATATTATACATCATCATCAAGGTTATTATAAGCCTTTCTAATTATAATACCTGCCATGTACAACATGTAACTTGGTGTTACCAATAAAATTATTGTATTGTATTGTATTGACTCAAGCAGGCTTTGTCCACTGCGCCACGAGATCGTCAGTTTTTAATAAGTAAACACATTTTGTCACATCTATAGCTACATGTGTTTGTCATCAACAGAATATTTATTTCATTTTATAACATGCTGCTATGCGCCCTCCACACTGCCGAGGACAGAAACAGATGGAAGAACATCGTCAGAAAAAACTGATACAGAAGGGAGGTCACGACCCTCAGCATTGAGCAGCACGAATCATGGAGGAGAATAACATGCTGCATAAAAAGTAGTTCTTGAGTTACTTACGTGTGAATCCACATGTTGCCTGTTTCCTTGTTGGTCACGTTTGATCCATTCAACGGCGACATCACGGTATGGTGACTTGCAAAGCACATCAACATTCTCCCCGACTCGGAAAGCCCTGCGCGGCTGCTCGATGCGTACCAATGGTTCTTCAGGCGCACCTAAACAAAACCCAATAACATTACACATCTACACATGAAAAAAACTAAGACCATCAACAAATCCACCACACCTGTTATCCTTGCTCGCAGAACCCAAGAGTTACCACAAAGAAGAAACATTGGAAAGGTAAAAAAAGCTATTCATGCACACTACGATAGAACAGTTCTTAACTCAAACAATACAAAGTACGTACACTACAGAAAAGTAAAACCATAACTATACAAAGGCTTAAGCAAATAGGATTTCCAAAACAAATAGGTCAGTAATGCACTGCGATAGAATAGGTACTTTTAGAAACCAAACTAAGTAAAAATCTAACCCAACTACTGCAACTAAAACTACTGTAGAAGAAAATTTGAACGAAAGTTGAAGACAACCGCGCCAATTCAATCGAAGCATCGAGAAGGTATTATGTTTGACACTTTAAGATAAAAAAAAATCCGAGTAGCTTCTAAGCCTCAAACATGTTTAAAACATCTTGAGGGCTAGACAGTCAACTGATAACAAACGCATAATGCCTCTCAAAATCTGTGAAATTTCAAATCCCAAAACGCTGAAACAAACTCAACTCATTGACGACACAACCCCATAGACGGGGCCAAACAACTTCCACCACTTTACCGGTGATCTGCAAGAAACGGTCATCGTTCAGCAGGCAGTCTTCGTCACTGCTGTCGCTACAGTCCGCGAAGCCGTCACAGATCAGCTCCTCATCAATGCAACTGCCGTCATCGAGACAACGGAATTCTGTGCTCAGGCATTCAATACCTTTACGAACAAGTTTACTTTTACCAAAATGATTTACTGACTTCTGTCTCCAGAGAAACTTAGTTTTAGTAAAGATTTCTAATAGACAACCCGCAATAATAATGATCAGTCAGCTTTAGTATTATGTTATTTTTACTTTTTATTCACAATGGTTGAGTTTTGAGTGCCTTACGGCTAGTTTCAATAATATATAATAGGAATCTGTAATTTTTTTCATGTAGTGCAGTATAATTACCATGAAAATTTCTATCAATCTGTACGCGTATAGACGTATATAATTTGAAAGATTATGAAAATTGTTTAAAGTAAGTACTTCTAGCAAAAAGATGGAAAAAAATCTACTTCCACTACTTCTACTCTACGCTAGCGCGCGTGTAGAATGACAGCTTAGGCCATGGTAATTACTTGGTTTTTGTACCAAGGTTTTTGAAACTTCCGTTGGTCAAAGATAATTTTAAAGCTAACCTCACATTCAACAGAGATTTGTATTAGGAACGAATCGACCGGATAAGTCAGTACGAACCACTAATAAGTTAATAAGAAAGCTAGTTATGGCTGTGCTAAGCATGCCTGTTAGAGACGTTGAAGCTCACTACCGAGCGGAGTAGGACTGACCCTCGATGTGGAGGTTGATGTAATTGCTCGTTTGCCTGCCGTAGTTATCGCGGATGTGGCAGACGTACTGTCCGGAGTGGCCTGCGTGCGCTAGTTTGATGAAGAGAGAGCCATCTTTGTTCGTGCGGATGGTAGATGGTAGGTTGCGGCCGTCTTTGGTCCATTGGACGGAGGCTACGCCGCTGACGTTGCAGCTGAGCACCACGCCGGCGCCGGCGTGAACCCATTGCTCGTGCTCGTGCGACTCACTGCTCGCCACAGTGCTCTCCTCTAATAACGGACCAACAGGTCAGGGGTTATCATTACGTTACGTCACAGCTATCCACAAGAACCTTTAACGTTTTCGCTAATATCTTCCAGGTCGCGCTTCTGGAGAAGGCAACAGGCAACCATGATAAAACTATCACAGATTCTATTGCTTTCAGTGACATAACGTAACGATAGACCCAAGCGGGCGAAAGTAAAATGATAAAGCACAGTTCAGTGAATAGTGGCTGTACGTTAACTGCAAATTAATTATCTAAACATTTAGTGCAGTGGTTGTTTGAAGGAATAATTTTAAGGTATTGCAAAAGGCCTCTTCACGAGGTGATATTGCATTTGGGGACAAACTTAGTTATAGTTTCATAGTTTTAGACAGGTTACCAAGATACCATCAAATATTTTGTTATGAAGATAAATGAGAGAAATATGAATATTGAAAACATTGGTCATGCGGATAAAAATAAAGATTTAGTGTTATAGTGATTTAGTTTTCACCGATGTTTGTGAAATTATGATACTTTCGAAGAAGTTCAGAGATTGGTCAGGAATTCATTGTGTATACTACTCACATCTACTTGCATTTTTGTGTGACTAAAAGTGAGATTAAATAAAATAAAGCTATGTTAAACAGTCTTGTTACATACCTACGACGATGACTTCGGCTGTAGCACTGGCATTGGCCCACTGATTCCTTGCAATACACTCGTATTTACCAGCATCCTCTACTTCGATTCTTTGGAAGATTAAAGTGGCACCGCGTGCTTTTACACGGCTGTAATAGACAATAGTTTTCAGTTTAAATAAAAAAACCGATGAGATACCAATATAAAGCAATAGGTTATAACTAGAACTAGAACTATTATTACAAAACAAACTCAGTGGACATTGGTGAGATGAAATGGCTTGTCCAGTACCTGAACCATCTTCTCAGCTTAGGGCAAACAAAAACCGTGAGTTTTCTCACGATATTTTTTTTCGCCTCGTTTCCTTTAGAGCTCGTGTGTGCATACACATTTTTTGAATAGTTTCACGATACATTACCGGGATTCGAATCCAACTACCGATCGAAAATAAATTTAATCAAGGAAAAAAAATGATCAAGGCTGTGTCGAAAGATCGAGGTAAGTACATCCCATTCATAACACAGCTTCTAGCTTTATGAATAAAAAAATCGTACCTTGAGAAAGGCTTGGACGTTGGTCTCCATACAATATCGACAATATCGTCTCCTTCGACCACACACTCCACTGTCGGCGAGTATCCAGGATGCACGGTCTGGGTTGGCGGCCTAAGAGTGATCTTTGGAACGCTAACTACCCTCAGAGTGGTGTAAAGGGCCACTTGGATTGCGTTGGTTGCGTAGTTGTAAGCGCTGCAGACGTATCTGCCTGAATCACTCTTTGAGACCTGGGAGCGAATGATTTGTAAGTGTTTGGAATAGTGAAACTGATTAGTCAATATTTTTTTTAATAAGTTATAAATTTAACTGAAAGTTGGGTGGTTTTGTGGCCGAGTGGTAAAGGCAGCCCGGCTAAAGGGCGATTGCTTGTAATCATTGCAGGTTAAAATCCTGCCGAAGTCGTAACTTTTATTAAGATTTTCAAATTTTTCTGCCCATAATCTGTCAGTAAAGTACTTACGTTGCGAATGATCAGTCTGTTGTCGACTTGTTGAGCGTTGTTTTGCAAAGGCTGACGGTCGCCGCGGTCCCAAGTCGGGTTGTAGCCATTGGTGACGTTACAACTGTTAAGATACGGTAATTTTAATTTTATACAAATATACCAGACTTATAAATATCATAGCAAACAGTTACTAATTCTATTCATATTAGAGGCAATAGAGTCACCTAGCTTATAGCTGTGCATTTTTAAGTGATCCTTGAGGTCCTACAAAAATTTGTAACCATGTATGGATGGATGTGTCTTTGTAACTCTTTCACGCTCAAACCGCTGGACGGATTTAAATTAAGTTTGATAAAAGGATAGCTTATATCCTGACCAAATACGTAGGCTGCCTTTAATTTCGGAATTCCCATAGGAACGAGAACTCATTGCGGGTAACACTGCGGGGCGCAGCTAGTTTCTCATAATATACCTACTTACCTACTTAATATGAAATAAAATGAAATTTGATCACGACTGTATTAGGTAGGCATTTCTTTCAGATATTCTTTTTTCTACTTAATATCCATGTCAATGTATCTTTTTATCACGACAAACTTACTAAATTATCAGTTCCTTTTGTCCTTCAAAGGCAGTCCTTTCAGTAGGGCTGAGATTCTGCTGGGTTTCATCTGGGTACGGATTTGGGTTGTAAACCTGGTTATCATTTGGGTTTGGGTAGGGGTAAACCGGATCGGGTTGGTTTGGATAGATTTCATCGTCGCCGCTACCTGTAATCACATGTATTATTCATACCGTTTAAACTTAAATAAAAAAGTTGTGATTATAATAAAAACAAAATAAAAGAATTAAGTACCTACTAGATAAGAAGCCAAACTTAAATCAAAATCTAAATATACCTATTCCTTCCGTTCTTGGAGTCTCAGGAAATCGAAAAGTCTGTAAAATTGCAGGAAAGGTAAACAGAACAGCCGTTTCCTAACGGCTGATAAAAATGGAAATTCATAGTTTGCCATGTTACAGATTTTATGTTCCCTGACTAGCTGTAAGTTTTCCTAATCTATAGGTATTAACTAATATATTAAAAGGGAAGATGTTGGTTTGTTTGACGGAGGTAATCTCCGAAACTACTCAGCCGATTTCCAAAAAATCTTTCACCGATGTGTAGAAGATTATATCGTCGAGATTATAGGAGGGTTATTAGGCTATATTTTATTCCGGTAGTTTCATTAATACACCCGTGCAAAGCCGGGACGTGGTGCTAGTGCTGCTGGTATGAAGATGATGATTTTTATAAAAATAAAAATCATCATCATCATCCACAGCCACACCTCCTGCGGTGATCCTGCCGGCTGCGCCAGTCCGGTATAAAAATAAACAAAGGTAAGTCAGCAACAAAAAAGAAATCTCACCGGCATAATCAAAGCCACCGTCACCTCTTTCCGCAGCTAGTCTCACTGCAAAGGCCTCCTCCATAGTGCCAGCCTGGTTGGTCGCTACGCAGGTGTAGTCACCTTCGTCACGTTCTTCAGCTGACGGGATGCGTAGGCGAGCGATGCGGGATTGAGAGACGATCTCGTTCTGGTCCGGTCCTGGGGAATTGAAGTTAGTACAGTCAAAGTTTGAAGAAAACTCGGGATGAGCCTGTAATGCTTATATAATAACTTTAAGAAAACTCGGAAACTATACTTACTAAAGAGCATCAAACATACCTGTCAGTTTTTGCAATTGGATGTTAAAGAGACATTTTTTAAAATTTCTAGAGCTATTTCCTATTACTGTCTACTTTAGCTGCTGGTTCATAATTATATTATATCACACTAATATTATAAAGGCGAGTTTTTGTGTTTTATGTGAAAGTGTGATGTTTGTTACTTCACAAACACAAACAGCTGGACGGATTTGAATGAAATTTGGTACCAGGATAGCTTATATGTTAGATTAACACATAGGCTATATTTAATCTCGGTATTCTTACTGGAACGGGAACTGTTCACTACGGGTAGCACCGCGGGGCGCAGCTAGTAATAAATAAATAAGAGTTTCCTTACCTCTGATAGTAACTAAGGGCTCCGGGTATCCTTCAGCACGGCACTCAACATTAACAGGTTGTCCTGCTTTAACCTGAAGGTATTTAGAGGGAGTGATGACGATTTCCGGCGGCGAGCGGACCTTGATGACGGCGCTAGCGCTGGCGCTGCCTTCTGAGTTGTCTCCGGTACAGATGTATTCGCCCTCATCATTCACCTCTATCTTGTCGAATCTGTTCAAGAAAGTGAAAACACGTTTTAAGCCTCTGTGATGTTTGGTAACAATAATGATTTTACCTATTTATCTCATTTTTTTCGCACATCCCATTTTCTAACAGGCTACGCCAGTTACCTGTATGACAATTCATTTTGTTCCCGCCGAAGCATCATATTGACAATTTCTGTCATTTCATTTGTTACATTTTATTCTTATGTAACGTATTATTGTACAGTGACTAAATAAAGATTATTCTATTCTATAATAATACTTACTTAAGGATGTTATTCGGTTTTATTTCAGCATGAGGTGACAAAGCGCGGCCTTGAGCGCGACTCCACGTGACTTCAGGTTTCGGAATGCCGGCTACGCGGCAATGAAACTCAAACTCGGTGTTTCCAAGAGCAACAGGCTGTTCATCTTCAGGCCATATTTGTACAATGGGTTTCTCACGCTCTGTTAACATAAATATTAGTTAAAGTAGAGATAAACACTATATGAGACTATAACTAAACTTACTAACTTTATATTGGACTAGTAAAACTTAACTTAGGTGAGCCGGCTATAAAAAATGTTGCTATCTCTTTTCATTGCCATAAGAGCAATGTAAAAAAATATTATTAAAACCCTTATCTGACGAATTTAGTAGGTAATCAAACTTTAATAAACCTTAGGAAAAGGACATTGGTTTTGTTTTTCATTTTATAGAGTGAAACTTATTAAGTCTGCCCGTGACCACGAAAGCTGTACGCTTTCGAAACGTCGGGATAAATAAAATAAGGTATCTGATTACGCGATAAAGTCCCGTTTGAAATCATTTAATGAGTGAAGCTTACTTTCAATTTCGATGTAAACGAACACGGATGTGATGGCCTGGCTGTCACGCCTGTCCAATCCCTCGCATACGTAGTACCCAGCGTCACTCTCCACTGCTTCGTTGATGATCAGAGAATCACCCCGCTGGCTCACTCCACGACCCAACTCGTCTTGGTACTGAGGGAATACAGAGGACGATTATAGATTTTATTATAGTGTTAAACTACACATAAAGTAGGTAATCATACTAATACGAAAGCTTATAAATGCGAAATTTTGAAAAGAGCGTGAAAGAGTAACAAAGAGTCAAAGACACATCCATCCATTGATGTGTCTTTGCTACTCTTTCACTCTAAAAGTATTGAACAGATTGGATGTACCAGGATAGCTTATATTTTTGGTTAGCAATAGGCTACTTTGTATTCCTACGGGCTAGCTTCCTCTAGTAGCTGTAGTAATGTCACTAATGTGTTTTTTAGCCGAGTAATCATCTTACTGATAGTTTCAACTTCGACTTTAAGAGGTTCCGTGGCCGAGTGGTCAGGCAGCCCGACTTAAGGGCGAATCCTGTTGGAGTAACTTTGAGTAAGATTTTTCAATTCTGTTGTGAAAATCTTTAGATACCTACCTAATATAAAATACGAAATCTACCTTAGTCCATCTGATAAGCGGCAGCGGCTGTCCTCTTGGGAAGCAGTCAACCTTCCCACTTCCTCCTCTAGGTATCGTCAATGTCTTGATAGGAACCGTGACTTCTGGCGCTTCATTCGGCGATGGAGTTGCAGTAGATACCACAGTTAGTAACACAGACTCAGGGTTGACGTCAGCTCCGTGTGTTTGACAGACGTATACTCCTGCGTTTATCATTGTGGCAACATCGATGTAGAGAACGCCGTTGTCTGAACGCACGTTGGCTTGGAAGCGTTGGCCGTCTTGTCTGTGTAAGAAATAAACAATTTAAACACTTATCAACACTATTTAACTCCCCCCCCCTTATTAATCGACACGGGCATTAAAAATTTTAATATTATAGCGGGTCGGTTTGGGCTTTGGATCCCTGAGAAAGCTATCGTGCTACCTTCTATACCTACCTACTAATAAACCCACTTCTCTACACCAAATCGGGTCAGCACAACATTGTTTTTCTTCTTTATTTCCTATATCACTCTTCATCTCAGTACTCACTCCTTTTACACACAAATAAATCAAACCCTTTATCAATATTATTGGTAAGAAACTGATTTAGCAGAGCCTTACTAACCTGACCCAATCGATAGTCCCAGCCGGTACGTTAGTAGATCCAGTGCAGACCAGTCTTGTACTCTGTCCCTCGTTGAGGGTCGCAGAAGTAGGTGAAACCACAAGCTTGTCGCGAGGAGGCTGGGCAGGGCGTGGGCGGACGTTGACATAGGCGACGCCGTCGGCGGAACCAACTGTGTTGGTTGCAATACATCTGGAACAGAAATTATAGTTAAAAAATTTATCTTTATAATCGGCCCACATCCACCTACTGCAGACTATAACTGCAGACTATAGGCCAATAATAATTATGTAGTCTTAAGCAGGAACACAACAACTGATTTGTATTCCATATTCACACTGGCACCAAACATGTTAGATCTTGATACTATTTAGCACATTACCTGTAATCTCCAGAATCCTCCTCCCTAGCGCTCTCAATGATGAACAGTTCTTCGAAATGCTCCGAAGACATGGGAAGGGGTCGTCTTGAAGCGCGTTGCCAGGAGATCGTTGGTTGGGGACTTCCAGAGGCAATACATTCGAGCTCGATGCGGTCTCCGGCGTAATACTCCTTGATTCGCGGGCGGATCTCCACAGATGGGAATACCATCTGGTTTGCTGTGTAAATAAGGATCGTCAATGACAAGAAAAATTGACGATTACCTAGTAGATTGCATAAAGTAGGTATATATCTTTGTGGCTCAGAATCTTGAATTTCTGCGCCAACACTTTTTTAAATTATGGCTTTTACCGCTCAGAAATTTTTATACTGTGTTAATCCACTTAATTTTGGCTTCGAACAGTTTTTGCGCTAATCAAGTAAGAATAACAATACACAAACACAAGTACATTATGTAAATAATATTCCACACTAGAGCCTCAGTCAAGATGTGGTATTAATTATATTTTACATGATTTATATTACCTTTAGCGTAGAGAACGTTCAGGGGGACGACTGATCCAGTAAGCATAAACATGGTACAACTTGTTAAAAGAGTATTCAAGTGATAATAATAGAAGGAAGTTAAACCATCACGAGTTTAAGTAATGGGGTTTTGGGAAACCTTACATGGGTCATCATCAGTTTAGGTAACTTTCACCTTTTCTTTTATATTTTTCACAGCTTTAGTCAAAAATGTTTGCTTAAGACTTCACTTTCTGGTTGTTTCAAACACTATCCTTGTAGGTACACCTCTTTTCTTCATAGTACCCCTATTTCGTCCTTACAGTACTTATAAAATATATCTAATTTAAGTCTCACCAGGTACTTTAAGGGTGACCGAGGCTTGTCCAGTAGACCGTCCGTCGCTGGTCTGACAGATGTACTGTCCACTGTCAGTTATCTGTAGGTTGGTGATGCGAAGAATACCGGAGTACTGGTCAATGAATGATCTGCCTTGAGGCAGGTAGCCATCGACCTTCGACCAAGACATTACTAGGCGTTGTGAGAATGGACTTTGGGCCTGTGGAAGATATAGCGTTAAGTTACCCTTGGGTTTTTATTTTAGGTTTGATGACATATAAACCCCACGGACTTTCAGTAATTGTTAACACTGTACAAGTTTCAAGAGACACTGTCTAATATTTACATGACAGCTAGTTGCATACACTGTTTGTGCTTAAAAAGAACACAACCACTAATGGAGATTAAATATCCTTAGATCATTAAAGGAATTTAAAATGTTTATAAACTGATGAATGTTGAAATGTGGTACCTGGCAAGTAAAGTTGACACTGCTGCCGACTTCCTGGATAGTTATGGAGGGGCTGGTGATTCGGACGGAGACGGTAGACTGAGGCATCGGTGGGCGGTAGGTCGTCACTATAGACTGTCCACTCCCTGGAATATTAACACTGGTTAAACCGAAATACGACGAGGTAAATCATTATCATTATTGGCAGCTCAAATAATAGCCCACTAATGGGTATCAGGCCTCCTCTCTTCAAACTCTACGCAAATCAAACAAGTTGTGATTTTACGCCATCCTTAAAGGAGGTCGATAATCGTATTTATTATTATTATTAAGAGCTTGTAACGTCCCACTGCAGGGCAAAGGCCTCCTGCCTTCTCTTCAGTTATCTCTATTTTGAGACACTGTGGACCGATGTGTGATAATCGTATAGTAGATTTTTAAATAGCAGTAACATCAAACGCTGTTATGGAATTTCAGTATGAAATTAAATATATCTCGTCTAATTGCAATAACTATGATTGTGTTGCACGATACACGAAAAAAGACATAAATGATGACTCATGAACTGATCGACGCTTTCTTACAAAAACATTTAGCAGAACAATACAACCATTGAAACAGACACATTCTCTGGAACAAAACGACAGCTACATTTAACGGACCTAACATGTTATGCGATGAAGTCGGTATTATTCACATCGAGAACATTGAACCAACCAACGATACAAACGAGCTTCAGTATAACCTTCAAGTGCGGAACGGCGCATATCAGTGAAGAGTACTCCAAGAGTCAAGTTTCTGTGCGTGATGGTGTGACATTCGAAAATCTTGCCGTCTTGCCGTGTGTCCCATAATATTTCCATGGCGTGTTCACCGTGCCACCCATCCGGGTGGAAAGTGGACTCATTGGCTGGCTTCACGGGACCGTAATCCTGGGCTTCCACCACGAACTTTATCGTGAGGGGCTCGGGCGCGCGGTACTTGCATGTCAATGTCACAAGTTTGTACACAGGATCGTCACCATCTCGTAATGTCGGGTGCAGTTCCATTAGCAATCCTAGTTAAATAATTTGGTTATCATGGTGCTTAGAGCTAACACTTTAAAAGCAGTAGTAAGTTTCATTTTATCAGAATCAGTCGGTTACGTAAGTAAAGCTTAAAATATAACGTTTGAGAGATGTCTTTTATTTAGATCCTTTGTTATATAGGTACACGGTAATGTTGTGCAAAGATCTTACCGTAGGTGGAACAGTTACGTCCAGTGTAAGGCGGTCGGCAATTGCAAATAACTTCTTGGTTGGTGTTCATCTGGCAGTCATGGCCGTTGCAGGGGCAGACTGTGCAGTAATCCTGTTCGTTTTTGTAGAAGCCAGCGGCACAGGTCTCGCAACTTGTGCCAAGGTGACCAGGCGGGCAGGTACAAACCTAAACACGAGATTATCATTGTACAGACCTATTTATTATATAAATAAGTTAATAAAAGTACTTAGAATATCATTTTTGTGACTAATATAAGATGAACTATCGCTGAAAAATTACGCGGGTGGAATAAGATTATTTCAATCAATATTAGAAAAATGTAGGCCGACAGAAGCCCTACACCGCGGCGAATGGAAAAAGGGAAGGGAGGCCTTTGCCCAGCAGTGGGATCCAGCAGGCTGAATAAATAAATAAAAAAAATTAGAAAAATGATAGTTTATCTGCCCAGTACCACAGTACCTTCTATTTATTCTTGGCAATTATTGTATTTTGATTTTGTTCTTTAGCTTTTAAGTTACTTTAACCACTTCTCCTTTCTGTATTATCTGCTAACCTTAACTAGATTTTTGCTAAATTGAATACTGTATTTGACCTACAATGAGAAAATACAAAATTACATTAGACGCAAACTGATACTCGTCAAATAAGCATTATCTTACCTCTATTCCTGTGGCGGTTCTCGCGTTTAAGATGTACTGTTCAGTGGCGATATCCATAGATACATCAGCGATGCTTGTCATCAGGATCCTGTCAGCTAGAGTTGCCTTGACCAGCACTCGTCTAAGGCTCTTCAAGACGGTCATAAAGTCACTGCGGTCTGCAGGCACGGCCGAGTTCAGATGGGTCCATCCTTGCTCACGCAGCGGCACTTGGTAGAACTATGATAGAGAGTTACAAAATTAAATCACACAGGTCTTTGCATAATAGACGATAATATACTTAACGAAACTGGGACATTGTTGTGATAAAATAGGCTTGCCCAGCATCCAAACCATCACTATTTAACGTTGCAACCTGAGAAAAGCTAGATTTACTTTTTTGTTAATTTATTCCTTTAAAAACACCAACACTAAGAACTCCGAACAAATCAAAACATTGTCGGTGTGAATCGACATTTTCACGTGATTAATTTCCCATTGTGTTAATGAAGGGTATGTGAGTACCAGTGATTATACTCGTACGAGCTATAGAGGAAAATGGAAGAAATAAACGTGTTGTGCCGACTCCACTTAGTGGGATAAGGGCAGGGAGATGATGATGATGATGATGTAAGTACCAGTGATTCTCCAGAGCGTAGTGCGCGAGGGTTGTACCAAGCCAGAGAGACGTCGTCACCGATGAGGATGACGTCATTGCCTTGTTCTGACACCGCGTTACCATCGTTGCTTGAGAACTCTTGCCTCAAGGCAAGGTATCCTCCGTACGAGAGAACTCTGTTACCTATAGAAGAAACATTCGTTATGAAACAGTATAGAAGTAGTGTACTCATTAATTTCCTCATTCTTTACGGTACCTAAAGGTTTAAAAGAAAAATAAATAAAATACACAATACAACTACAATACAATATTGTTTTAAAGTCTTATTCCTGTGATCTTATTAAAGACGTGTTTCATACGAAATGACACTAATTTTCGAAAGTTAATATTTGTGTGTGTGTAAGTTTGTACAAATCTTTGTTATTCCTTCACGCTCAAACCACTGCACTGGACGGATTTGAACGAAATTTGGTACCAGGATAGTTTATATCATGACATTTACGATACTTTTAATACTTATATCTACCTATATTCATACGAAAACGGGGACTATTCACCTCGGGGCACAGCTAGTATCATTATTTTATAAATTGTATGAACGGGTAACGCGATATTTATCACGTTACCTTTTCAATTATTTATCCCGACGTTTCAAACGGATTGTAACATCATATAAAAAAAATATCTTACCAGGGAAGATGGGTAGTGACCAATACAGGTCCCTGTCAGCGTTGTTAGTGAACGTATACATAAGTTCACTCTTGTCCGGGTTTGGTATGAACTGATCGTTTATTACAATATCAGCATTGATGTTCGTGATTGTGTAGCCTCCGTAGTTGTCGCCGAATATTGGTGCAGGCAGGACGGCTCTGTAGTAGTTCATCGCCTGGAGAAATAACAAAATTAGATGTATCTAGTTCTTAAATGGATCTTAAAATGAAAAGGCGAAAGAGGCCGATAGGTATCTACGAAACGAATCGAAAAAGTGAACTTTATTTTAATGATAACTAAAACATTAGCTGCAACCTCTAAAGTATGCCGGTTCGAATCCCGCCGAAGTCGTAACTTTTATTAAGATTTTAAAATTTACTTACCCCCGGTTCCTATAACAAACTAACGGATGTTCGTAGGTCCATCACCATAGCAACGTTGTTATTTCAACATAAAATGTAGGAAAGTTGTTGACAGATAACAACGTTGCTATGGCGAAAGTCCTACGGACATCCGTTAGTTTGTTATAGGAACCCGGCATTAGTCGAATTAGTTACACTATTTATAACTCCGGAACGGATGCACAGAGTTTAATTCAATTTGTTATGAATGAGTTGATAACTTAGAAAAACACATAGGAACTCTTATCCCGCTTAGTAACGGCGAAATTGTTGTGTAAGTTATACCGTCATAAAGATATTAAATGCGCAATAGAATAGAAAAAAATAAGTACCTCTTGACACTCTGTAGTAGCTCCGGAGCAGAAGCAAGGGAGGCAGCCGTCGGGGTTGTCAGCGCGAAGTCCGTAAGTGCCAGGCCGGCATCTATCACAGTCCGCTCCATCCACGTTCCTCTTGCATGTGCAAGTGCCGTCTGAGTCGCAGGGCTCCGCTTCGCCTCGTGGGTCGCAGCTGTAAAACATTATCATTGGTTTATGTTTTAGTATGTGTTAAAACGCAAAATCTTATGAATAGTATGTGGCGAAGTGGTAAGGCAAACCGGCTTAAGAGCGATGCCTCAACGCAGGTTCGTATGCAGCCTGAATCGTATCTTTTAATGAGTTTTTTATCTACAATATTAATTCACTTCTCATACTCGCAAAGTTTACCTGAACATAAGGCCGAAGATGCCTATCCCTAAAGATGCAATTAACTGTCAAATAATTCAAAATTGTAACCTTCAATGAAATAATGAATAAAAAAACTTTCTCAGACACTTCCAATCTCTCTTCTCAGAATCTAAGTAAGCTCTATAATGTATTTAAGAAACTAACCGGCATGGTGTTAAAGTAGTAGCGCCGTCGATGGCAATACAGTGGTCGTAACCGTCGCGTTCGTAGCCGTCCTTACAGAGTTCGCACCGTGGTCCATCAGTATTGTCCAAACATTCCTGGTAACAATTTTTAACCATTATTGTCTATACATACATAAAAACATGAAAGACCACAGTAGATTAGTTTTCAAGAAAAACACGTAGTTATGTGCTAGGTACCTAATATTTTTTAAGTTCTTATAGGTACATACACAAATTACGCTAGTTATGAAGTATTTATTTAGGTAATTTTGTTCGTATCAGAAAGGAAAATCAGAGTGCCTACCTCGGCAGATAGACCCTTCAATGCATCCGAACAGTTAGCGCTCTCGCTCACGCTCGCGCACCAAGCAAACCCGTGCATCAAAGGGTGCCTTTCAACCCTTGTATAACAATCTATTTGATACCCTTGTATAACTAATGTCTTTCACTATGGTTATGATTCTAGAAAATAAAACTTACGTAACATTGGCCGGTTTCGGGGTGACAGTTGTTCGAGTGACCGTTACATTGACAAACTTCGCAGTGTGCCAAGTACAGACCGCCGTTACCTCTGTAAAACAAAACATGTTAAATTTTTGCTAAGAAAAATAAGCTCCCCGTTTTATACCGCTTTTATGTATGTTTGGGTATGTATCCGATATACATACCCAAATTAGCGAAAAATTTGCTGTATGCCGTCATTGTAGGTATCTTTGTTTTTTAGCTATTTAGTCCTTGCCCTCGACCCTAGAACTGAATAAATAGCACCTAAACGGCGATATGTGGAAATAAATTGGTGCTCTTCAAAATCAGTACTCTACGACGAATAGCTCAAAAATGATCTAGTAGAAAGAACCTTTACCTCGTGAAACCAGGAGCGCAGTCTTCGCAAGAGGTTCCAATATGACCCGGAGGGCACACACATTGTTCCACGTGTAAAGCTGCTGGTCCATCGCCGTCAGACGACGCGGTCTCAATACTGGCGTACAGTGGGGTAGCAATGGCGTCGGTTGCGTAGGTAGCTTTGATCAGAATGGTCTTGACATCAGCCAGTGCGAGTAAGAAGTGTTCGCGGGGAACTTCCTTGCCGTCGGATCTGAAAGAGTTTATTTGTCAAATTCTATGCGTTTCATTGGATTTTATGATACACTAGCCCCGCGGTGTTACCGCGGTAAATAGCTCCCGTTCCCGTTGGAATACCGGGATCAAAAACCTATGTGTTAGTCCAAGATATAAGCTATTCTATGACAAATTTAATTCAAATCCGTCCAGCCATTTGAGCGTGAGAGTATACATTTACAATTACCTACTTACACATAAACTTTCAATTTTATAAAAAGTACCTACCTACCTTGTAAAAAGTATTTATCGGGACCTTATAGTGTAAGAATATTGAATCGTATGATGATGATAAGAAACAAGTTAAGATAAGTAGCTTACCTTTGCCATCCCTTTTCCAATAGCTGAACGCTTACATTCAGAACACCTTCGTATGAAGGCTGTAAGTTGCCGAAGTACTGGAAGGTTAGATGGTTGTCCTGTAACATATGAATTTGTTATGATTATGTAGGCAATTTAAACAATATTATACACAATATCCCAAATGTGCCTCAGTAATGTAAAGATCTAGGGCCTTTACTGAAGCATCACACGGACTTTCTGCGAGAACTCGAAATGCAATAATACAAGTTTTGTTTTATTTGCCTACACTTTTTTACGTTCACGAACACTCAACAGTTATTATTACACATGATTATCTACAAATTATTATAAAATAAAACAAAAAGAAAACATGTTTTTTCGGATTCCCGCCAAAAAGCCCAATGTTCTAAGTCAAAATTTCAAGAGATGTCATGTTACTGTCATTTTGACATTTACTTTTTTATGAAACTTTTTTTTTATGAAATTGGTTTGAAAAACGTAAAAGATGCTTTTAAAGGAGATGTTCCAAAGTGGTATTTTATTCTGATGAAAAAAGAAGCAATACGAATTAAACATAATTGAAAACCTAATTTTTTATACTATCGGATGTGAACAAAATCATATTTTTTTAATCCCACGATTTTTCTACAAAAAATATTTAAAAAGTCGCAAATTCATCCACTACGGCCACACTGAACCACAATAAAAGGGCTAAGATGAATGTCACTGTCATATTGAGTGAGACGTTATGTCAGTATCAAATGGATTTTCCGATCATCATTCATTCTTTTCATTCAGTACTGTCAATTGTATTTGTATTGACGTTGACAGTGATGGAACTTTTAAAAATGTCATTATTAGAAACACAAAGTTGGAGTGAGACAAAAACTCATTTTCATAGAGATCGTATGGCACTATCTCTTTCTTGAGACGCGTTAGAGGGTTGCAAGCAAAACTTTTTTCAATGATTTTTTTTAGAAAAACCCGGGGTAGGAAAAATACTAAAAAATAATAAATAATCATGAAATAGTTATATGTTTAATTACGTATAGTTTTTATCTTGCTTCTTTTTCCAAAATATTTTAATACCAGCCCCCATACATTTTTGGAACATCTCCTTTGCATTACGATTTAATTTTTAAAGAACGACAATAATCATTAGGAAGAGCGACTAGGGTAAACCGTTTAGTGATTGGCACCCTAAGCCGATTTTTTCTTACAAATCGTCGATTCTCTTAAATAAACAAATAGATTATTTGTATGACCGATTTTTCGTGTATTAGTATGTCTAGGCATGAATACCAAAACTAATTAAAATGAAAAAAATATTTTTAAGTAACTTTAAAATGTAATTGAACTTCAATGTATAGTCTATCTATAAAGTCCTGGCATGAATGTTTGAGGAACTAAAATTATTCGTGTATCTGGCAGCACCAAACAAAGGTATAACAGCTGTCGTCAGCTGTCATCGAGTGAGTTCAAGAACATATTTTCCTCTATTTTTTATTGTTTTCTTAGTTAAACTGCAATGAAATGAAACCGAACTACGCACAAAAGTATCACAAATAAGTAAAGTAAATGAGAGTGACACGCGGGAAGTGATTTTTAAGTTTTTAAGCAATGTTTAGCGGAATACCAAGTTGGACATATTTTGTGGGATTTGGATGATTTAAATGGGCGAACATCATCTATAACGGGTATGTAATCGTTTTATTGGTTGTTTCTAATCTGCCTGAAGTAACAAATTGACCTAAATTACGATTTGGAGACCAAAAAAGGCATTGTTTACATTGCACATTTTTACGTCAGATTGAACATCACAGTAAGTCATGTTGTAGTGAGACCATCTAATCTTGATACATTAAAATGGCACACAGTCTAGCTACGTTTTCTGCCTACCTAAGTATTTAAAATTTTAACTAATTGCTTTATGTTTAAAATGCTTTTGATTACCTACTTTCAGTATTTTTTTTTTTAATTTTCAGGTAGGTAAATCAGAAAGTACCTACGGTTAGGCGAATTCAAGAATGATGGGAAGTTTGAAACTGCTGTGAAACACAGTAGGGTCTGCCAAGAAAGCAATGGTCAATTTTAATATTTGTGCACTACGGCAAAAAATAAAATTCTTATAAAAATGACAATGAAATCCAATTTTGTTTCATTTGCCTTCACCTATGTACCTATGTATGAACACTCAACAGTTTAACCTTTTAATCCAACATTATTACACAGATAAGCACAAGATTTAAAAAATAAAACATGCCTTCCCAAATTCCCACCTAAAAGCTGGTAGGAACTTTTACATGGAACGAACTGCAAGTATCAAAATCAGTAGTCACACTATAGGGTTGCTATATACATTTTAGCAGCGCCCTCATTTATTGTCACGACTTTATAGACAGACTATACGGAAAAGTACAATCATTGGCATCTGAGTATAGTGATTGGCACTATGATTTAGTACAGTCATTGGCACTATTGACAGTACTAAAAATTGATAGAAACTCAAACTCAACCTCAAAATTTCTTTATTAGTAGCTGAAATAGACTAGCATAGCATATTATCTACGTCCGTGTATGGTTTTCTATTCGTTTTTTTATAATTCATCGAGTGAGCGAAGCAAACAAAGATCTTAGTAGCAACTTGGGTGATTTTGGGCTGTTTGTACTTCCGGTACAAAACTGTTAATCCAATCTTCATGAAGCTTGGAAGGCATATAGATAGTGATAAGAAGTTTCCCGGCTAAGCTTTTAAGCTTAATCGGTCAAGGGGTTGTAGTGGTTATATTGGTTCTTTTAGTGGGTTGCATACGTGCCAATCATTATGTAGTCGAACAAATTATGGTATAGTCATTGGCATCCACGAAAAAGCCGGTGTATAAAGGAGATGTTCCAAAGTGGTATTTTATTCTGATGAAAAAAGAAGCAATACAAATTAAACATAATTGGAAACCTAATTTTTTTTACTATCTGATGTGAACAAAATCATATTTTTTTAATCCCACGATTTTTCTACAAAAAATATTTAAAAAGTCGCAAATTCATCCACTACGGCCACACTGAACCACAATAAAAGGGCTAAGATGAATGTCACTGTCATATTGAGTGAGATGTTATGTCAGTATCAAATGGATTTTCCGATCATCATTCATTCTTTCCATTCAATACTGTCAATTGTATTTGCATTGACATTGACAGTGACGGAACTTTTAAAAATGTCATCATTAGAAACACAAAGTTGGAGTGAGACAAAAACTCATTTTCATAGAGATCGTATGGCACTATCTCTTTCTTGAGACGCGTTAGAGGGTTGCAAGCAAAACTTTTTTCAATGATTTTTTAAGAAAAAACGTGGGCCAGGAAAAATACGTATAAATAATAAATAATCATGAAATAGTTATATGTTTAATTACGTATAGTTTTTATCTTGCTTCTTTTTCCAAAATATTTTAATACCAGCCCCCATACATTTTTGGAACATCTCCTTTTACAACGCTAAAATAAATCTTAGCACGCCATAGATGGTTTTATGTATTGAATAAATAGAAAATATTTTGCAAACTTCCCAAAAAACACCTATTTTGGCAAGTGAACTCTACCCACTAGACTTAACAAAATCACTAAAATTCAGCAACTTTCCAGACATATTTTTTAAATGGCTATAATTTTTTTGTTATTGACGTTTGATTTAAAAATAAGTGTTCTGAGAATAAGAAATTGGATATTCTGCCAATTATTTATGTTTCCACTGTTGAAAAGACGAAAACTTGCATAATATTCAAGAAAAAGTGCTAGGCTGCCAATCATTGGGGGGGTGCCAACAATAGTACCGTTTACCCTATTTTAAAATTTGACCCTAAGATTTATATCAAGCATTTAAACTGACAGAAGACAATTACGACAAAACCTCCACAAAAGTCACAAAGTATTTAAAGCTCTTAATAATTAGATTGTAATTAATGTCTCATAAGGAATTTACTTACGCTTATAAGTTGAACATCAGCTGCCTTGTTTCTGAGCTGAGCGTCGACGTAGCTGGGCACGTTGTCGAGAGTGTAACGCAGGTAACCTCCGTAGGATGTAACCTTGTTACCAGCGAAACTGAAAACAGACAAATGGTTGTGAAAAAAGGTTTTAATGAGCTCCGAGTGAGCTTCCAAGAAAAACTTACAAGGCCAACGAAGACCGGAACGGTATGGGTATGGCATGAGATTTACATTTTAACGAAAAAACCGAAATAAATCATAGCAATAAAGCCGTTGACTCAGCTATTAAGTCAGTAAGATAAAAGGCAAATTTTGAAGACAAAGCGTCTTGCCAACCCTTCATGTTCAATCTGTTCAAAGACGTCACAATATTATTAACTACAATAAAACCCACCTCAAAGGCATACTCCAGTAGTAAACAGTAGGGCGTGACCGATCGAGTCCAGAGAGACCCAAACCTCCTCGAGTGAGCAAGGGCCTGAGTTTCGTCTCCACAGGCGCAGTATATCTAAAGTTTCCGTTTCCTTGAGGCTGGGTGTTGTAAACCTTAACTTCATCGACGATGGAAGGTACGTTGAAGTTGATTGATGTTGTCTTGCGGCGAAGATTGCTGCTCATACATTGTTGGGACTCGCCGGAGCAGAAGCAGAGCGCGCAACCGTGTCTGAAATACATTTTAGAATAAATACAATTGCCGAGATAGAGCACAGTAAGATACTAGTGCGTGGGGTTTTGTTGAGATGGAGGATGGAGTAAGCATACTTGGGTCTTAGGGACAAAATTACTAATTTATCAATTTTCTTTAGATTAATTGCAGAGCGAACTATGTAAATCAGTCGCAAGTGTACCCAAAATATTTTACTTGACCTATATAAAGCTCGTTCCAAACTTTTTTTGTCCCACATGACAAGGATAACGCAATTCTTAGGCCACAGAGTGAGACAAAGTATATAAGTTTAGATTAGCCATACCTAAAGTCATCGGAGAGATAGAAAGATCCGTTCCTGCACTGATCGCAGTATCTTCCCTGGACGTTATCCTTGCAGACGCACTCCAACACCTGTTCGTGTCTTGTTCCGATCGAGTTGCAGTTGTGAGTTGGTCGCACTCGGCAAGTATCACCGACTATCAGAGGGTTGCCTTCGAAACCAGCGGCACATTTCTCACACGTCTGACCTTCGTATCTGTGAGGATATTTGCAATTTAAAGACAGTTTTGATATACATATTTACTGATTTTACATAAAACAAGAATACGGCGTAAACTGTGAAATATCTATAAAGGTCCACATAATTCGACTCGAACTGCCGATTGCCTAGTTTGGCCAAGAGGTAATATTTGGGATGCATTTTAAAATAATAAATTCTTTGGTCGAATAAATCTTTTCTGCCTCTGCCTAATAAAACAATATGTTTTAGACTGACAAATGAAACAAATATATGTCTATTGTCTATTCACAATCCTAGACGATCTTATCCCTGTTATCTAACATTAGAAGCATATCACTTACCCAGTGAAGCAGTCGCAAACAACAGCGCCGCTGGGGCTAAGAGAGCAGGTGGTCGCAAATTGGTTGCCCTTGTTTGTAAGCGGGCAAGGGCATGGCTTGCAGGCGTTGCCCATAGCTGGATCGCCGTAAGTTCCGGGGGGACAGCTCTTTCGCACACAACGACCCAAGAACGGCCCAACTTCTTCCCTCACGTAACCAGGCTTGCATTTCTGTAACAAATTTGTAGATCACTGAAAATCATGTGGTCAATCAATTTTGTCTGACATCGTCTGTCACTTGTTTGCCGTAGCATTGATTGTATTATCCTCAATATCGAGTGTAGTAATTATAAATGTATGAATACCCAGTGCAGCGACGCTCCCGGAAACTTGCATGAGCTAATAATTTAATACATTTGTGGGTTTGGCCCGGTAGCGAGGATAGTAACTATACCACACTAAGCTGACGATACGCTCACTTGTGAGTGAAAACAGTTCGTCTTTTCAGATTTCCATAAAAGTAAGTATAGTGAACCTATCTGACCTTGTAAACAATCTGATTCGTCTGAATTTTCTGAAAGAATAAGCCTTCTTCTTCACTATTCCTAAGTCGCGAAAATATTAAAAAACTTCTCTAACCTGGCAAGAAAGTCCGTCGTATCCTTCTGGGCAAGTACACTCTTCAACCAGGCTGGCGGCTCCAAGTCCACTGTTCATGTGTTGCGCAGATTCCATTAAGAAGTCGGTTATATTCACACCCGCATTGTTGTTATCGGCGCGAAGAAGGATCATGTCCACTGCGTCCAATCTATAAAGGATAGGATTAGGATGAGGCATTTTTTTAATGATGAGATTGAGTGTTTATGCCTGGTCTGCAGTGTAGCAAGAATGTACCGACATTCGAAATATGTATGCTTACTTACTTACAGGAAATCGACTTTACCGACTCATTGGCATTGTCCACCGTGATTGAAAAAAAATAACTATAGCTCAGAAACTTTTTTGATATTAGGTAGGTACATATGAAATATCAACAGCTTTAAAAAACAGGTAAATAACTTATTGATTTCACAAGTACATTATTGGTTAAGCAGCCATGAATGTAGAATGTCATGTTTCAGGGCGTTGTAGTATAGGTACCTATCGTTTTTCTTAGTTTACATTAAATTCCCGAAATACTTACGCCATCATAATATCTTCTCTGTTGGCTGGGATGAGGTAACCGTTGGGACCAGCCTTCTGCCAGTATTCCGGTACAAACCGCGCTTCCACAACGTATTCCGTAGACGGGATGCCATTGCTGGGTATGTGGTACAGTGTGGCGTATTTACCCTACAACAAAAAGATAGATTGTAGATCGTCTTTTTACCGATTTGTCTTGTCCATTTTTTGCAAGAAACTTGAATATGTTTAATTGTATTCTGATTTTCTTCAGATAACTATATAGTTGACGATTATTAATTATGGACCACAGAAAGATATTGAACCTACACTAAATTCTAATGAAATTTCACTAATCGCTATGCATACATAATGTAAAACTATGAAAAGCATGTTAAAAAGGCCATACACTATGTATAAATGTTCGCCCTAGTAGATAACGCTGGTGACGGAGTTTTTAGGCTTTCGTCACTTAACGGCTTTAACTGGGACCGCCTCGTTAGTAGGAGTACCGAACACTATTATTTACAGCACAACTTCTCAGCACAAGTCTCTTAACTGATAAATTCAACCAACCGAGCACTAGGCTGAGGACACTGACTCACTACTGTACTCGACCAGTGTCCGGACCCTTTTACTACCGAGTGCAATTAAACTTTGCACAACATGTAGCTATTTAACTGGCTACCACTGCTCACCATAAAGGGTGTCACAGAAGGTAAAGATACTACAATGATTTTATCTCACCATACAGTTCGCCATACAATTGATACAATCATATGTGTGTATATATTCAAATAATATGTGTATCATGTAATGGTATCGCAAGCGATATTTATCTCAAGATAAAATGTTATAGTATCTTCACCGTCTCTAGGAAGAAACTACTACCTATTAGTTAGGTACATATTGTTTATAATGTCAATGCACATTTAGGTATTTTATGAGAAATGAAAATATTATTAAAAGTTTACGACTTAGACAGGATTGGGCCGAGTGGTTATGGTAGATAAAAAAAGGGCGATTTTTTGAATGAATGAATGAAAATACTTTATTGTACACAGAATAAAGGAACTTATACATTAAAAATCCTTAAAAATTTTACAATGAGCGGTCTTATCGCTAAGAAGCGATTTCTACCAGACAACCTTAGGATGGAAAGAAATAGGAGTGATTTTTGATGATTTTTTGTATCTCACGGGTTCAAATCCCATCGAATTCTTACGAAGAAGTTTACACTTTTATTAATATTTTCATTTCTAAAACTAACCTTGACGATTACAGCTGGTAACCAATCCTCATGCACAACAACATTTGCGTAAAGTGTTAAGTGCTGTCCAGTGCGCAAGTGTTAAAGGAAATAAAGTTATGATTAAATTTATATGAAAATAATTAAAAAAAATTAATAAGACTCTCCCAAAAACTTTTATTTGTATTTTCATAATTACATCAAAAATGTTTGAAGAATAGGTAAGTAATTAAGTATGTAATTGATGCTGAGTTTTTGGGTATAGTTTTATTACCGTAATGATGTTTTTGCTCTTGAACTCAACCATTCATCTAGCTAGATCATCTCTATTAAAAATAAGGTGAGTCTACCTTCAAAAGTATCTTAGAATAAATGTCCCAAAACCTTATCTACAATACTATAAACGCACCTTCACAATAATCGATGGAATATCGTCGTTTTGAGCAGTGTTCGTATGCGCTCTGATGGTGTACTTGATATGTCCACCGTAAGACGTGAGCTGGTTGCCATTGTAAGACTCTGGTAAAGTCAAGAATGGATGGAAGATGCCAAGCAAGTTGTCATCCTGAGATTCCAGCTTCGTAACCTGCAGGCATTCGTAAGGTATTCATAAAATTGCATTTGTTCTTTACACCCTATTAAAAAGGGCGAAAAAACCTTGCATAATATAGGGTCTGCATAAAAAAGTGCAATAGTTGCATATAAAAGCGTACTATAATAAAACAATTTACTTCTACGTTTATTAATAAATATAGAAAATAAATAATTTATGCCTATTTCTAACAAACAACTTAATAAATAAACGACGGATTTTCCAAAAAACTATTACAATTATGAACTCTACATTGGTTAACAAGCCAGGTATATTGCCCCTGTTCAAACGCAACTCCCTAGGTAAAGAGAAGCGATTTTGATATAATGGATTTTAAAGATACTCACAGTAGCACCGTTCCTCATCGACTGGTAGTAGTAGTGATTGATGATAGATGAGTCAGTTCTCACTGCACCATCTCCAGACAGCGCCACGCCGAGTAGCCTGGTGCCGCCTTCTCCGAGAGGAGTGGGCATATTGTACGTGAATAGGTCAGCGCTATGGCATCTCGCGGAGGTGCCGAAACAGAAGCATCTGATGCATTCGCTTTGCGAACGAGCTTCGCTGTAAAACGATAATATTAATCTTCATTATGCTCCTGCCCTTATGCCACGTTAGATGGGTTCGGATTAACATTTATTTTTCTTTCATTGATCTCTATCATTCGTCAACTCCGACCAGCTCGCCATCCTCATTCATACTTCCCGGACTCACCGTCGCAAAAAAACGATAATATTATAAGAAAAAAACCTAAGAGCTGTCGAATGGTATCGACTTTCGTTCGTAAGTGGTCGTGGGTTCGATGACGGGATTTGGCTGTTCACATGACTGAACGTCAGAATCAAATACCAGCCGTGCATCAATATATTTTACGTTTTGAAAAATTTATAAGTAGTAGGTATATACTTCTCCCTGGCCTAGATAAGGACACCGCAATAGGGGACGTCCACCGGCTCTATGGGTAGATGACATCCGCAAGGCAGCAGGTTGCACGTGGCTAAGGCTAGCACGGGATCGAGATAAATGGCAATCACGAAGGGAGGCCTATGCCCAGCAGTGGGTTAAAAATTGCTGATGATGATGATGATGATGATGAGGTATATACTTTAAACCAACATACCTACTCACTGAAATCTAAAATCAGAGCATTAGTTTGTCAATATCGATGTACTTACTTGTTGAAGTACCCTTCAGGGCAAGGGTTGGTTTGGCTGACTAACACGATGGCGTCAGGAATTGCAAATACAGTTCCTTTGTTGTTAATAGCCTCGCAAGAGTACGCTCCACTGTCTTCCGGCTGTCACCCAAAAAAACAACACAAACCGTCGTTAAAATAATGTTAATTTATATTATAAATGCGAAAGAAACTCTGTTTGTTCGTTTATACGCTTCACGACCACTAACCCGATTTTGATAAAATTTAGAACAGCGATAGACATTGGTAAAGGACATAATTATAACCAATCCCTTTTTCGTTTGCTGTCGGTATTTTGTCCCGCGAATAAAGAATGCAAACAATATTCTCAAATCAAGGTAGTTTATACGAGTATATCGCAAGTGTGGACTGGGTTATTAGGTAAGTGAACCCCAAACAGTGAGACCTACCATCATATCGACGCAAGTCAAATTGCCCACTCCAGCGCGGTAGCTCTCTGTGCACTTGGCTGGTACATGCCCCCAGTTGAGACGCCAAGAGATAATAGGCTCTGGCACACCAACAGCCTCACAAGTAAGGATCAAAGTCTCTCCGGGATTCAGTTTCACGTTCGCTGGGCTAGGAGATTTGGTGATGTAGATAGTTTTATCTGAAAGGATTATTTATGTTTTTGCAAGTGGCTCATTAAACCGACTTTAATTTTGTAAGAGAAAACCGAGTTTCTGCTCTCAGAAATAAGAAAATATTTAAACAAACTGACATGTAAAGGCGTTTACCAATAAACTACTATTATTGACTATTATTGACAAAATGGTCACTATTCGGGCGGAATAGTCGGTGATAAAGGTACTTAAAAAAACATGATAGTGGAACACAGAAAAGTTAGAATTCAGCCGTGCATCAATGGATTCTTCACTTATCAGTAGATATTGGTGCAGCAAGCGTAGACTGTAAGGTATCTACTGCAGAAGCCTGTTTAACACTTACCGCATCCAACTTCGTCAGAACCGTCAATACAATCGTTGTGACTATCGCAGTGGAAACTCCTTGGGATACACTGGGAGTTGGAGTGGCAAGCGAACTCAATCGGTAGGCAGGGCGACGTGGGGTCAAGGGACGGGCAGTACTTTTCATCAGACCCATCGCCACAGTCGTCATCCGAATCGCACAACCAGGATTTAAGCACGCATTTGCGGTTCTCGCATTGGAACTGGTTGGGTTCGCATCTTCCGTTGTAATCTGCAAGCACAAGTCGCGAGCTAGTAACTCAGTATGATATAATAATGAGACCAAAGAGGTGTGTCGAGGTCGTGGTCTCTGATTATTTTTAAGGGAAAAGTGTAGAACAATGTGAGGAAACCAGCTTAGTCCACCCGTATTAACCATTGTCTTTCCTGTGGATATGGCAGGTTAAACTGAAGAGATGGTAAAACTACCAAGCCTTGTTCAATAATAACCCAGACACTCCAATATTCTGTTCAGTGAAGGCAAATATTGCCTTTTGACATTGTGTAAAATGTTCTAGTAAGTACATAAAGATGTGAAGGTCCAAGTAGCATAACTTACTGCAGTTGTCTTCGTCAGAGCGGTCTGAGCAGTCCGTTTTGCCGTCGCATACGGCAGATTTAGGTATACAGTTTCCGTTACTACAGGTGGCTTCATTGTAACCACATGGAGTGAAAGGAGGCCTTGTCGTAACAGCTGAAAAAAATAGAGCAATTACTAAGTGATCCGAAGGTCGTTTTTTGATGGGTTTCAACTTCAACGATGGAAAGTCAACGTCAAGTATGGAAAGTTAACTTCTGTAATGGGATGTGGGTATACAGCAATGTTTTTGGAGTCTTCAAAGTATCCTATATGACTAAAAACCATCTGAAAAAAATTGTCTACTACCCCTTAGAAAAACAGTGGAAATAAAGAGTGTGCATACTTTTTCTTTTTTGTTTGTATTTGAGTAAATAACTTACGACGTTGAGGTCTGCTCACGGTGAGTGACACTCTGACTACTGATCCAGGCTGGCCCAAGAAGTCTGGTGTCTCGCAAATATACACTCCAGCGTCGTTCAACTGCAAAAATAACATGTTTTTTTATAATTAGGTACGAGTATATAGAACTTAGGGTCAACTTCTTATTTATACCTACATATTTTCGTATGGATTTTTATGTTAGGTATCTTGTCTTTGGGACCTTTGTAGCTTCACCGAATTATGGCGAGGGCATAAGCTAAGCCCTAAGCCTCTACGCCGTAGACTATAAACGTTTAATTTTCTTAAACCCTTTTTTACTTAGTTAGGCTTATTTTATTTAGCCACGATTATTTATTAAAATTGGTAGACCTTGTCTACCGTCCTAGACAAATTAAAAGAAGCTTCAATGTTTATAAGTATACCCTTGTTCTATTCTAATCAGTACTTACAGTGACTTGGTAGAGTTCAAGCCGTCCATTCTTATTGCTGGAGCCTGCTTTCAGAGATCTTCCACCTTCTCTGACCCAACGCACTCGAGCACGCCTCGGACCCTCATCACGACATTGGAACACCACATCACCACCTGAATGATTCATTCTCTTACATAAGGGCCACCAATCACTTCTTCCCCACTGCTCATTCAAATGATCAACTAAGTTGAGCAATAGTTGAGCTATAGAACACAAAGTGTTCAGTAATAGGTACGTACATACTTACTATTGCTCAACAGTGGGAAAGTGCCCCCAATTCATAATGCAGCATTCGATGATAAACATACCAAATTAACATTTTTTTTTTAATATTCTCCAGTAAATTCATGTGTGCATGTTTTTGTAATGTGTGTAAAAGCTGGTTTCTCTAATGCAGATAAACAACTAGCTAATCAACGGTCAAATCACGTGACAAGTGTCAAATTTGTACTCATTTATCACGTGATCGAACCAATTGTTAGTTAATTTTGGAGAATAATTCTGCGTTCAAAAACCGGCTGTAATAATGGTAAAATGTATTTAATTATGATAAAATTGTTTTACTTTATATGAAACCAAAAAAGTCTATTTATTATGTTACCGTTTACTTATTCATGCACAGCGATCGCTATATAAATATATATCTATAAATTAAGTATCAATAAATAACAGCACCTTGTAAATTTTGAACTCCAAACATCATGTGTATTAATTGAATGAGTAAATCATCACTTATTATAATTAATAATATTTACTAATTAGTAAATACTTAAATAAAAATAAAAACTATTATATTGTGATTATAGTGTATAATGAATATTAAATATTATAACCCAAATGATCAATTATTATCATTATCATTCCTTTGTTATGAAACCGGTTATTTTGCCCAATGACTAGTATTCAGGCAAAACCGACTCACCAAATTCGACTGTTCCACCACCATGTAAGAAACAATAATACATTAGAATTTATTCATAATTGTCTAATTACACAACTACCTACACTGTTATGACCTTAATACGAGTAGGTATTAGTAAAACAAAACCATAGGTCATCTGAGGAAAACCGCAGACAGATGAACGTATGGACCGATATGGCAAAACTGTTAAGGTTCCTTATTGGCTTCGAACACTAAAATGCCGTTTCAATATACATTAGGGACTTAAGAAATAAGCCAAGCACTTAGATAGTTCAAGATAAGATACATACCAACCAAATCCTAGTAACGTCTGAAATTGTTAGTTATGGTCTTACCTCGAATCCATCGCTACAGTTTGTCCATATTTTGGCAAAACGAACAATTTTTCTTTTAAATATCTACTCATTATTGTTTTAGCAAATTGTGATGTAACATTTTTTTTGTTAGATATATATAACTTCTATTTCTATCCTTAATTTATGTTTTCTTGGTTTTATACATAGGCATACATAGCATAGGAATAAATTATTATTTTTTAAAAAAAAAAAACGAGTCACTTCCCCAAAATAACAGAAGACGCGCTTTGACGACCCCTGTCGCCCCGAAGGCTCGCTGAGACGGAGGGAGGAGGTTGCGGGTTCGATTCTCGCCACGAGATAATACGAGCTTTGACCATTCTTCGGCAATGTGGTTTGTAAAGTACCTACGAGTAATCTTATTATTCGTTGTGTTGGTTACAAAAAAAATAGACTTTAACTCACCAAATCTCACAGCTTGGTTCGTTGGATAAGTCTTTACATCCAAAGTGACAGGACCTGAAATACAATATTTTTTAACAATAATATTATTGTATTAATATTATTATTGTTGTATTTATTATTGTATTTTAGTGTAGGTATAATAAATACAACAAATTAAAGACCATGCACCACCGCCAACGGTATTTTTTTTAAGTACATTGTTATACATTTTCTGTTATTTCATTATTGTATACTTATTAACCAATAGTATTAATGTTATTATCAGAACATGTGTATATTATTGCCACTCAGCGCATGATACTGGTTCTGTTTTTTTTCAAACTAAGTGACAATATAAAACACATTTTACAACATTTTAGACCAAGCCGTAATATTGTTTTATAAAATACAAATTATGTTTTTGTTACGTTAAAATTAGTGGGAAAAGGTATTATTTTTCTGGTTTTGGTAAGTAGTAGGTAGGTTGAATCATTTAAAAGGCGCAAGGAAATGTTAAAATATAAGTTTTGATAGTGGCAAACTTTTTATTGCGTCGTTTTTTATTCAAATAATATTTTTTTATAGGTATGTATATAGAATTATTAGTAGACGACATCAGCCGCCATTTTATTTATGGTAGGGTGGTAGGTACTACTTAACTAATAATTTTAAATGCATTACAATTATCTCTGTAGCTTGTTGTCTACAAGTCTACTTCGATGTTAACCCAGTGTTGATACAACTTCCTTAAACACAATATAAATAGAAGTTTGCCAAAATCTGGTGTTAATTCAGTGATTTTAACATCTTACTGCCTGCTGGACAATCGAATTCATCACTGAAGTCGAAAAGGCAATCGATGTGACCGTCGCAACGTTGACGGGCATCAATGCAAGGCCCATTCTCGCAACGCCACTCATAACTTTTGCAGGCAACCGACGCACCTAATTTTACATAAATCAAGGTAATATCTAGAGCAACCGCCATATTATACCAAAAAATAAATATAAAACTAATGAAATAATAAATAATGGTAATGAAATAAAAAAACCAAAAAAGAACCTACCAGAGGCCGCAGGCAAGCCAGGATTACCAGATTGACCTCGCCCAGGATATCTACCTCCTCCATATTGATCTAAATAAATAAAAAATAATAGTGAAAAAATTATTAACAAAAAGGAAAACAATATTAAATAAAATGTATATTACTTGAGTCTGGATTCGGGTCTGAACTTGGTCTGTTTGAGCCATAAATGTCATTTGTATCAGGTTGGTTGCTTGAACTGTCTTGGTTAGATCCGTAAGGGTCGTTTGACCCACCTTGGTTGGATCCATAAATGTCGTTCGAGCTTCCTTGGTTGGAACCGTAAGGGTCGTATGATCCAGGTTGGTTGGAACTGTTAGGGTTGTTTGATCCAGATTGGTTTGAGCCACTTGGATTATTTGATCCAGATTGGTTGGAACCGTAAGGGTCGTATGCTCCAGGTTGGTTTGAACCGTAAGGGTCGTATGATCCAGGTTGGTTGGAACCGTTAGGGCTATTTGATCCAGGTTGGTTTGAGCTACTTGGATTATTTGATCCAGATTGGTTGGAACCGTAAGGGTCGTATGCTCCAGGTTGGTTTGAACCGTAAGGGTCGTATGATCCAGGTTGGTTGGAACCGTTAGGGCTATTTGATCCAGGTTGGTTTGAGCTACTTGGATTATTTGATCCAGGTTGGTTGGAACTGTAAGGGTAGTTTGATCCAGGTTGGTTTGAATCACTTGGGTTATTTGATCCAGGTTGGTTGGAACCGTTAGGATTATTTGATCCAGGTTGGTTTGATCCACTTGGGTTATTTGACCCAGGTTGGTTGGAACCGTAAGGGTCGTATGATCCAGGTTGGTTGGAACCGTAAGGGTCGTATGATCCAGGTTGGTTAGAATCGTAAGGTCCTAAAAATGTATATAAAATTAAAACAAACAAAATAAAAGAAAGTAAATGAAGCAAAAATCCCATGATAGCGTGACAACGATTATGAATGTAGGTATGTTATGATCTTTGTTGAATTTCATAATGTTTTCGATGAAGATAATGGCGGTGATTCGGCGGGGCACTGACTAACTAAAAATTCCTAAATTCGAGAGCTCTTATTTCGTTCACAATAAAGTTCAAATCAAATAGACCGTCTGAGTGACAGTTCTAAAATTACGTATTTGCATACCTACTGTATTTTAAGCTATCTTGATATCCTATAATTACAAGAAATGTACGATGTAGTCATCCTCATACATTTGACGATTATAGCAATTAGAGGTGAAAGAAATAAATGAACATCCCGCAACAACAACATAAAGCAACCAACACCCAAAAGCTAAAAATGGAACCCTTTCAAGCTTTTGGTTCATACCATTCGGCGCTTGGGTAGTGACTGGGTTGTCTATATCATTCCTGTCTTGTGTTGGAACTTCATCTAATATTTATAAAAATAACATAAATCAGAAAGAGCTCATTCCATAAATTCGAACTTAACGATGATTGGCTGACAACTCAACGCACAGAAACAAACAAAAGAAGAAATAAGAAATAATTTATTGTCCATAATAGTAGGTACATTACAATTTTTGAGAGTCTGTATCCTGGAATAGCGTTAGTTGTGGCCCAGGAAACAGTACTCTCCCAGTGACATCAACCAGTAGTCTTTAATATGACTGTAGGTAGGTATCTGAGGCTGTATCTAATCTATATCTTTAAATTGCTATTTTCCTTGGTCTCGTCATAACTTTGATGACCAATTTCTTTTTTTGACGATTTGAAAAATGAATAATATTATTTATGCATTTTATTTTTGAAAAGTTTCAATCTTAACTTCGCTCGTATATAAAACATTACTTACTTGTTTGAGGCCTCTCAGTGCGGGGAGCATATGGGCTGTAAACTAAACAAAAATGTGTGTTAAATAAAAGACTTATGATAATAGTACCATACATATTCAGACTTAAATTGCAACAAGCAATGCACTCTATTCGTTCAATATGAATGTTAGTTTAATGTATTTTTCTGTAAGTACAGGTACTTTATAATGTATATAATTATGAAATATATTTTTTTCTATGAAAAACTTACAACGTCTTGATCCTCCTGATCCAGAGACATAAGTTTCTGAAATATTAAAACCTACGTGTTACTTTGACGTTAATGGATTTCCAGCGATGGATACGATTATAAAGTCTCTATTTGTTAAACATTGGCCAAAGTAACTAAGTTTGTCAGGTCCACTAGCTCTGGCAACGACATTTTTAGGCCGTCTATTAGGCCTCCTTCGTATTCGTAGCTTAACAACTTTAAAAGCCTGTACCGATAGTTGCCCACCGTGGCGTAGAAGCGCAACTGTTGCAATCATTTAAATTGTAAACGCACAGAAAATCGCTTGCTTAATGATCTATGAAGAACTAAACGTTTTTGATAGATCATTAAGCTATGCTATGAGCGCTTAACATATTTGGTGAATTACGATAGTATTTTTAATAATACATTTATAGTAATGACTGACTATAAAAGCCAACCCAGTTCCCGGTGGTTTAACTGAAAAAGTTGCAGAAAACTGTTATTGGTACGATTCGTAATGTCGATCACTGGTGCTTTCACCCTACTAGAGGTAATAAATAATTTTAATATTAATTTATCTACATAGTTATTAGTATTACTAAAATAGTTTGAAAACAGGGTTTTAAGACTTTTAATTAATTCACTTACTATTATTTTTCTAACAAGATGATATGTTTTAAACTAGGTGGGTAACTGCGTGCATTAGTGAATAGCAGAAAAAGGAATGTCTAACAATTTACCATCAATACGTGTTAAAGGAAGCAATATCAAGCAATACATGCACAAAGAAAATACAATTGCTTACCTCTAGCGGTAGTAAATACAGGACTAGGTGTGCTAGGTTCGGGGTAAGCATACTGAGTCGTTACAGGGCCTTCGATTTGCTCACAGAGCTCAGGGTCTTCATCAGCGCCGTCATTGCAATCAGGATTACGATCGCATATTATTGAATTAGGATAACAGATATTATCACATCTGAATTCATTAGATCTGCATGCTAAAAGAAAAAAAGCAAGTGACAGAAACATAAACAAAAACTACTAAACCTACATAAACTCTAAATTAAACTTGTATAAAACCATGCAACCTAAAGGAAACCTAGCAAGCTACAACTACGGGTAATCCACCGAACGATGACTGAAATAGGAATTTGCAAACGGTTTCTCAGAACTCGGATACATTCGTAATTGGTCGATCTAACATGATCTTACTAATATGCAAAACAACAGACGAAAATGGGGAGCAAAAAGCTTTTGGTCTGTGTACCGGAATGGCATTTCTGCTCGTCTGAGAAGTCAGAGCAGTCATAGATATTGTCACAGCGTCGGCTCAACGGTATGCACCGACCGTCGTCGCCGCAAGTAAACTGTGTGTGGAGGCAGGGCGCCGGAGACGGGGACCGGGAAGCTCGCGTCATGAACCACGCTGCTGTCAAACATCGCATTACAAACTGTCCTCCTATACACTGCGTGTTCCTCAACTATTTCTTTACTTTTCCATATTTATGTATACTTTACCATAAGATTATTACCTACTCTCTGGTCATTTGAATCAATGTACGCTGATTCGTTTGTATGAAAACAAACTCACGCCAAGTGGGTACAACTATTATAAACACTTAAAACGGGATATTTACCATGATTCGTAGGTTTATGAATCATGGTAAATATCCCGTTTTAAGTGTTTATAATGCTCAAAGCCATGGTAGTTTGATAAGTTTTGGTTTTACTTGTTTCTAAGACTGAACATCTACTTATAGTACTCAAAGTTACATTCAGTGCACGGAAATAGATTATATCTCGTAGTGCTCAACATTTCCGAATAAAGCAAGAAGGTGCTTCTTTATGTATGAAATAGTGCGTAGTGAAGCTTAGGTGCTTAAAGTACATTTAGTGTCCTATTAAAAAACCATTTGCTAAGCATAGTGCCAGTGCTTGTAAAGATAGTCAAACTATCATCTTGTAACCGTTTTTCTAGTCCGATTAGAATACTAAGTACTAAGTTACATACTAAATTGAACACTATATTTCCATATCAATGGTATTTTATACATAATGTACCTATTAAAAAAAAAATCTATTTAATTACATCGTTTAAATTGTCTTAATTGCTATGAGTAAAACTAAAATACCTCTATCAATGGATAGCTTATTCGAATCAGAAACAACATTATTATTTAACTGCTTTTAGGTAATATAAATGTATCATAAAGAGTGCGAAGTATTGGTAGGATGACTTACTGCAGCTGATTTCGTCTGAGCCATCGTTGCAGTCTCGGTTGCCGTCGCAGAGGAACTCGTTGTTCAAGCAAGTACCGTCGCGGCATCTGAACTGTCCATCGAAACAGCCCTCTGAAATTAAAAGAATGTTAATTATTTTGTCACCGATGGATTCATTTTATATAATCATTGTTAGTTTAATTATGTTGCACTCTGCCAACAAAAATAATAATGATGCATGAAATTGCCTTCTGTAATTATTATTATCATACTAGCTGCGCCCCGCGTTTTCACCCGCGTAAGTCCCGTTCCCGCGGGAATATCGGGATAAAAAGTAGCCTATGTGTTAATCCAGGGTATCACCTATCTACATACCAAATTTCAACCAAATCGGTCCAGCCGTTTTTGCGTTAAAAATAACAAACATACATACATTCTCACAAACTTACAAATTTATAACATTAGTAGGAAGTAGGAAGGATACTAGGATAAAAATATTACCAAAAGAGACAAATGAAACACTTTACTTCATGAGAATTTTCGGCATTGTGAGCACCTCGAGAGTGCAGGAAAATGATTTTTATCACAAAATTAAGGTCGTTTGAATAAAACTTTCAATTTTGGCACTTGTGGATCTAAACAATTTTTTAAATGTTGCGCTTTTTTAGTTTTACCGCCTGTTTTCGTTCTTTGCTAAAATAAAACATATGGATCATTGTCAATAATAGTTAGGTATAGTATAGTAACCTCTCGTCGCTGGCATGGTTTCATTACAGTTGCGCTCGTCACTGTCATCGTCGCATTCGGCAATGTTGTTGCAACGCTGACTCAACTTGATGCAGTCTCCATCATCACATCTGTAAGAAGAAGGTACCTTGCAGATCCTTTGTACAAAGAAAAAAAAGGAAAGAAAAATTGGTTTCCGGTAGGATCCTTCTTAATCTCAAGGATCACTTCGATATTTTCTAACAAGCTAGGTGATCTGGGCCTAAATAATGCCTAAAGAGCGTCACAAAAGGTGAAGATACTATAATAACATTATTATCTATGGATAAAGTAACGCTCGCCATACAATCACCACGAGGCAACCACGGTTAATATAATATTATTTTGATATTATGACAGTACTAGCTGCGCCCCGCGGTTTAACCCACGTAAGTCCCGTTCCCGCGGGAAAATCAGGATAAAAAGTAGCCTATGTGTTAATCCAGGTTATCACCTATCTACTACATACAGTTTTGTACATAGTAGTGTTGTTTTACAGTTATGTATTTTATAAATATATGTAGGTATAATATATATATTTTGGTATTATATGTATTGGTTTATTTTAATTTACTTATTCTAACTCTTAGGTGTGTTGCCTTCTTTTTTTTATATACTTAATCTTCGTTATTTATACCCCATACTTTTAATTTTTCTCACTATCCATATATAGGTTGTCTGGCAGAGATCGCTTCTTAGCGATAAGACCGCCGATTGGAAATAAGAATTTCGGTCACGGCGACTGCCCTAAACTTCACACGGAAGAGCTTCGGTGTTGTACTCTGATACGAGTATGACTGATGTCTGTAAACGTGCGTTTGCAGAGGTTGCACGTGAGGGTACCGTTAAGATTATTATAGCATCTTCATCGTCTGTGATGGTCTTTATTAAAGATGCTATCAGCAGTGGCCAGTGATCATTGACTTTGCATGTTATTTTTATCGCTTTTTAATAGCCATGTTTAGCATCAGGTAGGTTAGGTCTGTACCTACCCTCATTTTAACAAGTTCAAATATTTGTTTTGTTTCTATTTTATTTTAGATTAAATGAATGTATTTTAATAAAACAATTTAATTTACAGCATCTTCCTTTTTTGGTAAACGAAAGGTTTTTTAAATACTTATAAATGAGCTTGGGCTTATCTTAACATCGGAAATTGCCATAAAAATCGCAGTAGCAAATCGCAATATACATATTTCGCTGTAACAATCGCATAGGTACAATATAATATTTACCTGAAGTCATCTACTCCGTCGCAATGTTCGCAGTTCGCCTCGTCAGATGAATCTTCGCAGTCCGACTTTCCGTCGCAGACCATGTGATTCGGCAGGCATTTACCGTTGCCGCAGTCGTGGCAGTCTTTGGACAAACGTAAATTAGTTATTACATACTTAGTATAAACAGGAATCAAATTGGCTGGGTACTCACTTAGCCTACGTACTCACTTGATACCGTATCTGATATGTTACGTGCTACACTGCTAAGTGAGTACCCAGCTTAAAGCTGGGTAGTGGGTACTCGCCAAAGTAGTTAAGTACATATGTATATCGGATCCATACTACATTTAGCAATCCATATACTGACGTGCTAAAACTCAAGGCTCTAAAACTCAGCATAAACCAATTACTTATAGTGATCCGAATAGCTTTAAATTATAAAATGTCAGTAAATACATAGGTGCGTGTAGCTTTATTTGCATAGAACTGACGATTTATTATAAAAAGCGTTAAGTACTAGGTATTGCCACAGATAAAATAATACATTATTTTATCTGTGGTATTGCGTATTTAAATTCACCAGAATAGCTTGGAGAAATATAAATAAGTTGGTACTACTTTTTGAAATGTAACTAAAAAGTCGATACTTCTCTGGCGTGTCACTATACAGCACATACATACAGGGAATAGTGTCATTCAGTACGATAACTTGACGCGCTAGCGTAGAATAGAAGAAATTCATGAGCAATTGATTATTCATAGGTACATTATACATAGCAATTATGAAAAAAAATAACATTACACATTAACAATAATCGCCACAACTCGCAGTGCTATTCGCTTTGACTCTTTTTTCAAATGTGAAGTTTCATACTAATCTGCTTTGAGAATGCTGTTCCTAAAGCCAATGATGGATCTTTCGAACTTAAAAATGTAGATCCTTATTTGATGCCCTGTATGTTGACTTTGGTCCAAAGATTTGAATACCTGCCCCGTCGTTTATTTATTTATATTTACTTAAGGGTGCCTTTCCACTAGAGATGTGCAATGCTAAATTATATTACATAGCATATATCTGGTGAAAAGGTGACAATGATTGGTGGATATCATCGTATCCATAGCAACGTAGCGTATCAGATCTCTGATGGAAAATCACCCTAAAACTTGATATTTACCATGACTCGTGGGTTTATCAGTGATCATGGCGCATGCAACTGTTCCGAAACGCAATATCGGGAAACGAGTATTGTATTTGTAAATATTTATTATTTTGTCTTATTTAATGTTTAATATTACTGTTAATTAGTATCTAAGTACGATATTTTTTATTGTTTACAGTAGACGTACTTTTTTCTTTTAAGTTTTCTCATAAACGTAACGTAGGTAAGTAAGTGAATTTTATTCTTATGAGAAATAAAAAATCTTACCCTAGGTTAAGATTTTATAATACTTGGACCAAAGTCAATTTAACTTTTGAGTACCAATTCCATAATGCGATTTTCTTGTTGCTTACAATTAAATTAACTATCATATAATGGTGCTTTGGGATACGGTAACTTTGATTACTACGCTTAGATACATTCAAAATGTATTCAATATTTTTGTAAGTAAAACAACAATAGAATATTTCTTGAAGCTAACTAGGTATACATAAAAACTAAAAAAAATTATCAGTGGGGGTTAATGCCTACAATACCTTCATCAAGCATGCAGTCTTCCTCATCTTCTCCATTGTCGCATTCATTTTTGTTGTCACACCGGGTGGCACAACGTACTCTTGAGTTCGATGGACAGGTGAAGAATTCCGCAGCGCAAGAACCTAAAATTTCATCTTACTTTAATACAAATTCTGGATATAATCCGAAACACAAACTCCACATTAGTACATTTACACAAACAAAACCTACGAAAACTCTGAAGATACTAAAGCCTTTTTGCTACAGTCAGTTAAGACTTGCAATGACTTTGTGAGAAGAAAGAACACAACATTTAACAGAAGACAAAAACTGAATTCTAGAAAGAAATTAAAAAATCCCATCTACACTACATAACTAAAATTTGAGGCAATCTTATATTCCTGAAAATTAAAAAGTAACTTGTATGTAGGTATGTAAAATACATAATATACACATTATTTTAGTTTGTACCTACCAATTATTATTCGAAATTGCTAATCCTGTTTTAGTGAATAATGTTAATTAGCTAAATAATGATATAATAAATTATTAATAAACAATTTAGCTAGTCATAACATGCGTCATACACGGTGTGCAATCAAAATGCATGTCCAAAATCTTGCAATAGTTACAATACAAAGAAGTAATACGTACATGCATGCTTTGTCTGTTGCTAATATAGGTAGAGTCGTCACACCGTTTTGTCATACAATAAAACCCATCAATATAGGAAACAACAAGTTAGGTTAGACTATCAGGAACTGATACTTTGACACCTCTTTTTTAATCAGTCACAGAAACGGTGTGAACAACTTCCGCTGTGGGTTAGTAGTAGGCTGTACTTACCACAATTTAGTTCGTCTTCACCATGACTGCAGTCTGTATGACCGTCACATCTGAGCACTATATTAATACAAGAGGCGTCCCGGCATCGGAACTGACCGCGTTTGCAGGGACAGTTGTCTTCGTCCGTACCATCGTCGCACTCCACTGTGCCGTTGCAAAATGACTCTGCGTGCACGCACTGACCGTTTGTGCATTTATACTCAAAAGCCATGCAATCTGTGCCTGCCATAATAATAATGCACCTTAACCGTAATGAAAGCTAAAAAGGGACTCAGATACAAACAATGCTATGTACAGCAAAACGCGTGAGACCCTTTCTAGCGTATTCATTTTGTTAAATTAAACTTTGGTAAGTGGTTTGGTAGCTTGTTAAGATTTGGCGTCTGTCTGTTTTTAAATAAGGTAAGGCAATCTATAAATAGTAAAATCATAAATAAGCACGCGAGTATAACTGAATGCATCATGTTTGTACATTTAACTATTTAATATAAAATAAAATCTATAATATCAAAAGATTTACAAAACGACCGTGCTATTAAAAAAGGTAGGTGTACAAAACTGTTACCTCATTATCAACACTTGGTAAAAAGAGACAAAATAAAAAAAAACAAAAAATAAATAATTTGGAAAAAGTCAAACCATATTTGCAATGAAGTTCATCAGAACCATCCTGACAGTCATGTGTTCGGTCACAACGTTTGTATGCTTGTATACAATGCCCATTGTTACATCTGAAGTCGTCATCACCACATGCTGTCCAGTAAAATGTGCAAATATTAGAATTTAGAATAATACAATCATATCAAGCAGCAATTCCAGAAACAGCTGAAAGAACGAAACCGACTAATAATGAAAACAAGAAAAGAAAACATGGAAATAAACAAAAGACGAAAGAAGCGAAGTATGACCATAACCAACAAAAAAAAACAAAGACGAATGTCATCATCATCATCATCATCATCAGCCCTTTTTATCAGCCCACTGCTGGGCATAGGCCTCCCTTCGCGACTGCCATTCGCCTCGATCCTGCGCCAGCCTTAGCCACGTGCAAGACGAATGTACGTTAAGTAAAGTAGATTTTTTTTTTTTTCATCTGCAATCAGTCTTCTGACTATAAGCAGGTAAAAAGTAGAAATTGAGAAAGAAAAGAAATTAACAACAAAATGTGTTTGAAAATAAAATTAGAACGAAAACATGAGACAGTAAGCGGAGACTAGACCCCGAAGATTTGGCTAGGTGAAAGGAACTTACGACAATTCTGTTCATCTGAATAGTCTCCGGGTGGACAATCGTATCGTCTGTTGCATCTCATGCTGTCAGGAATTACTTTCCCAGACTGGCATTTAAAGTAACCATGCGCTGGAAACGTGCAAATCTAGTTTAGATCAGAGAAGGTAAATAATGACGAGCATCGACACAATCGAATAGAACAGCAATCGATGATTGAAATGAGAAAAAAGCGTGTTGAATGCAGAATGACTTGATGGCTGTGAATTGATCAACTACGTCGTGATGTCTTTTCTTACCAACACAGTTACGCTCATCGGACCTATCTGATGGACAGTCGACACGACCGTTGCATCGTTTACTCCTCTTGATACAATTGCCTTGATCACATTGCCACTGGTCTGGTGTGCATGCTTTAAATATATGACTGTTAGTGTTAAATTTATTTATTGAAATCCAGCTACCCAGAATTTAGTTCTAACTCATGTGTGTCTTATGTCTATAGGTACTCAAACTTAGGTTAGTGTTATTTTAAGGTAGCTTTTCATTGACATGAAGTAGGTACTTATATTCAAAGTATATCGTTTCAAATGAGACACACTTGAAATTAAAACTATTCTTGTTAGTTATGCATTTATACTTACGACAATCGAATTCATCACTACCATCAAATCGGCAGTCTCTAAATCCGTCGCATCGCAACAATATCGAAATACAGGCACCATCAGTACATCGAAACATGCCTGTTTCTTTGCAGGAAAGTTTTCCAGTCCAGTTTTTCTTTCGGGAGACTTACCATTTTAATCCAAAACGAAGCATAGGCAGAAAGAGCAATAGTGAAGTTCTGAGTTATAACTTATTTTGTAGAAGATGTAAATTAGATTTTTTGTAGTCACTTACCACATCCCATTTCATCAGAACCGTCACGACAGTTGCTGGTACCGTCACAGCGCTTGCTATCCTCGATGCAAGTACCATCGTCGACGCAGCGGAAATCACTTGGGGAGCACTCTGTGAATAATTTTCTACTGTTGAGACTGTCTTTATCATCTCTAAATGAATGTGTTTTGTATTGGTCAACGAAGAAAAATATTTCTCAAGGAAAATCGTTATCCAGTGACGTTAAACTACTCTGTTATCATGCTTAGCTCAAGTCAAGCTCATTTATGTACATATAAAAAATTAACAAGACTACTATCATTTGCTCATTAATGTGTTGTTTTTATTGAAAACATTATACCTACTAATCAATGATAATCTTAATTAAAACTCACCACAGTCGAATTCGTCTTCACGGTCGGGGCAGTCGAAGACTTTGTCGCACCTCTTGCTACTTTCAATACATTTGCTGTTGCTGCACACGAAGTCATCGCGCCCACACGATTCTGTAGACAAAAATAAAAACATTGACCACAAATTCGATGTTTTAATTGAGTCTTATGGTAAAGTACATTTCTGAAGAATGGCAGCCATGTCAATCTTATCTTTCAATACTTGTGATGACAAATCAAACAAGTCGGCGTTGCAATGCAAATCGGTTTACGCCCAGTTCCTATTGGTAGCTATTGGTTATACTCGTAGACTTAGGAATTCCGGGTGGACTTTCGCCATAGCAACGTTGTTATCTGTAGACCTACCGACATCCGTACGTTGATCATAGAATTTAACCTTTCTCGGTGTTGTAAACTTGTAACTAACTCGACTGCATTTATACCTATATATAAATAATGTCCTATTTTTTCCTTTTAGACTACACTGACGCCCCACGATGGCAAAAGTACGAACTAAAATACTGGTAGTCCTGCAGTCCTCTTTGGTGTGTTGAAGCAAAAGATCGGCTTAACTTTCAGGAGGTACAACACATCGCCAGTAGATAGCGCTAGAGTACTGAAGCGAATGAAATGACACTGTAATCCGTATTGTTTTTTTCATAATTAATAGATATGTACCACACTAATTAACACTTTTACAATATATTTATAATATATTATGTAAACAAGGAACAATAGGTACTAATTTTAACTTATTCCTAATTTTAATACAATCTGATTCAAAACTACTTTTATTACTCTCCCACTAAAAAACTAGGCCTAAATATTCCGTCATTATATAGGTACTAGCTGCGCCCCACGGTTTCACCCGCGTAAGTCCGGTTCCCGCGGGAATACCGGGATAAAAAGTAGCCTATGTGTTAATATAATTAATATGTTACCTATGTTTTGACTTGTATTTTTTTGGACTTGTAATCTCTTTGTGACTTGTATTTTTTGGACTTGTAATTTCTTTGTGACTTGTATTTCTACTACTAACTGTGTAATCTATGGATCTTAAGTTATCTGAATTAATAAATAAATTTAATTTAATTTAATTTAATTTAATCCAGGGTATGTACATACTAACATTATACATTATCACCTATGTACATACTAAATTTCAACCAAATCGGTCCAGCCGTTTTTGCGTGAAAGAATAACAAACATACATACATTCTCACAAACTTTCACATTTATAATATTATAGTAGGAGAAAGTAGAATAGTAGGATAGGATAGGATTTGGAATTATGAATTGAATCCAGGCAGGTACATACCACACGATCAAAATCGCGGACGAATAAGCTTGTTGTTAAACATTGAAATATTCTCGTAACCTTGTAGGCGATTATTGAAACTTCTCTGTAGAGGTAGGCACGTCCTAAATTGCATCTTCTGCCACCAACCAATTTCGATAGGTACGTCAAAAAGCTTTTAATAAAATATTGTTACCCTTACATGATGTCAAGAAAATCTAATTATGGACCTGTATACCTACTCTTATCTTTAAGTGAAATGGTTCAGTTCATAAGTTCTGGGAGTTTTTATGGGAAAGTATTATGGGAAGTAGGTAAACCTGGATAGGTCAAATACTCACTCGTGCTAAAGATTTGTTTAGTTTATTTCAATTAGCATGAAAACGAAGGAACCATTTAAAATAGCCTTATACCTATCTAAAAACGATACTGTCCTAGCAACTTTTGAATTAAGAAGCATTTTTTAAGAATAGGTGCATTATGCAGTATATGCATTTTTTTTTATTTAAAAAATTGCAAAATACAATGAAAACATATATGTAATATACCCCATAGGAAACTCAGCAAATCTAAAGATCAATACAAACGACAAAACTATTTGCCTGATAAATAATTTAAACTTCCAAAACAACTTCCATTGTTATGTTTATTCAAATCGGATATAATAAATCTTAGCTTGTTTATACCTAAACCTTTAGGGCCTGTGCGTGGCCTAAATCGTTCTAACTTTGCGTCACCTGAATCACGAAGTCACAAAATGCATCTTTACTAATACCACAAACGCAAAAGTTTGTGTTAATGTACGTAGGTACCTCGCGAATGTAATGAAACGTTCTAAGACGTTCTTGATAGAAACGTTCTGAGCGATCACAACTTGCATGGGTGACAGCAAGTGGCATTAACAATGTGCACTTCTGTGCTTCGGAGAGCACGTTAAATTGTCGGTTACGGCTTTTAGCTTAAGTCATTAAGCCACGACGGAGGCCTTTAGGCGGCCTAAAAGCTCCGTCACTAAAATTGGCCACTTGTTCATAATAAACCAGTCCACCAACATCACACCTCCATTAGCCCAGTAGTACTTCCCCACATTTTATTCTATTTTTACATTTGTAATAGTCCTCCACAGACTGGGAGCTAGCTTTGGATGCATTTCTTGTGTTATCCAGAGCAGTCACCGGAATGTGTCTCCATCACAATAACATCAATCTGTATGTTGGCTTTGGCCCCATGCATGCCTATGAAAGGGCCGGGACTCCATAGTCCCGAGATGTGAAAACATGACATACATAATTACAATTATTTATTTCAGGCAACTTAAATAGTTAAGTACAAGATATAAAATATATAAGTACCATAGAGTCTAACATACAAAATTATATAAACTTATCTACTAGCACGTAAAGTCGGTGACGTGTCACACACTGTATGTGCTGCGATCGGCAGTCTTCCGCGAAAACGTCGAAACAGCACATTCTTCAGCCAGAATTCTTCTTTACCTAGTGAAGGTCGAAATACTATCGGTCGGAATACGTACTACAAAAGATTTAATATCTCTGTGACGCGACTCCAACTGTTCGATCCTCAACAAAGTGTTAGTCTTCCTCTTCACATATTTCACGATCTCCTCTACCTTCGTAAAATAGGGAAGCCTGGACACGTAGAGCAACTTCGAAGGCGCGGCCTGGCGCAACAAGTAGTTAGGTCCGGTTGGAGCGGCGCCCCGCGCTGATTTCGGCTCCAGGGCTTCCTTCGCCTACGCACTTCCGTGAACCTCTCAGCATCACACGAGGAGTCGGTACGGGTGCAGTAGCGCAAATGGGTTCGCATTCATTTTCCCATTTTTCGTTGAAGCTGTTTTAGCCGGCGGCGGGGGGGCCGCGGGGGGGCCGCGGGTGCACAGCTTTTGGCAGCAACACAGCGCACGTGTCGGTCCCACGAGCGGAGCGGCGGGGAACGTGTGGGGGCGGGGAGGACATGGCGTACTGACGGTGTCGGTGTCGGACAGCGAGGTGTCGAATAACGCTGACTTGAACGATGGGGCCGATGCATTCAACTGTACTCCACGACGAATGTTGACTTTTGAAACCTCAGGTGACCTGTTTACTGATGTGGCGCTTCGCAACAACGCTACCTCAGCCTGAAGTTCACTGATGGTGTTCTACCAGACCTCTCACTTCAAAAGATCATCAGCCAAGCTTGCCTTTAACGATGTGATGTCTTTTAGCAGCCTGGTCACATTGACGTGGTCGTATGTCACAGGGGACTACTGATCGATATTGGCTCACACTTGGAATGGTTATAGTACTTACTAGATGCACCCGTGGGTATACCGGTATCAAAAGTAATCTATGTGTTAATCTATAGCGAAGCTGCGGCCGAAAGCTTGTTCGTAATAAATCGCTGTACATTTAGGCCTTGACTCCAATGCTGGTTAAATTGTGTTGTCAAATCAATCGTTAAAATATGATGCATTGATGCTGGTGCACCAAGAGACGGTCAGTATAATATTTATCTGTAGATACATGCTATGTCTTAAATATTTCATATTTTTATTCCATAGGTCAACTATTATATTAAGTACTTACTCGTGAAATAGCATAATACATCTAACAAAGCAAATTAAGCTGTTTTAGTTCTTTATTTTCATTAAATATTAAAATGTTAAGTTTAGGTACCTACAGCATGGGTTTTATCAAAAGATCTCAAAAACCCTTGTTATTCCCGGTAAAAATCTGGGTGTTATCTTAAAAGTTCGCACCGCGAAGTCGAAGGGACTTTTAAAAAGCGACACGTTGCCGCTATATATAATGCGAGTTCGAGCAACGCTCAGTATGCGCAAACTCTAAACTTGCCCATAACAGCTATTTAGTATACAGTGATAAGTTTATCACGTACTCCTACTAGGCCCGCCAGACGCAACCACAGAATTTTAATACGTTAAGGTGATACAGTATAATATGTTTATGTAAAGGAAGCGCTTTTTTATTTGTCTTGTACGGGCTTTAGTAGCCTGTGAGGTGTGGTATCATAGTTTAGGGCAGGTTTATTAGGCAAGTCTAGGGCTAGCGTGAGTGGTTCTGACGCATAAAAACCAATGAGTGATTTTTTTGTTATAAGGCGAGTACCTACGCGGAACAAACTGGTGAAGACGGTGATAAGTAACTCAGTACGGTAATGTTAGAAACTGTAGTTCGACAGTAGGTACACACAAATCACGGAAAATAATTTCATTACGTAAAGAAATTGGCTGTCTCCTTTATTAAGCCCCATGAACAAAATAACAAGGTCAAGTAAACTTAGAAGGCACGGAAGCGATGCTATGCCAAGAAAATTTACCCACCAGAAAGATATTTCAAGTTTTGAAAAAACACTACCAAAGCCCTCAAATACAAAAAAAAAACGCTTCATATGAAAACGAATTCCCAAGATTAGACTTGGTCAAAACGGCTACAAACTATTGCTAACAGACAATTTATTACTATACTTATTATAAGTAACTACAGTGCCTTATTAGATTATGTATGTCTATCTTGTGATATTTAAACATATTTAACTTTAAGATAATGCTAAAAGTAGGTAGGGAATATTTAATGTTAACATTGTGATGTCCCAACGGGGCTCTTGTTGCGGCCAAACCTAACATAAGACCTAATGTACCAACTTGAGACAAAATGAATATGAATGTTATATCAATACCACCGTGGCAAATTTCCAGTCTTCATTATCATGAATTGTGAAGCTTTCTCACTAAAATGGCTTAATTTGTCTGAAATCAATGATGACACGAAACTTTCGTACACTCAAGAATATCAACTTTTGTTTTGTCTTTTTTTTCAGTTTCAATTGCAAGGATATTTTAACCATGATTATTTTGATAACTGGTTTTTGAAGATATTATAAAAATGATTGTGTTGACTAGATCTAGACGAGAACTGAGAAACTATTCATGAGTGAAACGAGTTTGCTTTCAATTTGTTTATAGTATTTATTACTTCAACGCCATCCGATAATAGTTTTGACATCCCTTCCGTATTCAGTTAGCGTATGATGTCGTCTGCACCACGCGACATTTTGTCATCCCCTTTGATTTACGTTCGATTTCTCACAATGTTGGTAAACTATAATTCACATTAGTATGTAGCCTGCAGTGTATTGCGACGTTAGACGGAAATAAATTTTATACAAGCATTAGTTTTTGGAGCACACAGGAAATTGCCACTTACTTGAAACGTTTGAGTATCATCTATACTTCTATACTAATATTATGAATAGGTAAAATTTGTTTGTTTGTTTGTTTGACGGAGGTAATCTTAGAAACTACTCGGCCGATTTCAAAAATTCTTTTACCGAGGTGTAGAATGGACTGTTGGGAAGGTGATAGGCTATATTTTATCTCGGTAGTTTCATTAGTACACCCGTGCGAAGCCGGGACGTGCTGTTAGTAATTGTATTGCTGGACATTTTACACAGCATCGTCAAGCCAGTGTAAGCAGAGCTTGTGTTATGGGAACTGACATACCCTTAACACAAGCTCCTCCTAGCGACCTAACGACCTACTATTTATGGTTTCTAGGTTTTTACTCTATAAGTTAAAAAAAGGATCCTATAACCTTTCTTTTATGCATCCAGACCGATATGGGCTAAGATCGTGACACAGTGGGTGCCTGAGGATGGGCGGCGACGCCGGGGCAGGCCTCGAAGACGCTGGTGTGATGATCTAGATGCATTTAGGGCAGACTGGTGGGATGAAGCTGGCGATCGCAATGCTTGGAAACTAATGGGGGAGACCTTTGCTCAGCAGTGGGACAGTATTGGCTAAGAAAAAAAAAAAAAAAAAAACCTTTCTTGCTCGATATAGTACACGCTTGAAATATGCACAGCACGGAGAACCCTTCGTGCGCTGGTCCAACTCGCACTTGGCTGAAACTACTTAGGTGTAGAAATTAGAAACCGTGTATACAGTTTAAGCATCATTTTACCTCTTAAATATTTCACATGTGTGTTCATGCCATTGACTTATAGAATACATTTACTTATAAGTACGTAAAATCGCATTAGCAATCCAAATGGCGTTTAAAGCTTGGAATAACGCCAATGAAAGTTATTCAACTTGGGTCCCTAATTTAAACTACACGGTATATTCTGGTACTTTACCGGTATTTACTGGTATTTTTACCGATTATATTTGCATATACAAAGGACATTGTTGAGATGGAAAAGGCTTGCTTCATTCTCTCAGCTTAGCCATACATGAAAGACAATGATGGTTAATAGATATATACTGATTTTGTAAAAAACTATTATCTGTCATCAACATCTAATGAAATAACAAACACGTTTTAACGAGTCTTTAGTTTGTACATCGATGACATTGTAAAGGTAAGTGCTGAAAGGATCAGTTCCCCACTAGTAATCCCAACTACACCAATCGTCAGTTCGAGCTCATTAATTAAAACTCCAGCTAGGATGCTTCTATCGCCACACTTGTCTTTACAATAAGAAACGATACAAGACTGATTAGGTAATGATGGTGCAGTTATTATTGAATTTAACTTCTTTTGTGCTTTAGTAAAATAGTAGTACTTAATACTTGAGTAAAGTAGTCCCTAGAAAATAGGATAATACCGCAGAAATATCAGATTTGTCAAAGATATACAAATCCAAAGTTCGAAACAAGAATAATAGTAATTTGTTTTAGATATTTGCGCTAATTCGTGCCTGCGCGGATATTATCATTTAAATTCTAAACCCAAAACAGATATAAATAAACTACAAACCACGAGGAATGAACTCCGTAACACAAGTTTCTACTAAAAATGTTATGCGAACAAGTAAATATGGCAAAGCTAATGCTCGTATTGTGATGGTAATAAGAGTGCATTTTTATCTATCCTAATTTTACTAAATGACCCGGTCGGATTCACGAAAGATTAACCACAGCGTAGTTGATATTACTGATTACCATGACAAAGGGCTGTAGCTTACTAAGGGAACGCGAAACTTGTCAGCGATGTGAGAATGCTTTATTTTTTATGAAACACTTTTTAATTATAAACTGGTATTGGCCACATGATGATGCCACTTGATAGGGCCGGCCATCTTGGTCGTAATGATATTGTTTTCTTTAAAATGTTCTTAGCTATGAAGAAAATTCTGATCAAAAAGATGATTACCCTTCAACTAGAAAAGATTGGATCTCTTTTTTAATTGATGAATGTTTATTGTCTAATCTCTTATATTGAAGTCTTGCCACTTCATGATTCAGTTAATTACCTTTTATCAACCTTTTATGATAAACTCAATGTTGTCACAACTTATTCGTAGAATTTGCCAATTGCTTCACAACCTAATGATGTGATTTTCATGCCATGAACTGATGAACCGATTTTTGATAGTTAGCTTTTTATGTTGTCACAGTCGAGAGTTTTCATTATTTCTTTTTTTTTCTTATGGGGACTTATTTAATTTGTTACTTATAATGCTTTTTTATAGAAATTGTAATGCATTTTTATCAGCGATTCACATTAGGTACAATAGTTGTCTTAGGAGGCTCACACGACCTTTTACATATTTCATCAATCGCCATTGTTGTGGCTAACGACGTACAAATATGTGCCGTCTGGATTTAGTGGAGCTCACTTTGACATTCTAATAAAATATTAAAATGTTTATGAACTGTTACAGCGCGTTTAGCACAAAAAAGTAACATTTTTCACCGTTTTGGTTAAACTGTTATGTAAAGCAACTTGGTATTGATTTAAACTTTGGGGACTGTTTAAATTTTTCTGTTTGTATTTTAAAACTACTTAGATTTAAAAAGATTTTTTATTATTATGGAAAACTTAAATGAATTTAACGGAATAATCGCTGAAACCCTAAAACAATGTTAATATCTCGCTAATATATAGGTACCCGGTTATAATCATTTTGAGGGTCTCAATGACGTCATGAATATTGAAAAGGTAGGCACATCTGACAAGATCCAGTACCTCGTGATCGTCCCCCACTTGTATGCACTTGAATTAAGCGTCTGAATCTCGACAATTCGCACACTAAAGAATTGACCCTATTAGACAAAATTAGGGCTGTGAAGACAACGTTGTAAATTATCTTTTTTGAGATTTTTCAATCTTTTAGGTGAAAACTTGAAAAAAATTACAACGAAATTACGAAAGCGGTAAATATCGTTATTTATTTATATTTACTAACTTTTTGGGTGAAAAATATAACTCACGTTCACAATATTAGAAGGATTACATAAACAAGGAAAACAAAAATATTTTATAAGTACGAATTTTGTGTTATTTTATTTTGTCTTTCTATATTTAGTGCTGTCCCGGCTTTGCATGGGTGTGCTTATCAAACCACAGTGGTAAAATCAACATAACCATCCCGACAGTCCATTCTACACATCGGTGAAAGAAGTTTTGAAATCGGCTTAGTATCGGAGATTAGGCACCTACCTCCGTCAAACTAACAAACCAACAATCAGACAAACTAACATTATCTCTTTATAGTTTTAGTACTTATAGATTGTACATTTTTACATTGGAATTACATAAAAATTCCCTATTTCCATGATGCATTGCATGATTTATTATCATTTTTTAAACTTGAAATATAGTTCTTGTGTCTCTCATAGGTATTAAAAATTCAAAAGTTCCAATTGGCGTCTTTTATTCTAGGATTTTATTTGAAGAATCACAGGGTGTTTCTCAAATCCCAGAATAATTTAAATTATATTTTTTTTTATCGTTTATAACAAAGGCTCAACTCACACACGGAAACGGCGCGCAGTTTTTTGTCATAATATCATTTTAAACTTTATCTCCATCACCATCATATATCGTATCGTTTTAGAAACTTGAAACGGAGGCGACCACGAGCGACTATAAGCGGCGCCAAGCGCATTTTTCAAAGCGCTTGAATACTATGCATTATAGTGAGTGATATTCATAAAGTTTAAACTGAAACTTCGCTTTGCTTCGCTTTTATCTCGGTGTGAATGGACACTAAAGATCTGATAGAGCGCCAACCGCGCGTTGGGCATAGAGTCGTGAAGCTGTTTAGTTTTTTTAATAATTGGAAAGATCCTGAGATGGTATTATAAGGCATTATGTTTTGCGATGTTGCCTGCGCTTTCGAAGCTAGATTGTGTCCCGCCCAACGATCACAGAATAAGATTACATTGTCTCAATGGAAGTGCCTAAACATACTCGGTAAAATACTAGTTAGTAGTTAAAAGACAACACAATATTCTTAAAAGTTTCGCATTGTTATTTGATTATTATTATAGGTTGAATAAATATATCCATCAGAATACAAAAAAAAATCCAAATTCAAATAAACTGGATTATTTTCGTTAGATGGATTAAGGAATAGTAGATTGCTATACAAGGGGGCAAAGGCACTTTTTCTATGCACGAGGTGGTTTATCGCGCGAGCGTCAGCGAGTGCGATAATAGTTCGAGTGCATAGAAAAGCCTTTTCCCCGAGGTAAGCACTCTACTTTTCATTACGAATATAAGGAAATTACCAAAAAAATAGATGAAAATTTAAATTTCACACACGAAAATTAGCTATCTCGCTTTTTTTTTTAAATCGACTAGTTTAATATTGACTAAAAGCAGCTAACGATGGCATGGCATAGCTGCGTTCCAGATTTAAAAAAAAATACTGACTGGTAGAATGGCTATAACAGTAGTAGGCATTCTGCCAGTAGTTTTTTTTTGATGATGAAAAAATTTAAATAAATAAAATAAAATAAATAAATATAATATAATTAGTGCTAGAGAAGCACAAATTCGTGCAAGAGAGACATAATATCTAGCATCTGATTGAGTTAGAAGAACTTGAACACTTAGCATGCATCGACATGCCACAAAAGAAATGTCAAAAATGAAGTTGACATTTGACAGTTATTTACTTTCCTGCCCTAGGGCAGGAAAGTACTTGTTTTCCCTAGGGACAGAAAATGCTACTTTGAACCCTATAATCAGGCAACTTCGTGCGTACTTTCCGTGTATGAGTAATGAAAATTTTATTTTCTTATAAGTAAATGGAGTTTTAGCAAGGGACATTAGACCCTCTTCAGCTTATTATAGAATAAGCTAAAGTTGCAGCGAAAAGTACCAGTACAATATTTAACGGCCTAGGTTTCGCATCAATCACGCTTGATTAAAATTAGTCACAGAGTCATGAAGATGTAGTTTTAAATTTAGATCGATTGTAGGGTAACGATGTCAGTACATGCTGATTAATTAACAGTTACTATGTGCAGTTTTCGAACTGGGACGCAAGTGTCGAAACCACGACGTTTGCTGGTTCAGTTCAATTCAAATGGTTCAAACAAGACTAACATAAATAGTTAGCAAAACTGATCTACAAAAAAAAATACTTACTTATACAATTTATTATACTTTTATATATTTGCACAAATAAAAACTAGAAAAGCTTCAGCAGGATTGAAGTGTCAGTTTTGGATTTCAAAAACAAGAAAACAAAATGAAACAGAACATTTGAAAGTAAAAAAGAGACCAACCTATTGTATAACTGTATACATTTTTTCCTTTCTGCGTTTCCAGTGAACCTTTATAATCTGTGGTCGCGGGGTCGGTCCAACACTAAAATATGATTAAACACGCCCACAAAACGTTAACTGCTAAATGCAAAACCAGAATCACGAGCTTTTGTCGCAATAACAAAACAATTAATACTAAAAACAATTAGACAAGATTGCAACATTAGATTTATCTTTCAACAAAATTGTATGCAATAGGTATAAATTTCTTTAGTACGAATTACATGATGCAAGATTCTTGCTTGTTGCATACCATTAACTTGACAGTCATCTCATAGTCATGGTTTAATTTTTTTAAACTATGGAACTCACATTTTCCTTCCATTTAATTGTATGCAACAGTCAAGATTCTTGCATCGTATAAATAGGACTTTAGACAACCATAGTTACACTTGTATCAGTAGGTATATTTACCAATTTAACAATTTTGCAAGTAATACTTCCTTGAGTTAGTTCTCCACAATTATTCCTTATACTTTAATAAAAAATTATGACTTTTAAATACAGATTGAAACTGGATCACTTAATAATAATATATGATAAGATGATTCACCACACCACCCACCTTAGCCTAACCTAGGCGTCTCAGACGGTCTTTCGGCCACTGCGCCACAGAGGTTGTCAATAAATGACCCTGTATCTTTATGACATAAATTGACTGATTCATATTTTTATTAGTTGTCCTACAGACAATAATGTTCCGTCCATATTTGGACTATTTTAAATTAAATTAAATTAAATTTATTTATTAATTCAGATAACTTAAGATCCATAGATTACACAGTTAGTAGTAGAAATACAAGTCACACACACACACATTTTATAAATCCTTTTCATCTAAAAACATAAAAATGCAACAGCCACTTTTAAGTTGTGCGTTAGATTTTTTACATGTAAGTACCTAAATATTGGATTAGACTGTTATGTAAATAGTCCCCAGCTTTTTCTAGAAGCGTTTATTTGTATTAAAACAGATCACAATAATAAACAATTTCTAAATTAAATTCACGATTTACCCAATACAGTTTATATTACAGTTGACCCCACTACATACGGGCAGACAGATATTATATCAGTTTTTTGTTTTAAATAGGTAAGGTACCTGCCCTGTAAAAACAGACGAACAACCAAGCAATTTAATTATGTGTACTGTTTTGTTGTCAGAAAACTAAAAAACACGCTCAAAACGTTAAGGATACTTACGTCGAACCCATTGACCGTGGACCTCCAAACAACACGCCGCCGCTATTAGAAGGGGCAGCCATGCCCCTTTTTGACACCTCATGATGACTGTTGATGCGCATTCATTTATGCCCGGTCAGTTTAGTCTTTGCTCCCCCAAATAAACCACTGCACAAAATCGGAACCAAACTATATTTCTCAATTCATTTTGAATTTTTGTCACTCCACACAACTCTAAAAGGCGTATCGAGAAGTTATTTACAGGTTGACAAATTGGCAGTTATGAACATATAACAACGAAACAACAATGCCGGAATATTTTATAGTGTGTCATATCACAATCGCCAAAAGAGCACACGGTTGAAAACGTTTCCAAAAGGATCTTCCGTCCGTTCGATGCTACTGAAAAATACGTGAACAAGCGCGAGTTGTTTTGTTTCAAATGTCAATTCGGAGAGGACAGAAACATAGCTATACTTCATTTCTTGAATTGAGCTAATGGGAAATAAAATCGTCGAAAATCATTGGATTGGTTAGATTTGACAATTGACAATTGATATGACGAGAAATACAATAATTTTCGACGACCAATCACGTGCGTTTATTTTTGTTCCTATTAGCTCGATTCAAGAAATGAAGTATAGGCGATGACATTTTTTCATTTAAATTTCAACGTAGCCACTTTTATCATGTTACCTGTCTTAAATACTATCGAACACTTATAATGCCTCTGCTCACCGACCACTAGTACTCGTATAAAATAGTTTATTTCATTACACAATTTTATAATACTGTTGTACAAAAGACTTCTATAATATTTTCCCAACCATTTTTATTCTTTGTTCAAACCTGCCAACTTTATTAGATAGTCTTGTGTTATGTAAAAGCTTACAAGTCGACTAAGGAGCTAGTCCCTTTAAGTTACGTTATAAGTTAGTTTAAGTACCTATAATCCAGAGCTTTTTTAAACAAAATGTTAATTATTATCTATTTATAAGTACCAAAACGTTTTATAAGTAACAATAATACCCAATATAGTTTTGTGTCCGGACTTGAAATGATAATGTGCCTACAGATTGTCAAAGGTTCTAGGAAGTCGATTTAATTGAGATTATTTTTTTATCTATTCTACATTTTAACTAAATTAAACTAAATCTTATCTAACTACAAAATACTTGTCCGCCCTCTTAAAATAATTACATATATCAATTCAATCATTTTGACAAAATAAAACACCATGAAAGAAAAATTGATCACTCTAATTTCTTAATATTTTTAATTAAGAAATTATTACTTAATTATTATTATAAGTATAGAAAACTGAAAAAGAACATTATTCACAGAAAATTACTCAATAATTTTTTAGTTGGTTGAGCTTTTCATAATAATAGAAGTCTAGTGTTAATTATCTTCTATATCTTATTTTCATTGGCTGTATCCACTGGCTTTACGTAAATACAAGAAATCTGTTTGATATGAAACTAACGTTGGAACCGAAAACTTATTAGCTGCTGATTCTGTTAATTAGCGGAACTTGGGACATTCCTATTCCTACGTATAACCACAGTATAACAAAATAACACGGTTGATATCAAATTATTAATTATCTCTACACTTCCTCATACGTTTCGTAAAACCGGATTTTTCATTGATTTAGGAGTAACAAGAAAAAAACATTACTTAAGGTATTATTCAATTGACAAAATATCATTAATAAATAACAAATTTAAGTTAAGTTGCGTTACTTTTCTGTTTAGAAAACGCTGTATGTGTATTGTATAACGATACCTACCTATGAAACCTATGAAATTTGTTATACTATTCCGAAATATAAAAGAGCAATTGTTTTTTTTTTCAATGAAATCGAATAGTGTTGACATTGTAACTCTAAAGGTCGTAGTCCATTTATAATAGGATTTTTAGATCATTTGAAGATGTTGTCTAATAGCCAGCCTTAATATTAACTTACCTATTTAACTTTGATTTTACTTACTGTTGGTAGATTCTTGACATTACTTCCATACAAAATGTGTTAAGTTTCCTCACAATGTTTTCCTTCAACGTGTAGAGCTCGTGATGTAGGGCAGGTTTCGAACCCACGACCTTTATCAAAAGTCGGGGCACCAACCCACTCAGCCATCAAAAGTGAGTACTAAAGTTTTAGATTATCTTAGATCTTTAGTTTATCGTAGGTTGGTTCGTCTCCATCGAATATGCATGTAAGCAATAAATCACCTTCTTTTTATGTTTTACTGTCGACATGGTGTTTCTTTATTATGTAACTGGATATTTTAGTACCTATGCTCTTTGTTTTATAAACGGTCTGTTATGTTTCTAAGAAACCACAGGTACCATCACTTTAGATAACTAGATGTTTGAGTCACGAAAACTATTTTTTAACGGCCAATCTCAATAATATATAAGTATAGGTATCTTTGGTTTTGCTTACTGCTGTCGGTCAGTATAATTGACGTTTGTACTGAAGTAATGTGAAGGTAGATTAGGGTTTTGAGACTGGCTGTATGATCGTAACGGTTCTTCTCAGATCAGTGTGATTTTCAAAGATGCAGTAAGAATTTAACTGTTAGGTTACAAACAAGCATGATAGTTTTCTAAATTTATCATCTGACAAATGCGGTCATTATAATGTATAAACTGATCTTAAGTTCCTGGAAAGGCTAATATCGCGATCAGATAACAATGTCGTCACTCTCAGCCAAGGTTGCTGCTGCGCAGGGTTTTATCATAGAGATAACATGCCTCTTTAATGACAAACACGTTAGAATCATTCGAGAAACACAATCACCATTGCCTTAATTCCAATCACCTTAGTTCAAACTTGAGCATCGAGTTGCTGTGATTCCAAATACATTTTGGTACATGCCCATATTTTGCAGAAGTTACTATATTATAGTCTTACTACTCTATTCGCATTAATTATATCTTTATTACAAAGTGATTGGATCAAAGTAAGAGTGCAAAGTTGTAAAGCAACATGAAGAAATGAATAAAATGATAATGGCAAGATCGCCGACGTTTGTCCCTTGTACTTGCTACCAACATGACAGTGTTAACACGAAAAGTGCATTCCTCGCTACAGTTATTTACAAATCAATAATTAGTATCAAACTACACAGTAAAAGGTTTCAATTTTATGCTTCGTGACCTTAGCTGCTTATTATTACATCGTATCTTAGCAAATGCGTGTATAAATACAGCCATTATTAATGTACTATTTTATTGATATTAGATGAGCTATTGGCTTCTTTTTCAGTCTGTGCTTTCCGTTTACTGCAGTAAATGAATTTTTTAAGTGAATTGAGTTCAGATAGATATCATTTTCTCTTTGAAAACATTAAAAAGCAATGTATTCATGTGAAATGAGGCATAGTTCACATTATGACGTTACGCAAAAACGCGTCCCCGTTCTGTCCACGATAAACCACTTCACATAGAGAACATGCAAAACAGCCCAGGCAGTAAATACTGTAAAAATAGAAAATTCACTATCATTTTAATCAAGAAAATCGCCAAGGAAAAAGTCTTTGTTGTTCACATGGTTTTATTTTTATTTTTGGTGTGAATCCAGTTTATTCTAAACAGTAGGTATTATTGATTTCTATGCAATACCAAAATGTTGTGCTGTTTATAAAAAAATGTAGAATTCTAGAAAGTATACACTGAAGTAGGTACCTACATTCCTTTGTGCAATTACTTGTTCTACGAAGTAATGAGAGGAAACTATGAAATTAAAAAAAAATGATAGTTATAAGAATATAGAAACTGCTGATTAGTGACTTGGTCTTTCTGCTAGTGTAATATTCGGACGTCTAATTGAGTACCTATTTTCTTACACGCTTTTTTATTTTTATACCATCCGTAGCCCTTGAGCAACATCTGGTTTTCACATTGGCATCGAATGTGTCTTGCGTCATCGAAACTTGCAGTGGGAACAAAAAAAACTTCTATAATAAATCCAATAAAACCTTTGTTGCTGAGAACGGAATCTACCCACACCGTTTATATTCGTAGAACCAAAGATATTTTAATACCAAACTGATCATTATTGATTTCATTTAAAAATAAGTTTGAATGCTACATTTTTGCCTTTGTCTGTCTTTGTTTTATCTAATAATATATATTAAAGCTGCTGTGTGTGAAGTCCTTTAAGTAGGTACAACAAAAATGTTTGCTTACAACCTGTAACACTGACATGAGGTTTTAACATAAAAGAATGACAGTACCTACGTTATAATATTAACAAAGCCATAAATAGCATACCGAGTCATCGGTCTTGTAATTATTGGTTTTGTAATTTACATCACTTACCCCCGGTTCCTATAACAAACTAACGGACGTCCGTAGGACTTGCGCCATAGCAACGTTGTTATCTGTCAAAAAGTTTCATACATTTTATGTTGAAATAACAACGTTGCTATGGTGATGGACCTACGAACATCCGTTAGTTTGTTATAGGAACCGGGGGTAAGACGATAAGTACCATGTCATATACTAGTTTCCTCTGATTCAACATTATGAGGAACTTCGTAGTAGGTTACTAAGTTCGAAAATTTAGTAGGTGAAATTCTAATTTAGTAAATTGCTTTATGTGACAAGTAGTGATTGAATCGATGTGCTATAAAGATAATTATGTTGACACAACAAATATTTAACTTCAATGTAAATCACATTTCCCATAACATTTCATTACTAAAAAATCTTTAAACTTTTCTCCGACATAATAATGTCGGAGAAAAGTTTAACGTGTGTTGAAATCATTCTATTTTCACATCGAATTTTGACATAATTAATCTGATATAAGTACCTACGTAACCAAATCGCGATAGTTTTAAAAGTGTTTTACCGACTTAATGAATGATCATATAGAAACAGGAGCCGTACCATGAGGTGTTAGCGATTCAGTTTAGGTTCTGCCTTACTGCCAAAACTTTACGTCAGCGCTTTACTTTACGTCAAAACTGGTTCGTAGTTGGACCTAAACTGAATCGCTATAAACGGTCATGGTAAGCCCGCAGATTGTTTAACAAATAAAAACAGACATACTTCGAAATTGGCATCAAGTTGTGAGCAATTACATCATTAGCCAAACGAACTGAATGCTTTCACGAGGCGAGGTTTAAAGACGAAAAAACACCATCCGTGACTTTACTCCCGGAAAGTGTGTCATCCTATTCTACTGAAAGTCTGAACCATGGCACATTGCAGTACTGCAATCAGTGGCACGGGGAAAATGTACCTTTTATATTACCCACAGAAGAAACTTTGTCCCTGAAAATACCAAGTATCTAATACACAGCGACCTTTTTGAGAAAATTGTGGCAACATGCAGAGTTAATGACTAAACAAAAGTGTTGTCGTTTAAACAAAAATAAAAAAAGAGGGGAAAATTTATTTAAAACTAACCCTAACTTGGTGAGTGAGAAACTTCTTGCGATCTCTCGTCAATTTTATAGAATTCTTATTCTCTTTCAAACAAAGCGAAATTTTCAAAATCAATAAAACAAAAAAGCATCTAGTCGGAAAATAAATGTCATATTTTTTTAAATATGTGAAAAGTAGATTATTTATAAAGAAAATAGTACTTAGAGATTATCTGAGAAAGATACATTTTCGCTTAAATGTAAGCGGAAAATAATGATTGTATATGGAGCTGCTTTGTTACAACGGCAGCGATATATGAGATCTCTATCAATTATGATCGGCTTACTGCAACACTATCAATACACTATCAAATGAGTTTAGGATTAATCTATTAAAGACGGATTTTTTCTGTAGAAAAATTGTAATAAGGTTAATTATAGATATTTATTTACATCCATATATTAAAACCATTCTTTTTTTTCTACATTTCAAATCAAATACAAATAAAGTGCAAACCAGAAATTTTCGAACTGGTAGGTACTGGTAAACAATAAATATTGGAAATCATTTATAAATCCAAATATTTGAAAAATACACACTGAAAAACGGAGTAGATTAACACATTTCTATTTTTCCACTGGAATAGTGGCTGTACTTTTCGGAAGTAAGGTTTTTTACAGAATACTAAAAAACGAACAAATCAAATTTGGTAGAGTTTCTAGTGAAAACTCTACTTTGATTGCTTGTGTCACAAGAAAGGTAGTTTCGTAATATGCTTTGAAGTAACAATGTTTGATTTGGAAAATAATCGATAGCAGCAGGACGTTGGTCTATTGTTTGCAAAAAATCATGTCATTCCAATGAATAGGTTGTTTTACGTCAATAACTTTAATCATGCTACGATATACTTTATTGCGCGGTAATCAAGTCAGAATTATAAATGAAAACCATTTAACGGTAAAATGAATAAGCTCTGAAACAAAACACAGCCTTATATTTATGCAAGTTCATCATCGGGTACAATTTGTGTGCACTCAGCAATTTTAGTGAATTTGCGGCAATTTTTTGGTTTTTAGTTGTATTCGTTAAAAATAACATTTTGTTAAATAACTGTATACAGGTTTTTAAATATGTATATTTAAATAATAAAACAAATCATTATTATTTAATTTGCAGATTAAATAAAAACATGGATATTTATTGTTTTTCATTTGCATTTAATTTGCCTATTTATGAAACATGCCCGCTAAATTAATATGTGAAAATACCTAATAACGCATCATTAAATTGTTTAAACATTTACTATGCGAACTTATTATCTTGACTCTGTGCCCGGTGACAGTCTGGAAATTAAAAATGGCTTATTCGATTTGATTGACTGAGTTCGCATTTCACGGTCGCGAGACACAATACCGACGTAAAACAAGAAATACCACGCGCGATAAAATGCGCCCTGATAAATAATTTCAATCTTTGCTGGTTTCTCGAATTTTTCAAAGAATCCCGCGCGATTAGCAGGTGAGTGATGAGAGGACATTATTAAAATGTCGATAATTCGAAATGCCGAAGCAATTGTGGTATAAAATGAATTGCTTAATAAGTAAAAACTTGTTTGATATACCTGCCTATATAAGTTTCAATTAAAATAATTAATGAGTAAGACGGAATGTTTGAAAAAGGTAAAAGTTCAAAATGCATAGTGAATAAAATATTTTAAGTGCTCAATTTTTAATTTTATTTTCTAAAACCATAATTAAAATACAGAAATAATAGGATAAAATGATCGTACCAAGAGCCCACTTAATAATTAAAGTACGATAGAAAATACCATTCATGTTAATTCATTTCATACATCACACAAAAAACCATATGAACCGTGAAATCGCAAGTGTGTGGACTTGACGATAATATAATCGGACGCTTAAATCCATAATAGGCGGCCAGCTTAACGGATGAACAACACTATCGCGATGGTTTGAGCTCAAGTTCCAGTTAAACTATTTGTTCTACGTCTATAGACTATAGGAGTTATGAGACTTGAGGTGATGAGAACATTTTCAATCTGTAACTATTCGAGGCTTACCATGACGTAGTAAACAATTTTACATAAAAACACATTTTTCGATAGGTCATCGATGTGTATAATGGACTGTCTGGATGGTTATTCATACTTTCATATTCATACTTTCATACTAATATAATAAAAGGGAAAGTGTGTGTGTGTGTGTATGTGTGTCTGTTTGTTTGTCCGTCTTTCACGGCAAAACGGGGCGACGGATTTTTGGTGTGGTGATAGTTGAAGGGATGGAGAGTGACATAGGCTACTTTTTATCCCGATATTCCCGCGGGAACGGAACCTACGCGGGGGAATCCGCGACGCGCAGCTATCTATCTATATCTACCTATCTATACATATAATAAAACTGTAACACATCGATGTCTGTACATTAGAGATATAAAAAAAAATGATGGGGAGACATTTGGGACTTTTGGGAAGTCCTACTAGATTTAAAATCTGCACAAATACTACTCATAAAAAATAAATGGATACGGGTCCGAGGATTTTCCACAATAAGCATTATAAAGTTATGGAACGCGAGCGAAGCCGCGGGCAAAAGCTAGTAGGCTATATTTTATCCCGATAGTTTCATTAGTACACCCGTGCAAAACCGAGACGTACAGATAGTGAAGTACAAAGACAGATTTCAAAGACTAAAGTTGTAAGTTAGCGGTATTATGATTTGAAGTAAATCACCATAGTTCCGCATAAGGTGGCTTGTTTCGCAAAAACGTCGGTAAGTTGCGGGACACTTATTTAGAAACTGATATTAATTTGGTCGACGAGGGTAAGGTTTGCGTGCCCCTTTCCGTTACTTTCTTGTGCCACAAATCATTAACGAAGAGAATTATAGAAATAATATTTGGTTTAACATTAGAACCTTGTTTTTAAATTTTTATTTGTGTATTTATGGTGAAAGCTTTTGGTCTAATTGAATGTTAATAATACAGATTTATTTATTTTTAAACTGATCTGAGGGTCGCCTTAAAGCACGATTGGTTGCCGACATCAAAAATAGCCACAGATTTTGTATTGTAAGGCATAGATAGTTAGGACCGGAATTTAATTATGTAAGTATACAAATAAGGGTCTAAAACCAGTAGGATATCATTGTTGATGATGATGACGATATGATATAGGTAGGTAGATATTATTAATTTTTTACCCAAACATACACTAAATACCAAAAATGTAATTAAATATTTTTGTATTAGTTACGCCTCCGCGTATTGATTCAGAAAGCACGTAGAAAATGATAAAGATTGTTTAGCACGTTATTGAAAAAAAAAAAAATACCTCCAGACATTTTCACTCAGCGTCATCTTGTCCCAAGGTAATCAATGGAATTTTTGTGCTAATGTCCATTATACCACTTTTTTTTTGTAAATACATACGTAACGTAGAAAACATTCAGACTCATGACAAATTTTAGCAGTTTATGCCATTAAGAGAACTTTGAAAATAAAAACCCTTTATAAAACACCATAATGAACAACAAAAGGGGTAGCGTGTAATTTATGTGAAACCGCTTCTGCTTACAACTCGCAGTAAACACAGTAATAGTTAAACAGTCGACTTTTATGCTAATCTGCGCAAAGGCACGACATCGCCGCTGTAGGGAACGCTCAAATATTATGTCTCCGATGAACCCATCAATTTACAAATCTTTGCTCTAGTTTCGATGATTACTAGCTTCAATAACTATTCAGTTTAAATTATTTGGGTTTTATATTGTTTAATATTTGGGAAATTCTTTGCACAAAACAGTTTACAGACTAAACGGTTTAGTCGGTTTATAAATTGTATTTTACAATCGGTAAGTACGAGTACATAATCTTTTTCAGCCATGAACTGCATTTTTGCGGCAGAAATTTGGTCTTTGCTTTGAGCCTGTCCAGAAAGAGCGATTTACGCGCGTGTCAACTCGCGCGTAAGCACTCGCGCGTTCTCGAGATACTAGAGCTACATACATCCCGTCCCCTCGCGCGTATTACGCGCGAGGGCATCTGGACGGGATGTATACGCGCGAGTGCTTACGCGCGAGTTGACACGCGCGTAAATCGCTCTTTCTGTACAGGCTCTTTGGACATAATCGATTGACGATCAGATTTTTCATATTTTGCTGCATAAAATTGCTATATAATTGTATCAGATACTAGCTTATAAGCAGTGTAAAGGTACCTACACGCGTTGTCGTTTCCAATCCAAGTTAAAGTGATGGGCAAAGACCGCATTACACAAAGTTCACCTGAGCCTGAGCCCGACTCTCTACGAGTGCTTTTGTTTAGTCATTTGAGACGACAAGGGGAAGTTTTAGTTTCTTCACTTCGACTCCCTCATTGTTCGGAACCGACACGGTTAAATCATAGTCTGTTTAACTTTAAATAGTTGCTTGCGTTTGTTCCTCACGAAGTATGAAGGAAATTAACTAGCTTAACTTCGGATCGTTTTTTGTTATCATTTCAGTATTTGGGTTTGTTTTTGACCGACTTTGACCGGTTTTTCTGGTATGTGTACGAATTATTTTTATGCTTTGAAATTATTTTTCATAAGTTTACTCCCAAAGTGAACCCATTCAAAAAAATGTGTTGAGTATCTGAAAATGATCTTTGGATTTATGAATAACTTACTATAATACGCGCATACAGAACGCGCTTAAAATTGCTCTTTTACGGTAAATTAATAAATCGGTTAATTAAAAATACTTTGCCACTAGCTATAACAGTAGGTAAGTTAGTATATTTACAATAATTTACAACATCTAACACAAACAAGTGGTTGCCACAGTGTAATCAGTGGTTGCGGGTTACGCCATAAAAAGCAACATGGCAACATGATTCAAAAAACAATCCTGCGAATTGTCCACGCACATCGCTCCAGATGAGATTATAATCAAGCTATACCCGACCCGCCCACGGTTGTACCTACGCTTTTCGATTTGTTACACATGTCTATGGTGCTATCAGAACCATAAGAACGTGGCTATGCAATATACACGAGAGACTGGGGATCAACGAAAACGAAGTTTGGTTCGTTTCGAGTTCTGCTTATGTTGGTGGATGTGGATATACTCTAATTCGTTACAGTTCTCCAACATAATTGACGACCTCTGTAGCGCAGTGGGCGAAGGCCCGTCTGAGACGCGGAGGTTGCGGGTTCGATCTATGCTACTTGACCAATGTTTGTATGTTCTGCAGGTACAAGTACCTATTTGTTCCGTGTCTGGGTGTAGTCTACCTATATATCTGGTTACCATAACACAAGCATTAAGTTGCTTAGATGGACTAGATGACGTTGGGTGAATTATCCAAGGATCTTTATTAGGTACTTATTAATTTATGAGAAGACCCCGAAAATTATCATTTTTTTGATCCTCAGTAAGGCCTCAGGGTAAGAGTCTTGTGTTGTGTCTCATAATCATAGTTACAAAAAAGTATGCTTACGTTCAACATCTCGTCGCAATTTATGATTTTTATGCCTCTGTGGCATAATCACTAGTTGCAATTATTTGGTAAATTTTATGATCTAGAACTCGTTCTTTGTGATTGTTGTATGCTTTATTACTTAATTAAATAGACTGGATTGTGAATAACATTGCAGAGAAACATAATAACATTATTCTTCATAAGATTTATATTCGTATTTCAATCAGTGCGTTTGTTAACCAGTTTTCGAAATATTTGGGTATGATATGCTTATTTTAAATACCAGAGCGATATATTGTGTGTTTGTATGTTCTGCAGGTATTTGTTCCGTGTCTGGGTTTTTTCTATCTATACTAAGTATGTAGTTACAAAAAAAATAAAATGTAACTAAGTATTATAATTATCAGTCATCTGGTTACCATAACTGCTTAGCTTGGGACTGGATGACGCTCTGTGGAATGTTCAAGGATATTTATAAAAAAAAAAAAAATTTTTAGCCGACTTCAAAAAAAAGGTTCTGTTTCACTGTAGGTATATTTTCAAATATACTTTTAAATATGAGATAGTAATCCCATAAAAATGGCATTCTGACACAAATCTTCGAAGTTACTGATAAGTTTAGGAAAATTGATCCTTTTGCGAAAGTGATATTTTTAAACTTGGACAAATGTTTTCAATCCATAAATTGTTGCTGATTTTAGATTAATTAGATCTTAAATAAAAATTTAATTAAAACTTTTTACAGAGTTTTACTCAAATTAGTTTTACTTACAGTGTGGCCATTGTTGAAAAAGAACCCTAATTTGTCGGCATGTGGCTGCTTATTTTGGTAACCAGCGTGACGGTCACTCAAAAGTTAGCTTTAATGGCTTTTTGGCGGGAATTTGAGAAGTTATGTTTTATTTTTGCTATAACAAAAGTTTATGTGATTATTAGTGGATTCATTTACTATTGATATTATATTATTGTATTTACATTATTATTATATATATTTATAGGAGTGTTTGTGAATGAACATAGCTAAGCGTGGGAAAATAATACAAAACTGGATAGGTACTTATCTACCAAGAATTGCATTTCACCCAAAAAGTCCATGCGATGCGTGAAAAGTTTTCTATTCGATTCGAAAAGTTATCTGGTCGATTTTTGTACTGAATTTCAGTTTCGTTACTGAAACTTTTTTTGCTAACTGTATTGTTTTCTAGATTTTTAGATCATCGATATAACATTTTACGTAGTTGGTATTCTTTTACTGAACTTTGTTTTAACCCACATCTTTACTGATTCACAAGGGAACGGGTAGATTATTAATAGTTTTACTCTACTCGTACGGTAATAAGTATCATAGTAATAGATATAGCATTTATTTTTGGATAAAATATATCTTAGTGTTAATGTATATATAGCTCGTAGTGATGCTACAATTTCACAGATTAAAATTATGCAACTGTAAATTTATGTGAAACAATATACTTAATCATAATTATTCCGACTGCTGTAATTAATCTTTATTGAAGGTTGTTTTATGGAGAATTTGTGTTTTATTGCATAAATTACAATTTTTAATAGCTTTTAGTAAAATTACTACTTAAATACCTACTCTGTAAGTATTTGCTTTAAAATAAGACGAATTGAATAAGTCAAAATATATGTAGCATGACAGGAACTGCATAGACAAAGTGCCATTTTGCGACTCTAGAAAGGAGGAGCTTTTATGTTTCAGTGTATGTTTTTAAATGCCAGTTATTCCTTCAATAGTGCACCAATTCAGATGATTCTTTTTATGGTTTTGAAAATGTATACTTCCTCTAAAAGCGTAAGTAAACCCCTTCTTTCTGTAGTTACGTATACGCTCTTTCAAAATGTTATAGACTTGGTTTCCGTTCTAAGTAGTACAATTTCAAATTAGGATTCAGTTTCATCGACAACAACAACTAAGTTATTTTTAACTAAGTACATAATTTACAAAGTTATGATGAATATTTAAAAAATACTTTTTGAGATTAGGTAATTAAGATAAGATATTAAAACACAAGCTACGCGTGATCGTCTGGCACCTATTTTGCTCAAAGGATCAGCATTGCCATTCAGCGCGGCAACACTGCCATTGTCTTGAGCACGCATCTGTCTGACAGTGGCTTGTATCAGTTAATTTACCTATCATTTGTTATGATCCTTAATTGTCTCCACTTGTTCTAATTGTATTTTGCATATAATTTAAATGTGATTTTCAAGACATCTATTAACTTTAAAATATGTATGTATGAGACGCGCCCGCGAGAAGAGACCATACTCATACCTAGGTGAAGATTCTCCGGAAGAATAGAAACATTGTCGGTATCTAAATCGACAATATTTTTAAGTAAATATTTCTCGTTGTAAGTATTAATAAAATGTTTAAAATAATGGTACTTAGTGGACTGAGATGATAAACATTACGCAGAAGTTGTCGATGCGTTAGCAACTCACACCCTATCAGTAACTCGGTCGTATAACCACAACAATTCAGTAATGAAATACCGAGAACCACTCGGTAACCGTACCTTTATGTTAGGGCGAGAACACATACCCGTTCATAAACTTGAAAATAGCAAGGCTTTGGAGAATGCTATTTTTTGTTGTTCCTATTTCAATATCTATAGTCGCAACAGATTTAGCAGGTGCATATGCTCCAGAAAGATTAGCATTTTATACTGATTCAGGGACGATCGATATGAATTTACAGTCTAGTAATCCTATCGCCATGAAACGTAATTCTTGATACTTCTTATCATTATTTTAATACATATATTTTTTTAACGAGGTAATTTTTTTTTAATATCCCGCTATTTTCAAATTAAATGCACTCTCGAAGTGAATTTCTGAACATAGCTTCGAACTCTCTCGACAAATCCTCACCGATTTAAAACCCCTAAGCGAGTAAAAATAAAAATGCCGAGTCTCTCCTTGCATATTTCAGTGACGAGCGATTATACGAGTATATTATTATATTTCAAGACCCAGAGTTTACCGTGTCAGTGATAAACGTATTATACAAATATAATAAGTTGTATTAAATACACAGTGACCTGCAAACGAACTTATCTCAGGGTCCATAAGGGCTGCCTTGTCAGATATCAAACTGTGTCACAGAGCAGCAGAAAAACAAAGAATGTTTAATACGTTCAGTATTTATTTCCAATGGACGACGGTTCAATATTTTACTTATTGCAAAGAATTTTCCTTAGGAAGTACCTACTCTTACTCTCATTGCGGACTTTGCATGAATACTCCTTTTATTAACATTTATGAGAGGTGACACTATAAGTAAAAATATACAAAATCAAGTTCAATTTCGTAAAAAAAATGCATATCTTCATCAGATCCTTAAACATACGGCGAACATAAAAGACATAAAAAAATACGTACAGTGGAACATAGAACCTCTCCATTTTTTAAAGTTTAGTCAAAAACATTAACTACTATTAATCATTCAGAAGGACATGTTTGATTAAATTGTCTTTCTTGGGCTGACATGAGCTAATGTGAACCCGCCATTATGCGCTTAAGAGGTCTTATATTATGGTTGTTGTATAGTTTATTAAACGAAAACATCTCATCCACACATCAAAGCTTATTTAAATGGTTCTTCTTACCACGAAACAACAGCTCTAGGCCAAGACGATGTATCCACGTGTTAGATAAACATTCTACTCCTTTGGAAGCGGTTGAACAAGCGTTTTATTTCAATAGATAGTACTTTGATGCCACAAGGAGAACACTCAAGCCCGCTAGCCAAGTTACATTTCTACAATCACCATATAAAAAAAACAAAGTAAAGGAATACATATAATTCGATGACGAAAACTCACATGATCAGAAACGTCAAATCGACAAGTAGAAAAAAAATATTATAGTTAGTCCATTTTTACAAAATGTAATTCAATTTTCCTTAATTTGGTAAAGAAGGAGTAAGTACCTAATTTCCAGCACTCTTGAGGTACAATTCTGTTTATAACTCCAAATAATTTTATTGGATCCTCAATATTTTATGAGATCCTCCGGAGTATACAATATATAACACAAAACTATTGATGTGAAAAATCGGTGAACATACATAAAACACATACAGTGAAACCTCTTACTTTTTGAAATCTGTTAAATAAATATCGATGGTAGAATGTTAATACTACTAGTAGGTACTACTACTACAAAAAAGTGGTAATAGTTTAATTTGAATGATAATGTGGCCCCAAACATAAAACTGTATTTCAGACATATTAGCCGATTGTTTCTTTTGTGTAAGCCAACTATTTGTTTTAAGAAATATAAAACTACATATTTTCCATTTGATCGATCAAAGGAATCTTTAGTTTTTGTTAGTATAAGCATTCGCAAAGTTTGTTATTTTATTCGCAAAGTAAAATAATACACATCAGCCGTGATACCAATTCTTTAATATTAGAAATGTGAAAGTTTTTATAGATTACGCAAAAAATACTTTACGGATTTGGTTGATACATGAATATACATAACGTATAACAAATAGGTTACTTTTTACCCGGATTAAGACTTTGATAGCAAAGACGCGGCCGAAGGACTATAAATAATACGACAAAGTAAACAACTGCTGGAAAATATGAAATAATAATAAGAACGAATTTACTTTTGATTGAGCTATTTGAAATAACAAGGAAATAAATTAGCTTGTTAAAATACCTAACCATTTAGATGTTTGTTGATGATCTACTCGGTCTTATTAATAAACTACACAAAAAGCCTGGTTTATTAAAACCATGGTCTAAATTTCTCTAAAACTCGATTCAATTAAGTTGTAGATTCAATTTCATCATCATCATCATCATCATCAGCCCTTCTCATCCCACTGCTGGTTATAGGCCTCTCTTCGCTTCCGCCACTCGCCCCTGTCCCGCTAGATTAGATTAGATTCAATTTAAGTATTTATTTTTTCTAATGGTTGTATTAGACTTAAAACACAATTAAGATAAAATTCGAACCAATTTAGACCATGGTTTTGATATACCAGGTTTTTATTAGATTTTTGTAATGAGACCGATTAAAATTAATATTTTGGTATTGTGATTATGAAAATCAGAATTTTTTCGTTCAGCTTAACACGAAACATGCAGATTAACAAGTAAATATTGCAAATGAGATACTGAGATTATAGATAAAGATTTTCGATTTACGAAGATGGAAAAACAGACAGACAAACACACACACACACGCACACACACAGTTTACTTTTTATATTATTAAGTATGGATAAACCACGTAATCAGAGAATGTTTTAAAAATCTACTGACATGATATAAATTAACTACAATTATATATCTAATTTAATTTACAAATTAAGTTACCGTTTTGTGTTTTTGAGTGTTTTACAATTACATAAATTTAGCCGAAATCTTGTTTTTCATTTAATACCTTTTTTATCAAATTTCATAGCCATTTAGACGAGTTAGTAAATAAAATGAGGTATAGAATCAAATTTTAATAAACTCAATTGACCGGTACTTGCAGCATTCAAAGTAAAGAAATATTGTAACTTTTAACTTTGTGCCGGTGAGTGTGAGTGTATTACTTCACTGAGTGCATTAAGTTGTCTGTCAATACACAGGGTCAAACACATCAATAATTACATCGTCTCCTATCGAAAACTGTCACACTCACTGTGATTTATGTCCACAATCAAAAAACAAAGGTATTATTTTTTAAATTGGTTGGCAACAGTTTAAACCAAGCACAAAATACAATAATAAAAAACACAGGCCTTTACATCTTTACTAGAAGGTTTTTCAGCGTCAGGCAATCTTTGCCTACACTCAACGGGACACTGTATTGCCTAGAAAGTTGGCTTGAACAGTACCTAGCTAAAGTTTAGGTACTGGTTTTTAACCAACCTCTCAGCTTAGCCAGCCAAGCATTAAAATGTGTTGCATATTGCAATGTCAAAACACTCACAAAACGTATGTATTGAGTCCGTTCATACTATTTTTGGAACAAAAGCACTCCACACAGCCTGTAAAATTTGTTGAAAAATTGGATGGTCTTTATAATATTCACCAATCAATTCTCAAAATAGGTAGGTAGGTATTTGAAAAAAATCACTTCTTTGGACATTTCACATAGGTCATCTCGTGGACCAAGCTAAGCTGCATATGCTTACTTGTAAACATTTTTTTGAAAAGTGATACCTAACGTATTTTTTAAATTTTAATAAACCTCTAAAAGTTTTTTTCTTTTAAAATATTTTCTCGAGTCGATATATAGACACAGGTTTTTATGGAGTTATTTACCGATACAAATATTTTCAGATCATATAAACATTTTGTCCCGAGATGGGGATGGAACCTGGCAGCCTTCTGGCTCAAGCGGGCTTTCGCCCACCGCGTCACGAAGGTTATGAGAATATCCATCATGATAAATGACGTCACTTGAATAGTTTGCTTTGCTTAAATCACATAATGAGAGCAAAGGTGCTGACGGAATAAAGTAAACAATATAAATACACCTATGTGATGCATAATTATCATATCACATTACAACCTTATCTGAGAGACTGGTTGACTAAGGTATCTATAGATATAGAAACAATGTACAGGGGACTTTTTCTATTGCTATGTCAGCACTGTCCCATTCTTTGAATAATCGTTTTGAACATGTCCCAAATCATGTATGTACTTAACTATGTCTAGCCTCGATGTGATTGCTTATTATAATGAACCAGCACGTCCCAGCTTTGCTCGGGTGTACTAATTAAACTACCGGTACAAAACTAAAAAAAATAGCCTTTAACCATCCCGATTCCCGACAGACCATTCTACATTCTACACATTGGTGAAAGAGTTTTTGAAATCGGCTGAGAATTTTTGGAGATGACCTCCGTCAAACAAACAAACTGGTGGATATTATATTTAGTAATAAGCTTCTCGAAAGCACTTGCAATGAATCCATCCCTATTTCCTCTCCTTATCCCGCATGCGCGTGCTCACGTCGTCCGTCCCGCTCTGACGAGACCAGCGCGAGCGCCGCGTACCTACCTGCACTAGCCGACGCACCTCGTCGGCCGGTCAGTGTCGCAAATTGAGTCTTACGCTGTGCACGTATGCACCTGACCGCCGTTATCGGTCACCCATCTGTACGCAAACCACGCGGTCGCCGCCATTGTGCTCCGGGGTGCATCCAGGGCCTCGTCGCAGCTTCTTCAGAAGATCACAGGTACGTGCATGCTTCCTTTCCTTAGGACTGCTGTGTTTTTCTTACCTGTGTTTTCCATTAGCAGCAGTCGAGCTATCCTTCCCCTAGGATCATTGCAAGTGTAAACCATTACCTATTACAGTCCACTATCAAACGATTATCTAAGAATTAAGAACCAGCCGCAAGGTGTTTTACCACCATAAGAAGTGATCCTACCGATCCGGATCAAAAGAATCAATTCCAGTGATCCTATTTGTCCAGTATATTATTTCATTTAAATTCATACCTATTTAGGTTACCTATCGCTAGACATTTGAGTCTAATCTCAGTCACTAAGCTTTTGCATTCACATTTATTTAATTTACCCCGATAACCTATTTTATACATACATTTCCTACGTTTAATTCTACTGGTTACCCATTCGAATAAGTTAAACCATTATTTTATTATTACTCGCACCGCTCCGCACGTTTAACTTATTTCGTCCCGCTAAAATCAGTCAGGAACGTAGGTATTGCTTATAACTAGGTATCCACCGCTACACGTTTACACTCGCACGCATAATAGGTATTTACGCTCGCACCGCTCCGCTAATTACAATTGCCTATAATTTATTTCTATAAATCAGGTAATTCTCGTCAAATTATCGAAGTATTCATTCGCTGTTCCGCTGGCTCCGCTGCCTACCCGCGCGCTTCGTTATTTGTACGATCTCCGCTGACTCAATACACTCAAACAACGTACCTAGTTCATATTCTTATGTAGTTAGGTACTCATTCGGTTAAAATATTGTTATTTTGCCAACTTATTCGCTCGCTCCCGCTCCGCTATTCTAGAAACGTAAAATCCACGCGTACTATTCTATGATCTGTAACTGGTCATTGCAGCCTATGTAATAGTTTGTATTGCGTTTCAACCATAATTTACTAACTACTTTGCGCTCGCTGTTATTTGTTATTTGTGGTACTCCGCCGTACGTCCTTATAACTTACTCGACTGCGCATAGTAAAGTTGGGTTTTGTTTTCGTCAGTTTTAATATTTATTTCGATTAAAGTTTTTCTTTTTACTTTCGCTTTATTGATACTTCACAATGAGTAGGAAGGAGAAGAAAGATGTTTCTCCTGATTTGGAAGAAAGTTATGATGAGGATAAGTGTCAACAGGCTTTGTATGAATCCAAACGCGAAATTCTATTTGCTCGCATGCAAGGAATTTACGACCTCGCTAAGAACGCTCAATCTGATCCCGCTAAATTAAATTCATTGCTTCACAGTGCTTTTAATATTGATCAATTACATAAAGATTTTGAAAGGATATTGGATTCCTACAATGTTATCTCGCTAAAGATAAACCCTAAGCACATTATTAGGTACCAAGAATGGACAAACTTTGACATCATGTACTGTCTCATCAAACAAGTTATCGCAAACAACTCGCCACCCAAACAGGAATCGAACCCGCAACCGCACTTAGACAAAGCAAGACCTAAACTTCCCCGCATAGAATTGTTAGCATTTAATGGTGATGTCCGCTCTTGGCCGCTATTTTACCAGCAGTTTAAATGTACGGTTCACGAGAATCCGTCCTTGTCAGATAGTGATAAAGTTTACTATTTGGTAGGCAAACTGTCTGGACCCGCTGCGTCCGTTTGCGCTCGCTTGCCCCCGACCGCGGAGAATTATCCGATCATTTGGGAGGCGCTGGTGGAAAAGTATGATGATCCCAGATTGCTAGCTAGTGCTTACCTTAATCAGCTATTGAGCTTTAAAACACTAACCACTAACTCCGCTAGTAATCTGGAATCGTTTCTTAACCACTTCGACACGTCTGTGGAAGCACTTAAGCAGCTTAGTCTCGGGGATAGGGCCGACTTTATGCTGCTGCATCTCGCATTGCAGAGGCTCGACTCAGAGACGGTTAAGTTGTTTGAGATTACGTATCGTAAAGACAAAATTCCGACTTACGCTAACTTAATACAGTTCGTAAAAGAACAGAGTAAGGTTTTATCTCGGTCAGCTGTCCCGTCCACGCACGCGCACCCACCGCACCGAGCTGCGCGCCCCGCGCCCGCTCCCGCGCCTGCACCTCGCAAGCAGGCTCATACAAAGTCATTTATTAATACTGACCGGGTGTGTAGTGCTAGTGATGAGAGGAAGTGTGCTCTGTGTCAGCGTGACCAACATGTTCATCTTTACCGCTGTGGTTCTTTTATGAAACTCACGCCTCCGGATAGGCATAAATTCATAAAAAGCAATTCCTTTTGCAACAACTGTTTAAGTGTCAAACATATAACTGCTGATTGTCTATCTCAGCGCACCTGCTCTCATTGCTCGGCCAAGCACCACTCGCTATTGCATTTCAATTCTCCCGCTAACAACGAATGTGTTGAGACCAAACCCGCTTATAAAAATCCGCCCGCTAACGCAACCGCTACCGCTCAAGAGACGCGTTCCGCTGCGCTCGAGCATGCCGTTCCTGTCGGCTCGCACTCACGCACAACCGCTAAGACCCTTGCGCCCCCTGCGCATAAGGTCGATTTTCCGCTGTCCGCACCCGCTAATGATCCGAATAGTAACACGTCCGTGTGCACTGTTTCCTATGATCACGATTCGCATACAATAACCACTGCATTATTGGCCACCGCTAAAATAAAGGTTCTTGATAGCCTTAACCGCCCTCACTTTTTAAGATGCCTGATAGACCCAGGCTCTCAGAGTGAGTATATATCAGCCGCATGTAGTAAGCGCTTATCGCTTTCTATTTCTACGCAAAGCCGCTTTTCTAAAGTCCAAGGCATAGGAGGAGCCTCACAGAAAATTCTGGGAGTGACCTCACTTAAATTCACCTCTCGATTTGATGATGGACATGAGTACCACATCCAACCCATGGTTGTAGATAGCATCACATCGCAACTACCTGACTCGCGCGTCGACGTCAGCGCTCTGAGACACATACGCAACCTGCCCATGGCTGACGATGACTTCTCCGAGCCCGGTCCTATTGACCTGCTCTTGGGTGTGAACTTGTATTGTCAAATTCTCTTGTTTAATAAAATCACCGCTAATAATAACTCACCCGCTGCCTTGGAAACAACTTTAGGTTACATCGTTATGGGCAACGCTCCCGTTGTATCCCCGCGCTCCTCATCGCATACATTTTGTGCATTTACCGCTGACCCGCTGCACCAACTTGTAGAAAAGTTTTGGTCCACTGAGGAGCTACCTTCCCAGGTATTTTTGAGTCCCGATGATCAGCGCTGTGAAGAGATCTATTCTTCCACTACCACTCGAAACGAAGATGGTAGCTATGTTGTACAACTCCCGTTTAAAGACGATCCGCTAAAGTTAGGTAACTCCTACATAACCGCTAAGAAAAGGTTTTCATGCCTTGAGCGGAAGTTTACACGATCTCCGGACTTACATAAAAAATACAACGATATAATATCTGATTATCTCGAAAAAGGTATTCTCACGCGCGTTCCCCCCAACGAATGTATTTCTCCAGGTTACTACCTACCGCATCACCCTGTAGTTCGTGATGATAAATCCACGACCAAGGTCCGCATCGTTTTAGACGGCAGCGCTTCGACCGACTCAGGACTGTCGCTAAATGATATTTTATATAAAGGTTGTAATCTACAAGCTGATATATTTAACATTTTACTAAATGTTCGCATTTACCGCATAGCGTTCTTCGCTGACGTTAGACAAATGTATCTATGTATACATACGCATCCCGCACATCGTTGTTATCAACGAATCTTATACCGCTTCTCTCCAGACGATTTGCTGGAAACGCTGCAGTTTGAACGCGTTACCTTTGGTCTCAGGTCCTCGCCCATGCTAGCGCTACGCACCCTAAGGCAACTAGCACAGGACGAGAGAGAAAGGTGGCCTGTTGCTGCTAACGTCATTGAACGTGATATTTATATGGACGATTTAGCTTCTTCTTCTCCGTCAGTAGAACAAGCAGTCGTAACAGCGCAGGAATTGATCCAGATGTTCAAGGCTGGTGGTTTTGACTTAGTCAAGTGGACTAGTAACTCGCCCGAGCTACTAAAACACATTCCTGTCTCACACCGGCAATCTGAAGCAATTTCCTTCGATGATGACGACACATTCAAAATCTTAGGGCTTCGCTGGCTCCCCGCTTCCGATAATTTCACGTTCTCGACCTCTATACCGCCATCCGCATTTACTAAACGGGCAATCTTGTCCATGACCGCACGTCTGTACGATGTCCTCGGACTCGTCGGACCCGTAATACTTTACGCTAAACTGATTCTCAGGGATCTGTGGCTTCTACGCATCGATTGGGATGATAAGCTACCCTGTGATATCATCAATTTATGGCAAAGATATTTATCTGAGCTACCGCTAATCTCGCAACTTAAGTTTCCCCGTCACATCGGGATCGAAGAAAGTCATTCGCAAATATCGCTAATCGCATTTTCGGACGCAAGCGAAAAGGCATACGGCTGTGTGATTTACTCACACGTGTCAAATGGTGACCAGCCACCTTTGATCTCGCTTTTGTGTTCCAAGTCCCGCGTCGCATCAGCCAAACCAACAGTCACGTTGGCTCGGCTTGAGTTAAACGGTTTGGTACTTCTCGCTAAGCTGTTACGCACCGTTTATGATTCGCTAACATCGCGTTGTCATATCGACAACATATTTATATTTTCTGACTCGACAGTCGCCCTATGTTGGGTAACTTCCTCTCCGCACCGCTTTCAGACGTATGTCGCAAACCGCATTTCAGACTTTCAGTCTACCTCGCCATCGCAAAACGTATATCACGTCGCAGGAGTCGATAACCCCGCTGACTTCGTCTCTCGCGGCTTACTGCCTTCACAAATTCTCAACAATGATCTGTGGCTACGTGGTCCTCATTGGATGTCTTCACCGCTGACTGTTTGGCCAGTCGAGAAATTTTCGCCTTCTCACAGCCAACTGCCCGAGGAGAGGACAACCTCTCATGTCACTGTAGCTGAAGAGGAAAATGTACTTCTAACTTTAGCTTCCAAGTTCTCTTCTTGGCTAAAGTTCCTCAGATCCACAGTCATCGTACTTCGCTTCATGAAAATTCTTCCTCGCAATGACACTATCACCGCTGAAGACCTGAGCATCGCTGAGAACAAAATCATTCACGCAGTACAACAAAGTTGTTTCGCTAGTGATATACGGAATATTCAAAAGAACAAACCTTGTTCAACCGCTTTACGGAAGTTATCCCCATTTATTTCTGACGATATTGTACGCGTCGGAGGCAGACTTTCCTACTCGAGTTTAGACTATAGTCAGAAACATCCCGTTCTTTTACCTAAGAGTGGACATGTTGTTGATCTGATTGTAGATTATTATCATCGCAAAAATAGCCACGCTGGCCCTCAGTTGTTAATGTCAATATTACGACAAAAATATTGGTTTTTATCCGCTAGAAACTTAATTCGCAAGCGCATTCATATATGCATTAAATGTTATAGGCTTAACCCTAAGCCTACGTTTCCCGCCATGTCAGATTTACCCAGCTGTCGCGTAGAACCGTGCAAGGCGTTCACACACACAGGTGTCGATTACGCTGGCCCGCTATACATAACAACAACAAGAAAACGAGGTGTGCGTAGCCAAAAGGCTTATCTATGTGTGTTTGTATGTTTAGTAACGAAAGCTGTACACATCGAACTAGCTTCAGACCTTAGCTCGGCTACTTTCTTGGACGCACTCAAACGATTCTTATCTCGCCGCGGTCCTTGCAGTTTTATTTACAGCGACAATGGTACTAATTTTGTCGCATCGCAGTCCTTTCTAAAGGAATTATTCGACTTTTTAAAATCTGACACTTATTATACGCAATTTAGTAATGAACTTGCTAAACATCAAATCACTTGGAAAAGGTCTCCCCCGCTAGGAAGCCATTTTGGTGGAATTTGGGAGGCTAATATAAAAAGTATAAAGTCGCTTCTCTTCCGTGTTATAGGAAAGCAAATTCTCACTTATGAGGAGATGCTGACCGTTCTCAATCAAGTCGAAGCTGTACTCAACAGCCGACCTCTGTATATGTTGAGCTCCGATCCATCGGAACCAACCGCCTTAACGCCGTCGCATTTTTTGTCGACAAAACCGCTAGCCTTTTTACCCGCTGTTGATGTCAGCGGAGAACGGGCAAATCTCTTATCGCGTCATTCATTGATGGACTCGCTAGTCCAAACGTTTTGGAAACGATTCAAGAATGAATACCTCCATAATTTGCAAATGCGCGAAAAATGGAACACCGCTAGTAATCCGCTTACTGTAGGAACGATTGTTCTCTTAAATAACGAAACGCACCGCCCCTGTCTTGGAAGCTTGGGAGAATATCCCAGGTTTTCCCCGGCAAGGACGGCTTAGTCCGTTGCGCGCGAGTGGAAACGAGTGACGGCTCGTCTTTCGTTCGCCCGACAACAAAGTTGTCGCCGCTCCCTATACAGTAGGGTAACCATACCGCTAATATTTATCGGATATTTTATCCAACCCCTATTTTTATTTATTATTTTCCCGCTATTGTTTACCGCACCGCTATTTACGTATGTTTATCATACTTCCGCTATTGTTGTTATTATAACTTTTCCCGCTAATTTCGCTAAATTTATTTTATTCCTTTCGCTTTTGAAGGAAACCCTTCAAGGAGGGGGAGATGGTGGATATTATATTTAGTAATAAGCTTCTCGAAAGCACTTGCAATGAATCCATCCCTATTTCCTCTCCTTATCCCGCATGCGCGTGCTCACGTCGTCCGTCCCGCTCTGACGAGACCAGCGCGAGCGCCGCGTACCTACCTGCACTAGCCGACGCACCTCGTCGGCCGGTCAGTGTCGCAAATTGAGTCTTACGCTGTGCACGTATGCACCTGACCGCCGTTATCGGTCACCCATCTGTACGCAAACCACGCGGTCGCCGCCATTGTGCTCATCCAGGGCCTCGTCGCAGCTTCTTCAGAAGATCACAGGTACGTGCATGCTTCCTTTCCTTAGGACTGCTGTGTTTTTCTTACCTGTGTTTTCCATTAGCAGCAGTCGAGCTATCCTTCCCCTAGGATCATTGCAAGTGTAAACCATTACCTATTACAGTCCACTATCAAACGATTATCTAAGAATAAAGAACCAGCCGCAAGGTGTTTTACCACCACAAACAACCAAACTTTACTTCTTTATTATATTAGTAAGTATAAATAAATAAAGTAAATAAACATCCTTGTACATAGATATATAGAGTAGAACCTATATTTTTGTGGTATATTAATATATAGATGAAATATTTTTTTCAATTCTAACTGGTTCAGACTAAAGTTTATTTAAAAATATGTCTACAAGGTCCCGGTACTTTATGTGAGATATAAAAATAAACAAATTAATATCATAGTGTTGAATTCACAATGCTCTCATTCAAACAAGCACCAGATGCAAATCTGATGCAGCATCCTGCCTACTAAGGTGGATAACCTTAGTCCCGTTGCTAAACTATAGCTAACTAGATAGATACGACCACTGGACGAAGGACTCGACCAATAATGTAGAGTAGAGATTGAAATACTAAAATGTGGATATTATGCATAGAACAGATTTTTTGTAGAGTCGTGTATATCATAGCGAAATTGATATTATTTTGGGTGTAACTTATTGTTTGCATGATAAATGCACCGACATAAAAAAGGGATGTTTTGAGTCTGTGTGTCAACACCATATTACTTAAACAAATGAACTGATTTGAATGCAAAAGCCGGTTTCCTAGCGACTAGTGACCAGCCAATTTCAATAACCTTTCTATCTCCGATTTTGCCTACTGTCGGTAGATATTTGACATATTTTGTATGGAAGTAATGTCAAATATCCATCCGCAGTAAGCAAAATCGGAGATAGAAAGGTTATTGAAATTGGCAGAATTGAATTTTACTTAGACTAATTATTCTGCTGGTTTCAAAACTTCGAAAAAAGCTTTGTATTAGGTAAAATAAGAATAAATAACAATGATTAAAAATGGACTTATTTTATGGGTACGAGTATAGTTTTGAGTGTTCGTTTTTTTTATTATTCAATTATTCATGCTTTATTGAACAAAATATTTAAATAAAATCACCACTTTTTATATAAAACTAACTTTGGTTTCGTAAGAAGAGATAAATTTTCTGCAGTTTCGGAGCACTTCTATTTTCTGATGGATGGACTGGCTGACTTTTCTTTTTTATTTCAATCATGAACGATATTTTAAGATCGCCGAACATGCTTTAAAAAATACCGAGTTATAAATGAATCTATATATCCTATTTTCTTTGGTATATAATATAACTAGAGAAAGACTAAAATATTAAAAAAAAACCTTTATCTGTATTTAATAGCTTAGTCTTGAGGAAGGTTATAAGCTACTCTACCATCATCCTCATCATCACAATATATTATTTCTACTCGAGAAAAGTCGCGAAAGCTCTCCTAGTTATTTCTAATGGCATCCAATTTTCCCCACAATATTTTTCTTTACCATTTACAACTTAATAAACATCGTAACACTTTGAAACAAAAAAAAAACGTCCGATGCACAGGTTACGAACTCATGCATGACTATCTAAACGAAACTCGCAGTACCTGTACTACCACTTGGCCAGTAAACACACTCTAACACGGATTTTATTTTGTCAAAATAAATTTCAATTAGGCAAATGGCATGAACTTTAAACCTTCGCTAACACAATGAAGACTTCAATAGGTACTGACACGCTCGAAAGGTACGTTCTAAGTGTACATCATGTTTTTGCAGAATGTAACATTAGTTAGATATGGAAATGTGAGTATGTTTTTGCTCTATATGGGTATTTTAAGACCCCTACCTAGATAATGTAAGGTGCTATTATTGTATACGTGTTTTTTGGTAAGAATCGTGCATTAAATGTAATTTATGCCGCAGACAGTATGCAAATCTTTATGATACATACGAGTTCCGGTAAATGTACAACACAGATGACGAAAGTATGTTATCTTATCGCGTAAAAGAAGGTTTTACTTTATTGGGGTACCGTAGGCAAAATCTCAAAAATTAAAACCTTCAACTTTCGTTATGCGCATAATCTTATAGTTACTATTTTAAAAAAGCTATATAATCGCTATGAATTTCAGAAGTTCGTAAAACATTTTTTTCGAATCGATAGTTTAACAGCTAGTCTAACCCATTTTTGGTTTTGCTTACTGTGGGTAAATTTGACATTATTTCCATACAAAAATCACAGATATCTAGGTACCCAAAGTGAGCAAAACCAAAGATAAATAGGTGATCAAGACTGGTTATACAAGCTATTGCAGTGTGGTGGTCTATATGATGGTTAATTAACTTACCTTCTTACAATGTGATGGAAAAAACTTGATACAATAGAACATAGAACAAAAGTTGTTGAAAACAAGTTCTAATGATGATATTTAGTTTTTAGAAATAAGACAATTCCAAAAATTAGTTTGTTATTTATTGAAAGTAAAACAATGAACTACGGAACCCTTCAGTGAGTGTCCAACACGCACTTGACAAGTATAATGTATCTTGTTTGGAGAGTTAATTTCTCAGAAAATAATTACCACATGATGACTTCGGCTATAACTATTTTAATTAGAAAAAAAAATTATATAGATATATATAGTTACATAATATTTAAATTATATATCTATACCTACTAGCTGTCAAAACGCTTCTTATTTTTTAATTAACTATTAGATCGCTCCTAATTTAAATTTGATAAATTATTGTTTCATGAAAATGTTACTAAGCATAATTTTATTACTTATTTAACGTTATCTACCTATGTTGCTGCGACTATCTGTCGTGTAGATTGATACTTTTGTTTGATGAAGATATTAAAGGTAGGCAATTAGCGCAATTTTGGGCGAAAGCTAAACTTATGATGCACGTCAAATTCGTCAAAGGCAATGCGAAACTTTTTAAAACTTGCCTACCACGCCGTCAACTTAGGCGGCAAATTTAAAAAGCCTTAAATAGTTCAGACAATTCGTCTCTACTCGTATTAACCACTGCCAATTTGAAGTTTAAAACTAATCTAAAGTTTTCACTGATTTTTTGTTGTGTGGAGTGATTTATATTGTATATTCACGAGGAACTTACGGGTTGCGCGTGTGTGTAGGGGCGTGCGTCTGAGCGCACGAGCGGACACGGACTGACTGTGGAGGTCTGCTTGGCGGCCCAGCACGCCGCGGCGCACCATCATTCCCCGCCACTTCGTTAAGCCGTTCATCAAATCATGATTTTGTTTCAGAGATAATCATGATTTAATTTGTTTAATTAGTTTGGTTTTAACACGCTTGTTTAAGTCGGATGCTTTAAATGGATGCATTTGCTTTTTTTTATGATGTACCGTTAATAGTGGACCGGTTTCAAATTCATTTTTTGCTTCAATGTACTTTTGAGGTTGTTCTTAAAAATATAAAAGTTTAAAAAGCAAGCGAAGTCTTGACGAGAATTTTCCTTCGTAGTTATGAAAAGAAGCACCTTGAGAATGCAGGAAATGTCTCTCCTTTGACGATATTATAGTCGGTTTATTAATTTTAATTTTGTCATTCCTTCCAAACATATCAGTCTTAACAAAAAGCATTGACTTTTGGTCGAGCGAAATCTCCTGTCTGGCTTGTGATGATAACCAGTCCATAATACATTTTGTAAAACTTTCTTTGTATCGTGTTGTATGGTTTTAAATCCGCTAGTTTCACGTGACACAAACGTGAACTAAAACCTTAAAATAACATACGACCAACGACAAATACTGACAAATAACGCGGCGCGGAACCTATAAACAAACATTAACAAAATAAATGGGATTAAAAAGTGCAACCAAACTTTATACTAAAATCAACATGCAAATAGGGATAAGAACTGTAAATGTATGTATATATAACCCATTCCCGTTAGCAAACACGGTGCTCCTTCAGAAGTGCCTTGTGAGCACGCAATATTGCCACTTGCGTCTCTAGTGGAAACCCAGCCTTAGCTCTTATTCATTTCAAAATTCAAAATTATAGAGATGGCCACCTAACGAACGAACGATCACAGATGCACATGTCATAGAGGCTGGCTGGAAGTTGAGGTTATGGGGACTGGAAACTTCCTCATATATATAATAACCTTAAACTCAACTTAAATTCCAACAACGAGTCGGTATCGAAAGTCGCGAGATTAACTCCATTATTTCCAGGTTTGAAGAAACGCGGCAACTTGGCCGATGTTCTTAGAGATAACATACTCGGTAATACACCTAGTTTTACAGGCTGCTGAACTTGCCACAAGCTTATTTTAAATAAGATTTACCGCGTTAGCTTTCCTCAGCCTTTTAGTATAATGACGTGGTAGATTTTTTTATTTGGACGCGCTACTTCTTAAAGTAACAGGTGGATTTGGTAATGCTAGATGGAAAATGGTTTATTTCTCTACTAGCTGTGCCCCGCAGTGTCACCCGCGTAAGTCTCGTTTCCGCGGGAATATCGGGATTAAAATGAGCCCATGTCACTCTCCAGCCCTTCAACTATCACCTCTTAAAAAGTCACTACACGTCAATTGGACGCTAAGTTTTGTCGTAAAAGACGGACAAACAGACAGACACACACACACTTTCATATTTGTAATATTATAATTATAATAATAGTTAGTAATTATAGAGAAGTATCAAAGGACAGAGATGGTTGGAGAAAATTGCGGGAGACCTTTGCCCAGCAGTAGGACAACATAGGTGAGCAAAAAAAAATTAGTATGGATGGATAAGTGTAGGTAGAGTTTAAAATTTTGGAACAAGCAGTTGATATGCCCCTAGTTCTTGCAAAGATGTCCAAAAATTTTGAGTTTTAGTTAACCAGCCTATAAATAGAACATGATTATAAAGATTAGAGCAAAACACTATTGCATGATCATCACCCTGTACCCAAGTAACAAGTGCCACAGTTCAGCACATATCATCGGGGCTAAACGGATTAGCAATGAACTTAGTCCGAAGAACTATTCCACAATTAAGTGGGCTATTGGCAGCTGAGTTGACTTCCTAGGGATTCTTCCTAGGGATTGATGTTAGGTAAGTATTGGAGGTTTAAGTGGACTCTCACGCTTAATTCCATTAATTAATTACTTCAAAATTCTAAAACAGAAGATTATATTATTTTAATTATTAAACGTTTTTTTTATTATAAGTAACGATTTGTATTGTATATAGGTAACTAATTATTTTATGAGATCTACTTTTCACGGTTTAGTCGGTGAACTTACATTAGTAATTACATATTTTAATGACTATCAATTTAATTTTTATTTCCCCCAAGCAAACAATGTTGAATCTGGCGGTTTAAAAATAAAAAAAATACATCTCCGTTAAGTTGAAGCATAGGCACCTAAGTAGTAAAGTGTGTACTCTATCTAAGCAGACACCTCAAGGATCGCAGTTTAAGTAACATTAATCGGACTTTTTAGCCTCGTCTTGTGGATCCAAAACGTTGTATGTTCACTATCTATTTTAGATAGAAAATAAAACTTAAAATCGGTTGCACGCGTGAATCTTGTTACAAAACAACGCAGAAAAAACTTATACTAACTTTGTTTCTTATACCAAAATCTATAAAACAACTAATAATGTAATACTATTCATTGGATTGGCACAACTTTTCCTTTAAAAAAGCTTTTTAATAAATATACTATTGTGTTTTATTTAAAACCATTAACTATTCAATTGAATCATTCGAGTTAAAGTTTTTAAAGCATCAGATATTTAATTCAAATATAATGAAGCGAATGAAAGCATCCTAACAATAGCACAATTACGCGGTTTCCAAGTGCACTCGATAATATCAGGAATGCAAGCAGACAGCTAGTACACTGCCGCTATGCTTACATCAAATCCGCCAACCTACAATGAAAAGGTTGACCAACCAAAGATCTATTATTGCTTAATAATTATTATTATGATAACCATTTGACACAATATAATAATACTGTAGTCTGTAGTGTGTACTGTAGCAGTTTGAAAAGGTAACATGTGCTTGCAAGTCTTGCAACGCGTCAAACGAAATGACTTCAAAACTGTTCAACCTTTTTTATCTGTTCAGAGTTTGTATTTTTTCACGCAAACCTACTAAACGGATCAACCTAAAAATAATATCACCTGGGTTAACCACAAGCTCCATACATAACTTTATCTAAATGCACGTTGTTAAGTGATCAACCTGTTAATACTATTGAATTTTGACGAATAAAGTTGTACAGTCAGGGCCTCCACCTTTTAATCCGAATACGATGTATCGTACCAATTTCCGTAATACTGCTTACGTTGGTCAAAATGATAAATATAAAAAAACTCATGAGCAAGTGGCCTACCTTGAGTTTTGAGGCCGTCTAAAGGCCTCCGTTATGTCCAAAAAAGCCACGCACGACCGACATCTTGACGTGCTATCTTTTTTTCTTTCTCCTAAACTCTGAAGCGCTCAGATGTTAGATGTCACTCGCGTTCACCCATCCAAGTAGTGACCGCTGAGAACTTCGCGTAACTACAACAATCCATCAGGAAAGTCTAGCTTTTTCACGAACGCCAAACGCATTGGCTCAGTATTTAATCTATCTATTTATTTATTTATACGCACAAACATTTATCTAATGTATAAACACAGATAGGAAATTCTATGGTAGTATTCAGTATCACCAACGTAAAGCTGTCACGATCCTTACCTGTCGTTTTCGGATTTAGGAGTAGGCTTGCAGGTCTGGGCACAACAAAGCCTCCATTGAACTGCTGCAACTGTTGATTTCGTTTTAATCCACGTCAATTGTAAACCCGTTCATTAAGGAAATGTGATAAACATAATAAACGCATTATAGTTTAATTGATCTATGGCAGATTTTATTGACATCAGTGGCGCAGTGGTGAAGGCCTGCTGTAGGTTGCGGGTTCAAGTTTTATAGGTATTCATTTAAACATTGAAAAAAATATAAGAACCTTCGTATCTAATAGATGGATACAATGTACAATATTTAAGAACAACAAAGTATCTAGTTTTTAACTTCTTTAGTACATAAATTTATCCCATAAATTATTCATATAGGTAAATATTTTGTTAATGAGTGATTTCCAACTGACTTTTCGGAAATCATAATAAATGTTATTGCTATATAATAGTCTTGGACTATATAATATTCTCTGTAGGGTCGGTTCATTCGCCTTAACTAGATAAATAACTTAATAGTTATTAATATATTATAATTAGGTAGCTACGTATTTTTATAATTTAATTGCTATTAAGGATCTAGAGCTCCTATAAAAGTTTTATAGAACTTCTATAAACATAATGCATTAAATTAAAAAAATATACATTTCATTTGAGTTTAAACTTTAAACTTTTGTGTCTTTAAAATAAGCTTGGATATTTCCAAGATCACTTTTAAGTGTGGTTATTGCATAAACAAATCATGATGTCATAGCTTATAGCTGCTATAAGACGATAAGCTGGGAGTTAGATGACGCTGTGCAAAACAATCCAAGTATATTTATTAATTTATGCACGTCCCGACTTCGCACAGATAAGATTTTTTTGGCACTTTTGGCACAAGAAATTGAGACTAAGTTTTCTCTTTGTATTTAATAGTGTCCGGTCCGTGTCATTATCTCCCTTTCCCTATTATCCTGAGTCATTTGAGCACATCACCCCCTCTTAAATTCTAATTAAATAAATAAATATACCTACGCTTAGCCGCATACATTTTTATTTTTAAGTTTTCTATTTATCTGTACCTACAGATGAAGTGAATTTGTAATTCTTTTAAGAAAATAAATAACCTATTTACTAAACACAAACACATATTCTTAGACATTCCACACAACGTCATCTAGTCCCATATCTAATGCTTGTGTTATGGTAACTGTATAGATTTTTTGTAGCTATGTACTTACCTACATCAATACAATAACAGTTATATCGGTTTAGGTTTTCATTTTTTTGTCAACTGATATTGATATTGCATTAAGCTCATACTCGTCCAATCTCCACGTTAGTTCAGAAGATGCGAATAATGTAGACGAAGCATGAGTGAAACAAGAACAGTTTGCCCAACAGGTTGCTCGTAAAATTATTTATGCATATTCCATCATACGTCAGTGATTTTGGCGAGAGCCAAAGATCCGGTAGATGGTATCCCGGTCAGCTTTGTTACATCTTGGAAGTAGTAAACCGAATTTTGTAGGTTAGGAGATCGAGCCCAAATAGCCACACAATACATCTGTTATGTGGTCACGATACTAGATAAGTCGATTCCTGAAAATTGGTTTTTACATTTTTTCAGTTTCTCTGTCCTGAGTTGAAATGATTTGTGATTACCAGCAGGCTTAACATGTGCAGCGTGAGATACCTTGTCGTCGTCGAGAGCGAAACTCTTTCTTGCTCTAGCATTGAACGTTGTTTCTGAAAACAGTTTACATATCAAACCCACTCTTAAAGTCATAATCAGCGTTTACCAAAAATCCAATAAATCAACATTCAACAAACTTTAAATCATAAATGGTGTAATAAACCCGACTTTGTTTTATAATTTATAATTTTAAATTTTTTAAGGGTTGTAGACTATTGATGTATCTTTTCAGTATGGTAACGCTGTGGTCATCTATCATAATAAAATAGTTTAATTATTGTGATTGACGATGAGACAATCCCTACTTGTATTTGATCGTGCAATTGACATTACAAGCCATTGCTCCAATTGATTTAAATTATTCAGAGAACCTCAGACAATGCTATCAAGTATAAACATTAGGAAGCTATGAATTCTTTTCATAAATCAGTTCTCGGTAGCGGGCATCAAAATTGATAGTTAAAAGGTCAACTGTGTGAATTGATAATAAGAAATGTGCGTAAGAGACCACACAATACGATTTTTTGTAGGACACTACAGTGTTCTATAAATTAAAAATATGCAAGAGTTCATTTTTTCCATGAAATTTGAACATGAAAATAAAATATGTAAATAAAATAGGAAGATAGGTATGCATTTGCGTAACTTGAGTAATTATTGATGTTTTTATGGTTCGATAGTCAACCAGAAGTCCTAATAGCTTTGCCGTGTTCGTCAATCCGTCCGTCTGTCGGTCTGTCCGCAGTTTTGCTCCGAGGCTATTGAAACTAAATTGTGATCTGGCATGGATATTTTTAATGATTACGCCGACAAAGTGGCTATGATTTTTGTAGTTTTTTATTTCAATTTATAACTGTAAACCATCATCGAATGTATCTAAACGAGTAAATACTGCATATTGAGAACTATGGAACTTTAAGTGTCGACAGATAGGTATAGACTTGGCCGGTTATTTATCTTATTCACGATGGTTTAACCTTCAATCATTGGGAACTATTGCATCGATCGATATCGATGTCTTAGAACTTAAGAAATTTATTATTCTTGATTATTATACAAACAAATAAACAGGTTGAGCGCTTTGAGAAGTACACTTTTGAAAATAGACATCCTTTCAAATCTATGAAGAGAATATCAGTGCACAACCATCAGTTTTCGAATTTATATACTTAGTTAACTATCTTCGCTAACGGGTCAAGTATTTCAAATGTATGAAATTATTCGTTCATGCAAGTCACCGGCTGGCGGCGCTACCCTGATCGTACATTGTGTGTCGTATTTTGTCGTACATTTTGTGTATCAATACTACAAACAGTAATCAGGTGGTAGGCCTCAGACTGTCTCTTAAACTATAAGCGGGCTGGTTTATTTGCGGCCGTGCACTGTTGTCACGCGTTACTCATAAACCGTGACGTCATCAGCATGCCTATTCGATTAAACTTACCAAAGGAGATTGACTGTGTATCCTTAAAATCTAGTACATAAATTAAAACAATACTGATAGTAGAGGCTATTGGTTATCGAAAAATTAAACGAAACATGATTTGCAATGCATTAGTCATTAGTTAATTGGGGATAAAAAATTAAACATTCACAGTTAATAAGGTTATTAAAAATTATTTTATAATAAAATAAATTGTTACAGATTAGCATTATTCTAGACTTTTTCTTAGTCACATGATTGCCTGCGCATACTAAAAGACATACTTTAAACAAAAAGTGAAATAGTAAGTCGGAACTGTGTCATAAAATATGGTAAATGAGGCCGACGCACGCAACGTTTGCCGTCGTGTTTCACCTGGGATAGTTTAACTTCTGGATATCTGGTAGTATTTTTAGCCCCCGACACAAAACGTACCTATATAGTGTTATAGGTTTGAACGCTATGTGTGTCTGTCTGTTTAAGGCATTGTAGTTCTTAGACACGAGTGGTCCGATGTTGCAGTTTATTTTTCCAAGGTTTTCTAGCTTTGGTTCGTACAATGTTTTATTAAAATAGGTTAGGGCGTTTACATATGAGGGGTGAAACAGGGGATGAAATATCAAATTTGCCATTCCAAATTTGGGATCAAAGTTAAGAAAATGTTCAGAAACTTCTAATACTTACCAGTATTTTTTTAAATTAAAATACACTATCCCGATCATCTTTTTTTTGTCGTAGATTAAAAAGGTCTGTTATCGTAAAATATCTACTCATGGCACTTAAAAGTTTAAATACCTACCTTTGTTTGTATGTAAAATATTAAATTAAGGAACATTATTTTTGTCGTCCTGTTTCAAACAGTCTTAGGTTACAGGCCTACTGAAATGAAGACGGTACAAACTAAAAATACAGTAAAACTTTGCGAAACTCTTTGACCTGCGTTGTTTGTTCAATTGCAATTTGTTTGTTAAGTTTCATTTGCAGGGTCTAACTGGTTTAGTTAACGAAGAAATTTACGCAATGCGTAAGCTAAAGTTTTTATTTTATGTAAAGTTACGCTTAAATCAAGTGTACGTACAGTCATTCATAAAGAGTTGTGTCTCGATTATAAACATGTTTAAAAAAAATGTAGATTATAACGTACCTATATCCTATTAGTATATCCTTTTGGCTTCTTTGACAAAAAAATTGTAGCACCTACTTGTATCTTGGAAGTTCAACAAATATTACAATACAACAAATATTATACTACAATTCCACATATTTTAGGACTACACAATTATCATTAGGACCAATAACAGTATGACTACTATTGAAAATTCGAGCTTTTAGTAAGTATTTTATTTTATTAATCGAGTTAAATACATTTTGAACTGGTGAGATCACCACTATGTCATGAACGGAGATACCACAAGCAATTACAGTCATCAGTGTCATTAAACATATCCATTAAAAGTCCATCTTCAAACGAATTCATATTCAATAGCCAGATTGAGGTTCCAATGCACTGTGAAGTCATGATTTGGTCATGATACACTTGTAAGCATGCAAGGGTCATAGGAAATATTTTATAAATGTTATAATTAGACGAATTTTCATTATTGAAGTAAACAAAAAATAAAACTGTTGATTGTTTTTCTGAGTTTTTTCTTTCGTTACTCATACTTGACTCAAATTAAATGAGTTAACTTAAAGCTACAGATACACATGCTCGAAAGTAGCACGAAAGCATGCTAGTATTGAGCAGATGCTACTTAGTAGCATACAATGAGCACGTGTATACGAAAAGAGCATGCTTGTGAATATATGAAATGAAATTATTTTGACATGAGCATACTATCTAGTACCAAATAAGCATGCTTTTTAGTAGCATGTGTATTCCGGGCTTATAGCGTGAAGTTGAAGTTCCGATGCTATAAGTACTGTGAAATTCCTTGAGACCTTATCAGATCTTCCGAAGAATGTTGTGCGGAAGGCTTGAGTAAAGTTCTTACAATAGGTAGCTGATGCATGCTTTTAGTTGTAGTCTAATACATAACTCAAACATTTAACTAGCTGTTCACAGATTTTAGTACAATAATCTTCTATATCTATACTAGGTATCTAAACTAATCTATATCTATACTTCTATACTATATTATTATTTTTATTTTATAATAATATAATAATAATATTATAAAGAGGTAAAATTTGTTTGTTTGTTTGTTTGACGGAGGTAATCACCGAAACTATTGGGCCGATTTCAAAAATTCTTTCACTGGTGCATGGGTAGAATGGACTGTCCGGGAGGTTATAGGCTATATTTTATCCCGGTAGCTCCATTAGTACACCCGTGCGAAGCCGGGACGTGCTACTATTATATTAGAAAGAGCACTGAAATTCCTATCTGATTGCTTCAACAACTAAATGCAAATTCTATATTATGATAGAACTAGCTGCGCTCCGCGGTGTTCCCGTGTGAATACCGAAATAAAAAGAAGGCTAAACACACATCCGTCCTCATGTCCACAGTCACAAACATTCACAATGTTAATATTAGTTAGTTAGATTATAATATTAGTTAGTTAGATGTGCTTTGCTTAAATTCACACATTTCACACCCAAACCTAGGTACGTATTTTTCAGAAATGTATTACCTGAATATTTTGTTCAAAATGTTCTCAAATGAAGTATAGTTTTCAATGACCTGAATAATTGGTATAAAATGTTCTCAATTAGGGTTCTTTAAAACTGTTTTCTCAAATTAGGTACTTAATAAGTAATTCAGGGCGTGCTCTGATAAAAGCAGTCAGCGGACGCACGAGGCTTCCCGACGCGCCGTCGTACGCGACGTTATCTGGACGCGTGTGATTTACAACGCGCGACACCGCAACGACAACACCTGAATAGTTTAGCGATTGATGTCTAACAAACTGTATGCTACTTATATTCAGGGGTTCAGCCTATGCTAGGTTCGTATTTTACAGGTTGTTAAAAAGGTCTTTAGGATTTAAGTTTCACTAGAGAAATTGCGATAAAACACATTATGAAACGATTAAAGTAAATCGTAGTTTAACAATGAATTACCAAATTTGATATTAGCTTGATTTTAAATAATACACATAAAAAGTCAACAAAACCAAATAAATAATAATAAATGTATTATTTTGGATTACATGCATAAAACCTCAACGACGTAAGCTGTTGAAGTGAAGCTGATAAAATCGTTAACGCGTTCAACGTGCACGCTAATCAATAGCGTGCACGTTGAACGCGTTTACGATTTTATTATCAATGGCCTCTCAAATCAGGCACTATACGAATTTAGTTCAGCGGTCACATGCCCCCGAATTGTGTGTATCCAAATATGGTACAAGCACGAAGATAGATGCGCGTTATCTATTTCACAACGGCTCATGGCCTCCAACTAGGGTTATCTAGGATCGCCCAAACATTACACTTATCGGCACTTAGCTGTACCAATATTGCCAATTTAATATACCCCATTACAGTCAAGAGAGACATCGGCTGAACGGAAAATGAGCTCTGGCACGCGATCACTGTATTCAATTTCATAGAAAAACTTATTTTATGTCAGCGATGTTGTACTCGCTCACGGAAAGCAAAAGAATTGATCACTATGATAAACAGATGAATGAAGAACAGATGCACCATTTCATAACTACCCTTTTGAATAGTTCTATGGGATCCACTTAGTGCATTCATAGTGTTATGAATTATAATCAGATTAGATGTAGTATTCTGATCTGGATGTTATTTGCTCGCATAACGCTACAATGAGAGCATCCTTCCTATAAACACGATTCAGACCAATTAAGCGTCTTTTTTTATCCATGTATGTAATAGACGCGTACATCTGTACACAGCACGCCGACCGTACCTGTCCGTGCAAAAATCGTAGTGAATTCCGCCAAATGTTTACTTTATTAAAACTCAAGGTCTATAATACCTTACTTCAATCAAAATTGAGAACAAGCGAGAGTTTGTAATATAACAATGCATTGGCCGATTAAAAGTTAACCTACGCACTCAATTCGATTGATCTACATCTACCTACTCACATTGATTACACCAATAGTTCGAAAGTTGTCATTACAGAAATACACATGAGATAAAAGTACAAGAGCCTTGTGAGTTGTATCGTTGTAAAACACACTTCTCCCGGACAATAAAATTGATAGGACTACAATAGATGCTCATCAAAATGACAAAAGACCCGATAATTGCCGTCAGTGTAACTGTAAAGTAACGATGCTCTAATAAATCAAGAAGTCAATTGTTTGCACTAATTAGACAATACTATCCATAACCCGTCTAGCAACCTAATCTATGGTATTCAGTCGGGGTTGGGGCAAAAGACAGTTTTTCGTCAGACATTTTGATTTGCGGCGAATGACGAATTTTTGTGATAACATAATTTATAAGCTTTTTGTAAAAGTTCAAGCTTAGTTTGCGTTGTTCAAATCGTATGATAATAACATTATTTAAGTAATAATATTATATCGGATGCTACTATGACTCTTGTGTTCATTATTAGGTACTTCAAAATAATCAAATCTCAGTCGAAGCTTAATGAGTTCTATTCACATTTGTAGCACAATAGTCGTTTCCATTTTCTAGGTCAAATTGTAAAAATTGTAACCTTGCAGGAATGCAGCAGCAAAATAGAAATCCCTAAATGTGTAGACGACTATTTTTGACGTCTAAGTTTATTTTCTATGAATAAAAGGTAGGTTGGTATTCGCGATGTCACCATAATGCGATTTTCGTTTAGATAAAGTCAAGCAATAACGTCAAACAGTGAAATATTTTTTTAAGTACAGTAAAAACATGCAATTATAATGAATACCAGCGACTATTGATTGGTTAAAGCACGCAAGCTTTTTGTCTAGTCATGGGATTATATCGATATTTTAGATTCGATAGGTATATTTCATCGTACCTATTTCAATAATCTGTCGAAAACTATAATAGGTCTTTACAAATCTAGTTCTTATTTATGAGATATTATAATAAGACAAAATTGGTTAACTTTTTTTAGCCCCCTGCCAATATCTCTACGACTAAGAACTCTTAAATACCTAATTTTTATAGTTTATTTTTATAGAACTACTATTCATATTGCAAACACATTAATAAGTTTCATGCATGAGTTGATAGTTATGCGAGGACACCTTGAGGACACACATTAAGTATTTGACTGAAACAAATCGCTCGATAGAATAAATAACGATAACTAACAAGATGTAAACATGATTGTTTTAGTTCGGTAAAAACAAATTATGGTTTAAGATAGTGCGCCCTTTTGACTTTTCTAGTGAATTTATCCGAAATCCAAACGAGAGCCCAGAGTACGTAATGAACTACATTAACGACAATCAAAGGTCATTAAATTCATGAGAGAAACTTGAGATATTAATGAGTACATTGTAATCACTATCGTGACCCTGAAATTTGTTTTAATTTTATCTATCTGTGTAATTAGTAGTTCTTCTAAAGTTTATCATGTTACTACGTGACGCCAAAGCAATAACTATGTATTTAAAACTGTAAGTGGCTTATCAGTATCGTACATCGACTCGATGAATTATATTGGCAACGTATTCCCTTCACTAGTTCGCGACAAGCGATGCACCCAGGGGTCGAATTGTCTTATTATGAAAATTAAGTTCATCGTTTTATGATTTTACCTTTTGCGTACTAAAGGAAAGTCGTGGTAAGATTGGCTTATCCACCATAGCGTGTGCTGTACATTTATCTTTACTAACAAAATATTACTTTATAATTTCGCTACTTTGAACTAGAGAGCTTAAAACTTAAAGCTAAGTTTTATTGCAAGATTGTTTGCCGGCCCTATTAATCATTCTCAAAGTTTCTTGAAGTGAGTTCGACTCAGTGCAGTGGTGAAGGTTGACACAAAAGCCTCTAGGCTTTTGTGTCAACCTTCACCACTACAGACTGTAGACTAATAGCAGTACCTAACTCTTTTTCTCAACAATGGGCAAAATAAATTCTAACATGAAGGTATTTTACTATATAATTTAAAAATAACGGAATCGATCACCACCGCGGCAAAACATAAACAAAAAGAATTAAACTGTTTTTATTTAAAAGCAGGTACTTACTAAATAAGTTAAAGGTGATTCGATAGATTTTAAATCCTAATTACAGTTAATGAAATTTCTAGGAACAAAACTGTGTATGCAGTTTAAAGCCTAGGAGCGGCTTGACTAATAGGCAATTAAAGTGTTTAACACTGCTTTTTGCTAATTAGAAATCGCAGAAATGTCTTTGAATAGGTATCTAAACTTTAAATGTAATAATAAAATGTATATATACGAGAAGATAATAAGAAAGAAGAAACGCCTTTTGAAACACTTTAGAAAGAATTTTATGAATACAAAGAAAAAATATGATAAACATCTCTAGCTATACTGAGATAGTTTTCTTCTGCGAAACAGAAAGACCAGTGATAAAGCAGTTTGGAGGAGTATTGAAGGCATGTCGTATCTACAGTGTGCAAATATGCTCAAAGAAGAAGTTTTTAGTAATGCAGAGACAATAGAGATGGTTTTAAAAACCTTTGACTGTATATACGTATAATTAACATATTTTAATGATTTTTTTTCACGTTACCTTCTCTAAATATAATTACTTATGTAAAGCAAATAAAATCTAATATTTACCCAAAATATTACTTACACAAATAAATAAAAACAACATTTTTCAATCAAAGCTATATCGTGAGTAAACCTTTGTTTGATATTCCTTTACCCCACGAAAAAGAGGTGGTAGTAGGTACGTAGCTTCCACTCAGTAGGTAACTCAGAGAAATGCACAGAAGAGCTAATCAAAGTGCATTGCTTTCCAGCGAATCATTAATCTTAATTTACAACGATAGGCAATTGGACATTCCAAGAAGGGAGAACTTCTACGTCTGAAGCTGTTTCTACATAGGTAGTCTTGATTTACTTTCTTCTTTTTCGACCTTTGCTCAGTATTTTTTTTTTCAGGGAGAGTTAGTGCTTTGTACATACCTAGCATAACCTTAAAGGCATTTTAACGTTCGACGATAACTTTTTGAAATTCCTAAAATTCGAGTGGGTGCCATACTGAATTTTTTTGCAAAGGTGTTTATTATTTATTATTGCGTATTATGTGGTAGATAGAGGCTGTTCTAAGGATCGACGCAAATTGTCAAAAAACTTCATTTTCTTTGATCGTGTACGGCTTTTGTAAGGATAAATTACAATAGTAAAAGTAAATCGTTATATAATGTACACACAGCCCAAAGGGGCGTCGGTAAAGCTACAATTACTTCAATAAACTAGCAAGCCTTGGTATTATTAATTTATTTTCCTTAAAATTCATTGGATTAATTTGACCCACGCTCCGTTCGCGCCTTGACCAGGCAATTTATGTGACATGCTGGTACAACAAAGTGAGTTCAAATTGGTAAGCTTCTCTTCACTGTGACATCACTGCTTGTTTTGTAAAGCTATTGAAGACTAAATAAGTTTAGAAAACTTCGTCGAAACAATGAAATCCTAATTATGTAGATAGAATGTGACTAGTCGCCGTGTTTCCAAAGGGCAGGCTGGCTAAGGAAATATGATAATAATAATAATAATGGATGGTTCAGGTGGGCAAGCCTCATCTAGGCTTGACCTCATAAAGGCATGAGATAGCCACGAAGATAATTAAATGAATACAAATCATCGATCTAAATAACTGACCATTGGTATAAAACAAATATGAAAATATTTTGAACTCTTATACAGGTGTTCTAAAACAACGAATTTAAAAAAAACAATAATTTTATATGCATTAACAATAGCAAACAGCGGCAGCGGCAATACTGCCAAAGTCACAGAAAAATATGTTTTTTAAAGGTCGTCATTTAAAGGAATAGTTACATTCGCTTAGGTGGACATCTCAAAAAACTTTAGTCATTATTCTAGATATTATGTAAGTACCTATCTTAATTAAAATATGTAATTTTATACTTATAATTATATACCTACTTATTGTATTAAAAAGGCCAACTACAAGCGCTCCAGTTTGTTGCTATCTAATCACAAGACGTCCGGTCGCCGTGTCATCGGTTTGTTATTATGATGAGATTCGCAGCAGGATGAGTGTAATCTCTGTCATTGGAATAGGTTTTCAGGCGGGGACCCACAGCGGCGCACGGAGATGCTAGGCACATGCATCAAGCTTTGCTTGTACAAAATGTATACCTACGGTAGTTTGTCGAGTATGGCTCTGATGGCGGCCTATGTTTGGTTGAAAGATTTTTGTGAATAGATTAGTCAGCCTAGAACTGGGGATGGCTGCGCCAGGTGGTGGTTCTTTTCATGTACACTCTTCAAGCATAATAATATGTGGTAGTGTCCACTGCAACCCCCAGAGGCTAAGCATAAATTAACGTCATGGATACATGCGTGGCTTGCTCGAAAAGGCGTCATAGCACGGGGGTCTACATTTCCACTGGAGTACACGAACATGACCCACGACTGTATCGTTCTGAAGCCCGTGTCTGTGGCTTGCAGTGGCGCTCATATGAACGAACGAACAACCGAATAACCGTGGCACGCTATACCTACATAATCGTGGGTTGCAAAAAATACACGAAGCTACAAAGCGCCGCGTGCCCGTGCACGCGGTGCACAGCGTGCGCCGCGGTGGGGCCTCGTCTTAAACCCTGAAATCTGTTTTGACGACCTCTGTACTACAGTGGGCGAAATGTCGCAAAAAGTTGCGGGTTCGATCACCGCCGTATGCGCAAATATTTGTATGTTTTTTGTTTTTATTGAGCAAAGCGCTCGGCAATTTTGGTGTTGGCTGTCAGTTTGTTGGTACTTCTCACTGCGGGTCGTATTTTTTAAACCAATCAGGATTATCCTTGGAACATAAGTTTAACGACTAAAGAGATAATTTAAAAAGATTTTTTTTCTAAAAAGCAGCAAAACAGGCTACTAGGTACTTAGGTTCCTATAATTTTACATAGGTAATGATCTGTGTAATGGAAACCGGGTGAGCAGAATATCTAATCACAATTCAGTAAATTGCTTACTTTTAAATTTCTATACCTACTTTAATTGTTATGAGCACAACACAACCAACTGAGTTTCTATTTTTATCAGTTGAGTCATTTTGATCTACATTGTGTACCTATGCAATTAAATGAGGAGTTAGTCACCAAATAATTTGCTTATTGCATAGATACAAGGTATGACTAGACTAGTAGACATTATTTATTATTATTAGGTATTATAATTTTTTATTACACGTTTAAATTGAGTAATACCTACTTATTAAATACTAGCTACTCGCCTGCGGTTTCGCTCACATAGTACCAACACTTGCAACTTGTCACGTATGGAAAATAACTTCTGCAAAAAGTAGGTTTGTACCAAATCTGATATTGTATTTGGACAAACCTCTGACTACCCCATTAGACATATTCAAAAGATCTAAAGAATTAAATAAAGATCTGAAAGAAAATTATGTCTACCGCTCCTTGGATACAGTCGTGATAATATTTCATTTTTTCATTTCAGTACCAACAGGCATAAAACTTAGCCCTCTGTCTGTATACATCGATAGAAACTTCTACGTTTCTAATATTTATGGGATAGATGTTAGTACCTACCTACCTAACTACTCATAATTACGACTTTAGACATCTTCAAGGATCTTAAATACCAATAGAATTAAAAAAATAAAAAAATAAAAAAGGATGTTTTACCGCATCTTGATATAAAAATCTGGGTGTTTATGAATAATAAAGAATTCAACTTTACTCCAACTCACTGATAACTTGCTCTCATTCACAAAGATAACAAGCCCAAATTCAAAGAATTATAGTGTAGGAGCAAATAACTAAGTCAAAGTGTATTGACACAGAACGAGTTATAGATAGGAAGGAGTAGGTATGTTTATTGGTTTATAATTATTATACCACTTGTGAATCAACGGAACGCCTACATGCACTTCACATTCCCGGCTATGCTTTCAAAATAGGGTGCCCATTATTAGTCCTGCATACTAAAAAAGAGCCGCGTTGGACAAATTAGTAAGTACGTTGACCTTCGAATGTCGTAGGTTCGAATCCAGCCGGATCCTTTGTTTTCAAAAATATTAGGGGCTGGTAAACATCGTGAACAGTTTACAATATTGGTGAGTCAAGATGCACGCATGGGTAAGGGTTGCAAAAGGGAAGCACTTCTTACAAAAAAGTACTTAAAGCTATTTGGACCAATTTTCAAGGAAGTTTGCATAATAGGTTTTGGCCAATTGGTAACTCTCTTCTACTTGCTATATGCCACTCTACCTGACCAGTAAGGGCTGTAAGGGATTGTTATATTTTATAAGGTTGATTTATACCTACCTATTATGCCTGTAATTTCTATACACTTTCCTAAATGTGGTCACCGTATGGTACAAGTGGAGATGATTACATCATTACGTTCCCAGTGCTACCGAGATAAACGCTGACTTAATTTATCAGCTTATTTTTATACATTACAGAGTTCAAAGCTTGTTTGTTAATAGTAGTTCTGGAGATGACCGCAAGAAATAAATCTGATATCTAAAGGGGCGTGTGTAATTTTACTATTTAGCCAAGATAGTTAAATATCCTGGTGTAACATGTTTGTGGTCTGCTCTAAACGAAACTTAGACAAAATCAGTTTTATATTTATGAAGATTCGTTTCAAAAGTATTGGACCTGCCATTCCTTATGTTTTTACATATTATTTTATGGAAATCTTTTTCAGGCATCCCGCAACCACGGGTATTGTAATAAAAAAGTACCTAAATAACGCGATAAAATCATGTGTCCATTGTATTTTGAAAATATTAAATATTTAAACTTTTATTTTTTAAGAGTATGATTATCCTTAGAGATCTCAGCATTATAATGTAGAAAAAGAACAATTTAGGTTGACACCTAAATTAAACACAATGAAGTTTCTGTGTAATGTTGCAATTATTCAAAGCTCACACACAAATTACCTACTTACATAATCATAATGACTGTCAACGTTAAGCGTTTTCGAATTCCGCTAAGAATTTGTTTATTTTTGTTGTTTACAAATCCAAGCACTTTGAAGTAGTTATCGCTTGCCACTTGGTTATTTACGACCACACAATTAGGTCATAAGTATCAATAAATGCCCATCAAGAAACACTCAAAGCGCGTTAGTGCACTGAAGTGTATATAAATTTTACTACTTTATTCACAAATATCACATACTTAATCAGATCAAGTAAAAATACGTACCTATATAGGTAGGTGCTAAAATGCTTGAGCTATTGTTTATTAGGTAGGTACCTATGTAACTACTAAATCTCTGTAGGTTAAGATTAGTTTGTGTGTAAGTAGGTACTCGTATTTGTTTAACAATAAACATCAACTCAAAAGTGTTCACTTGAAAATTACTTAGGTAGGTACCTACATATACGGTTGCCATCCGTCCGGGTTTCCCCGGATTTGTCCTAGTTTAGAGGGCGTCCGGGGAGCGTCCGGGCGGGGTTTCATTTGTAGTCCGGGTAAAACCCAAACGACAAAATTTTAAAGACTTGACTGCCCGGGACTCACACAAGAGTGGATAGCCACCCTGGGCTCAACCTAATACCTGTGCATATATTTTTATTAAGCGCCATGAGGGCCGAGTGTGTTAGTTCCCCGACTTTTGATCAGAATCCATACCTTGGGAATACCTACAGTCGTTGCCAAACGCAATATTTGGGAACCCGCCTGGCACTTCTCTACGACTGGTCGATCGCGGCTACGAGTCCAGCCGATCGTGGCGAATAAAAAAATATGTTTTTCCTGAGAGCAGAATACCTAAATTACCTAAATTAACTATACGATGCTTTTACCTAAAAAAAATTTTGCTCGCTTCGCTCGCGTTATTTCTACCAGACTAAGTACAGTATAAATCTACCTATCTACAATACTTTTACCTAAAAAAATTTTGCTCGCTTCGCTCGCGTTGTTTCTACCAGGATAAGTAAAGTACCTACCTACCTACTTCCCGGCCCGAAACAAAAACAAGCGCAGAGTTGGTTGCATCTTTTCATAATTTTACTCGCTTCGTTCGCATCGTTTCTCACTATAAACTAACAAGTGCCACGTTGCTTTTATCTTAAAAAATTTTTGCTCGCTTTGCTCGCATTGTTTCTCGAAACAGAATATCCGGCCTTTAACATTACCAAGTAGGTACATCGAGTCCTTATGAATGAGGCTTTTAGGCGGCCTAAAAACTTTGTCGCCATCGTTGGTCACTTGCGTATGAGTAACGAACGAGTACCTACAACGTTGCATTTATCTACAAAAAAAATATCACGACAATGTGACCCTCCCTAGCGCCAAAGCTGGATCCGTCTTCGACACACATACAGTGCTTATATAATTAACCTGTTGACATGTCCGGGTTTTCGGCTCTAAAATCCGGGGTTTTCAAGCGTCTTGTCCTGGTTTCCAAATTTAAGAGATGGCAACCCTACCTACATACAACTAGAACATTTTTTTGGCGTAGGTCTCTAAATGCTTTTATTTTAATATTAAGTGTCCACCTATCTTACTATCTATGATTGTTTTTATATTGTTAATAAAATTACTTATAATCTATGGTACGTACCTGTTGCGCCACAGCTTCTTCGGCCCACGTATTCAAAGTTATTTACTAATACAAAATATAATTTTCATAATGCTATGTAGGTATACATTCAGCCCTTGTTTAACCAAGTACACAGAAACAATTTTTGATAAGTAATTTCTGAAAAAAAGCCTGTGAAACTGCCAGACAGCCAGCTTCTTATAAAATGGCAGAACAAACTATGCCATCTAAGCCTACTTTTCCCAGTTGCGACCTAAAACTAACTTAGTTTAGCCACAGAATAAAGACGGTTTAGCTATTACATGCTTACATTAAAGATGACTAAATCAGTAGTTTTTCATCATCATCATCATTATCAGCCCTTTTCATTCCACTGCTGGGCATATCTGCGTTTCCGCCACTGGTCCCTGTCGCGCGCCAAGCTAAATTTTTTTTCGGAGGGACTGATCTGTTAAGTGGTCTTTATGACCTTTATAACTTCACCGGACGCCAATCTAGCTCATGTACGACCTAAGGTTTATCGTAAGCCCATCTTACCGGCGGACGACCTACACTCCTGTAACCATCTCTAGGCTACCAGTAGTTTTTATGTAGCTTTATTTCTATCTCATAAAGTACTTACCAGTCTTGCACTCCGCCTCATCAGTGCCATCGCTGCAATCAGGCTCTCGGTCACAAACTTTGTTGATCGGGATGCAACGTGTTTCATCGCAACGGAACTCGCCGGACGGGCATTCTGCGGACAAAGCTTACATGAAATATAAATATCGCTTTATCAACGGCCCCCTTAACCATGTTATGTCTACAATCGCTTTACAGTAGAAACAAACAAATGGAAAAAACAGACTTAATTTTGGAAAAAAATCTGTAGAAAATTAGAATACATAATTATGTAATGACACCGGCGCGCAGGTCCGAGTCCTGCCGGTGTCACAACTTTTGTCAAGGATTTTCAATTTTTCTCATAAAATACCTAATTAAAAAAAAATTAAAAAAATCTGCCGAATAAGGTGCATTTTTATTCATAAAGTAGGTTCAGTAAAATTCAGGATCTTGTGAGTACAGATAGGTACTCACAAGATCCTGAATTTTACTGAACCTACTCTTATAAACAACAAAAAAAGTTTTATAATCGCTCTACTAACTACTCGTATATTAGCAGAATAATTAGTAGGAATAGGTACATACTTAAAAAATTAGTGGAACTTAGTAACCTCCTCTCATAGAGAAAGAAGATGATTGCTCTGAGCCTGCTCTTATTGATATTTGATGACAAGTCACATGAACAACGAAGTGTTTATTTGTCATTTGGATATTTCATCAACATTCAAGTGGAGTATACTATTTTACATACTCGTAGTTTTATCTACAGTAGGTAGAGTATATAAAAATTAGTAAGTACCCAAAGTATATGTTCTAAAAATCGGGTTTGAAAAACTGAACATTTTTGGAACGCAGTGGTTGAAAGCCCGCCTGAGGCACGGCATGGTCAGAGTTCGATTCCTGCCGCGGGACAAAGCATGTAGAAAGTTTGTAAGACCTTTGGATCGAAAGTCGAGGTCTTACTTGGCCAAAATGGTTCGATATAAGACTGTGACTACTAACCTTTATCCCTAGATACCTATCTACGGATAAAGGTTAGTAGTATCGATTCAATCGCTAGGCATTTCGCTGTGCTGTATTTCAAAGAACTTACCTTTAAAATAAAATAAACACATATAATAAAATGGTCTTATAATATTATAAACACTATAAACGGGATATTTAGCATGATTCGTAAATTTATGAGTTTCCCGATATTTCGGCACAGTTGCATGCGCCATGATCACGGTTAAACTAAATACTTTACAGTTTTTTTCTGAAGATATCGAACATACCGACTTAAACACAATTAAACACGCAATTAAAACCACCTAAGATTAAGGATCAGTCGAGGCAAAGGTGCCCTTGTGTCTAAATACAAGTTCTATAACTTAGTTAGATCAAGGTATCAAAGTTTTTTTCTGAAACTGTAAATTAAGGTTACGGAGCATGTATGTAATTAGATGCTTCTAGTATCTAAGGGTTTGAATATCTTTTGTTAACTATAACCTTAAGTTCTGAAATAAATAACTTTCTCAAACTTTTAAGTGTTTATAATGTTCAAAACCATGATAGTTTCAAAAGGTCCTATAATAATTCAAATGTTCTTTCTGATTTGAGTTATTTACGTGGCTATTTTATTATACTTCAAAGAAAGTGTTCATGCAATTGTTTAGTAAGAAAATAACATTCCTATTAGGTGTTAGTTGTCGTATCATGTTAGTTCCATAAACCCAAGTTGTTAATAAAGTCCACAGTAGCTACTTTACCTTCTGCGGGTAGTGTGTACATTAATCTGGTTGTTTCGTCTAAAGATGGCGCGGGTGTGGTCTGCAATGACTGGTCACCACGTTCTAGGAACGCAAAATAAAAAAATAAACAAACATAAAACAAAATAAAAACAACAACAACATGGTTTACATCAGGGATGTGCATCTGAGAGTCTAAAGTTCTTAGAAGCTCCTAAAAATCTTAGGGCTGTGTCGTTTACAGAACCCCTTTTAAAAATATGATTAATTTATGTGAAAATGTCTGCTTATTATGTGAGATATCTTGCAGGTCCGTCCAGCCAACATCATCAGTCAGTTAATGTAGTTTTACGTTACATTCACTACCTTGAGTTTTCTACCTGATGCCTTATAGTTTGCAAGATCACGACTAAGTCACCGAGATGCCTTAGAGGCTGGACACACTACCTAAGTTTCAAAATGATAATTTGTACAAAATGTGAGCATGTCCCAAACAAGATGTATTTATTCGGACTCATGACATATAAGGATCCCCACAGATCTTCATAGGATTAGTACACCTACTGTCGGGAAACAGTCATTCCTATTATTATTTTTCGTTTGATTTTTCTTTATTTATTTGAACCTATTACCAGAATTAGGTACACAGATCCTTCGGTCTTCGTCATCACCCCCTGGGCAGTCAATTTTCCCATCACATCTCTGCTCAGGACAGATAGTGACTGCTGAGCTGTCGCAAGGTATGGGACTGTCGCATCTTGGCCGAGGTACTACCACTTGGTTGATTGAATCATCTCTTCTTTCGGGATCTTTTAGAATAAATAAAACAACATAAAACAAAACAAATGAAACTGAGAGATTATTTACAATTTACGTTGATAACTTCAGTTGTTTCAAGAAAGGGAATGCTTTTTTGTCTATAGGTGATTTATTATTCAGTTATAATCTCTTACATACTTTTTTGTGTTTTTTGTTATAATTACGACAAAGTTATCATAAAACTCTATAAGAAAAACAATATGTAGGTACTTTTGAATTTACTTAACGCGATCTAATAAAAGTTTTTTCCCGAAGCATAATCATGTTTATAAATAACTGATTGACACAAAATAAGTCTGATTTAAAATCAATACAATACTTGTACAATATTTTCAAATCTATAATAGCTCTTATTTGATGCATGATAGTAAAAATAATAAAAAAGTATTAAATCATCACATATTAGATAATAAACAAAAGAAAAAAAAAATACCATCAACAAGGCAATCGTTTTCATCAGCTCCATCGGAACAGTCTCGTATGCCATTGCAGAGAGACGAACCGGGCACGCAGCGACCATCATAGCACTGCAGCTCACCAAGTTGACACTTCTCAAACGGAGGCCCTGGATTACCATCCATAATATACATTTCTGATGTTTGTTGTCTAACGCCTCTCGACTGACGGTTACTTTTTGATATGTAGGAGAATAGGTCCTAAGAAAAGTCATAATGTACTACCTAATTCATAACGATAAATGGTTGGATGTACAAGTGGAGATCCGTGGTATCTGTCTACCCCCGGTAAAGAAATGTGATTGTACAAGTATGTTTGGATTATGTAAATGAAGATAAAACAAATAATATAAACAAGCAAAATACCTATGATCCCTAATTTTCAACCGCCTACACTGTCTTAGTATAAACGCGATTTAAAGTATTTTAAACTTTAAACATAGGTAATAGCAACACATGCCAGGCAGGTACGCAATAAACCTATACAAACCTGGGTTGACGACGTTAGCGCTGAAATCGGCATCAGTGAGGGTGTAGGTGCCAAGTTGACGCGTGTTTCTGATGTGTACGCGAAGCAGCTCTGCTATCTGATCTGTGTTATCCGCAGTCGTGACGATGTCCAATGTCACTTTGCACGAGAAGTTGTCTGACACACGGGACCTGAAATTAGTAACAAACTGGGTTAAAATAATCAATGAAGAAAACTTTGTAATCGTATGCATTCAAACAACTCTGAAAAGCCTGTTGGTTGACTGTCTCTCAGTTGTTCTTGTATTCTTTTAGCTGGTAGTTTTATCTTATGAAGGTTTTAAAAATTACCTCTTAGTAAGTTAATCTCGGAACATACTATTGTTTGATGATGTAGGTAGGCCGGGAAAAGTATATCAAATGTATGAATTATTAGATTACGCAAGTAGTCTTGAGCGGCGCTTGACGATTATTGTATCGAGGATAGTAAAGCCGGATAGTAAATTATATTTGTCTGACGTGTCGCATCAGAGTGGCATCGGTTTCATACATTTATTACGCTGAGAATTATACTATTCTGTTGCAATCTGACGTGACGCAGCGTATTAAATGTATGAAACCGATGCGACACGTCATAACACGTCGGGATAAATAATAAAAAGGTAAGGTGATAAATACCCGGTCATATAATTTATAAAATGTCACGCACCAGACACATTAAATCTTAAGGTAAACTAAATAATGCCAGACCGACCACTGATGGAGCTTAGTATTCAAAACCATTCTGGAACTTACTGTATTCTGACGAGGCTGGCCTTTTGAGTGCCAGGCAGGTCATCGAAGAGGGCATTCACTGAATTAGCGAGGTTGTGAGAGAACGTTTGGAAAAGCTCCGAGTCTCGGTTCGAGTAATTATCCAGGAACGGTTCCATCACCACAAACGATACGCGGAGGGTCTCTGAAATATAAACAAGCAAAATAAATAATCAGCATAGTAAAATTTAGGTGAAGTTGTAAAGTCTTATCGGGTACGGTTCGTACCTACGGACTCACTTGATACAGTATCCGATACATTACATGCCACACGGCTAGGTCAATACCCTGCTTTACAACAAATTCTTAACAAGCTTATCAATAAAACTAAAAATAAAAATACGAGTATGATCTTATAATGTAATTCTTTAGAAGATGTTTGATGTCGTACGTGACAGGTTGCAAGCCCATCAACGCTGCTAGGAAGCTAACTGGTTTCCTCACGATGTTTTCCTTCCCCGTCTAAAGCTCGTGTTAAAACGCATGTTAATTTTTCGAAAAGTTCATTGATGCACGGCTGGATTCGATCCCACGACCTTCGGATCGAAAGTCGATGTATTATAATCCACTTGGCCAAAACGGCTTTTTAAAAAAAGTGTAATAAAAACACTCTACGGCAGCTAGGATAACTAAATGACTGATAAGAATAAACTTGGCAACGATCTTGGACTGATAGCCATTCAAGCAAATTGTATCGAGGGCGGGCGCAAGCTGCTCTACGAAGAATATAGTTAAGGAAGAAGGCTTACTTTCACCAGGATCATGGTCGATCCTCGGATCAGGAGCGGCACCCGAACCGTCTGCGTTGTCGTGGGTGTCGTATTCATTATTATCTCTGAAAATTGAAACATAAAATTATTATACTTATCATATACGATTCATATTTGACATCTGTGGCGCAGTGGGTGAAGCCCGCTAGAGACGCTGAGGTTGCGGATTCGATCCCCGCTGCGGGACAATGTTTAGATCTGCAAACACGACGAGTCTGTGTTTTTATGTATAATGTATGTATTAACATTACTTAGCTGGGGCTGTTCACCGCGGACAACCCCGGGGGGGCAGCTAGTATGTCAATATGTGACGTGAAAAAAACGTGGGATGCGGTAGCGAAGGATGCGGCTCGCGCAAAACCGAAGTGGACCACACAAGCTTAGGGAGTCTTTGGATGATGGATGATATTTTGAAGACACAACTTACGCGGTATCTTCCTGATCTTCAGTGATAGACTCATAGTTCTCCGGCGCTGCCGTGGTTGTTGGCGGAGCCACAGTAAACGGGGCTGTAAAAGTGAAATTGCAATTTATAAACACCATCCATGTGTACATACTTTTTACACCTTCTAAAAGATCTTGTAATGCATGAAAAGTTCTCATTTTGGGATTTTTACAGTTATTATCATATTGCATTTAATTTTAAACTAAGACCTTTACATCTTTACTTGATGATTTATACAGCGTCAGGAGGCAATCTTTGCCTACACTTAACAGGAAACTGCAGTGCTTGTGACATTGTTGAGATGGAATAGACTTGCCCAGCACCCAATCCACCCTCTCAGCTTAGTCGGCCATATCCAGGAAAGACAGTGTGGGGCTGACTAGCTGCGGGTTTCCTAACGATAGTTTCCTTCACCGTTTTGAGCTCGTGTGTCTATTAAATTTCATTTAATTTTATTTGGAAATAGCCTTACCATGGATTTTTGTGTAGTAAGTATAGTAATGTATCCTAGCTCACGAGTCAAGTATTTTAAATGAATGAAAACTTCTTTGCCTTTGTAGCTACTATAATATAGAGAATAATACTTACTGAACCAATCCAAAACACCACGTTTAAGTCTTGTCAAGCGTGAAAGAACGCTTTCATCTTTCACTTCCAGAAACTCCCTCTCTTCGCCATCCTCGCCTTCCCAGTAGATGTCTTCGGCTGTTGACGCCTGAAATTAATAAATTAATTATTAATGTCTATGTTTCGCTTTTACTGGAGGAAACCAGTTACCTTCCAGCGTCGGTGGGATGATCGCACCATATGAAAAGTTAACTTCTGTAAAAAGGCTTTTCTTTGTAAATTTAGGGTCCTATTCATAAAAACTTGACAATTTAATACAGGTTTTAAGAACGTTTTTTTCTTGTCACCCATATGTCAACGAAAAGAGATAGCAACAGATTTAATATGCGTTTTAGCTAATACAGGTTTACTGGTCGAATATGCTTAATGGGGTTAGTGTATATAATTGAATTCAAATTACTGACACTCCTCTTATAATATGATAAGAGAAAGCTTTGTAAGTAGCTTCAGGCATGGGCGACAGAGACCAGAAAGCGTAGATAAATATTCTTCCAGTGAATTGGGCGTATAATATAAGTAAACCGAAGTGATAAGTTACGATGAATTACTTATTTACAAGAACCTAAAGGTTTCTGGGTTGGGATTACGTTAGAATAGGTAAATAGGTGTTTTGTGATTGGCCACTGGGTTACAGCCGCAGGGGTCGCCCCGCCCAGTAACGATCTTCATTTCGCGTCGGTCGTCGTGTCATTCACACCCGAGAATTTCGGCACAAGATTAGGTATTTTCAGAAGAGACAGAACCTTTCTGTTTTACAATCATTGATCTTGTATACGACGTATCTTGTAAATATATCTGGTCCGTAATGCTGTAATCTTTTTGAAATGTCTCAATGTGTCTTCTATAATTTTATTCTATCCCTTGAAATGCATGGTATACGAATCTCATTGGTCCGAAGTTTGTGCTAGAGATGTCCTAAACAAGTTATTTTTTTATTATTTTACTGTACCTCTAAACAGCTTCTTAACCCCCCTGAGACTGTCTTTTCTAATTTTATTTACACGGTAGTATCCACAATAGATCCGTTTTAATATCTAGGAGGTATTTTTTGTTTTATACAGATGATTTCTTATTGTTGAAAAAAGGTGTACTTACACTATTTTGTTAGTTAATTAAAATTTAATATAAATATCTAACACATAAATATATAAGTATATATTTATGTGCATAATAAATCAGCCTCCTCAAACTAACACTCAAACAAAGAGTTACAAAACTAATTTATGACATAGGTAATTACGAAAGAAAAATAAGATTTTCTCTTACACACTTTCAAAGTTACTAAGTACTTTTTTATCATTTTATCACAAAGTTGTAAAGAAATTAGTACATCGAAAACTTTGGCACAAATTCAGACAAAAATAACATTTCGCTACTCTCTTTACTTTTGATGGTCAAAATAGAGCTTAGCCTTTTTTAATTTGATGGATTAAGATAGGGTTGCCATCTCGAAAACTTTGAAACCAGGACAAGACGATTGAAAACCCCGGATTTTAGGGCCCAAACCCCGGACATATAAACAGGTTTTTTTAAAGTAGCACAATGTGTGTCCGAAGGTGGATCCAGCTTTGGCGTCAAGAAGGGTCATCTAGTCGTGATATTTTTTGTAGATAAAAGTATGTTGTAAATGGTTTTGTTTAAAGCCGGTTCTTATATAGCAATAGGTACGTTATTTACAAAAAGTTTTTTGGTTAAAATGAAAACTAACGTGGCACATGATTTTGTTTATGGCCGGCCCTTATTTAGTAAGAAACGATGCGAGCGAAGCGAGCAAAATTTTTTTTGGTTAAAAATAAAAGTTACGTGGCACATGATTTTGTTTAAAGCCGGTTCTTATTTAGCAATAAACGATGCAAGCAATTTTTTACCCATTTTTGCAATGAGTAAAAGCTTCGTAGGTAGTTAGGTTGGTTTTTAATTCTGCTCTTAGGTAAATTATAATTTTTTACTTACAATAGTTGCAATTTATTCAAGAAGATAGCATGATACTGCCAATTCAGCTCTGAACAAAGCGAGTGAAGCGAAGAATTACAATAATTACAAGGAGGAAATAAAAAGATATAAGAGAGCAATTTTCTGCACTCTGAGGTCCTTAACTCTTAATATTTTCATCACATCCTTAAACATTTTTTTGGAAGTAGGTACTTACTCAATTTCAGTCAAGTTCAAAACCCGGACTCATACTGAAACCCCGCCCGGACGCTCCCCGGACGCCCCCTAAACTAGGACAAATCCGGGGAAACCCGGACGGATGGCAACCGTAGATTAAGATAATGGGGGATCATGCAAAACTATGATTGGTTAATTGAAAATATTGTTTTCAATTAACCTAATATTGAAATAGTAGATTACTACACGAGGGAGAAAGGCAAGCTTTTGATGCACGAGATGATTTATCGCGCGAGCGACCGCGAGTGCGATAATAGTTCGAGTGCATCGAAGGGCCTTTCTTCCGAGGTATGTACTCTGCTTTTCATTACGAATATGAGGAAATTACCAAAAAAATATATGTAAATTTAAATTTCACACACGAAAATTAGCTGTCTCGCTTTTTTTTTAAATCGACTACTATATATATATATATATATATATTGACAAAGCAGCTGCTGACGATAGCATAGCTGCGTTTCAGATTAAAAAAAAAACGACTGGTAGAATGGCACTAAAAGTAGTAGGCATTACCAGTAATTTTTTTTAATATAATTCATAATTAATTCATGCAAGGTGAACAAATTTGTGCTGTGTGGACATAATATCTAGCATGAATGAATGAGTTAGAAGAACTTAATTTTTTTTTGGCTTCGCACTCTGCGCATTTGCCATTACTTGAATACTTAGCATGCATCGACATGCCACAAAAGAAATGTCAAAAATGAAGTTGACATTTGACAGTTATTTACTTTTCTGCCCTAGGGCAGGAAAGTATTTGTTTTCCCTAGGGCCGGAAAATGCTACTTTGAACCCTATGATCAGGCAACTTCGTGCGTACTTTCCGTGTATGAGTAAGGAAAACCATATTTTATAGTTTTGGATCATCGGTACCTAATAGGTAGCTGATCAAAGACAAGTAAGTTTATTGTAAGCCAATTTATAAATAGCTACTTACTAAACTCTCAATCTATCTACTACACTTTTCTCCTATACTGAAAACTGTTTTCCATTACAAATCATAAAGCAACATGCCTAAGCCTTCCAAAATCATAATGTCCCTGACAAAAATGCTAACCGCCACCGGACGAAGGTCATAAAACAGTGAACTCGTCATTAACTCTCGAGGGGTCATGATTCGCAAATAAATCGACACCGAAGCCGCAATTAGGGTGGTGCGCCGAGCGAGAGGGATTTCTTTGCAATTCTAGTTAGTCCGACATGATCCTTAGACGAGTGTGGACTACAAGACGTGCAACCTAATGGGGACGGAGGGGACGTAGCACCAGGGTCGAGTCAGGCGAGAAATTACGACAGTTACTGTTGCCCCTTTTACAACCAAAGTGACCCCATTCTGAAGCTTTCTAGAGCGACCTCTGTTTCTCAAAACTTGTGAGGAATGACAAGATTGCCTTTCAATCGAAATTTATGAACAAAATAAACCAAATTTCCTCCTTCGTCGTTTATGTACAAACTGTACATTGGCTTTGATGTAGGATTTCTGTGTAATTATTGTATGTTATAAACCTCAGACGAGTGTGGACTACAAGACGTGCAACAACAAAATGGGGACAGAGGGAATGACGCCAGGGTCGGCAGGGTGAAGCCTGATTTGAAATACGAGAGTATCATTGAATTGAATTGAATCATTAACAACAGAATGACCAGGCAGTAAAAACGGCCAAACATAAAGTAGTGAAATGTTTAAAACCTTAATATTATTTTTGTTAAAAGAAAATTATTGTGTTAATGAAAAATATTAACTTTTGTGTTTACTAGGTAGTTGTGCCATATTTTTAAAAATTTACAAAGAATTACATTAAATAATTTAATTATTAGCCTAATTGACGTATTAAATTAGATTTAGACAATCATTCAGGCATTCCTTATGGACATGTCTACAATCTGATTGATTCATCCCTGTCATTACAGGGATGAATGGGAAGGACCTAAAAAGCTACTTGATTTATTCAAAACTTAATTAATTTAAATTAAAGTAAGTAATGTAAATTACTTTCCACTAAACCTATTTTTCTCAAGTCAGATTTTTTTTACTCTAAATATGTGAGTATCTAAGTTTACTAACTTACATATTTAGGTACTCCTAAGTAAACTTATATACCATCATATTTTACAATTGTTTTCGCTGATTATACTTTTATTTTTGATTCGCAACAATTTGATACAAGTTAGACAATCGGGGGGGGGCAGATAACTCGAGTCGAATGACAACTCATTTTAGTTTCCTTTCACCCATCCCCTCTTGAATATCTCGTTGGGGCAGTTTACCTTTAAAACTCACTCGATTCAACCTCAGATACATTTTAATTCGCCCCTAGCCCAAAAGCCTTATTACGTCTTTAAAGCAGCAGGGACGGCCTCGACTTGCGCACACAATGCTCCACATCTCCAGTATAATACTAAGTGCTTCTGGTAGCGTTTTCGAAAAATTCAAATGAATTTCATCTAATTATGTTGTTTGTGGTTATCAAGTGTGTAATTATAACCCTGCCCGATACGTGAAAGTCTCCATGAAGTTAAATTATATTTGAATATAATTATCTAACGTCTCTTCTGTGTGGCCCTATTTTGGTGAATGCAATTATGCTGGAACATCGGGAAACTAAAATCCACGAGTCATCGTAAATATCCCGTTTTTGGTGTTTACAAATTGATTGATTACTTTTAGTTAACTAATGAAACGAAATCTGAAAGTACTGTTATCAGTTTTGTAAAGCTGAATGTTATTTTTTGATGTTTGCTTTTGTTCCCTTTTGCTAATGTTAAAAGAACTAGTGTTTTGTCATCCACTGCTGGATACAATTCCGTATGTGTTTACTGATAGTGTGTTTGATCTAGCTGGTTATAATGGTGTTCTAAACGTTAATAATTATGTTGGCAGCAGTTAAATGCAAAAAAAGGCAAAAAAAGTTATATGATTTTTGTGGCAATATCTAAACAGCTAAATCAAATCAGTGCATTGAAATTATATCAAACCATTTGTCAACTCGAGCATTTTTAACCTACTTCAGAAAATGAAAAAGTTTTTTATGTTTATTTGTTTAATGAAATTTGAGGTCGTACCCAAGCAGCAAATGGTCGTGCTATAATGGTCGAGAGCACGTTCTTGTTTTCGCTTTAAGTTCTATAAATGTCCTAAAAACAGTGGAGTAAAAGTGCTATACACGTTTACTCAACGCGAAAAAGGCGCAAATTATTCAGGCTTAAGGGCTATTAACGTGGAATAAGCGCTGAGTAAGCAGCAAAAAGATGCTGTAAGATTTGAGTAAAAGTGGTAGAAAACACTAAGAGTGTTTTAAAAGCAACCAGGGCGCGTATACAGGATATTTTAGTTCTGTAATAGCGAATATACTGCTTTTACTCGACTAATAAGTGCTGCAAACGATCTTAGGTAGGCTTTATACCACTAACTTACTGAACATTTTCAACTCAACGAATGCGCAGTGCTTTGTGGTTGTTACTTCACAATATTATTTGTAAACTACATTTTACAAAGGTATACTTTTATTATCAAGTTTTGAGCAATCAGTGTATTTATTTTTAATGTTCGTGTAGCTACTCCAAAATATCATGCGCAACAAGTTTTATTGATAAACCCAAAGGCATTTTTAACATAAACACTCATGCGCTGCCTATTCTCTTTAATTTGACAAATAATTTATTAAATTAAATATATTGACAATAACCATTTTTATTGCCGATGTCCATATTGGTAATCTAGTTGCGGTTACAGTTAACTTTATTCCATTTAAAGTCGAGTAAGACTGCTGGTCACCACATTTATAGCACAAGGCGTCGCCATGAAAATAGGATTTAGGGTTCGCTTGCAAAAAAAGAATTCAAAAATAATTATATTTCTTAAAAATTGGGCATGTACCAAATATGTATTTGGACATACCTCTGACTACCCCATTAGACATCTTCAAAGAAAATAAAGAATTACACAGAGATCTGAAAGAAGATTTCTACCGCTTCCTGGGATACAGTCGTGATCATATTAACTTTTTTTCTTGGTTTTTTGCAATAGTTAGACCGATTTCTTCTAGTTTTTGCATTTCGGTTATAAAAGGTCCTAAGAAGCTGTCTAAGTTGGAAGGCTTTTCATGTCCTTCATATATTCCGACAATTAATGGAGATACGTCGATTTCTATTATTTTACACAATATCGGCCAGAACTGATGATTGGAACTTTTGTAGATCGGGAGTCCATCTATATTTATAAGCAAATAAATTATATCAGACGTAATATGTACTCGTTCCAAAATTTCTTCCAAATGTTTTATTAATCCATTGTGCCAGTAATTACCAGAGCCGACAGGAGTGACATTTATTTTTTTCGTATCAGTCTTCAACAATGTTCGTGGATCTTTAGCGAGAACATATGGCAGGCGTTTATTTAAAATAGTTGCCAAATGTCTAAGTGCACCATGAGATATATTAAATTGAAGAGCCCATTCTCTTAAATTCATCTGAAAATTAATATCGTCGTCACTGTCTTTTTCACTTATATCATCATTGCTTTCTGAATCAGAACTCATTTCAGTACCGTCAATATCTGACTGGTACTGGCTTATTACAACATCACTTGTATGACTCGACCCTGGTTCTAAATGTCGTCCGTCGTCGTTCACATTGTTAATAATAGTGTTACTTGAGTCTACGGAACCACTTAAAATACTCGGACTCGCGCTTGGAAATTCACTAGCAATTAAGTGTGGTTTTGCAAAAAATTTCATCTGCTCCAACGTTTGTTTAACTTTTTTACGAAAATTGCCGCTTCTTTTCAATTTCTTCCATTTGTTTTTATCCATTTTGATGGCAAAATACTAGCGCAAACGTCTTCAAATCGATCTACAAAATGGATGGACTAGTGCTGTTACCGTTTTCCAGAACTCGACAATACGACTTTAAGCTGAGGAAATATCGTATACAAGCTCTTAATTACACTACAGCTTCTATACAAACGTTTTTAATTCAATTATACGAGTTAGTCTTTAAGCGTGCAGTAACAGCAGCAATGTTGCCTTAAGCAATTCGATTGCATTTATAGAGCTTATATAGAAACATAAAAGAGAGCTGATTAACGGCTGTATGAAAGCACCCAATTCAGCCAATTAGCTATTCTACAGCTATTATACGACTGTTATAGATCAAACGATCGAATAACAAGTATTTCAGCCACTTTAATTCAGCATCTGCTAAAAGGTGGAGTAACAGTGCTAAAACATAGTGCTGTAAACGTTTATTCGACGTCCTTAAAGCACACATTAGCAAATATTGCCAAATAGACGAGATATCCGCTATTATACGATAAAGTCCATCGATTTAGTGTTTTAAGAACGGTTACTCGGCTCTTTTGCGATTACAGGCAGAGTAAACAAATTCTTATTCGACTACTTTGCTGCTTGGGTAGAGTCGGAGCACTTAGCTATACGTTGACAATGGAAGGATTTATTGCGAGGACGAGCAAGCTAAGGTGGGTACAGCATTTTACCAGCTGGTTCACTTCACTTCACGATTTTTCTGAGTTTGGTAGCCATGAGAAAACTTCCACTTTCGCCCTAGTCCGTTAAAGTTACAAAGGTCAATATTATCAGTTAGATAAATTACAAAAAGTAAGATAAAAAGGTTTTGATAATAAATGCATTATGTTTTTAATTTTTAAATTAAAAAGAATGGAAGTTAAATAAAAAACTAGTTCATCTTAACCATCTGCTTCTGAGAAACACTGTTCCCAAAGTAACTTAACGTAGGTAACGTTAATCGTAAGTTAATGCAATAGTTAATAAACGAATTCGCATACTTCTATGAAGTTACAAGCAAGTTATAAACTTCACAGTGCCACATCTTAGATGGTCCTTATATTAAATTCGAGACTTACTCTGCAGGCTGCCTTATGCTCCCGTTTAAATTAAAAACAAAATGTTTCCCTGCAGGTATTCCAATGGTAGGTACATAATCAATTTTGATTCAGACATGGACTTTGTTGCAACTCAGTTTGAGGTGCTGAAATGGTTACTAGAATTTCAAAAAAGCCGATTATGCAAAAGTAAAAAAAATAGTTTTTAAATCAAAATAAAAAACAAGACTGAACCAGCTTCAAAGTCAGATACGATAAGTCGACTGTTGTCATCAATAAAGCATCGTACCGTTTATTATACGACCATTAGAAACGCTTTATTGGCATAAATTATTTAACCGTAAACTAAATATTATAATATTAAAAAGTCTCGATTTCAACAATAAAGTTACACTCTATTTTTCAGAATTGTTGTAAATAACATCTTTCAGGGTTTTTATGACAATCGCTGATGAAAAATGGTATCGGCTGAGCACATCCTCTGCACATCTGCAGCATTTATTTCAATATTAATTGTTTTTATACCGATCTCTACCGGTACCTACGACGGACTCACACTACGTACACCAACTACTAGTAAGTACCTATAACTTCTCTGGCACCAGATAGATTGCCGACTCTCTATCAATCATGCAGAAAAGATCCAAAAGTTTAATCGTCCTAGATTGATGATTGCACAACATAAAGTTAATCAAACCGTATTTCTGAAACGGTCACACATATAAGTAACTGCCTCTCACGACTGCTTATTGAAGCCAATCTAACATTGAAAATGTCAATAGTCGAATATGAAAATGTTTGCGCAACACGACGTCGACGTTCATTTAGGCTGACCATTGCGACGGTCAACTTAAATTATATTTTATGATGTATACTCAACGGCACAATTAACCGCCCATATTGATTTTTTTATTTTCTAGTTTCACATTCTACTTACCACTGATGCACGGGAAACAATAAAGTTATGTGTATGTTTACTTATTTATTTTCTATCTATAATAATTATGTATGTATTTACAAAAAAAAATATCTATGTATTACCTATATTACATTATAGTCATCTGGTTACCATAACACAAGCATTGAGTTGCTTAGCTTGGGACTAGATGACACTGTGTGGAATGTCCAAAGATAATTATTTATTTATTTATGTGCCTAACTTACAAAAACAAATAAATCAAAATTTGCTAACTAAAACAGGTGGGCGGTTAATTGTGCCGCTGAGTATATTATTAAGCAGTAGTTTTCTGTGTGTTAGTAGGTATCCGAGGCAGGACAAGCGAAATTACTCTAACGAAAATTAACACTTAAAAGCAAAATATTTCACAAACGGATGTTTAAATTGAAAAATAGTTTTAAAAAATTCCTCAATCTTAATATATTTAAAAGACCTATGCAACGATACCCCGTACCTACTATGGTGTAGGAGCGAAAAAAAACACATGCTATGGTACCACATTGTCAGCATCGTAAATTTGTATACTTGTATTCCTATCATATTATTATAGTTTTCTAGTATCAAAAGTCTCTGAGAAAAGCCTTGGACAGACTAGACGGACAGAAATAGCAAAACTAAAAGGGTTCCTTGTTTACTTTGGAACCCTACAAAAATATAATGATTTATTCAGAAATGACCATCGAGTTTAAACTCTCCTTACGAAGTCGGTTAAAGAAAATTACTACCTACTTGTTTCATCACCATAAGTGTCACTCAATGTTAGACTGTAGGATGGTTTATAAAGCTTGACCCTAAAAAACAATTAGTGTTAAGTACACTGCATAGTACAAAATGATTTACAGTCGTCTGACCCATTTACCAAGGAGTTTTATGTGCTCGATTAGATGAATTTCATAACTCGCTTCTATCAGACTGTCTACATTTTGATTATTATTTAAATACGTCTGAAGCTCACTGTGTAACTCAATAAACATTAGTAAACCAAATAAAAGTAAAAAATAATATACCATTACGTACTTTTATTTAGTTTACTTAAACTCTTTGGTCAACGATTTCTTTTCTATGAGGATTAATGATTTTTTTGTAATGTTTGTATTGTGTCCTGATTGTAAAAACCCTTTTCTGTCTGCATTTTTATTATTCGCTCTTTTTTTCTATAGGTAGATACAATAGTTTTTTTTGGTATTTTGTACCTACTTGATACTTTCGAATTTCAAATCTAATACTCATACAAGGTAACGTCCCCATTTTAACCCTGTAGTATAAACAACAGGTAAGTACAAGTAGTTCCATAACAGCAAGCTTTACTCGAAAACCCGAGTATATCCTCAGCACAAACCTAAACACAGACCCACTTGGTATGAACACAAATAAGGCGAGTCGAGAGCTAAAATAAAAAACTAAACTGTGACCGTCACGTTTTACAAACAATAACGTGATGAATCTGGTAAACACTGGGTTAAAGATAGATTTTACTGTTTTAAATTTGGTAAAGGTAAATGTAGCGTCGTGGTTTTTTAAAAACTTCTAAAAAAGAGTAATTTTTGTATTCTACTATAGGTATTATTGAATTTTTAGGAATTTAAGGAATTCCGAACATTAATCCATATCCATCCATACTAATATTATAAAAGGGAAAGTGTGTGTGTGTCTGTCTGTCTATCTGTCTGTCTGTTTGTCAGTCTTTCACGGCAAAACGGGGCGACGAATTGACGTGATTTTTTGTGTGGAGATAGTTGAAGGGATGGCGAGTGACATAGGCTACTTTTTATCCCGATATTCCCGCGGGAACGGGATCTACGCGGGTGAAACCGCGGGGCGCAGCTAGCATTAATATAATTTAATGTAAATATTAATTGAAACTTCAGAAATAGAACATAGTTTAATTTATTACATACACATTCGTAATTAATGCTACATTCAATGATAGTTTCTGAAATTATACGCTGCATTCCCATAATTTGAATATTTCATAGGTAAGTATTTAGGAAACCATTTCAAGTGTTACAAAATGAAATGAGGATTTAGTCATTTTACATGAAACATAATTACTTCGTATACTTAATAAAAATAAAATATCAAAATACTGTTCCTTCGGGAAATGCATGGAACAGTATTTTAGATAACTTCTCCAAGTTGGGTCCTAAGATCCATGCACTTGCATAGCAGATCTATCCAAAGTAATAAAAATTGGATATACTTCTCGGAACCCAAGTACACCTTCATGCTTTCTTGTTCTGGAATTATCTATGAGCCACCTGTACAGTAGCAGGTAATTCAGCCGTAAAGTTTTTCTTCATTCAAAACAACCTACACAAAAAATCATAAATTTATAATAAAAGTAGATATGATTTACGTTTTTCTAGCGCAAATTTTCCAATTACTAAAACATTGACCAGATTCATCGATACTAAATCATTTTTATTAGATAGTTTAAAAATCCCATAGATATAAGTTATTTACACAGTTGCCGATTTCCCGACTTTGTAAGATAAACAATATAACAGCGGTACCTGACGAATGATTATAAGCAGTGTTGGTATATTATTAAGTACGAAATCAGTATTAGGGTCAACGTGTCAAGAACGTGTTATATTTTGAAAATAGTCCGGGACAGAACGCAAATAACGTATCAAGATGAGTGAAATCATACCAGATAAAAGTCGCGCCACGTAAAAATAACGCTGAGGTGAAGTGGGAAGGGATTTCGGAACTGAATTTAAAAAGTGTTACATTATGTCCGTGTCGGGTTCAAAATAATAAAACATTTATTGTGATGTAAAAATGAATTGTACCCTATGTGAAAGAAATAATATATCACAAAAATACACCTTATCATTAGTTCCTAATAATAAATTCTAACAGACAATCTTTAATTCGCTTCAATAATCGAGCCAAGGAAATATGAACCCACCTACGCTTTCCGTTTATTATAGAACGTGCTTTTGGAATAAACAAAGATTTTGTTATTACATTAAGCCGGAATATCACGGAAATAACTAAAATCATCAAACAATGCATACTCAAATCATGTTGATGTCCGAAAGTCAGATACAGATGAATCATAAATATAATCAAAGCGCTTCCTTCTTGTGCTAATAACTTCTTATAAAAGGAGCACCGGAACACACAAGTCCTGATCCTCTTACTGAACATAAAAAACTACGGTGAAAAATCGATTTCTTAGACTTGAGACAGATATTTACTTAGTACATTGTTACCTCACGATGTTTTTCTTCACCGTTTAGAACCAATATATTACTAAAATCAGTTAAAATAAAAAGCACTAAAAAAGCAAGTTTTTATTGTGACATAGGTATTTTATTTTTTAAATAGTTCTCAGAGAGCCCTTTCATATGAAATCCATTGCAGAAAATAATAGAACCATTTCCGCCATCTTTCTTAGAATGCGTCACTTTTCAATAAAAGGGATTGCTGAGAAAAACAAAAAAAGTAAAAACTTTTTTTTGTTATTCACAGTTTTAGTTTTAGTTATTTTTGATAAGAAAATAACTAGTCCGCTATCTTGGGTCTAGGTTTAACCATTTGTTTTCTTTAAATAATTTTTACAAATTCACTAATAGAGAAAATACAATAAAATAAGTATCTAGTAATCGTATGAGTAGCTTCTTAATCTAGATTATAGGAGAAGAGTGAAATCGTCGAAGGAGTGAAATGAGTCTTGAGTATGACCACCATGTTAGATTGTCATCCAAACGGTTGAAGATATACCCCCTTATGCATATTCGATCAGTTATCTTACTTTAGCTATAACGGATATTAAATCTGTTGCTATATCTTTTCACTACCATAAAAGTATTAAGATAAAAACATTCATAATATCACGCCTTCGCTTGGGGGTAGGCAGACCGTAAAGAAACAAATCATAAAAGACAAAAATAAATAACAATAGAAGTGGATAAAGTATTGAGTTTCATCATTAATATGCCTATATTAACGAAGGCTGTTCTAATTGTCTCAACAATTAGTGAGAACCGGGTGCGGCAGGATACCGTTTACCGGACGAATCGGTTACCATTTACTTTCGCTTTTCCATTCTTTCAAAAACCACTTTTTTTTACAAAAAAGTTACTTAAAAATAGTCAAGAATCATGGATGATTGCGAATGTAACTATTTTTTACTAACATCAAAAAAAGAGGTTCTAATGAAGGTTTTTTCTGTAAGGTATATAATAGGTACCTACCTATAATTAATGATCACCGATTATTACGTCGAAAGTGAACCGATTAAAAGCAATAGTTTGAAAGGTTATAAGTAAGTTATTAAGGATTCTAAGAAAAATGAAAAATAAATCATCTCAATCGGTTGAAGATATACCTACCCCTCTGTCTCTACGGTTATAAAATGATTATAATACCTACGTAAACTAATACTTATGTATACGTAACTTAATTTGGTTAAACGATTTCTTAATCAAAACCTTTGCGTGGCATTTTTAAAATACACTAGCTTGACTGGCAGTGTTCTGTTTACATGTTATGTCCTATATTAGTTTAATAACCTATACATATATATATTTGATTCAGAGGTTATCATTAATACGAAAATACGTGCAGTGGAACATAAAATTTAACCCCCTTTTAAAGTCTAAAAATATCATCAATAAGCTCAGCTCAACTCTACAAATTGAAAACAATAGGTACTTAAAGACATAATCACAGATCATTTTATGTTGGTTCATATGAATTTACGGCACGATGTTTCACGACTGAATTCCCGTTTTGATTGCAACGTTTTCATTTAGGAAGTACGAGTAATGTCATTATACGTATTTCTCAGTAAGTATGCAGGTATTTGAAATTGCATAGAACCACCTCGGTAATTAATCAGTGGATGGTAATGAATGCTCGCACTTAGCCATATTCAAGTGCTTTCAGTAAATAGATACCAACTGCCGTTCGTGGCTCCCAATATAGGAATTCCATTTAATTTATCTTCCAACCATTTTCTAAACGTTACACTATTTAGATACTAGCTGCGCCCCGCGGTTTCACCCGCGTAAGTCCCGTTCCCGTGGTAATACCGGGATAAAAAGTAGCCTATGTGTTTATCCAGGGTATCACCTATCTACATACCAAATTTCAACCAAATCGGTCCAGCCGTTTTTGCGTGAAAGAATAACAAACATACATTCTTACAAACTTTCACATTTATAATATTATAGTAGGAAATAGGATAGTAGGATAGTAGGAAGTAGGATAATATGATAGATGCGAAATAGATGTGGTAATGTGTGAATGTTTGTACCTCTATTACACGAAATATTCGTGTTGAAGACCGTTCTTGCGTGTTCTATTATTATAATTATTTTTTTGTAGTACGCGTAGAAATAGTTTTCAAAGTTGCTTACAGCTATGGCTCTGCCTGTAATCCCCTTTAGAGCCTTTGTCCCTCATTATGAAATATTGTGCTGTTTGATTACTATCTGGTTATTACAATAGACATTACCATTGGATATCATTTATATACTCGTAATTGACAAATGTAATTTAGATCAGTGTATCACGTTTTAATGTTTCAACGCTAAACTTACTGATGCTTTTTTACAAATTGATTAAAAATTTTACAAAATTTTAGTTATGTAGGTAGGTACCAAACCAAATAATGTAGGTATTTGGACATTATCTCTGACGGCCATCTTCAAAATGATCTAAATATACAGATCTGAAAGAAATGTCTACTGTTCTCGGGGATACAGTCCTGTCGTGATCACATTTTATTATTATTTTGGACATATCTTTTACTACCCCTTAGACATTTTTAAAGGTATCTCAACATGATTTAAGTAAGAAAATGTCTATCTGGGAATAGGTACAGTCGTGGTCACATTTGATATTATTTTTTATTGTACGTTTTTATTTACGTTATCCCAAAATTTTCTTTCACTACATTTATAAGGAATGTGAACTGATAAATTGAAAGCTCCACTACCCCAGTTTTCACATTCCACCATTCCCCGCGTGGAATATAGACTATCGGGTAATCCGATTATTGTACTTAGTAATTAGCACTCAGTTTTCGGTCTCATGCAAATTGATTCCTAGCAGTGCAGCGCGGTGCATTAGACTTTACTTGTAATCCCAGGTAAAGTAGAATAACTGAATAGGTAGACGTAATCTTTAGAGGACTGTGTTACCTTTTAAAAGTTAACCCCGAATACTCAATCACTAATTAATAATTTAAGTTCAAATTAACCGTTAAGGAATTTCTTTCTTGATAGATTTGTATGAAAAACATTTCAAATTATGTCTAGATAAGCAGCACTTACTTTAATTAGCGTTTCAGTTTTCGGGCATTACTCTACCAGTCTTCACTATTTTTAATCAGAGAGTTTCTATTGATTGACATAGATACTGATTGTGGAATCAGTATGTCAATCAGGGCAATAGACCACCAGTCTTTATGGTGAAGACTGGTGGAGTAAATTGTCAAGACTTTTAAAATTTTCACGAACATTATAAACACTTAAAACGGGATATTTACCATGGTTTTTAATTCCCGGGTTGACCGTGATCAATGAGATCATGGCCCATGCCACTGTTCTAAAATATCGGGATACTGATTACTGAATATTACTTACGGTTACTGAACTGAAAGAATTTTTGAAATCGGTTGAGTAGTTTCGGAGATTGACTCCGACAAACAAACAAACTGACCAACATTACCATAAGTATAGATGTAGTCGTGAGGAAACCAGTTAGCTTTTTAGCAGCGTCGATGGGCTTGCAACCTGTCACGTATGAAAAGTTAACTTCTGCAAAAAGTGGCTTTGTACCAAATATGACATGTATTTGGACATACCTCTGACTACCCCATTAGACATATTCAAAGGATCTAAATAATTAAATAAAGATCTGAAAGAAAATATCTACCGCTCCTGGGATACAGTCGTGATAATTTATTTTTTATTATTTTTAGATGTAGCAGGGGCTACTTCCATGTGCCCTTTCGGTAATGATGATCATGATGCAGAGTTGACCACTACTTCATACGAACTAACTTTCCGTGTCTCTTGTAATAAGTTTGCGAAAGTGTGTCCAACGCAACTTAAGTTTTCTGTGGGCTACACGGAATCGCACTATCCTCGACTATCTCCGGATTTTAATTGACTACTTTTTTAATAAAATGAATAATTATAATAAAAATAGTCTTGGACATTTCCACACAGCGTCATTTAGTCCCATGCTTGTATCATAGTAACAAGATGACTGATTTGGTACTAAGAAAGTATAATTTATTTTAAAAATACATACATACCTACAAATTATTAGCCGTGTTGGGAAAGTGGGTCGAATACGGCCGTGCATCAATGAATTTATTGTGTCGAAAAATTTACATGCATTTTAACACGAGCTTTTAACGGTGAAGAAAAACACATCGTGAGGAAAAACCAGTTAGCTTTCTAGCATCGTCGATGGGCTTGCAACCTTTCACGTTTGGAAAGTTAACTTCTGCAAAAAGTGGGTTTGTACCAAATATGATAATGTATATAAATGTGATAATTTGGACATACCTACCTACCTACCTCTGACTACCCCATTAGACATATTCAAAGGATCTAAGAGAATTAAATAAAGATCTAAAAGAAAATGTCTACTGCTGCTGGGATACAGTCGGGATAATATTTCAAATACCCAAACACGGAACAAATATCTGTAGAGCGTCGGTACAAACATTTGGCCCGTAGCGGGAATCGAACCCGCAATCTGCGCGTTTCATTTTATACAAAATAGTGCGATTCACCGACAAAGGCGTCCTATTTTTAACATCTGATTCTTTTTGCACCACTACCATCAGACTTAAGGATTCTCTCTGTTATCGATTTTGTGACAGTTCTTTATGAATACTTATTGCCAATTTCAATAACCTTTCTATCTCCGATTTTGCTTACTGCGGATAGATATTTGACATTACTTCCATACAAAATGTGTCAAATATCTACCGACAGTAGGCAAAATCGGAGTTAGAAAGGTTATTGAAATTGGCAGTTAGTGATGAATCACCGCTTGAGACACAAATCACGCTTAAGAATGAACCTGAATACGAGCCTCAGTCTACCTACAGGACGATAATTACAAAATACATGTCCGTTCTTGTTTAGTGAAATCGAAATTCGACTATTTCATTCGTTGAGCTGTCAATTACAGATTTCATTTATTAGGCACCGTCGAAATATATTTTAACTCTCTGATTTTATTAAAGAAAAATATATAATGTGAAGTACAATTTAAAGTTTCACGATCAGTAGGTATACATATTAAATGATTTCAAACGGGATCGAGAAACGGGGAGACACGTCGGTAAATAAGGTAATTAAGCGATAAAGTCCCGTTTGAAATCAATATCTGAATACCTACAGTGCAGAATCAGAGGTGAAAATAAAACCTTATACGTACTTTTTTTATAAATAACTGAAATACAGAGTTTGGAAAACAATATACCTACATAATAGATTTATAATTTATCATTTACTTAATAGAAAAACGTTTTTAGTGTTGTTTTCCAGTATTTAGAGCTGTGATGGCTTAGTGGGTTAGTGCCTCGTCTTTTGATCTGAAGGTCGTGGTTTCGAATCCGGCTGTGCCAAAAAAATTGCATGCGCATTATTACGAGCTTAAAACGGTGAAGGAAAACATCGTGAGGAAACCCGCGGCTATTCAACTACACACGTATGGACTGTTGTTTTTCCTGTGATATGGCCGGCTAATCTGAGAGGAACAAATTCCGAATCGGATTATACCATTAGGTGGTAAGCAAGCCTATTCCATCTCAACAATGTCCCAGGCCAGGCACTAGATTGTCCCGTTAAGTGTTAAAGCGGCTACACACGACCCTAAAATCACTGGCAATATCGGGACAGTGGTGGGGAGGACCCTAGATCGTATCATAAATAGCCTGGTGTGTAGGCAAATCGTACCCGATTTTTTTCGTCCCTAAACGATGCGAAATCAGGACTGATTTTTGCGCAGTCTGTATAAATGTATGGATGTAATGTATGGAAAAACGAGCAGTCTGCACGGTCGGTTACGTACTGACAGGCAAGGACGTGTGTAGAGTAGAGACAATTTTATCGCCGATTCAGCCCCGATTTCACTGTCTCGACATTGCCAGTGATTTTAGGGTCGTGTGTAGCCGCTTTTAGGCAAAGATTGCCTCCTGACGCTGTATAAATCATCTACTATAGATGCAAAGGCGACTCCAATAATATTCTTCAATATATTTAATTAGTCACCTCACCACATCACCTTTGTATTTAGAAACTAGTCCTATTAAGTGGAAAATGTGGAATTGCAAGTAAATATGAAACTTTGTCAGTTTTAGTGGTGGCGATTCCAAAATTAGACCGTTGTTCGTTTGATAGTATGAGCAAGTAGATACCTCAGGTGACGGAGTTTTCCCGACCTAGGATGAAAGACATACTAATGCACACTATTTCGTGCATGTACATTTCCGTGGACACAAATAATTACATAAAAATTTGGTGCTCGTCACCTCAGGCTCTAGACAGAAATGTACCCCAGGAGTGCAGGAAATCGCTTTCCTTACAACTTTTTTACTTAGATGTTGGTTTTTATTTTATTACCACTTGTTACGTTGCAATACCAGCTTAAATTGTCAGGATATCTGTTCATATCTGTTAATCGGTAGTCAGATTGGTTAGTTCTTCAATTTCCGCGTCGGCCTAGATTGGAGCTAGGATTGACGTGTGTGAAACGTAACAAATCCGATTACAATCACATTCAGAAAACGAAACACTTATGTTTCAAAACGAAAGCTGCTCTGTTTAGGGAGTTTGAGTAATGGAAGCACAATCAGGATTGTTATATTGTGATGGTCACCAACGTTGCCGTCCTTTAACAAATTTTCCGATCTACTATACGAGAATAACCTCTGTTGGCACCGTGGGTGAAAGTTCGATTGAGATGCAATTGTGGTGCGGTGCACTGCGGGACAAAATGTTTGTATGATCTGCAAATATTTGTCTCGGAATTTTGTGGTCTAACATTGTAAAAATGTAACTTGTATCACAGAATTCTTTTTTTTATTTTGCAGATATAAGTAAGTACTTATCTCTATCTAAGGGAAGGAAGGCCTTTGCCCTGCAGTGGGACGATCATGGCTAAATAATAATAAAAATAAAGTAGGTAAGTATCTATTTCTGTTCACGAAAAAACATTTTTTTGGCATCACAAAAGATTCAACATGATTTTTCCATAACTCTTACGGTTTTATTTAACTGCCTTACAAAAATCTGTATATCGCTGATAAGAAATAACACGAAGGAATACTGCAAGCAACGCTTTGCGTCGGTCTATATCCTAACTTAAGTTTGTTTATAAAACTTAATTAGCACGCGTTCTAGGCGCACAAACGCTAGTGGCATTCATGTCTTGCTATTTGTAGTACAGAGAGTTGGATAATTAGAACTCTGAGATACGTTCATACTTTTTTTTTTGTTTTTTTTTTTTAACGTCAGGAAATGCCCGCGCATACCCCTCCGCCGCGGGGGCGGCGAAAGGGTTATGTGGGACTCGAACCCACTAAAACCTGACGGGGTTACCTCTTGGCGCCATTGTGTCGGGGCTATGTGTACGCGTGAGCAATCTTCCACGGCCCCGACCAACTACTATTAAATAAAAAAGCAAAAAAATAATTATAAAAATTAATTAAATATAATTATTTATTTAATTTAATATTAAAGCTATTTATGTTCAAATTGACCTATAATTTTATTAACATTTTTTTTTACTTCTTTTACTTCTTAAATTTTGACCAATCAAAAGAAAAAAAAACACATTATTTTTTGTGTGCTAAAAATGTAAGATAATCTAGGAAAAAGTATTTAGTTTATTTTTATTGTTGTTTTTTTTTTAGTACCTTTTACATGGTAATTATATAAACAGCGATAATGGGTAAGTATTCCGATTTATCGGGAAAAATCAGTTTGGTAAGAGAACAGATTGAAGGAAAAACATACTCTACGGGCATAAACTGAAACATGACATCACAATTCAGTTCAGTTTAAAGTTATAAAAAGTCCTGCCTGACTGTGTCATTCGTCGTATGAAGTAGTGTCAGTCAGCAAACGTCCATGAACCTTGATTGTTCTGCAAACAGATTAGACTTCTAAGAACCCATATCCGATGACGCAATACCTACTACGATTCAGCTGTGCATCCACTAATTGCTATGCCAAATATTTATTATTTTTTTTGCTAGGAATTATGGAGACTAACTGCGCCAAGCGGTGTTGTCAAATTTTAATATCTTTTTAGCGGAAACGAAGAGAGGCCTATACCAAGCAGTGGGATGAGAAAGGCTGATGATGATGATGATGATGACACAAAAAATAATTAATATTTTCCGTAGTAAAAACAAAAAATTACACTCTTAGTTTTATTTTATACTTACAAAATTATATTATATTCTAATTAAATCTTACCGCTATGGAGCGATATCTTCCAGCCAACCTGTTCTCTAAGGAGCAGCGGTAACTTTTGGAGAAGAATCCCCTTCCTAACAACTTTACTAAACCTTAGTGTGCGAGGACTACACTGAAAATTTTCTATCGGCTAATAGTTCGGTCGTTTTCGAAAATGTTTAGTCCTGTTTGTACTAGCAGTTAAACCCTACCAAACAATAGACCGATAGAAAAAGGGGTCTACTTGTACTATTCGAATCCGAATCCGTTGATGCTATCCGATCCGAAACGTTTCCGTACCTACCTATACATCGAAAAAACCCCACTCCCAAAAGCGTTCGCCAGACATTTGCACACACACACCGCTACCTATATCGACTGTCAAAATTCGAGTCGAGCGTTTCATCGCATCGAACATCGCGCCAAACGAAGGCATTGTACTAACCGATTCGCACGAATTTGTGCCGAAATTTGGTTTTTCGATTTGCAGAGTAGACCCACTGCAGTATGCGAGAGGGTTTAAGTTAACTACACTACACGTCAGTGCTCTGTTTTTCCCTATTTATGTGCATAATATCCAGTGTCTTATTTCAAAGCATTCATTATCCTTCTCAGGCAGGCGTCAGATGCAGTAATGCGCTGTGTTCGTGAGAGGAATCCTCATTTTACATTAGCACAATATCAACAGATCTGACAAGCTTAGCTAAAGCTACGCGTCCACTGGCGCGGTACCCATCCCAACGTAAAAAGCATCGTTTTTTACAATGTATGCCGATCTAATGTTATTTTCAAAGCAATCTATATTGCTCGCTCTATATAATTTTGCGTACCTACCTAACTACACCGTCTTCAGCGTAATTGGCAGAAATAGTGGTCCCTGGTGCATATTATTACGCGATACGATGTGACAAAATAAAAACTAAGAGGTTTATTCATAAAAACTTGACAATTTAATACAGGTTTTAGGAACGTTTTAGAACGTTTTTTTCTTGTCACTCATATGTCAACGTAAAGAGATAGCAACAGATTTAATATACGTTTTAGCTAATACAGGTTTTAGGTCGAATATGCATAATGGGGTAAGGTTTTAAAAAATAACCTTCCTTGGCCTACCCTAGTTTGGTATCAAATAAAAAATGAAAATATATGTACCTAAAGTTAGTTTAGAAAGGTTTTCCTACTTAGTGTGTTGTTGTTGTGTTTTACCTAAAACACACTACCTATTATGGTCTCGAGCCTTGAGAGTACAAAATTATCAAGCACAATGGTACATTCACCTGTTGAATTAATCCCAGCAGATTTACTCAGATGGTTTCATAGCCCGGATTCCGGAAACACGTGTAAGCTTTGTTTTAGAAAGCTTAAACTTACTAATTAGACGAACTAAATGATTAAATATACCTACTTTTCGAATGCTAACTTACGACCTGTTTATTTCTCTTAAAAAAGCTCAGAGCGAAGTTTAATTCCGTCCGATGCGTTCTTGATAGATCGTCGAAGGTAAGCAACATTTTGAGCGGTCACAACTTCGATGGGTGTTAGGAATCAGCATTTTCAGCCGAGCGCTTCCGTGCTTCGAAGGCCACATTAAATTGTCGGTCCCGGTTTTAAAGTGGTTAAGTCATGTCGGAGGCCTTTCGGAGGCCTATAAACTCCGTCACTAGAGTTGGCCTCTTGCACATACCAACGAACGAAAGACTTCACTTTAATGGCAAATTATTTTTTTAACATGTGATAATGTGCCTACCTACATTTAAAATAATGCCAGACAATTCACACAGCATTATCTGCTATCTTCATAGGTACTTACCTACAACTCGACTAATCAAGTCTGAACTGAAAGTATTAACCGTGTCGCCAATATCGACTTTACTATTAACAAACTAGACTCGAAGCTGTTTAGTAAAATATGTGTCAGCTCTCAGTTCACGCGTCGTAAGTCCCACTTATCTAGGGCATAACTCTTATCCATCAAAAGTTGCTTCATAACTTGTTATGATGCTAACTGGAATCTGCACTCGTAAAGTGGAGAACCAACAGTATTAAACTAAGCCACTTGGAAATGTAGAATCGGATAGCTTACTTGAATTTAGAGCTCGGTTTTTCTTCGGCACTTATGTTTTATTTTTAAAAGTAAAAAAGTATAAGTGAACAACAAACATTTTACAATAGGCTAGTTGACTCTATTTTTATGTAGCTCTTATATGATAAATAATTGTTCTTTTAGACCAAAAAAAATACTACCATATTTTTTGGAACTAAGAAACCGCAAAATTTTATTTTAAAAGTTCTACTTTTCAAAAACAGGTGAAAACGCTACCGCCATATTGGTCTATGGATTTATCTGTGCTGTGACGTCATTCGTATCCAAGACAAAAATTTTCGTGATTTACGTCTAGGGAACATGCACAGTTTGAAAAGTTGGCATTACTGTAAATTGGTTTTAGTTATGTGACATTTGTTTATTTCCGATACTAATGACGTCACCATAATGGCCGTAGCGTTTTCAGCGTTCCAATTAAAAAAAAAAGAAACCGTTTTTTAAATTGAAATTATGCAAGCATCATGGACTTTTATTAACTGAAATTATTATATTTTGGTTTTGCAAGGAAAGTACTTCAGGAAATACTAATTTATTGGGTCAAATTTGATATGAGTCAAGTAGCCTATTGGCAAAACTTCCAAAACACATTAAGTATAAAAAATAAGCAAACGGGTACTTACCACTGCGAATTTTACTTAACTATAAATCCGACGTTTAGATAAATTTTAAGAAAATGTCGTTTTGTCCGTGTTTTTAAACAACGAAAACCCCGGAAAACTGAAGTAAATAACTCTTCTTGTCGAATATCAAATTCTAATAAAAACAGAGCAAAGCTCGATAGGTAAACCAAGTTCTATTATGATTTAAAGAAAACAACTAGTCTCGAGACAATATTTGGAAATAATACTGCGTGAGTCGAATCCGCTTCCCACTGCGTCTCAGACGGGATTTCACCCCACAGAACAGAGGTCAAAAAATCACATAATTTCTAAGGAATCAACCTACATCGAGTCTTCTTGAATCCCTAGAAATAATTATATAATGCTCGCCTTCTATCTACAATTCTAGTAAAAGCCTTGAAAATGAAATAACAACGATGAATATTTCTGTAAATGAATTTTCTAGGAATTCTCTTGTTCATTTGCAGTTCTGTCGATATCATTAGAAATTATAGTTCAAGATTGTTCTCAAAGGTTAAAAATAGAAAAGGATCCTCTTTGAAATCTTTTGACGGATAAGCCCGCGAAGTTTCGTGGCAATTTTTGGGTCAGCTTATGCTGGTGAACTGGTAAGAATAAATTCAGTTTCCACCAAGACAAGCTGTCCCCGAAAATGGTAACGAAACTTTTGAACGATTCAAAGGTCAAAAGATATTTTATTTTACTTACGTATTCTTAATAATTTATAATTTGCTTAGTAGCAGCAATTTATAATAAAAAAAATCCCTTAATTCCACTGGTAAAACTACTCGGTAAAACTACTGGGAACGGCTCGTACAAAATTCCAAGTGGTCTTACTAAAAGTCTAGTAGGAAGGAAATTCTACGTATTCCTACTTGTATCTAAGACTACTTGATAAAACTACTGGGAACCGATAGTACAAAATTTCCAGTCTTACTAGAAAGGGAATTACCCGTACTTCTACTGGTAAGCCTGCTCGGTAAGAATACTGGGAAAGGCTCCTAGCCTAGCGCGGAGTGGAATCGATCGCACTCGATACACTTTCATAATATGGTTATTTCTTATCACATGCATTTTACATCCCAAGTAGACTGACATTGATTCATTTTGCAGGAAATAAACGGTTTACCCCTCTCCATACGACATTAGTGCAAAGATCGTTTCTAGTAGTTTTTATTCGCGAACGCTGACGACAGCGTAAACTACATTGCCACAAGTTACATTCTTCCGTGCTTCGGAAGGCACGTTTAGTTATCGGTCCCGGCTTTTAAAGTCGTTAAACCATGACGGAGACCTTTAGGCGGCCTAAAAGCTCCGTCACCAGTGTTTTGGCCACTTGCTCATACGAACGAACAAGCTTACAGTATCAAAGAAACTATAATAACTTTGTTTTATTTATGATGTTGTAGGTAAATATGATTATGAGTTGTATTATGTTTATAAGCTTGCACGTTCCAGAATGTAAAAAAAAATGTGGAAATCCCAACTTCAAGCTTTTTTTGATGTTCAGTAGATAAAGTAAATAAATGGCAGTACCAACGTCTCATTACTGGAAATACAAAAAATAGCTATTTTTATTCATTAAAATTTAAAAATAGTTTAGTCATCAAAAAATAGAACTGCCACAAAATTCATCAACCCCTTACAAAATATAAAAAGCGCTGGTACCTATTCATTTATTTACATATTGCAATTTGCCTTTTGTGTGTTTTTACTGACGTCGACCGTGTCGAATTCAAACCCTATTGAACCTGATCTATACTAATTGTTTGTTTGTTAAAACAAGCTAGGTATTCACTGATCATCCAAATTGAAAAAAAAAAAATTATTTTGAGCCACGTCATACGTCTATTTCTCATCACCGTATGCCACCACTACGATGGTAACGCAGCAAAGCTTGGGAGCTTCGCTGCTTGCTTGGTGTAGCACAAAATGTAAATATTAAAATACCAACTCATTTTTTTACATTATCATATTCCTGCAGGTTGGTATTTAATTTGGACAACGAGTTAAATAGTAACCAACGACATATTATTATCAATGATATTATATTATAAAAAAAGGTAGACGGGTTATTGGCGCCTAAAAAGTGGCTTTACTTTGGTTGAACTACACGTTGACGTACGCAGGTATACTTTTCTGACATAGGTACGTACGCCTTGGACAGTTCTTGACTTCGCTTTAGTACTGGCCTACACTATCCATTTCTAATACAATATCCTTGCGACATAATAATTCCTTGGATATTTCACACAGCGTCATCTAGTCTCAAGCTAAGCAACCGCATGCTTGTTAAGGTTATCATATGACTGATATATGGAATACTTAACAAAGTATTGACTGTCTGTACAAAAATAGAACTAAACTACAATTGGAGTGCCTCACAACGATCGCGCGGCGACAAAGTTTATACTGTTTGCCGCTTGCCACAAATGACAAAGAAACTTGGAGCGGACTCAGCCGGATATAGCAGACTCAGAAGCCGCTGCTACCGTTCTACACGATCTACAGTTAATCAGTTTCACGGACTAACCTTACTAACAGCATACAAAAGTCTATGCTTGCTACATAATGGGTATTTTTGTATTAAAATATGTAGATGGGTAAATACATATTTATGTAGAAGTAAAAAGTAAAATGACTAATTGTACGAGATTATTCGAAAAAGTGATTGTAAGGATGATAAACAAAAATTGTACTTTGAGTGGGATATCATTATTAGACTATTCAGTCCTTCAGAACTATTCAGTAATACAATAACAGTAAAACCATAATGATAGTGAGAAGCATGTACAAAATCGCGAGATCTCGTTCTAGGCGAACTACTAGTGTTAAATGTGTTTAGGGCTGCGCGACGCGACGCTGCTAAGGGTCCTTTGTCAACCCAGCTCGAGACCAATTCTAAAGGCCCTACAAACATGGCTATAAGTAATGACTGCAACGCTTTTGAATGCAATCCGTAAAAGCCTTGCAAATACCGTATTTTCTTAATAACTACTTTTATGGCTTCTAACTAAAGAAAATAGTAGAATAGAAAATACTTTATTGCACAACAGAAAACAAAACTCATACAGTGAAACATAAAATTTCAACCTTATTTTAAAGTCTATTTTTGCAACGAATCGATTACGCACAACTATTTTATATTTACTAGGTATAGTCGACAAAGAAATTGGTTTACCACTTTTGATGACATCTCCCCAATGAGGAAGAAGATGATTGCTCTGAGCATCTCCCAGTAACATAATTATTCGCTAAGGATTACTGAATGACAGATTCTGACGTAGCAGGTAAATCTATCAAGCGAAAATAGCCCTTGATGTTTTGTACGTGCAAATGATATTCAGCCTTAGAGTGGTAAACCAATTTCTTTGTCGACTATACTATTTACATGAAGCCTTTTTTTTGCCTGTTGCATTCAATTAAATTAAAGCAGTATTTGACATCCATTATGATAAGAATAAGAATAAGATTATCTTTATTTCAGAGAGATCAGTTAACTCAATTGTATGCAACAGGCTAATATTATAAAGAGGTAAAGTTTAAATTACTATTTAAACTGAAACTGAACTGTAAAAAATAATATGATTTTAATACGCGATTAAGTCCCGTTAATATTTATAAATATGAGGTAAAGTTTGTTTGTTTGTTTGACGGAAGTAATAAAATATACTTAATATAAAATAAGTACTCAGAGGATTTCAAAAATTCTTTCACCGATTTGTAGAATGTACTGTCATGATAGTTATAGGCTAAGTATATCTTATCCCGGTAGCTTCATTATATTATTCTTATTTCCGTGCGAAGCCGGGATGTGATGCTAGTGTGAGAATAAAGTGCAAAAATTTAAAGATGCGCTAAGTAATGAATTAATAATGACGAACCGATTTCGAGATGACAGTTTGGATTGCATCGCTAATGGCAACAAGATTAATGGAATTTGTTCAATAGCAATTTAGAAATAAACCGAGCACTAGATCATTGAGTAGATCATTGTCGCGAATTTCGCGATTGACAAAATGCAAGATGTATAAACAGTACGTATATCATTGAAAACTGATGCTTCAGTTATTATATTGATAGAACATTTTATTATTCTTAGTGCACATTTTTCTGCCGATTAAATCGGAAAAATATGAAAGTTTATATAGGTACTTACTTACTTAATGAGTTTCTAAGAAGCGTTATATATAACTTATAGAGCCATCAATTAGGATTATCACCTATGAAGGAGTTTTGTGTATCATAAACACACTTTTTTTAAACATTGTTTATTGTTGTTAGATAGAACAACTAAAATTCAATATTCATGGTTAAGACAGAACAACGCCTTTCGGGTCAGATAGTTTTCTAGAATAATATGTCTTTTTTATGAAATTCGTATGCAAAAATGATAGGTAAATCCTACTTCCTTCCTACTTCCTACTATCCTACTAATATTATAAATGTGAAAGTTTGTTATTCTTTTACGCAAAAACGGCTGGACCGATTTGGTTGAAATTTACACATGTGCTACTTTTTATCCCGATATTCCCGCGGGAATGGGACTTACGCTGGTGAAACCGCGGGGCGCAGCTAGTAAATAATAATTATGTATACCTCTTGATGAGACTACTTATATCCATAATCGTGAAACCAATTTTAGCTTCATTTACAGATGTCCCGAAGTAGATCAACTTACCTATAACAAAAAACAGTAATTAGAAGAATCCAATTAAAAAAATATACCACGTACCTAAGTAAAGGAAAAAGTGGTTAATTAAAATTTACTGTTTTTCTCAATTGGTTCTTACAAACCAGAAGATTCGAAGAAATTGTCAATGACAAACTGGATAGAGGAATAATATTTCTTGTCGTGAATAACAATAAAATTAAATCTTTATAATTATTATCCTTGTGACTAATATTTCAAATTTTTTAGCACTTTTTTATAAATACATATATTATTATGACTTTTTTAGGTTTGAAAGAGTACTCTCGAGATAAAAAAAATCTTCTGAGTTGTCGGAACTAAAACGCACCTTGAGGGTGCAGGGGAAATTACTTTCTTCTTAAGAAGTAAAAATCGATTTGTAAAAACATTACCACTTGTCTGTAGTATTTTTAAAATGCCGGACAAGCCAATAGCCCCGCCGTGTCTCGATGAGTTAAGAATATTATATAGGTATAATATATAAAATACATATAAAATGTAAAATACATTTCTTGAAACGAGCTATAAGTAAGAAAAATAAACGCACGTGATTGGTCGTCGAAAATAATTGTTTATCTCGTGATTGGCTAGTTTTGACAATTGACAATTGATTTGACAATCTAGCCAATCACGAAATAGACAATAGTTTTCGACAACCAATCACGTGCGCTTATTTTTTCTTCCTATTAGCTCGCTTCAAGAAATGAAGTATAGTTGCCAATAACGCTTATTTTTAAAAACTTTTATTTAGCTTGCACTATAAGTAGGTAATGTAAAAGTTAACTTTACCTTTTTTCGTTCGGGTGAAATCATGCTACATTTTAATCGATTACAACTCAATTTAGAAGCAGATATCTTTAACCGATTGAACTGAATAATACACGAGTTTAGTTTGGATGACAATGCATTGTAAGCTAAGTGACGCCTGTTCCGAACATGGCGGAATAGCCAAGAGATGTCGGGCTAAATATTTTTAAAGCACGTTTTTAATATGGGTAATTAGTTAGTAAATAAATAGTCGTGCTTTTAGAAAAGTAAATAAAAAACACTAATCAATACCTATCTGTCTTTTGATACGAGTTGTAGATTTCATTACTTTGAAGACAACTATTTATATTTTTCAAAGAGTCCTGCTATTTCCAACGTTTTTCGCTTCGAGTGAGGGTACTCACGCTTCAGAGTATTTGACACTTCAGGACAAAGAGACTGCGATTAAACCGGGATTGAGAACTTTGAGTATTAAGTAAGTCTTATGTTTATGGTGTCACAGATAATATGGTGCTTATAAAATTGTACAATACTTCAAAATGGTACATAATAGTAGGTAAGTACCTTATTGAATAAAAACATTTCGAATTTAAATTTGAAAGTTAAAGAAACCATGTGGGCAAAACAAACCAATTTAACCACCGTAAATTGGATACCTAATACCTCTAACTCCCTATTGAAAATTTTCAAAGGATCTAAAATGCCTACGTGATCTTTTGACCTAATGTGTTCATCAAGTTTTTAGTTAAAAGGTTTTTCCACTTAGAAGTTTATTTTGTCGACAAGTGTCGGAAGTAACACTGGCAAAATGTGGTCGAAAGGTACTATTAAACATCTAGAGTTGGCCACTTGCTCATACGAACGAACGAACGAACTAAACATCTGCAGAAAATCTTGTTTTCAGATGTAACAAAAACTATTTTAATTCATTATTCTCTTCGAAATTTTAGAATTTAAAATATATTTATCCCTCGAGTCCATAATTTAAATGTTTTTCAATAGGTACATTCTTAAACATTGTTATGTTGCCTGCTTAAGTAGTTTACTATTTAGAGACACATCATTATAACCCAACAAAACCATATTTGTAACAATGTCAAGTCATTTAATATCACAAAGATTCACTAATTTTAGTGGGTGCTCAGACAAACTCAGTACCTACTTATAACGCCGGGAAAGGTACTAGACGCAAAGTATTGGAGCGACTCGCACTGTGACAGGAATCATTTTTATGTGACAAAAATCAGGTTTTGGCATCGACAGGAGGCAAACTTTAGATGCTTTAGAGCACACTAAATAGTGCTATATGAAATAGATGCTATAGGCTATAGGGCTGACTAGACCGTGGATTTTCTCAGTGTACGTTTCAATATTAATTTACCACTTTATGTGTAAATAAATAATGTAGTCTGCAAAATAAAAACAATCTTGATCTTATTTAGAAAAATAAAGATAAATATCTATCCGAAAAAAAATATAATAAAAAAAAATTGTGGTATTAACACCTCTGTGACTCCAAATGGCTGCCTCTGGGGTTGGATTAAATAGCTCATGAAATGTATGTAAGGGAAGCTTACCACTCCAAAAGTATGATACCTACCATTGACTGCCATTGTTAACGATGCCGCGATCCCTTTGAGTACAACTTGTACATCCAGGGACAATTTGGCTGTTTAAGTCTTTTGTACTCGTATTTTAAAACATGGAGCCGCATAACATGTCTTTTCAATGATTTTAAATACAGTTCGGAGGCTGTACTGGGGATTAGTGGAAATGAAGTATCATGTCATTTTTCGGGGTCAGCTATAAAATATGTTGGTAAGGTTGTAAATTTGGTATTCACTAATATAATAGTTAAAGACGATCGCTTGTATTATCGCAGGTTTAAATCCTAACCGGTGTCGTAACTTTTATAAAAAAAAAACATTTTATATAATATAAGCTGACCCCGAAAATTGCAACAAATAAGTATTCGTTTTTGTTGATTCTCAGTACGGCTCCTGGTTTGAAATATTAATAGTTTCGTGGAAATTCAAATTCCTATTGAATGTGGCGAAACCATTAAATGCTTCAGCATTTAATATGTTAAGTACCTACCTATATGATGTAACTATGCACGGTTGTTTACAATGTTTAAATTAAATGTAATTATTTGGTATCTGAGTTAAGTAAATTATGCCACATCTGAATTTAATGCAAACATTTTCGAGCAAATTATTGAAATCATATTATGTATTTGAGTATTCCAGTACGTAAGTATACTTAATTACTATACTAATATTATACCGAGGCAATATTGGTTTGTTTGTTTTTTGACTGAGGTAATGTCCGAAACTACTCAGCCGATTTCTAAAATTATTTTACCGATGTGTAGAATGGACTATCGGAATGGTTATTGGCTATAATTAATCCCGGTAGTTTCATCAGTACACTCGTGCAAAGCCGAGACGTGCTGCTAGTACTGAATAAAGACAAAAATCGAATCATCTTCACAGATATCAAATTACAAACTTGTCCACCAACGCACAAAGCGTAGGATGCCAGACAATCTAAAAAGAAACAAATGATCCCATACAATAAGGGTAGGTGCATAACGCGTTCACTGCCGGGGTCGATAGTGGTTGTTCCACTCTGCTCTGTTTCCAAAATTGTAAAGTTTATACAATTGATTCTTCAGGAATATTTAAGTATTTTTACCTGTAAAAAGATCAACCACTTGTGGTTCATCTTTTGACTATTTTACTTTTATTTTGATGCGCGAACGCAAGCATTAAATGGCTTAGCTTGGGACTAGATGACTCTGTGTGAAATGTCCTAGGATATTTATTTATTTTATTTATTTATTTATTAGCTCGTCATTTGAAAATGTATTCCACTAACACAAAAAGTATTGCAACACCGTTGGTTATCCTTGGACATGGGCGATGAATAACAAAAGCTATTGTGTGTCACTTCAAAAAACTAGCAGTGTTGACTGAGTCTTATTTTCAATGTTTTAAGTTTTATTATCGAAGATCTATTTCTTAATATTTTTCAGTAACTTTATTTCTGATTGATTATTTTTTGTGATTCGCTGTTTTAAAAATTAACGTGTACTTACTACACGTTTCAAAGGAAGTTTATAAAAGACAGAGTTTTTTTGATTTCACCCACAAAAACAGTAGGTATCTATACCTACAACTAATGAAAAAAGCATCAAATAACATTTCAAAAAACCTTTTAATTTTTACGTATTGCATTGAATGTATTGAAACTGTATAGGGTTTCAATTTTGTTGAATATTTTTTTCTAAAATATACATATTGATTTTTTGTTATGTATGGTCGCGGAATGAAAATGTAAACACTCTCAGATCTGATATTAGTATGAAAACTATTTGAGACAACACTCTTGTCAAGTAGCAGTTTAAAAGGTTACATGGTGCTGGCAACGAATTGATCTTTAAACTGGTCAACCTTTACGTTCCGCGACTGTACATGTATATTGTTATTTCTTCTGTGAAGATGGTCGGGATCAGCGCTGCCGACACAGTCCTCCCATTACAACATGAATTTATGTATGTCGCGCTGTTAGATGTGGCGAAAAGGTTGCACGAATTTCATAAGGATGAGCCAAGTTATGAAAGCAAAGCATTGTATCGATTCATTATTCGAATATTTTTATCGTACGTCGATGGACTTCCAATCTGTCACGTACCTATACAAATTTAACTTCTGCAAAATATGGGCATGAACCAAATGTGTATTTGGACATACCTCTGACTACCCCTGACATTTCAAAGCATCTAAAGAATTATATAAAAAGATCTAATAAGAAATGTTTACCACTCCCTGGGATACAGTCGTGATCATATTTCATCTATTTTAAACGAAATCGTCCCAGAGCTGAAAAATGACCCTGCAAGGTGATAAGTTTCGTCTAAATCAACAAGCTGATCAAAGAAGACGATTAGAGGTGGACGGATGTCGAAATCGAAACAACGATGTGCGAATGCGAACATTGGTGAAAAATACCAATAACTACTTTTTTTTTTTTTTTTATCTTTTTGAAAATTTATCATTTCAGTGTAGGTAACTATATTTATAATTTACTAGCTGGCTAGCGAATTTTGAACGGCTACTGTTATTTTTCGTGATATTTTTGCAATTTATTCTGTTTTTCTCGCCGCCCAATTGTAGATCGTCATGTATTTTATGTTCTGTGTCATGTTTACTTGAAGTTATAAAAAGTACTAATTCATTATTTCATGATTAAAATTAGTCAAATCGGTCCAGCTATTCCCGAACGTAAGCAGCCTACCCATGCGAATCTAGAAGCTCGCTAGATCTATACTAATATTATAGGGGATTACCTCCGTCAAACAAACAAACCAACATTGTTGTTTGTTTGACGGAGGTAATCTCCGAAACTACTCAGCCGATTTAAAAAAATATTTCACAGATGTATAGAATGAACTGTCGTGATGGTTATAGGCTATATTTTATCCCGGTAGTTTTATTAGTACACCCGTGCGAAGCCGGGACGTGCTAGTATATTAATAAAGGTAAACAGTAATTTGTGTGAGAACTGGCTTGTTAGTCTAAACTATGCACGATACATGTGGCGGTGGCTACTGAATTGGGAACAATAAAGTGTCCATTGTTATTTTATCACATGTGCTATTCCGTCATACGTGTTGCCATGTGAGGAAAACATTGCCAATTGTTGCTAGAATTATCATCGCTTTTTTGATCTCCCAAAGTAGGTACTAGTTCGTTTACGCGTTGCAAGCACATGTTACCTTTTTAAATTGCATACTAGACGATGCTATTACAAAAGATAAGCAAACTAATACCCACTGAGCAAGTACCTAATACGAGTAGGTACATTCCGCGACTGTACCTATACTAATAAATCTAATAATGAAAATACTTCATTTTAGTTTAAATAAAATGATTTAATTGTAATCATTAAAAAACATGTACTTAAACCGGTTTTTATCACAAAATTTACGAATTAAATTTATTTAATTAGCGTTTTGCCAGTTTGAACGATCTGTGGACGCGGGAAAACTAAAAGTTAAATAATTAATATTACCAATTTTATCTGTGATATTACTTACCTACTTAATGTAAAACTACGTCTTATGTTAAGTATTAGCAAATCCGTAATTACATCTGATGTATCCTTTTAAAACAACTAAAAGTATGAAACGTTTTCTTAAAAGCTTATTGGTGAGATGTGAATCGATCATAGTGTCGTGGTCATCCCGTGATGTTAACAAACTGGCTCGGCCTCGCTAAGAGGGGTTTCTTGTCCGTGCCGCGGTTTTCCGTCAGAGCCTCATATTGAGATTGATGGTGGCCCGCCAGCTGAACTGAATACTAAGGAGCCAAGTCTTCGTCCCCCAATTAGCCCGGTCTGTGACACCCCGCATACAAATTTAAGGTCGTAATTTTTTTCAAGTAAGCTGTGATAAGTTTTGTATTGTTCTGTGATCTCTGATTTATTTTTAGGAGACCGAAAGTATTTCTAACAAATGTTTAAAGTATTTAATATGTATAATATTGTATTTTGTTTCACCTATGTACTAACATGCATAATGGTTTTGTAATGGTACGTACATAATCTCAAAATAAATTTTAAAACTTTCGACCTCATTTGAAAGTGGACATGTAAACAGGTAGGTACTAACCACGATTTTACTGACAGATAAACAATGGTGAGGTAAATGGAATATTAAAATCCGAATTATTACGTACAGCTAATTTATTCTTCTTCCGACATAAATTACGTGAATGCAAAGTGTCATTTAATGAAAACTGCGCTACTTGGTTACTCTACGAGTATGCCCAAGAAGGGAAAAAGGAGCGCTCTAATAAGCGACTTCCTACGGTGCATTAGATATCCCATTAGCTTAGGCCGACGCATCGACGTCGGTTCAAAACATCGATGCAAGTTTTTTGTTTTTCTGAAACGTTATACCTATTAGAAATCAAGACGATAAACTAACTTTTACTATAGACTTAAGACTAAAACAACGGTTTTATAAGGATCAGTTACTACGTGATTTTGTGCTGCTAGTTTGCAGCGCGTTTTATAACCGCGAGAACAGTGTGCATGAGAGCATGTCGCTTGAATTATAATCAATTTATTTGATTGGATGCCATAACTTCAGTGATCGAAATGTCAATCGAAACGCGTCGGGGTAGTTAAGTAAGATAATTCGTATGAGAGTGCGTAAATAAGGCAGTATCACGTGCGTTAAATTCCTTATAAAAAAAGTCGTATTTAAGGATAACATTAATTACAAGTATTCTATAATAGTTTATAATGTTTACAATTAAGTATAACTATTATACAAATAAGAAACATCTCATTTAACTAAAGTTAAAAGTACAGATCGTTTCAAAACTCGAGCACTACAATAGGTACACTGTTTACCCGAGTCTGCCGGAAGGTAGACTCAACCAATTTGATTTGTATCCGCTCTAGAGTGTTTTCAATCTGAATCAATAATAACGAATTTAAGTCTGAAAAGGTTGCAATGCTGTAGGTATATAGCGCCAATTCCTGCTCATTTGCAAATTCTTTTAATAAAGGACACCCGACTTGACCCTGTTTTTAATAGACATGTAAAATTCTAAATGAATTATCAATTTTGTCCATTTTTTAATATACCTAGTCTTCAAACAAAAGTTTCAAGTCAGTCAAAACAGCCTTCAAAAATGTTGTCACCACCTTCCAACCCTAGTTTTACTCCATTTCAACTCGTAAAGGGTTGAAGGTCTATACCTTCTAAATATAATTAATTTAAAATATTTTCTATACATCAGTCAAAACGGCATATCTACTCCGTGCACTCACAAAATATATCCTCGATTTAGGTACCAACACGACAGTGTTTCGATTCTGCCAGAGAATCTTCATCTGGGCATGAGAAAGGTCTCTGGTCTAGTATAACCAACGATAGTTTCAAACGTGAATATGAGTGTGAAATATCTAGGCATATTTTTTTTGTCACTTGTTCTAAACAAGTTCGATAGGGTTGGGGCAGCGGCAGTTGAGCTGAACGCTATTCATTGTAAGCATTATTGCTTCAGGTGTGAACAGTTTTATATTTTAGCTAAGGACGGCGGTATCGCAAATCTCTACTAATCACTACTAGTCTCCACTAATATTATAGATAAAGAGATTTATGTTGATTGGATTGTATGGCGAGGTCATTCCGCGACGCGCGTTTTCGTCACCGCGATCTAGAATCGGGTCATTTTTACTAGCGCCATCTAGTGCTGTAGGCTATATTTTGTCTCGGTAGCATTATTAGTACACCCGTGCAAAGCCGGGACGTGCTGCTAGTTGTGTATAATGTGTAGGCCTCAAAGGAAGGCTCAGGAAACCAATCTAGTTGTGACACAGATTATGCCATAGAATTAGTAATAGCTTGCGTATGGAACGTTAACAGATAGATAGTGAGCCACCGCCTAACATACTCGTAATGTCGTTTATTGTCTCACGATGTTCATTTTGCATTGCATACGTGTTCAATAGAGGCTGTTTTGTTTCCGTACAAGCCGGTAGCCCTGAATACACTAACAAATATATCGTTGCTTGTCTCGATCGCAGAGTATAAGGATTAATCTAGATATTCGGAAATCCTTGCCTGGCCTAGTTTATCACGATAGGATTTCATCATGGGATTTAAAGTGTTTTAACGCGTTTTCTGCAATGCTTTGTGTACTTCAATGGATGGCTGCATCGCCATCAGTGAACACAATCATCATGTATGTGCTAGTTTGCCACCCTTCCGATGTGAAGTTACTTAAATAAAATAAATAAATGTCCTGGGACATTCCAGACAGCGTTATCTAGTCCCAAGCTAAGCAACTGTTATGGTAACCAGATGTCTGCAAAACACCCAGACACGGAACAAATATCTGCAGAACTTGTCCCGTAGCGGGAATCGAAATCGCAACCCCCGCGTCTCAGACGAGCTTTCGCCCACTGCGCCACAGAGGTCGTCAAACTTAAATAACCAATGACCAAAATATTATGTAACAATCAAGCTCCCGCAATTTCGGTCGCTGGGTACAAAAAAATAAAAAGAAAAAATAAAAATAATAGTGCATAAAAATCGGTGTTCGATGTTTCTTAAAGTAAGTAATCTTAATTGGTTTGTAAATTTTGTTATAAGAATCCAGATAATAGCTATGATTTTTAAGAATAAAATTATACCTAAGTAAAGAAATAAGGCCATACCCCACCAATTAATGTGAATAAAAAAATACCAAATATAATATTTTCGCAAATGACTTGCATAGAGAACAATTACATTAAAGACACATTAAAATTAGCATAGCTTTTAACAGTTTGGCATGTTGATAACACAACAATAAGACGTACCCGTTGTATTAACACGTGTGACCCGAGTTTTTGAGCCACTTAGCAAAATTACTGATTGTATAACAAAACATTTTTTAAGGAACGAGGATATGGTTTCCACTCCAACTTCTTAAAGTTTTCCAATGGACTTTAAGGTTTGTAGATTTACCTGTACTGAAATAGTTATACGTATTATAATTTATGAATGCTCAGTTTTCAATGGGTTTTCTACTTAAATTGAAAGATTCATAGACTTGTAAAAATCTTTTGCGAGTATAACATTCTTTTCAAACAGTTGGTTATCATTATGTAAAGATAGAGAGTTTAAGAAAGACTATTATAAGAAACCATACTTAAAAATAAAGTTAAATAAGTATAATAATAATAATAACAAAGTTATTTATTTCAGAACTTAAGGTTAACAAAAAAGATATTCAAAACCTTAGATACTAAAAGCATCTAATTACATAATTTCTATAATGCATGCACCGTAACCTTAATTTAAAGTTTCAGAAAAAACTTTAATACCTTGCTCTAACTAAGTTATAGAACTTGTATTTAGAAACAAGTAGGTATTTTAATTTCCTTACTAAATTAATTTAACATCCTAAGGACTTGTTAATACCGTCAAAAAACTTATTTAACAATAAATATATTTTTATTTTCATTTATTTAAAGTATTTTGTCATATTTCCATTGTATTTAGATTTATACAATGACATGTCATCGGAGTTCACGTAGATACAAGTGACATCAAGAATAATTTACATCACGCTCGTTTCGTCTTGTCTGGTCGATAAAGGTGTGCATAGTAATGCAGAAGTGAACGATTCATTGTAAGAAAATTGAACTAAACACTTTTAAAGAAAAGCAAATTAGACTAAAATTTCAATTTTGAAACGAAGTTTTATTAAAATTATTTATAGCATGCGTGAATAGTTCCCGTTCCCGATTACCTGGATCAAAATATGTGTTAATGACATTTCATTAAAATGTGTGTGTCACTGTTTAGACTTTAACGTGAAGGAGTATCAAACACTCACACTTACAAACTTTCATCTTGTTATTATTAGAGTGATAGGTATGCGATAACCGTACCTATAATAAGTTACTCTCTTTACAGTTTTCTTCGACTCTAAAAACCGTTTTACAACCAACCAGTGTACTAACTAAAAAAAATAGTCAACCAGGTCCAAAAAAATAATATTAGTGAGTATTTCCAAAAAACTGTCCAAAAACATCTCCAGACTACAAGACAAAGCTGCTTCATTAATTTACACAGTAAGCAACAGGCCTTTTCAGACATGTATTGCATTGCATCATTAGCCGTTCACCCCTCGTCGTGTCGCGAAGCTTTGAGATATCATAATACACGTTTGAGTTTCAAACCGTTGCATAAATCATTAGTAAGATGATTAATTCCGAATTGTATCGCACCCGAAAATGGGCAGCGTTTGAAGCCTTGAATACGCGCATTCAATGCTAAATTTGCATGTGTCCATGCGGTCATAAAAGTAGGTATAATGAGCGACCGAATACATATTTTTCTACAGCATGCGCGAAATAAGAGACGACCTATGTAGCTATATTACAATTGCTTTGTATCGAACCTATTTATATCACTAATAAATAAATAATCGCTTATCCTTTGTTTTGACATTTTTGTCCACAGTGTAGAATGCCTATAGGTTAGTTTCAAATGCCCAGTCAGATTTCGGATCTTGGCACTCAATAGGTAGCGATAGTAATTATTGTAGAGAAGTCATATCTATGGCTAGGTAGTGCTTAGTTACTTTTGTTTTGTTTTCCTGAAGGCTCAGATTCTTATTAAGAATGCTAAGAATGAGTGTTTCATCCGATTTGTGTATTGTGTGAGTGTGTAATCCGATGATTTCTAGATAATCTCAAAGTCAGGGATCATCTTGAAAATGGCTGTTTTGATTTCCACTTAACTAAGACCACACTCGATCGAGTTCACTTCCAACTAAAAAAACTGATTTCAAATAGGTAATTTTTATTTTTTATGTTTTTTAAATGTAAACTTGTAAGAATTGCAATTACAAAAATTAAACGGCACGTTAAATTGTAGGTACGAGCGGTCTAAAAATGTCGTCACCACAATCAGATATAGTCACTTGATCGTACGAACTTACCTAACTTAGATTGTTGTTTAGGCTCTGTTGACTTCTTGGTTGAAATTGCAAAAACAAAGGAAGATTTATACCACACCTTTACCCTGCAGTGGGAGAGAACAGGATGCGGATGATGATAAAGGTGAATACTACTCATTGAAGTTGAATACTGAGTCTTTATACGTCAGAAAAAATTAAAAATCTAAATAAAAGTTACGACTTCAGCAGGATTCGAACCTGCGATGATTTAAGAGATCGTCCTATACGCGACTGCCAGTTACCAACCCTAGCTGGGTTGGTCATACTTCGAGGTCGAAACTATCATTATGATCAAATCATAATATCTTTTTACGTCATTTAAATCTACATCCAAACTAAAATATTATAAACTAGCTGCGCCCCGCGGTTTCACCCGCGTAAGTCCCGTTCCCGTGGGAATATCGGGATAAAGAGTAGCCTGTGTGTTAATCCAGGTTATCACCTATCTACATACCAAATTTCAACCAAATCGGTCCAGCCGTTTTTGCGTGAAAGAATAACAAACATACATACATTCTCACCTAAATTTTCACATTTATAATATTAGTAGGATTGGCTCGTTGCATGAATTGGTTGAGGAATATTAATTTGGAGTAGGTAGGTACTTGTTATTCGTTCAATAAATTCGTGTAGTGTAAATGTTGAGACGCCTTGACGGTGTATGTTAAAAGCTGTAGCTTATTATTGTTTGTTTATCATAACATAACTGAAACTGGAAGTTCACTTTCCACAAATATTTAACGATCAATTAGTCGATTCGGTCAAGTTATTAAGCGATACAAATAAAACAGCAATTCATTTTTGTATTAGCGTATATATATACACACTTATTATACGACCACTGTGGCGCAGTTGGGTGAACGCCCGGCTGAGATGCGGAAGTCGCGGGTTCGACCCCGCTACGGGACAAATGTTTGTATGTTCTGCAGATATTTGTTCCGTGTCTGGGTGTTTTCTATCTATAATATGTATGTATTTACAAAAAAAAATGTATCTAAGTATTATATCAGTCATCTGGTTACCATAACACAAGCATTAAGTTGCTTAGCTTGGGACTAGATGACGCTGTGTGGAATGTCCAAAGATATTTATTTATTTATTTATTTATAATATAGGAAGCGAAGCGTCAATTCACACAGTTTCAGTTTCATGTGATTTTAAACATATAAAAGCGCTTTGAAAAGTGTTCTTGGCGCCGCTTACGGTCGCTTATTGTGGTTTCCTGCGATTGTAGTTTCTCTAGCGAAACGATGTTTATCATGATAAAGATAAAGTTTAAAATGATGTAACACAATAAAACTGCGCGCCGCTTCCTTTCCATCTTTTGTCTACCACACTATAGGAATACAGTCGTGAGCCGTATTTATTTCCCATTTTGACATCACTCTGTGAATAACTAAAGTTAATAGTTTTTATTTATCATGAAAACTTTCTCAAGCACAAAGAGCTTTAGACAAGCGCACCGACAATATTAGATAATCAATAGTGGCGATTCAGATATAGTCTGTCTATAAAGTCCTGACATGAATGTTTGAGGAACTAAAATTATTCCTGTATCTGGCAGCACCAAACAAAGGTATAACAGCTGTCATCGAGTGAGTTCAAGAACATATTTTCCTTTATTTTTTGTTGTTTTCTTAGTTAAACTGCAATGAAATGAAACCGAACTACGCACAAAAGTATCATAAATAAGTAAAGTAAATGAGAGGGACACGCGGGAAGTGATTTTTAAAGCTTTTTTAAATTTTTATATTGCACATTTTTAGGTTAGATTGAACATCACAGAAGTGATATTGTGGGTTTTACTATATATTCTTGATACATTAAAATGGAACATAGTCTTGCTACGTTTTCTGCCTACCTAAGTATTTAAACTAATTGCTTCATGTTAAAATGCTTTTGATTACATTCAGTAATTTTTTTTTTTAATTTTTCAGATAAATCAGAAAGTGCGGTTAGGCGAATAGTAAGTTTCATTCAAGAATGATGGGAAGTTTGAAACTCCTGTGAAACACAGTAAGGTCGGCCAAGAAAGCAATGGACAATTTTAATATTTGTGCACTACGGCAAAAAATAATTTTTTTATAAAAATGACAATGATATCCAATTTTGTTTCATTTGCCTTCACCTATGTATGTATGAACACTCAACAGTTTAACCTTTTAATCCAACATTATTACACAGTTAAGCACAAGCTTTAAAAAATAAAACATGCCTTCTTAAATTCACGCCAAAAAGCTGGTAGTAACTTTTACTTGGAACGAACTGCAAGTATCAAAATCAGTAGTCACACTATAGGGTTGCTATAAACATGTTAGCAGCGCCCTCATTTATTTTCACGACTTTATAGACAGACTATACCTTACTAATACTAATACCTAATACTAAACTAATTAGTTATTATTTTAAAAGCTACCAATGTATTTTTTCCTAATATTGGTTTTGAGTTACAATTATGAGTAAATTGGGTACAATAAAGTGTTATTCTTATCAAATATTACCTAAATATTAATCTTTGTAAAAGTGTTTCTTTGTTTTGTCTAATAACTAAACATAAATAACCTTTATATGTATATGGTGTACGACGTCTATTGATTGCGAAGCATGGCACATATGCCTATCAATTTGTAGATAATGAAGCTCGCATCTTTAAACTTGGACGTCGTATTTCTCATCGACAAGACGAGCACAAACAACCAATCGTCTCAGATTGCCATCTGACTGCTTTGACTCGCATGTCAAATGATTTGTATTCAAATTGACATTATTGCAATAAATTATTTAAGTACACAAATTCAGAATGATGTGTAACTAACTATATAAGAAACATGTTAAAAAATTAGGTATGTTGTTGTTGTTCCTAAAACTAAAAGAAACAAAAGTTAACAGTCCTTAGGTCAATTTTAATTTCAGGAAAATGTACCTAACTAAAAATAATCGAATTTAGGTACCTACTTAAGAAATCATTGAAAATTATTATACACCTATGTAAGCAAATTTATTGGTTTCTCTACACAATTTTTCTCGTTTTATTGTATGGATCATCAAATTATTCATAATAATTAGTTCTTAACATAAAAAATCATTTCAATCCTAAAATCTGTGTTGAATAAATTGATGTAATTCAACGTCAATGAAAATGCGTCATGTTTACAACACTGGCGTCGCACAGACGATGACAAAATACCTCACAGTCACACCTAAATACGCGATGCATCAGACTTATTAGTACTTACGTACGTTTAAAAGTCATTCATTTGCATCTAAACTCTACAAGATGGCAAAACTAAATGTTTATGAAATCCGACTTCAATCCAACTAAAAACCGATTACAATGAATTTTGGAATATAGGTAGCTAAAGACCTGGACTAACACATCTATAGGCTACTTTTTATCCCGATATTCTGGCGGAAACGAGCCTTACGCGGGTGAAACCGCGGGGTGCAACTAGTTGTGTAAAAAAGCGAAGCCTACATGCTTGAGATGCATTTCTATTTATAACTCCGACGAGCCTCAAGATTTATTTATTGGATCACTTCGGGTATAAACAAAACAACCCCGGTACGATAGGACACTGTGGCCGAGTGGTGAGGTAGCCCGCGTTAAGGATGGCTTCACCTGTATCGACGCAGGTTCTCAGATTTAAACCTGCGTCGTTATTTATAAAGCTTTTTCAAATTTTCAAATGTAATACCTAGGTTTATTACACCTAGGTTTACCGTTTAAAAATATAAAAAATTCCATCCTCCACCATTTCAGAGTAGATTAATAAATTGAAAAATCATTTATTAAGTCCAACAAAGGTTTTGTCAAAAGTAAGACGAATACTCAAAGTTTACATTATGATATTATATTTATTTGATCGAAGGTTGTAAGTATTTAATATTTATCTCTACACAATAAAAATACGTTAGCGGAAGAATAATTTGCAAAAGATTACGGTATATATAAATATAAAGAACCGGTTCACCGTCCTGACGCATCTCTATAAAAAGGGCTTACTTGTTTTATTATTTTTCGCAGATTCAATACGTCAAGCAAGACCGTGTTTCATAAAGGTAATTATAACATTTTAGAGTCGAATCTGTTACTATACTGCCTGTATGATAACAAAATACTCAAAACCTTGACTGACGAGCATTCATCTGTAATATTACATTGTGGATTAGATTTTGAGCATTTAGTTATAAATAAATTTAATAAACAATTAAAATAACATTGGACTGCGACGTATTACGTATCTCATCAGTGAGAGAAAGAAGAAAGAAGAAGAAAGAGAAACCTCATCAGTCAGACAGGCAGTATACTGCCTGTCTGACTGATGAGGTTTCTCTTGTTATATTAGATTTGATTTTGAGCATTTTGTTACAATTATAATTATAAGAGTATGTGTCAGTAATGTAACATTTTATTTTGAAATACCTAAGTTTGGTACTACACTATAAAATTGTTATATTGAAATAAGGAACAAATTAAAAAAACAGACAGATACAAAAAATACCTACACTATTTAAAAACTAATTTAATAAAAATGAACACTGTATTCTAACCTAGTGTATAACCTAAAGATAGAATACAGAGTTTAGGTCACCGACCGCAGGTAGGGTGCCCATACTATAAAAAAAAATTATTTTATAATATATAAATATTTTATAAAATTTTAATTATGATACTTCCAGCAGTAAACAAAGTACCTACTTCTATGATTATTTTTCTTAATAAAGCTTATTATTTTCCTGTAGGTAAATACCTAACCAAAATAACCTGAAAATACATTAGTTACAAAGTGTGTCTGTTTGTGATTTATGCATTACTTAACCATTGATCAGATTCTGATAAAACTCCGGTAGGATCGCAGGTATTTTCCCATTTCCTCATTTTAATTCAAATTTCAGTTTTTCTTTGATTAGTCATTCAAAGCTATGAGGAAACCTAGCAATGCAGAATAAACACCCAATAAATTCGCATCGGATTGAACCAGTTTTGGCGGAATATGAAGTTCTTACTCGGGAACGGAAACTATTCATTGCAAGTAAAACCACGATGAGAACTGATGTTGTATAGATTACTAACTATATAGTAATCTATACCTACAACATCAGTGTCAAACCGCGAAGCATGAAGCATGATGTCACTTAAATACACGTTAAAATGATTCTTTAAACTGTGTCTATAAAAGTCAAATTTACTTAAATCATCACAAGCACACAATAATACCGATCACCCAAGGTCGAAGCTAACTCTACAATAATCGTACAAAATGAAAAAATCTTACGTAAGTGTCAGGATGAACGTTTTTTTAGTAATAAATTTGCTTGCGCACGTCAAAAACCAAATAACGTCATGTAACATTTATATACCTATCACATAAAACAGAGAAAACTGGTAAAACCTCAGACCCTGTTCACACGGCATTGTCCTGCACGTTTTTTCACGTATTCGTTTTTTAACGTATATATAGTGGCCATACAACGTACATATATCCATTCACACAACGATTGTACTGCAAAAAAACGTGTACCTACCGCTTATACGTTTAAACGCATACCTTAAAAAAATCGACTGAACTTTGACGTATTCGGTTCGCAGTGGCACATGGTATAGGTTTGTTTCCTTCACTTTTCTGCGGCAATTCGTTTTTTACACGAATGATAATTTACCGTGTGAAGACCTGGGTGATTGTACGTTAAAAAACGAATACGTGAAAAAACGTGCAGGACAATGCCGTGTGAACAGGGTCTCAGGGTAAAACTCACTAAAATAGAGACTAAAGAAGGTAGGCACAGGCACTTACCTACTTTTCTATAAGCCAGAAAAAAACAGTACATTTCGGTCCTTTTTTTTTAACTGTCTACAAAAATGAGGATGTTCTATGTGTATACTTTTTTGTTTCACGTTTAACTGTTTTAGGAAGTATCATGTTTGTGAAAACTATTGCGAGGATGTCATTATTTTAGTCGCGATTTGTCAATAGAAAGAAATCATTTTTAAATCGATTTAAGTTATCAAAAATATCTAAGATCGCCGAGTCGAATAGTCACTAAATTATATAAACATGTTTTCCAGAAACCAGGTAAGTACACAAAAATGCGAAAACTTTAGATTGCTAAAATGTTTCGATAGAAAATAGTTTCTTAGAAATTCAACAAAAAAATAGAAACTTATATTCTGAGTTTAAATGATTTGCATTTTAGTTTTAGGGTTCCGTACCCAATTAGTAAAAACGGGACCCTATAAACTTTTTCGTCCTTGCTATTACCATCTTTATTCTGTGCTATTACCAAAACACCGCTATCCGTCTGTCTGTTCGTTTGTCCGTCTCCTGGCTACATCATAAAAACCGTAATAGCAAGACAGTTGAAATTTGAAAAGATGATGTATTACTGCTGTCACCATAACAACAAAAACTAAAAACAGAAATAAATATTAAAGGGGACTCCCATCTACAAAAAACTAAACGTGTAGTGTACATGTATTTCAAGTATGTATTACCATCACACACAATACATACAGCGTATTTTTATCATAAATAAAAAAAAGACGTGTAGCACTCAGGGACTGCCGCGGTAAAGCTCCACCTAGAGGCGAGTTGCTGAACTAAAGTGACAGCGTTAGGTTTTTTCGTTACGGAATTCCTGGATTCGGTCTCCACGCTCAAGGCCCGCGATAGAAGCTATGCAATAGTTTAACATACCATACCATCAATCATCATACTACGAAACCCTTCGTACTCTAGTCCTACTCGCACTTGGCTGATTTCTATATCAGAATAGGAACCAAGCGATAATCGCTTTTATTTATATGTTTCATTAAATAGGTACTTATACCTATTTTCTAGCAAAAAAATTATCAAGTAATGATGATGATGATGATGATCAAGGCTTTAGTTACGACTCGCATAGTTTTATATCTCGCAAGTAAACAATACCCACTTAATTAATATGCCAGCTTTTAAATTTAATTATTACAGTTATTTAGCTTTATACCTGAGTCGTTAGTGGAATACGGAACAAAAATAAAACAATAGTTCCATATTTTCATAAAAATGCTTATTACCTACGTATCTATTTCGTCCCAAAGCGAAAGATTTTAGAGTATCTTTCTTTTCCTTGTTTTCTAAGCTTAAAAGTCCGGGATTCATAAATTCAAACAATAAAAGACATAACTTAGCACAATAGCAGTGCCTGTGACTCACATGAGCGGAAATAGGCCGGCCACGGTACGGAAAACACCGCAAACCCTTGAGATAGAGATAGAGTATGTTAAAACAGCCACAAAGAAAAACATAATAAGTGTACCACTCGAGCAGATTAGAGCTTTAAAAAAAAGCTAGGCCCACACCACCAGGCTTTTCTTTCCCTGGTGTCGGGAGTTGCGTTGAAACAGGCAATAGAGTCACCTAGCATATAAGACTGGCCAGTGTACATTTTTAAGTGATCCTTGAGGTCCTACAGAAATAAACTCATTTTTTGTGTGGCCTCACGTGCTAGTAGCGCCTTTTACAAACGCGAGGATAGTGTGTGTCAAAGTACCAACTGGTATATTTTTCGTCTCGCGTTTTTGTCGCGTTTGTCGATACAAACGCACAGAGACTGCGCGTTCGCGAAAGGATACGATAAACGTGGTGTGCACAGGATCTTAGTCGTCAACTGCATCGAATATATCAAATATAGGTACCTACTGTGTAAAAAAAAGGAAATATTAATGGATTACCATGTTTTATTTTAAATCTCTAACAAAATGCTAAATTTAAAATTATGTAGTACTTACCTATTAAACTTCACATTATTTTGAACTCAAAACTTCTTACTACTTAATTGGTGTATGTTACTTACTTTTAATGAAGATTATTACAAAAATTGTTTTGCCAACAATGAAATCAGTTTGCGAATATTGATAAAAAGCGCCAATAAAGTGTAATGGCCAAAGTAACATCAATGATAACACCACAAAAGTTGAATGACCTCGATAATGACAATAGAACACAAAATAACCAAGTAGGTAAAGTTCTAGTTCTCAGTTTCGCGCGAAAGGGAAAGAAGCCCGTAAGAAACACTTTGAAGAACCTTTTTACATAACGAACGCTTCTTTATAGTACCTACCTACACAAGCTTCCGCCCGCGGATTTACTTTTATGATATTACCCCAGATAAAAAGTAGCCATTCTGTTATACCAGGTCATAAACTATGCCATAAGATTGTATGCAACATGCACTCGGACTTGAGTCGATGTGACTCTTCAAAGTATTAGAAGGCTAAGCGTTATATTAATTTTATTTAAGCGTCCACCTATAGGCGTCGTTTCGGACGCATCTATTCACAATAAATTTTGCCGTACGATGTGGAGAGACGCACTTGTGTGGCTTTATATAGGTATCTACAAAAAATATGCCGAAAGGTGGACGATTGTCTTATTAAATAAAAAACGAGTAAGAATTAAGTTAGTTAGTTACTTAACTAATTAATTAATTTAGTTAGTTATGTGTAGGTAGTTTCAAACTGCATCCGTTGCATCCAGGTTAGGCAACATTGAAAGGGAATGTAGGTCGTCTTATCGCTCTTATCAGCCTTTCTCGCGAAGCACGCCTTTCCTTTTGGCTTTCATTGCATCATATCACTATTATACTTAAGTAATAAATATGCATATCCTACTAATATAAAGTTTGTATGTTATAAATGATTGTACCTACTTCATGGCAAAACTACTGATTGAATTTTACTGAAACTAAGGCTTGTGCGTCCTTATAGTATTTACATGATGCCATTTTCTTAACAGCTGTATTCAATAAAATTGACGACCTCAAGCGTGGACCATGTCTGAAGCAGTGATTTATCACTTAGTTTCCATAGAAAACTGTCAAAAAACATCAAGTCGGAGTGCAGACTCTGAGCCTGAGTGTCTTCGTGGTTTTACGTTGCGGGATAAAGTTCATACCCTTTAAAGAATGTGTAAAATATGTGAGTACCAATGATTTTCTTATTATACTGTTTTTGGTGACCACTTCATTTTTAAGAGACTGCGATTCATTATTCTCCTGCCTTTATTCCACGTTGTGTAGGGTAGGCCCACCGTGTTTTTTTCTCCATTATTTGTGGATTATTATGGATACAAATAATCGCAGTGTCAAAAAGTAATATAATAGCTCTATAATAAAATTGTTGTTACATTGAAATACACTTGGAATAATGGAAATATTTTTATTTTCCATTTGCAATTTAATCAGCACAGTGAGATCTTTCCGACAGCATTCACAAGCAGCTTAGACCCAGCTTTCAGACTACTTCCAATCATAATTTACACTTTGTTTTCCATAAAAAAAAAATTACGAGTAATTTATGAATGAAAAAGCATTTTCTTTTATAAAAGTATAAATAAATATTAAAACGTAAACGTAATTATTAGAATTTGTTATGGCTTTGAGGTCGAACACAAAATTTCATTGATCTTATAAGATCTTGACATTCTGGCCTTGTGAATGTTTACAAATAAAAATATATAAGTACCTACACTAAATCGTAATGTTTCTTTTCAGTATAACTAGATAAAACATTATTATAATACGCGAAAGTTTTTAAGTATTGATGTGTAGATTTTAGCTGCTCTATTATCCCGTAGTTTAGATGAATCTTGAAATATAATACCTACTTTTTTGACAGTTTTCTATTTAACTGGGATATATTATAAAAAATTGCAATACTTAAAGCTACGGATGTAAATTATGTTTTATACTTACTCTATAATCGATGAGAATACACCAAAATATATTACTGTAGTTATATTATACTTTTCCTGCTTCCGCTCAACATTAGTTATATAAGTTATTACCTAATACATCTGCAACTACAACAACGTCTTTGTAGCTTTATACGTCTCTTATCAAATTTTAAGGATTTAGGTAAATTACGCATAGAGGTCAGAAGGGATTAAGAATACCTGAAACGGGAAATCGAAGCCTGATAAGAGAATGTAAATACTGCATTGCAAACACTGAACAAGGAGCGCCGGCTTCAAGTAACCAAAAAGTTCACACTGACATTTGTTAGATATTTGAAATCGAGTACATTTAGGGAATTGGCACCGTTATCAAATATTCAAGTATTGTGCAAGGCGACAGTCTAGGGTCAGCGGATGATAAACTAAACAGATAACTGGCGTCAAACAAAAATCACAATTAAATGTTAATAATTTTTCGTTGAATTATCGCGGTCGTCGCCACAGAAATAGGTGCTGAGAATAAATGAACAGTAGATAACATTATGGATAACCTCGATAGCGTGAGCGGTCACCAGTTAACTGCTAGTTAGCGAATTGACTGGCTGCCACTGCGCACTGATTCCAACTATTTCTTCAGAAGTCCAAATATCCTACTTTCCATAACAACAAAAAGTGTCTTTAAGTGAGATTTTTCATTTAAATTTATGAATGCGAGAGATTATAACATGAACGAATGAATTGATTATAAGTATGAATGTGAGGACGGATGTTTGCTACTCTTACAATAAAAGTAAAGTACCTATATCGATTTGGCTGAAACTTGGATTATAGGTACCTTACCTACATAGTTTCCATGCTTTGATTATATATTCCATGTAACCACGGGGACGAGGATGCGGGCGAGTAAACTAGTCTAAATATACACAATATATCGACCCCCCGATGAGCAAACTATCCTACCTCATGTCTTGTCCAACTATCTGTGCAGATTATAAACCGAAATCTCATTATTTTAATTCAATTTGATTTTCTCCTAAAATCCTCCATATGTTTAGTTGACTTCTGTTTAGCAAACATGAAGTTGACCGCCTGCATTGTATACACGCCGGAACGATGCACTTTTTAATCTATCGACGCTCTCCGATAGAAATTGGACCAATCACTTACAACAACAAGCACAAGGTAACATGGTGAAATTTGAAGCCTCTCGTATTTGCATCTGTTGTATCGGGCGATTTGAAAACAAAAGACGTAAATTTTCAGAGCTGAATATTTTCCACAAATAAGAAATATTAGACTAATTTGAACTGACGTGATTATAATACAAGTTGGATATACACGTAGAGAATTGATGGGGTATCCTATGAAATGAAAAGCTTATGTGTGTTTTTTTAAACATAAAAACATATGTGGTCATACTTGGTTTTTCAACTAGCATAAGTTTTTGACTAAATTTTGAAGTGAGAGTAGCACTCTCACTCTTTTTTTTGAATAGGTATAGTCGACAAAGAAATAGGTTTACCACTCTAAGGCAGAATATCATTTGCACGTACAAAATATCAAGGGCTATTTTCGCTTGACAGATTGACCTGCCACGTCAGAATCTGTCATTCAGTAATCCATAGCGAATAATGATGTTACTGGGAGATGTCATCAAAAGTGGTAAACCAATTTCTTTGTCGACTATACATCACCTAAATCATGAACACGTTCACTGCCCATGACGCAAGTGGGCTAAACAAGGGCGATGTTCTAATGTTCGCTCAATCTGGGCCGAGAATGGGTTTAAAGATTAATCAATCGAAAAATTCTGTACCTATAAACTTCATTTCTTGAAACGAGCTAACAGGAAGGAAAATAAACGCACGTGATTGGTCGTCGAAAACAATTGTTTATTCTCGTGATGGCTAGATTTGACAATTGACAATTGATTTGACAATCTAGCCAATCACGAGAAAGATAATTATTTTCGACTACCAATCACGTGAGTTTATTTTTTCTTCCTATTAGCTCGTTTCAAGAAATGAAGTACCTATAGTTAATTTTTACCGTGAATTTCATAAAAATGTAATTTTAATTCTAACATAATGAATTGATGTTCAAATAATCATGATATTGGATCATCGAAAGTAGAGTATCCACTTATTTATTATGCACAAAATATTTTGTGTAATGAGCTTCCAGGATTTATGTTGTTAAATATTCAGCATAAGAACTAATTGTTCACGAACGAACGATCCGTTTTTTTTTATTTTATGTAAGTAATTATAGGTATATTTATTAACAATATCAGTATTTTTTTAATAAAGCCTCGAATAAATACGGGAACTGTTAATATTATCGTTGTTTTGATACGATGTTTATAAATGCATTTCTGACCTCTGATATTTCGCTCGATTGTCAGTTCTTAGTAACGGGAAGTGACCCATATTTGTTGTTATTCTTCTTTATTTATTACTTCACATCGAGATTTGAATGTAAAGAAACTCACAACTTAGATACACTTTGTACTACACTGATATAAATTCCATTCTACGAGTTCCAAGGTAATTCCGAGTTCTTATAAATTCAAATAAATAAATATCTCTGTATGAATGATACACCACCATCTAAGTTTTAAGCTCAGCTTGTGTCATGATAAACAGATTACTTAAATAATACTTCTTAATAGTACTTACTACTTGGTAATACATAGAAAGCACCTTATCTACCCGGTCCCGAGACTATTTTTACGATCAAATTTTTGATGGATAATCCCGAAAAAACGAGGAACCCTTATAGTTTCAGTCTGTCCGTCTGTCCGTTCGTCCATTCGTCCGTTCCTACCTACTAGTCTAGACCTAGTTGGGCAACTTCGGAACCCTACATTGAGTGTGGCCAGACACGCGCTTTGCCAGTTATTTTATAGTAAGTTTTAAAGCTTGACTTAAGCTGTTTGATTTTTGAAAAAAGTACAGTTAGCCTTACTAATTACGCAAAAAACAAGTTGATTTGACTCTTTTTCCCACCAAACAAAACTAACAATCTAAAGTTTAAGAAATAAGAAATTTACTTGCAATGTCAAGCATTTGCAATTTTCAATTTGAGATTTTTCACCTACTTAATACAGCAAGTAGCAACTCACGCGATAGGTCTGATAGCATTCTTAGAAAATAAGCAGATTTAAATTTCTTGGAAGTGTAAACCCATTCTTCTTAGTAATAACTCACTAAATTCAATAAAATGGTGTCAAAAATTAATGTTTTTAGATTTTAAATGTTTTTCAAGTCAAAACATTTTAATGCCAAATATTACTCATTCAAACGCGCAATATTAGGTACTTTAAAACTAAATGAGAAAGAGAAGGTAAGAGAAAAAATTTAACAGAAAAATTAAAATCTGTACTCACAAGCAAGCCAGACGTTTTGGTACCAAGGCGTTTTACTTGTTGACTATATCGAAGCAATGATATTTTATGATAAGGGCGTTGTTCAATATTCAACGTGGGTTTTTCGATAAGTACCGAAATGACAACAAAATATTTTTTGTCACATCGCGCATAAGTTATATTTTATCTAGGTAAATGGTGGTCAGGAAGCGATATAGCGTGATAAATGTGTAAGTGTATTTAAACGGATTTGTATTATGTTATGATTTCAATAAACTGCTGTAGTAAAAATATTATTAAGTAAATTAAATTATTTTAATTTTAATTATTACTATTCGCGAGGCAAGGCAACTTTGACTACATTGATAAAATAAAAATCAGAATGTTTCACGGCATCACAGTTGGCTCTTGAGACAGCTTTAAATTTATTTGTAGTTTGTACCTGTACAAGTTTTCACCCAATCATGGCATGACTATAAATATGCACCTTCTAGCTGCGCCCCGCGGTTTCACCCGCGTAAGTCCCGTTCCCGCGGGAATATCGGGATAAAAAGTAGCCTATGTCACTCACCATACCTTCAACTATCACCACTTAAAAAATAACGTCAATTTGTCGCTCCGTTTTGCCGTGAAAGACGGACAAACAGAAAGACAGATAGACAGACACACATTTTCCCATTTATAATATTAGTATGGATATAGCTATAAAGCCTTATTATCTAACTAACTAAATGCGAATCAAAGAACAATCTCGATTGTTTAATTTTATCTAATTGGCTTAGTGTAAACTACATCAGGTCACCAACACCGATTACGTCACTCGGCTATACATCACTAGCATCAACAAACAATGTCTTTACTGAGATACATCTTTTATAAACAAAGTATTACATTCTAGGCTGCACCATTTACAATCGCTTTTAAAATAGAAACGAAAACATGTAGAGAAATAGGGACGATGGAAATTGAGTTGATACAAAGCGCTTGTCACTTGACTACTGGCTCAGAGCTGTATTGCATTATATATATTACTTTAACGACTTCGATAAATTCAAATTGTAGAAATGCATTATAATGAATTTTAAGGGTACGTCAGTAAGTAGTATTCACAGGTTGACGAGTCAGTGGATCAATTAAGAAAACTTAACTCAATACTTGGCCACGACGCTCAAAGCAGAGTTCCGTAGTTGCCGTAATACGAAGGAATTCAAAGATAAAGATAAATTTATTTGCATATTGTTCACTCTTTACACGTTTTTTTTTTTTTTTATGTCGATTTACAGTACATTGTGTTTTACCAGGTCATAACTTTAGGCTCGGTGTCATATTTCAACCTGTTATGCTAAATAAATATAGAAAGTATAATAGTCCATAATTTGTTTCCATAAGTTTTAGAAGTGATCGATCACTTTGTATCAATGAAATTCATGATCTACATAATATCGGAATACAAAAGCTGCTGCTGTGACAGCTTAAGTCTTTTGAATCTTTACATTTCTATCTTGCAGCATGGCAGTCAATGGCCCAGAGATACGATACGAGGTGCTTTGATTCGCCAACCGTGTGATTTAGACGATGTAGTCGCAAATATCCAATCAAAACACACCTGACGCACGTAACAGGCGTATGTAACCAAGAACAGAACTAGGATGATTGGATGTACACTGCTGTGGTCAGAGAACTGAAGTGTTTGGACTCATACAGATATGCGCTTTCGGAAATTATAATACAAATGCGAAAAGAAACGTTACTACTTAAGATCTGTTATTGCTTGGTAGATATTAGTTTGATATCCATTTAACACAACACTCTTGTCTAGTACGCAGTTTAACAAGGTAACGTGTGCTTGCAACGCGCCAAACGAATTGATTTGAAAACTCAGCTTACAGCGTCAGGAAGCAATCATTGCCTATACTTAACGGGATACGGATATTGTTTCTCAGCATAGCCGGCCATATCCACAGGAAAGACAATGACAGGAAACCCGTAGCTAGTCAGCCCCACACGTATTGACCTAGGATATTTATTTATTTAAAGTTCAAGTTATAAAGTAGGAAGTACAAGTTGAATGCAATCCTGATCGAGCTGAAATACTAATACTAGAAACTATTTTCAAAGAAAATTTTATCGATGCCGATAACCGTCATGTCTTAGAATAGGTAATCCGCAGAAAAGTAGAGCAATTTTCATAAAACGTGTAAATATGAAATATGCTTTTAGCCTGTGTAGAGAGGTGAGATAGCGCATTAAGTTTCTTGAGGCAGCCATCGTGTAAAGTGCTTTGATTCGGTTAGTTGGAAACTCTGTAGTCTCTAAGTCTTAGGCTCTACTTGGATTCCACGAAAACAAAGTCTCGTAATAGTTTTGTTATTCAGCTTGACAATTGACAAACTTTACAGAAGAGACGTAAGACGAGGACGGGGCGTGGACATTTGTCTCTACAGCTTTTCATACAAAATGTATGGAAGCGTCGCGACGCAAAACATACAGGAGAGACTGGGCGCGGGCGAAACTCTATACTTCAGCGACGCGTCCTTGTCTTACGTCTCTTCTGTCTGTCCTGCGCTAAAGGCTTCTGTTGTTCTAAAGATAATTTCGTATTCAACAATATCCTTCTCACATTACAAATGTGAAAGGTTTTATATGTAGGTTGATGTTGCTTACTCTTTCAGGCGATTACTACAAAACGGATTTTTACGTGTAAAGCGTCGGCTGAAACTACCTAGTAAGTAAAATAGTTTTTGGCCTGGAATAACACATAGGCTACTTTAATACAGCTTAGTACGATGCGAGCATAACTAAGCACAGAAGCTAGTAAATAAATATTATCAGTTTACAATACTACAATTTCAATATTATATTTTCAATAATCCTAATACAAAACAGATTTACGTTTGATATCATACAAAATACCACTAAGTACCTAATTATCTTAATGGCAGTTACGATATAGGATTGCTTTTACAAAAGAGTCAACACAAAGCGCCACTGATAAAATAGAAAAGAATATATTGCTCTCTGTGAAAACATTGCATTGAAACCAAATGGCACAAAGTGTCAAAATAAACATTTAACTAAACAGACTTAAATTTCTCAATAACTCCGAAAATCTCTCGCTGGGGTCACCTCGGGGAAAGCTGCATTCAATCGAACCAAAAAAAAAGAATTTTCAAAATAGCTTAACTATTGACGGAATAATCGATGAACAAACATTAAAAAACGGGTAAGTACATAACACCGAAGAGAGAAAAAAATTTAAATCAAAATTCTATAATGTAAAGCCAAATGGGAAAGTAATATTTTTTTTAATAAACTAAGTCTGTTAAATGAATTTTTAAATGTTTCACAAACTTTACAAAACATTTCATGCAAAGAGATGTCAGAAAAATAGCGCTTTTACAGTTTTTTTCTTCAAAGCGTGTGCTTTCATTAAACAGTTGAATTTCTGTTTCCAAAATGTTTCGTTGTTATATAATAATACTCTTGTTGGAACATTGAGCATTTGCCGTAATTTTTACTTAGTTTATTGTCTGTTTGAAATTTGAAATTTAACATTGACTTAATAATTATGTAGGTAGGTACTTTGCTGTCTCTATAAGTACAATTATTATTGAGATTAATGTTTTAATCGGTGTAAAATGTAATTGACTGGACCAGAAAAACCGGTGATAGAACAGAGTGGAGAAAGATTGGAGAGGCATACGCCCTGCAGTGGGCAAATATATGCTGAAGAAGAGAAGAAGAAGTATATTATAAATGTCTGTCTTCCGAATAAAATAAAATATTAATACTTTAAAAATCGAAATCGAAGAGTTTTTAGTTTTTAACAGATTTCTAGAAAGAAAGTGTTCTAAGTTCCACAGTATTATTGTGTTTTTTATATGGTAATTAGGTAAGTTCATAGATTATACCGTTTATAGTGAACCGATGTAGAAAAGTATTTTTATTTAAAACAGTTACAATCTCGAAGAGATCAGATTAAAAATAATAAAAATCTGATACACAGAATTGCGCTTCAAGAGTGCCGAAAAATTTTTTGTAGGTATAGCATAGAGTAGGTATATTTTAATAAAGATCATTTTATTGTAAAGTGTGAACTGATAACGTCGCGCTCAGAGAAATCAATTCAATTTCAAGTAAATATTTTTAAACATTCTTACAAACGAACAATTTCACCTCTATTTATCCAGCAATATATAACTGCCAAATTTAGCTCATTAGTTCAAGTTATTTTTAATGATAATAACAGCTAGGTCAAGTATCTAATGTACCTACCTATATTTTATCAGTTGTTTAGATCGAGAGTGATAGAGCTGACACTGATTTGATAAATTTGATGGCTAATGTTTCCTATAATGCCGACACGACAAAAAACTTACCGAAATTTGATGATATTGAAATCTTCATTCAAGTAGCAACTCATGCGTTGTTTCCATTTACTAATATAAATTTGTGCAAATTTTGCAGTTGAAGTATTGCTTCTTTTGTTTTATGCAAAGGTTAAGCTTTGTTGAAGCTTTAAAAATAGATATTATTTAAAATTGACATACCGATACTACCTAATATCAATAAAAATAAATAAATAAATATAAATTCAAACATCAGAAGTGTCTAGGGATCAAGTACGTTTTAGAGTATTGCTGCAAATTGATGTTTATACATTTTTACCTCCAAAATACTGCTTGACGGAATCGTACCGATACCGCCACGATGTTGGTTACGAGTCCTCAGGCTTGCTTATATCCAATCAAACTATACGAAATCGTTTACGTAGTGGATCTACGTTCTCAAAGGCCGCTAAGAGTCCTACCCTACAATCATAGGGCCCGTTTACAATGGGCTTGCGATCACAAAGAACTAGAAGACTGGCATGTGCTTTTCCGATGAATAATTATTTCGGTCTGAGTCTGGATACAAGACGCACTCAAGTTTGGATGACATTTGAACGACAAGAACGTTTGAGATTTTGTGAGGAAGTTAATTCCTATTGTGGGTAAACAATGATGAAATTATTTGTGCCGGTATTTGGATCGATAGAAGAATCTATCTCATTTGGATCAGGGCAACCTCAATGATCCAATTTTCGCTTAGAGGATTATTTCAGATGTAATCATCCCTTTGCGAGACCGGTTGGTGATTCATTTCAACTATAGCGTGCAAATGCGGCTGCTTAAAATCAAAACCTAGTAAGTCCTTCCAAAAAAAATGATCAGGAGAGCCAAAAAACGGGTCGGTCAATTTGATGCCTTCGCCTGAAGAAACTAGTAAAGATAGCGATTTGGATGTTTGGCAAATAGTTGTGCTATATTGCAGACATTTTAGTTTGTGAAACTCGTAATTATTATAAAGTAAAGTTGCACTTGAATCGCTCATATTTTAATTTGTGAATTTACCCAAATATTACTGTAAAAACAATGTCAAGACCTTGTAAATCTGAATAAAACTCCCAAGTGAGACACACAATTAAATAATTGTGTATATAATGTTCATTTGTGAAATCTGAATGAAATAATAAGTGGCCAAAGCTAGTAATAGGGCTTTTAAATTTGTATAGTTCTTATGAAAGCAAGCAGTGAATAACGTTTTTCATTATCCCACTGATTCCCATTTATGACAGCTTATTATATTACCTACCCCATAAATCTTCAATTGATTTGTACCTAATACCTATATATAAAAATATCGACCATTATTTCTTAGAGATAAAGTTTGTTTTAGTGTTATAATAAATCGATTTAGTTACTTGTTTGTTTTATAATCTGTTTTCTGTATTTTTTGTTTCTAATATTAGGATAGCAATACATTTTATTGGTTGTATATTTCAGTTAGTGTATTTGTATGTTCCGACATAACTATGGAACAACCCTATGTAGGAAAATATTTAGATTTACCTAATACCTAGGTAGTGCCAAGTAGATATACAATTAACCTGATGAGCTTAGTCGGTTAAGGCTTATAAAGATATTATTGGATTCTCAATGGGTTAAGGAAAACTTTACAACATGAACATATGGACAATGTTGGTAAATTCCAAAATGGTTTTTATTTTTATTACTAAGTATGAAATGGACGATAACTTCTAAACAAAGAAAACGCTGCAAAGAACTCTCAAATTGATGAGTTTGAATATTGAAAACTTGTAAAAGCCAATATAACCGTAGCTGTACTCATTACGATTGGCACCAACTGCCTAAGTGTCTGGCAATATAGTTTTTTTTGTTTTATCTACAATTCGAATTAGAAAATGGAATCAAAAAACATGTGACATAAAAAAAAACATCTATCAAATTCTTTAAGTAAACTTCCCTAAAAGTTTTGCAAGCATTCGCGAAACATGCTGCTGGACAGGGAACGGCAATATTTGTGAATTATTAGTCAGATGTAGGCAGTTCTTGAAACACTTAAAGGGCCTTTACAAAACAAAGTTTAAAAGTTTCTAATCTTACCTGAAGAACCAAGGAAGCGAGGAGCAAGAGGGCCGCACAGGCCGGCCCAGTCCTCATGGTGTCCGGTTAAAAACGTATGTTGGAAAAGTTTCCGAGTGTCGACATGCGCGCAGCGGCGTCCGCGCTGCACCGCTGTCAGACCGCGAATGAAGCAGGCAGTTGCCGGCAGGCGGAGGCGGCTACGAGCCCACTAACTGATGCCTAACCTATGGCCGGGACCGACGACGCGGCCATCCACTGGCCGTCTGCGATCGCATGCATCCTACGCACACCGATACTAAAATGCCCTTTACCTTTTGCTCTTTGCAAAAATCCCATAAAATATGCGAAGAAAACCTGATTTCTGGACGAGACGCTATCGGTTTTAATCGTACGGACAAGGGCTCGCTGTGTTCTAGTTGCAGTGCAAAATATGTTGTATGATCTGCAAATATTTGTATCGAGTTTTCGTGTTTTACTTAGCTATAAAAAAATGCTACGTACCTAATATAACCATCTGATAACCATAACACAAGCATTAAGTAAGTTAATTAGTTTAGGACTAGATAGAGGTACGAGTAAGTACCTATTTATTAATTTTATGGATGTAATAAGTTCAAGATGGTAGTAAAAATTTACAATATTAATTTCTGGTAAGTACCTAAGAAATACAAATCATTTAGCTACATACTATCTTACTTACAGGTAATTTTACTTACTTAAACAAAATAGGTAGGGAACAAGTAAATATTTCGAATGTCGGTACCTACTTACCTACGTTTTTATTTTCATTAATATATAGGTATAATGGTAGGTACTATCAGAGACCAGTTTAACTGGTCTCTGGTACTATTCACAAATGTGTAGGTAGGTAAGTAAGGTACTTATTATGCCGAAAATTTTATGAACTTTTAAAACTGCAAATAGTACTGTACTTAATCATTACCTGATAGGTTTGAAAGAGGCTAAATCGCATTCAGTGCCCATGGCGCACGTGGCCAAGTTGCATGCACTCCGCCTCTTCTCTCTCCTTCCAAGAGCACCGTGGTAGCAGGGCCGGGAATGCGTTAAGTCCTGTTCAGTTCTTTGACCCCTCTCTTGCGCTTATCACTTTGGCGTACGCGTGTAAAAATTAAAACGCCGTATTAACTTTCGCGTTGTTCAGACCAGAATGGCCCTTAAATTTTATCTGATAAAGTCGCGAAATGGTTTCAGAAGATTTTATATGATTCAGTGTATGATATCGCTATTTGCTCGACGTGCCCAATTCCTGCTTTAGGATCTTATTCTGTACCTAGATTATTCTAAAGGGCTGATTTCTTCTTATTAAGTATGTTTTATAATTAAGTATGTTTTTTTTGTTGTTGCCTGTGTGTCAAATAAATGATTTTTCTTCTTCTTTCTTTCTTTCTTTAAATTATAATTGTTAGATCTGTACTTAAAGGATATTATTTTAAGTCTCGCAGAATTACTTCATGAGTTGAGTTAGGTACCAATACAAAAATCTTCAGATGGATTAACAGGTTCTAGCGAAGTTGGAGAGATGGATGGATGAATGGATATTATGATCTTTAACTCGAAAACTTAACAATACACATCGGATTATTTTTATTCGGGTAAGAAACACGCTAGCAAAACCGCAGACGGGTAAGTACCTACACTACTCGAAGTAAATAATTATGACTACGAAAATTAATGATGAATAAATAAAATGAAATTTTAAATTCTAATATTTTTTATGTTTCTATGGTACCTAATGCACCTACTTTGTAGAGAACTAAAAAACGACATAAAAATAATCCTCTGAAGCTTGACTTAGAAGACCTAAAGATTTTTAGGGGATCATTGTTAAAAAAGGTAGGCGCACACCACCAGTCGCGTTGGAACAGGCAATACCACCTACATCAGCAAGCATGTAAGACCAAGTCAAAGTAATTATAAAAGTTATATTTGCCACATGGTACATACTAGGTTCGTTTTGACAGCCTCTATATTATAGAAGGTGATGAAGTCCAACAAGACCAAGGTTCGACCCTCATAGCTTTGCTCTCTGACTGTTCAAACTGACGGCGATGACTCGCTTTACTCGTTCAGCGATGCTCACCGTTGCCATACTTACACAAATTTTATAAATATAACGCGATTTTAACAGTCTCTACTTTTAATAGACAGACTATGGGACTTTAAAGGGGAATGGCGCGAGTAATCTTGCACACTCGCTTATAGCCCGGCGACAAAACTATCGAAACTAAATACTCGCTTCCCGCTGATCGTCTCTCGTTAGATATAGTTTCTTCTTCTTTTATTTCTGGCGTCTGTGTTAGTTTCTAGTTCTAATCGTTCCGCGTTCATCGTCGCCGGTGAGACCACTGCCTAAAGCGTTCACGTTTTGTAAACTTGCTCAATATTAGAATTTATACAAACATTTCCATGAAAAATGTTGCACAACTTTCTAAGTTGAACAACTTTTCTTTGTGGTTATTTGATAAGTTTTAATGAGAGAAATATTTTAATTATACGAGTTCCTATGAGTTGTGGTTAGAGGGAAGTAAAAAATTTGTTCATGGTGCAAATAAACAGTTTAGATGCATACACGTAACGAGCAAATTGTGCTCTACGGTAGAGTCGCTAAGCGACTGTTACTCAGAATGCATGATTTGTCTATACTTACTAATTTTGTAGGGGTAAACTTGGCATTTGAACAGAAAAAATTTTATACCGGTGAAATCCCGAGTTTCATTAGTACACCCGACCAAAACCTGCAAGTCGGAGCTGCTATAAATAATTATGCCTACATTACTTAATTTACAAACTAAAAAAAAACTACAGTAAAATGTTGTTAAGATAATGCGATAAGCATTGATCCATTACATCACCCTGAAAATGTCAAAAAGTTATCAAACACCGTGAGTAAGTATTAAATTGTTTTTGTTAAGAACTGAAACTGATTCTCGGTTGTACCTACCTAGACTTATTCTTAAGAAGATTGTTTTTATGGGGTATTTTAAACACTAACCCCTTGGCATATTGGATCTGTAAAGAGCCGAAAGTACATGACCGAAGTTCAGATTTTTCGTCCCCAGGTATTCCGCTGATACGACACACCATTGGTGCCGAAGTTACGCGGCTGAAATACCTAGATGCGCAACTTTATGTGTAGGGCATGACTGCGCCGCTGAATACATTGCCGCTGAATTCCCGCTGAACTTACGCCTAACCGAATTTCGGCTGCCGAAGCTACGCAACAAAATTTGGGCATAAGATGTCGTAAGTAGGTATTTAATTTAAACTCGGGTTATTATTAAGACGACAAAAATTAATTTTTTTAAGGCTTGTCAGTTAAATGCTTAGAGCATTTAGTTTGAGAAAAACCCAATAGGTAGTGAAACATTTTCTTTTTGAAGTCGTTTCATAACTCAGATGAGTACTTCATCTGAGTTTATTAAGAAATTTATCTTGACGTTAAGGAAACTTCTCCACTGTCGGCTAGACCAGTCTGACCAGTGGATCCGTCCAACTCAATGACTACCTTCCATCAAGTTATTTAATTAAAATGGTTCATTGGAGCAGGCGGACCTTAATTGACTGTGAAACGAAGTTTTAGGTTCCATCTAACTAGGTAGTCAGCGATAGAGACGCGAGCGTCTTGTTTGTTAGACATACGCCTGAATATTCAAGCTAATTCAATATTTAAGGCCATAATAAAGCTTTGTGGAATGTCCAAGGATATTTATTTATTTTATTAATCACTTTATTATTACTGCATATATCTATGACATAATTTGACAATTGTCTATACAAATCTGTAAAAAAATAAAAATAAAACTTTTGCCATTTTTAAAAACACATTTGTCAAAACAAGTTGATCTTAGGGCCGGCGCCCATTATCGGCATCGGCAAGGAAAAGGATTTTAGGTGGCAAATAGCAATATACTTTAACATAATGGCAATAAAGTAGAAATTTCCGTTATATGTGGTCATAATAACAAAAATACCGCTTCGGTATGCTTGAGGATGAATTTCTACTTTATTGCCATTATGCTAAAGTATATTGCTATTTGCCACCTAAAATCCTTTTCCTTGCCGATGCCGATAATGGGCGCCGGCCCTTAGTCGACTATTTCATACCCAAGAACATTTTTCCCAAAGTAACTTTCCAAATCGTAAATTTTAACAATAATTAAAAAATCCATTTAAAAACATTGACCTTTTCTATAAATGGTTTATTAATATGTATTCTTGATGCACTTTATCCTTTACTAGTAGCACGTCCCGGCTTCGCACGGGTGTACTAATGGAGCTACCGGGATAAAATATAGCCTATAACCTTTCGGGCAGTCCATTCTACACACCCGTGAAAGAATTTTTGAAATCGGTCCAGTAGTTTCGGAGATTACCTCCGTCAAACAAACAAACAAACAAATTTTACCTCTTTATAATATTAGTATAGATCTATTCAATAAATAAAACATGTAGGTACGAACAGCACAATTTACTATATTTATTAGACTTTTACAAGATATTTCTAACTGGACTACACATATTTCCCGAGCAGTAGACCAAACTTGTACTGTATCTTGTGGTTGTAGACTTCGCCAGGGTTCAACACTGCATTCGGAAAGTTTTTCTGAAAGATAATACAGTTTGGTCAATGATTTTCAACGGGGATTAGTGGAATAAGTAAAAGGTTTTAATGTAGAAAATATTGTGCAAGTAAAAATTTTACATGTCTACAAGTATACTCAGTGACAAAATTAACCGCCCCTCTGTCTTAGGTAGCAAGTTTCGATTTTATGGCAATTGCAATTGTAAGTTAGGAACATAAAGTAGTCAAGTGTGAAAGACATTTCAGTTTAGAAAACATTCCAAACCTATCCCCATAACTTTATTTTCTCTCATGCATTCGTTGTAATTTGGGTAAGTTTAAAACTAGAAAACTAGAAAAAATAAGGTGGGTGGTTAACTGTGTCGCTGAGTATATATTTAGATCCTACTCCCTACTATCCTACTTCCTTCCTACTAATATTATAAATGTCAAAGTCTGTGAGAATGTATGTATACGTTTGTTATTCTTTCACGCAAAAACGGCTAGACCGATTTGGTTGAAATTTGGTATGTAGATAGGTGATACCCTGGATTAACACATAGGCAGCTAGTATTCCATAAATAAACTAACATGGTTTGCAGCATCAGGGTAGTTTTGAGGCATCATACAGAAAAGCCCATGTTTCTTGTATAAAGTGCCTTGCTTGCCTGCCAGTGGGACGTAGCCGAAGCTCACTTTACCCTGTAACAGATGAAACATATTATTTAGGTAAGCAATAAAGGTTTTGAGTTCTGCCGGCTTACTATGACCGTTAAAAACGAATTAGTTTAGTCCTATGATAAACTGCTTTTGGCGTAAGCTAAGACGTAAAGATATAACAGTTAGAACCTAAACTGATTTTTTTATTAATACGTCATGGTAAGCCTGCTGTAGACGTTAACTAATGGCTAGTTTCAATAATCTATCTTAGGTTTAATCAGATTTGGTTCAAATATGTTTACCTATACCTACAAAGTTTTACCCATTTACCGATAACTGAAGAAAAGTGTGCTGAGAAGGCGGAAATGGAAGAAGAACGTCATGTTGTGCGGACCCCACTTAGTGGGATAAGGACACCGATTTCAAAAAAAAGGAGGTTAGTGTTCGGAGTTATGAATAGAAAAGTTTTTTTTACGTCTAGTAACCGAATAAACCTTGAATCGTGAACCGATTTTTAAATTATAATATTTTGTTACCCCAACAAGGTAGCTAAATAAATAATTTTAAAGATATGATAAGAACCTTCGGAGTAACAGTAATTTACATCGAGAGTGCAGGAAATTTATCTTTTACAAACATAAAGTCGGTTTAAAAAGGAAATGAATACTAATGAAATACTTCCACAACTATCCCACACATCACCGGTTCCACAAACATAAACCTTTCGCTCTATAAACACAAGGTTTAATCGTAATCACCTGGCTTTTCTGATCTTCTTCCTCTTCACCTTTCAAACTCGAGTTTTCACTCTCGGATTCGCTCTCTTCCTCTCCCTCAGCCTCAGCTTCCGCTTCCACATCTTCACCACTAGCCTACATTAAAAAAAACAGTTATTAACCGACCTCAAACACGAAGGAGTTTTTATTGTGTATAAGCACAGATAAAATATGTAGTATAAGTACCTATATATTTTTATGTAAGTAGCTCACCAAAGCTTACCACGCTAATATAAACTTGCTAAATAGGTATTAAAAAAGATAAAAATATAAGTTTGGGAGGACCTCAATCACTTCGAATCGTCTTACCCAACGGGCTGTCATATAAATTCATTTAAAATAAAAACTTGCAGGTTAGATACCAAGTTTTTAGGCCCCATGTACCTATATATTTCCGCGACAACTGCATTCAGCTCTTTCTTATGCGTGCCAGGACATGCTCTGACTTACATTATTATCGTGGGAGTATGTTATATTTTATTATACACTAGCGAAACTGTCCGTTCTAACGCATACCTAAAGAAATAAAACTATTGTAAAATCCATGCGTTACAATGGACAGTTTCGCGTCTCCTTCTGAGTCAGACAAAATATAGCGAAACTTCCTCCACGGTTAAGGTTCCGCGGCGCAGAAACCAGTGAATTTTTTGTAGGTACAGAGAGATAGATAGATAGATAGATAGATTAACACTTTATTGCACACCACATTTACATTAAAACAAATTACAGATACACAGAACATTTAAAGTGAAGTACAATGGGCGGTCTTATCGCTATGAGCGATTTCTTCCAGACAACCTTAGGATGAACTGGAATTACAAGAAGGCAAAAAGGCGGTGTTCATCAAAAAAAAAAATATATATATATATATATAAAAGCGAATCAAATTCATAGAGTACAGACAGCGGTTTACCTCAACGATTTTGTCAGGGTCAGGTAACAAGTTACCCGTGTAGAACTGCATGCCAGGCTGGTTGCTGTACACTTCCAGGACTCTCCCGGTGCCAGGGTGCAGGGCTCTGAAAGCAATAAGAGAAACCATATCACTAGCATATAAAATTTGTCTATTCGTTAGAGATACTGCTATGATAGACTTACAACTTCTATCTTATATTGTGCCACCATATTGAATCCCTACTTATTATTAAAGCAAAAGTAACTCTGTCTGTCTGTTACACTATAACCGTTATAGCGTAACAGACAGACAGCCAAAGTCATACACAGCCACAGTTCAGTGGTTTAGTCGTTTATAATAACGACTAAACCACTGAACCCATTTCCATGAAATTTGGTACTAAGATAGACTAGACCTTGGAAAAGGATCAGGTTAAATGTTGTTCGATTTCTGCGCTTGGGAAGCCGCGGAGAGCAGTTAGTATGTACAAATAACAAATAACAAAAACTTTGTTGCGCCTCGTAAAATCTTAAGAGCAAAACATAGGTATTCGTTAAAAAATATAGCAAAGCAAATCAATTGACCCCCGCTCCGTAAGTAAGAGATAAGTACTTATACCCGTCTCTATGGTAACCTACTTTATGTTCATTGCGATTATTACCTTTATTTTATTTACTAAGTATAGTTTCTTATTGTTTTAATAGTATTATATTTAATAAAATAAATATAATAGGTAATGTGTTTTAATGGTGTAATCAATAAGTAAAGTTGTATGGATTTCACAAATATAGGTATGTAAAGCTGTTGTAATGTATTAGGGAAGGGAAACTTTTTAGATAAATAAATTGAGAAACAAGAGAGTATAAAATAAAAAAAATGAAATGAAATATGATCACGACTGTATCCCAGGAAGCGGTAGACATTCTTTCGGATAATTATTTAACTTTTAGATCCTTTGAAGATGTCTAACGGGGTAGTCAGAGGTATGTCCATATACATGGTACATGCCAACATTTTGCTGAAGTTAACTTTCCATAAGCGACAGGTTGCAAGCCTATCGACGCTGCTAGATAGCGAATTGGTTTCCTCGATGTTTTCCTTCACCGTTTAAAGCTCGAGGACTATTAGTGATAAAAGAAGCCTACCTGGCCTGAAACGTCAAGTCTTGCTCAGTGCCCTGAGTGATGCAATAGTTGACATCGTACCCTCCCATGGGCATCCGTGGCATCATGGTTCTCAGTACACGCGGCACCCTGAAATCGAACGCTGTACCTCCAACTACTTTCTTCTCACCTGAAAGATACAAATGCAAAATTATATAATAGGTCGCGCCACGTAAGAAGAACGTGGATGAGAATAGCTGCGCAGTAGTCGATTTTAAGGAATCTTAGGTCTTTTCATTAATATGAGTAACAAAAAACATTCTTAAAACGAATATTTAATTAAGTAATCTTTATCAGTAAAGGGGTGTATGTGTGCATTTCCCTAAGCACCACCTTTAAAGTGAAGTCGGTTATAGAACTGTTGTCATTTCAATAGTTTGTTTCTTTTATAATCATAATTATCATCTTACACGCTACTGCTCATATCAATCTTATTTTTTCTAATTTTTCCTGGTCCATTCATTCACGTTACGATTAAAGTTCTTCTCGTCATTAATATCCCTTTTTCACAACACGCAAGTATATATTCGATCATGGCACTCTACAATATTAAAGCTGACTAAAGGAATCTTTGGAAACTTCAATCACTATCGGTTAGCCTCTGCGAAATTCATTCATTATTCTCTTACCAGTAACGATTCCTTCATCGTCTGTAGCTGTGTATTTGTCGGCGTTTATTGTGAAGATGTGGTCGTAAGCCATCTCACATCCCGTATGCTGTAACAAGAAAACGTCTAATGTATTTTCAGTTTAAAAAAAATTAGGAGGAATCAGAATTTCCGTAGATCTATTCAGAAAGTTGATCTACTAGGTTTTGTTTTAGTTAATTTGAATTAGAGTTTCAGGTAATTCTCAACATCTCTACTGCATTTGAGGATAGACACGCATTACAAGCAGGGTACTCTACTAGCCGTGTAGTATGTGATGTACCTTATCCTGTATCAAAAGAGTCTATAGGTAGGTGTGGACGAGCCGTACCCAACGAGCCTACGTACTCACTCGATACATTTTATCAGATACATTACACGCTATACGGCTACACGGCTAGGTATAAGTAGCGCCACGTAAAAAGAACGATGAGGGAAACGGTAGGGGATATGTTTGCGCATGGGTCACTCGTTCACGAACCAATAGCACGCTCTAAATCAATGGTGTGAAGTGCGCCGCGTCACCCCTCCACCAATCGGACCTAAGACTCCTTAAAATCGCCTACTGCGTAGCTTTTCCCCTCAGCGTTCTTTTTACGTGGCGCGACCTGCTTTACATTTCTAATGCAGGCTAACTTACATGTCCCGCTAAGTTAAAGTACGGCGTATTGCTGAGGTTGACGATGGTCGGCTCGCTGGTCGTGCACTTCATGTCGATCTTGATGGTGTTGTCACAAGTGACTTCGAAGGTGATCTGCGCCATCAGCGTGCCGGGGTAGCCCTCGTTGAAGCGATCGGACACGTGGCTCATTATCACCTTGTTACCATTCACATATGAACGCCAATTCACCTGGAAACCGAAAGCAAAAATCGTGGTCACCTGCAGCACTAGTAGGTACATCTGGCGGATGTGTCGTTTCTTCAAGGTAAAAAAAGTCTGATGAATTTAGAATCTGACAAATGTGTCCTAATTCGTTTGAGTAACAGTAGAATGTGTTATCAAACTTAACTTACTTTATCAAAGCCGATATATCCCCCGTTGTAGTGATGGTGCCCCTTGTTGTTGGACAACATGTACATCCTGCCCGAAGGTCGCACGATTACCGTTCCATCTCGAATTATGTTCGCATACCTTCCTATAGTTGAGCCGAAGTAAGGATTTCGAGGCTGGAAGTATTCTGAAGAGACAGAAGTTACTAAAATTTTCGCCAAACACAGTATAATAATAATTTATTAGTGAATTCGCCAAGACCACGAGCTTTAACAAACTCTTGTGATAGGTCCTCACTTTACATAAAAGGCAGCTTTCGTTTAGGATTAACACAATTTAAACTAAAGAAATGATGTATATACCTGTGTTTTTTTTTATTTTACACATTGAGAAAATGTATCATAATTTATTATATTCTATAGTGTGACTATACCTTCTAATGTATCGAAACCAGCCACCACGTCGTCTGGCACTCCCTTCCTATCCGGTACAGAGACAGATGTGATTGTAGCTCCGTAAGTTATCAACTGAAATTATATTTTTGATTAATTACTTTGGTATCGATATTAATCACATATAATTATTATATTATTAGAGTACTATTAAGTAGAAAGATTAATGGCGCCTAAAAAGAAGCACAACGAAACAAGGTTAATCAGCGCATTTTAACTCTGGTTGCGCAGCAGTTGACGTGTTTCTGTCAGAAAAGTATATTGTAACTTATAAGCCTGCAGAACAGTTTACCTTTATATTAGTACTCGATCGTTCTCTGGTATGAGTAAGTGGCCAACTCTAGTAACAAAACTTTGTCACAACTTCGTCGCCGAAAGGCCTTCGCCGTGGCTTAACGACCACTGACTATATAACATTAAATACTGACATAACCTATCTATTTCTATTTCAATATCATTACGAACCTCATATCAATAATTTGACAATACCTGTACTGTCATCCTATTCTTCGTCTTCCAAGTATACCTCCTCACGATATCGATGTTGGTACTCGAAGCACAAGGACTCCTCTCCTGTTCTCCTTCGGGCATCAACTCTTTCACAGACCTCCTCGTCTTTTCGAACACGTTAGAAGTTCTGCTCTTAGCGCTCTGCATATGCTTGGGCATGAAGCCAAACCCATCAACGATGAGCTCCACGTCAGGAATCTTCGGCGGCTCTGGTTCTGGGATCTCCTCTGGCTTTTTCTCAGACCCATCCCCACTCGCCTTGTCTTCGTCGTCTGCCATACTTAGAATTTAGAGCCGAAATATATTTATAATTTTGTTTACCAAATAGTTCTTTTATATTATAGTTTTAGTTATTTACTTGCACAGAAAATTTTATTTTTATATTTTTGTAAAAATTAAAAGTTCAAAACCGTTTGTAATGTCATGTTGTTTTGTTTTTATTGACGGATGTGATTCATGAAGGAAATCTCGCTTGCTATGTTATAGCACAGATAAAATAATACTATGTACAGATACACCATCTAGAACATCAATTTCACTCCGGTTTTTCTTCGGGCTATTTTTTTGTGTTTGATTTTGCGGCGCCCCTAGCAGTGTTTAGGTCTTGCCTGCAATCAAAAATATTAGAACTAGATGGAGTAACTTATTTTTGATTGCAGGCAAGACCTAAACACTGCTAGGGGCGCCGCAAAATTAAACACAAAAAAATAGCCCGAAGAAAAACCGGAGTGAAATTGATGTTCTAGATGGTGTATCTGTACATAGTATTATTTTATCTGTGGTTATAGTAAGGAGGATTGCGAATAAATTGAGAACCTATTTCAGAGTATAATGGAATATTTTTTATTATAAACTGTACAAAATAATAAAAAATTGAACTTACTTTCCACAGCCTTTCTTTAATAGGGTGGGCAGGCAGGGCAAATCGAAGAGAATATACATTAAAATAAACTAATAAATAAGTGAAATTCACTTTGATAAAGTAAATACCCATTGTCTCTCCCTACACCTATAGAAAAAAGATATTTTGGGTATACCACACGTGTAGGTACTTTAGTCTTTTCTGATGCAGCGTGCATACTGAATTGGCATAAAACCTAAATTATCTAAGCATAAAACACTTCAGCCACCATAACTATCAATTTCATCAGCCATCCACTGGGTTTCCTCTATTTATATTTCATCGTGTCCTTGATCTCATCTAGTTTCTACCGATGACCTCTGTTTATCTATTACTACAAATCCAGCACTGGCTTTGGTAGATTAAATTTAGTTCTGTTTGAATAGTCATTACAATGATTGTATTCAAACTACTTTCTACTACCGTGGTGCACCTTGACTTGGCTAATTCATCTGCGAAGGCTTTTCAATTATCTGACTTATAACAGAGAGTAGTTAAGAAGTAAAGACAGTGAATCTCAATACAAATCTGCATACACTCGAAATTTTGGTTACATCCAGATGGAACGTTGTTTCATAACCTTTTTTATAAATTGTTCATCACAACTAATAACTCTGTCGAGCTTCACAAGTATTTGAAAAGCGGGCGTTTGTTTATTTAAAATTAGTTAATTACTACCGTTTACCGCGACCTCTGGATGAAACTGGGGTTGGCCTATGCTGAAGAGCAAAGTGATCTAAATTTAAGGTGTCATTTGTAAAACTAATTTTGTGAAACCAGATATAGAGATAAGTAAGATTGAAGACCATCCGTCTCGTCATCTTAAATAACTATTCTTGCCCAAAGGCAACTTTACTAATATCTAATGTTAGTCAATCAAGGGCAAATAAACTATAATTTCAAAAAAATCGTTATATTTATTTCTGCAAAATTTTATGGACATTTCAATCTATAAAAGCTTACAATACGCTATGGCTAATCTTAGTCAGAGGCAAATAGAAATTATATAAATAGCTATCTACTAAAAAGTGAAATACGGGCAGATTCAGTTAGAACTAAATTACTGACACAAACAAAACATAATACAAGCTCAATTGCTCGCGGAATTTGTACATTAGCATAATCAGACAATCAAACCCAGAATACTTTGACTGATTGTTTATCGAGGCCTACTGGGTCGCTCTTCCATTTGGTATCTTCTAGAATGTCAGTGATATCATCAATGTAGCTGACTTCTTTGCACGGCGTCGGCGGAATGATGCTTATGATTGGTATTCCTATTTCTTGGAATGAGCTCATGGACGAGAATCCACTTTCGTCTTCGATAAAATTGGCCGCGTGATATTCATTTCTTTTCTCTACGAATCTATGCGTCTTCGTCGCCGCATCCGTCGTTACCGTCTTACCAATTATTTTCACTTCAGCGAAGTCGTTTTCTAAACTGCTTATAGGTAATGGCGAGGGCGAAATAATAAAGTCATTAATCGCTTCGTGTTTGGTGTCTGTGTAGTCTGTTGTTACGCTGTTGAATGTGTCTTCGCTATCGCAGATTGTGTTTATAATCAAGGCGTTAGTGATGTCTTCATCGGTGAGGTTTAGAGAAGATACTGAATTTTTTTGGCTTTGGTCTTCAGTTGTTTCACTAATGGTGGCATAATCGGGCTCATTATAGGTGCAAGCGAGCTCTGGGAGTTTCGTGCTAAGGACGGTGTTGGCAAGAGTTATCAATCGAGTCATTTCTTCTGATATTTTCTGAGATGATTCTTCTTCTAGAGTTGAGAATAACTTGGAAGGACTCCTGAAAATTAAAAATACAATGAAAATATCTAATTTATAAAATTTATTTATTTATTTCACAAAACTTACAACTATCATTCCTAATGCAATAGCGAAGTCACATGCAATATTAAAACAATTCCAATAAATAGTCTACATTCTTCATAAAACAGTCAATAAATCAAATAAAATTCCATCAAAAAATTTAAAATATACTGCTTATCTGAGACCTAACAAATTGAACTTTCGTCTTACCAGCCACTGCTGCAGTCTCTGTAGCCATTCAAGCCGTTCACGTTACTGATGGACTTGCTAATCTTCCTTGCGTTATTTTTTTTAACAGGACTCAAAGAAAATTCCAAGTTCTTGTTCACGTGCACAACAGATCTAGACCGAGGCAGGTCCGCTGCATTGAAGGATCGTGGCGTGAGCCTGGTGGACAGCGACTCCTTGCGAGACCCCAGTTTCGGCTTCTGACATTCGATATGCTCCTTTACTCTGCTCAGAAAACTGACTACCTGCTTTAATAATGCTATATGCATCTGTCTGTTCGCTTCAGTCTGAAAGGTAAATTTACACAATAATTACTTTTAAGGTGGTATACATACATCGAACGAGCGCCACCGTCTATTTATCTCATCATTACGTTTGAACAAAGGAAGCGCAAAAGAAGAGTAACGAAAAACGAGTTTGGAAGCTTATGATAGCTATCACAAAGAAAACATTGTTTTTAAATACTTAATTAAATACTTAATTTGACGTAACAATAAGAGAAATCAGTCGGCGTCGATGTTTTTGACGCATACAGGTACCTTAATTTAAAAAGATATCGCAAGAGCCAGAAGGTAAAATAAAATGGTCAGTACACATTCATTGCTTTGTTTATAAATAACACGAAAGCTACAGTCAACAATCGCAGTTTGCATTCAATTCGCGATGCGTTACGACATAGTTTCGCAATGTGAAATGTATTGGTTGAAATTGATAAGACACGTTCAAATATCTGTACTTCAGCCAAAACGATGTAGAATGTTTGTAAACAAATTGTCCATACTTTATTTTTGTAGATATTTATAAACATTTTTTATATTGGAAATTCCTTCGATATAAAACTATAATAAGTCAAAAAACTATAACGAAGCAATACAATTTTATGAGTGTGTTTATAAACATTTCACATCGAGTTTGGCTGGAGTATAGAGATGCTTGCGCTTGTGGCAATGATGGTTTGAAATGAGGCTAAGACAGTTTTGTTGGTAGCGTACCTGAGATAACTGCCACCTCAACGTCTCTACTTCCATGTTGAGTGCATGCACCTCTGTGCTTCTCATATCAGAGTTCGTCTTGTCTGAAGGCTTGACTTCACCATTTTGTTCACTTTTCGAAAGTTGAGCACACTCAATTCTTTCTGGAGCCTGTAACAAAAAAACAGTAGGTACGTACAACATGCAATAAAAGAAACTGTGTCGTTGTGTGTCATTAGAGTTAATTTGGAGGCGGAAGTTGAATCACGCACGAATCTCTACGAATCTGAATCCTCAATGGCGCCTAACTTTCGTTCGTTCAATTGTATGAGCAAGTGGCCAACTCTGGTGACTGATTTTTTAGGCCGCCTAAAGGCCTCCGTCATGGCTTAACGACTTTAAAAGCCGAGACCGACAATTAAAGGTGCCCTCCGAAGCACGGAAGCGCTAAGTTGATAATGCAACTTGCGGTCACCCATCCAAGTTGTGACCGCACATAACGTAGCTTAAAACTTCGACGTTCTATCTAGAACGTCCTAGCAAGCACTTCACTTTAAGGTGGTATGTACCATACTAGCGCTGCCACATGATTTTACGTTGAACAAAGGAATTTTAACAACTTATTTCTAATACATTTGTAATAGTCCTAAACTATACAAATAAAATGATTACAAAGCCATTAAAAAAAAACCGCTTATGATATCATAAATTAAAATATATTTCTTTTAATTCCTATGTTCAACGTAGGTAACAAGGGGTAATAATAAGATAGAATCGGTGGCAGCGTCAATTTATGTCGTACAACGGTTATCGCGGAATTGGAGTAATTTTGTAAATTTACAGCAAAACATTTAATTATTATATTAGTTAGTTATCTCCTTTTATCATCCTCATACATCTCAGATTGCTTCTAAAATATGTGACTGAATGAATCAGAGCAGTAAAATAATTTTATACAGAAAGCATTGCAAGACTTTCTTTTTAAATACACTTTGTAATACGTCAACTAAATTGTTGTAAAACAGATATCAACTTTTGCAACAAAATTTTAGTTAGGATTTTTCCACGTAACACAATTAATGTTAGCAATCAAAACATTCCACACTTCATCAGCCTGAGAGATGAACTATTTCAAACAATAGAGTTGAATAACTGTATGTTCAAAGACAATCGCATCGAACGGTCCCTTAGTAGGTATTGTTTTCTGCAAAAACAAGACGTAGGTGATTGGCAGAGGTGCATATCCCACGCTTTTGTTTTAAAACTTGGCGACCCCGATGTAAAACAATATTGATACAACCGTGATTATACTCGTATATGTAAAATAAACAACAAACGATGTCAATATCGTTAAGATTGAAGTTGCGGGTTCGATCCACACCGCTTTAGGTGTTTTTTAATACCTCTGTAATAGTTTTATAAAAGATAGATAGATAGATAGATATAACGTTTATTTGGTACAAGTACAGAACAGAAATAAAGATCAAAAGTAAGTAAGATCTAAAAGTAGATAGTTTAGTTAGGAAGCACAACGTAGTTGCACTTGGTTGCCACCAAACTCTGTTTTCGCTTTCTTGAGACGAATAACCTTATATTTAACCAGATATCAAGCTGAAAAGCAGCATTCGTGAAGTAGGTAACTAGCTAGGTATTGCTAAATCATTATAACCGTTGCAGCCAGTGTTTCATCGCATTCTATTACCATACGCACAATGGTCATTGTTGGCGTGTGCTAAATTAAACTGCTGGGAACGGCGGGGTCGTGTATGTGATCGACGACGGTACACGTTGATGCAACTGATTTTAACCTACTTCAAAAAAGGCGGTTTCATGTTTCACTGCATGATTTTTAGGCCGCCTAAAGACCTCCGTCATGACCCCGGGATCGACAATTTAACGTACGCTGTGACGAAAAAAGCATGAAAACGCGACTGGTACTGGTACGCAGCAGGTAATGCCACTTAGGTGGTCACCCATACAAGTTATGACCGCTCAGAACGTCGCTTAACTTTGACGACCTATCAGAGATATATATTTAGATATATAAATATAGACGTTCTTAGAGCAAGCTTCGCTTCGAGTGTTTAAAGTGCTAACTTTCCTAAATGTACCGTCGCATTTTCAGTAATCATCAAACCCTACATAGAGCGTGGCATGACACGTACTTGGCCAGATATTTTCTAATCGACATCTTAATGAAGAAATGAAATCAAATGCTTAGCGAATGGTCCGGTCAGAGAGTCAAGTTACGGCGCCGGGTGGCTGACACTAGCATCTCATGTGTCGATGCGCTGGCTTGGAACCAAGCGTGATCAAGGCTAGTAGGCCACTCTCAGCTTACAATTTTCCATTGCAATAACATTTTTGTCTTCCAAGGTGCTTGATGAGAGGCTAAAACCTATCGCTAACAGCGTTAATGTTAGAACATCTGCCGGTTGCGTTTTAAACCACTTGCTATTGCTAGCTGCTTCTTTAGACTTAAAATGTAATTAACTGTAATTTTATCTTTTTATAGGTACTCGTACTAGTATGTAGTTGTATTTATAAAACTCACATTGACTGCCGCGACACAGGCTTGACCTAGTGTAGTGCGAGGTTAAATTGTGAGTAATTGTAGTATTTGTATGTACTATTATAAAAAATAAATGAAATAATTAACAGTCAACAATGCGTTGTTACTGCCCTGCTACTTTATGGCGTATCTTCTTGCGTAAGAAAAATGTAATTTTCTTTATACCTGTTTTGTTTTTAGTTGGTAATTCAAACCAGCGAGATAGCGTGATATTATAAAATTAAATTCAGAGTTCGACTCAGGAAATGCATTTCATGATTCGTAAAATCTATTTCTGCGCTAAGATTATAGACTGTCCTGTCACATCTCGTCGGTAGTCTTTGAGGATACTCAACACTTACTTTTATAACGTAAACCTATTTTTAAATTAGTGTGATTTTTTATAAAAGCCATCGCAAATTGAGCGACTAGTCGGCGCGTCTAATCGACAAGTAGTCACTGTCGCCTGTCACCTAGTGTGCGCCTAGGTTAGGTAGCTTGTCGTCGTCGTAACCAGATGCCTGAAAGGTACACTACTTTATACTACATATTTCTATTATAGTAGAGAAACACCCGCTTGTCAACAAATTGTTAATTGTTATACATAAAATTGTATGAGTACCTAAGTAATAATAAATATTATATGACCCTATATTTATACAAGTAAGGTAATTAGGCGTAAGTATACGTACAGTTTTAGAGTACGCAATAAAAAGTAGAAATCATCTAGGTCAAGCAAGTCATTCATTAAACACTGAGAAAATATTTCTTTTGTTCAGCATTTCTGGACAGTATTTTGTTAAGATACAATCTGTGTTTAAAGTTACACAGTAACATTTAAAAATGAAATTATGTTAATTATTTTTATACTTAATCATAGAACTTGTCGTTCACGTGGCAAGGTTATCTTTATTTATTTTATAAGTAGGTATACCGACAAATTGTTCCGGCAAACTTTGTGACGATAAAATCGTAAATGATTGGTATTTGTAACTAATCGATTTGTCAGTACAGTATTTGCCTTTGGAATGTGCTGGGTCTATTCCATCTCCTAGGCACAATTACTAGTATATTTTATCTCTGGTCCGAAGGTCGTGGCTTCGAAATCTGTCGCACATCACTGGATTTATGCGAGTTTCTCAATTTTATAGTCAGTTAAAAAGCAAGTGCTATCATTAAACGTCAGGTTTACCGGCACCCTATGTCCTGGAGGCAGTCGGCGGGGAAGGGTCGCGACCGGATGCAGCCGTCACGCTCCGCCTGCCTGCCGTGACGTTACCTCACCGAGGGCCGTTCCAGACTATACTTTAATCGTCCGCCATTTCGGTCATGGGAAACAAGGGATATAGGAGAATTATATACCTTGCTTTATGTTTAGGAGAAGTCATTTTAATGATACCTATTGACTTCACAATTAAAAGAAATATCATTTTGTAGTAGATATTAACTTAACAATTTAAGTTTTTTTTATTACAAAATAAGTCGTTAAGCCATGACAGAAGAGACTTTACAAAATACAGGAATTACAACTTCGAGTAAAATTTGCTACCTTCATGGTTTTGTTTTTTATTATTATTATTTTTAACCAAACAAAGAAAGTTATAAAAGTTTACAATTTTATTGGCAAGTAATTAGATTATTGATGTTCAAGTAATACTTTTAATTACCTACCTACAGAAACTAATTAAGTAATTATATTATGGCTTCCTAATAATAAAGGAACTGGTGACGTAACGACAGGCACGAGTATAGCTACCGACCGACGACGCAACGAGACACGCACGATGGTACAAAGATGACAGCTAATACTTGTGTAAAGTGAACATTACATTATTTATTAACCTTTTTCAAAAAAACAAAATTAAATGATATATTATATTATAATTTTTTGACTTTTTGAATTGGACACTTGCTCCTACGAACGAACGATTATTATCAGTGTTTAGAAAAGCATTTTGCATCAAATAATTAGGTACACACAATTGAAAGCATAATTTATTAGTAGAGTGTTTCGGTTTCAGAGGAATCCTACTTCCTACTATCCTACTTCCTTCCTACTATCCTAATATTATAAATGTGAAAGTTTGTGAGAATGTATGTATGTTTGTTATTCTTTCACGCAAAAACGGCTGGACCGATTTGGTTGAAATTTGGTATGTAGATAGGTAATACCCTGGATTAACACTTAGGCTACTTTTTATCCCGATATTCCCGCAGGAACGGGACTTACGCGGGTGAAACCGCGGGGCGCAGCTAGTTAAAAATATATTAAGTATATTTTTATGTTTGACAGAAATATGAACCTATATTAGTTTTAAAAAATCTTTAATATTGTTATAAATGGAACCCAAAACCCAAAAGATTTTTAACTTCAGGAAATGTATGGAATTTAACAAACAACAGCATGTAATTTAGAAAAAATTACAAGATTTTTCTTTTACACGAATTGCGTGTGATTCAAAGTTCATTCTGCTATTGGGCGTTTTTCCATTAGCCGGCCCGGCACCGGCACGGCACCGGCATGGCCGTGCACCGGCACCGGCGCCGGGGTTTCGTTTTTCCACTGCGCCGGTGTCGATGCCGGTGCCGGTGCCGGTGAGTGGTACAGTACTAACACGGACTTACACACTCACACAGCTACAATTCATATAGATATGCAACACATGCAATTTTGCCGGGCCGGCACCGGGTGGGAAGCTTGCTACCCCGGCGACGGCGACGGCGCCGGCAGTACTCAATGCCGGGCCGGCGCCGGCGCCGGTAAGTGAAAAAGCGAGCCATACATTTTCATACATTTTTGCTTCCCCGGCCCGGCACCGGCACCGGCGCCGATGCCGGTGCCGGTGCCGGGCCGGCTAATGGAAAAACGCCCATTCTCTGAAGGAAGATGATTGCTCTGAGTGCTATTCAAACATTGTCTTATTCAGTTAAAAACTCTTTTGACGGAGTATTTACTTAAATTATCCCAAAAGAAACTCTTATTTCATTTGTTCACCATTCTGATAATATCCTTATGACCTTCTTAATTGTTGAATCACTTCAACGATCTGTCAAGAACGCGAGTTTCCTAAAATGGTGTACCTACTTTTTATCAAAAAATCGTCGGATGAGAAAATCCCCGAATTATTAACCATTGTTTTTCTTGTAGAAATACTTCCTCTTTGAAATTTTTCCTATGGTATAGTTGCTAGGCAAGCCCATTTTAACAACAGACAGTATGTAGGTACTGAAAAACTGCCATCTATAATGCAATGCACCCATAATGCGTTCTGCGACTGTACAGTCAACAGTTACAGTGTACTAGGTAATGTGTAATCAATGATTAAAATGTAAGAAGCCTAAAAAATTTATTTAGTTAGATATCAAATGGATCCAATGGATTTTTGTCACGTCCCGTTGACAACCACAGCGTCGTCGTCCAGTTTAATAGATCCGGTATTGCTTATACAATCACTTACAAACAGTTGGTCAATTCATTTTCTTTCAAATTGGCTATTATGTATCCTTTATCAACACAAACGTGCTTAGTCGAATGAGTGAATCTGTTAATTATTTTTTTATACCCATTGTTGACTGACCATTGTCTTTCCTGTGGATATGGACGACTAAACTGAGAGGATGATTCAGGTGCAAGCCTATTATATCCATCTCAACATTGTCCCGGGCAATACAGTATCCCGTTAAGTGTAGGCAAAGATTGCCTCCTGACACTATACTCGTAAATCATCTATAGGTATAGTAAAGATGTAAAGGCCTGAGTTTTTTATTATCTTATCTACATGAAATACTATTTAAATTATCTACATGTATCATACACATAGCCGTGAACGGCTAAGTTTCGTACTCTCATATACAGTTACGATTCTCGTGAGAAAAAGCTCCAATTATAGGTTTGAATGATAGTTACCTAGATAATGGTTTGTGCCGCAACGCTCGTCAGACAAGGCAAAACAATGCGGAATGCATTTTCGAGAGCCGTGTAATATGTTTAGATTACTTATCTTATTAAATCCACTGAAATCTTAACACTCTTTCCGACTGAAAATAAAGAGATAAAATTTAAGAAAATAGTTTTTAACCGTCTTCTATAAGGAGGAAAAGTGTGCCACTGTTTAGTTTTTTAACTTTTTTTGTAAGTAGGTATACTGTTCACCGTTTATACCGTTGCTTAGTGGGGAGAATTCAGTGTGTTTTTTATTGAAGATCTGAAGATGATCTTCATATGATGCTCTTCAGCAAAATCGAAGCTGAGAACAAAAATGCACCTCAAGGGTGCAAAACTTAGTACAGTTTTCAGTTTATATTAATTTGATACATGAAGACAATGGGATACCTACACACACTTGCTTTCAATGACTATATCATACATTATTTCATCATCAAAACATTCTTATTTAAAAAAAATATAAATTCAAAAAGTTATGAGATGGCCAATCGTTGGATCTAAATAAAGACATACACAATATTATCATTACACAAAGAAACTTTTAGCTAGGACCGACGATCCCACATGAACGTCACGGCTCGACGCCCCTTACACAACGAGTAGAAACAGTGTTTATCGCAAAGACAGGTGGGCCTGACTCAGCCCGGACTCAACAATTACAAGCCAGCCGGTTGGAACCACTTACTATGTATCTTTAAAGTTCAGAGTTTACTTTTATGCAAAAGTTCGTTGAGAATCGAGGAGTTAAAATCAGCGAAGCGTTTGTTTGCAGTCGTTTACCTCGGAAGCAACTGGTAGCTCAATGTAGACTGTGATGTAACACTAAACGAAAGGTGATCGTTTGACAAATGAAACCTGCGAAATCTTTTAAAATTGCATCTGTGATCTTATTGTTATTTCATTCTATGCATGTGGAATCGACTAGTTAAATATAATATCTGACTTTCAAAATTAACGTGAGTTGTTATATTGTTGTTGTCATTATATTTAGATAGAAATTTTTCGGTTTCTAAATCGACGATATTTTTACATGAGTAATTTCCCCCGTATGCTAATATTAGCTTCCATCCCTATCCCCATACATATAAAAATGAATTGCTGTTCGTTAGTCCCGCTAAAACTCGAGAACGGCTGAACGAATTTATCTTATCTTGGTCTTGAAATGTTGTGTGTGTCTCTCTATCTTTACAAAATGTTTTTATCCTTCAGCCATGACGAAAGCAGGAAAAGAGGAAAATCTATGTTCCACCTTTATGTTTAATTTATTTCTCCGTCAATTATAAACCGAATTGAAATTATTTTAACGTTTATGTTTTAAGTCTCAACGTTAGTAGGGATCTGAAAATAATTTTTGGTGAAATAATATAATAGATTATATTATCTAAAAAAGAATAATATATTTACCTACCTATTTAAAATGCTTCTCAAAAATGCAGCTAATTACTTTCACTTTCAAATTAATGTTTTTTTACTTAATATCGCTTCTTCTTACCCAATAAATTCCATCTTTTGAACTAAAAACCCGCTGGCTCACAGTTTCCAAATACCGAAGTGCACAAGTCGCAACTAACCGCAACAAAAAACATTCAATGGCGCACAAAATTATCTGAGAGACCTCATTTTTTGTAACACATCGAGAGTGGTCTCAATAGAAGTGCGAAAATCAACTCTCAGATAGAGTAAGTACAATACGAGTACAATTGTGTCTGCGGCCAAATGACAAACGCTTTGGTATCTTTCTATTCTATTTCGACTTCAAAAGCTCGGAAATCTAGATAATGATATGGAACTTCTGAATAATGGTAACATACATTTTATTATTACTTATTGATTGTTAGTTATTACAAACAAGATCAATTTCGTAAGAACAAAAAACATTCAGAGGTTTATAGAACTTCCTCCTTGTTTAGTTGGTTATAAAAGTGTATGGTAGCTACTACTTGTAAGCCTGTTTTAATTGTATTTCCCACAAGGACATTATGATTTTAGCCGGTTAGGATATTAAAATCTGTTGTGAAATTCAAAACTCCGCCTTTTTTGTTTTATCTAAGACAAGCTTTTGCTGACGACTTCGCTCGCGTATGTATTTCCAAGTTTCAGCCTTTGATCAGTAGTTTTTGCATGAAAGAGTAACAAATACTCATTTGTAAATCCAAACTTTCGAGTTCATATGATTAGTGGGATTCACACGCGCACTTTTAATTTCATCTGTCCTCGGATATGTATGTATACAATAACATGATTCCGACATTTGAATCCAAAGTTAGAATTGTGAAGATTTCAACCGTTAGAATGTTTTCACACAGCAAACAAAAGTTCTCGTAACTATAGCGTTTCAAAGATCGTGTGAATGGTGATGTTTTTCATTTCACAGTTGGCCGATTAAAATCATGAACGCAGACGTTGGGTTCAAGCTTCTTGTATGATTTGCATGATTGGACTTTTTAGTTGAAAAGATTTAACGTAGATCCTAGAAATCTTCTATTCAGGTTTGTGACTCTTTAGGGCGAAAACATAGGATATGATGGCCTTCATGAAGACTTAATAGTTGAAAAAAATGATTTAAAGGGCGCAAATTTTTCGAGATTTGTTAAGTGGGTTAATTAAACTTTACTTTTTTGTTAAATATGAGAAATACAATATGTGTATTTCTCATGAATTTTTCCAATAATGTTATAATTAATCGTGTGAGAATTATTCGGTTATGTTTTCGAGAAACCTCTTAAATATTGTATTTCCTATTATGTATTGTATATTTGTTATATTACAATAATCGGTTATATTTACGGCAAACAGGTAAGTAAAGTATAATTGGCCATTTACTTAGTAGAAAGCGATTGAAATATCAACCATTTATCTACACGACTCTACCAGCAGTAGTTTTCTATGTAAGTACATTTATAAGACGCCCGAATACTGTAACGCAATGAGGAAGCAGTAAGCGTTACAGTATTCGAAGATGATTGCTCTGAGCTGTAACGTTACATATTGAAAATGGTGCTTATCTGTGACATTATTTGACGTTTGTCTATACAAATCTGACAGGTAAGAGCGTTTAAAATAGTTAAAACGCTCCCAATAACTAAGCTCCTAAATGTCGTTTAGTTTTCGGGGGCGTCGTTCACGCTATTTACGGGACTCTTTGTCCCATTCATGGACGTAATATGGTCCATTTTTCCATAGTTATATCATATACATCCTAATGCGGTAATTTATTTTTGCAACGCCATACAATGACAATTCAACCTAAAATACCAAAAGCTCATTCTTCAAAATGCCCTTTATGAAGCCGGTCAAGTACGAGTCAGACTCGCATACACATTATTCCGTACTCACTGTCGTTCGTTTTTTTTATCATTTCTTTACAAGTTGTAAGAACATTCTTTTACAAACTTACACCAAATTACACAATAGAAACAATGTTTAGGTCTTGTCCATTAGCGGTTCCGGCTTTAAGTCGTTATGCCAAGACGAAATATGTATATATATTGACGCCTAAGTTTAGGGTAAGGGTTGTCATAGGCGAATCAATCAGAAATTATTGATATAAAATTCCTCTCCCTTATGGTGTAAAGAACTTTATTTACAGAAACTAAACTAATACATAACTGTACAAAATACAAATAGAACCAGTTGAGCCATCTAAGGACCTTATGGTTAAATATTTTAGTCAACATAATACGCCTTAGATGAGTTATCATTTTCTCATGATGCATCCGTATCTATCGTCTGAAGAGGACCATTGATAGTACGTTATCGTCAGGTCTTCTATCGGATCAATTTACGAACTCACATTATCCAACATTCCGACAGATAAGTATGTAAGCTAAGTTTCTTCCCTAGAAATGGAATCGTAGTACATAAGACTCAGGCCTTTTTTTTTTTTTTTTTTTTTTTTTTATTTATTAAAATTAATATTATTTTATTTATTCAAACAAAGTTTTATATCAGAAACAAACAAAAAAATTCCTACACTACTTAAAAACTAATTTAATAAAAATGAACTCTGTATTCTAACCTAGTATCACCTAAAGATAGAATACAGAGTTCAGGTCACCGGCCGCAGGTAGGGTGCCCAAAAGGCTGGCAGCGTTACCTCGTTGAATGGCTAAACTTATCCTTTGTCCGAGGTAAGCACCAGCCCTTTGGTCATTGGTTTCGTCTATGAGCCTCTTTGCAATTTCCCGGTAAAGAAGCCACGCCTCTGGGCCCCACGAACCAAGCGTTTCTACGCCAAAAGGCAGAAATATGTAACCATCTCCAATGGATGCATATTTCCGCCTTTTAACAGGCCTTAAAACCTTTACTAGATGATTTATACAGCGCCAGGAGGCAATCTTTGCCTACACTTATCTAGACACGGAGATTGTTGAGATGGAATAGGTTTGCCCTGCACCTAAACCATCCTCTCTGCTAAGTCGGCCAAATCCACAGGAAAGACAATAAGCTAATACTAAGCTGAGTACATAAGGTACTATGGAAAAACTGGCCAATGGCGTGTTCGGCCACGCTCAATGTAGAGCTCTATCTCTATATATATGCATGGGTATTCGGTGGTTCTATGCTGAAAAAATAAATAGGTATCTAAAACATATCTAACTGTAAAAAAGTAAACTACTTGTGGTTTAGGTACCTTTTGTGCTAACTCTGTCTTTTGGGAGCGCTGTGAAAGCGATAGTAGATAGGTACTTAGAAAGTAGGTACTTACTTATAATTTCAAAAATAATTTTTTGAGGTAATTAATACTTGGAGCCCGGCAAAACACATCCTTGGAGCGCGGTGGTACTACCCTTAATTTAAATTTTAATTGATCCATTGTTTTTCATCAAACTCTACGCCTACTTACCTATGACAGCTACGAGATATTTTTTACATTTTGAAATATGACTAATAATATATTGTTGTTTACGGAACCCTAAAACGAGACAGAATCGTTCTCAAACGGAAAACGATCTTGCGAACCCGGGGCGTTAACATTTAGTCTAGAGGGTAGTCAGAGGTACTTATGTCCAAATATCGTTTGGTAGGTTATTGTATATGTTTTGAAATTTTTATGTAAGTATTTAGTTACCTACCGATTTCCGGACCTAAAATAAACTGGTTTGCTACATAGCTAATTAAGCAAGTCTTTAAAGTTTGGTCAAGAGGTTAATTACCCAGCTTGCGAGGAGGGTTACGCAAACATCTTGCCAAGTTGACACTACTGATTTAAAGTTAAGCGTTGATAATGATATTAAGACAAATAAAATGTTTTATGCCCGAAAACTCAAACAATAATTAGATATTTATGGCCGCATTAAACGTTAAGATAAGTACCACTTACTTTATTTAGCTTTTCAGTACTCTTGCGCTTTGATACTTGTCACGTGATTTGACAATGATAAGTTTGACTTATGTTATTTCATTTGGAGATCTGCGTTCGAGAAACTGGTATGATAGAGCGGTATGGTAGAGCAATCATCTTCTCAACTCCTCTATGCCATTATGAAACCAATGGATGCCAACTAAAAGCGCAAAACCACTGAATCTCCTCCATAAATAAAAAATTTAAACATCAACATTTTCGTAACAAGTAGCATAATAAACAAATGGTCACCTGTTCGACTAGTTCCTAATGGTGTGCAATAAAGTAATATGCATAAACAAAACCACTTGCAAACCAGATTGTGCTGGGAGTTACGAGCTACCCGACTTTGGACGAGTGGGCGAAACATCAAATGTAGAATTAGATTGTAGAACTAGATTGTAGAATTATGTCATGAGGAATCGTTGTTTAGTCAGCTTTCACTGGCTCTGGTGTGAAATCAGTGCACGCACTTATTCTTATAATTTTACTAACGGTCCAATCCCACTTCCACCCATTCGCAAGATCATTTTGTTCTTCTTAAATATACCTAAGACATACAAACTTTCCTCTTAAATTTCATAAGACATACAAACTTTCCTCTTAAATCACCTTTATTTTGTATCTTGCCATCAACAAATCATCAGCAAACCATAAAAACTTTTGATGTTAATCGTGCATATTGCTAGATACAGATACCTTGTACGCTTCAGTGCGTGCATTTCAATGATAAACGGTTTCCCACAACCCAATAGCAGGAGATAGAGGTCTCAGAACAATGGTGCGCTATCATCCTTTCATATCGCGAGAACGATTCACAATAGCTCGATGAGCTACTTCCGTGAGTTGTGCTGACATAGAGCGCACGTTCGTAAACTTAGTTCATCTCCCCTCAGAGGCCAGTGATGCATCGCCACCATCTAGTGCCGACCACTCCTGAACATAGGCTTCACTCATAGATCTCTGTCTGCATTCACCAGGAACCTGCGGCCTTTACCAAATCATCCGTTCATCTCGTTGGTGGATATTTGAATCCATTCACTGTCTCGGCCCCACTGACATTTCAACGATCTAATCCGCTTGGCTATGTCCGTGACTGATGTCTCTGGTTCTTCTACGTATCTTTTCATATCTGATTCTAGGAACTGCGAGCATTACATAGTCCTCTGCGTTAGCTCTCCATAGCACGTTGAGCGACTCTGAGCCTATTCATAAAAATAGTGTAGCACCGTTTGGGATTCGACAAAAAAGGTAAGTTAAAATAAGGTAACTATTTTTCTCGTCAAGGTAATATGAAGTCATGAAGGAAGATAATTGCTCTGAGTATGAAGTAGACATGTACGGTACGACCTTGTTCCAATGTATTCGCGCGTTGATGTCTTTTGCATGAAATAATGCTCTTTGAATAAATATAAGGTTTTGCACTTTAAAAGTTATTTTTTCTACATAGCGTGGCATTTTCTTAGTTAGAAAATAAAATATAATATGTTTTTATTTATATCGAATTACACAATTATATATTATACTAGCGGCACGTCCCGGCTTCGCACGGGTGTACTAATGAAACTACTGGGATAAAATATAACCTTCCCAACAGTCCATTCTACACATCGGTGAAAGAATTTTTGAAATCGGCCCAGTAGTTTCGGAGATTACCTCCGTCAAACAAACAAACAAACAAATTTTACCTGTTTATAATATTAGTATAGATATAGATATATATTTTATCATTTATATCATAACACTCTTTTGAAATTGTGGTCATAAACCAGGTTACCTTTCTATATTTCCCTTTATGAATTACTTTTTTTGTGTATGTTTACCGAATAGTAGTTCCCTTATTAGCAAAAGCGACAAAATATTGTTTAAAAAGCGCCTAGTATCTGATTATCAGAAATGTTCCAACAATTAAAATTAGAAATATGAATAGATTATTTGAATGGTTATAACATTCATAGGAGCGGATCGAGGGCTTCCATAACAATAGTATTTGCTTATTGTTTGCATCAACTATTGAACAATTGTTACCCACGTGTTGTCTTTTATTTGCATTTCAACTTCATTATGCAAGAAATGAATGAATAATGAAAGATAAAAAATAAATAAAAAGTCGGTTATTAGTCGGTATGATTTCAAAATTTATTTTATGTTCATAGTGGCATATGCCCAGCAGTGAGTTAAAAATGGCTGATGATGATGATGGTGATGATGAGTGGTGACAGCTAAAAGCCTTCGTCATGAGACTTGTAATTAATTTAAAGTTGGCTAAGGTACTTGCTAAGGTGACCCATCACAATTGTGACCGCGCAAATTGTCAATCTATTGGTGCTCCCACACTGCTGTTATATAATGTTAAGTAACGTTAGTAAACATTTGTTAGCTAACATTTAATCACCAAAGTCAAAAAATGTTTTCATGTTAGTAAATGTTAATTAACATTTTTGAACAAAATTTTGTTTGTAAACATTTTATACAGGTGACGGCGGGGTATGCGGTGAGTCGTAATGGTGCTCCCACACTGCTGTTATATAATGTTAAGTAACGTTAGTAAACATTTGTTAGCTAACATTTAATCACAAAAGTTAAAAAATGTTTTCATGTTAGTAAATGTTAATTAACATTTTTGAACAAAATTTTGTTTGTAAACATTTTATACAGGTGACGGCGGGGTAGTAAACAGTAGTAAACACTTTCCATCAGTGTAGGAGCACTTATAACATATAACAGTTCCTAACAAAATGTAACAATTGACAACATTTGTTAGTAAATGTTTTAGTGTTCAAAAATGTTTATATACATTTTGTAACAGCAGTGTGGGAGCACCATTACACTTTCCATCAGTGTAGGAGCACTTATAACATATAACAGTTCCTAACAAAATGTAACAATTGACAACATTTGTTAGTAAATGTTTTAGTGTTCAAAAATGTTTATAAACATTTTGTAACAGCAGTGTGGGAGCACCATATCATTTAACGTTTTACGGCCAGCCTCAATAATTTCTATCTTTGATTTAGCTAAGTGCGGGCACAGATAACTGCGGGTGGATATTTGACATTAATTATATACAAAATGTGTCAAATATCTACCGACAGCACAGAATAAAGATGGAACGACAGTAAGCAAAACCAGAGATAGACAAGTTATTCAGACTGACAGTTAGCTAGCTACACCGTGAGCGTTTCGCAAAATGAAATTCTAGTTCATAAAGTAATTGGAATTATGAGATGAGCTGTAATTTCTTGATGCTCTAAATGTAGTGTCAACGTGTTCTATGTAATTAATCTGTTAACTGATTAATAAATACTTGGTTAGAATAGATAAACACCATGTCAACTTAAAACAGTGAATCTGTGTGATTATCTGTGTAGTTGAGGATGTAGTCATGACCCTGTTTATCTTTAAGTAATAATTAAATGCAACAGAAGCTATAGATTCTTTCTTTCAAAAAGCGGATTCAGAAAATTATTTCTACATTTGATACATAATTAAAAGTCTCCACAATCAGTCAGATAGGGAAATGGAAGGAGAATACTTGTTGTGCCAACCCCACGTAAAGTGGAATAGGACGAAAAAGTTTGATAATTAGATCATTTATTGAGAAATATTATAAAATATATTTATCCAACAATGGTGAAACGAGGGTTATTCAATTTAAATGGATTTATAAAGAATCATTCGAATAACAGAATCATTTATCGGTCCATTGTGTAACGGATGCCTTCGAGGCTATTTCCACATGTATAAGGTTGACGGAAAAGCCTATGTTACATTATTTATATCTTCCCAAATCAATATTCCTGACGCATAAGAGTCGTGAGGCTCGATCGTGAGACTGACCAGTAGTACCATCACTAAAATACCAAGAAAACAATCATTGTAGTCATTTCCCGAAGGAAGCATTAATATTTATAAGCTATTGTGTGCATGAATAATAAGTGTCGTTACGACGGACACTTTCACTTATCAACAAATAATAAATTGAACTGAAATAAAACAAACAACTCCGGACTCAAACACCGGAACAGAATCCATGAATGTTTGAAGTGGTATGATTTTTATTGGATGGAGTTTTATGTTTTCTTGTCATTTTATACTCTACCATCGTAACTTAGATGGATTATGCGACAGCAGATGGCTGTAAGCCCGCCGGGAAGTAATTTATAACATCAACTGAAACTGTTTTAAACGGGTTACGTAGCTAAAATCAGATTTAAACATAAAAACGGAATAGAATAAAGTAGAGCAGACGTGGTCACATTGTTTTCTTTTGAAATAATAAATGTAGCGGTAATTAAATACCTAATACTACCTACAATTTAATGCTACGTAGAGGTCACGTCCTAATAACAAAATGGTAATAAAAAACGATTTTTGCTTTTAAGATGCACTGAGATTAGCTAAGGCAGATGTCATCATTATCATCATTATTGATTAAAAGCAAAACAAAATAGTGTCGCATCTATTTCTAATCAAAATATTTTGTACAGTCATTGAATACGGTAAAAGTAAAATAGGTAGCTATAGACTTACGTTTTGGGAGAGTTCAGGTTTATTCTTCGGTAATTTCAGCGCTGTATCTGGCTTAGATAACACGGGGGGCCTGGAGGTATACCGGTTGGAGAGCTTCCTCGCGAAGTTACTCTTGAAGTCCTCACACCTCATGATGGACTCCACCGGCCGACTGAACTCTTCAAGGTTCAGCATGTTCATCTGTTACACTACGCATAATATAATGATGTTCATTGATGATTTGTATTTAGAATACGTCGAAGCGCGGGAAACCGATACGGATGACCGTTAGCTACGACGGTTAACTTTGTACTGCCGGCTGCGAACTACCGAACTGGGTGTGCCCACCTGTCCATAACCGAGGAGCGGCATAGGGTACTTTGTGTATTTTGTCGTATATATTTTTAACTTATGAACAGAGTCCTATGTCAAAACAATAACGTCTAATTATGTACAAACTTACTAAACAAATTATGGAACAACAATATTTTTTAGGGGAATTTACTACAACGCCCTCTAGCAGTTATAGCTAAAATTAAATAGCAAATCACCTCGTCGTTATTTAAGTTCATCCTTCGTATTGATTACTGAGATTCGTAAAATGAAGAGATGGCGCTTTTATTAACTTTATAACGTAAATCAATGCTAAATATTATTAAAACCTTTTTCATAAAAATAATACTCGTTGCAGTTCAGTTGCAGTTAAACGAAACGTCACACGTAGTAAAATTGACAGATTATGACATAAGTCTAGAAAGCGTTTAAGAATTTCATGCTTCCTCAAATAAAGTAAAATGTTAAATTTTTTGTGTATTTTCTAACAATAACTCGGCGAAAGCCATACAGTATGCATCAGTAAGCCAAGATGAATGAAAAAGAGCAAAACAATCAATGTGGTAAGATCTACATTGTTTTATTCATTTTATCTTATCTCCATAAACTGAAAATATGAAAATTGCTCCTCACTTTTTCCAAAGTTTAATTAATGACTCCGTCTTCATTACGTCCTAGACAAATAAAAAAATCATTTAATAAAAAATCGACAGCTTAGGTAGATTAAGTACCTATAGGTACTTAATCTACCTAAGCTGTCGATTTTTACAGAACTTTAAAATCATTTTTGTGTTTTTAGACATCTTTGCATTGACTCTACCGCCTCCAATACTACTGATGCAGGCATCCTACAAGTACATAAGAAAAATCATTACCTAACTAAAAATATTTTACCTATACAGGTAGCCATACTATTTTCTTATCAATTTTTTTAATCATAAGTTTTTCAAAACTAACTCAATTTACATTAATAAAATTGCAAGAACCAAGAATTCCCAAAAATAAACAAACCCAATGCGTACCTACAGTCCCAAGTTTCAAGTAGGTACAGCGGTGGTGCCTCAATTTCTAAAATGGCAATAAAAAACACCGTGAGGAAGGAAACCCGCAGCTTTGTCAGCCCATTACGTGCCGGAAAATCAAAAAATATTATTTAGATGCCATCTCTACAATATTCCATCATCTAGTCGGTGCTGAAAGATGTAAAGACTAATATTATTTTTTAGCTATAACTATCAAAACATGGCCGGTGAATTCCCGCTCAAAGCTGGTATATGCAGCAAGTTCGACCTGGTGGAGATCGTGCTGATTTGCGTGGCGTTCACATTCCTACTCATTCTTCTGACTCAAGCTTGCCGTATAATGGGCTCAGTGTTCGTAAACGTATCCACGTGATATGGCGAAGAAGTGTCCGTAAGTAGTATAGGTCGTGCCACGTAAAAAGAACGCCGAGGGAAAAAGCTGCGCAGTAGGCGATTTTAAGGAATCTTAGGTCTGATTGGTGGAGGGGTGACGCGGCGCACTTCACACCATTGATTTAGCGCGTGCTATCGGTTCGTGATCGAGTGACCCATGCGCAAACCTACCCCCTACCGTGCCCCACATCGTTCTTTTTACGTGGCGCGACTCAGATCAGGAACTAGCTTTGAATAACAATACAACTTTGTATTGTCAATGGGGACTATTTATAAATTAATATAAATTATAAACTGGACAATTTATAAATTTTGAGCTTTTTCATGCAATGCAGTCTCTGCTGAATTGCACTATGATGCTGTGTCTTCGAACTAGGTGGTCGAAATCCACCAGCATCAATAAACAGTGATTGAAAGGTAGAATAGGTATATTATTATTATAAGTAGGTATACAGTAATTTACCTAAAGTTCAAATCTGGAAGTAGGTAACAAGAGTGAAAATTCCTCTACAAACCTCTTCTACAATTACAAGATTTCATAATAATGACAATGATTTAATTTTGTAAAAAACATGTCTATCGCGGATTACAGTCGGGGTTCTTATTTCATATTTTTTTCTCTACAATCCCGATATGAGTGTAAGAAAAGTAATAACAAGGTGTACCTAATACATTACCAAAATTAAGTAGGTATAGGTTTCTAGTTCAAATTTGAAACGAATATTTTCGAAATAAGCGAGAAGGCCATTTTCGAAACGGCTTAATTCGAATTTCGATCAAAGGGCGTTGGATAAATAGATTAATGTTCACGCAATTTGTAAAAGGTTTCTCAACTGTAATTTTACAAAACAAGTGTAGCTGATGACATAGTGCGGAGCTTTGTTCCTTATGAACACGAGTGAGTGAGCACAAGTCTTCATCAATTCAAAGTAGGTACCTAATCTTAACAATTCTGACTATTATAAAAATAGAAAGATTTAAATTACTTTCAACATTCTATCTATAAGAACCTATAGTTTATCATATGGCTTATCGCCAATTTATCTCTTCAAAATCATCCGGAAAATACTCGATCCAAATGGAGATCCCAAACGAGTTATTTGCCTACTTATGTTCACATAGAATAGAAAAAAGTTATTGTAACATTAAAATTCCTTTAGTTTCATTTGTTTTCGTGTGTGCTGAGAGCGAGGCCCCATTAGTGCGTTGCGCTGCGTTGCGTCGTAAAAAATATATGGAAACCGTCGCAGCGTCTTAGTGTCTTCTATTCTCACATAACAAAGAGCAACGGACTCGATATAATAAGAACTATTAAAACTCGTGCTATTCTCTTTACAAAGCGTATCACCGCACGCACTCTCATTTCGGCAAATTAATCTTGCGCCACGCATTCACCGCACTGCCCTTCCACTTCGCCTCGTTTACTGATCACGACACGATTACATATTGAAGTCGGTACGGTTTGAAGACTTCCGATTATAGTCGCGGAATAAAAAGGTTGACCACCTTTAGATCTGTAATTGCCTGTAAGGTTTGATAACCATTTGACACATTACTCTAGTCTAGTAGACACGAAGTTAACAAAGGTATCTTTTCTGCGAGTAAATAACTAGCCCCGTCAGTTTTACAGGTTAATCAGCTCAGCAAAAGTTTGATATTTTTCATAGAACATTTAATAATAAATGCTTACATCATAGTAAAGATAATTAAGGATTTTAAATACTCAAAAACCATAATTAAAAAGCGTACGTGTTATATTGAAAATAGACGCTGGCTGTGAAGCTGAGCATCTAGGCGATTTATTTTACAAAGACCATCGCGCATAAAAGTATTTCATTATGACATGGTTTTACATGTAATAAATAAATAAAATAAAAATAAATAATCATAAAAATATTTATAACGTAAATTTATATATATATTATAATTTTACGAAGAAAGAGAATAATACAGTTGATAATTTTCCAGAAATGAAACGGATCCGGAATACAGTTGTGATCATATTTCATTTTTTTTATGAAACGGACCGCAGAGACAACAATAATTATAAAACAGATATTGTTAGTCCTGGATTTTAATTAAAGCCTTTATCGGGCTTTAGACAGCCTAAAAATCTCCGTCACCGTTATCCAGCAGCTCAGATAAACACTCATACCTACACATTAATTCCATTTAACGCTATTCTTCATCTAGAATGTCGTGTCGTATCACAAAAGGTGCTCTTTCTCGTAATGTGCTGTAACAACAATTACCCACAGTTGGGAAACATCGCTCGGCGTTTGGCAACCACATCTAACGCAACGTCGATTTTTCGAACAGATTGTGCTACGTCTGATAAATTGTTACATAAGTGACAGCCTCTGTGACGTCAGCGTGACGGTCGGCTGATCTTACGCCGACATTCTCAATCTGTAATGTATGGATCAGTTGACAAGGACTGACATTTGTGCCTAGGACCTATCCTTACTGATATTAATAAATGAGAAAGTAACACTGTCTTGTCCGAATACTGAAATGCAATGGTACGATTCTATTAACAATACGTAAAGTGTATAGAAATGCCAAAAAATGTCATTTATTATCACTTAATATTTATTTATAAATATTAACGGGACTTAATCGCGTATTGAAATCGTATTATTTACCTCGACGTTTCGGTGGCGTTACAGTCACCGTGATCACGAGTAGACTGAAGGCCCCTCAGAGCAATTATCTTCCTTCAGAAGGAGACGACATTGTCAATTTTTGACATGCTTTCCCCGCAGCCAAGGTCCTTGGACCAACAATCATTCTCCATATGTAAAACCCCGCGCGCCGCTGGTTACGCGTCATTTGTCAATCACGGTACACGCGGAAGGATATAAGTATAAAATGCCAAATTGCAGAGTTTTCGCATATCCTAAAATATTGGAAACTTTCAGGTTACAAAAGGATGATGTGACTTTCCATCTGCCAGTATTCATTCCTCTAAATATTAACAATTTATGCACTAAATTTGAATAAAACTAAAATTTATATAATGTTGCCAACAAATCGTAACAGATTCCATTTTAGCGTATTTTGCTATGCCGCCGAGTTGGCCAAGTGGATTGCTACTTCGACTTTGATCCGAAAGGCGTAGGATTGAATCCGCACTATTCCATCACTCATATTCATGCTACCTATTTATTTTGTTATCTAGCACGAATCCCGAATTATGAAAAATAATACTCTTAGTGGCATATTATATTTATATTTTATTCTTTTTTTTAATTTGAAAAGTAGCTGTTCTATCTTCTGTTGCTTGGTCAATATTTGCAAGTCGGTTTAATTAAACGAATTAAAGTTCCTAGAATTTTTTGTATTTCCTCGTAGTCGTTATAATAGATAAAAGCATTATATTTCTGCATTGAGTAAAAAAACAAACAAATAGGTAGGTAGGTAGGTACACAAAACACCTACATACCTACCTACTTCAAAACTAGTAGATAGTGCTTACCTCGGAAGAAAGACTTTTCAATGCACATGAAAAAAAATATTTGCAAATCATCCCGTGCATCGAAAAATTTGCATATAACAAAATACTACTTTTTATCTAGATTTATCATTATCGGTGCACAATAAATTAGGTATCTATACCACGGATACCACCCCTATACCTCCAACCTACTAATTATATACCTACGTAAGCTTTCAGAACGTTAAGTAGGTAGTTAAACTTCTGTTAAAATCATAGGTAAACTTTATTAAAAAAATATTTACCATCCTCACAATATCGCAGAAATAGGTATTTTTAGTTGGACACACTGCTTGTCACTGCAGCGAAATTAGTGAAGGGACAGTTCAAAATAACTTATCGATATTGACTTACAGCCCAGTCGGATTAGCTCACCAGTAGAGGGGTAACCTGAAATTGACTAAAGGACGATTTTTTTTCCGCCAATGATTGTATAGGTGTTGTTTATAGCTTAATCGAAAAACTCAACCAATCCGACTAGAACATTAGATTTTTACAAAAATGAATGAGAACCAAAATTGTTGTGATTTTATACAACTTTGGACCTCTCAATTTTCATCGTATTATCAACATTTACATAAATAACTTCAAAAAACAAGATAAAAAATAATTTTCGCCTGTATTTCGATTATTTACGAATTATGCTAAAATTAAAGAAACAAAGATATAATTTTTTCCTTTGGCTACCACGTAAAACCACGCCAAAAGACGCTGTGATGACAGAAAAGGCTTAAATATTGATTTAAGTATAAAAAAAATCAGAAAAAAGAGGGTTCAAAGCCAGTTTTGAATTTTTCGTTACAGAATTTCTGGATTCGGTCACCCCGCTAAGGCCCGCCATAGAAGCTATGCAATAGCTTAAAATCAAATCAATTTGTGATTTAATTTGTCAATAACATTAAAATTTGTCATAGAACCAATACCTACCGTATTGGCCGCACTCATCGTTCTCTTCTCTTGTTTCTATTTTTACAACCTACCTTAAATTACTTTAAAATGTGTGTTTTTTGCGGGGCCGCAGCACACACATAAACCTACGGCGCTACGGAAGACCAGCGCTGCGACAGATTCTCTGGTTTCTGTTGCAGCAATACGCTGAGTAGTTGCCAATTTTGTCAATGTCCTACTTATTTTAATGTGTCTTATGTGTAACGCGTTTTTGACAAAATAAATATTTTTCTTTCTTTCTTTTCTTTCTTTCTTTCTTTCATCGATAATAAACTATCGATAGCTTCAAGCACTATGATTTTTACACAAAAATTGACATTTACTTATTGACAGACAGTTCCACGTCCCCCGCAGAAAATGACCTTCTTAGCGTCATAGAAAATAAAACTGATGGCTCCTCCCCTTACTGCTTCCTCTATGGAAGGCCCGCACCCGCTCGCATCTTCAACTGACGAGGTTTCTGTCTACCCTCAATCAGTCAACACAAAACTACTACTTGGGTTGCGACACACCACACTGACAATGTCCGGCGAAATGTTGGACGACTTTTTTCGATGCGAACACATTTTATGACTGGATCCCACGTTGATGACAATTTGTAACCACTGACCCGGTTAAAATTCCTGTGCTTCTTAATTTCAACCGCTTCACGCACAATTCGGCTATAATAGTGGCGATCATTGGACAGGATTATTGGCTTGTGCAATTCAATCCAGTGGTTTGACCCAAATTCAAGCAAATGCTCCGCTATCGCTAATTTTTCTACCTGGCGGTTTTTGACAGCTGCGATATGTTCTGTGATGTGTTCGAGGTCAATAATATGATTTCAATACGCGATTAAGTCCCGTTAATATTTATAAATATGTTTCCAAGTCGCGATAGTTTAAATAGTACTTAATATTTAGTAACGTTTCAGTAATCGGACGTCTGTCTGTTAAGTTTTCACGCGTAAAGAGTTGACGAATATTTATACATCTTGCTGTCGAGGATACTGTTTTTCGCTTAAGTACCTTGCATCACAGCATACCGGAACAAATATTGCAGATCGTGCAAACGTTAGCACGCGACCTGATCTGACCACGCGCCGTCTCCGTGCCATGTCGTGCAGTGTCCAGCATGTCATCAGCCATCTCAAACTGCTTATGAAAGGGCGTGGAAGCTGCACTTCTAGGTACAGTAGAATTAGCACCTTATTAGTACAAACACGATATAGGTAGCGGCGATAGAGGAGGACCAATACTCAGGAGTTCTCTCTCACATGTCGTTAAGTATTGTATATTACATCATTTAAACTGAATAAATCAATTTTTAATTCCCAATAGGTTATACAATTGCATTTAAAAATGTTATCTGCAATATTGATTTTGAAATATTAAACTTTATTTCTGTAGGTATTGGATCTTTTTAATATTTAACATTTATTGTCTAAATTATCAATGTATATACAAATAATAAAATCTAGGTGGCGTTATGTTTAAATAAGTACAAATAAGCCGATGTACATGTCATGTTTTTGCAGAGCGTTGTATTGATACAGACGCCATACATGGACGCACAACGAAAACAAGGCAGTAGGAATGTTGAGAACTTGATCCTCGGATTTGTAGCATATGTATAAAATGATGCATTTTCCAATAAATGAGTTCAAATATAAATATTTCAAAGCCAACCATTAAAAAGTTTACTACTGTATACATTTTTTTTTTATTAACCTATTTCGTCCCACTGCTGGGCAAAGGTCTCCCCCAAACTTCTCCAACCATCTCGATCCCTGGCGGAGTCCCACCATTCCTCGTCGAAGGTGACGAGATCGTCCCGCGTATACATTTTAATAAATTAAAATATATTTCAATTAAATGAAATGCTTGCACAACCATGATCTTGCTTTTTCTGCTTGGAAGAACCCAACCTGTTACTTATTCTTGCTACCATTAGGTACATGCAAAGAATAACGTTAAACTACTAAGTATGAATATATTTAAAACCTTTAAAATTTGCAAGATAGATAAATTAACTAAACAAAGCTGTGGGCAGACACATGGCGAAACTATACGTGTTTTTAGTTGAAGTCGGAGCCTAAGAAAGCTCTCACTTTTTTAGTTAGTGAATAAAGTAATTTTGAGTTAGATTAAGTAGACGTCCATCCATAATAAAATGCCCGATTTCTATAACTAACGTACGGATGTCCGTCCGTAGGTCCATCACCATAGCAACTTTGTTTTTACCCAACAATATGTATAAAACTTTTTGACGTTACTAAGGCGAAAGTCCAACGGCCATCCGTTACTTGGTTATAGGAACCGGGGGTAGGTAACTAAAATAAAAACTCAGTTTAATCTAACTTAGCTAACTAGCGATGAATTCCTCTTCGATGTTATCCTTAGCATTCGAATACAAGAACGAATTTATTTGAAGCATCATTAAAACTCTAATAAAACATTTCCGTTGTTTCCAGTAAATCCTGCCCTGGTCCTGAAACTTGCCCTGGTCCTCAAGGTTGCCCGGGTAACACGAATGCGCCGGAGGGTGCGCAGGCGCGCTGCTGCGACTCGTACATCTGCTCCAAGGTGTCTGCCGGCCGCGTGTGCGATATAGCCTGCCTTGTGATCGCCCTCGGACTCCTCGTGCTGATGCTGACTCAGGCTTGCAAGCTGCTGATTGGCCGACGCGACCGCACTAGGCGTCGTGGTTCTTGTTCTAGATAATGTTAGTTTTTGTTCATTAACCTACATATTTTGTCTGTTTGGCAAAGGCTCATAAAAACGTTTCCATCAGCTTAATCTCAATGTTAGTTGATTTTATTTTTACTACTATACTAGTAGCACGTCCCGGCTTCGCACGGGTGTACTAATGGAGCTACCGTGACTAAATTTTAAAATATAGCCTATAACCTCCGGGACAGTCCATTCAACACACCCGTGAAAGAATTTTTGAAATCGGTCCAGTAGTTTCGGAGATTACCTCCGTCAAACAAACAAACAAACAGACAAACAAATTTTACCTCTTTATAATATTAAGTACCTATAGAAGTATAGATTTCCCTTAGAGCATTAAGCCAATGCTTTAAGATATTTCCAGGCGCAATTGACCTGCTGATTAATTTCTAAGTAGATGAAAGTAATTACATATTGGCATTATTTAGTTTTTGTAAACACTAAATTTTAAAATTTCTCATATATTGACCATGCAGCTAACACTTGCCTTGTCAAAACACATTATTTGTCGATTCTCCGATATATATTTGCTTTGTTTTATGTAATAGAATTATTGTATAAAGCATCGCTTACTGGGTAACTACGGAGCCCTATAGCAGTAGTATTGAGCGTGTTCGACACGCCCTTGGAAGGCTATTTTATATTGATGTCTTCTTTATTTTCAGAATGTCGAACAATAACAAGCACTACACACCAACTTCGTTCTCAGCAGATCAATCGAATATCAAATGTCCGTAATATAAAAATAATTTTGGGCAAAACTCTGATGTAACTGGTGCTACGGTAGAAAACAGACATTTTGTATGAACTTTTATTAATAAATTAAAATAACTATTCATTCGTGTTTTTTTACGTATCTGATGCACTGTTTAACAACAATAAATTTAGACATTTTTTTTGCTAACCTTAGAAAAATTTATATAAAGATAATGTTATTTTTAGGCGCATTGTATTCATTAGTTATTCTGACCTACTGCGCAAGTTTGCCCTTTTGGTGTGAGTGACCTTGGCCTGCGCAGGCGCAGTGCAGTGACTTTCATCTGAAGTCGCAAGTTTGACACAACCAACATAGCGCATCTCAGATGAATCTTTCATTTTCACTACAATCATTATTTTTGTACTTGTGCCACATAGTGAAGACAATTGATAAAGAGAAATTTATAGACAGAATAGGGTTTAAAGTGGCCACCTTTGATATATGAATCAAAGTTATTCAGATGTCGCCATAACTAAAACAAAACTAACTAAAGAAATTGATTCACGGTCGCATTATTTGGTGAAAAATAAATAAATAATAAATAAATAAATATCCTTGGACATTCCACACAGCGTCATCTAGTCCCAAGCTAAGCAACTTAATGCTTGTGTTATGGTAACCAGATGACTGATATAATACATAGATACATTTTTTTTTGTAAATACATACATATTATAGATAGAAAACACCCAGACACGAAACAAATATCTGCAGAACATACAAACATTTGTCCCGTAGCGGGGATCGAACCCGCGACCTCCGCATCTCAGCCGGGCGTTCACCCAACTGCGCCACAGAGGTCGTCAAGTGAAAGTAAAGGGGCTCCGTTTTTAAACGACTTAAAATAACATGAGATTCTATGTTCCACTGTAAGTAAGTCTTTTTTATAAAAAGAGGTCTACAGCCGAGGTGGAGTAGGTACCTATACTAACTATTGATTTTTTTTTGAGGATCTGATGAGGGTCTCCTGATTCATTAAGAGAAACTCATTTCGAAAGTGCAGGAAAATACCCAATTTATTAAATTAAGTGGTAATAAGTGTAATAGAAAAAGTAAAAAAATACCACTTGTGAAGAAAATGATCTGGTGTCGGACGTGTCGTGGGTCTTGTTTTATTTATAATTTTTTTTTTTGTTTGGCACGTTTCCCTTACGAACTAAAGTATTACGGTTACATTACAACATGGCACGGGTACAAAGACCATAGAAATATTGGAATAATAATTTTACATAATACCAGCGACAGTTCACCGACGAAAGTATTACCAATTGCCTATCATTCGCGTCTATTGTTGTCATGTAGCAATAAACTGTTTACATTTGAGTATCAATGATACAATCATAGTTACGTACCTACTACGTACGGACCACAACCGAAATAAAACAAAATCAGTTAAGCTTTTTTGCTCATATTTCGAAGCGTAGCAATGCGTTTGAATGGAAGTAGTAAGTACACTTAAAACAAAAAGTAGCTATATACCCAGCCAGACTCATTTGAATACCTAATGTCCGTTGAGTGAGTGTTGATTGTATACGATTTTGGATGCTTAGTAAACTCGTCGTATTACGTGTCTACAAGGAATCTACTATTTTTCAGATTTTAAATTACATACTTGACATTTTATTAAAATTACTCACATTTTTAGGTTTCCGTAGTCAACAATGCCCTGTGCGTCTATCTTTCTAACCGCAGTTTTATTACGTGTGTTTTCATCCACAAAGTGGAAAATACACGTGCAACGTATTTATTTTTCTCGTCTACACCGTAGTGTGAAATGTCGTTGGATAGGTCTTTTCAAAAATACCTATTACTTAGTTGATTGTGTTTGAATTAAAATATCTGTTTGTGAAATATTTAGATCTAAACTGCTAATAGTGAACCCCCGCCAGAAGATAACGTGATAGTTTCAAAAAATGAAAAAAAAATCACAGTAGGTAGTAGAACAGAAAACAAAGAGGAAGTAGTATCATATTATTTAAAATAAATTTAAAAAAAAATTACTATTACAGACTAGTATGGTTACAGCATGACGAGTAGAATGACTTAAATGAAATGTAAAACGATCGTTTTGAACATCTATCGTTCTAACGTGAACCTTCATATTGGACAACTTGCTTATCTTGGACTAGATGACGCTGTGTGACGAATGTCAAAACATATTTATTTATTTAACCAACGGAACCCTACATTGACAGTGACCGACACGCATTTCTCCAGTTTTTTTTTTTTTTATTTCACAAACTGTTTCTAAACACATTATTATATTTCCTCGTAAGTTTCGTGTTAATGTCTGGTACGTATTACACTTATTATTACTTTTGAAAGCCTCTTAAACAGTCTTACAATGCAACGGTAGTTTACTACCGCAAATTCATTATATTTACACGCTGACCTTAATCATTTACGCTGCAATTCTTTGTACTACATAAATTTTAGATGGTGTTATCTAATAACGCAGAATGCGTGAACCAGGGTTCGACAACATTTTACTGCATGAAATTATGTACGGAAATGATAACAAGTAGTAGGTACTTAGAGCACAAATTAGTTCATGTTAGAGCAATATCAGATACTTTGAATGGATGATTAATTTTATTTATTTGTAGTTTAAAAGTTAAGTTAATTATACAACTACCAGTAAAGTAATGAAAAATGATATAACTGAATACAAATTATTTAAACAAATAAATGAATCAAGTAGGATATTGAAATCAAAAATAGCTTTAGATTTCTGACGTTAAATATGAGAATAAGCAAACATATTTCTTTAGAAAACAAGAAAATTGAGTTTTACATTATGTCCTCCTAGGTACTAAAGTCAATACGGCACAGTGCACGTAAGGATCATTACAAACGATCTGTAGCTCAACTGATCTATGCTACTTCTAGACACTACTTAATTAATAATATTGTAAAATAATGACTTAATGTAAATAAATTACTTTTAACCATTAGGGCTATTATTAGAGGTCTTAATAATTATTTTCTTGCATTTGTTAAATGTGAAATAAAAGGTTTCATCAACAGGCCTTGGATATATTGTTTACCTTGCTGCAAGTTTTGTAATGGAATAAAAAGCACTGCAATTTTGTAAAATATCCCCCTAAATATAAAATTCTACCTAAGTTCGTATAAGCTGTAGGTTAACTCTAGCGACGGAGTTTTTAGGCTGCCTAAGACCTAGTGTACTTAGTGACCTAGTGAACTACACCGGCGAAGGTTTTAAACCGCCTAAAAGCTTTCGTCCTGGGCGACTTTAAAAGCCGGGATGACAATTTAATGTGCCCTCCGTAGCAAGGAAATGTTCAGCTGCTTTTCGAAGATCTACCAAGAAAGTCTATGCGACGAGCTAAAGAACGATTGTTATGTGAAATTATCAAAATGATTTGATAATATACACTCGACATAGATCAAAATAATGTCAAAAAAAATTATGAAATTAAAATTTGATTATCTTATTTTTAAGGCTTACAAAAATCGTAGCACTACGCACGCGTTTAAGTCTTTTGTATGGCACATTACTTCTAATAATTACTTACAAAATATAAAAACACACAAAGCAAAGTATATGGATGAATAAACAGGATCATGAATCTTTTTTGGTCGGGTGTTAATAAAAGTCTAGCTTAATGAAAAATAAAAAAAAAAGCTAGTATTAATCAAGAATGATTAATAGTGCACCTAACCCGATGTTGCTATTTAAATCGTCATGATTATTTCCGAAACTGTTTTCGTCTTCTGCAAAAATATCAAAACCCCCAGAATAATAGTAATAGCGAAAACCATGAAACATCTATGTTCATTGAGAATCAGTGCAGGCAACTCATAGAGATCAAAACCTCTTGAGTTCCACCACCACGAAGCAGTGCAAGCCTGTTCTCGGAGCGCGGTACACGTGACAGTAACAAAATTGGATTTAGCGGGAAACTTGATGTGAGTTTATTTTTATTTGTGCTAGTAAAATGGTAGAATTTTTGGTAAACAAACATATACCAGTTCAGTCAGTGTTGTTTATTCAGATAATAAACTTTTATTTTTTCAGCAAAATTTTATTGTAATTTTTGTTTTGCGATATTAGATAAAATATTTGTTTTACATTACACAAATTTAATAATTAAGGACTTATATTATTAAATTCCTGTAATATAATAAAGAAACATTTTATACGATAAGTACTTACTTACTTAATTTATGCTAAGCGAATACAAACCTAAACTAATGTTTTGTTTTTAGGTTTTTTTCATAGAAATTATTACCAACCAACATATCTTAGAAATTAAAATGCCTTTGAAAATTAGTGAATTTATAACAAATATAAAAAACTATAATTTATATTTTTTGCATTAGTTTTAATCATACCATGATTTTTAAAGTGTCAGTGGGTACCAATCGAAATCAACCTTTTAAAAGCTTGCGAATAACATCCAAAAGTTCACACACAGCCTCAAACTATGATCCAATTGTGATAGATTTGTAACCGGTCCTTTCGTAAGCTTGTCCCATTCAAATAACGTCTTTCATAACTCTAACCACGATCCCGACCACCATAACAACCGGTCACATCAAACGTAGATAATATCTTACTTCGTATAACATCTCTACGCCATTAACCGCGTTATGGTAAAAGAATATCCATCATTTAAATCTATAATTTGCATGTTACATCTCTATATATTATGTTTATAAGTATACATTTATGAAGGACATTTTCCTGTTTTCACACTTAAGGTAGGAAAGTAAAGTACTAATTAATTCTATACATTGATTTGTAGTGACCTAAATAATAAAATACACTTTGAATTCTTAGCATATTACCATCGTCCTTGATAGGGTACCTACTGTATTCGCTTTCGGAGATACTTAATCGGAAATGTGTACAAAATAATGTAGATCTTTATCGATTTCATTAATGTACGACTCCGGCACAAAGAAGCTGTGAGGTATTTTATTGATCGCAGTATAATATCATTGAGATATTATACTCGCATTATCATTGGGTCGCTTTATCTCAGTAAACCTGACAATCAATCGAAATAACATTCCGTAAAACATCCTTACTTTGGGTTTGGTTGTGACTTCATTACACCGGTCCCAGAAACAAGTGAACAAGATAAAGATGACGTGCTGCTGAGTTACATAATTACCAAATAATGACGTTGGCAAAGCTCTTGCTAAACTGGCCCACGCCACAAGGCACAGAGACTTGGTAAACTATGGCACACAACAGAACGCAGGACCGCACTGATATACCATGGAAATTTTCTTACTACTTTATGGTTTTTTGAAATAGAGCGTTTCAAAAAAGTACGTAGCTTTATGTAGCTTAGCTATATTCTAAGCCATTATCTATTTCACGCCAAATTTTCAATCGTCTAATCGTTAAAACTTTGAGATTTATTATATTGTCATCATGATTATTACTTACAATATTGTGTTACCCACAGTTGGTAATAACCAACTGTGGGTAGTATTGATTTTATCTTTAATAACCCTCCTTCCCTAAACGCCAAACAGCTCTACTTTGGGCCCTTTCATCCAGGTCTTACTCTGTACGGCAACTACAAGTAGGTAATTTATATATTCACAATACTCGTAGGTGACTTGTCTTACAGCATGCCTTGTCCGTCTCATTGATTGAGTGCTACATTTCGACACAGAGGTAGGCTCAAATATTTTGCAAGTGCGTGTATATTTTGCAAGCTATGTATGACGGACACCCCACGTTTATCTCACGATTGTGTCGGCGGATGGATATTTTTAAGATCGGCGAATGTTATGAAATGGATGATAGATTCTGGGCTAGTATTAGAGTCACGATGTTGAAAGTTGAGTATTTTGATTGAGCTGTTTGGCTGAATAACAGTTGATTCAATATAAAAGTGAGTAACTAATATGATGTAGGAGTAAAAAGAAAGTAGAATAATACAGTTTTTAAACTATCATGGTTTTGAACATTATAAACACTTGACACGGGATAATTGCTGCAACTGTGCCGAAATATCGGGAAACTCAAACAACCACAAATCATGGTAATTATCTCGTTTCATGTGTTTATAATAGAATAATACATATACATACTTAGGTAGATAATTATACTTTTTTCTGGGAGATTCTTTCGTGTTTTTGGTTCAAATGGTACATACACATAGAAGTACCTACATACTCTTATTAAGTACTATGTAATGAATTTAAAAACATTGTATTAATTAAAAATCGTAGTCCAACAAAAAAAGTCTAAAATCATGTCGAGCTTACTACAAAACATTAGAGAAAGCCTGTAGACTCGTAAATAGTAAGTTAATGTTTATTCGATAATAATATGTATTAATGATCTTCACGAGAATGTCTACAAGAATACCTACTCGTAGACGCAATGTGAAATACATTTTACGAGTAGGCCTATTTATTGTGCAATTCAGTTGTAACAAGTGAAACACAAATTAACTTCATGTAATCCGTAGACCTACTTTATAATTCATCATTATTTTTATGATATTTCTGATTAGACGTAAATGATTTGTATGAGTTTGATTTCCGCCAAATTTATTCGTAATACGCTAAGCGTTACCGAATCTTATCTAAGTGCCATGTTGTGGTAGCGTCATTTGACACCTAAGATACGAAATACTCCCAGAGGTCAGTCCCAAATGATTCTTTATCTTTGCTCAAGTGTGTGAGTTATTAGGCCAGCTAAAGAGAATCTAGTTGACCTAGCCTGGACTATCAATTAAATAATATTCTAATATTTCTCTCAAATCTCCATCTCTCGCGATTGCCTTGTCTCTCTCAAAACTCTATTATTTTATCTGTGATCTTACCAAACCCTATCTAAATCTGGTACTTTAATTTTCAGTACTCAGAAAACCATGGCTCGCAGAATTTCAAAACGCTACCTGACCGATGCGGAAGACTACAGTTGTCCCCTGTCTGAGGAGACACAGAAGATAGCAGAGGATGAACTTCGGGAGACGGACAACTCCAGGAACCAGGCCCTGACTGCCCTTCGCAACTGGATGGAACAGAACCCGAAATTCGTTGCAGTGAGAATGGGTATGCATGCACGTTGTTATAGCTATTTGTGATACTGTTTTTTTGACTGTGCTTTTTAACATTACCTCTATCTAGAAACAATTTCAAGTGATTAATCGTTACATTCTGAAAATCATATCAGCTTTTCTAACCCATCATTTTATTTTACCAATTAGGTACCTACTAGGTATATTTAAATCTAGTATGGTAGACGCAAAGAAATAGTGCCTCACAACCCCAAAATAGCAAAATAAAATGGCTAAATTGTTTTTTTTTTAATGTAGTTAGGTACTCATATAATTCAAAAGAAACGGCAACAATTTGGCAAACGGCTCTAGGAAAACTTCATGTCCATTATATAAATAACAGGTAGAAGTTAACCAGTAGTTAGGTTGTGTGATAAGTGAGTCAGTGGAATGTTATTTGATATATTGTACAATCCATGGTTGGTGATCCTTAACACAGTAGCGCCATGCTTCACTTCATTACCAGGCTACTACAAGTCTGATCTTTGTGGAGTATAAGCTAATAATCCTCAATTTCAAAAGATACAATATTTGTAGTTAATTTTCCATTGCATAAGTGACGCTTATTCCTACCCTTGGAGGAATGATACAGTCTTGTTACTGTTTTAAGTAAGATTCCTAAGAAAAATGATTTATTTAATGTTTTTGTATCACATTAGATTCAAACTACCTACTCCGCTTTCTCCGTGCCAAGAAGTTCAGTGTGCCCATGGCCCAGGAGGCGATAGAGAGGTACATCCTTCTGCGCCAGTCATGGGGCATCGCCTTCAACCAGCTGGACTACAAGCTGCCCACTATGATGGAACTGGTTGACCTGGGGTGAGTTACATTGTTACTATTTCTTGTCTCTACATTTACTCAGGTGCGTTAAGACATCCCTATCCCGTTCCTCTTTCACCTTTCTTGGTCTTGACTCATCTAGCTTTGACTATTTAGATGTAATATTCAAAGGACGAATGATGTTATTCCGTTGTCGTCTTCTGCCTTCACATAAATTATGAATTGCTGTATAAAAGTATTGATCCTAAAGTTATTTTACAACTTTATGGATCTTCTTAACATATTTACGAGCATTAAGCGCTACTGTACATGAGCAGCCTTCATTACGTACCTGTTTTGGAAGACACGGCTGGGCTAAATTATACCGTGTTATATAATTAACTCAAATACAAAATACAAATACAAATTCTTTATTGGCTTCAACTTAAAGTACAAAAAACATAACAGTAATCGAAGCCTCCTTTTAAGTATAATATACCTGTGTTAGTAACTCAAGTGAACTAGGTTAACGAATCCCATTCAAAACAGAAACCTCAAAAAGATTAGGTATATTGGTCGTTTAACTATTACATTGTTATAGAACCTAATACATTAGATACATCGCATTTCATATTTATAAAATGACCATATTTTGATTATTACTTTCACCATGATGGGATGTTTCAATAAAAATCATCACTTTGCTAAGATCGATCACCATGGCCCGAAAACATTTTCGTTTTCAAGGCTACGGGCACCAGTGCAAAGTCACGTTATGCAATGTTTAAATGCAATAATATTTCATGCTTGGATCCACACGCGATATGTGGGCATACGACACGGAGACAAAGCGAGGTGTGGTGTCTGAGGCAACACAAGGTCATTGTGCCTATCTCCGAACATTACTATAATGTAACCAGCTATGTGGTGTGAGCACTTCGCTTGTTGCGCCATCGGCTCGCAGAGAGAATTATCGGTGCATCACCATATCTGATGTTTTAGCGATATCGCTATTTCATGCACCGATGAAGAAAGTTCGTGTAGTATTTCCAGTTTAGGGAAATAATAAAAAAAAATTTAGGTATTCCCGTTGTCCACATCAAATCTTTTCCTATTATGGACAGAAGGTCGAGAAAAGGCTCAATTAGAGTTCAAAAAAATAGGGGTTAGGCGTAATATTGAGTACCTACCTATGTTGCCACCAATCTGATTTTGAAAAATCAAACTTTGTCACACGAACAAATAATTACCTATGTATTGTATATACCTACTTATATTAGTTTTAGTATAGGTACTCGTTATGTAGTGTAGAAAGTCTATTAAAATCTAAATTCTTTGTTCACAGGTACATATTTGTCAGCCCCTTCAAAGACAAGGGAGGTCGTCGTGTGGTCATATACAGGCCCGGTAGATATAACTCTTAAGCAATACAACCAATTCATCAGTTATACAAGTAGCTACATTTTATTTATTCTATGCAATATTTACTTTATTCTATAGGTACAACTAACTGTTATCGTATTGCTTATTATTTTCACACAGCTTGTTTGCACATATTGCACGATTTACTTAGCACCTTCATCTTACACTAAATCATCAAGCTTTAAGCTTTTTAAAATCGAATTAATTCAGAATGTTTGTTTTGTAATAATAATAAAACTAAAAGCTCTGGAAAATACTTATATTTAAGTCCAACTTGGACAAAGAAACGAAATTCTCTTAAAACAGATATAATATAGATATCTATATAATGTATCTACCTACTAGTGTAAGGTTTTGGCCGTTACGCTTACCGAGGCCAGTATTCAGTTATCGCCTTTGTTATTTTCCGTCTTCACTGATATAGAGTAAGATAAAATTCCTCAAAAAACCTCACTTCTCTCTAATGTGTATTAATGCCTCTGAGTACCCCATCTTCAAATAAACTAAAAAGATGCCTAATGATCTAAAATTAATATGTGTACCACCTTGTCTTGGGGCAGTCGTGATCATGTTTTACTTCATATTTCTCTCCAGGTGTATTCGACCCGTACAAGTACACAAACCAGGACATGTGCCGTGTCATGGCCACTTGCTACGAGACGCTCCTCGAGGATGAAGATACGCAAGTGAGGGGTCTGGTTCACTTCGCGGACGGACAGGGCGTCAGCTTCCCGCATCTAACGCTGTTCACACCCAAAGAGGCTGTCAGGATCGTGAAGAATGGAGAGGTAAGAATTAGAAAAGAATTAGGGAAAGAGTAGGTAACAAGGATTAATTGTGTTTTATTATGTAAATAATGTTTGTCAAATTAGATCGCACAACCAAGAAAATGAAGAATACGAGTATCTGTGGCTTTACAGACATTAATAAGCACCACTTACAAAAGTTAGCGTTTCGGGTATTAAGTGTCATGATTTCATAAATTAATAACTGTTAACTCTGCAGCGGACATTACCACTCCGCCACAAAGAGATATACGGCATCAACGTGCATCCTACGGTGAAGTTCGCGCTCGACTTTGGCATGGCGCTGATCTCCGAAAAAATTCGGAAGCGGGTCTGTCTGCACAGCTCTGTCGCGGACTGCGAGATCGACAAGAACCTTCTGCCCAAAGAATATGGAGGCACCATGCCCATGAAGGAAATGATTGGTCAGTAACAGAAGTGTTAAAAATTTAGGTTTACCTAAATATTAAACCATTCCCAATCTCTATCAACAAGATCCATTGGTGAAAAGTCCAAGAATATTTTTTTTTTATAACCTTATCTCAGGCGGGTCCAAGTCAAAGTCAAAACTACGAAAACTATTCATATACGTACTTTCATTCAAAAAGTCAAAAAGTCAAAATATTTTATTCAATAAGATCATAAAAAAGACCACTTTGACATGTCACGTTCTTAAAACTAGGGGATTCTATTGCCTGTTCCAACGCGATTCCCTACACCAGGGAAAGAAGCAGGCAAGAACCTGGTGATGCGGGCCTAGCATTTTTTTCAGTGGTCCAATAACTGAGTTGGAGCATGTTCAGTCCCAAGCGTTTTTGTCATCTAAATAATCTGATATTTTATAATAAGCTTTTTTTAAAAGATGACGTTTAATTTGCTTTTTAAATTTGTTAATTGATAAGTCTTGCAAATCACTTGGAACTTTGTTATAGAAGCGTACACATTGCCCTTTAAATGATCTCTTAACTTTTTCGAGCCTAATCGTGGGAACAGCGAGTTTATCCTTATTTCTAGTATTTACATTATGGTTATCACTATTTTTCTTAAATAATTTAATGTTTTTCCGAACATACATCAGGTTTTCATATATAAACTGGCTAGGCACAGTCATTATAAATATTTCTTTAAACTTATTTCTAAGTGACTCTCTGGGACCCATACAATAAATTGCTCGAACAGCCCTCTTCTGCAACACAAACACGGTGTTAATGTCTGCAGCACACCCCCACAACAGAATGCCGTAAGACATAATGCTGTGAAAGTAGCTAAAGTAGACTAGTCTAGCAGTATCTACGTCTGTGTATAGACGTATTTTTTTCACTGCGTATGCTGTGTGTATTCAATAAGATCTTACAGACCACTTAGAATAGTCACGTTCTTAAAACTAGGGGATTCTATTGCTTGTTCCAGCGCGACTCCCTACACCAGGGAAAGAAGCAGGCAAGAACCTGGTGGTGCAGGCCTAGCATTTTTTTTCAGTGGTCCAATAACTGACTTGGAGCATGTTCAGTCCCAATCGTGTTTGTCATCTAAATAATCTGATATTTTATAATAAGCTTTGTTTAAAAGATGACGTTTAATTTGCTTTTAGAATTTTTTATTTGATTATTTTAGCAAATCGCTTGGAACTTTGTTATAGAAGCGTACACATTTGGAACTTTGTTAAAGGTCTTCGCTCACTGCGATACCAGAGGTCGTCGTTTCCTTAAAAGTGCATAAAATGACCTTCCTATTCCAGAACTATGGAAGGTTGAGCTGGGCAGCCGGCGTGACATGCTACTCCTCAACGACAAGATGTCTGTTCGTCTGGAGATGTACAGCGAAGCGGCGCGAGAGGGTGCTGTGTCAGCCTTGAGGGCTGGTGGGTGTGCAGGACCTGATGCTGTCGGGGATGCTATGAGGGGACTCACTGGCAACTTCAGAAAACTAGAGGTTGATTAGACCTTATACATGAGGTCTTTACCTATGAAATTGCCGTTTCGTATGTAGGTACAAAACATTTTGTGCAAAACATTCGTCAAGACCTGCAGGAGATAAGCTGGTCCAGAAAGACATATGGCCTTTCAAAGCTTGAATAATTTAAACCTTTTTAAAGGTTGATTAGATTTACATCTAGCGACTTTAAACACTAATGTTACATTCAATCAATAGTGTTTCTATAATTGGGTGCTATGTTAGACATGTAACATTATTGGCGCTGATTTTATTGTAACACTACCTAAATTTTCGCTAAACCTAAAGTTTTTTTAACCACTAAAGATTTTAACCACTAAAGATTTACACAACATACAACACTTATACAGTTTATCCAGACCTATAACAACATGGCATTGAAAACAAGGTATAGTGGATTTCGCGATAATTTAATCAGTGATACAGAATCAGTGCCAATTTGACATTAACTCTCTATAAGATCTCTATTAAGTTAGGATAGTTAGATAAGGATAATTAAAGTTAGGCCGGACTTGCCTGCATCTTTTAAAAGTTCCGAGGTCAGACGGGACAAGATCGACATAAGCAAGTAGAGTGCTAAAATGAAGTTAAAGTAGGTATTCATTTAATCACAAAGTACCTATACTCGTACCTACCTACATACACGAATTCACTAAACCTAAAAAATACAAAACAAAATATCAAAACATGTATTGTCATCACTATTTGTTTAGATTTCGGAATAAAAAGCCCCAACAACTCTGTCGAGGACAGTACCTACAACCTCAGAGCACCTCAGAATTTAATACTGGCCATTATAACTATTACCTACCTACTTTTCCAGTGTTTCTACTTTTTTCGCACACTGTCACGAAAAAACTTAGATTTTGTATTAGTACCTAATTGTAAAATGTTATAGTTTATTAGTAGACCGTATTATGTACCTGCCTTGTATTAATGAATCGACTGTATTTAGAATATTTAAGGTTTGTTGTAGTTATAGTTTCCATGACCTAATAAATACATTCTTGTAAACCTTGTGTTTCATTGTTTCCGCGAAGTAGGTATGCAAATAAAATAAAGTTTACTTTATTAAATGGTTTATTAAAAATCCACTATTTACCTAAATGGTACAAATAAAATACAATCGTATCCACTTTCTCGCGTAACATCGTACAAAATGCAACTATTATTATACTTATGGCACAGCGAATTGGCACAAAATGTTTCAAATCATTAATATTGTCACGAGTCCGAGAAATAAAGTCATCAACAAAAGAAGAAAAAAAATACTTACTTAAATCAAATTATACAATTAAATTTGTGTTTACCTTTACATTAATTACACAAACAATATTAAAATAGTCGTAAACCTTGCATTTTTAGGTTTATTAGTAGCATTTAAAATGTTGTTTTATAATTAAAAGAAAATAAATTAATTAATTAAAGTGGGTTAAACAATAATTATACAGCTACTAGTTCTGTTCAATAAAACATCAGGATAAAATCACGGCAAGCATAATAACAGCACATAGATGAAGATCATAGTTTAATATAAATAAGTTCTGTGTACCTACAATACAACATTAACGCCATGGTACACTGATACGGCACGTCTATAGAATCCCCTGTAATTTTACAAAAATACCTTTACAGATGCAGTTTTTTTCGTCTATATTGTAAATGTGCGTATTAGCAAAAGAATTAAGTTTTAATCAACGAAATAATATTTAATTTGGATGTGAAATGGGAGCGGTAGGCATTTCTTTCAGATCTTTATGTAATTCTTTAGATCCTTTGAAGATGTCTAAGGGTTTATATACATATTTGGTACATGCCTACTTTTTGCAGAAGTTATCTTTCCATAAGATAAAAAAATAAGTCGTCTGCCTGCTCGATGGGTCAATGACATTGTCAAAACAGCAGGTCGTACATGGGTCAGACTGGCGCAGGATAGGGAGGGTTGGCACAAGCGAAGAGAGACCTATGCCCAGCAGTGGGATGAGACGGGCTGCACTTGATGATGATGATGATGATGATGACGTGCAGGTTACAAGCCCATCGACGATGCTAGAACGCTAACTGGCTGCCGCACGATGTTTTCCTTCACCGTTTATAGCTCGTGTTAAAGCGCATATTAATTCGATCCCACGGCCGGATTCGATCCCACGACCTTCGGATCGAAAGTCGAGGTATTAATAAACTAGTACACGGCTTTTGGATGTGTTCAAAATATTTCTTTATAAACTGTATTCTTTCGTTACTAACAACTTCATTCGATTTATTTTATCTAAATTGGCTCATTCCAAAGAGTACAAAAAATTAAAAATTGAATCTGTAGAGGCACTTAAAATGCTATCAATACGCAAGCTACATGCATTTTAAATAATTGAGCAGTATTTGCAAATGCCATGCCATGTGACAGCTTCGAAATGATTTATGAGACTGAATCACTCACATCTACTACTATAATAACGGTGTTGATTGGTTGCAAGCTGTAACCACGTCAAGGCATGTCCTTACGTCAAGTATAAGACGCGTCACGTAAAAAGTATGCTGAGGCGAAGTGGCGGCGGTATCTTTGCGCTTTGGTACACTCGCTACGAACCAATAGCACGCGTTAAATCAATAATATGAAGTGCGCCGCGATACCCCTCCACCAATCGGACCTAAGAGTCCTAAGAATAGACTACTACGCAGCGTTTCACCATCTGCGTTCTTTTTACGTGGCGCGCTTTTACGACGCGGAAATAAACTACACTTTTTCTATAAAAATTGGCTCTGATCTAACGGAATAACTAACACGACTTTGGTCTAAGGCTTAAGTACATAAACAGGTCAATTAGTACTTACAATTAAGGTTATCGGTACATTGGCACAAACTTACTAGTTACTCTTAAATTTTAAAATAACTACTCTTATAACATCAGTTAGATTTTTTTTTATCAATTAATACTATAACATAGGTTAGACTAACGTAATCTATTAATTATTCAATCATACTAAATTAAATTACATTAAACTTCTTAACAATAATAAACTATGTGATAAATAAATGAACTATGTTTTATACCGATGTACATATCCACCAGTAACAACCCTAAGTTACAAACTACAACCATTGGCATACATTTTGGCACAGCTGACCCTAAATTTCTTCAAACAACAGTAGAAACTTTAAGAAACTCAGATACATGAATCATTTCTAGGTGTATTTTAGGCCTACAATATACGGGGAGTTGACAATTGACACGCATTAATCAAAATCCCGTCGACAACATTCAGAAGAAACAGCTCAATACTCTGTTATGCTTACTAAACACAATGATAAACATATGGATGGAAGCTACGTAAATGCAGTTTGGTACTTGATGCAAATATTTTCAAAAACACTTGAATAAGACACGTAATTTAATTTAATACTGTTATGTAGGCACGATATCTGCTCAAGAAAGTGACTGAGCATAAAAAATAATGTTTTTGATAATGCAACAGCCAAGCAGTCAAATTATCTGTTTTTCACTATACGCTATTTTCAACTGCTCGAACCTTCGACTGCTCGGTTCGTGTATTACGAGAAATGATAACTACCAAACGTTATTGTTCTAAATACTTACTTATAACAATTGCGAAACAGTCGTATATAATTTGTACGGTTCTAAGAAGATCGCTGTAAGTGATAGGTAAAGCAGTCACAAGTTGTAAGATTTGAGGTATTAACATAGGAATATGGATAGATCTAAAGTTAAAAATGTAAGTACATTAAATATTTGAGTCACTTTGCTTCGATATTTAAGTTATAATTTTATTTTTAAAACACACTTTCGCCCGCGGCTTCGGTCGCGTGTGACTAACCCGATAAGCCTATTTGTTATTGCAGGTGAACTATGTATATTCAAAGCTTCAGCCAAATCTATTCAGTAGTTATTCGTACTACGTTAACAACAACGTTCGAATGCAATGCCTAAGAGTGTACACTGCTGTCAAAATACAGCCTATTAAATACAGATGATTACAAAAGTTGTTAAAATCGGCTAAATCGTTGGAAATGTACGACATTACACATTCGTTTGGTTGGATGGTTACTTAAACATAGTTATAAGCTGTAAGAGTAGTTTTTTAAAACTATTGAACTGGTTATCTAGCATTTCTAGCACTAATTCATTACTTGAACCCTGGATTGGTGTACTGAAATAGAGTGGTCTTGCAGCATTCTTGCAGCGTTCTTGCACAAAAAAATGTTATAACTTTAGTAACAGTTCCATATTGGAGAAAACTCAACACAAAACTGCTTTACAGCTGCAAACTATCCAAGCCAATAAAACTTATGTACAGCAGTTCGTGTAAAAACACTTATCATACAACTATTTTACTTTCTATTTCAACACGGGAGGGATATAAATTCTTGAAATCGAGCTTATGAGTCCGATTATTTGTACCTGTTTAATATTGCGATGCAAAATTAAATTATGTTTATATATAACATCTTTTAAACACACGCAAACGTCACTCAATATGAGCTAATATTGTATTTACACCAGTAGTACATCGGTATCAAGTCATCATCATGGATTTTAGATCATGTCAACCCACTGCTGTACCGTTAGAAAAGTAATGTATCGAATTTCACGGATAACAATCTACTGATCTTTTTTTCAGGATTAAAATTGAGTCTTGGTTTTCTAATTTTTTTTGTTACTTTTTTTTACTTTTATATTTTATTCTAAACGCATAATGAGGTCATTCACCTATCTTTTGTTAGTAACATATGTATTTGTTTTATCGCATAGCACAATAATCCATTACTTTAATTAATATTCTTTGGACAGGCTCTTTGGTTACAAGTAATATAAGAGAGTACAACCGTTCTCATAAGCTCGCAACAAACGAGTCAGACAGTGACCTCGCAGGTTTCGTACTTGCGTTTAGCGGTGTAGTTGCTCAGTAGGAAGGGTGTAGGAACTAAAGCGATCCGCCTCGGGCGCTGCAATGTCGCGCTCCGAAGCTCTTCCGCTGCAAAGGGTACTGTGAAACACAAAATAGAAAGTTATAATACTTAGCTGAATTTCATAATCTACTTACTAATTAAAATAATGAATTTTGTATATCTACCAGACGAGCCATACAATGAGCACGTAATTTTATTTCATTTTTCATTACACTATAAATATGTAAGTTGCTGTTTTGCTTGTATGACAATAAATGTTTATCTATCTATCTATCAAATGTCCATTAAGCTGAGGCACTCAACGAAAGCATTTTACTGATTTCATTTCTAGTGTCTCCATCATCAGATACTAGATGTTTCAAAAATTATTACATTGTCACCGTGAATCGGAAGTTATTTGACATTATTTTCATTTTGACAAACAACTTCCTACAGTAAGTAAACTCAAATATAGAGAGGTTATTGAGACTCGCTGTTAGTTAGTTTGGGTCAAATGACCCACTTCCTTTGTCTAAGTGAATCTAAGTGCAATAGACATAGGAAGTTTATGTGCGCCACCGTCTTCACCGATTAATTTATATCCTGTCCATCAAATGGTTACCTGGAAGAGTTCGCTTTCAGCGATAAGGTCGCCCATTGTTACACTTGTTTGAATGTACTTGGTTTATTCTATTTGGTTTTTTGTTATGGTGTACAATAAAGCTACGAGTATATTCTATTGGATATTGTATTATGTCTCACCTGGCTTCACCCTAGGCAGGGTAGAGATGGGCTTGGGTCAGACCCAGTACTGATTCCGCCGCAGCATGGGATTGGCCGCTGCCGGCTGTCGTACCGGATACGCGGTCTCACTCGCCTCGTAGCTACTCCAGTCTTCTGCCTGTTACATAAGATAACATATTTATACACTTTAGAGAAACAATAAAGAGCGCTGCAACGGGTGGTACGGACGAGAGAGGGCATCTGTGGTTGCGCATCCACTTATTTATAAATGTTAACGGGACTTAATCGCGTATTGAAATCATTTTATTTACCTCGACGTTTCGGTGGCGTTACAGTCACCGTGGACACGAGTAGACTCTGACCACCAACCACCATCACCATCTAAGTCTGCTCGTGACCACGGTGATAGATAGATAGATAAGAGATTTGTGTGACTGTAACGTTACTCATTCTGGACAATGTTACTCATTCAAAACAAACTTGGGACAACAATGGAGCAATAAGAAAATAAGAATTGCACTGGATACACAAAAGTACATATAAGTTGTCTCCATTTTTAACCTATACTTTCCCACTGCTGGGCAAAGGTTTCCATCTCTCTCGGTCCCACCAACCCTCTTGAAAGGTGTCAAGGTCATCTCGCCAACGTTTCCTCGGCTTCGTTGCCCATCTGCAGTTTTTTTTATTTTTTATTAACCTATTTCGTCCCACTGCTGGGCAAAGGTCTCCCCCAAACTTTTCCAACCATCTGCCGGCCAGTTACCTTACTTTATATAAATCGAGTAGTTAAAGTGCTTACATCAGTATGATCTTCGGTACCATAAGGGTACCGTGTATTAAGATCGGGAAGCGCGTCCGCCAACGGCGTCACCTTGCACGCGACGCTGCCGCCCGAGGGAAGCGGCGTGCTCGCGCCTGTATGCACAGACTGCTCCGACGACACGTAGCTGGAAGTTATAGCACAGAGTAAATATAAGAATACTAGCTGCGCCCCAAGGTTTCACCAACGAAATCCCGTTTCCGCGGGAATATCTGAATAAAAAGCCTATGTGTCATTCCAGGTCTTTAGCTACCTATATTCCAAATTACACCGTAATAGTTTTTTCGTGAAAGAGTAACAAACATACATCAATCAATATTAGTAGTATAGGATAGGATAGAAGCAACCCTATAAGTATAATCCTTTCGGAATCGTACGCAACGGACGCGTCGCATCAATCGGACCGTAGTATTCTTTTTATAGAAAGTCACACAAGTGCGTCCACCAATCCGCATCGAACGGCTCACTCATTTCTATACAAAGAATACTAAGATCCGTTTGATAAGATGCGTACGATGCCGAAATGTGGATGCTTAGCTTTAGTTACCGTGTAATTATGTTGTTCTGACTATATTTACCGTTTGATAGGCGGCGTGGCTTGAGCCGGCGAAGGCATGAGATGGTCAGGCGGGCGAGGCAGCGGTATCGGCGCCACTCCCTGAGCCTGACCGTGTATCTTCACGAGTGCGTTCTGATCGCGCAGCAGGTAGCGACGGCACTTGATCGCGCCCACTATGAACACTATCGCGAGGACCACGCCGGAGACTGCCATCAGAATCATCATGTAGTAGGAACCTGCTTCGCTGTTCACCACCTACATTTCATAAATGTGTAAAGTCAGTTCGTCTGAGCATGTGGCTAACTTTGGTGACGGAGTTATGAACGGCCTCTTAGGCCTCTTCATCACTTAAGTTTAAAAGCCGGGGGACGACAAATCAACGTGGTAATCCGAAGCCATGAATGTCCCAAATCTTAATATTTACTTAGTGAATTTATTCGAATCTAAAATTAATATCTTTGGACGTTTCACACGTTGTCTAGTCCCAAGATTGATAAAAATATCAAGATAATAATGGTTCGGAACATGTAGGTAATGATACAAGATTTAAAGTTAAGCGGGTTAGATCGTTATCATTCCATCATGTGTCATTTTCGTAATCAACGATTTTAATTACAAGTCGGATTTCAATACAGGCTGTAGGCAACAAAAAGTAAATAGTTTTAAATCGTTGTAGTTCTGTTTGAACAATATAAATGCAACTTACCGGTACACCCTCGTGACTCTCCGGATCATTAGGTCCAGGTAGATTCTTCTTATGTCTATTACCGAGGAAGATCTTCACATCGCCAGCTGCAGGCTGAAATATTGTTGCAGCCAATAGGAACCTGAAACTATCCTCCAGCCCATTCAAGTCGTTGATTTTCTTCTTAGTCACATAGTAAATAACACCAGCTTTAACATCCTCGTGAGTGAAGTATGCTATCTCACGTTCACGAGCGCTAGTTTTTTCGCCCGAACTGCGTATTATTTTCTTCAGAATGCCGAATCTAGGTTTACGTAGTAGCGTGTATATAGGGTCGCTTGCCGTCAGCTTGGCTAGTCCAGTGGCGTCCATATTACTGAGAGTAATTTTAGCTTTATCACCATCAACTTTCAAGTCGCCTAAAGACATCAATGGCTGTACAGTCACCTCGATCGTGAAAGGACGTGTTCCGTTACTATGGAGCACGTAAGCGATTAGATCGAAGCTATCGTTCGCAGCGGTCATGTCGTTTTGCATGTAGATAACCACTTTATCTATCAGATCGTTGTGCGAGAAGTATGTGACAGGGTTACGACCTACGTATATCATACCATAGGTAGGTTGTCGTGTAATGTTGTACCATACTTTTCTTCTTTGCGCGTTCGTGTCGATGTAAATCTGATCTGTGGTCAGCGTAGCTACGTTCGACCCCTGCTGAAGTTGTATTGTATGTGATGAGGTGACGTTAAGAATCACAGGAACAATGTCGATTGTAAAAACAGTGTAGGTAGGTTTAAATTGGCCGTCCCATACTCTGAAATAGAAGGTTGCTGTTTGCAGCATTCCAGAGTGTTCATAGATGACTCTGCCGTTATTGATGTCGTCTTGGGTGAACTTGTTTATAGACTGAGCTTCGCCGATGGTCTGATTTTTGTCCAACATAACCATCCTTCCCTGCGTCGGCCCGCTGATAATATCGTAGAGTATGCCCGCGGGTCCTGTATCCGCGTCCTCAGTAAGTAGATCGGTCTTTGTAATCGTGTAGTTTTCTCCTTGCACGACTTGTATTTGCGGTGTATCTGTGAGGAGTCGGAACGGTTGATCGTTGACTGGTACAATGTGTATCGGTATAGTGACATTACATAAAAGCACATAGTCAGGGAGAAGGAATAATGCCATTTCTATTTTGTCCAGCAATGTATCTGAATCGTCGTGCTCGTAGTTAACGACCCCTCCTTCTAACTGCGACTGTGTGAGTGACGAGAGGAATGGTTTGAGTTCGCCGTGCGACGGTTGAGACCACTGTGCTTCTATCTGTGGCTGTCTCACCCCAGCCTGAGTTTCCAAGTAAGCGATTACATTAGTCACATTTACTTTGACAGGCACTTTATCTCCTTCTTGGACTTTTATCTCTGGTATATGTACGTACTTTGCTAGACCTCCGGAGGATACAGATATATCTATGTTGAAGGTGAGGTCGGTCAAAGGTTTGGCTAAAGCGGCTTCTACGGTGAAGATAAATGAATCGTTTGTATGTAAATCAGAGAAAGGATGCGTGTGCTCGTAATAAACAATGGTATCGTTTACATCTTGCTGCGTGAACTGTTTTATAGATCGGTGGTGGTTCTCCCCATTCAACATTACAAGTCTTCCTAGAGTAGGTGCCCGTTCAACTTTGTATATTATATTTCTGGTCGGATCTGAGCATTTGGACATGAGAATGTAATTGTTCAAGGGTTCTCTCATGAGGGGAAAGACGCGTAAGTTTTGTTTGCGTACGATTTTGAGAGAGACTGACTTTGTGGAAATAAGAAATGTTATTTTTGACAGTTCATGGAGACCATCCGTTACGTTGAACATCATTTTGCCTTTTGTACCATCTGCAAATAGAAAAAAAAGCGTTACATCATACCCCTCATGTTTTTGAATCAATATAGTAAATGAAAACACACAGCTGCTAAGAATAAAGGCTCGAGCAGACCGGATGCGTATGCGTAGACGTAAGCGTAGACGCGCACGTACCACTGAGTTGTAATGTATGGAAATGAATGAGACGGCGTCTACGTTACGCAAGCGGTGTGGCCTGTCTCATACATTTCCATACATTACAACTCAGTGGTACGCTTACGTCTACGCTTACGTCTACGCATACGCTACGCATACGCATCCGGTCTGCTCGAGCCTTTAACCTACCTAGTGTGTTACTCAGAACCCACTAGAAATTGCGAATATATTTTGCTTAAAGAAGAATAGTAATACATACATTCAAATATTCAAGAGTTTTCAAAATGTGTCACAGAGGTAATCAAATAAAGGAGCAAATGTTCTAAAAACATAGTAAACTTACTGGTGTGTACAAATATAACGTGCCCTCTGTCGATGTCCGCCTGAGTAAAGTGGTGCACTGCAGTATCGAGATCGCTTTTCATAGCCATGTAGCCTGACACTATGTCCAATACTATGATGGTCACATTCTCTAGTGGCGTGTCAATATCGTTCACATCTGTTAGGAAATAATAAAATTGTTTTATTGTACTGTTATGATAAAGCGGAAGAGTTTGTTTTTTTTATTTCGTTTGAACCGCGTTAATCTCAGAATCTAGTAGGTAATCGGATTTCACTTCTGCTGCACTTTTATCTTCTACAGACTATTTATTCATACACATACATATATACATGCATACATAAAATCACGCCTCTTTCCCATGGGGGTAGGCAGAGACCACGGATCTCCATTTGCTACGATCCTGACATACCTCTTTCGCCTCACTCACTCTCATTACATTCTTCATACATGCTCGCCGGTTTAGGGTACTTCTGACCTGGCCTTTCTGCAAAATGTCACTAATTTGGTCCACAATTGGGTTATTTATTCATAGAAATTTAAAAATGCTTAATGAAGAAGAACTATACTTTCGCGTATTGTAATTATATAATTGTTTTTTTTTATGCTTAGCGGTTAATTTTCCATAAATTGTTAATATAAAAAAATTATCTGATGTAGTTTAAAAGACTTACATAATTCATTCCTAGTGAGTGCAAAAGTGCCTCCTTCCCAAACACAAAGGCCGGTGTTGGCGGCAACAATGGGCGTTTCGTCGTTCACCGCCATTATGTTGACTCGCACTACGAACGTGCTGCTCTGTTTGTTGTTCTCAGTTATTGCGATCAGTTTGAACGAGTCGGACGTCTCTTCTGAACCATCATGGGTGTACTGAAATGCAAGTCTAACTGAGTAACATAGTGATAAACAAAAAAAATGTTTTTACATGTGTAGAAAACAATTTCAAAGGAAATAATTAATAAGATACGATCGCCCGTTATACAATTTGACTAAAGGTAGTTCATGAGATTAATAAGCTTATTTGTTAAGTGTACAATAAAGAATTCTCATTTATTCGTTAATTCATTTGATGTATTAAAGTGTACAATAAAGAATTCTCATTTATTCATTAATTCATTTGATGTATGTATATCTTACCAAACATTTTTGTTCAATTTCGAGATGGAATCTACACTACAGTTAGTCAAATATTTTGAGATACGAGTTTTACTTATTCCTAAAATTCTTGTGATTAAACAGTAAAAACATCAAACCTGAATATTCCCAGAGTTGAGCTTCAAAACCGGCAATACAGCCAACTCCTGATCGCCCATCACAATCTTCCCAAACTTCGGCTTTTCCTGCACCTTATACGAAATTACTTTGCCTTTATAATACTCAGTCTCAGTCTTGAAAGAATCTGGCCTCAGACTGACAGAAGCTCCTTCAACAACTGTCAAATTCGCAGCAGACACGTAAAAATGTTCTGGGATTATGATAATCGATAGTTCAACGTCCTTGAGCCATACGATTCCATTAGTAACGTCCATACGTATTCTATCTCTCGTGCGGTTGACCCCAGACTGTACGTAGACAAGTCTGTTCTCGTTGATAATAGACTGATCGAAGATTTTAATATGTACAGGTTCTTCGTTGTAGTTCTCGAGTTCTAAAGTTCCGGGCGTGTTGGTGATCTCTAGCCAGCCGTGGTAGGGACCCTCGGTGATTCGGTACACGATGTTTGAAGGCTCTATTTGTGGATGCATCACCTACAATTTATTAGATGTTATTTAGAAGACAAATTCCGTGCCGACTGGACCATTATCGCACAGCAAAGGGATGAATGGAAAGAGTGGGGGGAGGCCTTTGCCCAGCAGTGGGACATTGAGGGCTCATAATAATAATTATTGATATCACAAATTTACACAACAAACAGATAACTTCACTAAGAGTTTATTTTCAATCCAAAGTAGAATCATCAAAACTCCATAGATTAATTATTCAAAATGACAATAAGCTAACTCCACTGAACTTAAAAGACCCAACCAAACAAAAGAACGAAGAACTAACTGACAGACAGACATTAATCAACGACTGGACCCTTAAATCTCTACATGGTCGACATCGCCACGACCTGAGTCAGCCTAACGTCGACAAAGAAGCGTCGAACGAGTGGCTCAGGCGTGGAGAACTCTTCCCAGAGACTGAGGGTTTTATGATCGCCATCCAAGATCAAGTCATCGAAACCCGTAACTATCAGAAACACATCATGAAAGTCCGTAACATGGCAACTGATCTATGTCGTAGATGCAACAGTGCATCAGAAACCATCCAGCATATTACAGGCGCTTGTAAAATGATAGCACAAACAGATTACAAATTTAGACATGATCAAGTGGCAAATGTTATACACCAGCGTTTAGCCGAAAAATATAACCTCATTGAAGTTTCAACTCCGAGACCTACACCATATTATAAATATAACCCTGAAACCATTCTTGAAAACTCAACACACAAATTATATTTTGACAGAGCTATCCTAACTGACAAAACAATTCATTACAATAGACCGGATTTAACCCTAATAGATAAGACCAACAAAACTGCACTCCTTATAGACATTGCCATCCCTAACACACACAACATACAAAGTACCATATCTGAGAAAATTTCAAAGTACGTGGATTTAAAGGATGAAATAACTCGTATGTGGAGGCTACAGAAAGTCTCAATTATCCCAATAGTATTATCATCCACAGGCATCATACCTACACAACTATTTCAATCTCTCAGTTTATTAGGATTACCAAAACAGACATTTGTACTTCTACAAAAAGCTGTTGTGCTCAATACATGTAGAATTGTTAGGAAATTTTTACAGGCTGAATCTCGCATAGAAAATGACACTCCCAATTTAATCGCGCACACTGATGTGCACTTGGCTTAGGCCCGTGCACAACAGTTATTAACCGACTCCCGCGAGTCGAGTAGATCAGATCAACATAAAAATAATAATAATAATAATTTAGAAGACATTAGTTTAGTTACCTTCTAAGTCGTTTTAGTTACTTATTTTTATTTCACGAGTCGAAATGGTTTGTGCATTTGCAGAGTTTCTTTTGTTATCTAGACACGAATAAATATCAGATTTATTGTATTACTTTGGAATCTGGCAAAATCCAAGTATAATCAAAAACAAACTATGGAATCTAGGGGCATACCTGTAAGTGCATTGGCCCTATGATATTGCCACATGAACAAAGACCTATTTGAAATGACAGTGATGTATATATATATCTTACTACCATAACATCCATTATAATTTATGTTTGATCCCACAGTTCCGTAGTACAAAATTCTGAGCACTACTTTTCCGGCCATTTAAAACGGCACGCATGAAGGACAAAAGATACAATGCTTTGTCTCTTTTACTCACAAGAATGTAGTATATAATTATTATTCTCTTTCTTTGTATGATTGAGGCAGGAATATACAATCTATTTGTCTTACTTTCTCTATGGCCTCACCTCTAAAATGTCCCTAGTAATGTTGACACTAGTGGACTCCTCCACAACAAGCGGCCGGCTGGTACCAACCCGCAGCGGCTCCCAGTAGCTCGATGGGAATATCTTAACAACATACACGCCTTCGCCCCAAGTATCTAGACACATCACCTTGAATCTGTTGACAAAAGTTTTCTGTTATTTATTAAAATAGCTTAAGTGGCAGTTTCAGTTTCAGTATTAGGGGAATACTGAAACTGAAACTGCCACTTTATTATTTAGGAGCTTATTAACCGTTTCAGATGTTCTTACCTGTCACATTGATTACCTATTTGATAGGAAGACCTGATAGAGCCCGACATGTCGCGATACTAATTCGTCGCCACTACCTTAAAATGTCAAATATGACAAGAAATCGCGAACTGTCGTGATATCGAGGATTTGAGGATAATCCTTGATTTTGCAACAAGTAAGACAATAGCCCTGCTGGATGTGATCACTTCAACACCGCAAGAAGTGGAAAACATGGAGGCCTACACAACAGTGGATTGACACAGACTGAAATACATGAATAAAAAATTATAAAATCCAAATACCTGAACTGATCGCTTGGTGTCTTAGGCTCACGATGTCTGTACGCCACTCGGTCCGCTGCTATGTCTAGTTGCGTGAATACAGAGGTGCCCTGTCTCTCGCCAACTTCTATAGTACCATGTTTTGGTTCTAAAGTCACTTCATAGCGAATATCCTCTTCAAGGCAGTTCATATTTGTGTCGACCTGGAATATACTTCAATTAAAACGAGTGCAGTAGTCACATAAACATTTAATTCTTGCTGGTCTGAAACCGGGGGTTTTACAGTAGACAAAGAATTAAACTGATTACAAAGCTCGTGGAAAGATGGACCTTGGATAGGGACACAGGGTTATTTAAAAAAAAACCCGCCTTGTTTACCTGTAATACTGAGGCAACTCTTTCAAAACGTTTGTGTTTCTAGTCATGCAAGGTCGCTTGGTTGTTAGGTCATTCGTTTGTATCATCACACAAATGTGTTAAAATATCATCACCCAAAAAAATGCATATATTCGTTGTCTTGACTGGGTCACAAATAAGTGTAATTAGAAGGATTTGATTTCATGTCATAAACATGTAGAGTAAACTCTTACCTGCATATCTTTTTCCGTTATAATAACAGCTTTCCCCGTCTCGACAATGGACCCGTTACTCGGGTACATCTTTATAAACGGCGGTGAAGCCTGGATCTCCAAGTTGCCGTTCACATCGAACAGCCCGTCCGATATCCAAAAAGCCATCTTCCCATACTCCTTCCCTTGATGCTTGAATAGAACCAAGTTTTTATTTATATCCTCTTGGGTGAACTGAGCTATTTGTTCAGACGGATTGTCGGCTCGGAATATACCGCCGTTCGGTGGATCTTTGGTGAATCGTTGCACCGTGTACACTATATCGGAAGGTTTTGTATCCAAATCAGCGTCGGAGTAACTCAAGTCTCGGGCGGTGATCAACCGAGCTCCACCATGGACGATGTGGAATACACTATTGTCTGCTCTGACAGGGCTATTGTCGTTCTTCAGTATAATATCGATGTGAAACACACCAACGAATTGAAAGTCTTCCGGCTCGGGACTCAGTGCCATGAAATGAAAGGAATCATGCCGGCTTTCGGAATCATCATGCGCGTAGTAAACTCTATCAGAATTCAACTCTTGTAGATTGAAGTAGGTCGTATTATCGCGAAGGATTTTCAGATTCTCGTTCATGACTTCAATCTTGCCATGTTTCGGTAGATGGGTAATGTTGAAGATAAGGTTTGTGACGGCGTCGGTTCGTAGATTCAAGTGCGTCGCTGGGATTGCCATTCTGGAACCCTCCATGACTTGTAGACGTTCTAAAGTCGTGTGTACGCGATTTGAAGAATGGTCCGAAGGATATAAGCCTGGCATGTGTTTAATTGTCATAGCGCCTGTAATGTTCTCGCATTCCGTCGCTCCCACCACAAAGGAGAATTCGTCTTGGATATGAGAGTACGCCCGTCTATGTAAACGGTACCACAGCTGATCATTGTCTACATTTTTCTGCGTGAATGTACTGTGCAGTTGCAAATGGTGTTTTCCTGTTGATAAATGAAGTATTCCATACTTCGGTGTTCGTACAATCGTGTACAACACCCGATCTGTGGGTAAAACTAGCGGTTTCGTTTTGTATTCGAGATGCTGCGAAGATATGAAAGCTTCGCGCGTGTTGTTTAGAATTAGTTCTTGGTTGACCGACTGATATAATTCGAGTTTTATGAAGGTCAGTCGGAAATCGTAGAGCGTGTTCGTTCGTATCGTGCCGACGGAGGCTTTGAACTATAACAAAATAAAGATTGTATAAAACTTTTTGACAGATAAGATAACAACGTTGCTATGGTGAAAGTCCTACGGACATCCGTAAGTTAGCTATAGGAACCGGCCGTAAGTCATCTTCATTAAGTACCTTAAACTCATCATGCGAAGGGTTCCCCAGTAGATGCATATATCGTACGCGGCCGAAGGCGACCATTTCGCTGGTGAATGAGTCTACTGTCTGCCAAGTACCGTCTATCACTCGCAGTCTTTCCACGACGCCAAATTGCGGCGGCTTCACTATATCGTACCTGGAAACGATTAATCGATTAATACAGCAAAGGGTAGTGTGAGTTTATACAAACGTCAGAAGCCATAGAACCAAGGAACTTACGTTAGATTGGAAGGAACTTACGTTGGATTGGAAGTTTAAATTTTATAAAGAACTAGCTGCTCCCGCGGTTTCACCCGCGTAGGTTTCGTTCCCGCCGTATAAAAATGACTTGCTATATAGATATAAGAATTAAATGGCAGTTTATCACGATGTAAATTATGTAATTTATAATAAAATTATGTTTTAGCTTTACAGACTTTTACAATGGATGGACAAGTAAAGATAGGCCAAAGAAAGGGTGGATGGAATGTTGCGAGGACGGCTAAAGAAATCATGTTGTGCCGACCCCACTTGATAGGATAAGGGCAGGAAGATGATGATGGTGAGACATAATTATAGACTAACCTCCATATGCTTTTTCGACCAGTAAACCTATTAGCTAATACGGATATTAAATCTGTTGCTATAGGAGTGACAAGAAATCAACATTCTTTTAACCTTTTTTTTTATCTAACCTATACTTTCCCACTGCTGGGCAAAGGTTTCCATCTCTCTCGGTCTTTTCCTAGGTCCCACCATTATTTTAACCTATTTATATTAAATTCTCAAGTCTTTATGAATAAGACCCTAACTCTTTTAAGTAAGTAAATGCTCTGAAACTCACTTTACTTGCACGTTATTCTCGTCAGCGTTGGTCGCGAATGTGAGATTGTCCGAGCTAATGATCGCGTACGAGTTGTGAACGAGTTGTAGCCCCGTGTTGTTCACGAGCCGCACTTGAAGCGGAACTATAGATATGCGAAGGATGCCTGGACCGCTAGTTTCTATGCCGTCCGATACCTGTTTAAAAACAAAAATTGATCACAACTGTATCCCAGGGAGGGGTACATTTCTTTCAGATCTTTATGTAGTATTTTAGATCCCTTTGAAGAAGGTTCTTATGTGCTTCATACAGCCTTATATGTTTTTAATGATTTCAAAAAGTAGAAGTTTCTACTTTTTTCAATGCATTTTTTTTTTTGTATTTTTATAGAGGTCTTGAGAATTTCGTGAGAAAATTTTACTGTATTCGGAGTTATGAACTAATATGTAACCTGAGTGCAGGAATTTTCTCTCTTACGATGTTGAAGTCCATTATTTTTTTTTAGACTGGATGCACTTTAACCGCTCGCTTCAACCTGTTACCTGCAGAGTGAGACGGAGAGATGTCTTATTAAGCTGTTTGTCTCCGTCTGCCGCGTGCGTGTACGATATGATCCCAGAGTCGATGTCTTGCTGAGAAAAAGAATCCACCGGCTGGCCGGACATCTCTATATGACCACTGTGAATTAAAACTTACATTAATAATCGTACTGCAACATTTATTTATTTATCTATACTGTGTATTTACCTATTAGCCTCGTTCTTTCCGTGTAGGATGGTGTACAATAGATCTTCGGGTGCCGTGTCTGGGTCCTCTGCCTTCAATATGTCAGAAGTTATCAGTTTTCTTGTCCCCTGGAATACATAAGTGTACAATAATCATCATATTACAAAAAAGCAACGCGGGAGGGGAAGAGGGACTGATCTACCAATGGCGTGTCGCTGTCGGCGCACATCCGCCCCCCTCACTCCACACGTTACCAAATATACCCTAAAAATTGCATGTTGTGTTTACCTTTAAGTGATTGTGCAATCTGCGGGCTTACCATGACCGTTTATAGCGATTCAGTTTAGGTCCAACTACGAACCAGTTTTGACGTAAAGTAAGGCACTGACGTAAAGTTTTGACAGTAAGGCAGAACCTAAACTGAATCGCTAACACCTCATGGTACGGCTCCAGTTTTTTTACTAATCTCAATTTATATTTAAGCATGAAATATTGTAACAATCGTTGGTAAACAAAATAATAACAAAAATGTAATACTGTGCATCCCCTTCTCGGAACTTGGGCCTTGAATGTGTTATACACTATTCATTAATTATTGCGCGACCTATAGTTAAATGTTTTTTCAAAAGTGGTTAACTGCTAATAGAATAATTAAAAACATATATAGTATTTTGCAGACAATATAACAAAAAGATCTTTTAAGTTTACAAGTACTACTACTAGTAAAGGCTAACACAATTCTTTATTATATTGGAATTATGCATTTAAATTGTATAATCGCGTTTAGAGTCTTGCGCAACACTAAATTCCTCGCAAACTATGGACATCGTCAAATGTAAACTGTTAAGTTAGTAAATTAAGTAACCAATAAAATCTGTTGTTATGCAAGCGTCCCGTATCTCCGGGACCATATTTTGTTCTATTTTTATGAGTGATTTTGTTATGAAGAACATGCAATACTATTATTTCATTTCGGTAAATATTAAGGACAGGAATAACGGATGGCATTTCATTGCCATTGAAATTTTGTTGACTTTAAGTTGATGTATAATTTATCAATCAATCAATATAAATAGTTGTAGGTCTGAAAATTTGTATTTACTTTAGTCATTTTAAAGGTGCACGATAATACAGACAAATATTAGTCATAAACTTTATACTACACTGTTAAGTGTGTAGTGAATAGTCTATTGAAAAATAACAATGACCAAAGATCTTTGGCTATTGTTATCCTCTTTCATTTATTATTTGTTACTTCAAAAGCAGTACTCACAATTCAACTACGGGTTAGATTGCTGTATCTGCGATCACGTGACATTAGGTACATGCAACTAAACAAGCAAATCATAATAAATAATCGAAGCAGCTCACACTCTGAAAACAAAAACTACAAGTAAATTATTTAAAATACGTGCCTTATTACATGCCAACTAGTTAAATACAATGTAGTTAATAATCTTAACTTAAACTTAAGAAATAACTATTTAATGCAAAGCACACACAATTAAAAATAGGTTTTTTTAATCATCTATAGTTATTCAGTTTACATTTCAACTGAATGTGTTGAAGGAAACATATTTCTTTCTGAACGAAATGAAATCTTATGTTTTGGTAGTAACTTTATTGTCATACAATAGAATAATAATTATGAATCTTGAAATATAAAAAACAGTTACAATAGTTATTAAACCTCACTGCAGGCGAGGTCATAAATCATGTTTGCACATCACTACGCATGTGCTTTTCAAGTACGCTATTAAATATGACTCTCACTTGCGCTTGCAAGATAAGAGGCTCGTGAAAGGCGTATGCACTAATATTATCGGATAAAGCTCAGAACATCACTACGAATTGCCATAAAACTTGTAAGTGCGAGTGAGCACGAAATATTACTCTACTCTGCTCACTCGTACATACGTTAAGTTGCAGAGAAATTGTTGTATGCATACCTGCGTAAGTCTAAGTACTTTCCCAGGCATAAGGTTCAAGACGGGCGGGTCATTGACCGGAGTTATGTTAACGTGAAGTACAAAAGTGTTTCGACCCTGAAGGTAACTGGGGAGCGTGAACTTGGCTTCTGGCATCAGTTCCATCTCGAGGACTATCGCGTCTTGGTGGTTCTCTGAACCATCATGAACGTAGCGGACCTAGAAGTAAAGTGAAATATGTTAACTATTTTCAGGCCAAATAATTTGGCTTCAGAGGAGATTGTTCAAAAGCAGGCTAGCAAAGTTTCATGTTGCAAATTCAATAAAATATAGAATTTTTTTTCTAACTTTTTCACAATCTTTTCATTTCAGGAATTTAGTGTTCATACCGAAGTGAAGTGAGTAGGAAAGTGTGAAGTATATATTTTATATGTACTCGTAAGCTGTCACAGATTCAGTCACGCGTGTGAGCATTTTCAAATGAGTTTAAAAATAGGGAGGTTCTATGCTCTACTCTATGTACTTTTTTTGGGATGGTGTCACTTGTTTGTATGAAGCGAATATACCCGTTTTGTATAAAAATCATGTGAAACAAGTAAATAGAAACACATTTTACACATGAATGGTTGTGTTACAATGAGTTGTTTGTTAATAGCATGAATAGATTCCACACACTAACCTTATCCCTGGACAGATCGAGCAGAGTAAAAGACTGCCTAGCCTTTCCATCTTCAACATAATTTCCGTACTGCGAGCTTCTCAAGGACAGATCTACAGCAATTCTCCCGTGCTGAGGCGATTGGCTCACGTAGAACACGACTCCCGAGGGTCGAACCCCATACTTGTGATGATCCAGCACCACGTCGATGTTCTGCGTGGTTATGACTGAGACCCCACCTTCTTGCACTGTCAGTGGGTATAGACCCACTAACTCTAGCTCGCTGGATTTTGAGTAAACCTTGAGAAAAGTTAACATATTTGTTAATAAACTGAATGCTATATAATAATGCTACAGTGCTTTTAGACTAATGCCCGATTTCTATAATCAACGTATGAATGTCCGGTGCATCACCACAGCAACTTTGTTTTTACAACACAAAATGTATGAAACTTTGACAGATAACAACGTTGCTATGGCGAAAGTCCTACTCCCATAAGTTGATTTTAGGAACCGTTGGTAATAAATAGTAATAAAATCATTGCATTTAATTAATATAGAAAATCAATGTGAGACTGCTCTTGCTGCACGCCCATAGTTCTCTGCTTAGTGTGGGTTTCCTCACCTTATAGTTCTCTGCATAGTCCGGGTTGATGCAGAGGCCCAGATCGCATTTGCAGGTGAAGTGGTCGACGCCGTGCTGTTCGCAAGCGGCGTGAGGCACGCACGGCGGGTTGCTGGGATTAGCCACGCACGGGTAGAACCACACGCATTTAGGACTGACGCCGTATGTCACTACCGCGTTCGGCAGACCGTATATTTTCTCGTCAACCTCTATAGGTTTTATGCAGCCCTGGTGACAAATAACATAAGATTCAAGTTTTGAGTTTCCATAGAGTTATTTGTGAGAAAGACGTAAGGAAGATTAAGTCACAATGATAAATGTACAGTACTAAGAATCATGATATTATATAATTTGAAATTTTATTTTATCGTTAATTTATAACAGTGCAACCGGACTCTCTTTGTTTTCTGTCATTTGTATTAGTTTTTAACATAATAATATCATGGACGAATTAGTTCGTCTATGATAATATCAAATAATACAGTGCAAATCGGGTTGTTAACGGCCTACGACTTTGACTAGTTTTCATAATGTACATTGACTTTGTTGTCATCTAATATTGTCTAAATCTAAATTATGATTACTTTTGCAGCGAGAAACTGAATTTTCTATTTTTATTTATATTCTTACCATGATACTCGAGTCAGCGGCCTTTATTCCTTTAGCGAAAGCTCTTTGCCGTTTATCGTTCTCAATCCCACCGAGATAGAATGAGTCAGACAGATCCAAGTATCTCGTTCCTCCGCTCTCGATGCGAGTACTCATCGCGATGTTGTCCACTGAGAGCTGAAATGTGATAGGTTATACAGCTACTATCGAAAATAATCATGCCTTGATAAAAACAAGAGGTAAGATAGTATTCACTATAATAGTCATACTCATGCGAAATTATATATTACAATTAAAATAAAATACGTTACATAGTTTAGTTAATCATGATTAAGAAGAGAAGTAACACGACGCACAGAAAGCACAGCAGGGCTTTTGCTTTAATTGTCGCCTGAACTCGACTTTTCATATAGGTAATAATTTTTATTTTTTTTATTAATAATTTTTTCGGTCACGGCGACAGTTTCAACTCCGCTGTCTTTGGAGAGTCCGTATGTGGCTGATGTAGCCAATTTTATTCGAGAAAGTCCTTGCACATTGCGGGCACGTGAGCACACCGTTAACATTATTATAATTGAATGCCGTTGCTGACCTGTCATTATTTAACGGTTTATTCGATGGCGATAAACCTCGATTTCTTCGCTACAAGTCAAGCAATAGCCCTGCTGATAGGTAATGCAAGACGGATCGCAATACTTGCTCTTGCTGACTGATATCCTTCGCATATTTGTGTGGTAAGTTCGTGATTATATCAATTACGCTTAGTGCATGAGCAAGAGAGATAGCACTGGCATACAGAAGATAATAAAAGGTTTAAAATGAAAAAATACTCGCTAGCTGAGAAGGACCAGTGAGTCCAGTGACTCAACTTTCGATTCGAAAAATGAGTGTCAATCACGGTTCTAAGTTCGAGTTCTAAACGGTGAAGGAAAACTTCCTAGGGAATCAATGAGTAAAAATACACAAGTATTATATATTGCCCCTTTTAGTTCAAGAAAACATACTTCGAGCAATACATAATGTTCATTCATACGCAATAGGCAAAATGAAAAATAAAAAAATTGGAATTCGCTGAATTATATTAAAGAGCAAGGCCATTATTTTGGCCAATTGTCACGAGTACCTCAGTTATATGACTAAATAACATAAATAAAAGAAAAAAAAAGTCACTGTTACCCTATTCCGATAAAAAAAAAATGCTGTAGATAATTACAAAAAAATTAAATGTGTGACCGAACCAATGAGATATACATATTTTCATTTTAGAGATATTTCAGACGAATCCATAAAACTGTAATGAACCAATTTAGAAATACAGATTTAGCTTGGTATCATTGTTTAATGTTAACAACAATGTTTACAACTACATTGGTAAGTGCTTTCGCAACATTATGAGGTACATTTATAAAATCGCATGGCATAAAAAAATATGAAGTAAGGCGTAAGTCCCGTTTCCGCGGGAATATCGGGATAAAAAGTACTACTAATATTATAAATGTGAAAGTTTGTGAGAATGTTTGTTATTCTTTCACGCAAAAACGGCTGGACCGATTTGGTTGAAATTTGGTATGTAGATAGGTGATACCCTGGATTAACACAAACAGCTTTTTATCCCGATATTCCCGCGGTAACGGGACTTACGCGGGTGAAACCGCGGGGCGCAGCTAGTATATATATGTGTGTTCGAACGCAATACTGTCAGAACAAAGATAATAATCACTTCACTTCTTTTAGCCGAAGTAATAATGATAGTGAAGCCGGGGAAACCGCCTCGTGACGTAAAATCATATAGACCGATTTCCCTTCTTCCAATAATTTCAAAGTTATTCGAAAAACTACTACTAAAAAGGTTAAGACCTATCATAGAAGCTAAGAACCTCATCCCAGAACATCAGTTTGGATTCAGAGAAAAACACTCAACCATTGATCAGGTCCATAGGATAACAAACATCATAGAAAGAACGCTAGAAGGCAAGAAAATCTGCTCTACCGTATTTCTAGATGTGGCACAAGCTTTTGATAAAGTCTGGCATGAAGGCCTCATATTTAAATTAGGAAAAATTCTACCCAAACCCTATGTAGATATTTTACAATCATACATAACGTCAAGAGGATGCCTACTCTAACATAAAAGAAATAAAAGCTGGGGTGCCACAGGGAAGCGTACTAGGTCCGGTACTTTATTTCCTGTATACCAGTGACATCCCTGAACTAGAGAATAGTACTATGGCAACTTTTGCTGACGACACAGCTATAATGGCAGTCGGTAGTACTCATGCAGAAACGGCAGAAAAAGTTCAAAACGCTGTCAATAAAGTACAAAGAAATGGAGAATCAACCTGAATGAATCTAAATCGATTCATATAAATTTTACCAACAAAAAGGAGGAGTACCATCCAGTATACCTAAACCGTACATGGTCATAACCATACCGCATGGAAATACAGCTAAGTATTTGGGCATAACGCTTGACGCAAAGCTACGCTGGAAAGCTCACGTCAAGAAGAAAAGAGAAGAGTTGGACCTTCGTTACAAACAAAATGTACTGGCTGCTTGGAAGACAATCTGCCCTATCAGTACACAATAAAATTATTCTATACAAACAGGTCCTAATGCCAGTATGGACCTATGGAATACAGCTATGGGGCTGTACTAAAAAAAGTAACATCTCAATCATCCAGAGTTTTCAAAACATAGTACTCAGGGATATCGTAAATGCTCCCTGGTACGTAAGAAATTAAAGAAGACCTTCACCGAGACCTTAAGAGCGTGTAAGCTATCTTGACCAACTCAAACATTAGATCGTGCTACGCAGAGTTGTCATTTTTGACGCACACTTCAATAATACTATAATTTTTGTAAAAGTGTGCGTGAGCTCGTGTCTAGAACGAATGGTATGAATGGTTTTGATACTTTATCTTATAAGTAATATATAATATGTAAGATCTGTGCTTAGAGAATTTAGCCAACGATCCGTGTTAGCCAAGTGGTTTAGTACTTATCTCTATTTTTGATCAGGTATCAATAAGACCCTCGAGATCCTGCCGAAACAAATGTTTCTTTTAATTTCTTTCTTGCGACTCTGTTAAGCATGTAATGTAAATAAACATCTGCACAATGACATGTGAACGAACATAAGTAATAAATATGTATTTGGAGTCCAAATACTCCAAATTTTGGACATACCTAAGTAGGGTAGTTTTGACTACCCCTTAGACATTTGTTAAAAGTTTTGATAAAATTTAGCCATACAGTCGCTCATATTAAATTTCGTTTTGTTATATTTTGATTTTTTTGTATTTTTACACTTATACGTTTAGGTTGTTTGTTTCAACATCTTTCTTCTGCTCTTATCCCATACTAGGTGGGGTGGGCCCAACATGCTTAATCTTCCATTCATCTCTATCATTCGTAGTTGGCGAAGTTCACTCCTCTCACATTAATATCCTCTTTCACACAATCCATCCAGTTTTCCCTCGGCCTTCTTCTACTTGTATATCCATTATTGTCCATCCACATTTCACACTCATACTCATAACTTTCTTAGTGATATGACTTTCATCCGTCCTGAGGTCACGTAGACCATGCCATACTAAGCTATAGGCTAAAATTAGTAGTTAGTAGTTTAGGCATGCAAAATGGTCCTATCTCAACATAATGCGGAAGCGTTCGTGGCGAAGCTTGCTAAGGCGTTCTTGATAGATCGTCGAAGTTAAGCAACGCTCTGCGCGGTCATTTCTTGGATGGGTGACCGCAAGTGGCAATATTATCTTAGCGCTTCCGTGCTTCGGAGGGCACGTTAAATTGTCGGTCCCGACTTTTAAAAAAGTCGTTAAGCCATGACGGAGGCCTTTAGGCGGCCTAAAAACTCCGTCACCAGAGTTGGCCACTTGCTCATACGAAGGAAGGGAAGCATAATGCGGTTTATTGTGGGGGCAATACGCCGCGCTGGTGTTCTGACAGAACCGTTTTTGGAAATGCGGACATTGAAATCTTAGTTACAATCCTAAAGTCCAACAACAAACACTTAAATAAAAGGCAACCTACCAACATAATAAAGAGAAAAAAAAAGAAAATATTATTCTATGCAATCCAAAATAAGTAATCAATAAAAACAATAATTTGAAGTGTTTAGTTTATATTAAAGAAGAATAAAAAAATAATTATGGAACAATTATAGTTTTTTTTCTTACAAACTAAAAATTGACTATTATATTCAGTCTCAAATTACAAAATACATGTATGTACTTCAAATAAAAAAAATTATAGACATTTGTTGCAAACATCTTTTTTGTTCACCACACACAGACTTTTTGCATTTTGTACAGGTCATCATAGACATTCTTTTATTTTTGGTGGTACATAGCCTACAGTAACGGCGAACTTTAGCCGGAGTTTACTCTTCAGCTTCTTAAGAAGCTTCTTCAATAGCCCGTGGCAGGATGTTCTCAATATTTTCTCTCAAACACTTTGATAAAGTAGGGATTCCCAATCTAGATCTCATCCATGGTGTACACAGTTAAATACTTCGTTTTTCCATATAATATTCTCTTCGGTTTAAGGGTTTTCTTGTTTAGATAAAACATTGTGTGTGTAATTACTTTCAAGTGTTGAGGTGTCGTCAGGAGGTGTTGAGGTGTCATCAAGAGATGTAGAGGCGTCATCCGGAGGTGTTGAGGTGTCGTCAGGAGGTGTTGAGGTGTTCAAGCTTTCATCAATGGCATCTTTTATGTACCTATTCGTCGTCAGTATCACATTGAACAAGTATCGTCTTCACTTACGTGATCCTCCATTTCGCTGTCACTGCTATCATCTGGACCTTTCATCTTCTTGACTCAAAAAGGAATATTATTTCTCTTTCGTCCATAATTTCTTCTGCTTCTTAAAAAATTACTTATAACAATAACCTAATTGTATACCTACATACTTTGTTTATGTGTAAATAAAGAAAAAGTAACAGAAACGTAATCACACACAAATACATAAAAGTTTCACAGAAGATAAACATGCGCCTCTCGAGCGCAACGTATGGTCATAGCAACCAAACTACGGTACTTACCGAATAGCAGCAGTCGTCCTTCGGCGGTGTTGACTGAGACGACTGAGTTGGCTTGAAAGCACACGCGTGTACACGCGTTGGATGAAACAAAACAGCGCTATATTCGTTTCGCAGGTGCCTCTGGGGCGCACGTTATCTTTTCACACACATACACATCAGTCATACACATTTCAGTAGCATACACTCTCCTATCATCAGTCTACTTCATTGCCCAACATTCTGATCCATAGAACGCGACAGGTTATGGTCTTATAAATTTTCCCTTTAGATTTAAGGGGCATTCGGGGGTCACACGTCCCTGAGGTCTGTCGCCACTTTACCTATCCCACATTCAAAAGTTTTGAAATTTCATACAATATGTATGGAGAAAAAAAAGTCAAAATTAGGTAAAAAATAGAACCTCAATTCATTAACATTATTATGCCCTACATGAATCTGAAAACTAAATTTTTCCAAGTCTTATAGTTTCTGAGATACAGTGGTGGGCAAAACGAGGGGGCAGATGGGGGCAAAACTAAAAACTTTTTTTTACTAATGCAAGCCTCCTCAATACAAATCCGTTTGAAAATATTACAAATTCTTTCAAATTTTTTATTTTGCCCTTAAAAAGTTTCGAAATTTCATACAAAATGTATGGAGAATAAAAAAAAGTCAAAATTAAAAAAAAAAAAGTACCACGTTTTATCAACTTTGTAATGCCTTACCTGAATCTGAAAACTAAAATTTTCCAAGTCTCCTAGTTTCCGAGATACGCGTGGCGGCAAAATGAGGGAGGCAAATGGGGGCAAATCTGAAAACTTTTTTTTTCATCCCAAAATCTCCTCTATACAAATCCGTTTAAAGCAATCAAAAATGTTACGTAGTTTCCGAGATCCATCAATGGGGCAAAAAAGGGGCAAAACAGGGGCAAAACACAAATATGATTTTTACTCCCCAGGACCTCCTCTATACGAATCTGTAAAAAAATATTTGCAGGTCTTGTAGTTTTTGAGATACACCAGGGGTGGGCAAAAAGGGGGCAAAAAATGGATAAAGTCGGATTTTTCCTTAACTCGCCAAACTACCCTCTATACGAATCTGTTAAAAAAATATTTGCAGGTCTTGTAGTTTTTGAGATACACCAGGGGTGGGCAAAAAGGGGGCAAAAAATGGGTAAAGTCGGATTTTTCCTTAACTCGCCAAACTACCCTCTATACGAATCTGTTAAAAAAATAAACCTTCCCATCCACCATCATAGAAAACAATTTATTACGCCAATGAGTGAGTGAGTGAGTGAGTGAGTGGTAATGCAGCATTGCAGTACGTCCCGGCTTCACTAATGAAACTACCGGAATAAAATATAGCCTACTAGCTACGCCCCGCGGTTTCACCCGCGTAAGTCCCGTTCCCGCGGGAATATCGGGATAAAAATGTCCCTGTCACTCTCCATCCCTTCAACTACCACCACACAAAAAATCACGTCAATTCGTCGCCCCGTTTTGCCGTGAAAGACGGACAAACAAACAGACACACAGACAGACACACACACTTTTCCTTTTATTATATTAGTAGGGATAACCATCCCGACAGTCCATTCTACACATCGGTGAAAGAATTTTTCAAATCGGATGACTAGTTAGTCGGAGATTACCTCCGTCAAACAAAAAAACAAACAAACAAATTTTACCTCTTTATAACATATATATATATGGTACAAGTATCAATTCTAGTGTATCGCGCTTTGAGTTTTCTACGCTATCGATTTTGTTTGACAAGGCGGCGGAAAAAAGTGATACGTCCTCTCGCTGGGAGGACCCGGGATCGACTAATCGGAAGACGATCGTGCGGCCGGATATATAGTGGTTATAAAATAATCCTGTAAATTAGTGGGTGCTCGAAATTGATTGAAAAAAAAACTGTACGTTTAGAAATACCTATATTTTCATCAAATGAATAAAACTCTTGTGTTTTTCTTCAAATACTAGTAAAAAATATGTGTTAAAGTGAAACGATTTTGTACTTTTTAAATATTGTTTTCATTACCTTTAGAGGCTATTTTTTTATTGTTTTGAGCTGTAGTGTATTATGAGAATATATTTTCAGGTCCACAAACGCTTAAAATAAAACATTTTCTCACATTACAATAGTGATATCCCTTCTGAAAGACAGCTCTGACGCTCATTTTCGTAAAACGCTATGACGGGATTGACTTCTCCTTCAAAAACTATAATCAAATATTATGTTTTCTCTCTGCAGTGTATTATAATAAAGATTAATCTTTCTAAAACCGTAAAATTCTTTAAATAATCTGATCACATTATTGAGTTAGGGCTCTCGAAATACTGCTCAAATAAGCTAATGACGACTACACCCCCTTAACATAGACTTGGTAGACAAAGTTATACAAAAATACGCAGAAGCTCACGAAAGCAGACTTCACAACCATGTGAACGTCGAGGCCAGCCAGCTCCTCGATAACACAGACTTAGTAAGAAGACTTAAACAGACTAAACCATTTGAGTTAGTGTAGTGTAAAGTTATGTGAAAGTGTTAGTGAATAAGTGCTACATAATATAAAGAACACGTGAACAAAGTGTCTTCCCCTTAAATAGAGACAGTAAGAAACGTGCTATTGAGCACATTCTTAACATTAAGCAACCTTATAAAATTAAGTTAAAATCAAATTGCTGATTAGCCTACTTGGCTAGATTGTAATTTTAATAGTGTATGATAAATTATTATGCTCTAGTAACTAAAAAAAAAAAAAACTTCACTTCTTTTGTAAGGCTTACTGTACCTTTTGTATGTTGTCACAATTCTGCCAGTGTCCGTGTAATGCTAGTTTATTTTCACTATGTTTAGTCAGAAGATCAATAAAATGATAATTCATAACTGTCAGTGCTAATTTGTTCATGATGTCAGTATTACATTATTTAAACTAAACTCTTAACCCCAACAAAATACCGAAAATCCAGCAAGTTCAGTCCAGTCGCTACTCACCTCAATAAGCGAAGGATTGAAAAGCAAGTGAATTTTGTGCCACTGTCCATCGCTAACTCTCGCGGAGTGGACTATCTGTCCACGAGCCATCTTGACACGAACTGCGCCGTCTAATATCTCAACGGCTAGGAAGTCAGAACGGCCACCGCCAGCGTTGTATAGAATTATGGCGTTTTGTGCGATCGTTTTGAATTCTATTTGCCATCTGAAAATTATGGTAAATTATATATTAGTATACTTGCATTACTACAATGCATTCTGTCATTATTACTACATCTAAAATTTTTATTCAAATCCCTTACTGTCTTGTGATCATGGCAAACAGGTAGTAACTCATGTGTATATTTATCACTTACACTCGTTACAAGAGTTATATAACAATGAATCGGGTAGTATCTTAATAATATTGGAATTGATTTAACGTTCTATTTCAATACGATTCTGAACGATAGTATATCTCATGCAAAGGAGAAATTGTAAATACTTTAGTTAGACATCAAATAGCCTCATGAATATTTCAGGAGGAGATGAAAGATTATTTTTTTCATTTGTGGGAACTTTTAATTGGCCTTCTAAATTATGCCCGTATCCAGGTTTATAATAATTATTTATGTTGTTAATGCCCTGTATAGCTGTAAGTTCGCCTAAAATTTCAATATAACTCATATAAAGAAATCTAGACATGCATTGTGCATACATAAGCTTGAATCAGAGATATCGTAAGAATAGCGAACGCAGGTGTAGCAATTTGCCCTGCTTTTTGATCCAATAGATGTTTTAAAATCAAAATCAAAATCAAAATATATATTTGTGATACACAGGTCGAAATAAAGTTGTTACAAAAAGTGAAATATCGCTGTGTTCTGCGCTAGGCGTACAAATTATTTTACATGTGAAAAAGTACTTACAAATTATATATTATTATTATTACATGTCAAGAAGTACAAATTATATATTATTATTACAATGTCAGAATATGAATGATTTTTATGGTTTAAAATCATCTTGTGACAAGAGGCAAGGTTGGTTCGTTACGTGGTCTTCAGTATGAGTACATGTACGCACATACACATAAATAAATAAATAAATAAATAAATAAATAAATAAATAAATGAAGAAAACCTTTAGTCCTTGTTGTCCAGAAAATCTTGAGTTGAATAAAATGTGTTCTCTATCAAATAATTAAATAGTTTTGTTTTAAATGTCATAAATTCGTTACATTTCCTAATGTCAGACGGTAGTTTATTGTAGATTTCAGTGGCCATTCCAAACACGCTATTACTAAAAAGTCTTGTCTTTATGCTAGTCCTATATAACGCTTTCTCGGCCGACCCCGACGCCGCCTTCCATCTGGAACCCACGACGTTGATATGTGGGCCCACCTATCTGTTTGCATTCGGCTTATGTGGCCCGCCCAGTCCCATTTGAGGATATTGTCATAATTTACATGACACAAACTGCCTAACGCAGATTCTGTTTTGAATTCCGATTCACTTGTCTAGACTGAATTACTTACCGTCCGCCAGCTCTAGAGCTAATTTTCGGCAGGATAAGGTAAGCGCCTTCGTCAACGAAACTGATGTCAGCATTGGCGTCAGCGTCAAACTCCGGAGCACAGTTCCACGTCACTCCCTCAACGCGGACCAAGCCACTGCGGCTTCGTGCTTTCTCTATTATCTTCACTCCGTTATAGTACACCTAGAAAAACGTTTGATGGTTTAAAATCATCTTGTGACAAGAGGCAAGGTTGGTTCGTTACGTGGTCTTCAGTATGAGTACATGTACGCACATACATATATACATAACACTAGCAGCACGTCCCGGCTTCGCACGGGTGTACTAATGAAACTACCGGGATAAAATATAGCCTATAACCTTCCCAACAGTCCATTCTTCACATTGGTGAAAGAATTTTTGAAATCGGCAAGTTAGTTTCGGAGATTACCTCCGTCAAACAAACAAACAAATTTTACCTCTTTATAATATTAGTATAGACAGTATAGATCATGCTTATCTCCCATGAGGGTAGACTAGGCTATCAAGGAACTACTTGCTACGATCATGACATAACTCTTTCGTCGCTAAGAGAAACCGGCAGAACACTAGTTTTATTAGTCATTCTGAGTTTCCTAGAAAATGAAGAGCATCAAAAGCCCTACCAAATGTACTATTTTAAGAACTCTTGGTGTGTTAGTTTCAGGTGGAAACTGCCCACTCTCTGCAAAGCAACGATGACTTCAGTTTTGAATTGAAAGGATGTATATTTAGAACAATGTTTTGGTATACTTCACGCTCAATGTATTTGGTGATGGCGATTTATTTACATTGCGTTAAAGCCACGACATTTATAATTATAATGAAATGTAAAGATTTGAAATGGTTAAATGGTTAAGCCTAAAGATTTGTTTCTTTCACAGCCTAGGAAGTATTTTAATTTTTAACATTATCTATATCAAATGTATTGAGAGACTTACAGAACAAGATACTTACATCCTCCATGCACCCGCGAAAGTTTTCCATGTGGCCCAAGAACAGTTCGGAAAAGTGGCCCTGTCCCCCGAGGAATATCCCAAAGTGTATGTTTAGCTCGAAAAATCTTCCCCCAAGCCGCTTCTTAACTGCACTGTCGTCGACCTGGGAATAAAACAAAAATATTCATCACCTTTTAAGTTATTATAACTTATCCCACTACATATTATAAACGCAAAAAGTTGTAAGTAGTACGGTTTTAATTTAGAGTCTAGATTAAGACCATACTAGAATTTAAGGAGTTCTAGATTCTAGACTATGACTTGCTTTAAAAGTCCCTTAACTAAGAGAACATTTCTTGACTTGAAGTCTGTCCCTTGACTGACTGAGATACCAAATATAAAGTGAGTGTCTACTCGTGACCACGGCGACTGTAACGTCATTGAAACGTCGAGGTGAATAATATGATTTCAATACGCGATTAAGTCCCGTTAATATTTATAAATAAGTGGAATGAATGGAAAAGATAAAAACAAACAGTACCATAAATACAATAATTTATGGCGTCTTATACACTGAATCACAGCTGTACTTGTAATTAGATGACTCAGTACGACGGCGTCGTCGACCCGTGAAGTAGTCATCACATTACGAAAAGTAATTTCCTTTCATATCAAATGTCCCATTAAAATGCAATGATGTGTTTTTTTCACGGAAGAATTTTGACTGGAATAAATAACTATATAATGAGATGTTATTTTTAATTATTTTTGGAGTCATGTTACTTTGTATTTTAGCATAAAAACATGTTGCATGCCTCATGTTGTCTTCTTCAAAACATTGAATGATGCGGAGGGTAATATCCCTTTTGAACAATACACAAGTGGCTAAAGTTGTTAGTCTTAGTTGTTAAGCCATATAACCATGTACTCATATCAACATGCTACATCATATCAATTTATTAGTGCCCAACATGCACCAAAAATTTTCTTTATTATGAGAGTAAATAATATAAGTAACTTTCAGTTAATATAAATATTTTATAGATATTTCTTATTATTGGAATTTGTTATCCATCCCTTCCATCCAATCAATTTGCTCAAAAATCTAGCACAATTTTGTGATTTTTTTATCTAATATAATTCAGTTTGTTTACATACATCACTCATCATTACACTCACCTTCATGGTAAGATTAGCCTCCCTCCGGATGATGCTGACATGGTGCCATTGAGAATCGTTCAGGGATCCCTTGGGTGAGAACAATTCACTTTCACCTGCACCAAGATTTATGTTCAGCTTTAATTTACCTTTTTCAAGACGAACCTGAAATATTATAATAATAATAATAATAAAGCCTTTTATTCAGACAGTTTACAGTGTTTTAAACTAAAAAAAATATATGTGAATATTAAACCTGAAATATTAATAAAGGTTGATTTCATATTTTAATTGCTCATTGTGATCTGTATGGTTTGTTTGTTCATTATTATGAACAAGTGGCCAACTCTGGTGATGGAGTTTTTAGGCCGCCTAAGGTAAAAGCACTATCTCCGACACTGAACTAAGGATGACCCTTGCAAAAAAAACGTTCTAATAAGAAAAATAAACGTTTAATTCCCATTATTATTATAGTAAAAGAAACCTTAGTCTATTAATAATGCGTGGACAGAAACTTAGACACACTTTCAGAAGAAAATTTAAAAATGGCTTCAATGAACAAAAATCAATGTGAGCATGATGAGCTACCTATAGACTGTTTGCAACGGTCTTTAGGTGGCTCAACTGGTTCTATTTGTATTTTGAACAGTTATGTAAATATGTATTAGTATAGTTTCTGTTAATAAAATTAAATGTTTATTAAAACAAAACTCAGTTTTAATGCCAAGAAGATGATACTTGATATATTACATACATACATACATACATGTAATCACGCCTCTTTCCCATGGGGGTAGGCAGAGACCACGGATCTCCACTTGCTACGATCCTGCTTATATATTACAATAGATTTAAAAGAAACATACCATACAATAATCTGTTTTTCCAGCAGCAAGGAGCAATAGAGCATCGGAGAGATGTGTCCGGAATTGAAAACTTATATCAGTCAGTCCTTTGGCCTCTTGAAGTGGGTATGATATATAACTTGCACCATAGAATGATGCTGAAACACAAATTAAAATAATAAAATATAATGATATTAAATTCAGATACAATAAACAGTACTTAAGTAATTCAATCAAGTAACAGTCAAAGTAAAAAAAAATAATAATAATATCCTTGGACATTCCCCACAGCATCATCTAGTCCCAAGCTAAGCAACTTAATTCTTGTGTTATGGTAACCAGACGACTGATATAATACTTAGATATTTTTTGATATATATATATATATATATTCGCCCACTGCGCCACAGAGGTCGTCAGAGTAAATGTTATGAATAGATTGAAATGAAAAATATGATCAGGTGTGTTGGATACAGTTCTATCAGATCTTTCTGCATTTTTAGATCCTTTGAAGAGGTAAGGGAATAGTCAGAGGAAAGGTTAGATGTACATATATGGAATAGTTGAGGAATATTGTTAAATTTATGATAACCAACGTACCTTTGTCATAGGCCAGCCCACAGGACAGAAAAGATAAAATTAGAATTAGCTCCATTTTTAGAATAATGGAAAAAATAATATCTAGAGGCACTTGAGTTAAATAGGAAACTGCTGCAACATTTTTGCTTCAGCAATGTAACAACACAAGCTGAAATTCGTAAAAGTTTTGAAGTTGACCAAACATCTTGGTACACTGCAGGCGTGGCGTGGGCCTACGGTGCTCATCAAAGGTGACTCACAGATCCTTTTTATATACGCATTTAAATCACTCAATTGTGTTGATAAATAGCAAGGACAACCGGATCAAAACTCTTTTTAATCAACAAAAAATATTTACGAACAACAAAACGCTCGCACAATCGCCATGCATTATTGAATGAATGAATGAAATAAGATTGAGATTGAATAATAGAGTGAAGTGAAGTGAAGTGAACAACTCTCTCTTTACCACAGATGTAATTCATGGTTAATTAAAAAAATCTGACTCCATTGTTTTTTTTTCTAATTCTACTCGTTTAGTGAAGAAAGAATTGGGAGAAAAACTGACTTTTGCTCACGCTAGGTGGCGCATGAACGATTGTACCTTTATTTGACATTTCAAATGTCAAATTGTATGAACTTTTTGTAAATACTTGGTAAATACTTCGAAAACTTTGTTTGTTTTTCAAAAATGCCTCAATGTAGTGCTTTAAACTGTCGTAATAGAGGAGTTCATTATATTTCCCAAGAACTAAAACCGCAGAAGAAAGTAGGAAAACGCTTTACGTATTAAAAACTTTATTAAAAAGTTTAACATCTACTACATATGCAACTTTCTTCATACTAGCTTTGCACTGTCCACGTAGTTAAGTAAAAGTACCATCAGAAGAGTAACGAGCGGTCAGAAGGTGTCGTGATTCGTACAGAAGTTGCCCTTTTTGATAGGTGTCGAATCTGTAAAAGAAATTATAAGATACTTCATCTGCACGTAAACCAAACTTGTTGTAATGACAATACAAGAAACTATATAGTTTACCTTTGTAAATATTCTTGTATTTCATGTCTGCTGATGTTAGGAAGTGAGGAATCAGCATTTATGTCTCTGAATGTATCAGAGGCTGGACATGTATATGACTGGTCATCTTGGACATCGATATCGTCACCAAAGTTTTGGTTACGATCATATGCTTCCAACCTAAAAATAAAAAGACCACATAAGAACACGAAACTAATAAAAAATACAAGAAATACGAACTTAACCTCAAATGTTTTATGTGGTTACCTTTCTATTAGAGCGGCCTTTTTACCAGCCACAGACGCTTTTCTCCTTCGAAGCTCAGCTTGAAGTTCACGCACAGTCAAAAGCGAGTACATTTTGTGTTAATTAACGCACGCAAACCGAGAAAATTCGCAACCATAAACTTGACACGAAATGTAAACAAGGTACAGTCGTCAAGAGCGCCATCTGCTTCCAGCTTCTAGTGCTGCACCCAATTTAGACTGTTTCTATAGAGTCTGAGCGAATAAAGGAAAGAAACACATTTTTTTTCTGCATGATATGATAACTCGTCTATTATACCAAAAAATACTCAGAGACTGCTTCCTCATTGAAAAAATACCTTATAAAGCGAGATGTCATTCCAGCACAGATAATTATATAGATTATCTATGCATTCCAGCCAAGTCAAGTCAGTCAAGTCAAGTCACAGTCAGTCAGTTAATCCCTCTGACCAACAATCAAATGGACTTGCCATATAGATGTACTTTTCCTGCATACCTAAGTAAACAAATCGGGATCCTAAAATGGCGGATTAGGGATGTATACAACTGCGTTTAGTCGATAACTTAGTTATCGATAAATGCAGTGAATGATTTAAGTATCGATATTTTTTTACATTCCTATCTTGGTTGCAAAAATTAATTTAATATAGGTAATTATAATATATAATAAATGTAGGAACATTACACTTACAAGAATCGAACCCGGGACCTTCAGCGCATTAATCAGTGTACTAACCACAGCACCTTTCGGTTGTCATTATGAAAAGTAATACATCAAAATTAAAAGAATAAACCAGTTTTGAGAAATATGTAGTTTAATTTATTATAAGAAACAAAGTAAGGCATACAAACCAAGTAACAGAATGAATGATTCATATTACAAAAAATCATATTTTTTAAATATGGATCATTCATTCCGAAATAGAACAATCTTATTAAAATAATTCCGAAAAGAAATTTTTTCAGTTGTTTTTTTCCCAAAGTACCTAAATCTAATATCTAGATATGTTTTGATAGCAGATTTGACTAATAAAAGCTGGTGATTTGAGTCATGTTCGTTGGAGTCCGAAGTGAAAATTTTCGAGCATTCTTCAAAATTCTCCAATAGGAAAGAAAATATATATAGATAATATTTGTCACTATCGGATTTTTTCAAATTGCCTTTGAGTATTTTTTCCGTTTTAAGGCACAAATTTTCCAATTGTTTCGATGGATAAATAAGGCCTCCGTGTGTTTTGTAGGCAATCAGTGATTTTGAATACTGATTAGGGTCCCCGCGCAACATTGATTCACAGACAGAACATTTTAAATTGCGAGAAAGTTTTCTTGCTACAAACCCTGCAATGTATGTGACAACCGACTCGGAATATTTCGAAATGTTAGTATTAAGACAGTCTAAATATTCATCAAATAGATCACTGTCGTCCTCTTGAACTTCAACTAATTTGTTTTTATCTGTAAGGTCATTTAAGGTGGTAACAGGATCAGTGTTACTAGAACAGGTTAAAATGTTAACCTGTTCTAATGGGATACAGTTCCCAACTCCACAATCACGTATCTCAGCTCTTATTAGGAGACGCTTAAATGCTGCTCTAAATTGCACAGCGTTCGGATTATTATTAAAGCCTCCGCGAGCTCTGATTGCTGAGAAAAACAATTCTATATGGTCTTGACTGAATTTATAAATTGGTAAGTACACCAGAATGGAATTTTCAACTACCAAATTTAAAAATAATTCTATCGCACTTTTCATATCAATGATAATTCCGATGAACCCGGTCTTTCTTTGCGATTCTATCACCAAGGTCCCGTCTGAAAATTTCAATGTGCTGATATATTTCGCAGCTTTTTCAAAAAGTGCCTCTATGAGACCAAAGTTATTCATACAAATAGCTTTCTTCCATCCTGGAGGCCTTACTGAATAACTGTTTAAGACATCGAAAACATTATTTAGTAATCTAATAAAGATTATGGTTCCCTCGCAGTCTTCAAAACCCACCATTCTCAATTCTTTGCTGCAATATTCTAGAGCATCGGCTACTGACTCGCTTAGAAGTTGCGTCGCTAAACGGACCTTCATTTTTTGTTTATGAAAATATATATGGGCTTTCGTTATTTTCGTGGCCAAATGTAAGTGTTCCTTTTCCTGTAAATCCACTAATTTTTCTAGTAGATTGAAATCTATCTTCGCTCCGAACGAATCATATAAAATCTTATAATCCCCAAAAGCATTTCTCACCAGTTTCACAGCATGACATGGGTCTATGAACGCGTAAATTTTATGACCTTCAAAATGAAAAAATGTCTTATCCAATTGTAATAAATTACACCCCATACATTTAAACATGGAAAAATTTGAAGCAGGTCCATCACATGTCACGCTGACAACTTTAACTCCAGTGGAAAAACATTTATTCAAACATGTGAGCAATAGAGCAGCTTTCTGTTCACCACTTAAACTTGTTATGAGAAAATAAGCTATGGGAAGTTTCCATTTTCCGTTAACACAGTTTAGTAGGAAAACCAAACTTTGGTTGGCCACCTCTTGACTGTCGTTATCGAAGTCAGAACCCATGTTGACCCGACCATGGTATTTTTTTGTCTGTGGATCCCAAATGAGCGATTTGCGTATTGACATCTCGTCTATTACAAGGGCACAGATGACTGGCTCTTTACTTGTCTTTACTTTTGCTTCAAGCGTGGCAAATGCCTCTTCACAAAACCCGGGTGCAGCATCTATATTCTGGTACCATTTGCTTAAGGTACGTGGATGTGGTAAACAATCTTCATATGTTCTTCGGATGAAATCGTACGCTTTTGGTGAGTAAAAATGAAGCGTCAGGGCAAACTTCCTTATTTCCTCTGAGTATTTTTTCGGTAGAGGCAACCCTTTAGATTTTAATATTTGCCTGTTTAAAAAATCTTTTGATCCAGCACATTGTTCCTGTAAGACCATGGATGTCTCATTGTTTATTAAATTATGCTCCTTTAGCTCAATTATAATATTTTTGAAGTTTGTCACTTTAATCTTTTGATACCTGACCTTTTCATTTAAGCATTTAATTTTCTTTTTTTGGTGCTTGACTTTTTCTTCAAGGTTTTTTAATTCCTCAAGTGCTGTAATCTGGAAGAATAAAAAGGGAAAAATATTTATTTAGGTCCTTTTATCTAGATCCTCTTTTTAGGGTTCTGTACCTTTTTGCCGTACCTTTTACCCACTTGGCCGTTTTTTTTGTAAATCAGATCAAATTAAATCCAAATTATTCTATGTTATATAAGAAATTCTTACCAATTCAAGTTGACTCGCATCTTGTGAATATGAATCAAATGAGCTGGTGGACGGTTGTGGACAACCCATAACATTCTCTCTGGTAGGGCATGATTCTTGTGGCAATGCATTTGTCTGAAAGAGAAAAGGATGTGAAAAGTATAAAAGTTACAGCCGTAAACAATACGACAAGGTCTTTAGTAAAAAAAAAAAATATTCATGTTCTACTGATCCAATTAAACACTTCAATGTAATTTAATAAATTCTCACCGATTCAAGTTGACTCTTTGCATCTTGTGAATATGAATCACATGAGCTGGTGGATGGTTGTGGACAACCCATAACATTCTCTATGCTCAACAATGAGGGGTGTGCTGTGCTGGAGCGAGGGCTTGCAACCAATGCTGGTTGGGAGGAATGATTTTGCTGAAGGAGAAAATAAAATGTAATGTAATAGAACACTTACAGCAGTTAAAATAAACTAACTTCTCTGAAGATAGTAAAATATCTGGATTATTATCTTAATTCTACTAATAAACCCAAGTAAGTTTGTGTAAAGTTCATTCAATCATACTTGGCACAAAAGGTAAACAATGTTAGTGTGTCTTTTTATTGAAATTTATTTTTAAACTAAGTTTTATAATATAATTTATGTGTCTATATTTTAGATGAGGCACGGAATAATCAATAATTATTGTCAGTACGATTTATGAACCAATGAAATACTAACTAGTAATAATGGCTTTTTTAAGAATTAAACCATTTATTGTAGCTATGGTGTATTTATTTTATACACAAAGACTTATCTTGGATTCACTATAGATATATTTTTTCTTTAATTATTACAATTGGTATAATCAAAAACATCATACTGTATGATGTAAGATAAGTAGAGCTTACCTTAGTAAATATTGTTGGTACTGCATCATCTCTCAATCTGACAATGTTGAGGGTCTTGTTGAATGCATGGTCTGCAAAGTGCAACGAGCAGACATAAATATCTTTAGTGCCTGGTCTAATATTTTCACGACCAATATTTTCCAACCATTTCTTTTGTTTGGATTTGTTTCTTGGTAAACTAAAACCAGGAAAAATTGTTATTTAATTAACAGTGATAACTTATGAAAAAAAATATCGATATGACAAGGCCCAACACTAGCGACAATATTTAGACTCCCGATGTGAATGTAAAATCGAGGTAATTGGGGCATTTAAAACGCAGGATTTATAGTATTCAAAGTACATGGGTTTCTTACACTTAATAATAAGGTTTAGATACGATATTTTGAGCACATTCAATAATGTTACAACTTACCGATGAAATGTAAGGTTCGGCCTGTTTTTGCTTTGGCATAGCCCACAATTTCTTACGGAACACTTCATAGCACAGTCTAACAATGTTTTTCGTTTTAACACACAGTTTAAACAGCAATTCCAACTAAAAATCTTAAAATTACGTAAAAATCTGACATTCGCGAACGTAAACAAACGGGAGACCAAAATGGCGTCCTAGGCAGGAAAGGTACATCTACAATATTGAAGATGGCGCTGATATACTGAATGTTGACCTGTTTTCGCTAACGTAAAAACTCGCTTGCGAGAAAGAGACTGAATTATGTATGTTCTTTCTGTGTCAATTGAATTGTTTATGGCAATTCCATAGGGTTCCTTTTTCTGAGGTTAATCCAATCGTGATTTATTTATTTTATCTCTTTGGTCAGTCAGTAAAATAAAGTGGTGGTTACTGGTTTGCTGACGCAGGCAGTAGTATCGTAATTATTTCGGTAAGATTTATTCCGTAAATTGAGAATTTTGTAGACAAATTAGCAAAAACAAGGGCCTATCTAACAAAAGTTTATGTAAAATAACCGATTGCAGGCGTGTTTAGGGCCCAAGCCACCCGCTAAATTTGCGAGGAATCACTAAATTAGCAGATTTATTTTATTTTAAAATACCTATTATGTTGATTTAGGTAGGTACCTACGTACCTACCTACCTACACGCTTTTATTTTATTACCTAAGAATGGTGAAACAAGATATAAACCGCTCTTGTTTGATTATTAAGTACTTAACACAAAACGGTTCCTAACAACCTACATAGGTAGGTACCTACCTATAAAAAAATAGCTAGTTTTTTTCTAAATTTTCGACGAGCTACATGTTACAATAATAATTATGATTTTGCATTATACCGGTTTGTATTCATCGAGAGATTCAGGTAGGGGAGTTAGAAGGTAGGTTGGTTAATGTTTTTATTAAATTAGTACCTAGGTACTTAGCTTAATTGCCAAGTCATTAGAATACTTACCTACTTAATGTGTTCACTATCCACTCTGTGGTTCCATCTGGTAGAAGAGACCACAGCCTGCCTAGTTCTATTGTTCCACTATGTAGATACCTATACATGTGCATTGTGGCCAAAAAAATTTAAGTAGGTAAGTACATATTTAATTTATTACATACCTACTATAAATAAATATCCTTGGACATTTCACACAGCATCATCTAGTCACAAGCTAAGCAATTTAATGCTTGTGTTATGGTAACTAGATGACTGATATACATTGTTCCGTAGCAGGGATCAAACCTGCAACCTCCGCGTCTCAGGCGGGCCTTCGCCCACTGCGCCACAGAGGTCGTCACTGTAGGTAGGTACTATGAAATTAAATCCTGTATTATCAGTATTTTGATTCATAATTTATGTAGGTACTTACACCGACCTAGCTGTTGTGGATATTAACTATACCTACTTATGGAAGTTAGTTTGTATGGTACTGACAGAAACTCATAGTATTTTAATAATATTGTGTGTGGTATGAACAAGTGGCTTATATTTATTATATTATCCTAGTTAAAAAAAATTGGTACTTATTAGGAATTTAAGGCTACTTATGCCACATCACATATTAACTTGTTATGAAATAACTGAATAATCAAATTATTTTTGAATGTAAAAAGGGGTTTTACATAATTTATCAGTTGTTAAATAACTGCAAAATCTTATGAACTGGACACCTAATATGTTTTATTTTTTAATTTTAAGGATTTCCATTAAAAATCCCTTGCAATAACAGCTCAAATCCTTGATAGTGCCAAACCATAAAATAAAATACATAAGAATGAGCATATTATTCCTAAATGGCTATTATTTGTTGTTCAAAATGACCTGCCCACTATTATGTTAGCTCTAAAAATCTAAACCCTGTTGTTTGTTTGTGTTGAGTTAACAACTCTTGTTTTCTTAAAACTTTTCGTAATCACAACTTTTTTGTAAATAATACTTGTACTGTAGCAAATACACAAATTGCAACTTTAAAAGCCCATCTTTACTCACCCGCGAAGCCGTGAACGACTCGCGAGAAGCAGTCATTTGGCCATAAAGCCGAAAACTAAACGTACCTATGAGAAAAAAGAAATGATAGATCGATTGATTATACACCTTTCAACGTTATTTACTAAGATAAATAATAACACAAAGCATCCCCTGACGTGAAAGACGCGCCACTATTATGCCGCGAGTCCCGCATTGGCTGCCCCTTATTTAATTTGCTACAAATCACTTGTATCAACTTAAATTGTTTCCTACCAATGTTTTTGTCAGAAGTAGACAAATTAATAATTTCGGATGCGTTAACAAAGCGTTCAGAAATTTTATTTTATATCGATATTTTTAAATTTTAATGCATCCGAAACGCATAAAAGCTGATGGGTAAGAATTGACGAAGGCCGGCGAACTGGCTCACTGATCCTAATATATAATACGAGTACCACAGATTACATAAGTACCTAATTGCGGGACTGCAAGCTAGAACACATTTTTTGCTACAAAACATAACTACTTAGCCTAAGTAGGTACATTGAGAAAAAGACGCATACGTAGTGAAAGTGTTCTGGTGAGCCCCGTGGAGACTACTTTCACTACAGCTACATGCCAGGCAATTTATTTATGTTAGGAATCCAAAACGCTTCGTCAACTCCATTATATGAATATTATCTTGAAGCGATTTCCTGATGCTTAGAGATAATATTTTTATGCTTAATATTTCCAAAAAACTGTTAAAAAGATGTTTCTTTTTAACAGTTTTTTGGTTTAAAATAACACACAGCCTAAGCCTACCTCTTTGAGATAGAGCTTAGAGGCGAAATTGTATGTGTGTACCTATCTAAAAGGTTTTTATTAGGTAGGTAATTAGGAAGCAAAGCAAATTAGCCTATACTTAAGTAGGTATTTTGCTGTGAAATGAGGCATTCTGTTAAACACCATCTAGACTCCACAAAATGAACTAGCTGCCGCCGCCATAATAATTACATTTTCATTGGAGTAGGGATTTCCAGTTTTTAACTTTATCATACTTTCTCTCTTGTTGCACAGTTTCTGTCTTCATCTCCACAATAATTTGCCGTGTGAACTATGTTTCTTTAAACACTGATAATAGGTAAATAGGTTTTCTTAACTGCCTTACTTTCTCAATTTAACTATTTAAACCAATTAAATAATTCTCAAGATTTTTCAAACTACACAAATATATACCTACTTAAAACAACTAAAATCTAGAGTGGGAAATTAAAAAATATAAAACTGACTTGAATTCCGTAAGAAAAGAGAAATCTATACTTTATTTATATTATAAAGAGGTAAAATTTGTTTTTTCTTTGTTTGTTTGTTTGTTTGTTTGACGTAGGTAATCTCCGAAACTACTAGACCGATTTCAAAAATTCTTTCACGGGTGGGTAGAATGGACTGTCCGGGAGGTTATAGGCTATATTTTATCCCGGTAGCTCCATTAGTACACCCGTGCGAAGCCGGGACGTGCTACTAGTTTAATACATTCTTACTCGCCCGCGACTTCCCTTCCCTTATACTCTGGATAAAAAGTAGCTTACGAATGTTTCCGAAAGTGTATGGAATTGCTTTCTCACGAAGTTAAAGTCGGTTTTATACAATTTTGAAAATTTCCGAACAGTCATACAAATAACTGTTTTAACTTAGCAGAAAATAATTATGACTGTGCTCACTTATGTAATGTAGGACAAGGGCAAGAAGATTATGAATCTTTATCTTATAAATATACCTTCCGTCTGCGGTGTCACTTGTTTTTATATATTATGGTATTGTTCTAAATTCACATAAACCAGTTACGCTGTTCCGAAATGCATACTCATCTGCTATGAGATAAAATCGTTAGTGGATGTAAATGATCGCACACATTCAATAACACAACCATTGTTAAAAGCATTACTTGATCTGTCAAGTATATTATTTACCTTATACTATCCTACTAATATTATAAATGTGAAAATTAGAATGGGTGGATCACTCTCATCATGCAAAAAACTACTGAACTGATTTAGCAGAATCTTGGATTATGCATAGTTTATAACCTGAAATAACACAGTCTGCTTTATCCGATGTACGACGCGTGCGAAACCGTGGGCTATTATAGTTGTTCATAAGTACTTATGTAGATAAGCATCTAATTTAGAAGACCGCTGGCTACTTTCCACATAATCTACATATCTGCTATGGAATACATTAAAATTGAAACGAAGACTTCAAAAATAAAGTAATACATATGTATGTATTCTTGACATTTAGACAAACTTATGCTATTCTTTTAGGTGTAATTGTGTTATTGAAAGTAGGTGGGTTTAAATCTTGACCAAGAAATAATAGGATCAGTTTGCACACGTATTAGTACACATTTATCAGTAAGTATTTTTATATTTACACATAAATGAACGTAAAAATAGATTTTCGATGAGTTGTAGAGTGGCGTGATAAAAAGATGGCCTATGGCTACCCAACACTGGGTGGAAATGGGTCGAAATGATGATGATGATGATGAAATAAACCCATCCTCATAGTAGCGAAATAAATCATAGTAAATAAGCTTGTTTTTAGGGTTCCGAAGTAAACAAAGAACCCTTATAGTTTCGGTCTGTCCGTCTGTCCGTCCGTCCGCAGCTTTTCTCAGAGACTATTGATACTAGAAAACTATATTAAAATAGAGGATTTTTAAAATCATTTTTCAATGTGAACATCCGTTTTTTTAATAAGATTACTCAGTTCCAGGCGTTTAGTTTAGTCTTTTACATGTAAAGGCTTGCCATACCTTCTGTCTCTAGATCCCGACATCTTCAAATTAATTAAAAAAAAAATAATAAAAAATTGAATAAATTTGTCTAATATAGAGGAAGTACAAATTATATCCATAATCTATACCTTACCTAGTGAATACGAGTAGTACACAACAGAAACAGGAGTAGTACCACAGAATAAAGGTAGTACCTAGTACCTACGTAGAGAACTAGAGAGTATCTCCTAGCGATGACAAGCAAAGCAATGATTTGGTGTATATTATGTACGTACTTCAGATCTATCCAACCATTGTTATTTATAATTAGAGCCTTAACATCTCATTTTCCATGTTTATTTGGCACATCTAAACTATAATGGTAGCATATCTGTATAATATAACATGACATTATTTGTTATCACATTGATGTGACTACCGAATTGGGTGTTATCATGAAATCGATCTCGTTTTATCAAGTTCTGTTAACAGTAACTGCAAGAAAAATGTATAACTTTGTTAGTATATTGAGTGTCAAAAAAATTACGAAAATTCTCTAAAACATTTTACAAATAAATCGCATAATAAGTTAAATTTATGTGAATACCATGCGTGTAAAACCCGTTTTTATGAAAAGTTGCCGATTTGCAATTATGTATTATTGAGCATTATGTCGTTCCCTATAGAATATTTTGACTTTACTTTACTACCGGATTTTATATAGTGTGCGATTCAACTGAGTGATTCTGCTCCCGATTGTTGCGAATTTAAAATAACAGTAATCCGCGAAGACAACGGTAAGATTTTACGCTAAATATAAGAGTTACTACCTAAGTACCTTACATAACATCATATACCACAGTTGTTTATGCGGATTACTGCTATTTTTGATTCGCAACAATTTGATACAAGTTAGACAATCCCCATGCTGTTTACTGATTGAGATTTTTGAGATAAGTAGCCTATCATAGCTGAAGTGGTTTAAGGATCAGTCCGTGTAGATAACTGACAGATTTTTGTAATATATAAACATGAATACTGTTTTGCAGTGACTTCGACGTGACTATGCGCTTCGATACTTATGATTAAGAACTTATTCAAATCGGTATAATTTTAAATTAAGAACTTATAATGATTCAACGTACAAAAATTATGTTAGAGCTAATTAGTATATTTCACTGACATAAAATGAACATTCAGGTAGGCGATATAGTTTTATGATGCGTTATGCGTGATTTTAATAAACGAGTGTCTGTGTAAAATTTCCTGGTTACTGACAGGACCGGGCAAGATACGTTCGCTGTTATGTCCGGTCCAGTGGCTAATTCGTTCATGCTACGTAATTTTACAATCAAAACTTTAAGTAGTATCTATTAGCACACTATTAGGCCTGATACAACCTAATATTTGAAATGTTTAAAGAGAATGAGTTGTTTATTTTAGTACTAGCTACGAGTACATACTACTATTTATTCTGTGTCTTAATCTTACACGAGCATAGTTTATAGCGAGGTTATAAATTGTTGTTGAGGATAATATGACCCGTAATAAGTTGCATAGTTAAAATAGGGACTTACCTAATTGTTTATTATACGAGTATACAAAGTTTTTTTTCATGCACGTTCCTTAGGTATGGCGGTACGGTACGAGTAGTCAATCAGAGATTCAGAACCATTCGTTATGATCACGGTATCATACGCCAATGCACTATACAATTTTTAGAATCTAACAATCTCAATTCCTTAGGACTTTTTCAAAGAAAATAGATAGTCCCCAAATTGAAACAGTAAGAAAGAAAGAAAGAAAAACATTTTTATTTCTGTAGGACCTTATTCATAAAAACTTGACAATTGAATATAGGTTTAAGGAATGTTTTTCTTGTTACTCATATGGCAACGAAACGAGATAGCAACAGATTTAATATGCGTTTTAGCTAATATAGGTTTACTAGTCGAATATGCATAAGGGGGTCATTGCGTGTTCCATCCAACGCTACTCCCTTACACTAGAGAAAGAATCAGGCAGGACCTGGTGGTGATAACCTAGTTCTAAAGGCACCCCAAACCGCACCCTCAAAGTGCACCGATTACCCCATTACCCAGTGACCTTATTGAATAAACGCCTATTGACTTTGAAAAGCAAACCTAAATTACTCTGTGTTATGTAGGTATGGATTTTTCTAGCAGCTAATAAATATATTCCCATTTGTTATCAGATAAGATGGCAAGCAATAAATTTGGTTCTGGTGAACCCCTGACTCCTGGTTCATCGTCCAGCGACTCCGCTTCACTGGCTTGCGAAGAGTTTGACGAGGTAAAGTTGGCGAATCTATTACTTTCAGGCCTCATAGAAACTCCATTAAAGTAACATTTTAAGCGTTGATTCGATTTATAACATTTACTTCAATACGAATCGGTCAAGGTAACATACTCGTAATTATGTTTCTGTTTGGATTCGTATTGACCATACCTACTTATCGACCATCTTTATTTCATAGCTTACTAATCAAATCCATCTTTGTAGATCATCATCATGAATCCATATAGTCTACTTTTGATATTGCCTGCTCTCTAGCCTCCATATAACTGAATTCTACATACCTCGTACAGCTATCTGTCATTGCACTTGTAAATAGAAATCAAGTACACAAGTTCATTGACAGATATTGCAACAAACATTCTTGTTAATGAAAGTAAAGAGAAAGAGTTGTGAATGGGATATTGTAAGGGCGACTTTTCACCATAGATGTGCTACGCTGCATGGCTGTGGATGCGTATGATATCCACCAATCATGTTACATAAATACATAGCACCCCTCTGGTGGAAAGACACCCTAAGTGTCAAGTTTCTAACGTGCGTAAACGTCGTTTGAATGAAATGCTTTTTCCAGGATATTTTTGAAGATGCAAATGATGGCTCCTCTGCAAACTCGTGAGTATTTGTTATTCCTCTCTTTGTCTCGTATCAATAGACCTGACTCTGGTAGAAGAGTGGTTCTTGTGGGAGGCATTAGGCTTACAATGATGTCATAATGAAGCAGAGCAGTTTTATAAACATAGGTGGTTCTGCTGAAGAGCCCAATAAAAACCAAAATTATCGTTCACTAGGTTTCAACAACAATCAAATTGAATAAAGTAATCACATACTGTAACTACAATTTTTTTAAATAAAATTACTTTCAAGGTCTTTCCCAATAACATAATTTTAACCAAAAAAGGTATAGTTTCAATGAAACCCCTCAAATGAAGCACGGCCGAAGCGCAATTACGTCCCACCCCGGCAGGCGACTCAATTAGTTTAATATCGATTCACTGAGAAACCTAGGTAGGTATATAGTATTGCCATGACCATGAATGAGGTCTCGATTTCAACATAGATATATATGCTAGATCTATACTATTATTATAAAAGGTACAGTTTGTTTGTTTGACGGAGGTAATCTACGAAACTACTCAGTCGATATCAAAAATTCTGGCATCGATATGTGTAGATGGACTGTCGGAATGGTTGGCTATATTTTATTCCAATAGTTTCATTAGTTCACCCGTGCAAAGCCGGGACGTGCTGCTAGTATCTAATAAAGCAATTGTAATTTTTCAATTACGAGGTGCCGTAGGCCACTTTATATTGACGAAGTATCTTCGTTTGTCACGAATCACAGTTACCAATACGCCGTTGTCTTCTGTGTTAGCCAAGGTCATCATGGATCGATGATATAATGGCGTTGTTGATATAAAATCGAAAGCCGCTTATTTGTGCTGTGTTTACAAAGAACTACTACTATGATATACGAGTATTAGAATAAAATTAATTATATAAATCAAAAATAAATAGGTATTATTTAAACTCTTAAGCCCGAATACTAAAACGCTAATTTAAGTAAGTGGTGCTCATCTATACACTAGCTGCGTCCCGCGGTTTCACCCGCGTAAGTCCCGTTCCCGCGGGAATATCGGGATAAAGAGTAGCCTATGTGTTAATCCAGGGTATCACCTATCTACATACCAAATTTCAACCAAATCGGTCTAGCCGTTTTTGCGTGACAGAATAACAAACATACATCCATTCTCTCTGAAAGGCTGGCACATCTGAGGTACTGTGTAACTGCGCTTAGAGTAGGTATATCAGCACGTCCCGGCTTCGCACGGGTGTACCAATGAAACTACCGGGATAAAATATAGCCTATAACAACCCCAACAGTCCATTCTACAAATCGTCTGAGTAGTTTCAGAGATTACCTCCGTCAAACAAAGAAACAAACTAACTTTACCTCTTTATAATATTAAGTAAGTACGAAATATGGACCTAACTTAATCTGAATAATATAGGTATTATAATTTTTACAGCCAATCAATCGATTTAGAGCAGTCGTTCATTGACTGCGACAAAGCCATTAAGAAGTTTTTTAACAATGATCTCAAGGGAGCCATGTCCATCATGAAGCCATGGTAAGTTTTTTGAAAATATTTTTGTGTTGCTGTTACTGATTCAGTTGCAAGATCGGAAAAAGACTAAATGAAATGAAAATTGGTCTAATCTATACAATACAATACAATACAATACAATATCACTTTATTGCACACCAAAAAAAGAAACACAAATTTATAGTACATGGCCTTATTACAAATAGTGACGCAATGGGCGACCTTATCGCTGACAGCGATTTCTTCCAGTGTAATTTTCGGTAACATAGAATGGATACTTATTGTATATTTGGACGAATAATTGTCAGATCTATTCTACATACAGAACTAATCTTATTTAAATAAGACTACCTTTCCATGCCATGGAAGAATTAAAAGATCTTAGATAACTAATCGTTCACACAGTAGTGTTTCATTCACTAACTCGAGGCGTACCTTGCCTATCGGTTATTCATAGTTCGTTTTTAGTGCTTACAATTTGGATGAGCGAACTAAAAACGCTGTCACCTGATCTAGCCACAAGCTCATACGAACTTGCATCCTACTATCCTACTTCCTACTATCCTACTTATCCTACTAATAATATTATAAATGGGAAAGTTTGTGAGAATGTATGTATGTTTGTTATTCTTTCACGCAAAAACCGCTGGACCGATTTGGTTGAAATTTGGTATGTAGATAGGTGATACCCTGGAATAACACATAGGCTATTTTTTATCCCGATATTCCAGCGGGAACGGGACTTACGCGGGAGAAACCGCGAGGCGCAGCTAGTACTGAATGAAACAGGCCCTTTGTTCTCACTACCGATTGTATGACCATTTTCTCAGACGTTTCATCGAAAGCGTAATGATAGAAGTTCATGCCCACGGTACTTTACTCGAAGTCTACACTAAAGCGATATTAAAATACATATTGTTTAAGCACGTTTTTGATCAATTCCAATATTGACAATAAATTTTAATAGTCTTAAAAAGAAGCCCAACAAGTTTTAGCCGTGGCTTAGTAGCACGTCTTTAACGCAGGTATTGTAACGGTATTCTATATCACGTGTGTATGCCTTCCATCACTTTACTCCTCATTAAATAAACACGTGCCAATAGTCTTTAGCAAATCTTTTTTCCTTGTCACTCACTTATCAATGATAAGAGAAGGCAACAGATTTATAAATAAAAATTAAAAAATAATAATAATAAACAAAACCTAACCAAATAACCTAATTTAGTTTACATTTAAGTTGTCGCAAAAAACAAGGTAGGTGCTTTTGTTAATTCTGTTATTTCCAAAGTCGATTAGCTTTATTTGTATACGTTATTGGTTGTATTTACTCGTATTTCTACAGTTCAAGCCGTCATTGTCCGTAATTACTAAGTTTTGTAGTTCAGAACATTCACCGAATTTAAATCAAGAAAGATAATTAAGAACCAATATTTATAAATTTTGCACTAATATGTAGACTACCAGTCATTTCTCAACATTATAAATAAATATAAATATCTTTGGACATTCCACACAGCGTCATCTAGTCCCAAGCTAAGCAACTTAATGCTTGTGTTATGGTAACCAGATGACTGATAATTATAATACTTAGATACTTTTTTTTTTGTAAATACATACATATTATAGATAGAAAACACCCAGACACGGAACAAATATCTGCAGAACATACAAACATTTGTCCCGTAGCGGGGATCGAACCCGCGACCTCCGCATCTCAGCCGGGCGTTCACCCAACTGCGCCACAGTGGCCATTATGCTGTGATTTGCAAATTTTTTAACCCACTCCGTATTTACGCTTAAGGGCCCCCGCAGACGGCCGACTTTTTGTAGGTGGAAAAATCGGTCGAAAAATAGAACGTACTGACAACAATAGTGCAACGCACACGACCTACAAAAAGTAGGTGAGAAAAAAGTAGGTGGCATTCCGACCGACCCGACACCGACTCCGAATGTGTAGGTCGTTTAGTGATGCGCTTTTCGGAATAAGTGATAGAGCTTACTCCGCAAGTGGACTATTTACTCCGAATTTTATTTGCTTAGGTACATAGGTACACTTCTGGTAGATAAGTAGGTTCAATCATTCATAATTATAATTTATTGTTATTGGATTAATAATAATAATATTACAAGTAGGTACTTACCTAACCATGTAATTTATTAAGTACTTATTGTAATTTAAAGTAATTTCAACGAATTCCGCGGGAATATCAGGATAAAAGTAGCCTATGTATAATACCATATAATACCATGTCATTAGCTACCTATATCCCAAAGTAGGTATACAATAGGTTTTGTAGTTTTTTCGTGAAAGAGAAATAACCATACATAGGCCAGTCAATCTAAGCTTTTGAAATAACAATAATTCCCGGAAAGCTGAATTTTGGTGGAGAGCTTGGTATTACCATTACAAACAAATTGTTAAAAGTCCCCATAAATCCCATGTGTGCGTCACGAGTTATTCGGAGTCAAAGGTCCAAATTTAAGGTTTCTTAGTTTTTTTTCGAAAACGGTAAGTTTTATCAAAACAAGTTTCAGCCCAAAGATGTAGATCTTAAAATTCTCTACAATAATGGTCCTGATAATATTTTTCCTAAGAGTTACCATTCGTGAGTTATCGCGGTGAAAGCGAGCGCGCCACGCGGCCTACTAGGATGGAGAAAGACCGCGATTTCCTTGCAGAGAGTGCACCACGCTTTTTTTTTCATACTGAATTAGGGGCTCGTACGGAATCTCGCACTGCACAAGGGGCTCTGAAACGTTTTCATAATACATTAAGACTTATATCATGGATTTTCAAAATGAATAAAGATTGGATTTTCCAACTATTTTATGGTTTAATGGATTTTTTAGGATAATTTTAGGAGAGAGAGAATTAGCGAGAGAAACCATAAAACCTAGAGAATCCATTGGAAATCATAAAAGAGTTGGAAAATCCAATCTTTATTCATTTTGAAAATCTATGATATAAGTCTTAATGTATTATGAAAACGTTTCAAAACCCCTTGTGCAATACGAGATTCCATACGAGCCCCTAATTCAGTATGAAAAAAAAAAGCGTGGTGCACTCTCTGCAAGGAAATCGCGGTCTTTCTCCATCCTAGTAGGCCGCGTGGCGCGCTCGCTTCCACCGCGATAACTCACGAATGGTAACTCTTAGGAAAAATATTATCAGGACCATTATTGTAGAGAATTTTAAGATCTACATCTTTGGGCTGAAACTTAATTTGATAAAACTTACCGTTTTCGAAAAAAAATAAGAAACCTTAAATTTGGTACTTTGACCCCGAATAACTCGTGACGCACACATGGGATCGATGGGGACTTTTAACACTTTATTTGTAATGGTAATACCAAGCTCTCCTCCAAAATTCAGCTTTCCGGGAATTATTGTTATTTGACCACTATTTTTCTGTTTAACTTGACCGGTGTAACATCCATACTCACAAACTTTCGATAAGTAAATTATAGTGGGAATTTTCGTAGGATTAGTAGAAAGGATTATAACCGAAGTATATTTCGGCTGCATTATAAGAAAAGAAAGCTAGGTAGTCTTATCTTCTACTATATTATCTACTTAATTATCTTCCTTTGCAAATCCACCGTTCTAGTATTTTTCGATGTTGTCCCCTCACTAGCCACCTACAAAGTGACGGTCGTGTGCGTTGGAGTCGGTGACAAAGTAGGTGACAAAATCGGTCGAAAAAGCGACCTACTTTTCCACCTACAAAAAGTCGGCCGTCTGCGGGGGCCCTAAGTAGGTATCGCTTCTTCGACCGTAATCATTGTATTCATTATACCGCGCCAATTTGATCAAAATGGTAAAGTAGAACATAGAAATAGAACATCATTTACCACAAAAAAATCGGAAATTCTGACGTTGCTCTTAGTTAATTATAATTTGTTATCTCAGCGTTCTGTAGATGCCTTTATTGTATAGGATTATAAAAATCATGTCATATCATGCCTTGTCAGCTTACATAATTCACACTCAGGGCCGCTTTTAGGCCCGCCGCACTCGCACTCTTTCACTACACTGCGCCTATAGGTAATGTATTGACATGATTGACATTGATGTGCCGGCATCGACACGTAAGACCAATTGCGGAGTTTGGTACTAGTTATAGGTTTTAAAATGATCCCACAAGCACGCAGCTCGTGGCGGCTCGTGCTAGCATGTGGGGCGAGGCTTAACCTCTTAGGCCAGTCTCAATATCATATCTATCTCTAGTTTTGCTTACTGTTGATAAATATTTCACACATATTGCTAAACCAGAGATAGATAGGTTATTAAGACTGGCTTTTAGAGGCTCTGCAGGCCTGACATACAACACGACAAACCTTCTCACAAACTGTTAACTCTTGATCTAGCATAGTACGTTAAAGCAGTTTGACATTGGTGGCGATTTAAATGTCGTCAAAAATAAAACATGTACCTACCTACGTGAAAAATACAACATTTTTAATGCTGTCAAATTAGTACCACTTTAATCGAGATATTTCGTTTGTTGTCGAATAAAGGTAGTAGGCGTACTGGGCACATGTTACAATAATGAGGCCCCTAACAGTGATTTATCAATTATGTCGCATTCACATCTCATGGTGGCGGGTTAAGTGATGGTAGGGCTACAGATAATATCTCGTTATTATCTATTAACATACTAGCAAGATACGTGGTCGGGGAGTATACAGTAAAATAAAAAACATCCGCTTTTTTATGTTTGTTATACACAGACAGAGGCTTTGAATGAAAGGTACTCCATTCAAAAACCTAAACTAAACCTCATTGTGAAGATTAGATTGGCCGTCACACAGAGTTGGCCACTTACTCATATGAACGAACGCGTCGAAAATTTATTTTGAACCTGCCCCTCTACTCTGGAAATCGAAAACGACGTAACTTGACAATCGTTGCAGGTCAGCTTATGTTGGTTAACCTTTCGAATTCAGTTTCCATCAACTTAAGCTGACCTGCGAATCGATGCCGAAATTTAGTTTTTCGTTGTGCAGAGTAGACCCCCTGTTTCATGTAGATCTGATTGGTAGATCAATACACCTGTTACAGTTATAAAATAGTGTATGTTATCAAATTCATTCACATCGATATACCTACATTTGATTGCAGGTCCAGAACATCTCTATACCACAGTCTGGGAGTGGCAATATTTGAGTTTATTCCTGCGATGCTAACTTTCGACCCGGGTCAAATACAAGCAGCAATTGCTGCTATCAAAACATGCATATCGATTTGCAACAAGAACAGAAGACGGTACACATTTGTTGAGAGCATCGGATCTATTATCAAAAAGGTATTTTATGGACAAAAAATGCAATTAAAAGTTGAGGAGTGCAGGGTTGGCGTGGTATGGGCATGTCATGATGGGCTTGTTACACGACGAGCGATGAATATGAATGAATGTTGATAGATGCAATGGGAGAGGTAGGCCCAAGAAAAGATGGATGGATTGTGTGTAGACAGATATGTTTGTGAAAGGAGTGACTACTGAGATGACGAGCGATAGTGGAAAATGGAAGAATGAAACGTGTTGTGCCGACCCCACTTAGTGGGATAAGGGCAGGGAGATAATGATGATGAAGTGCAATTTAAAGTAACCGGTCCGAAGTTAGCTCGCGCATTGTGACAGCTCGAGAAAGCGAGATAGTTATATTTCCGAGCACTGCAACGTTAATAGCAATAACTATGTTCACTCCGGTCAACTTAGATTGCTTGTATTGTTACCGTACCTACTCGTACATACTTTGTATACGACATACTTTGTAGAAAATACTGGTTTGCTGGTTTGCATACACTTATTTTCCTTATTAACGACCTTCACTTATTATATGCTACATCTAGTAAATAGCCGTCACGTCATTATTTTAATTTGTTTATGATTAACGAGTTATAATGAACAGAAAACAAAAAAATATAGAATGTTATTTCACTGACGGATATTTTACACTACAGTGCTTCAATAAATAATGAAAAAAACATCTCGTTAGTCAGCGAAAATGCTGTCATAATACATAAATACTTCTTTTTGTAAATATATCCTACTAATATTAGTAGGAAGGAAGTAGGATATAAACACCCAGACACGGAACAAATATCTGAAGAACATACAAACATTTGTCCCGTAGCGGGGATCGTCTCAGCCGGGCCTTCGCCCACTGCGGCACAGAGGTCGTATTAAGCAAAATTAATTTTCAGCCCAACTTCGCGTCGTACTCGGATCTAGAGGCTCACGCAGAACTTTGCTACGCGGAAGCCTTGCTCCTCCAAGCAGCATTGACAGTCATTGAGGGAGAGGACCTGACTGGATTATTCAAAGGAACTCTCAAAGTCAAAACGTGCTACAGCACATACCAGTAAGTTATTTGTATAGCGAGCTAGCGATTAATAACTATATTATTAATATTTTCTCTGACCCGGCGAACTTTGTACCGTCATGGAAAAACTTGTAAGAAAATCATCTTGTAAGTTTTTACACTATTCATCATCGTTAAAACCTTCTCTGAACATCCATAAATATTTAATCTTCAACATTGAATGTTTATCTAGAAATATTTTTGGAACTTGGCTAATTTAGCCAAATTGGTCTAGCGTTTCGGAGTTTTAGCGAGACAAACGAACAGCGATTTTAAAAGAAATTTATGTGAGCGAAATATTATGATAATTTAGGGTACTAAAAATTCGATTAAAACACATAACACGTTACCACGTTTTAATCAATGTTTTTCTTAGGAATGTCTCCGATTTCATATCGACTTTGCTTTAGCGATCTAAATCACTTGAGCTACCGTTTGCAACTGCTCTTAGATTGCCCAACTTAACCATTGTATGTTGGTTTAGAAAATACTTCTTGTTTTTACTAATATTATAAAGAGGTAATGTTGGTTTATTTGTTTGTTTGACCGATGTGTAGAATGGACTGTCGTCGGGATGGTTATAGGCTATATTTTATCTCGGAATTTTCATAAGTACCTACACCCGTGCAAAGCCCGGGCTTGCTGTTAGTAGTGGATTATATTGGTAGATTTGTATTGTGTAAAAGTAAAATTAAAATTTTGACATTTCGTGAGAAGAGGGCATTTCTTGCCCTCTCGAGGTGCATTTCAAATCAAATCAAATCATTTATTTTGCGAAACAAGGGTTATCTTTCTATTCATGCTTTTCACAAATTCACAATGGACCATTCGCTTTAGTGGGGTGTTACACTTATGGGCACATAGGCAATAGAATCCCCTAGTTTTAAGACATGTCAAAGTGGTCTTCTATAAGATTTCATTGAATAAAATATTTTGACTTTTGACTTTTATGTACCACCCTGTATAAGCAGTAACGTCAAAATTTAAAATTGATATTGTTAAAACATTTTCTATGTATATAGTTATAATCTTGTCAACTAACTTCTTTCTAAAACCTTAGCTTGGTTTTCTTCTTATCTGCATAACCTTGAGTAGCAATGAAAATCTGAAAACCAAAACATCACCCAATATCCGTACAATATGAATCTTCTATAGATTTATATATTTATACCGTTAAAATGTCTAGACATCGTACAGTCACGTTTCTCTTTAAATATTTGCTTACCGATTTGTAATTAGCTTTAACCGTAATTGTATGCTTGCTAATTAGCGATCTTATTAACCCTGTTTTTCATATTGAACTGTGTCTCTGACGATAGCACTGCTTTAGACTTTTAGACGTTTTTAATTCTTGTCAGTCTTATGCCAATCAAGTGATGCCAGCCACAGATTAGGTAGTCATCAGAGTTTCTAGGTACAGTACGAATAACGGGTTTATCTTTAAACCTACATTCATGCCGTTATCTATTTAAATCTCTAACATATTCACATATTCTAGCAAATAAAAACTCAATGCGTTTTTGCGTTTCGAACAGTTAAACTAAGGTCACATGGTACATGCTGCAATGAATATAAAATCTTACAAAGATACTATGAGATGAAATTAAATGATAATTCTCTAAAAGTTTGAATAAAGAAAATGCCATTATTAATATTAAATATCCTTGAACATTCGACACAGCAAATCTAATTCCAAGCTAAGCAATTTAATGCTTGTGTTATGGTAATATAACCGGAGTCCCGTATACAATATTTGCTTTGCATTTTGCAACACTGTGTAAAAAGCATTATCAAAAAACACTCAGCCAAAATGCAAGCCGGACTTGCGCACGAAGGGTTCCGTAAAATTTCAAGCGTCTACTATTATTATTATATATTAATATCAAGCAAAAACGTCAAAAAATATGTTTGTTTTATGTAATGGAGCTCCTGTTTTGTGATTATTTTACTATGTTTTTATATATCATCTGTCAAAATTATAACATAGTCTTAGGGTACCATTTGTACCCGTTGGGTACGGAATCCTTAATGGCCTTGGCATTTTAGATTCCCAGCTATGGCAAAAAACTTAGAACCGGTATAATTTTTTGGTCAGCTTATTATAAAATTTAGGTATTTTCTTATTTGCATCATCAAAGGTCATACATAATTTCATATTGTTATAATGTATGTCATGTAAAATTCAGTTATAAAAGTTTATTAACATAACTACCTACCTAAATAAAGATATTTTATGAATATATTTCAACACAAAAACTAAGATAGGTATTGAACATATGAATATAATACAGAATGGTGCCCGAGTGGCGACTTTTAGAGACTTGAAGTTATTACATTATGTAGTGTAGTGAAGAGCTAGTTATCATCAACTATAGAAAATACTAAAATAATTTTATGAAATTTTATTATATTGAACTTTCATGATCAGAATACATTATAAAACAAATAACGTACTTACGGATATTTATCACGATATCTTTATATTATTTTGTCCCGACGCTTCGTCTGGCGTCTACTAACCAATTCTGGTGATCTGTTGAGGTTCTTCAGAGATATAAAATGCACCTCGAGGTCATCGAGTGTACTGAAAACTGTTTTCGTTGTACGAAAACGCTTCAGCTCGCTGTTACCTATTAAAAGCATACAAACTTTTGAAAAAACTTTTCAAAAACGTTCTTTTAATGTTAGGTTACAACAACTTACAGTGTATAACCGCTGCAGATTCACCGGACTATGGCGAGAGGTGAAAAGCTAATAGCCGAAAGCGAAATCTATTGTCTTAAGCCCGAATACCTAAACGATACTTAAATATTTGGCTGTTTAATAAGGCCTTGTCAAATTTGTATAGACAATTTTTTAATATAAGTAGCCTTTCAGTATTTGGCGTATCACACTTACATTAATACCACTACACTTAACTATCGTTTCAATATTTAGGCGTTCTTTTTCATAGGTTTCAATTAAATTTATTTCGTCAGAGCTTGCTGGGAAATCAAGGAGGTGAAGAAATGGGACTCTAAGGATTCGAGGGTCCACTTCAAGAGCGGCGTGCGACTCGGCACAGCCACATTCAACCTGATGATCTCACTGTTGCCGCCGAGACTTGTCGCCTTGCTCGAGTTTGTAGGCTTCTCTGGAAATAAGGTACTTTTAACGATCTGTAGCCTGTAGCGCAGTGAGTGCGGAGTTTGCGGGTTCGATCCCCGCGGGACGAATGTTTGCAACTGCAAATATTTGTCTGGAGTCTGGATGTTTTACATATTTAATTGCAAAAGAAAAATATATATGTAGTCGTTACCATAACATAAGCGTAGAATTGCCTAACTTGGGACTGAATGACGCTATGTGGAAGTTCAGCTTTTGAAATTCAGTCTCCACCAACATAAGCTGAACTAAGATTTTTGACACAATGTATAAATCCCGCCACGTAAAAAGAACGATGAGGGGTAGTGGGAGGGGGTATGTTTGCGCACGGGTAGGTACACTCTAATCAAAAACTTTTGGATGCGATAGTATGTTCAACATAAATTTGTCGAATGCGCAGCTTGACAGCCAGCGTTCTTTTTACATGGCGCGAGCTATACCTATCATTTTCGGTTCTGAGAGTAGAGGACCGAACTTGCATGAAGGTGGCAAAGAATAGAGTCTACCAGTCAATGGGTTGACATAGAAGGAAATTATGATAATTTTGAAGAAATCATTACATTATCGAAAGTATATCGTTCGTGATATCGATACAGTTTCATGCGTCAGGATATACGATAAACAGTTTACTAACTTAAGTTTTTTTCTAATGCTGCATAGACATTTTGCAAGGTAGGTACTTCTAAGTCAAAAAATGAGGATATATATTTAGAAAAATTAAAGGTATTTATTGCTTACATCATTTTATTATTACACTAATACCTACTAGCTGTGTCCCGAGGTCCTGTGTTCACTGCGTGTAACACGCAGTGAATGGTTCCTGTTCCCGTGGCAAAATCGAAATGAAAAACCTATGTGTTAACTCAGGAATAAGCTAACCTACTACCAAATAGCATTTAAATCCGTCCAGCCGTTTGAGCGTGAACGAGTATCAAAGATACATCCATCTATAGTTACAAACTTTCGCATTTATAAGTTCAAAGTTCTAAAGTTTATTTGGTGGTATAAAGTATGTATAGTAGGTACTACATATATCTTATGGAGGCCATACACGCTAGGTTTTGCATGATGGTTTTAGCCGTGCATGCAAAACCGACAAGCATAACCGAGTTTCATACTACACATACACGTTAGGTTTTGCATGCACCGTCTTGACATGAACTCTGAGTTGAGCTACGTAGTACGTGATGGTGTGTAGGACACAATGGACGACGACGATGTGATAGCTGTACTTGGCCTAACACTTGTTCTGCAGAACAGAAAAAGAAAAAGAGAGCGCACTGAATGGTCTAAACGCTGGTTATTGAAAAGAAAGCAATTCTCCCACGTAAATTTGATAAATGAATTGAGATTTACACCAACAGATTACAAAAATTATTTACGAATGGATGAAAAAAAATATTTGAAACTATTATATTATTATAGCGCGCGCGACCTTCCGCCCCGTCACAAACAATTAAAAACTGAGAACTGTGGCAGGCAAGCTCGCCGGACGCCACACACGCTCGGTTATGCTCGCGCGCAAACATAACCGAGCGGCATAAAATATCAATTTTGATATTTGCTCGGTTGCATGTACATGCACCGATAACTGTACAGTTTAATCACATACACGCTAGGGCTTGCCTGTCGGTTATGCATGCACGGCTAAAACCATCATGCAAAACCTAGCGTGTATGGCCTCCATAAGGACGTTGCAAAAATAATATTTGAAGTTTTGCTTATTTGGTATTTCCAGTATTATGGTCTGAGTGAATTGGACAAGGGTTCAAAGTCCCCTGGCATGCGAGCCGTGCTCTGCGACCTGACTCTGCTCGCCTACCACCTCGTCATATGTCAGTTCATCGGCGGACAAGGCGACCTGCCTTACTCTGAACAGCTGCTGAATAAAACACTCACGGTAATACACTAAATATATTCATAACTAGTTGCGCCCCGCGGTTTCACCCGCGTAACGTAAGTCCCGTCGTTCCCGCGGGAATATTGAGATAAAAAGGGCTATGAGTTAATCCAGGTTATCACCTATCTAAATACCAAATTTCAACCAAATCGGTCCAGCCGTTTTTGCGTGAAAGAATAACAAACATTCTCACAAACTTTCACATTTATAATATTAGTAGGATTCTTCTTTCTGCCCTTATCCTACTATGTAATTGGCTTTCTAGAGCTATAATTGTATCTATTACTGTCTATTGTAGCTGTTGGTTTTCCTACTAATAAATAAATGTGGGTTCGGCACAACATATTGTGTTCTTCTTCCATTTCCCTCTATCAGAGGTCATAAAAAAACGTTTCCAAATCGGTCCACAGAAATCTGGATAGTGTGGGAATGAATAATAAGTAAAAAAAGCAGTACAGCGTTCCAAACTAATCAATGCACCTTCATTTAAAAGATATGCTACAGATGGGCTATTTAGAAACTCCTCCTTTTTTTAGGTGGATTACAAAAAGTGAACAGAAGTATGAAGTACTAGCTTAAGCGAAATATATACTATCCTGGTACCAAATTTCATTCGAATCCGTTCGATAGTTTACGCTTAAAAGAGTAAATACACAAACCAATAACAAACACACATCCATAGTCACAAACCTTCGCATTTATAATATTAGTAGGATGATCCTGGTCTATGCCTAACCCCATGGGAAAGAGGCGTGATTTTATATATGTACTAGCTGCGCCCCGCGGTTTCACCCGCGTAAGTCCGTTCCCGCGGGAATACCGGAATAAAAAGTATAATAGCCTATGTGTTAATCCAGGGTATCACCTATCTACATACCGTGTACATTTTTGCGTGAAAGAATAACAAACATACATACATTCTCACAAACTTTCACATTTATAATATTAGTAGGAATTAGTAGGAAGTAGGATAGTAGGATGTATGTATTGTAGTAGGATGAAGTTCGATGCTAAAACTGTTTCCGTTTCCAGAACTACCCCGATAGCGTGTGGTTCTTAGCATTCCGCGCCCGCGCTGAGTTCCTGAGCGGGCGGCTGGACCAGGGCGTGAAGACTTACAACCGCGCCATCGCCAGCCAGGAAACATTCAAGCAGTTCCGATTGTTATGCTACTGGGAACTTATGTGGGTCCAAGGGTGAGTATCCTAAATTAACTCACGCATTTGACCCACGTCGTCGTGGGTATTTCTCGCGTTTGTGGGCTATGGAACCTCACTTTAACTCGTGGCAAAGTTAAACGTCCTTAAATCTTGAAGGTTAGAAACTACTTTGACACGCCACGAGTACGTTCATAAAATGTGTGTCTGTATGGCATATGCAATGTTAAAATATTTATACAAATGCGAATGGGTGAATGGTACCTAAATATCTTACAACGGTATACGAATATCGGGATAAAAAGTAGCCTATGTCACTCTCCATCCCTACTTCCTATCACCACTTAAAAATCACGTCTATTCGTCGCTCCGTTTTGCCGTGAAAAACGGACAAACAGGCAGACACACTTTCCCTTTTATAATATTAGTAGGATACTCTAATTTTGTAAGAAGATAGAATTTCTTACACTCTCGAGATGCATTTTTGTTTATAATATCAAAGATTAAAAAAAAACTGTCAATTTTCAAGACCCTGCAAAATCTAGCACAATATCTATCCGGCTTAGGCAGTTCCACACTACGACCAGTAACAAAACCAGTAATGTACATACAATCGTGATAATAATTGTTTCGTTTCAGATTGAAGCTCAACTTCATCGAGTCAGCGAGTTATGCCTGTAAACTGGTAGAAGAAAGTGCCTGGTCTAAAACCACGCATACTTACGTGAGGGCCGCCATGCTACTGCAGGCGAACTGCTCTGACCTCAAGCGGTGCGACGACACTTTGATCGACGGTCTTATGCGGTTAGTACTTCTAGATAAATTAAATAATTATTGGAATAATTATTTAATTATTGGTTAACTGGAAGAGAACTCTTTTTAGGGTTAAGTTCGCCTGTGCGATTACTTTTAGATGTCTATTTTGTTTTTCTATCATTTTATGTGCAAAGTATAATATAAATAAATAAATAAATAAATCTTTGTACCTACCTACCTGCCTACTTACCTGTTTTGTGCCCATCTCCGACGTTGTCTTTTTTTTACTGTACGTGTTTGTGGGTGCTGAATAAATGTTTATCTATCTATCTATAAAAGTATTATGTACTTTAGCACTTCAAGATCTTAATTAGTATTCCGAAAGAGTGTAATATGTATGTATTTACATGATATAAATATATAAGTAGTACATGTCAGTCATTACATTTTACTACTTCACTACATTTACTGTATTTATACTATCTATCTAAATCTATATAACATAGAGTATTTATACTAAGTACATTTTTATTTTATCATAACACAAGTATAAAATTGCTTAGCTTGACGACGCGGTGTGAAATGTCTTTTTATTGTATTGTATTTGTTGGTTTCCAGTGACGCGCCGCTATACAAGGTCCGTATCGCGGGCAAGTCTCTTCCTATGGAGAAGTTTGTGATACGACGCTGCGCTCGGTACCATTCGCAGGGTTGCCGGCTGCTGCTGCCGGGGCTCGAGCTTATGTGTCTGTGGAATCTCTTCCCGATACTCACGAGGGACAAGACGTTGCTGCAGCGATTTATCACGGTAACTTAGGAACATGTGACTTATTTTATAGGCTAGTTGACTTATTTTTAAAGTGGGTCCTAAATATAATTGATAATTGTTCTACTATACTTCATTTCTTGAATCGAGCGAGAGAGAGAGAGTAGAATCCACGTCTACCCTCAATTCGCCTTCAGAGTCAGGAATGGACAGTCGGCGACACATTTCATTATCATCCAAAAACGCTGTCAGCCATATCAGTCAATAGAATAGACTATCAGTGCTGTGAATCACAGCCTGTGATGTCATACTAATCGTAAATAATCATTTGACATTTTACAAATGTATGAAAACTGATTGGAAATGACAAAGTGACATTGGTTTGTTTACCAGTTTTATGACATTACATGAGAACACACAGCGTTTTCAGCTTTCGAAATTAAAAATATAAACAACAATTTGAACTTTAATTAACTGAAATCGATATAGTGTGGTTTCGTAAGTCAAAAACCGCAGGAAATACTAACTTATTGTGCTAACTTTGTTATGAGTCAAGTAGCCTATTATAGTTTCCAGTGATCTCCGTTTCTGTCAGCCGTATCTCCTTCTCATACCCAAGAAAATTAAATCTATGGAAATACAGTGAGAGTACCGCCGGAAGTGACAAAAATGCTCTGAATCCATTGTTTCGTAGTAGAAAATTCGTAAAACTACTTTTCTGGCCATATAAAAAAGCGGCAAGCGATGAGGGACAAAAGATGCTGCTTTGTTTCTTTTACTCACAAGAGTTTTGGGTATATATTCTTCTGTTTCTTTGTGTGACTGAGAATTGTATTTAAATCGCTCTATGTCTTACTTCCTCTACGATCACACCACTTATGCCCGAATAAACCCACCATAGCAACTTTGCTATAACAACATTACATGTCTGAAACTTTTTGACAGATAACATCGTTGCTATGAGGAAAGTCCTACGACCATCCGTAATTTGGTTATAAGAACCGGTTACATAATATTAAATTCCACAGATAATAGAAAGAGCGCGGCAGTTGGTGAAAGGCGCGTCCTGTAATTGGATGGGCGAGTACATGTCTGACAATATGGCGCTCCTGTACTACATCCACGGCTGCGCGCTCTCTGCTATGGAACTACCTCTCAGCGCCATCGCAGAGTTCCAACGAGTTATCGAGTAAGAACCTGTTGGAACTATATACACTAAACTATCGTCATTAATGTAATGCTGGCCACATAGATTCTACTATTGAGTATTTACGGGCCCATAACCTGATACATGGAAGCCAAGTTCTGGAACTGAACTAACTGAATACTATTTAAACTATCGCGACTTGGAAACATATTTATAAATATTAACGGGACTTAATCGCGTATTAACTAAGCGGACAATTGCTGAAAGAGTCAAAGAACATATCGCAGCTGTCAAAAACCGCCAGGTTGAAAAATCAGCGATAGCGGAGCATTTGCTTGAATTTGGGTCAAACCACTGGATAGAACTGCACAAGCCAATAATCCTGTCCAATGATCGCCACTATTATAGCCGAATTGTGCGTGAAGCGGTTGAAATTAAGAAGCACAAGAATTTTAACCGGGACAGTGGTTACAAATTGTCATCTACGTGGGATCCAGTCATAAGAATGTGTTCGCATCGAAAAAAGTCGTCTAACATTTCGCCGGACATTGTGAGTGTGGTGTGTCGCAACCCTAGTAGTAGTTTTGTGTTGACTGATTGAGGGTAGACAAAAACCTCGTCAGTTTAGGAAGCGAGCGGGTGCCGGCCTTCAGTCTACTCGTGACCACGGTGACTGTAACGCCACCGAAACGTCGAGGTAAATAATATGATTTTAATACGCGATTAAGTCCCGTTAATATTTATAAATATGAACTAACTGAAGTCTGAACCTATACTTAGGTCAAAGAGGTGCAATGTTTGTAAACAAACTGTCAATACATAACCTAAAAAAACATTTTTTTTTCTGTAGATGGTTTTACATATTTCTCAATTATTAGGGATGAGTGACCACTCCCATCGACAAAAATTACTAACCTCGGTCAAACATTGCACTTCGAATTGTTGTTGTATTTTTGTTGAGCAGGCAAACAAAAGACAGTCGGCAGGATGTTTAATGCTCAGGATACACGACGACACTGACACTCGACACAAATGTCGACACTAGTGTCGATTGCATACAAAATTGATTTGCAACTCAGTGTCGCGGCGGTGGACACACGCAGACAGTCGATGTATACACTGAGTGTCTTAGTGTCTGGTGTCGTCGTGTATCCTGAGCATAAGAGCAGGCAGGCATCAATATAATTTCTGAGATGTTAGCTCAAATGACACTCTATCTGACAATCTAACGATTCGCGATATCCGATGGAGACTTCTTTTTCACATTATTTCTTAAATTATTCAGGTGATTTTTTGGTGATTTATAATAATTATGACTTTTCGAAGTTATTTTTTTAAATTATTTTTGATTCATCATCATCATCTTGCTCGGTATACTCTTGACAGAGTGGTCGTGGTCATCAGTGTAGTTCTCCCCTTGTGATACGTTTCACAGCGCTTCCACTCCTCTCTGACAGCTGCCCTCCTTGCACACTCATGTAAGGGTTCGTCCATTACTGCCCTTATCTGGTCCGTCCATCTCATGGGCGATCTGCCTCGCGCTCGGGTACCCTCAACTCTTCCTTGTACCACCAGACGCTCTATGGATTCGCCTCCACGCCGAGAAACATGCCCGAAGAAGGTGAGAATTCGAGCTTGGACTATAGAGGATAGACGCTGTTTGATGCCGAGTTCTCGGAGTATGAATGAATGAATGAATATATCTTTATTTTACACCACGAAAGGACAAAACAAACTTAAAATTAACAAACAGAACAAGTGTATCAATGGGCGACCTTATCGCTGAAAGCGATTTCTTCCAGGTAACCTTTGGATGGACAGGATAGAGTTAACTAGTGAAGACGGTGGCATACATAAAATATTTAAGTAAGGAAAAAAAAAGAAAACGAACAAAAACCTAACCTACTTAAACATACCTACATACCTACTACTAATACATAAACTAAAACGTATAATAAGAATTAATAATAATAAATATCTTCTTTAGATTACATACACAATAATATAATAAACTTACTTAAAATACATGTAAATAATTAAATAACTGTAAATAAAAATAATAATAATAATATAATGTATACTTTAGTTAATATAAACAAATACATCATCATCTCCCTGCCCTTATCCCACTAGGTGGGGTCGGCACAACACGTTTCTCTCTTCCATTTCCCTCTATCGCTCGTCATCTCAGTACTCACTCCTTTCACACTCATATCTGCACACACACAGTCCATCCATCTTTTCTTAGGCCTACCTCTTCCAGTGTATCCATCCACATTCATATTCATCGATCGCGGATCATCATATATCATACGGATTTTAGATTACGTAAGTATTATTATTTCCGGTTAGGTAGGTAAGTTATATTCTTACTTTAATTGGGACGATATTTTCTTAAAAAAATGTGGAACAGACTGGATGAGACAGGCACGGAATAGAGAGGATTGGAGACACATGGGAAGGCCTACGCCCGAGAGGCGACTTTTACATTAGACCAATAATGCATGACTTTTAATTTTTAAAATACTAATCCTAAAAAAAATTATCTTTCTAATCTAAAATCTATTAACGTCATAAGTAATAATAATTTTATAAAATATTGTATGTAATTTGTAATGTAATAGAATAAAGGCTATTTTTATTTAATTTTGATTTTTATTTAGCTTCATTAGTACACCCGTGCGAAGCCGGGACGTGCTATTAGTATAATACATAGATACATTTTTTTTGTAAATACATACAATATATTCGATCGAGTGAGCGAAGCGAACGAAGATCTTAGTGGCAAGTGGGGTGATTTTGCTTTGTTTGTTGTGTTCATATGTTTGTATGTATGTTCCGGCATAACTGTCGAACAATTAATCCAATCTTCATGAAACTTGATAGGTATAATATAGGTAATGGTAAGTGGTTTAGCTGGTAACCTAATGAGCTGAATCAGTCAAGGGGTTGTAAAGATATTTGGTTCCGAAGGGGATGAAAAAAAAAAAGTTGTGCAAATACATTGAATGGGGTGTCATATGAAAGGGCTTTGTTTATACATTCCAAAATGGTTTTACTTTTTATTCTAAGATGTAAAGTTTAGGAATAACTTCGATAAATATAAAAAAATCATGACTGTTATAACCTGAGCTCCCATTTCTATAAGTTTTGGTGAAATCGCAGCTCAGAAAATTGTTCTTCTTCTTCTTTATTATTTTGGTTGGTGTTTCTAACTCATAACTCTTTTTGACAACCTAACGACTTTTTAATGGAAAAAGGATTCAACTTACTAAATAGTTTTCTTGAACCAATGTTACTGCCACTTCACAACGAACAAAATACCAAAATGTTATAAGTCGAAAAACCTCGTAAAAACTTATGCTCTTACAAATACCATCAAGTAGTTTTTATAGAAATATAAGTAAATTAATGCAAAATGATTTTTGACAATGTTTGAAATAACCGCGGGCAACATATTTGTCATCGAAAGTAGTGCCATGACAGGATCAAACCAACATGACATACTAAATATAAAATATGTAGGTTTAGAGCCTAAGGTTTGACTCTAAATTCATATTCATGGAGTTTTTAATCAAAACCTGTATTGTAAATAATGCACACTCAAAATCGCTTTACTGTTAATTAAAGGAATAATAATCGGCTCAATTTTTTTTAGTAGACCTCTGAAGTAAATTATTTCAAACACAGATAAAAAGAATATACTTACACAACCACCGTCGAGCGAGATCTCGTTCGAGGCGAACTACGTAGTTAGAAAACACCCAGGAACAAATGTCTGCAGATCATGCAAACATTTGTCCCGTAGGGGGGATCGAAAGCTGCAACCTCGGCGTCACAGCCGGGCGTTCACCCAACTGCGCCACAGATGTCGTCATAATAAAAGGTTATAGTTAAAAAAAATTACCCCTAAAAAGTTTTGAAATTTCATACAAAATATATGGAGAAAAAAAATATGTCAAAATTAAGAAAGAAAAAATACCACGTTTTATCAACTTTGTAATGCCCTCTCTGAATCTGAAAACAAAAAATTTCCAAGTCTTGCAGTTTCCGAGATACGCGTGGCGGCAAAATGAGGGAGGCAAATGGGGGCAAATCTGAAAACTTTTTTTTACTTTCCAAAATCTTCTCTATACAAATCCGTTTTCAAAAATGCAAAATCTCTTTTAGTTTTCGAGATCCATCAATGGGGCAAAAGAGGGGCAAAACAGGGGCAAAGCAAAAAAATGAATTTTACTTCCCAGAACCTCTTCTATACAAATCCGTTTAAAACGATCAAAAATGTTACGTAGTTTCCAAGATTCACTGATTGGGCAAAAGGTGGGCAAAAGAGGGGCAAAAAAAATTAGTGAATTTTACTTCCCAGGACCTCCTCTATACGAATCCACAAAAAACAAAAATTACGGGTCCTCTAGTTTCCGAGATACGACAGGGGTTGGCAAGATGGCGGCAAAAAATGGGCAAAGTCAGATTTTTCCCAGACTCATCAGAGTTACTTGTTTACGAATCTGCAAAAAAAACATACCTTCCCATCCACCATCAGGGAAGTCGAACGAAGTCGCGGGCAAAAGTAGTATGTGAAATAAAATAATTAGCTAAAAACCGGACTCCATTAATTTATTGTTTCAAATGACATTCTTCCGTCACAATCTTTTTTGTATGAAGAAATTAAATATTTTCGTAATAATTTATGTCAATTCGGGAGCGATTTTGCGCAAGGTCCTCCTTCGACGGCGTCCGGCGGACGAATCAAAGAGTAACATGAACGAATGATTGACATTGTCGTTTAATTTGAAGGTTCGTCTAAATAAGGTTCAATTTTGAATAAAACGTTTGACTTCATTCATTTAGGTACAGAACTGTAGTACACCTAAAATCCAAACTTTATTTAATTATGAGAAAAATAGGCGGTCTAAGACAATTTTGAGTCACTGAATCGTTAGATAAAGTGTTTATCCATTCTATGAACATTTAATTTTAACTTCAACTCAAGTAGTTATTGAGAAATTTTAAATTAAATTTCAAAAAGGTACCTACTTCAAACATCAAATTTATCAAGAAAAGTTCACTTGGTTGTGATTTTGGAGTCTTATAGCACTAAAAAAAACTTCAAATAACCATATTCTTGAAGGTCTATGTTGATGGCATGTTTGGTTTACACACAGTTTGAAGCAAAAGTACTGCAATTTATGAAAGCGCGACCTTAAGTCAAGCCACGTAAAAAGAACGATGCGGACGCATGGGTCACCTAGTGGCGCAGTGGGCGAAAGCCTGCCTGAGAGGATGAGGTTGTGTGTTCGATCCCCGCTACGGTACAAATGTTTGTATGTTCTGCAGATATATGTTCCGTGCCTGGGTGTTTTCTATCTATAAATATGTATGTATTTACAGAAAAAATATCTAAGTATTATCACAGGTTAATACCTGTGATAATACTTAGATATTTTTTTTGCTATGGTAACCAGATGACTGTTATAATTATCAGTCATCTGGTTACCATAACACAAGCATTAAGTTGCATAGCTTAGGACTAGATGACGCTGTGTGAAATGTCCAAGGATATTTATATTTATTTATTTATAATTAAAAAAAACTGTATTTTCTTCCAGACTAAAGCGTTTGTTAAAGGAAGATGCTTTTCTGGTGCCTTACGCCGTCTGCGAGTTGGCCATGTGCTATTACCAACTGGGAGACATGGAAACCACTTTAAGCTTATTGAACGATGCAAAGTAAGTCCACATTTAACTTCTAACCCATAAAATGATTTATTAGTTTAGCACTACTTGAGAGAAGGGATTTTTTGTAACTTTTATGAAAATGAAAAGTAAAGATATAGTAGCAGATATAACAGGAGTCGGAACAAGCGTAAGCTTACTAGTCCATTATGAATATTTGTTATTTAATATTTCAGGAAGAAATATTCCGGTTACAATTTGGAATCGCGGCTTCATTTCCGAGTGCACGCCCGCGTCGAAATGGTCCGACAAGCAGTCAGCGGCGCCGCCTTCCATCCAATCGTACGCGACAATGACCTCTCCACATGATTAAATACGTTCTATACTTACTTCTACATCGTGGTGCCTCTTGAAGCTTTCTACAAATTCCTTCAGTAATCAATCATGTGAAAAACCCGTCTGTATAGTTAACATACACACACGTTAACACACTATGCCGAAAGTACGCAAGCGAAGTTCGCGAAGATTTTATTTTCGACGAATTCGAACTGACAAACCATAAGCTTTCAGGGAATTTCAGCCGTGTTCTTTCGGACGTGGCTGAAATTCCGTTGCGCAAGTATGCTGTGAGCCGACGAATTCGTTGCCGCTGAATTTCCGCTGAACTTACGCCCGACCGAAGTTCGACTGCCTACGTTACGCAACATTATTTTGGAATTTGTCGTCAGTATTTCAAGAAGCATCGCCTCGAACTTCGATCCAGTATGTTCAGCATAGTGTGTTTAGAGTTTAGACACAATACATACACCCTCTTATAATAATAGACCTAAAAGTAGTATAGACTGCTGAAAACGTTCCTTTTCAGTAACACAAATAAAAGTAGTACAAATTCTAAGGGACATCATAATATTTATAGTACCTACTTATCTCTATGTTTTGGTTGCAACGGAACATCTATCTTCTAAATTATGTATTATGAAACTGTGAAACTCCTCAGGGGCTCAAAAGATATGGGTCTAGGTGGGATTTAAAGTGCTTTTGTGAAGTGAAAAGCTGCCTAAAGATAGCGCTTTAATTTATTGGGCCTTGACATCTTTGTATTGTATGTATAAGGTTTTTAGTCATCCTTGTCTAAAAATAATGTATAGTAGTGTATTTAATAACAATGTCTGCAAGTCAAATTAGCTTCAAAAACAAAAAGTAAGTACATATTGCAAAAAAAGTACAAATAAGTAAACTTACAATAAATTTACAAAGAAAAGACCTACAACTTGACAGCTGATATACACCACCACCACCTACCGTGTAAAGTTGAACTTTTCTTCCCATTATTTAAACCTGGGGTTCCCGGTAGATTACTTACAATATGACTTTATAGGTAACTCATTTGTTGTTAAAATGTAGCTTTTTCCGTAAAGGCGTATTAAAAATCCATACTCAAGCGTGGATCTCTTTAAACTAAACGGTACCATAAACTGTCAAATATCGATGCATAGACTCAAGTCTAAGTGCAGTCTCTGAATACGAGCCTAAGACTTAAATTTCGGGTGAAAAGGGTATGTTATGTATGTTATAACAAGTTTGTAGCAAAAATAATCTAAGGAATAGTTATAAATAACTAAGCCTATAAATTTATAATTATTTTGTATGACGACGCTTATATGATCAAATAGTTGATCATCACTTGTTAAATAAAATGCACCATTATTACCAAAACTACTAAACTGAACAGTGGCTTTAGTACCCGAGATACACAAGGCTAGTTTTTCAATCTAGGATTGTAAGCTAGTACTTCTGGCTTCGTTTATACAAAACTACCCGATGGAACACGGGCATAATTTGTAAAAAGTGCGAAAAAGCGATACGCAAACAGCAGTACTGTATAAACTTGTACCTAAAATGTAAGACCTACCCTTGTACAACAGTTCTGCAATAAAATATTTCTGATTCTGATTCTGATTCAGTTTTAACGCTTGAATATTAAAAAGTTTCTAAATTACATATTTGAGAGCTTATTTTTACTTATTTGCTGTTTCAAAGATTTAAAAAAACAAAAGTGGCTGCCATAGATCAGTGTTTAATAAAACACCCAAATTATTAATTAACCTAACATGGATTTGAATCATCTGTGAATAACATACCTACTTTACTTTATTATATTACCTATGCCTTTGACTACCCCATTAGACATTTTCATGGGCGTATAAGGAAGGGGGGTTAATCACATTAAGAGACAATTGATGCTTCTCCCCATAAAATGAGTAACAATAACTCCAGGGTAAAATGCCTTAAAAATAGCGCGAGTTTTCTTAGGAGAAACTGACTAGCATTAATGAGCGTCCATCGTGATATACTGATCGAGCTGGATTCCTAAGAAATTTGAAATAAGCTAGCCATAAGACATAAAAGGCTAAATTTATATCAATTTAATATGATATATATTTAAAAGGACCCCTAAAAATGAAAGGTAGAACTTTAAAGGATTTAATTAAGCAATAGTAGATTGCTATACAAGGTGGGAAAGGCAACGTTTCGTTGCACGAGATGATGCATCGACATGCCACAAAAGAAATGACAAAATTGAAGTTGACATAACTTCATTTAAAATTGGTAACTTTAATACCTCGGTCCCCTCTTGAAAGCTATAGCTATAACCGCCCGTGGACATCTACAAAAGTTAAAGATCGGATAGAATATATCTAAAAATAAGTCTACCACATCTTGGGTCATAGACAGACACAGTCACAGTCGCGATAATTTTTTATTTATTTTCATCTTTAATAATAACTAGTAGCACGTCCCGGCTTCGCACGGGTGTACTAATGGGCTACCGGGATAAAATATAGCCCTACACCATGCCGGACAGTCCATTCTACCCACCCGTGAAAGAATTTTTGAAATCGGTCCAGTAGTTTCGGAGATTACCTCCGTCAAACAAACAAATAAATTTTACCCCTTTATAATATTATAAAGTATAGATAAGTATAGATAGTATAGATAAGCTGCGAATAACCTGCTTTAAATAATAGTGTTGTAATTGAAAACTATAAATTATTGTAAAACTGATGTTGTTAAATATTAATATTTCGAATTATAATTTACGTGATTTATACTTTTAATTGATTTGTTGCTACTTTGCTACGTTTCTTGCCAGTATATTTTGCTAAAGCTCAACTCGAATGTAATGTAATTTAAAATGATCCTTTATACTAAAATACTAACATACTTGACTACTCGTAATGAGCTGTGCTTTTTTGTGTTGGCTTTATTGTTGTTTTTATCATTCCATGACTTAATATAATTTTGTTGATTTTTTTTTATGTGATGTTCAACTATTTGTATTTAGAAGTGTTCATTGTTCACCTATAGGTATCAAATACCATATTTAATTTACTTCTTGTTTTTGTAAATATATTTTTATAAGTATTTTAATAATGTATGTAGTTTTAAGACCATATACCAATAAATGCATTGTTCCAGTCATTACTTATGTAATTTTTATTTGAAATTCCCTTTACTGTATCCTGATTATTTTATACGAATAACTAGGTAACCTGAAGTCGCTCACAATTTATTTTCGGCTTACCAAATTAGCACAATTAAGTATAATTTACCTGCATTCGCCTCTAGACCTTTCGTTTAGAATTTTCCTGCTGGAAGAACATTACAGTACATACTGGCACAGATTATTGGTACTGGTGAATAAGTGTTTTCTCCATTGTTTTCAAAAACCGCAACCTCAAAACGCAATAATTTTATATTACAGCATATATACCCATCCTCACATATCACTCGGCGTGCTACTTTCCTATCAGGGTTACATACGGCTTCAGAGTCTGAAGTTCAGACCTAAATATACGGTGGGGTTGCCCCGGGCGGCAAGTTCAGAGGGGTGTCTTTGTGGATTAAGCGGGTGATCTGCTATGTAGAGCATAGCAAACAGAGCCCCACTATCCACCTTATTCTCTTTTCAAGAAAGCATGACCGTCAAGTTTCAAAATAATCAAAGCCATCGAGTTAAACTTAATCAGAGACATAAAAACTCTTTAAATCGTTTTTCGATATTTGAATTTCAATAACTAATTTGACAGCTAGTGACAAAAGAATTTCGAATCAATGCCTGACTGACTTTGGACGCTGAAAGTGACTGACTGTTGTCCAAATAGCAATATAGCCTGGATTTACCGATATCCAATAATATTTTCGATTTGATTCTGTGTCCCGCGAAACCAAAATGAGCGAGCAGCTAAAAACTGTTTCTGCAATGAATAAACTTTACATTGGTAACTTGCCGATTGAAGCTGACGAAGCGGCTGTACGACAATTATTCGCTGAACAAAATCTTACTGTCGCTGAAATCTCGGTCAAGAGAGGTGGTTACGCATTCGTCGATTTTCCTGATCAATCTGCCGCAGATCGTGCTATCGACAAACTTCACGGTGAGTAATCCGAGTTGTATGACCTTTTTGTAGAGCACTCTCAGAGGTGTCGACGTCATACATGTCATCTGCAAAACGAAACAGTTTGCAAGTTTATTGAACCACCCCTGTCGTATTGAGAAATATTCGAGAGTAGGCAGATTATATCCTTAAGCGTCAATTCACAACCAGATATTACCTACTATAATGCTTATTGCATAGTATTCAAGCGCTTGAAGGCGCGGCCCCACCGCGGTGCATGCTGTGCACGGGCACGCGGCGCATTTTAGCTGCGTGTATTCATTTGTTTGACAACGTGGGTCTACGTTTCCACTGGAGTACCTACACGAAGACCCACGACTATGTTTAGCGTGGCACGGCGCACGGAGAGTGACAACGTGTATGACTGAAAACTGCTCTGCGATAACCGAGCTGTACATAGTCGTGGGTCTTATTCGTGTACTCCAGTGGAAACGTAGACCCACGTTGACAGCGTTGAGCTATGTAACCGCCTCTCCGTGGGTTGCAGTGGACACCACCACATACATTTTCTTACAAAGCGAAGCTTAATACACGTGCGTAGCCTCTCCGTGCACCGCGGTGGGGCCGCGCCTTTAAAAACTACTCTTGGTGTCGCTTGCGGTCGCTCGTGGTCGCCTGCGTTTGAAGTTTTTCAAGCGATAGGATTATGTTGATTAAGATAAAAATCATAATGGCAATAAAAGTGCGCGCCGCTTCCCTTCCACCTCGGTGTGAGTTGAGCCAGACCTCAGAATAATAGTAGGTAAGTAACTGAATAACGCAGGTGTACCTACCAAATCAGGCATTGCCGGAAAAGAATTGCCATTGTATACTTACCTACTAGATTAACACCTAGTTACAGGTAGGTAGGTACTTTTGGTAGTACTTAATATTATAGGTAGGTATCTATCTACTGATCGAGACGTGAAATATAAAATAGCGCTGACCTAGGTTAAACTACATTAGATCCACTAGAACGGAAACACTAGTATTAGTGTCAGTCACATGAACATTCTACGACAGTTTCGGGCTTTTAAAAACCGCACACACACTATCGGAACCGAGAGCGGATGGATTAGGGTGGGTAAGTAGAAAAGCACTGACCTTAATCTTCAGTGGCCTTTAAAAGCGCAGCTGCTTAACAGAAAAGCTTAGGTCAGGTGATATTTTTTATAATCAGTCTTTATCATAATATAATTGGTTGCAGGTTATTCTTACTGCGGTCTGCCGTTGATAGTTGAGCCGTCCGTTGCCAACAAGAAATTGTAAGTAATTTTACTTCTAATTGATCCCTTCGGCTTCCCTGTGGTTTTTATTTTGTATATTCAACCACAGCTTTAAGCTCCCTGCTCATTAGGTACATATTTATCACTAATATTATAAATGTGAAAGTTTGTGAGAATGAATGGATGGTATGTTTGTTATTCTTTCACACAAAAACAGCTGGACCGATTTGGTTGAAATTTGGCTTGTAGATAAGTTGGATTAACATATAGGCTACTTTTTATCCCGATATTCCTGCGGGAACGGGACTTACGCGGGTGAAACCGCGGGGCACAGCTAGTATTACTATACATTATACTTATGAAATAAAACATCCAATCAGAAACGTGAGAAGACGGCATTTGTTGTTGTTAAACAATACAAAGGACCAAAGTGAAAGTAGAGAAATTAAATAGGTAGGTAGTCTAGAACCAGCCCGACAGTCCATTCTACACATCGGTGAAAGAATTTTTGAAATCGGCGGAGCAGTTTCAGAGATTACCATCGTCCAACAAACAAACTAACATTAGGTACCTCTTTATAATATTAGTCTAGCTAGATTACCTACCTACTGAAATATTTCAGGACATTTAACTATACAGCAGCGGCACCGCATTTTATGTTATATTAAACAGATAAATGTATATTTTTTAAAATACCTACGTAGCAGCATAGAAGTTCAAGAAAAACAACCAGACCCCGAATAATTCTCGGCAAAATACAAAACCTTTGCCTCGCTGGGGGTATTATATTACGTCGCTTCATTTTTCAGATATAAAACATCACTGTAGTCCTCTTAACTTGCTGGCAACCTCGCACTTTTAAAGTATAAGAAAATAATTGTGGGTAGGTAGGTACAGACGGATAGCGAACGCTGCTCAGAAACTCGTCATTTCTTTTTTCGTGCGAGGCAACAAGCACTACGCTTCTTGAGAAATACCTATTAAAAGTTTTTTCAAGATGCCTAAAAGAAAAACAAGTGACAGGATCGAATATTATAATTCGAAAATTCGAAAATTACAAAAACGTGATGAAGAAAAAAGACGTCGCCGTGTTATTGTGTACTCGTCTTCATCTGATTCCGAGGAAACAAATGGTGAGTCTGTTTAAATTAATTGGTGAAGTGAAATAGTGTGATTCAACTTTATGTGCCCAGCGTCTTTAAGCTTCCCTGGAGGATATACTGCGGGTTATCACGAAGGGTTAGCATGATGCTAAAAAACTGCCTGGAGGTATGACTGCGGGCTTACACGAAGGCTAAAATCGAAGATCTAACTTCGAGAATTGTATTAAAAATCTAAATTCAAGAAAAATTCTATGAATTTTTTTTAATAAACTACCCTCATGAAAATAAAATTATTTTCTATTTTTAGAAAATGGAACACAACTTGATGAGCACAATAACGTCGATGGAACGTGTTCTGAGCCGCCGCTGGCGCCTCCGCCGCCCGTCGTGACCTCCATCGACGAGGTTCCACTTCAAGAGCCAGAAGTACCCGAACTTGATCCCGAGTTATTGAAGGCGTTGGGTGACACTTCCGATGACAATCCGGTGTACGGTGCTGATATCCATGATACATTAGCTCAACGTTGGCTACCGATCCTAAAGAAGGGTCTACAGGCTGAGGCGAAAGAAAAACTTCTAAAAGAATACAACGTTCCATCCAACTGCAAGCTGCTTAAAGCCCCTGCTTTAAATCCAGAAATATCCGCAGCGGTCCTTGATGTCGTGAGAAATAGGGACAAAAAGATCCAGATAAAACAGGACCAACTAGGCCTGGGCATATCAGCGGTAAATCAAGCTATGACACTGCTACTAACTGGCGATGATAAAGTACAAGCCATAAAAATTCTATCTGATTGTTGTCGGATTTTAACTGATCTACATTACACTGAAACACAAGTCAGGACAAAACTTGTAACTCCGGGCTTAGAAAAATCATTTCTCACGTTGATTCAAGACCAAGAAAGAGATGAGAATCTCTTCGGCACTAAATTGTCAGAAAAAATCAAGGCCTCAAAAGCGATTGAGAAGCAAGGGCTACAGATAAAAAAAGCATTAACTTCGAAGCCTTCAAATGCTGCACCGTCGACATCTCGTTACCAGAACCAGGGAAACTGGTCAGGCGCCTCTCGCTACTCGACGTCGAGGAGGGGGGGGCGAACCAACTCCTACAAGGGGCCGCAAGCGACCCGCCGATCGACGTGGACGGCGCCAGCTGCAGCCCAGGCTCAGCGCTCCAAGTCCACCAGCTTCAACAAACATGCCCCTTCGAAGCAGTAAATCAGGTACACGCCGGTAGACTTCAACATTACTATGAATGTTGGCTTACTATTACCGATAACCCAGTTGTACTCAGCTGGATTCGTGATGGTTACCAAATACCTTTTGCATACAAAAACATAGAACAAAAGACCATTCCCCATAACACCCTTTCACAAAAAGAAAAACAGGGTATGGCAATAGCTATCAATAACTTAATTAATTTAGGAGCTATAAAACGATGCAAACCTCATAAAAAACAGTTTCTTTCGAGCATTTTTTTAACACCTAAGTCTAGTGGTGGTCATAGATTTATTTTAAATCTTAAAAAACTAAACAAGTTTGTGTCTAATGACCATTTTAAAATGGAAGATTATAGAACGGCGTCTAAAATGGTATCACACCATTGCTACATGGCAACTATTGACCTAAAGGAATCGTACCTACTTGTCCCTGTAGCTGAATTGCATCGCAAATATTTGAGATTTGAATTTGAAAATGAACGTTCTCAAAAAATTATGTACGAATTCATTTCCATGCCATACGGATTATCCTCAGCTCCCCGGACATTCACAAAAATAATGAGAGAAGTAGTGAGCTTTCTGAGACTTCGTGGATTTAAATCGGTTATATATCTCGATGACTGGCTTTGCTTAGGCGATAATTTTGAAGAGTGTCAAAATAACGTCACCGAATCGCTCAAGTTACTAAAATGTTTAGGGTTCGTAATAAATTTTAATAAAAGTAGCTTACACCCGCAACAACACTGCAAGTTCTTGGGGTTTATTTATAACTCATTAGATATGTCGATATCATTGCCAATAGATAAACGAACTAAAATATCGCAATTAGCTCAGAAGTATATCCGGTTACCAGTTTGCACTGTCAGAGATTTTGCCCGGTTTTTGGGGGTTCTCACTGCAGCTTGTCCCGCTGTTAAATATGGTTGGCTCTATACGAAAACACTAGAGAGAGAGAAATATTTAGCCTTAAAACATCAATCATATGATGACAAATTTAAGCCATCGGATATCATCTTACCAGATCTGAGATGGTGGGTAGAAAATATAAATTTAACCTCGAATTTTCTCGAAGCACCAAACTTTGCCTTAGAAATCTTTTCTGATGCATCAAATACGGGCTGGGGTGCATATTGCGACAACGAACGTGTAAATGGTTCGTGGAAAGACAACGAACGAAACCATCACATAAATTATCGCGAACTTCTCGCAGCTTTCTTAGCTTTAAAATGTTTTGTTCGTAATAACTTTAATGATTGTCATATTCTTTTACGTATAGATAATACAACTGCTGTGAGCTACGTAAATAGAATGGGAGGTATACAATTTCCACATTTGACTGACTTAACGAAAGACATATGGCAGTGGTGCGAAAAGCGAAACATCTACCTGTTTGCTTCATACATTAACACTAAGGATAACGTAGAAGCAGACCAGGAGTCTAGAAGGATCAATCCCGACATTGAGCTGTCTCTTTCAAACAATGAATACCAAAAAATAGTAAGGATTTTTGGAAAGCCAGTGATTGATCTTTTCGCTTCTCGCACCAACGCCAAATGCGACACCTATGTGTCGTGGCGTCCTGACCCAGATGCAGTAACAGTAGACGCATTTACTTTGAGCTGGAAATCGTTATACTTCTATGCATTCCCTCCATTCTCGCTCATCTTAAAATGCATACAAAAGATAATTAGGGATAGGGCAGAAGGTATATTTATTTTTCCACATTGGCCATCTCAGCCTTGGTTTCCTATTCTTAAAAGAATAACTCGTTCTGAAATTATATTTCTGGCGCCTAATTCAGTAATTATGTCCTCTTCCAGGACAACTCCACAAGCTCGGAAGCCGTTTACCCTGGCAGCAGCAGTGCTCTCCGGACGGCCTTCAAAACAAGAGGATCCCCGGATCAGGCACTAGAACTAATCATGGCCTCACTTTCTAGAAATACCTTAGATCAGTACAGCGTGACTTACAAACTTTGGTGGCATTTCTGTAATGTTAAAAATATTAATCCTTTCTTAGGCTCAAGTTCAAACGTAATGTTATTTTTAACTGAACTATTTGATCAGGGTGCTTCATATGGTTCCATAAACAGCCATCGTTCGGCTATTACTTTATTGTTAGGAAATAAAGTCACATCTGACGATATGGTCAAAAGATTGCTTAGAGGTGTCTACAAATTGAGACCCGCATCCCCAAAATATACCTATACCTGGAACCCACAAACTGTTTTAAATTACATTTCTAGTTGGTTACCTAATAACGAACTTACTTTAGAAAAAATTACGAAAAAATTAGTCGTTCTCCTTGCGTTGTGTACCGCACATCGCGTGCAGACGCTCAGTCTAATCAAGTTGGACAATATTATCGTTAACTCGTCTGGCATTCAAATAGGAATCCCAGATGTGATTAAAACGTCCGCTGCCGGACGTGAACAACCGGTACTATCCCTACCGTATTTTGATGAGAACAGAGCAATCTGTCCAGCCACCACTTTAGAAAATTATATTTTCCGTACTCGTGAAATTAGATCGGAGACGTCTAAGAATCTAATATTAACATTTAAAAAACCAAATAAACCAGCCACTGCTCAATCCATCAGCAGGTGGATTAAGCAGGTGCTGGCTGAAAGTGGTGTGGATGTGGCGACGTTCAGCGCGCACAGCACGAGGCACGCCGCCACATCCGCAGCACGGGCGTCCGGCCTTTCACTAGATGTTATCAGGAAGGCGGCTGGATGGACAAGCTCATCTCAGTCCTTTGCGAGGTTTTACAATCGTCCAGTTGTAACGCAAGATGACTTTGCAAGGTCTATCCTACAACATAACGTTTCAGAATAAAATATGTTTATGATTTAATCTAACATGTTAAAATAGACTAGTTACCTAAGTGTACTTACCTTTTCTAAGCTAAACTGTTTAATTTACAAAATACCTATGTCTATGTTATTAATAATTAAAGATAGAGAATAATAAAACCTAATTAGTCGAACTTTGTTATTGGCTGGTTTTACTTACGTTACCCAAAAATTTTCTACTATCTCTAAACATCTACAGTGATGTTTTATATCTGAAAAATGAAGCGACGTAATATAATATATGATCAAACGATCTCACAGAGTGAAGTTCGATCGATATTATATAAGTACGCTTCATTTGAAGATATATACTCCCACCCATCCCAAATAAATCCCATAAAATTTTTGTGTGGGTAGGTCTATCTCTAAAAAGAATGACGAGTTTCTGAGCAGCGTTCGCTATCCGTCTGTACCTACCTACCCACAATTATTTTCTTATACTTTAAAAGTGCGAGGTTGCCAGCAAGTTAAGAGGACTACAGTGATGTTTTATATCTTCAAATGAAGCGTACTTATATAATATCGATCGAACTTCACTCTGTGAGATCGTTTGATCATATATTATACCCGCGACCTCCAAATTACAGGCAGGCATTCCCTATTTCATTTTATTTATTTATTATTTATCTGTGTAAAAGTCACAAGTTAATACAACTTGCATTTATTCACATGTAATTATGTACCTACCTCATTTGTATGAGGTTCATAATACACAATATACATAATATTATATCAAAAAGATATTTGAGTAACAAGAGAGCAAAGTAGACTGATAAAGAAAAAAGTAGGGAAAAGGTGCGCGTTGAAGTTTTTTGTTTGCTACGGAAGCACCGTAGCACCCTCTACGCTGAGTTCTACGGAAAATTATCTGTATTAGATTTGCAGAAGAATAGCAATGGAATATCAAAGTGTTCATTATATGAATATGTTTTTTTTTTTAACCTTTTTCGTCCCACTGCTGGGCAAGGTCTCCCCCAAGCTCTTCCAACCATCCCGATCCTTGGCTGATTCCCACCATTCTCCGTCGAATCTGACGAGGTCGTCCCGCCAACGTTTTCTCGTATGAATATGAATATGAATAAAAAAATCTGCTCAAATGTCTGTCTTCCGCGCAAATAGAACGCTCAAACGAACTTCGCTTGAAAGGGATTTCGCGTAAATGAAATCGTCATAAATGTGTCTTAATAATTATAATAAATAATAATTAAGCCATTTTATTTCCCATTACTAAAGTTACCTGTAGGTATTGTATGTTGTATGTAATGCACGTTTGAGACACCTTCCTACCTATGCTTCTCAAACATAACACCAGCACGTTAGAACAAAAGTTTTTCTATTTTCATAGGAAATCCTCTGGCGTCTGTATTGTTTATGAGTGTCTACGTGATTACTAATTATGCATTGTGTCTGAAACAATGGTCACGTCACAACATAATCTGATTCTAGATCCTTAATTCAGGAACCCGGAGTGGTTTTACTTACCTCAATGAAAAGAATGAACTTCTGTAGTAACTAGGTACTTACCTCCTCATCTACTTTAAAACCTACTTTGAAATAACTTTTAAATGGATGGGATTGCCTCTATCTATAGGTAGATGTACGTTTGACCCTAAGTCTACGGGCCAATTAAACAGACTAAAAATGTCGTAGAAAATCACTTCAATTAAGTTTGTAACTATAAAACATCAAATATAAAGATGATTAAATACTAACTTCACATATAAAGGGCTTCACACACAGCAGCTATAATGTAAAGATGTTTATAGCACGATACATTTCATTACATCTTTCTATAGGAATCGTCAGGCAGGAGACCACACACAACATCTATAATGTATAGTTTCAATCTTCATATAATAAGATACAGAGCGATACGAAAATATATATTCATATCTTAATACATACATCTCAATATATCTCAATACATTTCCGTATATCTCTCTTCGTAAAGGATGTTCAAAATTTGATGATTATTTTATACTTTCATTTCATTCTTACCTTACACACTTCTTAGCACACAGCAAGTCGTTCTTCGGAAGATATACTTTTTCGCATGTGGGTATTATTTTTCTTAATATCTTCGTTAATTAGATCATAAAGTTCGGAAAAGGTTGATCTTGCTTGACTCCCGGAAATAATCACAAAAATTTCCGTCAGATACTTCATTATAATTATACCTACTTATTTTAAACTCTCCGGAAATTTCCTTATATGTATGTACTTACTTTATGTATGTGATCTTCAATCCACATCGTTCTGTTTTTGGCACATGTGGAAATCATACGCGCGTCAAAATCATAATCCGAATAATAGTAAGTAACTCGACGAGACCGCGACGCCCGCCGGCGCCGACGACCGACGACGGGTCCATAATATTATAACATTAAAAATAAGAACACCTTTTATTAGGCCCCGGTCTCGAATTCTGCGGGCAGGCGGGGCGGGAGCGGGCGACGAGCGGGCAATGAGCGGGCGACGAGCGGGCGACCAGCGGGAGACGAGCGGGCACTGACAGTCCGCGCGTCATCATTGTGTAGGTAGTGTTGTGCATGTGGCGGATAGTTATACTAAATATCATTTTCTATTCCTGGTTCGATATTTTTGATAAAGTACCTACTTATAAATGTTGTTGTGTTAATTTTACATTTAAATTTGGAATAACAAATAATGAAGCCGTTTAAACATGTTTACCTAATTCCAACAATTTTGATTTATTTTTTTCATTTGTATGTTTTTCGTGTAAACAATTTGTTTGGTTCAATAAGTATTCACGTACAGATGAACAATAACTCTCACATTTAAACAAAAATAAACAATAAATTACATACCTATATTCAATCAGTCTCGCTCGATCCCCTGAACACAACCATGAATAGTTACAACACTACACCGCGTAATCTGTCCGTCTTGCCAACTGTTCCACTGTCAGTGCCCGCCACAGAGTACATTTGTATATACTGAAAGTGCCCGCTCTTTGCCCGCTCGTTACCCGCTCGTCACCCGCCGCCGCCGCCGCTGCCGCCGCCCCGCTGCCCGCAGAATTCGAGACCGGGCACTAACACTTTAGCAGCTGGAGAGTGCGTCAATCGGGACGGGTTACTATCGGAACACCTAGAAAGCAAAATGAACACACAGCTGAATTGACCAAGACGTGAAAATGACCTTTTAGCAAAACGTCTGGAATTTTAAATAGTCCTTTATAATGAAATGTCTGGTACAGTCAGTCTAGTAAAACATAATTACAACTAAATAAGCACTTATAAAATTAAATAAAACAAAAAATTTATGTACCTACTTCATTTATTGAAACGAGCTGATAGGAAGACAAATTAACACACGTGATTGGTGGTCGAAAATAATTATCTTTCTCGTGATTGGCTAGATTGTCCTTAATTGTCAATTGTCAAATCTAGCCAATCCAATTATTTTCGACGACCAATCACGTGGATTTATTTCTCTTCCTATTCAATCGATTCAATAAATGAAGTACCTATAGGTATCGCCTTTAAACTTAAAGATTCCGCATACTTAACAATTTCGATGAACCTGTAGTAGTAGTAGGCTAGGCTTGGTACTTTATGTTCTTTACGTGTCATTTTAAAATTTATCTCCAAATAAAATACGCTTTATATGGGTCACATTTTTGAGGAATTGTACCTAATGGTGACACCTTTTCTCGGTTAAGTTTTGTTATTTCGCGTTTATATTATTTTTCTAAAATTATAATAACGACTTATATAATGAACATTATTTTTTGAAGTGGCCAGGGATTCGGTACCTCATCAAGAGTTATTTACTTAAATACTTACTTCAGAACTAAAAGAAGGTAAGAGAAAAAGATTAACACAAAACTGCAAATATGACTGTACTTGCATCAAGCAAACCAGACGTTTTGCTACCATAGTAGATTACTACACGAGGAAGAAAGGCACAGATTCCGATGCACGAGATGGTTTATCGCGCGAGCGTCAGCGAGTGCGATAATAGTTCGAGTGCATCGAAGGGCCTTTCTTCCGAGGTATGTACTCTACTTTTCATTACGAATATGAGGAAATTACCAAAAATATTGACGTAAAATTTAAATTTCACACACAAAAATTAGCTGTCTCGCTTTTTTTTTTAAATCTAGTTTAAAATTGACTAAAAGCAGCTAACGATGGCATGGCATAGCTGCGTTCCAGATTTAAAAAAAATACTGACTGGTAGTAGAATGGCTATAAAAGTAGTAGGCATTCTACCAGTAGTTTTTTTTGATGATGAAATAATTTAAATAAATAAAATAAAATAAATAAATATAATATAATTAGTGATAGAGAAGCACAAATTCGTGCCAGAGAGACATAATATCTAGCATCTGATTGAGTTAGAAGAACTTTAACACTTAGCATGCATCGACATGCCACAAAAGAAATGTCAAAAATGAAGTTGACATTTGACAGTTATTTACTTTCCTGCCCTAGGGCAGGAAAGTACTTGTTTTCCCTAGGGACAGAACATGCTACTTTGAACCCTATAATCAGGCAACTTCGTGCGTACTTTCCGTGTATGAGTAATGAAAAGTCATTTTACTTGTATGACTATATCGAAACAATGACATTTTACGATTAGGGCGTTCTTAAACATACAACGTTTTGCTAAGTGGGTTTTCCGATAGGTACCCATCGGGACGTATGCCAAATTGCCAATAAAAAAAATAAAAAAAAAATATCCTTGGACATTCCACACAGCGTCATCTAGTCCCAAGCTAAGCAACTTAATATACTTGTGTTATCGTCTGTATTCTGTGGTTATGGTAACCAGATGACTGTTAAAATACTTAGATACATTTTTTTTTTGTAAATACGTAGTACATATTATAGATAGAAAACACCCAGACACGAAACAAATATCTGCAGAACATGCAAATATTTGTCCCGTAGCGGGGATCGAACCCAATGAACGGAAAGATATTACATTACCTGTTGTGTGTGTGATACATTAAAATAATTTACAGCTATAAATCCCGGGATGTAATGTACATGAATTGGCCTTAGTCTATTGTTTTATTTTTGATCTTTGTATTGTTAAATGGTAAGTGCATTAGAAATAAATTAAATATAAAAATTACTTATAAATTATTTTGATACCTTGGATGTCCCTTTCATGCATTGTTTTGAATTATCAACGGCATTATAGCTAATCTCTCTTCTATGATAAAAATATGCAGCCGAAATTAATATTTTTCCTTACAAAACCATTTCGTAATCCAAACCTTTTGTGAGCAATAGTATGTTCAACATAAATTTGTCTACTGCGCAGCTTGACCCAGCGTTCTTTTTACATGGCGCGACCTATACCTACTTTAGAAACAGACAAAACACAAACACAGCCATAACAGCTTGTGTAGGTAGGTAAAGTTAGTTTGTTTCCTGAAATACGATTCGATGCGTTCTCATTAAGTGTTCATTTCTCCCTCCTAGTCTAAACAAAGTGGAATTGTTCGCGATTGCAGAGTAGGTACATAGGTACTTACCTATCACTTTGTCAGATTGCCGGAGCAACCGCCAACAGCCGTCTAAGGGCCCCCGCAGACGGCCGACTTTTTGTAGGTGGAAAAGTAGGTCGCTTTTTCGACCGATTTTGTCACCTACTTTGTCACCGACTCCAACGCACACGACCGTCACTTTGTAGGTGGCTAGTGAGGGGACAACATCGAAAAATACTAGAACGGTGGATTTGCAAAGGAAGATAATTAAGTAGATATGTAATATAGTAGAAGATAAGACTACCTAGCTTTCTTTTCTTATAATGCAGCCGAAATATACTTCGGTTATAATCCTTTCTACTAATCCTACGAAAATTCCTACTATAATTTACTTATCGAAAGTTTGTGAGTATGGATGTATGGTTATTTCTCTTTCACGAAAAAACTACAAAACCTATTGTATACCTACTTTGGGATATAGGTAGCTAATGACATGGTATTATACATAGGCTACTTTTATCCTGATATTCCCGCGGAATTCGTTGAAAAAGTACTTAATAAATTACATGGTTAGGTAAGTACCTACTTGTAATATTATTATTATTAATCCAATAACAATAAATTATAATTATGAATGATTGAACCTACTTATCTACCAGAAGTGTACCTAGGTACCTAAGCAAATAAAATTCGGAGTAAATAGTCCACTTGCGGAGTAAGCTCTATCACTTATTCCGAAAAGCGCATCACTAAACGACCTACACATTCGGAGTCGGTGTCGGGTCGGTCGGAATGCCACTTACTTTTTTCTCACCTACTTTTTGTAGGTCGTGTGCGTTGCACTATTGTTGTCAGTACGTTCTATTTTTCGACCGATTTTTCCACCTACAAAAAGTCGGCCGTCTGCGGGGGCCCTAAACGATAACTAACGTAGGTACCAATGTCCGTAGGTCCATCACCATCACCATAGCATAACACAAAATGTATGAAGCTTTTTGACAAATAAGAACTTTGCTATAGCCATGTCCATCCGTAAGTTGGTTATTTAGGAACCAGGGGTTAGTAAGTAATGATCGAAACATTATTAAACATTACGGTGCGTAAGTAGGTGAGGTAGGTACCTACTATTTGTAGCCAGATCAATGCCGATATATATTTCATAATTATGTAGGTAAGTAGCCCTAACTACCTACTATCGGCACCTAGCTATTTTTACAACAAAACCTACAAACCCTGAAGCTGTTGGTAGTTAAGTACTTACCTACTAACACAGATTACCTACTTAAGTCAGTACTAACCTCATCTCGAACATTGTTCTTTTTTCTTCGGGCTATTTTTGTGTTTAATTTTTGCGGCGCCCCGTGCCGTGCGGCGTTTTGGTCTTGTCTGCAATCAAAAATAAGTAACTCCATCTAGTGCAAAGTAGCATGCAGTCGGATGCCTTAACGTGACGTGACGAGACGCCGCAAAAATCAAACACCAAAAAATAGCCCGAAGAAAAACGGAGTGAATTCAATGTTCGAGATGCGGTACCCGTACTACCCGTGGTACTAATAATGTCGTGCGTGAGGCGAGGCGTGACTAGTATCGGGACGGGAGATAGTGCACCTGCACGTATGGTTGCCATCCGTCCGGGTTTCCCCGGATTTGTCCTAGTTTAGGAGGCGTCCGGGGAGCGTCCGGGCGGGGTTCTCGAGGTAGTCCGGGTTTGACCGCCCGGGCTCACGAAAGGGCGGATACCCCCCCTGATCAGAGTCCAGGACCTAGGTAATGTTTTGCATAGTATCTATGCATAGTAATGCACAGTTTTTAATTAGTTTCCCGACTTTTAATCTATAATTGATTTTATTGTATTGTAATTAGGAATCCCACCTTGAGAAAATACCTAGTCGTTACTAAACGCATTATTTGGGAACCGGACTGGTACTTCTCTACGTAGGACCGGTCGATCGCGGCCACGAGTCCAGCCCATCGTGGCAAACCAAAAATAAAACAGGAGGATTTTCCAAAAAATAATTTGAGGGTTTATTATTTTTCTTAGCTCCGCTGGCTTCGTTTAAAGCTCGTTTAGCAGTATCAATGCATGCGTCTTGAGCAGAGAACATCTTGAGTAAATTGCAACTGTTGCTAGCAAAAAAATATGTTATTAAGCAAAATAAGAACCAAACTAACTAGGTACTTACGTTACTTTGACCTAAAAAAATTTTTGCTCGCTACGCTCGCAGTTATTAATTTCTACATGAGCACCGGCCCGAAACAAAAACAAGTGCCGAGTTGATTTTAAAAATTTTACTCGCTTCACTCGCTACATAAGAACCGGGCTTGAATAAAAACGAGAGCCACGTTGATTTAATCTTAAAAAAATTTGCTCGCTTCGCTCGCATCGTTTCTTGCAACTCATTTTCTGGCGCTTAACAAAACCAAGAACAACGTTGCTCTTATCTAAAACTACAAATATTACGACTATGTGACCATCCCTGGCGCTAAAGCTGGATCCGCCTTCGGACACACGCGCACAGTGCGTTGTTTAAAAAATCTGTTGACATGTCCGGGTTTTGAGCTCTAAAATCCGGGGTTTTTAAGGGTCTTGTCCTGGTTTCCAAGTTTTAGAGATGGCAACCCTATGCACGTCCCGATGAGGGACGGGCTTCATTATACCTAGGTACAATGAATCAACACTTCTTGCCTATCTACCTACGACCTACTAAAGTGCAACTAGGCCTTTTTTGATTGCGGTTCCGCAGTTTCTTTTGAATAATGACAGGGCAGGTGGGTAAGTTTTAAACTAAACTTTCATACCGATCGAAATTAATTTGAAGGATGGCATCATTTATTTAGCTATCACTTTAGATTCAGTCGCCAAAACTAAAACTAAACAAACTAAATATGATGCCATCATTTTAACTTCGATCGTTATGAAAGAAACTTAGTTTTGTGGCGATATTATCTAAATCACCATTAAGTAGGTACCTACGTACTGACACGTAGGTTCTGGTTCATTTAGAAATAACTACTTACTTGTTTGTTTCAGAGTGAACGTTCCAAACCTGCAAAGCGCCAGTGCCATCCAGCTGAAGGATAGCAGCAATAACTCCTCACAAGGAGGATGGACGTAAGTTTCATTGACAACTATCTATATTACATAATGTAGGGACTTACTTAGTTTAAAAAAAGGGAAAGGAAAAATTACGTAAGTACTTGTACTAAAGTGTCTAAAGTTGAGTCCTAAAATACATAAGTACAATGCTCGAACTATATTTATGAGATAGGTTAGGTAGGTACCTACGATAGTTTTTTGGAGTTCAAGCTATTGGGCGTTTTTCCATTACCCGGCACGGCACCGGCACCGGCACCGGCGCCGGTGCCGGTGCCGGGCCGGGGAAGCAAAAATGTATGAAAATGTATGGCTCGCTTTTTCACTTACCGGCACCGGCGCCGGCCCGGCATTGAGTACTGCCGGCGCCGTCGCCGTCGCCGGGGTAGCAAGCTTCCCACCCGGTGCCGGCCGGCAAAATTGCATGTGTTGCATATTTATATGAATTGTAGCCGTGTGAGTGTGTAAGTCCGTGTCAGTACTGTACCACTCACCGGCACCGGCACCGGCATCGACACCGGCGCAGTGGAAAAACGAAACCCCGGCGCCGGTGCCGGTGCACGGCCATGCCGGTGCCGTGCCGGTGCCGGGCCGGCTAATGGAAAAACGCCCATTCTCACGCATTGCCACAGAATAAATTGCATAGGTACTCGTTAACTACTGGCTAAGGGCCCCCGCAGACGGCCGACTTTTTGTAGGTGGAAAAGTAGGTCGCTTTTTCGACCGATTTTGTCACCTACTTTGTCACCGACTCCAACGCACACGACCGTCACTTTGTAGGTGGCTGGCTAGTGAGGGGACAACATCGAAAAATACTAGAACGGTGGATTTGCAAAGGAAGATAATTAAGTAGATAATATAGTAGAAGATAAGACTACCTAGCTTTCTTTTCTTATAATGCAGCCGAAATATACTTCGGTTATAATCCTTTCTACTAATCCTACGAAAATTCCTACTATAATTTACTTATCGAAAGTTTGTGAGTATGGATGTATGGTTATTTCTCTTTCACGAAAAAACTACAAAACCTATTGTATACCTACTTTGGGATATAGGTAGCTATTGACATGGTATTATACATAGGCTACTTTTATCCTGATATTCCCGCGGAATTCGTTGAAATTACTTTAAATTACAATAAGTACTTAATAAATTACATGGTTAGGTAAGTACCTACTTGTAATATTATTATTATTAATCCAATAACAATAAATTATAATTATGAATGATTGAACCTACTTATCTACCAGAAGTGTACCTAGGTACCTAAGCAAATAAAATTCGGAGTAAAAAGTCCACTTGCGGAGTAAGCTCTATCACTTATTCCGAAAAGCGCATCACTAAACGACCTACACATTCGGAGTCGGTGTCGGGTCGGTCGGAATGCCACCTACTTTTTGTAGGTCGTGTGCGTTGCACTATTGTTGTCAGTACGTTCTATTTTTCGACCGATTTTTCCACCTACAAAAAGTCGGCCGTCTGCGGGGGCCCTAAATGCGATTCAACTAATTCTATCTGTGTCAGGGCCCCCGCAGACGGCCGACTTTTTGTAGGTGGAAAAATCGGTCGAAAAATAGAACGTACTGACAACAATAGCGCAACGCACACGACCTAAAAAAAGTAGGTGAGAAAAAAGTAGGTGGCATTCCGACCGACCCGACACCGACTCCGAACGTGTAGGTCGTTTAGTGATGCGCTTTTCGGAATAAGTGATAGAGCTTACTCCGCAAGTGGACTGTTTACTCCGAATTTTATTTGCTTAGGTACCTAGGTACACTTCTGGTAGATAAGTAGGTTCAATCATTCATAATTATAATTTATTGTTATTGGATTAATAATAATAATATTACTTACCTAACCATGTAATTTATTAAATACTTATTGTAATTTCAACGAATTCCGCGGGAATATCAGGATAAAAGTAGCCTATGTATTATACCATGTCATTAGCTACCTATATCCCATAGTATACAATCGGTTTTGTAGTTTTTTCGTGAAAGAGAAATAACCATACATCCATACTCACAAACTTTCGATAAGCAAATTAAAGTAGGAATTTTCGTAGGATTAGTAGGAATAATTATAACCGAAATACCTACTCCTTCCTTTGTATTGTAGGTAGGTACCATGTAGTTGAACATAGGTACTATCACACGCAAAAGTTTTTGGTTAGGTAGGTAGGTACCTACTTACATAAGAAAAGAGAGCTAGCTATAGGTACTTATCTTCCTTTGCAAATCCACCGTTATAATATTTTTCGACGTGCTGTCCCCTCACTAGCCACCTACAAAGTGACGGTCGTGTGCGTTGGAGTCGGTGACAAAGTAGGTGACAAAATCGGTCGAAAAAGCGACCTACTTTTCCACCTACAAAAAGTCGGCCGTCTGCGGGGGCCCTTACTACGACTGCCTCTTCTACCTATTAACAATTTGTTTTTCATTACTCATAAGGTCAAGAAAGTCCAAAAAATACATACGTATATGTATAAACATAGGCTACTTTTATCCTGATGTTCCCGCGGAATTCGTTGAAATTACTTTAAATTACAATAAGTAGGTAGGTACTTAATAAATTACATGGTTAGGTAAGTACCTACTTGTAATATTATTATTATTAATCCAATAACAATAAATTATAATTATGAATGATTGAACCTACTTATCTACCAGAAGTGTACCTAGGTACCTAAGCAAATAAAATTCGGAGTAAATAGTCCACTTGCGGAGTAAGCTCTATCACTTATTCCGATAAGCGCATCACTAAACGACCTACACATTCGGAGTCGGTGTCGGGTCGGTCGGAATGCCACCTACTTTTTGTAGGTCGTGTGCGTTGCACTATTGTTGTCAGTACGTTCTATTTTTCGACCGATTTTTCCACCTACAAAAAGTCGGCCGTCTGCGGGGGCCCTAAACCTACTTATTAATACCATACCCTATACCTACCTGCTTACACAGAGCTAAATTAGGGCCCCCGCAGACGGCCGACTTTTTGTAGGTGGAAAAGTAGGTCGCTTTTTCAACCGATTTTTTCACCTACTTTGTCACCGACTCCAACGCACACGACCGTCACTTTGTAGGTGGCTAGTGAGGGGACAACATCGAAAAATACTAGAACGGTGGATTTGCAAAGGAAGATAATTAAGTAGATATGTAATATAGTAGAAGATAAGACTACCTAGCTTTCTTTTCTTATAATGCAGCCGAAATATACTTCGGTTTTAATCCTTTCTACGAATCCTACGAAAATTCCTACTATAATTTACTTATCGAAAGTTTGTGAGTATGGATGTATGGTTATTTCTCTTTCACGAAAAAACTACAAAACCTATTGTATAGGACCTACTTTGGGATATAGGTAGCTAATGACATGGTATTATACATAGGCTACTTTTATCATAATATTCCCGCGGAATTCGTTGAAATTACTTTAAATTACAATAAGTACTTAATAAATTACATGGTTAGGTAAGTACCTACTTGTAATATTATTATTATTAATCCAATAACAATAAATTATAATTATGAATGATTGAACCTACTTATCTACCAGAAGTGTACCTAGGTACCTAAGCAAATAAAATTCGGAGTAAATGTCCACTTGCGGAGTAAGCTCTATCACTTATTCCGAAAAGCGCATCACTAAACGACCTACACATTCGGAGTCGGTGTCGGGTCGGTCGGAATGCCACCTACTTTTTTCTCACCTACTTTTTGTAGGTCGTGTGCGTTGCACTATTGTTGTCAGTACGTTCTATTTTTCGACCGATTTTTCCACCTACAAAAAGTAGGCCGTCTGCGGGGGCCCTTAGCCTGCGTTCTTTCTTTCTCGCCTTTCATTGAGATCCCTCAATGTTCAGGCGGTTCGTTTGTGAAATTGTGAGTTAGTAGGTAAGTAAAGTACCTAGGTACCTACCTAAATCAAATAACAAAGCGCATGTTTGCGTCACACTCACACACCACACCACACCCACCACACATCCGCCGATCGATGCCTATCTTCATCAAGATCGTGTTCTTTCATCGCGTTTGCCTTCCAATTTCTATAGGTACTTGTACTTACCTAATACAAATAATGCACGTGAAATGCATTTTGTTACCTATGTACTTTTATCTCCTTAAGTTTTTATTAAGTAGGTATGTGCTATAACTAACGGTAGGTAGGTACCTAACCTACCTAGTGCTAGTAAGTAGGTACCTTACCTACTGACTGAACTGAGTGGGTGAGCCTGAGACGTTAAAATAGGTAGGTAGGTACTTACCTACCTAGGTTGGTAGTACTTACTTGAGGACTTACTTACCTAAGAGGTTAGACCATAGTGACCTTCTTAAATTTACTAAAGTACCTAGGTAGGTACTTACTTACCTACCTGTAGAATACGAGAGTAGGTAGGCAGTTATGTTGGTTAGATATTAGGTAGGTTAGGTACACTACTTACTTACCACAGATTAGGTATCTACCTTCATAGGTGTTAAACTTAAGTAGGTACCTAGGTACCTACCTATCTACCTATATGAGCTGAGCAGGTAGGTTACTTACCTACCTACCTATATAGGTACCTACATCCGACTTCATATCACAGACATACCTATAATAACCTTTGATGTTTTTAATAACATTAGAATAAATAGTATAGGTAAGTAGGTACCTACCTACTACCTAATCATATTTGCTTTCGGCCTCAGACCAAAAATAAAATACTTAGTACTTAATTAGGTACCTATATTTTTTTTTGTCTGAGCTTTCGGCAAATAAAGATTGAAGTAAGTAGGTACCTAAGTATTATTTCTCGTCGTCCCTACCTTACCTACATGTAAGTAAGTACCTACCTACCTACCGAATTATTTTGTTGGAGATTAAATAGGTAGGTACTTACTTAAGTAAATCATACGTACCTACCTAGTACCTAGTCAGGCATGTAGACAATTAGACAAAAGTTTCTTCGTTGTATTGACGCGCCTTTGGAAAAAGAAAAGCTTGTAAGTAAGTACCTACCTACCTAGGTACTATGCCAATTGAGTTGGTGGTGTGGTGGTGCTAGGTATGTGAGTTGAGTAGAGTTGGTAGATAGGCGCCGCGCGCCGCGCGCGCCCCGTGTGGTTTGGGCATAGCAAGCGCGTGCCGCGCCGGGCGGGCAGCAGCGAGCGGCGGCGGCGGCGGCGGCGGCGGCACGGCACGGGCGCGGGCCGGCCGGGCGCGGGCCGCGGCCGGCTCGCTCGGCTCGTCCACCCGCGCCGCCCGCCGCCCGCCGCCCGCCGCGCCTCTGCCTGCGCCCCGCACCGCGCCTCCGCCTCGCGATCCTCGCATTGTACCGCCAACCGACGGAGCGAGACGCTACGCTCACGCCACGCCGCGCGGTGCGATTCACTCCGCTCAGTACACGCTATACGTGCGCACCGGTTTATTCCGCGTGCCAACTTTTCCGTTCCGTAAACGCCGTGTGAGGCCCTTTTACCATCCAACACACCCTACAATGGACGGTGACTTATCCCAAGGAGCTTCCGGCGATGCCACTCCCACTTACGAAGATAGGTAAGTGAACTAATTTACCTCCGCAAAATTTAAGTACTTTTACTTACCAGTTTGCAATTCAGCTAGATTAGAACCAACCTACTTGGTCGATACCTTTACAAGTTCAGTGATCAATCATGTTAGTAATTGTGTCGTGGATTGTGGAATGGTGTTCAATCGAAGCACAGTGTTTTTTATAAAAGTGAGTGGCATTTTACCTTGTCTTTCGGGTTCAGTTCAGTCTATTTAAAGTCTTAATGTATTTTCTCCACATACCTACATAAATAATTATGGATAGCAGCACGCACTACACACACAGGTCAGTTGAGTGAGTTCAATACTTCCTTCAAGCAACTACGAAATGCCTATTTTAAAGTGCACCCGCCCCGCGCGCTTTGCTGATGCGAAGACCGGCCGGCGGCGGCGCGGCGGCGTGCATTCTTAAATCTACCAAGCCTGGTGCTTAGCGTTACTTACCAAATAGTACATATGTACTATTTGGTAAGTAACGCTAAGCACCTATATACCTATACTACCTACCTAGATACTACACGAATACCTACACCTACACCATTATGAAGAAAAAGCTTAATTCTATACCTACTATCTAAATCTATACTTCTATACTAATCTATACTAATATTATAAAGAGGGAAAATTTGTTTGACGGAGGTAATCTCCGAAACTACTGGACCGGTTTCAAAAATTCTTTCTCGGATGTTTAGAATGGACTGTCCGGGTGGTTATTGGCTATATTTTATCCCGGTAGCTTCATTAGTACACCCGTGCGAAGCCGGGACGTGCTACTAGTTTGCGATAAAGATGTGGTTTATTCGTAGGTTTTTATACTTACCTATTTACATGTAAGGCAATGTACCTATCTAAGATATACCTACGTACCTAAGATATACCTATGTGTAACCGCCAAATGGAATAGAATGAGATAGATAGATAAAACATGAGCACTACAACATAAGTAGGTAGGTGTGTAATAAGTATTTTATATGTAAGGCGCTAGATAAACGAAATATCGTTATCATCAGGTAAGTAAGTACCTACCTTACCTACCTGACTACATAACCAACTATTGTCTCTTATTAGAGTCTCTTCTTCCTTCCTACCTTACATCCATCATGCTCATCTCATCAAAGAGGTTTCCCTTGAGAAGGTTATGAAACACCAAAACAGTTGATCACTAGCTCATACAATCAAACTTACCTTAGTAGGTAAGGTACGTAAGTACTTATTATTCAGCCATATATCGATCTTGGACTACATACTTACCTAGGTAGGTAGGTAGGTTAGGTACTAGGTACCTAGTACTACCTAATCTGGGTAAGTATAGGAAGGAAGGTTCTCAGACTTCTCAGCCAGTAACGCCCACTGCTGGGTAAAGATCTATCTTATTCCTTACAGACACAGCACCTACATAGGTAGGTAGTTATTTTACTTACTACCAAGCGTAGGTAGGTACTTACCTACTTTTTGATTATCAGAAATAAAAGTTCAATAACCCTACCGCAAAAGTTAACCTATTTGTAACAAAAAATACCGAAGTAGGTACTTACTTAATAAAAATAGCAATGTTTACCAACTTTACCATTGTTCAAGAATATTCCAATTGGCAACTTGGTTTAAATTTTTATAAACAAAGTTTTGCAGGATTTCTATAGAACTTAACTTGTAGGTATTTTTAGTTTCACATTGGGAAATTATGAAACGGTCTGTATTTTTACATCAATCACGAAGCGAAAAGTTTAAGTACTTAACTTACCTACTTAGGTACCTACTTAATGGAAATTTAGATTGTAAAAGGATTGCTTTAAAAAAATCTAATCCCACACCACCAGGTTCTTGCCTGATTCTTTCCCTGGTTAAGGGAGTTGCGTTGGGACAGGCAATAGAGTGACCTATCTTAAAAGACTGTAGGTTAGGTACTGTAGGAAGTACTTGAGGTCCTCCAAAAAAAAGGAAGAAAGGCAAAGATTCCGATGCACGAGATGGTTTATCACGCGAGCGTCAGCGAGTGCGATAATAGTTCGAGTGCATCGAAGGGCCTTTCTTCCGAGGTATGTACTCTACTTTTCATTACGAATATGAGGAAATTACCAAAAAAATTGATGTAAAATTTAAATTTCACACACGAAAATTAGCTGTCTCGCTTTTTTTTTTAAATCGACTAGTTTAATATTGACTAAAAGCAGCTAACGATGGCATGGCATAGCTGCGTTCCAGATTAAAAAAAAAATACTGACTGGTAGAATGGCTAAAAAAGTAGTAGGCATTCTACCAGTAGTTTTTTTTTGATGATGAAAAAATTTAAATAAATAAAATAAAATAAATATAATATAATTAGTGCTAGAGAAGCACAAATTCGTGCAAGAGACACATAATATCTAGCATCTGATTGAGTTAGAAGAACTTGAACACATCGAGTATCGACATGCCACAAAAGAAATGTCAAAAATGAAGTTGACATTTACTTTTTATTTTATTTATTATATAATTTATATATTATATATATATTTTTTTATTTTTTTCCCTTGGGACAGAAAATGCTACTTTGAACCCTATAATCAGGCAACTTCGTGCGTACTTTCCGTGTATGAGTAATGAAAAAATTTTTTTTTCTTTCTTTCTGAAAATAAAAAAATAAATTAATTATTATCACGTCTGTATCCCAGGAGCGGTAGACATTTATTTCAGATCTTTGCGTAATTCTTTAGATCCTTTGAAAATGTCTAATGGGGTAGTCAGAGGTATCTCCAAATACATATTTGGTAAGTAGTGTAAGTAGGTAAGTACCTAACCTACATGCCCACATTTTTCAGAAGTTAACTTTCCACACGTGACAGATTGCAAGCCCATCGACCGACGCTGCTAAAAGCTTACTGGTTTCTTCTTGATTTTTTCCTCCACCGTTTAAAGCTCGTGTTAAAGCGCATATCAATTTTTCGACATGAAAAGTTAATTGATGCACGGCTGGATTCGATCCCACGACCTTCGGATTGAAAGTCGAGGTATTAATCCCACTTGGCCAACACAGCTAATTCTATGGACGCGTCTGATCCACTAATCATGTTCAGGGTGCTTTTCCACCACTTCCACCAGAGATGCGCTGTGTGCATGATTGGTGGTTATTAAGCGCGTCACACACGGTGAAGATACTATAAAATATATATTATCTTAGAGCATATTTTAGAATATCGCTCACCATAGAAATCCTATGAACCATCACACACGACGAAGTTAATATATATTTTATCTTCAGTATCTTAAGATACCGAGCGAATACGCAAATATGGAAATATATATTTCGTATCTTAATATGTTATCTTAAGATACGAAATATACACATCTTAATATAAATACATGGTGTTTTGTTTTGTTCGTATTTTGCTTTTTTATATATTATCTTCCCTAATCAAATCATGAATTGAAATGAATGTTTCTCTTGACTTTCTAAAATACTCTTGAAATTTCTTAGATCTTCATCAAGGTTAAATTCGCCGCAGGTTTTTCTCTTTTTTATGTGAGGCTCTATCCAAATTTTTCTCCTTTTGGAATGTGCTATTGCAATCTGCATTTCACATTCTATATCAGAATCATCGTCTGAGGAGCTGTCTAACAAATCAAGAAGTAAAGCAGTATCACTCATAGTCAATCACCCTGTATATAGAACTCTAACAAGGAATACGTGTGGCACCAACGCAGACTCGTAAGGAAATGAACAGGTTTTTTAATATTATCGTATCTTAGCCGTGTGTGATAACCTAAGATACTATAATATTTTATATTAGGGCATCTTAAGATAAAATATTATAGTATCTTCACCGTGTGTGACGCGCTTTAGACGGTTTCATAGCAACGTAGCGTAGCACATCTCTGGTGGGAAAGGCACGCTAAAACCTATCTACGTGTAATAGGTAGGTATAAATAATTATGATTGCAGTTCACTTTATACTCGTAGTAGGTATAAAACAAAGTACCTAGCTATCTGTCCTATATCCCTAAACGAGCAAATAGGAAGAGAAATAAACACACGTGATTGGTCGTCGAAAATAATTGGATTGGCTAGATTTGACAATTGACAGTTGATTTGACAATCTAGCCAATCACGAGAAAGATAATTATTTTCGACGACCAATTACGTGTGTTTATTTCTCTTCCTTTTTGCTCGTTTCAATAAATGAAGTATAGTTCATTAGGTTGGTAGGTACGTATCAATTCCATCTATATTGTAAGCCAAACATAAATAGGTACCATTATGACATGAATAACAGGGCCTGTATTTATTTATCTACGAGAAAAGTACTTACTGAAATGTTAGATAGGTATTATGGTAGGTACCTATGTATAACTTAGCTATTATGTTTCATCATTATTAATAGTAACTTTATACTAAACATACCTACTCTAGTGGAATTTTGTCAAGGGTTTTACCTACAAGAGGGCGGCAACGGCAACACCACAATCATTGGGGGAATCGACCGAGGGAATAGCTCATTGCAGTATGTATGTATGCATTGCTTAGGTATTTACTTGAATGAAATGAAACATCAATTTTTTTTGTTTGTGTTGTGTACACCTACGAGATTACTGAAATATTGCTATCATACGTTTCATTACACACCACTTCCCCTAGCTCAAGCACGTGCAAAAACATACAAAAGAACGAGCTCTTTACAATTTTAAAATAAGCATAATATAAGTCACTCATATAATGACTAACGGGTTTCTGTCGTAAAAGCGGAGAAAGCTAGTTGTTTGTAATTTATAAAAATAAGCAGATGCTAAGGGTAAACAGACACGTGCCCGGCGCGTGTAAACATTACTTACAACCTAGCCACTACATTACCTATTCTGAATCTGACAACTGGCAGATGCTTACTACGAGTAGGTATATTGTGTTAGATAAAAATATTATATTGATGCGAACAAACTTTTTTTTTTTTTTTTAACGTCGAGAAATGCTTGCGCATACCCTTCCGCCGCGGGGGCAGCGAAAGGGTTATGTGGGACTCGAACCCACTAAAACTCGACGGGGTTTCATCTTGGCGCCATAGTGCCGGGGCTATGGGCACGCGTTAGCATTCTTCCACGGCCCCGACGGCGCTGGCTCGTTGGAGCCCCCTCTCAAGAGTGGCGCGCGGAAACACCCGCGCGCGCGCCACCTCTTGGCCTCTTCCGCGACAGAAGCACCCCCCGGTGCTTCCGTCAAGGCCTGTCTTATGGGGGTCGGTCCCAACATCCACGGTCCCATACCCGGGGAAGCCGAGACCGGCACCCACAACCACCACGACGGTCCTTTACCGCCTTAACGGTCGCAGAGGATAGGGACAACGGCAACGCAACACCGACACTCCTCTTCCCCTGCGTCCCCACCGCCAACGCAACAAACGGTGCGCCCCCGTCTTATGGAGGTCGGTCCCACCCAACACCTACGGTCCCATTATCCCATACCCGTAGACGCCGAGACCGGCCCCCACCCCACCACAACGCATCAAAAACGGTGCGCCCCCGTTTGGTCGCGGAAGATATGGCGAGCGGCAACGACACACCGACACGCCTCTCCTCCCGCGACCCCCTCTCCTGGCTGCGGAGAACAGATGACTCCGTCCCCCGCACCCTCTTTGGACGCATCCAGAGCAGGCCCACCTCTAGGTCCGCTCGGAGCGTCCCCTCCTCGGATTCCTGTTAGCTTCGCCGTGGTCAGGACCAAACCACGGCTACTAAGCCCCCCCATCGCGACAAGATCGGAATCCACCGGGGGGTGATGCGAACAAACCTAGGTTTACCTTACACCAGGGCGCGCGCGCCGTACCCCGCAGCTAACAACAGGGCTCTACTTAATATAGACTTAGGAGATATTGTTTATTCATGGAAAGTGTAATAAACTGCTTATTACACTTTCCATGAATAAATACTAAATGAGTATGGATGTCAGTTGGTTATTCTGTTGGTTAGTTGGCTTGGCGGTTGCCGTACCATTATTGTTGAAGATTCAAAAGGCAAACAGCCCAAAAAGAGAATTGAACTTCCAAACTCCGTGCTAATTCGTACCTATATGTTAATAACCTATTAAAGCCTGATGGCCTCTGTCATGGCTTGACGACTTAAGCCAGGACCAAAAATTTAACATGCTCTTCGAAGCCCGGAAGCGATTAATGCTACTTGCTCTCTAAATTACCCCACTCAACTTCCTGATAAAATGTCTGTTTCTATGATTATAGTTCTCATAACTTATTTTGAAAAACTTTGTTTTGTGGTATTCAATAGAAAACGCATTAACTCAAAATTTTTTTTTCTTAGTACCTACCTACCTAAATAACTTATAATTTTTTACACTATCGCATCATTTTAACAAAATAACGCAGAATCTAATCATGATTTCTGAATATTCAGTTCAGACATTTATTCTACTTACACACAATTTAGTCATTAGTCTACTACTAGATGCTTATTTTTCATTATAGGGAATCACTAAACGACAAACACCATGCATGGTAGGTAAGGTACCTTTTTCACATGATGTTAGCGATCGAATAACAAGTTACTACTTACTTATCTTACGAAAAGACTCTGATTCTTTTATTTTCTTCGATTCCCACAGAGCTTTAGTCCACATTGATTCAGCACAAGAGACTGGTGCAGTATGTCAAGGTTTTGTCTGTCTGGTAAAATTTACAAAAATAATCTTAGGCTTTTGGGCCTTTAGACTAGTGCCACAACACTTAAATAATTTAGTTTCAATTTCATCCAAATCATCTGCTCAACCCACACATTACGGTTCCAAAAAATGTATTTATACCTATACTTCATTTGTTGAAACGAGCTAATAGGAAGAAAAATAAAGGCACGTGATTGGTCGTCGCAAAATAATTGTGTTCTCGTGATTGGCTAGATTGTCAAATCAATTGTCAATTCTAGCCAATCCGAAAATAAACAATTATTTTCAACGACCAATCACGTGTGTTTATTTTTCTTCCTTTTAGCTCGAATTAAAAAATGAAGTATAGTTAGTTAGGTACTTAACTTCTTATCTACTTATTAAAGACTAGCTGCTCCCCGCGGTTTCACCCGCGTAAGTCCCGTTCCCGCGGGAATATCGGGATAAAAAGTAGCCTATGTTACTCGTGGATAATGTAGCTTTCGAATGGTGAAAGAATTTTTAAAATCGGTCCAGTAGTTTTTGAGCCTATTCATTACAACCAAACAAACAAACAAACAAAGTTTTCCTCTTTATAATATTATTATATATATAGTGTAGACTAGCAGCAAATCCTGGCTTCGCACGGGTGTACTAATGAAGCTACCGGGATAAAATATAGCCTATAACCTCCCGGACAGTCCATTCTACACACCCCTGAAAGAATTTTTGAAATCGGTTGAGCAGTTTCGGAGTCTACCTCCGTCGAACAAACAAATTTTACCTCTTTATAATATTAATTATTAGTGTAGATTAGTGTAGATCTGATAACTGGTTGAGTTGAGTAGCACATGTAGTGAACGTCTACCCTGCCTGGTACGCGCTACATTGAAACCATTCAAAACAAATCTTGCGGCAAATCCTCTGATAACCAGTATCCTTCACAAAGCCGAATAACTAAAAAGCCGTTTTGTAACTGCCCCTCGAAGTCGGTACTGAACGGTCTTAGAAGGTGTGGGGTGTGTGTGTGTCAACAAAACAGCGGATGAAGATGAAACTAATTATCGGGGGACAAAATTCTTTAGCTTTGAGCACATGGTTTTCATACTAACTCTCTTTTCAAACTTGTTTGTCAAATTAATATTGCTCTAAAATGCTCCCCTTTGCTCTAACCATGTCCGCAGCGCAACGAATGACTTTAAAATTACAATTTGGCGTTTTAGGGTTCCGCAAAGTTCAGCTGTTTTTGTTACCCTGTACGGATGGTCCCAATCGGCAGGTAAGAGGAGACCTTGGAGCGTGAATCTTACTCTATCTTGGCTGTATGAAACATCTGTCTTTTTTAGTATGGCCGTTAGTTTGAGGCCGTTACATTTACATTAGGTGGTACCAGGCTCAGACCAAATAAAAAATATTTTTTATTTGTTCTAGGGTAGGTACTAGGTATTCATCCGGTTTATTGAAGGCCCTCTTCCTACTGATTTTATAAATTGAAAGTCAATCACAGCGATCTTAATATGCACACCACGTTTTTTAACTAGGCAGTCCCTGCTCTGCATAATGCGTCACGGCCCTCACGGGGGAGACTAAACTCGGCAAAACAATTTAGGTACATACTTACTTAAATGCAACAGAAACTGTAAAATAAATATTTTACGATTTCAAAAAAAAATAAACAGGTTTCTTATGGCTTTCGTATTTAATGATTCAGCTACAACGAACATTTTAGCACCCATGCTAGGTTGGAACGGGTTTTGCAAAGGAAGCATAGTGTTATTATGATCAGGTGGTCGTAGGTTGTGCGGTAGGCTTATCTACACTATCTACATTAATCTACACTAATATTATAAAGAAGTAAAATTTGTTTGTATGTTTGACGGAGGTAATCTCCGAAACTACTCAACCGATTTCAAAAATTCTTTCACGGGTGTGTAGAATGGACTGTCCGGGAGGTTATAGGCTATATTTTATCCCGGTAGCTTCATTAGCACACCCGTGCGAAGCCGGGACGTGCTGCTAGTTAAACAATATAATACTCGTTATAAGTAAGGGCCCCCGCAGACGGCCGACTTTTTGTAGGTGGAAAAGTAGGTCGCTTTTTCCACCGATTTTTTCACCTACTTTGTCACCGACTCCAACGCACACGACCGTCACTTTGTAGGTGGCTAGTGAGGGGACAGCACGTCGAAAAATATTATAACGGTGTATTTGCAAAGGAAGATAAGTATAGCTAGCTCTCTTTTCTTATGTAAGTAGGTAGGTACCTACCTAATCAAAAACTTTTGCGTGTGGTAGTACCTATGTTCAACTACATGGTACCTACCTACAATACAAAGGATGGAGTAGGTACTTCGGTTATAATCCTTCCTACTAATCTTACGATCAATACAAAGGAAGGAGGAGGTACTTTGGTTATAATCCTTTCTACTAATCCTACGAAAATTCCTACTATAATTTACTTATCGAAAGTTTGTGAGTATGGATGAATGGTTATTTCTCTTTCACGAAAAAACTACAAAACCGATTGTATACTATGGGATACCTACAGGTAGCTAATGACATGGTATAATACGTAGGCTACTTTTATCCTGATATTCCCGCGGAATTCGTTGAAATTACTTTAAATTACAATAAGTACTTACTTAATAAATTACATGATCAAAATACATCATCAAATAAAATTCGGAGTTAATAGTCCACTTGCGGAGTAAGCTCTATCACTTATTCCGAAAAGCGCATCACTAAACGACCTACACTTTCGGAGTCGGTGTCGGGTCGGTCGGAATGCCACCTACTTTTTTCTCACCGACTTTTTGTAGGTCGTGTGCGTTGCGCTATTGTTGTCAGTACGTTCTATTTTTCGACCGATTTTTCCACCTACAAAAAGTCGGCCGTCTGCGGGGGCCCTAAGTATAACGAATTGTATCGATTTATTGATGTGCAATAGTGTAGGTAAGGTAGGTATAGTAGGTAAGTACTTACAAAATCAGAGCTTTAACTTATAAGTTAACATAATATTCAATGACCTGCCATAATGCTGCTATTGGCGGCACAGTGCTTTTGACTGACTTTAAGTAGGTACTTACCTACCTATCACCTGAAACTGGAGCCGATAACGCTCGTGAAAAGCAAAGATCCATATAAAATAACCTATCTTGATCCCAAAAATTTGCATATGAAAATAAACATTTAGCATACTTATTCTTCTTATTTCTGAACTTCATGTCAATTATGCACATACTTTTATTTGAAAAGATCTCTTCGTATTTGCTTATGAATTGAACTGAGCACTAGTTTGTGTCCTTGGCTGTCTGTATCTAGTGTTAGTAGTGGTAGCAACCCTTCTAACTGAGTTGTACCTGCGAGCCAATAGCGCGGCAGCCACACCCCTCGCCGGCTGCATAGTGCATCCATCCCGCCTTGAATGCCAACCCTCCACAATCCTAGTACTATCTCACTATTCACTAATTATTTTCAAGGTCATCCACTGGGCGTGCGTCGGCGTCGGTGCCGACCTTGGGAACTCGCGAACAAATTTAAAAGAAACCTACTATTCTACTACCTATCTAGTTTGGGTTGGTAGGTTAGGTATTGGTAGTTGGCTTTGTGTGATTGCGATATAAGAATATTATAGGTATTTGTGAATAAATCAGACTTTAGATTAGACTATTTTTTGAAGTCTGTTAAAAACAGAATAAAATAAAGCTAAGGGGCTTCCCATAACAGCAAACGTAATCCTCTCTTCATTATTTTCTAAATATTTTTAATACTATAATGAATTTTTATTTATTCAAACAAAGTTTTATATCAGAAACAAACAAAAAATACCTACACTACTTAAAAACTAATTTAATAAAAATGAACTCTGTATTCTAACCTAGTATCACCTAAAGATAGAATACAGAGTTCAGGTCACCGGCCGCAGGTAGGGTGCCCAAAAGGCTGGCAGCGTTACCTCGTTGAATGGCTAAACTTATCCTTTGTCCGAGGTAAGCACCAGCCCTTTGGTCATTGGTTTCGTCTATGAGCCTCTTTGAAATTTCCCGGTAAAGAAGCCACGCCTCTGGGCCCCACGAACCAAGCGTTTCTACGCCAAAAGGCAGAAATATGTAACCATCTCCAATGGATGCATATTTCCGCCTTTTCAAGCTTTCTGCTGCAGCCGCCGCCGCACCCGCGACCCTGGATGTCGCCGATAAATGAGAGCTCGCCAGTGTGTCCACGCAGGTGGCATCCCACACCAACGGTCTCCCACGGCTCCAAGGAATCAAAGACATACCGTCAGGCCGCTTACCATCATCAAATTAATAAAATTAAAATTAAAATCTTAATACTTATTCAAACCCGGTTCACATCACAAAAAAATTGTTAAGTAATCATAATACCTACCTACTTACACAATAAAATTTCACAAAAGTTGGGTGCCTGCCTACATAATACCTATACCTAACCTACTAAGTACATAAAAATTAATTATCCTGTACAAAGTAATAAAAAAAAAAAATGCGATTCCTATAAAAGTAAACATCCACTTACATTAGGTACATCTAAACAACTAAACACTAGGCATTTAAACAATGATAAACTAGCTGTTTCACAGCACAACTTGATAAAGTTAATCATTCAAAGGGCAATGTGTTGTGTTGTGTTGTGTACCTAACCTACCTCATAACTTATTACTCGCCACTTTTCCAGTGCAATACGTCATCTACTACAAACACAAAGGCTTCACGTAGATGTAGACTAATGTAGAGAAATCGATTTTAAAATGTAGTACTATAGCAGCTAACAATAGCGCGGTTCCCCGCACCCCCTCTCGTAGGCGCTCGGCCCGGTTGCGTCAACGCCGCTCGGCCGGCATGTCGCCTCCCGACCCCTCAGTCCTGTAGAACCGCCGAGACGAGCGCACGTACGCGCCGCGCGCATACCGCATACCGTGTAAATTCGTAATTGTTTTGTCTTGTATTTTCTCTGTTCTTGTGTTTAAATGTTATTATTTTGTGTCGAAACTATTAAACTTTATTATTTACAATCAGTGTTTAAATTCGTGCACTAGAACTGGCAGCCCAACGTGGATCGAAATAAAATAAACTTAAAAGTGTACAATTTACGTAAAAGTTAAAAGTGTTAAAATTTTGTCATTTATATAATTTTGTGATTTTTGTGAACAGTTTCGTAATAACATTTTAGTGTCAAACTTTGTACCTATTGTGTGTAATCTTTCGCCCAAAATCGAAAGATCGGTAGCGCGCACTTTGGGTCGTGAAGTATATTTGTTGCACGCCTCGTGTCCACGTCGCGTGATATCCTCACTACCCCTACGTTGCATGATGTACTCAAGTGTGTTGAGTTTTGCGTTTTCATGAACACCTCTCTCGGATCGGACATTTTACGGACTCGAAATATTTTGTTGCGTGAATATTATAAGGTTGTTAACGAGTGTTAATGGTTAAAACCTTCGATTAACAGTGTTAATTAGTAATATTCATCGAATATTTTTGGACATAATTTTTGATATTTTTAAAACTTTTTCTTAGAACAGTTTCGTGTGTTTTGTGATAAATAAAACACATTTCAGTTTTCAAACGATACCGTTTCACGTGTGTGCGTAGATACTGTACAGGTATTAGGTATTTGTGGCGTTTGTGAACTGTAACTGGACCAAGTTTTAAAATAAATCGTTAACGATGGTGTTAACGCGTTTGCGAGCCGTGAGCCCGACTTCTCTCGACGCCCCGTCTGTCGAGGCGGTGCCCTCTTCAGCGCCCGCGCCGGACTGTGATCCGCGCGGGGCTGCCGCCGCCGTCGCTGGCGCCGCGCTGGCGGCCAGCGCAGACCTGCAGCCTGCTGCTGCTGCAGCAGCTGCTCCGGTTGTGATGTCGACGGATCAACTCTTGTTGCTCATAAACAGGCTAAGTCGCAGCGATCCTGTAAGTACACTTACTTGTTCCGGCAATTTTGCGAAGTGTACTTCTCGTTATGACGGAGAAAAATCGAGCAATGTGGAAGCTTTCATCGACGCCGTGGAGACGTACAAGGCGTGCGTTGGCGTTGACGACAGTAACGCGCTTCGTGGTTTGTCAATGTTATTGACTGGTTTGGCCGCTACGTGGTGGCAAGGGGTGAAGGATTCAACCCTCACATGGCAAGCTGCGGTTACTTCGTTGAAGCAAACATTTGGGCCTAGATTACCTCCGCATAAAATTTATAGAAAAGTATTTGAACGGGAACAGCGTTTAGATGAAACGACGGACATGTTTATTTGTCAGATTCGAGCATTGTTTGCTCAGCTCCCGCCGCTTACTCTCACTGAAACAGTACAACTTGATATGGTTTATGGCTTAATGCACCGCCGACTTCGTGAGAAGATTCCTCGCAGTAGTTTTGTGGATTTTGCGGAGTTGTTAACGGAGGCGCGACGGGCCGAAGATATTTTTGATGAAGCCCGGCCGCGTTCCGCTGTAAACACAGATAGTAAGCCTATCCTCCCCGCAACCACCACGCATGCGCGTCCGATAGCTACGCAGAAGTCTAGACCGCAGTGCCATTATTGCAAACAGTTTGGCCATCTGAAAGAGAATTGTCAGAGACTTGCAAAGCCGAAGACAACTTCTACGGGAAAGGAGAGTACGAGTGATGGAGAGCCCAGGTCGACGTTGGTCACGTGTTTCGGGTGTGGAGCGCCCGGTGTCATACGGTCGAACTGTCCTACGTGCAAGGAGAAGAAACCTTCTGTGCCGTCCGTTGTGTCGTTTCAGTCAGTGTCCGCGATTTGTGAAAGTGTAGATTCGCGTGTGCGTCCCGTGCTTGAAGTGTTAATTTATAATCAAGTAGGAAACATTTTGGTAGACACTGGTGCGAAACATTGTATAGGTAGTGTTAGTTTAAGAGCGCATTTAGTTAAGAATGGTCATGAGTTTGAAAATGTTTTCATGGAACTCAAGTATGCCGATGGGCGTACTGCCTCGCAGTTTGTAGACGTAGCAAATGTTGATGTTACGGTGCGGGGGGTCGCTCTATCAGTTAGTTTTATAATGCTACCTAATGCTACAGAGAGTTTGTTAGGAATGAATTTCATTCAAGACGTTGGCATGGTGTTGGACTTTGACCGTGGTGTGTGGTCCGTGAGACACGATCGGACGCCTCAGCTGATGGTTTTCGAGAATAGGTTACCGCAGTCTCTTGCTTGTTCATCTGTGGGTCTTCGCGAGGACGAAGGATGCCATCTGAGTTCGGATGAAAAGGTACAGCTGACTGAACTCCTGAATATCCATGAGGATATTTTCGCTCCAGGGGGAGAACCTACTCAGTTCGCTATGCATCGCATCGATACGGAGGATGCAGCGCCGATCGCAAGTCCACCTTATAGGGTTACGCCAGCCAAAAAGGTAATTATTAGAAAGAAGATAGATAAGATGTTGAAAGAAAACATTGTTGAGGAAGCAGAGTCAGAGTGCGTTTCACCTGTGGTTTTAGTACCAAAGAAGAACGGGGAGATTAGGTGTTGCGTGGACTATCGCAAACTTAACAGCGTCACTCGGACGGATAAGTACCCGCTTCCAGTAATCGATAAGTTTGTTCACGTCCTTCCAGATGTCAAACAGCGTATCGAGAACCAGCAAGATACTCGCAAGAAGGCTGGTGATCGACATCGACGTAACGTCGTGCCGTTTAGTGAAGGCGACTTAGTTCTACTGGAGACCCACTTTCCTAGTAACGCGTCTAAAGGATTTACAAGTAAATTTGCACCTAGACGGGAAGGTCCCTATCGTGTCTCACAGGTCGTTAGCCCGACGTCTTTTGTCATCGTTGATAGTACGGGGGTAGTGAAAGGCAAGTACCATGCCAGCGCTCTTACTCCTTATGTAGGATCAACCCCTGCCGTTGTTCATCAACGTCGTCGTGGCAGACTAGCCAAGTCCAAGTCGGGACGTACTTGTGACTTGGAGGGGGAGGTTATAGCAGCTAACAATAGCGCGGTTCCCCGCACCCCCTCTCGTAGGCGCTCGGCCCGGTTGCGTCAACGCCGCTCGGCCGGCATGTCGCCTCCCGACCCCTCAGTCCTGTAGAACCGCCGAGACGAGCGCACGTACGCGCCGCGCGCATACCGCATACCGTGTAAATTCGTAATTGTTTTGTCTTGTATTTTCTCTGTTCTTGTGTTTAAATGTTATTATTTTGTGTCGAAACTATTAAACTTTATTATTTACAATCAGTGTTTAAATTCGTGCACTAGAGTACATATAATATTGCTAGCTATTCAGATTCAGATGTCGGCGATGTCGCCAAAACTAAAACTAAACTCATCCTTCCTTCCTTCATATCATATGAGCAAGTTGCCAACTCTGGTGACGGAGTTTTTAGGCCGCCTAAAGGCCTCCGTCATGGCTTAACGACTATTAAAAGCCGGGACCGACAATTTAACGTGCCCTCCGAAGCACGGGAGCGCTCAGATAATATTGCCACTTGCGGTCACCCATCCAAAAAGTGACCGCGCAGAGCGTTGCTTAACTTCGACGATCTATCAAGAACGCCTTATCAAGCTTCGCCACGACCGCTCCCGCCCTAGTACAGTACCTACCTACCTACCTTGCCTACCTACAATTAATTTTGATCTGAAAATAATCGCAACTCTAGAAATAAAGAAATTTTTAAAATAAACATTAAAGACTGAAATTTTTGACCATAAGCAAACAAAAAAATTACATTTCTTTTTTGAATAACTTAAAATAAGTAAAGTAAATAGTAAATAATAATACCTCATCATTCCCCTGCCCTTGTCCCACACTAGGTGGGGTCGGCACAACATATTTTCTTCTTCCATTCATCTCTATCATTCGTCAATTCCGTATTCACTCCTCTCACATTCATATCCTCTTTCACACAATCCATCCACTTCTTCCTCGGCCTTCCTCTACTTGTATATCCATCCACACTCATGCTCATAACTTTTTTAGTAAATAATAATACCTAAGTTACGTATTTTTATTTTAAATTTCGAATACAACGCAACGGTTCGACAAAATTATGAAATGTTTATGGAAATAATGGCGGTGATTCGGCGGGGCACTGACTAACTAAAAATTCCTAAATTCGAGAGCTCTTAATTCGTTCACAATAAAGTTCAAATCAAATAGACCGTCTGAGTGACAGTTCTAAAATTACGTATTTTACGTCAAATTTAAGTGAATGTATGCAATTTTAGTCAGTAGCCTTGATAAGTTTTATTAAAACTACACACATTTACCTCAATTTGACGTTAAATACGTAATTTTAGAACTGTCACTCAGACGACGGTCTATTTGATTTGAACTTTATTGTGAACGAAGTAAGAGCTCTCGAATTTAGGAATTTTTAGTTAGTCAGTGCAGTGCCCCGCCGAATCACCGCCAATATTCATTTAAAAGTTATTACTTTGACGTGATTTTTTTAAAAACTCGATGTACCATCTGTACTATAGTATTATTTTATCTGTGGTATTAGGTAGGTATAGTTGGATCTAAATTCATGATCTTTAGTTTTCTTTCTTCTGGAAGTACATGTACAAAGCCGAAGTAGGCAGCTAGTTACAATAATAAACATAGTCAATTGTTGGCCCTGTTGTACTACTCAACAAGTCAACGGACGGAACGAAGGGAAGTGGTACGTCTAGACTCTAGACGAGCGGGCCTCAATTAAAATTTGCCACGAGCCACGATGGTATTCGTATGAATGAAGGAAGGATGAAGATAGTTTAGAAAGGGTAATTGTCTAGCTAGAAGCTTGCATACACTACAAATAGAATGGTCACGATAGATAGTTTGATTACACTTTGTTTTAATTTTGGTTTCTTAATATTCGGTGAACGTAATAAAAAAATACGACCTTTTTTGAATTCATTTACATATAAAAACCAATATTACGAAACATAATCCTATCCTTCCTACTTCTTCAAACATTCATGTCAGGACTTTATAGACAGACTATCTATACCTACCCCTATGCAATGTCGCTCACCGTGATTCTTGTGAGAACAGACTTAACTGCAATCAATTGCCGCTAGTTGTGCGCGCTTCCGAGCAGGACAGCGCCGCTTGCTGCAGGGCATACAACTGCACAGTAATTGACTGCAATAGGTTCCGGGAGAGGGTTCATGTCAGGTCAAAAGCCCGGACCACTTACTATCTAGGTAGGTACCTACCTACCAATTGACGATCTAGTTTGAATTTGTGAATTGTGGTGTGCCGACCAGTTCCTGTCACCTAGTGCTAGTATGTTTTCATACGTCCCGGTTGCTGGGTGGTCGGTGCTGGGTAACCGGCGCGATGTAAGTAGTACAATCACCAGAAAAGTAAATTACGGTGAAGTACATGACTAGTACCATCTAAAAAGAGCCGGTGTTCTCTTTTTACCGTGTCTAATTTTCGTGTGTGAAATTTAAATTTTACATCAATTTTTTTGGTAATTTCCTCATATTCGTAATGAAAAGTAGAGTGCTTACCTCGGGGAAAAGGCTTTTCGATGCACTCGGAACTATTATCGCACTCGCTGACGCTCGCGCGATAAACCATCTCGTGCATAGAAAAAATGCCTTTGCCCCCTTGTATAGCAATCTACTATTGTGTCTGCCTTGTCGTTGTTACCATATACGAATGCGAAAATTTTTGGATATGGATGTTACTATACTTACGCATTTAAGCTTTAGCGGTTATGATTGAAATTTGGGATACGGACTGACTATTTTTCATTATCATTTGATGAAGTCTGAAATTGTTTAGCTTTTACGGCAGCTTTCTGTCACCGTAGCTCATTCATTTCTTTTCTACTTGGCTCAGCCCTGAAACATGTTTTCCCCTAAATGTACTTTTTCGTAATGACAGCCAAGACGCGCTGACATAATTAAAAAGCAGACATTTTGGAAAGAGTACATTTTAGGCAAAACAGATCTTTCAGGCCTGTCCCTCCCCTCCACTCTAAAAGACTAAAACGATGCATCGTGATCGTGAGTATCGTGGTCGTGACATGACAATCTATATATCTCGCAGGTAAGCTTATGATAGTTAATCTTTCGAATTCAGTGCCCACCAACGTAAGCTGACCTGCAATTTGATCCCGAAAATTCGAAAGAAGCGAGAACGAGATCGAAAATTTAAATAATCGATTTTTAAATTAAACATTTCCAAGCAGGTACAACCTAGGTAGGTAAGGTAGGTATGTTATGTTCTGATGGAATCTGACTATTATGAATTTAATGACAATGGCTATGAAATATTTTATTACCCAAGGGTTTTATCCAACATGTATCTATATTAAAATATGCGTAATTATTGTATACAACATACATTCTTTAATCTCATCACCACCTAAGTAAGGTACCCTTTTTATGCAAATTTATCGGTTAAATCATGTTCCCATATCATATTATATAAGTAAAAAGACCACTGATTTTGTTAAATCTTCCAAAGAAAGAGTCTTTTATGAACTTCTTTTCAAGTGTCATGGGCATGTATTATGGTAGTAAGCGGCTGAATTTCGAGTCGCTGTCATTACATTACAAACTACATTTCCTTTGTTACCCAATGGTATTAATTTTCTTTGAGAGAAGTTGCAAAACAGGATTTTTGTTAAATAAATGTATTTTTTTGTATTCGCTAACAGCCTAAGTTACAGTTAGGCACACTACACTGTTCTAGTACTTATGCCTACCTGCTACTGCTAGTTACCAGCACGTTTCACAAAAGCAAGGATAGTGTACAAATCTATATCTATACTTCTATACTAATATTATAAAGAGGTAAAATTTGTTTTCATTACTCATACACGGAAAGTACGCACGAAGTTGCCTGATCATAGGGTTCAAAGTAGCATTTTCCGTCCTTAGGGAAAACAAGAACTTTCCTGCCCTAGGGCAGGAAAGTAAATAACTGTCAAATGTCAACTTCATTTTTGACATTTCTTTTGTGGCATGTCGATGCATGCCTAATATTCAAGTTCTTATAACTCATTCACTCATTCATTCTATTAATTTATGTCTCTCTACCACGAATTTGTTCATCCTTGCATGAATTATGAATTATGAAAAAAAAATACTGGTAGAATGCCTACTACATTTAATGCCATTCTACCAGTCAGTATTTTTTTTTTGTTGTTGTTCAGTCATTAAACAGCAGTTGACGATAAAATAGCTGCGTTTCAGATTAAAAGAAATACTGACCGGTAGAAGAATGGCACTAAATGTAGTAGGCATTCTACCAGTATTTCTTTTTTCATAATTCAAGCAAAGATGAACAAATTTGTGTTATTTAGTCAATTACTAGTCGATTTAAAAAAAAAAGCGAGACAGCTAATTTTAGAGTGTGAAATTTTCATTTTTTTTTTGGTAATTTCCTTATATTCGTAATGAAAAGCAGAGTGCTTACCTCGGGGAAAAGGCTTTTCGATGCACTCGAACTATTATCGCACTCGCTGACGCTCGCGCGATAAACCATCTCGTGCATAGAAAGAATGCCTTTGTCCCCTTGTATAGCAATCTACTATTGTTTGTTTGACGGAGGTAATCTCCGAAACTACTGGACCGATTTCAAAAATTCTTTTACGGGACTGTAGAATGAACTGTCCGGGTGGTTATAGGCTATATTTTATCCCGGTAGCTTCATTAGTACACCCGTGCGAAACCGGGACGTGCGACTAGTGTAGGTACAATACAGTGACGGCTACGCGTTTTCGCGATGCAAACGATTGATTTGTATGAGTTAACCATCGCTATAATCGACGGTTTTGATAAGTAACTTGTTACCTATGGAATTGCAGACTTTTATACCGTTGTTCATCTACCTACACTGTAGATGATCAACGTTGCAAGACTACTGTAGATTCTACAGTAGTCTTCTTTAGTACCTTCATACTTGTATTCTAAAGAGGTAAAGTTATTATTTACCTTGCAGACCTAACGTTCGTCTTTGCTCTATCTACTCGTATCTTTTTGATGCCGTGCACTATTCTCATCTTTAGTCAACTATACTTCATTTCTTGAAGCGAGCTAATAGGAAGAAAAAATAAACTCACGTGATTGGTTGTCAAAAATAATTTGCTATCTCCTTAATCGCTAGATTGTCAAATCAATTGACAATTGTCAAAACTAGCCAATCCAAGAATGGAAAATTATTTTCGACGACCAATCACGTGCGTTTATTTTCTTCCTATTAGCTCACTTCAAGAAATGAAGTATAGTGTATAGTAAGTGCCGTGCCGGCCGACCTCTCCACTTGAGAGGTGACGTTGTCCGGAAAGTTTTTGATATCGAACGTTTTCAACATCTTTTTACCTAGTTTACATTTTTTAAACTGATTCTAACAAGGTTTTAACGAGGCATGGCTATTTTGATTAGATATTAATATTCGTTTATTGGGAGTAAGTACCACAGATAAAATAAGTACATATTATTTTATCTGTGTAAGTACTAACTGAAATTTATACTTACTTCCTTTTTATTTTTATTGCGATTTAAATTACTTAGGGCCCCCGCAGACGGCCGACTTTTTGTAGGTGGAAAAATCGGTCATACCTACTAAATATTTTGTCACCGACTCTTTTGTCGGTGCTAGTGAGGGGACAGTACGCATACTCGCATACTCACTTCTACCTACGGGGTGACCGTAGGTTAGAGTGAGTACGTATGCGAGTAATTCCTCTAAACAATTTTCCATTAATTTATTTAGTTACCTACTTACGTATGTAAGTTCCATAATAATTTTGCCTGGCTAATTGAAAAATCGCGGTCAAATCAAAAACTCTGAAATAAACATCGTAATTTTATAAAAGGTTGTAGTAAATTACTTATTGAATGTACGTAATTAACAAAAAGTAAGTAGATAGGTACCTATCTATCCAATTAAAAGTCATATTTTTATGACTTAGTTGTAGGTATTCACTTTAGAATAATGATCTTTGTTTCCATTACTCAAAAAGCATAATTGAGTAGGTAGGTAGACTAGGTAGGTACCTATGCAAAAAATACGTCAATGTAAAAAATACTTTTAAAAAATAAGGTCCATCTCAAAAATACTATTAAAGAATTATGACCCCTTTTGTCATATCATAATTGCGTGCTTTGCAGAAAAAACTTTTTTGCTAAATAGGTATACTTCAAGGCAAAAATACTTTTGAAAAATAATAATCTCTTTGTTCATCCATATAAAAAGCATTACGGCGTAATACGCCGTAATATACGTTAATTGATATTTCCAGGTAAAATACTATGTAGAAAAAGACTTTTTGGCGCACTCGCTCCGAATGAAGAAGAAAGTCGGACCCTTAAAAATACTTTGAAGGTGTTTGAGCCCTGGGGTTTTTAAACGTACCTATAAGTACGCACTTGCAAGCCCTGGTACTCGATTTTACAAGTATGACCCATCCCTAGTCGGAATGCACCGATTTTATTTCTCACCGACTTTTTTGGCGCCTGCAAGGAAAATCATTGTAACCCATTTTTCACTACTTTTTAGGGGAGCGTGTTAAAGTTTCAAAAAATTCATTTAATTCTAATATTGACTGTAAATTGTGTTGCAATTTTGTTACTGTTATCTTATTATGAATAGGCTAGATTATTTTTCGTAACTTTACATAATAGTTCATTGAAATGTTACTACCATGAGCTTTGCATTTGTAAGAGGACGCAATTTTATTTTAAGGACATGTGTGGGGGGTCAATAAAAGCTTAACCTCAAGTTTGTGGGGTCGCCACTCTTGTTCCCCGGCCGCCATTTTGAAAAAAAGGGATGAAAACTCTTATTTTGCGAAATCTCTTAAACTTTGCGTCTTACAAAAAAAATGACAAGACATAATTTGTAGCAAATTATTTTACCTACCAATATGTTACTATAACTTTTTGCCATAAATCAACTAAAAAGAAGTTATAAGCAACAATGTCAGAAAATATTTATAAAAATAATATTTTTTGCTCTATAACTTGTTTTTATTCGTTTAACAATAAAGAGATACGAAAGTCACATTTAAAAATTGAGCTCAGATACGCTCAGCACGAATATGATTGTAACTCAATTTGGCCGAAATGTGAGTTACAATATTTTTCCTTGCAGTAGTCGTTTTGTCAGTAGGTATGACCGATTTTTCCACCTACAAAAAGTCGGCCGTCTGCGGGGGCCCTTAATGACGATGGTATTAACCATCACGGTAAGGGCGCCCGCAGACGGCCGACTTTTTGTAGGTGGAAAAGTAGGTCGCTTTTTCGACCGATTTTGTCACCTACTTTGTCACCGACTCCAACGCACACGACCGTCACTTTGTAGGTGGCTAGTGAGGGGACAACATCGAAAAATACTAGAACGGTGGATTTGCAAAGGAAGATAATTAAGTAGATAATATAGTAGAAGATAAGACTACCTAGCTTTCTTTTCTTATAATGCAGCCGAAATATACTTCGGTTATAATCCTTTCTACTAATCCTACGAAAATTCCTACTAAGTATAATTTACTTATCGAAAGTTTGTGAGTATGGATGTATGGTTATTTCTCTTTCACGAAAAAACTACAAAACCTATTGTATACCTACTTTGGGATATAGGTAGCTAATGACATGGTATTATACATAGGCTACTTTTATCCTGATATTCCCGCGGAATTCGTTGAAATTACTTTAAATTACAATAAGTACTTAATAAATTACATGGTTAGGTAAGTACCTACTTGTAATATTATTATTATTAATCCAATAACAATAAATTATAATTATGAATGATTGAACCTACTTATCTACCAGAAGTGTACCTAGGTACCTAAGCAAATAAAATTCGGAGTAAATAGTCCACTTGCGGAGTAAGCTCTATCACTTATTCCGAAAAGCGCATCACTAAACGACCTACACATTCGGAGTCGGTGTCGGGTCGGTCGGAATGCCACCTACTTTTTTCTCACCTACTTTTTGTAGGTCGTGTGCGTTGCACTATTGTTGTCAGTACGTTCTATTTTTCGACCGATTTTTCCACCTACAAAAAGTCGGCCGTCTGCGGGGGCCCCAAAGGGAAGATTTGGTTTCATAAGGGCCCCCGCAGACCCATGTCACTAGCTACCTATATCCCAAAGTAGGTATACAATAGGTTTTGTAGTTTTTTCGTGAAAGAGAAATAACCATACATCCATACTCACAAACTTTCGATAAGTAAATTATAGTAGGAATTTTCGTAGGATTAGTAGAAAGGACTAAAACCGAAGTATATTTCGGCTGCATTATAAGAAAAGAAAGCTAGGTAGTCTTATCTTCTACTATATTATCTACTTAATTATCTTCCTTTGCAAATCCACCGTTCTAGTATTTTTCGATGTTGTCCCCTCACTAGCCACCTACAAAGTGACGGTCGTGTGCGTTGGAGTCGGTGACAAAGTAGGTGACAAAATCGGTCGAAAAAGCGACCTACTTTTCCACCTACAAAAAGTCGGCCGTCTGCGGGGGCCCTAATACTTAACTCTCCCGTTTCAATCCGCTTGTGTAGGTATGTATGTACCTACGACGTAACAGACCTAATTTTAACCCTTAATAGGTATACAAAAGTTGGTAAGTGGGGAATTCCAATTTTTGGTACAACTGCTGAAAATGTGTATATAAATTTTAACATCACTTTATGGTATTTTAATAAACTGTACTTATTTATAAAATATGAGAGGAAGTGATGATAAAATGTCTGTTTTGATACTAAATTAAAGTTAAAAATTAAAAAAAAACAGTGATGAATTTTAAAACCCCCAATTTTTTTTTTGGGTAATGGCAATTAATTATTATCATAATAAGTTTTATCAAAGAACAAAAAACATGTAAAACCTTTTAATACATACAATTTTCTCTGGGTTTTGTTACCATTGGCTCCAAAACAAACCCAATTTTTAATGTTATAAGTAAAATATTTACTTAAGCATGTCAAAAATATAACAAAAACGCTCTCAATAGGTATCACATTAACAAGGGGTCAAAATATTTAAAGAATAACATAAAATTATAAAGAAAATCTTAAAAAACTAGAAAAATAAAGTGGGGACAGTAACAAAACCGCCGGTAACAAAATTGTAAGGCATAGTTTACAAAGCGTTTCTGTATTTTAAAATTATTCAACAGTCTCTTGTACCAAATATTATCTTATAGCTTATTACAACAATCTTTTATAGCTAAATCTAAATATATTTTGCGCTGTTATTCAATTTCTCAGGATTTTGATTTTTAAAGTTATTTCTGCGCTATCTGCGCATTTTTTATTTGGCTGTCAATGCCATCGTAATCCTTTAAAGTAATCCACACAACAGCTATCAAATTTACGTAAATTAGGTACACGTTTACAGTATTACTAACGTACGGTAATTGTACCAAACGTTTCACAGTCAGCTTTAACTGAAAGTGCCTTATGAATCTAGCTTTATGCTGTCGGTTTTGTTACTTTTGCAGTCCAACTATACCTATGTTACCATAATTTATATGAAATTTACGGGACTTTATCACGTACTAGCTGCGCCCCGCGGTTTCACCCGCGTTGGTCCCGTTCCCTCGGGAATATCGGGATCGAATTTTTCTCACCTTTCCTAGACCTCCACGAACATTTCAAGACCAAGATAAGAAAAATCCGTTCAGCCGTTCTTGAGTTTTAGGGTGACTAACGAACAGCAATACATTTTTATATTATAGAGAAGATAGAAGACACAATATCAGCCATGGAATACAAATATGTACCAATTTATTTTATTACTAATACCGAAAACACAGGTTAATACACAAATTAACTGATGAAAGGTTTGATTTTGCTTATTGTGCTGAAATAAAAGACTGACACTGGTGTTTACTTCTGAAGATTGAAGAAGTTATCGTGCGAGCGAAGCGAGCCGAAATTTTTAAGACAAATTAGGCATGAAAGGTTTGATTTTGGTCGTTGTGCTGAAAGAAAAGGCTGACACTGGTATTCACTACAGTAAATTTAAGAAATGATCGTGCGAGCGCAGCGAGCCGAAATTTTCAAGACAAATAAGGTATGGTGCGAGCGAAGCGAGCCGAAATTTTTAAGACAAATAAGTGATGGAAGGTTTGATGTTGCTCATTGTGCTGAAATAACAGGCTGACACTGGTGTTCACTTCAGAAAAGTGTAGAAGGTATGGTGCGAGCGAAGCGAGCCGAAATTTTTAAGACAAATAAGTGATGGAAGGTTTGATTTTGCTCATTGTGCTGAAATAACAGGCTGACACTGGTGTTCACTTCAGAAAAGTGAAGAAGGTATGGTGCGAGCGAAGCGAGCCGAAATTTTTAAGACAAATTAGGCATAAAAGGTTTGATTTTGCTCGTTGTGCTGAAATAAAAGGCTGACACTGGTGTTCACTACAGTAAATTGAAGAAGGTATCGTGCGAGCGAAGCGAGCCGAAATTTTTTAAGACAAATAAGGCATGAATTGTTTGATTTTGCTCGTTGTGCTGAAATAAAAGGCTTACACTGGTGTTCACTACAGAAAAGTGAAGAAGGTATGGTGCGAGCGAAGCGAGCCGAAATTTTTTAAGACAAAAAAGGCATGAAAGGTTTGATTTTGCTCATTGTACTGAAATAAAAGGCAAACACTGGTGTTTACTTCAGAAAGTTGAAGAAGTTATCGTGCGAGCGAAGCGAGCCGAAATTTTTTGGACAAATACGGCATGAAAGGTTTGATTTTGCTCATTGTGCTGAAATAGAAGGTTGACACTGGTGTTCACTTTAGAAGATTACATTTTGATTATAAAAAAAAATTGTAGGTAGGTAATTTGTTTATTTCTCTCTGTAAAATAAAAAAATTGGGACCAAATCTGCCGCCCCAGGCTCCAGCCTACTCAGCCTATTGGTAAATCTGCCCCTTCCTATTCAATTAAAATTACAGCAATACAATACCTAATTTTAATACCTATGGTAATCTTCATCAGCCATTGTGCTGCTGAAACACATGCTGAGGGGTTGCCTTGTCATATTTTCCTCTCCATTGTTAATGGTTATCTATGTCTTTAATGTGTATTTTTGGAAATTATATTTTTTTTCTATTTCTATTCCTATTTCTATTCTAATTGTACAACAATATCACGCTGCTGGTGTTATCCTATCTATCTATACTTACTATCTACATGTAGATACTAATATTATAAAGAGTTATTTCTTTGTATGTTTGACGGAGGTAATCTCCGAAACTACCTACTAAACCAATTTCAAAAATTCTTTCACGGGTGTGTAGAATAGACTGTCCGGGTGGTTATAGGCTATATTTTATCACGGTAGCTCCATTAGTACCTACCTACAACCGTGCGAAGCCGGGACGTCACATAAAATGTACCTAAAACAAAGATTAGGTAGGTACCTACCTATGTTCAATAGAGACAAAAACAAAGAAATGCTTGTAATTAACTACTAATTACAGACAAATTACGTTTTCGTTGTTTTATTGCATGGTTAACTTGATTATTATTAATAGATACCTACCTACCTACCAAAAAGAAAATCAAATACTAATCTACGTAGGTAGGTAACCTACGTAGGTAGGTAAGTAAGTAAAAATTCTTATAATCACAATATTACATTAATAGATACCTACCTTGTAAATAGTGCCTTGTAAATTCACGTTAGGTACGAAAACGCACTCAGCGATGAGCGAACTTGTTCCCCCCACCCCGCCCCCCGCGCGGGCCAAACACGAAATTAATTTTGTTGCGCGTTATTTTGATTTTGCGATATCTCCTAAAGTATTTATTTGATTTGCATGATGTAAAAGGATAAAATAATGTACATAAAATGCTCTTGCTAACGAACCTATTTAAAATGATAAGGATTAATACTGTATGATTGTAAATAGCTTTCCAAGTTAGCGCTATAGAATTGACCATTTGTTTAAGTATTAAAATGCATGTAGTATGTTATCCTTAAGAGATAGACATATGCTATCGCTGACTTTTTTGTAGACCTATATAAGATACACAATTCCACCATACATTATTTTGTTGTATCTTAAAGGGTTTAGGCAGCGTTTTCGTTTAAAGCTCCCAGACAAAACTTTTTTCCTACAGTGTTGATCGGGATAAAAAGTAGCCTATGTGTTAATCCAGGGTATCACCTATCTACATACCAAATTTCAACCAAATCGGTCCAGCCGTTTTTGCGTGAAAGAATAACAAACATACATACATTCTCACAAACTTTCACATTTATAATATTAGTGGGATTTACATATTACCAAACCAGTAGTATCAAAACCGAAGTAACGTAATTTGTCCTCAATGCATTTAAGAAACATGTTTAGTCATTAGTTAAGTTTCTTGGTCCTTAAAATTATATTATCCAAGGTGTTCCTATTGAAATTGTTGTTAATGTGAGCAGCTCTTAATTGTAAAAAGATTGGTAAAATACATTATTATTTCAATAACAAACCGGACGTCAATTTCTCTCAACTCAGCCAGCAGTACAAAAAGTCATTTTACACCGTCTTTAAACCACTAATTGACACTGAGATTCAATTATAACTGGTAGTAAAAAACGTAAACTTTGCCCCATGAAATTTAAAAATTGTAAATTGTCTCAATTTTTATTTGAAATTGTGGTAACAAAATAGACTTTTCTGGAAGTTAAGAATTCTGGGGACAACAATTAATATCAGTTTTAAATTATTTAAGTCGTTTTTAATCAATAAATAAAGATTGTATAGTAAACAACAATGTTTATTTTACCTAGAAAGAAACATAATAATGTAAAGGACATTTCAAAGAAAAAGTCACCGAAAACAAGGCAAACATTTTTTTGAGTTTGGCCCCAGCACCAAACTCAAAATGTTTGCCTTGTTTACATACGAAAAAATTACGTTTTAATTTACAAAACACATATTTAAGGCGAGGGTATACTGGATTTCATTATGTTCAGACATCGGTATCTCCATAAATACACAACTTACGATTCTGAAATTTATACATTTTAAAGTTGAGGATATTATCTTGAATTGGCTGAGAGCAAAAACACGATTAGCATATTTTCACTCGATAGAAAAAAATGCCAAAGTTACCTCTAAATAAAACTTTAAACAGTCATATTCAAGAAAATAATCGATGTACAGACAAAAATTACACACTAAAATGTTTTACACATTATAAAGAAGAATTACGTGAGATATTTTTTTTTGTTTCATACAAATATTTTTCACATTACCAAAATACCTACAAACTCACGGCCCTGCGTCTGAACTCTTGCCGCTCACTCCCCGCCGAGGCGTCACAGAGAGCGGTCACGTCGCACAATGGTTCGTCCCTATAGAAGAGGTCGGACATAGAATGATAAAAAAACTAAAGTCGTTATTTCAAAAAACTGAATATGCCATCTTATTTATCTGTTAATTACAAACAAATTATACGATATTCATTTTTCTGATTGGACTTATAGTCGAGGAGATAATGAGGTAAAACTGTTTTTCTTGTATGAAAAGCAACCTTTAAATGTAAATAACTTTCCATTTTGGGCCATTTTCAGTCTGAGACTTTTAACACAATAATCTAGCTCTGCTTAGCTATATTTTCTCCAAAGACACATTTTGCTCTTTTTTGCCCTTTTTGAGATATCACGAAAAATATATAAAAAATTAACTTTGGTTTGGAAATAAATAATTGATCACTTCGTTTATCTTAAATGAACTAGTAGGTACCTTTCCTTCATAATTTTAAAAATGTTAATGGTCATTTTGAGACTCATAGTCTCGGAGATAGCGGCAAAACTTTTTTTTCATGTATGAAAAGCTAAACATATTCGACAAATATAAAAAAGCTAACACAACAATTGTGGTGATTAGCTGTTGCACTGACTAATTAAAAATTCCTAAATTCCATAGTTCTTATTTCGTTCACAATAAAGTTCAAAACAAAATGATAGTCTGAGTGACAGTTCTAAAATTACGAAATTTACGTCAAATTGAGGTAAATGTGTGTAGTTTCAATCAAATTTATCAAGGCTACTGACTAAAATTACATACATTCGCTTAAATTTGACGTAAATTGCGTAATTTTAGAACTGTCACTCAGACTATCATTTTGTTTTGAACTTTATTGTAAACGAAATAAGATGTATCGAAGTTAGGTATTTTTAATTAGTCAGTGCAACAGCGAATCACCACCATTGTTGTGTTAGCTTTTTATATTTGTCGAATATGTTTAGCTTTTAATAGTTAAAAAGTAAAATTATCTGCATTTTAATTTAGCTAAACTTACTTCGTCTGTCTCGTCAGAGGAATGTTTTCTAAACAAAAACCAGTTTGAATATTTATCTACCTGACCTGGATTGTTTATGATACCTTTCAAACATCATTTAGGTGTCCATTGTTTAATTAGGAAGCTATTAATGGTTGATGATGTCACTCTACATAGCTACCTGTCTTACTTATCTACCTGATAAGGGTTGTTATTGTATGCAATACCTGTTTTTAAAATGTAGCTCATTATTGGCTAATAGACATTTGCTATTTGTATATAATATAAGTTGAAGTTATGCCGAATGAAGTAAACCTTGAAATGATTTTCGAGGTTTCCTTGCCATTGAAGTAGACGCATCAGATTTATCCGGATTCACTACTTCCATTGTTTAATTAGGAAGCTATCAAAGCTTCCTAATTAAACAATGGACACCTAAATGATGTTTGAAAGGTATCATAAACAATCCAGGTCAGGTAGATAAATATTCAAACTGGTTTTTGTTTAGAAAACATTCCTCTGACGAGACAGACGAAGTAAGTTTAGCTAAATTAAAATGCAGATAATTTTACTTTTTAACTATTAAAAGCTAAACATATTCGACAAATATAAAAAGCTAACACAACAATGGTGGTGATTCGCTGTTGCACTGACTAATTAAAAATACCTAACTTCGATACATCTTATTTCGTTTACAATAAAGTTCAAAACAAAATGATAGTCTGAGTGACAGTTCTAAAATTACGCAATTTACGTCAAATTTAAGCGAATGTATGTAATTTTAGTCAGTAGCCTTGATAAATTTGATTGAAACTACACACATTTACCTCAATTTGACGTAAATTTCGTAATTTTAGAACTGTCACTCAGACTATCATTTTGTTTTGAACTTTATTGTGAACGAAATAAGAACTATGGAATTTAGGAATTTTTAATTAGTCAGTGCAACAGCTAATCACCACAATTGTTGTGTTAGCTTTTTTATATTTGTCGAATATGTTTAGCTTTTCATACATGAAAAAAAAGTTTTGCCGCTATCTCCGAGACTATGAGTCTCAAAATGACCATTAACATTTTTAAAATTATGAAGGAAAGGTACCTACTAGTTCATTTAAGATAAACGAAGTGATCAATTATTTATTTCCAAACCAAAGTTAATTTTTTATATATTTTTCGTGATATCTCAAAAAGGGCAAAAAAGAGCAAAATGTGTCTTTGGAGAAAATATAGCTTAGCAGAGCTAGATTATTGTGTTAAAAGTCTCAGACTGAAAATGGCCCAAAATGGAAAGTTATTTACATTTAAAGGTTGCTTTTCATACAAGAAAAACAGTTTTACCTCATTATCTCCTCGACTATAAGTCCAATCAGAAAAATGAATATCGTATAATTTGTTTGTAATTAACAGATAAATAAGATGGCATATTCAGTTTTTTGAAATAACGACTTTAGTTTTTTTATCATTCTATGTCCGACCTCTTCTATAGGGACGAACCATTGTGCGTCGCTTTGTGTCGCGAGCGCTCCGCTGCGCTGTTTAGGTAGTGAGTTTTATTCGCTTGCGGTTGCGGTGACCAATATTTTTGTTTTTGGAGAACATTTGTAGTAGATTATTATACTCACTACCTTGTTAATTATTTACTTTTTTAATAATACTTTTAGTGTAAATTATAAGTTAGTAAATAATAATACTTTATTAAAATAAATATAATATGTATATTTAAATATTCTTGGACATTCCACCAGCGTCATTTAGTCCCAAGCTAAGCAATTTATTGCTTGTGTTATTTACTAACATGTCTCATTTATCTATATCTGTACCTACTTAGGTATTCATTTATTGCTTCAAGTTGGTAGGTAGGTACATTAGGTCTTAGGATGTATTGTATAAGTATTGCAAATTGGTGGTTATTTGGTGTAAGCTATTCTACCTACTTACCTACTAATATTATAAAGAGGTACCTAATGTTTGTTTGTTTGATTGACGGATGTAATCTGCAAAGCGGCGTAATAGGTACCTACATGTCAATCGCTAAATATGGGAAAAAAATTGAACCGAGTCAATCAATAGAATGGAACAGTTGGGCATATTATTACTTACTCTCTGTGGTATCAGGACACTTGCGCGGAAAACATTAGCGCCACGTACACATGCGGGATGGACATTAGCGCGAAAAGACATTTGCGCGTATTTGCTACGGAAGCTCGAAGCACCCTCTAGGTTGAGTTCCATGGATTTGTCTACAAGCCATGCAAGCAAAAAGGTTTTCGCACAAATGTCTTTTCGCGCCACGTACACATGCGGGATGGACATTAGCGCGAAAAGACATTTGCGCGTATTTGCTACGGAAGCTCGAAGCACCCTCTAGGTTGAGTTCCATGGAACTGTCTACAAGCCATGCAAGCAAAAAGGTTTTCGCACAAATGTCTTTTCGCGCAAATGTCTACGTCTGCGCATGTGTACGTCGCGCAAGTGTATCAGCCCCTCGATTGTCCAACAAAAATCACAATGTTGCGTGCGAATCAAAAAAATCAGTAAAATAACTGTAAAATAATTGTAGTATGTAATTAGCTTAGGTACTAACTTACATATTTAGCGTAACATCTGACCATTATTATCGCGGATTACTGATATTTTTGATTCGCAACAATGTGATACAAGTTAGACAATCCCCGTGCAGATCCTTCTTTGCTAGGTACACTTTTACTCTACCTACCTTTCTACTTTCTAAGTAGGTACCATGGCATAGGTAGGTACTTCCCTTCTTACGCATAAAAATTTATTTGTACCTACCTAAATAAAATTAATAATATTTTAACCAGAAATAATTATAGTACAGGATAGGTAGGTAGGTAGGTACCTACATTATTATCATGGAAATAGTAGGTTCTTAGTAACGTGGCGAATTATCTAAAAACAAAAACTAGATGGCTACCAAAGTAGCTACTTTGGTATACTTACCTATAATATTATGGTGATACCTACCTGGGTATAATAATTATTATAGGTAGGTATACAAAATCGAAATTATGTATGTACCTATAAACTAGCTAGGTATGACATCTACTAAGTACCTACCTAGCTCTAAGCCTAATAAATGAGGCACTTACATTTTATTTTTGTAATGTAGTATCATTACATTACCTACCGCGATTAGTAGATTGCACTGTGGTTGTGTTTACACTGTGGCCGAGAGCGCGTGTTGAAGCAGAGACGCGAGGGGAGGGCGAGGCGGCCGAAATACCTACAGCGCCAGGGTATCCTCGCCTTAAAAATTAAGTCTTATCGATCGAGTGAGCGAAGCGAACGAAGATCTTAGTGGCAAGTGGGGTAATTTGCTTTGTATATTTGTTTGTTTGTATGTGCCGGCATAACTGTCGAACAATTAATCCAATCTTCATGAAACTTAAGGTACTATACTTAGGTACATAGGTAGTGGTAAGTGGGTAAGCCAGTAACCTAATGAGCTGAATCGGTCAAGGGGTTGTAGGTATAGATATTTGGTTCCGAAGGGGATGAAAAAAAATTAAAGTTGTGCAAATACATTGAGTGGGGTGTCATATGAAAGGGCTTTGTTTTTACATTCCAAAATGGTTTTACTTTTTATTCTAAGATGTAAAGTTTATGAATAACTTCGATAAATGTAAAAAAATCATGACTGCTATAACCTGAGCTCCCATTTCTATAAGTTTTGGTGAAATAGCAGCTCAGAAAATCGTTCTTCTTCTTCTTTAAAATTATGTTGGTTGTTTCTAACTCCTAACTCTTTTTGACGAATCTAACGACGACGTTTTAATGGAAAAAGGATTCAACTTACTAAACAGTTTCCTTGAAACAATGTCACTACCACTTCACAACGAACAAAATACCAAAATGTTTTAAGTCCAAACACCCTCGTAAAAACGTATGCTTTTAAAAATACCATCAAGTATTTTTTTATAGAAATACATTTAGTAAATTAATGCAAAATGATTTTTGACAATGTTTGACATAACCGCGGGCAACACATTTGTCATTGAAAGTGGTGCCATGACAGAATCCAAACAACATGACATACTAAATATAAAATAGGTTAAGAGCCTAAGGTTTGACTCTAAATTCATAGAGTTTTTAATCAAATTCTGTATTGTAAATAATGCACACGCAAAATCGCTGAAAAAGGAACAATAATCGCCAATCGGCTTTAAAAACTTTAGGTATTTAGTTCTCATTAGATCCTCAATTTTTTTAGTAGACCTCGGAAGTAAATTCATTATTATTTTATTATTTAAAGCCTGTGGTATCCCACTGCAGGGCAAAGGCCTCCCTCCTCTCCTTCCATTCCTCTCTGTCTTTAGCGATAAGGGACCATTCCTTGTCAAAGTCGTCAATAAAATTAAATTCATTAACACAGATAAAAAGTAATATGCACACCACCGGCGAGCGAGATCTCGTTCGAGGCGAACTACTAGTTTTATTTATATCCAAGTCCACCCATGCCACATTCGCACTCCGCAAGGGAGATTGTCCACCGGTCAGACTGGGAGAACAGACTCTGCCTCACAATGAGACAGTGAAATACCTAGAGATGCACCTAGACCGCAGATTGACCTGGAGAACCCACCTACAGAAGAACAGGGATGAATTAAACCTCAGATACCGAAACCTTCAATGGTTAATGGGCAGAAATTCAGCTCTGAGCCTGGACAACAAGCTTTTGGTATACCAGATGGTTCTAAAGCCTATATGGTATGGACCTACGACGGCATTCAGCTTTGGGGATCTGGCAAGACTAATGTAGCCATCATCCAAAGAGCGCAAAACGGCATTCTAAAAAACCTATCAACCAATGCACCTTGGTTCATAAAGATCGATGAGCTACCCAACGAACTAGACACCAACACCGTCAGCGACGAAATAAAGCTTTATTCTGCTAAATACAAGAAACCTACACAACCATCCAAATGTCTTAGCCGCACAATTGACTACGATTAACTATCCCAAAAGGCTAAAAAGACAACACATCATAGAACTAATACTTCATTTCTTGAAGCGAGCTAATAGGAAGAAAAATAATCCCACGTGATTAGTCGTCGAAAGTCATTTGATTGGCTTGATTTGACAATTGATTTGACAATCTAGCCAATCACGAGAAAGAAAATTATTTTCGACGACCAATCACGTTTATTTTTTTCCTAATAGCTCGATTCAAGAAATGAAGTATAGATACAATATGATACTAAATAAAGCGGGAAATGATCGATGGAACACTTCCCTGAAAAAGCTCGACGCACTCCCCAAACTTGCTTATAGTCGGAAGACTGATTGCAGATGAAATTAGAAAAAAAAAATAAAAAAAAATTATACCTATGTAACGTTATTTAAAAACCGAGTATAAAAGTTAAGCTTTTAGATGCACCCTGAGTTAATTTGTTTATTAAAACCCTGATTGAGTAATGATTAAATGAAAGTAAGGGACATGTCATAACACGCGTTGTACCCTAAAATTGGAATTCCCCACATACCTGTTATTATTTGTGTAAGTAATATCAAAGACCACGTTAACAACATATGAGTCATTTCATACCTATTTATAATGACGTGACGTGTAGCGTGGCCTTTTCTTTTAGTGTAGGCAAGCAGCTTTTCGCCTGAGTCGGACTCAGTGCGAATTGCGATGTGTGTGAGTGAACTTTGGTTAGTGGGCTCGCTGTCGCCGACCGAACGCACGTATAGTTAGACGTCCTCCACATTTTTAAAATTTAAATATTACCGTTTCTCATTCACCTTTGCGATTGGTTCATAAATTAATATTTAGTGTAATCTATTTTTTTATTTTTTTTTATTTTCTGTTCGGTATTTTTTTCTGTTACTTACCCCTTTCCTCGGTACATACCTAACCTAGCTTGTTTGTTTGCATAATGGTTTAGTCGATGCATAATGATAGGGATGTGCGGTTGGAAGGTACCTGTGTGAAGGACATTATATTCTCCTTGGATGGGTCTCGAGTTGTGAATGCTTGTGAACTGAATTTGGAGGTAAAGCGGGACACGAGACTGGTGACGCTTATACCAGACGAAGTAGGCGGTGTCAGACGACCGCCCTCCGCAGGCGCCGGGCAATGGCTGTGGCAAACGCATGGCCGGGGTGCGCTACACGGACCTACCAACAAAAATACTTCACGAACTGTTATCGTTTTTAGTGATTGACCGTAATCAGTTGTCTGTTGATTGAATGATGCAAATTAACGTTTTTTGACGGATTTTTTGAAAACTTCGGCCACCAAAATGATCTGAACGCAACCAGCTATCTCTGAGTCAATACCCCGATAAAATGTAAATTTAGTGAACGAACACTAAATTGACGTGAACCAAGCGCGACCCTTTGGGCGTTTGTCCACCGCCGCCGTCACCGTCACGTCACCGAGAACGAGATTATTTCGGGCCGAGTTTAGTATGGCGACCGGGATGACGGCGCTCGGGTGACGGATGTGCGGTGGACACGCGGCTAAGTAATGTAATGTAAATGTATGTACCGCTACTTCGGCGCCGTCATCTCGTTCTCGGTGACGTGACGGTGACGGCGGCGGTGGACAAACGCTCTTTGTCGCGGTACAAAAAACCGACAACGAACGGGGAACGGCGCGAAGCGTGAACGCGAACGCGCGAAACCATCTACCTACCTACACTCGCGTTTCGCGGCATTCGCGGCCGTTCGCGCCGCGAGTGTAGAGCGCGCTTGATAATAATCGACTAGCTAGCATAAGTATCGCAAGGCGCAGCACTCAACGATACTTACACGAAACCATTCCAAAAAAAAAAAAACGTTTCCTTAAAATAATTTTAGGAAACGATTTTTTTTATTTTAAAAATAAAATATTAAAAGGTTTAAGTATAATTATTATAAACCTTTGCCCAGCAGGGGGGGAGACCTTTGCCCAGAAGTGGGACAAGATAGGTTAATTATAAAAAAAATTGAAAAATAGGTACTTACCTACTTAGGTAGTAACAAAAATATTTGAGAAAAATCGCCTTAAAACACTCGATTTAAAACGCCAAATACGTAAAGATAGACCCAAGCCCTCCTATTCCTATACATACAACTCACAGGGGCAGCTCTTTTGCATCTCTTGCGACAGAGTATTCAAGACAAAGTTCGGTCTAGCGAGCCACATTAGGGCTCACGCTAGAAAATAAATAATAATAATAAAATTAATATATATTGTAAGTAGGTAATTGATAATATAATATAATAATATAATAAAATGTATAGTCAGGGTCGCCGTCGTCGAAATCGATGAGGAGGACTATATATATATTAATATAATCATCTAAATGACTCATCAAGTCATCATCAGTAACGAATTCTAATGACCTTGAGAACCATGTAAGTTCCTGCGGCGCCAAGGTTAAGGCCATGCCTAGCTATTTTTAATTCTGCGGTTACTCGGTCTTCCAAAAAGTTTGTGTTAGTTTTTTTATAATTTCATTTGAATGAACCAATGAAATTTTTTAACAAAAAGTGGGCATGGTACACGCCGTACACGGCTCCGACGGCGCTGGCTCGTTGGAGCCCCCTCTCCAGAGTGGCGCGCGGAAACACCCGCGCGCGCGCCACCTCTAGGCCTCTTCCGCGGTCTTATGGGGGTCGATCCCAACATCCACGGTCCCATACCCGGGGAAGCCGAGACCGGCACCCACAACCACCACGACGGTCCTTTACCACCTTAACGGTCGCAGAGGATAGGGAGAACGGCAACGCAACACCGACACTCCTCTACCCCTGCGTCCCCACCGCCAACGCATCAAACGGTGCGCCCCCGTCTTATGGAGGTCGGTCCCAAGTCCCAACACCTACGGTCCCATACCCGGAGACGCCGAGACCGGCCCCCACCCCACCACAACGCATGAAAAACGGTGCGTCCCCGTTTGGTCGCGGAAGATAGGGCGAGCGGCATCGACACACCGACACGCCTCTCCTCCCGCGACCCCCTCTCCTGGCTGCGGAGAATAGATGACTCCGTCCCCCGCACCCTCTTTGGACGCATCCAGAGCAGGCCCACCTCTAGGTCCGCTTGGAGCGTCCCCTCCTCGGATTCCTGTTAGCTTCGCCGTGGTCAGGACCAAACCACGGCTACTAAGCCCCCCCATCGCGACAAGATCGGAATCCACCGGGGGGGTTTATATATTAACCTAACCTAACCTAACCTACTTTTTAGGTCACCAGATTTTATGAGTGGGCTCGCTTCGCTCGCATTTTATATATCAACCTAACCTACTCAAGGAAGTTAGGGTCTTATGTCACCAAATTTGATGAGTAGAAAATTTTACGTTCCGATCATCGTTTTTGCGCGCCATTTCACACCATAGATAATAAACTGCGACAAATAAGCTGTCAAATTCATGCGAAGTTATTTTTATCTTGTTTCGTTTCACGTTTCCTTTGAATTTGTATGAAAAATGTTTTTATTAATTTCTCGAAACCTAAGCATCTCCTAGAAATAAAAGTGGTAGATATGTAATCAGGAAGCAAAACCCTACTAGAATTAATAATTTTTATCTCTCAAAGCCTGTCACCATTAACTAAACCCAAGCCTAGTTTTTTATTCGCCACGATCGGCTGGACTCGTGGCCGCGATCGACCAGTCGTAGAGAAGAGCCAGGCGGGTTCCCAAATAAGGGCCCCCGCAGACGGCAGACTTTTTGTCGGTGTAAAAGTAGGTCGCTTTTTCCACCGATTTTTTCACCGACTCCAACGTCTCCAACGCACACGACCGTCACTTTGTAGGTGGCTAGTGAGGGGACAGCACGTCGATAAATATTATAACGGTGGATTTGCAAAGGAAGATAAGTATAGCTAGCTCTCTTTTCTTATGTAAGTACCTACCTAATCAATAACTTTTGCGTGTTATAGTACCTATGTTCAACTACATGGTACCTACCTACAATACAAAGAAGGAGTAGGTATAGGTACTTCGGTTATAATCCTTCCTACTAATCCTACGAAAGTAAATAGAAAATCGCTTCAGTTGCAATGCCACTAAGATCTTTGTTCGCTTAGCTCACTCGATCAATAGTGTAATAATAATTATAAAATCATCTAATGAAAACGCTCCATTAGACTTTCCAATTAATTATGAAGATTTGTTAATTTTAAAAAGAAGGTTTTTACCTCTCATGCTCTAAAAGTACGCCACTATTTAGCTTACCAGTCCATTATGAATAACTGGGTGAGTCTATAGGTAATAATTACTTACCTATCAGCTTGATTACAAGCTGCCGTGTTTATGAAGCAGGGTTCTTGGGAGATTCGAGCTTAATTTCGATATTAATTAACTACCCACGGCAAATATTCGCAGTAGTCCAAATTTTGCATCATCGTCGAATAAATCGAAATTGTACTTCGAACTTTACTCACCTCAGACCAAATAAAAAATATTTTATTTGGTCTGAGTTACTCACTAAATACTTACGTCCAAGAGTTATCATGCGAGATATATTCACAAACACCCTTTAGTACTGGTGGGGTTTGTGAAGTGAATGATCGTGAGTGTATAAGGTCTCTACGAGCCGTATTTTGCCGGTTAGGGGGTCCACTCTGCACAGCGAAAAACGAAATTTCGGCATAAAATCGCAGGTCAGCCTAAGTTGGTGGAAACTGAATTCGGAAGGTTAGCCAACATAAATAAGCTGCCCTGCGAAAATGGGCACGATGCATCGTTTTCGATTTGTGTAGTAGAGGGGCAGGGTCGTCCCGGCACCCGCCGACTCGCCGGCCCTACCGACCACCCATCCCTTCCCTAAGCCTCAACCCTGTTGAGCAAGCGTGACGTATTTGGAACAGCTCCCTTTTGCACGTTACTCGCTCAGTGGCGCGGCGCCGCGTTGACACGGTTTATCTCGTCCCAAAGAAAACAAACATGCGTGCTATTTGTTAATTCATTACAGTTACCTTTATTCTTAAGCTCCCTGCCAATCCTGCTTAGCAACAAAATAAGTTCATTGAAATTTAGAAGCAATACGTGCACGCGCTGGTGGTCCCTTTGTGTCAAAATCATCAATTCTCAAGTGAAGTTGCGAAAGCTGAATGTTATAGTGAAATGTCAATCTCCACGGAAAAGCAATTTAGTGATTTGAGTTTGTCGCCAGAGGACCAAGATCAAATATTTGAACATGAGGACTTCCAGGATCTGAGGTTTGTACTTACTTAATACTTGTACCTACTTATTATTTGTTCCATTTCAAGTTCTATTTTACTAATTTATAAAGTTTTAAGAAAATAACCACGCTAGAAGGTCTATTAAAGAAAGCGGTCTCATTTACTTATAGTAAAGACTAATTTAAATAATAAGTAGGTACTTGTATACTTTTATAAATAAAAATTGAAGTATTTTCTAAAATGTAATAATTTTCGCTATTATAAATGTGTGCGATTTCTAAAATCATAGTTTTAACACGCGCAGTACTGAATGCGAGAAAATATAAAAACTTATTCCTAAACTCAACCAAACCTACAAATAAAACTTCTTACTGCATTTGTTTTCTGAACCAGACTATCAATTTCTTATCAATTTGATACACATACCTACTGTCAAAGATAGTCAAACATAATGGCGACACCTTTACTGAAAAAGCGTAGCTTTATTACTTGTCCACATTAAATTACCTTGATATATTATAAAATTATAATAAAGAACTTACAATTATTACATTACAATTACTTATTTAATATTTGTATTTTACTAACGAATAGGTACTTACATTTCTTGAGTTAATAAAATTAAATGTTACTGGCTGTTTGATTAAGTTATTTATATATTGTATAATTCTAGTCATATAAAACCCTAACCACTATAACATAAAATACTTTTCCTAGGGTCGCCAAGTTATTTTCTTCTAGGACACACATCAACAAAGTCTAGGGATATTGTACATTTCATCAATATCTAAAAATCTATAAGGAATTTTTATAAACAGTAAAAGGCAAAATGGTAGGTCATTTCAAGGTCTCTCATAATAAAATAAAACATTATGTGATTCTTTTGATTCTAATACTAATAATGTTATTTTTTCATCGCCATAGAAAATGAGTATGATAAAAAAAAAAATCTTACAGTTTTTTATTAAATAATCATTATTAATAACTTAATCTAATTTTAAGTTATAAGTGTTGCCACCTGTTACATTAATTACACATCGATTTTTCGGTTGATATTTAAAACTGAATTGCCAATTAAGTACTTTTTTTTGAGGCTCTTTTGATTGAGGTCCAATTTTCTTTGCAAGTGTTCGTAAAGTTGTTGTCCCGTCGTCAAATTTGGCCGAAAATGTCTCAAAATTTTTCGCTCTAACATGTCCCAGAAATGCGCTATACGATTTAAGGTCGGGTGACTGCTGTACATGCCAATCAAAAACATGAAATTGGTAGTATCGGTGAGCGGCCGATACCAGCCGCGCGGTATGGTCATTAGCATTATCGTGTTTGAGTAGAAGTTCTTAGCCCATTTGGATTCTGTGAGGAACAACGACAAACTCTAGTACCTCGTGGTATTTTTGTGCAGTCATGTTGCCTTTTTTTTTTTTTTTTTTTTTTTTTATTAGGTTCTCAAACTGAACATTACACAGTCTTTAACATAGTAGATAAGACGTAAACAAGAAAGGCATGAGTGTATGTCCTTCTTTGTGAGAACACAGCATGCTTATACATTTTACAAAACAAATAGAGGCTATTTGCCTACCTAACTACACTCCTAGATTTTAATAATGTTTACAAAATATTTTAAATAAAAACTAATTTAAATGAGGCAGTCTCTTTAAAGAAGAGACTGAGGTGTGGAAGATATCCACATCTTTACAGATATAATTATAAAAAGAACACATTCTATTTATTGGTGAATTTTGGCTATACATTGTGCGACTAAAAGGTAGATTGAACGTTTTTCTGTTAATGAGACGACTAGAGGTACGAGGGACTACGAAATCCAGTTTGGCCAGTAAGTTTGGGCTGTCAATATTACCAGTTACTATTTTGTGCAATAACACGATATCTGCCACATACCTTCTGTGCTCGAGTGTATCCATATGGTAGTGACTGAGCCTAGAGTTGTATGAGTTGAGACTGCGACAAAGATTGTTTGTGTATGTAAGATGGTAGAGGAAGGTTTTCTGCAGTTTTTCAAGGCGACTTATATGGGTTTCATAGTAAGGACTCCATACTTGACAACAGTACTCTAGCAGGCTACGCACATAACAATTGTAAAGTATAACGGCGATTTCAAAATCCTTAAAAAATTTCGTTTGACGTATTACGAAACCAGCCAGACGAGCTCCTTTTTTAGCTATGTGGTCAATGTGATCCCGAAAGTCTAACTTGGCGTCTACTATAACACCAAGATCTCTCATTGTAGATACCTCTGTAATTGGTGAGTTGTTAACATAATAAATAACGGAAGGTGACTGCTTCTTTCTGCTAAACTTAAGGTGGAAGCACTTAACAGGATTTAGGACCATTTTGTTCTTGGTACACCATTCGATGATAGAGTCGATATCAGTTTGCAGATGTTTTATATCAGAGAGAGAGTGTATTGGTCTGTAAATCTTAAGATCATCTGCAAACATTTGATAACTCGATTTCAAGTTGGCACATAGATCATTAATGAAAACCAGAAAGAACAATGGACCCAAATGCGAACCTTGTGGTACACCGGAGGGAACTACCTTCGGTTGTGATATAAAACCACGCAATTTCACGAATTGGGACCGATTTCGCAGGTAAGAATCACACCATCTCAGCAATGAACCGCAAATCCCGGAATGGCCAAGTTTTTGAATAAGAAGTGTATGATCAACCACGTCAAACGCCTTCGAAAAGTCAGTGTAGATTGTATGAACCTCGTGACCACTTGCAAGCCTTGGATCCAAACGAGCTGGGTTCGTTCGCCAAGACAAATTTCTGCCCAGAGCGTGATTGTTCCGCCTTGGTATGAGGGGACCTCTTGAGGGTGCTGCAGGCAACTAACTCTTCCTAGAGTTTGCTAAACGCGTGTTCTTCTTGAATCCAGATGAAAACTAAACCGGAACTCTTCGGTGAACAGGTACCAAAGACCATTGTTTGTTACTCGATGATAAATGCTGTCGAACCCGCGAAAACAGCCAGCCGCGTTTGCCACGTCGCAACGCTGGAACACGCAACGGTCTTCGAGCATGAAGACCAACTTAATACAATCTCCGTCGCACGGTTTGGTCGCTTACCAGCAGCTAGGGGTCCCCCTGGAACCTTTGTACTAGATGCATCGCTGTAAAATTCGGTTGTCTTCTGGCGGTTACTTGGAAAAATCAATCCTGTCTCTGCATAGTAATACCGAATTTGGCTGTGAGCAGTTTAACTACATCCCCAGTACTAAGATAACGTGATTACAACCCTGTTATCACGTCTTGGCTGGCGCGTATGGCCTCAGCAACAACGCGTTAAAAAGCACCATTTCTGACGTGCCCACTGCTCGTAGCAATTCACCTTGACTCTAAAAGCTTATACGGCCCAAAAAAGTATAAAATAAAAACAATTAAATACCTTTTTATTAATTAATTTCAAAAAAACAATTTATGTTTTTCTTATCGAAACACACCTCTAACAACTTTTGCCTCCGTAATGGTAATTATTGTTTGTTTTTTTAAATTTCAATTAACAAAAATGGATAATAGAATAAAAGAGGTTTCAATCGGTATATAACTTTTTATTAAAAACAAACAAGATTTTAAAATATAAAAGCGAAAATAATGTAGGACCAAGATATCCCTAGACTTTGTTGATGTGTGTAAATAACTGTCAACTTTAATTTTAACATTTCTGTTGTGGCATATCGATGCATTCTAATCCTAATTATTGCAAGATATTTTGTAATCTAGAAAGAAAAAAAATACTGGGAATGGCATTCTGCCCGTTATTGTTATGTAGCTGAAAAGCAGCTAAGATTCTATCTTCATCTGTTGTTTAGTCAATAATATTAAGCTAGTCGATTTAAAAAAAAATCATGACAGGCAAACTTTTATGTGTAAATTTTTTTTTTTTTTTTTAAATTTAGTTAGTGCTCGTTCCCACTATGTCGGTCGGACCTGCAAATTTACAGTTCCAGTAAAATTATCGGAAGGTCTAGTGGCAGTACAAATTGTATGAAGCTTCACACTGTTGGTTCACACTGTCCCGAGCCCAGTATTTTTACCGGGCCCGACATTTTTACTGAGCGTTTTGTCACTGCAAAATGCCTGCAAAACTACCGGATCGGAGCAGTGTGAACGAATTCTGCCTATACCCGCCCCCCCCGCGCTCCCCGCTCCGCCCGCGCTCCCCGCCCCGCCCGCGCTCCCCGCACTTCATTCGACTGAGTGTTGGTCCGATTTTTTTACGGGATCCGCGCAATGTGAACACTCTGTCCGACATGCTGTTTCCGACAGATTTGCAGTTCCGACATAGTGGGAACGAGCACTTAGGGTGTTTGAAAAAGATGAATATATGACAGTATGTGATTTACAGCCAATTTCAATAACCTGCTGACTTTTAACTATCAGTCAAAATGCCTACTGTAATCCGCTAGGAATGTCAATCCGCGACTACAAAGTATGTGATTTACAGCCAATTTCAATAACCTGCTGACTTTTAACTATCAGTCAAAATGCCTACTGTAATCCGCTAGGAATGTCAATCCGCGACTACAATCTTCTGTTCGGAGGGCATTTTGCTATCCACAGATAGGTAACTGTATGTAAAACATAAATTGAGCGTTGCAATAACATTTCTAGTTAAACTCCAGTTGCAAATTGTGAAAGTTCGCTTATCTCACGAAATCGGACGATACTTCAACGAAAACAATGGTTTCAAGCAAATATTTTATGAAAATATTGCCAAGTTTGATGAGCCTAAATGAAGATGTATGAAGTTAGTGTATTTAGTTTTGATGATATTTTTTATAGAATCTGATGCTATTTATTAAACACTAGCTGCGCCCCGCGGTTTCACCCGCGTAAGTCCCGTTCCCGCGGGAATATCGGGATAAAAAGTAGCCTATGTGCTAATCCAGGGTATCACCTATCTACATACCAAATTTCAACCAAATCGGTTCAGCCGTTTTTGCGTGTAAGAATAACAAACATACATACATTCTCACAAACTTTCACATTTATAATTATATATATAATATATAATATATAAAGTAGGATAGTAGGAAGTAGAATTATAGTAGGAGTAGGATAGGAAGGATAGTAGGATATACGCAAGCAAGGTCGCATTTCGCTTGTGCTTAAATTATTGGAAACTATTTAAAAACCGTTTAAATTATACTCTTCAGATAAAGAAGGGGTTAATGAGATGTTTTGTCTTGTGTCTTTTGTCTTCTTCAGACGATGTCGTCCACACAAAAATAACACTTCATAAATGCAGCTCTTTTAACTTTCAAAGAAAATGATTTGCACCAATTTTAGCTTCCTACTGGTGCTAGATGCTAGTAGCTGAGTTCTTTCTTCGTGTCCTTTTCTTATTCCCCCCTTTATTAAACGAAACCTGACAGACTGCGCCAAGGCCACCAACGTTTTTAATACGTAGCTTTTTAGTCTTCTTTCACCCTGGTCTCCACCCTAAATAATCAAATCATTGTCTCGTGCTGGGGTTACTTGATAAATATAGGGCTGCCAACGGTCTCAATTATATAAAGTGTAAATCTTTGATGGAATCTTTTATGTACTACGTATGTACTTAACTGTTGAATTCAAAGGTGATGAAGAGCTTTTATATTCATATGTTTTGGATTAAGTTATAAATAAAGCAAACCTGTAATTGTTCATTGTGTTTTTTTTACTAAGCTAGCGACCACAATAGCCACGTAAATAGCCTCATTCGTGTATCGTATGGTTACAAAGCCAACAGGTAGCTCTACATCCCAAGTTTGATGGTTTTATCAGTAAAAATAATAAGTGTGCTAACACAACAGCCAGGCTGGAACCTAATCAATGCTATTGAGAACACGCGACACGATTTACCTATCGCGCGACGCTGCATTGCTTGCGTTCGTTCACTCGGCGATATTATTGTGACTCAGACCAAATAGGATTGTGATTGGTATTACCTACTACCTATTAATTTTAAAATATAAAATTCTTGTAAATGTTAACTCACCACCAATATCTTCTAACAAAAACAGAACCCAAATGTTTAATTATTTTATTAGCACGAGTGACTAGCAATAATTGTAAGTAAGTACCAAATTCTCAAGTCATCGAAATGAAAAATGAAGATATGAAATGAAATGAAAAATGAAATATACACACATCAACAAAGTCTAGGGATATCTTAGTACCACATTATTTTCGCTTTGATATTTTAAAATCTTGTTTGTTTTCATTAAAAGTTTATATACCGATTGAAACCTCTTTTATTCTATTTTCAATTTTTTTAAATGGAAATTAAAAAAAAAAAGAATTATTAATAGTACGGAGGCAAATTTGTTAGAGGTGTGTTTCGACGAGAAAAAGTTAAATTGTTTTATTGAAATTAATTATTGAAAAAGTTATTGTATTTTTTTTATTTTATAATTTGTTGGGACGTATGAGTTTAAAGAGCAATTTTACATCGTCATTTGAGTCGAGATGAAACCCGTGAGCCGTGGGCACGTTAGAAAATGGTGCTATTTAACGCGTTGTTGCTGAGGCCATACACGCCAGCCAAGACGTGATAACAGGATTCTGATCACGTTATTTTAGTAATAGGGATGTAGTAAAACTGCCCAAGGTTAGATTCGGTGTTATTACGCAGAGACAGGATTGATTTTTCCAAATGACCGCTAGAAGACCTCTGAATTTTACAGCGATGTAACTAGTAAATAGGCTCTAGCGGGACCCCCAGCTGCTGATAAGCGTCCAAACCGTGCAAATGAGGTCGCATGAAGTTGGTCTTCATGTTCGAAGACCGTTGCATGTTACAGCGTTGCGACGTGGCAATCGCGGTCGGCTGCATTAGCGAGCTCGGGAGCATTTAACATCGAGTGACGAACATTGGTCTTTGGTACTGTTCATCGATGAGTTCCGGTTTAATTTTCATCCGGATTCAAGAAGAACACGCGTTTGCCAAACTCTAGGAAGAGTTAGTCGCCTGCAGCACCCTCAAGAGGTCCCCCCATACCAAGGCGGAACAATCACGCTTTGGGCAGAAATTCGTCTTGGCGCAGGAACCCAGCTCGTTTGGATCCAAGGCACCATGACTGCATAAAAATACCACGAGGAGGTACTAGAATCTGTCGTTGTCCCTCACGAAATCCAAATGGGCTAAGAACTTTTACTCAAACACGATAATGCTAATGTCCATACCGCGCGGCCGCTCACCGACAACTCCGCAACAAGAAATTGGCAATTTAATTTGAGGTATCAACCAAAAATATCGATGTGTAATTGATGTAAGAGGTAGCAACACTAATAACTTAAAATTAGATTTTAAATTTAATAAAAAAAACAGTAAAAAATTATTATTTTTATCATACAAATTTTCTATGGCGTTAAAAAAATAATATTATTAATATTAAAAACAAAAGAATTACATAATGTTTTATTTTATTATTATAGGCCTTAAAATTACCTACCATTTTGCCATTTACTGTTTTTAAAAATTCTTCACAGATTTTTAGATATTTGATGAAATGTACAATATCCCTAGACTTTGTTGATGTGTGTATTATCACGACTGTATCCCAGAAGCGGTAGATATTTTCTGTCAAGTCTTTATTTAATTCTTTACATCCTTTGAAGATGTCTAATGGGGTAGTCAGAGGTCTGTCCAAATACATGTCATATTTTGGTACAAACAAACCCACTTTTTGCAGAAGTTAACTTTCCATACGTGGCAGGTTGCACTGCCAAGCCCATCGACGCTGTTAGAAAGCTAACTGGTTTCCTCACGATGTTTTCCTTCACCGTTTAAAGCTCGTGTTAAAGCGCATATAAATTTTTCGACACGAAGAGTTCATTGATGCACGGCCGGATTCGATGCCACGACCTTCGGAGTAAAAGTCGAGGTATTAATCCACTTGGGCAACACGGCTTTTTTGAGGAAGATATTATGGGGTAAAACGATTTTAGAATTGTTATTTCTGGAATATGTACATTTCTTTTCTACTTTCAGTCTTACAAGCATCTTCCATCCATCTTTATTCTGTGTTACTAGGCCCAATCTAGATGCTGCAGTAAGATTCTGAAATTTAAGACAATGGTTCGAATGCTTTTAATAGTTAGTGCTATGTTTTTTTGCATTGATATAATGTCTAAACTTCTAGAGTACTCAGACAGATTTTTGTGACTTTTTGACCTTGTTTAATAGTTGCGCACACGCTACCATAATTATGTAGGTTTTGAGACAACTTTTAGGGTGTCAATATGCTACTATTTACTGACTTTCCAGCTGGGTATCTCGGATTTCGAGGTGAATTACTAAAATGACTGGCCTAAATCCTTAGAGATGTCATCAAAAGTGGTAAGCCAATTTCTTTGTCGACTATACATAATCCCAGAGTAACATTAGGCTTATTAAAATATAAATTATGATTTATCAATGCGAAGTCGGGACAGGCAGCTAGATTAAATAATAAAAAATACCTAGTGTCTGATTAGCTACTACGATCATAAGCCGGGCCTGACGATAAGGGGAAAGGTGGGCGAATTTTAATCGTCCCATGTGTTTTACGTACTACCGTATTATTGTTATTCTGTGGTTCTCAGTACGAGGGTTGTATCGGCTGGGTTGCACACTGCTCGTTTCGTTATGCAGGCAGTTGGGCGCGCTTTGCACCTGCTGGCAGGTGGCTTGTACGGTGCCACACGTGCCTTCCACCTTTTGGGATACATAGGTACTTACGTTGGTACCTAACTTTTACAAGAAACATTGATACTTTTACTCGCGGTGTTTTTTGTTGTTGTTGCAAATAAGTAAATAGTTGTTGTAAAGATAATGGTACGGGACGGAACCCTTCGTGCGCGTATTTGACGCACATCCTTCAATATTCCGCAATTCCTTGGACATGCCACGCACCGTCAGCTAGTCCCAACCCAACGTAACCTCCGTGTCTCAGGCGGGCCTTCGCCCACTGCGCGCCGCAGAGTTTTTTAACCACTTGGTTGTCTGACATTGAAGTCTACGAATACTTATAAAAATTATCATTTTACCAATAAATATTATTTACTTATGTAATGTAAGTAACAAAGTACCTATTAATTTTGACTGAATTATAGTTTTCATCATTTTCGTGTTTGCATTGTAGGTAGTTAAGGTGATTCGTTTGTATTATTTAAGTACTTACGTGTAATAAGTAGGTAGGTAGGTACTACATCTCTATTAGTTTAATTGGGTGGTGATAAGCCAAGGAAGAGAAGCTAAGACAAGTAATGTAAGGTAAAGCGTACGCAGTTGGTTCTATCACTATGTCCGTAAACACTACTGATTTAGTGTCAGATATTAGTGAATGGGTTGTTTGTGTTTGTTTATCAGTGTGGGCATGCGGCGGACGGGGCGGGGGGTGGCGCGGCGGAGCGGAGTAGACCCGCTTGTGGTGCGGTCGTTTTGCATTGCAAGTCCGTCGTGAAGCCGCTCCACAGTGCTCAGTTCAGTTCAGTGTTCACTCACTTAGTCACACAGCAACATTCAGGGCTGTACCACAGGTTTTGTGCGAATATGCTACCTAATCGCATATAGTAGCTTCACACTTTCACACATTAAAAATTTGTGGTTGTTTTCCGGGATCGCACATTATTGTGAAACTTGCCGGGCGCGACACCCAACCTTCATGTTCTAGTGCACTATCTAATGCCGAAATACTGTATCGAACGCGAGTTCCTTGTATCAAGCGATTGGTTTTATGGCGTACAGAATGGCTAGATATCGCAGGTATGATAGCATAAGTCCGTCTAGACAGTCGCACGCTCATTTCCCGTCCAACTGGACCATTAATTCGGTATTCGGTTTGTACCGGCTTAGGCTGTAAGGTTCATTGAGCTGTCACTGTTGTTTTGAATGTCTCTTTATCTTTACAGAAGTCGTCACCATTGTCGATTTTTTCTTTTTATCTAATTGTACTTAATTATTTGTAAGTAACAAGTATTTGTAACCATCAAAATAAATTAGAATGCACTTTGAACACGTGGTGTGTGTGTACCTAATGTAAAATGGCGGCGCGAGCGAGCCGAGCTCCGCAAGCGCCCAGCCGCCCCGCTGCCACATTGCGGAGCGGAGCGGGCGCGATCCATTGTACGATGACATGAGGGCTATTTTCAAAATAATTGTACAGAGTGACACAAAAGAAACACAAGAGAATTGTTACACACAAGAAAAATGTTACACAAAATAATTATAAGCCACTGTTCATAATGATTTTATTTTTACCTATAAAATTGAGTAGAAAGAAGCAGGTACAGTAAAAAGTTTTTCTGACGTTCTGCTGACGTTATTTTTAGGTGAAATAACCCATTTAAATTAATACTAACAGCCAAGTTTTGCACAGGTTTACTTTTGAAAGGATACTAAAAAAAAAACTATAGGTACAAACAAACGAACGAACAATCTAACTTCACCTCGTTATAATATTCCTTAGGTAGGTATAGAAAATAAATATATTAAGGGCTAGTTGTGTAATTTGTAAAAATTTACACCATTTTAATTTATAATAGTATCTAATAGATTATTCATCACATTTTCTAGTCCCAACTTAAAATAGTTATTTTATGCTTTGTAAATGCAGCTTTACCTATGATTTTACGTCACACAAAAGAAATGTAACGGAGTATGTTACACATTGGAACGAAAAACCAAGATGAAGACACAATAAAATATTCGTAACAAAAATTATACCGTCAATTATTGCAAACTATCATCTTTACCATAATGCTACTGAATAAAACTATACAATACATTATAATGCTTGTGATTATCATCAGAATTTACCAAGATATCTCGTTACACAGACACAATAATTTTTTTCATTAAAAACCTGAACCACCACATTTCGTCGAATATCAGATAAACCACAATGGCTGCGATTTATTTTGTTAGGTTGGCAGTTCCGTGCAGTGTTGCAAGGTTTGAAAAATTATGGATGCGTTCACTACTCGCAAAATATTTCGATTGGGAACAGTTACAAACTCCGTTACACAAAAGAGCGAAAAACGTGACCACAACTTTAAACTTAATTAAATATATGACATTTTAATATTTTAACACCTTTGTTACCGATTTGAAATAGAACAACATTTTGACTAATGGTTTAATAACTTTTTACAGTAATATTTAAAAAATAATAATATTAATTCATGCATTGAAGTCGTCCGCACCGACGCGACGTGACCAACACAAAATTTGTACTGAGAGTAAAATTGGCAAAATTTTCTGTGTTGATTTAAATATAGTAATTAATAAAAATAAAATTAAATCATGCATTAGATTTATAAAACGATGTTCAAGCAACAAGACCTACAATTTTGAAACCTGTACACCACCCAGTTTTTTTTTTATTTCAAATTGAATCCGTGACCATAATTTTGTGTAACTATGTACAATTATTTTGAAAATAACCCATGAATCATGTGGATCACCGGCCGGCGAGTTCCATTACATTTTAATCGATGCTGCTGCTGTGTCGGCCTGCAGCGCCATGCTATCTAATCTATGACGTGGCGGCGCGGCGGCCGTCGCTCGCGCCGCATGCACTCAATTACACTCATTTACACTCATTTACATGCTAAATATTATTTTTTGTTAGGTACTGTAATATTTTAATGTCTCATTGGGATAATATCAATGGTAATGACCTTCGTAATAGCACAGATAATATCGAGGAAACCAACGTTTTCATTCATAAGATTAAAAAACTGTATTTTAATACAGATGTCCTATTAAAATACAGTTAGGTAGATACCTAGGTACTTTTTTTGACTGAAACACAGTAATTTCTACAGTTTATTATAAAGCTATTTGTTTCCCATTGTTCTGAGTAGGTACTTACCTACCTACTCTTATTATATCAATCACCAACCGGCTACAGGCTGACACGACCGATGCGATGATGATGGTCAAGGGGTCTACTCCGCAAATCGAAAAATGAAATTTCGGCATCAAACTGCGAACCGCTCGAAGTCGAAGCTAAACGTTAGTTATCTAAATTTTTAAATTTATCTTTATTTTCTTTCCGTTGAAAAAAATTACAAAAAATAAAAAAACAAAATTACTTACCTACGTACCATAATATATTTATGTACTTAGTTATATGATTACAAGCGAAAGGAAAAAGAACTAGTCGTTTCTCTCAATAAATTAATGATAGGTAGGTAGAACTCCAATGGATGTTGTGTTAATGTTGTTTAGCAAAAATGTACCTATCTCAAAAAGTTGTCAGTTGTGCTAATATGTCCTGCCTCGCTCATGAAATAACTAGGTCTTAGGGAGTGAAGTAGGTAGGTACGAGGGGATAATTTTTTAATAAGTAAATAGTATTTTCCTTGTCTACCTACTGCTACTAGGCAGTGTTCCTGCGTAAAGCCATCTTCTGCGATGTCGGTTGGTGGCGTCAATATTCGTTACCAAGGTATTAATAACACACATCCACAGTATTAATTATGTACGGGTTCGATGACTGCGACTGACGTCGCGTGCCGGGGCGTGTCGTCTCGCCGACGATCGAGACAAGGATACCTACTGCCTTACCTGCCTTGTTTATATGTTTCGCTGGCTTCGTCAATTGATCTGAAAAATGTTATTTCATGTTTTTGGAAATACACATACCTACCTAACTTCGAAACGTACAATTGGGCTGTGCCGCCTGTTTGCGTACGTTACGTCTTTACGCAGTATTGCTGTTTAAGGTAAGTAGTAGTTCTTTACAACTTACGACAAGTAGGTACCTATACAATGTTATCGAGGCTGATAGCGTATAGTTTGGGTGAGGTAAGGCGCGGTCGGGGTCAGAGTACGAGCCGGCCTCGTGCAACGGAATCGAGTTGTGAATGGCTCAGAGGGGAGTGAGGGAGGGCAGGAGGGGTACGCGGTAACGCAGCGCAGCCCGTGCTGTGCATGATGTCATCTCCCTCCACTCCGCCATTTTGTGACCAACCAAACTAACTAATACGCGACATGCCACATCTCTTTACGCTACTACTACACAGGACCCGCGCAGGCATCGGCAGGCATTTGGATCTTTTTGAAACGTGTTTCATTGAGGGCATATTGAATTAATTTCCTGCATTTTGTTCCGACTCTTTCTGAATAACTACTACCTACCTAGTTAAGTACTCACCTCTTATTATATAAGTAATAAGTATTCTGCATTACCTGCACCATCGACTTTCTTTGTTTTATAAATGCATGCATGACCCATATCACTTGTTAATTTTTTACAGCGTCCGTCGTCTAAATTATAATTATGTTGGGTTAAGATTTAACTACTTATAGAAGAATAGGTAGGATGCTGCCTGGAACCGTGAAAGACGGACAAACAAACAGACAGACACACACACTTTCCCATTTATAATATTAAGTAAGTATGGATGGATAATATATAACCAGACTATCGGTCAACGTTGTTAAAATAAAATAAGACGCACATGAGAATGTTGTACAATGGTTTGATTTTTGGACAATGGTTAAAGGTGATTAACCCCCGGTTCCTATAACAAACTAACGGATGTTCGTAGGTCCATCACCATAGCAACGTTGTTATTTCAACATAAAATGTATGAAACTTTTTGACAGATAACAACGTTGCTATGGCGCAAGTCCTACGGACGTCCGTTAGTTTGTTATAGGAACCGGGGGTTAGTGCTGAGCACTAGTACTCGGTCTAGGTACCTCCTCGTGCATACAGATATCGCAGTTAGGTGTACGCAGTGTGCATAAGCGGATAAGCCTTCCTTTGGTTGAAAGTAGTTAACGACTGCTTTATTAGAGTCTAACCGTTTTCTATGAGAGCTGATTTGACATTCAGACTGCTATACACACGTCTCATCTGTCTCGAAAATGTTTATGTTCTCACTTCTCAAATGAAAGCAAAATCAACTGTCCTTAATCTCTTATAGTTAGTCTCTTATATTTTCCGGAAACCTGATGCATTACTATACTACACCTTTCCATCCACAACATGAATAGGTAGTTTCTGTGTAGATTAAGTATTTTACGAGTATGTATGTGAAGTGGTGTGTGTCACTTGTCGCAGCCGGTCGTCAAAGGTTCTCATCAGTGGGCTCCCCCTCCATGTCCGCTTCGACAACATCGAGCCGCTGCTGTCGCAGTACGGCAACGTGCAACATTGCGACAAAGTGAACACGCGCGATGCCAACACCCAAGCGGTGTTCATCACATTCGAGACCCCGGAGCAGGCTCAGCTGTAAGTAAAGTACCCGTCTGTTTGAGGCGACGGGATCCCGCGGACGCACCGTCTCAGAGGCGCGCCAGGACACGCTTGGATTGGCTTCTTCTTTCTCGCCTCTACAATACCTCCTACCTGCTGCACTCATTCTTGCATGTTACTTTACTGTGTGATGTCTAACGGTTTCCTATTTCTGGATCTTGTTATATTTCAGAAACATGACTCCGACACGTTTGTTTCTATAGAGTTGGGTTGTTTGGTACGCACAATGCTATTTTATTTTAAGCACCTCTGAGTTCGTCGAAGGTGTTTGGTATTGGCGGGCACGAAATACCAACAAATTAGTTTGAATTAGTGAACGTATTTGACTCGCTTAGTCATCATCGCTTGGGTTGGTTTGGTGGCTGGTGCATACATTGATAATAATGTAATTTGCCAAGTTTTCAACCTGTAACGTCGTAATGTCATAAACTCGTTTACAGACTACATTATTATTATTATTTACTTTATACAACGAGCTGACCAGACTCTTCTCATGGTGGCCGGTCTGCTCATATAAACATTCACGTAATGTTATGACCATAAAACGAACTTATGATTGAAACTGCAAAATATATTATAACGTATGTAGAAATTCGTTGAATACGTACAAAAACCTCTTAAATTTTGTAAGAAGTAGACCCTTATGGAGCCTCGTTATAACTCATTATTTTTATGCTGGGCACTGCATGATTAAAGAAAAAAAATGTTCTTACGGCTCTGAACTGTAGAACAAAGTTGTGTTTGACAGCCTCAATGCGATGTCTTATAACTGAGAAAAAATGTCTTTAAATCTCATTTTGGCTGATCGTGATGATAATTCGTCATGACAAATGTACTGGGTTAGGTCATAGTTAAGCTATTTGAAATATAGTGTAGGTATAGCATGACATAGTAACGAGTGGTGTACATATAAATTGTGTGTAATGTGATAATGTCTTAAAATTTTTTAAGCAGGAGAGGTTTCATACGATTTTAGTAAGTACTTCAAGATAAATAATGAGCATCGGAAAACATCAGGAACAATTGAATTAAAAACAAATTTTTTGTCAACTGTTTTTGTAATAAAACACTATTATGTCTGATGTTTCCGATTATTTATCTTAAAGTACTTTACTTGCTGTTACTCACACATTCGGTTTGTTTGTATAGCTTTGTTACCACATCCACGCAATGAATCCTCTTTTATTACATCTTGCTTGGTTGTGGGAATAGGTGTAAACACCATCTAAACGCGCGGTTTCTATAAATCATCGACGGGTCGAGTAAGTACGTTTATCAATTGTTGCAGAGCTATAAACGGTCTAAACGGTTGTGAAATTGAGGGCAGTCGGATGAAAGTGGAAGCCGCCGAGCAGAACAGCCGTGGAGGGCGGAGAGGTAGGCCCGGCGGCGGACGCGGCGGCGGCGGCGCGGCCGGTGGCTCTCGCCCGACAGACTTCCCGCTGCGCTTGCTGGTGCAGAGTGACATGGTGGGGGCCATCATTGGCCGCCAGGGCAGCACCATCCGCCTCATCACTCAGCAGAGCCGTGCTCGCGTTGACGTCCATCGCAAGGACAACGTTGGTTCCCTCGAGAAAGCCATCACTATTTACGGCAACCCGGAGAACTGCACCAACGCTTGCAGGAAGATCCTCGAAGTCATGCAGCAGGAGGCGAATAACACCAACAAAGGGTGAGTTGGTCAAGTTGCCTCTGACAACTAACCTTTACATTATGTAATGCATTTGTTTCGTTTAACCCTTGATCAACTCCGATTGTGATATAATATTTTTGATTGTAGTGAAATCTGCCTCAAAATCTTGGCTCACAACAACCTGATCGGCCGTATCATCGGTAAATCAGGAAACACTATAAAGAGGATCATGCAAGAGACCGATACAAAGATAACCGTTTCATCCATCAACGATATGAACAGCTTCAACTTAGAGCGCATTATAACTGTCAAGGGAACCATCGAAAACATGGCCAAAGCGGAGTCACAAATTTCAGCAAAATTACGCCAGAGTTACGAAAATGATTTACAGGTCAGTACAGTAGGTACCTAATTAGTTTTTACATCCAAACGTGAAATATTTTCGATTACATAAAGAACCTATACTCTGTTTACAAAGTCGATCGAAAAATAAATCTCCACATCCAGATAGTAAATAACCGAGTTATTTTGCAGGTGCTGGCACCGCAAAGCATAATGTTCCCGGGCTTGCACCCAATGGCGATGATGTCTACTGGGCGCGGCTTCTGCGGCGCTCCGCCGTCTTTCCCGCCGCCCATCTACGCGCCGCTGGCCGGCCAGGGGAGCGCGCAGCAGGGTGCTGGAGACTCACAGGTATCTATGATACTACATCTTCTAGCCTTGCGTCCCGCGGTGAATAGTTCCCGTGGGAACACTGGGATCATCAAATGTGTTAATTAACGATACAAACTATCATAGTACTAAATTTTATTCAAATCCGTTCAATAGCTTTTGCGTGAAAGAGTAACAAAGATACACCATCCAACATCATTCAATATTCGCATTTATAATATAAGTAGGAAATCGTAAATGATTCTGATACCAATACTGGCTGAGGAAGCTGCATATATTTAAACAAGCATCTGTTTTTGTGAACAGGAGACAACTTACCTTTACATCCCGAACAACGCCGTAGGAGCTATAATCGGCACGAAGGGCTCTCACATTCGCAACATAATCGGCTTTAGCAAGGCTTCTGTGAAGATCGCGCCGCTCGAGCAGGAGAAGCAGGCGGAGGCTGCCAACAACCCGCAGCAGGAGCGCAAGGTCACCATCGTCGGCAGCCCGGAGGCGCAGTGGAAGGTACCAACTTGGAACTGGTTTTAGTTTATCAAGTAATCAATATAGCACACGTTGGGTGCCCAGGACGCACTGGCTCTAGTACCTGCTGCGCGAGACTACCGCGGGCTGCTGGGCCTTGAATGTGTTATACACTACACTAAACACTAACACGTTGGGTGCCCAGGACGCACTGGCTCTAGTACCTGCTGCGCGGTCGCGGTACTATTATTTCGATCCTTTCGTAAACCTTTTTCACCCAACTGATACGAGATACTTTTTCATTCCTCGCAGTCTAGCTCTTAACCGATTCATTGCGATATCTAATTTTGCATACTTCTAACTGTGGCGTTGAACAAAATTACCGCGACACGGCTCCCGTGCCAAACGCCATACGATAAAATGACGCGGCTCCTGTGTCTTCAGCCATGCGGAAAAGAAAACAGTGTTTTTTACTATTTTTACGTCGTTCCAGGCATAAAACTCTTAGTTTATCTTCGAAATCTAACGGGAACGGTCAGGAACGGTCGTTTCAAGTTATAATTAGTGCAAAAATAAGTGTATTTTTGGAAATAGATGGTAATTGGTTTTTTTAATAAAGGTGTGATAAACCTTTTCTACTGAAGTTAGTTCTCAAATATTGTTCTGATTTTCCTGATAAGAAAATTTAGAGTATTTCAAAGTAAATTATTGCCTTTTTGTTGTTTAAGAATTACGGCGAAAAAAAAGTATATTCCCAAAACAGAAATTGAAACTCAATGCGACAACGATGACCATAATATTATATCTATTCGAGTAGAATTCGCAAACATATTCACAACACTGGGAAAACTCAGAACACTTGAAATCTATACAAAAAAAACATGGAAATCAATGAAAAAAAAAAACATGGACATCAATTTGAAAACAGCAAAACCTTCATACTTAAGCCGCGTTGACACGATCAGAGCCAGCTCGGACCGAGTGAACTCGGATATCTACTCGGACGCAACTCGGAATGTAGCAACCTCTAATCCGAGCCCACTCGGACGACGGCGTCCGATCTAAGTAGACTCGGACCGTGTTCTACTCATCCGAGCTAGCTCATATACGAGTTGGAAAACAAAATGGCGGCTAATAACAACAACCGGCGTAGAATCCACGAGCGAGTCCAAATTCTTGTCCTTTTGCGAGATGCCTTATCTCTTTCCCGTCTTAGCTCCTCTATCAGCAAGTCTGCGACAATTCCGATGCCACTTCGCACTAAATCCGTCGTTTTTCGATGTTGACTGCTAAAAATAATTGGAATAATGACGAAAATGATCCGAGTGAACTATGATAATTTCAACAGCTATCCTAGTACACTCTTATGAAGCTACTCCTACGAGTCCACTCGGTCCGAGCTTGGTCCGAGCTGGCTCTGATCGTGTCAACGCGGCTTTATGCAGTTATAAACAAGCTTACATAATCTTGCTGGATTATAAAAAAACGAAGGTACGAGTAAACATAGTACTCCAAACTCGTAGTAAACATGGGCGTTTTCGTCATCCACAATTTGCTTACGTTTTTAAGATTTCGAAAGATCAAGATTTTAAGATTTTAAAATCCTCATAAAAATTTTCAAAAAGGTTGGTCACCCCTGTTTTTTAAAAAACAATACCATATACAGAAACGAAAGTTTTGTTCTGGGGTAGATCTCCCTGAAACTTAATTTGAAGGAATTATCATCGATTTCAAAATGGCACGGTTCCCGTGCCTTACGCCACACACAAAAGAAAATGAAAACACGGCTCCCGTGCCATCCGCAATGAATCGGTTAAGATCTACTATGAAATTCGTGACATAGTTACATAGGTGTGACATAGTTGTTTAACTGTGATTTGTTGCAGGCTCAGTACCTGATCTTCGAGAAGATGCGGGAGGAAGGCTTTATGTCTGGCTCCGACGATGTGCGGCTAACGGTGGAGATCGTGGTGGCGTCCTCTCAGGTTGGCCGTATCATCGGCAAGGGCGGTCAGAACGTACGCGAGCTACAGCGCGTCACCGGCTCGCTCATCAAGCTGCCGGAACAGCCGCAGCAGCCGGGCCAGCAGCCTGACCACGACACCACCGTGCACATCGTCGGACCCTTCTACAGCGTTCAGGTACATTACCTACTCATACGAACAGACCACACACATCTAAACGGAATTCCTGGAGGGTTTCACTCACATTCAATGATCTTGAAATGAAGTTTCTAATAGTTTTAGTCATTGCTTCATTTCATTCAAATGTGTTTAAATTGTTTCAATTAAGACATTTCTTCTTGTGACTGCGGGTTTCCTTTCTTGATTTGCGGGATTCCGTTTAGATGTTTGCGAGGTCTAATGCTGTTAAGTAGTACCTATACCTAACTTGCTAACAGAACTTAGAGGAATATCTTATTTTTGTCGTCAGAAATAAGTAGTCTGCACCGAGCGATAACGGACGTCAAAATGCCTATTATGAGCGGTTGTCGGTACCGTACTGGTGCAAATCTTACTTTTTCCTCATTCCAGTCTGGATATCTTCTGATAGCCATACATTGTACAAACAGTTTTTTTTGTTTTTGATGGCTATATAAGATACCATAAAAATATATGTACATATTTTAAGGCATACTATCTTGTTAAAGCGAATGTTTATTTTTAACATAGAATATTTGCGTTACTAACAAGCTTTGCTCATTTATCAAAGCGATTTCTTAAATTTTAGTGCGTTTTTTGATTCGACTGGGTTCTAGGAATCCTGTAAAACTTAACTAATTTACCTACAATGTTCTTGTATGTATTATATTATATACTTTTAATTAAAGGACATCAAGTGTTTGATGCTTGTTTGTTACATAGGTAATTGTTAATTCTTTACAAACGAATGGATGTGTGACTAAACTGACAATTTAATGCCAAAAATCTTTAGTGCTACGTAAGGGTCTAGCATTATGCGAATAGTGTTTTATGGATTGAAAATTTGGCCACTAGAATACCTAACAAATGCGAACATATTATTTTTAACTAATTTTGTTTTTAAGCGAGTGTTGGGTTGTCTAGAATAAGACCAAGCTGCCTGCCTGCTTGTTATGACTTGAATGTATTTGTGAAGCCATTGCGCGTGCGCAAGCATCGATTACCAAGTTTGAATATTTCAAACCAAAAGTATGTAAGCTCATGCAATGCTATGTCATATTTCTCGCATAATTTAGCTTGGCAAATCAAGTGGTATTTTCGTATGCCGGATGAATGTGTATGAATTGTATGTAACTGTTGTTTTTTTGTACACAGTCGGCGCAGCGTCGCATCCGCGCTATGGTGGCGCAGGCGAGCGCGCCGGGCCGCCGCCGCGCCGCAGGCGCCGCCCCTCCGCCGCCGCCCGCTGCGCAGCCGCCGCAGCAGTAGACCAGCCCGCCTGACCACCACCACCACCACCACACCTCCCCCTGCACCCCACCGCACCCCGCAGCCAGCCAGCCAGCCAGCCAGCCCGTCCAGCCAACGCGCACTGCCGTGCCTCCACACCACATGCGCCGTTGGCGTTTAAATAGAGAAGTAGATTCATTATTACCGGATTGTATACATATTTGTCATTATATACTGTAATGTTTATTATAAGTGTGACCTGACCTGAAATGGAATTGGTTGATCTGGATGTTAGAGAACTAGAGTCACACTCATAGTGAACATTCTTCATATGTGGATTACACAAAAAAGTAATTAACTTGACTACTATATTCAAATATTATTATTATTAATACATAATTATATTTATATACACAATAACGATAGTGATTGTTACATTGTTTCACACAGTTAACTACTATGTATTTTATACAGAGTTATCTATTACAGATTGCAATAGTTGATAATTATGTTCTTTATACAACCAGAGTTATACACATGTTAGTAGAATTAAACTGATATTTCCGCATGATTATGATATATAGGTACAGAGAAGTTCATATTACATTGTTATATAGATTAATCTGTTGATGTCATTACAATGATTATCCTGTTGAAATATTAAGGGTGTGGGACTCAAACCGACTAGGAATTCTTAATGGCAGGGCTTCGCTTTCACGAGGAGGCTCATTGGAATAACGGAAGCTTTTGCTATTACAATGTAAGATTTTGACAAAGAAACATGGAATATGTACATGAAAGGCAGCGGTCGCGCGGCTAGCGATCCTTGCGCCCCGCCGCGCGTCGCTAACACTAAGAGACGCGCACTCGACACTGGACGATGCCACTGGTCAACTGGTCCACTGGTCCACTGGTGCCATACTTGTGTCACGACATGGCGATCCACTAATGATGGATATAAATATTTTTGATATACTAGTGATTGTTGGATGGTAAGGAGAAAACTTAAAAGTTTTAATTTGTAAGTGACATTTGTTGATCGTTTTCTTTTGTATTTTTTTTCTTTGTTAGCTTTGTAATTTTTTCCTAAAAAATAATGGAATATTTTTAAACTTAAGGCGATACCAGCGAACTTAAGCTATTGATGGCGCGTAGTGTGAGCGTCGTTGATTTCGGTTCCGTCTAGTTTTGGTACAACGTTTTAATTATTCGAATGGACTGTTTGCGTTACAATTGTGCCAAGTGAGATAATTTTAAATATGAGAGATTAAGATTAAGTGAATAATATCAAAATTGATGGGAAGCTTAGTGGTGTATTTATATTTATAATTGTGATAATAATATATGGAAGTTTTGGCAAAAATGTCACCAAGAATGGTTCATTCTTATTTCTATTTTCTCATTTTTAGGTTAGATTATGATAAAATTAAAACGCGAAGCGGATTGATAGGATGATGACGGTATTGAAGGGCGCTCCGACGCTGGACGCCAGCTCGAGACCGGCCCGGCCCTGTCTCCCAAATGCATCGAAACAAAATCATTATCATTTCATTCGTTGAATATCCACCGAGTGCGAAAGATAAGGGTACCTAACCTACATAATAAGATTATAATTTTATTGTTATTCTTCAATTCTTCTTGTTTGAGTGTTGTGTTCTCTCATTCTGGGGAGGGGTCCCCAGTTCCCTTGTTTCCCCTATTTCCAAACAACAACTTGGGCTTTTCGACAAAAAAATTGTACAGCTTCCACATATTATTGTAAATCTCACATTTGGCAAGAATTTGTATTAAGTTGAAAAAAAATTACAAATTACGAACGAACATGCTCGCAATTAAAGAATATGTTTGAAGCATAATCTTAAACAGTATTCTACCTCATAATAATTACTGAAGAGCTCACACGAAGTGTTAAGATTATGGACGATACAAAGGACCAGTCTAATCACAAATATAAATTTTATAACAAGTACAAACGATGGTGGGCGCTGAAGCTTACCGAAGTCTGCCGGATCCGGCTGGGTCGGACTCACGGAGCCAAGATCCGGCCTTGCCGCAAACTTACCACTAAAATGTTATTCACTTACAAAACTCATAGTTGTTGTGCTTTTATGCAAGTTCCTAAAAATTTCACCCCAGACCGGGCTTGAATATCATTCGCCCACCATCGTTTGTTTTAGAATGATACTTTAAAAAAAATATGTAAACTAATAGATGAATTAGGGGCACTAAATCAATTATTTAAGGCAGTGCACAAGGCCGTGAGTGTTTTTGGGCTTTGGTATGCTGTGATTATTTGATAAGCTATGGATCTGAACAGGACACATACATACCATAGGTCGAAACATGTTCAACACGTCTGCTTTTGTAAAATCTTAAAAAGGTCGCCGAGCTTCTTAGCTCTAAAATAACTACTTTGTAACGAGTTTTAATACTACGTTAAAGATGAGCGAAATGCTCAATAACTGCAAAGTATGTGTTTTAATGCTACCTTTTTGAGATTGGTGGAAGCCACACTGGCTAATAGTTATATGGCTTTATATACAAATATTTTCAAACGGCTGAGTGCGCTTTACGCCATGATAACGTAAAGTTAGTGTTTGTAAATCAGCTCGGCACGAATTGTAAAGTGCCCCCTTTTTATGTAAATTGCAAAATATCTCTAGTTGGCTCGTTAGATATTGTTTGTTCTCGTTAGATGTTAGAGCCCGCAGCTGCCGTCGTCGGCTGCTGCGCGCGTCTCACTCAGCACTTTGCAGGTGCCTAAATCGGTACAATACATAGATGCAAGTGCATTAAACGCTACGAAAGTACTGTGTGTACTTGCACAAGTACTTGCTTCACGATAATCTGCTTAACGGTCAATCATATTCATCTCGACTGTTTTACTTTTTGTCTCAAGGTTTGTTTGTATAGTTGAGTTCATTTACCTTATAATGAAACCTATACATACAAGACTGATAATTTATAATATTTTTAAACATCAATATGCGCCACGCGCCTCTACTAGATTTTATAATGATAGCTGTCACTTAACAAGTTACCACTATCAGTACATAATTATGACCAGAATAATGAAAATATTTGTATAGATTTATAAATAGACGATCGTCGTCGGTTATCGAACGGTATTGGAACAGGAATCTTGTAAAACATGGTATCGCAGACTCTGGGACTGGGTTCTGTAGGAGGCAGGACTAGTATTACTTCAACGTTTCAGAGTATGTCGGTAGTATTAAATAAAACTAGAAAATAATCACCAAATCGCACGGAGGGATCAGCGTACGAAACATTCCAAAAAATTATCATCTTTTGCTGAAAGATCGACATTATGTAGAATAGAACACGATATGAGATATTTGTATTTCCGACTTTGCTCGGTAGCCACTTTAAGAATTGTACAATTTATGTAGGTACTATCCACTGTCTTACATGTGTAACAGTTTTACATGTTTGTATGTACGTTAATATTACGGCTTCGTACCATAAATTTAGTAGAAAAATGATATACTTATTCAATAGTTAGTTAGTTAGTGACTGGCTGTGATTCGGTGTGGCACTGACTAATTAAAAATTACTAAATTCGAAAGCTCTTATTTCGTTCTCAATAAAGTTCAAAACAAAATAACAGTCTGAGTGTTCTCAGGCATTTAAATGAATACTAGCTGTAAAACAGCATCAGGAGCTGTCTCCTCTTTGCCTACACAAACGTTTGCCACACAAAACATTTGGGAAACTCATCACAAAGTTAGTAAAATTCAAGTGAATGTTTGTAATTTTAGTCAGTAGCCTTGATTAGTCTTGATTAAAACTACACACATTTAGGGTCGGTACACATCTGACGGAAGATGCGTCGAGCGTATCATCGATACACAGACAATGTACGCTCGACGCACTAACGCATCATCGGTTAGGTGTGAAAGGATGGATGTTTTATTATATATTTGTTTGTTTTGGCGTTTCGCGACCGATGATACGTGACGCATCTTCCGTCAGATGTGTACCGACCCTTACCTCAATTTGACTAAAACTAGCTAATTTTAGAACTGTCACTCAGATTGTCTTTTTAATTTGAACTTTATTATGAACGAAATAAGAGCTTTCGAATTTAGGAATTTTTAATTAGTCAGTGGCGGTGATTCGGCGGGGCACTGACTAACTAAAAATTCCTAAATTCGAGAGCTCTTATTTCGTTCACAATAAAGTTCAAATCAAATAGACCGTCTGAGTGACAGTTCTAAAATTACGTATTTTACGTCAAATTTAAGTGAATGTATGCAATTTTAGTCAGTAGCCTTGATAAGTTTTATTAAAACTACACACATTTACCTCAATTTGACATTAAATACGTAATTTTAGAACTGTCACTCAGACGGTCTATTTGATTTGAACTTTATTGTGAACGAAATAAGAGCTCTCGAATTTAGGAATTTTTAGTTAGTCAGTGCCCCGCCGAATCACCGCCAGGGCCACACCGAATCACCGCCAAAAACTAACTTCTTCAATGTTTGACGTTAATTAAATGTGTGTTCTATATAACATTGTACTTTAAATCGGTGTTACATTTTGATTAATTGGTTGAAAGGAGGGTGGGTAATATTGAGCGTGTGTCGCTCCGCACCGATTCAGCTGACTCCGCACGCATCGCATCGCATCGCAACGGCTACCGGACGGGATTCTGTTAGTGCGACAGGAACGTGTACATAATCGGCATGTTGTTATTCCTTACTGATGCATGTTTTTGATTAGTGGCGTTAGGATGCAGAAATAGTTTTTAGTTGATTTAATTGTATCGTTGTGAAGTAGTTTAAGTTGAGAGCAAACGCGGGAGGCGGGGACCGCGCGGAAACGAGACTGAAATACACCCCTGCCGTCGCGTCCCCGCCTGCACTCTATCACTCTTATCACTCGCGCTAAGGCTATCATTCTTGTTTGATGGTTCTTCTACTGTTGTTTACATTACATTTTAATATTACTTTCTCATGTGTGTAACCCCTATTTTGTGTATTTGGCGTGTGAGCGGCTGAATTTCTCGATTTCATTTTATGAGCATGAATGTATTTTAATAGTAACTCTTATTAAATGGTATAAGATTACTATTATTGTAATGGTGATTTTCATTGAAACTGTGTTGTTTTTTAAGCGTGAAGCACACATAGCTGTATGTAGCAAATAATTCACTACCTTGAATTGTTAACTTGTTTAGTGGGGAAATGGAGCACTTCTGTTGGTGTGCTACACCCCTCCCCTCCAATGAAATGTACTACTATTATTGAAGTTTCATCGAGTCTATAGATAGTGTTTATGTACTGTACGTGAATGTATTTATGTATCGTACTGCGAGCGAGCTTGAGGGGTCGCGCGGCGCTGTCTCCGGCCAGTGCCGACCGGCCCCGAACCAGCTCCTTTCTTTATAAATGTTTAGATATTCATGAAGCTGTTGTTGTTGCTTCTCAGCCCACTCTAACAAGCGATACATTATTACCTATATTGTTTTTATTCATTAGTACTATTATTATTACTGGATGTTATCAGATTACATAAAACCAATTTTCTTTGGATTTTTACTGTTATTTTTAGAACCATTTATAATTGGTATAAGTTCTGAAACTAATAACTACCTCAATATTACTAAATGAATATGATAATTATCTTTGTGCATGTTTTTTGGGAACTGAACTAAAATATGAAATTTCAATATAGTATAAGATTGCTATTTAAACGTAAATGAAATGTCAAAATTAGGTTTCTTAACGTAATAAAAGATGGAAATTATTTATGGCTTTTTTATTGATACCGTCCCATGTTATGTTATGTTATGTTAGGCCGCTATCCCATTGGCGTTTTACGAGCGTTGGCGTCGCTTCAACGTCTGCGCTGCGTTGACGCTGCGTCGACGTTGGCGTCGCGTTGTGAAAGTCCGCTGAACGCGACGTTAACGTCGCGCACATGACGTGATACGCGACGTTAACGTTGAGTTGTTAACGCAACTTACTCGACTGTACTTGTTGGGAATATACTTAAGTACCTATACTATGTCTTGCATTAGCCTATTTTGACATGAGGTGGAAATGTTATTCCTCGTAGCCAAATCAGTTAGGCGAAATAGTTAGGCCACGAGGAACAACCCAAATATAATATGGGTACATTTTTAGTAGGTAGTAAGAAGTAGGTATACTTTTTGCTTGAAGCTATTGCATAGCTTCTATCGCGGGCCTTGAGTGCCCGGTCTCGAATTCTGCGGGCAGCGGGGCGGCAGCGGCGGCGGGTAACGAGCGGGCAAGGAGCGGGCACTGACAGTCACCTTTGCCAACTATGCAACTTCATAGCTAGTTCTAGCAATTTTTATACCCCCATCAGCAACTATTTCAATAAAATTGTAGCTAGACGATTGATCAGTTTTTCTAGCAACTTTCCACTAAATCAACCATTCAAGCAAATTATTTTGAAAAAAGACGTCAATGATTTTTTATAACATATTTCTAAATCTAAATCATTTATTTGCTTTGAATATGGTAATTTACATACAGGGGGCTTACCATGACCGTTTATAGCGATTCAGTTTAGGTCCAACTGCGAACCAGTTTTGACGTAAAGTAAGGCGCTGACGTAAAGTTTTGACAGTAAGGCAGAACCTAAACTGAATCGCTAACACCTCATGGTACGGCTCCAGGTGTTAAAATTTCATTATATAGTTCATAATATTCAGGTATTTGTCATAATTTCATAACATGCAAATATTATATTGTTAAAATAGTTTATATCAATTTAGTTACGTATCTATGTATTAACGCTACGTTTTTTTAACAATCAACATCAAGCTGCGCTGCGCTTTGTTTTTCTCAGTATTAATCTAATCGGCAAACAAAAACATAGCACAGCTCGGTCTAGCACGGCGGGTAGCGCGAATCGCTCGAGACGACTGACGTTTTAAACAGAGCGTAGCCTCGCACAGCGCAGCACAGCATGGTTTGTTTGTATCCTCATTTAAATATAAGACGAGCGAGTTGAAAAAACAGCACAGCGCAGTACGGCGCAGCACAGCTCGATGTTAACTCACCATAAGGGTGACAAATCAACATCGAGCTGTGCTGCGCTGTACTGCGCTGTGCTGCGTTGTGTTTCTTACGCTACGTTTTTTTGTCGCACAGCTCGATGCTGCGCTGTACTGCGCTGTGCTATGTTTTGTCAACTCGCTCGTCTTATATTTAAATGAGGATACAAACAAACCATGCTGTGCTGCGCTGTGCGAGGCTACGCTCTGTTTAAAACGTCAGTCGTCTCGAGCGATTCGCGCTACCCGCCGTGCTAGGCCGAGCTGTGCTATGTTTTTGTTTGCCGATTAGTTTTAATACCTACTGAGAAAAACAAAGCGCAGCGCAGCTTGATGTTGATTGTTAAAAAAACGTAGCGTAAAGCGGTCTACACACCAAAGCCGCCGGCCCGGCCCGGCACGAACAAAGATATATATTTTGTTCGTGCCGGGCCGGGCCGGCGGCTTTGGTGTGTAGACCGCTTAAGAAACACAGCGCAGTACAGCGCAGCACAGCTCGATGTTGATTTGTCACCCTACCGCTTGTCTCTTTAGTTCAGCAACTCGCCTCTAGGTGGCATGCAATAGTTTTACCGCGGCGGCAGATGTGTGCAGTCCCCTTGTGCCACACGTCGTCTTTTTTTTATTAATCTATGTTTTCCCACTGCTGGGCTGTTATTCTGTCGCTATATAGTGATTCAAGAGGAAGATTCATTTGTGCTAAACCCATGCAAAGCAGGGTCGCTTACAGCCAGTCTTATATATATATATATATAACTTATCTATCTCCAGTTTTGCTTACTGTGGTTTGATATTGACGTTTTTTGTATAAAAGAAATGTCAAATATCTACCCACAGTAAGCAAAACTAAAGATAGGTTATTGAGACTGGCTGTTAGTGTACTATATAGCCGTGCGACATAGTGGATTTCTCGGGTTGGTGTAGCAGAACGCGTGGTTTTCAGGCAGAGGAATGGGCAGTCTGGTGCTACCTCCCAAATGTACCTTCAAAGTCGGCTTGATCAGTGATAAATAGTTTTTCGAAATCTCTTTATTCATTTCTGAGAAGAGCTCCGAAGCGACTTGTGATTGTAGTTCTGCTGCAACTGAAACATTAGAAAAACAAGGAAGTAGGTACCTAGTTTTTAATTTTGGCAAGTATATGTACCTAATAAGCAACCTGCTTCCCTATATAGGTAGCTTAATCTGAGCTGTACCATCAATCAACAATATAAAATAAGGGATTTTCAAAGTTTATTGTGGGAAGGTTACCGTTGAAAAATCTTTCCACTTTTCCACCAAGGGGGTTTTAGCTAGTGTAGGTAGGTGTAGGTTAGACTAACAAATTAATACTAAAGGGTCTAAACACATGATTATTCTCAATCCTACTACTGTGGGTAGAGGTGCTTACCAAATCTATTTATTTATTTAGGTTTACCAACAATTGTAACAATAATACTTTTATAAGGTATACATACATAGTATAAACGTAGGTACACTGACGTACTGATAGATGCTAATTGCACAACCACTTACAGGCAATCACAGCATGCTTATTTAAACAAGGAAGAAGTATACAAAACAAAACGGTAAAGCTAACAGAAACAAAACAGAGAGAGATTAAAAAAATAGTACATAACCTTAAAACATTTAAAAAAGTATCAATTAGGTAAGTTCGCAGCTAAATAGCGGCGAAACTTAGTAAGATTATCGGAGAAGATGTCAATTGTCTTGCACTCATCATTAAAAGACTGACAAAGTCTTGCAACAGGGGAGTTACTACCTAACACAGTGGTGCGAAGCGGAGGAGCAAGTAGAGGCATGCAGTGTCGGGGTATTCTACGAGGTAGGTACTCTAAAGTTAAATTTATTTAATAGTTGGGGACAGTCAATAGTATTGTTTAAAATTTTGTATAAAAAGATAAGATCGTGGTGTATTCTACGTTTGAAATACTGAGCCTCTGTCCATACGAAGGTTTAGTTTTAGTGATGTTCGCTGCATACGAAAGGTGCCATATGAAACGCTTTTGAACTCGCTCAATTCTAAGTATATGACTGGCATAGTGAGGTCGCCAAACAACTGGACAATATTCAAGTATGCTACGGACTAATGTATAGTAGGTACAGAAGTATTTTAGTATGGGGTTTCCTGAATATTTTACTATTTCTTATAACAAATCCGAGCATTTTAGATGCCTTTTTTATTATGTTATCAATGTGAAGGGTTAAAAGTTACCTTGCTGTCTAAAATCACTCCTAGGTCTCTTATAGAGCTTACTTCTCGTAAGGGCGTGCCCCTCTATACTATCTATACCTACTACCTACTACTATCTATACTATATTATAATATTATAAAGAGGTAAAATTTGTTTGTTTGTTTGTTTGACGGAGGTAATCTCCGAAACTACTGGACCGATTTCAAAAATTCTTTCACGGGCGTGTAGAATGGACTGTCCGGGTGGTTATAGGCTATATATTTTATCCCGGTAGCTCGAATTGAAACCACCAGGTGCAGCTCCGTGGTTATAATTATCAGGCATCAGCCGACTGTTCAATTCTGAACTTATAGGACAGTTGACAGAGGATGAAATAATATATTTATGTTATCTTTGTACATGTGTATTTATACAATAAACCTGCGGTGAGGATATTTCCAAAGAGATTGTTTTGTATAAAAACGACCTCTGTGCCGCAGTGGGTGAAAGCCTGTCTGAGACGCAGAGGTTGCGGGTTTGCTTCCCACCGCGGCGGGACCAATGTTTGCATGTTCTGGAGGTATTTTTGTTCCAGGTTTGTATTTATGTATGTTGCTGTGTGAAATTTTCAAAGATAGAAAGAGAGACACCGCGTAGGTATTTCTGCATGCAAACAGAAGACATACTTAAACTACTTTTTTATCTATACTAATTCTGTATAATAGTTTATAAACCACTTAGACACACTATCCAAAGAATCAGGTGTGAATTTAGCTTTTTCCATTCATTGGCAAACGCACTACCAAGTGTTCATTCATTGGCAACTGCCTAGTATTGGTCCAATCTTAATTAAAATGCAGAACCCTGCACTACCATTAATTGATAATGCAAGTGTTTTAACTTACTAGATTTTAACCTTGTTTTTTGATCAGATAATTGCTGTGAAGAAGGCGGTTTCGCAGTCTTCGCACTACCCATACCCATGCGCCTATAAAATCTGTTCGGAGCGGATTGCAAAAGCGTTCTGAAAGGCGATACTTTTTTTGTTGACGTTGGCTTGACTTTTGTGAGCTTTGAAGTTGCAGTTGTAGTGTGTGATGATAGGCGTTTCGTCACCAAGGTCGGTGAACTTACTGTAACAGAAACAATCAGATGAAAAGAATAATTTTTAACAAAGGTCAATATAGCTAGGTCAATGCTTTGTTGTACATTTTTAAATTTTTTCGCTTTCAGCAGACTGCTGAATTTACCTTGCTGAATTACCCTCAATAATAAATAGGTAAATATCCTTACACATTTCACACAGTGTCATCTTGTCCCAAGCTAAGCAATTTGATGCTTGTGTTATGGTAACCAGATGACTGATATGATACCTACTTACTTGGTTTTTGTAAGTACTTAGGTACATACATATGATAAATAGAAAACACCCAGATACGAAACAAATATCTGCAGAAAATACAAACATTTGTCCCGTAGCGGGGTCGCACCCGCAACCTCCGCGTCTCACACACCTACTGTGATGTCTAACGTAGGCTTGGGTCGTGCGTGACCATTTTATTTTCGGTCACAATTTCGTTGGAAAAGTTGTTATTATATGCCAAAAAGTAAATTCACAAATCACCAGGATTCGGTTCATTGGTGGAGGCGCCAGTTGACTTCCTTTCTGTGGTCGTCTTCGTCTCTATGTTCCCCATCTTGCGCAGCTCTCGGTTTTCCCTTAGGGTTCTCATATAAACTGTAAATAATGTTTTCATTACTCATACACGGAAAGTACGCACGAAGTTGCCTGATTATAGGGTTCAAAGTAGCATTTTCTGTCCCTAGGGAAAACAAGTACTTTCCTGCCCTAGGGCAGGAATGTAAATAACTGTCAAATGTCAACTTCATTTTTGACATTTCTTTTGAGGCATGTCGATGCATGCTAAGTGTTCAAGTTCTTCATCAGATGCTAGATATTATGTCTCTCTTGCACGAATTTGTGCTTCTCTAGCACTAATTCGTACATTTATTTATTTTATTTTATTTATTTAAATTTTTTCATCATCAAAAAAAACTACTGGTAGAATGCCTACTACTTTTATAGCCATTCTACCAGTCAGTATTTTTTTTGAAATCTGGAACGCAGCTATGCCATGCCATCGTTAGCTGCTTTTAGTCAATATTAAACTAGTCGATTTAAAAAAAAAGCGAGACAGCTAATTTTCGTGTGTGAAATTTAAATTTTACATCAATTTATTTGGTAATTTCCTCATATTCGTAATGAAAAGTAGAGTACATACCTCGGAAGAAAGGCCCTTCGATGCACTCGAACTATTATCGCACTCGCTGACGCTCGCGCGATAAACCATCTCGTGCATCGGAATCTTTGCCTTTCTTCCTCGTGTAGTAATCTACTATTAATTCATTACAATCACCCCATAGAGGGTCGGGCAATTACTTTGTTTTGCCTAGTTAGTTAGGTACCTATAGGCTATCTATCATTTACGATATCCATTACATTTTCATTAAAAAAATGTAGATTACCTATAATAGGTACATATTAGATCAGTTATGTAATGTTCCTGTTAGTTAAGTTAATTTTAAGTTTTGGATCTCACTAATTATCGCATTAGATATAATACCGTCTGTAATGATAATTTAGTTTAATAAAGAATTGAGAATTGTGAATTGAGAATTGAGTTGACATTTTCTGGATCGGAACATGTGGAATTGTGGATCCAGTCCCGCATTTACGATTTCTTTAAATCGGTATTAAACTATTACAGGCCCTGAGAGATCTAACCTAGGACTGTCATTTTTTTTAAAGAAGTGTTTCATTTCAATTTCACTTTACCAGTTGAGCTACAATATCATCTTCATACTTGACCGATGATATAATAATTAATTCTGTTTTTGACGCCACCTTAAATACTATCTCAGATAAATTTAAATCTACTGTGAATCTACGTGTAAGCTATCTTGACCAACTCAAACATTAGATCGTGCTACGCAGAGTTGTCATTTTTGACGCACACTTCAATAATACTATAATTTTTGTAAAAGTGTGCGTGAGCTCGTGTCTAGAACGAATGGTATGAATGGTTTTGATACTTTATCTTATAAGTAATATATAATATGTAAGATCTGTGCTTAGAGAATTTAGCCAACGATCCGTGTTAGCCAAGTGGTTTAGTACTTATCTCTATTTTTGATCAGGTATCAATAAGACCCTCGAGATCCTGCCGAAACAAATGTTTCTTTTAATTTCTTTCTTGCGACTCTGTTAAGCATGTAATGTAAACATCTGCACAATGACATGTGAACGAACATAAGTAATAAATATGTATTTGGAGTCCAAATACTCCAAATTTTGGACATACCTAAGTAGGGTAGTTTTGACTACCCCTTAGACATTTGTTAAAAGTTTTGATAAAATTTAGCCATACAGTCGCTCATATTAAATTTCGTTTTGTTATATTTTGATTTTTTTGTATTTTTACAATTATACGTTTAGGTTGTTTGTTTCAACATCTTTCTTCTGCTCTTATCCCATACTAGGTGGGGTGGGCCCAACATGCTTAATCTTCCATTCATCTCTATCATTCGTAGTTGGCGAAGTTCACTCCTCTCACATTCATATCCTCTTTCACACAATCCATCCAGTTTTCCCTCGGCCTTCTTCTACTTGTATATCAATTATTGTCCATCCACATTTCACACTCATACTCATAACTTTCTTAGTGATATGACTTTCATCCGTCCTGAGGTCACGTAGACCATGCCATACTAAGCTATAGGCTAAAATTAGTAGTTAGTAGTTTAGGCATGCAAAATGGTCCTATCTCAGCATAATGCGGAAGCGTTCGTGGCGAAGCTTGCTAAGGCGTTCTTGATAGATCGTCGAAGTTAAGCAACGCTCTGCGCGGTCATTTCTTGGATGGGTGACCGCAAGTGGCAATATTATCTGAGCGCTTCCGTGCTTCGGAGGGCACGTTAAATTGTCGGTCCCGACTTTTAAAAAAGTCGTTAAGCCATGACGGAGGCCTTTAGGCGGCCTAAAAACTCCGTCACCAGAGTTGGCCACTTGCTCATACGAAGGAAGGGAAGCATAATGCGGTTTATTGCGGGGGCAATACGCCGCGCTGGTGTTCTGATAGAACCGTTTTTGGAAATGCGGACATTGAAATCTTAGTTACAATCCTAAAGTCCAACAACAAACACTTAAATAAAAGGCAACCTACCAACATAATAAAGAGAAAAAAAAAGAAAATATTATTCTATGCAATCCAAAATAAGTAATCAATAAAAACAATAATTTGAAGTGTTTAGTTTATATTAAAGAAGAATAAAAAAATTATTATGGAACAATTATAGTTTTTTTTCTTACAAACTAAAAATTGACTATTATATTCAGTCTCAAATTACAAAATACTTCAAATAAAAAAAATTATAGACATTTGTTGCAAACATCTTTTTTGTTCACCACACACAGACTTTTTGCATTTTGTACAGGTCATCATAGACATTCTTTTATTTTTGGTGGTACATAGCCTACAGTAACGGCGAACTTTAGCCGGAGTTTACTCTTCAGCTTCTTAAGAAGCTTCTTCAATAGCCCGTGGCAGGATGTTCTCAATATTTTCTCTCAAACACTTTGATAAAGTAGGGATTCCCAATCTAGATCTCATCCATGGTGTACACAGTTAAATACTTCGTTTTTCCATATAATATTCTCTTCGGTTTAAGGGTTTTCTTGTTTAGATAAAACATTGTGTGTGTAATTACTTTCAAGTGTTGAGGTGTCGTCAGGAGGTGTTGAGGTGTCATCAAGAGATGTAGAGGCGTCATCCGGAGGTGTTGAGGTGTCGTCAGGAGGTGTTGAGGTGTTCAAGCTTTCATCAATGGCATCTTTTATGTACCTGTTTGTCGTCAGTATCACATTGAACAAGTATCGTCTTCACTTACGTGATCCTCCATTTCGCTGTCACTGCTATCATCTGGACCTTTCATCTTCTTGACTCAAAAAGGAATATTATTTCTCTTTCGTCCATAATTTCTTCTGCTTCCTATGAAGTAAAGATGTTTCAAAAACAAAAAAAATTACTTATAACAATAACCTAATTGTATACCTACATACTTTGTTTATGTGTAAATAAAGAAAAAGTAACAGAAACGTAATCACACACAAATACATAAAAGTTTCACAGAAGATAAACATGCGCCTCTCGAGCGCAACGTATGGTCATAGCAACCAAACTACGGTACTTACCGAATAGCAGCAGTCGTCCTTCGGCGGTGTTGACTGAGACGACTGAGTTGGCTTGAAAGCACACGCGTGTACACGCGTTGGATGAAACAAAACAGCGCTATATTCGTTTCGCAGGTGCCTCTGGGGCGCACGTTATCTTTTTACACACATACACATCAGTCATACACATTTCAGTAGCATACACTCTCCTATCATCAGTCTACTTCATTGCCCAACATTCTGATCCATAGAACGCGACAGGTTATGGTCTTATAAATTTTCCCTTTAGATTTAAGGGGCATTCGGGGGTCACACGTCCCTGAGGTCTGTCGCCACTTTACCTATCCCACATTCAAAAGTTTTGAAATTTCATACAATATGTATGGAGAAAAAAAAGTCAAAATTAAGTAAAAAATAGAACCTCAATTCATTAACATTATTATGCCCTACATGAATCTGATCTGACTCCAACGCACACGACCGTCACTTTGTAGGTGGCTAGTGAGGGGACAACATCGAAAAATACTAGAACGGTGGATTTGCAAAGGAAGACAATTAAGTAGATAATATAGTAGAAAATAAGACTACCTAGCTTTCTTTTCTTATAATGCAGCCGAAATATACTTCGGTTATAATTCTTTCTACTAATCCTACGAAAATTCCTACTATAATTTACTTATCGAAAGTTTGTGAGTATGGATGTATGGTTATTTCTCTTTCACGAAAAAACTACAAAACCTATTGTATACCTACTTTGGGATATAGGTAGGTAGCTAATGACATGGTATTATACATAGGCTACTTTTATCCTGATATTCCCGCGGAATTCGTTGAAATTACTTTAAATTACAATAAGTACTTAATAAATTACATGGTTAGGTAAGTACCTACTTGTAATATTATTATTATTAATCCAATAACAATAAATTATAATTATGAATGATTGAACCTACTTATCTACCAGAAGTGTACCTAGGTACACGCAAATAAAATTCGGAGTAAATAGTCCACTTGCGGAGTAAGCTCTATCACTTATTCCGAAAAGCGCATCACTAAACGACCTACACATTCGGAGTCGGTGTCGGGTCGGTCGGAATGCCACCTACTTTTTTCTCACCTACTTTTTGTAGGTCGTGTGCGTTGCACTATTGTTGTCAGTACGTTCTATTTTTCGACCGATTTTTCCACCTACAAAAAGTCGGCCGTCTGCGGGGGCCCTTATAGTTTCTGAGATACAGTGGTGGGCAAAACGAGGGGGCAGATGGGGGCAAAACTAAAAACTTTTTTTTACTAATGCAAGCCTCCTCAATACAAATCCGTTTGAAAATATTACAAATTCTTTAACATTTTTTATTTTGCCCTTAAAAAGTTTCGAAATTTCATACAAAATGTATGGAGAATAAAAAAAAGTCAAAATTAAAAAAAAAAAAGTACCACGTTTTATCAACTTTGTAATGCCTTACCTGAATCTGAAAACTAAAATTTTCCAAGTCTCCTAGTTTCCGAGATACGCGTGGCGGCAAAATGAGGGAGGCAAATGGGGGCAAATCTGAAAACTTTTTTTTTCATCCCAAAATCTCCTCTATACAAATCCGTTTAAAGCAATCAAAAATGTTACGTAGTTTCCGAGATCCATCAATGGGGCAAAAAAGGGGCAAAACAGGGGCAAAACACAAATATGATTTTTACTCCCCAGGACCTCCTCTATACGAATCTGTAAAAAAATATTTGCAGGTCTTGTAGTTTTTGAGATACACCAGGGGTGGGCAAAAAGGGGGCAAAAAATGGATAAAGTCGGATTTTTCCTTAACTCGCCAAACTACCCTCTATACGAATCTGTTAAAAAAATATTTGCAGGTCTTGTAGTTTTTGAGATACACCAGGGGTGGGCAAAAAGGGGGCAAAAAATGGGTAAAGTCGGATTTTTCCTTAACTCGCCAAACTACCCTCTATACGAATCTGTTAAAAAAATAAACCTTCCCATCCACCATCATAGAAAACAATTTATTACGCCAATGAGTGAGTGAGTGAGTGAGTGAGTGGTAATGCAGCATTGCAGTACGTCCCGGCTTCACTAATGAAACTACCGGAATAAAATATAGCCTACTAGCTACGCCCCGCGGTTTCACCCTCGTAAGTCCCGTTCCCGCGGGAATATCGGGATAAAAATGTCCCTGTCACTCTCCATCCCTTCAACTACCACCACACAAAAAATCACGTCAATTCGTCGCCCCGTTTTGCCGTGAAAGACGGACAAACAAACAGACACACAGACAGACACACACACTTTTCCTTTTATTATATTAGTAGGGATAACCATCCCGACAGTCCATTCTACACATCGGTGAAAGAATTTTTCAAATCGGATGACTAGTTAGTCGGAGATTACCTCCGTCAAACAAAAAAACAAACAAACAAATTTTACCTCTTTATAATATATATATATATGGTACAAGTATCAATTCTAGTGTATCGCGCTTTGAGTTTTCTACGCTATCGATTTTGTTTGACAAGGCGGCGGAAAAAAGTGATACGTCCTCTCGCTGGGAGGACCCGGGATCGACTAATCGGAAGACGATCGCGCGGCCGGATATATAGTGGTTATAAAATAATCCTGTAAATTACTGGGTGCTCGAAATTGATTGAAAAAAAAAACTGTACGTTTAGAAATACCTATATTTTCATCAAATGAATAAAACTCTTGTGTTTTTCTTCAAATACTAGTAAAAAATATGTGTTAAAGTGAAACGATTTTGTACTTTTTAAATATTGTTTTCATTACCTTTAGAGGCAATTTTTTTATTGTTTTGAGCTGTAGTGTATTATGAGAATATATTTTCAGGTCCACAAACGCTTAAAATAAAACATTTTCTCACATTACAATAGTGATATCCCTTCTGAAAGACAGCTCTGACGCTCATTTTCGTAAAACGCTATGACGGGATTGACTTCTCCTTCAAAAACTATAATCAAATATTATGTTTTCTCTCTGCAGTGTATTATAATAAAGATTAATCTTTCTAAAACCGTAAAATTCTTTAAATAATCTGATCACATTATTGAGTTAGGGCTCTCGAAATACTGCTCAAATAAGCTAATGACGACTACACCCCCTTAACAGTATATTTAAATATGTATGTTCCTGTAAGTTTGTGATTGGATCGAGGCAGATGGTAGCGAGCGTAGCGTGTGACGATCGTTTGGGCCCTGTGGGGTGCGCCGACAAGGGAGCTCGACACAATCACTTAATAATTGATGTCCACATCTCATGGAATCCACAGAACAGGCACAGAATAAAGATGGAACAGGTAAGGAGTTGATAAAGAAAAAGATTTGAAAGCTGATAGGTGACAATATTTTGAGTAATAACAATAACATTCCGTATGTATTCACATTCCGATCTTGCGTGTAATCGAATGGTCAGCCTATCTATTGATATGACCATGCGATTACACGCAAGATCTTTTTGAAACTAGGTACTTAAAACATAGGTTCTGTTTTTAGTACTTACCTACCTAGATAGGTACTTACCTACCTTACCTGCTACCATTATACGCGACCGTAGTTGTGCAACTCGGAATGCAAGTACCGCAACGCAACTGAATTTTGACCGCGTAAGTTCGGCACTTATAGTGTGACATATCAGCAGAACGTAAAATCAGCTGCGGAACTTCGGTCGTGTACTGTCAGGAAGTGTTAGCCCCTCCATCACCTACCATTTTTCAGCAAGTCAACCAAAATAAGAGCTTGCTTCAGCTTGCTGTCGTCACCCGAGTCTTCGCTGACATCATTGTCTACACCATCCCAGAAGCACCAAACATTCGTAATGCACAATATCACTAGATATGTTGCACATTTCATATGCGGAGTCATAACTGGATCATATTTCCGTTATAGCTTTGAAAGCCAATAATAGTGTTATCGTAATCAACAATAACATTTTATTTTATGGCGATCGATTTACAGTGTGGTGAAGCGACTCTTGCCTACTTTAGGTACCTACTTAAATAAATAAATAACACCAACATCTACGCGGATAGAAATAAATGTTTTTTGAATCAGCAGCAGAACAATAATATTTATTGCATGTAAGTAATTGTATAGGTTCTATCTCTATTTATACACCGGTCAAGTTAAACAGAAAAATAGTGGTCAAATAACAATAATTCCCGGAAAGCTGAATTTTGGTGGAGAGCTTGGTATTACCATTACAAATAAAGTGTTAAAAGTCCCCAATATCGATCCCATGTGTGCGTCACGAGTTATTCGGGGTCAAAGGTCCATATTTAAGGTTTCTTAGCTTTTTTTCGCAAACGGTAAGTTTTATCAAAACAAGTTTCAGCCCAAAGTTGTAGATCTTAAAATTTTCTCTCTCCACCAAAATTCAGCTTTCCGGGAATTATTTTTATTTCAAAAGCTTAGATTGACTGGCCTATTATGTGGTAGGTAATGTAGGTATAGGCTTGTGGCCAGGTTGCTTAATTTTTAAGTATCAATAATTTTTAATAATAAAATTGCTCCCGCGGCCTCACTCACGTTGTATTAACCCTGATAAAAAGTAGTTTTATATGTGTAATTCCGGGTCATGAAATATGTTTATTCCAAGTTTCAGCTCAGACATCTAGTGGAAGACTTTCAAACATGCATTTAAGTAATGTACCTACATATTTTTTAAACTAAACTAAAACCTAAAAATAGCTAGCTGCGAAGCGGACTATTATTACTTAAGAACCTAAAGCTCAGACCAAATAAATTTTTATTTGGTCAGAGCTATAAAGAGCTAATAGAAATATGTATTGTATGTAAGTACATAGATTGAAATAGAAAATATTTATTTTCGTCACAAACACATTATAACATAATTTACTTAGGTACATTTAATAATACCAACTACGAGTATAGCTACCTACTAATTATGAGTAGTTTTGCCTAAACATACCGAGCTGCCCCCTGTGAAGTTACCCGCGTATTGTATTGTAGGTATATACCAGCCTCCGCCCGTAGCTTCAGTCGCGTAGTACACCTGCCTGCCTGGATAAAGAGTAGGTGAGTCAGCTTAGGTGATATTCCAGGTCATAATCATGGCAAATAGGTACTTGAAAAGGTACCTAACCTCATTTCCATATTCCATACAGGCTTTCGAGTTCCTACCTATAATAATATCAGAAGGATCGTGTTGACGTTATAAAATTGAAATAATAGCGGATCGTTTGGAAAGGAAAATTTAAAAAGTAAGTACTTAGGTACCTATATGATTAAATCATGAAGTCTAGGTACTTATATGATTTAATCATATAGGTAGGTAAGTATCTAGTTTTCAAAATTAATCAAACGATACTAAGAAATTTGCAAACAATAGGTTGGTACACCGAAGAAAAGAAAATTATTCCCAAGTCCTCGTTATATTTTATAGAGAGCAAAATGAAATTTTCTTGCGAGGCACCGGTTATTAAGAAGCACGGCCTACCCCCATGGGAAAGAGGCGTGATTATAATGTATGTACATATGTATGCACCGGTTATTCTATCATAAATATTAAATAATTTATTAATAATTATAATTATATTTAATAGTTTATACCTAGTCATAAAATCATTTCTTATCCTTATCATAACAGTAATTTTAAATGGGTACTTATACTTCATTTATTGAAACGAGCTAATAGGAAGAGAAATAAACACACGTGATTGGTCGTCGAAAATAATTATCTTTCTCGTGATTGGCTAGATTGTCAAATTAATTGTCGATTGTCAAATCTAGCCAATCCAATTATTTTCGACGACCAATCACGTGTGTTTATTTCTCTTCCTATTAGCTCGTTTCAATAAATGAATATAGGTAGGTACATCTTAAAATTAAATCACGAAATACCCCTAGTGTTAAAAATAGTCGCATGTCAAATTTTAACACAATATGTAGGTAGGTACAGTATTTAATTTTGTTAAATTTTACTCCCATTCCGAAAGCACTAATTCTCATCATCATCATCCACAGCCCGATTTTACCCACTGCTGGGCATAGGCCTCCCTTAGTTTGTGCCATCCACTACGATCCTGCGCCAGTCGCATCCATTGTCGCCCCGCGACGTTGCGACGCACTAATTCTCAGAGTGAAGAAAACGCTTCACTGTTTTCACGCAGTAAAGGTCAGTGTGCCATTGCTGTAATTTGACAAGCAGACCAAGATACGTACGATGAGAACCCCAAAGAATGCCAGACTGCCAGAAAAAAACCTGCTGACATGTCAGAACCTGGACATGTCATGTTAAGTATATTTTATTATAAATACATAGTGCGCGTGTTGAGACTTAAGGGCGTCCCAAGACTAAATGTTTTGAAATACGGACTACAACATTAATGGCAAATGAAAACTCGCCCAGAAGTTTCCCAGACGCCCTCTTAACTAGGTAGGACAAATCCGTGGAAACCAGGACGGATGGTAACCATAACCATAAGTAAAGGGTGCGTTATATTCTAAGCTCGGAACTCTGCAGGGTCCATCCAGTAGTTGTTGATGCTGTTGTACGGTGACTGTAGCTCCGCCACTTCCAGGTCTCTCTCTTCTGATTCCTAGAAGAAACGGACATAACTGAACATACCTATTGAAATACAGTAAGTTATATCTACGATGTAATAAATAAATGTACTTAGATCCTTGGACATTACACACAGCGTCATCTACTCCCAAGCAATTTAATGCTTATATTATGGTAGCCATAGATGACTGATATACCTACCTATACCTATGATAAAACCATTAAACACAATAATTTTATATCTATAGGTAAGCTTCTTTGTCTGTAACGTACAGAGGAAACTTAAGTAGATAATGGATGTAATTTTTCAGAAATAAACCCAATTGTTGACTATCTCTTTCATTAAATGCTCGGAAAATCTTATAGCATGTTCTATACCAAAATGACCTAGATTGTTATCTTTGGTCCTGCGTAGTTGAGAGGTGCTAAGCTAATGGCGTCGATAAGTTGACTGGTACCTCTCACACTGATAACATAATGCGATAGGTAGTAACTTAACCTATCCATATACTTGAATGCGATTCCATTGCAATCGTTCATAAGATGTTTTATTATATTTAAATGAAGATGTCAACTTCAGTTTTGACATTTCTTTTGTGGCATGTCGATGCATGCCTATGTGTTCAAGTTCTTCTAACTCAATCAGATGCTAGATATTATGTCTCTCTTGCACGAATTTGTGCTTCTCTAGCACTAATTATATTATATTTATTTATTTTATTTTATTTATTTAAATTTTTTCATCATCAAAAAAAAACTACTGGTAGAATGCCTACTACTTTTATAGCCATTCTACCAGTCAGTATTTTTTTTTAAATCTGGAACGTAGCTATGCCATGCCATCGTTAGCTGCTTTTAGTCAATATTTAAAAAAAAAAGCGAGACAGCTAATTTTCGTGTGTGAAATTTAAATTTTACATCAATTTTTTTGGTAATTTCCTCATATTCGTAATGAAAAGTAGAGTACATACCTCGGAAGAAAGGCCCTTCGATGCACTCGAACTATTATCGCAACTCGCTGACGCTCGCGCGATAAACTATCTCGTGCATCGGAATCTTTGCCTTTCTTCCTCGTGTAGTAATCTACTATTAAAACTTTTAAACTTTATTCTGAATTCAGTCTACTTTGAGGTACCTTACCTACCTACTAAACTCATAGGTATGTCATTAGTTAAGTACCTACCTTATATTTTATTTTTGCCACCCGTTCCGTTGGGGAGTCCAGGATAGAGAACTATCAACGTGGACTCCAAGATACTCAGTAGAGGTGACTTGATGGAGTGTTTGACAGTAGCAAGCAACGGTTGGCAACTGGGACTGGACAACTGTGTGCGCGGAGCGAAAAGGATAGTGGTTGGGTACGGGCAGTAGGAGAAAAGGTAATAAAATTTGACTTCTTGTCATTTAGAGTAAGAAGGTTGGTAGAAAGCCAGTTAAGGACGACTCTCAAGGCCGTTTCAGCGAGCAGTTCAACCTCTTGCCAGCTTTGTCCACAGCATAGGTGATAATTTGACAGTTAGAAAGGGGCAGTTTACAGAGCTCGTTAATGTACACGAGGAAGAGTGAGGGGCCGAGGACACTTCCTTGAGGGACGCCGAAATGAATCGATTCCTCATCGCTGACAACACCGTTTATATGACCTTTTGTGATCAGTGAGATAGCTTCTAAATAAGTCGTTGACACTGCCTCTTATTCCAACCTGCTCTAGCTTGTTACATTATCTATTTTTACAAAAGACAGTTCTATTGAACTTTCTCCTCAAATACTGCATGGAACGGGAACATGAACTTCTTAAAATCAATACCTGGGCGAAAGCTTATGGTCTGCTTGTTAACCTCTCTAAGTCTCAGGCCATTATTGTTGGAAGCCCGTATATGTCAAATCTTGTGGCCCAAGCACCTCTCCCTCCTATCTTATATGCTGATGTACCCATTTCCTATTCAGTCAAGGCGAAAAATTTGGGTGTTATTTTGATAGCCTATTGTCTTGGGTAAGTCATATCAACGAGATTGGTAAAAAGGTGAACTTTACCTTTCACTCACTTAAACGTCTACAGTGGTTTCTTCCTTTCGAAACCAAAGTCACTCTAGCTCAAGCACTGTTGTTACCCCTTATTGACTATGCTGATGTTTGTTTCCTAGATGCTACGGAGGTCATGGTTAACAAGTTGGAAAGGTTGCAAAACTTGTGTATATCTACGTTTTATTTTTGGTTTACGCAAGTTTGACCATGTCTCAGAGTTCAGAGACCGTTTAAAGTGGCTTCCCATCCGTCCTCGACGAGACCTGCATGTGTTATCCTTCCTTTTCTTTATCCTACGTAATCCTCTATCCCCCTCCTACTTGCGTGAACGTTTTGACTACCTTGTTTCTCGTGATAAGCCATGTAGATCAAGTATGTCCCTTCTCCTTAAAACCCCCTCCCACTCTTCCAGCTGTTATAGTGATTCTTTCACTGTACATGCCGTGAAGCTGTGGAATTCCCTACCCCATTCAATACGCAGTTGTCAAACGATTTCTTCATTCAAATCAAAGGTAAAAGAGCACTAATGTTAATGTCAATTTAAATCTTTTATTTATCTTATTTAGTATAATAATTATGTATCCTTATGTATTTAAGTAGTATATTGTTTTATTTATTATATAAATATATAAATGCATTATATTATTATAATGCATTTATATATTTATTTATTTTTTTTTGTTTTTGTGGGTTAATATTTATGTTTATGTATGGGTATTTGTACGTATATTGTATTATAAGTAGGTAATCAGTTTTCTCTATTTTTTATTTCCATTTTATAATTTACTTTTCTTTTAAATCAATTAGTTGTTGTTAGAATAGTACACATTGCATCCACTATTGTAATAGCTTTTCTATTAACTTAAGGTTTGCTGGTAGAAAACTCTAATAGGGTTATGCTCGCCTTTGTACATGTTGTTTTTAATGTCCTATCTTTAAGTTTCTCTTGTGTACAATAAAGAATTACAAGAATTACAAGAACGGGACTAATAAAGAATATTCCTTCTTTTTTGATACTCATAAAGCAAAGCAGCGTTTTCACTAGGGGACTTGTTCTGCGACTCTGTCACTCGAACGACGACAATAGATTAACTAGTGAGTCGCTTTGTGTTTCGAAACATACGACATTCTGATTTCATTTTAATTTCCGGTGATCACGACTGGCTAGTGAAAACCAGGTCGTATGTCGATAGATAGATAGATAGATAGATAAAACGTTTATTTGGTACAAGTAGGTACAGAACAGAACTAAATATATACCTAACACAGAAAAGAAAAAACAATACAATAAGCAAAAAATTATAAAATAGTAGGTACCTAGTAGGTAACACAAAAGCAGACAAACACTGTACCAAAAGGGTCCGGTCTCAGCAAATTGCTACTCCAAAGGAGGAGGCGCTGGTTTTCAGACCGTACCCTAGTGGCATTACGGACAGGGACGAGGTAATAAAAAGAATGTACATAAAGATAAAAAAATAAAAATAAATAAACAGCAAATTGACTTAACACACAAAAATGATATAAAGTGACACTGACAAAAAAATAAAGAGACATAGTGATGAGGTGACTTGACTTGTTAAAAATAAAATAAATATATATTCTATGGGATACATTTCAAATGTCAATAATTAAATAGAAAAAAGTATTGGGTAGTGAAGTGAGTGAGTGAACTACTTTGTAATTACTCATACTCTGTGGTGTGGTGGAGGAAAATGAAAAATGGCGTTTGTTTTTCTTCGGGCGATAAAAGTGTGAAGCAATTGTTTATCACCAAACCAGGAAAATTGGCAATGATTATGCCTCATCGCATCATACCGCAGTAAGGCAACGAGCAGATAACAAACAACGTTGTCCCTCAACTTTTTCAGAGATACTACGTGACTGTTTGGCGATTTGTTCCCGCGATATGTCCCCTAGTGTAAGCTCGCACGTGTTGCGTAGTTTCCCCGAGTCCTTCCTTAAACACTAGTTTTGTTAAACGACTTTCATTTATCTTATCCCTTCCTCATGCTCCATGGTGTTCGCGTTCCCGTGTGATTATCGGGATCCAAAATAGCCTATTTATGTGTATCTACCTATTCTGATGTACAAATACAAATACAAAATATATAGATAGTAGGAAGTTTAATGCGTGTTGAAATTGGTATTGAATTTTTACTTTATTGGAATCCCGGGTATGTCAGCAGCCGCCAACGAGGCAACACTATCTCTCAGTGCAACCGCCAGGTGGGGGAGGGATGGGGAGGGCCCTAGGGTGGGCTTGTGGCATGTCAATTTGCACCAAGTCTTGGAGCTCTCACTCACAGCCTGTAGACGTTCTATTACGCCCGGTTCCAATAACCAACTTATGGACGGCTGTAGAACTTTCGCCATAGCAACGTAAAAGTTTCATACATTTTGTGTTGTAAAACCATAGTTGTCAATTGTCATGGTTGGTTATGGACCTACGGACATCCGTAGGTACGTTGACTAAAGAAATCGAGAATTAGCCGAAAGTTTGGTCAGGCGAGTAATATGTGTATTACGATTCTGTATAAGCCATATTATACGTAATTACGTACTATGCCTTACCAAACAACTGTGCTAGGCTCTACTTGTTGGTGACAGTCGGACTATTCGTTGTCAACTTTTGGCACACCGCAGCACAGATGTGTCGGCACCTGGCTAATTCTATGTGTCTGCTCCTACTTTGTGTACTACCTATCTGTTTGTTTTTTCTTTTCTTTTCTTTCTTTTTTACTCTGTGCTGTTATGTGTCAATAAAGCTTTTACCTATCTATCTAACTTAAATTGGCTCAATCAAAAAAATCTACCTTTTGATGTCAATTTTACTACATATCCTACCTAGCACCTTTGAAGCTTTTGCAAGGTGCATTTCGTTCCCCTTGATACTATTATCCGTGAACTCTATCTAAATAACAGAAGGCTCACCTGCACACTTTTCTTTGGAATCAGTCCATTCTTTTTGAAAGCGACCAGTGTCACCAGTTTAGGACGACTCTCGAACGGCTCGAAGTAACCCTGTATACACACAAACCGTTTATGAATTAACCCGGAACAGCGCAAGTGTTTTAGAAGTTGCTAGTTGCTAGATGCTATAGGTAGGTATACCTATGGAGTTTTTAATAGAACATAAGTTACCACGTTCATCGGTTATGTAATTCGAAACACAATTGGTCAAACTAATCATAATTTCACAGTACCTACCATTAGATTTGTTCAGCTATGGGACATGAGAAGTTAATAAAAAAGGAATAGGTTCTTTAAATATCTAAAAATATCTTGGGTAGTAAGTGGTCTAAGAAGGTTTCTTTACTGGCCCGTCTAGCGGAAGTTCGATATTGAAAGTCATCGAAGTTTTCTCAAAAACTATGACTACTAGTGCAGAATCTATTTTTGTTACGAGCTACTCTCCTTAAGTGGCCCTGAAAAAAGCTCAGCTTTAACATTTATTTTACAACAAATTGCTACATTACCTATATTATGTAACTTACAAAACGTACATAAAGATCAGAAGAACAAACCATTGCATACATAGATCAAAATTTATGAATAGGAATAGGATAGAAGGGTTGTGTTGAAAGCGAGTTGAGAGAAAACGACACAACCACAAGCTCTTTCGATCCAATGCTTTCACTGTGATATTATTCGAGGCGAAATCAAAGACCATTTAGCTTGAAGGCTTAGTGCTCTTATAATAGGGTTTAAAGTATAGTTGCAACAGTGTATGAGGACTAAAATTTAGGGGTGTCAAAATATTGGTCGATCGGGTAGTTCAAAGAGCTAGACCGCGATGCTTGCAGCCCTTGCGAGGGGGCGTTGCAGGTCAGTTGACCGGAACGAATAATAGGGCACTCGGCTGTGGGCAACTTGCACATGGAATTGAAATCTATATAAATTTAATAAAAGACCGTCCATTTAAAAGCTCTTATGTTTTCCATCTTTCTTTCAATAACTTACTTAATTATTATTATTTTTTTGTTTTTGAATACTAAATACTGTAATGTACCTACAGTGTTTGGAAAAATAAAGCTCATTTTATTTATTTTTATTTAAGTATATTATTTCAATGCGTTCCATTATTTTTAGGTTATTCATAAAATTTAGTTTCTATATTTCACGTCAAACGTCGTTGAAAAATAAGCACTCAGTAAAAACTGTACTCAATTACTCACCTTGTTAAAATAAGGGTCTAATCCATAGGCGATAGTCTTAGCTAGCTTCGTCACAGAATGCGGTGCTCTAAATTCCACGACATGAGTGTTCGGCTCGCCACTTTGCGGCTCCTGAAACCAATACATGGTAGGTACCTACTAATATAAAAAAATGTGAGGCAACCCATGGCTTAATCAGCCCCACACGCCAAAATAATTATAAAGGAATAAATATCCTTGGACATTTTTTAGACATCGTCCGTCATCTAGTCCCAAGCTAAGCGACATGCTTGTGGTTATTGTAACCAGATGACTGACAATTATAATAATACATAGATAGGTACATTTTTTTTGTGAATACATACATTTTAAAGATAGAAATCACCTTTTTTTTTTCCCGGACGGACTATTCTGTTAAGTGGTCTTTGGGACCTTTATAACTTCACCGGACTTTGGCGAGGGCAGAAGGCCTCTACGCCGGTACAAAGATTTTAAGGCAACTAGCTCAAGGGCACCAGAGTGGTACGAACCTCGGCTTGGGCTGTTGCCTGAGTGGCTGATCGGGTTTATGCCCAGCCCTGAAGGGGCAGAAAAAGCTGACAAAAATCGACCCCCCTTAGGAGGTTGGCATCGGCAGGAGCTAGTCCATCATCGACGCGTTGGCGGCGGTGATGTCATCGCCGTAGAAGACACCCAGACACGGAACAAATATATGCAGAACATAAACATTGTCCTGTGGCGGGGATCGAACCCTCCACGTCTTAGGCGGGCTTTCCTCTACTGCGCCTATATATAAAAAAGCCGTGTTGGCCAAGTGGATTAATATATACCTCGACTTTTGATCCGAAGGCGAATCGAATACGGCCGTGCATCAATGAACTTTTCGTATCGAAAAATTTATATGCGCTTTAACAAGAGCTTCAAACGGTAAAGGAAAACATCGTGAGGAAGAAAGAAAGAAAGAAAGAAAGAAAAATATGTTTATTTCATAGGACCTCAAGGATCGCTCGAAAACGTACAGTCTTAAAAACTAGTTGACTCTATTGCCTGTTCCAAAACAATTCCCTACACCAGGGAGCTTTCTAGCTGCGTCGATGGGCTTGCAACCTGTCACGTATGGAAAGCTAACTACTGCAAAAAGTGGGCATGTAAGTAATGTCTACCGCACCCTGGGTTACAGTCGTGGTTTTATTTCATTTCATTTTTTCAAATAAACTATACTTCATTTCTTGAAACGAGCTAATAGGAACGTAAATAAACGCACGTTGTTGGTCGTCGAAAATAATTGTTTATTCTCGTATTGGCTAGATTCACAGGCTAGATTTGATAATTGACAATTGATTTGACAATCTAGCCAATAACGAGATAGAATATTATTTTCAACGACCAATCACGTGAGTTTATTTTATCTTCCTATTAGCTCTTTTCAATAAATGAAGTATAGTCTACCTAAACTACTGGTGGAAGATGCTGAAGTAGGTACCTTCAGCATCTTCCACCAGTCACTGTCGAAGGAAACTTGTCGCAGTTGTTCTAGAAGCCCTCTAGGGTGTTTATCTCTTTTCTTACCTGACTTTTATGTTTCGTTTTATAAAAGCTATTCTTTTTCCTTTGTCCATTTCTTTGTCCTTTTAGAATAAAAGGTAAAGTACCTATGTTTTCATTACCTACTCATACCCGGAAAGTACCTACGCATTAAGTTGCCGGATTATAGGGTTCACAGTAGGAATTTCCGTCCGATTTTCCGATTAAAAAAAATCTTGAAAGCAAATTTTGTGTGAGAGATTTTCTTTTGGTAATTTCCTCGGATTCGTTATGAAAAGCAGAGTGTTTACCTCGGAAGAAAGGCCCTTCGATGCACTCGAACTATACGCACGAGCGTCAGCGAGAGCATCATCTCTTGCAGAGAAGATGTGTGTGCCTTTATCAACTATAATTTTTTTTTATTCGAGCTAATAGAAACAAAAATAAACACACGTAATTGGTCGTCGAAAATAATTGTGTTTCTCGTGATTGTCTAGATCGTCAAATCAATTGTCAATGGTCAAATCTAGCCAATCACGAGAAAGACAATCATTTTCGACTACAAATCACGTGCGCTTATTTTTCTTACTATAAGCTCGTTTCAAGAAATTTAGTATGTGTAGTATAGGATAATAATCTACAATTAATATTAAGTTAGGTTATATGCTATCTAGAAGGTTGTGCTAAATGTATACTTTATACCTACATACAATCACTTAAGTATATTATATTCCTACTCGTATTTTAACAAGAACACAGTTAAAGATGAAGAAGCTAGGAAAGGGGATAATCATGGTAATCATGGAATACGCAATTGATATTTTTATAAGGAGCACATCAAACACAAATCCATGGAGCTGTATCCCGCATTTATTATGATGAGTCGTACTGCAACAGCGTGAGGTGGCTTTTAAAAAACAATTCGCCTATAGATAGATAGATAAAAAGTTTATTTTGGTACACATAAAACACAGTAAAGATAAATAAGAACATAAAAAATAAAAACAAAAAAAAAAATAAGTAAGTGAAGCAAGCAAAAAACTAAAAAGAAAAAGAACAATGGGTAACTCAAGAAGCAAACAAACAGTGTACCAAAAGGGTCCGGTCTCAGCAAAATGCCACTCCAAGGGAGGAGGCGCTGGTTTTCAGACCGCACCCTAGTGGCATCATGGACACAGACAAGAAGGTAAATGTACAGAAAAAACTAAAACAGCAAATTGACATCACAGCAGAAAAAAGATTAAAGTGACACTGACAAGGATATAGTTATTATATCTAGTGTTCCTTAGCTGATACCAATGAGGAAGCAGTAAGATGATTGCTCTGAGACTGATACCTACCTACCTCTAAAATTTTTTACGAAACTTTTTAGGTAGATAAGTAGGTATATTATCTTTAACAGAATCAAATTTTCTGATTTTCAGTAATCAGTCTGCAAATACGGGTATTAACAAATACACTAAACTTCATCCATTAAATTTGTTTCATTAGTCAGAATTCATAGATATCTATAATAAACATTCAAGTTTTTACTGACCCCTAAATGTTTGATCTTGAATGTTTGTATTTTTTGCTTGTTGCGCATTGCCAATAAGCCTAATCGATGGAGCTCCTCGCTCCACCCCTCGAGTCCGTCCGAGCCAGGTGGGTGAGTTTCTAGTGCTCCTTCCAACCTCTGTATGTCGATGTCTAAAGGCCAAAATAGTTTTTTAACTATATATAAGTACCTACCAATCACATGCGTTTATTTTTGTTCCTATTATCTCGATTCAAGAAATGAAGTATAAGTAGGTTTTATGAACTGACAAACAAAAGAAATTTAAAAACTGAAAGTGATACTTTAGTGAATTGTAAAGGTTCGAGCACATTATGCCGGGCCGCAGCGTGTCGGGGCGGAGCGCAAAAATCCGCTCAAATCGCTTTAATACAATTTGTATGAATTATCGCACACTGTGCCGGGCCGCAGCGGCTCGCATTAATGCGCGAGGCGGATTCTCGTCCGTGCGATGCGGCCCGCCCCGCCCCGCTGCGGCCCGGCATAATGTGCTATCCATAACGTACAGTTGCATGCAAATTCTGGCAGTACACTGAACTCAAAATCCGTCAATGCACTGTGACCCGGCCCGTCACTAATGTGCTAGGTAAACATTTTGCGCTGCGCTGCGGCCCGCTCCGCCCCGCTGCGGCCCGGCATAATGTGCTCGAACCTTAAGTTTACTACATATTTCACTTTCAAAACTATCGTGAGTTGTACTTTGAGAAAGTGATTTCTCTGAGGTTGTACTAGACATTATATTAAACAGCGGGAAAATTACTCACGTAAAAATATTGTAGACTAGCTGCTCCCCGCGGTTTCACCCGCGTAAGTCCCGTTCCCGCGGGAATATCGGGATAAAAAGTAGCCTATGTTACTCGTGGATAATGTAGCTTTCGAATGGTGAAAGAATTTTTAAAATCGGTCCAGTAGTTTTTGAGCCTATTCATTACAACCAAACAAACAAACAAAGTTTTCCTCTTTATAATATTAGTGTAGATTTAGATAGGTACTTACCGACAATGTTTCGATTCTTCCGGAAAATCTTCATCTGGGTATGAGTATGGTCACTCCTCGCGGGCGCGTCTCATTTTTAAATTACCTACGTGAGTAATTTTCCCGTTGTATTAATATAGGTAATGAATTGAAAGTTATTTACTTTCCAGCCCCAGGACCGCAAGTAACTTTGTGACCCTAGGGGCGCAAAGTGCTAATTTGATTGAACCCTATGATCAGGCAACTTCATGCGTACTTTCCGGCCCCTAGACCTACAATAACATTGTATAATTATATTGAATTGTACAATAAGATTAAATTGCGTTTTGAATCCAAACGCTCAATTATATTGCACAATAATAAGAACTTCTCAAATTGTGCAATGTTTTTTTCTGCCATTTTGGGAAGAAATATTGCGCAATACTGACCCTACACGATGCAATCAAAATTAAACTCGCTCAAACTTTCGTTCAATCATTGCGCATTCTTCAATATTAGCCCTAGACGATTAATTATATTGCACAATTCACAATATTGCGCAATATTATTGTAGGTCTAGGGGCCGCCTGAGTTGAGTAATGAAAAATAACATCTTACTGACAGTTAAATTGAGTTTTTCTGGTCACATATAGTCCTAACCAAGTTGATAATAAATAAAACGCACTCGCCTGCGGGGGTGTGTAAAACAAATCTTTTTTAGTGGCCTTTGCACCTGGACTCCTTCGATCTTCGCCTTGCGTTTTAATTGTTTCTTTCTGAGAATCATCTTTCAAGGAATCTGATATTGCTGAAAGTTAATAAAACAATTCGAAGTTTTATTCAAGTTTTATTCTATTCTCAGATTGGCTAGATTTTAAAGCGAGCTAATAGGAAGAAAAATAAACTCACGTGATTGGTCGTCGAAAATAATTATCTTTCTCGTGATTGGCTCGATTTGGCAAATTGACAATTGATTTGACATTCTAGCCAATCACGAGAATGACAATTATTTTCGACAACCAATCACGTGAGTTTATTTTTCTTCCTATTAGCTCGTTTCAATAAATAAATAAATAAATTGATCTATACTTTAAAATTTAACTTACCTTCAGACCAACTTGAAAACGATATAACGGAGAAAAGAGTAAGAGAAATAATTAATTGCATTTTTAATAAAAATCGCAAATAAAACGTAAACAGAGCTCCGCGTCTGAGAGGCGGCCTCTTGGAACAGAACACTACTTACATAGCCTTTGTTGGAGTAGCGAGTTCCAACTCAGAGTACCTATTTTACTTCGTAATTGATTCCGAGAAATGAAATGTTTACCTGCACAAGGTAGGACGCTGACATTTTTCAATAGAACTTGATCTCCATCGATCAACACCATTCGTAGAACAAGACACAGTTCAACAAACATTTTTTCAGAAATAAAATTGAGAGTAACAGAAATTCTCGAAACAACAGTCGAACTTCGCGTTTAAGTAAACTATGGAGATAATAATGGTATCTACTTAGGTAGGTAAAACAAATATTGTGGAAATTTGTTTACTCGTAATTGCTTATAGTAGGTATTGTTTCAGGACAATGATTAAATATTCACAATGATGATTGCATCACGTCCATTTAACTAATAGAAAAAGTAAATACCTACTTACATACATACATACATATAATCACGCCTCCTTCCCATGGGGGTAGGCAGAGACCACGGATCTCCACCTGCTACGATCCTGACATACCTCTTTCGCCTCACTCACTCTCATTACATTCTTCATACATGCTCGCCGGTTTAGGGTACTTCTGACCTGGCCTTTCTGCAAAATGTCACCAATTTGGTCCACATATGTTCGCCTAGGTCTTCCCCTTCCAGCTGTCCCATTCACACTCGCCTGATACACCTGTTTTGTTAAACGACTTTCATTCATCCTCTCTACATGCCCAAACCACCTTAACATGCCTTTCTCAATTCTCATCACTACATCTTCTTTCACTCCACACTTCTCCCTTATCACACTATTTCTCACTCTATCTTTTAAACTTAACCCACACATACTACGCAACGCTCTCATTTCAACAGCATTCACTCTACTCTGGTGCTTTTCCTGCCATACCCAACTTTCACTGCCATACATCAATGTCGGCACTAACACTCCTCTATGAACTGCTAGTCGTGCCTTTTCGGACACTTCCCGGCTGCTCATAAAATCGTGTAGTGCCCCATTCACCCTGTTAAAATTATGCTTGCCTGTGAATAGTAATCTTTGCAATATCTAAACAATGTCAATGTCAGCTTCTGACAGCTATCGTTATGTCTAATCGATTAGCGCCATATTGTGATTTTGCTTTGTCTCTTTTTCTTGTCCCGTTCATCGAGCATGTTGTTTAAAACCATTAATCACTTTAAATCAATAGATCTATATATTTTGTATTGTAACTTTTTATGCTGAGTAATAAACAGTGCAATAGACTGCCGAGTTTTCTCTGTATTTTGGAATCCTGATTTCCTGGACAGGCAGGCACCGTATCCAATTCAATACCAGAGCACTCACGTGCTGCCGATTCTGACGCTGCCACTCTGATCATCATCTCTAACAGGTTTTGGGTCCAGGCTTTGCGCCCAGGATTGCGTACCAAGGATCAAGCTCCTAAAACTGATCATACGAAGAATTGGTGTTGGTGCTGTCTTTGTCTTGACTCCGGCTTGTGTGCGCGGATGTCATGGAGGACAGAATGTCTGGAAATGGAGTCGTGTTGCCTAGCGCCGGTGGAGCAATGTCCTCGCTCGGCGGAGGCGTTCACATTGAGAAACTTGAAGGTGTCGGAAATTACAATACATGGAAGTTTCAAATGAAGATGATTTTAACCCTTGAAGGGCTATGGGAGTGCATAGAGAGTACTGCGGACAGTGTGATCGAAGCAATGCGAGATCAAAGAGCTTTGGCACGAATATGCCTTAGTGTGAAGGCGGCGTGCTTTCAACATGTGAGACACTGCATCACATCTAGAGATGCGTGGCAAAGGCTTGCTAATACCTTTGAGGACAAGGGGCTTTATAGGCGAGTGCTATTATTGAGACAGCTGCATCATACCGAGTATGGACAATTTGTGTCAATGACTGAATACATAGATGGAATAATGACACGTGTTCAGCAGCTTGCGGATATTGGCAAAGTTATAGAGGATGCTGAGGTTGCGGAATTACTCCTCAGTGGCCTACCCCAGGAGTTCGACGCGCTGGTTTCTAACTTAGAAACAGCATGTATTACCAACGAGTTATCAAGCGAGCTGGTTCGAGCTAGACTTATTCAGGAAGAATTCAGAAAAAGTAACAATAATAATAGTGACACTGCTTACATCTCTAAAAGAAGAAGAGAACTATTCAAGAGCAAGATCTTCTGTCACTATTGTAAGAAACCTGGTCACATTAAGTCTAAGTGCTTCAAGTTGAAGAATGAAAAGGCGAATTCAGAAGATTCAGCGCTTGTTGCTTCAGCGTTTGTGGTGAAAACGCAAGAAGATAGTTGTGTAATTTGACTCTGGGTGCTCCGCTCACATGTGCAATGACAGAACTTGATTTTGTGAGCATGTGAACTCTAAGTAGTAGTAATGTTTTAAGTATTGCTAACAATGATGGCATACTTGGGAAGAGGTAACATACAATTAAAGACTGAAAATATGGTAAGGTATCTTTTATATGTTTTTGTATGTGCCTAAACTTGCTCACAATTTATTAACTGTCAGCTGTCTAACGCAGGAAGGTTACATGGTTTTATTAGATGAACGGGGGTGTTTTATTTTTATGACAAGAGCAATAAAGTTTCTGGTAACCCAATATTGTGTGCTATAAAGGTTAAAGGATTATATTTGGTATATTATATCAAATTGGGGGTGTGTCAGTTAAAAGGGTATTCGCAAGGTGTGCATTCTTCTCTCATGTGATAAGACAAGAGACCCAGAGTGCACAGGTTGCTGCTCATGTTGTGCCTGTTGAAATTTGGCACAAGAGGTTAGGTCATTATAAGAAGTATGCAAGGTTTGTGTGCTTTATAGAATGGTGTTATAACTGGTATTCTGTTTCAGACTGACAATGTACAGGTTCTGAAGCTTTGTGTGCCATGTTTGGAGGGAAAGATGGCTGCCATGCAGTTTCCGATTGGAGAGGCAAGGCGAGCTACCCAGTCCCTCAAGTTGATACATTCTGATGTTTATGGACCGTTACCTGAGAGCAGCTGGTGTGATGCGAATTACTTGGTAAGGTTTACCAATGACTGCACCAGGAAGACCTTTGGATATATTTTAATGAAGCACAAGTCTGAGGTATTGTCTTATTTTATTAATTGTTAAAAATTTGGTTGAGAGACAATTGTTGGGGTTACCAGTGAAGATTTTGAGGTCTGATGGGGGTGGTGAATTTTGTAATGATAATTTTTTCTTAGTTTTTGTAACAGCAAGGAATCATTCACCAAATGACTGTACCTTATTGTCCGAGCCAAAATGGCGGCAGTGAATGTCTAAACAGGGCATTTATGGAGAAGGTTCGGTGTATGCTGAGAAGTGCTGGTCTCTGTGGGCGATATTGGGGACAGGCGGTTATGACTGCAATTTATCTACAGAACAGGTGCCCCACTTCTGCTCTTTCAGGACTCACACCGGAGGAGGTTTGGACCGGATCTAAACCAGATCTTAGTCACCTCCATCTATTTGGTTGTATAGCATACTCTTTAGTTCCCGAACAGAAACATTGTATGTAAGACCCTAAAAGCAAAAGGTATGTGTTTATTCGGTATTTTGAAACATTAAAAGGTTACAGGTTGTTGGACCCATCAGTTCCTACTAAAGTAATTAGATCAAGAAATGTGGCATTTCTGTAAAATAAGTTTTATAAGAATTTTCAGGACATGGATAATACAAACAATGATTGTATTTATTATGAATTGACTAGTGAAATGGATAATTTGAATTTAAATAGCAATGTAATGGATGAATCGAGTAATAGTCTCTGTGATAATAAAATTAGTAATTTTAATTCCATTAATGATAATGCTATGAATTCTAGTCAATGTGTTAGTCCAAATGAACAGTCTGTAATATCTAGCGAAAGTTCAGAGGAAATTGTGGTTTTTTCAGATCCTGATGAGGAGTACTGCACTGGTAGCGAGGACCAGGGTGTCCCTGCTGAGTCCCGCGGAGAGCGTGTGACGTCACCGCATAACTCACCGGCTGTGAGACAGCGTTCCGTGCGTAGTACTATAGGCCACTGGTAAAGTACAAGATATTCCATTTGTCGAACCTCAATTATATGAGGAAGCTGTTAGTTCACCTGATAGGAATGAATGGCAGGCTGCAATGCCAAGTGAATATGAATCGCTGATTTCTAGCAATGTATGGAAGTTAGTTGATAGGCCATCTAGTTTATATGTTGTTAAATGTTAAATGGATTTATAAGGTTAAATATGATAATGTTTGGTTGCCAGGGGTTTTACTCAAGTAAAAGGTTTAGATTATACTGATACTTTTTCCCCTGTGGTTTGTCATAGTACTATGAGAATATTATTTTCATTAGCTACTGAATTAAAACTTAATATTTATCATATTGATGTAACAACTGTGTTTTTAAATGGTGAGCTATAAGAAACTATTTGTATGGAACAGCCTCCTGGTTTTAGTGATAATAATTGTAAAGACAAGGTTTGTTTACTGTTAAAAGGTATTTATGGCCTTAATCAGGCAAGTAAAATATGGAATCAAAAAGTATATCATTTGTTGACAAGTAATGGATATACTTATAAAAAGTAATAAAAAGTAAATGTGAACCTTGTGTATACTTATAAAGATGTGATAAACATATTACTGTTATATCATTTTAAGTGGATGACTTTTATGTATTTTACAGTACTGAGTGTAATGAGATATTTCCTTTACTTGTAGAAAATTTCATTGTTAGAAACTTGGAAAGTTTGAAAAATTGTTTGGAATTCATGTTGTGAGAGATAATGTAAAGGGAGTAATGAAAATTGATCAGACTGAATACATAAAGATATTGGTAAAACACTTTGGTATTGAAAATTGTAAAGTTGTTAAAATTTCTATGCCTAACAACTGTAAGCTAGTATAGAGTGAAACTAGCTTTTGTGATGAACAGTATATTATAGGCAGCTCATGGGATGTCTTAATGTATAATGTATATGTATATGTGTGTGTACTAGACCTGACATCTCATTTGCTTTACTTATAAGAAATTTTGTTTATGAGGTCATGCTTAAAAAATTGTAAGGTAACAATTTATAATGATAATAATCAGTCAGCTGAGAAATTGTTACAAGTCACAGAATGTTGTTATAAACGTACTAAGCATAGAGACATAAGATATCATTTTGTAAAAGATTTTGTTAGAAATGATTCTGTGACACTGAAAGATTTGCAGACCGATTGTATGGTAGCAGATGTTTTACAAAGCCACTAGGTTCTGTAAAACATGATAAGTTTGTAAATGATATGAATGTTAAAATTTGACACAGTTAATGAATGTTTATGTAAATTGTTTTTATTTGTTAACTGACACAATATTGTTTACAAATAACTATCTATCTATATTATTAAAAATTGTTGACTAGAATGTATGTATAGATAGATAAAATAGGTACTGACCATTGTGATTGTCTTTGTTAAGTGTAAAGTTTACTTATCTGACATTGTAATGGACTTATGTAGAGCCCTAGAGAATAGTATTTTCTATTGATTGAGATGTAGAGTTTTGTCTTGATGTAGAGCTCTTAAAAATGTACCTTAAAGTTTAATTGATTGTTTGTGGCATGATATTGTTTCGATTAAGGGGTAGTGTTAAAATTATGCTTGCCTGTGAATAGTAATCTTTGCAATATCTAAACAATGTCAATGTCAGCTTCTGACAGCTATCGTTATGTCTAATCGATTAGCGCCATATTGTGATTTTGCTTTGTCTCTTTTTCTTGTCCCGTTCATCGAGCATGTTGTTTAAAACCATTAATCACTTTAAATCAATAGATCTATATATTTTGTATTGTAACTTTTTATGCTGAGTAATAAACAGTGCAATAGACTGCCGAGTTTTCTCTGTATTTTGGAATCCTGATTTCCTGGACAGGCAGGCACCGTATCCAATTCAATACCAGAGCACTCACGTGCTGCCGATTCTGACGCTGCCACTCTGATCATCATCTCTAACAGTTTCCAAAACTAACTCTCCTTTCAATATCATCCTCATGCTTTCCATCTCTCGTAAACAAAGTCCCCAGATATACAAATTCTTTCACTTGTTCCACTTTTTCACCACCAATCATAATATCACACGTTGTCATACATTCATCTCTTTCAAAAACCATAACTTTCGTCTTATTTACATTAACTTTCATTCCCTTACACTCAAAAGCTTCTAAAATACCTACTTTTCTCTCCTTTTTCTATACCTATGGTCAAATACATCATGAATAATCAAGTCAAGCAATTAAAATTGTTTGCATGACGTCAGTTCGCAGGCGCGAACCTGGGGGAGGGCGAGAGGGCGTTTCTCATTGGTGCAATGATTTCAAGTCATTGCACTCTCATATCTAGTGTAGTACATTTACAACTCAGAGCAATCATCTTCTTTCAGATCCTCAATGATTTACAACATGTGATAGGATAGGAGGTCACCCTATACTGCATCCTGCTTTGATTTAGCTAGATTCTAGATGCATGTATAAAAACATAACTAGCGTAGCGACCCACTCCGGCTTCGCACGGATGGACAGTTTTTTGTAGTGCCTACTACCTACCTAACCTACGTTGCTAGGAGTTATAATTCTGAAAGAATTGGTGAAAGTTTTTGAGTTTATTTATCACAAACATACCTACTTAAATACGAATATTTCCATTACCTATCAATATTAGCCATACCTAAATGCGTCGCAACTAGCATGATCTTTTTGGATCTCGTTTTAAAAATCGTGATGAGGTAAAAGAAAAGCATGAAATGGAATGAAAGATAGTGATCACCGCGAAAGATTTATTTATCGAAGATGGTGCTTAGGTACCAAATGCGTTTTGAGTGCACTAAATAAACAAATACCGTCAATGAAGCTGCATAGGTAGGTATTTACCTAGGTAAAAATAATATTTTAATATTTTACAATAGGTAGGTGTGCCATTTACGACGATGTACTTCCTAGAAGTACCTACCTTGGCAGAAAGAAGCTACATGAGGTGGCCTAGTTGGTATTTGAATAAATAAATAAATAAAATATAAATAAATATCCTTGGACATATTTTCATTTCAGACATAAATAAAACTCCATTCCGAGAAATTTAATATCTATCAGCCAACGAAGTAGAAACTTGAAACAGGAACGAGCCTTGCTGTATATTGAATTTGCAAAATTACCAAGAAATAAAACTAGATTAGGTACATCGTGGCGTCACCTAGATATCTTTTATTGAAAATAAATTGAATAAAAATCTTTTATAAATAAATTTATTACAAACTACGCCAGTTGAAGAAAGTTAAATTAATAAATTAAAAAATGATTGTCATATGAAGATGTTATGCTTAGGGTAGTCAGAGGCATAATATGTCCAAATTGTCCAATGTCCAAGTATCTGTTACCTACACTGTATGAGGTCCAGCATGTAGAAACACCTATCAATTTTCAATCCCGATTGACCGTGGCTTTGTACAAGACGTATCGGGCGTGGTTGTAGAAGCAATACTACGAACTTATCTACGAAGTCTAACACCGTAGCTACGTAGGCCGTAGCGTAGCACTTAAGTAAGTACCTACAATGTGTAGACCTAAATACTACGAGTAAGTAGCAAAATTAACAGTTTTTTTTAAATAAATCTACTATTGTCAGTGTAATCGGCAAACAAACATAAAATAAAAAACATATGTACCTACAGTGCAACCTGAACCTCCTCCTTTTCTGGAAGTCGGTTAAAAAGCGTACAAACAATTTTAATATCACATAAGATTCGTCGGTGGACAGGGTGCCAAATAAAATGCCCCCCGCATTAACTAGGTCCTTATGCAGTTCTTTTTTAGCCCCATCATTGTAGTGCTACTCATCGTGCGTGTCCAAGCGTGACTCAGCACAGGGCGGTCTCGCGCAAGGCCTCTGCTGTTGCTGCAACTCGCCGTGTGCGCAGCGGCCTCCCGTGCATTGGCGCTGACGACTCCTAACGCCGCTGCCGCACGTCACTGAACATTCCCCCCATTTGCCCCACCGACTCCACACTTTACGCCGTTTCAGTGTGGCTTCGTCATCGTTTTGCTCTGAAATAACACAGTGACTTGTTAGAGACACACCACGTGTTTTGAACGAGTAACCACTGCGAGATTTGGGGTGGGTTGGTCCTTGGTAGAGCGTTTTACAAAGGCGAAGATGGTGTGCCAGTCGCCACGCGTTTGTATATACTAGCAGCACGTCCCGGCTTTGAACGGGTGTACTTATTAAACTATCGGGATACAATATAGCCTAGGTAACCATCCCGATAGTCCATTCTACACATCGGTGAAATAATTTTTGTTATCGGCTGAGTAGTTTCGGAGATTACCTTCGAACAAACAAACCAACATAATATTAGTATAGATATAGACTAGTATGAACAATAGGTACAAACATAGTGTGCCTAGGCTCAAGTTCGTAAAAGTATAATTAAATGCCGACTAGGTATACTTACCAGCAACAGTTTCCACACTTTCCCTGGAAGGTAAAGGAATGCTACTCGATGGGGTCCACGCGGGAAGCCCATCCGGATTATTGGATCGTTCTTTTATAATCATATCGATAAGTTCCACTGGGCTAAGTACCAATTTATCTTCATTATTGTTAGGTGAATATGCGTTAGAGCTAATTATATAAATTGACGTGAAAAATATAACGTTACAAAATATAGACATCACAAAATTGGACAACACAGAGTATGTACTTACGAGTAAGACCCTGTTCAGACGGCATTGTCCTTCACGTTTTTTTTCGTATTCGTTTTTTAACGTACAATCACCCAGGTCTTCACACGGTAAATTATAATTCGTGTAAAAAACGAATAGCCGCAGAAAAGTGAAGGAAACAAACCTATACCGTGCGACTGCGAACCGAATACGTCAAAGTTCATTCGATTTGCTTGACGTATGCGTTTAAACGTTAAGCGGTACACGTTTTTTTGCAGTACAATCGCCGTGTGAATGGATATTTATTATTTACTCTTAGATAAATTGTCACGTATCGGTATCAGGGGAGTTGCCTTAGACCTTTTCAAAAGTTACTTAACAAACCGCAAGCAATCTGTAAAATTAGGCGACTTTATCAGTGCGGAAGCTTATCTCGAATATGGTGTGCCACAGGGTAGCGTCCTGGGTCCAACTCTATTTCAAATTTATGTTAACGAGCTTTGCGAACTTACACTACCGAATTGTAGAGTGTTCTGTTACGCTGATGACACTGTCCTGCTTATATGCGGAAGTAACTGGGATGACCTCAAGCAGAACGCAGAAAACGCTATGACTGCCGTCATAAAGTGGCTCGACAATAACCTTCTGACCCTCAACGTAGAAAAAACAAAATATGTAACCTTCTCTTTTACCGCAAGCGGACAGCCGTCTAGAAGCACCTTCAGCATTAAAAGCCACAAGTGTATAAATCCGACTCACAGCTGCACCTGCCCATATCTAACTAGAACAGACTCCTTTAAATATTTGGGTGTGTATATTGATTCGCTGATTAATTGGAATTGTCACATTGATATCTTGACATCTAGAACCCGAAAGTTGATCTATATTTTCAAAAATCTCAGATCTTCTGCTAACCTAACAACTCTTAAGATGGTATATACCGCGCTTAGTGAATCCTTATTAAGATATTGTATCACAGTATGGGGGGGTGCTGCCAAAACAAAAATGCTGCAGCTGGAAAGAGCACAAAGGGCTGTGCTCAAAGTTATGATAAAAAACCATTTAGGTATCCCACTATATCACTATATAATGATACTAAAGTTCTCTCTGTGAGACAGCTCTTTGTGCTTCAAACTACTATGCGTATGCACGCCCTGACACCCTACGACCCTTACCTGAAAGACAAAAAAAGAAGATCAGACCGTGTCTGCGTAATGGTCCCCCACAGAACCGTGACCTACAGTCGATTCTTCCGCATCCTAGGTCCACAATTATATAATAGACTAAATAAAAAACTATACATCTATAATCTAACAAAATATGAACTAAAAACTAAGCTTATTAACTTGCTCTCACAACTTAACTATAAAAGTACTGAAGAACTTATTATCTTTAACATAAGATAAAAATAAAATTATTGTTATACCTAAATGCAAGGATACACTCCTGAATGACCACTTCCTGACTCTAGCTATATACTAACGTATGAATTTAAAATCTAGTACCTATTTGAATCCCTTTATGTAAAGCTGAAACCCAAATGATAATTTACATATCCGTATTCCACTAAATAACACGCACACACACACACACACTCATACACAATTTGTACACACACACACACACACTCTTATAACAATTTGTACACACACGCACAACCAACTTACACTGGAACACTGGGCAAATATTTCTTTTAATTTAATTTACTTTAAGTTTGCAATAGGATCCAAAGACTTGGACCTAACTGTGAAATGTCGGACAGCACGACGCGAAGATAACGGCGCTGAGGGCGATTGCCAGCCTCCGAGACACAGTATCCTTACTAGTTCGGGGGCTGGTAAATACCCAAAGTGCTAAATCTCGTTAACTGGAGTTTGGCATTTCTCCTTAGTTTTAGTTTTACGGTTGTCTGGAAGAGATCGCCAAGAGCGATAAGACCGCCGATTGAGGGATACTACACCTACCTAACTGTAAGGCCCTATATTTTTTGTAACCTGTATCCTCAATAAAGATATTTTGTATTGTTGTATTGTATTGTATATATGTACGTTGTATGGCCACTATATATACGTTAAGACGTATAATGCAAAAAAACGTGCAGGACAATGCCGTGTGAACAGGGTCTAACGTTACGTTTTAATCTCAGTAAAGTATTCTGTGATCTCAGCTGAAAAACTATCATCAGAAGGTGATAGACATTTCGATGTCAGAATCTACCATAGATCATGCTTCTGTCTGGCAGTGGCTCGGATCCAATGAGGATGAGCTCGGATCATTAGGCGTGGATAGTGTATTTTGTATAGTTATGTATGCAGCACCTCTTTATATTGTGGTTTTAGGAGTTATACCTAGTCTATCTGTAAAGAAATAAAATGCCAACCTCAAAATTCATTTTCTAAAATCTCTATAAAACGCCACAAATGAAGTTTAAGTAATATTACTTGATTTAGTATTAAATTAATAAATATAATCAATAATTAAAGTTGCAAGGAAAGTAGAAGAGCGGAACTAATTAATTATTCCGAATGAAAATATTGTGTGATTTTTCAGTTTTGTTCTTTTATTCGTTTAAACTTATATTTATTGTACTATTTAAAATAACATGGTTTTATAAAATTAACAAAGGGAATGCATTTAAGTTATATATTTAACATTAGTCTAATAGTAATAGTAAATAGCTAGAACATTAAATCAGTCTTTTTTGCCTACAGCGAGGATCTAGGGCAGTCATTCATAATACTTGTCTCCTTATTCATAACAATAACATTGTATTTTTAGTTTGTTTTATAATAATGAGCTAAATGGCCATACAATAACAAAATCATTATTTATTTTTAAGTAACATCAATTACATCTAATAAATTTTAGAAGACTAGATAAAAATTTAGAATCTTTGGGATTGCAACATTTTAACCAATATTGATTTATTTCATCTTATAAATGAAGATATTTATAAGATATCACTTAAATGTATATGTAAATGTAGGTACTTAATTATAATTTAACTATTATTGAAAACTATGTGTGATCTAGAATTACATCTAATAAATTTTAGAAGACTAGATAAAAATTTAGAATCTTTGGGATTGCAACATTTTAACCAATATTGATTTATTTCATCTTATAAATGAAGATATTTATAAGATATCACTTAAATGTATATGTAAATGTAGGTACTTAATAATAATTTAACTATTATTGAAAACTATGTGTGATCTAGGGCAGTCATGTCTTCTAAGGTAAATTTAGCAAGGATTCATAATTATTGTCTCCTTATTCATAACAATAACATTGTATTTGTAGTTTGTTTTTAAATAATGAGCTAAATGGCCATACAGTAACAAAATTATTATTTATTTTTAAGTAACATCAATTACACCTAATTAATTTTAGAAGACTATACTTCATTTATTGAAGCTTCAAGAAATGAAGTATAGATAAAAATTTAGAATCTTTGGGATTGCAACATATAAACAATATTGATTTATTTCATCTTATAAATTAACGTACTTACAAATAACTTACAAATGTGTTGGATTCAACACATTTGTAAGTTGTTGACCACGTAGCTGGTGCCGCTCTGGCGCTGGCTGGCTTGCGCCGGCAGCGCGGTGCGCACCAGTCGTTTGCCGCGGCGGTTCAACGAGGCGCGCTGGGTGGGCGCGACGTGCGTGGCGTGCCTGGCCGCGGCCCCGCTATTCGCCGTTTATCGTATTTCATTAAATAAATAATAATAATAAATAAATATCCTTGGACATTCCACACAGCGTCATCTAGTCCCAAGCTAAGCAACTTAATGCTTGTGTTATGGTAACCAGATGACTGATAGATTACTTAGATACATTTTTTTTTTTGTAAATACATACATATTATAGATAGTAAACACCCAGACACGGAACAAATATCTGCAGAACATACAAACATTTGTCCCGTAGCGGGGATCGAACCCGCAACCTCCGCATCTCAGCCGGGCGTTCACCCAACTGCGCCACAGAGGTCGTCAAATTTCATTCATTGCTTTGGTCGTCATTGCTTTGGAGTCATTGGCTTCGATGTGAATCTTCTTCTTTTGACAATAAATGTCGCTTGTGCAAGGTTCCCTCTGCAAAACAAATTCATTATACTATAGTAAAAACAAAAAAATAGCTTCATTTTATGGATAGCACAAAGCTAAAACATCTAATGTAACTAATGCAAGACATAGTTCTGCAAGGCAATTTCTATGCCACATTAAAGTACCTATTTAAACTCTTTTTGAATATCTTAGTAGAACCATAGACAGAATAGAACATTTTATCTATGGTAGAACTTTGCAAGATTAAAATATCTAGTATATTACTTTTTTTGCGGAAATTTGAGAAGTCATATTTTCGATTTGTTTTATTTTCTAAATCTTGTGTTTTAACGAATGTTATCCTACTATCCTATCCTATCCTACTATGATAATAATTGAAATGTGAAAGTTTATGAGAATGTATGTATGTTTGTTATTATTTCACGCAAAAACGGCTGGACCGATTTAGTTGAAATCTGGTATGCAGTGCAGAAAGGGTTAACACATGGCTACTTTTTAGTAAGAAGTAGGATAGTAGGATTCTTTTTATCTGCTAGGTTTCTTCTTGTTATATTTTTGGACGGCGTGCTCGGTTCGCTTCTTGTTCCGACTTCGTGTGAAATTAGGAGTCTGTACAAGCGCTTTTTATGAAATTAGTTTAAATTGAGTGGATTATAATATTTGAAGTCACTTACCGTTTGTGAGACGGAGTACGATGGAGGCCTGGTGTCGAGGGATTGTTTCGTGCTTGATGGCTGTAAGTTATGAACTATTTTTAGTTATTAAATAATTTTAAATTAGTTTAAATTGAGTGGATTATAATATTTGAAGTCACTTACCGTTTGTGAGACGGAGTACGATGGAGGCCTAGTGTCGAGGGATTGTTTCGTGCTTGATGGCTGTAAGTTATGAACAATTTTTAGTTATTAAATAATTTTAAACAAAAATTCTGATCACATTTTTTAGACATTTTCTAAAATCTGAAGGCGTACAATATTCTCTTCCAAATACATGCGGCACATCTTCATATTTTATAAAAATCAGCATTATTCGACAGAATGCAAGCTCGTTCTGTATTAGAATCTGGCTTCAGACTTTTTTCGTGGATTACTGTGATTTTTGTTTAGATATAACTTAAAACAAGTTGAAACATTATCCCTGCAGTATCTAGTGATGTATAGTCTGTCTATAAAGTCGTGACATGAATGTTTGAGGAACTAAAATTATTCGTTTATCTGGCAGCACCAAACAAAGGTATAACAGCTGTCGTCAGCTGTCATCGAGTGAGTTCAAGAACATATTTTCCTCTATTTTTTGTTGTTTTCTAGTAAAACTGCAATGAAATGAAACCGAACTACGCACAAAAGTATCACAATTAAGGCGCGGCCCCACCGCGGTGCATGCTGTGCACGGGCACGCGGCGCATTTTAGCTGCGTGTATTCATTTGTTTGACAACGTGGGTCTACGTTTCCACTGGAGTACCTACACGAAGACCCACGACTATGTTTAGCGTGGCACGGCGCACGGAGAGTGACAACGTGTATGACTGACAACTGCTCTGCGATAACCGAGCTGTACATAGTCGTGGGTCTTATTCGTGTACTCCAGTGGAAACGTAGACCCACGTTGACAGCGTTGAGCTATGTACCGCCTATTCGAGCAAGCCACGCGTGTATCAATGACGTCAATTCATGCGTAGCCTCTCCGTGGGTTGCAGTGGACACAACCACATACATTTTCTTACAAAGCGAAACTTAATACACGTGCGTAGCCTCTCCGTGCACCGCGGTGGGGCCGCGCCTTTATGTAAAGTAAATGAGAGTGACACGCGGGAAGTGATTTTTAAAGTTTTCCAGCAATGTTTAGCGGAATACCAAGTTGGACATATTTTGTGGGATTCGGATGATATTTATGGGCGAACAGCATCTATAACGGGTATGTAATCGTTTTATTGTTTGTTTCTAATCTGCCTGAAGTAACAAATTGACCTATATTACGATTTGGAGACCAAAAAAGGCATTGTTTACATTGCACATTTTTACGTCAGATTGAACATCACAGTAGGTCATGTTGTAGGCAACCATTCTTATCTTGATACATTAAAATGGCACACAGTCTGGCTACGTTTTCTGCCTACCTAAGTATTTAAAATTTTAACTAATTGCTTTATGTTTAAATGCTTTTGATTACTTTCAGTAATATTTTTTTTAATTTTCAGGTAAATCAGAAATTACGGTTAGGCGAATTCAAGAATGATGGGAAGTTTGAAACTCCTGTGAAACACAGTAGGGTCGGCCAAGAAAGCAATGGACAATTTTAATATTTGTGCACTACGGCAAAAAATAAAATTCTTATAAAAATGTCAATGAAATCCAATTTTGTTTCATTTGCCTTCACCTATGTATGTATGAACACTCAAGAGTTACCTTTTAATCCAACATTATTACACAGTTAAGCACAAGATTTAAAAAATAAAACAAAGAAAACATGCCTTCTCAAATTCCCGCCAAAAAGCTGGTAGGCTGGTAGCTGGTTACTTGGAGAACGAACTGCAAGTATCAAAATCAGTAGGCACACTATAGGGTTGCCATACACATGTTAGCAGCGCCCTCATTTATTTTCACGACTTTATAGACAGACTATATATAATATACTAACGTTGTTCCCTCTTTATCGTCGCTGTCGGATGACACTAGTCTGTTCTTGCATAGGTGTTGTTGGCACCGACAGGCGCTGGTGCATTCCTTCCCAGCCTTCACGCAGCCGCAATGCTTGGTGCAGCAACTGCCGCGGCAGGCGCAGAGGCCGGATCCATGCGATGAGCGCTTCGCCGGACGGGATTTTGAGACATCTTCGCCGGTTGTGACATTCACTCTGCGATGCGCCTGATAACAGATCAATTGAAAGGAATACTATAATGTGGAAGATAGTTTATTATATAAAAACTAGCGACCCACCCCGGCTTCCCACGGGTCCTATAATTATACATATAAACCTACCTATTAAATCACTCATCTATTAAAAAAACCGCATTAAAAAAAATCCGTTGCGCAATTTTAAAGATTTAAACATACATAAGGAGGGACAGAGAAAGCGACTTTGTTTTTTACTATGTAGTGATGATAGTGATTTTCGCCCGAATACTGAAACGCTAATTTAAGTAAGTGGTGCTTATTTATGTCATAATTTGACATTTGTCCATACAAATCTGACAAAAAATTACTTCCTCAACGGTAATACGGCCTTAAATATTTAATTAGCGTTTGAGTGTTCGGGCATTAGTGAATTAATGAACACTTGAAGGGTAGTAGAATAGTAAAATGGTCTAAGTGAAAATGATGATCAGCCAGTATAGACCGATGTCTTTCGTCTAGGATAGGAAAATAGATGGCCCTGTCATCTCCTAATCCTATCCTACTTCCTACTAATATCCTGTTCTACTTCCTACTATCCTACTAATATTATAAATGTGAAAGTTTGTGGGAATGTATGTATTATGTTTGTTATTCTTTCACGCAAAAACGGCTGGACCGATTTGGTTGAAATTTGATATGTAGATAGGTGATACCCTGGATTAGCACATAGGCTACGTTTTATCCCGATATTCCCGCGGGAACGGGACTTACGCGGGGGAAACCGCGGGGCGCAGCTAGTCTAAAATAAATGCAGTAGATAATTATATTTTCAAATCTACAATGTTTGACAACGTTTTATTCAAATATCACTAGTGTTATAACTGGGTAGTCAGAGGTATGTCCATATCAGATATTGCATGTCCCGATCGTGCAATTTAAAAAAATAATACAAATAAAATAAACATAGATTTTTTAACATAATGCAAAACCAAACTGCAAACTACAATAAGTATATTTCATTCAACATAATTATCAACGCTTCATATTATTGAGAAATTAAATAAAACGCGACATATTATTGAGCGATATAAAAATAGCAATTACCCGAATGCGTCTGATGAGCGGTGACCCTGTCCAATTAGGATCCCTTATTAGATCATTATTATCATCAAAATCAGTTTCCTCTTCATCAGTCGGCTCCACATACACATACTTTTTCTCTATTTTTTTTTTTGCTTTCTTCACCGCCGCTGAACGAAGTTGCTCCAGTTCATCCACTAACTTTTTCTGGAAATAAAAAAAATGCAAAAAGTTATGACCCAGGTGAGGATCGAACTCACGACCTTAAGATTATGAGACTTAGGGCCGGCGCCCATTATCGGCATCGGCAAGGAAAAGGATTTTAGGTGGCAAATAGCAATATACTTTAGCATAATGGCAATAAAGTAGAAATTCATCCTCAAGCATTCCGAAGCGGTATTTTTGTTATTACGACCACATATCACGGAAATTTCTACTTTATTGCCATTATGTTATAGTATATTGCTATTTGCCACCTAAAATCCTTTTCCTTGCCGATGCCGATACTGGGCGCCGGCCCTTACGAGTTGCCTACTGCGCCATCGAGACCCATAACGTGGCAAGTTAAAGTTATCCAGACTAATCAAATTAGTTGGCTAAGTGGATTGGTACTTCGGCTTTTGTTCCGGAGGTCGTGGGATTGAATCCAGCCAGCCGTGCATCAATGGACTTTTCGGGTCGAGAAGTTTATATGCGCTTTAACACGAGCTTTAAACGGTGAAGTAAAAGATCGTGAGGAAACCGGCGGCTAGTCAGCCCCACACGTATTGACCATTGTCTTTCCTGTGGATATGGCCGGCTAAACTGCGAGGGTGGTTTAGGTGCTGGGCAAGCCTATTCCATCTCAACAATGTACTTACTATTTAAGCTTGTATCTCAAATACTGTACCTACTTAATCCTCCTTTATAGTGCAAATAAATGATTATTTTATTTATTTTATTTTATAATGTTCCAGGCACTACAGTGTCCCGTTAAGTGTAGGCAAAGATTGCCTCCTGACGCTCTGATCTTCTATAGATGCAAAGGCCTGAGTTTTTTTTTATCAAATTAATTTGAACTTCGACACACACCACAAAAACAATGCAATTAAATAATAATTTAGTCAACTTTGTAGTAGCAGAGTAAAAATAACTAGCGAACATTAATAGTTTTTATTTTTTACTTTTAAATGCCAAGAGTTGGGTCAGTATCAGTAACATTTTTTGCGGCGGAGCCAAGGAACGATCCGCCGCGGAGAGCGGGGCGCCGGAGGAGGAAATTCCTCCAACATCTCCGGCCCCCATAGCACAGGCCGTGACGGTAGCACCGGGGGATGCTACCGCCCCTCAAAGGCGGCCTGGAGGTGGCGCGCGTGGGTGTTCCGCGCGCCTCTCTCTCTCCGAGAGAAAGAGGTGGGGGGCATTTAAGCCCCACCTGAGGTGGAGCCCTTTTCAGGGCCGACGCCGTCGTCGGGGCCGCGGATGCGTGCGTTAGCGCCCGTAGCCCCGGCAAATGGCGTTGAGGAGGACCACTTCGAGTTTTAGTGGGTGGTGCGAGTCCCACATATCGCGCTCGCCGCCCCCGCGGTAGGAGGGAATGCATAAGGCAAATCTCGAAGTAAAAAAAAAAAGTATCAGTAACATTAAATGCATAAAAAAGTCTGATGCATTACTGATGGAGATATAATTATCCTAGCAATCGGAATAGGTAGAGTATATTTACCTAAAGCAGTGTAGAAGAAACACAGAGTTGTAATACCTCCTCTAAAATCCCATGACAGCAAAAGTTATGGAAAAATACATACATTTTCATCGGCCTCTTGTTGTATTTTCTCCTGTTGTATTTGCAGTAGGTCCTGTAGATGCTTGCATGCTTTGTTGTTGTCGCCGCTAGCCATCATACCGCGTTGTAATGTCACCAATGAGGCCAACTGAACAAAACGAATTTCCGTGGAAATGTGTATAATATGTCATGGGTTATGAATTTTGATACAGAAAGGAACAATAACAAATAAATAATAGACATGAAAATCTAATTATTGAATGTTTTTATCTTAGAGAATATAGCCAGAAGTTTTTATCGCTCTGTAAAGAGTTCAAATTGTATTTACTACTTATATTGAATACCTATAGGCTATGTTCTAAGAATAGATTTCAATGTGGCTTGACTGAACCAACAAATAAACTCTGTTATTCAATGAACAAAGGCGCTTAACCTGTCTTTAATTGACAAATGCGTAATATGCAGCAAATCAATCATGTATGACCAACCAATAATCATGAACATTGGAATAATTGTTTAAACTCTCACAAACACCTCTGAAAAAGTTATCTAACAATAAATAAAATATTTAAATACGTTAAATACCTTCTGTTCACTCTGCATCTTGACCGTAGCCAACTGGCATTCGAACTCAGACTTGCTGTTCTCGAACTCCACAAGCAGCGTATCATGAGCCTCCTTCAATTCCTCGTATCTCGCCTGATATCCTTTCTCGCTCTCACTTTGCAGCTCTCGTTTAGAATCCACGAGGAGCTCAAACAGATACTTGAGAGCAATCTTCGCTTCGAGCACGGATTGGATGCTGTCCCATTGTGTGCGGGATTTGTTCTCTGTGTGTATTTAATATTTTAGTCTTAATTTTTTTATATTATAGCCTATGTGCTAATCCAGTACAGCTATCCTGGTATCAACTTCATTCAAATCCGTTCAATAGTTTTCGCGTGAAAGAATAACAAACATTCATCCTTCCACACATTCGATCATCCATAGTTATAAAGATTCCTATCTATACTAATACTAGCTGCGCCCCGCGGTTTCACCCGCGTAAGTCCCGTCCCCGCGGGAATATCGGGACAAAAAGTAGCCTATGTGTTAATCCAGGGTATCTACCTACATACCAAATTTCAACCAAATCGGTCTAGCCGTTTTTGCGTGAAAGAATAACAAACATACATACATTCTCACAAACTTTCACATTTTATAATATTATAGTAGGATAGTAGGATTATAAAGACGTAAAGTTTGTTTGTTTATTTGTTTGAGAGCTAAGTTCCGACTACTCAGCCGATTTTGTAAATTCTATCACCGATGTGTAGAATGACTGTCAGGATGGTTATAATTATCCCGGTAGTTTCATAAGTACACTTGTGCAAAGCCGGGACGTGCTAGTAGTAAACAAACATAGGTTGGATAAGTTTAGCATACCTAGATCAGCCGTCACCATTTTCTGCTGCAGATCAGATAACTGCGCCTTGCGGAGCGCGAGATCGTTCTCTAGGTCCGCGATTCTGTTCCTGCTCTTCTCGTCGGTCCTGTTGCGCAACTCCTCCATTTGCTTCAAGAGCCAGGCTCTTCAATTTTAAATAGAAGTTGGTGGCAGAACTTTTTAATGTTTAAAGCAGAATTTATAAGAAGCCAGTAATGTTGGCGTAAGTCACTGGCAAGAAAAATAGACAGGCTCTATTAGTCAGTGCTGGCTTGGCTTGAAAAACTGTTGACACAAGGCAAATAGGTACTAAGAAAAAAAGAAAAATATGTTTATTTCGTAGGACCTCAAGGATCACTCAAAATTGTACAGTCATAAAAGCTAGGTGACTCTATTGCCTGGGCTATGCTGAGAGGGTGGTTTAGGTGCTGGGCAAGCCTATTCTATCTCAACAATGTCCCAGGTACTACAGTGTCTCGTTAAGTGTAGGCAAAGATTGCCTCCTGACGCTGTATAAATCATCTACTATAGATGCAAAGGCCTGAGTTTTTTAATTTTGTTAGGTGCTCTTTCTATTTTATTTTTTAAAAACAATGTTTTTCATCAGTTTTTCAGCACTGACTAATAGAGCCTGTCTATTTTTCTTCTCACTTAGCTACCTGACATACTTTTTTGAACATTTTTGAATAATTCTTAATGTAAATGTTATGTGAAGGATCGTGGAACATTATGTTCCCTCGTAGAATAGAGATCATAAAGTTTATTTCTACTTTTATAAATACCTGGTGTTGCCCAATCTGTAAAGCTTGCACAAGTTTTTGTGCAAGTCTTTAATTTAAATATGTTCTTATGCTCCTCAGTAATTAAATCAGACAAACTGCTAAAGAGATCATTTGGGTCTTTTAAACAAGGTAAAATGGATATTTATGTTCAATAACATCCTGAAACCTTATAATACGACTCTCTGTAATAGGTCGGTAAGTATTTTTATGAGGTTTATTTAATAGGTTTTTAGGAAATTCGACACTTTGACCATAATGATCTGACCAAAATTCTTTAATTAAGGCTTTACTAAGTGGTTCACAACTACTAAAAAACTACAAGTTCATAACTGTGACCAAACCTCACCTAAAATCTGTAACTGCTTAGAGATTGAGAGAACAAAGGAGATAATATACTTGGGTGTCCTTGATGATGATCTCTGCAAGTGGAGTTCTCACATAGATCTCACCACCAACAGAGTACGTAAACTGACTTGGATCTTCAAATAACTTAGAAATGTCGCAACGGACCGCCTAGTCTATACAGTTTATAACGCGATTTGCCAATCCATTATTCGATACTGTATATCAATTTGGGGAGGGACCAATAAATGTCACCTGTTGAAGATTGAAAGGGCACATGCTATCTAAACCCTACAGGTTTCCTACCGAAAGTTTGTACAAGGAATGTAGAATACTAACAGTAAGACAAACTTACATACTACATACGACATTGAGACAAGTTAAATTAACACCATTTGTAAAATCCTCAACAACTATACTATATTTTTTGATTCGAGCTAATAGGAGCAAAAATAAACAAACGTGATTGGTCGTCGAAAATAATTTTCTTTCTCGTGATTGGCTAGAATGTCAAATCAATTGTCAATTGTCAAATCTAGCCAATCACCAGAAAGAAAATTATTTTCGACGACCAATTACGTGTGTTTATTTTTGCTCCTATTAGCTCGAATGAAAAAATATAGTACCTATAGAAGGAACTACAAAATAAAAATGAATACCATGCCTCGTACTGTCTTTTTGAAACGGCAAACTATTTTGATGTCTAAGTATATGTATAAAAAAATTAATAAAACAATGAATTTATATGAACAGATTGCAATCTGTTAATTTCAATTTACATTCCCGATAAGTTAGTTCATATAAATTCACTCCGTTTTATCGTAGTTCAGGGCTAAAAGCCATGGCTTTTAGCCCTGAACTACGATGAAACGGAGTTTATTAATTTTACAGTTTAAAATAACTACAACTACTTACCTGCATCCTCTTTCACTCTTACACAGACTCACAGACACACGCTCACACACGCACACACACACACACATATACATACATACATACACATAAACACACGTATTTACTCACAATTACAAATATTCACAACAACTTAATATGTTGTGTTATTGGCAGCCAATGTTGGCTTCATGTAAACTTTATGTACAAATTATAATGCATTGACGGCTTTCAATGTAAGTGCTCAGACTGGGTGACTAGCGTCGCGTGTAGTCGCCGAGCTGTTGCTATCGGCTGTTGCCAAGTAAGCGCTTACTCTGCGTCAAAGTCGCCCAGTCGCGACAAGTTAAAAGGGGCCCAATAGGAGACTGGTCGCCCAATCTACTTGACCATTATGCTATGAAAATATAGTCTGCAGAGGTTTACACACATGCTAAGGTGTACAGGTGTAACGTGTAACCTAATCTAACCGCAACCTGTGACCCGGCTAAGCCGATAAGCTATTATGAAAACGGTTAGAACGTCAAATGTATATTATAAAAATAATTAGTCAGAATGTGTGTGTATACCTGTATTCCACAAGTTCTTCAATAGATTTATCTGCCTCAAAGATGCTGAGATGTACTTCCAACTGCTGCTCAATGTACTGCTGTATGGCGCCATGATTCAAGCTGCCTTTCGCGTTGCGTTTCATGTGCATCTGCTTTTCACGGTCTAGCGCTTCCTGTCGACGATATTGATAATGAATTATCTTTAACTAGCGACCCGCCCCGGCTTTGCACGGGTGCAATGCAGATTTTTCACTAATGGATGTTATCTACACTATATAATATTATAAAGAGGAAAACTTTGTTTGTTTGTTTGTTTGGTTGTAATGAATAGGCTCAAAAACTACTGGACCGATTTTAAAAATTCTTTCACCATTCGAAAGCTACATTATCCACGAGTAACATAGGCTACTTTTTATCCCGATATTCCCGCGGGAACGGGACTTACGCGGGTGAAACCGCGGGGAGCAGCTAGTTATACATATATACCTTACTCTTCAACCACTCTATCTATTAAAAAACCACATCAAAATCCGTTGCATAGTTTTAAAGATTCAAGCATACATAGGGATATAGGGAAAGGAAAAGCGACTATGTAGTGATAGAACTTTTATATAATGAATGAATACTTTTACAAAATTTAATATAATGAGCACGTTCCGTTGCTTCGTGTGCAGCGACTCCATCCTGACCAAGGCGGCGGCTCGCTTGCGGTCCTCGTTCTTGATAATAAAATAATATTAAATAATGACTTACCTTGAGTCTCTTGTTAACAGCGACAGCCTCCTCCATCTTCTGCTTGAGCTCGTTCCGTTGCTTCGTGTGCAGCGACTCTATCCTGACCAAGGCGGCGGCTCGCTTGCGGTCCTCGTTCTTGATAATAAAATAATATTAAATAATGACTTACCTTGAGTCTCTTGTTAACAGCGACAGCCTCCTCCATCTTCTGCTTGAGCTCGTTCCGTTGCTTCGTGTGCAGCGACTCTATCCTGACCAAGGCGGCGGCTCGCTTGCGGTCCTCGTTCTTGATAATAAAATAATATTAAATAATGACTTACCTTGAGTCTCTTGTTAACAGCGACAGCCTCCTCCATCTTCTGCTTGAGCTCGTTCCGTTGCTTCGTGTGCAGCGACTCTATCCTGACCAAGGCGGCGGCTCGCTTGCGGTCCTCGTTCTTGATAATAAAATAATATTAAATAATGACTTACCTTGAGTCTCTTGTTAACAGCGACAGCCTCCTCCATCTTCTGCTTGAGCTCGTTCCGTTGCTTCGTGTGCAGCGACTCTATCCTGACCAAGGCGGCGGCTCGCTTGCGGTCCTCGTTCTTGATAATAAAATAATATTAAATAATGACTTACCTTGAGTCTCTTGTTAACAGCGACAGCCTCCTCCATCTTCTGCTTGAGCTCGTTCCGTTGCTTCGTGTGCAGCGACTCTATCCTGACCAAGGCGGCGGCTCGCTTGCGGTCCTCGTTCTTGATAATAAAATAATATTAAATAATGACTTACCTTGAGTCTCTTGTTAACAGCGACAGCCTCCTCCATCTTCTGCTTGAGCTCGTTCCGTTGCTTCGTGTGCAGCGACTCTATCCTGACCAAGGCGGCGGCTCGCTTGCGGTCCTCGTTCTTGATAATAAAATAATATTAAATAATGACTTACCTTGAGTCTCTTGTTAACAGCGACAGCCTCCTCCATCTTCTGCTTGAGCTCGTTCCGTTGCTTCGTGTGCAGCGACTCTATCCTGACCAAGGCGGCGGCTCGCTTGCGGTCCTCGTTCTTGATAATAAAATAATATTAAATAATGACTTACCTTGAGTCTCTTGTTAACAGCGACAGCCTCCTCCATCTTCTGCTTGAGCTCGTTCCGTTGCTTCGTGTGCAGCGACTCTATCCTGACCAAGGCGGCGGCTCGCTTGCGGTCCTCGTTCTTGATAATAAAATAATATTAAATAATGACTTACCTTGAGTCTCTTGTTAACAGCGACAGCCTCCTCCATCTTCTGCTTGAGCTCGTTCCGTTGCTTCGTGTGCAGCGACTCTATCCTGACCAAGGCGGCGGCTCGCTTGCGGTCCTCGTTCTTGATAATAAAATAATATTAAATAATGACTTACCTTGAGTCTCTTGTTAACAGCGACAGCCTCCTCCATCTTCTGCTTGAGCTCGTTCCGTTGCTTCGTGTGCAGCGACTCTATCCTGACCAAGGCGGCGGCTCGCTTGCGGTCCTCGTTCTTGATAATAAAATAATATTAAATAATGACTTACCTTGAGTCTCTTGTTAACAGCGACAGCCTCCTCCATCTTCTGCTTGAGCTCGTTCCGTTGCTTCGTGTGCAGCGACTCTATCCTGACCAAGGCGGCGGCTCGCTTGCGGTCCTCGTTCTTGATAATAAAATAATATTAAATAATGACTTACCTTGAGTCTCTTGTTAACAGCGACAGCCTCCTCCATCTTCTGCTTGAGCTCGTTCCGTTGCTTCGTGTGCAGCGACTCTATCCTGACCAAGGCGGCGGCTCGCTTGCGGTCCTCGTTCTTGATAATAAAATAATATTAAATAATGACTTACCTTGAGTCTCTTGTTAACAGCGACAGCCTCCTCCATCTTCTGCTTGAGCTCGTTCCGTTGCTTCGTGTGCAGCGACTCTATCCTGACCAAGGCGGCGGCTCGCTTGCGGTCCTCGTTCTTGATAATAAAATAATATTAAATAATGACTTACCTTGAGTCTCTTGTTAACAGCGACAGCCTCCTCCATCTTCTGCTTGAGCTCGTTCCGTTGCTTCGTGTGCAGCGACTCTATCCTGACCAAGGCGGCGGCTCGCTTGCGGTCCTCGTTCTTGATAATAAAATAATATTAAATAATGACTTACCTTGAGTCTCTTGTTAACAGCGACAGCCTCCTCCATCTTCTGCTTGAGCTCGTTCCGTTGCTTCGTGTGCAGCGACTCTATCCTGACCAAGGCGGCGGCTCGCTTGCGGTCCTCGGTCTTGAGGCGGAGCATTGCACGCTCGTTGACGGCCTTCCATTTGCGGAACTTCTCACTTTTTTCTCGCATTTTTTCTATTAATTTCACCTGGGTTAAGAAGAGAGAGAATTAACACTAATTGTACGGTCACGTACACCTTCAAGTAAGTGACGTAACTTACTTAACTTTAAATTTTTCTTAATAAACTTAACATAACTCAGCACCCGTGTTTTAACTACGCGCTTAAACTTATTAACTTTTATCAGTTAAATATAAATACTTATATAATTTTTTTTTAATTACTATCTGGTATATAATACTGTTCACTAATATTATAAAGAGGTAAAGTTTGACTTTCTAAACTATCGTGAGTTGTACTAGACATTATAAATCACAAGTGTGAGACGCGCCTACTAGGAGTGACCACAACCCAGATGATGATTCTCCGGAAGAATCGAAATATTGTACGTATCTAAGTCTAATCTAACCCCCGGTTTCTATAACTAACGTACGGATGTTCGTAGGTCCATCACCATAGCAACTTTGTTATTTCAACATAAAATGAATGAAACTTTTTGACAGATAACAAAGTTGCTATGGCGGAAGTCCTACGGCCATCCGTTAGTTGGTTGTAGGAACCGGGGGTAAGTCGTTCCCGTGTGATTATAATAAGGTAAATTTTGTTTGTTTGACAAAGGTAATCTCCCACCGTCAAACAAACAAAATTTGGCTTTGCACGGGTGTACTATTGAAACTATCGGCATGAAATATAGCCTGTTACTATCCCGGCAGTCTATTTTACACATAGTAACATGCTATATTTCATGCCGATAGTTTCATTAGCACACCCGTGCAAAGCCGGTACGTACGTAGTTGCAGATAAATTCAATTTACCTTAGTGACTTTCATGTCTTGCAGCTCAGCATTGAGCGATGCGATATCGGTTTCGTTATTCTTGTTCATCTTGAGGACGTCAGCCTGCTGCTGACAATGCTCCTTAAAGTCCGTGGTTTGAGACTCTAATGTGGAGATTATAGTGCGCAGTTCCTCGTGAGACGGGTCTTTTGTCTGCAAGTATTTCAATATAGAAAGGTAAGAAAACGGTAAACTTAAACGCAAATTAATTCGGAATATATAAAGCGAAAAACAAATCTATACTCTATATCTATACTAATATTATGAAGAGGTAAAGTTTGTTTTGTTTGACGGAGGTAATCTCCTAAACTACTCAGCCGATTTTATAAATTCTTTCACCGATGTGTAGAATGGACTGATGGGAAGGTTATAGGCTATGTTTTATCCCGGTAGTTTCATTAGTCCACCCGTGAGAAGCCGGGACGTGCTGCTAGTAACGTACAAAATGGTGTTACTGAGGTTTGATGGCGTCACTTCACAAACGACTCAAATGGGACTGGGGGGGAGGAAAGGTTGACTGGATGCATCTTGATAACTGGACATCGGGATGCGAAGTCGTGGTCGGACGGAATCGTTAGAAGGATAATCTCGACACCTTCGATCATCATCATTCTCCTGCCCTTATCCCACGCTAGGTGGGGTCGGCCCAACATGTCTTTTTCTTCCATTCATCTCTATCATTCGTCAACTCCGAATTCACTCTTCTCACATTCATATCCTCTTTCACACAATCCATCCACTTCTTCCTCGGCCTTCCTCTACTTGTATATCCATCCACGCTCATACTCATTACTTTCTTAGTAATATTGGTAATATGACTTTCATACCTCCTCATTACATGACCATACCATGCCTATCTCATCCCTCCTCATTACATGACCATACCATGCTTATCTCAACACCTTCGATATTGGTGGGAAATCTTGAAAGACTCGGTTGGAAAGATATGCGGAAAATCGCCCAGCAGTGGGATGATACTATGAGGTATACACATGAGGGGGTATATTTGCGCATGGGTCACTCGCTCACGAACCAATAGCACGCGCTAATTAAATGGTGTGAAGTGCGCCGCGTCACCCCTCTACCAATCTCACGTAACATTACTTGAAATCGTCTAATAGCTGCGCAAGCTTTTCCCTTCAGCGTTCTTCTTACGTGGCGCGACCTATATTAGGTTTACTGGCTAAGAAGTCAATGATACAAACCTCAGTCCGCTTCAACTGGTGCAACAAGTCATCTCTCTCCTCATTCTCCCGCAGAGTGTTAAGTCCTTTCAACATCTCATTGAGCGCATTTTTCGCGAGAATCGCTACGACTGACGCCTTGATCGCCATAGCGCGGTTCAACTTTTGCAAGTCTTGGTTTAATACCACCTAAGAATTAAAAAAGAAATTGAGCATTTATTTAACGCTGTTAGAAGAGCAGCTATTGCTGGTATGTCTATATCACATAGTGTTGGAATAGTAGATTACTACACGAGGAAGAAAGGCACAGATTCCGATGCACGAGATGGTTTATCGCGCGAGCGTCAGCGAGTGCGATAATAGTTCGAGTGCATCGAAGGGCCTTTCTTCCGAGGTATGTACTCTACTTTTCATTACGAATATGAGGAAATTACCAAAAATATTGACGTAAAATTTAAATTTCACACACAAAAATTAGCTGTCTCGCTTTTTTTTTTTAAATCTAGTTTAAAATTGACTAAAAGCAGCTAACGATGGCATGGCATAGCTGCGTTCCAGATTTAAAAAAAATACTGACTGGTAGTAGAATGGCTATAAAAGTAGTAGGCATTCTACCAGTAGTTTTTTTTTGATGATGAAATAATTTAAATAAATAAAATAAAATAAATAAATATAATATAATTAGTGATAGAGAAGCACAAATTCGTGCCAGAGAGACATAATATCTAGCATCTGATTGAGTTAGAAGAACTTTAACACTTAGCATGCATCGACATGCCACAAAAGAAATGTCAAAAATGAAGTTGACATTTGACAGTTATTTACTTTCCTGCCCTAGGGCAGGAAAGTACTTGTTTTCCTTAGGGACAGAACATGCTACTTTGAACCCTATAATCAGGCAACTTCGTGCGTACTTTCCGTGTATGAGTAATGAAATAGTCTTTTATTGTTTTAGGTAAAAATATATTTTTTTCTATCTTTTTGAGCATTGATTAGTTAGTTCGTAGCCAGTTTTCGAGCCTGTTTTTAAACGCATTGGTAGAAGTAGCTGTCACCACGTCATCTGGCGTGTTTTTAATATACTCAGAGCAATCATCTTCTCTGCTTCCTCATTGTTTAGATAGGTACTCTAATTGCATATTATGTTGATATGACCACAATGGAAGTTCGCAAGTTCTTTTATAAAATTTAGAACGATATAAAAAATGGAATTATTTTATAATAAAATATAAGTTACTTTATCCAGTTACCATACGAGAAAATCACCATAAAGATTCCGTAACTATCATTCACAATCAATTGATGAAATTGAAGCATTGCCAATAATCCACGCAAAATAAACGTGACAACTTCATACTGGAGAGTGCAAAAATAATGCTGGTGGGGATCGAACCCACCTTTGGATTATAAGTCCAACGCGCTACCCTCTGCGCCACAGGGACGATTGAAGGACCACGAAAAACAACTTAGCAAGTTAAATTTGACGTCCTAAAGAAACTGTATCTTTTAGTTCTGTAGTTTTTAATTGATTACCCACTTTTTTCGCGGTGGAGAAACAATAGCAAGTAATTGTATTTACTTTCAGTGAGTATAAACATGTAGGTACATAAATCAGCCTTTACTTTTCATTATTTACTGTGTAATTGATATTTACGCTATTAGTAAATCATAGAGGGGCGTTTTTGTGGTTCATCGTGTAGTTATTTATAAATGACAAACAAATCACAACACATGCCGAATCTCATGACAACTCTATTTGTGTTTTTGGTATTGTCGACGACGACGACACGACGAGTAGGCGACTTTAAATGTATTAGGATTAAGGAAATCGTCTTTCAATCGACTATTATCCTATTTCGTTCTTAATAAATTGTAATGAACATCAAATAATCCCTACTATTTTACGCTGTTCCGCCTAAACCACTAAACCGATTTTAATGAAATTTTGTACAGAAATTGACTAGACGTAGGAAAAGGACATAGGCTACATTTAATTCGGGTCCCACAGGGGGGAAACCACGGAGCACCTAAAAAGTAAATAGTTTACCTGTTCCATAGCTCTCTTCTCTTCCTCCAGAACAGCTTGATCCTCATTCAAAACAACATCATCATCTACCTTATCAAGATCATTGTCGTCCTTCACAAATGATAACTTGATCTCATGATCTATCAGCTGTTCATTTGTCTTTGAATTCACAGACTGTATGTCTTCTATTTTACTCTTTATTTCTTTTATATAGTCTACAAAACTAGTCTTTTGGTGATCATTATTATTCTCAGACATATTTAAGTTGTCTATGGTTTTATGACATTGTTCCGTCAGCTCGTTTAGTTTCCGTTCAACTATGTCCTTAGCGTCATCCGCTAAGAGTGCCTTTTCGCACAAATTTGTATTCTCAATCACCATGTTCCCGAGATGTTCAGTCACTTGCTTGTGCTTTTTAAACAGTACTGAGTATTTAGTGCGTTCTCTTTCTAACTCCTCTTGTAGTTGTTCGTTGTTCCGCTCACTCTGAGACGGGTGTTTACCTATCATTTTGAGACGTAGCTCGTTCACAAGGTTGTTTAGCCTGGAAGATTCAATATCGATTTTAAATATAGAAATATACTCAAAATAAAAAAGCCGTGTAGGCCAAGTGGATTATAAATCGACTTTCAATCTGGAGGTCGTGGGCTCGAATCCTGTCGTGCATCAATGAACTTTTCGTATCTAAAAATGTATATGCGCATTTACACGAGCTTTAAACGGTGAAGGAAAACATTGCGAGGAAACCAGTTAGCTTTCTAGCAGCTTCAATGAGCTTGCAACCTGTCACGTATGGAAAGTTAACTTCTGCAAAAAGTGGGCATGTACCAAATATGTATTTGGACATACCTCTGACTACCCTAACTAATTTTATACAATTTGGTACGTGGGCTAACAAGACCACCCAAATGTGTATTTCAAATAGGGGAACTAAAATTACCGAAGTAAAAACCACAAACTTTCTGGGTATGGTACTAGACGCTCATTGCAATTGGAAAGCCCATATTGATAAGGTTTCTAACAAGCTAAATAGATTTGTTTAAGTCCTGCATAGACTAAGGAAGACTTCTGACCGCAAAACAGTTTTACAAGCATATCACGGCTAGCTACGTTTCCTCGATATTGTGTTATGGCCTAGTGCTGTGGGGAAACTGCACCGAAATTAATAAAGCATTCATAACCCAAAAAAAATGAGTGACGGCAATCATCGGCATACCGCCATGGGAATCTTGCAAACCCTTGTTTAAGGATCTGAATATACTCACTCTGCCATGTATGTACATCTTCGAAGCAGCAATGTTCGTTAAGAAAAATAATGATCTTTTTCTCAAAGCACACCAATTATATCCGCGAAACACGCGAAATTCGAACAGAATTGTATTGCCCAAAAAACCAAGAACAGAATTATATAAAAAAACAGTTATGTTATGTGTGGTATAATTTATAATGCACTGCCAGTACTTATTATACACTATCGCGTTGGGTGCCCCGGACGCACTACCTCGTAGAGGACGAGCAGGTGGGCCTTGAATGAGTTATAGACCTTCCTCTTAATAAATTCAGAAAACAGTTGCGCCTCTGGCTACTAGACAAAAACTATTATAGTTATAGGGAACTTTTAAATTAATTATTATTTTCTAATTACCTTATTCATGTGCTATATTGGGGCTTACATTATTATGTTATCTTGACATTACCAATTTTGACATTTTAATACTTATAGACTCAATTACCGATCGAGTAAACGAAGATCTTAGTGGCAAGTGGGGTAATTTGCTTTGTATATTTGTTTGTTTGTTTGTTCCGGCATAACTGTCGAACCATTAATCCAATCTTCATGAAACTTGATAGGTATATAGGTAGTGGTAAGTGGTGGAGCCAGTAACCTAATGAGCTGAATCGGTCAAGGGGTTGTAAAGATATTTGGTTCCGAAGGGGATGAAAAAAAAAAAATAGTTGTGCAAATACATTGAGTGGGTGTCTTATGAAAGGGCTTTGTTTTTACATTCCAAGTTCTAAGATGTAAAGTTTATGAATAACTTCGATAAATGTAAAAAAATCATGACTGTTATAACCTGAGCTCCCATTTCTATAAGTTTTGGTGAAATCGCAGCTCAGAAAATCGTTCTTCTTCTTCTTCTTCTTTATAATTTTGTTGGTTGTTTCTAACTCCTAATTCTTTTTGACGAATCTAACGACGTTTTAAAAAAGGATTCTACTTACTAAATATTTTCCTTGAATCAATGTCACTACCACTTCACAACGAACAAAATACCAAAATGAAGTCGAAACACCCTCGTAAAAAATCGAAAGTCGAAACATCACGTATTTTTTATAGAAATATAAGTGAATTAATGCAAAATATTGTTTGACAATGTTTGAAATAACCGCGGGCAACACAATGTCATTGAAAGTAGTGCCATGACAGGATCAAAACAACATGACATACTTAATATACCTAAAATACGTTTAGAGCCTAAGGTTTGACTCTAAACTAAATTGATAGTTTTTAATCAAAATCTGTATTGTATAAATAATGTACACTCAAAGAAAATCGCTTTACTATTAATTAAAGGAATAATAATCGGCTTTAAAAACTTTAGGTACTTATTAAGTTCTCATTAGTCATTAGATCCTCAATTTTTTTAGTAGACCCCGGAAGTAAATTCTTTCAAACACAGATAAAAATTAATAAACACCAACCACCGGCGAGCGAGATCTCGTTCGAGGCGAACTACTAGTTTTATGTTTGCATCCCAGATATTATGAGGAATGTGTGTTAAAATAAAATAAATAAAAAGCCTTTTTATTCTGAACTTAGTAGGTAGGTAATGACAAAAAGTTATAATAGGAATAAAAGTTAAATGATAAGAAAAGTTAAGGTTAAAGTTAAAGTTAATTTGTAAAGGGTTATAAAAAGTCCCGAAGCTCAGTGTGCCTTTTGGCATAATAGGCCTCCTCTAACATTTTCCATTGGGATCTATCCTGCGCTACCCTTCGCCAGTGGGGGCCCGCCGTAAGTTTGAGGTCGTCTTCCCATCTTATGTGGGACTTCCACTCTTGAATGTGTGTTACTAATTTGTTATTAATAAGATCTCTGTACACCACATTGAAGCAAATAAATGAATTATGAATTATACCCCATTAGACATACTCAAAGGATCTAAAGAATTACATAAAGATCTGAAAGAAATGTCTACTGCTCCTGGGATACAGTCGTGATAATATTTCATTTCATTTTTCATTTCAAATATACTCAGCTGCACAATTACCCGCCCACCCTGATTTTTCTAGTTTTCTAGTTAGTATAATATATGTACTCTACTTACAACTGACGCATACGAAATATTTAAGTTATGGCGGTTTTTTGTACCGAAATATCTTTCACACTATGTAATTGAAAAATGTATGGTTCTAACTTACAATTATTGCAATAAAATCAAAACTTGCTACCTTAAACTGAATAGTAGATACATTGCTAAACAAGGGAAGAAAGGCAATTTTTCGGTGAACGAGATGATTTAACGCGCGAGCGTCAGCGAGTGCGATGATAGTTCGAGTGCATCGAAGAGCCTTTCTTCCGAGGTAAGCACTCTACTTTTTATTACGAATATGAGGAAATTACCAAAAAATAGTTGATATTTAAATTTTACACACGAAAAATTGTCTGTCTCGCTTTTTTTTAATCAATTAGTATAATGACCTTATCGCTGAAAGACCTTATCGCCTTATTTATTATCATGGGTGTGTATAAAAATATTAAGTTTTTACCTGACAATTTCCGTAGCCTTCGCGTCCTGGTTTATAATAGGCTTGTTGCGAATCCGACGGGCTCTGTCGGCGTAGCGCAGCGTCGACACTGTCTCCTCCAAGTTGTAGTCGGCGGGACTCACGCATGCCACCATTAGTGTGAGGGAGTTGCCGCCAAGACTGTCTGTTGATAGACAATGCTCATTTTAATACAGAACCTGGCCATATTGCTTATGTAAACTCGCAAAACGAGGTTGACCACTTTTGAAGTCAATTCGTGTGCGCGTTGCAAGCACATGTCATCGGTTATCTTTTTAGACTAAGAGCCTGTCCAGAAAGCGCGATTTACGCGCGTGTCAACTCGCGCGTAAGCACTCGCGCGTTCTCGAGATACTAGAGCTACATACATCCCGTCCAGATGCCCTCGCGCGTTACCTCACACGCGCGTAAAACGGGTCTCTGGACGGGATGTATGTAGCTCTAGTATCTCGAGAACGCGCGAGTGCTTACGCGCGAGTTGACACGCGCGTAAATCGCGCTTTCTGGACAGGCTCTTAGCAACGAATAATAGATGCCTGGGAATGAGCGATTCATGTGTTTTACTATTAATACCTGTTTCTGTGGCTGGAAGCCGCATCCTGCATAGGAATACTCATTGACACGTTAAATTGTCTGTCCCAGATTTTTAAGTCGTTAAGCCATGACGGAGGCTTTTGGGCGGCCTATGGACTCCGTCACCAGAGTTGGCCACTTGCTCATACGAACGAACGAACGAACGAAGACTGCGAACTAGACGAGTGTTGTGTCAAATGGTTTTCAAACTAATATATAGCAAGCAATAACAGATCTTAAAGTGGTCATCCTTTTCATTCCGCGACTGTACGTGCATACATACATATAATCACGCTTTTTTCCAATAGGGGTGGGCAGAGACCACGGACTTCTACTAGCTACGATTCTGACACACCTCTTTTCCTTCACTTTCATCATATTCTTCATACACGCTCGCTGGTTTAAATGGTACTTTTGACCTGGCCTTTTTCCTGTCACCAATTTGGCCCAGTTATGTGTAATGATTGTTCTGTTCTGTAAGTGCACCTACCTCATGTGCATGTAAATAAATAAGCTATGTTGATTGATATATAAAAATAAATATAGTTGTCATTATTCTCAATACCTACCGCTTTGATTAGATTAATTCATGGTTTAAATTAATTACGGTAGTTTAAGACATTATTACTTTAAGTAAGACTAAAATTTAGTAGATTCAACGATTTGAATACAAAAAAATATTATGTATAAAGCAGATTAACTAATAGATCAATACAAAATGTGAGTTTGTTGAGAAAATATTTAAGTAGATAATTAGAATTTATTTTCGTTTAAACATACATAATGATAATAATAGCATTAGATAGGATGTTTAAATGATAAAAAAAATAAAATATATATATTCGATCGAGTGAGCGAAGCGAACGAAGATCTTAGTGGCAAGTGGGGTAATTTTGCTTTGTATGTTGTGTTCATTTGTTTGTTTGTATGTTCCGGCATAACTGTCGAATCGTTAATCCAATCTTCATGAAACTTGGTAGGTATATAGGTAGTGGTAAGCCGGTAAGCCAGTAACCTAATGAGCTGAATCGGTCAAGGGGTTGTAAAGATATTTGGTTCCGAAGGGGATGAAAAAAAATAAAAGTTGTTCAAATACATTGAGTGGGGTGTCATATGAAAGGGCTTTGTTTATACATTCCAAAATGGTTTTACTTTTTATTCTAAGATGTAAAGTTTTTGAATAACTTCGATAAATGTAAAAAAAACATGACTGCTATATCCTGAGCTCCCATTTCTATAAGTTTTGGTGAAATCGCAGCTCAGAAAATCGTTCTTCTTCTTCTTTATTATTTTGGTTGGTGTTTCTAACTCCTAACTCTTTTTGACGAACCTAACGACGTTTTAATGGAAAAAGAATTCAACTTACTAAATAGTTTCCTTGAACCAATGTTACTGCCACTTCACAACGAACAAAATACCAAAATGTTTTAAGTCGAAACACCCTCGTTAAAACTTATGCTCTTACATATACCATCAAGTATTTTTTATAGAAGTATAAGTAAATTAATGCAAAATGATTTTTGACAAATGTTTGAAATAACCGCGGGCAACACATTTGTCATCGAAAGTAGTGCCATGACAGGATCAAACCAACATGACATACTAAATATAAAATAGGTTTAGAGCCTAAGGTTTGACTCTAAATTCAAAGAGTTTTTAATCAAAACCTGTATTGTAAATAATGCACACTCAAAATCGCTTTACTATAATCGGCTTTAGGTACTTAGTTCTCATTAGATCCTCAGTATTTTTAGTAGACCTCTGAAGTAAATTCTTTCAAACACAGATAAAAACGAATATACATACACAACCACCGGCGAGCGAGATCTCGTTCGAGGCGAACTACTAGTTATGTAAAATTGTCATAAATAATTATGGAGGTGATAAAAGTTCTAATTTTCTTTCAGTTTAATATTTTAATATTTGTATTACAATAATTGTATACTCGAACGTAAGGTTAGTTCAAATACTCACTCTTAGTGCACCGGGAGGTAGCACTAGTTCAGATGGCCGAATGTAATGATTTGGTTAATATTTCGTAAAAATATAAATAATAATTCTTGCATAAATATTGTGAGCTCATTAAAAATAAGATAAATAAGTAATTTAATAGACCTTACTGGTCGAGGGCGCCAGCAGCGCCAAGCCGGTAGAAATAGGAACTATCGTTATCGGTGGCCTCGGTGGAGGGGCGAAGCGGCTTGGCGACTGCTGACATTCGCTCTGGCATTCTTGGTCGAGCCTTCAAGCGAATAGCATTAAATTACATAAGCGGAATTATTGTCGAAATTGTCGGAAATATAAGTATAATTACATCTATGTAATTTAATGCTATTCGCTTGAAGGCTCGACCAAGAATGCCAACGCGAATGTCAGCAGTCGCCAAGCCGCTTCGCCCCTCCACCGAGGCCACCGATAACGATAGTTCCTATTTCTACCGGCTTGGCGCTGCTGGCGCCCTCGACTAGTAAGGTCTATTAAATTACTTATTTATCTTATTTTTAATGAGCTCACAATATTTATGCAAGAATTATTATTTATATTTTTACGAAATATTAACCAAATCATTACATATGTTTGCCTAGGTCTTCCCCTTCCACCTGTCCCATTCACACTTGCCTTATACACCTGGTCTTTTAATCACCTAGGCCTCAAGCTGCTTAAATGTAGCTGTAACTAGACTACATTTTTGTGTTTCAACTTACCTTGAAGAACTCTGGTCAGTTTACTGTCACGATAGCTAATATACTTTCTGCTAGTACCATCTCCCAATGCCGAGATGACTTTCCCCAGTGCAAAAAGACCCTGGTTGATCTTAACTCCTTCTTTCAACCGCTCGCCGCTTGCCTTCGTCTTCTTTATGCGCTCAGAGCCCGCTAAGTCTACTAAGTGGAACTTTGATGTTGTTGCTAGGTTTCTGAAACATAAGTATAAACTCAGGCCTTTACATCTTAACTAGATGATTTATACAGCGGCAGGAGGCAATCTTTGCCTACACCTAAGGGGACACAGTAGTGCCTAGGCCATTGTTGAGATGGAATATGCTTAAACATAAAATAGGTTTATATTATTTGAAAATTTATAAATGCGAAAGTAACTCCGTATGTTTGTCTGACACGCTTTCACGCTTAAACAAATGTACCGATTTCGGTGAAATCTGGAACAAATATAGAGAGACCCTGGGAAGAGTCTATTTATGGTCTGTCTATACTGTACTGTAGCTAGTAATCATTTACTTCGCAAACACAGTCTTTAAAATAGCGACTTAACGCAACTGAATGTAAAACTCGCACAAGTAGTTTGGGTCTTACCTACAAATGCCTAAACTGCCATTCCAGACAGAATTATTCATCTGTAAAGTAAAAGCACCAATGGTAGACAGACACTATAAGGACAAATCGCACTTCATTCTTTAAACAAATATTCTAAGACAGTTACAACTATTTTTGCTGTTAGAGTAACTATTACATTTTAATTTTTAATGTTAAAACTTTATTATCATATAAATGATTTAAAAAAGTTTTTTGTCAACCTTGTCAGCAGAGGCACTAATAAATGACAGAACATGTGAAATAAATAAAATAAATAAACAAGAAACCCTTATTGTTTATTATAGGTAGTGGTACCACAGATAAAATAATACTATGTACAGATACACCATCTAGCTAGAACATCAATTTCACTCTGGTTTTTCTTCAGGCTATTTTTTTGTGTTTGATTTTGCGGCGCCCCTAGCAGTGTTTAGGTCTTGCCTGCAATCAAAAATATTAGCACTAGATGGAGTTACTTATTTTTGATTGCAGGATGGGAAAAACCGGAGTGAAATTAATGTTCTAGATGGACCATCTGTACATAGTATTATTTTATCTGTGGTGGTACTTATATAAAATCGTAAAAATAGTATTTTTTCAGGTTCATATTTTTTCCTCCCCTACATGTAAATAAAATTATTTTTTTTCGCTTGTACTCCATAGTGTGGGGTATCGTTGGATCTTTTAAAAATATTAGGGGGTTTCTCAAACCACTTTTCAATGTAAACATACATTTTATGAAATTTTGAGCTAAAAAAATTAAGCTCCAAAAGTTTATTTGGTAAAACCCTAATAGAAAACACATGTGTCATCTTATAGGTTTTTCTCAGTTTTTGGGACCAATAATTGAAAGAAAGAATAACACCCCTTGGATTTGATATAAAACTATCCAAAATAATAAGGAAATGACCATAAGACGTCAATAATATCATGCATGTATCAGATCAACACCAACAGTAGCAATAATCATTATAGTTAGCCATTTGCTCAAACAAACGAACAAGAGTAGAGCTTGGTTGGACTTACTTATTAGTACGGCTCTCCTTATAAATGTTAATAATGAAGACCGCGTGACTGCGATTGGAAGCTTGGTTCATGGCCGTGGAGCCAATCACTCGGCCTGATGAGCCTCGCTTCAGCACCATCATGGTCTCCATCACTGAAGCCACTGGTAGCTCTGTTATACCTGTTATAAGTAGGATAATAGGACATCACTACATAGTATCAAACAAAGTCGCTTTCTCTGTCCCTATATCCCTATGTCCCTATGTATGCTTAAATCTTTAAAACTACGCAACGGATTTTGATGCGGTTTTAAGTAGATAGAGTGATTCAAGAGGTAGGTTTATATGTATAATAATTGGACCCGTGCGAAGTCGGGGCGGGTCGCTAGCTGTACTTATATTGTTTCGTGTTTCCTTTATAATATTTGCTGCGCCCACACATCACGTTTTGTAAAAAAGTGATAATTGATATAATTCCTATATTTTTAGCATATTGTTTATTTGAAAAGTTGATATAGGCCTGCCACGCTCACATTATCGGTCCACGGCCGAGATGTAGCTGTGACTGTGAGTGAACAATCTACTCTCACAGAAATTTTACAAATTCCGACAAAGACGGAAAAAAGGCGTTGAACAGCGATTCGCGTTCCCGTGGAAATACCGGGAGCAACAGTAGCCTATGTGTTAAGTCAGAATATTAGCTATCCTGGTACAAAATTTCATTGAAATCAATCAAGCCTTGGGATTTTTGTGTAAAGTAGTAACACACATTCACACTTACACACACAAACATTCATATCAAAATCAAATCAAATAAACGTTTATTAAAAGTCACACACAGAAAATAAATACAAAAAAATAGACAAACAAGTATAAATAATTGTGACATGAAAATTGTCGTCACTTAGCATTTGCAACAGTAGCAGAGGACCGGAGACCAGAGTGTACAGCAGCGGCGCGTGCGATACACACACGAAGTTAAAATTAAAACTATTATCTTAATCTAACTAAGTCAATGGACGGTGAATTTAAAACAAAATAAATAAATATGTAGGTATATAAAAAATATAGATATTGCTATGAGAGAATACAGAAGAGAATATGAAAAAGTAGTAATTAATTAACAAGTAAAATGTACCTTAAAATTATCTAAATAAAACGAAGCTCAGAACGCCTGCCTCCTTGTTGTGAACGATTTAGTTGAAAATCTAATATGTATGTTTTTAATGGTTTTTGAATGACCAAATAGAATTAGAGTTTCTTATTGGCGGGGGTAAATCGTTCCAACATTTTGTGGCAGCATATCTAAAGCTACTACAAAAGGCAGTCGTTCTGTGGCGGGGACAAACTACTCGAAAAGCCATTCTTATGTGACGGTCTGAAAATATATCTTAATGCTTAAAGTAATTAGTGTGCTTTAAATCTTACCAGGTAATTTAACTCCTTTATCGATATCTTCTCTTATCTCTAAAATGCTATGTTCTCTCTTTTTCCCTGATAGTAAGTCATAGCATTGTTCCTGATAGAGCTCTATGAATGACACATTTACTTTGAATATAAACTTTTCCTCATGTGTCTTCATATAATCAAATATGTCAGCTACAACATGAGGAATCACACCTGAAAAATACATAATGGTATATCAATCAGTTTCAGCACCAGGCTAGTTGGCTTATTTTTAAAAAGGGTCTTAAATAATTGATAATTGTTCTATTATAATAATAATAATAATAAGGGCGCAGGGCACTTTTGAGGCGAAGTGTCGGGGAGTAGCGACCCCGCGCACCCGAGTGCTCCCGGGGGAGGTCACCGTTCCTCACCTCCGCCTGCCTTCACCGGCCGACGGAGTGAACACTGACGAGGAACAGGTCCCCCACCTCCGTGTTGCCTTCACTGGCCGGACGGAGTGGAGTCGCGAGAGCATTGCTCGGGGGTGGCGGTGTTACGTAAGTGGTGAGTGGGCACGTGAAGCTGGACCCTCAGGGAGCTCGTGATCGTCGTTTAAAACCCGGTAACATCTCAACCACCCTCTAGCTGCTCACTTCATGTTGCCCCCTTGTTGCGACATATGCAACTATTTCGGGGGGCCCAGTTGTGAATTGGCGAGTCTCCGCCCGCCATTTGATACGTGTTCGTTAACATTGTTTCGGCGGGTGCCATAGTCCCCATAGTTCCCCGGTAACCAGTCCACCACCCCCACACCTCCATAGCCCAGTAGTAGTTTCCCACATTTGTAATAGTCCTGCACAGACCGGGGGCTACCTTTAGATGCATTTCTTGTGTTATCCAGGGTAGTCAACGGAACGTGTCTCCATCACTTTAACATCAAAAATGTCAAATGGCCTCTGTGTGTTGGCTTCGGCCCCATGCATGCCTACCAAAGGTCCGGGACTCCATAGTCCCGTGAGGTGAAACCTTGACAAACATAATAATAATAATAATAATAATAATATAAGCCTTTATTCGGGGGTTAAAATTTTTGCATACATATAACTATATCAACTAAAACACTCGTTGTTTTCCTCCGTTTGCCCTAGTTTGGCATAGGCCTCTTCCAACTCCTTCCATTTGTTTCTGTCTCTGGCTGTTCTCGACCATAGCTTCCCAGCCACAGCTCGGAAGTCATCTTCCCACCTCTTGAATGGTCTTCCACATTTCCTCTTCCCGTTCCTTGGTTGCCAGTTTGATATTGTTTTGCTCCATCTCTCAGTTCCTCTTAGAGTATGTCCAGTCCACCTCCATTTGTTCTTCCTTACTACCAGTGTTACATTTTCGATTTTAGTTTTTTCCCTTATTATTGTGTTTCTCACTCTGTCCGATTTCTTTATGCTGAGCATACTCCTTTCCATCGATCTTTGGCAGACTTCCAGCTTTTCCCCATGCGCTTTGGTAAGAGCCCATGTTTGGCAACCATAGGTCAATACTGGGAGAATACATGTATTGTAAAGTTTCTTTTTGATTTTTATACTAATATCTTTGTTTTTCATAATTTCTTTAAATGTCCAGTATCTCTTCCAAGCATTCCCTATTCTTGTGTCTATTTCTTTCGTAGTTAGGTCGATTGGTGAGATAACTTGTCCGAGGTATGTGTATTCTTGTACATACTCTATTGGGTTTTCATTCAATGTTATTGGTTCTTGTTTTCTATTAGTCATAACTTTAGTTTTAAGCGTGTTCATCGTCAGGCCCACTTTCCTACTTTCTTTGTCTAGTTCTTGTATCATAACAGTGAGTTCTCCAGGCGTGTTTGACAGAATTATCAGGTCGTCAGCAAATCTTAGATGAGTAAGTTTCTCTCCATTTATGTTAAGGCCGTAGGTTTTCCAATCTAGCTTTCGGAATATTTCGGATTTGTTCTATTAGACCAAAATAAACATTATTATGTTTTTTGGAACCATGAAAACAGCAAAATTTTATTTTAAAGTTAACTTTTCATAATCATCCAAAAACGCTGTCAGCCAATAGTCTATTATTTGTGCTGTGATCAGTGATGTCATACTTGTCGTAACAGTCGTATTTGACATTTTACAAGTATGAATGATTGGAAATGACAATGGTTTGTTTACCAGTTTTATGACATCACATCCGGCTGTAATGGCCGACAACGTTTTCAGCTTTCGAAATTAAAAATACAAACAATTTTGCAATTTAAAATATGCAACCATCTTGAACTTTAAATAACTGAAATCGATATAGTGTGGTTTCGTAAGTCAAAAACCGCAGGAAATACTAACTTATTGTGCTAAATTTGTTACGAGTCAAGTAGCTTTAGGGTGGACTTTATGTGACACATAGTGCTATTTGACAGTTGTGAAACTAAACTTAGCAGACACAATCTATCTGTCTTATTAGGCCGAAAATATGCCACTTTATAATAATAATAATCATTTATTTCAGACAAAATACATCCAACTTTGTTTAGTCCTCTATAATCTGTTTATAATCAGGCAGTTTAAGTTCCAAATCAACTCACCAAGTTTGGTAGAATCTCCAGCAGAGCCAGAGTAGTTTGTGCCCATAGTAAATGATTTCCCAGAGCCCGTTTGGCCATATGCCAGGATTGTGACATTGTAACCTGGAAATGGGATAAACAATTTAGTATGTTTGTTTGTTTGATTGAGCAAGTGGCCAGCTCTGTAGTTTTTACCACCTAAAGGCCTCTGTCATGGCTTAACAACTTGAAAAGTTGAGACCAACAATTTAAATTAGTGGTAACAATTTAGAAGTATAACAGATTGATTTAGAGACCATGGTTTAACTGTTTTTTTTTAAATCAGTCTCTTGTTTTAAGGTGGTAACATTTTAAATCTGAAATTTTTCAATTTTTAATGTTTTAAATCCAGTGCTTTTTTTCCAAAATTCTATATCTATTTTTATGTTAAATAATATTATCTACCTATACTAATCTATAATAATATTATAAAGAGGTAAAATTTGTTTGTTTGTTTGTTTGACACAGGTAATCTCCGAAACAACAGTAGCCCTACCATGAGTTTTCGAGTTGTATAGTTAACTATCCTCGCTAACGAGTCAAGTATTTCAAATGTATGAAATTATTAGTTCATGCAAGTTACCGGGGGCGGCGCTGCGCTGGATTCTCATATATTTTGCGATACTTGACTCGGTATCGAGGATAGTATCAATACTACAGTAAACTGATGGTAGGGCCTCTGAACTGATTTCAAAATTTTTTTCACCAATGTGTAGAATGGACTGTCCTGTCGTATGGTGATTATAGGCAATTTTTTATCCAGGTGGTTTAATTAGAACACCCGTTCAAAGCCGGGACGTGCTGTTAGTGTTAAATAAAAGAACCAGGTGAGTATTAATGTAAAAGAATAAATATAAATACACACCTTGAAAGAGTTTCACAATCAGATTTTTAACAGCAGTATCGTAGAACTCTTGCTGGTTGATATGTTGTGGAAACACATGGTTGTAAGTAAATGCTAGGTCCTTGATCTGAACTTGTTGCTGCCCAGGAATCACTTCGATACACTCTTCACATCCTCTTTCAGTTTCATTCTGCATTAATGGCCGGACCCTCAAAGCCACTTGCACTGTGTCTATTGACTCTTTATGTTCCAAGCTCAGCATCATGTAGTTTCTGGTTTGAAAGATAGAACAAACGAAAATACATTTGTTTAACCGTAACATGTAACTCATATTAAAAACAACGAAAATAAAAAGAAGTTAGGTACACTAAAGCAAGTAGGTAGGTAGGTAGTTAAATTAGGTAGAACACAAGTAAACATGAACACAATGAGACATAATAATACAAAAATAATAATGAAACACATAGGTAGGTACATAGGTAAATAGTTATTATGTGTTGCGTGGGGTCAAATGAGGTCCCTATCTCAGCATAATGCTGCACCATACCCATGGTACCTACAATGCTGGTTTTAGGAGGTAGGTACCTAGCTCAGAATACGAAAGTAGTAAAATAAGTTAAGGGACCATAGTTTTGGGATTTTTTTTGGAATAGTTATTGGCCTATTTTTATTTTGTATTGCACATGTAAAGAAGAATAATTCAAGATAACATTTTTAAAATTATTTTGTGTGTAGGTATTGTCATGATTTTTATTTAAATTTAATAAAAACATCCATTTTTAGAAAAAGTGTGGGTAGTTTTGTAAAACGGCAACACCGGCGCTGTGCTCGCTTCCTGACGTCTAGACTATAAAATGGCGTGCTCGTCTTCGATACGGGCAGTCTTTCGAAATCTTGCACAGAGGCAACAGCTCCTTAGATATAACTAGATGTAAAAAGTGTTGGTAGCGAAGAAGTGACTGTAAAATGTAAAATAAATATAGTTCGTGATCATCAAGTGTTGGATTTCATTTCATTTCAGAAGTGACAACCGGACCTTAACAAAGGTAATGTTGAAATTACTATTACTTATACAGCCCACTATAACGATCAGTTTTCTAACTATTGCAAAGATCAGTTATTGCTCATGTTACTTATTTTTAATCTGAATATAAGACGCAGTTGCCTACCTCACTTTTACATAATGAAATGTAGTTAACATGTAATGGTCGGTATTAAACCGAGACAATCCATTCGTGATAGCTCTTTTCTTGTGTTAATTGGCGGTGGTTACCTGGGCCTTATTTAATAATTTAATTATGTACAATTAACCAAAGCATTTCGCATGGTGTTAGCATTGCTGGTCGGTATTAAACCGAGACTTTCCAGTCGTGCTTGGCACTAGCAATTTGTGAGGTTGTGTACTTGTTCATTGGTTGGACATTCTTAGAGTTGTTGAATTTGGTAACAGTTAGTAACATAGCAGTAACAATGATCAACTATCCTTGTAGGTGAGCCTTGCTTATTATATTCTAGTCATTCGCCTACGACTTGCGTAGGTAAAGGTATTTGTGCTATATTTAAATATAAATAAGATTATAGGTGGCTATGTAATGTCACCGGCCATGTGCGCGTTAATGCTATGTATGCAAGAATATAAGGACTACCTACATGTAGTGGCTATGTATGTCAGCGGCCAGTTGTGCCATAGTGCTATGTATGCAGTATTATGATAACTACATGTAGGACTTGAAGGTGGCTATGTATGTCATCGGCCAGTTGTGCCAAAGTGCTATGTATGCAAGAAGGTGGCTATGTATGTCATCGGCCAGGTGTGCCAAAGTGCTATGTATGCAAGTAGGTGGCTATGTATGTCATCAGCCATGTGCGCCGAATAAATTGAATATTGAATACCTACGTTTAACATTAAATTCATAAATTGCGGGCATGTTTTACTTCCAGTAGTTTTTCATGAATATCTTTAAAACTGGATGAGCTACGCCCAAAATGACAAAAATTTTGACCCCTTTAGAACCCCCTACTCTTAATGAATTTAAGATGACTTTAGAATTTTTTTTAACCTTTGTGGGTTATCTAACTTCTTTTATATATGTCTGATATGAACTATTTTTGAAGTTTATGTCAAGTTTAGTTGGATAGTTGATGATTCAGTAACTAGTGCCTATAGTAAGACTAATGAAAGCTTAAATTAATGTAAGCATGCGGGTACCTACATCAAAGGTATACCTTTGTTGAGATATATGATACTGCAAAGGAATTTTGTTATTTCAGTCCTTGAAGCACGATGGACGATGAATGCATTACGCCACCAGGTACGCCTCCCAGACGGAAGCAGTCTAAAAAGAAGTGGAGAAAGAGAAGGAGTACCTCTTCTTCATCTATTTCTTCTGATGACAGCGTGCATCGCACCCTAAGGAAACAGCAGCGAAAAACTCCAAGTAGGTTGTCTAGTCTACTAAAGATGTATTAATGTAACTAGCCCGGAAAACTGAAAACTCTAAGACTTCTGGTAGGGTAGTAATTTTAACAATGTAGTTCCTCAAAGTATACTAATGTAAGTACCTAATTGATATTGATTGTACCTATATACCTATTGTGACAATTTCTCTTTGGTAAGAACCAAACTACGGTTAACGGTTTAAGATTAGGTACGATAATCACCCACTGAGAAACAGTGGTAGCATAATCTGGTTATATAAAGATATAGTGAGCTTCAGAGAAACATTCAGTAGGTAGTGTATGCATTAATTTAAATAAATTGTATTTCACAATAACAAAACACATGTCATAATGATAGTCCACAATAATTCAAATAAATAAAAATTATAATAATTTTGAGGGTAAGTACTTTAAACAAGAACGGAGAGAGTGCATAGATGTATGATAATAGATAACTCGTTGCTGACAGATAATACTACTAGAAGTTAACGGACGGTTAAGATATTTAATTTTATGATATTATTCAACTATTTCTATTGGAACTAACTATTTAAGTTTAACAAAGGTTGCTACAAAAGGCGATCTTATCGTCGAAGCTGTTTCTTCCAGACGACCTGCTTAACTATTTGCACAGATTTTTATTTTTGAAGTAAATTTGTGGTGTCTTTGTAATTCTAGTTAAATGAGGTCACTTATAAACAATTTAAAAACAAAAAAATCGCGCGTTGACAAATACAATGAAGGGGTCCTCGAGGATAGTTTATACTTACTGATATCATGCTATCGTGGAGACAGGTCATATTTTGCGTTTATTGAGAGCTGGGGTAACGGGTGGTAGATAAGTATGACCTTCAGGCCATGGTTACTACTCCTTCCTTAGCTTCTCAAACGAGGTTATAGAACATTCTCTCCACTCTCCGATTCTTCTGCAGTTGGAATTCTCCTACATGTTTTTCTTCTTCAAGATATTGTGATACCCAATGTTTTTGTGATTTAATTATTATGGTCTTCAGTAGGAATCTGAATTATTTCCACCAGCATTTTATGTTATTATTTTAGGAAGAGTCACAATAATATTCAACTAACGTGTTTCAAGTTTCAAGCTATTTATTTAGCCACAAGGTTACGTGGCATAACATTGGCAAGTCAGGGTAGGTACCTACATAATTTCGTAAAGTTAGGCGTTAAAATTAAATATAAACAATGAAATAAAAACAATATTTCTTATCCGAAGACAGTCAAAAAAAAAATGAACAACTCATGTGTTCACCAATAGGTATGGTAAAGTGGATGGGATTCGAAGAATATTATTTATACTTTTAAATTATTTAAAAGAAGCCTGAATATTTCTGACGGCAATTTATTGTACATTTTGAGCCTTGATTTATTAGTTTTTTACTAGACAAGTGTGTTTTGGTTCTTCCATACAGATATTAATTGATTTATTAGTTTTTACTGGTCAGTGTGTTTTGGTTCTTCCATACAGACATTTTACTTTATAATAATAGTATCCAAAATTAATAACATAAACCTGTTTTAACATTATATAGGTAGGTGATTCATATACAAAAAAAAATGAATCAAATTATGAAGTATATTTTTACTTGTTTTACACAATCATACATACTTCAACTGGATTTATATAAAAGAAGAGCATAAAACAACTTGCCAATAAAGTAACGTTCAAATTTAAAAACGTTTATTCGCATTCATGTATGGTAGGTTCAATTATTATAGGTCTTGAAATTAGTTCCTTGTGAAACATGAGTCCTGTAAGGACATTGCAAGTAGATGCTATGTTATACATACCGATTTAAAATAATGAGATCAGTTAGAATAAACTGTTTCTTATACTTAACTATTGTGTGTGTAAGCCACGGTTTGTCGTATGAATTATGTTAGTGAAAACAAGTAGGTACACTTTTAATTACATAATTACAGTAGCAAATTGGTTGCTCGCTGGGTAATTTTAGTATGTTATGAATGGGTGGATTATTTTATGATTTAGGCGTCAAAAAGTCAATATATATTTATTCAATAAAATCTTTATATAGACCACTTTGAAACGTCACTTTGTGTATGAAAGACGTTACATTGCATTAAAGATAAAGAAGTTATTATAATCAAGGTCAAATAATTGGTAGGTTCAGTCGCAACATGTTTTACCAATTTCGGTGTGCAAATTGAGAGAGATAGCATACTTTTAATTATTAAAATTAAAATTGAAATGTCTAAAACGACGGGTAGTGTTGTTATTCTGAGTTTGAGTAATTTCACCGTAGTCATATCACTCTGACTCACTGGGCTTTTCTTTTAAATGTTCATTTTTCTAAATGTTATATTTTCTAAGAAATTCATAATTTATTAGGAGTATTCAGTACAGATACAGATACAGATACTTTATTGATAACAATGGTGTTACATGTCTCGAGAACTTAATATATTTAGAATACAATGTATGTGAGTAATAAAATTAATAATTGAATAATAATTGCTAATAATAATTGACGTCAATGGTAATATTAATAATAATGATGTGCCCTCTAGTGTCGATCTTTAACTGTTTTGTTTGAAGCTTTTCTTTGAGTAAAGGCATGAACTTGAGTCTCCAACGTGCAAATCTATGGGCTACTCCACTTAGCCAAGTGGTACGTTTTTTGAGCAGACGAAATTAGCAATCCCATGCTAGATAGTGATATTCAATGTAAATGGTCATTATGACAATAGTCCAAATCAACTTTTGAAGGTAAATGTGATATCCGTCCAGTGTCAGATAAATTAATATTTTTATGCACAGAGTTTATATCCACTTTTAGTATCTAACATATTTAAAAATGTTAACGGGACTTAATCGCGTATTGAAATCACATTATTTACCTCGACGTACTCACACTTTTAGTAATTCTTGCACATTATTTTGTTATTGATATCGGAAGTCCCGAGTTATTATTAGCACACTGAGTTTATAATATTGTTTAATAGTTTGGTAATTACTTATTACTAATGAACTTAAAAATCAATTTGACTGGATCACAGTATCACTAAGTTTTTCTTATTTTATTTAGTACTTGTAATTTTATTTAGTACTTGTACTGTATAGTCATACAGTAACACATTATAACAAACACTTTATTGATGTAGTATTACTTTAGATATTTTAAATTAAAATTGTACTGTACATGGCTAATGTTTACGTCGATAGCGGCGCCACCTCTCTTACATTAAGTAGAGGTTACAGATCATTTTGTACTTATAGTCCGTAGATCGGATTCGTGATTATATTCTCGATGTAGTTACTTACATATTATTATGATTTATTCATGAAATATTAGATTTGTTTTCGGTACTTTTGTAATCTGATTGATGTAGAGGTAGTACAGGTACATTTAGTGAGTTTTTTAGCTGATATGAGCTTATAACTATTAAGATGATGAATGTTAAGGCTTTTATTTTGCGATTATATAATTGATGGGCGTTGATGGGGAAGATTTTAGCTTATAATTATTATGTCTTGTAAGAATCATTCGTTGATCAATCAATCAGGAATGTGGTACTTTTATAATTGTAAAACATTAAGTAATGCTATTCTCTATGCAAAAGTTACCTGTTTTCAAATGAAGTGCTTATGTTGCTCTCACTGTTTAGAATTATTTAAACATTGTAAATTGTAACATTTATGCAAGTCAATTAAGTATGTAGACTACATTAAAATGTTGTCTAACTATAATCTTAAGAGTGTCATGATTATATTTTGACGACCCCCGTGGAGCAATGGGCATTTACAGATAATTGTACTAAATTTTAATCAGTCATCTGGTTACCATAGTGCAGGTGTTTAATTGCTTGGCTTGGAACTGGATGACGCTGTGTCCAAGGACGTTTATTTAAGATAAAGATAAAGATAGTTTATTTGCTTGAACACAATGTAGGTCACAATGTATGTTAACAATAGGTATTTTAATTATCTATATTGTATTTTGTACTTCCTTCTGATTAACTTGCAATAATGTTGTAGTATAGATAGACCGTGCGCCGGGAGTCAGCACGGTGCCGGATGGCCGAGTGTCATGATTTTTATTTAAATTTAATAAAAACATCCATTTTTAGAAAAAGTGTGGGTAGTTTTGTAAAACGGCAACACCGGCGCTGTGCTCGCTTCCTGACGTCTAGACTATAAAATGGCGTGCTCGTCTTCGATACGGGCAGTCTTTCGAAATCTTGCACAGAGGCAACAGCTCCTTAGATATAACTAGATGTAAAAAGTGTTGGTAGCGAAGAAGTGACTGTAAAATGTAAAATAAATATAGTTCGTGATCATCAAGTGTTGGATTTCATTTCAGTATATATAACCAATTGGCGTACTATTTTAAAAAATGTTCGGGGACAGCAAAGTGTGGGTAAAAATGTTGATTGACCACTTGTCGCAACTTTGCCAGTGACCGTGTAGTTACATTCGTAAACTTAGTGGAGGGTAGAGTACAAAAAATTTGCAAAGTTCAAAAATGGATTTGGGCAGATGTCAATTTATTATTTTTTCATCACATTGACACAGCCTTAAGTTTCGTCTTCAGTAAGGAGTTCTGTAATGAAAGTGATTAGGGAATTTAGTTGAAGAAAGGCGTTCACAATGCTAATAAAAAAGTACCTACATAATCAAAAATTCCGGATTCACCCAAACCTCATACAACTCTGTCTAACTGTTTTCGTACAAGAAATAATAACTCACGGTGTATAATTTTATTGGTGCTTCGTATATTCACTGTCTGTAATAGCAAAAACACAACTTTTAACACTTTTGAAACTCCAACGATTGATGGCTGGCGAGTCGCGGCGGGCGGGCGGACGGAAGTGGATTGGTTCAAATTGGTTGTTGGTTGGCTCAGAGCAATTATCTTCTTACTGCATCCTCAATGTTGGTTGGTGATGAGATGAATGAATGAACTAAATCAACTAAAGGTGGCCATACACCATACTTCCTATCGTCCATTCGGCATGACGCTACCGATTGGATCAGTTATAACTGACCGTGTGTGGGAGTGGATTGGCATTATTTGGCATGACAGTTCTCAATAATTCTGCTACACTTTATTAAACTAAATTATCATTACAGACGGTATCTAATGCGATAATTAGTGAGATCAAAAACTTAAAATTAACTTAACTAACAGGAACATTACTTAACAGACTAAAAAAACAATAACATAAAATAGGTACAAGAAACAACAACAAAAAAAATTACTTACAAGACATAAAAAAAAAAAAAGAACCAGTAGGTATAAAAATCTATACTATTTTAGAAAAATAACAAATAAATATCTTTTAAAAAAAAAAACTCAAGGTAGGAGAGAAATATTTTTAAATTTAATAAAATTATCAATGTACCTAGACTTACCATGGGACTAGGGAACTAGGTGATAGGTGTTCCTCACAGTAGTTCATACCATGGTATAATAATATACCTACTTCGCCTTTGTTTTTTTAGACTATGGTTCATAATACCATGGTATAATAATATACTTCGCCACTATGGTTCATACAAGTTATTACTAGAGTTGACCAATTATCAATTATCATAGAAAAGATCACATTTAGGGCCCCCGCAGACGGCCGACTTTTTGTAGGTGGAAAAGTAGGTCGCTTTTTCGACCGATTTTGTCACCTACTTTGTCACCGACTCCAACGCACACGACCGTCACTTTGTAGGTGGCTAGTGAGGGGACAACATCGAAAAATACTAGAACGGTGGATTTGCAAAGGAAGATAATTAAGTAGATAATATAGTAGAAGATAAGACTACCTAGCTTTCTTTTCTTATAATGCAGCCGAAATATACTTCGGTTATAATCCTTTCTACTAATCCTACGAAAATTCCCACTATAATTTACTTATCGAAAGTTTGTGAGTATGGATGTATGGTTATTTCTCTTTCACGAAAAAACTACAAAACCTATTGTATACCTATTTTGGGATATAGGTAGCTAATGACATGGTATTATATGGTATTATACATAGGCTACTTTTATCCTGATATTCCCGCGGAATTCGTTGAAATTACTTTAAATTACAATAAGTACTTAATAAATTACATGGTTAGGTAAGTACCTACTTGTAATATTATTATTATTAATCCAATAACAATAAATTATAATTATGAATGATTGAACCTACTTATCTACCAGAAGTGTACCTATGTACCTAAGCAAATAAAATTCGGAGTAAATAGTCCACTTGCGGAGTAAGCTCTATCACTTATTCCGAAAAGCGCATCACTAAACGACCTACACATTCGGAGTCGGTGTCGGGTCGGTCGGAATGCCACCTACTTTTTTCTCACCTACTTTTTGTAGGTCGTGTGCGTTGCACTATTGTTGTCAGTACGTTCTATTTTTCGACCGATTTTTCCACCTACAAAAAGTCGGCCGTCTGCGGGGGCCCTTAGGGCCGGTGGAAAAGTAGGTCGCTTTTTCGACCGATTTTGTCACCTACTTTGTCACCGACTCCAACGCACACGACCGTCACTTTGTAGGTGGCTAGTGAGGGGACAGCACGTCGAAAAATATTATAACGGTGGATTTGCAAAGGAAGATAAGTATAGCTAGCTCTCTTTTCTTACGTAAGTAGGTACACTAGGTACCTACCTATTCAAAAACTTTTGCGTGTGTGTGATAGTACCTATGTTAAACTACATGGTACCTAACAATACAAAGGAAGGAGTAGGTACTTTGGTTATAATCCTTTCTACTAATCCTACGAAAATTCCTACTATAATTTACTTATCGAAAGTTTGTGAGTATGGATGTATGGTTATTTATCTTTCACGAAAAAACTACAAAACCGATTGTATACTTTGGGATATAGGTAGCTAATGACATGGTATAATACATAGGGTACTTTTATCCTGATATTCCCGCGGAATTCGTTGAAATTACTTTAAATTACAATAAGTATACATATATTACATGGTTAGGTAAGTAATATTATTATTATTAATCCAATAACAATAAATTATAATATGAATGATTGAACCTACTTATCTACCAGAAGTGCACCTAGGTACCTAAGCAAATAAAATTCGGAGTAAATAATCCACTTGCGGAGTAAGCTCTATCACATAATCCGAAAAGCGCATCACTAAACGACCTACACTTTCGGAGTCGGTGTCGGGTCGGTCGGAATGCCACCTACTTTTTTCTCACCTACTTTTTGTAGGTCGTGTGCGTTGCGCTATTGTTAATAGGATATGATAGTAGGAAGTAGACAGGAAGTGGACATAACGCATTTAGATTAAGAAATTCCCTTGTCAGATGCGGATGTCAAAACTCGCCTATAGGAAGTGTTTGCAGGGCCGCACTGCCAGAAAACTAATAAAGTCAATAATAAACAATAATAACAATGATAAAAACGCTTTTTCGTGAGTCTAGACCAATAAAAACAGTTTAAAGTCCTTCAAATTGTAGTGCCCGATAACTGAATACCTTGTGGCCGATAACTGAATTTTGTGGCCGAAAACTAGCATTTTTGCCATTTTCACATATTAAAATGAAAATAAAAATAACTAAAAGCTTGTACTGCTTAACAGTATATTTAAAACAAACTTCATGATATAGGCTATCATACAACATCATCAGAACTAGTAAAGTAGGGTTCTAAGTATTTTTTTCGAAGTCTTAAAGTTGACGGGAGCACTAAGCGGCCGATAACTGGCACACTGACCCTATAGGTTATTCTATTTGTAACAAATTATTGTAACGTTGCACACACATCCGAAATGGATACCTAACTGTGTAAACATGTAGGTACCTAACATAATTTTTTTCGAAGGCCGTACAAGTTGTATTGTAACGTAGTTGATTATTTTTCCGCAAATGAACTCGGGACAAAATGATTATTAAATGATTGTTATGTCCTGCAGATATTTCAAACTTTGGTTTTGGGTAGGTACTTAAATAAAATTCAGTTTTGGGTTGATGTAGTATTTATTACACTCATATAAGTACCTACATCTATTATAGATTGGTATTAAGTAGATACATGTTTAACAGCCGCAACAAAGTCTCAAAAAAAAACCTCTTTTTACGATTTGAATTACAAAAAATGCAACAAAGAGTTTTTAGACGAGACTTCGAAAAATTAACTCTTGGCGATGTGATGAAAATCCGTAAGTAATCTTTGAGTGTTTTTAACTATCACGTTAATAACACATGATAATAGAATCAGTGTTTTTTTCGTACAGCGAGGAGCTAGGGCACAGTCTTCTAAGGTAAATTAAGCAAGGATTCATATTATTGTCTCCTTATTCATAACACTAACATTGTATTTGTGTAAGTAGTTGGTTTTTTTAAAATAATGAGCTAAAGGGCCATACAATATCAAAATTTTTAATAAGAGAATTCTGTATTTTTAGGTAACAACAATTACATCTAATTAATTTTAGAAGACTAGATAACAATTTAGAATCATCGGGATTGCAACATTTAAGTACCTACTACTTATACCGAACACGTTGTATGGATCGGAGTGTTGGGCAATAAAGAAGACGGATGAAAGGAGAGTGCATGCTACTGAAATGCGTATGATAAGATCAAGATGATTGCTCTGAGGTTAAGATGGATGTGTGGAGTGACGCGAATGGATAAAATAAGGAATGAGTATGTAAGGGGAAGTTTGAAAGTGGCACCTGTGAATGAAAAGGTGAGGAGTGCCAGATTAGCATGGTATGGTCATGTAATGAGGAGGGATGAAAGTCATATAACTAAGAAAGTTATGAGTATGAGTGTGGATGGACATACTAGTAGAGGAAGGCCGAGGAAGAAGTGGATGGATTGTGTGAAAGAGGACATGAATGTGAGAGGAGTAAATTCTGAGTTGACGAGTGATAGAGATGAATGGAAGAAGAAGACATGTTGGGCCGACCCCACCAAGTGTGGGATAAGGCAGGGAAATGATGATGACTTATAGCGAACACGGTCTCATTCATATTTTTGAGGGAAAGTAATAACTTTACATGGGGTTTCCAAAAACACTTTTAAAATCAGAACAAAGCGTAAACAATAATGCGAGTAAAACCGATAGTGTATGAGAAGTAGCCTATATTTTTCCAGTGACTAGGTATACTCTCCGACTACCTATTTTTAGTTCAGATAAGAAATAAATAAAGAAATTCTCATTACTGACATAATATTCTACTAACTTCGGACACAAGAATCAGTTACACTATAAAACGATAATAGGTAGATACAAACTAAAATACGTAGAGGTCTGTCAGCGTTATGGCCACCACAGTTCACCATTTTGTTGTTATTCAAATACATCTTTATAGATCATGCTTGTATGATTAGGTACTGCATTTTTTAATGAATATTTACTGCGTAAGGCCTCCTGTCGGTTAAAGCGACTTCAAGCACAAATAAATCTAATTTTCCCAAAAAACCGTGCCTAACTAATACTTCAGCTACAATACACAACTACATAGGTATGCTTTAAAAGCATCATTCATTCATTCATTTTCCTGCCCTTATCCCTATGTGGGGTCGGCACAACACGTGTTCCTCTTCCATTTCCCTCTATCAGACGTCATCTCATCACTCACACCTTTCTTACTCAGTCATCCCTCACACAATCCATCCATCTTTTCTTTGGTCTTCCCCTAGCTTTAAAAGCATGCACAAATAATATAATTATTTACTAAATTTAGATCCAAGTCTCAACACGGTTTTGTCAACTTGAATGAAATGAAAGTTCTTATTAAAACCTTCGATCTGATGGGAATCGAGCTTTTTAGCCAGATTTTTTATTACATTTACAATTAAATACCACAGTGTGGCCACAGATAAAATAATACTATGTACAGATGGTCCATCTAGTACATTAATTTACTCCTGTTTTTCTTCGGGCTATTTTTTTGTGTTTGATTTTGCAGCGCCCCTAGCAGTGTTTAGGTCTTGCCTGGAATCAAAAATAAGTAACTCCATCTAATACACTTATTCTTGATTGCAGGCAAGACCTAAACACTGCTAGGGGCGCCGCAAAATCAAACACAAAAAAATAGCCCGAAGAAAAACAGGAGTAAATTAACCTAAGTATTCCTTAGTTTCTGAAGACGCGATAAAAAAATATTTTTGGGCAGTCACACTCAACAAGACATAACTATGGTATTGTATAATGCCGTTGTGAATAAACTCAGACTTAGATGGCGTCTACCATTGGGAATAATATGACTAGTTAAAATGGTTTAAGAAAAGGTCCAAATATGGATATTTTAAATGCAAAGGTTCAACTGATGGCAGCACAAAATTAGTCTAAATAATTAACATAAAACTAAAAACAGGTTGTAAGTACATACTTAAAACTTATACTTGTACCTATATGTTTAATGCCCGAATAGGTACTCAAACGTTAATTAAAGTAAGTGGTGCTTATCTACGTCATTATTTGACATTTGTAAAAATACAAATCTGTCAAACAAAATAACTTCCTTAACGGTTAATACACGGCCTCAAATATTATCGTTTGAGTATTCGGCCATAAGTTTCATATAAATTAACCTTAAACCAGTAAGTAATAAATTAGAGGTTTCAGTTTGAATTGACTAGATTTTGATAACTTATCTAATATTAGTTGAAACATTGTAATTACAAATCGTAAAATATAGGCAGTTAAAGTAACATTTTGATATGAATTATTAAAACTGTCTTACACTTCTGAAAGCTGCTGCTTCTATTGATATATTTAGCTAAATATTTTGTTTAATATAATAATTACAACAAGAGATTCACTAAATAAATAAAACTCAAGTTCGAAAGCACAACACTAAAAAAGTAGTAGACATGAGCATACAGGAATTAAATTGTTTAGGACCAATTTAAAAACAGACCTTTCGAAAATTGTAATGAAGAAGTATTACAGGTACCTATATTCCTAGGCTTAAATATCGAAGACAAGCTTAAATAATTGTTTAATTTTAGATTAATTTGAACTGTATTAACTTTCGAATATATATAAATTGAATTTATTATATATCGATTAAATAGCTACCAAATTTATTGAAAGATCTAAGATTTATTTAGAGTTTGATTAGGTCATCCATAACTTATTATACTCGTAATAGGTCTGGCGCTCGTTATCTCTAGTATGGTTTATGTTACAAGGGACCTACTTCTAATTACTAGTACGAAAATTGTAGAGTAATTATTAAATGTTACAATTGAAAGGCTATTGTCGAGCAGCTACCTACAGTAAGAAATTTGAAATTCTGTTGTATTTATAATGTAGTGACGATTCTGATGTCGCTAAAACCTAAAATAAACTAAGTAAAGATGTTTCCGTCCCTTTCATAACAATCGAAATTAAAAGCATGGCATCATCTTTAGTTAGTTTAGTTTAAGTTTTGATTATATTAGAATCGCCACTTGTATCACAAATCACGGATTTCATACTAATAGCCGAATTCTCGAAAGCAAATCATCTCCAAAAATAGTGCATCAATAACCATTTACTTACTTGTGTTGTGTCACAGAATACAGTGTCATATTAATTGAAACGTTTTAAGGAGTTTTGTTATTAGAAATATTTTTGTCAGTTACTAATAGTCCGGTTTGAGTTATTGGTACCTACACAATATTTATGATATTCCTCAAAACAGGCACTTGTAGACAACAGTTAGAGGTAGAATCAGAAATCTTCACCCAATATGAAATTTCAAGGTATACTTTAATAAAAGCGCTATAACAGCTAATATTGACTAAACGGACACAATCAAATGTTTTATAATAATTCCATGAATTTTCCATAATGTAAATGCACAGAATATGATATAACGATTGTCACCACCCAGCCTACAGCTTCATATTGTCAAGGTGTCACCCTTACTTCTTGTATGCTATTGAACATTGTTTCTAACAGTATTAGAGAAATTATCAATAGCGAGAAAACAACTGATAAATCAATGTAATGAATGAAAAGCACCAAACGGGCGCGCTGTGCTGAATAGTTTAGTCGCGCATCAATTGGTGGTACTCAAACAAGACGCACACTGAGAAATACCCCAAATAAGAAACTTTCGGTTCCCCATTGGATATTTCTGAAGTATAATACGCCATAGAACAATTTTAAGTCTTTACGTTTGCTGATTTTCCTTTGAACCTAATTTAGAAAATACAATTAATAAGTCGAATCAAATCATTAAAATCGATAACAATAATTATTGATGTCACATATTTATGTTACACATATTTATACAGCAGGCACAATGATTTAGTTAAATGCATATTTGGAGTCAATAAAATCGAGGTCATTTAGGCATACATGTACACAACACGGTTAGACACAATAACTAGATTTTAGGACGCAAATAGCCTTACACTAAGAAGTTGTAAACATTATTGTTCTTAGGGCAGTATTTAAAATAAGGAGTGAATAGCTAAAAAAGGAGTAGCCGTTTAAGCCACCCACGATCAAGTTTGCTGTCAAGCTTGTACCGGGCTTGATGCGGCATCTAGCAGAGTCCGAGCAACGAATCAAGTCTTACAGAAAAAGCTGGAACTAAATTTGTGTTTATCCCCGTACTACACACGCTTCCTTGTATTACGCAAAAGGTTTTCTTGCTTCGTCTGCCAATCAGCTGCATAAATAGGATTGTTTAAGCTTTTATGGAAAATTGGCTTATCTTAATCGAAACATTAATTTCTGCGATTGCAGCGCCGCGTCTATCAGACTAGTTTCGTTGCGAGAACCCTAAACTTGACGGTGTATTGGCACAGAATAAAGATGGTATTGGCATGGACCTGCATGACAAGTCTACTACGAGTATAATGCCATTACACCGTCAAGTTTACTGGACGCCACATCATGCCCGCAAAAAAATTGACGGTGCGACTTGATCGGAACGGGGATTGTCTAACTTGTATCCAATTATAACAGTAATCCGCGAAAACAACTGTGTAATAAGATGGTACATGTAAGTTACTTAGGTACTAACTTACATATTTAGCGTAAAACCGTTGTTGTTATTGATTCGCAACATTTTGATACTATTTAGACAGCGGCTCTCGGTAGCGCCAGAACGCCAGAGCGCCGCCCTCGGTAACTTGCATGAACTACTAATTTAATGCATTTGAAATACTTGACTCGTTAGCGAGGATAGTTAACTATACAACTCGAAAACTGATGGTAGGGCTACAGTGCGGCACTGATGAAACGCTACGAGCGTAATATTACCGCTACGAAACGCGCTACGTGCTACGAAAGGCTATATAGGTATGTATAGGTAGACCTATAGGTAGGTACGATAATAATTAGAGGGCGAGTTTATAAGTAGTTTTAGGTATATTTATATTAAGATCTTTTAACGGGACATTTTAAATTATTGTACACTAGTAGCACGTCCCGGCTTCGCACGGGTGTACTTATGAAGCTACCGGTATAAAATATAGCCTATAACCACCCGGACAGTCCATTCTACACACCCGTAAAAAAAAATTTGAAATCGGTCCAGTAATTTCGGAGATTACCTCCGTCAAACAAACAAACAAACAAATTTTACCTCTTTATAATATTATTATAGTATAGATTTAAAAAAATTATACATTAGCGCTAAGTACATTAATTTAATAAAATGAACACGTTTCGATGAGTTATTAAAGATGTTGAGTTTAAGCGCTATAATAGGTTGGTAACAGACCATGATCTATATGTAGCTCTTAAACATATATAGATCATGGTCTGTAGACAGTTTGTAGGATAGGTGCTATTAAATTTTATTTTTTATCTTTACCCAGCAGTGGGAGACATTAAGCTGATTATGTTACTATAATACCTAATTTGTTTGACCTTATTATTTTAATAACGTGATAGCATTGTACAAAGCAGAAAGTAGAATACACTCAGATATTGATAGCAATTAAATGAAATATAACTAATGCGGAACCCCTGTTTCTTACGAGATTCATATAAATTAATACATTAATCGAACGCGTTACGGTTCGAATTAGCGCGATTTATTCATTATGTGTCTTAATAACAGGTACATTTTATTATCTTTTTAAATGCATTTCTCAATAAATATTTGTCAGTAAAGCGAATGCGCCTTGGTTCATAACTTTATATGTTACACATCTATAACTAACGCCCGCTGTAGATCATTATACGGGCATAAAACAATTTTCATCTTACAAAAGTTATTAAATTTAAACACTGCATAAAGTTAATCATTATTTAATAAGATGGTCACAAACCAGGGGCTGAGAACGTTTTTTGTATCGAACCAGCTTGGTACCGTGATACCGTAATCACAACCTTTTCGCTTAGCAACCGTATTATCTCACTGTGACTATTCAAGAAAAGTTCCATGTTAATTACCCTTGTTAATTACTAGTGCATAAAATGCAGAAAGAGTTTCTTTTAATATCGGTATGTACCTCTGTATTACATAGCATGCTTATATTCGAATTCACATTGATTTCGGTACGACAGCAAACTGATACACTCCACTAATCAAGAAACCGAACACTTCGCTTTAAAAATAAGCAAATTGGTAAAGAAACACAAATTGACAAATTGGCAAAGTTCCAGTTGTAAGTATTGTTTAACTTTATACAGGTTTTTATGTAAGACATACATAGCTTCAAATTGTGGATTGTATTTATTGCACCCACGACGCGGGAACCCACAGCGGTTCAGATTGGACGCGCCAGCTCGCTTTCAGAAGCTGTGAAAGCGCGCTTGGCAACTCCTCATTTACTATTTCCTCGTCAAACATGTAACCGTAGAGGAAGCTGATGCGCGCAGACGAACGTAATATTTCAGCGAACTCTTCCTCCTGAAAACAGAATTTAAAGTAATAAAGTAAGTATAATTCTTTTTAGTAGGTCACATCTTAAACCTACTTCGAAGAAAACACAATACATGATTTTGATTCCATTATAATCTTCTAACATTATCGTATCGAACATGAAATATAATTCCATCCATGTGACACACCCTCTACCTACTCAACTCATCATCAAATTGATGACATCAATTTATATTTGTCAAATCCAATCTATCTAAATTTATATTATCTTCTAATTTCTTCTATCTAATCGATCCATCCAATTTATATATAAATACTCACTACTTGTTTCCAAGCGCGAGTACACAAAAACAAAGGTAGGCTTAAGCCCAGCAGTGTAGGGATAATAAGTTCAATTAAATAAAAAGTTAATTTATAAATACTCTCTACTTGATTCCAAGCGCGAGTACACAAAAACAAAGGTAGGCTTAAGCCCAGCAGTGTAGGGATAATAAGTTAAATTAAAAGTTACAAGGATAGAGGTAAGTAATATTTCCACAAATACAACAATAGCGCGATCTAATATTTCTAGTGGCGCCATCTAGTTTTAACTTAGAGAACCTTAAGTCGGTATCAGGAAAATGTATAACACTAGCTACGCCTCGCGGTTTTACCCGCGTAAGTCCCGTTCCCGCGGGAATATCTGGATAAAAAGTAGCCTATGTGTTAATCCAGGGTATCACCTTTCTACTACCAAATTTCAACCAAATTGGTCCAGCCGTTTTTGCGTGAAAGAATAACAAACATACATGTATATGTACATACATTCTGACAAACTTTCACATCCTTCCTACTATCCTACTAATATTATAAATGTTGTCTGATTGTTCTTACTTCTGAAATTTAATAAAGCTACTAGTTTTGGAGGTAAATAATGAAAGATATATACTTTGATATGTAAGTATAATGTGAGTCAGGAAGCAATCTTAGTTTATCAATCTTAGTGCCTGGGACATTGTTGAAATGGACTAGGCTTGGTTAGTAGACTAGTAATATTTTGTCCGTGAATAAATTTTTATGTATAGTTTTAATGTTCGCTACACGAAATCGGTCCTAACGGAAGTTCAGCGTTTGCTCTCAGCAATCCGCATAATGCTGTAGTTCATTTTTTTTGCACTAAGCTGCTATGATAAGATATTTTTGTTTGTTAATATGTTTTTTTGAAATAAAAACCTATTCTAATATAAATAAATAAATATCCATGGACATTCCACACAGTGTCATCTAGTCCCAAGCTAAGCCACTTAATGCTTGTGTTATGGTAACCAGATGACTGATATAATACATAGATTCATTTTATTTTGTAAATACATATATATATATTATAGATAGAAAACAGCCACGGAACAAATATCTGCAGAGCATACGAACATTTTGTCCCGTAGCGGGGATCGAACCCGCAACCACGGCGTCTCAACTGGGCGTTCGCCCAACTGCGCCACAGAGGTCGTCGTAAAGGAAAAACTTAGAAGAAAACAGAGAAGAAAAGAGGAAATACTTACAGAGAAGGCCCGTGAGCTTTCCTTGTCGAAGGATGAGCGCGCACATTGGGCAGCTCGCGTGGATACAAGCCGGTCGAGCGTAGGCGGACGTATGAACACTATGTACGGCCGAAGTCGAGGTGTGCGCAACATCTTAAGCGCCTGCCAATGAGGACTCAGCACACATACGCGACCTGATAACATTGCAACAAGCTATTTAGAATACCCGAAACGTATGATACGCGTCAGAAGTGAGGGTTACTTATTTATTCTTAATATTTTATTATATTTCGTGTCACAGATAAATACTTGACATTTCACGCACTATTTATTAATGTAAGATACCAGGGCTATTGCCTAAAGCACTCACGGCCAGTCTCAATCTCTCTCTCTCTAGTAACCGAACTATCTCTGGTTTTGCTTACTGTCTGTAGCCCTACCATGAGTTTTCGAGTTGTATAGTTAACTATCCTCGCTAACGAGTCAAGTATTTCAAATGTATGAAATTATTAGTTCATGCAAGTTACCGGGGGCGGCGCTGCGCTGGATTCTCATATATTTTGCGATACTTGACTCGGTATCGAGGATAGTATCAATACTACAGTAAACTGATGGTAGGGCCTCTGGTGTGTGATAGACCGTCAAACATGACAGGACATCACTAAAATAAGTGAAAGTAAAACTGACAAATTTGACAGTAAAATGTTTAATTGTAAAATCATTAGTCATATTTGACAATTTAGTCGTGATGGCGATAAACCTTGATTTTGCGACAAGTAAGGCAATAGCTCTACTGATCTCGACTCAGAATTTTTTATAGTAAGACTAGCAGCACGTCCCGGCTTGCACGGATGTACTAATGAAACTACCAGGATAAAATATGGCCTATAACAATCCCGACAGTCCATTCTACACATCAGTGAAATAATTTTTGAAAACGGCTGAATAGTTTTTAAGATTAGCGTCAAACAAAGCAACCAACATTACCTCTTCATAATATTAGTATAGAAGTATAGATAGTATAGACTATACTCTGTTCAATGATTCGATCGAAAAATAAACCAACTAAATGAGTTGTCCATAAATTTATGTATTTCAGATATTTTGCTAACGTGTAAAGAAACCATTATAGAAGAATACATTACATAGGGCAATGTGAATTCGCCCCAGGCCTGTTTTCGACGTCAATCACGTGCGTTTATTTATGTAAGTATTCGATCGACTCTGTGAACAGAGTATAGATAGACTAGTCTCAACTCAATAGTTGATACTCGTAGTTTATGTTCCGTGCTCACCCGAGTTGACAATAGCCTCGACGCTTTCAGCCGAAGTACCGTACAAGTTGCCCTTATATTCCCCGTGCTCTATGAATTTGCCCTCAGCTATGTCCTGCTCCATGCGCTCTCGGCTCAGGAAAGTGTATTCTTTGCCATTCTGCTCGCCGGCCTTCTGAGGCCGTGATGTGACTGAAATAATCACAATCATATTGTAAGGGCGAAACTTTATGTCTAAATGGTAGGTTCAATTGTAACAAAAACGACTTGTTATCTGTACGGGTTTTGTGTTGTATCAAATTTTTGCGAATCATAATTAACAGTAATCCCGCGAAAACAACTGGGAGATATGATGGTATGTTACTTAGGTACTAACTTGCATAATTAGCGTAAAATCTGATCGTTGTTTACGCGAATTACTGTTGTTTTTGATTCGCAACAATTTGATACAAGTTAGACAACCGGGCTACGGGGGTTATTAATAAATGATTGTATCATATTGTTGTTATTTTTTTGGATAGATTTCAATGAAATTTGGTACAAGGATCGGTTATATCCTAGATCTATTCAAACGGGAACTATTTCACCGCTATAACGCAGGCGCAGCTAGTTCTCATAATATAGATAGATATGAAAAATTTAAATATGATCACGACTGGAGCCAAGGATCGGTAATTCGGTATATATTCTTCAGATCTTTGGGAATATTTAGATCGAATTCGTAAACTATTGGTCAGGTTTTGTTCATTTATAACGAATTCCATTGAAGTGTTAGTTTTGTATGTTATACTAACAGGGCACAGGCGTGATGAACTTGTACGGATCAGTGGCCTGTAGACGTCGTCGCAGTTCGTTTCTTCCGACGCCGGGAGCGCCGACCAATACAAGCGGGCGAACGCAGCCCGGCCGGGGGTATAGACGAGCTACCTCCTCGTATGTTGGTATCAATTCACGGTCGAAGTCATCATTCTCTGTCAAACAACGAATCACTACATAGTATAAAACAAAATCGCTTTCTCTGTCCCTATATCCATGTATGCTTAAATCTTTAAAACTACGAAACGGATATTGATGCGGTTTTTTTAATAGATAGAGTAGATGTAGGTAGGTTTATATGTATAATTATAGGACTCGTGCGAAGCCGGGGCGGATCGCTAGAATAGGATAAATTTTGATTAAACGACATCATCATCATCCGCAGCCTGATCTCTTCGCCTGCTGGGTATGGCTCCCTTTGTTTTAGCCGTTCTCATGGTTCTGAGCTTGCCTGATCCTTTGCCGTCTTACAACGTTGGCAATATCGTCGACCCATCGTGCTGGACGTCCGACGTTTCTTTAGCTAGTTCTCATCCACTATTGAACCACATATATTTGTTGTGTAAAAATGATTACCTATGTAACAGTAATTTAAGTACCGTGCCTAGATGAGCTTAGAGTAGATATTATTTTATCTGTGGCTTAGTCCAAAAATGCCCTGCGAAGATCCCCTTCAACGAGGATCTTTGGACTTTCAGTCTGGAAATACTTTGCTATAAGAAAAAGCGAAACAAAGATGAATTCTGAAAGAAAAAACTAGGAATCCATTTATTTCACCTGACTTATTTGCTCGCTAATGTGACTACTTGTCACAATTCTGCTATCCATTTATATTTGTGTTAATGTCAAAAATGTGAGTGTTTAACCTGTGATGTCGTAGATGATCTTCTTGACCTTAGGCACAGACTTGCAAGGCAGGAGTGCGACGGCGGCGGCGGCCGTCGGCGTCGGGGAGCAAGGAGTCTTCGGCGCGCATTCCGTAGCAGAAGACGGGCTGCACATTGCCGGCTTGCCTGCGCAATACTCTTCTATAGCTTAGCTGTTACTAGGTGATACATCTCATCAATACTAAACTAATATTATAAAGAAATAAAATTTGTTTATTTGTTTGTTGACGGAAGTAATCTCCGAAACAACTGAAGCGATTTCTAAAATTCTTTCACTGATGTGTAGAATGGACTGTCTGGATGGTAATAGGTTATGTTTTATCCCGGTAGTTTCATAAGTACACCCGTGCAAAGCCGGGACGTGCTGCTAGTTCATTATAATTATCACTACCTATCCTTCCTACTAATATTATAAATGTGAAAGTTTGTGATGTCCTGTGAGGTGGTTTAACAGTGTCAAAATAGAATACCTTCCCCATTGCCTGGTTCTGCCTGTCTCTCGTGAAGAATCCGCCCCTCCTGAAGCGCCCTCGACGGAATGAGACCAGCTCGCATCACGCGGTCACCTTCACGGCGTGCCTGCCACCTGTTCATACCAATACATTGTTTCGACATTTTGCACTGACCAATATATTATTCTAGCTAGATGGACATAGGCTAACCAACTTATTCATAAAGATTTCTCACTTTAATTAGGGTTTTCAGAATGTTTTTCTTGTTTATGTCAATGAAAAGAGATGGCAACAGATTCAACAGCCGTTTTAGTTAAATTTAAATAAGCCATTTATTGGGAACGAAATAAGAGCTCTCAAATTTAGGAATTTTAATTTAGTCAGTGCCCCGTCGAATCATCACCTAAGTGTTTAACGATTTTTTAAAGCAACATTTAAAACGGGTCCAATGGGGTGTTCAAGTATTGTATAGCAAACGATAAGCTGCCAGCGTTTTGTCACATACCCTAAGCAAAACCAAGAGAACATAAAAATCGCATTGCTTATTTCGCTTGGCTCGTATATTAGCTTCATGATATTTGAGCGAGTTGCAAGCCCTAGACAAATGTATGCAGTTCATACAAATAATAACACAATAATACTATTTGCATGGAACAGGCAATAGTCACCTTACTTTTAAGGCTTTACATTTTTAAGGTATACTTGAAGTCCTACAGAAATAAACATATTTTATTTTTCTTTCTTTCTTTCAAAATTTGATCTAAAGTAGGCAAAGTCGCGAGTTACAGCTTAAGGAGGGTATTCACTAGATGCAGTACAGATACATTCCATGTTACACGGCTAGGTGAGTAGTGTGAGAACTCTACTCACCTAGCTTCTTTCCCTGGTGTAGGGAATCGCGTTGGAACAGGCAATAGAATCCCCTAGCTTTAAGAACGTGACATGTCAAAGTGGTCTTATGATCTTATTGAATAAAATATTTTGAATTCTGCTTAATGATAGTGAATTATTGAGAACGCCTTAAAATAGACGACGTAAATTTTTCGCAGAAGCTTCAATCAAAAGCCCCTTACCAGTAAGCGTCATCTTGTGACACAATGTGTAGTACATCGCCTTTCTTGAAGTTCAACCCAGCTTCCTTGCAAGGTATATAGGGGTCCTCAGAGGAATCGTAGTCGAAAAGCGCGCGAACCCTCACTTTACTCTCGCGCGAACCTCCTTTACCAAACGATGGAACAAGTTTGAAGGTTATCGTTCCTTCAGAACTTTGCTGAAATAAGAAAGGAAAAGGTTTTATGGCAAGTTATTTCAGTCTATCTCTTAAGTCATACTCGTAGTAGACTTCAGACTTTATATAAATCAAACAGTTACATCGGTTGTCATTTTTTCATCGGTGATTTTAATGCTTTATCAAAGCTGCATTATCACAACGTGAAGTCCTAGTCTTAATCGAACCTATATTATATATAGTCGCACAATTATACACAAGTGTGGCAAAATGTTGGCCATTTTTATTTTGTAGTAAGTAAAAAAGATATTAGCACTATTTTAGTCTATGATATTAGTACAATTTAGGAATCGTTATTTAATTGTGAAGAATAATCTTTCCTCATTAATCCGGAATCTGAGGCCCTTCAGCAGTTTATCGTAGCATTAAATACTCGTACTACCCTCGATACCGAGTCACGTATTACAAAAGTATGAGAATACAGTGCAGCGCCGCCCTTAACTTGCATGTACTAAAATTTCCATCCATTTGAAATACTTCACTCGTGAGCAATAGATTACTATACTACACGAAACCCGATGCTAGGCCCACAGTATATTCACCAGTATAGCTAAGACGTCAGCTGGAGTTTTGTTCTCGACCCCGATGCCGTTGACCTCGATGACCTCGTCTCCGGCGTGGATGAGCCCCGACCTGTCTGCGGCGCCTCCGTGCATCACCCGGGCTATCACTATCTTGCCGGTCTCTTCGCATGTCTTTATCGTTGCACCCTGGAACACAAACGATTCTATGAGAAGTGTACACAACATGAGCTAAGGTCGCGCCACGTAAAAGAACGCTGACGGGAAAAGCAGCGCAGTAGGCGATTTTAAGGAATCTTAGGTGGGATTGGTGGAGGGGTGACGCGGCGCACTTCACACCTTTGTTTTTGCGCGTCTTGATTCGTGAGCGAGTGACCCATGCGCAAACATGGGTAGGTACTGTACCGTTCCCCTCATCGTTCTTTTTACGTGGCGCGACTTATACCAATAGTTCATAGAATAAGCTTCGAGCGATATAACTGTAAATAGAAATCAAATAGAGATAGAAGATAGAAAGAAAATAATTATAGCTGAATCTTATTTTACCGTCAGCTCATTTTGCCTATGTCATAGGATCTGCTAATCTTTATGTTCATTATGATCTTTGTGACCATGCACATTTAGATATAAGAGAAAACAATGAACACTATTTTACTCCTCAAACAAAGGTGGCAAAGTTGTAGAGATCGAAAAAAAACGTATACCGTTACAAGTGCCTGCCGTGTACAAAGTAGACTGTAGCCGAACGCATATAGGAAGGAACACATTGCAGTAGTTAAGAACCGCCATAAATCAGCGATAGAAGATAATAATGCGAGAATAATGTCCATGGTCACAGCTAGCCGCCTGTACTTTGTTCGCCACGCGTTTGTCTATAGGTACTAATATTATAAATAGGTCATGTTGGTTCGATTGTTAGTTTGTTAGTGTAATTCAAAAATTCTTTCACTGATGTGTAGAATGGAATGTCGTAGGATTGGTTACAGCCTTTACTTTATCCGGGTATTTTCATTTTTCCTATCAGGAAACTGAAGACCTGCTAGTAACGCCGAAATAGGTCAATTTTAATAGGTTTTTTTATTGGGTTGGTGCTATTCGGTACTATTGACAATCATCCATAAATCACATACATACTCTGGCATTCATCACACACATTCATTAAGATTCACATACACTCTCTCTCACTCAGGCACACACAAGCACTCACACACACAAACACACATACACACACACACACACACCCCCACACACACCCCCCTCCTTCCGTATTTATCTTTTATAATATCTTAGCCTTATATATTATTTTTGCTCTTTGTGTAACCTTCTAAATATATATATAGGTACCTTAGCTTAGTTGGAACTCATCCTCACTTGTTTGGAGGAGAGCGCTGACTCCACTACGCAGTTTTAAACTTTTGTGGCAGTCAACGTTCCTTGTTGTTTTTTGTACAATTTGCAATTTGTTCCAAATAAATGATTTTTGATTTTTTTTTTGATATTGGAAAACCCTACTACATAAGTACGCCCGTGCAAAGCCGGGATGTGCTGCTAGTATCTATACAAACGCGCAGTGACTAGGCGTTCGAAAAACGTGGTGTGCACAAGGCTTCGGTGGGTTTAGCATCGAATTGATATTTTATTTTATTATTGATATTTTATTCTATAAAGACCACATTTTCTTAATGTATCTTATCAGATAACTTTTCTTTTATCTACCGAATTCATATTTTAGCGATGTAGGTGCACATTGTATTTTATCTAGGCCAGTCTTCCGTAATATGTAACTATCACGCGGAGACGAAAAACCTAATGTGTCCACAATAACCTAGTGAAGTGAAGGATCTGTTGGGGAAAAGGAAATTTAAATGGTAAGTAATAAGAGACATTTAAGTCTAAGAAAATCGTAAACTATCTAAATAGGATGAAAATGTCGCGCGTATTCATCGCCAGGGTAGTAGATTAAGTATGTGACTGTGAAATGTGAAGCCTACCTACTGAAAAAATGGCTTAATTATTTCATTCACATCTAGAGATAGCAGCTAGTCATTCGTGGATGTGTAAAAAACAAGGGAAATAATGGTACATTCAGATCACAACTGAAAAGGGAATTAAGCTCCAGGCAGTGTGTGTAATAAACTATTTAAAATAAATTATTTAGAATTATAATAAGTAACAAGCATGTTTGAGAGATTTAAGGGATCTTGGATCTTGGAATATTTAAAATAAAGCATAAAAATAAAATTTGTAAATCTACCTATAATACTTAAGCATACTTACCACAATAGGCTCCGCGCTCAGGGCTCCACCCTTTTAATAAAAATATTCCTTTTTTTTCAATCACAATCTAACATTCCTCACATACAATAACTAAGCTGTTTATTGTTATTATATCAATACAATAATTATAATAACATAAATATACAAATAATTAATAAGAGCAAGAAACAGCATTAAGTAATGTTTCATACAACTTATGCCTGGGTATGATACAAGTAAATTGTAAGTCCCCAAGTAGGGATAGTAAATTTATTATCACTACTACCTAACACAGTTTAGTCTGTTTAGATATATTTGTGTAGTGAACATTGATTTAATGTATAATTTGTCATGTGTTAAGAGTAGATCAATAAACTGTGGAGTAATCTTTTACATTAAACTTATAAATATAATACACAAAAGATTCTCACATTACATGCCAAGATGAGGTCAAACTTTCCGTAAAATTAGGTCTGTTTCTTGCTCATTCTAGCTGCTATTTCTATATGTTCATTCCCTGGTTTAGAATAATTATTAACACTTACGAGGGGTTCGTCGCTTTTCACGAGTTGGACTATTTTCACGGTTTCTTCTTCCTCGTCAGCATCGGCCGGAACGTCAGGAAGGTGGGGGTAATAATCTTTCTGCGCTACAGCGTCGTGTGTGCATAAGATTGCCTGGGATAAAATGTTTTCATATTTAGTACATTTATAAAAAAAGTACATATTTATATTAGAATCATATATTTTTTTATCAATGAAAAATCTTACTAGAAGTTAAGACTCTGACAGGATTCGAGCCTGGACAGATACAGGTGGTCGGAACCACTAACATTTCACGCACGATTGGTTCAAGCAGCCAGGCTTAAGGGCGATTGCTTATATTAATGCAAGTTCGAATCCTGTCGTAGCCATAACTTTTAGTAAGGTAATTTATGTGAAACTTTAATAAAAGTATCCAAACTATAATATTTTATAGTCAGTTAAACCTATAAGCTATTAAGGCAATGGTATATCTATCTCTTTTTTTAATTATTATTATTATTATAATTACAGTAGGTGGTACATCTATGTAAATTTGTACAGATCTATTTAACAAATGGGATAAGTGTTGAATTATAAGTAGTGTATAACATTGACCAACCTGAAAATGAGGCTTATGCAGCACACTAAGCAACTCTTCATATTCCTTAGAGCCTGGTAGCAAAGCGAGTGTCTGCAGCACTTCTAGTGTGACTTGCATTGCGTTTGACAGTAGCGGGTAAAACTTGTCATCCTTTCCTTTAGCTACAATCCTGTTGTGAACTTGGACAAGTGCGTGTAGCTGCTTGGACTGCAAGAGCTCACTTAAGAATGCCACATCCTCTCCGTTGTCAACATCTTTCAGGGATGTCAGCAGTCTTAGAAGAGCTGTAAATGGAATAAAAACAATTAATAATCTAAGTTTATTAGTAGAAGTAGGTAAATGAAATACATAAGTAATTTATGTTTAGGTAGGTTACTGAAAAAACCTACTGTTTTTTTTTAATCATGGATAAGTACATTATGCTTTTAGCATGTAGGTAGGTAAGTAGTTTTATATATATATATTTTAAATTAGTTTTGTTAAGTACTTATGTAAGAAACACAATAATAGGTACCTACTTACCTACTTATAATTTTTTTGTTGGCTTAGCCATTTATTCAATAATAGGTATGTATGTAGGTACATAAGAGATTCTAACAATAAAATTTAATATTCGGAGTTCGTAAACAGATTTCGTAAGTGCGATCAATAAAAGGTGTGTTGTTGAAAAACTTACCTGGATCCCAGTTTTCATAAGAAGAATCCATGACAACACCTAGTTAAAACCCAAAAGCAAAAACCATAATCAGAAATCGATGATCACAACCCAATTCGTCAAAAGTGGAAGAAATGGGACGATACATGAATAAACTTAAATTTACAAATCCCGTTGCCCATGAACAGGTTACTAGTGACTGTTAAAATGTAGGATCTTGGTATTTAAAACATTTCATAACGACTACAAATAATTATTTCTTTCATAAGATCTCAAAGATTTCTTTCTTTCTTGGTAGGTATTAGGTACCTACCTACTGTACGTACACTGTACTACTGTGTGTGTTGTGTTGTGTTGAGTGAAGCTACTACCTACTTTCTTTTCTTTTTACTTTGTTTGCTTTGCTTGCTTTGATTGACTGACTGGGCTGGACTGTCTTTACTTTGACAAGTTTGACAATAGAAGCATCGAGGAAAAAGTCACTGTCCAATCGCTTGTCATTTAATTCACCCACATTTGTGTGGGAGTATTTCACCCATACCGGCCATATTCTTTTTCACTATGGCGCGGCCCCACCGCGGTGCACGGAGAGGCTACGCACGTGTATTAAGCTTCGCTTTGTAAGAAAATGTATGTGGTGGTGTCCACTGCAACCCACGGAGAGGCTACGCATGAATTGACGTCATTGATACACGCGTGGCTTGCTCGAATAGGCGGAACATAGCTCAACGCTGTCAACGTGGGTCTACGTTTCCACTGGAGTACACGAATAAGACCCACGACTATGTACAGCTCGGTTATCGCAGAGCAGTTTTCAGTCATACACGTTGTCACTCTCCGTGCGCCGTGCCACGCTAAACATAGTCGTGGGTCTTCGTGTAGGTACTCCAGTGGAAACGTAGACCCACGTTGTCAAACAAATGAATACACGCAGCTAAAATGCGCCGCGTGCCCGTGCACCGCATGCACCGCGGTGCGGCCGCGCCTTTATTTTTCTCAATGTTTATTTATGACACTAGCACGAAACGGACACTGGCAGAGAGAGTTGTGGCTTTCAGTATATACAAATGTACTCTGTGGTTGTGGCATCACTAGTCAGTAGTCACTCAAAGAAGTGAAGTGAAGTGACTTGACTTGACAGCACAGAGTACATTTGTATATACTGAAACTTGACAGTTTGGTAATTTTGGTACCTGCCTACCTACGTATTGTATTGATCGATCGTTTTTCATAAAGCTTTTCGCCGAAAGTTATTAAATTAATAAGATATTGTAAGAAGTGTCGTTCGAAATTATCAGTAAGTAAAAATAAATTATATCTATCTGTCTGTCGTACCAGTTGTTAGATGGTAACATAACAAGTAATAGGCAAGTATTTTTTGCGCTAACATTGTTTTAAGTAGTATAATGCCCTGTGCACGTTAGTTTTAACTTTTAAGCAAAAAATAAACCATTGCGTCATAGTTGTAATCAAAATTATACACAGGTTTCAAATGGAATACCTATCGACTTTTTTCGTAATACAATGGTACTTACCTACTTTTTCCAATATTTTTTATGAAGTTGTACCAAGTGCAAGTTATACTGTATTGTAGGGTAGGTATCAAAGTACCTTGTCTTTATTTTACTAAGGCAGAATTATGTTACGAAGCATTAAATAAAGTGAGAATACAAACTAGAACTTAAGTCTTCCTCACAAATGAGAGTCCTAAGTTCCTAGACAAGTATCTACCTGAGTTTAAGTAACACAAATCACAGCCACATTACTATTCATAGCACCTACCTACCTACTGCTACTACTATGATACATGATGTCATATATACACATATACACTGCCAAACAAAACAATAGAGCATGGTATGCATTCAAAATAAGTTTAATTGGTAATAATAGTCTGGAGCTAGGCATAATAGCAGCCAAATCATTGTACTTATTCATAATGATAACATAACCTACTGTACAGTTGTAGGTATTTTTTTAACTCTTCTTAATCTTTACAATTCAGCATAGAAAAAGCCATGTAGGCACAAAGTCTTGTGTGTGTCCAGTGTTATAAGAATAGGTACTTACGCAATTTCAAGCAAGCTGAGAAATGGCTGTGGCTTGACAATAAAATAGCTTGAAAGTTGTGTATTCAAGCCTTGTTGAGCATCAATGATTTTTTACAAAACAATCTCTCTATACTTAATTTCTAGAAGCGAGCTAATAGGAAGAAAAAATAAACTCTCATGATTGGTTGGCAAAAATAATTGTCTACTCGTGATTGGCTGTCAAATCAATTGTCATGTCAAAATCTAACCAATCCGAGAAAAGTCAATTATTTTCTACGACCAATCACATGCATTTATTTTTCTTCCTATTAGCTCGCTTCAAGAAATGAAGTATAGGTACTTAGGTAATTTAATAAAAAAGCTTTAACAGCAAAGGCAGACCAAAGAGACCTTGAGAAAACTTAAGGAACTTAAGAATTTCTCAAAAAATCATTGGTAGGTACCCTGTGGTGGGATAGTAAAAAGAAGTTTTTTTTTCTAACAAAGCTTTCATTCTCAACAGCCAACAAAATACACCATGATTTTATATTGTGTTAGGTACCTATATAGGTACTCATTGTAAGATTCCACTTGGGATTTCTAGTTAATTTTTAATTGATAGTGAATTGTTTTTAAAATACAATTAATCAAATCATAATCAGAGAGGCATTATAGAAATTATGTAGTTAGATGCTTTTAGTATCTAAGGTTTTGAATATCATTTTTGTTAACCTTATGTTCAGAAATAAATAACTTTTTTATTTTTTTTTATTTATAAACATGGTTATTGTGTTATCAAAATAAAAAAGAAATTGAGGAGGATCACACAAGAACTTAGAATTTTGCAAACACTTGAAATATTAACAGAACAAGTAGGTTTATTGGTTCAGTAATACTTCAGCCAAATTCAATGTATAGTCCACCAAGAAATTGGTTTACCACTCTAAGGCTGAATATCATTTGCACGTACAAAACATCAAGGCTTATTTTCTTTTTTATTATCCTAGCGAATAATTACGATACTGGGAGATGTCATCAAAAGTGGTAAACCAATTTCTTGGTCGCCTATACAATGTTAGTAAACAAACTGTCAATACTTAACCTGAAGATAACTTATTTTGTTTCTTGGTATTTATACATTTCTCAATTATTGAGGATTTGTAACCACTCCCTTTATTAAAATACACTATCAAAACATGTTAAAAAAAAGCCATTACAAAGAAAAAGTATTTTATGAGTGTCATTCTACATTGTTTTGGCTAACGTATAATATTGTAATATCCTTCAGTATTTGTTTGCATGTTCATTGTAAGCTAGAAATACCTACTTCACATATTACAATACTGTTTGCTAATTATGTGATTATTAGATAGAAGCAGACAACAGACTGAGGTCAAAACTGTTTGGTACCTATTTTAAAAATTGTTTATAATAATAATCCTTATTATTCTTAAATATCTAAAATCCTTTGTCCTAAATGATCAACTCACGGCCTAAACTGCTGATCGCGGTGACTTTAAACTTAGAGGGTATGTTTTTAGTACGTAGACATCCAATAAGAAAAATAATCCAATAAAATTTTTGTATCAGGATAGTTTATAATATATCTTGATTAGGTAAACACATATAGACAACTTTTGATCCCAATATTACTGCTAGTTTTCATCTAGGCGTAGCTAGTTTTGTATTATAAATTAATAAAAATAATAATAACTTTATTAAGTACCCACTACATAATATGATTATAATATGATAATGTTTTAGTGGCCAACTCTGGTGACAGATTTTTTAGGCCGCCTAAATGCCTCCATATGGCTTCCGCCATGGCTTAACGACGACTGTGGTAGTGGGCGAGACTACTAGTTTTGATACTTTGTACCAGGCTTAAGAGATGCTTGATGCCGGGCGCGCGGCCGAGGATTAAGCCGTTGTCGGCTAGCGGGTCGTCCGGTACTTCTCTCGATGAGGTTTCGCAATTGGAGCTGCACCTTCAGAGGCAGCTTGAAGAAGATGTAGCCAGGTAGGTTTTTCATCATCAGGTATTTGTAATTGTAATTATTGTCAGAGAGCACAGATCATCAACCAGATAGTTCTGATGACTTAAAGAAAGAAGCAGCAGTATTGGATGCGTCTGGCACGGGATCGGAAAAATGGCGTGACAATCAGTGTTTGTTTAGGTATATTTGGAAAACCAACACCTTAAGTTTCAAAAGGTTTTCACTAATGAAATTGTGTTACATGAGGTATTAAGTACTTCATTTTCAATTTTTCCATTGTTAAGAGCGATATACTCGTAGGTATTTTAATGCGTGGATACTTGATTTTGAAAACTTTATAGACAATAGTCTTCAATATTGTATGGCATTCCAGACCTTGAGGAGTGGGTACTCTTTTATTTAAGAAAGGGGGTTCAAATCACATCGAATACTAAAATTCTGATAAAAACCTAGGTAGGTATAGTGTGTAAATATAAAGTCTTCTGTTTTTTATTGGATAGGACTATTATCATACGCTTATTGAACGGTGATGGTACAGATGCTGGAAGCTTTAAGGTGCGTATAAATTAACCGCGGCAAACATTTTGGTCGCTCGCTACGTATTGGCCCGAACACCGGTCGAACATTGGCTAGCGCTTACGCGTATTATTTGTACGCACCTTTATTTGGGGCATTGGTGTTTGTTCGAATGTGAGCGTAATCTCTGTCACCTTCATACCATAATAAAATAGGTACCACATCACGATTTTATATTTTCCTGTGCCCAGTTAAACTAAGTATTACTGTTGTTGACCATGTACATATTGTCATGTTTTGTTTTCTATTTTATTACAGAATATTTGATGAGTCTGTTTACTCTGATTTAGAGGTGGTGTGTGGAAAACTAAAAATACTAACTCATTCTTGCATACTAAAAGCACGTACACATAAATTTTATCATAAGCTTGAAGCAATATTGCATGTGAATATTGGGCGTAACACTTTCGATGAGATTTATTCATTTATAAGGTATGGTTCACCATTGTCTGGCTTTATAAGAACATTTTAAATTAGATATTCAATATCAAAATATGCTTACTTTATTGCAGTGACGCGTATACGGAGTGTGACATTCAACATCAAGAAAACGAAATAATCTCCTATTTGAATGAGAAACTTAAGACGAAGTCCACAGAAGTAGTAAGCGATAAGAAAAATAAGCAAGAAGAATTGGATGAGTCCGAGACATATGCAACTCCTACCTGCATAAGTCCCGAGGACAGCTTTCAGAAAACACTAAGCTCGAGTCCTAGTACCGAGTTAACAAAAGAGTATTACGCCTTAGTGCCCATAGAAGGACAAATTCTAGACAAAGAACTAATAGAGCAAGACGAACTGTCCACCGCTTTTCAGTCCTTTATTCATTTAAGAACTGAACAGTTCAACGATAACAAAACATCACAATGTGTTAAACCCACAACTCTCTCTCTTAATTCTAGTCATTTATCCAAAATAAATAAACATTCCATAATTGGTGATATTTCTAAGGAGTTGAAGAATCCTGAAAGAAATAGTTGTTTATTCGAAAACGATACAAATAAAATCAGCAACGCTACAAGTCAGGTTCGGAAGCACATAAAGAGTACGCAACACGCATTGAGAAAGTCGCATAGCTGTGAGAGCAGCACAGGTGCGGTGGAGTCGGGCTATTCTCCGGACAGTCTGTGGGCGGAGGAGGCGAGCTCCTCCTCGGACTATCTCTCCGCGGCGCACTCCGCGACGCCCCCGGGCGCCCCGCCCCATGCCGGAGTACCGCCTGCCAGCCCTCCTGACAATCCATCCAAAATGAACAACCCTGCCACAGACTCTGGCTTCGATAATAATGCTATGCTCGAGAGTATCAACAGTCACAAGGACGTCACGCTGGCTGATGTCTCGCTGACGGAAAGCTCCTTTCACGATTTGATGAGTGAAGAAGCTACACTAGGAAATGACTCTGTCTCTGATATCGAGAAAAAGCTACCAAAGTCAAGATTAGCTTCACAGATATCAATCACAAATACTAGATTACCGACTGCAGAAATGAGCGGAAGATCATCCAAGGATGAGAAGCAAAGGCAGAACGAAGAAATCGTTATTTTAGAATCTTCTTCACTGTCCTCCGAGACAGGTTCTTGGGAGTCGGTATTTCCTCCAAAGATGCCAGAGAAGGATCTTTGCGAGAAGTTTATTAGCATTGAACGACAGGATTATCTTGCACCCACTATCAAAAGCAGGTCCATAGAAGCTAATGATGTGCCTTTTCACATTGCCGAAAAGCCTTCTAACAAGACTACGTGCTGTTTTATAGACGCATCTAGCTTAGCAGACGAAGAAGAAAGGCATCAAGTACAAGTTGAACCTTTTTCTATAGATACGAAGATTAAATCTTGTCGGTTTTCAAGTCAGCCTGTGCCCTGCGAATCTAAACAAATAACAAGTCCAAATGACTTTTCCGAGAGTAACGATAATGATGACTCTTTGGAGCAGCCCGATCCAGATTCTATACAAAAAGATATTTCACCTACAATATTTGAAATGAGCTTGGCACCAGAAGATTGTTTAGCGGGGGATAATAACACATTTTATGAGGATTTAAACGCTTCGAAGGCGCATGGCGTTGTACCAAACGAATCTGCTACAGAGGAAAGTAGTACACAGCATGAAGATTTTATAACCTCAAAAAACCAGTATTCCTCTACGCACGTTCCTATAGCAGAAGAAAATATCCCCTTCTACAAAGATTTAAACGTTTCACGAAAAAATCCTTTGAAGCACTTGACTTTAGTTGAGGAAAGCCACACGTCGTATGACGGTTTTCAAATCTCTAAGCAGATGAATTTTGTGATAGAAGATTCATTAACGGGGGAAGAAAACAGTCAGTCCTTTCAAGATTTGTTAGTAGAGCAACAATTCTCCTTGACGCACGTTTCAGAGGAAAATAACCAGGTGTTTAATCAAGTTTCTTTGCTGGACGCAAATAACACATCTAACGAAGATTTGGGAGTTTCGAATCAGCAAAACTGGAATGATCGCTCTCTGGATGAGGGGAGAGATACGTCGTATGGAAGTTTAAAAATCAATAGGCAACCAAACTTAACAACACAAATCTCTTTGCCGGCCGCAAGTAACATGTCTTACGAAGATTTGAGAGAGTCGAATCAGCAAAACTCCTCAAAAGACGTTTCCACTGAGGAGAGAAATGCAGGTTATGGGGATCATAAATTCCCGAAGCAGCAACACTTTATGATGCAGGTCTCCTTAAAAAAGGAAAACTTTACTTCATATGAGGATCTGATGACTTCAAGGCAGCAAAATTCGTTGGCACACGGTGCCCCAGGAGGTAGCTTTAGTATTGATAACAATAACAGCCTTAAAACAAGTTTTGTTCGCTCTCATCTTATGACTTCTACGCCTAATAATTCCATAATTTCACTAAAAGCTACTGATGCAAGCTTTGAAGTCTCACCAGTAAGCTCGCGACCGCAGTCGTACGCTGCGGCGTGGGTCGTTGATATGTCTAAGATGTCTAAACAAGATAACGCTCCACCTAACAAGAATAGCAAGCCACCTGGAGATAAAACATGTGACAGCTTACGCGCGTCCTCGAAGTCTGGCAGTAATTCTGAGGGTTGCAAAAGTAGAAGTTCTGTAGATTCTGATAGCAGTGAAAAATCTACACATAAGTTTTACATAGATCTTTCTACATTGCCGGACGCTTCAGCACCAGAGCAAAATAGTGCGAGTGAGGCGACTAGTGAAAAGAAAAACATATTTTCAATGTTCATAGATCTCGGAGAAACCTCGTCTACCGTTAAAGAAATGCCCGCAAGGCTCTCATCTTCTCTGAATTCCAAAAAGAATTATAAAACGGAAACAAAACAACTTACTGCTAAAACTATAAAAAGTAATAAAAAGTCTCCGGCAACAGTCAACACTGATGAAGCATTTGAGAAACTAGAGACTTTGTGTAATTCTTCGCAAATGTCTTTATCAGAAATTATACAGTGTACAAAGAAAATGGTTAAGGAGCAAAGAGATAAAGATACAAGAATTGCACCAACAATTCGAGAAGAGCCTGATACCGACCAATTCTGCGATGTTTTTGTGCGGCTCTCTGATTTGGACAGAACGCCTGTGCAAAATAATGACATAGTAGCAGTCACGGCGACAGAAAGCTCCGAGAGAATGACTCGCTCTATTCCCGACAGCAATTGGGGGCAGTTGAGTCACCCAAATTCTAGATCTATAGATATTATTAGCTCTTTCCATTCAGAAAACGCTTTGAGTTTGAACAGATTGTTTCCTCATCTGAAGAATGATATCAGTCGTAGTATGCCCGGTTCTCTCTCTGGGAGGACGAGATCTCCACTCAGGATCGGAGTGTCCTCGAGCTATGGGGAAAGAGATGATCTGGCTTCGGACATATCTGAAATGAGCAGCGTTCAGAGCAGCATGTGCCGCTCAGTAGTCGGTAAGGTTTTTTGCTACCATCACACTATATCTTCTATACTTCGATACTAATATTATAATGACGTAAAATTTGTTTGTTTGTTTGTTTGACGGAGGTAATCTCCGAAACTACTGGACCGATTTCAAAAATTCTTTCACGGGTGTGTAGAATGGACTCTCCGGGTGGTTATAGGCTATATTTTTATCCCGGTAGCTTCATTAGTACACCCGTGCGAAGCCGGGACGTGCTACTAGTATAGTATAGTAGTAATAAAGGCGATATATTAATATATTTTTTTAACCTATACTTTCCCACTGCTGGGCAAAGGTCTCCCCCAATTGTTTCCATCTCTCTCGGTCTTTTCCTAGGTCCCACCAACCCTCTTGAAAGGTGTCGAGGTCATCTCGCCACCGTTTTCTCGGCCTGCCCCGGCTTCGTTGCCCATCTGCAGGCACCCATGGCGTGAAGATCCCCGCCCACCTGTCACCATCCATACGACTCACGTGGCCCGCCCAGTTCCATTTAAGAGTGGCAGTTTTTTCGCCGACATCCACGATTCCAGTTTTTTCTCGAAGAATGGTATTCCTAACTCTATCAGTTCTCTTTACCCCTAGAACGCTGCGTTCCATAGCTCTCTGGCAGACTTTGAGTTTGGACTTCTGAGCCTCGGTTAAAGACCACGTTTGGGCGCCATAGGTAAGAATGGGCAGAATACACATGTCAATGAGTTTTCGCTTCAGAGACAGAGGAAGGTTTCCCTTCATTAGCGATTTCATCCTCCAGGCATTTTCGACGCGACAATTGACTTCTTTGTCTTGCCTGTTATTGAAGGAGACTATCTGGCCTAATTAGGTGTACTCATCGACATAGTGTAATTCTTGCCCATCAACCTTGATCTTGTGTTTGATGGCGTTAGTCATGGTTTGTGTCTTTAACCGGTTCATCGTCAGTCCAACCTCTAGGCCTGCAGCGCTCAGATCTTCGAGCATATCCTGAAGTTCAGTTGCAGTCGGGGCAAAGAGAACGATATCATCGGCGAAGCGTAAGTTTGTTAATTGTTTTCCTCCGATTGTAATACCCTTCGTTTCCCAAGATCGCGATAGTGTTTGAAAAATATTTTCTAAAGTGCTTGTAAGATATTATAAAGGTGAATTTTTTTGTGTTCTTTTGATCCCGGTATTCCTACGGGAACAGGAACTATTCTCCGTAGGGCGCAGCTGGAAGTACTTTGCTCTAGTACATTTTTAGATTTTACCTACCTATAGTATCGGATACCTTACAGCTAAAAACGGCTGGACTGACAGACATCCCCGATTATATTATACCATCAAGAAGATCTTATATTTTATCTATGATGATTATTATTATGTTTTAAACAGTATGGATAAATTGTAAATAATACAAATAATTTTCAGAAAATAGTACAACCGAGGATACTAGTCATACGTCGAGTCTTTTAGCCAATTGCCAGTCGCGACTTGGACAAGACCTACTCCGTATGTTTGTGGAGGAAATAGCTCCTGACGTGATAGTCGAGGTTTCAGGACGAAGAATTAAAGCACATAAATGTATTTTATCATCGAGGTAAGCACCGCTAGTAGTCAGAGCTATTGTGTATGCCAGCACAAAATGTATAAAAACATAAAATCACCAATAAATTCGTGATTTATTTTTGCAGATGTCAATATTTCGCTGGCATATTGAGCGGAGGCTGGGTTGAAAGCGCTGGAAACGTGATATCTCTCCCGCCGTAAGTTGTTGCACTGTTCACTCGTACTTAACATTGAATTGCTCCTGCGCAGCTTTTCCCCTAAGCGTTCTTCTTACGTGGTGACCTATACATATACTCTTATTATGAGCTTAGGCTCCTCGCACTCTAATCAGCCTGACTGAGGCAGCTAGTTACACATATGAGGTTGAGAGGCTGCGTAGTGCACAAGGGCAATATGTTATTAAGCTATTGCATAGCTTCTATCGCGGGCCTTGAGCTTGGAGACCGAATCCAGAAATTCCGTAACGAAATCACCTAACGCTTGTCACTTTAGTTCAGCAACTCGCCTCTAGGTGGCAAGACTGGCAAGCTTTTATTATAAGCATAATAGCTTTCCCGCGGCAGTCCCCGAGTGCCACACGTCTTTTTTTTCTATAAATCATTTGTATTCTCCTTTTCAGGTTTTCATACAACGTGGTACATTTTGCACTATGCCATATATATTCGGGAATATCGACAATACCTGACTCGATCAGTATAGTGGAGCTGGCAACTATCGCAGATATGCTCAGTCTGGAAGGATTGAAGGAGGCGATCATGTTTACGCTCAAAGCTAAATACTGTCACCATTTCCATGAGGTACACTGTTTTTAATACATATATATGTTATTTTAACGGGGATTAGAGGGATTATAATCATCATCATCTCCCTGCCCTTATCCCTTAAGTGGGGTCGGCACAACACGTTTCTCTCTTCCATTTCCCTCTATAGCTCGTCATCTCAGTACTCACTCCTTTCACTTTCATTAGAGGGATTATAATAATAACAAAAAAACGTGTTCTTTCGGTATATTTAATTGAAGTAAAGAGGATGTAAAAAACATTCATTTTCTCATAAATGTTTATAAAATAAATACCTAATAATAAATAAATATTCTTGGACATTCCACACAACGTCATCTAGTCCCAAGCTAAGCAACTTAATGCTTGTGTTATGGTAACCAGATGACTGATATAATACATAGATACATTTTTTTTGTAAATACGTACTTATTATAGACTAGTAGCACGTCCCGGCTTCGCACGGGTGTACTAATGGAGCTACCGGGATAAAATATAGCCTATAACCTCCCGGACAGTCTCTCATTCTACCCACCCCTGAAAGAATTTTTGAAATCGGTCCAGTAGTTTCGGAGATTACCTCCGTCAAACAAACAAACACACAAACAAACAAATTTTACCTATTTATAATATTAGTATAGATAGTATAGATAGAAAACACCCAGACACGGAACAAATATCTGCAGAACAAACAAACATTTGTCCCGTAGCGGGGATCGAACCCGCAGCCTCGGCGTCTCAGCCGGGCGTTCACCCAACTGCGTCACAGAGGTCGTCATCCATTGTCTCATTTTCCATGACGAAACAATACCACCCTCGCTTGCATTCAACGGCAGATGCCACCTAGAAAAGATTGAGTAAGGGAGAAGTTATTATCAATATCCAAAAACTACACAACAACCGATCGCACACAAAAATTTAGACGAAAGAACAGAACTTCGGCGGTATCGCAGGGAAATACATTACCAACCGTACCACTATGGGCGGTACGCGTATGGGCAGTGGTACCGTGGGTCAGCCAACGCCTTACTATAAATATATCCTTGGCACTATTTGAAAACCAAACACACACATCTTTACTTTGATAGAGACTTTCTCACAGGTAAAATAAAACTACTCACTACAATAGACCAGACATAACACTTATTGATAAAACCAGTAAAACAGCACTTCTAAATAGATTTCGTCATTCCCAACACACCGACACAATATCTCTCGACCTATACGAGTATGAGTGAGGAGTATTGTGGAGTATTTAAGTCATATTTTACAAGAGAATCGACGCCATTAATATTAGCTTGGGACTAGATGACACCGTGTGGAATGTCCAAAAATATTTATTTTTTATAATAAAAAATATCCACTCAGTGAAAAGTATAGATTTTTAACATTCTTGTATTTTGCCACTTCTAATGTGTTGTTTACGTTTTGTAGCCATGCCAAGTGTGTACAGCTGGTGTACTGGAATGTTTCCCGCTGTCGTCTGTGTACGGACTGGACGAGCTGTACCGACGTTGCCTGCGCTGGATCACGCGTCACTTCCGCAAGGTGTGGCCGACTAAAGCCTTCGCCACACTTCCTTCAGAGCTACTGGATAAGTGCTACCAAGAGCACCTGCTGAATCTCACCACTCACAATCTTATTGATACTGTGCAAGATTGTGGACTTACTAGTATGTATTATGACATTTTGTATTCGATTGATTCTCGATTGAATCATTTTGAAAAAGCATTATTTTATCTATGCTATCTATACTTACTTATGTTAAAGTGGTAATGTTGGTTTGTTTGTTTGACGGAGGTCATCTCCGAAACTACTCAGCCGATTTCAAAAATTCTTTTACCGTTGAGTTGAACAGACTGTCGGATTATTATATATATCCCGGTATTTTCATAAGTACAAAGCCGGGACGTGCTGCTAGTGTTTTTTGATATATTTGTGAATATTGTTGTATATTCTAGTGGCGTCGCTGCAGCGGTGTCGCTGGGCCGAGGTGGTGGCTCGCCTGTGTCGTCGTCTGAGCGGCGCGGCGGCGCAGTTCGCGGGCGCGCGCCTGTCCGGCGTGGTGCGAGCCGTGGCCGCGCCGCGCCCCCCGCCCCCCCCCGCGGCCGCGCGCGCCCTCGATGCCTGTCTTGCCTCTGCTGTAGAATGCGCAGCGGTCGACGAACTCTGCCGGGCCTTAGCCTTCCTGCAATCGCTGCAGGAGCGCGCGCCGCCGGATTTACCCGCGCTGCCCGACCAGCTCTCTTCTCTGCGTCGCCGCTGCGAGACCGCCATCCTCCGCAACCCGCACCACGCGCGCTCCGCGCCTTCCTTCCGCGACCTGCCCCCCGAGCTCCGACGTCGGCTGCGCCGCTACTGCGACGCCGCGCCCCCCACCCCCCCTCAGACGCGGCGCGTCGCCCCTCCGCCCCCCGCCGTACTCACCCAGCGCATAGAACGCGTCCGCACCTCGTTCGTTCCGTACGCACAGAAGCCGCCGCCTGTCGCCGAGAGCGCGCGCCCCCGCCCCCGCCCCGCGCCCCCGCGCGTCCGCACCACTAAAGCGCAAGAGGAGAGAGCCAAGTTCAACATGACCAAGTCTACTCCTGTGAAACCGCGGGAGAAGTCGAGCGGAAAGGCCGCGAAGCCGCATTACGAGAACGCGAAGCCGCGGTACCTCGAGCCGAAGGCTAGTGGCTCGGGGCGCAAGGCGCTGGGCCGGCTAGGCTCCTCGAGCGAGTCCTCGCGCAATCTGAGCCCGGTGTTGGCCGGTGCCGGGGGATTGGGGGGGGGAGCAGCCTCCCGCCCGCGCACCGCTGACCCCTCCACGGACTCGCTCAGCGACTCACTGAACACCAATAAATATGCAACATACACCAAGCCAAGACGACCAGACTCTAGCGCGCCAAGTGAGTATTTACCTATATACTACCATGTTAAGTGTTAGTTGTTATAATTATTTGGTAGGTATGTTATTAGCTGGGCCCCGCGGTGAACAGTTCCCGTTTCCGTAAGAATCTAGGATCTAAGCGATCCTTCTGGTACCAAATTTCATTGAAATTCATCCAGTGGTTTGATCGTCAAAGAGTAACATCCATCCGTTGGCACCAGCTTTCACATTTATAAAATTGTAGGATAGTAAGATTCTGTCTCTAAATACACTTAAAACTAAATCTCAAAATTCTTGTTTCAGCCACGCAGTCATCGAAATGCGACACTACTAGGACAAGAGCGACGAAAATACCAGTTTACAATCAGAATGCATCGCGAAAACGGGCGCAGGCGGCCGCGCATGCGCCGACCGCGGGACCGGCGCCAGGTAAGGAACAAGACACACAGCGACACCGCGGCTCACTCAGATCACTAATGATGGCTACCAAGTCTAGCTCAGCTAAGATGGTTCCGAAAATAGTCAAAGAACAGCCTCAGATGCCCACCAAGCCAGGTAAGCAGCGGACGCAATCGCCGAGTCATATCCCCGCCATGGAACGATCAGGAACTTTCCTAAAAGATGAACCAACGTTCGGTGATAAAACAACCAATATTGATATAGACGAGTAACACCCGAATGCTGAAACGCTAATTAAAGTAAGCGGTGCTTAGCTATAACAAAGTAAGAACGTTCTTAAATATTAAATTCGTGTTTGAGTATTCGGGCCTAAGTCTTCAATATCAATGTTGGTACTGTTATCGTTAGCTTCTGTTTTTATTAATTGTTAATTTTATAGGTAATTTATGCTTATTGCGTCATAAACTTGTAAACATAGATTTAAGCTTGTATTCATTACTATAGCAATGCGTGTGATCTAAACCATGCTTCGGTATTGTATGTAGGTAACTAAAGAAACTAAACGGCACTTAGTGAAGGTGAAAAATATATTGTGTTGAGCCAAATAGATCACTACAGGTCGCGCCACGTAAAAAAACGCTGAGACTAAAAGCTACACCGTAGGCTATTTTAAGGAATCTTAGGTGGGATTGGTAGAGGGGTGGCGCGGCGCACTTCACACCATTGATTTTAGCGCATGCTATTGGTTCGTGAGCTAGTGACCCGTGCTAAAAAATACCCCCTCCCGTTCCCCTCATCGTTATTTTTAGGTGGCGTGACTAATACTCCAAAGCTTTGTTCATGTGGGAACGATGAGGTCCCATAACCCCTGTTATTGCTATTGCCTTACTTGTAGCGATACTTAATTTGTCGTCATCATAAATACACCGTCAATTAGGACAGGAAACACAACAAAAATCTAACAGATTTTACATTAAAATAATAATGTGTACTTAGTACAACTGATATGATAGTTTTTAAACCATGTTCTGTTTACTATCATATTTTGACAGTTTAGTCGTGATGGCGATAAACCTCGGTTTTGCGAATAGTTAGGCAATAGCCCTGCTGATGCATAAAAATTACCGTAAAAGTAGGTACTGTTCCCTCCCCCTAGAGTATACTAAGCCGACTTTAACGTCCTTTATAAAGTCCAGTTTCAACCATGCAAAAACGAACTTTCATTTAATTTTCATCGATACCATCCACAACTAATGTACTTACTGAGTGTTTTATTACTAACCCCCGGTTCCTATAACAAACTAACGGAGGTTCGTAGGTCCATCACCATAGCAACGTTGTTATTTCAACATAAAATGTATGAAACTTTTTGACAGATAACAGCGTTGCTATGGCGAAAGTCCTACGGACATCCGTTAGTTTGTTATAGGAACCGGGGGTTATACAAGAACGGAGCCTCAGACTACCTACTTTCTAATAGAATAACACCAAAAATTTCATAATGAACCATAATTATGGTTATTTGGTATAGCCAAACCCAAGTCCAACATTATACAGAGTGGTTTGGCCTCTGGATAGCTATCTTTTTTTTTTGTACTTAAAAAGTTTTTTATACTTATGTCCAAAATTATTTCTCCACCAGGCACTTGTATAATATTGAAGTGTTGAAATATAATCTGATAAGACAGTGTGCTGCTTTCACTTGATATTACTTAACACGTCTGTTGTCATTGTATAGTCGACCAAGAAATTGGTTTACCACTCTAAGGCGGCGCCCCTAGACCTACAATAACATTGTACAATTATATTGAATTGTACAATATGATTGAATTGCATTTTGAATCCAAACTTTTGCACAATTTGCGAAGTTCTTATTATTGTGCAATATAATGTTACTAGGAGATGTCATCAAAAGTGGTAAACCAATTTCTTGGTCGCCTATACCTAAATGTAAGATAAATCAGCATTTATCACGTAAAATTGCATTTAATATAACATAAACCGTTCTTACCTTAGCTTTATGCCTAAGGTATCGTAATGGAACTTAACAAACCCATAGTCTAATATATTTAAATACGATTATCGACACAGTCGTAGAATGTAAGTTACGGGAAACTATTAAAATTTTCACTTTTAATTATTTTGATGACAAAAGTCTACATAGCGAGATTTTTGTCACCGAAATCACAACGTTTTAAATGTAACTTGTATTTGAAAGTCAATTCTTACATTAATTCGTTCTTACTACTCATAAACGAATTATTTCATGCTACTACATATTCGTTACTATATTTTTTCTTCAAAGAAGCGTTGCATTCACTAGTACTGATTTTTTTCTTCGCCTCTTTCGTAGATCTTTTAGTACTTAAATTGTATGTAGGTAGTCTAGAAATGTAGGCTCGTATATATCAAGAATATATTAAATAATAAATCGAATTCAAACGGTATTAATTAATCTTATAACATTTGAAATTTATAAAACTGTGAAATTTAATACTTTTTCACGGTAATAGGTTTAAAATATGTGTGTAAAAGTACATTCTTCTATATTGCAGAGAAAAAAATATGATGTTAAAATATGATCCTTGAGTTACATTTTCATTATAGTAGCGGTTAGCAGTTTGCAGTTTTTATGGTATAATCTGAAAGGTTTCAAAAAAAATGTAATTAAGTAACTAGCTTGCTGTAAATTTTATGATCGATATTTTCATCAACCCTGTACGTGGTTGCTTTTGTGTATCAAAATAATTAGCTAAGTAAGTTATTCTACTATGCTTTTCTGAACTGATTTTTATGAATACAAAATGTCTGATTAGCCGACAAAAAATATCCACGATTTTATATTTGTTTAACCAAGTTTAGTATAATGCAAAGGGGTGTTTCAGTATATGGACCAGAATCATTTTAGTAAAAGCAATGAAATTGATTAGTTGCTTGTGTTTTTTTAATATTTTTTTATCCAATAAAAAACACAGGCTTATTTTGTTCTATCTGGTTGATTATTGTATAACTGCATAGGTACTATCAACAAGAGTAGATGAAGTTTGGACAAAGTTTAAAATTTTTATGTTGTATGAGAAACTAACGTTTGTTGATTCTAACTACTTTGAGTAAACGTAGGTACTTATAAATTTTGAACATTTAAAAGTCGCATAAGATTTTTTATAAATATTTTATTAATTTTCAAAAGCCATAGTAGCCATCAAAGCCGCCAAGCTCAAATGGGACTGGGCTGGTCACGTTTGCCGCATGTCAGGAGACCAGTGGGCCAAACTGACCACGGAGTGGTGCCCCGATACGTCGCGACGGCGACGCGGCAGACCGCGAACAAGATGGAGGGACGAACTCGCCAAATTCCGTGCCGACTGGACCATTATCGCACAGCAAAGGGATGAATGGAAAGAGTGGGGGGAGGCCTTTGCCCAGCAGTGGGACATTGAGGGCTCATAATAATAATAATAATAAACACTGACGAGGAACAGGTCCCCCACCTCCGTGTTGCCTTCACTGGCCGGACGGAGTGGAGTCGCGAGAGCATTGCTCGGGGGTGGCGGTGTTACGTAAGTGGTGAGTGGGCACGTGAAGCTGGACCCTCAGGGAGCTCGTGATCGTCGTTTAAAACCCGGTAACATCTCAACCACCCTCTAGCTGCTCACTTCATGTTGCCCCCTTGTTGCGACATATGCAACTATTTCGGGGGGCCCAGTTGTGAGTTGGCGAGTCTCCGCCCGCCATTTGATACGTGTTCGTTAACATTGTTTCGGCGGGTGCCATAGTCCCCATAGTTTCCCGGAAACCAGTCCACCACCCTCACACCTCCATAGCCCAGTAGTAGTTTTCCACATTTATAATAGTCCTGCACAGACCGGGGGCTACCTTTGGATGCATTTCTTGTGTTATCCGGGGTGGTCACCGGTATGTGCCTCCATCACAATAACATCAAAATTGTCAAAAAGGCCTCTGTGTGTTGGCTTCGGCCCCATGCATGCCTACCAAAGGTCCGGGACTCCATAGTCCCGTGAGGTGAAACCTTGACAAACATAATAATAATAATTAATTTTCACTTATTATAAACTATATACTCGTATATCTAGCCAAATGCGAAATGCGACGTGTACTTTACTATTAAAAAACCAATCCTTTAGTGAGTGACAGTCTGTTTACGAACATGGCATTACGTTCGAGTGCAGAACATTGTGTAGCTTATTTTTTTAAATAAAAAATGCTTTATTTTTAATTTAGTAGTTTTGTCTCTTTAGAGTATTTTAATTTTTGTATGCAAAAAATATTATTGTTCATGGATATTGATGTCAAATCGTTTCATAATAAATGTCTCATGTTTTATATTTGCTGACGGTTGCTGTAGCCATTACATTAATTAATGTAATTTAAAACAAGCTTGGTAGTCTCGTTAGTTATACACCGCACTACCGGTAGTGCGGTTGCCTCAGAGCAATCATCTTCTGCGGTTGCCAATGAATGGATGAAAGTCAACGCCTCTGTTCATAACATTTACCAACTTTTTGACAGATTCTGTTATGCGCTCTGTTCTGTTTCCTAAAGTAGTTTTTGTCTAATTTCTGCTGCTTTAACTCCCCACTATTCTACATTAACTTGCTTTTTGTTCTGTAGTATGAGTGCGAGCCTTAACTAAGGGTCAAAGACCAAGATGTATAGTTATGGCACTAAACATAAAATAAATTATCATAGCTAGGTAAAAAAATAACTTTTTAAAAATATTAACCAGTTTTGTATTAGGTCCAAGTAAGGAAACCGTAGCGTGACATTAAAGCAGTCCAAAAATTTCATTGCAATCTATTCTAGTCTGCGCTTAATTTAGAATAAATATTAGCGGTTAATGCGAATGAAATTGATAATGAAGTTTATGTGACCTTCATATTGGGCCCTATAGGTATTTGTTAAGTTAATAATTATTAATCATACATAATATTAATTAATTTATTAATGTTATTAATAATAAACATAGATTTAAATGATTTCGTATTAGATTTACTTAAGTAAATTTTCATTTGATCTCAAAGATGCACTACAGTATTTTTTGGTATAGGATTTCTGGTCTGCATCAGCCATTTTATTTAACGTAGTTATTATGGCCATGTTCTGTCCTATGAGTATAATTGCGTATTCATTTTAAAGTTAATTTATTGTTAATAATATAAGTTTATGTGAACAATAGTTTTAAGCAAAAAACAGTAGGTACCTACCTCTGATTTTAATATAAAAGAATTTAAAATCGTTAGCATGTTGACTACCAATCAACTTAGTTCTTTATTATAATAAGATCATCCAGATAACATAATGCACGATTCTTACAAGGTACTTACTTGTTTATCAAAAAGGAATGGCATGTATAATTTTGGTGTTTGTAAATTTTCTTGATCTGGTTATATAATAATTGACCCTAACGCCTACCCACTTCGTTCTTCAATCAAACTATGTATTAAGTATTTGTACATATTTAGTAGGTACCTACCAACATTATCGAGTTGAGGTAAATAGAGCCGTTATTGTTTAGTTCATGAAGAGTACCATACTCTGTTCACCGAGTCGATCGAAAAATAAACCTACTAAATAAATAAATGTGTTGTCCCCATCAATTTTGGTACATAGGTAGGTATTTTGCTAACATATGTAGGTATTTTGCTAACGTGTAAAGAAACCATTATAGAAGAATACATTACATATGGCAATGTGAACTCGCCCTAGGCCCGATTTCCCAATCACTTACGTTTATTTTTTAACTATTCGATCGACTCGGTAAACAGAGTATAGGTAGATACTTATCTCAAGTCTTAATAAAAGTTTACTAGTGAATATATTTTATTGAGTGAGTACCTACAATTTAAGAAATTTATTTAATTATATCGTCTGTCATAGAGTTTAATGTGTATCTGTTATTTATTTACTTATTGTTATTGAGTTTGCTGAATGTATATTTTTTCACGCATAGGTGTAGTGCGAGCTATACCTATGCGTGAGAGGGCACACATTTCAACATTACGGTTTATCCAAAAATTTAATTTTGTTCATGTGTGCCTCTAAAATGCCTCTGTACAATGTTTTTTAGCATAGGTATATCATGCATGCATAATTAAATAAAATCTTAATGAAAAAAATAATTTAACGAAGTCTTTTTTTAGATGTGCCTACCTATCACTGTGAGTTATGATTAACTAGCTGCGCCCCGCGGTTTCACCCGCGTAAATCCCGTTCCCGCGGGAATAACGGGATAAAACGTTGCCTATGTGTTAATCCAGGGTATCACCTATCTACATACCAAATTTCAACCAAATCCGTCCAGCCGTTTTTGCGTGAAAGAATAACAAACATTCTCACAAACTTTCACATTTATAATATTATAGTATAGGAAGGATAGTAGGATTATACTTGTGATTCACGTATGTCCCTTAAACTCAAGGTGAAAATTTCCAAATCAATCAGACATGTCGTAATGTATGGATCTGGAATGTTGGGCTATGAAAAGGACTGATGAACGAAAAATACATGCGGCTGAGATGCGAATGTTAAGATGGATGTGTGGAGTGCGAAAAAAGCGAATGGACAAGATAAGGAATGAGTACATAATTAAGAGGAAGTGTGAAAGTGGCTCTAGTGAATAAAAAGATGAGGAGTAAAGCCCGCCGCACACCAGGCATACATTTGTGACTCGATAATTGTTAGCGCCACAAAAAACAAAAAACGAACGTGTTCGATCATGAATTCGTGTAGCGCGGACAACGTCTCGCCACAAATGTTTCCTCGGTGTGCGTGCTCACGTACAAATGTATGGGGGCGTTAAATGTGTCGCGTTTCAAATGTGGCGCTACAATTATCGAGTCACAAATGTATGCCTGGTGTGCGGCGGGCTTTATAGATTAGCTTGGTATGGTATGGTCATGTTATAAGGGCCGGCGCCCATTATCGGCATCGGCAAGGAAAAGGATTTTAGGTGGCAAATAGCAATATACTTTAGCATAATGGCAATAAAGTAGAAATTCATCCTCAAGCATACCGAAGCGGTATTTTTGTTATTACGACCACATATCACGGAAATTTCTACTTTATTGCCATTATGTTATAGTATATTGCTATTTGCCACCTAAAATCCTTTTCCTTGCCAATGCCGATAATGGGCGCCGGCCCTAAGAGGGAAGAATGTCATGTTACTATGTAGGTATTAGATATGAATGTGTGTGGATGGGGTCTAGGGGAAGACCAAAGAAAAGATGGATGGATTGAGTGAGGGATGACATGGTGAGTGCTGTGCTGAGATGACGTCTGATAGAGGGAAATGGAAGAACTCATGTTGTGCCGATCCCAAATAGTGGGATAGGGGCAGGAAGAAGAAGACCTAGGTACTGATCAATGTTATTTCTGAAATTTCCATTGCTGACGACGCCGACAATTCCGTTTTTATGTCGCAACATAAATCCTATCCTATCCTTCCTTCCTCCTACTCCATATATTATAAATGTGAAAGTTTGTGAGAATCGGTCCAGCTGTTACGGCCGGAAAACGGCTGGACCGATTTAGTGGAAATTTGGTATGAAGATAGGTAATACCCTGGATTAACACATAGGCTACTTTTTATCCCGATATTCCCGCGAAAACGGGACTTGCGCGAGTGAAACCGCGGGGCGCACCTATGTTAGTAGAAAGGCGGTCTTGATTTGACCCACCACAAAGAACCAGACCTCGTCTGAACCATGGGCAACTTCTTCGGACTTCCATTATAAACCAGGATTTTTCGGAGCAATAATTGGATGCAAATGGTCTTGAGCCTTCCTGAAAAATACTCTCCTCTTACGAAACTGAAGACTATCACATTCTATTGGTCTAAGATCCCTTGAAGAACGACCTTCACCGAGCTGTTTATTTGATGAAACATATTTTATATGAAATTTTATATGTTAAATGTTACATTGCATGTGGGTTGCCTAGTAAAAATCAGTCCAGTATATGAATAATTCATACTTAAAAATAATTATTTTTTTGAATTTTGCACCGGCTTGTTTATTAAATAAACTCGATACCAATCGAAAGTATGAAGCCCAGAGAATATGAAAACGTTGGGTTGCCTATTCTTTTCCGGTCACAACTTAGGGTTGCCAGGTATCAAAAGGTCCATCGAAAATAGCATTTTGCACCGGTCTGTTTATTAAATGAAAGTTAATTTAAAATAAAGATTATTTCATTACGAACACGATGGTATAGGGTTGCCTGCGCAAAATCAGTCCAGAGTTACGGTTGTCGAATTTTGAAAAGTCAAATCCAGGAGTGGTGAAAACGTACATGACAAGATTTCTCTGAAACTACAAGTGCTACAAAGGTAAAATTTTGCATATGGGTTATTTTCAAAATAATTGTACATAGTTACACAAAATTATGGTCACGGATTCAATTTGAAATAAAAAAAAAACTGGGTGGTGTACAGGTTTCAAAATTGTAGGTTCTTGTTGCTTGAACATCGTTTTATAAATCTAATGCATTGTTTAGTTTTATTTTTATTAATTACTATATTTAAATCAACACAGAAAATTTTGCCAATTTTACTCTCAGTACAAATTTTGTGTTGGTCACGTCGGTGCGGACGACTTAAATGCATGAATTAATATATATTTTTTTTAAATATTACTGTAAAAAGTTTTTAAACCATTAGTCAAAATGTTGTTCTATTTCAAATCGGTAACAAAGGTGTTAAAATATTAAAATGTCATATATTTAATTAAGTTTAAAGTTGTGGTCACGTTTTTCGCTCTTTTGTGTAACGGAGTTTGTAACTGTTCCCAATCGAAATATTTTGCGAGTAGTGAACTCATCCATAATTTTTCAAACCTTGCAACACTGCACGGAACTGCCAACCTAACAAAATAAATCGCAGCCATTGTGGTTTATCTGTTATTCGACGAAATGTGGTGGTTCAGGTTTTTAATGAAAAAAATTATTGTGTCTGTGTAACGAGATATCTTGCTAAGTTCTGATGATAATCACAAGCATTATAATGTATTGTATAGTTTTATTCAGTAGCATTATGGTAAAGATGATAGTTTGCAATAATTGACGGTATAATTTTTGTTACGAATATTTTATTGTGTCTCCATCTTGGTTTTTCGTTCCAATGTGTAACATACTCCGTTACATTTCTTTTGTGTGACGTAAAATCATAGGTAAAGCTGCATTTACAAAGCATAAAATAACTATTTTAAGTTGGGAATAGAAAATGTGATAATTAATCTATTAGATACTATTATAAATTAAAATGGTGTAAATTTTTACAAATTACATAAATAGCCCTTAATATATTTATTTTCTATACTTAAGGAACATTATAACGAGGTGAAGTTAGATTGTTCGTTCGTTTGTTTGTACCTATAGATTTTTTTTTAGTATCCTTTCAAAAGTAAACCTGTGCAAAACTTGGCTGTTAGTATTAATTTAAATGGGTTATTTTTAGGTGACGAAAAATAATGGGGATGACTGCAGCAGAACGTCAGAAAAACTTTTTACTGTACCTGCTTCTTTCTACTCAATTTTATAGGTAAAAATAAAATCATTATGAACAGTGGCTTATAATTATTTTGTGTAACATTTTTCTTGTGTGTAACAATTCTCTTGTGTTTCTTTTGTGTCACTCTGTACAATTATTTTGAAAATAACCCATATAGGTTTCTGTAATGACGTAAATGCGTGTTAAGAACGGATTTTTCTATCAAAGGTCAACTCGAGATCAGAGGTCTCTTTTTTCATAACTTTTGTATTGTGACAGCTAGATCGTTGAAATTTGGAGTGTAGATTTTTAACATAAAATAAACGTACACCTGTTTCAAGATTTTTGAAAATTTTAACCCTAAAGGTCAATAAGGCAGAGTCAAAGTTGGTTAAAATTTTGAACTTTCATGATTTCTTTGGTGTTGGAAGAGTTTCAAAGTTGAAATTTGGCATGTTAGTTTCTTTTCAGACATAGGTACCTTTTATGAATAAACTTTTAAATAAAAGGTCAAATTCGAGGTCTAAATGCAAATTAAAAAAAAAACATGATTTATATTTCAACGCAACTCTGAACCCATAAGTGCTACAGAGTTGAAATTTTGCATTTTGGTTCCTTATGAAACGGAAACTCTCACTTAGAACAGATTTTTTGATCAAAGGACTATTCGAGGTCAAAAGTCAACTTTTTTATAACTTCTGTATGGTGAGAGTTGGAACGTCAAAATATTGAGTGTAGATTTTCGACTTAAAACAAACGAACACCTGTTTCAGGATTTTCCAAAATTTTGACCCTAAAGGTCAATTTGGCCGAGTCAAAGTTGGGTGGTAAAACTGGTCCATAACTGGTGCCCCTGTATTAAAAAAAAACCTACTTGCAAAGTTTCATCATTATAACTTTTCTATTTCCAAAGATTTCTAAAAAGGTCAAAAAACACCCAACTTTGACCCCACCAAATTGACCCTTAGGGTAAAAAATTTTAAAAATCCTGAAATAGGTGTTAGTTTATTTTAAGTTAAGAATCTACTCTCCAAATTTTGACCTTCCAGCTGTTACCATACATAAGTTATGAAAAAATAGACCTCTGACCTCGAGTTGACCTTTGATAGAAAAATCCGTTCTTAACACGCATTTACGTCATTACAGAAACCTATATGCAAAATTTCACCTTTGTAGCACTTGTAGTTTCAGAGAAATCTTGTCATGTAGGTTTTCACCACTCCTGGATTTGACTTTTCAAAATTCGACAACCGTAACTCTGGACTGATTTTGCGCAGGCAACCCTATACCATCGTGTTCGTAATGAAATAATCTTTATTTTAAATTAACTTTCATTTAATAAACAGACCGGTGCAAAATGCTATTTTCGATGGACCTTTTGATACCTGGCAACCCTAAGTTGTGACCGGAAAAGAATAGGCAACCCAACGTTTTCATATTCTCTGGGCTTCATACTTTCGATTGGTATCGAGTTTATTTAATAAACAAGCCGGTGCAAAATTCAAAAAAATAATTATTTTTAAGTATGAATTATTCATATACTGGACTGATTTTTACTAGGCAACCCACATGCAATGTAACAATTAACATATAAAATTTCATATAAAATATGTTTCATCAAATAAACAGCTCGGTGAAGGTCGTTCTTCACGGGATCCTGTACTATATTGTTAATTTCGCAGCGAAATTAACAATAGAATGTGATAGTCTAGCACCTAGCGAAATTTTCGCTAGGTGCCCCTGAATAATGGCATCATTATTCAGGGGCACCTAGCGAAATTTCATAAACTGTGTAAAGGTTGATCTGGTGTGTCACACCAGATCCTTTATGACACGTTGGGAAAATAAACTGGGTAGGCTACTACTTTTCATTCGGGCAAGTACTTACCTACCATACGAGCGAAGCTGCAGCTGATATCAGATAGGTACCTTGGCTGTCGTTTTTTTCTGATTTGTCGGCTTTTAAGTTAGTACCTACCTGTCCTGAATAACGAGCCAGTTCTTAGCGAATTGTTCCGGGCTTAAAATTAGAGCAAGGCTTGCTCCTCATCGTACCACCAGAAAAGAACAGACTGCAAGTTACGACAATGATGTGTGATGCAGGGTTGTACCTCGTAGTCAAACTGCAGCCCATGTCGGCAGTCCGTAGGTACCTACCTAAATATAGGTTTTTCTATAAACTACGTGAAAACATCAGTCTTCACCACTGGCTGGCTATCATCAGATTTATAGTTTACCTACTATTTATGAAAATAATGTACTTACTGTTTCAATCCTACTAATATTTTAAGTGCGAAGGTACGTTAAGGATGTGTGGATGATGGATCAATGTCAGTTACCTACTCGTCTTCACGCGAAAACTATTGAAAGGATTCGAATGAAATTTGGTTCTAGGTTAGCTTATAATTATCCTCGATTAACACAGGTTACTTTTGATCCCGGTTATTCCAACGGGAACGGGAACTTTTTTTTTTTTTTTTTTTTTTTTTTTTTAATACTAGAGCATAATAATTTATTATTATACACTATTGAAATTACGATCTAGCCAAGTAGGCTAATGAGCAATTTGATTTTAACTTAGTTTTATAATTTACTTATAACTAAGAATGTGCTCAATAGCACGTTTCTTACTGTCTCTATTTAAGGGGAAGACACTTTGTTCTTGTGTTCTTTATAATATGTAGCACTTATTCACTAACACTTTTACATAGTTTTACACTACACTAACTCAAATGGTTTAGTCCGTTTGAGTCTTCTCACTAAGTCTGTGTTATCGAGAAGCTGGATAGCCTCGACGTTCACATGGCGGTGAAGTCTGTTTTCGTGAGCTTCTGCATATTTATGTATTACTTTGTCAACGAAGTCTATGGGAACGGGAACTAAGAATCAGCTGAAGATGTTCATGGGTTTCGTAGGTACCTGACAAAACTACGACCATGGGTATGTATATGTCAGCCATGTGGTTTGGCAAAGATTATAAAAGTCAAGGGCATAACGAAGTTTGCCGTGACTGCTAGTCTGCTGGTCTAATAAACTTGTATCTATAGCTGTATACTTCATTTCTTGAAACGAGCTAATAAGAAGGAAAATAAACACGTGATTGGTCGTCGAAAATAATTATGTGATTGGCTAGATTGTCAAATCAATTGTCAAATCTAGCCATCACGAGGATAAACAATTATTTTCGACGACCAATCACGTGTGTTTATTTTCCTTCCTAGTATGGTTGTCTGTAGTTATCTTTTCATAAGTCGTTCGTCCACAATCAATTCACATTGAACACTATGGTGTGGACTTATTTAAGGACTACAGTAGAAGGTAAAGGATTCGGACAAATCTAGCTCGAATTTAAGATAAGTTAATATAATATGATATTCATAAATTAAGTCTTTTATTCAGAAAACGATACAATATAGGTAGCATAATAGTTAACAACAATACAATACGGAAATTTTTCTAACATCTACAATTAAGTTTGTAAATAAACAAAACAATTTCAATTAGGATGCACGCTCGTCGCACATGTTTGATTGAAACATTGTAAAAACATAACAAGACACGACTACACTAGGCTAAAGGTGACAAGTTCATGTAACCAGCCTCAACCAATGCTGTAGGTACCTATTCAAAGATGCATTCAGATTTCGCGACCTGGTCCTGTAGCCCTCCCTTTGTCGTTTTCGATAACTGAATGTAATGTACAATTTAGTTCAGGCAAACTTTCGTGTTGATAAAACTTGAGCATGGAACTACTGTTGCAATAAATAGAATCGAAGCCATAATTGAATTTATTTAAAGGTTTGCTTAAAATGTTAAAAGACAAGTGAAGTAGGTCGGTATCATACTTATAATTTCTTTCCATAGAGTGCAAAATAAATTATTAACATTGTAAATGAAAACAATATTGAATAAGAATTATCTGGTGGAAATTAAATGAAACATCAAATTATGGATTCCCTATTATTTAGATACTCGTCATCTAAACTTTAAATATTACAATTATTGATATAAGATGTCAATCCAGAAATACAGAGAAGTGGGCATCATAATTATGATCATAATAGATATGTTAACATTAAAACACGTCAGACATATAAAACCAAACATTTCATTTTCATTTCAAGTTTCTTCTAATTTACAGAGACTAACTACAATTAATGTGCTCTGAAACATGACTTGCCGACGCGACTCCACGTTATCGAAAATCGTCGTTCACAAATAATTTACGGACAAAATAATTTACATAGTTGAATTGATCGCTCTTCGCACGATCTCGGCGACAGCTGAGCTTCCACTTACTCTAACCCCCTTATGCATAAAAACTTGACAATTTAATACAGGTTTTAAGAACGTTTTTTTCTTGTCACTCATATGTCAACGAAAAGAGATAGCAACAGATTTAATATGTGTTTTAGCTAATACAGGTTTACTGGTCGATTATGCATAAGGGGGTAAGTCTATTACACAATGTTGTTATCTACAGCTCAGCTAAAGCTTGACCTGTAAGACTAACATGTGCAATGCGTCGAGACGACAAACTACATTTCTCGATAATGTCAAACAGCTCTAACATACTATGCTGCTAGAGCAGGAGATAAAAGTTTTGCGAGGTTTGTCGTGTTACGCATGCTAGGCCCGCAGGTCACGTTAAAACCAACCCTACGTTTCAAGCGTTTACGATCCTCTAGACTTACTGTCTTGCACTCCTGCTATACACGCTTCATGCCCAACTCGTGTGTAACTGATGTAGGTGACAGAGAACTTGTTTAAAAGCTACATACATACTAAGGATACGATATATATAGGTACTATTTAGAGGCAACATCTTGACCAAAGTAGTACTCGTTGAATTGAAAGCCAACACGATGACCTTCGATACCAAAACACTATCAGCCAGCAATCGGGTGCGATTGCGGTTCTATAAAAATACATTGATTAATTTAAAGATACTTATGGCCGTGGCTCTAACAATTTTATTGCAAAATCTGCAATTCTGACGCTTGCGGTATATTGTAATTTGTAACTTATGGAAAACGACGTGGTAAACTCAAGTCGTATATTATCCACTAAATAGGTCTCTAGCCTAACCTGACATAGATTTCGCTTCAATTATAAAAATATGAATTGTTTTTTTTATGGTTATTTATTGCTTTATAATCGGTTCCTTGAGCTCTTAAATAAGCGTAACTTCTGGTCATTTAGAAATGCACACAGTGCGATTAGAGAGTATATGGCGAGTTAGATGATGATTCATTTCATAGAGCCGAATCTAGGGAGTTTACGGAGTGAACATTGAACACGTTGTCATGGTAAGTTTCACAATTTTAATGTCACTTGCATACAATTTTGTTAGGGTACTGCAAATTGCTATGACGCCTGTGATGTAGAGCAATGAAGGGCTTCCCTAATAAATGTTAGTACAGACAAGGAGTAGATGGAGTTCACAGTGTTTATATAACTATACATAATGTCTAGCGCTGAAGGCACGGTCTAAATAATTATTTTAATAGTCTATGTGGTATTCCGATAGCTCAATGTCTCATACGTAATTCTACTTATCTCTCATCTATTCGTTTGTAATTATTGTTAAGTTGATTTATTAAGGCGTAAATTAGTACTTTCGATTTATGCAAAATCTGACTTTCAGATAACAGTATGAGTTAAATAGTTATTAGTTCTATATTCACTAAATACGAGAGTCAAAAAAAAGTGGATAGCTACATCGATAACACTTTATAAATATCTATAAATGTACTGTATTGCTAAGCTTCATCGTTGAAATGACAATCCATGTAAGTATAATTCTGGGAATTTAGATAAAAGACGTGATCTGTACATATTTAGTAATTGATGACATGAAATGTGTCGCAACAGTGCGACTGGCCGGCCGGTGTAAGTAGCGCGCTAGCGCTTCATTTCTTGCTCACATTAAGTACCCGTACCCTAACCGTCTTCACAATATGTCTACAGGTCTCTTTTACAATTAAATGTAGCTATATTTAATTTTCTCGTTTAGTTTCTAATAAAACATTTGGTACATAGTAACAAATTGCGATGCATAATAATGCGTAACATGTTACCTGACAAGCATTATTTTAGAACTTGAGGCACAAAACTACAGTTCAATATTTAACATTATTTAAATACTGTAAGTAAATCAAAGCTACGTTAATATTATCTAGTTTCCTAACAAATACAAAGCCATCGATCACAAAATTGCCTTAGAATTTTAATGAATCAAAAACTCTTGGTACAAGATTAATCGATTCAGAATTTTAATTAGCAATTTACAAACTGTCGTGATTAAGTGATAATTACAGATTAAACATTTAACTTTTAAAAATCCCTCAAAGTTGAGGTCCCTGACAAATAAATGTTTACATAGTAAAATGTAATCTTCTTTCGCTGGTGAAACTATCACTACAAAGTAACCAGAAATACCTAAATTTTTATACAATTACAGGCATAGTTCACTATATCCTCACATCCGCTCGTGGGAGGAATGAGTACAGTCCAGTTATTGCTATGTAACAGGTACAATCAACACACATTTCGTCTCATGGAGAATGCATCCGTTTAATATTTACACACTCTTAGATTAGTACAAGTTTCACATGCGCGAAATAGGAATAACTTATGTAGCGAATGCCTTCAACTGTTGCCTAACGACATAATACAAGCGAACAAAATATTACAACTATGAAAACCCTAAAGACCACAATGTTCTAGCTAAATATTATTATGCGACGCTATTTCAAATTTTAAGAAACCACAATTCAGTTTAGCGCACCAACCAACACGGCAACACTAGTCAAATATATATTCGTATTAAAACAAAAAGTGTCTATAGCATTTAGCTGTCTTCAAAATAGACACTTACGAGTATAGCGACAAAAAATGCAGTACGATAAGAAAAACTCTCGGATTAATTATAATATGGAAATAGCGGCTCATAAATATTCTTGGACATTCAACAATAATAAAATAAATACACATAATAAAAGCACAGTCAATAAAGTTTATTATTATTTAGTCAAGTATTATAGTTAAAACGTAAAATCATGTAAAATAACATAGTGATCAGTGTCAATACATATAAAGTACCTACTAAGCGTTTACGAGTAGATTAAATAACAGGGTTTAACTGAAACTTGAAAAACATAACGGCAAAAGCGTAGTCACCGGTGGATCGACAATCTTGAATAATTAAAACCGAACCTCGAAAAAAAATTACATATTCGTAAACCCAGTAGTAGTATTTAGTCTATTTAAACGAAAACCTGTCACCTATGTTATTTTGATCGTCGACCTGATGGAAGTTGTGAAGCTGCCGGATCAACCTCCACACGGTGCGAGGCGGCGGCGGCGGAGAGAGGAAGGGGGGGGGGGTGAGTGAGTGGAGGGGATTGCGGCGGCGAGGGGAGTGATTGGCGCGGCGCTCACATGAAGTACTTGCCTATGATGATACCGATCAGAGCCATAGCGAAGGCAGTGGCTAGCCACGGCATCATGCTGGCCTGCGCCTGCTTCTCAGGCCCGAACATGTGCAAACGAGGCCCCCGCCCGTCGCCAATCATCTGACGAAGGCGCAATATCTCTTCCTGCAATCGCAATAAAACAAATCAAACTTCACATTCTCATTCTTCAAAAATGATTTCGCATTTTAAACATAAAAAGATTTCGCAAGAACTTCATACTAACTAAGTTCAACTAGTTTAAAATTGGTATTACAAAACATGGTAGTGTATTTGTACAGTCGCAGAACGAAAAGGTGAACAGTTTCACAATTCAATTTGTTCGACGCGTTGCTAGCACATGTTACCTTTTTAAACAATACCTACTAGACTAGAGTGTTGAGGTTATTAAACCTAGCAAACAATTACAGATCTTATGATGGTCAACCTTTTCCTTCCGCGACTGTACTCTAGATCTACATTATCCGAATTTGATGAACAATGTATATTGTGTAGCAAGAGAAGCCGCAAGTCAGGTCATACAAAAAACAACTACAACACAAACCTGTATCCTGATTTTGCTGCTTAAACTCAATAAAAACTTAGAAGTACAGGATATAAGAAAAGTCCTAACTCATTTATTAAGTTCTCTATAACCAAGTTCTGAATTTCTGAATAAAACAAATAATATTAGAATACATATTATGTATTCTTAGACATTTCACACAGCGTCATAAATTCCCAAGCTAAGCAAGCTATTGCTTATTTTATGTGCTATGTATTGTAACTAGATCAAACTGATTACAATACTCATGTACATAATATTTTATCCATACTACATTATTATAAAAAAAACATCAGACTCGAGACAAATACTTGCAGATCATACAAACATTGGCCCCGCGGCGGTGATCGAACCCGCAACAATGTCTCAAGCGGGCTTTTACCCACTGCACCACACAGTTCTAAATTGTTAGCAAGCTTATCGTTCGTGCTATCACGCTCAAATTATGTGTCTAATTATACAGAGTACTAACATCATTCATACTATCATTCAACCTGCTAGGTTTCGCATTATGTAATTTAGTAAGATTCGCAAAGTATAAATGTTTTTGTCTATGCCCTTTCTCGGTCAATTGCAGTTGCGAAGGTGCAAAAGCGTAACTAACACATTTAATTCCATTACGGTTCGATCGGACTGGCATTTGACGACTCGATAGGAGTAGCCAGTTATGTGACGTCACCGCGGCGAGATCTATTATGGTCAACTCACACCAAGATGGAAGAGAAGCGGCGCAGTTTTATTGTCATATCATTTTAATCTTTATCTTCATCGCCATAATACATTTATGGCTTTAGAAACTTCAAACGCAGGCGATGTAACGCAGGTGACAAGCGACCGTAAATTGCGCCAAGAGCACTTTTCAAAGTTCCTTAGCACTATGCATTATAGTAATATTCATTAAGTTTGAAATCACATGACACTGAAACTGCAGCCGCTTCGCTTCCATCTCGGTGTGAATTGACGCTAAGTGTTATCATGTAGACGTGTTAAGCAGTGCTTCGGGAAAACGATACGATCAACCCAGTACAGCGATTCACGCTTCTCGCCATGCATTTAATTTAAAAACTTTTGACTTTAAAATTTGTTGTTGCATTTTATGAAATGTGAATCGCCCCATAAAAATAAAATACGCTTATCATAAATTTAAATATGTATTGTATATAGATAAACATCGCCTATTGAGCTAAATATAATAATATGCCTCTAAATGTGATCACTTAACCGTCCTGAATAAAATTGGTTGCTTATTTACTGTATTCGTCTCCAGAAGTTAATTTATTACCTCTTCCTTTTTTAAGGTAGATTTGGTACTAAAAGCAACTCAAACTTTTGGTATAAAATAATGGCTTCGATATCTTCGATGTTTAGTAGCTAGTAAATATAGTTTTACCAGTAGAAAGACCTGATTCAAATTAGAATATAATAAGTAGTTATTTTTAGTACAATAACATATTTTTTTTTTATTTCATTGTTCGAATGCTTAAATCCTAGGAAAATGGATGTGATTAATCACATTCTCTTTTATGTTATTCTTAATGAACTTCATGCAACTTAAATATCGTCTTAACATTTTATCTTGCCTTCTTGATATCGAAACATGATTAAAAGGACTACAATTATAAACACTCCTCGGCAGTTGGCCAATTAGTATTATTGTATAAGCATAGGCAGTAAAAATATACGCAGAGCAAAGCAAATGACAGAATCGTTTATCGGGACATGTCATTGTAGATAAGTACACTACACTGTATTGCCCGTATATACTCGTACCTACAATATTTATCTTTCGAATGGCCATCAACTTTGTATCAACAAATTAAAGACACTTTTTACAGATACCATTGTTACGGGAGAGATCTACGGTCATTCGATAGTTAAATAAAATCGGTAATTAGTCTTTCATTAATAATAGACTAACATCTGTCGACAAAAATGCTTCGTATCTTTGACATAAACTGACTTTTTTTTTAGTAGGAATATACATTTTAAAAGGTCTCATATAGTTAATTTAATATGCCCTAAAATATTTGAGTAGCATTTCAGCATTTGGACGTTTGAGTTTTGGAAAATCTATGGCCAAAAATGGCCAAAATAGTTGCAAGCTATTCAATGAGATCATCAACTTTTTGGTGACTTCATTTAATGATCACTTGGGAAAACATTGACAAGCACAACATAAAAACATGCAATACATTGATTATTTGACACTTTTACCAGAACACATCATGTTTCGTGTTCCTTTATCACTCACAGGTGCGTAATATCGTCATATAAGTTCATACTACCACATTTATGTACGATAAAACATAAAAACATTCGTGAAAAGTCCTCAGTTTAAATTCACAGACGTTTTTGTGCGAATGTGAGTGATGTGCATTACTTAGGCTGCTACGCAAACAACACTTCAACAATAATACATATGTAATTAATAAATTCATTTGAATAATACATCAGACGAGTAGTCTGGCGTTTATTGGCTGCCAATATCTTGTGCAGTCAAAAAGGATATAGATACACGATTTGTCTTGTTGTAGTGTATTTGTGTCGCAACCCAGATACTAATGATACTGCCCTTTACGGTTACGTTTTAATGCTAAACTACTGTACGACCAATGCTGGTATAACCAAAAACTTATAATTCAAAGCTGAAGATTAAACATAAAACATAATATCACGACATCCACACGACAAATCATTCACACTTACATTCGCATAAGGGTTCTTAACATCAACATCGCAATACAATAGTGTAAAAAAAAGAAAACATTCAGCACCGTAAAGCCATATTCATATCAGTTTGGTATCTAAAACTGCTGATTTATTTTATCCAGCTATATATTTTTAAATGTGAAGAGATATATAACTTTTTATTTGTATTTTTTTGAGTTTGATACAATCAAAACATAATGAATAAGGCTATCAGGCTATAGATACATCTTACCTTAAATAATTGCCAGCCCTCACCTAATTCGCCTAACAATTATTAATGTCTTAACGTATTGGAATTGAAATAGACCAAGCTTTTGTCTACGAAACTCACTTTTAATTGAAGATTTTCGTGTCTTAATTTATTTTCCTCTTCGTGAAAATTTGTTACATCATGGGACGCATTATGAAGATCATTTTCCGCATTTTCCGACTTAGGGAAATTCATGTTCTGGAAAATTGATAAATAAAAAAAGGTTAAAAAATAAAACAGAATTGGTGTGTGAACTGGAGTTGGATTTTGTAAAGTGAAAAACGCTGAAGAAAAAATATAATCATGCATCAGGCGGAGCTACATCCCAAGAAGAGAAGAGTAAGTAGATAGAGAAGGAGGTTGGGATACGAAAATAAAAACGATTTTTTAATCAAATCCCAACACGAGTTGGAAATTTGGAAGTTTTTTTATGTTATTTCACGATAGTTATTTAAATAGTTTATTTATATTTTACAATTAATTTCATGTGATTCACTGGTGCAGGTTCATACATTTAGAATCGTGTAGATATAAAACTAGCCTCTGATACAATATCAATACAACACATATTTTTTCTCTAAGGCACATTTACTGGCCATTATTTTTGTTACTTCTCTGAGATATTAGTTGTTTTCAATATCAGTATTGAAAACAACCAATATCTCAAAACCAGAGTAGAATTTTTTGGATTTGAAATTGGAGCATATGGCTAAGAGGCTAAGTAGGTCTTGTAATTCACATCTTTAGAAAAATATATTTGTAGAACCTAAATCCTGCATCACTCAAAATATTTAAGTTTAATTTAGAATTTAATTTTAATTAAATAATAATTTAGGTATTATGTCATTTTGATTTTCTCTCAGCTGCACCACCGGGTTCATTAAAGAGTTATGAGAAAGGTATGCGAAAGCGGAAATGTAGTTTTATTTTGATACGCATTTTATATTTAAAAGCTGACTTTTTTCATGAAATTGGTTGCAAAAGCGAACATGTTCATCTCGGTGACAAAGAACCCGACGCGGCAACCGTCGCCATATCCTCAAGTCAGTAAAAAACATTGAATACCGTTTTCATAGACCCAGTAGGACCCTCCTCGTCCACCCGTCTCTTGACGTCATTGCGGGTTACCTCTACCGCTTCCTGTAAGATGACAACACATGCCAAGCTCGGTACGGTGGTGGGCACATGATTGGGCACCGAACCAGGGGTGAAAGCTTCATCCCTCCAGCCTCGGCGTGATGGAAATAAAGCGATGATTCGAATACGATAAGGCTATTTGTTAGTCGACACGGATATATACTCGTAGCAAATAAAATCCGAAGAAGCACACTATGACGATATATATCGTGCACTATACAATCATACATTAAGTTGGTAGATTAAATATGCAATGAACTGGGAACATTCAACATTATTATTAAGTGCATTATATTTATATTTTACCTTCGCCGGTTTGGCTTCTTCGACCGCGCGCTTTTTGGGTACTTCATTTTGGGCACCGCTGTCGCCCGCATCCTGAAGCAATATCACAATTATTTTTTTCGATCATATTTAAGTACTTAGTCATACAAAATCTTTAAAAATGTTTTTTTATAATTGTTCGATTTTATCTGTAAAATTTGTGTTGGCATGCATTGAAACAGTTTCCTTGATACAGGATCAACTATGATTTGATCGCGTCTATGGTCTATCTATGCAAGTGGCAATTAGAATCGAAGTCGGCCTTGGGCTGTAATAACGCACGCTAAAGGTTACATACATTGGTATAACAATGATTACGGTCTGATGCTATGCCGAAGTCTAGTGTAATCCTTTATCGTTCTAATAATAGCACAATTTACATAAATGGCCTACATTTATGTAAATTGTGCTGCGCGATGCAGATCATTTTGACATTTTATAAAGATGAAAAAGGCTTAGTCAGAGGCAAATTTAAACATTTGGCACAACTTTAGCGGCTATTATTAGGACAAATGGCGTGTTGCGTGGTATATCAATAACCTGAACATTCATTTGTAATAGCAGTGTTCTTATTAAAGCATTTTTCATCGGTATGTTATAAATAAAAATTGTCACATTTGCTACCAACGATTTCATTTATTTTATTACCGTATACAAGAATAATTAAAACCAATTACAGATCACTATCATTCTGGCGCCCGGATTGAAGAAGATATCAAACGAAGAAGGTACATGTTGCTGGCCCTAAATAAATATAATTTTTACTCACATTGAGATTGGTGTTTGGTGTGACGGTGGTCACGCGCGGCGTTTCAAACACGCATTTCAACTTGTAGTCCATCAGCTGGTCAGAGCTGATTTCCTTCCACTGAAATAACACAACAATTTATAAGACCACAAATCGTTGTCATCGACTTTGCTCAGATGTGTATAGGATAATCAAATGTGGTAATAAAATAATGTTTCAAGTGGAACAAAATACATATACATAACAACGAACATAAATCCTGTTTGTTGATACCAGACTTCTTTGAAGCATGAATGTACCAACAAGTATTGAATGAAGTATTGAATGATGAATAAATCTTTTAATACATAGTTATATATAGATCACCAGGAATAGGAAATGGGCCACATTCGATGTTGGGTACTTAGTACATAGTTGGTACCGTGCAGGGAAATACGCGGATGGAAGTACCTATTATAAGTTTATATCTTCAATGTAAAATAAGTCTAGAATATGAAATTATTGTTAGAAATAAATAGGATTTTTATTACGTCATATGAAGACAAAAGTAGCAAACTTACGATAAACTATACTTACTACTTGATCAACATTGGTTTTGCCTTCAGGAGCGATGACGCTTTGAACCATAAACTTATGTTTATGTTTCTCATTCGGGTCGATGTACACTGGCTGTGGTGTTACTGAAATATAATGTTGAATTGAAACATTACATTCATCAGAAACCTAAGCCGATAAGAGCTCTTTTATCTTTACAAACTAAACATTAGCTGTCAATCCACAGCTGTTGAATAGACGTTACTAAAGTGTTAATTACAATGGGCTCTAAGTAAAGCTATCCCAGGTTCGTAAACACGAGCTTTGTCACAGTGTCGACGTGCTTGCTTTCATCACGTACTGAAATAAGTTTGACTATATCCTACTCTTCTTATTCCCTACTTTATTAGCTTAGACATCTTCAAGCCTAAAATATACCTTTTGAAAATGTCTTCATAAAGACCCGAAAGAATATGTCTACTCTCAGGCCTTTACATCATTACTAGATGATCTATACAGCGTCAGGAGACAATTTTTGCCTACTGACTTTGAATCAGGCATTACATCTTTATTAGATAATTTTTACAGCATCAGGAGGCAATATTTGCTTACACTTAACGGGACACTGTAGTGCCTGGGACATTCTTGAGATGGATAAGCTTGCCCAGCACCTCATCCACCCTCTCAGCTTAGCCAGCCATATCAATAGGCAAGACAATGGTTATTCGCACCGAAAAATCCATTGATGTACGGCCGGATTCGAACCCACAACCTTCGGATCGAAAGTCGAGGCACTAACTCACTCTGCCATCACGGCTCTTAATAATAATAATAATAAAAATCATTTATTTCTCTCACAAATGGTTAAGTTAGATACATGTTAAAGTAGTCAATATTTGTACACTAGTAGGTAAAATCCAACCAACTTGTGAGAGGCTGGTGCCAGTTGTAGGCTATAGCCTGTATTACTGGTCGCCAGGCCCCCACTCCTCGGTAGACATTTAGAACATCAATCTTGGGAATGACACAATAATTAGATAAGCTTAGTTAGAAAGGCTCACAAGTATATGCCTACCGCAGATTATAGTAATATTATTTTAGTCAGTTAAGTACTTACTAGCTATTTCAACTTTGGAGTTGGGCTCCAGAGAGCCAGAGTTCGGGCGAACGCAATACTTTTTTGGCGCCGTAGTCTTTATCTTGAACAAAACTGTATCGGAAGTAGGGTTGCCCAGCCGTAGGTATGTTGTGATACCTTGCTCGAACATCCCAGCAAAATCAACTACAAACATTAAAAATAATTACTTTAGGAAAACATAATTCTTTGCGATTGTGACGCCTGGATCGTTGGACTGGAGAGATGGGGTCTTGCGGATGGAAACCAGCTTGATTTTATCAATTTGCGTATATTTTAAACTTTGATTCTAAGTACAGTAGAAAAGTGATGATGTGTAATGGCGCGAATGAAAACGAGAGTCTGATTGACGTCTGTTTGACAATGACGTTTTATGAATGACGTTTGACACTAGCACTTGACACTTGTATGGGTCCGTAACATGCCCCCGGCCTTGGAAGCTCCAGGTTCCAATGATGGAGTTTATGCGTCTTCTTCACCTTCCAAGGGACATATCTTAGCGAAGGCTCTCCTGACGATTCCCGATGACGTCTGGATGTCAGCAACGCGGGAGATGCCATCCTTGCCTGGGATTGTCTGGACAACGCGTCCAAGGTGCCATTTTAATGGAGGAAGATGATCGTCTTTGATGACTACCATTGTGTTTGGTTTCAAAGAATCGCCCACGTCTTCCTTCCATTTGGATCGTGTCTGTAGTTCGGATACGTATTCTTTCGCCCATCTTGCCCAGAAGTGGTGTCGGAGTTGCTCGACTCGTCGGTAGCGGTTGAGAGTGCAGGCTCCGATGTCGTCGTTCCGCATGTCTTGGTAGACTGGCGCAGTCAGCGGTCGGCCGACCAGGAAGTGTCCGGGACTGAGCGGAAGTAGGTCATCTGGATTGGACGAAAGAGGAGATAGGGGACGGGAGTTCAGAATGGCTTCTACTTGTGCTAATACCGTGGTAAATTCCTCAAACGTAAGGTGCGCGTTACCAACGGTACGAAGTAAATGATACTTGCTAGACTTTACTCCAGCCTCCCACAAACCACCAAAATGAGGACTGTAAGCTGGTATGAAGTTAAACTTGATCGACTGACTAGTTGCGAATTCTGCTATGTCTGCAGAGCAGTTCATTAAATATTTAGAAAACTCACTCTTAGCGCCTACGAAATTCCTACCATTGTCGGAGAAAATTTCATTGGGTTTACCCCTGCGCGAAATAAAGCGCTTAAGAGCAAGAATGTATGCTTCAGTCGAGAGGTCGCTTACAAGTTCGAGGTGTATAGCGCGTGTTAAAAAACAAATAAATAAAGCAACGTAAACCTTAATAGTCTTAGCTCCCCTTCCTTTGCGATTCAACATGAGCATTGGTCCAGCATAGTCCACCCCACAGTATAGGAACGGAAACGTAGGTTCTAATCTCTGTGAAGGTAAGCTACCCATTAAAGGAGCAAGTGTTTTGCCCTTTAAACGTTTGCATGTTACGCAAGCATGCACAGATTTGCGCGCAAGGTTTCTACCTCCGATCGGCCACCATTGCTGGCGGATGTCATACAGAAGTGCCTGAGGGGCTGCGTGAAACAAACGCTGGTGCTCACGACGGAACAACAGAGCTGTGAATGGGTGACGTGCGCATAGAAGAATAGGATGCTTCTTGTCGTAATTAAAATGGGGAGAATTTTCGATTCTGCCGCCAACACGAATAATATTTTTGTCATCAATGAATAAATTTAATTTTGATAGGCTGCGATAATTTTTAATAGATTTATTATTTGAAATTAAATTAAATTCAGTAGCGAAAGATTCTAATTGGGCCAACCTAGCCAAATTTACCTCAGCTTCCCTCAATTCTTCGACCGTGAGCTCACCGGATCGACGATTTATTTTATAATTGCGTGCGTTATGTATGAACCGTCGAACATAAGTGAATGCGCGTATCATACGGTCGAAACGAGAGAATCTCGAGAAAGGAAATATTACATCCTTTTGTTGTGCGTGTAACGTGTGAACAGCGCTGGATTTAATTTCAGGTAACTCGTGTGGTGTTTCTATGCTATTTTCCGAAATTAAATCAGTGCAATTACCCGTGAACTCGCGAAGAAACTGCGGGCCATCCCACCATAAGGTGGAAGAAACTAGGTCATGTAAGGGTACCCCACGTGATACCAAGTCGGCTGGGTTGTCCGTTCCTCTCACATGACGCCATGGCAGCTCTTTTGTTAGCTCGTGTATTTCAGCCGTCCTGTTCTGAACAAACGTTTTTAATAGATTAGGTGCCATGCGTAACCACCCTAAAACTATAGTTGAGTCAGTCCAGAACACTACGTTATCAAATCGACAATGCATTGATTCGCAAATACGTGAATGTAACCGAGCGGCTACCAACGCACCGCACAATTCGAGCCTAGGTATACTTATAGGCTTGAGCGGCGCAGTTTTACCCTTAGCTGCGAGTAGCCTCACCGTCACATCGTCATTACTGCCTACAGCGCGCACATATGCGCACGCGCCGTACGCTGTTTGCGAGGCATCGCAAAATATGTGCAGTTCGAGTAGCGCAGGGTCGGTGCCTATGACGTGTCGTGGCACACGAATGCTCCCGAGCGCAGCCAAACTGACAACAAATCTTTGCCAGGCTGTAGCAACGTCGCTAGGCAGCTCACTGTCCCAGTCGATTTTTAAAAGCCATAATTTCTGTAACATAACCTTTGCGATAGTTATACACGGACTTAATAAACCGAATGGATCGAAAATCTGAGACACGTGAGACAATATAGTGCGTTTTGTTATTTTCGAATCAGATTTGAATTGTGATTTATAAGTAAATTCGTCGGTTGCGAAATTCCAACAAATACCTAACGTTTTGCATTGGCTATTTTCGTCTAAGTTCAATTGTTTGTCTCCGGATAACATTTTTGATGATGACTGGTCACATTCAAAATTAAAAATCCACTTTCTTAGAGGAAAGCAACCAGAATTTAAAACTTCGAAAGTATCTTTACATGATTTTAGTAATTGCGCTTTATCGTCTGAGCCTGTAATCATGTCATCAACAAAAAAATCCTCCGCAATGATGCGTTTGACATCGGGAATCGAACACTGAACCCCCAGCTCCTTTAAGCACCGTACAGCGAGAAAAGGCGCTGCCGCCGTCCCGTATACGATCGTGTTTAAGCGGTAAATACCTAAAGGTTCCGTAGGTTCGTCGCGCCAGAGAATGAGCTGCAGGTTTCTTTGAGTTTCGGATACTAAAACCTGCCTATACATTTTCTCGACATCGGCGCATGCAATGTATCTGTGTTGCCGCATGCGAAGTAAGATCCCTAGCAAGTCACCCTGTATAGGAGCGCCAACCAGTTGAAGATCGTTCAGCGACTTACCAGAACTAGAAGTTGCGCTGGCGTTAAACACTACGCGCAGCTTAGTGGTTGTGCTATGTTCGCGAAAAACACCATGATGCGGCATGAAATAATTTGGGGTTCCGTACGTATCGATGCGCGTCATGTGACCCAAATCCTCATATTCATGGATAAAATCGCTATACATTTTTTTATAGTCCAGCGCGCGATTTAGCCGTCTTTCTAAAGCGTGAAATCGGTTCTGGGCTTGAGAAAACGTTTCGCCCAATTCATTTGTCGAGGATTTGAATGGAATGTTGACGATGAACCTTCCATCACCATTGCGTGTCATCGTGGTGATGAAATGATTCTCGCATTCCTTCTCCTCCTCTGTGCGCGTATCAAATGAGTTGGGTAATTCTTCAAGTTCCCAGAACTTGCGCAATTGATTGTCAATTGCTTGCGTAAAATGGCATTGGATATGGCCAGTACTGTGCGCATTAATATGTACGGGACCCGAAATTATCCAGCCTAGATGCGTGTTTTGTACGAAGGGCCCATTGGGCAAGCGCATATTCCCGTTACTTAATAAATCCCAGAACTTATCAGCACCGATAAGGATGTCAATAGCTTGAGATTCATTAAAGTACGGGTCAGCTAATTGTATGTGTGCCGGCATCCTAAACTGCGCGTATTGTTTAGGTATAACCGGCGTTGTGGTTGTAATGTGTGGTAACACATAACATTGCATTCGCGTAGAAAATGAGTTAGTACGCGATTTTATTTCAATATTACATATTTGCGAAGACTGTGTTATTGAATTACCAATTCCTTTTATTTCTTGAGTGGACTGTATTTTTTGACATTGTAATAAATCGCAGAGTGATTGCGTCATGATACATCTTTCACTTCCCGAATCTAATAATGCGCGAGCTAAATGATAAACATTATTATTATCTCTAACTTGAACTAAAGCTGTCGATAAAAGTACCGGTTGCATACATGAGTATGCGTCTGTGTGCGTATACGCAGGATCACTGAGGGGCGGCTGCGAGGCGAGGGACGCCTGCATAGCCAGAGCCGGTTTGTTATTGTCGCTCGGTAGTACTACCTGCGCGCTCCCCGATGAATCTACGCTGTCCGTATGAATTAGCGAATTATGTTTTTTATCACACTTTCGGCACGGACCGAATCTGCATTGAGTGACAGTATGACCGGCGCGTAAACAATTATCACATAGCTTATGTTCCTTTATGTGTTTAATTCGGGAATTTATATTAAGTTCTAAAAACTTTTGACATGCGTATAGTGTATGATTATCATTACAAAGTGAACACGATCGTTTAGTGTACTGTGGCTTATTGGTGGAAATATTGCAGTGAGAAACCTTCTTGCCAGTGTGCGTCACTGTGTTTTGTTTAATATTGGACTGAGGTCCCTGCAGTGCTTCCACCATGTCCGCCCTGTCCTTGAGAAATGAAAGCATAGTTTCAACCTTCATACGCGACTCGGAATCATCAGACTGTTTTGAATTATTACATTTATATTGCTCCCATGCGCGTTCTGTAGTTTTATCGAGTTTTGAAACAATTATAAATATAATAAGTGTGTCCCAACTATCGACGGGTTCGCCTAACAGTTTTAATGCGCGTAAATTTCTTAAAACTGTGTCGATTAAATTGCGTAATGAGTCTGGTGATTCTTTTGTCAACGACTGAATGTTGAACAGTGCTCGGACGTGATTTTGAATTAAAAGTCGGCTATTATTGTATCGATTGAGAAGAAGTTCCCATGCTACTGAGTAATTGTTCGCACTAAATTCTACTGAGTCGATCACTAGTGCTGCGCTGCCTTTTAGTGATGACTTTAGATAGTGATACTTTTGAATGCTGGTAATGTGCACTGAGTTGTGAACTAACGAAAGAAAAGTATCCCTAAATTCCAACCAATGCTCACATGAACCGTCAAAGGTAGGTACTGAGATAGTAGGAAGCTTAATTGAATCGCTAGTACACTTCTTCAAACAAGTAGGTACCTCATCAGTGCCTAACATACATTCTACTCGCGCTAGTATGCTGTAGTAACTATCCTCAAACAAATCTCTGTGCTCTAATTGCTGCTCTAAATCAACTTCACATTCTTCTATTTTTGTTTGAAGATCGTTAAAATCAGAGAACAGCCTGGCTGCGCCTTGAGACCTCAATTTAAGATCTGCTCGAGTTTGAGCGGATAGAATGTCACTACTTAGGGAATCTATATAATTTGAAAATCTAGTCAGCCGACCTTTGACAATCGCTCGTTTTTTGACGAGATCTTTGATTGCCTGATTCGTGTTCTCATCATCAGTTACGGTAAGTTTATAAGGAGATTTAGACCTAGCCCTAGCTTCAGTACTCATATCGGTGGTCAATGAAAGGTGGAGTACTCACGGTTAGCAGTGGAGCTTGTGCTTGCTCTGGCACGACACTCGTAGGCACTGGTAATCCGATGAGAATAACTCGCTGCGTCTCAATCACTGAAATTGGTTTACCACGGGATTAGAACAAGCACTAGAAGAGGACGGGTAAGGATGAATGGCAGGCCGTACCACAATGTGCGCGTAATATGAAGCCTCGTAGCGTAGAGAGTGCTTCCGATGTGGAACGTCGCTGCCAGCTGTGGTCTCCGATGATCCCTGGTCGCTCCAAGACTTCTCGATGAAGTTCCAACGGTTGCGTGTAACGGTCGTCGGCTCGAAGTTGGAATTTCTTCGTTTTGTTCGGCTCGAAGGATCAAAATGTGACGCCTGGATCGTTGGACTGGAGAGATGGGGTCTTGCGGATGGAAACCAGCTTGATTTTATCAATTTGCGTATATTTTAAACTTTGATTCTAAGTACAGTAGAAAAGTGATGATGTGTAATGGCGCGAATGAAAACGAGAGTCTGATTGACGTCTGTTTGACAATGACGTTTTATGAATGACGTTTGACACTAGCACTTGACACTTGTATGGGTCCGTAACAGCGATGTCCAATTATTCGTCAGTGTTGGTAAAACGTAGAAATTTCGACATTGATATCTGATGAATCGATAATGATTGCAGTGGTAATCATCTTGTACTAAATCAATGACTCATTATGACTTTTACATTTCTAGCAGCGACGTGGGCGTGGTAAGAAGCTGAGCGACGCGCGTAGGTAAATAAATACACCAATGAAACCTAGGATAAGCGATGCTGAGTATATGATTGGCGGCTTTTTACCTAGCACGTCTTTGAAATAAATGTTTCCTTACAGATTAGACTAAAACCGTTTTGCTAAAACGTGAAAATTAGCACAATTTAAATCTGAAGAAGAGAACATCCATCACAGAAATCGTATACTTGCGCCTTATGTGCATGTCAATGGAGAGTTTAAGACAAGCTCTACAAAGGATGACAATTAATTTTACCAAGTAGTGAGCATTACTGATTTTTTTAAAGAGTGGCTTTTTGTGTCTGTTTGTGGCACCATAGATCTTAAACAAGTGGACAGATTTGAATGCAGTTTTTTTATTTAAGAGAAGGCTGCAGGCAGAAGAGTCAGTTTTAAAGAAATTGGTTTAGATGTTAACAAGATGGGAGTGAAAGTAAGAATGGATGAACAAACAAATGTTCAAAAATATACATATACAAGTTTTGTATGAAATGAATGAAAATGGTAGTAGAATATAAATCTGAACATACCATTGAAATTGGTTCAGAAATTTACAAGATATGGGGATGTATAACTAAATGTATATTTGGTTTTGTGTACATGTTTTATTTTAAAAACTTGTTACAGAACTGGTCTTAGAGTTTGGAACTAAGTTTTATTATAAAAGTTTTATTCTGAAACATTGAGTTCCCTTTATGTGGCAATGTTCTCAAACCCTGTCTGATCCTAGTGTGCAATATTGTTTTTGAAGTGCTTGTGGTGAAGCTTGTTAAGATGTTTTTGATATATAGATAGTCAAAGTTAATCAATGTTCTAAGTGATTACTATTTGGATAGGTGACCGCAAGTGGCTGCAACTGAGTCCTTAGTCCTAGACCACCTTACTGGACCAGAGTAGCAACAGATAGAGCACAATGGAAACAGTTGGAGGAGGCCTATGTCAAAAGACACACCAAACTAAGGGATATCATATAAAACAAATATTGAAAGGTACCTAATAAGCTATATGTACAACAAGGTTAATTAAAAACACAGCATGCAGAAGTAAAAAAACAAAGTGAAACAAATCAGTGCAATAACTATGGAGAGCTTTGCTGAATCTTGGAATGATGATTTCAAAATTAAATCCCAACTTCGAAATTTTGGTTTTAGAGCATTTAAGTAACAAGTAATGGTCAGTTTCTGTTTCATGAAATATTTACTTATACAATTATTATTTTATTTACACTATCTTTTGCCTTCCGCTAAATCCAGTTCATCCAAGAAGCATCCATGTCTGGAAGCTTATTGGTATCAGACTGCCCACAGAAGCCCATATTACTTTACTTTAAGAGTTCTGTTTGTCCATTAGTTGATTTGTACTTAATCTATCTATTTAAAAAATTATCGGAGAGTTCATGAGTGGTTTCATACATATTTCAAAGTTAGTATTAAATGAAAATACACTTTCTGTAGCCATAAAAGAAAACCAAATAAGTGGTATGGTGATTGATAAGAAACAAGGTTTGTTTTTAACAATATAATTACTCTTTATTTGAGAGTAATAAATAATAACAAGCCTTTTCATCTATCACAGATGTTTCAAGCAGCATTAAGACGGTGATAGCACACGAGAGTAGGTACCTAAGTATTCTTATATTTCACAACTGGCAAGGTAGTATGTACTTAAGACAAACTTACAATTAAAACTTACAATTAATTGAGCTACTACTTGGTTCAATTGACCTTTATCAATAAAAACCTATATAGTCACTTAGTTAAATTTGATTTGTAAATTCTGTTTATCACGAAGCTAGGTATGAGTAGGTACAGGTAGGAAATCAATTGTTTTTATTTAATAACTGAATAAAAAAAGATCTTGCCTGTTATGTTAGTAGGTAATGCAATGCAGTGACAGGTAGTTTAGTTAGATATAAGTAGGTACATCTCACAGGGAACTAAATACGGATGGGAGCCAGCCATTCCATGTAAGTGTATTCTAAAGTACAAATATAATCAGATGATATTATTAAAATGAATTAACATTTAAGATGCATCAACATAATTGGACATAGCGGCTTATTATAGATACGTACATCATTATAGCGGACGTATGTATCCACCTCAAATTTAGAATATAAAATGAAGGGGAGGATTTCCGTACCCACGTGGCTCTCCTAACAAAATACTTGATTTACACTAACAAGGATTGAGGAAAATGTAAAAAAACCGCACCCTGACAAAACGCCGATATCTGGAAATAGAAACTCCATTTGTCAGCAGCTAGCTCGCGACGTATGCTGCCCAAGTTTCAATGCGGCTGTATCTTACGCACTTCAAAAAGATAGGCACTTACCTTTAAATTTAAGTTCATTTTGTGGGTCTATAGTTATCACCTGGTTAGGCATTTTGTAGTACTATTAAATGTAGTATTTCGAATTCAAAATTTGAAGATTTCAAGTGAAAAGATTATTCCGCGATGTCGGCCAAGCAAACCAGGCAAAGCGAACCGAACGCGAACGAACGATGAATGACAAATTTGTTCGACGAACGTAACGACATGCGCATTGCGTACATTTTCATTTTATCCCACACAGATTAAAAATAATGATGCAACTGTGAAAAAAATTTTTTTTTTTTTGAAATAGGGTAAACCATATAATGATTGGCACGCTAAGCCGATTTTTTCTTACAAATCGTCGATTCTCATAAATAAACAAATAGATTATTTGTATGACCGATTTTTCGTGTATTAGTATGTCTAGGCATGAATACAAAAAGTAATTAAAATGAAAAAAATATTTTTTAGTAACTTTAAAATGTAATTGAACTTCAATGTACGGTAAAGTACAATCATTGGCACCTGAGTATAGTGATTGGCACTATGATTTAGTATAGTCATTGGCACTATTGACAGTACTAAAAATTGATAGAAACTCAAACTCAACCTCAAAATTTCTTTATTAGTAGCTGAAATAGACTAGCATAGCATATTATCTACGTCCGTGTATAGTTTTCTATTCGTTTTTATAATTCATCGAGTGAGCGAAGCAAACAAAGATCTTAGTAGCAACTTGGGTGATTTTGGGCTGTTTGTATATTCCGGTACAACTGTAAAACTGTTAATCCAATCTTCATGGAGCTTGGAAGGATAGATATAGATAGTGATAAGAAGTTTCCCGGCTAAGCTAATGAGCTTAAGCGGTCAAGGGTTTGTAGTGGTTATATTGGTTCTTTCAGTGGGTTGCATACGTGCCAATCATTATGTAGTCGAACAAATTATGGTATAGTCATTGGCACCCACGAAAAAGCCGGTGTATAAATTTTACAACGCTAAAACAAATCTTAGCACGCCATAGATAGTTTTATGTATTAAATAAATAGAAAATATTTTGCAAACCTCCCAAAAAACACCTATTTTTGCAAGTGAACTCTACCCACTAGACTTAACAAAATCACTAAAATTCAGCAACTTTCTAGACATATTTTTTAAATGGCTATAATTTTTTTGTTATTGACGTTTGATTTAAAAATAAGTGTTCTGAGAATAAGAAATTGGATATTCTGCCAATTATTTATGTTTCCACTGTTGAAAAGATGAAAACTTGCATAATATTCAAGAAAAAGTGCTAGGCTGCCAATCATTGGGGGGGTGCCAACAATAGTACCGTTTACCCTAGTAAATGTTTAGAAATAGGTACCTTATCTGTTGTTGAAATAATAATACAACTTGTAATTTATTAACTGACATTCAATCTAACATTTTTTAACTTAATTTTTTTTTAATTTGTTTTTGCTGGTCTGTGGATTTGAAAATTTCAAATTCCATACCAAATTTCAACCAAATCGGTCCGGCCGTTTCTGCGTGAAAGAATAACAAACATACATACATTCTAACAACTTTCACATTTATAATATTAGTAGGAAGTAGGATGTAGCTAGCTAAGTATCAGGGGTATAATGTTCCTATTAATTTAGTACTTATTAGTTAAGTTAAGTTTTTAAAACTTGTATTTTATTATTGTCAACTATTTTTGTTTTATATTGTTATTATTATTTTATTTTATTTTCTCTTTAATGTATAACCTTTTTATCTCTGTAGCATAGTTCTGTAATGTTTTTCTATTTTAAATAAATATCTATTAGATTATATTATTATTATATTATTAGCTGTTCCTTTGTCAGAGGCAGCTAAGGAGTTGTGATTATTATACTTTTTAAATAATATTAGTAGAAATGTTGTCAACGGGCTGACATAGTCACAATGTGACTCCAACCAAGCCCTCTAAATAAAAGATTTAAAAAAAAACTATTAGATATTTTATTATTATATTTATTTATTTATTTTCCCTAATTGAAAATTGTTAAAATTGTTTTTGATCACAGACTACATATACCTATCCTATCTTTATTTTTTTTAACTACCTACCTATAGGTACTATTATACCTAGGTGTACTATAATTATACGATTATATTATTTATATTATTAAACTATATACTATAATCTATATCTTCAAATCATTCAATCAAAAAGAGATTTATAACAAGCTTGTATAAAACATGGTTGTCAATAATTGTCATTGTCATTTCTTTGTGGTTGGCTACTGTGTGTATAACCCGTAGACCGAGTATCTGTCTACGGTATAACCAAACCAATTTAATTTTGTCACAGTCCTGCCACTGTGCTTGTTAACACATTCAAGACCCAACTCCTCCAGCTCGATAATGATAATTTAGTGTATTAAAGAATTGAGAATAGGGTTCCTTTTTCTGAGGGTACACCCAACAAGTTAAAAAAAAAAGACGTCAGGATGTACCAATGAGGAAGTGATTGCTCTGAGGGATGTACAGTTATTTCAAACAACTGTACATCCCTCAGAGCAATCACACAACTATCTTATTTGTAAAAAGTCCCAAATGTCCACGACACAATGTAATTGACAGTGACGGTAGGTAAACAAAATTGACACATTGTGTGAGTTTCGTTTCGGTCGGTACGTAACGTTTAAACGTCGTAGTACGGTCCAGGTCCACAGAACATATTTACTCTGACGAGGTACCAGTACCACATAGTACTTTTAATGCTGCGGCCACACATATCGCGATAACGCGAAGATTTGCGTTGTCGGTAAAATGCGGGACATCAAAGGGTTTTCATTTCATTTCAAAGGGTTTTCATTGCGGGACATCGCGAAGCTTTTTGTAGTCTGGCCAAGAACTTCGTCGTTGAAGTTTTATCGCGACAACGCGAACATGAATCTTCGCTGTCAAGTGTGGCCGAAGCATATTATATATAACTGCGAGGTACGGTCGGACCTCGCCTCTTGAGTACATATTATGTTCTGTGGACCTCGCTCACCTCGCTGCGCTCCACAGATTCACAGAACATAATACTTTATAGAGCTGCGCTCGGCCGCTCGGTTGAACGTTTGGAATTCTTGGATTTCTTGGCTTGGGAGGAATTTTTTACCAAAGAAACAAAATCAAAATCTGAAATAAAATTTTTATTTATAATTTTCATGAATTAAAACATGATTAATTTCATAATCTTGGGCCCTTGAGTGTAGATAAATGTATAACTTATAGTGATGTGTTGTTTTGACTGATCGTAAAGTATTAAAAATCTGCGTTCTTGCATAACATGGTCGTACTTCCCGGCGCTGTTTTTAATTATTTTGATTTAGACTTTAACTATGAATTATTCTTATCTTAATTCAATTATAAAAGCTTGCCTTAAATCGGATTGTGGGTTTCGTCAAAAGCTGTTACAAAACTGGTGTAGAAGTCAGGGAGCTAGAATCTGTTTTAGTTACAATGCTCGTTATTTTAGTTCGTCCGATGTGGTCGCACAAACACACAAAGACGACATCACAGTTTTACCATCTCCTCAAGAGGTAAGTTCAAATCAAAATGAACTTTGTTTGTCTTCTGTTTTATCTGCATTACCCACATAAGATAAACCTTATTTGCTTTCTCGTATAAACCTTGATTTAATTTCACATATTTAGGTATTTTAAGTACAAATCAACTTAGAACCACATTCTGTAATTTGAACACAATAATTTGGCATGTAAGGAGCATGCCTAAAATTATTTATTTATTATTATCCTACTGTAGTGCAAAAGCCCCATGTTCCTTCCAGACATCACAATTTTGTGTAAGGATCTCCCTGTGTCGGCTGTAAACTTGTTGATTTTGTCCTGCCATCTCCGTCTTCGTCTACGGGCCGGGTAGTGCTGGGTTGGGCGCCACTCAGTGGCTACCTTTAACTATAGCTCCCTTGGCTTGCGACAGACATGTCCAGCCCAGTTGTACTCCAGCTTGTCGGCCTTCGTACCTGTTCCGGATTGTATCCTTCAGCTTGACACCCAATACATTTGTTCCATGGCATGTTGGCAAACCTTGAGTTTGGACTTCTGAAGTTGTGTCAATGACCAAGTTTGCACACCCTTCCTGAGGACGGGCAGAATGCATGTGACTATTAGCTTTTGCTTTAGCGACAATGGAAAGTCTGGACTTTTCATCAGATCATGAAAGTTTGAACATTTCATTCAAATCATTCTTTTCCTTAAAAAAATTTAACTAACAATTTTTAATTTTTGTTTTTTTAACTAATATTGAAGCTGTTTCAGGTCACCTTAATTCTTAGAAAAAATGAATTCAACAAAGATTTCACAACAGGGTGTGTCAAATCATATGACTCTAACCAGTTGGCATCTAATGAACCTATTGAAGATACTAGAAGTGAGGCATTATGCAAGATGACCCCTGGTAAGCTATTAAAAACCACTACCTGTCTTTTTATGGTTTTAAATACTTTTCTCTCATTTTTCATACCTACATGACACACATAACAGCCACTTACCAAGAGAATACCGAAATGCTACTTACATATTTGGTATTGCATAAGGTGTTCTTAAATATCAGTGAGGTACAAACAATTGTCTAATAATTGCATAGATAGCACCATTTATATACCTACCCTACACTTAGCATTTCAATATTCAGGGCATAGGTTTTAAAACATTAGGGTGTAAAATTTTGTAAAACCAAATAAGTTATATTGTGTTATAAATGGTATGCTATGAGGTCATTTAATTAAACTAAGTGTAAAACTATGAAAAATTTATTCTGATTAACTCCTTTCTTAATCTGATGAATACAGTTTTTAACACCAACATATCACATGCAATGAACTAATAAAAAATGTCTTATAGCCAGTATCAATAGCCTATCCCTCTTAAGCCATCATACAATATTTGACACTTATTGCAGTACACAGATCTAAAATCAAATTATTGTATTGATGGCTTACAGTTGCACTGGCATGATAGACTACTAGCCCTATACATTTAAGTGCAACCATGACTGAGTTATAACAATTACTAGCAGCACATCCCGGCTTCGCACGAGTGTACTTATGAAACTACCATGATAGCCTATAACAATCCATACAGTCCATTCTACACATCGATCGGTGAAAGGATTTTTTTTAAATGGCTGAGGAGTTTTGGAGATTACCTTCGTCAAAATAACAAACTTTGCCTCTATAATATGAGTATCACACTAATATTAAAGAGGTAAAATTTGTTTGTTTGTTTGACAGAGGTAATCTCCGAAACTACTCAACCGATTTTTAAAATTCTTTCACAGGTGTTTAGAATGGACTGTCCGGGAGATTATAGGCTATATTTTATGCCGGTAGCTTCATTAGTACACCCGTGCGAAGCCGGGACGTGCTGCTAGAAGATTATAGAGGGAAAGTTTGTTTGTTTGAATAATTGTGAGCTTGTATCATACCACAGGGCAAAGGCCTCCCTTTTCTCCTCTTATCCTAAACTAATGATTTTGGTAAATATTTTACAGGCTTGCTCCTTGGCGTGTATGATGGTCATGGTGGCCCAGCCTGCGCTCAAGTTGTCTCGAAGAGATTGCTCAGCTACATTGCTGCCACTCTCCTTCCTCAGGATTTGCTCAATAAATATATTGAAGATGCATCAAGGGAAACTCTAATAGAAACTTTCAATGATCGGGTAAATATAATATGCTTTTTTCCTAATCTCTTATTACAAGGTGTCCCATAATGTACTGATAAGCCACCAAGGCCTTTTTCTGGCAGGATTATAAAAATCCTACATACCATAGTTTGTAGGATACTGATATTTTTTTGGCTAGTAAGCCATTGCATATTTCCATTTGGCATAACATAATCATAGGTATGAAAAATTCTCTCATTGTCTCATTTATGTACACATATATTCATAACCACTTCTATAATTACTTCTCCCTATAACACCAGGTTTGCTGTAAGAAAACTCTTTCAGGGTTAAGCTCGCCTTTTGCCTCTAAGTATAAGTTTGTTACTGTATTTTATCTGTTTACGTGTACAATAAAGAATTTAAGAATTTAAGAAGGTATAAGTCGCGCCACGTAAAAATAACGATGAGGCGAAGTGGGAGGGGTATGTTTGGTATTATTGGTTAATGGTAAGTACTTTGAAATAAATAAAATATAAAATTATTAATTACTAGCTGCGCCCCGCGGTTTCACCCGCGTAAGTCCCGTTCCCGCGGGAATATCGGGATAACGACGACCTCTGTGGCGCAGTTGGGCGAACGCTCGGCTGAGACGCTAGGGTTGCGGGTTCAATCCCCGCTACGGGACAAATGCTTGTATGTTCTGCAGATATTTGTTCCGTGTCGGGGTGTTTTCTATCTACACTTCTACACTAATATTATAAAGAGGAAAACTTTGTTTGTTTGTTTGGTTGTAATGAATAGGCTCAAAAACTACTGAACCGATTTTAAAAATTCTTTCACCATTCGAAAGCTACATTATCCACGAGTGACATAGGCTACTTTTTATCCCAATATTCCCGCGGGAACGGAACTTACGCGGGTGAAACCGCGGGGAGCAGCTAGTCTATAATATGTATGTATGTATTTACAAAAAAAAATGTATCTATGTATTATATCAGTCATCTGGTTACCATAACACAAGCATTAGGTTGCTTAGCTTGGGACCAGATGACGCTGTGTGGAATGTCCAAGGATATTTTATAAAAAGTATCCTATGTGTCAATCCAGGGTATCACCTATCTACTTACCAAATTTCAACCAAATCGATCCAGCCGTTTTTGCGTGAAAGAATAACAAACATACATACATTCTGACAAACTTACATTCATAATATTCGGGATAGTAGGATAGTAGGATTTTGTAGCCTTGGATGTCCCTTTTACGCATTGTTTTAAATTATCAATTACAAATTGTTTTAATTACATAAAGATCTGAAAGAAATGTCTACCGCTCCTGGAATACAGTCGTGATAATATATTTTTTTATCAACGGCATTATAGCTAGTCTCTCTTTTCGTTTATCAATTTACAGCCAAAATAAATATTTTTTTCTTACATTTTTATATTGAAACATTTCCTAATCAAAAGCTTTTGTGTGACATAGTACGTTCAACATAAATTTGTCTTCTGCGCAGCTTGACAGCCAGCGTTCTTTTTACATGGTGCGGCCTATAACTACTCATTTAATAAGTTGGTAGTAATTCTGTAGGTATTATTGTCAAAAAACCCACATTGTTTCTGTTACAGGTTGAAATTGTGGAAGAACTCAAAAAACAATATGAAAATAGTTTTAAACAATATTTAGCAGAGCTAGCAGACTTACCTATAAAAGACCAGAATGTTGGTTCATGTTTGGAAAAGAGTATCATGAAATTGGATAGTGATTTGTCTAAAGAAGTCATAGATCATTACACTGTGAAGGGAGTCGTGAATCCAAAGACATTATCAGTCGCTTTGTCTGGTGCTGTGGCATGTGTATGTCATGTGAATGGACCACACTTGTACGTAGCAAACGTCGGCGACTGCAATGCAGTCATAGGGACCAAGGTTGAAGACGACGAGTGGGTCGCTAAAAAGATTACTAAAGAACACAACGCAGAAAATTATAATGAGCTCAAAAGAATATGGAAAGAACATCCGGACAGCGAAAGAAAGACTTCTATCAGAAGGGACAGGTTGCTCGGCGAGCTAGCTCCGCTGCGCAGTCTGGGCGACTACCGCTACAAGTGGCCTGTCAAAACCCTGACGGACGTCGCCGTACCGCTCGTCGGCCAGAAAGCCATACCAGCTAACTACCACACCCCTCCGTACCTCTCAGCGAAACCAGACATCTACTACCACCGATTGACTCCCAAAGACAAGTTCCTTATCCTCGCCTCTGATGGCATATGGGATATGATGACACCATTGCAGTCGGTGAAGTTGGTGGGAGAGCATATGAAAGGAAAAGTGTTTTTCAATCCTCTGAAACTGCCGAAGAAGAGTATTCAGTTGGGAGATATTGATGAGCTACTGTTGCATAGAAAGGAGAGTTTGAAGAGTAAGCCGAAGGATAGGAATGCGGCGACGCATTTGATCCGGCACGCGATAGGGGGCACGGAGTATGGCGTGGACCACTCGCGACTAGCGCACTTGCTGAGTCTCTCGCCAGACGTCAGTCGTATGTTCCGCGATGATATGACGGTTACAGTTGTTTATTTCGACTCTGAGCATCTCAGGCAGTGCCCGACTTAAATCTTTCAATTAGAGACGTCGTCAGTTGCAAAACAAAATTCGTTTTAAATTGTATACAGAAACTGTGGCTTGTTGGCCTAACCCCGTGTTGACACCAGACTAAAAAAAATATTTTATAATGTTTATTGTACATTATGTTTAAACTGTTTTTTTTGTATATTTAACATGTATAATTTGGAATCGCGTTCACACCAGAGTATTATACATATTGTATTGTCAAAACAAGTATAAAACTTTTATTTTGGTGTAAACCTGGGGTAAGACTATTTGATGCGCTGATTTCTTTAAAGGTATCCCAATATTTAAACTGCTGATATCAAATAATCTCAATTTACATCTAGGTGCCTTCTTTTTAAGACAGTCTGAGTTATTGCGGACTTGGAATAGCTTCTATACATTTTGTTAGCACTTCACAGGTTTAATTTAATGTCTGGATTTTTCTATCGTAAATATCTTTCACCTGTCGAATTAATTTGCGAATTCTAGAAAATATGTCAATCTCACATTTATTTACCTTTAAACTACTTGACAATTGAAAATAGGATTAATTGAAGAAAGGCAATTATTATCAATAATTACCGTCACATTATTCTAATATTTATTGTGTATAAATTAAACTAAAATTGTATACCTATTGGTTAGTGATAAGTACTATTTCTCGACAAGATTAATCGAATCAATTTCCTTTTTTTTGTTAAATTTTCTATTACTTTTTTTTTCTTTCTATCTTCGTTTTATCTTTCAATTAAAAAATATATTTTATTAAGTTTTTAAACAAAACTAATGATACTTAGGTACATGTTTTATACCTATTAAATACATAGAAATAGACTAAAAAGCACAGAGCTCTATCAGCCGCTGTTTTGGTTTTCGAGAACAATCTAGTACGTGCTAGTACTTAGTATTATAGTTCCTTGCCTAATAAATAGTGTATAGCATTTTAACTTATATGATAAAAAAAATTCAGCTTGCTAAAGCAAGCTTGTCCTAATTAGGTTCTTCCAATAATTATATGATTCATACATCACATCCTTTAGTTTTTCAATGTACCTATATTTTCTAAAGCTTTGTACCTAAATTAGCTTGTAGTGGGGTAATATAAATCGACTGACTGAAATATTTGAAAATTTCCTTATTATCTATATTCGTATTAGCATAGACTAGCAACCAAGGGCATTATAGTGTTGGTTGTGATAGTAATAACGCTGTGTTTAGTTTTGTGACGTCTTAATTCATGTTTTAGATATATAACGTCTAAATACGATAATTTTGATTATTTATATTTATTATTTCCAAAGAGTAACGGTTAGTGATCTGTTTGAAAATGATTATGTCATGGGAAATTAAAATGTATCTAGGTAGGTACTTATTGTTATTGCATTTATGTAATAAAATGTGAATAGACCAACTCGATTTTATGAATTTTACCTAAGATTTGAAGGTGTTCTAACTACTTTGGCCATTATTATTTATTTAGGTACTTACTATAATAACAAAACAACTAAAAAATCTAAATATTAGTCTTCTTAAAAAACATTTATGTATATATCCACTTGCTCATACAAACTTAGGTATCTACTTCGGAGTAACAAACATCAGTCGAACGTAACTTGATTAGCTTATACTATAACTAGCTGCTTCCCGTGGTTTCACCCGCGTAAGTCCCGTTCCCGCGGGAATATTGGGATAAAAAGTAGCCTATGTCACTCGTGGATAATGTAGCTTTCGAATGGTGAAAGAATTTTTAAAATCGGTCCAGTAGTTTTTGAGCCTATTCATTACAACTAAACAAACAAACAAACAAAGTTTTCCTCTTTATAATATTAGTGTAGATGATTAGTATGATTATTATTATCATCATGGGTATTATTCAATGAAGATGTCAACGATAAGGTTAGGTAGATACGCAGGGAAAATAAATAAAAAGACCTTGTTTCAACCTCGTTTATTAAATAATCATCATTAGATATTATTAAAAGTGAATGTTATAGTGTCTATACTTCATTTCTTGAATCGAGCTAATAGGAAGAAAAATAATCGCACGTGATTGGTCGTCGAAATTCATTGGGTTGGCTAGATTTGACAATTGACAATTGATTTGACAATCTAGCCAATCACGAGATATACAATTATTTTCGACGACCAATCACGTGCGTTTATTTTTGTTCCTATTAGCTCGATTCAAGAAATTAAGTATAGTAATGTAGGCGAGTAATAAATTACCTACTATAAACATAGAAATTCACTTAAATACAAGAATACCTACAGGGTTTAGGTACACTATTGCTCGACAAAGAGCTGAGCAGCCAACAGATTATAGAATACGTCCGATTCTATGCAAAAGATGTTAGGTATAATAGTTACATTTACTTTGTCAAATTATGAAGTACAGTTTTACACACCCCGATGATTGTTTTAAGCCCGTAGCACACTTCCGCCGAGGAACCGCAGTAATTTACCATAGACTTGTCTATTGGTACTACCACAGACAACAGAGAAATGTACTACTATAGTTTAGTTACTTACACTATTATGGTTCCGTAGCGGACATGTAAACAACACATGTGTTAACATGTGTAGGTACAGGCGTTAAAATACAATCGGCCAAGTGAAACTCGTTCTCACACTGGGGGTCTATTTTTCATTGGCTTAACTGTAATTTGGATTATGTACTCCAGATCAATACATACATGCAACTAAGAGTTTGTCGCTAAAGATTATTTACTTTTGCATAGTGAACAACAAATCATTTGAATGGACGTGGTCAATAAGCTGGGTCTACACCGGATGAGCTATCTTGCTACGATCGCTGTATAGGTACCTACTCGTGATCCAGAGCGCCTTGTTGATGGACTTTATTCCACGGTCCATGCTTCACAATTCCGAATCGCAGGATCGTCGATCCATAATGAATGCTCCGGTGTGGGCCCGGATATTGACATAGGTACATTTTTGAAACAAAGTACTGACAAATAGAGAATTAGGTTTTCGTTTTAAGTATAACAAAACCCGCAAAAAGACTGCCCAATTAAAGAAGAGATAGCTACATTCCGGTAGGTAAATTACCTAAGAATTTCGTAGCATTTACATGTTAATAAGAGTAAAAAAATTGTTTGTCTTGGTAGGTATTACATCATATTATTAATAAGCAACTACTTTAAAGTGTAAACAAGCAAGGGATGAACAAGCGATCAGAACATCAGCTAAGAGTGAGTAAGCAAAACTTACATTTACAATTTATCAACAATAATGGTTTGATTAAAATACATTTAGAAAAGTAGAACCTATTCCATCCGGCACCATTCATTTTTTATAAGGGATGCATTCTCGCACATTGAATTTACGTTATACCAAGCTTTTATGTATGAAATATAATTTTAAACTAATCTAAAACAATTTTGAGTTTCATTAGTAAGCTTGCAAGTAGAATAAAACACATCTTTATTGTTCTTCTAAGCCCAATGGTAACCGACTTTGAAAGACGGCTGAAATGGCTTATTAATAGCACTATTAGTAATTTTTGGCGCAGGTAGATGTTAAAAGTTTTGTGCAAATTCAAAATGTTTAATTGAAGAGAACGATCCGCAAATGACAATAGCAATATTATAATTAAGCAACAAGCAAGCAATGCTTGCATTTTCAAGATTAAATAACGAATTATCACACAGTAACATCAGCTACTTAAATCTATACGAGATGCACAGCCCGCAACAATTTCCCTACACTAATTCGAGAATGCTTCAAATTCTTTTCGAAAGACACAAATTGACTTGCGATTCAAAACTATCGATAAACTTACATAGATTCTCAAATCCAAAAGTACCTATAACGTCTTCAATAAATAGCTGAAACGTTACAAGTAGCAAAATTTTTCATAATTAGGTAAATTTAGAAGTCCGTTATGTATTAGTAGCATAAGAATGTTCATCGTAGTTTTCTAAGCAAAGTAATCTAAGAAGTTTACAAAGCAGTTAAAAGTACGTTTCTTATGCTAAAATAGATTCTTACTCTTACAATGACTAAGTTACGTTGAGAGTCGCTAACGGAAATATCCAAAAGTCCTCCAAAATATATGTTTTCAGAATTCGCCTTTAAGAAGAGGGGAGTGAGGCGTCCTCGTGACCGAGTACCTACCTACGCGTGCTGCGTTTGGCAAAGAGTGGACGCGCCCCTCAGGCGCGGCGAGAAGAGACAACAGAGTAAGTCAACACGCTATACCATGGCACATTACTACGTCTCGCTACGGATCTAAACACGGATAATATAATGTAAAGTACACACACAGACATTATAAAGAATATTTGTCTCTTCGAATTAATCCTGACCAATGGATCCTCCGATAGCTTACCTACGCCCATCGATTCCACTACCCGGACCTCAACGCACGACTTCGCACAATTATCCAAAACATTTAATATTATATCAATAGTTATTTGTGCAACAAGAGAGCAATATGTGATTCTATATTCATTGCTAAGAAGTAGGTAGGTAAATTACTCTTGTTACTAGTCTTCTTGCCACACGAGACCAAAGATTATTCCATCTTGTGCCTATTAGAAGAATCACTTGATACACTAAATAAATACCAAGTGATTTAATTCTAAAATCATTTAAGCAAAAATCAACATTTCTCCCCTGTTGCACAAATAAGTATGTAATTCCATTTGTCTACATTATCCAAAATGAAGAAGTAGGTACCTACCTAAATTGTAAAAAGAACAAACTATTTTTTCTTTAACATCATTCGTACCTAATCCACTAAATGTTACTACTCCTCGTCCAAATGTGGAGTCCAAAACGTATGAATCTTTATCAAATTAGTCTCAATTAGTTATGGCTATGCCGCAGCAGAATTTTGACTTGTAAACTATTACCGGGTCTGTATAAACCCAAGACGTTGGTATCTATGCCAAATGTTCAATATTGTCTTAGTTTGAAACAATTAGATAACGTTAATGGGGCGCAACTCTTAAAAACCTATTAATTTTAACGATAACATTAAAGTCATAAAATTTCTGTCCCGAATGTCTATTTAAATAACAATCGTCGTCGGTTAGATTCGTTCGCACTCAGCTGCCAACAGGTAACCACACTAGCTCTCACCTGTTCTCAACTCAACAAGTCAAATATTAAGTTCCTACCATATAAACGAGTGCTGAGAAAGACAGTTGGTAGGTTTCAATTGTGGCCATCTACGTATTAAAACATTTTTTATAGGTAATTATGAAATGCTATGTTTTTATAATAACGAAACTTCGGTAATCAAAAAGCTTAGGTAAGTAGGGTCAGTGTGCCAGTTATCGGCCGCTTAGTGCTCCCGTCAACTTTAAGACTTCGAAAAAAATACTTAGAACCCTACTTTACTAGTTCTGATGATGTTGTATGATAGCCTATATCATGAAGTTTATTTTAAATATACTGTTAAGCAGTACAAGCTTTTAGTTATTTTTATTTTCATTTTAATATGTGAAAATGGCAAAAATGCTAGTTTTCGGCCACAAAATTCAGTTATCGGCCCCAAGGTATTCAGTTATCGGCCACTACAATTTGAAGGACTTTAAACTGTTTTTATTGGTCTAGACTCACGAAAAAGCGTTTTTATCATTGTTATTATTGTTTATTATTGACTTTATTAGTTTTCTGGCAGTGTGGCCCTGCAAACACTTCCTAAAGGCGAGTTTTGACATCTGCATCTGACAAGAGAATTTCTTAATCTAAATGCTAACAAAGCCTGTGGCCATGACGGTGGTCCTTTTAGCTGTGCTGTGTCAGGTTAGGAGCTGCGTCAGTGCGGAAGCAACCCCTCCCCCCTCCCCCCTTAGTAACTGTCTCCTTCTTTTTTTGTACTATCTTCTTAGAAGATGGAATAAATGTCTTGCAGAGTGGGTTAAGTAAGACCCTATAGTCGTCTTCTATAATCTGCAGCTCCATGGAACAGGTTCTGAATCGCAGGCTCCCGGCATATCTTGAAGTGAAGAACTGATGAGAGATGAGATTGTCTTGAGTTTGTCACTTAGACCTGGGAGTGAGGCCATCGAGATATAAGCAAGCCGTTACTCTCGATATTCTACTGGGTTTTTTTTTCTTTATTTCTACAGGTTTGGCAATTGCCAAACCCTGGTATCCTTGGGAGTACAACTTACAGCCAGTGTTCCCCAGAGTTCTCTCTGAAACACTCTTTCACGATCAGTTGAACCTCTCTTAAGTTGCACATGGCCTGTGGATGCGTTATGTCCACTTCCTGTTTACTTCCTACTATCCTATACTACTTCCTACTATCATATCCTATTTCCTACTATCCTATCCTACTTCCTACTATCATATACTACTTCCTACTATCCTTCTATCCTACTTCCTACTGTCCTACTTCCTTCCTTCCTATCCTACTATCCTATCCTATCCTACTTCCTATCCTATCCTTCCTACTAATATTATAAATGTGAAAGTTTGTGAGAGTGTATGTATGTTTGTTATTCTTTCACGCAAAAACGGCTAGAGGCTAGACCGATTTGGTTGAAATTTGGTATGTAGATAGGTGATACTTTGGATTAACACATAGGCTACTTTTTATCCCGATATTCTCGCGGGAACGGGACTTACGCGGGTGATACGGCGGGTCGCAGCTAGTTAATAACAATAATAACCGGACCTATCAATCAAATTAGCTAATAAAACCTTGTAATTTATGACATCATAACTATTCTTCAAGACAAAACTATCAAGTATCAGGTACTTACCTACCCAAAACAATAAAAAAAATCAATCTTTCTCGTATACGGCCGAAAACTAATATCAATTAATTCAAATGTTAAATCATTCAATTATCGGCCACATGATTTCAATACATTTTACAGGTCAGGCCGAAAACTGAAGTAATATTTTATACATTTTTAGTTTACGGCCACCAAAATAGTCGTTATTGTTATTGTCTTTTCGTTATGAATGCTACATAATTTGACGGCCGAAAACTGAAGGCTAGGGTCCTTACGTATAATACTATCGTATAAACAAGAGAAATTAGATACATTTGTTAACCAAACAAATAAAAGAGACGAAAACGGAAAAGACTTCATGTACCAGATAACGGCCACCCGGCCGAAAACTAAACTTTTGAAAAAAAGTCAATGTTAGATCTCGGCCCTCTGAAATATTATTGTTTTGTGTACAATTTTGCGAAAATTATTTTATAAGTATGTTGTCAGGGTATTTCTGAAATGGAATAAACGCCTCTCAACATTATTTACTTAGAGAAATAGCACAAAACATCCCTTGCCGTAAAAGACGCGCCACTATTTTTTTCGTAGATTTCGCACGCCGCGAGGTCCGCGTTGGCAGCCCCTGAATTGAATAATTCACTACAAATCACTCGTATCTTGTTTCCTCCCAATTTTTTTGCTAGGAATAGAGTAATTCAATACAGACGTGTTAACATATAACGCGTTTGGTAATATTATTTATAATCGATAATGTCTTAATTTTAATGCATCGGAAACGCGTAAAGGCCGAGAACTAGAGGCGGCCGGCGATCCGGCACACTGACCCTACTGTGTTTTATAAAAGTGTTATTTTATTAATTATTTTCTCAGATCAATCTCTCGCTTTGCGCCTTGTGTTACGTAAATTCTTACTCGTAAAAGTTACAAATAAATTAAAGGATACTTTTGAATTAATAGTTATTTAAATAAACCCAATGAGCACAAGTAGCGCATTCATCATTTACTTGAGAAACAGCACAGATTTGCCAACACGAAATAAATGGCGAGGTTAAAATATAATTATCATAGGCATTTGACACAGCCAATATTATCATAATTTATAATTCTACCATTATAAATTATATTTACAGTATGATACAACCAAGAAGGTAGACATACAATACTCAGGGTTGTTAAAACATAACTAGATTAAATTTTAGGTACTATTATAGGTATTGTCCAAAATATTATTCCGAAGTTGTCGTACTACCAACCGAAATGCTTGTCAAGCATGTATCCCACACTATCAAGCTTTGAAACTTGTCAATCAATTTTGATTTGTACAAAAAATCTAGTAGGTACATTTTACGAAATAAGAAGCCTCGCGTTGCCCTGTATCATATTGGCAAATATCCAAAATAAATAGAGAATTGATTCCCGCCGCGCGCGTAACACTTCTTACACCCAAGTCGGGCTAGGAGTCTGAGCTAAGTACCTATTACATCTATTAACCTACTCATTTATTAAAACATTTATAGTTGAAAACATTTAAAGCGTCGGTTGTGTGTGTCTTGCGTTACTAGAGTGTAATCGACCACGTGGTTATAGGGGTCGCTGTATTTTATTTATAAAAAGGTAGGTAGGTATGCCTAATCCTTGCACTAGATACACGAAGGGACTATGAAAGTGTTTTTATGATACCTAGTCTCAAGACAAGTTGCAACAAAGTAGCCACAAATTATTTTAACGTAAAGTAAAGTAATCTTATAGTTATTATCAATTTTAAAGTATTTTTAATTAGGTATATGTTTGACCTTAGAAGGGTGGTGTTGCAATGTGAAACGAATATTGTTCTATATTTTGGGTGTGGCCGTAGTGTACAAAATTATATCGTTTCAAAATGACTACCTTACGAGTCATTATGAAACTACACCTAATTTTACCGTGTAACTTGCCAAATATTACTATAATATATAAGCCAAATAAAAGATCAATCAATTAAATCAAAAACCCAATAGTCTGCCTGTGGATCTGCCTATACCTACATACGACACAACAGATAAAAGATCATGACTTGAATTGGCGTCTCATAAACCTACAAAACTTTAACGTATCACATCGCTTTTACTTCATCTCTACATAAAAAGTAAATAGATAGGTAGGTATATAGATAAGCTAGATGACGTAGTGTTGCAACTAGTCGAGTACGGTATCACACGCGGCGGTAGCAATTGCAGTTCAAGTAAACGTGAATTCCGGCGAGAGGATGATCATCGATTAATCACCTCCAAGGGAGAGTGCTTGCACAATGCGAGGGTCTGCCTTGCTGCCTTCACGGAACTCTTCTAGTGTGAGCTTATCGTCGTGATTTTTGTCCATCTGATCGAAGATCTTGTCGACTCGCTTCTGCGGAGTGTTCTCGTCCTCCGGCTGTGGAGTCTGACCCTGAAAATTTATAATATAATTTTAGATTTTGTCAAATAGGTACCTAATTTAATAAATATGTACCCTATCTTCTGATACCTATCAGTTTTGTTTTACTACATTATTATCTTTCACGATTCACTTATTAACTTATTTTTTTTGGAAATTAAATTTACTACGTACGCTTTTAAACAGGTATACCTAAGTACATCATACCTAATTTAATAAATGCGTTTTTTTTGAGTGTTTGTAATTATGAATAGATGTTATCAACTTTGTTCTTCCTTCTCACTGAAACCGCTGCTGAACGGATTTGAATGCAATTTGGTACCAGGATAGCTTATAAGTCCGGTATTCTCACGAGAACGGGAACTTTTCACTGCGGGTTACAGCGCGGGGCGCAGCTAGTTATTTATAGTTTAGAGATATGTACTTACCACCATCTGGTAGATAGCATCAACTATGTTGTACATCTCGTCACGGGTTATGTATCCATCGTTGTCGACATCATATAGACGGAAGGCCCCTGTAATGAATGTACGTAATTATATGTATCTCATAAATCGCCACAATCCTGCTGTTCAGAGAGAGGATAAACGTCACGTTGATTAACGGTTTACACGAATGCAGGGTGTAGGAAGGTGTTCCAATCATTTTGGGAGCATAGCCAGCCATGATATATTTATTTATTTAAAGAAAAATAAATAAATATAAATAATAAAAAATTGAAAATTGAAAATAAGAAAATACACTCAACCCTGCTTAATCAATCATTTCAGCATCTAAGGAGTAAAATATTCGGTTATTTTCAGTTAGCTGACAGTATGCTTGTTATTAGGCGGCTAAAGGTATTTGCTGAAAGGCTCGAGTTGTTTCTAAGTTGAGAAAAGGTACAAAATAAATTATTTTTGTCACTGTTTAGTACCAATATTTTGAAAGGAAAGATCTTGTCTTGAAAGAAGTACTAAATACTGAATCGCTACTTAAATATTTGGGAGCGTATTATCTATTGTGGACATTCTTATCGTTTAAATAGATTTGTATAGACAAACGTCAAATAATGTAATAGATTAGCACTACTACAGATAAAATAATACTATGTACAGATGTTCCATCTCATCTTTTCTTTCATTTCACGTGAAATTAATGTTCTAGATGTTTATTTTATCTGTGGCACTACTCACATGAAGTAGCGCTTCCGCATTCGGGCGTTAAGGGCGTCAGCATCACTGGCAGTGAAGTTCATATTAGGTAGAGTATGATTTTATGGCGACAGATATCATCGACGCCCTCTTAGAAACTGACTTGTTGTATTTGCTATACTTACAATGGAGCTTTTCGTCTAGATTTCCCCGTGACGTCACAGAAAGGGCTCTAATGAATTCTTCAAATTCGATTGAGCCATCCTGAAACAAAAAATAAGTAAATGATTTACATTTACTCACAATTAGGCTTAACCTTAATAACGGTTTTGGGTATTGCATAATGGTACCGATGGGTAAAAAATCACATAAAATAATCAGGATACAGTATAAAAATCTAAAATGTACAAAACTATGGAGAGTAGTCTCTCTAGACCAGCATATTTGGCTGAAGTCCATAATCATTCTTGGGGCTCTTGTTGCGGCCAAACCTAGCTTAAGACCTAATGTACCAACTTGAGACAATAAAAGAATATGAATAAATAAATAAATGAATCATTGAAGATCGGAATTTGTCAATTTAGAAAGTGCTCTCTGAAGCGAGGAATGCAAATTCTGAAGTACCTTCCTGTCATCTAGATTCATCAGAATTGACTAACGAACCCAGCACACTGACATCTCTTGTTTGTTTGCATAATAGACTTACCCCGGAATACTGAAATTAATGTTAGTAGTAGAATCTTTGACAAAATTTGACGTTTGTTTATACAAATCCCACAAGAAAAGTACTACGTCTTACACAGTTAACCACGTCCCTAAATGTAAGTAGTGTTTCAAATCAATTGGGACCAAAGACATTTATTTCAGTCAAGTCAAATCAGTTTTCAGGCGTGATAAGTGACGATGTTTTTCGTGCCACAATTTCGTATTTTTTTGTCTATTTTTGGTACTTAGGTTTAAAGATATTTATTCTCATAAAAGACACTGTCACTTACATGAGAACACTTACTTAAAATAAAAATATAAGGTACCTATACAAAATTTTGGTCGATCGCTCAACTCTAAATAAATAAAAGTAAAGTACTTAAAAAGTACTTAATTTCTGAATGTGTGACTTGAAATAAACGTGTTTTGATATGATTTGATTTTGATTTGATTTACAAGCTTTATACATACCTACAGAACTTCACGTAGGTAGGGACGTCAGAAATACCTACAATTATTTTATTAAAATTTGGAGACTGATACTGACTTTTATGATATTGTGTATAATCAGATAAAACAGTTGAAAAAAATGGAAACTCGTCAGACAACTTTATCACTTTCATTTTGAATTGAATAGCTATTGTAGGCACCGATAAAATGCAAATATCCAATTCGTTTTACCTTTTTATTTGATTGAGTACCGAATTCACAGCATTCGCGAAAACAATTTTTTACCGCCCTCTTACTTTAACGCTCTATAGAAATAATGAGTCAGCTCATAGTCCCAACCTAAGCAATTTAATGCTTGCGTTATGGAAACCAGACTGATATGACTGTATACTACACACATGTAGGTTTATTTTAAAATACACCTCAGAACTTTGCTAACTTCAACGATCTAACAAGAAAGTCTTATTTTCGCCACAAGCAATGTGCTTATTTTTCATTTATTTGCAACATTCTCTCTTTTTAAGTAAGTACTTGGTAATTTAGATAGTGTGTGCTCACACTTCCACGATGATATTTCGGAATTTAAAAAAAGCATAACTGCTTCGTAGCGTTGAGCCTTATTTTGATGTAGGGTAAAACTCAGAGAATAGTAGGTATAACTGCATCCGATATTTTAATGAAATGTGAGTGATGATTCAATTGACATGAATTAATTAAGAGACGACTATTGAAGCGGGGAGCTTAACTTACAATGCGGGTGGTGCATTGCCACTTTGTGGTTGATTCAGTCGTATGAGTGTAATGAAGTTTAAATTATCTTTTCCTATAAGTACCTATTTTAATAAAAGGTTTGTGTTGTTGAAACAGTATAGGCACATTCGGGTTCAGACTGTTACATAACATCTTTAAATTAGGTACTCTCAACTAAGTGAGATTAACTCAATAAATCTATCGTCAACATGTTTAAATAATATATAAGTAAGTACCTACTTCAAAACCACGATGTTTATATATGTACTTGGATGGGTGACCGCAAGTGGAATAACATCTGAGCCCTTCCGTGCTTCGGAGGGCGCGTTAAATTGTCAGTCCTGGCTTTTAGACGCTAAGCCATGACGGAGGTCCTTAGGCGGCCTAGTGCTCAGACTCGCACGAATGAACGATGTTTATAAAAACGAAAATCTTTTAAATTAATACAAATGTTGTCGTAATTGAAATGGCCCATTTGTCTTCAATTCTCACAAATTGAATTTATTAAATCAAAACTATGAACTGAAAAGTTGGCAGCCGAAGTAACATCCACAATCCAATTAAGCTTTGTGTATCTTAATAAAAACGTACAAGTTTGTAACAAACATCGTTTGTATTATAACGTTCAATCATACTGCAACATTCAGTTAAAATAATATAAAACTCTATCCCCCTTATGCATAATCGACCAGTAAACCTGTATTAGCTAAAACGCTTATTAAATCAGTTGCTATCTCTTTTCGTTGACATATGGGTGACAAGAAAAAAACGTTCTTAAAACCTGTATTAAATTGTCAAGTTTTTATGCATAAGGGGGTTAGTCTGACTTGTGTGTGGTATCTTTTTTCAAATGGCTTAGATTAGATCAATCAAAAAAGTCAATGAGGGTTCAAATTCCGTTGGATCTAATCTAATAAGAAAGTTATTATTATTATTATTATTCAGCCATAATCGTCCCACTGCAGGGCAAAGGCCTCCCTTCCCTTTTTCCACTCTTCGCGACTCAGCGCGACCACAGGCCATGTGCTAAGGTAGGAGTCAAGTTCGTCGCGCCATCTCATCCTGGGTCGTCCACGTCGTCGTGTCGCGTTGAGTGGGGTTAGATTAGGTTAGGTTAGTTTTTTTAAAATATGTACATAATTGGACATAATCTACAATCTACCCCTACCAAAGACATCTGCAAAAGTATCTAAAAATATATATATATATTATATAAAGATATGCATAGAAATGTCTACTGCTCCCTGGGATACAGTGGTGATTATATTTCATTTTTTTTTTCCATTTCTGATAAATATCATCTATCTAGCAAAGACGGTAGGTAAAAGCTAGTTGAAAGAAATACCTAGTTTTACTTACATTGTTTTCGTCGAACACACGAAAGACGAGAGAGGCGAACTTGCTCGGGTCACCTTGAGGGAAGAACTGCTTGTAGATCTTAATGAAACCCTGGAAATTGAATTAAATCGTTATTCTCTGACTTAATTACTTACTAAATTTAATACATGGTTAGATAGTGGAATATATTTCTACTGTTACAAGGGCACTGTTCCATGGAAACGCTTTGACTTATTGTAGTAATAAACGTGTAATAAATTGTATAACTTCGACTCATTTACAAAGTAACAGGGTCGAAATTAGCACAAAAGAGTTCATTTTTAATTGTAATTGGTTTATTTAGTAAAAATGTCTTAAAATATAATTTAAAAGATATAGGCTGATTCACAACTACTTTAAACTATGTTATACAGGATTATGACATTTTGATACTACATATTTTGATCAATAACATTGATTTCATTTCTATCAAAAATTCTTATAATCAAGACCACATACGTGAAAGTGACGTAGGAAGTCCTAGACCGAAAATCTATTCGTTCTAATAGGGATTAACAAGTATAACGCCATGATTAGTTTTGGCGGGCGTGATCGATATCTACGAAGCTACGAAAGTTGCTACAACGTAGCACCTTGCTACGTGTCGTAATTGGCTTGCCAATTGCTACTAATTGACCTCAAATTAGAAGCTTGTATAATAACAGAAATGATAATTAGAAGGAAGACTCGAGGTGACAAGGGTAAGGTTTTGTTTTTGTGATAATAAATACAGGCATAATCTGTTTTATTTTTAAACGAACTCATCCACATCGCGACGATGCTTGAAATAAATAATACCCTTGGATTTCTTGCTCTTTTTACTGAAAAAAGACTACTAAAAAATGCATTGATATCATAGCATATTGGGTGATGATATTTTTTTATAAATACCGGTAGAAGTATGCTTTTCGCCCGGTGCTGGCTGGCATATCGTCACTTTAATGGACACCCTGTATACTTATCCTACTATACTACTAATATTATAAATGTGAAAGTTTGTGAGAATGTATGTTTGTTATTCTTTCACGCAAAAACGGCTGGACCAATTTTGTTAAAATTTGGTATGCCCCGCGGGGCGCAGCTACTTGTAAATAAAGATTTGTATATATTTTGCAATTCAAACTTTAACATTGAATCACTCTACACACCTACTTGCCATGTTTCCTTATTATAATCTTGGCCGTTTGTAAATTACCATTATTTATTTACAATTTAATTAAAAATCTGCTTTAAATTACTTAAAGAATCTTTACATTCAAGTGTGAAGATCTATGCCCTTTATATTTAAAGCAATCTAGTGTAATTCCTTTATAATTACGGGTAAAGACTGAGTAGACCCTTCAGACGTCCTGAAGGGACTGTAAGAGTGGATTACATCGAGATGTCTTGCAGTTACAGAATTAGTTTGAGATCTGATAAAGTCTTCAAAATCCTATGATCCTGCAATAACTTCAATTCTTTAAAATAATCTTAGCATATAATAACGGTTTTGGGTTATAATTTTATTTCATAACAAAAATAATCACTCATCGTCCAATGTTGGTCGCCTTGGAAAATAATCAAAACTACAGAACAGAACAGGCTATGGAGTTTTAGTGTGGTATAATGAGAAAAGCATAATTTTCCTTAGTCTTTTACTTTCATAACAATATAAATATATTTGTTTACTAACCTGTTCTGTCAGAAGACCATTCGGGCAGTCCTTCAGGAAACCCTTGTGCCTGGAAAAAAAACATCAAAATATTTAAGAAATCTAATTTAAAAATATGTGTCTGCTTGTTTTTTCATTTTTCTATGCTAAATTATATAACAGGGTTTTTCTATTATATAATTTAGCAGAGAAAACAAAGAATATTTACGAGTACTTAAACGGACCCCTAAGAAAGTTTGAATGGATGAATGTTTGTTACTTTATAACGCGAAAAATACTAAAAAGATTTGGCTCATACTTCGAATATAAAGTAGGTACATAGTTTATGACCTGGAATTATTTCTAGGCTACTTTTTATCCGGGTAGGTATTACTCAAGCGAAGCCTCGGGCCAGTTAGTTAGTATAATCAATTTCTTATGGTTTTTCTTTTCGTGGGTTCAAATAATTATTAATTATTAAAATAATTAAGAGTCATACCATAGCCGGATTTCCTTCTCAGTAACTGCAACAAAGAAAATTTACAATTAAATGATTTGTTTACCAATACTGTTTGTGAGAATTGGATGGGTGATAGTTACTCTCAAGTATTCGTTTAAGCAAGTTTTGTGTTTATTCCACTGACTTTGAATAAAACCCGACACCAAGAAGTTTGTTTTACTTATTTAAACCTTAGTATTTCACTAAGAATAACAGAGCATGGAGGCATCTCCAAGTTTTCTGAAAAGATACCAAGTTATCTTTATTTGAAAAACTTTGCTGTGTTGACGACCCTATTCTTTTTAATTTCTGTCCAAAGTCCAAACCAGGGTTGTTATGAATATGCAGTTCGTGATCTGGATACGGATTAAGAATATTATCTATTATTTCGTCTTCAGATACGGTGAAAATAATAATACTATTGATAAAAAAAAGCCGTGTTGGCCAAGTGGATTAATACCTCGACTTTCATTCCTAAGGTCGTGGGATCGAATCCGGCTGTGCATTAAACGGTAAAGGAAAACATCGTGAGGAAACCAGTTAGCTTTCTAACTGCGTCGATGGGCTTGCAACCGGTCACGTATGGAAAGTCTTTTTTAATGTGCACCTCGACAGTATACACCTTCAAATAAAATAAAAAATCGGTTTACTGTCACGTAATAACTCCCTCCTTATAAAGTTATGTCAAAGAGAACTATCGTAAAAGAAATAGCTAGTTAGTGATCGTAAAACATTAATAGCCCTTTCTCGATCAACAAGGGGCCTGTTACATAAAAACAGACCTATTAGCTAATAGCTGCAACTAATTAAGAACTCTTTAGCTTTATTTATATGTGTGTGCCTTTTCAAAATTCGCAAGGGCATTCACAGTGATAATGTAGCTTTCTCATGTAACAATTTTTTTGAAATCGTTACAGTTGTTTTTGAGTTTATTCTGTTAGATATGCATTTTTGCAAATTAGCGCCACAGAACAGAAAGTGTGTAGGTAAATGTGAGAATAGCTAATAACTTAGTGACGTCACTTGCAGCCGCTATTGGGTCTAACTAAGATTTCGTAATGAATGAATGAATGAATGAATGAATATTTATTTATTTTCTCTCACAGAGGTTAACTTAAAAACTAGATACAAAATATTGAACAGAAGGAACAGAAACATGGATAGTTCAGTTAACCTGTTTTGTGAGAGACCGGTGCCTGAAATAGGTTTAAAGAAACCTGTGCTACAGGACACCGGGCCCTACTCCGCTGATTAACCTTAGGTACCATGGAAGCTATAAATATACTAAGTACATAAAATGTGGGTTACTAAGTTGGTACGTAGATACATAGGAAAATATTATACGTGTGAAGTGTTATCGGGGTGTTGAGTTGGGATGTACCTACTAATGAGAGGTTTAGTGTCTGAGTGAGTGTGTGTGTATAAGGGAGTGTGTAAGTGTGTGAGTGTGTGTGTGTGTGTGTTTACGTGTGTATGTGTGAGTGTGTGTGTTTGAGTAGAATGAGTACGTGAGTTAGGAGTATTTTAAACTACGAGTAAGTATGCATATTCTGTAATAGGGAAGTGGGATAATGTAAGAGTAGAAGTTGGGTAGGTGGTTAGTTGGTGTTTATTTTATAGGTATGAGCAGGTTCTCAGTTTCAGCATATGTCAGTGTTTTAAGCCATTCACTAACAGTTGCTTTACATTTGGCTCTTGTAAGTGGATAGATGGATAAGTTTTTATTTAGTTTGTTGTACATGTAGGGGCCAAGAAAATTAAAGAAACTGTGTGTAAACGTGGTGCGGCACTTAATAAGACAGCAGACATTTCCTCTTCTACGCCTGGCCCAGGCCACTTGTGGATCGTAGTCCAGAATTAGATGTTGTCTAAGGATGATTTGTAGTAGGAATGATTGTCTGACCGTTAGGACTCCCCATTTAAGATAAAGATCCGTAGTCGGATAGCGCCAGGGAAGACCAGCACTCACCTTTAAGATGGCTCTTTGAGATCTCTCCAACTTAAGAAGGTGTGATTTGGCTGCACCTCCCCATGAGGTAATACAGTATTCAACTATGGATTGACAGAGGGCAAAGTAAATTAGTTTTATAATCCGAGAGTCAGCTACGTGTTTCAAAATTTTGAAAATATAGATAAGTTTGCGAAGCCGGGTGACGAGAATATCAATATGAAATTTGAACGATAGTGTTTGGTCAATAGTGACGCCCAAGTATTTAACAGATGTTTCTCTCTCGAGGGCGGAACAGGAACAGTTGATGGATCTCGGCATGCAGGTATGCGCAGTAATAGAGAAGACCGTGGGGGGAAGCAAGTCAGATCCAAGGGCAAACGGAATATACTTGGTTTTTGATACATTTAATGTTAGAACATTGCTCTGCAGCCACGAACAAACCTCGTTGAGCCCTAGATTCGCACTAGTAAAAACTTCCTCCCAAGATTCGCCACTGAAAAGTAAGACAGTGTCGTCTGCGAATGTCAGAATAGAACCTTTGAATAATTGCATATTACAGAGATCATTTATGTATACGAGAAATAGGGTAGGCCCAAGAATACTTCCTTGGGGGACCCCGAAACTGATGTCGTGCTCATCACTGAGCCATTGGCCAATTTTGACTCTTTGATTTCTGCCATATAGGTAGTTGCTGAAGAGATTAAGGGGAAGACCTCGCACACCAATCTTTTCCAGCTTAAGCACAAGGTGAGGGATAGAGACAGTGTCAAAAGCTTTGGCCAAGTCCAGGAATATAGACAGACATTTTTTCTTTTCATCAAGGTTTTTAACAATCGAGTTAACAAGGATATGGACAGCCTCATTCGTTGATTTACCTGAACGGAAACCAAATTGGCAAGATGATAGAAGGTGGTTTGCCTCCAGGTACTTAACCAAGCGATTATTCATCAAGCGTTCCAAGATCTTTGACAAAGCGGGGAGTATTGAAATTGGTCTGTAGTTATTGACACAGTCTCTATCTCCCCCCTTGTGAATTGGCTTTATCAATGCAGATTTAAATACCTGTGGAAATATTCCAGTTGTAAGGGAAAGGTTGCAGATGTGAGTGATAGGTCCAGTGAGAAGGTGTATATATCTTTTTATGATTTTACTAGAGATTTGGTCTAGGCCCACAGCACAGTTGTCTTTCAGGCCTCGAATAAGTAGGCAAATTTCGTCTTCGTCGGCAGGTAGCATAACAATGGAGTTTACCGGCGTATTTGATATCTCTAGATTGTTTAACTGGTGTGTGGGATCATTTAAAACAGGCAAATTCAAGGTTTTCTCTGCAAGTTTACGTCCTATATTTGCAAAAAAATTATTAACCTCATTAACGCTTTTAGACTGATCCACCGATGATAGTAGGTTTGATGAATGGTCCATTACTTTATTTAAGCCACCAATGTCTCTTATCACTTCCCACAGCTTTTTTTTGTTGTCTTTAGATTTTTCAATTTCTTCACTCTCATATTTCCTCTTTGCTTTTTTCAGCTGAGAAGTACAGAAGTTTCTGTATCTTTTATACGTTAATTTTAGTACCTCATTCTCCGGATCTTTTTTAAGTTTTTTATAAATGTTATCCCTGTTTCGCATACAACGTAAAAGAGCCTTGGTTATCCATGGTTTAAATGTTCTTTTTCGTTTGGGGATTTTTGAGACTTTGGAACTAGATTTAATAGCAGTTAAAAGATAATCTACCAGAAGGCTTGTGGCTACATTTGTATCGTGACTTGCCAGTATGTGATGGAAGTTAATGTTTTCGACTAACCTGTCCAGGAGATTATAGTCAATGCGTGTGAAGGATTCGTTGGAGAAGCGCAGCTGCGAGTCTAAGTTTATTATCAGGGCAACGCATTCGTGGTCTGTTACCGACGCTTCTATGACAAAGCACATCGCTTCCTGTTTGGTTTTGATGATCATATGGTCTAAGCAAGTACGGCCATGGGTGGGTTGAGTGTGCCCTGAGAGTAAACAGTGGCTAGCAAGGCAGTTTAAATATTCATGAGCACGCTTGTCTGATGTGTTGGGGGCTATATCTATATTTATGTCTCCACAGAAGATAATATTTTTGTAGTTGCTAAGCTTAGTCAGTTGAAGATCAATTGAGTTAATAAAGTTTTCTGTGTTAGATTCGTTAGGAGGGCGGTAGATGCCTAGGAGGCAGGTCTCTTTATTTATTTTGACTAACAGACAGTTGGCATCATTAATAAGCGGTTCCTCGATCGAGACTTGGAGATTCTTTTTATAATAAACTACCACGCCTTCATTCTGAGTTTTGTGTCTCGTTGTGGCGATGTGATTATAGCCACTGAGTTCCGGAATAAACTTTGCTGTAGGTAGCCAACACTCCGTAAGAACTATAACGTGCCAGTCGATTTTAGATCTCAGAATCAAAGTAGTAAAATTATGAATGTTACAGTTAACGCTTCTTATATTTTGTGATATTATATTTAGTGAGTTATTAGGACTACTAAAAGTAACATGAGATTCAACTCGTTCTATGTCACATAAAATTGCTTTCGCGACCGATAATTCGTCCAGGTCTAAGAGTATATTTTCGATGTTATTTTTAACCATTGTCAATGATACATTTTGGAGCCCCTCTTTTGGCATCGCCGTAGATGGGGGAAAGAAAATTTGTTTTAATAGTACTTAGATCCTGAACTAACGATCGGTTTATTAGAAGTAGTAAGATAAATAATAGAAATATAATATCACTTAATACGCGGTAGTGAGGATGTACGAGAATATGCATGGTTAATTTGTAGTGTATGTTGTGTGTACGAGATTTATGTATTATGTGTATATGTGTGTTATGAAGTGTAAGTAGTGTATAGTAAAGTGTGATATAAAAACATAACAATGAATATCCAAAAGAACTAACGAGTAAAGGCAAAAACAAAAAAGTAAGAAATGGTATCTTGAAATGACAGAGGGCGCGGGATAACATGCAAACCATTACTAGTCACTTCTTGATTTGGATTAGGTCCTCTTCATCTTCAACAAGGGTGGGTTTAGAGTCCATGTCCTTTTTCACATATACTTTCCCGAAAGAGGTCCATGTAGATGATAGCTTTTTCTCCTTAACTCCTTCTCGCGCGAGGTAGTAGATACGACGGGACTTGATCGTCAAGTATTCAGAGATAAAAATGCTTCGAGGCGGCCCTGCCGATGCAAGCCGAATTTGGGTGGTATTGAGTTGGGGTTCCTTATTTTCCCTTCTTGACTTGCATGATTTTTTGTATTCAGCTACTAGTGATTCCTTCCTATTAGTACAGGCGAAGTCCACCACTATGGCCTCGGACTTGGATCGGTATATGTTTTTTATTTCCGTATTCTGGATCGGGGACTCAAGTCCCAAAGAATTACCTATATCCTGAACAATTTTCGCAATTATCTGCTTATTTTCGTCAGGCTGTTTAGGAATGTTCCGAATTTCAATCGTGGAACTGTATACTTGTTTTTCCAGAACCTCAAGCTTCTTTTCTAAACTTGAGACTCGCTTCTTATGTTCTATGTTTTCGCTTTCCAAGCTGGAAACTTTGGATAACAACCCTTCATATTGCGAGGTCATAAAATCGACAGATTTTTGAATGTCTTGATTTTGGTTAATAATGGTGTTCATAGCCATGGACAGGGCCTCAAATTTCTGGTCTTGCTGACTTTTTATTTCGATAAACATTGACTTAATATCGTTGGAATCTACTGCACATTGCGTAGAAAATTCGTTAAACGAACGTTTGTGTCGCTTCATTATGTTTGAGTAATTAATATCGGAATATTCAGCACTCCCAGTGGTGTCAATTGCCGAGTCTGAGCCGTAGTGGAACATGGGTGGTGTTTTCAATTTGTTACCTGGAGATCGGGATGGCGGAGAATGCGATACCGACATTGTCACACAATCAAAACCCTGTAGGTATGAAATATGCAAGGCACAAGACACTTTATTTACGCAATACACAGAGTCTGACTTTGAACGGAGTTATTAGTATTGCGGTAGCTAGATGCACAGTTCGTAGGAAGGCACTTCGTAGCACACAGTCACGTCACGTAGCAACTTCGTAGCACGTTGCCGGTTTCGTAGCAGTTATGAGTGGCCGCGTAGCGCTCAGGGTTGAGTCCGGTAGCTAATTTCGTCGTCGTTCCTTCAATCAATGGTAGCTCGGTTGTCTCACACACCGGCTGAGATGCAGACGGCGCCGGATCGAACCCGAGGAAAAGCAAAGAGCTGCGTTCACCGCTCAGGCACCCGCGTCGAGAACTGGCGGACTCCCTGACGACCAAGGGCGAAGCACCAGCAGCAAGAGTACACACGGAAGGCGCGGGGCGAAGTCCCAACCAATTAATTAATATTTACGCAGAGACAAATCACACACGACCGCACTGTATGAGAGCCGCGGAGCATCAATGTATGTACGGAGTAATCAATCCATCCTAATAGTTTAAATGCGAAATTAACCTAATAATAATAAAATTGTGTTGTGTTTAGATATTTATTTCTCAAAAGAATTTAAATAAGTAATTAAATAAGTAATTAATAATTAATTTCATTCTAATAATAAAAAAAATCTTAATAACCCACATAATAAATTGTACATGGGATTAGGTTGGACTGTAAATTCAACACCACGCCCATTGAGCATTTTTTTAACCTCTTTTGTCTCATTACTGGGCAAAGGTCTCCCTCAAAATCCTCCAACCATCTCTATCCTTAGATGTATCCCACCAGCCTTCGATAGAGAAGTATCTATTTAAAAAGTATAGTTTATAAACTAAGAGTAAATTAAGAATATTAAACATAAGAAATATGTTTCTTTGAACTAGATGAAAATGCTTTATATTCGGAGAAAAATACAAAATGTCCACAATGTTTTCTGTTCAGTGAACCGATTGTATGGCTTTCACATCTGAGGATATGACCTATCTATTCTGTACTGTTTCTCGAAATTCTGTATGTTGTCGATATTGAACAAGACAAGCTTTTTCTCTCAGAGAAATTGACCTGGAAAAATTGTGATATTAGTACTTTGTTTTGCTGAAAGACTACAGCATTCTCAAATAGAACATGCTGTTCATAAAATAAGCAAGTTTTTATGCGCTAGTGGCTATAATAGTTAGTAAAAAAAAATAAACAGTTACCTACATATTTCATACTACCTATCTTTTTTGCATGGCTTTAATATATTCAAATCGATTAAAATTATAACTAGTGACACAACATCAATAGAAGACTCGAAATTTAACCATGGTAATGGCTTATTATTGACGGAAGCGACATTATGACCGAATATATTATGCAAAATTATGGAAACATCCAAATAAATCGATAAATTAGTGTAGAGAAAGTGTTTATAAATACTGCCATAGAACACAAACTCGTCATTACGACAGAGGCCGTCGGGAAATCCAACATGTTTTCTGTGTTGGTAAGTCGATTTTGGATTTAACTATTTCAGGAATTTAAGTCAGTGTGAAGTGTTATGTGCTAATCGATTTGTTTGTTCTAGGTGTTAGTCGCTGGTGCTGTGATAGCCGAAGCTGGCATAACCCATGTACCCAATGGACACTTACATCAACCAAGCAGCCACTTTGTAGGACCTACTATCAGAACCCAGTTTGCAAATCCGATTGGTCCTTCGCAAATAAAACTCGGTCCTACTCTAAGCCATGGTTCTGTTTTCACCAACACGTTTGTTTCTCCTACAGTATTAAAATCAGCGCTTCACAGTAATAATATTCCTAAACTTCGGCCTTTACCTATAAAACACGTAGGTTTAAGACCCATTTCTACTATTAATTATATATCTCCACCTGTAGTGCACAACTCTCCAGAATTGTCCTTAAACTCTTTTGTGTCAGCCCCTATACTGAACTCTTCACCAATAAGTCACGTCATCAGTCCAGCTATCATCACTAAGCAACAAATCCCAGCCACTGTAATCAATTCCGCACCAACCAACCAAGTTGCAAAAGGACCTGCTTTAATCAATTTCCAAAATACATATAACTCTATTTCTACTTACGAAACTGTTGCTGAAGTTCAAGAAATACCAGAAAAGTCAGTATCGTATTCTCTATCAGAGCAAGATTATCAATATTTAAAAAGACACAAAGTTGAAGGACAAGATTCACCGTACAACCCTGAATTTGCGAATCCAGGACCGATTCAGCTCAAGAACCCCCACAGCCACCACGGCCAAGACAAGGATACCTCGAGCTCTCAACCACCTGCTTCTGATTTGTTAAAAAGAAGTGCTATTTCAAACCAAGTGTATTCTGGGTACGTTGAATCGAGTATCGCAAACACGCCTGCGCCTGTTGTGGTCAAGCACATCTACTTCCACGTGCCGCAACCAGAGTTCGAAGAACCACCTCCCACCGTCAACTTGCCGCCACCAAAGAAAACTTACAACATTTTGTTCATCAAAGCCCCAACTCAAGAGTCGCAGCATCATGCTTACTTACAGCAACTACAAAGGCCCCAGATTGAAGACAAGACTTTGATCTATGTCCTCTCAAAGAAACAGGATCCGGTTCAAGTGGTTGTACCACCTCAGGAGACCCGCCCGTCCAGTCCAGAAGTGTACTTTGTGAAATACCAAACGAAATTCGGAGATGTTGATCCCAGAAACACCGGATCGGTTGTGGAAGAAAGTTTACTCGAAAGTAACTCGCCAGTTTTGGATAGAAAACGAAGTGTCGAGAAGAATCCGAGCTGTAAAACAGAAACAAAGACTAGATAATAAAAAATTAAATATATGAATCTGTCTGTCGGCCCTTGAACAATGTATTTCGAGAAACTCTCGTAGCTACCAATATCGACAACATATTTTTCCAATGATTCGGTTGTAGCAGTAATAATAAGGCCCATTAATCAGTTACGTTTAATAGTAAAGAAATAATGTTGTTGTTAGTAAAAATAACCGAGTCCGACGAAATTGCGTTGAGCAAATGTTCGTTTGGCAAGATTACTTGATTTTATTAAAAACTTTTATGGTACTCCATTTTGTGGACAATGGGCCTAAATCAGAAAAGGTTGTGGAAGTGATATTACGTGTTTAGTTAATTTATTCGATACCCAAGCTGTTCCCCTATTTATGACCTTAGCTTTTATATTCGTGATTTATGTTGTTTTGTATTTGTTTGTACATAAGTTGTTATGCGAATTGACTTTGTTTTAATTAACCAAATCTATTCAATAAACTTGTTTATACACGAGTTATTTGATATTATTCCAACGAATATTCCTATTTTTATTTTATTGCTCATTCCTGTTCACATCCCTCTGCAAACTCTTGCAGCTGTCTGTACCTAGAACGTACACAGACCATCAAATACCTCGGTGTACTTCTCGACGACTCTCTTTCATGGTCGTCTCATATTCAAAGTACCGTGTCTAGAGTTCGCAAACTTATATATGTTTTTAAAAACTTGAGAGGTGTAGCTGACAGTGACTGTCTCAAGACAGTGTACTTCGCGCTTGCACAATCCATACTGTCATACTGTATTACAGCGTGGGGCGGAGCCTTAAAAACTCATTTATTAAGAGTGGAAAGAGCTCAGAGAGCCATTCTTAAGGTCATGTTCTCCAAACCGAGACGTTTCTCGACCAGCTCTTTATACTCACTGTCTGAGGTCTTAACAGTCAGACAACTATTTATCCTAGCGACGATTTTACGCAAACACTCACAACTGAACTTTGATCCTAACCTCATAGTAGTAAAACGGCGCTCTGATCTAGTGTGTAGAATTGTATCTCGTCGAACATCTGTGGCGGGCCGCAACTTCGAATATCTTAGTCCTCTTCTGTACAACAAAGTTAACAAAATTCTGAACATTTACCCTCTTCCACATTACAAATGCAAAATTAAATGCATGCAATGGTTGCTTACCCTTTCCTATCAGGAAACTGAAGACCTGCTAGTAACGCCAAAATAGGTCAATTTTAATAGGTTTTTAATTAGGTTGGTGCTATTCGGTACTATTGACAATCATCCATAAATCACATACATACTCTGGCATTCATCACACACATTCATTAAGATTCACATACACTCTCTCTCACTCAGACACACACACAAACACTCACACACACACACACACACACACACACACACACACACACACACACACACACACACACACACACATACACACCCCTCCCTCCCTCAGTGTTAATATCTTTTATAATATCTTAGCCTTATATCTTATTTTTGCTCTTTGTGTAACCTTTTAAATATATACATATATACCTTAGCTTAGTTGGAACTCATCCTCACTTGTTTGGAGGAGAGCGCTGACTCCACTACGCAGTTCTAAACTTTTGTGGCAGTCAACGTTCCTTGTTGTTTTTTGTACAATTGGCAATTTGTGTTCCAAATAAATGATTTTTGATTTTTTGATTTATTGTGGGGTCTGGGATAATGTTGAGAAAGTGGTTTGACCGACACGAATCACAAGGGAAGTTTTTAAGAACTAAATGTTAACGAACCATCGAAAGTTCGAAGTTCGATTATGTAACTGCTCTGCGCATACTAACATTGCATAACTACCTACTAAAAATATTAATTCAACAAACCGTTTTTTTAGTGTTTTTTACTATTTCTCTCATTTTTTACTGCCCGTTTAAAACCTTTTCTAAACTTTTACAATTATTTGATAATCATAACCTAGCCAAATCAATCTAGCTACACATCTACATGTAGGTAAATGATAGCGTATACCTAGCGTTGGTATATCGATTGCACTTATATCAGAATACCTACACAAAATTTTAAGATAATTTTTTAAGCGAATGTTTATTTGTCTGTTTTTATGTACCTAGACGTAAAAGTATTGTTTTTTGTTTTTACAACAAATTTAAGTCCGGCCTATGTTTGTTTTGTTCGGAGTTCTGAACCCCTCTCCCCCACTGGGTTCACCAAGATTTAATTTTGTATCTAAGAAAAGGTCAGTTAGATTATAAAATAAATGAGTCACACATTTTACAAGTAGTTAACATACTCGCACGCAACTTGTGTGACTTTAGAAAAGCTGTTAATTTTCTGAAATTATTATGTTTTAATAAATTGACCGTACATTATGTTCTATCTCTTTTGCATCTTATCTCAAAATGCAATTGGATTTAGAGTCATTTTAATTCATACAGGTTGGGCAGCTTTCTGAAAGGTGGGCAAAAATGTCGCATTGTCATTTATGGTCCTTTTTGATGTTCTTTATCGTGCAGTTGGATTTGTTTGAGCGATCATACAAACATAGTTTCTACCCGGTGGAAATAAATTTATCACCGATGATAGTAAGCTTCCATGTAAAATTGTCACAGCGTCTTCTAATCCCAAGCTAAGCAACCTTGTGCTGTGGTAATCAGATGAAAAACATTTGTCCAGTGGCAGAGATTGTATCCACTTCTGAAAGTTAACACGAGGACGGAGACGCTGATATCAGCTAGTATGTTACATTCGTGTTTGACCTTTGTCCGTAACAAAATTACAGAAGGGGGGGCGGGGGCGCTCTGACCTTTGCTTTGCACAAAGGAAATTACACCTACCTTATCTCATCCACCTATGTTATTGATTGTAGATTGTATCCCTTTTATATGCGTCAGTATTTTTATGGATTCGGATATAGACATTTTGAATGATGTTACAATCTATTTGATTTAATATATATGTAGCCATAAAATTAAATGATAAATAATATGTATTGTATGTGTTTACAACAAAAATATAACAGTGTCTGTCTGATTGCTCTGAACATAACACAAGCATTAAGTTTTATCATTTCTATAATTCAATGTTCTTGTAACGTTCTGTGCCCGTGACGCGTGTGGCGAAGTTGCATGCACTCGGCCACAGCCGCAGTAGAGCTTCGGAGCCCATCGTGGTAGCTGGGAATAGGTTAAATAAAGATGGCGTTAAATATAAAATTACCGTTTCAAAATAATATCCGACTGCGCTTTTTGCTTACAAGTAACATAATCAGAATTTTATGATCAGCTGACCGCAAAAGATAGGCCCAGTGGTTCGTTGAATTGATAGTCTTCGGAGAATTGACGCATTCATATTGTACTCCGTACCAGTGGGCGATTCACACTTCTCGAAATTCATTCGATTCGAAGATTTCAATTCATACGCTGAAAACAACATCTCTTTGAATGCATTTCCAGAAGTTTGAACCGAACAACATAATAAAGAATAGTGTTGGTAGTTCTGTAGTCAGTATTGTATTGTAATGTTAGTTTTTAATAGAAGGATGACCTAAGAATGCTTGTACTCAACGAGTTTTCCAGAACCTACTGGAAAACAAGAGCGAAAGGTGCATTATACCGAGGGAACTTTTCCTTTGTATTTTTCTTCTAAGCGCTCGGTTGGTATATCTTCAAAGAGTCTGTAGGTATTGTGGAGAAAGTTCAGTTTTAGATTAATCCGATCGGAGCGGATTTATATAAATAATGCAACGCGAGTGAATGAGCCGGAAGAGGTGTGAAAGAATCGTAGCATGCTTACTCAAACTTTTCCACGGAGAGGTCAGTCTCCGTGGAAAAGTTTGAGTAAGCATAAAGCTGTTTTCCATAACTCAATATTATATGTATGATAGGTACTATCTGCGCAGAGCAGTGTTATCTGGTGAATAGTTCCCGTTCCCTTTGAAATACAGGGAATAAAATTAGCATATGCCCAGGATTTAACTCCGTCGAGTCGTTTGAGCGTGAGCGAGTAACAAACACTGACACCCCTATAACATTAGTTTAAAAAAAAAAAACATTCACATACTTATCGGCAGTCTTTTTTTCGATTAGGAAGTCCTGTAAAAAGAAGTCTACGAATTTTCATTAATCAAATAGTAAGTTATTTCAAGATTTAAAGTAGCTTTCTTAAAATCAGTATCGAAAGTTCCAAACAACAACTTGTGAAATCAATCACTAGACCTTTGCTTTTATTACGTTCCGTAAGATCTATACCTACCTACGTAGAATACTGACGGCTGCCATAGTTATTCGATTGGTATGTGAGGGGTTGACAGGTGAGCTACTGGGGCCAATGGTCAAGGCAACCAAGTCAGTGCATTCTACATTTTGAAATTAATTATACAGTTTCATTGTCTTCACTGTACGAATCCAATCACAACTTCAATCTGAAAATTATATGTTCAAATCCACATTTTGTTTTTTTTTCAAATCAAAACTATTGTATGTAAACTATTTCTAAAAGCCTGTCGCGATTTTTAAAAGTTGAAAAACCTAATAAAACCAATACTAAGGTCAAATAGAGTGTTTTGTTTTTATTACAAAGCGCTCGCACAAAGCTTTTAAACGTATAAGCTTGTAAAATTATAGTATAGAAAAAGAATTTCATAATAGGAATTTTGCCAGTTTTCAATTTTGCTCTTTATGGAAATTAACGATGAATAACCAAGCGATTCCAATACAACTTTCAATGCACTAATAAAATTAAGTGCCTAAGTATGTATGTATCTGGAAGCCCCAATCATTTTAAAAGCTTATTATGGTTTAGTTACTGCAATGATTCTTTTCCTTTTTTCTCCGATTTGCGAGAATTTATTGGAAATGAACCTCTCAAATTAAATTTATTTTGCTGTTAGATCTTGGTTGTTTAACAAAAGGGAGTTGTAATTAAATCTGTAAAACTAAATTCTGTTTCATGTAGGTATACAATTGTGTTAGAATTACACGTACAAAATATTTTAAACTAATTTAAAACAAACATTAGGTAGACAACTCATTTAACGAGACTAAAAGCTCAAAAAGATGCTCGTTTGGTCTTACTCCCCAACGAGGCAATCGACGTCATGGTTGAAACTAGATTATTTTTTGTTCTTTTGTTTTGTTACTTAGGTTTGATTAGGTATTACGAGTATAATACGCGTGGTAAAGATAAATCATAGTTCAGTTAGTTATGAACAACTTTAGTACGTTTAGAGTGGTGAAATTACGAGGACAACTAATGATCCAATCAAGGGCGGATCCAGCTTTGGCTTCAGGGGGGGGTCACAAAGTCGAAGCCATTTTTTAAAGTTTTGTTTAGGGTCGATTCTTATTTTAGCAGAAAGAACGCAAGCGAAGCGAGTAGGTAATATTTTTTAAGATAAAATTATGTAGGTACCTTTATCTTGTAAGAAACGATGCGAGCAGAGCGAGTTAACTTTTTTGTAGATCGCGTAGCACTAGGTATTGTTAATGGCCGGTTCTTATTCAGATAAAAATGACGCGAGCAAAGCGAGCAAAATTTTTTTAAATTAAAAGCAACGTAGATAGATACTTACGTTACTTTTAACTGAAAAAAAAACTAGATAGGTAGTTCGGTTCTTATTCTGCGGGTAATGACGCGAGCGAAAAGTTGCAACGTTGCACTTGGTTTTGTCGGCTCTTATATTGCTCAAAACGCTACGCGCGCTTTGTACGCGAAGCGAACAAAATTTTGAAAGATAAAAGCATCGAGGCACTTGGTAATGTTGAGGGTCGGTTCTTATCCTGGTAAAAACGATGCGAGCGGAGCGAGCAAAATTTTTTTAGGTTAAAATCAAGGTATCTAGTTCGGTTCTGCGAGATAAGACGACCGTAATTTTGCAATGTTGCACGTGGTTTTGTTCAGAGTCGGCTCTGATATGGCTCGAAACGATGCGAGCGAAGCGAGCAAAATTTTTTTAACATCAAAACATCGTGTCGTGGCCTTTCGTTTTGTTTAGAGCAGGTTCTTATAATGCGAAAAACGACAAGTCCGCAACTAGTAATTTTATTGAAGACAAAAGCATCGTGTCTCTTTGTTTTGTTTAAGGTTGACTCCTATCCTGGTAAAAACGCCGCGAGCGAAGCGAGCGCAATTTTTTTTAAGTTAAACGCGTTTGATTCTCGATAAAAACTGAACTAGATACAAGCAGCGTAGGTAGCTAGATACTAGCAAGTTTTTAAACTGTGAGAATCGATGCAAGCGAAACGAGCAAAATTTTTTAAACGTGTCACTTGATTTTGTATATGACCGGTTTTTATTCTGCGAGAAACGACGCGACTTGACGCGAGAGAATCATTTTTCACATAAAAGCAACAAGCTAGGTCAGGTTCTCATTCTGCTTGAAAAACATAATTTTTGCATTCAACAGTCACAAGGACTCCTGGAGTAAATTCCAAAACATTGCTAATCGAGCTTTGAATGAGGCGAACGGAGAGAGGAGAGCACGGCTCTTAAAAATATATAAACCTTAAATATAAAAACATAGCCTGCCTAGGTCCTGGCCTCGCCCCAGGGGGGGGTCATGACCCCCGTGACCCCCCCCCCTGGATCCGCCCTTGGATCCAATTTCCTCAAACTTTGAAACACACAACAGAAACGATAAGTAGATATCCAGCGTCTTCAGAAATTGACATTGTAAACTGCTAGGTAGGTACCTATATAGAACTATAAATATGTCAGCCAGCGTTAACTTGTAACAGATTTCCGAGTAAATACGTTGGGGATATTGGTTTTCCATAAATCCTACTGTTATACTGTTAAGGTACAGTCAACATCAGAAAACGAGACAACGAAAATAGCGCTCTCTGTCTCTGTATTGTTCCATTCGTCTAGATAGTAGGTAGTCTTTGTAAGATAGACTCGCTAGTGTATGACCACTATATTTTTGAAATCAACGATTCTTTTAACGTCCCCGTGTTTTTATTTAATGTCAAGATAGATTGGAAAGTAGAAAATCAAATCCAGGTCAGACTGCCGTAAACAGGAGAGCGTGTAATAATGGATGTAGGTAGATACTTAATGAGAGTTAATGAGGCGAACGAAAGGGTGTGTCAGGATCAGTGTCGATCCGCGGTCTCTGCCTACCGTTTTCCCATGGGAGTAGGCGCCCATGGGAAAACGGCATGATTTAATGTATGTATGAGATAAATGAAATTCTTAACAAGTCATTGACAAATGATGCCATCAGTACAAGGTATCCCGAGGATTGAACAGGGAAGGTTGTCTTCCAATATGCAAGCGAAGACGTGATTTGAATATACATAACGGAGCTTCATCTCATGCCCCATAATAATAAAGTATACGTAGGCGTTATGCGCTACATATTTCGTGAAATAAGCTCGAGTTCGCATATTAATGATTTGGTTTTTATAATTTAATTTTGCTTGGCTAACACCAGAACACTGAAAGTCGTTATCAACGGCATAATTTGACATTTGTTCTCATACAAATCTGTCAAAAAAGAACTCCCTTAATGGGTAGTACGGTGTTAAATACTTAATTAATAGCGTTTGAGTAGGTATTCGGGCATAAGTGTATCTATCCGTTGCAATTAGGATGACTACAACTTTAGGACAATATCATAAAATCGTATTTTTTATAGTGTTAAACCACACTTAGGCATTTCATTTATAAATGAAAAATCTTACTCAAAGTTTGGGGCTTCGACGGGATTCGAACCCGCAAACTTTTAGTAAGATTTTTCATTTATAAACTTTAGGTCATATAAAGGCCTTCTTCATGGTCGGCTTAACAGTCGGAAGTTTATAGTTAAAATCTAGTAAAATTCAGTTTTAAGCTTTTTAGTCGATTTCTTTATTTGATATCTACATGAAAGAGACAGAACATTTTTTTTGTGTGTTTCAGGAGCATAGGTACACAAAATTTTACAACAATTTAAAAATATTTTTTTAAATAGATTGATTTATTGATTGTGACACAATAACATCCACTTTCAATATTTTATTGGTGATATTCAAAGAGCATTAAAAATAATACAAGTAGGTGGAACTGTACCTATCTGATCCTGCAAAGATAAATTCGAAAAGCCTCTTTGAAATGGGGTTTTGTTTGTGATATTTCATTTCATGGTCGATGGCTTCCTCGTTTTATGAAGGTTGCGGACAAAGCAAAATGTTGAGAGCTAATTTTTAAAGTTATAATAACACTAGCTGCGCCCCGCGGTTTCACCCGCGCAAGTCCCGTTTTCGCGAGAATATTAGGATAAAAAGTAGCCTAGCCAGGGTATCACCTATGTACATACTTACCAAATTTCAACCAGTTCAGCCCAGCCGTTTTTGCGGGAAAGAATAACAACATCCATACATTCTCACAAACTTTCACATTTATAATATTAGTAGGATAGTAGGATAGGATAGGATGGGATAATTCATTGGCGAATGTGATTCTGTTTTCTTTTAGAATTTTTAAATGTAAATCAATTGGCTTCTTGGATTACTTAGTGAGTACTTAATCCGAGTAATCTTCGTAAATATGGTGTTTAAATCATCACACATTACTATCAATAGAATCGGGATTATGTTATGTAACCGTGATCTAAGAACTAGTGTTTGTTTTCAGCAGTTTTTATTTCAGTTAAACATCCACTTCGTGTCAGTTGTTTACAAAAACATGAAGAACAATGAAGTGGATGGCTGATGTAAGAATCAGTTCAAGTTGGGATTCCCAAGTGATAGTTGGGCGTTTGGCTCAGCCATGCAACAAGTGAGTCGACAGACTTTATGGACATTAACTTACAAAACAAGGATGTCCATACTTTTATAAGTTTATGTCCATAAATATTATTTCCGTAGAGAGATACTATAATGATACTTGGCAGCATATGTATTGTTTACTTTCGTATCCTTTCAGATAATTTATTTGTTCGTGATCGTATCTGTGAACCAAGTTACTCTAAGCAAGCCCATAAACAACGGATTAACTCTGAAGTTTAATCCCATTTCTGTGAAAGAAGACGTTAAACCGAAGACATTCGGCGCATTATTTGCGAAAATTCCTCAAGAGTCAACGCACGCCGCCGACATCCGCCGAGAAATTCTTTCTAAAGCTTATTTTTCGCATTCTTCAGAACTTGGGATTGGCTGTACGAACCAAATAGCGAACATATTGTTTAAGTCTCAAAACGAAAGTAATTCCTTGCTTTTTGATAGCAACTACTTAAAAATCCCAATTGTCCAGAAACCATTCGAGAGTTACAAAATTGTGGTTGCGACTGCGCCTCCCAACATCAACATATCTGGATCTAATGCAGAACCGCTCGTTGTGTACATTGTGTTCCCGGAAGATGAGACAAACGATGCTAATTCAGTGAACATACCTTCAGTTTACTTTGTCAAAAAACAAACTGGTTTACCCGAATTGAAAAAGAAGGAAAAAGATGATCCAATTTTAATAATAGATAGCAACCGAACTGTGACTGGGCTGAAAAGTAAGGAAGTGGCTAAATTCGTGAAATTCACAAACAAATTGACGAGTCGCTACAATTATAATGTAGAACGCTAAATTGATTTTTCATACTACTTCACGTATATACGACGATACATGAGTCCAGCGAGTGATGAGTTCACACCATTTAATTCACAACTTTCCTCACGAAACCACTTTATTCTGTGACGAAACGAACAAAATTAACTTTAAAAATGTGTTGCTTATCTGACGGCTGGTTTCCAAAAATAGCGCTTCCAAACTAACTCTTCCACTTTATTATACTTAGTTTAGATATTTTTAATGTCGTCGAGTGAAATTCAGCTTATTAAATTATTTTGAATATAATTTGTCTTCTTCATCTTCGGCAAACAGCCGCTGTGAAGCCTGATGAAGCAATTTGAAGGGAAGCCTGAGTGTAATTTGATTGAATTCCTACAGTACTTACATTGTTTCTAAGGAAATTTAATTCTACCACATACAAATAACTGAAACCATAACAATACGAATGTTTTCTCCCCAATGCTCGAATGTTTTAGTAGTCATAGCGATAGAATTTCAAACAATCCAAAACCCTTAGCCAAGATACTATGAAATCTACAACTATATAATGTATGGAAAAATATAGGTATGAACTATAAAATGTACGAAATAACATTTCTATGTCTAGTAATAAACTGATTATGAATAAATTACTTCAACTAAAATAACTTAACCGTTGGAAACGGCTTAAAAATTATTTTGGCACAGGCTGACAGGTGATATTAATAATAATTGTCTGCGGTTGCGGTACATTGACAAATTGGATGCTAATTTAAACGTTTGCATGAAAGAATTACACCATGATTATGTTTCTACTCAATCCGCGCATAAATTATTTCATTAATTAAACTTACTTTCATATAGTAAACCGCTATTTTATAATGTACAAAACTCTTGGAATATTCCACATTTACGTGGATTTCATACATAATATTATTTCAGTGTGAGCCGAGGTGGTGATTAATCGGGGGTGTTAATTATACATTACAATTCACACTTATAATTAATGTCGCATCAGCAGTACACTCTCCCGTGAGTGCATTATGCTAAATTCAGATGTAACCGCTCGAAAACGCGCGCTGCCGCGCGGGTCAACTGAACAAGGGGGTTAAAGGTTCGAGCACATTATGCCGGGCCGCAGCGGGGCGGAGCGGGCCGCAGCGCAGCGCAAAATGTTTACCTAGCACATTAGTGACGGGCCGGGTCACAGTGCATTGACGGATTTTGAGTTCAGTGTACTGCCAGAATTTGCATGCAACTGTGCAATTTGCATGCAACCAATCCGCTAGCTATAGCACACTGTTGACGGGGCGCAGCGGGGCGGGGCGGGCCGCATCGCACGGACGAGAATCCGCCTCGCATTAATGCGAGCCGCTGCGGCCCGGCACAGTGTGCGATAATTCATACAAATTGTATTAAAGCGATTTGAGCGGATTTTTGCGCTCCGCCCCGACACGCTGCGGCCCGGCATAATGTGCTCGAACCTTTAAGGTTCGAGCGGATTCTCGTCCGTGCGATGCGGCCCGCCCCGCCCCGCTGCGCCCCGTCAACAGTGTGCTATAGCTAGCGGATTGGTTGCATGCAAATTGCACACTTTGAACAAGGTTTCACTGGTAGCAGTAAGATAAAGTCTTTGAAATGGGCCGAAAGTTATGCCATTACTGACATTCTTGGCACTTATTTTCGTAACACTTTGTAAAGTATGGCCCCTACTTTAAAATTGGTTGATTATTTATACTTTAACATCTACTCTCAGCGCTTTTACATCTATACTAGTTAATATAGCGTAATAAGGCAATCTTTGGCTACACTTAACGGGACACTGTAGAGCCTGGGACATTGTTGAGATGGAACAGGCTTGCCCAGCACCTAAACCATCCTCTCAGCATAGCCTGCCATATCCACAGGAAAGACAATGGTCAATACGCGTGGGACTGACTAGCCGCGGGTTTCCTCACGATGTTTTCCGTCGCCGTTTAAAGCTCGTGTTAAAGCGCATATAAACTTCTCGACACGAAAAGTCCATTGATGCACGGCCGGATTCGATCCCGCGACCTTCGGAATGAAAGTCAAAGTACCAATCCACTGACTGGACCTAATTATCTTGAAGGCTAAACTACAGAATTCTATCAAAAATGGTTGTACATTTATTTAGTAAAAAGGTATTGCATATTTAACTCCGAAATATGTTTTCACATAAACAGAGTACATGCTGCTATTTATATTTTAGAAAAACCTTTCACAAGCTTATAAAATGCAGTGTATTTTCTATGCTTGTGAAAGGAACACATCACAACACACAACACGTCTGCATGATATTGTTAGCGCCCGCTTTGAAGTTGTCGATTTGTTCGAGTCTTTAGGAATTTGCAATAAAAATAAGGCGGACGGAGGAATCCGACGCATTTGTCGCAGCCGGATTGTGAAACCCAGAGTTTCATAGAACAGACTGCTTAGCTTAGCTTTACAGAACACCGCGGTTTTCTAAAGCGGTATTTTAAAATATTCTCAAAGGCTATAATATATTATGCAACCAACACGAACTGAGTGGATACTTCGACTTTCGTTGGATTGTTTCGTTGGTCGACCGTGCATCATTGGACTTTTCGTGTTGAAAAAATGCACTTTAACACGAGCTATACAAACGATGAAAGAAAACATTGTAAGGAAACCCGCGGCTAGCAGGCCTCACACGTATTGACCATTGTCTTTCCTGTGGATTTGGCCCGCTAAGCTGAGAGGATGGTTTAGGTGCTGGGCAAGCCTATTTCATCTCAGCAATGTCCGCACAGCACTTCAGTGTCCCGTTAAGTATAGGCAAAGACCCTCCTGACGCTGTATAAATCATCTAGTAAATTATGTAAAGGCCTGAGTTATGTGAATGTTTAAAAAACGTATACCTACCTAAGATGACTATTCCACTTTACCTGGACTACGCTTGGAATTTAAGTGAGGAAACGGTTCATCCAGTTGCGGCCTTAAATAGGCGCAATTATCCAGAAGAGCTCCGGAAGCATGTCCCAGTCGGTTGTTCCATCATTTTACGACCCTCGTGTGAAGTTAGATAACTCGTAAAATCCCGTGTGCTGTCTACCTCAAGACGTTATATACCAGTAAAACAAATTACACGAGCTTTTGGCCTAATTACAAAGCGTCTTGAAGTACGGATACTGGGATGGCATGTCGATCAAGCTTTGTACTTCTCAAAATTTCGTTGAAGCTTTGACGATTGCTTTAACTGAAGACCGTTTCTTCTGAACTTAGCTTCTACGATTTAATTTTAAGATCGTTTCAAAAATATTATGATTTGTGGAGGTTTTAAATACACGCCATATTAACTGCCGGTTTCTGTACCTACCGGTTCAGTGCTTAGTTTAATGTGTATTAATTTAATTACGTACAAGGTTTTACCGCAGGTATTCAGATTTAGGTACACCAGGTTAATAAAACTTCATTTATACTTGATTTTAGTTGGTTAATTTTATTTTATCTTTTACATACTCGTATGTATCTACGTCAGAGTTAGGGTTGCGAATCTAAAATGGAATTGGGCTGGACACTTATGGCTAGACGAGGTGATAGCAGGTGGAGCAAAGCCTTGACTGAATGGTGGCCGATACCGGCTATAGGAATCGTGGTTGTCCGTTGGCGCGATGGGTTGACGACTTGAGACAAGTTGCGGGCAATTCCTGGCTTGGCATATAACAGGACCGAGTATTGTGGCGTTTACGAAGGGAGGCCTATGCCCAGCAGTGGGTACCTATGGGCTGTGGATGATGATGATGATGATGTATCTACTGGCTTCTACAAGCCATTGGAGAATTCAGACATCGCAACTTTTCTTCGAACGTTTTTTGAACTACATTTAATGTTGCAGTATTTTCATCATCGTGAATAAACTCGTATTTTAGTGGCTGACATTGGCACGAATGCACTAGTTCAAACCACTTGTTTGTAAAAAATCTGCAACAATGTTGTAATAGAGGTAGATAGCTATAAGATGCTTGCGATGTGTCTACACCTATCGCCTTACCTAATTTAATACGAATTATTATAAAATAGGAAATAATTAAGTTAGGTATTCTAATTTGAATTTGACTGAAAATATATTTAAGTAATTCAAGTGTGTGTGGTGGTTGTTTTAAATCATTCCGAACTTGTTAAAATAAATTACTTACGTTGCTTAGTTCACTGGAAAGGCCATTTTAATTTCATAATTGCATTCTAACGGTTGAGAATAAAATATTAAACATCGATTGGTGAGTATAAAACAGCCACCAAAAGTTACAATACGTAATCTTGACACAACTTTAGGATTTCCGGTTGGGGAGACCTTTTGTAAACTCTCAAAGTTTTGCTCTCCATAATAAAACTAGCAGCATGTCCCAGCTTTGCAGGGATGTAATTACTAATGAATTATGAAACTACCGGGATAAAATATAACTAAATATGATTAACCATACATACCTAAATTATTTACCTACAAAAATGTTCCGATGATAACCAAATTGTAAACAAATACCTATTTCATTTTGATTGTAAGTACAGCTAATATTAATTGTTTATTTTGATAATTTATTTTGAAAGCGAAAGTCATAGCTAGGTAACTGGAGAACTGTAGTCTTAGCTTTATTCATACCCGTGATTTTATTTATTTACCTGCTATTGTATTTTATTTGAAAGGTTTTAAGGTTTAAGAATAGGTTTTAGGTTTTTTATGCGATCGTACGGAACACTAACTTAAAATACAAAAAGTAGGTACTTGTTTATTAACCATTATAATGTTGTTCATAAATATGCATTTACTACCATATTTCCTTCATTATTTATGCAGATTATGTATAAACGTGCGAAAAGGAATAATTAAGGATTTTGAGATGTAGCGGTAATAAACATAGTATGGATACAAGTAAAATTTGTAAGAAACCATGTCATGGTCAGTTTATCGATAACAATTTCATAGGTCTTTCTACTCTTGCGATCACAATTCATAATTTAAACTGCTAATTAGGAATTTATAGTCTCGATAGTCTGTATCAAATTATCTAAATTGCAGATACTAGAATAGAAAGGTAAAAAAATTTACTTGTTATCAAGGTTGAACTATTCATTGCTATTCTACCCGTGATATCATGCACTATAACGGACTTTATAATTCTAATACTAGTTGTACTTCAATACCACTGTCTTTATGTGGTGGTCACATTAATTAAAATACCTAACTAATTGAGGATTTCATAAGGATACTTTTAGTTATAAACAGAAATGCACCTCGTAAGTGCATGAAACTGCTCTCTTTTTATGAAATAGAAGTAACTGCAGGTTTAAAAAAAAAGATAAATGAAAATAGATCACGACTGTATCCCAGGGTGCGGTAGACATTTCTGTAGTTCTTTTTAATTTTCTAGATCCTTTAAAGATGTTTAATGGGGTAGTCCGAGGTATGTCCAAATACATATTTGGTACATGCCCACATTTTGCAGAAGTTAGCTTTCCATACGTGACAGGTTGCAAGCCCAGAAACGAGTATATTGAAGATATAGCTCCTTTTCTTAATGCTAATTTAATAACTAGTGATTTGTTCCCAAAGAGATCCTTCGCACCGCCACCGCGGTGCATGCTGTGCACGGGCACGCGGCTCATTTTAGCTGCGTGTATTCATTTGTTTGACAACGTGGGTCTACGTTTCCACTGGAGTACCTACACGAAGACCCACGACTATGTTTAGCGTGGCACGGCGCACGGAGAGGCTACACACATGCCACTGCAATCTACGGACAACTGCTCTACGATAACCGAGCTGTACATAGTCGTGGGTCTTATTCGTGTAGGTACTCCAGTGGAAACGTAGACCCACGTTGACAGCGTTGAGCTATGTAACCGCCTATTCGAGCAAGCCACGCGTGTATCAATGACGTCAATTCATGCGTAGCCTCTCCGTGGGTTGCAGTGGACACAACCACATACATTTTCTTACAAAGCGAAGCGAACACGTGCGTAGCCTCTCCGTGCACCGCGGTGGGGCCGCGCCTTAGTTGGAGGCTCGTGAAGTCGTGACGTTGGTGGTGACTACTATAATAGGTCTAAATGCTATTAACGCCTAGCTTATGTCTACTGAGCTGACTCACATTATTTATTATTATTTATAAGCCTGATGTTTCCCACTGCAGGGCAAAGGCCTCCCTTGGAATGAAAAAAAAAACTTTCTGACTCACATGGAAAAAAAAAATTTACGCTAAACTTTATAGCGTTTCAGTCTATCCTACTAGATTTTCGGTTCGATAGTTATTCAAGAACATACAAACATGCAACGCAATATTATATTACCCAATTACCTACCACAAAAATCTTTGTACACTCCATCAATAATAATAATTAAATAAGTATACATAGCTATACCCAAGCAAAAACTATGAACTCAAGCAGTCTTTGATGCGGTCTATTTTTGTACTTTGAAACCCATAAAAATACAATCTCTGCCTTCGTTATTTTGATAAAGCGTTTCGTGCCCACGACTCACGCCTGTGAAATGGTCCTAACCGGGGCAGAGTTGCATATACCTACATGAATGCCCTGTGAAGATTTCCTTCGAAGATAATTTTTGGGATCCAGAAATTTCTTGCGGAAAGAAAAAAAAGAAAAAAGAATTCTGGTAATAAAAACAGAAATCTTCTTATAAGTATTTGTTTTATTTTAATAGGTACCGTGATACATTGTGCCGACCCCACCTAGTGTGGGATAAGGGCAGGGGAATAATGACCCCCCCGCTGGATTCCAATCTTGTCGCGATGGGGGGGCTCAGTAACCGTGATGAGGGCACGGTGAAGCCAAAAGGAATCCAAGGAGGGGACGCTCCGAGCGGGCCTAAGCGAGGTGGGCCTGCTCTGGATGCGTCCAGGGAGGGTGCGGGGGACGGAGTTTTCTGTTCCCCGCAGCCGGGAGGGGTCGCGGAAGGAGAGGCATGCCGGCGCGTCGTTGCCGCTCGCCCTATCTTCCGCGACACAACGGGGGCGTACCGTATGATGCGTTGGCGGTGGGGCCGCAGGGGAAGAGGAGTGTCGGTGTGTCGTTGCCGCTCTCCCTGTCCTCTGCGGCCGATTCGTGGTTTTGCGGCGGAGCCAAGGAACGATCCGCCGCGGAGAGCGGGGCGCCGGAGGAGTAGATTTCCTCCAACATCTCCGGCCCCCATAGCACAGGCCGTGACGGTAGCACCGGGGGATGCTACCGCCCCTCAAAGGCGGCCTGGAGGTGCTCTCTCCGAGAGAAAGAGGTGGGGGGTATTTAAGCCCCACCAGAATTGGAGCCCTTTTCAGGGCCGACGTCGTCGGGGCCGCGGATGAGTGCATAAGCGTGCCCGTAGCCCCGGCAAATGGCGTTGAGGAGGACCCCGTCCAGTTTTAGTGGGTTAAAGTCCCACATAACCCTTTCGCTGCCCCCGTGGCGGAAGGGTATGCAATGCATGGATGCAATTCTGGACGATTAAAAAAAAAAAAAAGTGGAATGATGAATGATGATGACATTGTACTTAAACTATGACACCATTTTAAAAGTAAAATAAATGAAAAGAGCTCACCCACTTTCACCTTATCTGTTCGTCTCAGGATGTGACTTTATAAATTGAATGGCACCCACGCGATTCCGATGAGCCGAGCATTTGCATACTTTGTGCATTTTTGCTAAATTCTTTCCGAGTAGAATAGATTGCTTTTTCTTTACCCGACACTAACTTTTATCCTACATTATTTTATGATTGATCGATTAATGTATCGAACGTTATAATTTTTCTTGGTTTTATCATACCAGTAGCAAGTCCCGGCTTTACACAGGTGTAATAATAACACTACAGAGATAAAATATAGCCTGTAACCGTCCCAATAGTCCATTCTACACATCGGTGAAAGAATTTTTGAAATAGGCTGAGTAGTTTAGGAGATTACCTCCGTCAAACAAACAAGCAAACCAACATTACCTCTTCATAATTTTTGTTTTATATTATAGGTACCTATTATATATGCGAAAGTTTGTGACTATGGGTGGATGATATCCTGAGCTACCTCACCGAATTACCCTTGATCGATATAACTGTTAACAGAAATCACCTTGAATACACCACAGGCTTCCTTTGATCCTGGTATTCCCACTAACTAAAAAAATCAAACAGAACCAAAAGGGACCATTTCAATATGATTTGTAGAAGTAGGTTGGTACCTATAATTGGTTGAAAACGAAGCAATCGCTCTCTGAATTTGATTTGATTGTATTTTTTGTGTGTCAAGACAAGACTCATTTTTTATTACTCTAAGCACGAAACCACTTTCGAAAACGGCAGGAACCATTGTACCAACCCTCACCTTCACTTTGTGATAGGTATCTTGGATCGCATCGGCAACTGGTTATAAAGTTCCGGTTTTCGACCAGCACCACATCGTAAGCGATACCAATATTATTCAATTCATGATGTAACCATGTAAAACAGGAGGGCTTGTATGAATGGGGCTAGCAGTAGTCTGCTTGTCTCTTTTACCATTGCTTGTAAACAAGCGATTGTATTGCCCCAATTTTTTAATTTAAAACAATCTACACTAATGAGAAATTTTTGCCTAAGCAACAACACCAATATTCAAATATACTCGTCTATAAACATTTTGGCTATTGTGATCACACAACGGGCTAAATACCCTAAGAAGATTTAGAGATACCTACCTACAGAATAATTAGGTAGGTAATTAATAGTAAAGACAAATAGGCCCCCAACCACATCTTTCACAGTTTTTACAGCAGCAAGATAGGTACTAGGTATTTGGAATCGACTGAAATAACACCAATTCTGTACAATCTGTTAGTCGAAGTTTGCTCCCTCTTGCAGTTTGAGTGACTCAAATCTTAGTGCTTCGACCTTGTAACCATTTGGAACTGCATTGTTAAGTCTTCAATAGTTATTATTGCTATTGGTGAAAGGATTTAAGTGCAAAAGTGTTTTTTTTGCAATTTGACGTCGGTAGGTAATTGACGTGGCTAAGAGCCTATCCACACTACGTTTTAAAATGCGCGATTTTGTGTAGCCCGTCACAGCGCGTTTCACAAAGCAGTATGTAGGTAGTGTACGTACGGTCTCGTCTTGCCATCTACGTTTTGTTCGCCACGCGTTTGTATCGCGCATCTACGAACGTTCGGAAAATGTGGTTAGCACAGTATTTGAAATATTATTTCATGCTACAGAAAGAAATATGTTATTAAAGTTTTTGCAACACCTGTGATAACTTCGTTGTTATTTTATCTTTGAATGTGATTTTAATGAAACATTTGACTAAATTGAATTTTGCACACTCATCCAATGACCGACATTTAAAAAAGAAGTCAAAAATAAAGCTTGTTTCCCTTTTTAAACTATTAAACAATTTTATTATTAAAAGATAGCGTTAGAAACTGATGCTAACCATCTAGCGATAGGATTACCACGTATCGAATTGGATACACAGTAGCAAAGTAAGGAAATTAGATAGAAGCAATGTAAACATGATACATGGCTTATACTTCCGACTAGAAATGATTGTTGCATGTACCCGGACTATTAGGTACCTACCACTATTACTCGGTGTCCTTTGTTATGACATTATACTTCGGTTTTATTAATGCTACTTCATTACTACGTCATAGCATGACTCGGTACTCGGTAGGTTGCCAAATACGATTTGGGGTAGGTCATACATCCCATAATGTTTGTTGCAAAGTAGTATATAGTAGGTACCTACCTACTTAAGTACTGTAGGTGCAAGACATAGATTACGCCAACAAAGCTTTATACTATACGATAAATAATGTGTTTACTAGTACTTCCTTAAATTAAAACAAAAACCTACTAAATACGCCTTACTTTATTTTTACTTGTAGTTTACGCTAAGAGATTAAAAAAAAGCGATCTGTCTCGGTACGATTATACTTATCATAATTATTGTTATTGTTAATTGGTTTTAATAATTAGGGTCGAATGAGCCTCGGATTAACTTGTAAGTGCTCGTTAATTATTAAATTGGGAAATTGTGCAAACTGCCAATACCCAACCTAAAAATAACTTTATTTCTATTGATTTAATGTTATACCTATTAGCTGTGCAGCGCGGGATTACCCGCGGACACCGCGGTGAATTGTTCCCGTTCCGTAGGAGTACCAGAATCAAAAGTAGCCTATGTGATAAATCTGGATATAAGCTATCCTGGTACCAAATTTCATTAAAATGCCGTTTGAGCGTAAGGTAAGGAGTAACAAATATTCACACTTACACACTTTCACACAAACTTTCACTTATAAAATATTAGTGTGAGTTATCAATTACTGAGGGTTTGAAACGACTCCCTTCAATATAATTTAGTATCAAATCTTTTAAAAACCAAGGCATAGGAAGCAATCCATCTTTTTCTCTTTGAATTGGACACGACCAATAATGGTCACTAAATTGTATGTTTTCATTTTTTATGTTAACATCTCATCACTAAAATAGATAAGTGCCTTAACTCATTGAGTTATGTTTCGATACCTGAACCTAAAATATAAGTGGTAATCCATTAAATAGGTTTCATCCGAAATATACAATACACAGTCAATCGGTAGAGTCAACAGAAAATGTTACGGATGTTCTAAAACAGTAAGAAAATATATTATAGTTTCAATAATATCATTCTATCAGAAAGCTTTTAGAACAGCACACATTAAGCTTCTGTGAGTATTCGAAGAAAGTTACACTATTGATCTCTGAGACGCGGGGGTTGCGGGTTCGATTCCCGCTACGGGACAAATGTTTGTATGTTCTGCAGATATTTGTTCCGTGTCTGGGTGTATTCTATCTTTAATTATGTATGTAATTACAAAAAAAAATTTATCTATGGCTCGTATTCAGAGACTTCACTCAAACTTGAGTCTACGTTTAAGCATCGATTTTTGATAGTTCTCTATGAAAACTGAGTTATGAATCACTTCTTTATGCTTGAGTATAGTCTCAGAATACGGGCCTAAGTATTATATCAGTCATCTGGTTACCATAACACAAGCATTAAGTTGCTTAGCTTGGGAGATGACGTTGTGTGGAATGTCCAAGGATATTAATTATTTTTTATTTTTATTTTATTTAAAAGTATTTTATCTCACTCTTTCGCTGTGGGTTGAAAACAATAAGCCAATACGATTGTTCAACTCTGGTTTTGTTTGTTTTGCTTGTTCTCTGAAAAAAGAACGATGTTTGAACTTTTAGGGAGCTTCCATTGTTTAAATAGCATCGGTGGTTTTCTTTTATTTATTTTGAACTCCCGGCTATGATCCGCGAAAGAGGATTGTATATTGTTAGCCCGGTACTCCTACCTTTTATACCTACGTTTTCTAAAGATTTTACAATTGAATAAGGGTTTAACAAAATAAGTAAGTAATGTTTTTTCTTGTTACTCATACGGTCACTCAACTTGTTACACAGGAAAAAGAGATACATACAGATTTAATAAGCTGTTTAAGTTAAAGTGTTGTATTCACTAGACTTATGTAAATAATACCACAGAACCGTTTATAGATATTATATCATAATTAAAATATTCAAATAATTGTATTAAATAAAGGACTTGTCTTCTTTTACAATTTGTAAGTGCAATGAATTTATTTTTTAAAGATTCGCAAATAAATCCTTAAAGATTCCAGACAAATTGAATATAAGTGCTTAGTATTAAGACGGAGCACTGGAAACTGGAAATTTGTTGCAATTTCTTTTCCATTAAGTACCTGAATCCAAAGCTCAAGAATACTTTTAAATGTATTTTATAAAGCATTGGATCAGGTGAACGCCAGTTGCGTCTATTGCCTCGCTTCACTGAGTTGAGAGCACATCCAAGCCCTTTCACCTGCAAACACATTTATTTTGTAAAGAGCACGCTGTGCTATTTATAACATGTTTCCAACACTAACTTATAAAACTCGGAATAATTTTCGAACAAGTTTTAAAATTTTCCGATGAACTCTTTTATAAAATGTTATCGGTTATGAACTTATTTATGTACAGAAATTAAACTAATACATATTTACATAACTGTGCAAAATACAAAAAGAACCAGTTGAGCCACCTAAGGACCGTTGCAAGCGTCTCTATATGTAGCTCAACTGATCCAAACCACTGCCAGACGGAATCGTGGCCAAGATACTGCCCGCATTGCCGCGCTCAATGTCTTATTTTAACTTATTTATTATTCATAAGTTACAAAAATATTTTTTATTACAAACAAGTACAAGTACAACAACAAATTACAAAGTATAATTAAATAGTTTTATAATAATATAATAACATAAAGGACATCACACACAGCAGCTATAATATGAAGATATATCTTATAGCACGATATATCTCATTATTTACATTATTGTACATAATACAAATAGAACCAGTTGAGCCACCTAAGGACCGTTGCAAACGGTCTATAGGTAGCTCAACTGATCCACTTATGATATGCTTGTTTCTGAACGATGATTAAAGCTCGTGTTAAAGCGCATATAAATTTTTCAATGCGAAAAGTTCATTGATGCACGGCCGGATTCGATCCCACGACCTTCGGATCGAAAGTCGAGGTAATAATCCACTTGGTATAATTAGATATGGATAATATTTATTTCTAGACAAAGATTTCTCTAACCTGAATATTGTTTTAATACAAGAATTTGTATTCATTTAAGATTACTATGCAAATATAGAAATTGTATGCAAAGCGATTAAAATAATGCATTCATTGATAAACTCGTAAACAGTATTTGAAATTGCTCTCCAATTTTAGTCTGCTGCTGCAGTTAAGTTGGAAATGTGCGCCATTATTTGGTATCAAGTTTGGGTAAATTTCAAAATATTGCACCCATTTAAATGAAACATCCTAAAAAGGAGACGTAAAGTACATACTCGTAATACACCAATGTATGTATAAAATTTATGTTTGTTCATCGATTGATCCCTTAATCCTTGTGAACAGATTTTGAAAATTATTTTACCCAAAAATCGAATCCTTGCGAAAACGCTAAAACACGGTATGACCACCGAACCAAAAGTAAATAGGTAAGTAAGCAATTGAATGTAAATATAAACAAAAGGTGAAAACGTGGGATTGAAGTAAGTAAGCTATTATTTCTTCATAGAAACTGAAGGAATTAAATTTCAAACACTGAAGTGCTAGCGAAGTTTAAGCAAACTACAATATCCGTGAGTTTGGTTACATTTGCAATGTATTGACCTGCAACGAACATTGCTCAATGGCAGTTTTTAAATAAAGCAGGGTACTCAACTCACCTAGCCTTGTAGCATGTAATGTATCTGATACTGTATTCAGTGAGTACGTAGGTGTGGATGAGCCGTACCCGACGAGATGTCTTGATACAGTATCAGACACATTACATTCTAGAAGGCGTGAGTGAGTACCTACCGTGCAATTGCAATTTTGTTTGGCATTTACTTGTAATGAGACTTCGTTAGTGTTCATTACGGTGAATGTTCAAAAGTATCTCTAACTTTATGAGCAAGAGTGAACATAATGCGTCTGGAACATTCAGAGCATGAACAACAAAGAGCAGACACAAGTTGTGTTAGATTATTACACGACAAATTATTAATTACGTGGGTTATTCAATGATCACGGTTAAAACATGCTTCTACTGCACGCCACAAGGGAATTGACAGATGCAAATGCATCGTAGGCATTTACACAATCGATAGGTAGGTAGTGTAGGAAGACGAGGAAGCTTCGCTAGATACTCTATGCTTTCAAGGATGTTGTATACAAAACTATCTACTATTCGTTTATTTTTTTTATAATCGAGAGATAGTAGGTAAATTTTTAATCTTTTTATTTTATGGAAGCATTAACCTTCAATAGGCGATAAAGAAATATCAATTATCTGGAGGGTTCGGCGCGGTTTCATCCATCGTTCCAATCAAGAAAGAATGGAGAGTAATTCAACTGGTTCATCCTGATTGTAACTTTTCATTCATTTGAATAGAGATTCGCGAGAATTTCGACGATATAATTGAGAGCGATTTAGTATAATTTTTATCAAAGTAAATTCAGGCAAAGTGAAAGTTAATCTGGTTATTAAAAATGCAAAAATTATAATTCCAACCAATTGTTTTGTTCACATATTTCAAGTTGAATGCGTAGGATTATGTACAAATTTGATATGATTTGAAATACTTGACATTTATGAATAGATCCTATTTAATGGTGCTCCCACACTGCTGTTACAAAATGTTTTTAAACATTTTTGAACACTAAAACATTTACTAACAAATGTTGTCAATTGTTACATTTTGTTAGGAACTGTTATATGTTATAAGTGCTCCTACACTGATGGAAAGTGTTTACTACTGTTTACTACCCCGCCGTCACCTATATAAAATGTTTACAAACAAAACTTTGTTCAAAAATGTTAATTAACATTTACTAACATGAAAACATTTTTTAACTTTTGTGATTAAATGTTAGCTAACAAATGTTTACTAACGTTACTTAACATTATATAACAGCAGTGTGGGAGCACCATAAAGTATTCATACATACAAACATAACGACGCTGTGTGGAATGTTCAAGGATATTTATTTATTTATTTATCCTATCCTATCCTATCCTATCCTATCCTATCCTATCCTATCCTATCCTATCCTATCCTATCCTATCCTATCCTATCCTATCCTATCCTATCCTATCCTATCCTACTTCCTACTTCCTACTTCCTACTTCCTACTTCCTACTTCCTACTTCCTACTTCCTACTTCCTACTTCCTACTTCGTACTTCCTACTATCCTACTATCCTACTAATATTATAAATGTGAAAGTTTGTGAGAATGTATGTATGTATGTTTGTTATTCTTTCACGCAAAAACCGATTTGGTTGAAATTTGGTATGTAGATAGGTGATACCCTGGATTAACACATAGGCTACATTTTATCCCGATATTCCCGCGGGAACGGGACTTACGCGGGTGAAACCGCGGGGCGCAGCTAGTTATTATATAATTGTTAGTTAGAGCGTTTGTCCACCGCCGCCGTCACCGTCACGTCACCGAGAACGAGATGACGGCGCCGAAGTAGCGGTACATACATTTAAATTACATTACTTAGCCGCGTGTCCACCGCACATCCGTCACCCGAGCGCCGTCATCCCGGCCGCCATACAAAACTCGGCCCGAAATAATCTCGTTCTCGGTGACGTGACGGTGACGGCGGCGGTGGACAAACGCTCTTACGGTACGGTTGCCTCAACAGTGAACGTAATATGTCAACTTTACCTTCAGTAAAAAATGAGTTTTTATAAATTTATGTGGGTAGGTATATTTACAGAGATACAACATGCACTTTACAAATCAATGAATCCGGCCATGCATCATCGGACTTTCCGTGTCTCAAAGTTTAAATGCACTTTAACACGAGCTTTAAGGTCTCAGCACACTAATGGGAACGGAAAGGGATCGTAACCGTATCGCCTCGAGTCGTTCAGAATGGTTTGTATTAAACTCCCTACTGCAACGCACACTAATCGGAATCGTAACGTGATCGCCTCCCCTCAGAACAGTCTCCGAACTTGCAATTCCCGCTCTTACGGCTCATCGTCTCCGCGCCTACGGCTCATCGTCCCCGCGCTTACGTCTCTCCGTCCCGTCCCCTCCCGCGACTTGTTGTTTACTTGATGTTTTAGGCGTAAGCGCGGTGTCGCCTAGCCGTAGCCGAGTTGACGTACAGGCGCTGCTGATACGCTTTCATTACGTGCATACGGTAGGTTGACGCCTGGTTGACAGCGAGGTGAAAGGCGTTACGGTTACGATCCCTTTCCGATCCCATATGTGTGCTGAGACCTTTAAACGGTGAAGGAAAACATCGTGAGGAAACCCGCGGTTAGTCAGCCCCTCACGTAATGTTTTTCCTGTGTAGGATATGGCCGGCTAAGCTGAGAGGATGGTTTAGGTGTTGTGCAAGCCTATTCCATCTCAACAATGTCCTGTTAAAAGTAGGCAAAAAGATTGCCTCCTGACTAGGGTTGCCATCTCTAAAACTTGGAAACCAGGACAAGACCCTTAAAAACCCCGGATTTTAGAGCTCAAAACCCGGACATGTCAACAGATTTTTTAAACAAGCACAGTGCGTGTGTCCGAAGGCGGATCCAGCTTTAGCGCCAGAGATGGTCACATAGTCGTGATATTTGTAGTTTTAGTTATGAGCAACGTTGTACTTGGTTTTGTGAAGCGCCAGAAAATGAGTACGAGTGCGAGTGAAACGATGCGAGCGAAGCGAGCAAATTTTTTTTAAGAATAAATCAACGTGGCTCTCGTTTTTCTTCAAGGCCGGTTCTTATGTAGCGAGTGAAACGAGTAAAATTTTGAGAAGATAAAAATCAACTCGGCACTTGTTTTTGTTTGGGTCCGGTACTTATTTAGAAAGAATAACTGCGAGCGAAGCGAGCAAAAATTTTTTTTAGGTCAAAGTAACGTAAGTAGTTAGTTTGCTTCTTATGTTGCTTAATAACATAATGTTTTGCTAGCAACAGTTGCAATTTACTCAAGACGTTCTCTGTTCAAGACGCATGCATTGATACTGCTAAACGAGCTTCAAACGAAGCCAGCGGAGCTAAGAAAAATAATAAACCCTCAAATTATTTTTTGGAAAATCCTCCTGTTTTTTTTTTGGTTTGCCACGATGGGCTGGACTCGTGGCCGCGATCGACCGGTCGTACGTAGAGAAGTACCAGTCCGGTTCCCAAATAATGCGTTTAGTAACGACTAGGTATTTTCTCAAGGTGTGGATTCTAATTACAATACAATACAATTAATTATTATAGATCAAAAGTCGGGAAACTAATTAAAAACCATGCATACTATGCAAAACATTACATAAGTCCTGGACTCGGATCAGGTATCCGCCCTTTCGTGAGCCATGCCGGTGAAACCCGGACTACCTCGAGAACCCCGCCCGGACGCTCCCCGGACGCCCCCTAAACTAGGACAAATCCGGGGAAACCCGGACGGATGGCAACCGTACTCCTGACGCTGTATAAATCATCTAGTAAAGATTTAAAGGCCTGAGTATAGTATGGATATGGATCTTATTTCCATCTGGTTTTCGAAACGATGAAGTTTGATTTTAAGTGGGATCTTAAACTATTATGATACGAGTACCTACATGGAAAAAGCTCATAATTATGTACGTAATAAGTTGTAAAATCATTTTATTGCCCCTCATTCGTAACTTACCCGAGTACGTATTGCATAAAATTGAAGTGCTTTTGTATTTATCAAGATGTTTACTGAGATATTAAGCTTACCCAGTCGATGTGGGTCGGATCTTAAAGCACCATCTTACTTTTTAGTAAAAGTAAAACTACACTGTATGTGGTTTGCAAATGAGCTATAGTAAGTAACACTTACAAAAGAGTTGTTTTGAGTTTTGGAACTTAGTTGCAATAGAGTTGAATACTGAAACTCGACTTTATTTAGGCGCTTGCTTATTAGCCATTTTGAGACATTCTTTTGTCAGATTTGCATAAGTCTACCTACTTATAGTCTTTTTTTTTAGACTATAAGTAGGTAGACTTCAGATAATGTTAATGATTAGCACCACGCAGTTCTCAGTTATCGGAGGTCACCTAGACATTTTGCATTATTACTCGTGGCCTAATTGTTTCGTCTAACAGACTTGATGGTCTCAAAATAGCCAAAGTAGGTACAGTTATATAGCACAAACAAAGTCCAATTTATTCTTACGCGGTTTTGATAAATGCTACTCAATATTAAAGACGATTACCGACCGTTTCGCATGGAGACCTTATAAACGTGCGTCAAGCTTCGTTTTGCAAGAAATTGTACGTGACTCTGTCCACTGCACCCCATGCACACGCTTTGCATTTTAACAAACGTTGTCAAACAAATGAATCCGCAGCTAAAATGCGCAGATAGGTCGTGCCACGTAAAGAAAACGCTGAGGGGAAAAGCTGTACAGTAGGCGATTTAAAGTAATCTTAGGTTACCCATTGATTTAGCGCGTGTTATTGGTTCGTGAGCCTGGGATCCTTGCGCAAATATACCCGCTCCCGTTCCCCTCATCGTTCTTTTTACGTGGCGCAACTTAGATATACCTATTCTCAAGTTTGCGTCTTAATCCTCTAGGAACTTTGTCCTTATGAGTAAGCTTAATTAGTCGACTGTAACTTAACAACCTTGCACAGGGTTGTATGTAGAAACAAGACAAAATACGCAAATTAATACCAATTACTTATACGGCCCACTCAAAGTTACATTCAAGGAAAACTAGTTCTACCTTTAAGTGACCTACATTACCATTCATAATGCAAGTTTTCTCTCATTTAAAAAGGCCGAAGGCTCAAAAGAAAGACTTTTGTCTTTAAAATCTCATTCAAATAATCCTTTTATTCTTTTACAATGTACTACTTACTTACATCAGACCCATATTGAAAAGCCTGTAGAGTCATTATGTGTCTCTATACTAAGACTTTTCGACAAGTGAGTTCAATTGCTCAGTGTCGAGATGTCTTGGAAATAACCATTATTTTAATATTCACGTCACTGGGCACACTCGTCACAGGTGTTATTGAGTTTTACAAAATTTGAAATTGAATTTCGCTGCGGATTCAGCTCTTCGATGTATAAAATGAGTTTACAGAATATCTGTACTGAACAATGAATACAGTGCAAAACTTGATCACCCAACTATTTTGGATCCTGTCTGTCCTGGAGATTCAAGTCGAAGCAGTAAAATCACAGTTATATCGGATTCTGGGAGATCAAGCGGTAACATCTGAAGAATTATCGACCTTATTCATCCAAATCGAAGCGTTATTTAATTTATGGCCTCGGTCTCTTGATTTAAGTATAAATAAAAAAAAATGGGAACTAACAGCGCAAACTAATGAGGTAGGTAAGGTCTGTCTAAAGCACATCTATAAATTCGCATCTGAATATTATATTAATACAACGGGACATTACTCACGTAAATTACTGTCGATTTAGATACCAACAATGAAAATTGAAAGTGAAATCGCATCTGAATGTTTGTAAATATAAAATAAGAATCTTTCTATTATTTACTTACAGGTGAGTGAAGTCGCGGGAGGATGCTAGTAATAAATAAATCTAATAGGGCGTGGCACCTGTACCATGCCTTCCAGATGACCACTTCTCGTAAAACCGTAGGTCACGTTCAAATACCTTACACCAAATACATTATTCAACGTTGACGGTGGATGGTTCGTACTTTACTTCTGAGAAATTTCGTCAAGAGGTTTTCTCCGGTGTGTCAATTTCGTAAATATTTACTAAAAATGCGAGTGCCTTTGCGACAAATTTAGACAGTAGGTTGTTAAATAGTTTATGATCTGAAATAATACATTGGCTACTTGTATCCGGGTTAGTACAACGCAAGTGAAGCGAAGCGGAAGTTTATACAATGACCTATTAGTTGTTGACATCGGAAGAAATAGTGATTAGATTCGAGTATTTGAGAAAGGAGTACTATCCTACATTTTATTTTCAAACCGTTGTTGGTCCAAATGCTATGGTACTAAAAAAATGGCAAATTCGGTTGTTATGCGTCATCTATCAAGGCAACCGTGCCTCTCGATCTGAAGCGCACAAGTTTTACATGATTTACCGCTCTGGATGTAAATAAGTCGATACGTATACTGTACTGTAGGTATAAACGTGTACTCTGTATGAAAATTTTTGAATTATGTAATACGCTTATTCAGAAAAATGTTCAAGGAAATGTAAAAATTATATGCTGCAAATTACGGCTAGATTAGCTTGATCCTGTAGATTTGTTCTTTTGGTAGAATATTTCACAATATTACATTTTAACCAAGTATTTTGTTTATGGTAGAGCAATATAAGTCACAGAAAAAATAATACTATTTATATAAGTGTTGCTTTCTATATCTAAACTTCTTCTATAAAAGTACTTTTATAATTAGGTATCATTATAAAGAGGTAATGTTGTCAAATTATTTCCTCGATATGTAGAATGGACTGTCGGGATGGTGTATGCTATATTTTAATCTCAGTGGTTTCAAAGAATTTTTGAAATTGGCTGAGTAGTTTCAGAAATTACCTGCCTTAAACAAACCAACAAACCCACATTAGCTCTTTATAATATTAGTAAAGATAAAAATATATATATAAGGAAACGAGAAAACCAATTTATATATAAAGTATGTAACTATACTAGTGAACCAATTCTAGATTGGAATTTCGGACGTGCCTGAAGCTTATACCTAATGTCTTAGGTTAATACCGGTAACAAAGTGGATTCATTTAGTTTCACTAAGAACATTAAATTGCTTCTGTTCTCTCTGCTATTATAAGTAGGTACATAGTAGTACCTATGCAACCATTTATTTTTGTATAAAAGTAATACTTTAAGGAGTTTTAATTATATGCGGATAGAGTGATAACAGTCAGACCCCGTTCACACGGCATTGTCCTGCACGTTTTTTCACGTATTCGTTTTTTAACGTATATATAGTGGCCATACAACGTACATATATCCATTCACACGACGATTGTACTGCAAAAAAACGTGTACCGCTACGTTTAAACGCATACGTCAAAAAATCGAATGAACTTTGACGTACCTATTCGGTTCGCAGTGGCACATGGTATAGGTTTGTTTCCTTCACTTTTCTGCGGCTTTTCGTTTTTTACACGAATGATAATTTACCGTGTGAAGACCTGGGTGATTGTACGTTAAAAAACGAATACGTGAAAAAACGTGCAGGACAATGCCGTGTGAACAGGGTCTCAGGTTACACAGTTATACTTCATTTAATGAAACGAGCTAATAGGAATAAGAATAAACAAACGTGATTGGTCGTCGAAAATAATTTTCTTTCTCGTTATTGGCTAGATTGTCAAATCAATTGTCAATTGTCAAATCTAGTCAATCCGAGAATCGAAAACTATTTTCGACGACCAATCACGTGCGTTTATTTTTCCTCCTATTAGCTCGATTCAAGAAATAAAGTATAGGTTACCATAGCATTAGATTGCTTTATTTGGGGCAAGATTTTTATTATAATTTAGCCGATGGTACACGGCCAGTTAAACTAAGGTAGTTTAGCGCATAGTTAAGCCATTTTTCATACAATGCCATGTGTATGTATATTGTACATCTACCGCAAACTATGCCCGTTAGCTTACTTGTTCTCAGTTTAGCTCAGCTTAGTTCTTTATTAGTTTTTCTAGCGTTGGACGTTGCGATCAAAATATTCACGTTTTTTGCAAATACATACCTAACAAAAAACTTTGTTACTTTATTTAAATATACTTACAATCATTCTGTCAGAATGCCTTTGACGTCGAATGTTGCCACAACCAGAGCAAGTTTATATAGTTTATATATTACCTCGTTATCTGTTAATTCAGTGGTTTTTGAACCTTCTAAAACAATACATTATAGGTAATTTAAAATCCTTTGACCTGAATTACTATTCGCCAGCCTAAACCGGAATAAAGCAGCCTTTATTCCGGTTTAGGCTGGCTGGATTTAACGTGCTCTCCGAAGCACGGAAGTGCTCAGTGTTGCCACTTGCGGTCACCCATCAGCTCAGAACGATACTTAATTTCAACGATCTATCAAGGACGTCTCAGCAAATCTTAGGCACGAGCGCTTCCAATTTTTCAAAATAATCTAACATTGTTTTTTATCGCAATAAATTTAATTTTATAGGCCACTTTCGCGAAATAAATTCGACATTTATGCACCAATTACTATGTGGTTTGTTACATATTACGATTTCAGTTATGTAATTTTTGCCCTCTCTGTAAACCTTAGAAGGTCGTAGATGTGCGCTGTAAAGGGTGACCCATTATTTATTACCCACATAACTCTGGTACGGCCTCTAAGATCGTCAAGCCTAATACGACGAATGGGAACATCAAAATTCTGTTACCAGAGACAACCATACGAACTTTTTAATTCGCAGTAGTCACAACAGAGACGTTAAACAAACTTATTAATAAGAAAGAAAAAATGTTTGTTTTACGTATATAATGTACTTAATTATTTTTACAACTAAGAATCCTAACTCTTTTAAAGTCATAGTTCATTGTTAAATAATCGGTGAACATCTTAGGTACGTATCTCAAAAAGTACATACAGTGGAACTGTGAAAAATAAATCGTACACCTATTTTGAAATCGGCAGTAGAATCACCTTATAAGACAGTACATTTTTAAGTGATCCTTGAAGTCCTACAGAAATAAATACATTTTTCTCCTTCTTCTAAATCCAATAAAATTCGAATCTAATTAATATTTTATTTAATTAGACTCTGTTAATGTGGAATTATCTTTGAAAGTTCCGGATTAGTGTGGAATGCAGCTAAAGCGAGATGAGCAATGCTCGGTCGCGGGCCGATGAGTAGCTGTTACGTAAGTATTGGGTCCACTCGCTAGATCGCTAGCTAGGTTTATAATCGATCTTAAAAAGAAGGAGAATCTATGTTCCATTGTAGATATGTGTTATTAATTTTGTATTAAAAATCAATAAATTATAATAAGTACCTACTTACAATAATTTTGCTTTTCTTAATGTCCCGATGTGTATCAATAAAAAAACTGAGGCTCTAATCGGCATAAGTAATTTTAATTAGCTGACTAAATAATCTTAAATAATCTAGATTCTAAAACTTATGTAAAAGCCTCAGTTTATTTTGAATGTTATGTAATAAAATGGTATTACGGAACTGCAACGTATATAATTTAGTAATCAAATTGTAAACCATGTACCCTGTGTGTCCATAATACACCTGCTATCATGATTTTATGCAGAACATTTTGAAAGGCCAATATTTATATCATTAGTAATTATTTTGAACTTGTAGCATGTTAGTATACTTACTGAAAAAAAATTGTAAAGGTACTAAGAAAATTTGTAGCTATATACTGAGGAAATTAGTTGGTAAGTATACTGTTTTGTACACGAGCTCCTATAAAATTCGTTTATTATAAAAACATCATGGATTTTATTTTCAAAAATTAGGATAATTTAGGAAAACATCGTGAGGAAACCAGTTAGCAGCGTCAATGGACATCTTCCAATTATCTAAAAATGACCATAGGTCTCAAGAATTTATCCATCGCATATTGAAAATACAGTCGTGATAATCATATTTTCTATTGCACAACCGAGACTCGAACCTACGACCTTCGGAAGTCAAGGTAAGTTCATTACATCGAGTGTAATGTGCGGTTCAAACCCGCCGATACGCTCTGCTTCCGCGTCAATATTGCTGGATCTTTATTTATTCGACATGTTGAGGTACATGGAGAGGCTTTTTTGCAATACCTATTAACCTCGCACACGGACGTAGCTATAGCTTTCCTATGGGGGGGGGTCCAAGGCTTCAATATTACTTTAACCCCCCCCCCCCCCGACTTTTGCTGACATTTTTTGTAAATGTAGGCATGGTTGTTTTGTTTGGTTTAGGGCTGGCAAATTTATCGTAGTACAAATGACGCGAGCGTAGCGAGCGAAAATTTTTTTACTTAAAAGCAGCGTTTTCATTCGGTTCTAATTTTTTCTTCCATCGGTACTTACCTATTAGATATTCTAAAAAGGACGCGAGCGTAGCGAGCGAATTTTTTTTTTTTTACTTAAAAGCAGCGTTTTAATTCGGTTCTAATTTTTTCTTCCACCGGTACTTAACTATTATTACAAAAAAGACGCGAGCGTAGCGAGCGAAATTTTTTTTTACTTAAAAGCAGCGTTTTAATTCGGTTCTTATTTTTTCTTCCACCGGTAGGTACTTACCTATTATTACAAAAACGACGCAAGCGGAGCGAGCGAAATTTTTTAAGATAAAAGCAACGTTTTAGTTCGGTTCTTATTTTTTCTTCCACCGGTAGGTACTTACCTATTATTACAAAAAGGACGCGAGCGGAGCGAGCGAAATTTTTTAAGATAAAAGCAACGTTTTAGTTCGGTTCTTATTTTTCGAGAAAAGACGCTAGCGAAAACGCGTTAGATATTATTATTTTGATAGAAGTCAAAAGTAGATGTCGGCCTCAACTAAGTACGTAGAGGTTGTCTGATGGAGTTTTAAAGGTCTCCAAAGACCATTTAAAATCAAATTCCATTAGAAAAAAAAGTAAAAGTACCAATGTTTACAATTGTGCTGTTTTTGTGCTTCTTTGTTTTCAGATTGAAGTCTCATTCTAAAAACAGATTGAGAACTCTTTTATTTAACGTTCTTGACTTACCTAGCACATTTCATTGTTACCACCACATACACACATTGCACATTTTGTTGTAATTTTTTTTTTTCGCCGTATGCTAAGGGGGGGGTCCGGACCCCCTGGACCCCCCCCTTATATACGTCCATGACCTCGCAACTGACTTGCTCTACTTAATGTTTTTGGTCGTGGATTCGATGCCCGATTATATTTTTGTGATGAAAATAAATATTTTTTCTGTCTGTTTGTTTTACAGTACCTATTTTATACATGTATGCGATGTACCAGTTTTATGTCATTTTTTTGTCTTCATATCTTACGCGTAATAAGAGAATAATCCAACATTATTTTGAAAATGGCTGAGAATAGGTTTCACTTCATTTAAATTAATAAATAAAGGGATTAAATTAAAACCTAACCATAATGGTAGCGCTCAGACAGTAATCAGTGAGCGAGATTACAAGTAGCACCTACAAAGTTATTGTTTAGTCATCGGTAACGCAGGCCAGTTTTATTGGGGTGGGTCTTAAAGATGTGAGATTGGAGGATTCTGACCTTGATCTTGATATAAAACCATCGCTTAATATTTAGTACTTAACATTATCGAGTTGTAGAACACGTTTATGTAACTAAACAAGTCACAAAATTAATTGTTTATACTCGTACAAGTGGCAAAATTAATCTTCAATCTGGTAAGAAGAGAGAAATTTCCTACACTTTTGATTCGCATTCCTGTTCATAACTCCGAAGATCTTCATGTCTTATTTTTATAGGACTACCTCGGGACCTATACCTACCTCTTTTGATGTCGATTGAAAAAAAATAACAGATATTTCAAATCCGTGATATTTAATTGCTGATTTATAAATTGTGCTTTGCTTTTTCAGTCCAAGCAGAATGAAATATGACTTCTCTGCATCAATAGGCAGTGACGTTGAAGTTTTGATATAGTTACTTGGGTGATTACCGCTCCAGTAAGCTCAGTGGTGTGCCGAGCTTCTGTCCGACTCACCGATTATCTTGATAATTCGCTCACCGCAGACCGACCCATGTCGTCCCACTTAGGTGTTCTAATGAAAGTAAACTTGTTCAGTGTGCGCTTACGTTTTCGATTACATAAACTTTTCGGTTATTACCATTATGGCTTCCGATAGAAGAGTTGGAGAAAGGTAGACTGCTGGATTTACGACAGATTTAACCGATCAAGGTGATCTTAATTTTTATAAGCGCATTAAGGTTGTGACCCTTTCTAGCATGGGAGTGACTCCGTTTCGTGATTTGAGTGGATGATGACAACTAACAACTCCAAAAATATGTATGGTCAATAATACTTCCAGATTAAAAAAAAACAATTATAAGGAATGAGTCCATATAATTTGTAGATTCTAAAAATCACTGACCTTTTTCATTGCTATTTCTACGTGTTTAAACTTCAACCTTGTCTTCAATGAGTTATAGGAGCTAAATTAAAAGAAAACATATTTCTAAGCTACTAGCACTACTAGTATTACAGCATTGCTATATGAATAATTACAATGCAGGTCGCGTACTTTTTGCAGTTGCTTCAAAGAGAGGATTTAGTCCATCTGCCCGCAATGTGAGTTCATTTTGCATGCAGTGTTGCACATTCTACATTAGAGTGTGAACGTGCGTAGATAACACGAGCATCCGACTCATGTTAGAAGTGCAACGGTTTGTGACGATTTGATTGTTCGTGGATTAGTCGCGCCCTAACCGAATAGAGGCACTTGGGGATTAACGAAAATGAAGTTACATGACAATCGGGGTCGGCTTATGTTAGTGGAGAATGAAATCATAACAGTTCACCAACATTAACTGAACCCGAAAATTTTCACGAAGCTGCGTTTTGTTGATTTCACGTTGGGCCTCGTATTTAGTCGAAACGCGAAATGAATGACTTTGCTTGCTTTTTATCTCCGGCCGGAACCAAAAGTTCCATTGAAGACTTGATACACACTTGATAGCCGGATTGCAATTACCTACTCGTATAAAAAATGTGACAATTATTTACCAGCTACAACCAATTTTGACGACCACTGTGGCGCAGTTGGGTGAACGCCCGGTGAGATGCGGAGGTCGCGGGTTCGATCCCCGCTACGGGACAAATGTTTGTATGTTCTGCAGATATTTGTTCCGTGTCTGGGTGTTTTCTATCTATAATATGTATGTATTTACAAAAAAAAATGTATCTAAGTATTATATCAGTCATCTGGTTACCATAACACAAGCATTAAGTTGCTTAGCTTGGGACTAGATGACGCTGTGTGGAATGTCCAAAGATATTTATTATTTTATTTATTATTTAATTAATTCATATAAATTCATAAATGTCCTTAACATTGATCATGTTCCCATTTAATAATTACGATTAATTGAATGCACTTTTGGTTTGGGTCTGGCAATATTTATCTTGGACTATGATATTAGCTATAGCATTAGTATTGGCTTTGGCATTTTGTCAAGTGAATCGTATTTCGGGTTCGGGTAGGGATGGTGTAGAATTTTTCTAGTAGTGGCAACAATCGGAGGGAAGAGTTCCGGATAGACTTGTTACATTGAAAGTCTGTGAAAGTTTAAATGTATTACACAATCCAGAAAGACCTTGACTTGCGCTAAGACTTATACTGGTCATTGAAGTTTCTGGGGAGATATTGTAACGTTAAATAAATTATTTATTTATTTATAGATTAACTCGATAAATATGTCGGCAGTACTTAATTAAAATATTACTTATATAAAAGCAAATGGATCAAGTTTGGAATATTTTACCTTATAATTAACCTTCCTATAGTTAACTGCCAGAAATAAATAGTACATCGACTCTTCAGCCTCACATATAAACATAAATTAAGGTGCAATTTATATTAAATAGCCTCCACACATGCAAGCCGTTCAGCGAAAGCAACCTTGGACCGACCGACAAATAGAGTTGCTAAAAATATGTAAATATTTTCATAACAAACATTGTATTAAATAAAGCCTAATGACGTGCAATACCCATACGTTTTATATCGCAATTTAAGTTTTATAACAATATTTTTAATACTTTTTAAATTTGTCTCATTATCTATCTGTAGGTTGTCTGGTAGATAAGAAGCGATTCTTAGCAATAAGACCGCAGATTGTCCGTCATAGTTATGGTATCTTTAGTTTGTAGCTCCTGTTGTTGATTTGTAAACATGGTGTGCAATGAAGTATTTTCTATCTATCTATAACGAAAAATTGCGTTAAAATTACTTCGAAACGTAACTTTATTTTCATGTAGTGAATAGTCAAAATAAATGGCCCATTACTGGAAAAAACTTAAGTAGGTACCTACTTATACTTATCTCGGCTTAATGAACCTTAAACCAATTCCTTTTGTACAGCATTCTGAATTTCTAAATAACTTAGTTACTATATTATAGTAAATTTCGCTGGTAGAGCCAGATGGAACGTTAATGTAAATGAATAGTAGATTAGTAAACAAAGCGGGCTTTGTTTACCTAACTAATTAATTCTATGGAGTAGCTGGTGATCCCATTCTTTCAATATTAACTATCCAATTATCTTTTGTCCTTACTAAGGGAATAAATAACCACAGACCTACAGATAGGTTAAAAAATGTTTTGCTTATTTTGCCAAGCCTACCTAAGAGATACCTACAATTAGTTCCAATTTTCAAAATTCAAAAGAATTACTCTCTTATGAAATTTTTGTCGGTTTCTAAAAAACTTTGGAACTCAAGAATTATTGAAATGAAAGAATTTAACGAACTACACAACTAACTTCTTTTTATCCCAATAGATTTATGTTTTCGCACTAATAAATCCGAGCGTGGCATGTAATTGGTAGTTTTTAGGTTATTCTAACTGGCTAAATAAAATACCTCCTTTTGTGACTCTTGTCATCTGAACAAATAGATTGGTACCACTATCAAATTACATGACTTTTACTTATTTAAATAATAAATTGCCTAAAAGCTAAAGCTCTTGTCATAATCGAAGGTGCTAATTAGGTATTCGAGACAATCGATTAGTAGGCGTTATGTGAATGTTTGAAGATTATTTCAAGGCTGGTCCAGCCAAATCATTAAGCAATGCATACTCGATTTAAGCACATTCTAGCTCTTAGACAAAGGCAAAGGCATAATGTTACCCGAGATACCTACACGAGTCTTGTTTGACAAGCTAAAAGCTTGTACTTCTGGCAGAGTCCTTCTTGTAAACATAAGGCTTAGCTACTACTAGCTGTGCTAGCTTTACCCTCCTGGCTTAAATACTTGTGTATTTCGGGCATTACATAAATATAAATAAATATAAATAATAACTTCAACTTCAATTCAGTACGTGCATGATTACACCGACAATTCCAAATCAAACTGCATAACATTGTATTTTTCTGGCCATTCACATCTAAAAGATCGGCCGTATAGAATGGTAGGCATAAACTCTAGCCAACGAATCTAATGGGCATAGTGCCATGTCTGTGCCGAACCTAAAAAATTTGATATACGGTTTTGAATAGGTAACACAATAAAACTACCAAATCTAGGTTAAATTCTGATGTTCACTAGAAAAACAAGGAATATCGGGATAAAAAGTCTATGTCACTCGCCATCCCTTCAACTATCACCATATCAAAAATTCCAGTCAATTCGTCGCCCGGTTTTGCCGTAAAAGACGGACAAACAGACACACACACTTTTACATTTATAATAGTTTTTACGTTGGTTTACGTTACCAATGATGACTGTTTTCAAAAAACAGGCATTACTTAACACTACTAAGTAATACATTCTGTGCTAATACCACAGAATAAAGATCTAATACGCCGAAATGACTTCCAAAAATAACTTTTGCCATCGGATTTTGCTCAGTAACACTCCGGAACATCACTATGTAACACCACACTTGGCAAAAAGTTACTGCAATTTAAATGCACCATTGGAGGCGGACTATGTGGCAATAGCGACCTTAGATCAACTGCAAGAGTTTAAAAACTAAATCACTGCTTATCATTACGAGGGTTATAGTTCAAGGAGCCCCTGATTACTTTTAAATATCTTTATTAATCTGCTTCAATGTCAAACTTGCTTAACCCTATAATGAGGTATTTAATGAGGGTTAATTGCTCTATCCTATTAATATTGTTAAAGGTTATTTGTGTTGTTGGTTTTAAGTTAAGTTTGATACCTACGATTTTGATAAGGTAAATACCAAATCTAAGTTAGCTGCAGTGCTGACCAAAAAAAAAAGAAAAAGTCTTTATGGTCTATCCACATTTGCCGGCGCATCGCGCACGAAGAACCTAAATAATCCATGAAACAGCAGTGATCTATGAGAGTTAAATTAAAATATCCAAGGACAAAATCTTCTTTCCGGCTTATTCTAATTTTCCCAGCTCAGAAATCTTTATTCTTCAATCGATCATGAACGTAACTGATTGCTGAAGCTAGTTCGTAGTAGTAGTTTACAGTCAACTTACCAAGGTTATTTCTGAAAAGGCTTTAACATTTCATAATGGCCTATTCTTTATTATGAATTCGATACAACGTATAGGTACTTATTTATGGATTTATATTTTGAGGGTCAAACAAGTTCTATTTGGAAAAATAGTAAATTATTTATTTTACTTTCTTTTACTATGATTTACTACTATCTACATTTCGTATTTCGTTATTAGTGTATTGTCAAATCAGTGTTATTTAATCTGCTTTTAATATGAGTTAAACTTCTTGGACTGTAGTTGTTTATTTCCATGGCGTAAAGAAGTCGAATGATGGAAGCCAGATTAGTTAGTAAACTACCATAGAAATAGTTTTACGACCACTCCGATTTTGCTGAAACTCCTGAAAATGCGGTCCGGAGCAGTCGTAGAACTATTTCTATGGTTGTTTACGCAATAAATCCGCCTTCTCACATCCGATTTCTTTCCGTCACAAAAATAACGTATGAAGTTCTATTTACCTACAAGATGCAAGATTCTTGTTTGTTGCAAACAATTAAATTTAAGCTTTATTTGACTTCCAATGACTTCCATGCTTTAATCAATGCTAAATAAGAATATCACTTCACTTCTTTTTAGTGATGAAACATGAAAACATGATACTTACTACCCACGTCTGATGATGACCAGAATGAGAAATGGTCTAATAAATTCGTGATTCGTTATCTTTCAGTTTTTATAAGTAAGTACTTCATTTAAGTGGGGTGTTATTTTGATATAGGTAGACGATTGCTTTTGAAAGGCAATCGGACGGTAAGTAACAATTACGAGACTCTTGACCTTGTTCGGGGCGGATGCGCCACGCCAACACTCACCTCATCCATTTATTATCATTATGAAATAAACGGTTTAGTTAATTCTATATTATTCTATAATTTAAACCTAGAAAACGACGTAACACAGATCTGAAATGAAACATGCATAATAGCATAATTCCCATTTTATAACTATTAAGAATACCTTAAGCTACGCACAGACATGTTGTCTGAGTGCTAGGTTTAATAGTTTCTTAACAAGAAGAACTCGAGATACAACTCGTCGATAAATTTAAGTGCATATTCGTCTGCACTCACACTTGAGGATTCTATTTTTTATCGTTCTTCATGGAAACTGAGTGATGAATCCCCGCTCGAGACACGATACACGCTTGAGTATGGACATTGAATACGAGCTATAGAATTGGCAACAGACATAACTTTCGAAATCAATAGCAATATAAAGAAAAGCGGTTACGATATTATAGTAAATAAAACTTAAATCTATGATATTTTACAAGATAATATCTAATATTAACTACGGATTATGTAGATAATCTATAATTTACTTACTGAAAACGAAAACCACATTGTACACAATGATTATGGCGATCAGAAATTCAATATGTTCGTCAAATATTCGTAATACCACAATTTTGTGCAGGTACTCAGGAAATTATACGGTTAAAATTAAGGTATCTAGTGGATTGTGTGTGTACGTACACTGCCTATCAAACTTTATCTTTCATTTGTTAAGGTACCTAGTTAAGCGTCCAGTAATCCGCATCGTACAATTCGTTCGAATATCTGCCATTTCTTGATACAAAGAATACTACGATCCGTTTAATGCAATGCGTCCGTTGCGTACTATGCTAAAAGGTGGACGCTTGTCAGATTTGTCTATATGGACAAACGTTAAATTATATCTTAGCAATTAAAATAACAACCTCTTACATAAATAACTTTTCAGTATTCGGGGCATGGTATTTTACGTTTAGGTATGTTATAAATTTTTGTACAGTTTGAAATAAATCAACTTGGGTCCACTGATTTATCCAATAGAATATTTTCAGACCACTTCGGAAAGCTTGCTCTATTTACTATTTTTTAGTATTTTGGTCGACTTAAAAATGTCTAAACTGCAAAATATTTCGAGGGAGTGGTAAAAGGTAAAAGTGTTTTGCACATACACCTCCTTCTGCAGTTTGACGTTGATCGATGGTGTTGACCACTAAAAAGATATCGCAACTTTATGTTATAATGATATTTCAAATATAAACATAAGGTGGCACCCCCGCAATCAGAAGATGCATTCCTAGCTATCAACTAATTGTAAATCAAAATTATCTAATAAGTCTCATAAATCTCATTAAGAACTTCCAACCAATCATTAACCGGCTTTTAATAATGGAGAAGGGTCATGCTGTTAGCTTAAAATCACGTTAGCTTAATTGCGTTTAAAGTTCCGTCAATTTGAACGGAATTTTAATTTGCATGCAACGAGTTTACTTTTTCAGTAGCAGTTCATTTAATCTCAATAACAAAGAAAATAGCTTTGAATTTTCACAGCGTTTTAGCGACTATTTTCCGCACAACGCTCCTCTAAAGCTGAGCTTCGTTCAAATTAAAGCAATGCTCAGTATTTTACTAGCGGTGGGGATGCATTAGAGTGGATTTTACCAAAAAGACGTTTTTGTAAAACAACGAATACATTCAAAGTTCAGACAATAGTGGTCTGAATAGTTGTTTCGCCTGCGAAGGTGATGTGTGGAGGCGAGCGTTGGTCGCTAAAGCAGCGTATCGAATGAGCACTGCGCTACCGGTGTGGACCTCGCCGAAAAGAAAGGACCGTATACTTGTTAAATAATGACGATAGTTGCATGGTACCCAGTGAAATGTCCGTAGGGATGGAGTGTTCTGACGAGATAAGCACTACGGTATTTAAGAGCGGTGTGGCATAGTGAATGTCATCAGTTAACACACGATCATCGGTACGGGAACATCTCCTGTGGCGTTGTTCTAATCGGTGCAAAAACAAGCGCCGCCAGCAAGGTTTTCAGACAGCCAAGCCGACTCCCCAAGCACAATATGCGCGCATTCGTGGTAAGGCTCACCGATCTACTTCCAGTGAAATAGTAGTAATTAATTTACTATTTGGCACTTGCGATATTTCAATATAATGTTATTTGTTTAATGTGTATTTTGAAATTGAATAACCGTTTCAGCCCGTTAAATTAAAGTGGATGAAGTGAAGTGATAAGTAATTCGCGGGGTGCTAAATAGTGAGAACAAATAGTGCCGTATAGAGTGTGGACCTTATGACAGTTTCAGTTAAACTATGAATTGAGTCGGTGACAAAAGTATGGATTGCAATTAATCAGCCGCCAGCACCCAGTTTCAATCAACTTGATTTGAATAGATTTACAAATACAGAGAATGACTACATTTCATCGTAAAATGTTTCATGCAACATATTTTCCATCTGGTGCAAAATGCATGCAATTCATGGTTCACTTCCAAGTACACGAAATAAGTTCTCGGTCATTATTCCGTGTGCGATTTCTATTCCCTTGAGTCCATTTCCACACATCACGACTAAAGTCCCCAATGAAAATAACATATTTATTTTTATTTAGGGTATCCTAAAAATGTGCTAATGTGTTTTGGGATTCTCCGCAAAACGTGAAATCCCAGCATTGGTATTGCATAATATGGATTTTTCCAACTTGTTTACGAGAGTAGTATTCGGAGCGATCTGTCTTACGTCACTTCCGACTGTGTAGCCATCTCTTATTAAAAGAGACTACATTACAAGTACATTTAGTATAATCTATTTCATCGTTGTTACTCTTATTGCTGAAGTTCTGTTCAACAAGACACTGATTCATTTGCTTTGCGAACTTATTTTGCTGTGCCATTCTATATTAACTCTATTGTGTATATTTTCAAAATATAAGTCTAATAACGATTATATAGATTTAGATTAGTTGTTTCAAAGGGTCCTCATCTCACATCAATTTGTTTATCTGATTTTAAAACTAACTATTGAAATCTGTTAAAAGTTCACGACAAAAGCGCACGCACGATACACGAAAACAATACCTGATACATGCGTACTAACGGCAACCCGCCTTGTCACGATAATATCACATACTCGTTCATTTCAAAATACACATTGTTATTATTTCAATAAAAAGTAGGTATCTTGATGTTGGTTTATTAAATTGAGTTTGTTTGTTTCAGTTACTCGCCTGCGTGGCGATGGCCTACGGGCGCCCTGAGCCGCCAGTCGGCTACAGCTACTCTGCGCCTAGCACCAAATACTCCGGCTCTGTCGGAGGCGGACACGGTGGCTCAATCAGTGGCCTCTCTTTCAGCGGAGGTCACTCATCCGGAGGTCACTCATCAGGTGGTTACTCATCCGGAGGCCACGGAGGCAGCATCTCTTTTGGCAGTTCCGCTGGTGGATTCGGTGGCTCAGCTGGAGGATTCGGATCATCTGGAGGTTTCGGATCATCTGGATCAGGTGGATTGAGCCTTGGAGGAGACTCAGGCTTCGGTGGTGGATATGCCGGTGGATACTCTGGCGCTCCTCTAGTCCAGAAACACATCTACGTCCACGTTCCTCCCCCAGAACCTGAACTGCAGAGAATCCCTAACATTCCCGCTGTCGCTCCTCCCCAGAAGCATTACAAGATCATCTTCATCAAGGCCCCGGCACCTCCCGCACCCGTCGCCCCCATTATCCCTGTCCAACCCCAGAACGAAGAGAAGACCCTCGTTTACGTACTTGTCAAGAAACCTGAGGAGCAACCCGATATTGTCATCCCCACTGCCACCCCTACTCAGCCCTCAAAACCAGAAGTATACTTCATCAAATACCAGACTCAGAAGGAGGGTGGCGCTATTGGTGGTGGTATCGGCAGCGGTATTGGTGGTGGATCCATCGGAGGTGGATCTATCGGAGGTGGATCTATAGGAGGTGGTTCCATCGGAGGTGGATCAATCAGCGGTGGTGATGAGCTTGGCGCTATCAGTCTTGGCGGCAGTTCTATCAGCGGTGGAGTCTCCAGCGGACACGGTGGTGCCGAGATCAGCGGTGACTTCGGAACCAGCGGCGGTGATGAAGGCTCGAGCTCTGGCCACGCTGGTGCCACCAGCACCCAGTACGGACCTCCCGGACACGTTGCGGGTCCTCTTCACTAAACCATTCGAATCAGCTAATGTGGCAGGCATCGGATACGTTTAAATTATTTATTACTTCTACTAATTGGATTTCTGTAAAATACTTGAAGAAGCTCATCTGAGCCGGCCACTACAGCTGCGGCTCGCGGCCGAACGCCTGTACATAGTCACTGCTCCGCGTTCGCCTGCGGCGCCGGCGCTCGCTGCGACGACAGCGTAACATCATTAGGTATTATCTCATGATCGCCACTTATCTCTACTCGTTATTAGTGCACAGTGTTAATGTAGTTCGAAAGGAGGTATTGCGACTGTTATGTTATGTATTATTTTAATATAGCTTTTTTATTTTTATAATAAAACCAAATGTGATGCTTACTCTGCTCATTTTAGTGATACCTAATTGGGTTGGGGCGATTAGAGTGGAAAATTGCGTCACTGCCGAAAGTAGTCGTGAAAGGTTGCCTCTGTGTGGTGCGCGGCATCGTGACGGGGGCGATCGAGTTTCGAGTTGAAGTTAAGGGTCCTTTCTCGCTAGGACTGTGAATTCGGTTGTAAGATGGTGAAGGCTCGCAGGCTCGGCCGACGTTACACAAGAGGTGAGCGGGGAGGTGGGCGGCGCGGCGCCTCGTGACCGTACTCTCCGCGCTCTAATGGATCATACGTATAATTACACTTTCATTATGTTAAACTGTGTGACGGAACGGTTACATAAAATATCCGACATCCTTCGCATGACGGCCGCATCATGGATTCTACCGAGAGTTGCGATTTCACATTAAAGGTATCAAGAAATAAGAATAAGAAACGTTTATTGACAACACACAGTAAAAAAACAATAATTATACAAAAGAGCTACATAAACAATTAATATAAGCTCTAATACCTACTAGTATGTTGATACGATTAATAAGAATTTTACAATGTATTTAAAACAGCGAGCCTTGCTTAAAGTTACTGTCACTAGATGACGAATTTCGTTTACATGTGACCTGCACCTTAAAATTCGCAACCTTTTAAAGTTTTTAATGATTGTTGACTCATGAAATTAACTTTGAATGGGGCAAATTAATTTCCGTTATATTTCTTCATAAAATTAATTTAATTAAAGCGTATCTTGTATCTGAAACAAGTTTTAAATGGAATGAATTTTGGCCGACATCCCAATGTAAACTTTTACTTTTCAATGATTTGACCCGTAAGAGCCTCGTAGCCTGACCACTTTCATCCTCCTTAAATTAAGTGCCCTTAAAGTGTAATGATTAGGCTTGGTAGTAGGATGAGAAGGTTTGGGATCCTCTTCAATTGTAGAGACCAGTCAAAATGAAAGGTTGCTTGACGAAGGTTTGATTTCTCTGACGTATCCTTGAAATTTACAATATCTAATAAAGTACTCATACGTACGTGTAAGTAAGTACGTATGCATACGATAGTGGCTCAGAATAAACTGAATTTTGAGGCATCTATTGACATCTCTATCAAGATGAAAATAAAAATATGTATATTGTTCACCGACTTTTTTAAATCAGTGCCTACTAAAGATTCGTTTTAATTATTAACTTACCAAAATAAAATTTTAAAATCATTAAACTAGTAGGTCATTATTTTTAATACTTTGCATTTTAGTAATCCTCTTTCTCAACTAGTTTGAAATGCATTACTTATTAATAATTAAACTTTTTTATCACACGAGTAATCTAATTTTGTGTAAATGACCGAGACCGACAAACAAACGTGCTCCTCGATGCATACAATCACTCAATCACTCAGATGTTGAAGTGAATAGGTAGCACCCATTCGTTTTAAGGCCGCTCAAAATTTTTTTTTAACTTTTATTAGGTATGCCGATAAAAAACAAAATAAATAAAACCCAGCCTTGAATTCCCTGAACTATATTATTATGTTGCTAAGACCATGTACCTATTAGGACGCAAGAACATATTATGCAGATCAAATAAAATATTTGTCCGAACCTACTACGTTTCGAGCTCAATGCCGCCAACGTTTCAGACGGGTCTTTATTATCCGTATCTGTTAATGAAGGAGGTTCTGTAGCTTGCACAAAAGTTCTAGGACCACAATTATAACACAAGCCGATTTATGGCTTATTATACATAGGTACGTATAAACGCTGAAGATAATTATGTATTTGTTACTCGTTCACACAACAACCACTGGACGGATTTGTATGAAACTTGGTATATACACGGTTCATAATCTGGCGTAACACAAGGCCAAGTTTTTTTAGGTACCACGGGAGCCAACCCGTGGGCGAGTAATTTAATATTTTGTGAACTCAGATTTTTTTTCTTTATATATGACAGATGGTTCATTAAATCAGATGAACAGTTTTGCTAGGCTGAAGTAAATACACTCTTACTGCCAAGTGTTATCTGAAAGTCGTTCAAAGTCGCGTAACTCGCTGGCTTGCATATTATGATAAAACCGCTATTTGCGAGGTCCTTCCCCGGGCTAGCAAGAAATGACTGGCGTCGTGCCAAAAAAAAAAACCAAGCGAGACAGTAGCGGATGAAGGATTTTGGAGGGGCTTGATTCTTCTGAGAATATGTTTAATAAAGTAAGGTATACTTAAGTAAAAATAGTTTGTCAAAGGTGCATTAATATCACTCCACCTTTACTAAAGGGGTAAAATACTGGATTCACTTGCTACGATCCCTTATAAGTTGTTCCTCAATCCACAGAATGCATGCGTGGATTCATTGCTTTGAAAACGTATCGTAAGACGCATAGCTTGTGCGTGAGTTGCAGGAGGGAGACACAGTCACGTACAATTTCTTGCGAAGCTTGACGCACGTGCGTATTAGCCTCTCCGTTCGCAGCAGTTGGACCGCGCCACAAACGAATTTGTGTATGCATTGAACAGAATAACTTTCAACAAATTTTTATGCATCCTACTTCCTGCTACGAGTATAATGTTAAGTACAAACGCGAAAGTTTGTAAGGATAACTGTGTATTTGTAGCTTTTTCACGCAAAATTACTGAAAGGAATTTTACTGAAACTTAGAATACTAATACGTAGTTTATGTCCTGTATAAACACATAGGCTACTTTTTATGCAGGTAATCCCACAGGAAAGGGAACTAATCACCGCGGGTAGCACCGCGGGGCTAGTATAAAATATAAGTATGGTTTATGACTCCTCATGGACCTAAATATTTAAGTGAAGGCCCTTAGATCCTCTGAGTCCATTACTGCTACAATGCCATTGGTTTACTAACCCGCTCGATATTCCCGTACCATTGTAGGTAGAACATCTCATATAACGTATATTGCCATGTTATGTAAAAAGATTGGAGGCCGAATCTAGTAGATTTGAATTACAATCATGATAAAAGCTCGCTTAGCAATTGAAAGTCTACAATTTTAGTAGTTCAGAGCTTTTATCATTCAGTCTACTTTCTTTTTTCTAGACCACTTTGGTGAAATTGCAGAGTGAAGGATAAGAACGGTGATGTGAATAGCGAAACTAAAATTAAGCTTTATTTTGCTTTTTAGTTCTGTTGGCAAACCTAGCAAAAGGCCGAGAGAGGTGGAAACCATTGGTGGAGACCTTTGCACAGCAGTGGGAAAGTACCTACTGTAGATAAAAAAAACAAAATCTGTTGGCCCCCTCCATCTCAACAATGTCCCAGGCACTACTGTTATGATATAGTATAGGAAAATTTCTATACCTAAGTATTTTATAAAAAAATAGATGTAGATTGCAAGATGAATCTTGTCTACTGCATTTGTTTATATATGTATAAGTTACATTAAAAGTTTCTCGATGCTTTCTTATTCGGATTTCAGCCTGAAATTTTAATGCTGAGCATGAAATGCTCGTTAAGTGATATATTTTAGTACAAAAACTGAAGATTCTGAGTTTTGTGAGAACGACGAATTGAAGTATCTAATCTACTTAACAAAATGTTATATAAAAATTATGAACTTTTATGATAAACATGATAAGATAATTCTTCTTAGGACCGCTTGCATAATAGCTGATTATTTTTTTGCTAAACGAACTTTACTTGATTTGAAACACTTGACAGGCTTTGATGGGTGCTTTAAACGTATTTGGCGATAAATTATGTGTAATGCAAGAGTCTAATGAATTTTGTTTTTGCCTTATAACGCTACCAGTTTTCTGAATTTGTTTAGGTTATAAGTACAATTAATCGTCAACATTTTCGATCTGTTTTCAACACTCCTCGGGAAACGAAAACGAAAGGTTTGTGTGTCGTAAAATTTTATCGTTCACATTACGCGACGTGGATTTGTATATATAAATTGAGAAATCACAGTTCCAGATTACAATGCTGGTTTAGAATTTCCCCTTTGTGACGCGATGCCAGTTGCTACTCCTACACAACCGGGACACCGGCCTTGAGTTCTATTTACACGATACGACTTTTTTAATATTTTTTTATTTATGTATTCATTTAATTACTCTTAGATCGCTTTGAGACGCTCTTTGTCATCCAAGTAAGTCCTAAAGCGAAGTCTCGCGTGGACAGATTAATTAAACTTGAACCGCAGTAGGTACCTATGAAACACATAAGTATGTACGTATGTACATACGTACGTACAGGTAGCATATTTACGGCTCTTCTCATTATCCTATCTATTTTTGACTTAGCTTATTTGATATTTCTTCTAGAAAGTGTAAAATATCTAACGTTAGCAAGCAAAACCAATGAGAGATAGGTTGTAGAGCCGCCGGCACCGGACCCAATAACAGCAGGTCACTGCGAGTCCAATATATTCACGTTTACCTTGTTATGCCATATTATGCCAATTTCGCAGATTGCAGCTACGTGGTTTAGCAATGAAATCTGGAGCGTTACGTCACTCACAAAAACTTACGTCGTGTTTACAGCAGTTTCTTACTCATAATTTTTAAGTGTTACGCATTGAATTTGAATTCAACTTGAGGAAGATAGTGTTAGAGCCATAATCTACGGTAGAGCGAGACGCCGAATGCGCGAACACATGCTACCAAGAGTAGTGATGCTACAGACCTCCGCTTCTGTTTTCATTACTGCGGAAATTCCGCTTCGTTTTATCCGTGTCTGTTCCGTTTCCATAACTTCTAAAAAGGAATTTAGATGAGAAGCGCGCGAAACGTTGTTTCAGCCAACCAGAAACCAGTTGCGAGCCGTGCGTTTGCGCTTAAAGCACTTGTAGGTTTTGATATTAAACGTACTTAATTGTTATTCATTATGCAAAGCCTGGCGCTAGATTTGTAGGAGGCAGCTTTCCCATCTGTAGGCATTGTACCTATGTGCTTTAGATGATGACTTTTTTCATAGTATTTATAGTTAGGTACCGCATGCATTTCTGTTCCGTTTTCGCTAAAATTTATCTCTGAAATGTTTGTTTCCGCTGCTGTTAATACTTCTGTTGCATCACTAGTTTATAGGATTCTATTTAGTTGGTTTTGCATTCATCTCACTCACAGATTTGGCGTGAACGTGTCGAATGCCGCGGTTATTCAAAATGAATAATTTATAAAGAAACAGTGAACGAACTGGTATTACGAAATAATGGATTGGAACACAATGACCCACATGGTATTCTGCATTCAAACGGCTTGCATAATCTAGAAACGATATAAAAATGTTAAATCGGTTATAGCAAGTACTTTGAAAGTATTAATTATTGAGTAGTCGCGTCGCGTGGCTCCCTCTGATACGAGTTTATGTGCTTTAGATCTTGATTTTTGTTAAAAGACTGGTGATAAAAATTTAAATTTTAGATAAACATCGAATAAACTTTTTTTATTCAAAAACTTTGAATTACTTGGAATACCCTGTAACAATAACTATAAAATACGATGGCCAACTTTACTGCTGCCGAACAATTTCAACTAACATTGCAGTAAGTCGCAAAAACTCTAAAACTTGTAGCTAAAACCTAAGTCTGGCGTTACGTGCACATCATTCGATAATAGATCTAAAAGTCGTGGGTATAGAACTCCTTTTACATTGTCAGATAAATTGAAACAGAAGGCAGCTGTGTAAAGTCCAATTACAAACCCTTGCTAAGGCAAGCAATCCTGCTTTTAACCACTCTGACATAGCGGCTCACAGTTCTGTTCTAATGGTCGTTCTGTCACATGTTGGTTGTTTGCTGTGACCCAACAAAATGTAACGCGACAAAATATAGCGTTTTCTAATCAGACATTTGACATTTTTTTGTACCCGTGCCAATATCAGCAAAGCAAAACCAAGATATTTTTTGGCAGCATTATTAGCAGATTAGCAATTTTGTGAGAAAAACTAACTCACTTTCAGACTAAGACTAAATTGTGTATGCTAAGCTCCGTCTGTTTTTGGTGCAGTTGTCCACTTGCTCGGAGTCGGAGAAAACGCAACGTACCTATGAGAATATTATTCAGTGTTCTTATGTTAAAACTTTTAGAGATCCTTCAAACATCTTCAAACACCCGTACACAAACAAATAAAATACATAAAAAAAAATATACTTAGAGGCAATGTACAAAGGCGAGCTTAACCCTGAAAGATCATCGTAGGTATTTTTAGAAAATAAACGGACCTTTACATCGTTACTAGGTGATTTATACAGCGCCAGGAGGAAATCTTTGCTACGATACGACAAACGGGACATTGTTGAATTGAGATGGAATAGGACTCAAACCATTCGCTTATTAGCCGGCCATATCCACAGAAAAACAGAATTTTTGGAAGCACTCCTTATAATTTGTTCTATATAGGTAGGCATAAAAAGTACAATCAAACCATTTGGCAGCACAGATGACGTAAGTACTTTGAAGTAGGTTAACGATTAAAACCTTCGTTTATTCAGATAAGGAGCTAGATTCTTGAACGACATTTAAACCATGACGCGGTAAGAGATTGCACGGATTTATTCCGGTCAGATACCCCTTGTTGTGATCCACCAGGGGGATCGTCATTAGCTAGTAGTCGTTATCTAGCTTTTGTTTTCTATAGAATTTTCAAAATAAGAACGCCGAGACGTGACGCGTTAAGACATGGTTATTTGGAGAATAAGGCACAAGATTGTTAACTCGTATTGAGTTATACTGATTATAGGAATGAATCAATAAATTGATTTATGATTTATTTTGATTGAGAAAGGTCATCAACATTGACTACTATAATAGGTATTGTGAAATAATGGATTAATCGGTTACAATTTTAAAGTGTGTAAAACTTACGACATGTTAACATACCTAGAGATACGAGGTAGGTACATATAGTAACCGACTAAAAAGCAGTTGCTTTAATATGCCTAAAAGGTGATTGCATTTATAAATTCGGCGGTACTGAAACCAGGCCTGCCAATATGGATGTTTTCTTGTCATAATATGATTGTACATGTTTCTTATTTAGTATTGATTGTTGTTATTTACCTACTAAATTATGATAACCAATTATGTAAGACCTACCCTTGTACGAGTAGGTATAACAGTTTTTCATTATAATAATTCTGATTCTGATTCTATGATATGATGGCAAAAATCTCACGCAAAAGGTCTAAATACCCGAATAAGTACTAAAACCCTCCTAAATATCTAAACCTTGGAGAGACTAGTACTTAGACTACTACTTAGACTGTCTAAAATAAAAAAAAGCTTTATGTGTCTCTCCATAAAATTTTATAACAAAATACCTTTAGAATTAAGACACAAATCTGACATGGAATTATTTAAATTTGTTAAAGCATATCTTATTAATAAGAGTTACTATACAATTGACAAAGCGCTGGCTGATAAAAATTTATTTTGTTAAAAATATAAACTACTCGTACGTAAGTACCTAATTAACGTAAAAATGTTATTAGTATTTAAGTTAAAAATGAATAGTCTCATAAGTTAAGCATAATGTTGTATGACTTATATAAGTACATGTAAATGTGAAAAGATAAATAAATGATTGGAGACGTTATTATGCGTCAGGTTTGTAAAGACAAACTTCAAATAATGTCAAATCAAAACCACTTACGATTCAAGTAAGTGCACTACTGCACAAACTGAATTAAACGTCAAATATAAAGCAATATATCTATATATATAAAGGAGTGGTTTAAACCTATGCAACAAGGTTTCTCTGAAACTGCAAGTGCTATTAAAGTGAAGGCATGTAGGTTTCTGTGATGACCTAGATGCTGGATAAGAACGGATTTTTTGATCAGAGGTCAATTCAAGGTCAGAGGTCACTTTTTTTATAACTTTTGTATGGTGATAGCTAGATTGTTGAAATTTTGAGTGTAGATTCTTGACTTGAAATAAACGAACACTTATTTCAGGATTTTTCAAAATTTTTACCCAAAGGGTTAATTTGGTTGGGTCAAAGTTGGGCATTTTTTGACCTTTTGCGATATCTTTGTAGCCAGAAGAGCCATGATGATGAAACTTTGCATGTAGGTTCCTTCTGATACTCGAACACCTGCTATGGACATAATTTAAGGTCAAAGGTCAAGGTAAAGGTCAAAAGTCATAATTTTTGTAGTTCCAAATTGGTGACAGCTGGAGCGTCAAAATTTCAAGTATAGATTCTTAGTTTAAAATAAAGGTAAACCTGTATCAGGTTTTTTCAAAATTTTAACCCTAAAGGTCGATTTGGCGGATTCAAAGTTGGTTAAAATGTTGACCTTCACGATATCTTTGAAACTGCAAGAGTTGGTTCCTTGAAGAACATAAGCGCCGCTTTTTTACAAATTGTAGGTACCTAGCCGTTGTTTCTAAAGTCATCGCGAATGGATCCGCGCGCGGGACGGCTTGTATAATATATGTATAAGCACTGCTTTCTATTAGTAGCGTTTAGGTATTCGAGCGTAAGCGTACTACTGCATACACACACAGGTTACCTATAAGTCCATACCTATATGTCTCTTTAACTAATTTATTAAACCTGATTGAATCCAGGTCATAGATTAATCGAATCTCGAACCATCTCTTACGATTGTGATTGTGTAACAAACATGTAAACCAATTTGTTATAGGTACCTAGTTATGATTTATACAGCGTGATCGTCTACACTCTGCGTCTACTACGATACGATAATTATTATATCTGAGATTTTTGTGTTCGTATAACACATTTTTTTACTTAGGTATAGTGTTTTTTAAATGATAATTCATCCACTCACCAACAACTTCGGTTTGTTGCGCAACACATTATAAACATTTACTAATACCTACGTATTAGGTACTTATTAGTTTCGTTTCTGTAAATTCAAGTTCCTGTAAATTATAGTTTTAGCTTTTACTGAAGTCCTAAGTTAACAGGCTTTTCGTTCATCGTACCTTGACCATTAAAATATATAATTATCAGCATTCAATTATAAAAACAAATCAATAATGTGAAGTCATCAAAATTCATCGAAATAGATGAGTGTAGAAAGATGTTGCCATTAATATTATTTTAATAGATCGTCTTTACCCAGTTAGTATAAATAGAAAGTCTCTTCTAAAGTTCATCTAAATCGGATCCAAAGAAGAAGTTTATTTGAACTAAGCAAAGCAGTAACCAGAACAATCAACGACCAAACTTTTGTTTCAGTACATAAATGTGAAGAAATGGACAAAACTAAGGCTGTTATTGTTACATTATATAGTAGATTTTCTCCTACTTGAGACACGCTAGTTTCGTAAACTTTTTTGTGACATTTGGTAATACAATCAAAAAGTTATGCTCATCATATTTTTACCGCTCACGATTTTCTTGACATCAATAATTCTGAAATACATGCTGAATAAAATACAAGCTAGCCTTGAAGTGGGAAATCGTAAGTAGGTTTAAATAAAACTACATTTTTGATTTTTGTCCAGTTTGAAAGTAATACTTTAGGTAACCACTTGTTCAGGCTTATGGCTTCATGCAGCAACGTTCCAAAGTAATCTATGCTTTCAATTTACGAGCCACAGCTGTACGCTGAAGCTAAAGTTATAAATTTTTTAGACATTCTCCTATACCTTTTTAGACAAGTCTAGATAAAATGTTCTAATAATAACGTGTAGAGATTAATAAGCCGTCTTTATACGTTGTCTTTTTAAAATGTGCACATAAAGTATACCAAAAAATTTGCTCTTTGCTGCCTGAGCAAATGATAAGACAGTGTTGTAAGCTTGTCCAATATTTAAACAACCCTGGCAGCATAACCAGCTTAATCTTCAATTATTAGAAAGTACGCCATATCGCGGTAAATAATAGGGCTGAATAGCCTTCGGGGTTTTTTAAAATGTTCTTAACCTAACATGAAGCTCGTGTCAAAATGCATGTATACTTTCCAAAACAGTGTTATGAATGAGTGTAATATTTATAATCTTAAGTATCTTTATAATTTTTCAAAATTGGGATTGAGACTTAAGCGTTTTAGTGGAGTAATTTGACTGTTAATAGGTACAGCATTTTAACAACTGTAAACCTTTTCTAAGGCATTTTATCAAATTTTGTTCAATAATTTCAAGTGTTAGCAGCAACTTTATAATTTCTGTATGTATTTTATGTTTATTGACTTTCGTTCTACAACAAAACTTCATTACTGTTATACCAATTGAATTTTTATCCATATGGATGCTGTGGTGATATCACCACAGTAGAATTACACGCTATTATTATAATCCATATAAAACTATCAGCGTTAAAATACATTACCCTTAGCGCCGAACTGTTTGTTTTGTAGGTATACAATTCCAAACAAGTTCATATTTGAAAAATAATGGGGATTAATATTGGTACCTCATACTGCCAACAAGACTCTTAGTAAAAGGTTAATTTGAAAGACAATATTGTAATAGTGAACGGGCGAGGTGGTAATGGCTTCACCTCTCCAGTAATCACCCGATAAAGATGTACGAGTATTAATGGATTGCTTAATTATTGTAAGTGTAATAATTGATTTATTTGTAAGAGGTTACCTGATGTTATGTACGTGCTTTAATGTGTTTAATGTGTACATGTTATAGTTTTCATAACATAAATTGTATAAGGGATATTAAATTATAAAAGGTTTTATAGTGTCGATATATCTGGCATTATTTTACAAAGTACCCATACCTACATGATTTGATATTGATGAACGACTTATTTTGTCATTGCAGGTGTTATTCTAAGTTCTACATTTTGTGCATTACCATCATACATATATAAGAGGAACATACCATCCATACATATATAAGATAGTAATAGGACTAGGCTGTGTAAGAAAATACTCGTCTACTAATAAATGTCGAATATCTTTCATAACTTGTCATTGAACTCTACCTAAACCATAGTATCTATCACTTCTGGGTTTTGGTGTCCAGCACACTGAATTAAATAAGTTATAACATCATAATCTTCTAGATAACAAAGTAGCATTAGATAAATATATTTAAACCTTATTTTTAGGTTGTGTAGTCATTGTCATTTATAATAAAATAAAATGACTAACCGTCTCGCTTTTTACTCCGAATTGAAAAACCTCAATAGAACCCAAGCAGAGAAAATGAAGAAAAAACTCACAGGGTGAAAATCATTTTACTAACCCAATCTGTGATAAGGTATTCTCGTTGAATAAACTGCTATGAGTATCAAAGCGACTCCCGCCCCGAGCTACAAGAAAACTGTGTTAAAAAGGTTTTGTTCTGAACTTCACCTGGCTTTTGTTGAGCAGGGCGGGTGTAGGACAAAAACAGTTGTGCAACTGTTTGCGCCGAACAAGCAACTCGATAATAGCTATTCAGCTTAATCTTGCTATACGGAGTACACTTGCCTCTAGCTAGTATGTATTGCTTACGCCTAAATGCTGAAACTCTACTTAAATATTATAATCGTAATTACCATTTAAGTCGTTCTTACATTTTAAAAACGTTTGGATAAACCTCAAAAAAAATCATGCCACTCACAATTTGTTATTTTACTATTATAAGTACCTATTTATTCGCTTATTAGTCACTGGACTCATAATTTGGTGTTTCCAGGGATTAAAGTTAGTTTTCCTTGTTTTATAAAATAAGCAACATCTTAAATAGCCACTGGGTTCAGTTGTACTTTCTTGTAAGTCATTTTGTGAACCACTCAAATAGGTATACATACAAAATTTAATACAAATCTGACCAGCCGTTAGTGACGTCCAGAAGAATTATGTCATACAAAAGAATATTATATGTTTTGTTTATTCATATCAAGCGATCGAATTCCAACGAGTTCCGAAATCCTGCTCGAACTTTTGTGCATCGTGCCTCGAAGTTGAAAACCGAAGACAGCCGAAGACGTTGCAAAACGTTTTGTGAATTTAAATATTCAACTTTTACTTGTGCGCTTATTTCGAGGAAAAAATACAGTTCTTTCGTGTTGTATTCGGACCCAAATAAACAGGAGGACCTTTCTTGAAGTACGTAAATCCTAATATATACCTATTTTCTTGGTTCCTACATGCCTGTTTTAAAAGTAAGAAAGAACAACTTTTTGCTGAGTGAGGTGATAGGTGTTCATTTTAGTGGCAAAGTCGTTTTTTTTATAAAACCGATTATTTTTTTGGATTAAATTACGAAACTACATTCTTGGATTTTTAAAGTACTCCTTTTTGTTTCTAGCTCCGAGGATCCACGCCATAATCCTCAAAAAAGTTTCATGGTGTTACTATTTCCAACACATTTTTTTATTAGTCTGCCATTTAGTGGATTGTATTCCAAATATTCTGAATAATACACATTCCGAATATCCGAATATTACGCGTATAATTGAACATAGGAAAAATTAACAGTGGAACATAGAACCGCCTTTTTTAGGTCAGTTTAAAATAATAATTATCTGTCTCACTCATACGGCTTTCGTGCACTCACGCTGATTTCCTCAACCCCACGGTAATAGTCAGTCTGTTGATTCATTGACGAAAAAAATCATAAAAGCAAAGTACGTCGTCACGTAGGTACTTGTGTCACGCAATGCGCGGAAGCGAGGGTGCCAAAGTGCGTGCTGCTAAGTTTGTTTTTTCTTAATAGGTACGACGACTACATTTTGTGTTGTGGATTATTTACATGGTCTGACGTGAGTTTACTGACAATGTCGACTAAATCGTCCGACTACAATGTCGACGTCACGTGAGGTGAACTCAGTGTATGTAGAAATCGAATGTTCGTCATTTTTACGATTAGAATGTTATCGAATAGTAAATTAGATAAATAGTGCAGAACTTTTTACATAACTTCACCCAGCCTTAGCTGTCAGCAGAGCTTGGGCTATGGGACCTACATACATGACTTCAAAACTGTTTTAATAATATGCTTTTATTTTATAACACCCAGACATGAGACAAATATTTGCATGTCATACAAACATTTGGCTGTGTTTTTCCAGGATTTCTGCCACTGCGAAACAGGGGTCATCATTGCAACAGTGTAGGTTTTTATATTTTTTCTGAACCGTGAGACTGTTTTTATGATTTTTTTATCTAGTCTACATTTACAAAAATGAACCTATAGTTACACTAACTAAAACATTTGGTCAGATAGGCTTCTAAAAATGGAGTGATTACATCTGTCAACTCAACATTGTCAACTCTGCAAGATGTCAAGTAAAAATCGATTTTTACTTTACATCATTACATTACTCGATAGCTAGCTTGAAAGCAAACATCGCCGAGTCATAACTTCCTACCAAGAGATGGGACAAATTCCTTGCCCTAGAGCCCAGATAAACTTGAGCCTTGACTTCGCCAGATAAAGTAGAATTTTACATAAAGTAATTTTTCGAATTCGGAGGCTGTGTTGGTAAATGTGTTTGTCTAATGGTGCTATTAGACTCGATGCTTTTGTTGAGCTCTTTTATTTACCGAGAGGAATGGTGCCATTATTACAAGATCTTATTTTGAAATAAGTTAAGATTCTTGATTAAATATATTTTTTGGCTGAGTCTCAGCGAAATTAGTGGTTGAGACTGCAAATTATATTATTTCCGATTCATCTTTTATGTGCAATTTCAGTCTTTTTTTTGCAGTGCAATTTTAAACTTCTGTCAAAAAACGACCATAAAAGATACGTGAACCACTTCTTTTTTGAAGACAGCTAAGACGGTATTTTAGAGCACGCACACGTCGCCGCGTCGTTCCAATTTTAATAGTAACTATTAAAAAATTATAAAGTAAGTTATTGTATTAACTTTGATTAATACGATGACTAAATTACTACTATTTTTTAAATTATATTCTATCCTACTAAATATTAATATTATAATAAACGCAAAAGTTTGTATTTTTATGTTTCCAATTCCCGCAAAAACTATTAAACGGATTTGGATGAAACTTAGCATAGGTATGTACCTAACTATGTAGTTTATGACCTACAATAGAACATAAGCTGCAGAAGCTTGAAGGTTTAAAAGTAATTTGTTTAAAAAAAAATTGCATTCAGAAATGGACAATGAAAAAGTGTCACACCAAATTTCATTATTCCTATTCCAAAATCGCAAAGAATAGGTCAGACGATAACTTTAAATTAAGGAAAGTGAAGACAATGGCTGCAAAATTAATTAGATTGAGGTAAAGCTTCAAGTTTAAGTACTTTGTTAAAGTGTATAGTGTTGTATGGAATAGGAGCCAATTCAAGGTAGAACTATTTTTACGATTTTATGCTACCACTTAATCGGCATCGTATATGTATATATATATATTTGTCAAATTATAGTTTTCTAGTATAATAATAATAATAATAAATAAAAACCACGGACGTTTGACAGGTCGACTTATCAAGTTATAGCGTTAATTCACACCAAGATGGAAAAGAAGCAGCTGCAGTTGCAGTGTCATGTAATTTTAAACTTTATGTTTATTACAATAATGCATAGTATTGAAAATTGCTCTTGGGGCTGCTTACGGTCGCTAGCGGTCGCTCGCGTTTCAAGTTGCCCAAGCGATACTTACTATGATAATGGTGATGAAGATAATGTTTAAAATTATATGACAATAAAACTTCTCGCCACTTCCCTTCCATCGGTGTGAGTTGAGCCATAGGACATTTCCATCTATAGCAATTACGTACAACCCACTAAATACATAATTTAGGCTGCTTATTATTTTTATTCACGTGAACTACCCATTGGAGGCTACCACTTCATCGCCCAAAATCAATAGGTATTACGATGTATTCATCGTAATACCTATTGATTTTGGGCGATGTTATTATAACACAACACATACTTAGAGAGACAACGAGTCTGCCCGCGACGACTATTGTAACATAGTCGAAACGTCGGGATATAAATAAGGTAATTAACGCGATAAAAACCTGTGTTTAAATAGTTCTAAAACACATACTTAAGTATTGTTTTTATCATAATATGGGTCTGTTATGATCATTGATTTTTTTATTTTCGGATTTAACAAAAATACCTATTCGCAGGAGAGTTTCACTTCACAATTCTTCACATCTTTTGTTCAAATTTAGGAAGAGCTAACAATTGAAGGTTTATATATTTTTACATTTTACGAGTACTAGGGAAAAACCTAAACCGGGTCGGATCGCTAGTGAATTCATGAAAGTTTTTAGTATTCCAATCTGATAATACATTGCAAGACCATACAGGTCTAGAATGGTTGTACCAATGCAGTGCACATTGATTAATTTAGCTAGGTACCGTACTTGTTTTCGATATAAAAAAAATGTATCTAAGTATTATATCAGTCATCTGGTTACCATAACACAAGCATTAGGTTGCTTAACTTGGGACTAGATGACGCTGTGTGGAATGTCCAAAAATATTTATATATTTATATATAATATATTTATAATCTCTTTATTTCCGCTGATTATCTTTTTGTTGGCAGAACAAAAAGGTCGTGTAATATAGGTACCTTACCAGCAAGAAGAGCATGTGCTGTATAAGGAAAAAAATATAAGCGACTACTCTTTACCATGTTAAATGAATGCTTATGAAAATAGCGGGGCGCTTGGCAATAAAGAAGTTTTATGCTGAATAGTAAGAAGGTAGGGTCTGTTTAGGGCTGGGAGACATCGTAAAACTTGCATCGCCAATGGTTTGTAACTTTGTATTGAGATTGGGTTTCGACCTTCGCGCAAGTTGATATGTTTATTGTTTTGTTTACTTACTTTCTTTGTTCTTAGATTCATAAATCTCGAATTCGTCAAATGGTAATAAACATTAAAAATTATTAGTTTTACTCCCACACACCTTTCTAATAATGTTTTATATTATAAAGGTGCGGAATAGTTACAAGCGTTCATGCATTAGAAATAGTCGCTTTTCTATGTAGTCACATAAAATCAATAGGCTTCTCTTAACAAAAGAAAATTACATAATCCTTGAAAATATATCCACCTGATACTGAATATTTTACTTTCCACTAGCTCTAAGCAATAATGAGATCAGATGCCTGATCTTTTCAGCGTAATACGCCTGCGAGTATAAAATAAGCCTACAAAAGGTAGCATATTACGAAACTACTTTATTGGAGATTTGTGTGAAATCGTTACCCTCCGATAAAAGAGAATCGAGTAGAGATCGGTAATGGAATACAACGCTCAGAACAAAAAAAAGAATCTGCTGGGAATGTAAAAATTCGGAACAAAATATTGTATCTTTATAAAATTCCGATTTTTTCTGTGTTTTGCCGATTCTTATTCTGCGCTTCTACTTTAAAAGCGATGTACGAAAAGGTACATCATCCTAAAATACAGTAAGTAAAGTCTCAGACAAAAAGATTATTGAAAAGAGGGAGATCGATAGAAAATAGTTTTTGTGTGAAAATGAAGCACCTATATAATAATACTAGCCGTCCCGCGCGCGATTTCATCCGCGATGACTTTAGAAACAGGCAATAGTTTTAAAAATGCGACGCTTATTTTCCTCGAGGAATCTATCAGCAAAGTTTCAGCTTTGAAGCTCTTGTAGTTCCAAAGATATCATAAAAGGTCAACATTTTAACCAACTTCGACTCTGCTTTATTGACCTTTAGGGTTAAAATTTTGAAAAAACCTAAAACAGGTTTACCTTTATTTTCAGCTAAGACTCTATACTTGATATTTTAACACTCCAACTGTCACCATTTTGTAGCTACAAAAAATATGACTTTTGACCTCTCCCTTGACCTTTGACCTTAAAATTTGTCAATAACAGGTGCCCTTGTATTAAAAGGAACCTACATGCAAAGTTTCACCATAATAGCTCTTCTAAGTACAAAGATATCGCAAAAGGTAAAAAAATGCCCAACTTTGACCCCACCAAATAGGCCTTTAGGGTTAAAATTTTGAAAAATCCTGAAACAGGTCTTCGTTTATTTTAGATCAAAAATGTACACTCAAAATTTTGACGTTCCAGCTGTCACCATACAGGAGTTATAAAAAAGTTGACCTCTGACCTCGAATTGACCTTAGATCAAAATATCCTTTTCAAGCAAGAGTCTCTGTTCTATTAGGAACCTACATGCAAAATTTCAGCTTCGTAGCACTTGTGGGTTCAGAGATGCGTTGAAAGGTATATTATGTTTTTTTTTAATTTGCATTTAGACCTCGAATTTGACCTTCGATTTAAAAATTCATTCACAATAGGTGCCTACGTCTGAAAAAAATCCTACATGCCAAATTTGAACTTTGAAACTCTTCCAACACCAGAGATATCATGAAAAGTCAAAATTTTACCCAACTTTGACTCTGCCTTATTGACCTTTAGGGTAAAAATTTTGAAAAACCCTGAAACAGGTTTACCTTTATTTTAAACTAAGAATCAATACTTGAAATTTTGAGGCTCCATCTGTCACCATTTTGTAGCTACGAAAAATATGATTTTTGACCTCTCCCTTGACCTTTGACCTTAATTTTTTTTTATAACAGGTGCCCGAGTATTAAAAGGAACCTACATGCAAAGTTTCACTAATATAGCTTTTTTGGTTACAGAGATATCGCAAAAGGTCAAAAAGTGCCCAACTTTGACCCAACCAAATTGACCCTTTGGGTAAAAATTTTGAAAAATCCTGAAATAGGTGTTCATTTATTTCATGTCAAGAATCTACACTCAAAATTTCAACAATCTAGCTGTCACCATACAAAAGTTATAAAAAAAGTGACCTCTGACCTTGAATTGACCTCTGATCGAAAAATCCGTTCTTAACGCTCATCTACGTCATCACAGAAACCTACATGCAAAATTTCACTTTAATAGCACTTGTAGTTTCAGAGAAACCGTGTCTCTTACGTTTTGACCACTCCTTTATATATATAGATAATGAAATACGTATAGAAACAATAATAGTCAGCTTACGAATGAAACAATAACAGTAGAAATAATTTATGGCTGTATGAGCTCTTTATTATATACGTCGGCGGCAAAGGTTTTCCAATCTACCAAAGACCGCATTTTCAATTTAAGGGTGGCAAAATGTGTTTTATTTTCGTCGTGCAAAACTAGTCGATGCATTTACGCTACATTTAGTTTCATAGGTAGGTACATACTACTACAGTAAGCACACCGCCACACAAAATGAGTTCAATGCTGCGTGTTGTACCAACAAGCAGTTCCTACGTTATTAGTATGAAACCAAATGTAGAGTAAATGTAACTCATTTTACGCGACTAGCTGGTACGTCTTATAATTATGGTATTTCATAGCCGCATTAATCATTTACCTATTTATTTATTTTTGAAGCTCGAGACATGTCTCATTAAAATCATAAACTTATTAAAAATTAGAATTTGGTATCATTTACTCAGATCTAGATTTCTTGGAAGCAGCGATGTCTACCCGCTTCAAAAACAGACAGCCAAGACAATTACTATCAAACATAAAGTTTTTCGTTTGTAGAATTTTGAAGGTAGTATTGACGTCAGACGGCAACCCCGTTTAATTTAGTGAAAAATTAGGTATGTTTAATTACACCAACTCTTACTAATAACATAATGTTGGTAGGTCCTTTCTGAAGATTATGTGCGTATTTTTTTTTTAAAAACGATTGACGTTTTTGGTGTTTTAAATAGTCTGGCTCTGGAACCACTTGAAGATAACTGTGTTATCATAATGTCTTCAGCTATGAGGCTGAGTATTTCACGTTTTTCGGGTTTGTGTTGATACAAACTCCAAATGAAATGAGCAGTGACTGAGTGAAAAGTTGTATAATAATCTCCTCTCGTTAGATATCTTCAATGACTGACCCTGTATAAATACATTTTACAACATGCCCACATATTGAAAAACTTTCCAAAAGTAAAATATAACTGGTTTCCTCCTCACAATGTTTTCCTTCATCGAGCTTGTGTATCGTAATGGTCATTAATTAAAAGCTTTTATTTTTTTAAGCTATTGCATAGCTTCTATCGATAGAAGCTATGCAATAGCTTAAAAGAACAGCCGCCTTATTTTCCAAATAACCATGTCTTGACGTGGCACGACACGAGATTATTTTGAATAATGAGATGGATTTCAGAAAACAAAAGCTAGATAACGTGCTATCTTTTACCGCGTCATGTTTTGAAAGTCCTAGACAAGAAAATCATTTTCTATAGGTATAAATTATTTCCTTTTAACAATAAATAATAATAAATAAATAAATAATAAATATAAATGATAAATAAATAAATAAATATCCTTGGACATTCCACACAGCGTCATGCAGTCACAAGCTAAGCAACTTAATGCTTGTGTTATGGTAACCAGATGACTGATATAATACTTAAATACATTTTTTTTTTGTAAATACATACATATTATAGATAGAAAACACCCAGACACGGAACAAATATCTGCAGAACATACAAACATTTGTCCCGTAGCGGGGATCGAACCCGCGACCCCCGCGTCTCAGCCGGGCATTCACCCAACTGCGCCACAGAGGTCGTCAATATTTTTTTACCTTAGGTATACCTACAATAATATCTATGTCGACATATCATTTCTTAGCGATAAGACCGCTGGCTGATTGTATGCAAGGTGCTTTAAACATTTCATGTTTCGTGAATAAAAGGATGCCTTTCGAAAAAATATCTTTACTTATAAGTATAACAACCTAACTTATGATAATTAAATTTTAAACAAGGAAGCTAAAGGCTAGTAAGTACTTAATCTTACCATTCGGAACGAAACTGACCTACTTACTTAATTTATTTAACTTTTTGTATTTTTGGGGTAATCGATAAAGAATGGTGCGTCGAACAAAAGAGGGGTTAGTTTCAGCAGGAAGGTATATACCTACCTACTAATCTTCTATTTAAATTTTTAAATATAATACCCCTGACTCTAAAAAAGCTTAAAAATAAAAGAATTCCAGGCTACCGCACCTGGGGAATAATAGTCGTGATCATATTTCCCTTTTTCACTTTATTTTAAAATTACTGGCGTATTGAAATTCCCTTTTAGTTTTTATAATATAATCGTGTAACATAATCGTGAATAATAATTAGGATGTCTGAATATACAAGTAGGTAAAACTTAAAATAAACCCCGCCAGGGTTTTACTTGTGCACGTAAACTATTTTGTCAATTATGTAGTTGTTACAAAGTAAACTCGCAAATTTTTTCAGGCCGAAATAAAGCACAGGAACATTAGGGTTCAGAGCTGTTTGGAAAATGTAGTCTGATTTCCATCAAACAGGGCTAATAACACTTAATCAAGGTCACCATAAGATCAATTCAACCGTAAGCTACGATTATGCCAAACACACCAACACACATACACAATATGAACCCTGCGTGTGCGAGTACTCGCACTTGGTAATTTTTTTCTGCCTTCGCCCACATTCATTGTCGTCACAACATGTACCTAATTTTTTTTCCCATTTCCCTCATCTTATCCATCCCACTAAGGTGGAAGGTGTAAAGTGAAATTTTGTGTGTAAGTGTGAATGTTTGTTACTCCGTCACGCTAAAACGGCTTGACGAAAATTAGTATCGTAACTTATATCCTGGATTAACACATACGCTTTTGATCCCGGTAATCTAACGTCAACGGGAACTATTCACCGCGGGTAACACCGCGGGGCGCAGCTAGTTATAAATTAAATTAAATTGGGTCACGTGCATAAAGTGCCCGTTTATTCTGTGGCGAGTCTCTTTGAATAACGACACCTTAGGCCCGAAAGTTGGCACGCAAGTCATTAGTTTACCCTGACTGAGTAGGCAAGTAAAAGTAGCTGTGCAAGTACAAAAAAAAATGCGGGTTTAGTCTTTTTTTATAATTGACTTAAAAATGAGTTTTTTTTATTCGATAGTAATAGAAGATTGTTATAAAAAGTGAGAAAGGCACACATTTTGATACACGAGATATTTACCGCGCGAGCAAGCGTACCTACGCTGTATACGCTGACAATCTTCCAAAATAGCATATTATAATAGTTATAAAGAAACTGGACCTTTATTCATACAAATATTTTGAAATGACATTTTACAAATATTTTGATATCACGTTTCATTAAAATAAATATTTCTAATTTGCGTCAACGGCTTTCAACATTAGCTGTGCCACATAAGATGTGACTATAGTCTATAGAGACTAGTCGTAAGAAAAGGACAGTCAAGCTTGAATAAACTAAGTGAAAATTCATGTAGTAGGAAACTTTGCTTGATACAATATATTTTAAAGCTATTTTGAAGGTATTTGAAGCACAAGTTTTGTAATTGCTTTTACTCTAGATGTAAGCTTTAATATTGTAAAAAACATAGTACTTCCGCCTTACTTTTAAGATTAGAGACTTGACTTTTTAGTTTGCTCGAACTTGCCCCTCGAGTCCAGTTCACATGTTTTGAAGGGTTACTATCGGAACACCTAGAAAGCAAAATGAACACACAGCTGAATTGACCAAGACGTGAAAATGACCTTTTAGCAAAACGTCTGGAATTTTAAATAGTCCTTTATAATGAAATGTCTGGTACAGTCAGTCTAGTAAAACATAATAACAACTAAATAAGCACTTATAAATTTAAATGAAACAAAAAATTTATGTATACCTAGCGCCTTTAAACTTAAAGATTCCGCATACTTAACAATTTCGATGAACCTGTAGTAGTAGTAAGTAGTAGGCTAGGCTTGGTACTTATGTTCTTTACGTGTCATTTTAAAATTTATCTCCAAATAAAATTTATACGTTTTATATGGGTCACATTTTTGAGGAATTGTTATGTTACCTTTTCTCGGTTAAGTTTTGTTATTTGGTTTTATTAATTGGTCAACTGGCCCTGCTTACAGAATTTGTTATTAGAATAGACAAGAAGAAAAGTGTGTTTGTGTGTGTAAAATAAGTAAAACTTTTTTTTATCTACGTAAAGATAATCATCATCATCATCATCCACAGCCCGACTTCACCCACTGCTGGGTATAGGCCTCCCTCAGTTTGTGCCATCCATACGTAAAGATAATAGCATCATCATATTTTTTTTCTACTTTCACTCTCTGTTGAGTATCTACACTTTATTCCGCCGTCCTCACAGATACTTCGTATCGCCTTTGTTCATTTTCATCGTCTCCTATAAAAAATAATCATTGTGGGAAATTGATAGTGTCGAAAGTTTAATCTTCATTAATTGCGCGATTAACACGAGATTGGAGGAAAACAGATAGTTTTCTAATGCGTTTTCTGCATAGTAGGCTTCAATCCGAGTCCTTTGTATTTGGACGAGACTACCCCCTTAGAAAAGTTAGAAACTCCATAGGATGCATGTGTTAAACACGCAAAAAATATTTAATTTAATATAGGTAAAAGGATCAATACAATGTAATTGGTTTGCAATTAAATACAAGTAATTAGTACCACCTACCACATTATTATGAGAGAGAATTTATAATAATTCCATTGTTTTAGTCCTTGATTCGATGCTGTTAGTCGCCACGACGGAGGCTATTAGGCGGCCCAAAAACTCCGTCACCAGGGTTGGCCACTGCTCATACTAACAAACAACGGAATATTAATTGCAACGTTATCTGCCGGGACAACTGTGAAAATTATCAAAATATTTGCGTAAATTATGAAAATGGAGTGCACAGCACAGGGATTTGAAGCCGCAATGCAGTTGTAACCTGATTCAGAAAGGTGTGTTGGGTTCACTACTTTAATTTAAATATAAATAACACTTTCAACATTTTGGGGTTCCTTTCACATTTAAAAGTAATGCAATGCAAACTTTAGGTATGAAGATTTGTAAGGTTATTTTTTTGTTTGAAAGGGTAATTCCCTGGTATCTATTCTATTTTATTATAGGGAATGCAAGATATTAGCTTTCCAAATTGAAGTTAGTGGTTATAATAATTAGTAACATTTTACCAGCAGATTATACCTACCTATAAAAAGGATAAAATATTGTTTATTTTGATTTTTATACTCTCTCATACGTAATTAGTGGAGACTGAAAAAAACATAATATTTTGTTTTTCAAACTACGAGAAGGCTGAATTATTTTACGAAGCTACCTATTCTCTTGGTAAACGTCGTCTAACGAAAATAGGTATGTGTAATAAACAGCACAGAGCGCAAGCATTTCATTTTCCTCTTAGCAAAGTACTTTGAGCTACACACTGTTTATTCCCGAAGGCGCACGGAGCTACTGTAGCAGCTTACACATTTTTAACCGGCTTCAGAAGTAGGAACAGATTTTATGTTTCACACTATATTTATTTTTGTTTAAGTATATTCAACGATTATTCTGTCAAGGGAGTTTTTTTTTAATTTAAAAAAATACTTTCGAGGTGTCCAACGTCGAAAAGAAGGTAAATCGCCGAATACAACTCAGCAAGGGCCAGCATTTGAGACTCTTCGAAACTTCTTTTCGTCTAAAATACCTCAGCACCTGCAGAAAACACGGTGTTTAACCAGTGTGTGTTACCAGTGATAACTTATGTGGTGCTTTACTAAATAGGCCCTGCTTATGAGAGAAAAGGCTCTGGTTCTGAATCAGGCAAAACGAGTCATACTTTAGTAAGAGTTGTGTTCTTGGTTCCTTTACAGAATTGAATCAGATACGAGGAGATAAGACAAGGACGAGGGTCACAGACATTGCCAAATGAATGTGCTCCTTGAAATAGCACTAAGTACGAGTATGACCTTTCAACCTTCATCAGTCATACCTATACTTATAATTATGTCCTCGTATCAAAGTAATGAGACCATAATGGTCAATGTTTGTTTCATTGCCATAGTTTAATATATTTAGTTAGGTTACAACTAAAGTAGTTAAAACTAAATAAAACTTAATACTTTACAATTTGGTAGATCGGTGTAATAGATTGATCAAAAAAAATTCCCAAAGGCAATGCGATGCATAACACTGATTTCTGATACTTTTTTTTGTTCCTGACAGCTTTCTTTTTTCTTTTTGTTAGTGGTAAATGTTAGTGTTCTCAGTTTTCATGGCCATGCCTAGTTGTAATTGGCTCTCTACTTCTATCTTAGTTTTAAGGACACCTTGTCATAGCAGTTTTCCGAAATAAATAAATAAAAGTAATAAATGTTTTCGGAGATTCTCGTATTTTCGTTGTAAGTTACAACTTGGAACCATGAAGCCGCGAGAGTCATCGAGTGCCGGCCTCGTCGGCACCGGTCAAACTTCAAAGCTTAACTTTGTCCGAAGCCACTTCGGAGTCCGCAATTACGAACAGAGCAGGCCTGCTACGAGATTTATTAAGTAACTTAGATTCCAAATTTTCGGCATAATCCCCAAGATGTTGTTGAGGAGTGAATAAAGTGAAAAAGTTGTCTTTTCTTCGCTATATAAAGTTATTGTAGTGATAAGATTTTTTGGGAAAGAGTCACATTTAGCACAATAAACAACAGGGGAGGAAGACACCAATCTGCTTTTAAAATGGAAATAATATCTACTAATAATTCATGCTTTACCCACCTACAGAAAGAAAAAAGAGGCAGCCAGCCGTTCAGCGGATATGAGGTCTATTTATTAAGCTGTTGTGTAACCATTAATAAACCTCTGTGCGCAGTGAATGAAAGCTCACCTATATATATAATAAGTAAGTATGTATTTACAAAAAAACATATCTAAGTAGTATAAGTGATCTGGTTACCATAACACAAGCATTTAGTATCTTAACTTGGGACTAGACGCTCTGTGTGAAATGTCCAACGACATTTATTTATTTATTTATATTTATGAACGTTATTTATTTTAAATTTTAATTTTTTCATTTATATCCGCGTATAAAAACACATAATAAAGAACGATTTGAAAATTGGATCTTTCAATTGCAGTTATAGCCGAAAGAGATAATTTCTTTGAACAATTAACGATAAGGACCTTGACCTGGTTTTATGATAATTCATGGGATTACAAAGGCGTTGGGTTAGCACGCACATTTAGATATGCTGGGCAGCAAAAGGGCATCGGCGAAAAAAATGGGGTGGATATTGTTTTACTAACAGTCAGTCTTAAGTTAGGTTATATCTATCTCTGCTTACTGCTGCTAGATATTTGATAAAACGAAAGAAAAAAAAAAGGTTTTTCTGTAGGACCTCAAGGATCACTTAAAAACTTACTGTCTTAAAAACTAGGTGATTATATTGCCTGTTCTAACGCTACTCTGTACACCAGGGAAAGAAGAAATTGGTGGTGTGTGCTTTGATTTTTTTAAAGCAATCTAAATAATCACAATAGTCATTGTGTATGGAATAAGTAATGTAAAATTAATGTTTATTTATTATCTTTCGTTCCCGAAATAGTTTTTTTCCCTGATTTTAATATTTTCTCATTGTTTGAACATTCCCTAAACTTACATAAAATATTAAAAGATTTAGCTATTCTAGAGAGACAAACGAATAGCAAGCATAAAAAGAACAAATACAGAGTACCCCAGTCATTCTGTTCCCCAAACACAAGTTCTGCTTACTTTGAGGCTTGAAATGTCGAGTACTTATTTGTTTCGCTAACCTGGAAAGTTGGGAGTCTTAAATCAAAAGCAAACAAGGCTCGTTTCAATTTGTGAAACAATTCAGACACATTTGCAATTTTTAACAAACAATGTTGAAAAATAGCATCGACAGGCGTAGGATTTAGATAACTAAGTCACTTTTCCAACCGGAAACGATGAACGAGTTACGAGTTAGTAAAAAGGGCAGCGAGCAGTGGGAAGCGAGTGTAGTTCTGATGGTTTTATTGCTGGGCTGTGCCAGTGAGCGAGTGCGACGGACAAATTACTCGCGCGCTGGCGCTGCGCTGTAAGGAAATGACTGCTACTAGGTCTATCGGCTTGAGTTTTAACCGCGGCGCCAAGCGAGCAGAGCAAGTACTTTCTTTGATAGCTTTTATCAATCAGTGACGGGTTTAGTGGAGCGAGTTCTCTCCGGGGCGGCGGCAGTGTAAACAGTTAGGGATCAATTAATATGCTTCTCTTTTTTTTTTAACACGGAAATAAAGTACAGTGAAGTTATCAAAGTCGAAAGACCAAATGACAATTGCAACTAAACTTAAAACGGAAAATATAATATCTTTGTACTTTTCTAGAGCGAGAAAATAAACCGATAGTTAGTCGTTTCCTCACCGGGGCGCGCGGCGCGGTGGGACAACTGCCTAAACAATGGAGCGCCAAAAATATTTTATAAAAATTCTTTTGTATTTCTTTTTGATGTGAAATGAAAGTCTCTCAACGAATATTTAAAATTTTAGAAGAATTGCTATGTTTTTTGGAAACAAAAACTCTTCACATGTGGTAAATGTGAGCTCTTATTACAGTTTTAGATTTGGACAAGATTCAACGCTTGTCCTCAAGACTGAGTGCGAATGGTAAGCCAATTCAGTCTATTTTTTACTCTTTGCAAGCCATTTCTATAGGTTCCGTGATTCCTGAAGGTAAATTACTTATAACGACGTAGACTAACTTCACGAGGTATAATTATCAACTAAACAGCTTATAATTTCCATGAATGCAATCGATAGAACAATGATATAGATACTACAGGTTATTGCAAACTGTACCTTACCAAGGAAGTATGGTGTACATGCCTACCCACTTGAACGGTGGCTACCAATGACATTTAAAAAATGTATTGAAAATGAAACAATACAGCACGTTTCAAATCTTTTTCCCTGACGAAAACGAAAACAAACTTTTGTCACAAAATTCCCAATCCAGCTGGAGAATTGTTACGAATTCGGTAGGTACCTATGCAAAAAAATCTCTGAACTGAATAGTCAGCATGTGTATGAGCCACGAAAATTAGTTTTCGGGTACACTTAAAGAGTGAGTATGCTCTTACTTTACTGTGCTAGCCTTAGGTATACTCTACGTGGTAGTGGGCAAAGTCTTTTAAACTCTGCAATTATTTCTGTTTTAAAAATTACCTTCGCTACGATAGACTTAAATGTAAGAACTCAAAGGGATTTTGTATTTATCAGTAGGCTCGTATTTTTAAAAACTTGTACTTCATGACATAATAATGATACTTAATAGTTTTACCTTTTTTTTTTATACTATTGGCAATGGTGGTCGTTTACTGAACTAGGGAGCTAAAACAGTTTCGATGATATCTACAAAATAAAAAAAAATATATAAGTAAAAAAACCATACTAAAAACTAATAACTACTCTATACATATTTATGATTCAGCTAAAACGCTTTTTAGTCCCTCGAAGGACCGTAGATGGTGTGGACACATCTGTTAATTGGTTAATTGTTACCGAAGTTTAATAAAATCATTTGACACTACACTCTTTAGGTACGCAGTTTATAAATGGCAACGCGTCAACCGAATTGATACCTGCGAGTACCTATATCTTTTCACCAAACTTTTAAATTTATTATGGTAATGATTAGTCACTAAGTTTTATAGACTACTTAGTACATGGTCATGAATATTCAGAAACGGGATATTTACCAGCATTCATTTGTTTTACTTTCCCTATATTTCGGCACAGTTGCATGCGCCAATGATCGCGGTAAATTGCAATTTTAGCGAATAGGTTTTGTAGGTTATCTGGTACGAAACTGCCGTGCCAAAATTTCAGGAAATTTGAAAACCCATGAATCATTGTATTTAAAGTTTTAAATGTTAACAACGTAGGTAAAGGTATATTTTTTGATGTTTTCCTAAAAGACACAGGGGTTAAAACTAGGTAATTTAATGTTTTACTAGTGGTTGAGGACGGTAAATAAAACAAATAAACTACTTATGCAAACACAGGTATTCCCTATTTGATGTTGTCATCAATCTATTATGATTCACTAGGTATATTGAATCATGCCATATTATGCAGTAGCTAAGTTTGCATGTCTGATAAGTCTCTAACTAAACTTACTAAAGGGAGTGACCCATTTGTGAGTAAAACTGCCAGTCGAGCGCGAGTATGTCAGACCTCATTTTCACTGATGCGGCTGCTTTTTATTATTTTATGCACTAACTATTTTAATGTTGGTTGAGGAAGTTCTAATCCTTCTTTTTCGTGGTTTTTAATCGTAAAGACATGAAGAATATGTCTTTACGATTAAAAACCAGGATCTACGCTATCATGTGAGATTGTTTTCGCTTATAATCCGTGTCGTGTTTTTCGTTTGTGTTACAGAGTATTTTTATTTCTCAATATTAGATACGCCCTCTCCACGCTGCACACCCGTTTATAGACTAATCACTTAAATAATTCTCACTGTTCATTAAAAAATTACTGACACACACTTTTATGTTACTTAGTCTAAAATCTATAAGAACTAAAAACTAACCGACACTTTTTTTATGTTAGTATATCGCCAATAGATCATCCCTTTAAAATAAGTATACCTGATAGCAACAACTGGTTTTTCCGATGATATCTAATTTATACACCTAATAGCCACCTCTGCGTGCATGAAAAATTTTAAATTTCTTTTTATTGAAATACAAATGCACATGAGTCATTATTATACGATGAAATCAAATTGTATACTGTTTATGTTAAGAGTCACGTGATCGGTTTTTTTTTTTGGAAGTTATAACAGTTCCTACTTACCTACTCTACTAATTGCGTTATTAATAAATGTAGGTATAGGTTATTAGTAAATGTAGGTATAGGTACGCATTAAGAATTAGTTGTAAATATTTCAAATTTTACTAAATATATGACTCGTACTAAACTGTTTGTTTGTTTGTTTCTGCGAAATGAAAAATTTCATAAGCTTTATTTAACAAAATTAATACTTCCTAATTTTAAAAAGTGAATCAGCATAATATGAATGCCGATACTGACTTTTCTTATGAGTCTACCTATTCAAAAATAACTAGCTGTATGAAATAGTATAACACTTGACTGGTTAATGATCATATACCTACAGGAAACCAACAATGAAAATCCACACTGATTAAAAAAGGGGAAAATACAATGGGTGACCTACAAAACACAGATAGGTAAATATTTCAGGTCGCTCGGTTGGTAGCATTGTTTTGATGTGTAATTGAGACCGACAATATTTCAATATATGGTAGTAAGGTGCCAGCGAGACGTATGTCACGTATGTCCAATGCAAGAGTTTCGCTTTTTTACTAAAATCTATGAAAATATAGCTTTAAAACAGTATGTTCGGTACAATATATTTATATCTAAGATAAAACGTGTCGAACGGATATTATATAAACTTCAAAAGTGTGAAATATTAAAAGTGGTAGGTACAATGTTAAATGCTGACACCATTTTTTAAAAAAGCCTCGAGCTAAGGCGGACAATCCGTCTCATCTGCATTTTGTGATATAAAATATATATTCACGTCGCAAAACATCATTTTCGGCTGTTTTAAATATCCATCAGCTCCAGCGGCACGTTGAAATAACTCACATAATGATGTTTCTTTTAATTCATACAAAATAACCCCTGAAATTCTTTACATACGTCCGTCCATATACTCGTACTTAGATACATACCTTCTTTATATTTTTGTTTAATATGTTTGTGATTCCATACGATGGTTACTGTTGAGAATAGTATACCTACCAAACCACTTTTTTTTTATTTATTTTTGTTTGAATCAATAACCTTGTTCAAAAAGTATCGATTGTGTCTTTGTTTATGTTTTGTAAGTATTTTTATGACTTATTTGTTGTTTATTTCTATAGTATAAGTACCTAAACAAAGTTCTCAAACGACAAAAAGGGCATGTTGACAAAGTTGTTCGAACAAATATCGACTTACGGTCGCTTTGAACACAAACACAATAATCGCTTCGTAAATACGAACACTATAAGGCATTTCTGGTGTCCAAAACATGAAGTTTATTTAGAGTTAATAAAGCATAATCGTTGGAAATGATGGCTCTATCTATTTAATAAGATAGATATTTACCCGAAAAAAAAATAAGTAAGTATTTGCTATAATTCGATGTTTAACAAACTTAAATCTAAGTACTCACAGTAAGTTGCCGTCGTCAGTCGGTCGATCGTATCTTGTTTTAGTTTCGAATTCTTCTTGCCCATCTTGGGTTTAGTCTCGCAGGCGCTGGGTCCTCACAAACACTTAAGGTTGAACGTCTCTGGGCACGTGGTGCCCGTTACATATTATTCAGACGCACTCGACACCACCTGCAAACAATATTCAGCTTTAACGGATCAAATATTTGAAAGCACTAAACGCGATTGAACCGATATTTCCTTCATTATCAACAATGGTATTATGGTCACGTAAAGTCACAAATTGTAAGAAATAGCGTCAACATTCAGTCCCCTTTTCAGTCTCTCTATCGAACACTACTGATTTCATATATGCCTCTCTCTCTGAAAAATTATGGCTGTTTTCCTTCTTCTGAATATTGTAGGGCGTATAGCGAACGGGCGGTGAGACGTAAACGAAATACTTATTTGTGTTATGTTCGTTAAAAAAAAATATAACATATTTTTAATAATGCTGATAATAAATCAAATTAGCAAGCGGATTGTAGTTAGGTACTTCACAATGATAACATTTATAATGATGGGTAGGCATATTATTTAAACCATAATCATAATGAAGTGCGGTAATGAGCTTTCAACCTGTCACGGTTGCACGTACACTATTATTACCTACATTATAGTGTATTGCACCTAACCTAACATTTATTTGGAAATTGACATAATTCGACAAAAGCTTTGGGATTACCAAACCTTTTAGAGAGTAGATACCTATTAAATCTATTGATTTTATTTTGGAAACACTCATGATTTGTAATGTTCATGAATTACCTACTTACTATTTATTTAAAAAAAATATACTTAAGTGGCATGTTAACGAATAGATTAGTATACACCTCGACTATTAGTTTAGAAAGTCATGATTTTTTTGTTGTGTTTTTTTTTGGACATTATTTTTATTGTCTGGACATTTCTAGGAGTTAAATGTACACATTAGAAATCAGTGGATAAAATTACTTATTCATATTAGTAAAAAAATACAACACGTTATTAGGTCAATCTTTAGGTTGACATACGTATATAAAAAAGTAATTATGTTTTAGCGATGGGTCAGTTGCCAACAGCGTATGTAGATATAATATACGAGAGGTGTTATAAAGCCCGTGTTTACCTTTTATATTTTTTTCTTGTGTATCCTCCGAGAAATGAGAGCACGGCGCTCCATTACACTTTCACAGTACACTACACAGTTTCACACTAAACTTAAAAAGGTCTTAACCGTGTTGTGAGGGTATCTGAAACGAGGAGAATCCTCTATTAGAGAGCGGAGTTTTGAATAAAATCGCCATATTTCGCCAAATTCGCTATGGATACAAGTTGAAAAAAAAACATTTGTCCATTTGTAAGTATAACTATCAGCAGAGAGTTTTTAGCTTTTATTCTTTCGAACAAACACTACAAATACAAATAAATCTTTCAGTTTAATTATTTTATTTTATCCAAACAAAGTTTTATATCAGAAACAAACAAAAAATACCTACACTACTTAAAAACTAATTTAATAAAAATGAACTCTGTATTCTAACCTAGTATCACCTAAAGATAGAATACAGAGTTCAGGTCACCGGCCGCAGGTAGGGTGCCCAAAAGGCTGGCAGCCGTTACCTCGTTGAATGGCTAAACTTATCCTTTGTCCGAGGTAAGCACCAGCCCTTTGGTCATTGGTTTCGTCTATGAATAAATCTTTGATAGTTTATAATGATTAAGCCTGAAGATATCTGCTGAGTGAGAAAATTGGTTTAACAAATGAGATCAAAACTTTAATGTAATATCACTAAGCCACAAACCTTACCTAAAAGCTACCTCAACTCTTGTATATAGATCTCAACTATTTATATACTTTTTCATATCTACGAGCTGATTCAAAATAATGAATGCACCTGCCCTAACGTAAAATGAGAGATCTTTCAGCGATTCTGTAGAAATGTTATTGAGGTAGAATGAGCAACTTTAAAAGAGTACAAGGGGAAGTAATTTTGCAAACGACTTGGAGAAAAAAGTAATAATAGTAAAGGCAATTTAAACTTGTGACTCGAAAAAGGCTGTCGATTTTCTCTGCCCGCGGCTGGTTTCATCATGTGTTCTGATCGCGAAAGTTTAAAATAGACGAATTTATTCATTTTAATCAAAGCAAAATTGAGGCTAGTGTTTCCGCGAAAAAAACCGGATTTAACTTAATAGTAATATATATGTAATTACATTGCTTTGTTAATTCTGCATTGAGGTTTAGAGTATGTTGGTTTTTTTTTACCTTAGGATAAAAAAACAAAAATGTGCAATAACCTGTGATCGGAGTTTAGAGTGCTAAACCATTTAAAGTTTAAGAATAGGGTCAAAAAAGTGGAGTATTTTCTAACTACAAACTTTTTTCAAAAATGTATTTATAAATGTATTTACTTACTTACTGCGACGGTTTTTACCATTTTCCGTCGAAAAAAATCTGTAAGTAGTAAGGACGTCTCACTTATGTTTTGTCTCTTTTCTTGAACTTTAGGTATTTTAGCCCTCCAAATTCCGATCACTCGTAATAACCCTATTTTTATTGGTAAAATGTTAAGTCAAGGGAGCTGAACTGCCTGATGCAGGTACAATGTTTATAAAATTTGACAACTTAGCGAATGAGTTACAAAGAGTTGTTATCAAAGTACTTCAAATTTTATTCCCAAACTACACCTACACAAGAAAGGTAAGTAGGTACCTGGATATTAAACGAATATTTTGATATTCCATGCAAACTTGTTTACTGACCTTGGTTAAACAAATATTATACGTGGTTCAATAATTATTCCGGAAAAAAGTGCCCAAAATAACATTGAAAAGGTTAAACCAAATAAAGAATGAAAGCTTTGCACGTTGTAAACAAAAGTGGAAAGCAATTCGCCGGGCTTTATAACATTCGCATGAAAATAGCATTTCCTAAAATATCCATACCTATTACTTTAAATGGGAAAATGTGTGCGTATTGTGTGTGTCTGTTTGTCCGTCTTTCACGGTAAAACGGAGCGACAAAATGACGGATTTTTTAAGTTATACCCGTGGGAACGGGAAACAGGTGCAGCTAGTTAGTAATATCCCTATCTATAGAATGGTTTGCTTTCAAACATATTGCCTACCCAAGTGAATAATCTCAACAAAAGGTTACTCGTATTCAAAAGTGAAATTGTAAAAACTGGTAGAGTTTAAATCAGCGAGTTTGTACACTAGTAGAAAATTGTCATTAGACTAACTAAAGGTTTTTAAATCTTACGGTAGCATGTAACTAAATAAAACTTGAAACTAATGATGTAGAAAGCGTCATTACTTTAAAAACGCGTGTATTGCTTTGTGTCAGCCATTGTTTCTCCGTCACGGGAAGCAGATATTACAAGTACGCAATATTATAAAAATACTTACTGAAAATTCAGACCCATACTGTAAGATTACAAAAGTTCCCGCTAGACCGCGTAAATTCACTTCAGAATTCTCAATAAGGAATTGTTACTTAAGAATTTCCTTGCCTACTTGTACCGCCGGGATTTCCTACTACAACTGCGCTGGCAATGACGTATATTTCCGACGGAGCCGCCTATTTCGCACGTTTTATCGGATAAGATTTACTGGAGCCAGTATATCGTAAAAAATAACGATCCGATAAAATTTGTATATTATCCTCGACTGCGCAGAATCAGTTTCGTCCAGACTCAGACCAGTGGAAAAAGAGAAAATATCTTCTCGTTGTCGAAAAAATGTTCACTACTGCTCATAGTACATTAAAGCAGTTCGACATTATCGAGATATTTCATGATTTGTTGAAGTGTTTCACATGTTAGGCCTACAGACCTACACGTGTCGAGACGACAAACTGAATATCTCGATGTCTCTCGAATGTCAAACTGAAAAAATACTGAACTGAGCGAAGTCTGTTGAGACCATTACTTTTCTTCCGCTCAATACGTTAAAAAAATTAGTGATACTTATACTTACCCAGTTAGAAATTCTTGGCTATTACTTCGCTAAAAACAATTTGTACTCTCTGAATGTTCAGACAAGCGTGAACGCCGAGAAATAATTGTATGTCATGGGAATATGATAATGATGCCGCTTTTAACGTTGTCAAATGTTTCACCGTCGCGAACATGAAGGGAGAGTGAAAATAATGTAAAACGTGTCACAAACTTTGATCCTCTGAGGAATAGGATAGGTAAGTGCTTTATTCCGTACCCCAAAAACAATGAGAAATGACCGAAAACAAAGTTTAGACACTTCGAACGAAAAGTAGTCCCAAAAGCATCTAAATATGATAGGTACCGTTATTTAGCATGATTCATTTGACGGCGGAGGAAAATAAAGTTACAGCATGATAAAATGTTATGTCCAAATATATATAAGCAAGATTTTTAACTTCGTAAGAAGAAAAATTTTAGGAAAATAGGTTATAAAAAATGTATCTCTAAACTTTTCTCTTAAAATTTGCGGTAGAACAACCAGATTATTTTCTATTTATTTATATCAATTTAGTTTTATTCTTTATTGTTGAAAGACAAAAGATTTTTTTCCCACAGATTCTATTCCAAAGCTTTTTTACTAACACGTCTGATAGTGTCAAATTATTTATTACTTGGAACCTCAGTAATGCGAAACTGAAAAGGTTACAATAGTCCCAAGCAAACCAGAATCTAATAAAAACAAATCTTACGTAACGATAAGCTAGAATAGCTTTTTTTCGATAGTAGTCGATCGAAATAGTACATTGGGAAGCTCCCGGTTGAATTGATGTGACAGAGTTTTCTTATTACGCTTTGAAATTTTGTAAGTGATCATGGTGTATTCTATTGGAGCTACCACTCTAGGAGACTCTTCTGCTGGAGTTCACAGAATTACTTTTGATAAAACACAAGTTTTGGAAAGTAATACTAACCAAAAACACTTCTTAAATTCAGTCAAGTTATACACAAGTTCTATAGTAAAAGTTATGGCAGCAGCATTGAAATGGCGAGATTACTCAGGAGACAATAAATTTCATTTCCTAGGGAAGATAGACTAGCTGCTAATATCACAAGGCTCGACTCTACATCAGCAACGGGCGTACTCCTTTCATATTCAAATGAAACCCTCTTTCAATCCAAATCATGCTTGCAACTTTTGAATTCAATAATCTAGTGTGCTTGTTTATGCCAATATTTTTACTGTAACAAGATGACTTTCTTTCAGATTTCTCTCAGACTTCCTCTTTGAGGTTCTGCTCAAAAAGTAGTCTGAGAGAATCCATTTTAGGAATTATGTTAATCTATATCATCTTGATTAGATAAAATAAATCAATAAACTAGTAGTTCGCCTCGAACGAGATCTCGCTCGCCGGTGGTTGTGCATATTACTTTTTATCTGTGTTAATGAATTTACTTCCGAGGTCTACTAAAAAATTAAGGATCTAATGAGAACTAAATACCTAAAGTTTTTGAAGCCGATTGGCGATTATTGTTCCTTTTTCAGCGATTTTGCGTGTGCATTATTTACAATACAGAATTTGATTCTATGAATTTAGAGTCAAACCATAAGCTCATAACCTATTTTATATTAAGTATGTCATGTTGTTTGGATTCTGTCATGGCACCACTTTCAATGACAAATGTGTTGTCATTGAAAGTGGTGTCAAAACTTATAGAAATGGGAGCTCAGGTTTTAGCAGTCATGATTTTTTTACATTTATCGAAGTTATGCAAAAACTTTACAACTTAGAATGAAAGTAAAACCAGTTTGGAATGTATAAACAAACAAAGCCCTTTCATATGACACCCCACTCAATGTATTTGAACAACTTTTATTTTTTTTCATCGCCTTCGGAACCATATATCTTTACAACCCCTTGACCGATTCAGCTCATTAGGTTACTGGCTTACACACTTACCACTACCTATATACCTATACCTACCAAGTTTCATGAAGATTGGATTAACAGTTCGACAGTTATGCCGGAACATACAAACAAACAAATGATCACAACATACAAAGCAAAATTACCCCACTTGCCACTAAGATCTTCGTTCGCTTCGCTCACTCGATCGATTATGAGTCCTCAATGTCCCACTGCTGGGCAAAGGCCTCCCCCCACTCCTTCCATTCATCTCTTTGCTCTGCTAAGATGGTCCAGTCGCTAGTCGGCCCGGAATTTGGCGAGTTCGTCCCTCCATCTTGTTCGCGGTCTGCCGCGTCGCCGTCGCGACGACGTAACGGGGCACCACTCCGTAACAAACATTAACATTGCATTATTTAGAAAAATAATCTTGTTAAACAAGACATCAGTTTTTCGTCATATTTAAATTAAAAATAAAATTAAAAAATTAAAAATATAATAAAATTGATCTAATTTACATCAAAAACATATAAAATGGTCATTATTAATTACAGGTACGATGACTACCTATTATTTATGTTATATACGTAGGTAGGGTAAATATTCCTTTTTCCGTGTTGCTATTAGTGTAGGTCATCGTTTCCTACCATGACTTGTCAACTTACACGCGCGCTAGCGTCGAGTAGAAATCATGTAGAATTTTAGTCCTTCATATCCATACAGGCACTGTGACAAGTTTTCATACATTTTATTTCAAAAAACTACACGATAGCGTGTATTTGTAATGCCAAGTACACAGTGGAATCATTTTAAAAACCTAGACAACATTAACCAACGCCAGTCGCCAACAAGACCTGGATGCGATCAGCCCAACCAACACCGGAAGGAGTGGCAGAAATTTGAGGAGGTCTACACCGAGGAGTGGGTTGACACAGGTGATTATAATATATATATTGGCTATGGTGATTATGATGATTGTGATGACAACATTAATCAGTTCGGACGGCCGCCGCGCCGCCCAAACGACCGCTTGCAGGTAGGTAACTACTATAACACTTACAAAAGTTTTCCTCTCCAAACAATGTTGTTTTATTAGAAGACAGGAGTGTACATTGTAAGGAAAAGTTAGTAAGTTCGTATAGGTAGTGGAACACTGGTGACGATTTATCCGACCCCGTGGTTTAGTTTACCTAGTAGGTAAGTAGTTTAGTCTATACTAATATTATAAAAAGGTAATGTTTGATTGTTTGACGGAGGTAATCTATAATAAATGTATTTTTGAAAAGGTACATTTAATATTTACAAATTCAAGCTAAAAGTAACATCAGACCAATGACCAAAAAGCTGAAGCTAACCTCGGACAGAGGAAAAGTATAGCAAGCGAACGAGGTAAAGCTGCCAGCCTTTTGGACACTCTACCCGCGGTCGGCGACCTGAACTCTGTCGTCTATCTTTATCTTTAGTCAATATTAGGATAGAAAATAGACTTTCATTTCATGAATATGTTTGTTTAGGTATTTTTCGTTACTGTGTTTTTTAATATTTAATAAATGTTAATTTTGAAAAGCAACTTTCAAGCCTGATTTTGCCTTTAGGCAAGAATAAATTTTCGTCGTGTTGTTTTTAGAGCACCTTTGTTCAATTTAGTAGACTAATTACTAATTCTAAGTGTTCAAGTTAAGGTTAGGTTTGTTAATTTATTGCCATTGGAACCCGAGCGGGTATTTTGGGTAGGCACCGTTATTGGACGAAAGTAGCTTTACACCCAAGGGACCGAAACAGCACTTACACGAGTGACTATTGCTTAGTAAGGTTTACATCTAAACTTTTCAAAAAGCTTTGGATCTAACAGTTTGGGCGTTCTTGGATTCTCTACGGGCTGAGTCGTAAATATTAAATTATTTGAACAAAATTTAGCGCTAAACCGCCATCTCAGTCTATTTCACTTTATGGCGGGTTCCAGTGAAAGTAAAAAGAGAAAGAATGAAAATAATTTTACATTCTCCTAAAAATACGGAACACAACAACAATAAAATAGGTTCCTATACCTAGACAAAGAGTCAATACTTTTGAAGGTAGATCAAAATGTATTGCGACAAAAGTCTCTGATTATGCCAAACTAGGTAAGATCACTGGTTTACTGACAAAAATCAAATCTAAAATCACGAACGCGCCGTATAAACCCAGGCTCTTGGATTCATTCAAAATAGCGTGACAAATTACTTCGGAGCAAACTGAATAACAAACAAATCAGCAGAGTAATATCATTTACGGAGTTAAATGAATTAGGGAAAGTGATTATTTCAGGGAGCATTTTACGACATTTTGCACATTAATTGCCCCTATTACTTTACGCCTGTTTTAGACACTTGATAGACATTTTCTGTCACTCAGGCGAGAAGCAGTCACCGAGAACCGTCGCGGAAAATCGGATTTTGTAGCGGTGGCCCGCGCGGTAACGCCAGGAACAATTAGATTGGTTCAGGAGTTACATTACTGTCGGTAAACTTTGATGTGACCATCTAAATATTGGACAAGTTCATTATCATAATTATCAGCCTTTGTAACAGTGTTTGGTGGCTCCTCTTTTTCAGCCACAAATTCAGCTAGGTGATTGGCTAAATTATCGCAAGATGGGTGCGTGAATTTTTATAGAGGAATTAATAAATAAATAGCCCACATCGCTCAAAACAGGGTCATGAATGTACCACACAAGATTATTGAAGATCCGATAGAGATGTCTTAAGAGATAGAGACATGCCCAACCACATTACACATGGTTTAAAAGAATATTGGGCTAGGAAACTCGTTCATGACAATCAAGATAAATAAAGTTGCCGATCAGGTCGTAATTTAAAAAGGTTCTTAATAGCAATGCCTACGGTCGCCAGTCGCCACTGAGTCTATTAACTAGCACAGATAGCTTCCGTATGATAAGTGCCCTGATTTATACCTGAAACTCAGTTTAGACACCTTAATTTATGTTCACAAAGCGCAATTCACCTTCAGCCATTGTTTGTTGGTATCTGCAGGTAAAATAATAGGCACTTCAGTGAATTTATCGACACTTTTCATCACAGACCTTGGAACCCCCTCTCTACCCTTGAATTTGCATCTTAATGTGTTTTATTGCTACGTCAGCTGTTAACGTTTTTTATTTCCCATATAATCAAAGGGTCTATTTTGGAAAACAACAAACATTTAGTGACCGTAATATTTCAGATAAGCTTATGTAGTTTGAAAAAAATCAAGTTCGGGACGAATGCTGGCTTGCTCCTTCACTGTAAGGCTCGAATCGTTGGCACCTTTACTGGATTAAGCATTTTTACAGTGGGTTGCAGATTCCATGTCACACAAAGGCATAAAAAGGTACACGATTCAAATTTGCAACGGGTGCTAGTTGATTGCTCCTCTATCAATCTGCAGTTGCAAATAGCATCCCGGTTTAATTTCCGCATTAGCAAGTCTTTTGCAGTGATTGTAGTCATATCTAGGTCGGCTGTCCCGAGTTGGCCACGTCCGGACGAATAATGTCTAGACACCGTTTTCAACGATTATAATTCACATTTTGATCCATCAAACTTGAATAGATAGAAGCGTTAAATTGAAAAATCACAAAAATTGAGAATGTGATTTAGTTTCAATTGTATTTTAGGAACTTAAAAATTCAAATAAAAAATAATATTTCACATTTATAATGAATCCTTAAAAAAATCTTCGTTGTGTTCGGCTAGAAGGATGTGATGGATGTGACGTTGAACTCGAGTGATGGGGTCTTTGCATAATAGGAACCAGCTTGATCAAGAAAACTTACGTATATTAGAATTTTGAATAGTACAGTTGAAAAGATGATGCGTGAGTCGTGAGTGAATATAATGAGAGCAAATATACTTCTATAATCTCTAATAAAATCTACCTATGTACCTCACTAATACATATATAGCGTCAAGCCAAGGGCACCACTTACTACTAGGCTTCAGCGCCTGGGACATTACCCTTAGCATGTAACTTCTGCTTTGCTGCATAAAATTTCTCCCCATATTTAAAAATCATCTTTCTGCTAAAATATTAACATCTTTACCATAGTGATCAAGATCAAATTTTCTAAGTTATAAAAGTATGTAACTACCACGACTTTGTTTAGGTAATATTTTAGATTTGGGTCATGTTGGTTGCATATTCTGTTTCCACTAGAAATTCTCCTAAACTTTCCAAAACTACCGGTGAGGTTATTTCCATAATATATGGCGCACTTAGTTTCACTCGAAGGAGTATGGATCTGAACACAACCTTTACGACGTAAACTTGTAAAATAGCAACAAAGGATAGGTTGCTAAAAGTAAGGACAATTTCCCTTATTTTCAGCGCAAAAAAGGACAATAGTTGCGTTGGAATAGGCAATAGACCTAGCGAAGACTGTACTTTTTTAAGTGATCCTACAGAAATAAACACATTTTTCTTCTCCTTTTTTTTTCTTCACAGTAGCGACAGCTAGCTGTTTTTAGTTCAAACTGTGTGCAGGAATACGTCCTTTTAATCGATATTTTGAAAAACTGTGGAACTGAACTTGCGCCTGTGAAATGTTCGGATACAAATAAAGGAAACTGGATTTCCAAGAATACTAAAGATCTCTTTAATATTTTAAATTTTTACTACGAGACACCAACTTAATCGGAAGCCGTTTTCTATGCACAACTTATAATAACTTGACTGAACTTGTAAGAAATTTGACGACCTCTGTGGCGCTTGGAGCGAGGCCCCATTAGTGCGTTGCGCTGCGTTGCGTCGTCGCAGCGTCGTCGCTGCGACGACGCTGCGGTACGGTACGGTATACGGTATACGGTATACGGTATACGGTATACGGTATACGGTATACGGTATACGGTATACGGTATACGGTATACGGTATACGGTATACGGTATACGGTATACGGTATACGGTATACGGTATACGGTATACGGTATACGGTATACGGTATACGGTATACGGTATACGGTATACGGTATACGGTATACGGTATACGGTATACGGTATACGGTATACGGTATACGGTATACGGTATACGATAAACGGTATACGGTATACGGTATTCAATTTTGAGTTATCTATAATCTAGTTTGATGAGTTTACGATAAAACATTGGGAATGTGAATACACTACTACAAACAGTAGCACTAAAGACATTTGTATCATTCGACAATATTCAACAACTCTCAGGTAATAAAATTTAGGGTTTTTTTTTACTTTGAGAGCACCGGTTATCAGAAACGTGATTGCCTTCACCGCAGACTAATATAATATTCGACCTCAGTTTGTCTTACACCATTCTGGCTGGTGTGTAATTGGTTCTATCAGTTGAACTTCTTAGTTGAACTACTTTAACGGAGGCGAATGTAAGAGTTGCGCTTCTTACCCATTTCCTACAACCCTTTCCCCTTCCCATAAGTTTTGGAAAAAAGTCCATTTTAAAGATTTATTTTCAACTAGCTGCTCCCCGCGGTTTCACCCGCGTAAGTCCCGTTCCCGCGGGAATATCGGGATAAAAAGTAGCCTATGTTACTCGTGGATAATGTAGCTTTCGAATGGTGAAAGAATTTTTAAAATCGGTCCAGTAGTTTTTGAGCCTATTCATTACAACCAAACAAACAAACAAACAAACAAACAAAGTTTTCCTCTTTATAATATTAGTGTAGATAACTCGAATGGTAGCAAAAATTTACATGTTAATCTAGAATAGCTAACTAAAAAAATATCTTAATAACTAAAAATACCTACTAAGTAAACGACAAAATAATTCAAAGCTTAGTCTCGTAGCAATATAGTTTTTATTTATACTCGTATACCTCTCTTGTGGTGTTTTTCTGTTTGAACGCCGTTCGATAATTGAATTCATTACTAAGCGGAAAGCAATTATTCAATAAACAAGATTAGTTACGGCTGCTGATTATAAAACGTTTTAATTTAGAAACCTATGAGTAGGTTCTACGTTATTTAGCAACTGTAGGTACCTATTGAATAATGAGTTATTTCGATAGGCTGTGACGCTTGGATTGAATTTCAAAACCTTTTCAAATGCCTCAAGTCAAAATGGCTGAATAGAGAGAATTTGCTTCCAACATTAACTGTCCTCGTTGTCTAATAAAATATTTTTCTGAAGCTTAATTAAGTTCGCAGGCTAATGTAAATTCATTATACTGTTGTAGAAATAAGATTTTATATTTTACAGGCGTTTTTATATTTTTTACAGGCAATATCAGAGCTAAACCAGGTGCCTTATTAGCTTCTAATATTACTCTGATCGTAACCAGTTTAATTAAGTCATCAAAATATTACGAGGCACCGTGATTTATTCAGATTTGATAGAAACATCTATAGACCCACAAATATAAGCATTCAGAACTGATTTCATTGAAACAGTATATATCCACAAATACAAGCATTTAACAACGTTTACTTTCAACTTAATATCTCTCTGAGTTAATATGTTTGGGGCCTTAAACCTGTATAAGTTGCAGTATGGACATAAGTTGCCCAAACGAATATTACAGATCGTCGAACATTCAATAACCTAATGTATCGAAACCGAAATGTTGATTTATAAAGTGTCAATAAATGGTTTGTCATCGTCTGAATATACTTATCATTCACACAAAAACCGTGAGCTGTGAGACCAGCAAAAGTTTTTTTTAAACTATTATATTGAAACTTGTTCGTCTGATAAACCACGCCCCGGGGCAACAGAGTGAATTTCACAAACAAGATAGGAAATTGCATTGGATTGGCTATTTATAAATGAAAAGCTGAAAATATTTATGCAATGCAATGATTCAACGGATGCACAAGTGGTTTGTGAATTGTGAAATATCTGTTGTATGGAAACATTATTTAAATTTTTATTTTTTTTCTTCTATCCTTCTTATTTAACTTTGACATGGAGTACGTTTATATAGCATATTATGCAAGTGGCCAATTGTGATGATATTTAAGGACGCCTAAAGGCCCCCATCGTAGCTTAACGACTTTAAAATGAATTTGTTCAATGGACAACCTACTTTCACGTAGACAGTCATAGCGTGTAATAAGCATAAAGCAAGTTCATTGCGATGTCTTTTTGAATGGCACTCCGAGCTTACCCCGTTAAATTACATTTAATTTTAAACTCAGGAGTTTGCGCATGGCTCACTCGCTCGGGAACCAATAGCACGCGCTAAATCAATCAATGGTGGGAAGTGCGTGCGTCGCGTCACCCCTCCACAAAACCTAATAACGCCTACTACGCAGCTTTTCCCTTCAGCGTTATTTTTACGTGGCGCGAGCTATACTTCAACATTAGATTTTATCATTTTGCTCCTTATTAATGAACCTTCATAAATGCATAATTAAATCCCTTCACTTGCAAATCAGTATTTGTAATTAAACTCAATTCAGTCTGTAACTTTATCAAAATGTCGTTCGTCGTGCAAAGTAAACGATGCAATCTTCCTAGTAAATACAGCTCAGCAGAAGTAGCACTTAAACGTATACAGGTACTTATTTAGAGGCAAGTTTTATATTTTATTTCGACTAGTTAAAGTTTTTGAAAGAAGTATGTTTATTTAATGCAGACTTATTACGTATTGCGCGATATCAAAGCGACTATGCAACGCGTTAATGATATAATGGATACGAATAATAGGCTCAACTATCCCTATCGCGTTACAGTTGTTACTGCGTTACTGCTATCGCGAGATACGTAATAAGCCTGACGGTAAAAACCCGCTACTACAGTGTAGGATTTCTGAAGCCGTTTTCTAGGATTCCGACGAAATATGAATCTATTATTCTTACCTAAACTAGACAGAGTCATTCGGGTCGAGAAATCTTGATACGAGTACTAGCAATATTGTGATATTGCAAATGTGAGACGTGATGCAAAACCAATAAAATTAAGCTCCCAATGGTTTAAATAAAGCCTAGTTCATTCTAGTTTTATGGGCTATTTATGTTACAAATTAGATTCATTATTACTTATGTAACCTAAGGTATATGCGATGTAACATTTTATGTACTTAACATTATTTTTTGATCAACTCGGTGAACAGAGTAGGTATAGATTGTAAGTTTAGACAGCATGTCGAATAAAAAAAATGACAAATTATAGTCTGGGATTATTATTTTATTTTTTCGTATTTCTTTTTATCTCATCTCATTTTATTTAAAGACAAGTATTAGTCATAGTACATAATGCTCTACTAGCACTTATTGTTTCCATTGAAAGGATAATCAGCCCTAGACAAGTTACATCTACAATCGCTTCGGGATTGTACGGTTAGAAATAGTTTGGACATTCAATAGCGAAAAAACGAACGATCAGAAATGTCGAATCAAAGGAATAGCTAACTTAATTACAGCCGCTCTTCAACATCCACCAACCCGCTGTACAGGAATGTGAATTCCTTTTGCATTCGCGCGTTATTCGCACCTCGCTGACGTTTGTTGTTGGTTTTTATCTCGCGACACAAATATACGCTTCCGAAATATATTGAACCTCTACGAGTGTAGAAGTGACAGTTTTGTGCTTCGATCGTGTGAAGTGCGTCATAGAAACGAAGCTTTTGTCACTTGTCTACAGACACATTAAAACGCAGGAGCGTACGAAATCTTAGATAAATAAAACGACGAATAAGCGCAAATAATCGACGTTATTATGATGCCATTTCGACGCAAAGTATATAAGTGAAATTAATAGAGTATGTTGTATTGTTAATCGCACTCCATCGCCTGAGTAGCACCTTCTTACTCATTTCCCATTACATGGATGGTTTCCAGTTTGGGATAACGTAGTCTGCGATGTAAACGAGTTTTCTATATTACCGCAGTGTGATTTTTAACTTTGAAAGGTGAATAAATGTTTAGCACTGCAGTAATTTTATTTGCTAGGGATCGTTGGCTCTTTTTTAGTTCATTGCTAAGGCTTCTGGCGTTAGTCCGTGACCACGAATGAGTTCAATTTCAGTAAAGCCAACAGCTATAGCACTATTTAAGAAACATCTCAGATTGCAGACTTTTCTGCCAACTATCGGCCGACAGAAAAGTTTGCAGTGTGTAAGGGCGTTTGTCCACCGCCGCCGTCACCGTCACGTCACCGAGAACGAGATTATTTCGGGCCGAGTTTAGTATGGCGGCCGGGATGACGGCGCTCGGGTGACGGATGTGCGGTGGACACGCGGCTAGTAATGTAAATGTATGTACCGCTACTTCGGCGCCGTCATCTCGTTCTCGGTGACGTGACGGTGACGGCGGCGGTGGACAAACGCTCTAAGGGTATGTATTATAAATGGAACTACTTAACGAATTAAGGTACCATTCAAAAAAATTAAGTGCTTAATTTTACTAATAGCTTAAATTTCTATACGATTTTAATTAGTATAACTTTGCTATTCTATGCGATGAAATATATTTTAAAAGCAAGAAGCTTTGAAAAACTATTTCGTCGCTCTTTTAATTAAAGCTGATTTCATGTTGTAAAATGAAAGACATAAATAGGAGTGGTATATTAATTATCACAAGGTTTAACATTTTCCTTGACACCTGAATATTTCTGAAAACAAAACTGTGGCATTCTATACCATGCAGAGTTTTTGTCCATGTACCGGATTAATGAAATTTTTTCAATTTTTATATTTATTTTAATGTACTTAATGTTATTTTCCTGATAAAATACTCGTTTTTTGACAAATAAAAAAAAATTATCAAGCGACTTTTAAAGCATAACCTATAATAGTTTCGATAGTCCAAGTTTTTCAGTAAAAGCCATTCAGGAGTTTTCGCCATCCATTCTTCTATTTAAACTTTTATGTTTATATATTATTTATTATTATAAATATCATTAATAAGGTTAGTCTGTCAGCCAAGTAAATGTAAAAAGGCACCCCAATAAAGCTCATTGGATGGAAGTATCTGAAGTCGCTTCAAAAAGTGCTATAAAAGGAAAAAGTCGTTAACTGGCGAATGCTGGACGGAAGACTTGTAAATACCAGTTCGCTCGTTAAACTTCACATTTCAAACATTTAGTGATCGCAAAATAACAACTGTAATATTAAATGAGATAGTTGTACATTAAATATAATAATATTCAATTTTAATCACTAATCCCTAAATGAATGCTCTTGGATTTGCAGTGCGGCTAGTTTATTAACATTTTATATTATGTAGCTGTAATAGATAAGTAGGTACAGGCGGTAGGTAGATCACCTGCCTGATAACCAAACGATATGGTCAGGGCGGTAAGAGAGCAGTGGATCGACCGATCAGTGTAAGCGATCACTCTGATCTTATAACACAGGTTAAAAAAAAATCTAAATCCATTGTTGCTTAGCTAATAAATGCCATGCTTATGATATCAAGGAAGAAAAACGATCGGGATTCTATCCTCGACTTGCAGTAGATGAGTCGGTCTTTAAATTAGAATGTAGGTAGGTATTGAAGAATAAATTAAATAAAAATTATATATCCTTGAACACGGCGTCCGCTAGTTTCAAGTTAAACAATTCAATGCTTGTGTTTTGATAAATTGAATGACTTACAAAAATATAATACTTAATACATTTTTATAATCGGTCTATGAATATAATTATGTGCTTTAGTGTTCATCTTTTGCCGAATCTATTAATAAATCCAGCCAGGTCATAAGCTGTTTATAATAAGCCGCTAAATTTAGTAGTGTTTGCTAGAAAGACTAACAAATACCCATCCATTTATCCGTCATCACAAATTTACTCATTTATAAATCATCCAGAAATCAGTCAAACACTTATGTTTTTTAAGAAGTAAGATGTGACTGTCGTGTCGTACTCTTAGAAACGGTTGACCTGTTTAAGCTAGTCTTTGGTAAAGGCGTGCTCTAGTTATGGACCAAGAGCCCAGAAAGATCTGACTTAACCTATTTTAACATGGATGAAACCTTACATGCTCTACTGAGCATGTAAGGTTTCATCCATGTTAAAATCTACTCGACTCTACTGAGTCTCATGTGCTTTGAATAACCTGCGTGTATAGAAAGCTCCAAGAGTGACACATGAGCAGGTAGAAGGTCAGAAAGGTGACTAAAAATAAGTCTCATTTAACTTAAATTAACATGGCTGACGCATGAGACTCTACTAAGCATGTAAGGTTTCATCCATGTTAAAGTAAGTGAAGTCAGATCTTTCTGGGCTCTCAGTCTATTACACAGTAGTAGGAAGACAAGATAAAGCTCCATTAGTAAGCTCTCCATGCTAAATGAACATAACGTGTCTGGGTGTTTTCTATCTATTAATATGTATATGTATGTATTTACAAAAAAATGTATCTAAGTATTATATCAGTCATCTGGTTTAGCTTGGGACTAGATGACGCTGTGTGGAATGTCCAAGGATATTTATTTATATTTATTTATCGATCGAGTGAGCGAAGCGAACGAAGATCTTAGTGGCAAGTGGGGTAATTTTGCTTTGTATGTGGTGATCATTTGTTTGTTTGTATGTTCCGGCATAACTGTCGAACCGTTAATCCAATCTTCATGAAACTTGGTAGGTATATAGGTAGTGGTAAGTGGGTGAACCAGTAACCTAATGAGCTGAATCGGTCAAGGGGTTGTAAAGATATTTGGTTCCAAAGGGGATGAAAAAAAATAAAAGTTGTTCAAATACATTGAGTGGGGTGTCATATGAAAGGGCTTTGTTTATACATTCCAAAATGGTTTTACTTTTTATTCTAAGATGTAAAGTTTTTGAATAACTTCGATAAATGTAAAAAAATCATGACTGCTATAACCTGAGCTCCCATTTCTATAAGTTTTGGTGAAATCGCAGCTCAGAAAATCGTTCTTCTTCTTCTTTATTATCTTGGTTGGTGTTTCTAACTCCTAACTCTTTTTGACGAACCTAACGACGTTTTAATGGAAAAAGAATTCAACTTACTAAATAGTTTCCTTGAACCAATGTTACTGCCACTTCATAACGAACAAAATACCAAAATGTTTTAAAAAGTCGAAACACCCTCGTAAAAACTTATGCTCTTAAATCAAGTATTTTTTATAGAAATATAAGTAAATTATTGCAAAATGATTTTTGACAAATGTTTGAAATAACCGCGGGCAACACATTTGTCATCGAAAGTAGTGCCATGACAGGATCAAACCAACATGACATACTAAATATTAAATAGGTTTAGAGCCTAAGGTTTGACTCTAAATTCAAAGAGTTTTTAATCAAAACCTGTATTGTAATAATGCAAGCTTTACTATAATTAAAGGAATAATAATCGGCTTTAGGTACTTAGTTCTCATTAGATCCTCAATATTTTTTAGTAGACCTCTGAAGTAAATTCTTTCAAACACAGATAAAAACGAATATACACAACCACCGGCGAGCGAGATCTCGTTCGAAGCGAACTACTAGTTTATTCATTTATAAGTAGTTGAGTACATAATAACACTTCTTTAACAAAGTCTGTAAAACAATTAAGAAAGCCAAGAACATTCCTGTAGGTAATTGGCGTTTATCCCATAAGAACAAACAGATTAAAGTTGAAATCTTTTTCATTTACAAGGAACGTTAAGAAAATAGGGCGAATGCTCATCTTATATTGAGCATTCGCTCATTTCATGCAAATGAACCTTAACACGAGCCTAAGTTAAGATCTAGATACAAGCAATCTTAATCTATATCACGTACACGCCACATGCTTTGATATTACGGATGCAGTGATCGGATCAGCGAAATTACATTATACATACCTAGACTGACATTGAACCTAGATCAGATCTTGGTAATAATGAATACGTCAACGAATTCAGTCTTGTACAGATAAATAAACACACATTTGCCTTTCAGTATAATAGAATAGGTGTTTGCAAAAACAGTCATGCGTGAGGTTCAAGAAACATACCTTTTATGTATACTTTACCTGCGAAATTTTATGCTGTAATACAGTCACAAGGAAATGGATATTCGTAGTACGTATGAATTATCGTCGGCATTTTATTGCATTTTTCATGGGCACTCTGTGTATTGAAGTAGGCACTGTATATACAGACTGAGTTTTTTGGAGTTACGAGGCAAAATCTAATACCGTGAGAGTTATCAAAAGTCATTTTGATCTCATCTTATATTGCACGCTATAATAATAAATGAAAGTGAGATGAAGTTTTGGAAAAGAAGTTTTTATGTATGTGCAACAGCTAGCTCTAGACACTGCGTCTTCTGAACAACTGATACTCATTGTTACATGTTATTGCTTAACAATCTCATCCAGCAAAGATACCTAATTAAAAATGTAGACAAAAAATATCATAATATTCTGAATCTACCCACCCTTAGCAGGGCAGCTTGTGCTACTTGCAATTAAACCTTAAAATTATAATTAATGTTTGCGACAAACTTAGCAATCTGGCGACTAGACGTAAAACGAAAACTTTGGGCGAAGCTGTATACCTCGAGCACTAGTTAAACGCCAATAAAATGTAACAATTTATCAATGTAATACCTGTCTGATTAGGTTTTAATAGTAACACAGTTTTATTATTGTTAAAATGAAATATTTGTAAATCTATAACGAGTGGTGCTAGTGGGCCGGTATTTAAATAGTCGTTGCGTGACTTAGTGACGTCAAAGTCCTCCTTAATAATGTAAGCGCAGTATTCGTTGCCTATATTGCACTTTTTTCAATTAATTTAGATCATCAAAAAGACAAAATCATTTCAAAAATGTTTTCCTATTATTCCATCGCAAACAAAACCCAAACGAGTATTGAACCTTTGAAATCTCTTTTCCAATAACTTTCATTGTCAATCAAAAGGACCTTCTATTTATCAATGGAGAGTGGGAAAATATTTAAGCGAAAAACCGAGATTTTGTGGAATTAAATCCAATTGACTTTCAAGTGTTGCGGTCCGTAAAATATTTTTTTAGAAAACACCAATTAAATGACAACTCGGCCAAATAGAAAGGTAGCTTCAGAATCCAAGAATCTAAATAACCTTATGTTATTGATCCAAGAAATGATAGAAGAATTTTGCTCCAAGGATGGGTCTACAACCATTCGTAAGTTGAATTTAGAAACCGAGCTCAGAACTAAATAATTTATTTTTTACAAACATACATACATACATACATATAATCACGCCTCTCCCATGGGGGTAGGCAGAGACCACGGATCTCCACTTGCTACGATCCTGACATATGACATTTATTTTTTGTGTTTGTAAAAAGATGGTTCATCTATATCCAAGCCACTAAAGATAAAAACAATATAAAAACGAAAGGCGACAGCAAGTCTCCAACCCTCGAAGTTGTAAAAGTTAACGATTTTTTCATAACAGAAATGTCTTACATAATTTTGGAATTGGGATAGAATTCAAGTATTTAATTTTACAAAACTTATTAAAATAACAGCTAGTTGTAATTATTTCCAAGCAGTGGGCTTTACTTAAGCTACCAATGACGATGATGATTCATCTATTTGACAGTTTTCTATTGAAAATCGTCATTGGTAAAGAGAAATTGCTCTTGTGTTTGAACATTCATAAGAAGATACTTCGTGAAGAACACTTTTCAATTGGCTTCGAAATGACCTATTCAGCCCCCACAAACTCCAGAAACTACTTTAGCTACTTACAGTATTCTGTCGCAATTACATGACAGAATACTGTAAGTACCTAAATTACAGTTAGGTACAGTAGTTTGAAATAAAACTTGTTATAAGTACTCGTAAAATGACAATAATAAATTTTGGTTGTTTTAGATGGGTTCCTAAACATTTCAGATAAGGTAGGTACTGACGATCGTAGTTTACGCAACTGGTTCCAACCCGGATAAAAAGTAGCTTATGTGTTCCAGATTATAAACTATGTATTTACACATAATTATGGTCCCGTTTTACCCTTTATGTACGAAACACTAAGAACCTGCAACATATTGATAACATTATTATTTTGAAGTCAGTTAAAAACTCTCATCTTCAACTAATCCTTGAATAAGTTAACATCGGAAGCAAGAATTTCTGAGTCAGAAATTCTGACACTTGAAAGTTTGTAAACCAGCAAAATACGGTTTTCTGAAGAACTTTCCTTACGTGGGTATAAACGAAGGGGTGGCAATATAGATCGAATAACTGTATGACTGTGCCAAGTTTAAGTGTTGACTTGAAATAACACACATAAATCTCCAAGTTTTCAGTAAAGTTAGGCACTTGAAGTGCATTAAATAAATGTAATGTAGTTCTGTCTCTACCTACCTATACAACTATGTTGCTTGATTCTGGAATAACAAACGAATACAAAGTTGCATGTACTTCAACATTTTACATATTCTTTACATTAGGTACTAGTTTAAATTATTTTTTATTATATTGTTTCATGCTCCGCTGTTTTTTTATTTGGTTTATCTGTTTAAAGCTAAGCGTGTACCTTTCGGCATCGTTCGCAACGGACACATCGCATCAAACAGACCGTTGTATTATTTTTATAGAACGTCACACAAGTGCGTCTACCGATCCACATCGTACAGATCGCTCGAAGCTACGTATTTCTATACAAAGAATTATGATTTGTTTGGTGCGGTGCATTTGATGCGCACGATGCCAGCAGGTGAACTTTATAATTATACCTACCTTAATTTATAACGAATTAAAACCTTAATTTACAATACCCTTTGTTGCAAGCCGTAACACAATTTCGGGCAATTCTAGAATGTTCATTGCCTTTTGACCAAACGTAGCTTCAAATCAACAAAATTAAGTAACAAAATGTGGCCATCAATCACGTCCATGACCCCATAACTCACTGCTCCATAAAGAAATAGCTTCGGGTGTCATTCACAAACAATATAAAAATGAAACAGTTTTTGGAAGAAAGTTCGGACGTATTAAAACAAAAAAAATTATGTAGCTCCAGATACTACACATATTACTACATATTTATTTTTTCATCCCTTTGTCCATCCCTATATTCAGTTTTGCATTCTACACACCTTATCCTTCCATGTAATTTTGATACCAATCATAGAAATTTAGAAAACATTCGATTATTGATACAATACAATACAATACAATATAGCTTTATTGCACACCACAACAGAAAAATAACAAAACAAAAAAGAAAAAAACAGTACATACAAACAAGTGGGACAATGGGCGACCTTATCGCTGAAAGCGATCTCTTCCAGGTAACCTTTGGATGGACAGGATATAAATTAATAGGTGAAGACGGTGGCGTACATAAAATACACACATCAACAAAGTCTAGGGATATTGTACATTTCATCAAATATCTAAAAATCGGTGAAGAATTTTTAAAAACAGTAAAAGGCAAAATGGTAGGTAATTTTAAGGTCTATAATAATAAAATAAAACATTATGTAATTCTTTTGTTTTTAATAATAATAATATTGTTTTTTTAACTCCATAGAAAATTTGTATGATAAAAATAATAATTTCTTACTGTTTTTTTTATTAAATTTAAAATATAAATTTAAGTAATTAGTGTTGCTACCTCTTACATTAATTACACATCGATATTTTTGGTTGATACTTAAAATTAAATTGCCAATTTCTTGTTGCGGAGTTGTCGGTGACCGGCCGCGCGGTATGGACATTAGCATTATCGTGTTTGAGTAAAAGTTCTTAGCCCATTTGGATTCTGTGAGGGACTACGACAGACTCTAGTACCTCCTCGTGGTATTTTTGTGCAGTCATGTTGCCTTGGATCCAAACGAGCTGGGTTCGTGCGCCAAGACGAATTTCTGCCCAAAGCGTGATTGTTCCGCCTTGGTATGGGGGGACCTCTTGAGGGTGCTGCAGGCGACTAACTCTTCCTAGAGTTTGGCAAAACGCGTGTTCTTCTTGAATCCGGATGAAAATTAAACCGGAACTCATCAATGAACAGTACCAAAGACCAATGTTCGTCACTCGATGTTAAATGCTCCCGAGCTCGCAAATGCAGCCGACCGCGATTGCCACGTCGCAACGCTGTAACATGCAACGGTCTTCGAACATGAAGACCAACTTCATGCGACCTCATTTGCACGGTTTGGACGCTTATCAGCAGCTAAGGGTCCCCCTAGAGCCTTTTTACTAGTTACATCGCTGTAAAATTCAGTGGTCTTCTAGCGGTCATTTGGAAAAATCAATCCTGTCTCTGCGTAGTAACACCGAATCTAACCTTGGGCAGTTTTTCTACATCCCTATTACTAAGATAACGTGATCACAATCCTGTTATCACGTCTTGGTTGGCGTGTATGGCCTCAGCAACAACGCGTTAAATAGCACCATTTTCTAACGTGCCCACGGCTCACGGGTTTCACCTCGACTCAAATGACGATGTAAAATTGCTCTTTAAACTCATATGGCCCAACAAATTATAAAATAAAAACAATACAATCCCTTTTTCAATAATTAATTTCAATAAAACAATTTAATTTTTTCTCGTCGAAACACACCTCTAACAATTTTGCCTCCGTACTATTAATAATTCGTTTTTTTTTTAATTTCCATTTAAAAAAATTTAAAATAGAATAAAAGAGGTTTCAATCGGTGTATAAACTTTTAATGAAAACAAACAAGATTTTAAAATATCAAAGCGAAAATAATGTGGTACTAAGATATCCCTAGACTTTGTTGATGTGTGTATATTAAAAGAGAAGAACGATTTGTATACATTATTTCCTAAGTACTTACATAAACTAATATACACTAAAAATACATAACATAAATATAAAAAATAAATATTATATATTATACACCTACAAACAAATAAATATAAGACCTACAAATATTTTAAATATAAAAACGTACAACTTAAATAAATAAATTACAGTTACAATGAGCAAACCGATGATAGGTAATGGCGACGCACCAAGTTGATACCCACTTTCACCCTCATATCTTGTAAACATATTATTTAACCGATTAAGGAACTAATACACAACTGATGTGATTTAGATAAGTTACGGAAGAAGCCATATTCGATTAACAAATTATGCAGTAATAAAAGATGGTGGAAAATATACTATTGCGTCACTAAGTAATAGATACGAGTAATTTAAGAAGCCACATTTATCACCCTCTGTAAACGAGCCTAAAGTTGTCGTTTGCGTGTTGGTCACTTGTTTTGTTAGCCGGGCTCGTCTACCCCTTAGCAATACCATCCATTCCATCTTTATTCTGTGGCAATTCATTACTAAACATTACAGTGGCAAGCCGCGCTCCGCCCAAAATGGGCCAAATTTATTCATTCTTATTACTTATCGACCAGGCCCATTATTTACACCGAGAAAGCGTTTGTGGTCTAGCTTGGAAAAACATTTATTTACCTACAGAAACTAGTCGAATGTAAGGTAAAAATATATCCAATGTAAGGCTTTATTAGATACTAGATACGCCCCACGGTTTCACCCGTTCCCGCGGGAATATCGGGATAAAAAGTAGCCTATGTCACTCGTGGATAATGTAGCTTACGAATGGTGAAAGACTTTTTAAAATCGGTACAGTAGTTTTTTAGCCTATTCATTACACACATTTAAACAAAGTTTTCCTATTTATAATAAGTATATAGATATTAATCTAGATGTTTATAAAATGTTTATTTGTCAAATGGGCGTGAGAGTGTGGCATAACTGTGCGGTTTTTAATACTGTCGTATACCAAATAGCGTAAAGAAATTACAGTGGTAGGTATTAAAACAGCGCGAGCAAAGTGAAAGTTGCTTTGAACCTGATACCCATACGGATCAGACTGCGGAAATTCATTAGAATTTCAAAATTCTGAATTTTCTGCAAATATACCTACTCCATTACTTATACAACTTCAAATGTAACCATTTTATAAACTTTCCTATATGAAATTTAATCTTGCATGTTACTCGATAAAATATTTGAAAAAACCTGAAAATTTTGGGTACCTATCGGAAAACCCTCTTAGCTCATCAGTAAAATTATTTTATTTTTGCACCATTGCGCCATAGCAGAGATTTTTTAGGCCAAGTGAAGGCAATCGTCATACCCTGATCACACGTACCGAGTAAAATGGCGAGACAGTGAAATGTGTCTCGGCCGAGAGAGTGAAATCTGTCTCGGCCGTTCACACGTATTTTGAAATGCACAGTCAGTAGTTCAGTTGACTACAAAAGTGGGACACGATGGATCGTAAATTGCAAGCAAAACTTCGATTGAAAAAAGTGGCCGTATCGCACCGAGTGGCGAGTGCGCGTCATGCGCGTGTTCAGACCAACCGAGTAAGTGAGCGAGACAGAGCGGAGTAGCGGGGGGCAGGGTACTCGGCGGTACTCGGCCGGGAAAAAAGATGAGGGTCCGAGTGACTCTCTCGCCCTGTGGCTCGGCCGAGGGATCTGTCAAAGTGTTCACACGTACCGAGCGCTCGGCCGAGAGCACTCTCTCGCCACTTTACTCGGTACGTGTGATCAGGGTATCAGGGTTTTAAAGACTGAAAGTTGGGACCGAACATACATTAAAGTTTTCAGAGATAAAAACTTGCTTTTATTTGATTCTATTTTTATTCTACGCATTTCGAAAAGTTTTCTCTGCAAACCCTCCCACAACTTTATCTTTTTACGCATTTAATGAGATAAGTAGAAAATCCTGTGTAATCCTTTCAATGTCTTCTCTCTGGCACCAGCCTTATCTGTCATCTGTTTTTGTATACTACAAAAGGAATAATAAATAATTAATTTATCACAATAGCCTTTACAAATCCCTGAGACTACATTAAGTAATAATTGTTGAAATAGAGAGACCGAAAGTTAATATTATGTATGGGTGGATGTTTGTTACACTAGCTATTGAATAAAATTTAATACTAGGATAGCTTTTATCCTGGATTAGCATATAGGCTACTTTTGATTCTGGTATCGCCACAAGAACAGCAACTATTCATTGCGAGTAACACCGGGCGCAGCTAGCATGTTATAAACGTAATAAATATTTCTTGGCACGTGTCAACACTAACACACTTTGAAGGTGTTATTGGAGCCCAAACTTAATGACACCACAAGCGTAAAATTCCTCGGATCCCGGGAATGCTGGGGGTTGATAACTGAGCGGGTTGTCCATTACTAGCCCATCACACCTGCTCTCTAAGCTTGTACCAAATGCCAGTACACGCAACCCTAAAAAAATTTTGTTATTGAAAGTCATTGAACAATAAAATAGAATTTTAGTTTGAATTTTCTCAGTCCTATGAATTTAATTAAAATGATGCTCATATTTTTTTCAGTTTACCTTTTGACTACGCTATTTGATGTAGTAAAAATTTAACGATTATTTCTGTGTAAGTTTTGTCCAGAATTTCTTCACGACCAGAGGATCCTTTTAGGAGGCAGACATAAAAACTTAGCGTAGTAAAAGTAGCGGTGTGAAATGAGGAGAGCTAGGAAGCGCTGTTGTTTTGAAACTTCATAAAAAATTTAGGTATTTGTAGAGATGGAAGAAAATGTTGGTAGGTACAAGGTGGCAGAAAATGGAAGCCTTAACCGTGTCTGTTACGCATCGCTCACTCTTTTTTGTCATTACATCTTCACGGAATGACTGGTCTGGGGTTTTGATAAAATAAACTATTCCTGCCGTGCACCTAAGTTAACGTAGTCTAGGCTAATCTTGTTCATAATATATTTATCATAGGATCTGATAAAATGCCTAACGATCTAATAAGAGTACCGTTTCTTGTATGGAATCAGTCGAGATCATATTTTATTCAATTTGATTTTGTTTAGAGATAGTTTTAAATATCTTCTGAAACTATAACGATTGGTTGAATTTAATTCCTACGACATTTAGGTCAAAAGTCGAGTTACCACGCCCCTTGGCCAATACGGCTTACTAGCTTTACTCTCCATACAATGTCCCGTGTACTGTGTGTTAAACTAACTTAAACTCCACAAGAACTTTGTTAATTTAGGGATACCACTAAATAATAATTAAAACGGATGTATCTATTCTAGACATTATTACACCTACTATGTTATACTATACCTACATTGTAATTTATTTAAGTTCTTGCTAACTGTACCCGAAAACTTAGTTAAAATAAGACCTCAATAAAATCTATGCCAAACTAAGTACCTACATATTTTAGTTTTTGTCATGTTAAAGACAAAGGTGCTGACATGAGCTGTAAAAATGGCTTAGTTATACCTCGAGTGTCATGTACGAAACCCGTGAACATTTTGTATGAAATCCCTTCAGCTCATAGTTCTTATTCCCGTGGATTCTCACGGATCAAAAGTAGCTCATAAAACGTTAATCCAGGATATAAGCTCTCCTGGTAGGTACAAAATTCATTCAAATACGTTCAACAGAGAAGTTTATGGGGAAGCTTTTCCCAACGGTGGGCCACAGTTATATGCTTAAAAAATAATAAAAATAAATATAAAAGAAGTAATAAAATAATTCTACTCATCATCATCATCATCATCATCATCATCCACAGCCCGACTTCACCCACTGCTGGGTATAGGCCTCCCTCAGTTTGTGCCATCCACCACGGTCCTGTGCCAATCCGATCCATCTTTTGCCCGCGATTTTGGCTCAATTACTGTATTCTAGAATGTTAATCAAATTAAACTTTCGAATCACGGTATGATTAAAAACAAAGAAAAATTAATTTAAAGCTAAGATGTACTTACTATACTTTAACAGATTATATGGGTCTCGGTTTTCATTTCCATGGGGTTTCGGACGCTTTATTTAAGAACTCTTAAAACTCAAATTGCCGTCAGAAAGTAAAATATCACTTTGGCAAGTCATTTTTAATTATGGTTTATTTCGAGAACGATGATTGTTTGCAAAGAGTTTTTTTAATAGGACACTATGATGAAAACAATATGACTGGAAACTATCATAAGAATAACTTTCTCTTTTACAATCGATTTTAAAACGGGAAAAGCTTCTATGTTCCACTGTTGCTTTTTATTTTCATTCCGTCAGTTGTCGGCTGGTTTTGATTTTTTTGTTTCTTGCATACAGTTAAATTGACTGTCATCATAACTTGCATGGTCTAAGCTTTTTAGCTTCATATGAAATCTCATAATCCATTTCTTATTAAAAAACTTTTAAGTGCTATATTATTTATGCTATATAAAACTTTTATGTAGTAATGTAATTTATGTAATCAATTTGTCTAATGCGCTGCTTGACAGTCAGCGTTCTTTTTACATGGCGATATATATATATATATATACGAGTATATATACTTAGACGATCAGACATCATGGCCGTAAAAAAGGACAAAAAAAATGCTCTGAATCCGCAGTTTCGTTATTAGAAAAGTAGTCAGTATTGTGATCGCATATAACCGAACAATTACTGTGGACACAAATTACCCTATTCATTCAGTAACACCGGCAACACGGCTTACAGGAAGTCAAAAAGATTAATTTTACTATTGCATGTTGCTTAAAAGTTGGGTTACGAAGAGAATTATTTATGATAAAAAAGTCAAATTACTCCGTAGAATAAAATAAAAACCTAAATGTTTTATTAAACTGTAGGATGTTTTGTTTTTGAGTTCAAGTTTAGGCTATATTAGTGTCTACGCTAGAAAATTAGAGCGAATACGGAATAGACGAATGATAGAGATGAATGGAAGAAGAAAATATGTTGTGCCGACCCCACCTAGTGTGGGACAAGGGCAGGGGAATGATGATGCTAGAAAATTAGAGCATTGGTTTCTTCTTCAAAGTCGTTAGATTATATTTTTGAAGATAGAATTTAATCATCATAAAATTTAAAAAATATCAGTTTTAAACATTCCACTAAATTAGTACCTAGAATTTTGATCCGAAGATCGGTGGTATTATATGAATTATTTATTATTATTTATTTATTTATTATTATTTATTATTATATGAATTCCAGCCGTACATTCATAGAATTTTTGGGTGACCGGATTTTGTCTCATACACCTAAGTAGAAAGTAAAAACAATGTTTGCGCTAACACAAATTTATACGTACAACAATCAAAATGAAAATGTACCAAATATTTATTAGAACACCTCTGACTACCCTTAGACATCTTAATAGGATCTAAAATTGTCTCAAGATCTGAAAAGTCTACCGCGCTCCGGGAATACAGGCGCGATCATATTTCATTTTATTTGTACAATTTACGAATTTATACAAAATGCTTTCCAATTGTATTGCATACATCACTGGTAAAGAAAATCTATGAAACCCGTTAAGATTGATGGATGTCACAAACATCCATAGTCCCATAAAACCGGTACACGGCTCCTGTCGCTGAAATGATCAGCTTTTATACCAACCTAAGAGTGTCTTAAGTTGCGGGCAATTCCTGGCTTGGCATGGCACGGGACCGAGTATTGTGGCGTTTGCGAAGGGAGGCCTATGCCCAGCAGTGGGTGCCTATGGGCTGTGGATGATGATGAAGAGTGTCTTTATACCACAGATGTGCTACGCTACGTTGATATGGATGCGTTTGATATCCACCAATCATGTTCAGAGTGCCTTCCTACCAGAGATGCGCTATGTAACATGATCGGTGTATATCAGACACATCCATAGCGACGTAGCGTAGCACAACTCTGGTGGAAAGGCACCTTATATAACACTCGCAAAGAAAACTACCGAAACTTGTGAAGATAGATTAGGGATTGGATCTGTCCGATAAGAAAAAATGCTTAAACCGCGATTTCGTGAAGAAATTGCAAAAAGATTTGTTCGAGTTCGTGATTGTCCACCTGAGATCTTGGAGTGGTAATGTTTGATTTTTGCTGAAAAAGATTTAGATGTTGAGTTGTTTAGAACTAGCTATTTTAGATAAATACCTTTAGCGATGATAGTCGATTTAAGTTATTCAAAAAAAAAACATTTTTTAACCGAGACGTCAGCAAAACTGTTTAATATAACTTTCCATACGTGACAGGTTGCAAGCCCATCGACGCTGCTAGAAAGCTTGCATTGCCTCATATAAATACCTAAATAATAGCATGTACAGTTCCTGTAAATTTGACTGCATTCCTGTCTATTGTGTAATAGATGCTGGTATTATACTCCTGAACTTTGAAGTGGTTTTGCTTTGTCAGAGCTAACACTGTAAGAGCAATGAGCAATTCCAGTATTTACAGCCACTCAATAGTGGCCACAATTTCTAACATACCTACTCCACTTTATGGTTGGTTCAGATCCGTGTCTAGGGTTACTAGCCCAATTAATATTTTACTGTGCTGAGTCATAATCAAAAGTCTATAAAATCATTGCCATAACTTTCTTGTCATCGACTTTCCTTTCTATAATTAAATATACCAAAAGCTGAGCTTTTTTCATATAATCAGATCAACAGTCAAAAAAATTTCATCTGAACCAGTTCAGTCTAAGTAGTCACTGACTAGGCAGCTGAAAAGGATAGTGAATTATTACATATCTCATGAGAGAGTAGGACAACTAGACAGCTTTGAACCTACAGCAAAAATTTTAAGTTCTTAAATATTAAAGCGATATTGGCTCAAAGGATCAGCATTGCTATTCAGCGTGACAATGCGGTCAGTATCTTGGGCACGCACGGTCTGGGAGTGGTTTACATCAGTTGAGCTACCTATAGACCGTTTGTAACGGTCCTTAGATGGCACAACTGATCCTTTTTGTATTTTGTACAGTTATGTTAATATGTATTAGTTTATTTTCTGTAAATCTATCTATACTAATATTATAAAGAGGTAAAGTTTGTTTGTTTGACTAAGGTAATCTTTATTACCTCCGTCAAACAAACTGAGTACTGTCGATGTAAACAATAATTTCACTGATGAGTAGAATGGACTGTCGGGATGGTTATAAGGCTACCTATATTTTATCCCAGTAGTTTCATAAGTACACCCGTGCAAAGCCGGGACGTGCTGCTAGTAAATATATAAACAGGCGATTATTACGTTACAAATATAAAAGAAACTCAGACCTTTACATCGTTACTAGATTATTTATATATCTATACTATATTTTTTGATTAGAGCTAATAGGAACAAAAATAAGCGCACGTGATTGGTCATCGAAAATTATTTTCTTTCTCATGATTGGCTAGATTTGACAATTGACAATTGATTTGACATTCTAGCCAATCACGAGAAAGAAAATTATTTTCGACGACCAATTACGTGTGTTTATTTTTGTTCCTATTAGCTCGAATCAAAAAATATAGTATAGTAACATCACTAGTGCTATTGACAGTTTTGAGATTTATAGGTAGGAACGTACATACCTTACGTTTGATAAAATTAGATAACTTAGAAATTATACCAATTCTGTCTACCCTTTACTGGTTTGAGGATTTCGTCGACCTTAGATTTCTACCGGACAACGAGGAGTTACAAACGACTTGAGTACTGAAAAGTTAGTATTAGGACACCCTTGTGGACAATTACCAGCAAACAAAACTTCTGACGCTAGACAATGCGCAATAAACAACGGGAAAGCTTCTAGTGGAAAATTTAGGTATATTGTAATTTAATTTTATGTATAGTCGACAAAGAAATTGTTTTCCACTCTAAGGCTGAATATCATTTGCACGTACAAAACATCAAGGGCTATTTTCGCTTGACAGATTGACCTGCTACGTTAGAATCTGTCATTCAGTAATCCTTAGCGAATAATTATGTTACTGGGAGATGTCATCAAAAGTGATAAACCAATTTCTTTGTCGACTTATTAAAAAAACATGCGATATTTTATGCATGTGTCGATGGTAATAATGTTGAAACCATGAATTTTTATGAAGTTTTTAAATTAAATTCAATAAGTAGAGGCGTTATTAAGCTGGATAACATAATTAACATAAATACGTTTTATTATTTATGTCTTATCCCATGCTTATAACTATTAAGTCATAAATACCGCATAACTGCTACCATTACCTATTCCAGCATAGTAAGATTTCTCATTAAATTAAAAATTAATAAAGTGGTTTTGTAAAACAGAATTTCATAAACCCTTTCATATTATTTGACTCCGACCTGGGGGGTTAAAATGGCCGTTCGAGCATTTCTGCTAGCAATTCATAAACTGTCATATTTTGGGTAAAAATGCTAAACAATTGATGAAATAAATGCACTTTATGAATTGCTAGCAGAAATGCTGGAACGGCCATTTTAAGGCCGCTGCTCTACACCCGCCCGTCAAATTACCCGCCCTGTAAAAGCCCATTGATCAGCTAAGATAAAGTTATTGGCGTTAAAGCGGATAAATTGCGATAAAACTTATCGCTATGAAATTATAGGCGATTCTAAAACTGAGGCAGATATTGCTGAAATTACATAACATGGAGTTTGGTTAGTAGAAAAATAAGTTAGCCAAATGAAATTATTAAAGGCTAGTATAATAATCTAGTCACTAGAAGATACGAAATTATAGTTTACTAGCTGCTCCCCGCGGTTTCACCCGCGTAAGTCCCGTTCCCGCGGGAATATTGGGATAAAAAGTAGCCTATGTCACTCGTGGATAATGTAGCTTTCGAATGGTGAAAGAATTTTTAAAATCGGTTCAGTAGTTTTTGAGCCTATTCATTACAACCAAACAAACAAACAAAGTTTTCCTCTTTATAATATTAGTGTAGATTTACCAACAGGTTACCGCTGGAATTGCATTTTCAGGTGCATAAAGCTGATCGCACATAATTATGTCAGCACAGCACCGTACGCGCCGCATTTTAGAATTCGTTGTATGCAATGACATGAAACCTCGCATATATATATCTATCCGCACCGTACGCGCCGCATTTCGTAAAAATATTCGACCAAATTTTAAAACACGGCGCGTACGGCGCGTACGGTGCTGACTATGTGCGATCAGCTTAATAGAACAGCAAAAAAATAACAAACCACCAATTAAATATGAAAACAACTGAACAACGCAAACCAAGTTAATGTTTCGACCGCAACAACTTTAAACTTCGAATTTCGCAATCCCAGACTCATAGAGTTGGTCTTAGATATAGTCTCAATGCACATTCACCATCATTCCAATTTTACCCACTGTTAAGTAATCTCAGGCCTTTACATCTTTACAATCTTTGCCTACACTTGAGCCAGTTTTTCGCTCTATAGCGCCGACGAGTTTTGTCCATAGATCATGTGCACTATTTCATTCGATCATAGTGACCTCGGCTCCAAAGTCAATTCACTTGACTTCAACTAAAATGGCCCAATGATTATAAAAAACAACCCGTACCAAGAGACTGTATTTCCAAAGTGCGCAAGATATTCTAATAATCTTCTGGAATTTTACCAAAGTTGTTTTTAGGCCTATTTTTATGTTTTTTTAGTTTAAAGCGGAGAAGAATCTGATGAAAATTCGTTAAAATCGGTACAGCGGTCATCACCGTTTCCGTAAAGAATATAAAACACTTAATAGGTATTTTATTTAGAATTAGCAGTAAAGTCAAGTATATATATAGCACATAACTCAGTCTCAAATAATTTACACACGTACGAAGGTGTCCCTTGAGTCGAGCTCGTAAATGTAATTATTGGACCGTAGCAGTTGAATTGCAATATTTGCAATACGGTGGTTATATTTTAGGTGTTATTTTTGCATTCTTGAGATGAATTTTACCTTTGATCAAAGTTTTACACTCAAAAAAGGATCGTATCGACTAGTCTAGACGTCTGAATCAAAAAATGTATAACAAGTCGTGTTGCCCAAGTGGATTAGTACGACGACTTTCCTTTGTTTTAGTGTAGGTTTACCTAATATTTTATGAACATCGATGAAAAACAAGAACGTGTGAAAAATACGACACGAAGTTATAAACTAAGTAACACCGGCTTGTTGTCTGAAAAGGGGTATTAAAGGAATTACACCTTAACGGCATTTAAACTTATATTACAGTACTTCACACTGCACCATTTACCGTTTTTTACTGTTGCGTAGATTCCCTTTATATACAACCGTAAAGAGTAATTACTCCTAAAGTACTAAATTACCCTAAGACAGTACCTATATAAACTCTATGAGCTCATTTAGGTGTCTAAATCAGACTTAAATATTCGTAAAAAGAGAACACTGTCGATGTGCATTTATGCTCGTAACTCCGAAGATCCTCATAAGTTCCTCTATTTTTTAAGGGAATCACTTCAGGAGTAGGTACCTTTGCCTTGATACAGAAAAATAATTTTTAAATCGGGTTTCTATTGACGATCGGTGCACATCTGGTGAACATGAAACCCTTTTTGGAGTCGCTTAAAAGCATTGAAATCTAGTGTGAATCAAATAGTTACAACTTCATACGGCTGATAACGTAAGGGATAAGTTGAAAATGAATTCGAAAAATGACCAGTAAGACGAAAATAAATTTTGTCATTACTTAACAAAAGGGTGGGTGTCGTCAATCACAATGTCTCGTGACAGCAGAAGTTTGTAACAAAGGAAATAGGTTAAAGGAGTGTACCCACCAACGGCGAGAACACGAATAACAATCGGCGATTTTCTCTATATGAAGAAACTGGTATACCTACTCGTTCAGCGATGCTCGATTGTTCATTTCTTTAAAGTGCGGCATTGAAAGATTGCACATTGAAATATCTCAAGCGACAAAACTATCGAAACAAAACGCTTCCCGTTGATCGTCAACTCGTTTATAGTTTCTAGTTCTACTCGTTTCTCGTTGATGGGCGTGGATGAACGACAAACAAGTAGAAGAACGCGCTAGTGGGAACACTGCCTAAGGTTGTTCGGCTCAAGATTACACCCAAGTAGGTTAATCATTACTTTTTTCTAGGCTGGCAGGCATGACTGTCGGCGTGTAAAGAATTTAGACTTCAAGAAAAAGTTTATATACATATTCCACTATATGATTTTTTATGATGTGCACAGGAAATCGCTCTCTTCTTAATAAATTTGTCCCGTAACTAATAAACGCGAGAAGCCATAAAAAAAAAAAAAAAAAAAAAAAAAACGCGAGCTATAATTGTCAAATCTCTGGGAGTGTCATAAGTTGACAGTTTAGCTTTGCGGTTCGCGCCGCGACTTCGCGTGGGTTCCGCGTGCGAGTGTGGAGGGGTTATTAGAATCGAATAGAAATAAGTTTAACCCCGAATGGGACCTCTGACGGATTGAACCACGTAAATAGACTATCAATACGTCTAAAATAGGCCTTTCAGTCGGAAACGTATTAATAGATACCAATCCGACTGAATATTAACGAGATTTCCGTATGTGCATCCAGATAAGTTTAATGTTTAATTCATCATAAGTATCTCGCTAGTTCAAAACATTTTTAGATAAATAAATTGAAAATAATTTGACATGTACCTATCTATTTATAAAAACAGCAGTTTATATATTATGTGTGTCATGTAAGCTAGTTACAACAACATAAACATTAAATTGCCTAGACGGTGTTTTGAAGCCAACTCGGTCCATTTAGTTAATTATGGAGAAAAATGTGAACATGAATGTTTAGACAAGCAATGTGCTCTCAAACTCACGAAACCGCCCAGATAGCATCAAGCAAGTGGATCAATGATCATATATTGTTATAGCTACAGGCATAAAACGAAGGTGAATTTGTGCCAACACGAAAAGCTCGTGACTCCAGCATCGATTTCAAGATGACGCAGCTTTTGAACCACGCGTTACGGAGAGGCGTCTTTCTTTCTCTTTTCAACCTTTGGCTTTTAGGAAAAGGCTTATTCTTCCTTATTGCTACGTTCAATCTTGCTAACTTCCTGCTTACCCTGCAGAGTCGATATAATCTTTCAATAAAACTAGTTTTTAAGACGCAACATTTTTTTTTTCTAATCTGTAGGTAAGTATCAGAAAAAGCAAATAATATTTGTTCTGACACCTTACAAGCCAACCAATGGAAGTTTTGTATGGAAGATAAAGGCTTTTAATTATTGAGACAGCGCGTCAGACGTTAAAATAAACTCCAAATAAAATAGTTATAAAAAACAGATACACAACACATAGACAACACGGCGACGCCGACGCCCAGACAAGGATTTCGTTTAATTCCCAGTTACACAAAGCAACTTTCTTGACTGTTGCCTAAAATTCAATTAAATGTAAGCCTTTTTTATTTCATTTCATAAAATTGTCTGTCATCATGACTTGCATTTTTTAAGTATTGTTTAAACCATGGAAGTCAATTGCTCCAATTTAATTGTATGCAAGAGGCAAGAATCGTGACTCGTCGATTACAAAGTTACGTGTACCTACAATGCAAATCGTGAAACGAATCCGTCGACGATGTCCGAAACGTTCCCGTATTCATCGAAAAACCACAGTCCCAAAAACGATCGAAATCCGTTCCGACGTCGATTATTCGATTCGAACGTTTCATCGCGTCGAACTTCACATCGAAGGAAGGCAGTTATTAGGCCAGTCAAGATACACTTTTGAAATAACAATAATTCCCGGAAAGCCAAATTTTGGTGGAGAGCTTGGTATTACCATTACAAATAATGTGTTAAAAGTCCCCATCGATCCCATGTGTGCGTCACGAGTTATTCGGGTTCAAAGGTCAAAATTTAAGGTTTCTTAGTTTTTTTTCGAAAACGGTAAGTTTTATCAAAACAAGTTTCAGCCCAAAGTTGTAGATCTTAAAATTGTCTACAAAAATGGTCCCGATAATATTTTTCCTAAGAGTTACCATTCGTGAGTTATCGCGGTGGAAGCGAGCGCACACGCGGCCTACTAGGATGGAGAAAGACCGCGATTTGCTTGCAGCGAGTGCACCACGCTTTTTTTTTCACACTGAATTAGGGGCTCGTACGGAATCTCGCACTGCACAAGGGGCTCTGAAACGTTTTCATAATACATTAAGACTCATATCATGGATTTTCAAAATGAATAAAGATCGGATTTTCCAACTCTTTTATGGTTAACTGGATTCTCTAGCATAATTTTAGGAGAGAGAGAATTAGAGAGAGAAACCATAAAACCTAGAGAATCCATTGGAAACCATAAAAGAGTTGGAAAATCCAATCTTTATTCATTTTGAAAATCCATGATATGAGTCTTAATGTATTATGAAAACGTTTCAGAGCCCCTTGTGTAGTACGAGATTCCGTACGAGCCCCTAATTCAGTATGGAAAAAAAGCGTGGTGCACTCGCTGCAAGCAAATCGCGGTCTTTCTCCATCCTAGTAGGCCGCGTGGTGCGCTCGCTTCCACCGCGATAACTCACAAATGGTAACTCTTAGGAAAAATATTATCGGGACCATTTTTGTAGACAATTTTAAGATCTACAACTTTGGGCTGAAACTTGTTTTGATAAAACTTACCGTTTTCGAAAAAAAACTAAGAAACCTTAAATTTGGACCTTTGACCCCGAATAACTCGTGACGCACACATGGGATCGATGGGGACTTTTGACACTTTATTTGTAATGGTAATACCAAGCTCTCCACCAAAATTCAGCTTTCCGGGAATTATTGTTATTTGACCACTATTTTTCTTTTTAACTTGACCGGTGTTTATATAGAGTACCGACTAGGGCATGTAAACCGATTAACCGATTAACCGAAAAACCGATTAACCGACCGATATTACGTCGGTTTTTAACCGGTTTTTTTTCTTCAAAATAACCGGGTTTTCGGTTTTTTACTATGTAATAATAAATGACATATTTATTCAATCTATTCGTTGTAGACCTAAATAATATAAAAAATAATGATTAAATTATAATAAATAATGCACCTAATTACTTATGATCCATAATAATGAGTTAAATTATAGAAATACATACATACGAACACTTCTATCTTTCGACCACATAAAATGTCGCCGTGCAAAATAAGCTAGGAGCAATCAAGATAGAGGTGTTTATGTTTACCGCGGCGTGTCAAAGTAAAGTGAGATAGCATGCGAGTGACGAGCACCAATTATTGGCACCGGCTCCTAAGTGGTCAAAGTTATTCTGGAATGTTTGGTCGTGGCGCGGGCGCGGTGTGGGTGCGGCGCGCTGAAAAAGCACGCCGCATCCGCGCACCTTGTATCTGTCCCGCGCTTTTATCTCGCGTAGCGTTACTATAAAATTATAGTTTCGCAATTGTTTATAGAGACCGCAGTTGAATAACTTAATAAGTTGAGGTTTGTGCAAAAGTTCAGTGTCCAGATAATAATAAAGAGAGATCTGTTAACACAGGTGCAGTGCAAATCAAATACGTCAATGGTATTATTATTTACAAATCTAAGAAATGTAGCAATATACTAAAGGCAGCAGTACCTACTTCGAGCTTATGGAGTCATTTGCGCACACGATCGATTTAAAAGTTACACCAGCAGTGGCTATATCTGTTCCAACACCATGTTACTTATTATAAAGTCAAAGTGAGATAAATGTATACTCGCGGAATTAAAATGTTTACCACGTTAAAATTATATACAACTTAATGTATTTATTTAGGTATTTTTTAACGATGATATAGGAGCAGCTACTGCTGGTATGTCTATATCACACAGTGTTGGAATAGTCTTTTTAGTTTATATATTATTATCGTTAATCTTTTTTAGCACTGATTTGTTAGATCGTAGCCAGTTGTCGAGCCTATTTTTGAACGCAATGGTAGAAGGAGCTGTCACAACGTTGTCTGGTAGTGCATTCCAAGTGTGGACCACCCTGTTGCTGAAGAAGTGATTTGCTAGTTGGTTGGTGGAGTACTGGAGTCACGGATCAGCTTAAGTTGATGGCCACGTGAAGGTCTTTGTTTGTCTTTGGTTGTCTTTTTGTTCTTTTTTTTATTTAGACATTTAGACGTTACAAGTTGATTAGATTGGTGCTTATTTGTTAAAATAAAATTTTTTTTTGGTTATTAATTCATGGTTTTATGTAGAAATGGAAAAAAACCGAAAACCCGGTTTTAACCGGTTATTCAAAAAAAATAACCGAAAAACCGGTTTTTTAAAACAACTCGGTTTTTACACGCCCTAGTACCGACCCGCAGGAATTTAATGTCAAAATTTCGTTTTACGATTTTCGTAGTAGTACGACAGACCCCTTTGATGGGCAGACCCACCTGCGCCCCTAATCACAGGGTCACAGGCGCTGGAGCCTATTACGGAGCTAATGTTTTTGTTTCGAATCAAAAGGCAGGTAATGAAAACAGATAGCCTCTGTTATTATGATTGGTAAATTATTTGAGAGTTCTCTCAGCTCTGTAGACTGGTTACATGCAATATCATGCGTTGTAACATGTGTTGTAATATGCAACGAACATGCAAACATGCTACGAAATATGCGTAGAAACATTCGTAATAACATAATAATGTAGCATGCAATTAAATTATTTACCGCTATGGTTATTCCACAAACTAAGTTTGTTTTTACTAAATTCGACATCCATCCCAACTATCTTCGGAGGGTGAAGGGGCAAAGGGCAAAGGGGGCAAACAAGCTTAAATGTATGAATGTACTCGTATGAAATTCACTATTCGGTTTCATACTAAAAGCACACGGCCGGCATAGCCAAATGAGTTATCTACTGCATGTTGTGCAAACAAGACATCAGTATGAAACCAAATTCAGCGTAAATAACGCACTTCATTTTTTGCGGCTCACAGCTCATAAAATTACGCTCGTTTGGCCTCACCTTTAAGAGCCGTAAAAGCGGTGTACGAGCCCCACAGACGAAAGTCGTAAAATTGCAGATGCGAATTGTGGTCCTCGAGACACCCAGCCCCGCCTGATTGCCCCCCTCCAGCTGACAGGCTGCCTCCGGTCTCGCGTTGCAGTGGTCAACTTGGAAGTCTCTAAACAAACTCTGAGTCCAAGTTGGCCGTTATCGCCAAAACTTGGGCAAGTGGGGCTACATCCTTATATCGACCCATCCTAGAGCAATTGCTGCTGGTTAGCACCCACAATATGGAGCAAATGGCCGAGAGGACTTTTTAAACAGTCTGCGGAACAAGGCGTCAGATTTGCCGAAGATTGGTCAGAAAATCTGAACAATCTACATCGCTTTTTCTCTAATCGAAATCTCCAAGTGATCATCCATAACGATCTTACGACTCTATTAATTATTTTAGTATTCAGACATTTATATAGCTAGCTCATATTTATAGTTTTCAACCAACCCAACATCTCTGTCAACATTCATAACTCAAATGAAATGACAAACCTAAAGTAGCGTACGAAAGCTCTTATATTTTTTTTTATTTTGTTTCAGATAGTTCTACTCCTCTTTTAATATGAAACATGAAATTTTCAACGAAAATCAAAAACTTTACATGTTTAGTGGATAAATAGAAACACAAATTATGATTTACAAAATTATTAAAGGAGAAAATAATATTTTGTATCTTTGGTCTTATCTTGGTCCGAACTGGATCTGATCGTGTCAACGCGGCTTAACCCAGACTGCAATACGGTGCTCACAAGCAATATCGTTAAAACACGCGGTGGCATTATGATGTCGGGTAATAGTACCCTCGTTAGGAACCTTGGCCATGGTGCGAGCCACGGACCACTTGCATCTAGAAATGAATGGGAAAATCATAATATGGTTAAAGAGTGTTTGAGGCATTTTAAAGCGATTTTGATGAGGTTTGCTATGCTAGTGTTAGCTGTTTTTAATTTTTTCATGAAATGTCTTCCAACTTATATTTTTTTCTTTATTATGTAAAGTAAAAGTAGCTCATACTGTACTTTACACTAGTAGTTCGCCTCGAACGAGATCTCGCTCGCCGGTGGTTGTGTATGTATATTCGTTTTTATCTGTGTTTGAAAGAATTTACTTCAGAGGTCTACTAAAAAATATTGAGGATCTAATGAGAACTAAGTACCTAAAGCCGATTATAGTAAAGCGATTTTGAGTGTGCATTATTTACAATACAGGTTTTGATTAAAAACTCTTTGAATTTAGAGTCAAACCTTAGGCTCTAAACCTATTTTATATTTAGTATGTCATGTTGGTTTGATCCTGTCATGGCACTACTTTCGATGACAAATGTGTTGCCCGCGGTTATTTCAAACATTTGTCAAAAATCATTTTGCATTAATTTACTTATATTTCTATAAAAAATACTTGATGGTATATGTAAGAGCATAAGTTTTAACGAGGGTGTTTCGACTTAAAACATTTTGGTATTTTGTTCGTTGTGAAGTGGCAGTAACATTGGTTCAAGGAAACTATTTAGTAAGTTGAATTCTTTTTCCATTAAAACGTCGTTAGGTTCGTCAAAAAGAGTTAGGAGTTAGAAACACCAACCAAAATAATAAAGAAGAAGAAGAACGATTTTCTGAGCTGCGATTTCACCAAAACTTATAGAAATGGGAGCTCAGGATATAGCAGTCATGTTTTTTTTACATTTATCGAAGTTATTCAAAAACTTTACATCTTAGAATAAAAAGTAAAACCATTTTGGAATGTATAAACAAAGCCCTTTCATATGACACCCCACTCAATGTATTTGAACAACTTTTATTTTTTTTCATCCCCTTCGGAACCAAATATCTTTACAACCCCTTGACCGATTCAGCTCATTAGGCTTACCGGCTTACCACTACCTATATACCTACCAAGTTTCATGAAGATTGGATTAACGATTCGACAGTTATGCCGGAACATACAAACAAACAAATGAACACAACATACAAAGCAAAATTACCCCACTTGCCACTAAGATCTTCGTTCGCTTCGCTCACTCGATCGATTATTATAATTAATGTTAAGTACTTTCGATATAGTAAAATTTCGTTCAGTCGTTTTGGAAATATTAGATACTTAATAATATAACCTTTTTTATTTCCTTCATAAAACATAAATGTTACATTTAAAATAGCTCACAATTCATTTGATTTTTTAAATTTAAGTAATAATAATAAGTAAAATATTTCATGCAAAGTTAAATTAGTACTTAATAGTTTTAAATAAAATAAAATTATTAAATTGTACATTAGATTTAAATCGTGTATTATTAGGGACCTCTCAACGAGTAAAGGCCTCCTCCATTTTGCTCCAAGTGTCTCTGTCTTCGGCTTTGTTAGTCCAATCTTCGCTCTTTATTTCGTCTAACCATCTCTCTTTAGGTCTTCCTCTCTTTCTTTTATTGTGTAGTGGACCCTGCCAAGTTGTTACTTTTCTTGTCCATCTGTCATTTTTCATTCGTGCGACGTGGCCGGCCCATTTCCATTTGAGCTTTTGGCAATGTTGTAGAGCATCAATAACCTTTGTTGTTTCTATTATAACTGTTACTCTTATTCTGTCTTTTCTTTTTATATTTAAAATACTCCTTTCAAGCGATCTTTGGCAAACTTGTATTTTGTGTTTTGTAGGTTTATTATAAATCCACGTTTGGCAGGCATAAGATAGACATGGCCGCGCATCTCAGAAACCGCGTGCTATTTTGTACTTAATAAATACGACCCAACAACGGTCACAATGGAATACGCTAGAACATCTATATGTCATACCAGGATTGAATTGATTGCAAGGAATTTAGAAAAATAGTTGGAACGCGAGTCTCAAGGTACCTATATTCCGCAAGAATTTATCTTGCAATCATTTTTCAATTCTCTCCACGTACCTGGGCTTTGTTCGCAATGTTTTGGTAAGATATACAACATTATGTTTAGATTTATACCCATCGTAAAAAAGTGTTTCATTGTTGAATTTTCGTTGTATCACTTCCATGTGTTTTCAATGTTCCTTGTAATCGCATGAACAGAACGACGCCAGATTGGTAACGTGTGGTTAGTGGCGCAGAGTGCTACCGCAGTACCTAAAGGATAGTCAAAATTATGAAACCGTACCATAAAATACTAAGGTTTGGGTACCGAGTACTTTTGATAAAATATTACTTACAGCAAAATCTACTTAAGGTGAAATTATGAATTTTTTGCTTATTACCTACATTAAGTATGTATATTTTGCTAAACCATGACGGAAGCCTTTTAGGCGGCCTAAAAACTCCGTCACTAGACTTGGCTTGCTTAACAAACGAACCAACTCTCTTAACTAGATTGCAAAAAAGTTTGTATGAAGACGCAATTATCGGGCTCCATTAATTTTTTTCTTAAGTTTATGAAGATACCTACAAACTCGTGAATGCAAAGCTCATTTTATTTCAGATGCCTTTGAGATTGCACCTTCGACTTTCAAAGGAAATGGGAACAAAAAAATCCAAATCTTGGCGACTGCCGTCTCAGCGCAATCACCTCGATTGAAAATGTGAAGCTCGATATCCGCGGAGCGAAATGTACGAGTATTTTGATTGTTTCGCTGAAAACAAGATTTCTTCGCTAAATTGACGACCTTTATGGCGCAATACATAGGTTATTGGCGCATGGCACCTGAAAAGTGACACCACAAAACTAAGCTAATTCGATTTTCAAATCTTTAACCTCTCTGGTTCTGTAGCAGTTGATGTGTGTTTCTGTCAGAAAAGTATACGTACGCCTTAGATAGTTCTTGACTTCGCTTTAGTACTGACATAACCTCTCTATTTCTATCATTGGCGCAGTGGGTAAAATTTCGCCTATGACGCAGAAGTTGCGGGTTCGATGTCTCCCGTCAACAAATATTTGTCTCGTGTCTGGATGTTTTCTACGAGTATCTATTCAATACCAAGTACCTACATTTATTTCCAGAAACTATGTAGGTACTTATCCATGCAATGATATCATGTCATCTAGTTCCCAAAGCTACACAACTTTGCGAATGTCCAAGGAAAATATATATATAGTTTGGAAAAACAGGTTCTGAATGTTAAATACTTAATACTAATAAGTATTTAATACTAGTAAAAGTAGTATATACTATGCTAAAAAATTCTAACAATTTTTACCAAAGTTCATTATACTTTTCTACGGAGCATGCAGATTGTAAGTAAATCTTAATCCCTGATAAATTTTACGTTCACGCTATACTCGTATTAACAGAACAAATGCAACAGAGCATAAGTGGTTTGCGATACACTTATACTCGTATACTGAATTTAAATACAAAACCATTGTTATTGCCGTCAGCTATATAATTAACGCCACGAAATGACGTTTTAATTAATTATTCATCGAGAACACTTTAAACCCAACATCACCTTTATGGCCACACAAAGCGTATTTAACACCACATTTAACGAAATAATATGTAAAAGAAAAACAGATAGGCTAAATACAGGGTGAGTCTTCTGTTTGTCTGTTTGTTACGCTTAGCCACTGACCTTTTTTTAATGAAAAGGCTACATTTCATCAAAATCGGTATAATTAGCCGAGATTTTGTTCGGGTCTTACGCGTGGGAAGCCACAGGAAGCAGTAAGTAAAGTAAATAATACTAAATCCTTTGAAGATGCATATTGTTAAAGTTTTATCTATAAAGTTAAGAGCACGATAAAATAATGCATTTAAAATAGCGACAATGGGCACGCAAACTGCCAAATATACTATATACTAACTACAGAAAAATATGGGCCCAAGTCCAAATGTGCCTTTGATTATCCCCCTAAGCTATTTTCAAGGCTTGATATAATATATTACTAATGCTTAAGAAACGTTATCTCGAATCAGATTCTACCCCGTAGTACGTGGGTTCGATTACTACCCTCGACAAAAAATATGTGATAAAGATAGATTTATGTTCTAACTAAAGCACTGCTAAGCAAACATTTTGTTTCCACATCTAGATAAACGAAAATTTCAGAAGGTACACTTTTCACATGGTAAATTATGACATCAGTTTTTTCCAGTTTTTACATTCAATGCCATTGACACTCCTCCCAAAATCCTTATCGCCATGACGTGAGTACGCCAGACGAGTTACGGATATAAAGTATTGATTTAATATAAGATTTGTGAATATTTTCTATCGAAACGCGCAGAGCATAGGTAAAACTGATACAATAAGCTCTTGATTTTAGAAGTGGCACGATCTATTTTTTATATTACTAATATAAAGGTTTTATATGATTGTGATGTCGAGAGCACTCTACTCACACGATTTATATAAGAAGAAATAAGAAATAATTTATTGTCCATAATAGAAGGTATACATTACAATTTTTGAGACTCTGAATCCTGGAATAGCGTTAGCTGTGGCCCAGGAAAAAGTACTCTCCCAAGTTACATCAAACAGTAGTTATTATGGTAAGTACATACAAAATTTAACTAGACATTTCACAGCTTTATATGAATACAACGGGAATTACGCACGTAAAAGTATTGTCAATTTAGATACCGACAATCAAATAACGAATCGAAACATTGTCGGTAAGTATCTAAATCGACAATACTTTAACGTGAGTAATTCCCGTTGCATTCATATAATGTCTAGTACACTCACGATAGTTTTGAAAGTGAAATTTCACAGCTTTATCTATACCAAATAATAGGAATATAATGACGGTAAGATCGACAAACAGTTGGAAAACTGTTTGCGGATTTTGTGGGCTGATGAATCGTGACTCACGAGCGAAGCTGGATCAAAGTATGTAAATCACACGGTTTTCTTCTTCTGAGTTTAGATTCTTGCAACAACAGTAGATTGTTACACAAGGGATGAAAGGAGGAATCTATGCTGGCACAAGATGTTCATTGGTTTGACGCCTGAGCGCAGCCTGAGCGTCAGCAAGAGCGCCAGTATACACCGGTCAAGTTAAACAGAAAAATAGTGGTCAAATAACAATAATTCCCGGAAAGCTGAATTTTGGTGGAGAGCTTGGTATTACCATTACAAATAAAGTGTTAAAAGTCCCCATCGATCCCATGTGTGCGTCACGAGTTATTCGGGGTCAAAGGTCCAAATTTAAGGTTTCTTAGTTTTTTTTCGAAAACGGTAAGTTTTATCAAAACAAGTTTCAGCCCAAAGTTGTAGATCTTAAAATTGTCTACAAAAATGGTCCCGATAATATTTTTCCTAAGAGTTACCATTCGTGAGTTATCGCGGTGGAAGTGAGCGCACCACGCGGCCTACTAGGATGGAGAAAGACCGCGATTTGCTTACAGCGAGTGCACCACGCTTTTTTTTCATACTGAATTAGGGGTTCATACGGAATCTCGTACTGCACAAGGGGCTCTGAAACGTTTTCATAATACAATAAGACTCATATCATGGATTTTCAAAATGAATAAAGATCGGATTATCCAACTCTTTTATGGCTTCCAATGGATTCTCAGAGACCATTTTTGTAGACAATTTTAAGATCTACAACTTTGGGCTGAAACATGTTTTGATAAAACTTACCGTTTTCGAAAAAAAACTAAGAAACCTTAAATTTTTACCTTTGACCTCGAATAACTCGTGACGCACACATGGGATCGATGGGGACTTTTAACACTTTATTTGTAATGGTATCTAATACCAAGCTCTCCACCAAAATTCAGCTTTCCGGGAATTATTGTTATTTCAAAAGCTTAGATTGACTGGCCTAGTATTTCAAGTGCCTTTAGTTACGTTTGTCACCCCACTAAGAACTCTTTTTATTTCGAGTAGAGGAAAAGCATCTAAACATACTTTAAAACCTTGTGGAACAATCTACTATCGTTTTCATGACAATTCTTAAATTAAAATAAATTCAAATCCCAATCGATTCCAAAGAGTGACATATTGTATGTTTCTTTCATCTAAGTGTCATATCATACTGTATGTGTGTGTTTGCAGCAGAGCAGTACAAAAACTTCTCGTTGTTTTCTGCACGTATTGCTGCGGAACCGTATAAAACATGGAATCTCTGTTTTTAGAATTCCATGATACGGTATTTGCACTGAATTCCATTTTCAATCAAAAGCCAAAGTTCGATGCAAACAGGAATTCTTTTGGTTATAGGATGTTTTTTTTTAAATTGTGCACGGGTTTACTTACGTGTAGATAAGTACGCGTTATTCATAAATATTTATCAATTAAGGGTCTTGAGAACGTTTTTTCTTGTTCATCCTACGCCTATGAAAAGTGACAGTGCTAGAACAGACTAGCCGTTTTAGTTAACGTAAGTCCTTTATGAATAACGTAGTTAATGTATGTAATGTCCATACAGAAACCACTTTCTTACGATTTTATTTGCGTTACATGTTATTAAACAATGAAAAGGCCCTGGTGCATGTAGCCACAGGCCATCCTGCAATTGGGCCATTGTATTGTTCCCGTGGTCTTTGTGCAGCAGCTATTTTGATGCAGGTTACGCAGATAGGTAAATTGAAAGGCCAAATACGCTTAGAGCCTTCTACTGACAATAACAGACACAACAACGGAAATCGGTCCAGCCATCCATCCAATTACGCGTGATACCATTATATGATTTTATTTTTTATTTTTTTTAGGTAGTTAAGTACTTACATTAAAGAGGTTATGTTCCCTACCTACATACAACATACTTAAAAAAGTACATAAATTAATATGTTTCTTAAATGTAGGTATTGCTTGGATGTCACTTTTAATCGCGCCTTATGCAAGAACGTTTAGAATGTCACTTACTGCAAGTCTCAATAAAATACCTGTCCATCTTTAGTTTTACCAGTTTTACTCACTGCCAGTAGCTATTTGTAATTTTTTGTATGGAAGAAATGTCAGAGACCTTTGAAACTAGCCGTTAGAAAAGACGTATCTAAATCTTAAACTACCTATTACAGTTATTTAAAATGTTAACACTAAACAACAGTAAGAAATATACAAAAACATAAAATATTTAACGGCTATAAATGAAAGTGAGAAAAAAAGATAATAGTCACTGAGATACAGAGCGTAGCGTGCAAAGTGGAAGCAACTTTAGCCAGAGCACGCATTATAGGCCCTATTCAAGCTAAGTACTAAAAGCTTAATCTCTTCCTTTCGAGAAACGTTTTGAGCGGCCTTTCGTAGGCCGCTACGTTCGTCTACGGTTCATAATTATAAAGCGTATTTTCCCTTGCGGTAAAAACGAATAACAAAACTCTTGAGCCGGTCACTGAACTCTATGATCGTGATAACAATCCCTACTCAATGTGGTGCTTGAGGTCGAGTCGGATCTATAACCAAGGGTTCTGACCACAAAAGGATTGCTCACTCGCCCTCAAATAGTTTTATCTGGAAATGGAATGCTCCGTCAGACGTGACCAAACATTAAAACTTAATTCAGTTCATATTTCAAAGTTATTTTAAATTAATATTACACGTAATGAAAACTTCTAGCAGAGAAGTTTTTTATTTGAAAGTGGATCACATTTTTTAAATCACATCTGACAGATGTGATTTAAAAAATGTGATCATATCTTGAGAAGAGTTTTTGGATATTCAATACTAATTAGATGGTGAGTGAAACCGGGCACAGGTAAAAGTGCTCAAGCTAACTATATAGGCAACTATACTTCATTTCTTGAAGCGAGCTAATAGGAAGAAAAATAAACGCACGTGATTGGTCGTCAAAAATAATTGTCTATTCTCGGATTTGATAATTGACAATTGATTTGACAATCTAGCAAATCACGAGAAAGACATTTTTGACAACTAAGATGTCACTGTCGCTTGTCGCCTAGTGTGGCCCAAGTTAATAGGTATTAACGTGAAAAAACAAAAAGTTACGTAGCTAAATATAAAAGTACCTGCCTAGCTATCAAGCCAAGGAGCTTTTGTAAGTCGTAAAAAATATTTATTATCTTCAGTTAATCGACTGTAGAGTACGAGTAATACCTACAGTAAAAACGTCAGAAATGTGAGGATACTTACCTACTTTTATTTTTATGCAATATACATTATTGTTTTGTATTATTTAAGGAATAGGAAATTCTAAGTTTCGGGTTGTATTTTCAACTAAAACTCTGTCATAATTATTTCTTATGTTTTATCTTCACCTCTAACAAGATTTCAATCAGGTCCAGATATATCTAGAACCACAAAGTCCCATTGCAATTAGAGTGACCGTCGTCTATTGAAATTGTGCAATAAGAAAAGGAAATGATTTCTCAAACGACCAGTTCAGTAAGGCGGAACGAAGGCACTGATTGTAGCCTGCAGCCTCTGTGAGGCTACAACGTCTTGCGACTGTCGCTATTCCGATAATCATGGCTAGGATTTATAAAACTATAATTACTTTTGTTTTGATTTGTTATTTAATATTATTGCTAAGTGAAACTAACCAATAACTCATATTAAGTTTTCATAGCTCGATATTTTCATTACAGATCGGCTTCAAATAAATTTTACATTTCTGAAAATGTATTCAATAATATATTAAAAGATGAAAAGCGTGCAATCTGAAAACATGCTTTCAGGTTTATAGATAAGGCTTGTAGATAAATGAAATTACTCAGAAATATTGGATTGTGATTGCTTTAATATGAATTTAAAAATAGATATGTCCAAACAAAACAATAGGCATTATAACAGATTAAATAATTAGAAGAAGTATAAAAATTAATTAACGCTATCATGATATATTGTAGTTTCAAGTCAACTTAGCTATAGCACAGATAAAATAATACTATGTAGCTATATGGGCGTTTTTCCATTAGCCGGCACGGCACCGGCACCGGCACCGGCGCCGGTGCCAGTGCCGGGCCGGGGAAGCAAAAATGTATGAAAATGTATGGCTCGCTTTTTCACTTACCGGCACCGCCGGGGTAGCAAGCTTCCCACCCGGTGCCGGCCGGCAAAATTGCATGTGTTGCATATTTATATGCAACAATGCAATATAATTGTAGCCGTGTGAGTGTGTAAGTCCGTGTCAGTACTGTACCACTCACCGGCACCGGCACCGGCATCGACACCGGCGCAGTGGAAAAACGAAACCCCGGCGCCGGTGCCGGTGCACGGCCATGCCGGTGCCGTGCCGGTGCCGGGCCGGCTAATGGAAAAACGCCCATAGTGTCCACGCAATGCGCTTCTATTTATTCAATAATCTATAAAGGATTGCTGGGTCTTTTTCACAATGTACGAATAAGTTCTACATAAGTTTCGAATACGCTATTTCTTACATATTCGTAGGATAAATACTATTACAAAAAAAAGCAATGTTGGTTTTGAACCTTTGAATGCCATTCTCAAATTTCAATGGTAATAATACCGCTGTAAACGAGCAAACGAGAGAGCCTCTGTAATTCCAAAAATCTGCTGCATGCTTACTGCGTTCACACTGTATGACAACGCTGATCCATTGAGCCACATATTACCATATTGATGGGCTTAGGCATGGCCGATGTAGCATAACAGTTATGCTACAATCTAGTTATGCAATAGCAACAAAGGCACATGAACGATGACGCACCGAACAGTAGCCCTACCATAGTTTTCAAGTTGTATAGGTAATTATCATAAAGAGTCAATTCAAATGCATGAAATTATTAGTTCATGCTAGGTCCCGGGGGTGGTATTGCGCTGCATTCTCATACATTTTGTGATACTTGATTCGATATCGAGGATGGTATCAATACTATAGTATACTGGTGGTAGGGCCTCAGTGTAGCATTGTCTGTATTCCGCCTCTGTTGACGACACCGTCTCTGAACGCTTGATGTGAATGTGTTAGTCTCACACAGATTCCTAAATGGGTTTTATTGTCCTGCGAGCGCAATCGATGAACCTATAGCGGTTGAGTTTTTAAGACTACCAGGGGATTTGGGTCTGAAACCGTGAGGGTTGTCGAAAAATCATGTTAAAACTTACTTGCTGGATTTCAAAAATAGTAAGATATTCATTAAATTGATAGGTACTTACTTACTTACTTTAAAGAGTATATGGAAATGAGATTTGAAAAAAATAGGGTTGGGCGTGGATTCTTCGTACATTTACTTATTTATTATCACAAAAATGCAAAAAAAAATGTGGTAGTTATCAGACCCAATTTATAAGAAAAAATAAAAAATCATTGTTATTCAAATGCAAAATTTATGGTTTTCTAAATCAATAACGTGATATTGACTTCCATTACAGTAACCCCATGGTTTCAGACTTTCTCTCAATGCCTTTAAAAATGACGACCTCTGTGGCGCAGTTGGGTGAACGCCCGCCTGAGACGCCGAGGACGCGGGTTCGATCCCCGCTACGGGTCAAATGTTTGTATGTTCTGCAGATATTTGTTCCGTGTTTGGGTGTTTTCTATCTATAATATGTATGTATTTACAAAAAAAATGTAGGTATCTAAGTAATATATCAATCATCTGGTTACCATAACACAAGCTTTAAGTTGCTTAGCTTGGGACTAGATGACGCTGTGTGGAATGTCCCGGGATATTTATTTAAGTATTTATTTATTTAAAAACTCACCCAGTACCAGTATCGATTAGCTTGGAGACACTGGACACTGCCCAATGTATCATCAGATTTCAAAACAAGTTACAAACCAAAATAAACATTTTTTTACTCATAATTGATAAGTATTACATCCTGTATGCAAAGAGAAGGTACCTGCATGAACTTCATCAATTTAAAATTTCTCAGCACACAGCCATAAAGTCGCAAGCTTTATTGCATCATTCCATTCAAAGTTAAATTTTTGATGCTCTTTCGGTTTTATTATAACAATCTAAATGTTATGATTTCAGTACGCTCGGTATATTATTACGTTTTTGGAGAACGTAGGAGAAAGGATTTAGATTACTGAATGAAAGAAAACCGAATGTAGGTACAATCGCAGAGCTGCGTTTCGGAATGTAAAACGGACGAAAAGGCTTGTTAATCCTACTTATATTTAACACGAACATTTTTATGAAAAATTTGTATTTAGGTAGGTATATAAATGAATGTCTAAATGAATAATAAATATGTCCATTAATTTTTCACTGAAATTTTACTCGTGCAAACCACTTAACGGATTCTCCGAATTTTTTTGTAATGTAGGTTTTTATTTTTTGTATGGAAAAATGAAATGGAGTGGAATGAAGAAAATGGAATAAACAAATAATGCCTATGTTAGTGCGATGCGAGCGAAAAAAAAGTCGGAAGCGAGTTTCAAATACCCATACTCAATGTAAACAAAATATTTGTGTCTATTGTATGTAACCTTATACAATAATTAACTTGAATCCAAAATTTATGAAAAATAATGAGTTTATAAAATAATAGATGCACAATTAATAACCCTTTGCGACATTTTCTCAATGAATCATAACCACGAGAAGAGCTACCCAATTGAATTTGAAAGCTAGAATTTAGGAAATAAGACTCTGCCAAACCTAACTGATAGCTTCCAGCCAATTCGCAATGGTACGTGATATCGTATTGATTATATCTGCACACAATTTTCAACATCAATGCTATTGGTGCAAGAAAACTAGCTATTTTTGCCAAGTTTTGTTATTTTGATGACAAAACTCAATCAAAGATATAAATCTTTTGTAGAAAATATCAACATGAAAATAATTAAAAAAAATTGTGAAGATGGTAAAATGAATATTTGTAACTATTTCACGCAAAAACTGAACGACTGTCTGTAACTTAAACCTACATAGGTCTAGTTTGTGAAATAGCACATATCTGCAACTAATTTCAGTACCAAAAGAGTCGAGTCTCCGTGCTATATTTTTTTTTCTATTTCAGTATCAAATGAGCCAATCCATGGGCAAACGCAAGTCTTCCATAAAACAATTTATGAAAGCAAACAAGACCAATATAAAATTGAGAGAAATAGCCGGCAGAATTTCAATTAGCTAGGTGTTGATATCGATTCATTCGCTAATAATATAAACGAGATTGTTGCGAGAGCACTTACCAAAATGAACATTGGTTATATGAAGTGCCCGCAGTCTTGGCTCGGATTTTGTCCAAAAAAGCTGAGACATCTGAATTACTTAGAGTTCTGTACCGAAAGGGTAAAAACGGGACCCTATTATCACTACATAAATAAATAAATATACTTGGACTTTCCATACAACGTCATCCAGTCTCAAGCTAAGCAACTTAATGCTTGTGCTATATGACTGATAAAATACTTGAATGCAGCCATTTTTTGTAAATAGGCACATAAATAGAAAACACCCAGAAACGGAGCTAAGACTCCGCTGTCCGTTTGATTATACTCGTAATGAACAGTATAAGCCTGGCACTTGATTTTACTGACAAATTTCTGTTGCCGCTATAACAACTTATGTATATACTAAAAACAGAATAAAATCCCTTACAATAAACAACAACGTGATTTTTTTAGTTTTTTGCTCTATAGGTATTTATAACGACGACATGTACTCGTAGAGGCTTGAAATATTCACAGAATGGAACAGAACAGGTCGTGCGGGAATTCGACTCGCACTTGGCTGATTTTTGAATTATTTAGGTGTGTGCGTGGGACAAAGCAATAGTCATTTATTCTGATCCTTTTCAAAGAAAATGGAACGAAAAAACCGCGGGGCAAAACGCGTTCACTGCCCATGACGTAGGCTAGTTGCAAGCTGTTGGCCACGATCCTATAAAAACGATCATTACTAAATTTATTAACTTATAACTCGATTTGGGAGAATAATGGCGTGCCTGGGCAGTTGTTAACCCTATACGAATATAGATAAAAACTGCAAATAAATCAGCGTTGCCAAAAAGTTATACATTCAGGATGGGCCTGCCCTCTGGGACCGGAAGCCACTGTGCTAGTGCAGACTTGCCAAAACATTAGCATGACCGATTCGGGTGATATTTAGGTCAAAGAATCCAAAAGTTATTTTCATAAGAGGAAGTCTCGAAGATGAGACGCAATATAATTTTATGTTGTCAAATAAAAATGTACTATCATGGATATAAAGCGAGTAAAGGTCTACTAGTCCGATATTCAATGGGAGTTATCCAGCGCATAAATAAAATTTGCCGCTGTGTTTACATCTACCAATTTGCGGTCTAATAATGAATTTAAAACTAAAAGCATAAAATACTGCTGACAATAAAAGAATAGCAGTGAATAATCTTTAGAGGCTACTGAAAAAAGAGCTTTATAGCCTACAAATAAATCGTAAAAGAAAGGGGGACATCAATTCTTAAATGTATCGTAAGTTTACTCGCAATAGTATAAACTAGGCTACATTCTAGTTCAAATCATAAACATTCGACGACAAAAATTCAAATGAATTCGAATAAATAATAGAATTGAAATGAACACAGCGCTTTCGTACCAATGCGTTGGTTGGTGTTAAATAAAAGCCGTAAATAGTTCGATGCTTACCTAATTAAATCTGTATGAACGTAGCACAAAATAACTTGCTTTCAGTCTGTAATGGAAAAATCTTAATAGAATACACACATCGTGGTAGGATTATACTCTAGTACTCTGAAAAGTTTTTCTAACACCTATAGGTTCCTGATATAAAATATCTACCCTAACAAAGTAATAAGATGTAGGAATGATTTAAAGGTTCAAAAATTATTAAACCCTTTCTACTAAGCTGTGCAGCATTTGTAACTAAAGCTTTCAAGGCGAATGACAAGCACTTTGCACACCCGCTTGGTACTGTTGCTATTTTTTTATTTCACAAACTTGTATCATATTATGGACCTTAAAATAGTATGGACTAGGTACTAGGGAAAACGTAACACAAAAGAAGGATCTAAATAATTAATACTTCTTTTGACAACCGCACTCGGACATTGTTTTTTACAATAAATAAACCAAAATGTCCTAACACAACTTTTTGATTAACTCTCACGGTTACAGACTTACCCTACCTAAGTTTCAGATATAAGTGAAATGTGTTTTTATATTGCTCTTACTAACATCGACTCACACCAAAAAGTTCCAGTAAATATCTAAAGCACTACAGCAGCCGTCGTCTTTGAGAAAATCCTGGCTAGAGCTCAAAAGAAAGTCTCTGACGAGTCTGACGAGTCTGACGACTGTTTTCCTAACGCAAGCTATTCGTTCGGCATTCATTTTGTTTTTTACAATAATAAATGAAGTAAAAAACACGAATAAAAAAAAACGTACAACGTACACAATTATCTGATTTATATACTCGTAGTAAATGTGTAATATGTGCGCCTGACGCGAATTATAAAAATCTGAGAGTATTTGTGTATACCAATCATGCTGTATGTTTTTTGGTCATGAAACTGTAGCCTTTGAAACTAGCTAAAATGCAGAATGTCACATTCAATAACAGCGAAAATATAACATTGTGTTTCCCAGTAGAACCCAAAGTTGCCAAAGTAAGCGCTTATTGCTGATGAAAAATTTCCCGGTCTTTTGCAGTAAAAATGTCAACCCTTGTATGATTATGAAGCACCATTTCTTGAGTCGCCCTGTATCATCCACGAGGCTTGATAAGACTTATTTTTATTTCAACAGAAGTGTAAGAAAAAGATTATTTGAAGCGACAAATAAAAACGGAATAAGTAGAATAAATTGAAAAGAAGAATCGCATTTTAGAATGAAAATACAACTCTTTATTGTGGATGGGAGAATTTGCTAAAATGAAAAATTAGGTAGTGAATTCTAGGTGTGCACTTACACCTACCGCGTTCAAAGATTTTATAAAAATCACGTGTTTTTTAAGAATCCTACTGACTAATTCTGAAAAAAAAAATGAACACTCCTTATTTTATAATGTTCGTCGAAAGATTATATTTTTGTTAAAATTTTGTTCATTCCATATTAAATTGTAGTAGTGAACTTCCTAAAAACACCGCTTTCAAAACGTTCAGATGTTTTATCGATCGATTTTGAATAGCAAGAGTACCCACAATATAATATAATGACGGTAGATATCTTGGGAGAGGCAATAACTTCTAGACGTTAGGGAGTGACTAAGCCGACCTCTAAGCCATCTGCCACATAGGTACCCTTATATATAAGTACTTAATAAATTGCGCATGAGATCATGGTTATCGTTGTTTCCATAATGAAAAAAATGGTTAAAGTGCAACTTTTACAAGCAAACAACTAATAGGTGAAGTGAACGTTCTGTACAAACCGGTATATAAAGGATACTTAGTTTAAATAATTTTACACAATTATCAAACCCAGGTGACCCAGTTAGGGGTGTACATAGGGTGTACCTAAGTATTCAAGTTGTAAATGTGTAAGTGTGAATGATTGTCAAACGTCCTGTCTTCTCCTTTACCTATATTAATACAACTCTCATGTAGGTACTACTATGTCCTTATTCAGTGGTAGTACGGCCAAACTACTCGTACTTTTTAACATTGTATGTTTCAGTGTCGGCTGTCTAGCCATTAATCATGCGTGTGGAGTCCAAATGATAAATGTGACTTCGTGCTTATTTGGTACTCTATAAACATAGGCCTTTACACTTTTTCTTTTTTCTATATGATTTGTTTGTGTTACAGATAACTACAGCGACTTTAGGGTTCATAAAATGACAAAAAAATAGAGAAATCCATCCATTTTTATAATGATTTGTCTATAGTATGCCTACATTACATCATACTACATAGTATTATTTTATCTGTGATCATACTTAAGTACTTACTAATAAAGTTTTAAGAAAAAAAAAATTTAATGCATTAGGCATTATATCATAGTACAAGTTTGTAGTTAAGCGCACAAATAATGCATTTTTATAAAAGTACACGCGGATTAGACTCAAATCATCATTTTGAACTTGCGAGTTAATGTAACATACGAGTACCTACCTACATTCTATTTGTTTATAAACTGATGAATTACAAGAAAACAAACTGCAACCAAAATATTGTCTTTAAGAGTCAGAACCCTCGAAACAATTTTCAGTAAATATTCTGACTGTCGTTATGTTAATTAGGTACAAAAGAAGGACGGAAGCTAGAACAAAAAAATATAAGTATTTCTACAAAGGAAAGAGGGACGTTTAATTATACCTAAAGCGCGGTTCTCGGGAGGTTGTCCGAGGTTTCTATTTTCTTTTCTTTCTTTCTGTTTCTTTACTACCGTGAAACCTATGATAATACTGATTTATATATATATCATGTAATAATAATGACATTTTGTGTTTTACTTTGTTTGATTTAACTCTTGGCGGTATATCTTATCATTAAAAAGTAAAATAAGTATTAATTCCATATAAAGACAAATAACTTCTGTTAGAACAAATAGCTTTACTTATTATTGGCTTTATTTGGCTGAAATTACTATAAAAATACCTACATGTAGAAAAATATTTTAGAAATAAGTACAGTAAGGATTCTACTCAGATTTATTTAAAAAAATATAAAACTTCCAACAACACAATTTATTAATTTTACAAAGTAATTTAAAAATAGCTACACAAGATTACAGATATCAGATTGTCTTCTACAATTACAATTCAATTACATCTACAATTACAAATCAATTACTAATCAAGTAAATGAACAGAATAACAGCATGATACAGACAATAAGAGATGTTACCAGTTCGAAGGCTCGAGCAAAAGTGAACCCGAGGCAGGCGAGCGCTCTGCTTTTATAGGATCGCCACCGATACAATTTTAAAAATAAAATCTACCGCTGATTCGGCTTCTCCTGACAAGTGGTTGCCCACAACCACATCACAGTTCTGGCATATTATAATCTACATGGTCAAGTTAAAGACCGTCTTCGGCAAGTGGACTCGGCGGAAGCTCAGGCATGTCTCGTGGTGCAGTGGTGGTGGCCTCTCCGTCGAGTGGACCCGCAGGGATGTCTCCGTCGTGTGCACTCGGAGCAGCTTACGATGAACCCGCGGAAAAGTCTTCAGCTTCTATGCTCGGGACAGGCTGGGACGCATCCGCTTGGGCGTCATCATCAACTGAAAGTAATACAAACAAAGTATTAGCTCACTTTCTATAGGCTTTTGGATATACAGCAAGTCTGTATATCTGAAAGCACTGAATTAACCAGACAGTGCTCAAAGTTTCATGTCTAAAGCATCGTAAAGCTTCAAGCTTACATGTTACTATGGTACATTGTACCTTCAAATCACAGAGGCATCACTTAGCATGTGAAAAAGGCAAGCAGAGCGAGGCTCTATGCCGCCACACACATCAATCACAGAGGCATACAGTCCGCATGTGAAAAAGGCAAGCAGAGCGAGGCTCCATGCCGCCACACACATCAATCACAGAGGCATACAGTCCGCATGTGAAAAAGGCAAGCAGAGCGAGGCTCCATGCCGCCACACACATCAATCACAGAGGCATCCAGTCCGCATGTGAAAAAGGCAAGCAGAGCGAGGCTCCATGCCGCCACACACATCAATCACAGAGGCATCCAGTCCGCATGTGAAAAAGGCAAGCAGAGCGAGGCTCCATGCCGCCACACACATCAATCACAGAGGCATCCAGTCCGCATGTGAAAAAGGCAAGCAGAGCGAGGCTCCATGCTGCCACACACATAAATCACAGAGGCATCTAGTCTGCATGTGAACACTAAACAATCACTGCATGTGAACACCAATCAATCACAGATTCAACGGGACTCGAACCCATGATCTCTATCGCTTTTCAAAGCAATGGCATTAGTAAATACAACGTACTTACAGTCAAAAAATGAGGCACATGACTCAGGGGTCCACTCGCCTCGCCAAGGCACCATGTGCTCGGCGGCGGCACTGGTCATTACGATCCACCAACCAACTGCAACTCGCGTCCGCCATGGGGCAGAACTCTCTTTGCACGATAAGGCCCTCTCATCCCCGAGTCCAGCTTGCCTGTAATTTGAGAAGTTTATTTTAAAAATCATGTTGTTAAGTGACAATGTTCTCAGTTTTTCTATTACGATGAACATACTCGTCTTGTTTATGTCTATGTTGGTCAAACAGCCGGCTAGTGCGTCGATGACACATGTCTCTCATACCTTCTCGATCTTTGCCAGAATCTTATATAGCTACATCACGAACAAGTGACCTTATTACTAGCGTTGTCGCCTTGATGCCGATGAGCAGTTGTAGCGGAGAAGTTTGAGTGGTCCTTTGCTTAGTGCAGTTGATAACTAACTGCATTCTCCATAAGGACTCTGACCAAGTATTACCTGGTTTGGTTGCCTCAACCCGTAACATGTTGAGTAATGTCCTACAGTAGCGCTCGACCTGCCCGTTTTTAAATGCACAATGCATTTGATGTTATAAAGTGAATTCGGCTATCTATTTCACTAACCCAACTTACACTCTCAAACAAACGTCAACAATCAGACACAATAAGCTTAGGGACTCTAAATAAAGATACAGCGTTACTTAAGGTTTTAGTTTATCAGAGTCTTGATTTTGCATAACATAAAACAGACAGTACTTTAAGTACCTTAGCATCTATAATGCGTAAAATGATGGAATGCAAAACAAACAATGGGCAATGTATTTTTTTAACAAAAGTACAAAGACACGGGTACCAAAAATGTCTCAAAATCAATTCCATCAAAACCTTGATTTTACATTCGCTCGGTCTAACCTGACCTTGAGATATTGTGCGACCTAAATACGCAACTTTAGTTAGTTACAAAGGTACTTTTATTCGTGTTTATAGCAAAACCAGAAATTGTTAAAATAAATGACTCACGTAAGTTTTCAATAGCTTCGTCTAATGTTAGAGGCTAAAATAAATATGTATGTCGTCTATGTAGGTACCTACATCAAGAACACACACATACACTAGACACGATTACCAACTTTAGCCTGTAAATGACGATCCGCTGGTACTCTGCGTCCGTAGGTATACCTACCCTGTATAACCGCGGTCGTAACGTCACTATCTAGAAGCACCTCGCGACAAAAATTACATTGTTTTCGTTACGTTACTTTCTGATCGCTGTTTCGCAAAACAAATAGTGACATCATGACCCAGTTTCTTACAAAAAGAACACGTAACATTTTTCTGACTACCCGCATTTCTACTATCAGAGTTATTTTTAGAATTTGTTTGAGACTGATCATCCGATTTCATTTTCTTAAAACATGAACGTTGTAAATGACCAGATTCACCACAAGAAAAGCAATTCAAATCTGATTTCCTATCGATAAATGGTCGTTTAAGATCGGCTTTAAACTGTAATGATTTCCTAGAAACCGATGATTCAGATTTTATTTTAGGCTTAGTATAGATGGACAAAAACTCGACAAGGTCTTTGGGTAGCAAGTGAGCATTCACAGCAGCAGCACGTACCTGTGCGTCGGTTATTCCACGTATCACAATAGCAACAATTAGCTCTTCGCTCAAACCTTTTACTATATTGAGGCGCAAAATAGAACGCCGGGCATATTCAGCGTACGTGGGGTAACCGTCGGAGTCGGAACACATAACTTCGAACAATATATCAGCGATATCAATTCTTCGTGAGCACAGTGGCTTGAATTCTTTTTTGAAATTAGACCACGTACGGTCATTAGTAACCCAATCATTGAGCCAACTACGAGCATCTCCTTTCAAGCAGTTAGCTATCCGGGATAAACACTCATTGTCGTCCCAACAATTTGTGTTACGAGCTCTCTCCACTTCCTCACACCAAGAATCAATATCGTGTAAACCAGGGTCAAAGTTCGAAATATAATAATGGTTGGATCTAACCTTGCTCAGTGTACTCAACGCTGCAATAAGGCGCTCGGTGACGTCCAGCGAGGACGTGGTGTTTGCCAGAGAGTCACCCATGGTGCTGGCATTGGATGCCGGCACGGAGACCTCAGCCGCTGATGGAAGTAGCACGTGCTCGGGCGCCGCACCGGGAAGCGTCATAGACTGCGAGCACGGCGAGCACGTGACAGGAATGGGCATCGCCACTGCGCGCCCGTCTGGCGCCATCGGCTGCGAACACGTGGCGACAGGACTGGGCGGCGCCACTGCGCGCCCGTCCGGCGCCATCGGCTGCGATGGCGTAGCGCACGTCGGGGGTAGACCGACATGTTCCAACGCGTTCAGGCGCGCCAGAATTGTACCTAAAGTCTCACGAAGTTCATTAGTTTCGGTATTGGCACGCCTTGTCCTACCTCGGCTGCGAGTCGTAGAACCTTCGGACATAATGCAAACAGATTAATCAGAATGTTAAATATAGGCCAGAGCGCGGATAGACCATGGGGCCTATCCCACTTCTGAAGTAAGGATTCTACTCAGATTTATTTAAAAAAATATAAAACTTCCAACAACACAATTTATTAATTTTACAAAGTAATTTAAAAATAGCTACACAAGATTACAGATATCAGATTGTCTTCTACAATTACAATTCAATTACATCTACAATTACAAATCAATTACTAATCAAGTAAATGAACAGAATAACAGCATGATACAGACAATAAGAGATGTTACCAGTTCGAAGGCTCGAGCAAAAGTGAACCCGAGGCAGGCGAGCGCTCTGCTTTTATAGGATCGCCACCGATACAATTTTAAAAATAAAATCTACCGCTGATTGTACTTATATTTTTAAAACTAGCATTTTCTCAAAAAACTAAACAAAAGCAAAGTATAAAAAATTGGTTCTACGTTTTTCCTATCGTTCCCTATGGAGTAGACACGTGGAGACGAAAAGGAAAACCAGTCTTGAGGATACTTAAGGACGTATGGACTTATGGATCATATACCTCACAATATTTATTTCTCATTTCAAGCGATTTTCACAATTCACAATGTAAATTAAGAAAACTCCGACTCGACATTCTGTTCCAGAGCAATCAAAGCTGGAGATTGGTCCTGGATTTGCCTCGACGACCTAACCTTTGATGAAAGTCAGATTCAAATGTTCTCTTTGAATCCTAGGATCGCTATCCTGATAAATGAGCCGGTTTCATTACGAGGTACCTACGACTTTACGAGTGTTATCGTTGAGTATAAATTTAGTAATTTGGTTAAAGCGGATAAAATACAAAGTGCTGATTGATTCACGTACCAATATTTGATTGAGCGACTGTAGCTACATTATTATAGAGGTTCGGTCACTGTATTAAAGCTAGGTCCATATAGGTTGGGTACCTATATTTTAATACAGGTTTTAGGAACGTTTTAGAACGTTTTTTTTATGTCACTCATATGTCAACGAAAAGAGATAGCAACAGATTTAATATACGTTTTAGCTAATACAGGTTTTAGGTCGAATATGCATAATGGGGTTTGTTTCCCGTTTTTTGACATCTGTTAAAACAGAGTCTTCTGACTTAATCTTTAATATTCTCACTAAATAATAAAGTAGGTAACATGCCATAAACTTATTAATCAGTTCGGCTTTTATACAATGTGTTTTCTACTATGAAATAAACGGTGTAAAATCTTTTAAGATCTAACAAGGCGCTTGAAGGAAGACTGAAGTTTTTAATTTAAGACAGACCGAATGTCTTCTGCTTTTTTGTAAATCAAATCTAAGCAGAGTTATGCTTATGCTTCTAAAACTATCTTGGGACAAAATAACGATGTGTTGCAATAACTATGGAGGCAACAAATCTGCTTTTACTAACGGTACATCCTGTATTGTTTAGGCCTTTGAAAAGTTTTCTTGTTATCAAATATTTTAAGCAACTGCTGCAAGTCGATCGAAGGGCTTCAGTCTCCTCGCTTATCTCACTCAGAAAGAGCATTAGACACCAATCACTCTATCTACAAGTTCAAGCACCAAACCTAAGAAAGGTAATTAGCAAAGTTTCCGCCGCTCAACACGAGATGGGCCATCAGTTAGTTTGACATCTACTTACTACATTTATTTTATCTACATTACCTTTGATGAACATTTATGAAGTCATGATTAAGTATATCAAACATAATATCAATTTAAAATTGATGACAGTTTAGTGATTAGTAAGCTTTCTTTTTCAAATAAAGCCAAGCCAGTCTAAACCTCCAATAAAAAGACAGCCAATAATCATCTGAATAAAATAGTCTTATCTAACATCTGAGCTTGACCTTGTGTCAAAGTAAAAAAGATACATGAAAAAATTTAAAACCGATGGCTTTTTCATTCAATTTTGATATGACAGAGTTTTAATTTTGTCGGTCAGGTCAATTCAGTCGGCTGATAGCGAAACCTTGCAAAATGTATTGGATTGAGATTAAAAATTACGTTATTAATTAAAAGACTTGATTTTTGAGCTGCATTCGCTAAAAAATACGAATTTACCCCGCAGGTCGACAGATCGGCCCGGGGCGCCCCGTTCACTAAATGCGGTCATTTGTATGCTAGTAGGTATGTTTGTTTTCGCAACCTCATCCCAAAGTGCCACCCGCCTTATTGCGTATGGAGAGGACGTCCCACTTATAATCACGAATATTTATTCAATTCCTAAAATCTCTACAAATTCTTAGATAGGCGTTGTTTTAGGGGAGTAGGAGGAGGATTATTCGCTGTACACTTTTCTAGTTACATTTAATTTGTTATTTGCTTTTTCAGGTCTAAGCAATGTTTCAGTGCGTGATGTAAATGGGCTTTGCCACTCCGAGTAAGGGAACACACCCGTGTCGGAAACCCTCGATTTATTATTAAGTCAAATCCAATCTAGCTTATAAATAGTAACGTAGTAGCATATATATATTAGCAGTAATTTAAGACTATTATAATAATTATAGTAGGTACCTACTTATTAGACTTTGTATATGGTCAAGCGAAAATTTTGAGTTCATCAGAGTTAAAAAACAAAGATTGTCTAACAACAAAACTTTTTAACCAGAAAAGAAAAGATGCCTTGAAGGACTCTAATTTTTGCCCCACCGTGTAAATAATAGTAGATTGCTATACTAGGGGACAAAGGCAATTTTTCTATGCACGAGATGGTTTATCGCGCGAGCGTCAGCGAGTGAGATAATAGTTCGAGTGCATCGAAAAGCCTTTTCCCCGAGGTAAGCACTCTGCTTTTCATTACGAATATAAGGAAATTGCCAAAAAAATAGATAAAAATTTAAATTTCACACACGAAAATTAGCTGTCTCGCTTTTTTTTTTAATGGACTAGTATAATATTGACTAAACAGCAGTTGACGATGGAATAGCTGCGTTTCAGATTAAAAAAAATACTGACTGGTAGAATGGCACAAAATTTAGTAGGCATTCTACCAGTATTTTTTTTCATAATTCATGCAAGGAGGAACAAATTTGTGCTAGAGGAGCACATATTCGTGCTAGAGAGACATAATAGAATGAATGAGTGAATGAGTTAGAAGAACTTGAATACTTAGCATGCATCGACATGCCACAAAAGAAATGTCAAAAATGAAGTTGACATTTGACAGTTATTTACTTTCCTGCCCTAGGGCAGGAAAGTACTTTTTTTCCCTAGGGACGGAAAATTCTACTTTGAACCCTATGATCAGGCAACTTCGTGCGTACTTTCCGTGTATGAGTAATGAAAATGTTATTTTATTTATGGTTTGCTTATACAAAACCATTCTTCGTTCTTTCCGTTTATTAGATCGTTACATAAATATTGTGTTCAAGAACGTTCAATGTACATATTTCTAAGTTCCGCGTAAATGAGAAAACTATTCATGTTGAGGAACCGAGTAAGTAAACTGCCAGAAACATTTTAGGTAGCTAGACTTTTACGTAAATTATTTGCGTAACGTTCTATGTTACTTACATAATCTAATCACTCATATTGTCTACAAAGTGGAAACTATTTTGTAAATATCGCAATTCATATATATTTTACTTACAAACTTTGATATTATTGTATTCCTTATTGTTTCAATATTTTACTATTTTATTTGAAGTAAAACATTTTGTTCGCTGAAAAAAATATGCATAAAGAATAATTATGAGCTCTGTTTTTTATATGTTATTAATTTTAAAAGTAAAATACAGATTACTGTAACTATACTTTGTACATACAAGTGAAGAAAACATAGTAAAGGATAAGTATTGGTTCTTATTAGATACTAAGTACTTCAAACTCTTTATAGAAAGAATGTAGGAGGTTGAGGTTTTCGATCTGGTGTGGGCCTAATAAACTAACATGTTATACTTAGCAGGTCGTGGGCCGATCCTTCCGTGCGGTTTCACTTGAAAGGGCCAGCGGATGCTCATATCTGTCGGCAAATAAGGTTGCGCTGACAATGATGGTCAATCAAATAACTATAGAAATAACCTGTGAATTCAACTAAAGAACTCTACTTAAGGAATTATGGTTGTTTACAAGTTTTGGAACATCATTTCATTGTCTTTCTTAAACACAAAGTAGGTAAATTAACACGCACAACTTTCAAGCACAACAAACAAAGCTGTTACTACTTGAAACTGTGAAATAACAAGTAATATTGTAATCCCTTACAATATTTTAGTGATTTTTTAGCCAATTATGGCTTTCAAAAACTTCTTTAAAGATTCTTCTCCACTTTAACAATTATACTTAACAAATTAGTCTACTTAATAATAACTAACGCTAAGTACATAAGTTATCAATACAAACTGGCAAGCGAGGGTCATAAATCACCGTGTGTTTTCGTCAGCGCGATCCAGAAATGTTGCAAAATTAGTCCCGCCATCTAGTTCTGATTCCTTCATTTATTTTGCACGATTTGACCTATATTGTATACACAAAGGTAGGTATAGGTCACCCCATTGGATGGACGAGTGTCTCCCCTCAGCCACCGGGTACAGGGGAATACAAGGTCGAAGTATGGAAACACGAAAGTATTCACAAACGATCAAAATGTTAAAATGACATGCGTAAACCAGAACGACTCCTCAGTTATTAAATAAAACATGCTTCCAAAACAACATTTGAAAAAATAAGTACAAAGTATAACAGAAAAAGAAAATGTTTGGAATCATAAATTCCAAGTTTGAATTGGAACTTTCAGAACATGTTGCTTTAATTTCTTATGTGAGTGATTGCGAAAATGTGTCAGAGTTTAATAAAAACATATTTTGACAAGTGTTAAGTAATGATTTTGAGGCTGGCCACTTGCCACAAACTAACTGAATATGATTCCTTATGTTGTGACGCCAGAGTTGATTGGAAATGTTTATTACTATACCTGTAATGTGCAAAGGTAAGTCACTCTATGCTATGCACTGCACTATTACACATTAGTGCATATACATAGACCTATTAATCTCGCCACAAGACCACTTTAGAAATATATTAATTACTTATATATGATTATTTTCTTTTTCTTTTTTTCTTATTTGAAGACCTTCAGGTGGCCTAAAAACTCCAGCACAAGAGTTAGCCACTTGCTCATACGATCCGAACTGAAGAACGAACTTCTTAGATTTTCTTGAATATAAGAATCAAATAACACATGCGGTTACAACTTGGATGGGTGACAGCAATTGACATTAAATAGCTGAGTGCTTCAAGAAGCACTCAGATCAAGATTCTGACTAGCCGCGAGTTTCCTCACCATGTTTTCTTTCACGTATTGACAATAATTGTCTTTCCTGTGGATATGACCAGCTAAGCTGAGAGAATGATTTAGGTGCTGGGCAAGCCTAATCCTGTTACCAATGTCTCAGGCACTTCAATATCCCATTAAGTGTACGAAAAGATTGCCTCCTGACGCTGTATAAATCATCTTGTAAAGCCTGGTTATTTTTTTCTTGATTCTGAGAACATGTTTTATAGTTAGGTCCGGCTTTAAAAGTCTTTAAGCCATTACGCCAGGTCTTTAAATCCACTAACTCATACAAAATGACCTCGCGGTCTTGGATGACGCAGTGCGAGAACAGCCTAGGATTGGTTTAAATAAATATATTAAAATATTGAAAAGCTAGTTTATTATTACCTATATTTAGAAGTATCAGCAATTATCTTGCCAATGGTAATGTCTTTGTAAAATATGCAGAAGTTGAGTGTTGTAAGTGTTATAGCACAAATTATTTAATAGCAAATGAAGAAATAATATCTAGCATTTGTCGGTCGGTTAATTATACTCGTAGTTTGATTGTTAGTTTATTGTTGGAAAATGTGAATTTAGTATCGACATGGCTTTTATTATTCCTATTGAATGGTTGAAATTAAGTCATGAAATGAGAAATATTATTTTTATAATAGGATGAAATTGTGGCGTCGTCTTTCTATCCTCTTGTAATTTGCAATACTTTCTCGAATACTTAAACGCCAATTAAGTCTTAACTCGTAAGGTAGTTTTTTTTAATAGGTTTGTATAGACAAACGTCAATGTAAAAAATAAATTTACTTGTCAATATCACTCGTACTATCGTCGCGATGAATCGCCGTGTAGGTAGAGTCACGTTCATGAAGAGTGTATAGAGATAGATACATGGCACGATAATATGTCCACGATTCGCACGCTCGTAGAGCCTGTCCCTGAAGGTTCGATTGAAGTGGAGCTAACAATTCTCGTGTGCGACAACCCTTTACTCAAAAGCAATAACTCGCTTCAGATGATCCTTGGAGTACACATAAACAGATTCAGTTATTTAGAGTTTTATAAACGAGCAACTGCGTCGACTATTTTAGGATTACGAGTAGGTATCTAATAATGGACCAAGAGCCCTGAAAGATCTGACTTTACCTATTTTAACATCGATGAAACCTTATATGCTCAGTAGAGTCTCATGTGCCTTGAATAACCAGCGTGTTTAGAAAGCTCCAAGAGTGACCCATGAGCAACCCATGACCCTTATAATTTGGTGTCATTATTTTTAATTCATTTAGTCTCCTAGGTAACACAGAGATGACGGTTATTTATATTTTGCTCATACTACTTTTTAGTCACCTTTCTGACCTTCTACCTGCATGGGTCACTCTTGGAGCTTTCTAAACACGCTGGTTATTCAAGGCACATGAGACTCTACTGAGTATATAAGGTTTCATCCATGTTAAAATAGGTAAAGTCAGATCTTTCAGGGCTCTCAGTCTATAAGTAACAAAGAGTATATCGATAGGCCTTATATTACTATTTCGAAAAACCAGGGACATTATTATAAAGGTATTATAAAAATACAGCAAAAGCCAATTATAAAATTCAAAGAACACTTCACATACAATTTAATTTTCATTGTTCGGAAAAGCCCACTGTTCTCAGCCACTTCAAATTCATGTAAATTAAAATACTAGTTAAATATGGGTGAGCAAACATTACCTACTCCCGATTATTTAACCAACGAACCAAGCTTTACTAGCCTTGATGCGAGCGTCTGGTAATTCAGCTCCATTGCCAATATATTTTAATGTTATGTAGGCATAGTAAATGAAAATTCTAAAAGAATTTAAAATCAGGCATCCTAAAACAATGGCTATAATCGCATTCGAAACCAAAAGCTGAAGGCATCTGGACACCAGACGAAACCATTCAATATCGATTTGGAAAAATAATTGAACAACTCTCATAAATCAGCAGATAAGACGCGTATCGCTCCACTTGCGTTAATAACAAGCCTCGCTTTAGTGGAGGGAGGCCTTGAATCGTAAAACAGACCTCCATTTGCCTAAATAAACCGGTACAGTCGCCTACAAAGTCGGTTACATAACAATAATACATAGATTTTAGACCTATCGAGTTTATTAGATGGCTCTTGGTTAAATTATTTAAGTTAAGTTTCTTTAGAAATAACTATTTGTTCATAACAATGTGTGTCACCTACTCCGTAATGATAAATTGCGTTCCCGGATTATACAATACAATCAATAAATAACTTTATGAGTAAACAATTTTTATTACAGAAAACCTTCAGTGCACTAAGAAACTGAAAATATCTTCGATTCATGCATTACTAGGAGTACGAATCACCACACTGTCATGCATCGGACAAGAATACTCATCCTTCCACAAGGGATGTCACACATTTATAACAAATATTGTTATATTTTCAGGTGGTAGAAAGCTGAAATCACGAATTGCATACCGAAAGAAGGATTTGAAGATGATTTAGCAAAAAAATCTAAAATCTAATAATGCTGCTATAGGATCTGAAATGCACTAAACCGATAGAATAAATAAATTTTCATAATGGTTAATTGTAATTTTACACGAAGTTTAAAACCATCGGACACTAATTATGATTTTAAACTACAGGTCCGTGTAAACGCGACGAGTCAAAAGTCAAAAGTCAAAAGTCAAAATATTTTATTCAATAAGATCATAAAAAAGACCACTTTGACATGTCACGTTCTTAAAACTAGGGGATTCTATTGCCTGTTCCAACGCGATTCCCTACACCAGGGAAAGAAGTGATTATACTTATACCCAGATCAGGACTCTCTGGAAGAATAGAAACATTATTGGTAGATATCTATACCGACGATATTTTTACGTAAGTACCCTTCTAAGGCCTTAACCTTTATTTTTTTATTTATTTAGATGTCAAAGGCCATTGGTGATGATGATTATAAAATTATGTTTATTGTAAAAGACACCAAACAAACTTTGTTCCTTGTTGTCATTGTAACAATACCTAATTGAAATCAAGTTATGTCGTAGACTGTACGCGGAGTAAACAAGACAGAGGTTCTATAGGCTTCTGATAGATGTGCTCAATCACATAAACGGCCAAGTAGGCTCTATTTGCCATTAATCCGTTCCTTGTTGTTATAGTCCAAAGGACGGCATTCGTTTCTGAAGATCCCACTGAATCATAAATTATAATAGGTTATTTTATTCACATTTCAGGATCTTCAAGATCTAGAACGCATCCCTAAATTATGCCTATGGAGTTTGATACAAAAATTGGCTTAACCGTATGCTATATATCCAATTGAACAACTACGCAATCGACGTCACAAGGTACTAATTTAGAAACTTAAGAATGGTTGTTGGTAAAACCAAGACGCTTTTTTTTCGGGCGAACTATTCTGTTAAATGGTCTTTGGAACCTTTATAACTTCACCGGACTTTCATCTAAGACGCGGCTCATCAGAACCTGTAGGGCATATTACAAACGCTTGGTATCGATTGTCTTTCTGTCACCGCTAAAGGCGCAGTCCCACTGCGGCGCACGAATGGGCTACGCATGTGTATTAAGCTTCGCTTTGCGAGAAAATGTTTGCGATTGCTAAATGCAACCCATGGACAGGGTAAGCACTAAGCATACACATGCACTACAGTTATACAATAGTCGTGGTTTCATATTAGTATACTGTTAAATAACTACGTTGTCAAACATTGATAAAATCTACGCAGCTAAAATGCGCCGCGGTCATCGAAAGCCCATTTCTACACACTGCTGGTTTCTGCAATGAGAGCTTTTCGTTGAACAAGTTTATTATTCGAGGACGACCTCTGTGGCGCAGTGGGTGAAGGCCCGTCTGAGACGCGGAGGTTGTGGGGGTTCGATCCGCTGCGGGACAAATGTTTGCATGTTCTTCAGTTGCAGTGAGATAGAAAACACTCAGACACGGAACAATATATATATATATGCCAGATGGATGGACGACATAGTTGCTGTACAGGGTAAGACCTGGATGCAAAAGGCCCAAAGCAGAAGTGTTTGGCGTTCAGGGAAGGAGGCTTATGCCCAGCAGTGGGTTCTACCAAGGTGACAATGATGATGATGATGATATATATATCATTCATCTATTTACCATAACACAAGCATTAAGTTGCTTAGCTTGTGACAAGATGACGTTGTGTGGAACGTCCAAGGATATTTATTTATTTTTTATTCACAGCTAAACCCTGTGTACTGTTAATGGGTAACGGGTTAAAGCCAGCCTAAACAACATATTTGGTATTTGAAAAGTGGAATTTGTCATTACGAGTACTTGCATACAACAAAATTACAAATATCTACCCACAGAAAGTAAAACCAAAGATTTGGTATGAGACTGGCGGCCGTAGGTAAGTCTACATTCGATATAATATCCATACGGACTAGTACGAGTATACCTAGTGCGTACAATTCATAAAAGCAAAGCACGTATCTATCGGCAAGATATATCTAAGAAGCTAAACAACTCATAAAATTTTACGAACTTTGAAAGACACATAAAACTGAAAATATTCAGTTATTTGGAGCTAAAACTAGGTTCTGAAAAGCTTTGATAGATCGATTATGTTCTAACATAAGATCGAGTGATTTTAAAAATAAATGCACTTACATTTTTGTAAATAAATAAATCAATCTGAAGAAATTAAATAATAACACAAATAAAACTAGACTTCTTCGATATAGGAAATCTAGCTAATCAATTCCGTGAATCAATATCTAAGCACGTAAATGTAAGCTCATTGCCATTCTTCAAATATACTGACTTACGAGTATAACGTGTGTTTAGTCCGGTAATTTAGTTTGAAGAATCAATATCAGGGTATTTATTACTCTGTCTATTCAGTTAAATGAATAATTATGCGCATAGAAGCACGGAAGTGCTCAGATAATAATGCCACTTGCGATCCCCGTCGTCAGAACGTTGCTTAATTTCGACGATCTATCAAGAATGTTAGTACGCTTTGCCACAAGCGCTTCATTTGTATATGATGTACTTAATGCTGAGTTGGACGCCTGTTTGAGACACAATTAAGTATGTTTTATAATTAAGTATGTTTTTTTTTGTTGTTGCCTGTGTGTCAAATAAATGATTTTTCTTTCTTTCTTTCTTATAATCAATTAATTGCCTTTTTGCATTCAATTAGTATTGGAACACCATAGATTAATTAATAGCTGATTAATAGCTTTCGATAAATCGGATGTGCTTCTTAATTACTTAGCAATTTGTATAAAATTTCCCAAGCTGATTGCAAAACTTTCCGAAAGCCAAGAATAAATAAGTATATTGTACTTACTATTACCAATAGTACCTAAGTGGTAATAATTTTCAAAACTAGCTGGTTTTAGGTATTCTCTAATAGTAATAATGGTGCGCTTGAAATATAAAGCAAAAATTGTAGAATCAGCAAAAATACAGCACATCCTTAAATAATTTATGCAATTAATAAAAGTTTCAAGATAAGTGTATTATAGAAAAAATAAGCCATGCCGGTGAGGTGACTCAAACGGTTACAAATATAGTGCACCCACACAATAATAACGGTTTAAAATGGGAAAGGTATTGATTATTATTATACAATTTAAAAAATATTATCACGCACGACTGCAACCCGAGGTGTATTATTATTATAAATTGATAATGACGTGTCGGTGCGATAGTGCAATTTCTACCATATATTTATTTCTAATTAGACCTCTTTTACTGTCTTTAATTTTAAATTGAATTCAATTAAATTTCAAATTGAAACTTTACGGCACGACAGCAACCTTGTGTTATTAATTCTCGGTCTAACCCTTCCTCGTCTTTCTTTTCCTTCTATAGATATCTAATGCTCTTTATTATGCTGTCATGTCGCATCAGATGTCTTATCATTCTTCCTCTTGTGTTAACTGGTGTTTACCAAAAATTATTTCCCCTATCTCTTACAAAACGTAATAAATGTTCTGTACCTACATATAACTCCTGGTAGCCCCTAACTTGAGTTATAATGAGACTACGGAGCGCCTGTAGCTAATTATACTAAATTAAATTTTCTAGGTTTTTAAATAAGAACTTTTTTCACCATCTCTCAGACTCGATGACTAGACACGCACGAAAATTGGCTGCGATCGACAATTTTGATATAATTTGTTCAAAGATCCGCACACTAGGCGTCACAGGCGACTAGTCGGGACGCCAAGTTAACCCAGGGGGATCCTAGGTGACAGCGACAGTTTGGTGACTAGACGCAGAAACTATTATACTTACTAAATTTTTTAATTCGAGCTTATAGGAACAAAAATAAACACACGTAGGTAATTAGTCGTCGAAAATAATTGTCTTTCTCGTGATTGGCTAGGTTGTCAAATCAATTGTCAATTGTCAAATCTAGCCAATCACGAGAAAAAAAATAATTTTCGACGGCCAGTCACGTGCGCTTATTTTTCTTCCTATAAGCTCGTTTCAAGAAATATAGTATAGTCGCCTAGTTTGCGATGTTTTTTTTTATTAGTAACAGTTTAGTAATATTTGAAACCAAAATGAAACTGGGTAGATCAGATACATAATACAATTCAGAATGTTTACTAAAATTACATCTAAAACGGTAACTTGAAATTTCTCTGAAACTAAAATAATAAAAACTTGGTAGCAAAATAAGAAAATAGAACGAGACAAAATTAAGAAAAACAAAAGCAATTGCGGTCTCATCTCGATAAAACTTTTCATTTTGTTCTCGCGGTGCCAACCTCACGGAAAACATACACTTGCCAAATTATTAAAATAGGCTACCTTCAAATCTCACATAAAATTTAGCACAATAAATTAGTAACTCTTGCAGTATTTGACTTACAAAACCAAATTATATCGATTTCAGTAAATTAAAGTTCAAGATGATTGCATATTTTCAATTTGAAAATTGTTGTTTTTATTTTTTGTATTTGGAAAGTTGATATAACGCCGACAGGCGATTACGGCCGGTTGTGAAGTCATAAAACTGGTAAACAAACTAATGTCACTTTGACATTTCCAATCATATGTAGAATATCCCTTAATTTGGCAAGCATATTAATTGTTGAATTTGAATGTTTTATCTATATACCCGGGTTTTAATGATTCTAAGGGAGCATAAAATTTTGAAAAAAAAAATCCAGGACTTTCAGTTTTTCAGAAAACCTATGTTCCTCCCAGTGAACATTGCCAATGTTACGGAGAACTATTGTAAAATTATTAGGTTCCTTGTGTTGAACATTGCCAAATGGGGGTAAAGAAAATTCAAAACAAAAAAAAAGTTAAATTGTTGTATTTACCATGAAAACCTAAAAACAATAGCGCACAGCTTTGATAAAACAAACCTATGACAAAACAAAAGCTTACGTTGCATTTCATGCAAGATACACTAGTTTTGCTTTGATAGTGTTTGCAATGTCCAATAAAATAAGGAATTTGGCTGAACGATGAAGCGTTTATTTATTTTATAATATCTATATAAATTCTCTAAATTATTATCAACAAAACACAGAAATCTGGATTTGATCCGTTTTCTTGGATCCGTCAACAGCATGCCTCGCACTATCGGAAACAAAGAATCTTTGCTAGTCCCAAAAGAGCATGCACGCTAAATCCTGCACTTAGGTACTCTGATGATGAACTGCATTCATTACACACAAGCTTTGCTTCATCTCCTGCACCTTCTTTTATTCTTTCTTGGAACTCCTTTACCTACTCAGCTCATATGAGATGACACTTGAAGAAAATCAAAGCACTTCAATCAAATGCAAAGACACAAAACCTTTTTACAAATGTGGATGTTCCCAGGATGGGTGCCTACTTCTTGGATCTTTTTTCTAGATTTAGTGTAACAGTCAAACTCAGTTGCTTTCGTCGTTATTGGTGCAGCAGGAGTAGGATATTTCAATCATATTTCGACAGATATTTATCACCTGAACAACCCAATAGCATTCCTTCAATTTCATCGTTTCCATCTCTTGCTTCTGTAGACCTAACACCAACAACTTCTGCTAGACCAATAACGATGACAGCAATTCAGCTAAGCAGGATGAAAGTGTTCCCAGGATGAACTTTCTCATTAAAAAAAAGGTTTTTTTCCTTACGTTTTCAATGTTTTAAATTTCATCGAAGTCACCAAAAAAATATATCATCTTAGCAGAGTAGGTGAAGGCGTTCCAAGAAAGAATCAATAGAAGGTACAGGGGATGAAAGAAAGCTTGTGTGCAATGAATGCAGATCATCATCAGAGTTAGTTCAGGATTTATCGCTGTTTCAGATGGTGCAGGCTTTTTTATGAAAGCTAAGATTCTTTGTGTCCAATAGTGCGATGGGAGGCACGCTGTAACATAAATATATAAAGAACTAAGCATTTCAGGGTGTAAGCTAGTGTTGGCAGTTCCAAAATGATGATGATGTAGCTTTTTACATTTTTTTTTACTATAAATGTGTTTGCTGTTACATTGGCAATGTTCCGTCCGAGGAACATCCGATTGTGGAGGTACTTATCTACTCAATTGGCAATGTTCAATGGACGGAACATACAACTTTTACTACGAATAAAGTTATTGTTATCATATATTTTTGTTATCTTTTGACATAAACATAACAACTACACATTTACAAGTAAAACTCAGTTAGTACTTGATCAAAAATTTGGACATTTCGTAGAAACAAATGAATAAATGCATTGCGCAAAATCGGTCTCTGGTGCTTCGATGACAATTTTTAATAATTTTGACAGATTCAGAGCAACAAGTACCTAAAAATATTTTTCTACTAAAAGTTGGATATATAAAGTACCATAAAAAATTAAATTAAGCGGAAAATTTTCAATTGGTAGGAACGTGCTATTTTTTGTTTCCAATGTTTCACCGGATGAACGCTGCCAAATTAAGGGATATAGATGTCCAACCTCAGGATACGTGGGGCGGCGTGGTTGTGCAGATTGGGAATTGATCAAATAAAAGTGTTCTTCTTGACTGCCATGGGTTATAATCTTCCAGAAGCTAGCAATAGTTATAAAATCAGGACTTCACAATCACGGAATAATAACATCTTGGTTCATACGAGGTTTTCAAAGATTATACGGCGATTTGTCGCAAAACCATGGCGCGCTGGCGGCCGCTGTCCAAGAAGTGTTAACTTGACAGCGCTCGCCTCGCTTCCATCGACGCAACACTCCGCCAGAGCAATGTCAACGTCAGATGATTGCTCTCTATTCTAGGGATGCGCTCGTGCGCTAGGGTTGTACTGCATCACCGCGCTAATGTTATCAGTCGACGTTAGCCTTTTTCCTCTTCTTCTCTCTTGTCGATGCTTCGACTCTCTCATAGACAAGACTATATGCCCTAGCGCCGACACGGCCAGACTGACATACCGACCGTCCTCGGGCGTTTCTGAAACAAATAATGTCCGATCACTAGGACATCCGCTCGTCCATCCTACAATCCAATAATAGGACTTAATTCCACATAATTTGCCATGAGTGGCATCAAACGCTAAATCATTTACATCAAGACCATCATTATTGCCATGAGAGGCATCAAACACTAAATTATTAAAAGTCAAGATCAACAGTCATGTTTGCCATGAGTGGCATCAAACGCTAAATCATTTACATCAAGACCATCATTATTGCCATGAGAGGCATCAAACACTAAATTATTAAAAGTTAAGATCAACAGTCATGTTTGCCATGAGTGGCATCAAACGCTAAATCATTTACATCAAGACATTTTAGATTATTGCCATGAGAGGCATCAAACACTAAATTATTAAAAGTCAAGATCAACAGTCACGTTTGCCATCAGTGGCATCAAACCCAAAGTCATTAAAATAAAGACAGGCAAGTGAAGTCTTCCAACTAACCGGTACAGCTCTGTCCCTCATAACCACATCTCTCCTTCGTCCCATCCCATCAACCTGAACCACGTCAGTCACCTGGACCGGCAGGCGCATCCCCTCCACCCAAACTGAGAGCAAGCTGGTCGGGCTAACGATCTCTGTCTGTGTGAGTGCATCCCCTCCACCCAGATTGATCAGTCTGGTCGGGATAACGCCTCCGACCAGCTGGACCGGCAAGCGCATCCCCTCCACCCGACCTGAGAGCAAGCTGGTCGGGCTAACGATCTCTGTCTGTGTGAGTGCATCCCCTCCACCCAGATTGATCAGGCCGGTCGGGATAACGCTTCCGACCAGTACACACCACCCGGACCGGTAGGCGCATCCCCTCCACCCAAACTGAGAGCATACTGGTCGGGCTAACGATCTCTGTCTGTGTGAGTGCATCCCCTCCACCCAGAATGATCAGGCTGGTCGGGATAACGCCTCCGACCAGTACTTCGTCATGCCATAAAGTCACCCACATAAACGTCTCTATAAATCAAGGTTCTACGTCTTCGTCATATTATGTCACCGAAACGCTTAGTCTACGTCATATCATATTTTATTGCCGACTCGGCCTTATCAGTCACAAAAGGCCGCTTTAAGCAAACTATGGTGTGAGTTTGTCACCGGTATTGACGATTAAGGGCCCAATATTGTTTGATTGCCTTCCCACTGGGAGATAATTTTATCATTAAGATTTTCCTACAAGATTAGTTGTTTTTTATCCATCATGGACCTTCGTAGGCTCCTACAAAGATCCACGAATACCTGGAATCACCTTGCTCTATATTTTGATATGTTATAGGTGTCACTGCACAAATGACTGATTAAGACTTCCAACCTTGACTTTTCTCGAAACTACAAATTTTTAAACCTTTTTTTAATTTACGACTGTATTCCCAGAGACACTTGGCTAGAAGGGACGATGGAAGATGGACGAAAGCGATTACCAAATGGTGGCCCCCGGACGCGCAACGACGAAGACGCAGACCACCCGCCTATGGTCGAACGACATCATAAGCGTGGTCGGTCATCAGTGGACGAGACTCGCGACTCGCGAGGGATCGGCAAGAGTGGCGTAATAGAGAGGAGGCCTATACCCAATAGTGGGTGGAAATGCGCTGAGATGATGATGATGATGATTCCCAGAGAGCGGTCGAGATCTCCTTAGCTCATTTGTATCTTCTTAGCTACAAGTAGGCACTTTAATGTCTCAGGCAGGAACAAGAACTGATTACAAAAAGAACCCTGCACAAGTTTTAACAGCTGCGTAGCCCTAGTGGCAAACCTAAACAGTCAATGGGAACTATCTAGATAAAAAGTACCTATAGTAATGCACAAGAATTACCAACGTAAATAGGTAATATCGTCGATCTAAACAAGCAATAAAAATGTCTAGAATTATCAGCAGGATCTTTATCTGGATGAAGAAAAGGGACTCGTGGTATGGTCATTCTTCACACTTAACCTTTTAAAGTAGGTAAGACTATCTAATGTCTTCATTATAGGCCAAACTAGTTTTATACTTAGTACGATGGTTGTAGGTAATACTGATGACATAGAAGATGGTAAAGAATACTCTGATTGACAACATAAAGAAACAATCAGGCCGACCACTCGCTGATTTCAATACGATTGCTAGAACTTATCCAAAACTATTAAGTTACTGCTATTAAGCAGTAAACGTGAATATTTATGTGACGTATAGTCAAAGAAAGCTCAAAAATACAAGCCATCAATGTTGAAGTAGATCTCTGTTTAGGACAAACTACTTATCTACTCAGGTACTAGCTCACCTACTAATCACTATATTAAGTGTTTCCTTATTACTTCCATCAGCTTCCAAATAAGGACCGTGAAACCACAGAAAACTTACGATAAGAAACGATATTGTTTAGAATTATGCTCCTGAATATTATGATATTCCTAAAATCGTACATTTGCCACACCAACTCTAGAGCCCATCGCGCGAAACAGGCAATCGCCTTCTGTTCAGAGAAGTTAAAGTTAGTTGTAAATTTTATCAAGAGATGGCGCCACTGTACAAGTTAGAACGCGCTATCGTTACGTTTTACAGATAAAGTGGCAATCGAGTGTTGATAATAATAAATTTGTTATCTACGTTCAAGGGTTACTCAATCCTATGCAACTCAGACCTTCCATAGCACCCCCAACTCAATCAGCGCAGAAATGTCGGCCAATCCGTCTTAGACCCAGTTCAAACCAAATTTGAAGTGGTAGAACAAAACTTTGCTTTGACAGAATGGACCCCACGATACAAGATAAAAGAAAAAGGGGGAGGCAACTCAACACATCTCAAGACATGAGATGGTCTGATGACATAAAGAGAACTGCGGGACCTTTAAGGTCGCGTATGCATGAAACATTAGATTAAGTAGCAAATATTTGAAACTGTAAAATTATCAGTAAATAAAGGCTTTGAAGTTGAAATTTTCTTTACCTAGCTAACTTTCTCTTCTACAATCTAGATACAACTAAGTATGTTAAGAACAGTAACGTCTCCGGGTAAAAATGACTTCTTTTTTCATTTGAACAAACAAAGCAAAACTGGATAATCAAGTTCAAATAACCAGTGCTTAAAATGATTTAACTTCAACCGTGATCTCATCTAGAACGTCAATAGGTACCTAACCTACTTGACAGTCTGTCATCTACTTTAACTTTACTTCACATTTTTTTTTAAATGAAGAACTTTAAAACTCAATACTTTCATCAGTTTACAGTGTACCCAAGTGTACTAATCTCATCTAGTAAAGATAAGGATAAAGATAAAGATAAAGATAAAGATAAAGATAAAGATTTTGGGTCTTATTCATAAAATCTTGACAATTTAATACAGGTTTTAAGAACGTTTTTTTTTTTTTTTTTCACACATATGTCAACGAAAAGAGATAGCAACAGATTTAATATGCGTTTTAGCTAATACAGGTTTACTGGTCGAATGTGCATAATGGGGTTGAAGTATTGTAAGTACAATTTAAACCAAACTTCATGTTAACTACATTGATTTAAAAAAAAATAACAAGGACAGTAATTAACAAAAACAGTAACCAGCTAGAGCCATGTACCAACGTTTTTAAATTTCAAAATCCAATTAACACAATACAATCACGTATCATTTCAATCACCACCGCCTCGTATGATCACCCAATGGTCGACTCATACCCCGTGTGACCACCTAACGGTCGACTCACACCCCGTATGATCGCCAAGCAGTCGACTCATACGACTCGTATGGCTGATGAAGTCATTACGCTACGCTCTCACTGAGCAACCAAAACTTCACGATTATCACTATTCTCAACTTTGACTACTGGTACATGACTTACTAGCATAGCTCTGTTCTAAATTTGTCAGTCGTCTGGCTTTAAAACTCGCAATGTGTCATGTTAATACGTTTACTGATCAAGGGTCGTTACTCAACGTGAGACTTGTTCAGTGCTGAATACTCATGTTTGACTAATAACAATCATTGAAACTATATTGTTAAATTGGTTGTCACTCAATTAAAATGCTACTTTTTCTTTATCTAGCGACTACTCGGCACCGAAAACATAAGAAAAACTATACAGCTGACCTGACTCGTGGCCTCCGATGGCGTTCGCATAAAGCAAACGTGCCACCACCATCCGCTATCCACTGTCCACCGTCCGCTTAGCTGGAGCTGCCACTCTGCGCCAACCGCTGTTCTGCCATCTGGTTACAGTAGCTTATTTCCAGTAGTGGAAGCATAGACAAGTGTATCACATCTGAAACAACATCAGACACGTTTGGTTGTTGCTTTCAAAAGAAATAAGACAAGAAAAAATGAAACGATTACATGACCTTTTCAAATCTTGTAAGAAGTCGGTGGGTACTATGATGTCCTCATCTTCCACAACCGATCATTGATGCAGTTTACAGCATGCTTTTCCATTTTCATAGTACTCGAGTGTATCACATCTGAAACAACATCAAGCACGTTTGGTTGTTGCTTTCAAAAGAAATAAGACAAGAAAATAAAACGAATACATGACCTTTTCAAATCTTGTAAGAAGTCGGTGGGTAATAGGATGCCCTCATCTTCTTCAACCAATCATTGATGCAGTTGATCGGCTTTACAGCATGCTTTTCCATTTTCGTAGCATTCGAGCAATGTAAGCTAACATGATCAGGTTTTGTCTGGTTTGCTCTTCTAACTGCAATAATCCACTTGCATGCTGTCTCCGATTGTCATCATAGGCACGACACTTTAAACTCTTCAGACCAGAAGTACACATGCGTGTATGTCGCACGATTACAGCATCGTTTTAATTCGGTATTCACTGTGTCTCTTCTCGTTGATACAAAGACTTGTTCAGCAGTCAAATCTTATCCACTTAACCTACGTGTGACCTCATGTTCAATAGGTAGTCCATCGTTTTTAACTTCGCAGGTAAACTTCTCAGTAGCTGTAATCTTCAGATGTTTATTCCCCATTTTGCAGCATTTCGAATCCCACTTCTGATGTAGAATATAGATGTCCAACCTCAGGATACGTGGGGCGGCGTGGTTGTGCAGATTGGGAATTGATCAAATAAAAGTGTTCTTCTTGACTGCCATGGGTTATAATCTTCCAGAAGCTAGCAATAGTTATAAAATCAGGACTTCACAATCACGGAATAATAACATCTTGGTTCATACGAGGTTTTCAAAGATTATACGGCGATTTGTCGCAAAACCATGGCGCGCTGGCGGCCGCTGTCCAAGAAGTGTTAACTTGACAGCGCTCGCCTCGCTTCCATCGACGCAACACTCCGCCAGAGCAATGTCAACGTCAGATGATTGCTCTCTATTCTAGGGATGCGCTCGTGCGCTAGGGTTGTACTGCATCACCGCGCTAATGTTATCAGTCGACGTTAGCCTTTTTCCTCTTCTTCTCTCTTGTCGATGCTTCGACTCTCTCATAGACAAGACTATATGCCCTAGCGCCGACACATACATTTGGTAAATGTCAAATGACTTATTTACGATAAGTATGATGTCACAGCAGTACAGCACAGATCTCAGAGCAATCATCTTCACAGATAGTCCATTGACGAATATTAGACAGCGTTTCTACCCGATTATGAAAAGTTAAAATTTTAAAATTAAATTTTGCTGTTTTCAAGGTCCCAAAAACTACTTTAATAATTTTTGATATTATAGAACAGTTATTAATTATTTTAGACCTACTTTAAAATGAGTCAACTAGCCTATTATAACGAGCATAGTGAACTTTTGCACTTTATACTACTTATCTTGTTCACTTTTGTTTATCTGAGTTAGTTTTTCACTGGCTCTTATAGTAACTTAAATTGTGAGAAACAATGGTTGAGGCTTTATCCGTATTGACGCAATCATTGCCCCTAAAATCCTCATTGCAAATAATTTTTTGAAATTTCTGAAGCGTACCTACGTAGATGTATTTCATTACTCCGTTTATCACACTTTCTTAAGCACCGATAACCATATCGGCTTTTCCCAAAAATCAATATAAGTGAAAGTTTCAAAAATCACTTTGTTCTCAGGCATTTCAGAATAATTAGGCCCGCTTTCTCACCGCTGAACTTTTTCAGCTCAGTAAATTGGAACCGAAGGGCGCGGATCAAAACACAAGAAAGTTATATAATTCTACGCTGCGTGGACCACCTCCCCGAACGTCATCAACCGTGGCCTTCGCAGGCGTGCAAATACTCGAGAACAAAGCTTCGTAGGCGCTACGCGGCTACGCGGCTACGCGCTACGAAATGCGTAGCACCACATTCGAGTTTTTGACCACTCTTCTCACCAGCTGTATTTACACTACAGACGCAATATTTGAAAACCTGATGTTAGTTTCCGCTAATTATATAAACAACAAGACGAGGAGCACACTGTCTGTTCGCGTGTTCAGAACTCGTGAACGTTACGCCTAGAGGCGCCAAAGTGTTTTACGCGACTGCTATTCTAAGACGTAAGCGATCGAAGCATTTATAGTTTTTATTAACGCGCAATGAATTATAATTTAAATTTACAACGGGTTTATTTTACATTTTTTTCATAAAGCATACTTAATTTAATATATTTAGAGCCGATACACAGTAAAAGTAAACTTTATTTCGTGACTTAACAAGTCGCGGTGCTAAGTGCGCTCAGCATCCTCTATAAAAATAGATGAATAAAATCAAACAATAAATAAAGCAAAAACCAAAAAAATATAAACACAAGAAAAAATATAAAAATAAAGGTAAGTTATAGAACTTACCGATTCAGCGGATAGTGAGAAGTGTTGGCAAAGTTTAGCGGGTAGTCGCGAGTCGCGCGATGGGTTCGGCGGCGCGCGGGCGAGACGAGTGCGCTCGCTGAGGGCCCGGCTCGGAGTCCCGCGCTCGGCTCGGTTACGTAACGTCGCGGGTAGCGCAGTCCCCCCGCTCCCCGCTTTTGGGGAAAAAGATGAATGAGCAAACTTTCGGACGTTAGTCCATGGATCGCTTCGGATCGGGCCCGTTACATAAAACCCTTCGCATGCGCGCGGTATTCTGGCCGCAATGTCGCGGGACCCTCCGAGGTTAACTAATTACCCACGCGCTCTGCGGTTTTTATTACCCTAATGTTTTTACTACCACATAGTTTTAATCGAATAAAAATGAACATCGATTTCTAATAGTTACACTATTTATTTGAGAATGGTTGGACTGACTTGGGTCAGCTAGTAGGTAGGTAAATAATAGGTAACAGCAAACTAACGCATTTACTGCTCGACTTAAATGATTCCAGATTATTTGGACACACTAGTATCTATAGAAGAGTCTCTTCTGTTTTTATAGAGCACACTGCACTACCGTCTACTCAAATACCCAAATATAGCGGAGTATCAGTATCAGGACTTGTTCAAATAAAATTAGCGAGGACTTTACATAACTCTGAATACTACGTGTCGTTGCTAGTCCGAATAACAACCTAATTAACTTAATATATTTTGGGATATTGTAATTCTATTTATTTTCGTTGTACAAAAGACTATATTATTTTTATTATCAGCACTTTATCCATGTGAATGTCTAAGATAATTTTATGCTCTGCGATAAATCATGACAAGCAAAACACTTTATTGGTATTCGAGTTGGAAAACAAACTGGAGTCGCCCTCTGGAGACGAAATCTCTGGTGCCATTGACGAGGTTATTCATCTGGCGAACGCTGATTACAGTTTGTTACAGAAACTTCAACCTTACGAGTATGTACATACGTACGACCGTACGACCTTCCAATAAGGTCAAAACTTATCATTTTACTTTTCATGAACAAATAATGAGACTACAAAATATCTAGAAAGCAATCTGGCGAAACAATTGATTTGAACATTCTTCTAGTAGGTATATACTGGACCTAGTGGCCCGTGTGAGTAGTCAATAACTGTACCTACTGATGGATTTATTTGAGGAAAATACAATTGTAAGCGAAATAAAGCCAGACTGGGTGGCGACTGCATACAACAAGGACTAAGAAGTACTCGATGTGGCTTAGTTAGGATAGAAGCTCGTAGATTACGTACTCGACGGACTCACAGACAGACAGTTTATTACTGTTGTAAGTGCATAAAGTAATATTGCGTCTTCACAAAATATCTCATCTTCCTTCAAACGTATTTTTGATGTAAAACTATGAATTGAGCAATGAGCTTTATTCATAAGGATTTGTCAATTCAATATAGGTTTAAAATATGTTATTTTTATGTTTTTTCGAGGGAATACCTAGGTACTTAAGTATTTTGCTTGTTAATAGTAAGCGCAAGGTAAAGAGTCAAAGAGACACTCGTCGGACGAGGATGGTGAGCTTTAAGCTTGCGTCGAAAGCTAGTTCCGATGAAGATTAACTAGAATGAAACAGAATAGAATAGAATATTACTTTATTTTACATCATAAAAGAAACACGGCACAATTAACTTAGATAAACATACAAAACAAGTGTAACAATGGGCGACCTTATCGCTGAAAGCGATCTCTTCCAGGTAACCTTTGCATGGACAGGATAGAGTTAACTCGTGAAGACGGTGGCATACATAAAATATTTAAGTTTAGGAAAACACAAACAAAACCTACTACTAAGGTACCTACTTACTTTATAAAACGTTACTCGTCAAGTACCACTTTTTATCTAATACAACCTACCTCCCTCTCTATTATAAGTCGATATGATATGTATGTACCTACCTAGGTACCTACAGCTGCTTTACTCAGCGTTTGTAAGGTGTGAAGTTACATTGTATGTTCTTAACAGGTACAGTCGCAGAACGAAAGGTGACCACTTTAAAAATCAATTCGTTTGACACGTTGCAAGTTAATGCCTTTTTAAACTACAGAACAAAGTGTTGTGTCAAATGGTTATCAAGCGAAAACCTTGCAAGCAGTAACAGATCATAAGGTGGTCAACTTTTTTATACCGCAATAAACATAGGTACCTACAAAAATTCATCATATTACCTTTACAATTTTCTAACAAATTCACTAACTGCCAGTTTCAAAATCGCAAAATCGGAAAATCGGAGATAGACAAGTTATTGAGACTGGCAGTTAGATACCTATCTATGTACCTATATGTAACACAAAGTTCAGTTGATAAAAAGTTCAGGGTCAAACGATATTGACTGGTTATCCCATTACATAACAGAGGATGCTGAAGAGTGTAGTGATGTTTTATAGATAAGCCGTAACGTAAAAAGCTGTGAATGTAACGGGGCCAACACAGCGCCATCTAGGGAACGATTCGCTCTCTTGACTTGAGATATTGTGCTGTGATTCGTGCTGTGTTGTAACAGGAAGAGTTGATTACGTTACCAACTTACTTCTTGAAACTAACTACATGGTGGTAATGAAACCAAACTTAGTTATTGCAGTTGGGGTATGGTAGGGTAAGTAGGTACTTAGTTGAAAGTTCTACCTGAATCTCAATATCCTACTTTTGCCAATACCTAGTCTTAGTTATGTGTATGTACCTAGTCATTTGTTTTTTAGTAAGTACCTACATAGATGTTGTTCTAACGACAACAGAAATACATAATCTGTAAAATGTCAACTGTCTAGCTATATGCTCATGAGAGATACAGCCTGTCCAGCCTGGTGCCAGACAGCCGGCTTCTACTTACCAATATGTTAACACTTCAAAGATTACAAATACGTGCTTTTAAAAGGCATTAGCGCCAGTAGGTATAGGTAGGTATGGTCCACTATACCTACTTACCTACCTAGTTTCAGAATGCGCACTATCCCTGTGCAAACAACATTATTGATCGCGCCAGCAGAGTGGTGGCTAAGCGGGTAGCTACTTCGGTGATAACTTCTAATCCCAATGTAAGTGGACGTTTTTTGCTTCATCTTCTGTGAGCCTACTTTTGTGACTGTAACAGAGGTAGGTATATTATCTGTAGGTTCCATACAAAATGTGTTAAATATCTATCGACAGTACCTAAGCAAAACCAGAGATAGATAGGTTATTGACAGTAATCTGAGTAACCCTAAATATAGTTTTAATAAAGATAGGTAGGCCTTACTTAAAGAAAAGATAAAAGGCAGTATTATTTGGAATATATTTATTTACTTAAAGTGAATACTTGGGTAGGTACTTCATAAACTATACAAAATTTGCACGAAAAGCAATAGATACTTTATTCTTAGGTAAAATTATTTCCTAACGTAATAATAATAGGTACCTGTGTGTGTATGTTTATTAATGCTGTAGATGCCTCCATGTGGGTATAGGATATCAGTACTTATATTTGGTAAAAAGTACCTACTATAAATTATTAGGTACCTATAATAATTTATGTAAAGTTTGTGACATTGGGAGTTTGTGACGTTGGTTTTAGTGGGTAAGAAGTAAGTAATATCTATATCTACAGAACCCTCAGAAATTATTTTACCAATAGAAATCCAGATTGTTTGAGTGTCATAGGCTATAATTACCTGAAAAGTTATAAGAAAACCGGTTTGCCAGACAGTAAAATTCCTTATAGTGCATAAACGCACTAAATTGGAGAAAAAACGATCAACGCAGGGCGTTCATCGTGCTTAGAACTTGGAACATAACTAGGTACCTAACTAAAACATGCATCCTGATGCCAAGCTTTAAGAATTGTACTACAAACTAACTTAGCACATTACCTTACAAGTCATAACGAAGACTTGAATACGAAATTTGGTGCAGCACCACACACCACAGATTAACATTGATGTAGGCACCTAGTTATCTTACTCTACACTACCAACGGGCAAAGTTAAATAGTTTTATAAATTCTGACCACCGATTTTTTTTTTATTTAGGCTAATTTATCATAATGAAATTACTTTTATCTGGAAGGATTTGGCTTTACAGATCAATATATATATATAGGCACTTTGATCAGTTTAACTTTATAGAAATGGTTGTCAAGGATCCCAAGATGGCTCAACTTATAGTTGACTGTCATTGTAGGTACACCTGGCTTTTAATCTAGCTAAATATAACGTTAAGACTTCTTTATATTCTCTGTCGCGCTTTAAACCGAGTAAGGCCATTACACGATTTGAATGAATAAAAAAATAACTATGTACCTAATAGGTAGGATAGGTAGTGTGTAGTTGGAGATAGGTGCTTTAGTTGTACCTACTAAAGCATTGTGACGAACACTGTACCACTAATGCTCGTAGCGGGTTGTTTACATTGTAGAAGAAATTATGATTCTTCAATTTAACAGGGAATCATTGGTCGATTGAAAATGCATTTTAAATGCAATAATAATTATTCAGCAGGCTTAAAACTGGTACAAAAATATTACAAGTTACCTTTTCTTATAATTGTTTTTAAAACGTTTGTTATGCCATTATCTGTACTTACACGAATTTGAACTGTGTAATAAATTACATTAAATCTTTGTCAATTATGTTTGATATACTTATTTACATAATTGCTCAAATAGGCCTATTTTAATATTAAGTATTTTATCTAAGACACAAGTACTTTTATAATACTTAGTTAGTAGGTAGTCATTTGTGCGCTACATGTGAGCATAATAATATAACAAACCCTATCTAACGTAGGTACATACTTATAAAACATCAGACAGACAGGCAACAACTAATATACTGACGCCTAGATTACACAATGGCAGTAATAATTTTCTAACAATACAGATTTTACCTGATGAAACTACCGGGATAAAATATAGCCATCCCGTCAGTCCATTCTACACAGCGGTGAAAGAATTCTTGAAATTTGCTGAGTAGTTTCGGAAATTACCTCCGTCAAACATAAAAACAAACAAACCAACATTACCTACCTCTTCATAATATTTATGGCGGTGATCCGAAATAACGAGACCTCGGCATGATGTATCAAAGATCCGAGTTTTTGATATAATAATAAAAAAAAACCGTATGATAGATCATTAGATGGAACTGGTTTTTCTTAAAATATTTTGTACAGTCATATAAATTTAGTAGTTATCTGTAAATCGGTGTCTTAGCTAAAAAACTATGCAATAAAATATTGGGTTTGAGCTAGCTTCCTAGGAAAGGCACGATAACGAATAAGGCTCAACTCACACCTCACACCCAGGAAGGGAAAAGGCGAGCAGTTTTTTGTCATATCATTTTCTTCATCACTCTAATACATAGTATCGGTTAAAAAACTTTAAACGCGAGCGACCATAAGCGGCGCCAAGAGCACTTTTCAAAGCTTTTTATAACTATGCATTATAGTAGGTAAATACATACCCCATTATGCATATTCGACCTAAAACCTGTATTAGCTAAAACGTATATTAAATCTGTTGCTATCTCTTTTCGTTGACATATGAGTGACAAGAAAAAAACGTTCTAAAACGTTCCTAAAACCTGTATTAAATTGTAAAGTTTTTATGAATAAACCCCTTAAAGTTTAAAATCACATTAAACTGAAACTGCAGCTGCCTCGCTTCTGTCGGTGTGAATTGAAACTGTGTAGCAGTGAAGTGGGCTAAGCTTGATCGGTCTTCGTCCGTTTCAAGTGGTGCTAAGCGCTTCACTCTGTCCTGTTATTCAAGTCTAGTTATTCATTAAAAAGGCCTATACATTCCAAATAGAAATGTTAACATTTTTCAAAATTCAAAGAGGTTCGTACTTAATTATATAAGGTTGGATACTGTCCATAATTCATTCAAGAATACGCCTGTCTGCCTTCGTTAAACGTGTCACATTGAAAGTTACGGTCGTTATGTGTGTTTAAAGTTCTTAAATAATTTATTGTTATTATCTTATCAAAAGTAATATGGCTAAATAAAACGAATCGTATAACAGGGCCTGTGGCTCTATTTACAGGTTTTTTAATTAAGGAGCTTTACAATAATTACAAAACCTTAGGTGGTCCAATTTGATAAAAAATATTGTTATGTCAGGAAATAGACAGGAATTAACTTATCATCTAATTTAAAAAGAAAACTTCAGAATACTGTAAGAATAAGACTCAACTATTTATATGGTAACAGATAAATATAATTAAACTAGAAATAAAATACCTATGTTACACTAACTACAACAGTAGTTTCAATAAAACTAATTACGTCGTTACAAATTATAAAAAGTTTAAGTACAGTCAAATTAAATACATTAAACACAAATACAAAAATCCTCATTTCTTCATGAGTAAATTAAGATTTTATTGCTTTAAAATACTCAATAATGCAGGATATAAATAAAACAACAACAATAACCATAATAAAATAAATAACTTTCAAAAGTAATTTCTTTATTGAGCAATATTGCTTATCAATTTTAAAAAGGATGGATCGTAATAAAACGTCCTATTTTCAAAGTATAACTAAGTGGTGAGAATAATTAGAACATAACTTCTTAACCTATGATAAAATTGTTATCATAGTAAACATTTTATTGGGAATAGTGTTCTGTTGTCATATTTTTTCTCTTTGCAATAATTGCAATAATTAGGTCGAACTTAGGCCCTCCAGGCGAATATGAACAGTCGTTACCAGAGGGCTAAATAGACGTATTGGCAGCAAGTGCAACAGAGACAGTGATATTTCCAACTACTGCGACGCCAAACTCATATTCAATTGCGATTACTGTTATTTCCCTCCGCAAGGTCACATTCAGCCAGTTTCAAGTATTTTATATAATTAAAATTATAAGAAACACACATACACTTATGATCTTTATTATCCCACCCATTCCTTTGTGTCCCAATCTCAAAATGCTTTATGTATTCAATATTATTTCATTTGCCAACTCATGTTCACGAACACAAGTTTTAAGTAAAATCAAGCATGCTTTTATAACTGTTTTTAAAAAAGGAGAAGGTTCTATGTTCCATCGCTGATGTTATGGGTACACTCCCGAGATAGGTCATAAAAAAATTTTGAGGACAAGGATATTGATCTGATAAGGATATTAGGAGTTATGAACATATTATTATTTATTTTAAGATTGTTGTGTCCACTGCCAAAAAAAAAATGTATCTATGTATGTACTGCAGGGCAAAGGCCTCAATATCGTTATGAACAGAAATTTAGTATTTGTTTGAAAGAGTACCTAAGAAAGTGGTCCCATAAAATGGAGGATCTGATGAAGAGTTATGAAAAAAGCAAAATTGTAAGTAAGAAAATCGAAAATACAGAAAATTTGCTATCTTCTTACGAAGTTGAAGTTTAATATTATTTTTAATTGTGCCACTTGTAAAGCGTTGGTCAGTTAGCTACAGGCTCAGTTGTCATTTCATTTTCTTTTCATTTACTCTTAAATGCTGTAGTATGATTTGATATGTAATTTTATTAACTTTTAATGAAGAAATGATAAAGTAGAGATGAAATTTAAAGCTAAAGTATTGAGTATTGAATTTTGTCAGTTTCAAATCATTTACAAGTGAAAAGTACAACATGATTTTCTCCTTTGGTCGGATCGCATATTTTTTTTATACTTAAACTATTTTTGTCTTCGCACGTTTCGATCTCAAAGTCTTTGGAATCTTTACAATCTCTAACAATGTGTCAAGTATTTTTGATCCAATAAACTTCATCGCTGAATGGTTATAATTAACAATTAATCGCTTTCAAAGGGCTATTCAACTAAATTATTCTTTGTATTCCTAACCGACGGGAGTTTCTATAGAGGGGTTTATGTTTATATCCAAGAAACTAAATACAATAAATATTTTCACTTCATAATCTATACATACTTCATTTCTTGAAGCGAGCTAATAGGAAGAAAAAATAAACTCACGTGATTGGTTGTCAAAAATAATTGTCTATCTCGTGATTGGCTAGATTGTCAATTGTCAAATCTAGCCAATCTGAGAATAGACAATTATTTTCGACGACCAATCACGTGCGTTTTAAAAGGCTAATAGGAATTAAAATGCTCGCTGCAAGAAATGAAGTATTGTCCCATTCATTTTTTCAGTCGGAATGTTTGAAAGAGTTTTGATAATAGCTAGCTTGATTGTGAAATGAAATATACAACTGCCTAATCGAGTGTATAATATTTTAATGTAGTAGTAGCAAAATGGCGATCTCTCGTACACTCACGAAAAGATAAGGTTCATCGAGTTTTCAATTGATTTCAAAGTGATTAGTTCGTATCAACGTATCACGAACAATAATGTTTAATCTCATAGTAAAGATACAAAGCGGTTGAAGCGTAAGACTAAAGGCAGTGATGAATAGTAGCTTTTTCTGAATAATATACTAGCATCAAACCTAACTCGTACTAAAAAAATAATGCACGAAAGTCGAAAATATTGTCTCAACAATTTCAGATGCCAAAACATTTTAATTTATGAGCTTGCATCGCAACGTCCAGAAAAACCTAATTATAATAAATAAATACTCGTAACATTGAAAATACATTATTAACCCTTTGATATGGGATAATATTAAAACAATTTCAGCGTGTTATTGCTCCAAATTTGTACATACCGACTACTGCGGCTCTAACCGCCTTGTGCGACGAGTGCAGCGAAATATACTCATAAGATAGACAAGGACAAGGTCCCAGATTATTGTTTACATAATCAAGCGGGATTAATCGCGTTAAAAATCAAAGAGCTGTCAACACAATCATTCGCCGTTACAAAGATTGTCAAAAATACCATTTCTATATGCCCTTTTCAAATGCATACATGATAATGGTCAAGTAAAAATGTATGGGACGCTTTCACACAGCACGGTGACTGTGCCAGCGTTTCGATTATTCTTACTATAAGACGGTTTCAGCATCTTTCCAGTAATGGACTATCAAACATATGGACTGTTAAACGCATTTGAACACGTGCATTTATAATGTGTATGAAAATAGTCACGTCTAATGTGGGATGCCCCTCGATGCTTCAGCGTCCTTTCGAGTAATATTGAAGGCCTCAGTCTTGAGAAAGTCAACTGTTTTGTACGCTGAGTCCGCTTCGACCGCAGAAAGTGACTTGCCGTGGGTGATGTCGATTCTCTTGCGGGGAATCTCTTGTGCCTGGAAAATGTTATGAGTTAAAATCTATCATCATCATCATCATATCAGCCCAGTTGCACCCACTGCTGGGTATAGGCCTCCTCTTTATGACGCCACTCAGTTCGGTCCTGTGCGATCCTTTGCCACGCTTTCCCGGCGATGCTAACGGTATCATCTGACCATCACAACGATCAAGGGGTAGACCACCAGCCCGATGCATCGCCAAGTTGTGCATCTAAAATTAATTATGTTCATAATCCTGATTATCCTCATCAGAATACAATACTTTTCTATAGGACCACATTTGCTATTAGGTATCTTCTTTCCAACAAAAGAATAATTGGAATTAACTTAAAACCTATGGTTTAAAAAAATGTAGGTTTAAGAAAATATCTTCTACACAGTGCCATCCAGTCCAAAGCTAAGCCACTTAATCCTTGTGTTATGGTAACAAGGTGATTGATGTATTACAGAAATCACTTTGTTTTGTAAAAAATGTGAGTATAAATTCCTACACACCAGGACTTGAGACAATTATTTGCATTTTAAAAAGGTCTGAAGCAGAGTAAAGGCTAGCGTCCACTAGGCGGATCGGGCCGGGCCGCATCGCAACGCAAAAATACGCCTGCCTATGTTTTGTATGAAATATCGTTTATTAGCGACGGGCCGGAGCGCGGCGGGCCGCAACGCATTGGCGGATCGCTTCGCAGGCGTATTTCTGCCGGCGGTGCGCTGCGACCCGCCCCGTTCCGCCTAGTCGACGCAGGCAGACGGATGTGAGCGCACGTGCCGTCCAAGCACGAAAACACGTCTGAAGGTCAAATCCGCTTAGGCGGTCCGCCGCGCCCCGTACAGATGGACGCAGTGAGCATCGCAGAACTGCGGCCCGTTGCGATGCGGCCCGGCCCGATCCGTCCCTAATGGACGCCAGCCTTAATGTGACTTTTTCTTTTTGACTGCAAATTCGGTTGATATTCAAAGTGTGTTTTGTTCATTTACATTTAGGCTTACCTTTGTAGGAACAGGCTTGGAAGTGTGCAGGTCAAGATCTAAGTACTGAAGGGCGTCCGCTTTCATATCGTCGTGTATATGGAGACCCGACTAAAATAACAACACAATTTAAGTTTGTTTTTAGTAAAACAAGCGGCAAAATTAACATTTTATTAAAACTACTTCAATTTTGTGAGAAGAGAGCAATTTCCTGCACTCTCAAGGTGCATTTATGTTAATAATCCTGATAATCCTCATCAGAATACAATACTTTTCTATGGGGCCATCTTTGCAATATTAGGTATCTTCTTTCCAATAAAAGAATAATTAGAAGTAATTTATTTCTAGAATTTATCCCAAATAAAATATTATTTCGGTTTATAAACGACTAGCAGCACGTTCCGGCTTTGCAAGGGTGTACTAATGAAACTACCAGGATATATTATGGCCTACAACAATCCCGACAGTCCATTCTACACATTGGTGAAAGATTTTTTGAAATTGGCTGACTAGTTTCGGAGATTATCTCCTTCAAACAAACAAATAAATAAATCAACATTGCCTATCCTACTATCCTACTAATATTATAAATGTGAATGTTTGTGAGAATGTATGTTAGTTATTCTTTCACGCAAAAACGGCTGGACCGATTTGGTTGGGTATGTAGATTGGTGATACCCTGGATTAACACATAGGCTACTTTTTATCCCGATATTCTCGCGGGAACGGGATTTACGCGGGTTACGCGGGTGAAACCGCGGGGCGCAGCTAGTTTATAATATTAGTAAAGACGAAGCGAAAGAACATCAATAATTTACTGTTGATTATAGAATCTCCTTTTTTGAAGTCGTTTAAAAATGAACATAGGAGCTTACCAGTCCAATAAGGTGGTTTATATGGCCTATGCTGTGGCTGGAATGGCGGGGCTTGAGCGCGCGGTCCACCGCGGGCGGCAGCGAAGGCAGGTTTGAGTATTGCATCGACTGAAAGCAAGTAATCATTGGCATTTTCATCTTGTGTACAGCGGGCTTAACACATTCAAGGCCCAAGTCTCGACCTTCTCCTCCAGGAGGTAGTGCGTTCGGGGCGCTTAACCAACGTGTTAAGCGGCTATTTTTAAATTTTCATACTATGGAATGAACACACATTATGGCAGATATTTCCGATAAGTAAGGAGACAAAGACATTTGTCTAAATCGGAATACGGAAAATTCAATGCAGTGCATAAGCGCCCGTAATGTTACATTTAAATTGACAACCTTCATTTTGTAATGTGAAACATATTTCAAGTCGCAAAACACTGGCAGTTTTCTATTTATTTATCCTATCCTACTAATCCTACTATCCTACTATCCTACTATCCTATCCTACTTCCTACTAATATTATAAATATGAAAGTTTGTGAGAATGTATGTCATCATTTCCCTGCCCTTATCCCACACTAGGTGGGGTCGGCCCAACATGTTTTCTTCTTCCATTCATCTCTATCACTCGCCAACTCCGAATTCACTCCTCTCACACTCATGTCCTCTTTCACACAATCCATCCACTTCTTCCTCGGCCTTCCTCTACTTGTATGTCCATCCACACTCATACTCATAACTTTCTTAGTTATATGACTTTCATCCCTCCTCATTACATGACCATACCATGCTAATCTGGCACTCCTCACCTTTTCAGTCACAGGTGCCACTTTCAAATTTCCCCTTACATACCCATTCCTTATTTTATCCATTCGCGTCACTCCACACATCCATCTTAACATACGCATTTCAGTAGCATGCACTCTCTTCTCATCCGTCTTCTTCATTGCCCAACACTCCGATCCATACAACGCGACAGGTCTTATTATAGTCTTGTAAATTTTCCCCTTAAGTTTAAGGGGCATTCGGGGGTCACATACCGTCCCTGAGACCTGTCGCCACTTCATCCATCCCGCATTCATCCTGTTCTTAATGTCCCGGTCAATATTGCCGTCGTGTTGGAGAAGGGAACCAAGGTACTTAAAATCGGAGCAGACTGGTAGGGTTACACCATCTCAAATTTTTCTTTCTTTCTTCATCTAAGGCAATCCGGGAGAAACTAGAGGAGCCACTAAAATTACAAAACAGATGTTCTGTTTTAGTGCGGCTGATTATAAGGCCCACTCTCTCTAGTTTCTCTTGCCATTTTCCCAGTCTGCTCTGTACCTCGATTGCATCCTCTCCGACGAGAACAATGTCATCGGCGAATAGCATGCACCAGGGTGATTCCTCCTGTATGTCTGATGTCAAGGCATCCATTACCAGGAGGAACAAATAAGGGCTTAAAGCCGATCCCTGATGCAAACCTACTGCCACATTGAACTCGCCAGTTACGCCAGCTTCGGACCGGACATTCGTGCGTGCTCCTGCATACATCGCATTCACAAGTCGAACATACTTCCCTGGTACTCCCTTTTCTTTCAAAGCCCACCACAGAACCTCACGGGGGACACGGTCATACGCCTTCTCCAGGTCAATGAAGACCAAGTGCAAGTTCTTATGCGCACGGCGAGAATGTATGTATGTTTGTTATTATTTCACGCTTAAACGGCTGGACCGTTTTGGTTGTTTGGTATGTAGATAGGTGATACCCTGGATTAACACATAGGCTACTTTTTATCTCGATATTCCCGCGAGAACGGAACTTACGCGGGTGAAACCGCGGGGCGCAGCTAGTATAATATTATAAATGTGAAAGTTTGTGAGAATGTTTGTTATTCTTTCACGCAAAAACGGCTGGACCGATTTGGTTGAAATTTGGTATGTAGATAGGTGATACCCTGGATTAACACATAGGCTACTTTTTAGCCCGATATTCCCGCGGGAACGGGACTTACGCGGGTGAAACCGCGCGGCGCAGCTAGTGTTACTCTAAATACATATGAAACGCTAATACGTCAAATTAGAGGAATATTGTGTCACGATGGTCCCGGCTTTTAAAGTCGTTAAACCACTACCATGTTTACTGTCAAATCTGGCTTGATGTTGCGACAAGATAGCCCTGCAGGCAGGATATTAAAAATATAACTCAGTAGCCCCTGGACGCGTCAAATTCAAATACTTATATGAAAACTCGTTCAACCAAAAAAAATGCATAAGATTTTATTACATTATTAAAAACACAGATACAACATTCATCGACTACATTTACCATAGTTGGATAATACCATAAATAAAAATAGAATTATATTTCTATTTTTGGCTATGATAATACGAACAGTTTCTTTGCGTTTGATTACATTTTTGTGTTATGTAATAATACATGTAATTAAATAATGTACTTAAAAGTGAAAAGAAATAGTGCTGCTTCCGTCTCTATAGTTTTTACACCATTTCAATAAATATTTAATTATTTTTTGGAGATGTGATGTTAAAACTGGCGCAAAACAAACGACCAAGGCTAAAAATTCTGGTTACTGTCAGGACCGGGCAAGGTACGTTCGTTATGTCCGGTCCAGTGGCTAATTTGTTCATATCAGCTTACCAGATGTCCAGGTGAATAATCATCTTCGTCGTCAGTGTACCGCGGCGCGATATGATGCGATCGGTTAGGCGACGGCGGCGCGCCATGCGACATACGGCGCGGAACGTGAAGCCAGCCCAGTAAATGTGGCTAAACATAAGTGGAGAAATTAAACATTTTATTATAAGTACCGACTTCAGTTTCGTAAAGAGAGACCAATTACGGATACTTTCGAGGTATTTCTGTTCATATCTTCGAAGATCCTCAAATATTTTTAAATAAACTTATTCATCTATAGAAATATCTTTTAAAATCGATTCATTTTTGACGAAAAAAGATGAACTTCTGTTCATAACTCCGAAGATTCTTAAAGATCCTTAAGTATTTTAAGAGTTCTACAATCTTCAAATTTCGTGAGGAATTAGAATTAATTGGTTAGAGAATTAAAAATACCTAACAATTATATAATTAAAGTGGAACATAGCCTCTTCCTTATAATAAAAAGTCGTATAAAACAAAGCGCTCAGCTTCGTACATTCAATAATTACAAACGCGAAGGTTTGGTCGATTTTTGTTACTCTTTAAAGCAAATAGTACTGAACGCATTAGGCTGAAACTTGAAATATACATAGTTTATGGAACACATAGGCAACTATTTAGGCGACACATTGTGAAAGGAAGGATAAATGAAGAGACTGGTAAAATAAACCGTAAACCGTGGTAAACGGTGTTGGTTTCACATTTAGTCTGCAATTTTATAACCACTATGTAACTTATCTACACTGTGATACTGTTTGTTTACCCCAATAAAATATGTAAATAAATAAATAAATAAGATAAACAAAAAATATAGATACTTACAGATACATTTTCCTGCGTTTCTATAGGTTCTTGTATTTTTGGCCCATGGTAAATTTCTTTTTGTACTGCTTCTCTGCTCATGGCAAATGTTTTCGGAGGTCTGGGGGGAACTGGCGGACCTGAAATACGAAATATATTTTTATTTAATCGCCTGTAGCAGTACTTTTGTGAAATGGAACGTATTTATTGTTCTGTGAAATAAAATCAATGTTTCATATCTCTATAATCTTGAATAATTTAATATAGTGGTTATATTGGTTTGTTTGTTTGTTTGATAGAGGTAATCTCCGAAACTACTCAGCGGCTTTTTTTACCGATTATTGAATGGACTGTTAAGATGATTATAGGCTATATTTTAACCCGGTGGTTTCATTAGTCCCGTCAGTTAATAAAGGTTAATATTTAATATTTTTAGTGAAATACCTAAAGTGGCTTACTTAGACTGACTATAGCTTTAACCGACTGTTAGCTTAAATACTTGTGGAAAGATATAAAAAAAGAAAAATGTGTTTATTTCTGTTGGACCTCAAGGATCACTTAAAAATGTGCAGTCTTATAAGCTAAGTGTGGGTGGTCAAAGTCAAAGTACAAAAGAGCATCTAGCACTTACCATCTTCTGGTACACCATTTCTTTTTGGATTTATTGCTAACTTTGTGAACGACTTCCCAACAGGCCAGTCTCCTGAAAAATAATAATATAATATAAACTTGCCAATGATATTGTGTCATAAAATTTGAAGTACTTACATACAACTATATAGTAAGATATCATTTTACTTTTTTCATGCAGAATAGAGTACGATCCTACGTAGTGGGATAAGGGCAGGGAGATGATGATGATGAGAGTCATATTAAAAACCACCGATACTAAATTCGTTAATTATAATAAATTATCTAAAATATTGGACTCTGACCTCTGACCTAGAAAACTATGCTATTCTTCCCTAGGTCATCTAGTTTTTAGATAGATAAAATACCCATGTATATTAAATTTTGCAGAGCAAGCGCTTAATAACTAAATAATGCAGGACGCGCAATTAATGTCGACCGGAGTGAACATACGAGTAAGTTATTGCGAGTAACGTCGCAGTGGTCGAAAATATCACTGTCTTTGTTTCATGTACCGTTGATAGTGATACGTCTGTTTAGATAGATAGATAAACAATTATTCAGCAGTTTCAGCACACGCAAACACGTACAGTAGAAAAAAATACAATGTCGGATATGAACACAAAACAGGTAAGCAGTAGGCAGGTAAGTACAAAAAAGAAAACAAAGGACAAACATTTTTGAAAAACTGAAACTACCTACCTTCCTACACTGATAACATAAGTCACCTAATATAAGTTTAGCTCCTTCGAACCAACTGTACAATGCGCGAAAGGGCGGTAAGTTCGACCCGGTCACGTTATATTGCGCTTACTGTACATGATCAAGAATCTACTTTTGATTTTATAAAAATAAATAAATATCCTTGGAAATTCCACATAGCGTCATCTAGGCTAGCTTAGGAAAGCTAAACAACGCTTGTGTTATGGTAACCAGATGACTGATTTTAAACTTAAATCTATTTAAAAATACTTACTTATGTTTGATTGACTAGCATTCAGTGATTTGCATTCTTCGTCGCTCATATTAGACTCGTTTTCAGACAAGTCAGTGTTATTTAGCCGTATATGAGGTTGACTGGTGTACATTGGGTGAGCTCGGTTGTCGGTTACTCTGTCAAACGGCATTCTACTCCTTACAATGTTTTTGGGATCAAAGGTAAATGCCCTCTGTTCATCCTGAAAACAATTGCATATGTAGTTAGATTAGCAAGGGTAAAGATAGCTGCATTGGAATCAACGTTGGAAATTAAAAAATTGTAACGTGCGCCCGTTTATATAAACAGCATTGTCGTCATTTCAAAACAGGAATACATATAAACAGATCAAGAACCATATATTAAGTACTTTAACTTTGGTATTTGAATGCCTAGACGGGATTCAATGTATGTGTAGTCAAGGAGGAAAACATTAAAAACCCTAGCAAATTCACCCTCAAATAGAGACGGGAAAAGACCTAGAAAGAAGAAGCAGAAAGCAGTCTGACCAGCTCCTTGAGCTGGCATAACATTGTAACCAAAATGCATTTACTATCAAATATAAGTGTCAAACTTGCGAGCGAGTGACGCTCGCTCAATGTTTATAGCCCAGCGATAAAACTATCGGTACTGTACACTCGCCTACCGAAACTTTATTTAAATATTTGAGACGAGATTAACTGTTTAAGACTCACTTACAATTTACATGCCAGATTTGTACAGACAAAGGTCAAATCCTGCTTAACATTAAACTGCAAAAGTTTGTAACTATGGATGGATGGACGGATGTGTCACCCTTTCACACTCAAACCGCTAGATTTTAATGAAACTTGGTACCAGGGTAGCTTATTTCTTGAATTAAAACATCGGCTACCTTTAATCCCGGTATTCCCACGGGAACGGGAACTGTTTAACGCGCGTAACACCCCAGGGGCGCAGCTAATAATGTCATAAATCATGACCACTTACATACAGCAGCGATTCTGTATTTTGGAGTAACGGTAGGAAAAGATCCAGTTGGGTTAAGTACCTGAACTCTGACTCCAGTGATGCACTCAGAGATGGGTATGTAGGGGCCAGTGCCGTCGCATTCGTAGTGCTCGTTCCTCACAGAAAGGCTGTTCTGATACGTCGCCACGTTGTTTTGATATGTTTCTTGAACAAAAAAATATCTATATTCAGGCTGTTTCAAAACTTTTGCAGTGTACCTTAAATATTGTAATATTTTGATGAAAGGATGAAAAGATCATGATTAATGTATGTTCAGTTGTTTAAGGTTAATTATCGCGCATCGTCAAAAATACTTAAACGCATGACAGTGACAGAGTTATAATCGAAAATAAAGAACTCCCTCTCTCTCTAAAATAACTCTGTAAGAATGAAATGGTACATAGGTACCATTACCAGGTTGAGGGAGGTATAGACCTACCTCAACATATGATATCAGGGAACGTAAAGGTCACCAGTTTCCTTTGTCCCGGTGCTTCAGATAATATCTTATCTTGCACAGAATGCATAAAACGCAAGAAAAACTTTTCAAATAAAATTAGCAATAAATACTGATGCACCTATTGACATGTAAGTATTTTTGTAACAAAACATGGAGGAGAAAGGATTATCCTAGTAATATTATCTCTTAATAATTTAGTTACGATTCTACTAATATTATAAATAAGAGAAGTTTATTCAGATATATATATATATCTATAGTTAGAGACTGCAGGCAGCGGTGCGGTGGAGAGGGGTGGCGGGTGCGCAGCTCCTGCTCGGCGCGGCGCCGCGCCCCGGCGGCGGCACGAGGCCGATCTCTCCCCATCCTACCGCCACACACAGCGCGCGTGCCTTTTCATTCCGAATTCAAGTCAAAATATATTCTGTTTCACTAAGATTTTGTGTTGTCATTTCTGAGCTTCTAATACTATTTATTTATATTAACTGAAACATCTTATACTTTACTGAAATTTAAAACTTTATACTTAACTATAACTATAAAACTTATTTTTAATTTTATCAAAACTACCTGGGCTGTTCCAGCTGTGCAAGGGGGTTTTAAAGTTTGTACATCTAAATTTTATCATATCACACGAAACTCTAATATATAAAATTATAAATCAACTTAATTATTATTTTATTATTTTTATTATTATTTTATTATTTAAAGCCTGTTGTGTCCCACTGCAGGGCAAAGGCCTCCCTTCTCTCCCTCCACTTCTCTCTATCCTCAGCGAGAAGGGCCCACTCCTTGCTAAAACCATCAAGCTCGTCTCGCCATCTCCGCCTGGGCCTTCCGCGTGGCCGTCGTCTATCCGGGACCCAGTCTGTTGCAGTTTTTGCCCACATCTGGTCTGACATACGGCTCACGTGTCCAGCCCAGTCCCACTTGAGTTGAACTTAATTAAGTCAAGTAAATTTAAGATGTAGTAAAATCATCATAAATTCACTATTGAAGCTGAAGGAAACACGCTGAACACAAATAGAACAGTCTCATTTTTACTATTGTTTAAAAATTAACAAAGTGTCAATAACCAGAAACATTTTAGTAGCTTACAAAGAATAAAATACTTACCCATAGCATTGGCAGACTCATCGGAGGCTCGAAGACCGCACACTCGACAGATAGCATCAACCCATTTCTCCATCTCCTCTTCACAGTCAGCCTCAAGGTGGTACGTCCTCGACTGAGTCTGGATAGTGAACACTGAGCCACGCAGTTTTGGATCTAGAGAACCAGTGCCACTACGTTCCATATGCAGCCCAGCATCAACCTAGGAAAATAACATAAATATTAACCAATCAAATCTCAGTGATTTTTTTTTAAGGCATAACTTTCTTTTATGTGTCTGAGGTCTAAAGAGTACCTCAATATAGTTACTATATAGATACTACAATTTATCTAGATTTTGGTTTAGTTTGTTTTATTAAAACTAAACCAAATTAGAGAAAGAATGTCAATGTTTCCATTATTTAAACAGACTTTAAAGGTGAAAACTTGAAATAAGCCTTATCTTTCATACTTTTTTTATAATATAAATGTTAAGTTACCTTGAACATATAAAGTAACTAAGTACAGGAACAATTAGTTTATGTGATTCTGATCGCTTCAGTCAAACACTTGTATGTTACTAGCAACACATCCCGGCTTCACACTGGTGTACTATTGAAGCTACCAGGATAAAATATAGCCTATAACAACCCGGACAGTCCATTCAACACACTCGTGAAAGAATTTTTTAAATCGGTTGAGCAAACAGACAAATTGTACCTCTTTATAATATTAGTGTAAATTTTCAAAAATATGTTTTAAATCAATGCTTTGATAATAGTCTAATATCAATATTCAATAATGCAAGACTCTGCAAATTTTTCTAATTAAGCTTATGATTTTTTTAATTCTAAAATAATATGTTGCTACGTCAGCTAAAGGAAAACTATGGAATTCCATCAAATGGTAAACACAAAATGACTGGATAGTTACAACTAAACAGGAAAGTCTATTACATTAATTAAGAGTTACTAATATTAAACCATTAGTAATAGACTTGTGGACAGAATAAATGTACATAGTAATAAAATAAGACTAATAAATTGGTTATGTAGGTATAGTCGACAAAGAAATTGGTTTACCACTTTTGATGACATCTCCCAGTAACATAATTATTCGCTAAGGATTATGGACCAAGAGCCCTGAAAGATCTGACTTTACCTATTTTAACATGGATGAAACCTTAAATGCTCAGTAGAGTCTCATGTGCCTTGAATAACCAGCGTGTTTAGAAAGCTCCAAGAGTGACCCATGAGCAGGTAGAAGGTCAGAAAGGTGACTAAAAAGTAGTATGAGCAAAATATAAATAACCTCCATCTCTGTGTTACCTAGGAGACTAAATGAATTAAAAATAATGACACCAAATTATAAGGGTCATTCTTAAAAAAGGGTTCAACGCGTGTTTTGACATGTCTAGCTCACTTTCATTTAATCATTAATCAGGGTTTGTAGCCTATTTTTGGAATGACCCTTATCATTTGGTGTCATTATTTATAATTCATTTAGTCTATTAGGTAACATAGAGATGGCGGTTATTTATATTTTGCTCATACTCCTGCCCAAATATTTTTTGTGTAAAAGTGATGTTTTGTTTTGTCACTACAGGCTACACAGAGATGGCGGTTATTTAAGTTTATTTTTTTTTCAGCTATTTTTATAGCAGCTTTAAAGCGTCTGACTCATGTTTTGGCCCATGGAAAGTGTCTGGCACCATAAGATACACCATAAGAATAATTTTCTACACAATATATATAAAAATCAGCCATGTTAATTTAAGTTAAATGAGCCTTATTTTTTACCTGCTCATGGGTCACTCTTGGAGCTTTCTAAACACGCTGGTTATTCAAGGCACATGAGACTCTACTGAGCATAAGGTTTCATCCATGTTAAAATAGGTAAAGTCAGATCTTTCAGGGCTCTCAGTCTATTACTGAATGACAGATTCTGACGTAGCAGGTCAATCTGTCAAGCGAAAATAGCCCTTGATGTTTTGTACGTGCAAATGATATTCAGCCTTAGAGTGGTAAACCTATTTCTTTGTTGACTATACTTGGATAAGAATAGTATTTGTCACCTATTTTCGGGTAACACTTTTTTATCAGATTTGTGGTTGCTCATCATATAAATTTAATAGGTACTAAGCTCTAAATTTGATAAGAAAATGACATCATAAACTACCTTAGCACAATTTATGATTAAAACCTATCTAAGGTATGATACAAAACTTAAGTATAAATGTATCACAAAATATTTACATTCCTTATCATTTTGTTTTTAAAAAAGCACAACCACCATAAAAAGCTATAATTTTTCATACTATGTATAGAAGAAATTTTACCGTGTTAGCAGATCTTTGAAGTTTAAATAAAAATGTAAATTTAAAACAGCACCCGTGTCACAGGAGCGGTGTATGCAGTGTGACAGAGACGAAGACATGAGCCTTGAATAATTACTGGTTGTACCTACCTATGCAAATACCAGTACGCATGCTTCGTTCATTTTTTAAGAATTAGCTTATTTTGAAGAGTTATGTTACACTTCACTTTCATAATTATTTATAATGATGACTATGAAGATTAAAATAAGGTAGCACAGTAGATTTAACAAAACATTATGTATACCTAAAATAGCATAGACAGATACAAATTTTTAAGCAAGATGTATGTTGAACATAAACAAACCGTTTTTCTAGACTTTCTCCAGCTTTAGACAAAGTTTACAGCATGTTGATCAGACACAGCTGTTACTTACTTGCTCACTTACTTGTTCACATAAATCCAAATTGATAGTGCCCTTGAGCCGCCTGCAATTCCGGTCCGCGAAGTAGTCTAAGAAATATTGTCCAGGGAGTTCGCCCGACTGCCGCAAGGCAAACCACCTTCTCCGCCATTTCTGGTACAAACATAAAACCACGTTTGCACGTACTCTACGAACAGCAACTAGATGCATATTTCGCTTTAACAGTCTGCATAATTTGACCAGTGCATGCTCGAGAGATACATTCACAAATCCTATCAACAAAGATAAAACAAAACTTCGAAAGTAGGTAAGTACAGTACTTACTGAACGCCAGATGCGCTTTGTTGGTGGCGATTTTGTTAGCCACCCCTCAAATACAATGTTCCTAGACATTATTTACTAAATAATAATGACTCAAGGAATCTAGCAGAAATGAGTCACATAATACAGCAAAATACACTTGTTCAAATTTTGTTTTCCTTGCAAACTGCCCTGCCCTCTTGAATGTAGAACTATTTTTTCTATGATAGGATGGATGTGTTGTGTTCTGATGTTTACGAATCTGTGGTTCGGGTGCACTCGACTCGATCCGTTCACTACGAAAATTTCGCTCGTAAAATATTTTTTTGTTCTTTCTTGCCTAACAAAATACCATAACAGCATCTCGCTCTATCTACTAGAGTTTTTAGTCTATGGAAATAAGGCGCAGTGCAAATGATGACAATATTTCTTTCAGTCAGGGTTGTTTGAAAGATACTTGGGAGTTGGGAGCTTTTTAGCGGGAATTTGAGAAGTCAAGTCATATTTTACTTTTGTTTCACTTACTAAATCTTGAGTTTTAACGAATGTTAATGTGTAAAAATTGAAAAAAAAAATGAAATGAGAAAGTACCTACCCTGTGTACCTACCTAACCTACTACAGAACGCGGTTAGATATTTTAAATAATGTTAGGTAGTTATATACCTATACTTTCTTTTTTGGTAAAATCTAATGAAACCTTTCCTTTAATCTAGTTCTATCACCCGCCAATAATCTAATGAAAATGAAATGCTTTCTTCTATTGTTTTTCTTGTTTGTTCAATATGTCAAAATTTTCAGCATGCTAACACTTGTAGAAAAAATAATATAAAAGTAAAAAAATCCCATCCCCGAGAGAAGCGAAACTATGGCGCAACAAGACGATGGCCTCTTCCTCCTCGAGGTACTTATCGACAAAATCGTTTTTGTCAAAAGTCCTTGTTTCTCCGATAAGGATTTTCGAACCTGTGTAAATATTGAGTGCCCTGCCGTCGAGCCCCTGGAAATTTGCGATGATGACCCCGGAGCTTGCATTGCAAAAAGCGGGGGACCTTTTGTTAAGACCTTTAATAATGGCAAGTCTTGTTTATTCTCCCTGAAAGAAGCAGATATAAGTAAAGCTATGAGCAAGTTTCCTATCAAGGTATCTGTTTATAAATCACTACCGTGTGGTTGCTTGCCAACCAAAATAGTGATGGGAGAGGCCACAATAGACATGACGAAAGAGTTTATGCAAGCACGCAAAAAGTTTTTAGAAGATCCTAACAGCGTAAGCTATCAAGCTCTGAAGGATTCTTTCCGGATAGTTGGAACAGACGGGGTTGAAACTGGAGAAATTGTTATGTTCTTAAGAATATCTTGCTTCGGTAAACTGATTATTACAAGATTTCAAGGCGCCGGTGCTCCACCAAGTTTAGGAGCTGGTGGTGGAAGTTCTATAGTAGACCGATCTTGTAATCCTCAAAAAGCATTTCAAACTGATCAAGACCCATGTGCTTGCGGAGCAGCTAGAGGCGCTAGTACCAGCGGTGCTGGGGGCCCATCTGCAGGTGGTGGATTCGGATCCTGTCCTATTGGTGCGCATTTTTTATCAAATTTATGACGTCTTTAACTCTATTAATTATTTGCTAAAACTACTATAAATTTATTTACAGCTAAGGACCCTTATAATAGTAAGCCATGTGAGGATCCGGATGATCCTTGCTTTTGTTCGGGGCCTAAACCTGCTGGCAAACAACAAATGGAGTGCAGAAATACCGATCAATACTGTCTTCATGTTCCAAAAGGTCGATTTTCTAATATAATTGTCACAATAATCCTCACCTTATGTTGGCTGTCCTGTCCATACAATCGCACTAATGTTATAAGTGCAAAACAACAGTAGCACATTGTTTTTTCTTTTCCCATTAAATTTTTTTTAGGTCAGTCACGGCCTGGGTCTGAAAATCAGAGTGAATGTTTGGACAGGGCATAGTAATAACATAACGCACTTAGCATCGTTTACCTATAGCTTTAATACGAGAAACTTTCACATACCATAGTCAGGTCATTTGCATTCTGGACAAACTCTATTAGTTTTTAATAAAAATCCTATGCACATAAATTTTATTGATGGCCAGGTCGCAGCAAACAATTTGAGGAGATAGGAACAAACTTGGGTGGTAATGAACTAAAGATTAAAGTGCCTGCCTCTGCTTCTATCATCAAGAAAATAAGCCAAACTCATTGTGCCATGCAATGCCCTTATACGAAAGGAACAGACGGTGGCCCGTGCGCGCCACCTTGTGGAAAAAACCAAATCAGTTTAGCTTTGCCTAGTGAAGCTACATGTTGTCGTGGGGCCCAGCCTGCCGGCACACAGTTCACTTGTACAACTGAAGGCTGTACCCAGGCTTCCAAGCATGGCCAACAAGCAGTGCTCGCTCGGGGTGATACAAAACAAGAGTTACCGAACGTAGAAGTTTTCGTTTTAAAAGTAGCTAAAACTGCAATGCAGGGTGACAGAAAATGCAAACTGGAACTTGAATTAGTAACACCTAAAGGCCCTGACAAAAAAATGCCGATTAAAAAAGTTAACACAAGAATGCAATCCGATATTGATTGCGAATGTTGTATTAGAAGAATTAAAAAACAAAAAAGCAAAAAAAGAAGATAAAATGGAAGATTTCATACTTACATTGTTGATATAGCTAATTTGAAAAGTAGATACCTACCGTTAACTACATGCAAACTGTAGAAAATTAGTTGAAAATTTTAAGTAATTCATACTTGATTATGATCACAAAATTGTGCAGATTGCTGCCCGACGGGAAACAAGGTGATATTCCAATTGCCATCGGACTCCTGTGGCATGGGCCATAAGCAACGAGCTCATTTTAACTTCTCATCCGACGGTGTTGGGGATGTAGCACGCGACGAGCCCGGTCAACTGATGACTACTACTGCTGAAGACTATCCTGGGGTTGTTTATGACTTTCCCAAACAAGTAATCAAACTGCGAATAGGCAAGATAGTTGAGATGCCCGGCCGCAAGTCGAAGCTAGAATATCAGTTTATTACGCCTGTTGTGACACACGACCGAGTAGTCCCTGTTAGTGATACGCGTACCGCACAGTGTGTACCGTGCTGTCCCGACTGTTGCCCATCTAAATTCACTAAACGTAAATAATTTACTGTTCGTTAATCTTTTGTTCAACCATTTTCAAGTTTATTAAATGTTTGTTTTGTCCAGAACGCATTTTTCTTTATGGTCTCATTTAACATTATCGTAGATAGGTTCTTAGTTAGCACCAAAGTAGTAGGTAGGTAGGTACAGGTTGGTAAATGTTTACTACTACTTATTTTAATTAATGACCATCAATATGCGTAGGTTCTTAAGTATAATAGTTTAAGTATCCGGTCATGAATCACTCGGTGAGGGTGTAAAGGGGGGTTGAGAAAGAAATACTTTGACTAGTACTTAAAAACAAACAAACGTTCGTGTTCGTTGGGAAGTATTTATGTACCTATCATTGTAGTAGGCTGGGTAGTTGCTTATACCAGTTGGTATAAGCATCAATTTGCAAGCGAGACCGAGACAGGACCTCTCCTGTCAGACTCCTGTAAATATTGCTAAGGCTGGCAATAGACGTCAGAGTTTTTCATCCGACAGTCGGATCCGATGGTCTGATCAGACTGTCTGAAGGCACTCGTGCCATACATATATATATTTGTTTGAGTACTCGGATCGGATGTGTATTAAGTATTCAAACAAATGTATGGGACGAGTGCCTTCAGACCTCAGAGCAATCATCTTCTTCTTCAGACAGTCTGATCTGGACCATCGGATCCGACTGTCGGATGAAAAAGTCTGACGTCTATTGCCAGCCCTAAAGTCAAGTAACGGTCGGTGTCTCCTGTTTCGTTTCTCGTCTTTGTCACGACACTAAGGCTACGTTCGCACGGGAGCTTTTTAGCGTCCGTTGAAAAAGCGCTCAAATAGAACAAATGCATTTCCAAATATCCATTCATACGTCAGCGCTTTTAAAACGCGACGCTTTTTTATCGAGCAGTGTTGTGTTGGGCGGTAAAATAATAGATCGTATGAATTTTCGTTAAAAGCGCCAACGCCAAGTTTTAACGCAACGCTTTTTAAACTCCTGTGCGAACATGCTCTAACTACTAGGAGCTTGTAGGAGAATTTACTACCAACTTCATACCTACTTAAAAGAGGAACAATTTTACTAATAATAAATTTTAATATGATCGTAGGTACATTGCCCAGCTTGCCGATCCACCAGTTAGTAAGTGAAGAACAAAAACAAGACATTATCGACACCTGGAAAGAAATAGAAAACTGCCGCGATGGTCTTCTAAAAAGTGTTACCAAAAAAAACCCATACGCTGTTTCTCAAGCCACAGTAATAGTCAAAGAGTGTTTAGATATTTTAATAGGAAACATAAAGCTTCCAGCAACAACTCAAAGAATGGTGGAAAGTTTATCATCCACAACCCTGTACAATTTCAGATCTAAAAGACGAAGCGTTTCCTTTTCTGACACAGTCGATTGCATGTCGCGGTTACAAAGTCAGAGCTTGATAGATGACAAAATGGAAGAATGCTTATTTGGTAAACAAGAAACCACTGTCTTTATGACTTTATTTGATGATTTTAACCACTATCGAAATTCTGCTTCGCAAGCAACAGCGTCAGTCAACAAATGTTTACAGGCTGTACGTGATTGTGAAGATGACAATTTTGCTCCTCCTAACTATAGAATTCAGCAAAATTATTTTTCCACATCCACTATGTCATCTGCACCACAAAGACTCAATAGAAGGGGTGTAGATGGTAAAATACACTACTCTGATGTGTATTTCTTCGGAAGAAAAAAACAAGAACCTAACTCGGGGGTGGGATGTTCAGGATCCAAAACAAAGCTTCATAAAAATGCAAACGTCACAGCTGCATCAATGAAAAGTGAAAAATGCAAACATAACGTGAAAGGTACAGCGTCTGTGCAAGCTCAATCGAAATGTACTTCTTCAACTGCGCAAACGAAAAAAGCTGGTGGATCTTCAGCAGGCACGTGTACTGGAAAATCAGTGTCTATCAAAGATGATAAATCTGAGAGAGGAGTTTGTCCCGCTGCAGGTGGGACAAAGGGGGATATGGTTGCAACAGTTTCACACATTCGCATCGGACCAAAAGAACCATGTCCAGTGCACGGAAAAGATCCATGCCAAGGTCCAAAATGTATTGTTGCTTCATCGGGTGAAGAACAAGCTCCTGTAAAAGTATCCACAGTAACCAATCCACGACGAGGAGTGTTTGAGTTGGTGATTCGTAGGATGACTGGCGCTCCACTTGCAAAGAATGAACTTATGTTGGAATGGACCCCGCCACCTTCAAGACCACCTCCCTGTGGCCCACCCTGTCCCTCACCGTGCTCTCCACCAGGTCCCTGTCGTCCACCAAAATGCAAAATGATAGTATGTCGACCATCTCCATGTAGACCTAAATGCTGCAAAAAAGGGTGCAAAAAGCCATGTGGTCCGCCATCATGTAAAAAATGCTGTAAACCACTATGTTGCGGGAAACCACCCCGACCCTGTAAACCATGTCCACCTCCCAAATGCAGACCTTGTCCACCTCCTAAATGCACGCCCTGTCCACCATCAAAATGCAGACCCTGTTGTCCACCAACGCCGTGCGGTCCACCTTGCTTCCCTCCTTGCTGCAAATTTCCATGTACTTTACCATGCAAAAGTTCACCCTGTCTGCGACCATGTCCAGTTGGACGTAAAAAACCACGCAAAGCTCGAAGCCAGCCTCGTATTAGAGTACACAAAAAACGTATATCTCCTTGTTGCAATCGCTCGAAAACTTGCCCCGTTGTACGCTGCCGCAGTGTACCAGGACCTTGCATTAGTTGCTGTATTGCAACTTGCCCACCACGAAAATGCTGCTCAGTTGCTCCTTGCAAACCTCCCAAGTGCTGCAAAAGCAGCTGCTCAACATGTTGCGGATGAAGCTATTTGAAACAATAGAATAAACATTAATAACAATGTATCTAGTAGGTACCTACATGACAAGGATGGCTTTTTGCACTTTTTAAGTGGTTAAAACATTGTATTGCGGGTTCCAAAACACACTTGCTGCACATAGATAGGTACCTCGCTACCTACTCTATAGTAGTATCATTTTTAAATTGTGTCACAAGACAAAAGATACAAGGTATCTATCTATACTCTGCTCACCGAGTTATCAAAAAATTAACGAACTAAATGTGTTGTCCAATAATTTTGCTAACGTATTATGAAACCATTATAGAAGAATAGGTACATTACATAAGGCAATGTGAATTGTGAACTAGCCCTAGGCCCGTTTTCGACGCCAATCACGTGCGTTTATTTTTCTAACTATTCGATCGATTCGGTGAACAGAGTATAGTTACCTACTATTTGTATTTTTTTATCAACATCACAAATTATTATGAACATCAATTTCGGTAATTTAGCAAGTTAAACATGGAATTTCACGGTTATTCATAGTAACAGTTCTACTACTTATTAAACTTATACTTACCCACTACTACTTGATTTCAATTATTGCAGAATTAGAAGACCGGCTAAACTGAAAAGTCTAGTTAAGCTGCTGCGTACAGTGATGCACTTGAGTTTTATGACGTTCTCGTGGCGATTAAAAACCATTTTACTTAATAAGTACATTATTTTTGTTATATATATTACTTTAATTTAAGTAAGGACTAATCATGAGTGGTACGCGAGTAGAGATATAAAAATCGGTGGAGCCATTTGGGTGTAGGTAGGTATTTTGGAGTGGGGATGAGTAGGTTCCTACATAGTCAAATGTGCAACAGGGGCACTCGAAGGTTAGGTAAAAAAATGAATTATGATCACGGTTGTATCCCAGGGATTGGTAGATATTTCTGCAGATCTCAAACTAAATGTGTTGTCAATAAATTTTGGTACATAAGTAGGTATTTTGCTAACGTGTAAAGAAACCATTAAAGAAGAATGAATGATTTAATGCAATGTGAACTCGCCCTAGGCCCGTTTTCGACGCCAATCACGTGCGTTGATTTTTCTAATCCTTCGATCGACTCTGTGAACAGAGTAGGTATAGGTATTTTTATACCAGTAGGTAAAATGTAGACCATTTTGAAAGAGGGTAGTTAGAAGTATGTCCAAATAGGTACATTATTTGATGGGTTAGTAACACCAGGGTCTCTTCAGTTCACCAGAACCTACCCTCAATGATTCCAATAGAACAGGTAGGTACTTAGTTTAATACTAGATAGGAGATTTATTTTATTTTATTTTATTTTTAAGGTTTTAGGAAAACTTACAGCTAGATTAAGGACATAGTTAACAATATTGAAAGCGTGTGCCTATTTGCGTAGACACATGTTTGCCGATGGCCAATTAAAAGTTTCCAGATGTCCTTAAAACTTTTAAATTTCCGGTAGGTAGGGTGGCAAGCCTACATTACTCAATCTTAGACCCTGTTCACACGGCATTGTCCTGCACGTTTTTTCACGTAGGTATTCGTTTTTTAACGTATATATAGTGGCCATACAACGTACATATATCCATTCACACGACGATTGTACTGCAAAAAAACGTGTACCGCTTATACGTTTAACGCATACGTCAAAAAATCGAATGAACTTTGACGTATTCGGTTTGTTTCCTTCACTTTTCTGCGGCTATTCGTTTTTTACACGAATGATAATTTACCGGTGATTGTACGTTAAAAAACGAATACGTGAAAAAACGTGCAGGACAATGCCGTGTGAACAGGGTCTTGTGACGTGTGTGAAGCAGTAAGAAGATGATTGCTCTGATGTGCAAATGGTGGTATTTTGAAGTAGGTTTATACCTATTTACCAAAATCTTATACTCGTAACTCTTTGTCAATGACATCATTGCTCTTTGGTATTTTCTATGCTCTTTGGTCATCAGACAGATTATTCAATCAAAAAGTAACGCGAGTTAAGCTACCTACCTATCTAAATTCCAGTTTTATGTAAAACAAAATGCCTGACAATAAGAAAAATGATACAAAAGGCACTCAAGTTCAGGGGAAGTCCGGGTCAAAGCCATGTCGTTGGCAATGCAATCAGGTACCCATCAATGTCCCCAGTCCAGGCCCTGCACAAAGTGTCCTACATCCCAAAAAAGACGTTTTTGTTTTGAAGGTTTGTGATTTATTAATAAAAATTAAGAAAACAGCATAATTTTAATCATGACTTCATAGACATGCGAAAAGGTTGTCGAGCCGTAAATTCACGCATGTCTATCAGGATATTTTCGCATATTATGTCCTATTATTTAAATATTTAATAGTTGAATTATTCCATCAGGTAGCAAAAGTGGGTCCCACTGGTGATCGTCATTGTAAAATGGAGTTGGAACTTGTGACTCCCAAAGGTCCTGAGAAAAAAGCACCCTGTAGAATCGATACCAGGGAAACTCAATGTGAAGCAGAGCCTCCGCCATGCTGTTGCATGAGGCCTAAAAAGAAGCGAAAATAGAACTTATGCCGCTACTTTACAGTTTGAAACCCTAGACATTTTTAATGTAGATCCTGAGATTACTATTTTATTTACTGTAGTACTCCTACCCCTACTCACTACAGGCCTGGTGGTATTAATTTTTTTTTATTGGTAATGCCTACCTACTTATGTCTAAAGAAAAGAAAGATATCTATAGGTACCTACACTAGATAATTAATTAAATGACTTTTAAAAGAAAACCAACAGTTTTTCTGCTGTTAGGTAGGATATATGTACTGGGATTAAAAGAAGCTTGGGTAGGTAAGGTATGTGGCAAGTATTAAGTTTATAAACCTGATAATTCGCAATTTAATAATTTTCATTCAAATCCGTTGAACGTGAAGGAGTTAGGGTGGGTGTACCAGTCCCAAACCACGTACCTGTGGTTGACCACTTACACATTCAATTGAATAAAATAAGAAAATGCGGGCATTTTTAAATAAATAATCCGTTTTGATATCTTGGCCAGACTGTTACCAACCACCCGATAATAACGTATGAGTGATTGCATCAACGATATCGCTACAATACTCTTTTAAACAGACTAGTGTCTCGTTCACTTGCTTTCCGGCCGCCATCACAGTTAGAAGTGCATGTGGATATGGTGAGTATAATCTTTAAAAATCACCTATTATTTCAAAGTCATTGTCATAAAGTTATATTATTTCGATAATTGAATGTTAACTGATGAGCTGGAAGCTATATTTTTTTATAGATAATGTCAAAATAAGGTAATTTAGGAGTGGTTAACTACTGGAACACGCTTTGTACTGGGTTCCGACTGTTGACCAAGTGGTTTGCTACTGGTGATCGGCAATAATTTCTTGCTTTCACTATTTTTTTCATGGTGATGCTTTTGTTTGACAATTCAGTGCGTTTTAAATGTAATTCAAGTGGTATTTTGCAGTGTGCGCCAGTAATTGACCACTGGTTTGTTATTGGTTCCCAGTTATAAAAAAGTGTTCCTAAGGATGACCAGATTAGAGTTTTATCGTTCTGTCTCATTGTTTTAGGTTCAAAATGCCCCCCCAAAAAGGTATTTAAGTGTCTAGATGAAATTAGTAAAGAAACGAAGATAAGGGAAACAAGTAGAAATTATGGTGTAACTCACTCGACTAGAATAAACAAACTAAAAATGAGACGTCCGGTACAAAGGAAAATGAGATAACAAACCATCTTGACACCACAATAAGATTACTAATTAACGAAGTATAATAAATGAAAGTATTCTATAATAAAATTGTTTTATTATCACCCAAAAAGTGGTCAACTACTAGGACAAAATGTGGTTATTTATGGGAGCGCGCTGGTCAAACTTAGGTACATTCCCGTTTTTGGTATTTTTCTTAAAATAACTAATAAACTCACATATTTATGTTGAATTTTTGTATTAATACTGCATTATTAATGAACAATAAACACATATACAGTTACTCTTCTCCGCTAAAGCTATTAATTACCAGTTTAGAGACTTTCAAAGTCAAAATCTCACCTTAAATGGTTTGGGACTGGTACACCCACCCTACAAGCAAACATTCCCGGTTCCTGTACATAATCAACTTACGGATAGCCGTTATACTTCGTTGTAATCAGAAACAAAAAAATACCTACACTACTTAAAAACTAATTTAATAAAAATGAACTCTGTATTCTAACCTAGTATTACCGTCCGGACCCTGCACCCAGGAGGGGGTCGCGGGAGGAGAGGCGTGTCGGTAACGTGTTTCGTTGCCGCTCGCCCTATCTTCCGTGACCAAACGGGGACGCACCGTTGTTTGATGCGTTGTGGTGGTGGGGGCGCCGGTCTCGGCGTCTCCGGGTATGGGACCGTAGGTGTTGGGACCGACCTCCTTATGATGGGGGCGCACCGTTAGTTGCGTTGGCGGTGGGGACGCAGGGGAAGAAGAGTGTCGGTGTTACGTTGCCGTTCTCCCTATCCTCTGCGACCGTTAAAGCGGTCAAGGGCCATAGTGGTGGTTGTGGGTGCCGGTCTCGGCTTCCCCGGGTATGGGACCGTGGATGTTGGGACCGACCCCCATAAGACAGGCCTTGACGGAAGCACGGGGGGGTGCTTCTGTCGCGGAAGAGGCCTAGAGGTGGCGCGCGTGCGGGTGTTTCCGCGCGCCACTCTTGAGAGGGGGCTCCAACGGGCCAGCGCCGTCGGGGCCGTGGAAGAATGCTAACGCGTGCCCATAGCCCCGGCACTATGGCGCCAAGATGAAACCCCGTCGAGTTTTAGTGGGTTCGAGTCCCACATAACCCTTCTCGCTGCCCCCGCGGCGGAAGGGTATGCGCGGGCATTTCAGGACGTTAAAAAAAAAAAAAAGGTTAACAAAGCATGTACGAGTATATAGTATCAATACAAAAATAAATAATTAAAGAATGAATTGAGGAAAGTTCCGGCCGAAGTACCACCGAATACTTTCGTCATTACCCATTCAATAAGAACTTTAACAGCTAACTCAATCTTCTAAACAAATGACTGTCCACTCAACACAATACTCATAATCTCACCTAACATCTGTGTAAAACCAAAGTCTTTCTCCGCAGGTTTAGCTTCTGTCGGTCTTGAAGGCTCAGGAAGAACTGAGGGCTCCTCTTCAGAACATTCCGACGCCTCATTATCCCACCCGAATGTACTGGTTGGCTGTGGCTGAGCTAGTTTCCGCTTCTTTTGTTACCGTCGACCTCGTCCTACTCCCAATCCTTCTGCTTGCTCTGGTACAAATCTCTTTGCTCCTTCGTTTTCTTTATAGTTTTGTTGTTGTGTAACACCTGCCTCTTGACTTCTATTTGGTTGCATCTGACTCCTACTGACGGTTTCCTTGCTTGTGCCTTTTTTTAAATTTTGATTCTTAACAGTATCTGCGTATGTAAAACCAACGTTTTGAGTAGGGATCACAGGAACCGAAGTGGTTTGATGATTGTCAGCTTCCGGATCTCTAACAAGCCTTTCTGATACCGGAGTAGGTGAAACATACATTGCTAATGCTTTTCTGTAAGTTATATTGAATTCTGACATTAACTTACGGACTCGTTTCTCCTTCTTAAAAACTGGACATGTTTTGTTCATCGCCATATGAGGTCCTCGGCAGTTAGCACATTTAAAGGAGATTGTCTTACAGTTTTCATGATTTTTAGTGCATTTTGGGCATACGATTTTATTGTTCGGACAAAATTTGGTAGTATGGCCATACTTCCAGCATCTGCCACATTGTGTCACTGGAAATACATAGGGTTCCACCTTAATGCGCATCTTGTAGATAAAAACATATGCCGGTACTGACGCACCTCTGAATCCTATTCTAATGGACTCACTGGCCAACCATGCAGCACCTTTGGGATCCATATTGCGTTTCATGAGTCTTTTGGCAGAAACTACCTCGTGTGAGTTCGACAGATGTTTGATTAGTTCGTCTTCAGACAGATCCATATCCATGTTTCTTAAAACTCCAGAAGATACGGCAACCTCAGAAGTTTTACTGCATTGCCATCCCAACTCCGAAAAAGCATTCGTTTGAACGAATTTATTAGCTTCAGACGCCATATCAAAAGTTATGATCATTTTAAAGGTACTCACATACTTGACTTTTAATATATTACTGATTCCATGTTCTTCAAATATTCTTGCTAGTGCAAATTGTTTTGGCAAATTAGTCAAACTAGTCACACATAATTACTTGTACAATATCCTCTTCTTCAACTTCTCCTTCTTTCCTCAAAACCTTTCTCCCTTTCGTCACTTGCGTCCATTCTTCTTCGGAATTACTTGATTCCTCCCTGTCTTTTCTTTTCCCATTACTAGTTCCGGTCTCTAGTTCCATATCATCTGGTACAATCAACTCGGTTTCGTCAGCAATCTCGACAGTATTGTTTACTTCATTCAGACAAGATTCCATGTTCCACGCGCGGCAAAGCCGGCAGATCCAAAAAGTTGAAAATGAAGTTGCGCTCTACGAAATGTACTTTTTCAGTTTAAGTATTGGCAGAAGTATGGGTTTTGGCCAGTTTAAGAGTTTTGCTCACTTTGAGGCGTTATAATTTAATAATTAATGCTTTCAAGTACGTTATTATTGCATAAAGTTATTCAAAATATATTTAATTTGATAAACGAACAGTAAAAAAAGAAAACAAACACACGTAGACAATTATTTATAAGAAAAAGCTAAAAAAGGGTCCTTTGTGCCACTTCTGGCCAGTTTAACCCCACTTCTGGACATACCTCATGTGCCAGTTCTGGCCATCCAAAGTAAAACACAAAATATATTAAAATATTCCATTTTATTGGCATATTGCACAACAATTAAAGCTAAAATTGAAGTGAGTATTAAAATATAAGTTAATTCAAGTCTGTTTGGTAACAAATTGCAGAGAGATTTTGTATAAGATTATGATAGGAACTGCGAACCGCGGTTTCACCCGCGTAAATCCCGTACCCGCGGGAATATCGAGCTAAAGAGTAGCCTGTGTGTTAATCCAGGGTATCACCTATCTACAAACCAAATTTCAATCAAATCGGTCCAGCCGTACATACATACATTGATACATTCTAACAAACTTTCACATTTATAATGTTAGTAGTATAGGAAGGAAGGAAGTAGGACACTAGGATAGGATACATACCTACACCGTGCTCTTTTAACCATCTTAGATTCATATATTTTTCAACATAAGGAACTAATAATAACGTATTTTAATTTGTTTGTTTGATTGTTTGACGGAGGTAATCTCCGAAACTACTGAACCGATTTAAAAAAATTCTTTCACGGGTGTGTAGAATGGACTGTCCTGGAGGTTATCCTATCCTACTTCCTACTATCCTATCCTATTTCTTACTTTCTACTCCTACTATATAATATTAAATGTGAAAGTTTGAGAGAATGTATGTATGTTTGTTATTCTTACACGCAAAAACGGCTGGACTGATTTGGTTGAAATTTGGTATGTAGATAGGTGATACCCTGGATTAACACATAGGCTACTTTTTATCCCGATATTCTCGCGGGAACGGGAATTACGCGGGTTACGCGGGTAAAACCGTGGGGCGCAACTAGTAGGCTATATTTGGTAAGGGTTTAGTTAAAGGTTGCAGGCTTTGAGAGATAAAAATTATCAAATCTAGTAGGGTTTTGCTTCCTGATTAAGAATCTACCACTTATTTCTAGGAGATGCTTAGTTTTTAAGAAATTAATTAAAACATTTTTCATTCAAATTCAAAGGAAACGTGAAACGAAACAGAATAAAAATAACTTTACATGAATTTGACAGCTTATTTGTCGCAGTTTGTTATCTATGGTGTAAAATGGCGCGCAAAAACAATGCACGGAATGTAAATATTTTAAGGTTTAGTTTTTTTATTTTAAGATTAGCGCTAGGTAAGGCAAAAAGTAGGTAAAGATTAATTTTTTTTTTCATAAATTTTTCATTTAATGAAACCGAAATTGATTACTTACATAATTTATCAATTCATCAAAAGGATCTTTTTTTTTTTCATTCCACTTCTCTTCGCCATATACTTTGGGTGTTTTCTATCTATAATAATTATGTATGTATTTACAGAAAAAAATGTATCTATGTATTATATCAGTCATCTGGTTACCATAACACAAGCATTAAGTTGCTTATCTTAGGACTAGATGACGCTGTGTAGAATGTCCAAGAATATTTATTATTATTATTATAAATATTCCATCATTAAAGATTCAATGATAAACCCTATTGTTGTAATTTTGCTGTGTAAAAAACCTCTTAATGAGACGCCACTGTACCTCAATTTTATGAGTGGGCTCGCTTCGCTCGCCTTTTTATATAACAACCTAACCTAACCTACTCTTATGGAAGTTAGGGTCTTAGGTCACCAGATTTTATGATTGGAAAATTTTACGTTCCTTTCATCGTTTTTGCGCGACATTTTACACCATAGATAACAAACTGCGACAAATAAGCTGTCAAATTCAGGTAGAGTTATTTTTATCCTTTTTCGTTTCACGTTTCCTTTGAAATTGAATGAAAAATGTTTTTATTAATTTCTCGAAAACCAATCATCTCTTAGAAATAAAAGTGGTAGATTTGTAATCAGGAAGCAAAACCCTACTAGATTTGATAATTTTTATCTCTCAAAGCCTGTAACCTTTAACTAAACCCAAGCCTGGTGTTTAACCCATTCAAGGCCCAAGCCGTCCGGCTCGTGCTGCAGCTCTGCCGCCGGTCCGGGGCATCCAACGTGTTAAAAAGCGCATGACAAAAATAGATGGCCAGAAGTGGTGAAATGGCAAAATTGTGGTGCCACTATTGGCCACCTACTCATAACGTTACTTCTTAAAAGTGTAGCAACAAAATAGCTTTACATCTACTTAGATAATATATTTTTCCTATAAAATTAACAAAAACATTAATGATTATAAACAAAGATTTCGAAAATTATAACTGATTACTAACCCGCTCGCCTTAGTGTTTTTATTCAAGAAGATTTTAGTCAAATTCACACCCGGCTACAGAAATTAGCGGGTTTTATGAGAATGAAGTGCGACACATGAGAGCTGTCAACAGTAGCAGAATTGCCATGAATTATTATTTTAAAAACCGTAAACAGTAGAATAATATAATTCTTTATGACTTATTTATAACGATTTAAAGTACCAAAAGGCCAGAATGGGGTCAATGGCCTAAACCCATACATCCACCTATATGATGAAAGTATACGTTGTAATTACAATTTGGGGAGAGACAAAAGATAAATAGCCGCAATATTGAATTAAATACGAATTAGTAAAAATTTTCCACTGTTCGTACTTCGCGCCATTTTCATGAATTTCATGGTTATATTATTAGGTACATCTATGGTTTACCTACTAACTAGGTATGTAACTGCAAGTCTTTTTTTCTTTACAAAAGTAAAATAGCTACAAGACAAGCGATACTTATGTAGGTACTTATTATTTCCCTTCTATGTAGGCTTTTAATTAAATAAGTCATGCTCATTTTAAGTACAATCAATGATGACCATGCTAGAAAAATGACCTGCATTCGAACTAAGAACTTTTTGAAAATGTATGTTGCTTCTCTTCTTCCACCCCATTCGTCCATTTTGTAGACTTCTGTCAGATCACAGATAAATTCAAATGATTTGAAGAAAACATATTTATAAGTACTTACTGCAAAAACATGCAAAATTGAATTTGAACTCTTGTCTTCTGTACCTATATACCTACTTAGTCAAATTACGAGTAAATATTACAAACATGGGGAAAACTGGTGGTGGACATAAGAATCGAAAGCCTTACGAAGAAATCGGAGCCATCTTCAACGGAAACGAGGTAGGTACCTATGCCTACCTACCTACCTATCCTTTCTCAATTTTTCAAAATCCCAGGCACTACCGGTGTCCTGTTACTAAGTATAAACTGTGGTATAAATAAACGTTGTCCGGCGTCCGCATTATACTTCATTTCTTGAAGCGAGCTAAAAGGAAGCAAAATAAACGCACGTGATTGGTCGTCGAATATAATTGTCTATTCTCGTAATGGCTTGATTTGGCAATTGACAATATCAATTGACAACAATTATTTTCGACGACCAATCACGTGCGTTTATTTTTTTTCCTAATAGCTCGCTTCAAAAAATGAAGTATAGACAAATTTATGTTAAACAGACTATCGCACGCTAAAGTTTTTGATTACTAAATACTTTGAGAACTAAATGGGTTTAAAATAATAATGTAAGAAAACATATTTATTTCGGATTCATATTGTTATAAGAAAAGAGAGCTAGCTATAAGTAATGTAGTTGACTGCGCGAGTGTACCCGTGCGCAAACATACCCTTTCCACTTCCCCTCATCGTTCTTTTAATAGTACGTTCACACGCGCGCGTTCAACTCGACATTCAACGGGCACATTCACGGGCACGCGCGTGTAAACGGTACGCCCGAGCCCGTGAACGCGCCCGTGAACGTGAATGCCGCGAACCGAGCGAGTGGCGGTTTTTGGGCAAAGTTCAAAGGATGAATGCGCGGGCGCCCGGTGACTGTTCACATGCGCGCGTGCAGTCAGTCTCTCTCGCGCTTTCGTGACGAGTGGACGTCCGTTGCTAACATGGTCGAATGGTCAAATGAATCGTTTATCATTTTGTTTCTTTTTCCAATAAAAATAAGTTAAGCCAAAGGTTAAGGTAGCAACAACATCGAGATCCTCGCTGCCCGACATGCTAGCACTGACTGACACGCCTGCGTGCATGTGAACAGTTTGAATTTTCGCCGGCCGGGCACGGGCTGCATGCCGCGCAGCTCGCCGTGCAGCCCGCCGGGCTGCACGCCGTACATCTGAACATAGCATTACGTGGCGCGACTTATACCTACGTTAGGGCCCCCGCAGACGGCCGACTTTTTGTAGGTGGAAAAGTAGGTCGCTTTTTCGACCGATTTTGTCACCTACTTTGTCACCGACTCTAAGGGCCCCCGCAGACGGCCGACTTTTTGTAGGTGGAAAAATCGGTCGAAAAATAGAACGTACTGACAACAATAGCGCAACGCACACGACCTACAAAAAGTAGGTGAGAAAAAAGTAGGTGGCATTCCGACCGACCCGACACCGACTCCGAAAGTGTAGGCCGTTTAGTGATGCGCTTTTCGGAATAAGTGATAGAGCTTACTCCGCAAGTGGATTATTTACTCCGAATTTTATTTGCTTAGGTACCTAGGTGCACTTCTGGTAGATAAGTAGGTTCAATCATTCATATTATAATTTATTGTTATTGGATTAATAATAATAATATTACTTACCTAACCATGTAATTTATTAAGTACTTATTGTAATTTAAAGTAATTTCAACGAATTCCGCGGGAATATCAGGATAAAAGTAGCCTATGTATTATACCATGTCATTAGCTACCTATATCCCAAAGTATACAATCGGTTTTGTAGTTTTTTCGTGAAAGATAAATAACCATACATCCATACTCACAAACTCGATAAGTAAATTATAGTAGGAATTTTCGTAGGATTAGTAGAAAGGATTATAACCAAAGTACCTACTCCTTCCTTTGTATTGTTAGGTACCATGTAGTTGAACATAGGTACTATCACACACACGCAAAAGTTTTTGAATAGGTAGGTATAGTCTATCTATAAAGTCCTGACATGAATGTTTGAGGAACTAAAATTATTCGTGTATCTGGCAGCACCAAACAAAGGTATAACAGCTGTCGTCAGCTGTCATCGAGTGAGTTCAAGAACATATTTTCCTCTATTTTTTATTGTTTTCTTAGTTAAACTGCAATGAAATGAAACCGAACTACGCACAAAAGTATCACAAATAAGTAAAGTAAATGAGAGTGACACGCGGGAAGTGATTTTTAAGTTTTTAAGCAATGTTTAGCGGAATACCAAGTTGGACATATTTTGTGGGATTTGGATGATTTAAATGGGCGAACAGCATCTATAACGGGTATGTAATCGTTTTATTGGTTGTTTCTAATCTGCCTGAAGTAACAAATTGACCTAAATTACGATTTGGAGACCAAAAAAGGCATTGTTTACATTGCACATTTTTACGTCAGATTGAACATCACAGTAAGTCATGTTGTAGTGAGACCATCTAATCTTGATACATTAAAATGGCACACAGTCTAGCTACGTTTTCTGCCTACCTAAGTATTTAAAATTTTAACTAATTGCTTTATGTTTAAAATGCTTTTGATTACCTACTTTCAGTATTTTTTTTTTAATTTTCAGGTAGGTAAATCAGAAAGTACCTACGGTTAGGCGAATTCAAGAATGATGGGAAGTTTGAAACTGCTGTGAAACACAGTAGGGTCTGCCAAGAAAGCAATGGACAATTTTAATATTTGTGCACTACGGCAAAAAATAAAATTCTTATAAAAATGACAATGAAATCCAATTTTGTTTCATTTGCCTTCACCTATGTACCTATGTATGAACACTCAACAGTTTAACCTTTTAATCCAACATTATTACACAGATAAGCACAAGATCGAAAAAATAAAACATGCCTTCTCAAATTCCCACCTAAAAGCTGGTAGGAACTTTTACATGGAACGAACTGCAAGTATCAAAATCAGTAGTCACACTATAGGGTTGCTATATACATTTTAGCAGCGCCCTCATTTATTGTCACGACTTTATAGACAGACTATACCTAGTGTACCTACTTACGTAAGAAAAGAGAGCTAGCTATACTTATCTTCCTTTGCAAATCCACCGTTATAATATTTTTCGACGTGCTGTCCCCTCACTAGCCACCTACAAAGTGACGGTCGTGTGCGTTGGAGTCGGTGACAAAGTAGGTGACAAAATCGGTCGAAAAAGCGACCTACTTTTCCACCTACAAAAAGTCGGCCGTCTGCGGGGGCCCTAACGCACACGACCGTCACTTTGTAGGTGGCTAGTGAGGGGACAGCACGTCGAAAAATATTATAACGGTGGATTTGCAAAGGAAGATAAGTATAGCTAGCTCTCTTTTCTTATGTAAGTAGGTACCTACCTACCTAACCAAAAACTTTTGCGTGTGATAGTACCTATGTTCAACTACATGGTACCTACCTACAATACAAAGGAAGGAGTAGGTACTTCGGTTATAATTATTCCTACTAATCCTACGAAAATTCCTACTTTAATTTGCTTATCGAAAGTTTGTGAGTATGGATGTATGGTTATTTCTCTTTCACGAAAAAACTACAAAACCGATTGTATACTATGGGATATAGGTAGCTAATGACATGGTATAATACATAGGCTACTTTTATCCTGATATTCCCGCGGAATTCGTTGAAATTACAATAAGTATTTAATAAATTACATGGTTAGGTAAGTAATATTATTATTATTAATCCAATAACAATAAATTATAATTATGAATGATTGAACCTACTTATCTACCAGAAGTGTACCTAGGTACCTAAGCAAATAAAATTCGGAGTAAACAGTCCACTTGCGGAGTAAGCTCTATCACTTATTCCGAAAAGCGCATCACTAAACGACCTACACGTTCGGAGTCGGTGTCGGGTCGGTCGGAATGCCACCTACTTTTTTCTCACCTACTTTTTGTAGGTCGTGTGCGTTGCGCTATTGTTGTCAGTACGTTCTATTTTTCGACCGATTTTTCCACCTACAAAAAGTCGGCCGTCTGCGGGGGCCCTTAGGGCCCCCGCAGACGGCCGACTTTTTGTAGGTGGAAAAGTAGGTCGCTTTTTCGACCGATTTTGTCACCTACTTTGTCACCGACTCCAACGCACACGACCGTCACTTTGTAGGTGGCTAGTGAGGGGACAACATCGAAAAATACTAGAACGGTGGATTTGCAAAGGAAGATAATTAAGTAGATAAAATAGTAGAAGATAAGACTACCTAGCTTTCTTTTCTTATAATGCAGCCGAAATATACTTCGGTTATAATCCTTTCTACTAATCCTACGAAAATTCCTACTATAATTTACTTATCGAAAGTTTGTGAGTATGGATGTATGGTTATTTCTCTTTCACGAAAAAACTACAAAACCTATTGTATACCTACTTTGGGATATAGGTAGCTAATGACATGGTATTATACATAGGCTACTTTTATCCTGATATTCCCGCGGAATTCGTTGAAATTACTTTAAATTACAATAAGTACTTAATAAATTACATGGTTAGGTAAGTACCAACTTGTAATATTATTATTATTAATCCAATAACAATAAATTATAATTATGAATGATTGAACCTACTTATCTACCAGAAGTGTACCTAGGTACCTAAGCAAATAAAATTCGGAGTAAATAGTCCACTTGCGGAGTAAGCTCTATCACTTATTCCGAAAAGCGCATCACTAAACGACCTACACATTCGGAGTCGGTGTCGGGTCGGTCGGAATGCCACCTACTTTTTTCTCACCTACTTTTTGTAGGTCGTGTGCGTTGCACTATTGTTGTCAGTACGTTCTATTTTTCGACCGATTTTTCCACCTACAAAAAGTCGGCCGTCTGCGGGGGCCCTAAAGCGGTCTACACACCAAAGCCGCCGGCCCGGCCCGGCACGAACCCGTCGTACAAAATCAGGCCGCCGGCGGGCCGGCGGCTTTGGTGTGTAGATAGCTTTATGGACACGCCCTAACGAAACCTAACCTTCAACACAGATAAAATAATACTATTTTATCTGTGCCTTCAACAAGAAATTTCTCTATCGAAACCTTTAATATGACCTTTTATAAAACGTAAGTAGGTACCTACATCATACAATCTGCGCTCGAAAAACACTAGGTAGATAGGTAAAATAGGTTCCCTACCAGTTTACCTATGAATTAGGTACTTACTTAATATTTTCAGGTAAAAATTAGGGTTCCAAAGAGCACCTGCAAACCACCAAAACTAACGCCGTCTCAGCTTAAACTGCAGCAGCAATGCACCTGCGAAGATGAGGGTTCCGTCTGCTCGGAGACCTGCGGCTTGCCTGGAGATGACTACGGAGGGGCCAATGGTCTTAATTTCCAGGTGAAATGCCGATCACGTATAATTAGCTACCATTACTCAGTTTCAGTGTCGAATTTTGTGTCTCTGAAGTCTGTAGATACCTATCTATTGTTAAAAAACTTTTTTATTTTATACTATCCAGATCTAATATGTATTTCTAATCACTGTTAAATTAGGTAAGTACTACTAAGTACCTAGGAGTAATTTGTATTGGTCTGGTTAAGTAAGTTACTGCCAAATAGCATGTTGTATCCGAGGTACCTTAAACATCTACTGAATCTGGACATAGATATTGTAGGTTCTCCTAATATTATTTCTAATATATTTTAAATTACCTGGAAAAATGTACGGATGTCGTAGGTACGTTAGGTTTACTTGACTCGTATCCACATTTTAGTATCAGTCAACTTTCATCACGACGAACTGCTGAAATTATAGATACTTATGAAAACTATCAATGCACAATTCTACATGTTAAACCGTTGTAGATACCGGATGACATTTGCGAGGCCCTTACCAACCGAACTCAGCTGAACTCTGAGTTGGTGTACAGTAAGAAGGAAGCTCACGAGACGCTCTGCAATGTGTGTAACGTCACCCCGAAGGACGCTCCGAAAGGAGTTCATGCTCAGAAGGTTCTTCATCCAGATAAAGATGTTTTTGTATTGAAGATCGGCAAACAAACCGACGAGCCTAACCGTACTGGAAACATTGAAGTTAGTTCAATATTTCTGTAAATCAAAACTTAGTAGATAAATAGTTCTAAATCGCACATTCCAGTCTTCTTAGCTTCGGTGATTTTACAAAGCTTTTATTTAGTATATTATCATATCCGGACGAAAACAAATCCAAAAACACTAAAACCATGAAAATCGTTCTCGAGTTATAAGTGTTTAAACTAACCCAACTTGGTTTTATAAATAGACCGACCTGAAAAATATTTAAATTCCCAGTTCAAAATTGCTTGACTTGACCAGGTGGAGCTAGTTACACCCCGCGCGCCTGCCAAAGCCAAGCCAGCCACCCACTCGTGCAAGCAAATCCAATGTGAGGAAGAAGACATCCCGTGCTGTGTTCCATGTCGTACCTGCCGTGGGGTTGTGCCTAAGAAACGAAAAGCAAAAAAGCCGAAGTGTTGCTCATAGAATTACAAAAGTGTTGCTCAGAAAAATTGCAAAATAAACCGTACGCTCTTAACTTCTGGATTTCTTTCTTTATAACGCTGAAGCGTCAACACTATATTTACATAGTACTCATGGGTACCTACCTACTTCTCCTACTTAAGCTATCCCGGCAAACATGTTTCGACAAGTTGAAAAACAATTTGATTTCAAAGTTGTTAATTGGGCTTTTGAAAAAAAAAAATATGTATTTTTTTTATAAATTTTAAAGCTAAATTATTAATTTTATTGATATGTAACGTGAAAAACGAAAAAAATTTTTTTTTCATTTAATTAAAACGATTAAAAATTGATAAAATTCAATAAAAAATCACGTGACTGCGAACGCCACCATTCTTGTGACGTCATAATGTTAAGCAATTTGATTACAGTGCAGCGTTTACAGCTATGTATTCTTTCTATACTACTATGAGTAAAATTAACATTATTATAACGTCACAATGCGCTCGGATTTGTTCGGGAGTTGTCGGCGCGTCTTCGGTACTGGATTCAAAAATTAATTTTTATTTGGATATAACTTTTTAATTATTGAGAAAAATAAAAAATAAGAATAATACACTGGAAGAGGTAGGCCTAAGAAAAGATGGATGGACTGTGTGTGTGTGCAGATATTATGTGTGTGAAAGGAGTGAGTACTGAGATGACGAGCGATAGAGGGAATTGGAAGAGAGAAACGTGTTGTGCCGACCCCACTTAATGGGATAGGGCAGGGAGATGATGATGAATAAAATAAAAATTGCTTTGTAAGAAAACTTATTAAATGATCTTTCCATTTTTCTAAGAAAAAAAAATAATTTATAAGCCCAATTGCATAAGTAACATAGGTAATATAAAAAAAAATATCATACAAAACAACATATTACACAGTGTTACAATTGGGTTTTTACATGTCATTTTTGTTTCTTAGGAAAATGGAAAGATCATAATATGATCTTTCCATTTTCCTAATTGTTTTTTTATAAAACCTATATTATAGGTTTTATAAAAAAACAATTTTTTTTTAATTTTTCACAATAAGTACCTAATTAAAAAGTTATATAAAATAAAAATAATTTTTGAATCCAGTACCGAAGACGTGCCGACAACTCCCGAACAAATCCAAACGCATGTGACGTCATAATGTTAGTTTTTACTCATAGTAGTACTAAGGGCCCCCGCAGACGGCCGACTTTTTGTAGGTGGAAAAATCGGTCGAAAAATAGAACGTACTGACAACAATAGTGCAACGCACACGACCTACAAAAAGTAGGTGAGAAAAAAGTAGGTGGCATTCCGACCGACCCGACACCGACTCCGAATGTGTAGGTCGTTTAGTGATGCGCTTTTCGGAATAAGTGATAGAGCTTACTCCGCAAGTGGACTATTTACTCCGAATTTTATTTGCTTAGGTACCTAGGTACACTTCTGGTAGATAAGTAGGTTCAATCATTCATAATTATAATTTATTGTTATTGGATTAATAATAATAATATTACAAGTAGGTACTTACCTAACCATGTAATTTATTAAGTACTTATTGTAATTTAAAGTAATTTCAACGAATTCCGCGGGAATATCAGGATAAAAGTAGCCTATGTATAATACCATGTCATTAGCTACCTATATCCCAAAGTAGGTATACAATAGGTTTTGTAGTTTTTTCGTGAAAGAGAAATAACCATACATCCATACTCACAAACTTTCGATAAGTAAATTATAGTAGGAATTTTCGTAGGATTAGTAGAAAGGATTATAACCGAAGTATATTTCGGCTGCATTATAAGAAAAGAAAGCTAGGTAGTCTTATCTTCTACTATATTATCTACTTAATTATCTTCCTTTGCAAATCCACCGTTCTAGTATTTTTCGATGTTGTCCCCTCACTAGCCACCTACAAAGTGACGGTCGTGTGCGTTGGAGTCGGTGACAAAGTAGGTGACAAAATCGGTTGAAAAAGCGACCTACTTTTCCACCTACAAAAAGTCGGCCGTCTGCGGGGGCCCTTATACAGAGATAATAGCTGTAACGCTGCACTGGCCATTCTCTCATGGAGCTACTTAAAAAGAACTAGTCGCAAACTCAAATTAGGTACTAACGAGTTGCCTGAGCGTCACAGCCCATACATGTTCTATGGAGGTTCGCACACGACGCGACTAGTTACTAACTGGTCGGTAACGCGTTAGCAACCGATCACGCGCGACGCGTCGTGCCGGTCTCCACGCTACTGGTTTCCCAAGTTTCTTTGTTTTTTGTGATAAAAGTGAACGAGCAAACATTAAATATTCAATTTGTGAAGGAGGACCTTACAATTTGAGTAGCGTCGTGTGCGAGATACAATTTGTAACTGGTTTGTAATCGTAATTACTGATTAGTTCAGTCATTTTTGAGTAGCTCCATGAGAGAAAGGCCTAATCAAATTGCTATAACATTATGACGTCACAAGTATGGTGGCCAATCGTGGTGCGTTCGCAGTCACGTGATTTTTTTTCGAACTACATACCATTGCATATCTGCATGGGTATGAAGTAACTCGATTAATAATTTTCTTCAATTACAGTTCATTACTCTGAGAACCTGATGAAACTTACATGTAACCGAGATACCTATTGCGTCAGTCTCGTTGGGAATGTGAAGCGCCTAAGCGGGGTCAAGAAAAAAAATGAAATGGTTACGATTGTATTTAAGGTGCGTTAGACATTTCATTTAGATGTTTTAGGCATTTCTAGATCCTTTAAAATATTTTTAAAATACTTGAGGGAGTTATGTAGAGCCATGCATGATCAACATGTCATTGTGGTACCTGTTTAAGCACGTCCCGGCTTCGCACGGGTGTACTAATGGAGCTACCGGGATAAAATATAGCCTATAACCTCCAGGACAGTCCATTCTACACACCCGTGAAAGGATTTTTTAAATCGGTCCAGTAGTTTCGGAGATTACCTCCGTCAAACAAACAAACAAATTTTACTTCTTTATAATATTAGTATAGATATAGATAGATATAGATATAGATTGCATAGCTTCTAGCGTGGGCCTTGAGCGTGGAGACCGAATCCAGAAATTCCGTAACGAAAATAACCTAACGCTTATCTCTTTAGTTCAGCAACTCGTCTCTAGGTGGCATGCAATAGCTTTACCGCGGCAGTCCCCGAGTGCCACACGTCTTTTTTGAACATAAGTACCTTTTTTTTTTGTCAAGGCCTGTCTTATGGGGGTTGTTACCTACATCCACGGTCCCATACCTGGGGAAGCCGAGACCGGCACCCACAACCACCACAACGGTCCTTAACCGCCTTAACGGTCGCAGAGGATAGGGAGAACGGCAACGCAACACCGACACTCCTCTTCGCCTGCGTCCCCACCGCCAACGCATCAAACGGTGCGCCCCCGTCTTATGGAGGTCGGTCCCAACACCTACGGTCCCATACCCGGAGACGCCGAGACCGACCCCCACACAACCACAACGCATCAAAAACGGTGCGTCCCCGTTTGGTCGCGGAAGATAGGGCGAGCGGCAACGACACACCGACACGCCTCTCCTCCCGCGACCCCCTTTCCTGGCTGCGGAGAACAGATGAATCCGTCCCCCGCACCCTCTTTGGACGTGGACGCATCCACCTTTAGGTCCGCTCGGAGCGTCCCCTCCTCGGATTCCTGTTAGCTTCACCGTGGTCTTAGTTCTGCAGCATACGCAGTGAAAAAAATACGTCTATACACAGACGTAGATATGTACTGCTAGACTAGTCTACTTCAGCTACTTTCACAGCATTATGTCTTACGGCATTCTGTTGTGGGGGTGTGCTGCAGACATTAACACCGTGTTTGTGTTGCAGAAGAGGGCTGTTCGAGCAATTTATTGTATGGGTCCTAGAGAGTCACTTAGAAATAAGTTTAAAGAAATATTTATAATGACTGTGCCTAGCCAGTTTATAATATGAAAACCGGATGTAATATGTACGGAAAAACATTAAATTATTTAAGATAAATAGTAATAACCATAATGTAAATACTAGAAATAAGGATAAACTCGCTGTTCCCACGATTAGGCTCGAAAAAGTTAAGAGATCATTTAAAGGGCAATGTGTACGCTTCTATAACAAAGTTCCAAGTGATTTGCAAGACTTATCAATTAACAAATTTAAAAAGCAAATTAAACGTCATCTTTTAAACAAAGCTTATTATAAAATATCAGATTATTTAGATGACAAAAACGCTTGGGACTGAACATGCTCCAACTCAGTTAGTGCACCACTGAAAAAAATGCTAGGCCCGCATCTCCAGGTTCTTGCCTGCTTCTTTTCCTGGTATGGGAATCGCGTTGGAACAGGCAATAGAATCCCCTAGTTTTAAGAACGTGGCATGTCAAAGTGGTCTTCTATAAGATTTTATTATATAAAATATTTTGACTTTTGACTTTTGGTCAGGACCAAACCACGGTTACTTAGCCCCCCATCGCGACAAGATCGGAATCCACCGGGGGGGTGAACATAGGTACCTCAGACTACCCTAGCTAAGGTCTGAAATATCTATAACATTGCGAAAATTAAATATTATTTAAAATAACATTGGGCCAAAGAAAACCATTTTTTTTAAATTTGAGATTAGGTACTTACAATTATAGATGCAACGCCATAGAATTATGATGTTTTCAGCATTCTGTAGGTCTGTGATTGTCAGTTTCATATATTTTTAAACGTACTCTACCGTGTCGTCGTGTACCTAACTACCCCACTTCATAGCCATCCTTCTCAAAATCTAAATAATTGTTTCCGTAGAACTGATCGTAGAGCGTGCTACGGTGTTTCCGTAGCAAACAGAGAATTTCAACGCGCACCTTCTCTTAATGAATCTCATTTTTATGGAACTCTAATTTCCAGAATCTGCCTTTCACAGACTAATCAGGACTAAAAGCATTTTTTAGTTTTAATTATAAGTACTTACATCATGTAGAACAACCTGTCAATAATATTCTTGATTCTGTTAACAGTGCTTTTCGGGTGGCTATGAAAAATTAATAACCTCTAACCATCTTGTGCCTGTGTGTGTGACATACAGCGTCTTTCGGGTTCTTATAGTAGGTAAACCTAACCTCCGTCTGTCCGTTTTTATTTTGTCATAGTCAGTATTTTTTGGGTAGTTAAAAGTTGCCGATAAAATAACCTACTTTCTCTCTATTTCGAATAATATGCTTGTGCAGTGAAGGGTTTATACTTATTTGCAACATAAAGGGTAGGTAAGCTGATATCCAAAACCCGTTAAATTTGAAGGACAATTAAAAATCTGAGATTATGTTCAAGCCCCGAGCTCATTTTGCAAAACCTTTGTTGGTGATCTCGCGTTCACAATAGATTCCAACTGCCGCCCATTAATTCTTGTTAGACTGCGCAGCTTTCGGCGCAGCACCCCTCGAGTTTGGGTGCGGGGCGTACATTGTGATTCTGCAAGGGGGAAGCTTTAAGCATCAGTCGGCAAATAATTATTGCTCAGTATGTTGCGTGCATTCGTCTATATAATAAAACAGTGATTTTCTGCCATTTGGTTTCTAAATTTAGCTTGAAGATTTATCAAGGAAGTCGTGTTCGCTTCGCACCGGTGCTGCGGCGTTTACCGACGGTGCCGCGCAAAAGAAATCAAAACAATGTACGAAGTTGTAAGTATCAGTTTTATTTTAATTCTATTTGGTTTTTGTGTTTTCTAAATTTTGTATATAATAATTTTAGAGGCATAAACAATATTCAAATCGGTCGCAAAGAGAGGTCGACTTTTGTGGCACTTTAGTACCATGGACGTTTGTCGCTATAAACGGTTGTGGTACTATAGTGCCACTGGACATTCAAGTGGTTATAACGTTATCTACTATCAAAGAGTGACATTACTACTCGTAGGTGCCGCCACGAGGTGTTCAACATCTGTAGATCTTTCATAGTTATTTGTAGGTTGTTGGTTGCTGGTTGTAGGCTATAATAGGTATAACACGTAAACTGTATTATAGTATAAATGTGAAATGTGAGTGTGAATAAACTTGAACTTGGTTAATCTGGCTATGAAACTAAACGACATTTTGGATTTCACTTGCGCATCATATCATGGCGGAGGGCCTAATGGTCCTCGTACTTTATACAGACTTTACAAACTTTATTGATGATGCTTTTCTAATTTCGTCTTGGGTATTCCTCGTTCGTAGCCTTACTATTTTAGTTCGCCTGTGATTGGGCTACGAGGACTACCGGGCTTTCATTATAAATCTTATGCACGAACTATTCAGGGAGCGTGGTCCAACACAGTACCGGTTTATTCATAGACTGAATGGTTACCATTGATTATTTGAAAGTTTAGGCAAACTGCGATTATGATCGTATTATATGATATATTATACTTTTTGCTTAATTTAAATTTTTGTATAGTTTAATATTCAATATTCATATTAATATAACATATTTAAAACATTATAAATAGTTATAGAAACTGCCACAGCTGTGCTCGCGTGGTAATTATAAGTACAGATAAAGAAAGAAAAAAAGAAAGAAAGAAAAATATTTATTTTGTCAAAAACACGTTACACATAAAGACACATTATAATAAGTTGGACATTGACAAAATTGGCAACTACTCAGCGTATTGCTGCGACAGAAACCAGAGAATCTGTAGCAGCGCTGGTCTTCCCTAGTAAAGAGTAACGCATGCGTTTTCTAGGTTTTAAACTATGTATCCTTATTCCAAGTTTCAGCCAAATCCGTTAAGTTGTTTTCACATGAAAGATTTACAAACATCTATCTATAAATTCATACAAACTATTGCTTATTTAGTTAGTAACCCAAGAACCTTATTCTAGTATCGAACAGTTAGGAATAAGTCAATAATTATAATCTAGAGAAAAGTCGTTAGACTTTTTAGTATTAAACGGAAATACATGTAGGTACTTAATGTAAATATGTAGATAATGACGGTGATGACTGCCGTGCAGATCTCATCTCAACCTTAGCACGATCCCACGCAGCTTCAACTCTATCTTTATGGTCATTTGTAGCCAAATTTTGAAAATTATTCTTTTTTTTTTCATTCTCTTTACTAAGTTGGTAATAAAAAAAATGTGTATGGATTTATTAACAGACAAAACTGAAGTCTGCTTTAGAATAATATTTGTAAAAATTGTAAAAGAAATTATTTCTTTTCAGAGGATGGTTGTGGGAGAAGAACCTTGGGTGAGTAGACAATTTATAAAGTAAAATTAAATTATACAATCATTAATAAATAGTTTATATCTTTTCTATCTTTAATTACTAAATCTTCTTCTAAATTATGTTGAAAATTCATTTGTAAGCTACATGAAAATATGAATGAACATTCTTTCGGTGTTTTCAAAACTATCGTGAGTTGTACTCGACCTTATATGAATGCAACGGCAATTACTCACGTAAAAATATTGGTGATTTAGATACCGACAATGTTTCGATTCTTCCGGAGAATCTTCATCTGGGTATAAATACTACTCATATGAAACGCGCCCGCGAGGAGTGAGCATACTCATACCCAGATGAAGATTCTCCGGAAGAATCGAAACATTGTCGGTATCTATCTAAATCGACAATATTTTTACGTGAGTAATGTTATTGAATATAGCTTAATTAGACTTTTAATTACGTTTTTGACAAAACTTAAAAATAATGGTTAAAATAGTGATTGTAGAAGATTAGTGGTACGTATTATGTGATTGTTTTTGTTCACAGATTTGTTTTAAATGCAAGCATGTAGTCCAATACTTCATTGTGGAGAATTTGGAAACAATGGAGGAGCATCTCCAGGCTTTTCTGGTGGAAGATGATGTAGACATGATAGATCTTCGAGAAACCATCGGAATGGAGAAGGAACCCGGCTCCGTGGCCAACGCTTGCAAGCACGACCGCTTCTTCTGACAGTTCTGTAAACAGTGGCGAGCACATAGATACCGCATTGACCGTATTTCTAAAATCATCGATAACAGGTTAATGGATCTCGACCACTGTCTTGGGGAATGGAATAAAATTTCTAGGGAATACGATTTGGCTGGAAGTGATGAAGAAAAAAGAAGCCTAACCATGTCGAAAGTTATTGAGTTTCAAAAAATCTTTCACGTAATGCTTAATAATGATGGACCGGGAGCAGATAAAAACTTTAAAAAAGAAATGGAGATGATGCGTTTAGAACGGGATTATCTTATGGCTGGTGTTCCAAAAATTAAAGAAGGTATTGTGAAAGTAGCTCCTCCATGCCGAGAACGCTTACTAAGAGTCATCAAAAACCAATCAGATAAATTTGAATCAAAATGCGTTAAAACCAGGCAAGGTGAATGGACGATCACAAATTTTTACAATGAATTAAAAGCTGCGTGTGACGAAGAAGACGCAAAAAATGCAGCCATGGATTTAGCGGCACCTGCAGACATAGACGATTTATCACGATCTGCAGACGTTAAGGATTCAGTCACACCTGCAGTCGTAGAGGATTCAGCGGCATCTGCCGACCTAGAGTTGAACATACCACAGACAGCTAGCACTGAGCCCATCGTACACTTGCCCACAGGCGATCCGGCTAAGCTTCTGGTACCACCAGGGTTCCGCTTTCTACCTGATTCAAGCAACCCAAGCGCAGTATCAGACACTGATACTTTATTCGTAGATATAGCCTGCATGTTGAAATTGTTCTCTACTGTAAACTCGGTACCCAGAAAATTCTACAAGAGACCGACAGCTCCGCGACCTAGCATGGCCGCTGATCGTCCTGACGCCATGGATGTGGATGCAAGCACTTCTTCCAAAACAATTCAAGAAGATCTTCGCGCTAAACAAATCGCAAAAATGGATTCACACATCCGTAAATTGGAACGTTCACGGAATAAAATTGTTAAGTCAATTACAAAGATAAGGAAAACACTTGGGGATATCATAGTCACTGAATCTACAACTGTTGACGAGTTCAGTTCTACTTCTGAATCTGAGCAAGAGATAGAGGAAGATAGTGAGTGACTTGACTAATTTGATTTGATTTAAAAAAACATTTTTAACTAAGTATTTTACAAGATCTATGAATAAAATAACACGTGTTTGTCTGTGCCAGCCAAACTTTCAGGATAGGTACTTCATTGTAATGTTTGTAAGTCAAGTTTTCCGCACTAAAATCGGCCTAAAAGTATTTTTTAAATTAATATAGGAATTTGATCTTTATGATTTTTTGCAATTTGCAAGACAATGTCAATGTCAATCTGCAAAAAACCTTTAAAAAATATTTTTTCATTACTCATACACGGAAAGTATGCACGAAGTTGCCTGATTATAGGGTTCAAAGTAGCATTTTCTGTCCCTAGGGAAAACAAGTACTTTCCTGCCCTAGGGCAGGAAAGTAAATAACTGTCAAATGTCAACTTCATTTTTGACATTTCTTTTGTGGCATGTCGATCGATGCATGCTAGGTGTTCAAGTTCTACTAACTCAATCAGATGCTAGATATTATGTCTCTCTTGCACGAATTTGTGCTTCTCTAGCACTAATTATATTTTATTTATTTATTTTATTTTATTTGCTTATTTAAATTTTTTCATGATCAAAAAAAAACTACTGGTAGAATGCCTACTACTTTTATAGCCATTCTACCAGTCAGTATTTTTTTTAAAATCTGGAACGCAGCTATGCCATGCCATCGTTAGCTGCTTTTAGTCAATATTAAACTAGTCGATTAAAAAAAAAAGCGAGACAGCTATTTTTCGTGTGTGAAATTTAAATTTTACATCAATTTTTTTGGTAATTTCCTCATATTCGTAATGAAAAGTAGAGTACATACCTCGAAAGAAAGGCCCTTCGATGCACTCGAACTATTATCGCACTCGCTGACGCTCGCGCGATAATAGTATTAATATATATTTTTATAATATATTTTTGTAACCATCTCGTGCATCGGAATCTTTGCCTTTCTTCCTCGTGTAGTAATCTACTATTCTACTTCCTTCTACGTTCTGTTCCAGTGTTCGCTACTAACAAGAACGGAGAAGGTAGGTACACTAGTACCTAGTTGTATGAACTGATCGTATTCTAAGTATTAGAAAAATAAGGTTTTAATGTATTTAGCAATGTTTGTGTGTTAATTTTACAGTTTATCGATAAAATAAAATAATTAAAAAATATCTTAGGGGAACAAGAACAACAGAACAGCACAAGTTTAAAAAAAACACAGCGCTCCATCCATAGTTATAATTTTAAATGACATTTCGGTCTTGCACAAGCTATTGATTTTCAAATGTTTGCTGTAAATACTCAAAAATTGTTTAAAAATCGCATTGGCCAGGAAGTAAAGCATTATAAAATTAATGAAGCACATCAAACGAATGTATGGCTGTGTTTTGGAAAACATTGTACCTAATTGGTAGTACTTAGAAAATTAGGTGCTTAAAAATGCAGGGAAATATCAGACAACCAGTGGGTCATGCAAAACTTGTGTGCTGTTTTTTTTTAATTCCTAATATTTATAACGTTAAATTAACTTTATACCCACTTTCGTAGCTATAGCAAATAAGTATAAGTATTTATACATTAATAATTATTAAGTGCTTTTTGTACCTATTGTGTTTTTGAGTACGAGTACCTATATTATAGTAGGTGTCTATCGTATAATTTTAACTATCGTATATTTCTACCTGATACTTTACCTATATTTTTTAAAATTGTACTATCTACCTATATGTATATTAATTAGTACGTATTGTCTAGGACGTAGACATGTAGGTAAGTATATTATAAGATATACAAAAACATAAAGTAAAAACTAAAAAAAAATAAACTTAGGTAGGTAAGTAGTAAGTATTCAAATATTTTTAAGTGTGAACATAATCTTAAGTTTAATGCTGTGTTTCACTTGTCACTAATATCCTACAAAAATTAAATACTTAACAAAAAAAAAAAAGAAAAAAAAAAGACTTCAGTGGGTACTTAATGGCATTTGGTTTAAAAAACCAACTTCAAAAGAGGAGGAGTAGTTCTATATTTAGGTTGTTTTATATATTTTTTATTAAGTACCTACTCATACGCGGAAAGCACGCTGAAGTTGTCTAATCATGGGGTTCATCATTTTGCGCCCCTAGGGTCACAAAGTTATTGCCACACTAGGGCTGAAAAGTAAATAACTGTTACTTAATTAATTAAAATATCACTTTCAATTTTGTCATTTTTTGTAGCATGTCGGTGCATTCTAACTCACTAGTTCATGCTAGATTTTTTTATGTAGCATGAAGTTAGTGCATCCTAGCATGAATTAGGAATTTTGAAAAAAAATAACACTGGTGAAAAAATAACATTTATGATTCGGAAAACCAACAGCTACAATAGGAAGTATTAGATACAAATTGTAGCTCCAGAAAGCCAATTACAGGTTCTCACTGATAGAAGTAAGTAGGTACTTTTAGTGGCATTCTACCCGTCAGTATTTTTATTCTATTTTTTTAAAGCTAAAAGCAGTTTTCTATCTTCTGCTGTTGTCTTATGTCAATATTATGCTATTCGACATATAAAAAAATCGTGACAGCAATTGTTCATGTGTGAAAGGGGATCGAACATTTTTGTATGGAGCCTGGCATACTACTAGTCCGCCATTTTGAAAAAAACAAGTTTCGGCGGCAAGCGATGAAACCCATGCCAATCGATAGAGTAAATTATTACAAACAAAAAGTGTTCAGTGATCAAACCTCCTAAGTGTTCGGTTTCTGAGATATTTGGGACCAAAAGTTGTAAAAAAAATTCTTTTTACCAATTTCAATTTTTTTCACATCTCAAAATACGATGGTTTGGCCGGCAGGGAGGAGGGGAAATACATGACTTTAGCGAAAATTAACACTTTAAAGAAAAATATTTTACATGATGTTAACGTTAAAAAATGTGCATAAAATAATATGTTTGAAAGACCTAACGATACCCTATACAGTACCTAGCACAATAATAAATTAACTAGTATTAAGGTACATTAGAAAAATAGACAACAAAATGGCGGATGAGTGGACTATGCCAAAATGTTCGATGCTCTTTTTGAAGTATTTTTTTTGGTAATTTCCTCATCTTCGTCATAAAAAGCAGAGTGCTTACCTCAGGAGAAAGGCCCTGTAATGCACTCGAACTATTAACTAATTGTTTTATTTATGTTACATATCTACTACAATTTTCAGAAAATTAATGTTTACAAGCCGTTAGGTTTCTTTTATAATATGATTATTGCCTATTTATTATCTTTAAATCTTTTCTTTTAGGTGTATTTCACGACCATTATCATAAAAAAAATATACTCTTATTATTACCTTTCTTATTTTACAAAATGTCAGTAGTCTATTAAAAAAATGTTCTGTATAAATATTAGCGTGTCACTTTCTGTATTGTTTTTCATAAGATTTAACTTTGTATTTTCAGTTTTTTTAATAAATTTAATTTCCAACCTATTTTCGTTTTAAACTAACAGCACAGCTCACTCATTCCCATCCTATAGCACAGGCACAGGCGTGCATACACAATACTGCGCGTCATATGAGCAACGCAATAATTTTATTTAAGTGAGACTTTCAGTTTCCAAATAATTATTCCCAATAAAATAAAAAAATAAAATAAAAATATCTGAGAATAGCACATACTCAAACATAGGTAAAGAAAAGTCATACAAAAGATATAAACGCGCACGCAGACATGGACGCTTAGCGCTTAGCTTCTATATAATGTAGCACAATGTGAGCATGCACTATAACCATGTATTTGGACTACCTTGACTACCCTTATATTTTTTTGGATGTAAAAATTTCCTGAAGATCAGAGAAAGCGTCATGTTTTCATTTTTTCTAAACTTTACGGCTATTTATCAAATCTCTCATTAATTCATAATCCCATCATGTTCCAAACCTCTATATATTCTGAACACACCTCTAACTACCCTTTATAACCTACATAAAAGAACCATCACCACAAAAGAAATGTCTAGAGTTCCCCCCGGGAAATACAGTCGCGATTAAATTTTTATTTTTTCAATCTCTACGTACAAATAATAAATAAATAAATAATAAATAAATATTCTTGGACATCTGCCGACAGAACTACTCAGCATCAAATGAAATACTATTTTTATTAGACTATTTTTTGACGTGCTACAAACGGTATTCTTAGCAAATTGCTAGTGCGACTTAGGACGATGTACAAGTGTACAACATCGTCCTTAAGGCGACTAACAATCCTTTCTCTAATCACTCAACTTAAATTCAATCAGTATTCATAAGAATTTTTTGCTTAAGATATTTGTGTTTAATTTATAACGAGGTCAACTGAGGCAGCGCAAGCAACCTCGTCATCAATTTCAGCTAGAAATATTATTTTAAAATTGCATGGATGCTGTATGACTTGAATAATAGAAGCCAAAAACCTGTATTGTTACTCTGTTTTAAATCAATTGGATTGGAGATATTTGTTTTTTTTAACAACCGTCGCGTTTTTTAGTTAAAATTACCAATGTGCCAGTGTTGCTTTTAAACTACATATTATTAATAATCTGCAATTTATTACGTCATCAACTGCCGTTCAGTATTATTTTAACTGAGCATTAACGTTAAAAGAGTCAACATTATCCTAGTCATTGATAATTGATTTGCAAGATTTGGGTAATAACTTTGCTATTCTCGTAGAACGTTGCTTGTAAGGAACGAGTTCAGTGCCCATAGCACAACACATACGGAAGCCAGCTTGGCCGAGATCGTGGGTCTGATGCAGAGATCGGGCCAAAAAGAACACTGAATAAAATTGTATGATGACACCTGACACATACCTATTAGTATGATGACCAAGGAACTTGTATCTCATCTAAGATGACGACGACGGACTAAAATTACGCAGTGTCATTCACCGCAGATAAATTTGGAGTGTTACAAAAACAGTGCCAAGTGTGTTAAATATTATTATTCATCGTTAGCCTACTTCGTCGGAATTCTGGATATCCACCCGTCGCGTTTCTATGGCTACCTGGAGGCACACAAACTGCAGCAAAAAATATGATAATGGGCCGACTCTACCCCTCATTTAAAACAATGAAGATGACAGTAGACACTATCCTTAAAACCCCTAAAAAGGGTGTTTTGATAAGGTATCATAGAATTTTAAAATAGATTAAAATAAATAATTTGAAGAGTACCTACCTACCTCCTTAATAGAGTTAGGTAGGTATTATGTTGATAAGTAGGTATTTCCTACTCTCATCATTATCAATATTTCAGCTTCCTAGGTAAGTAGTATAAATTCTGATCTTGAAATAATACCTACCTCTATGGCACTGAAAGTATGATGCAAGTAGATATTATAATGTAAACACTACATAAATAGTAGAGTAGGTAGAGTAATACCAAGCACAATAAAAAACATTGAGGTAAAAGAGTCATGCATAGGTAGGTATTTACACCGCAGACGTCTTAAAAAATAAAACAGTGAACATACCTACCAAGTTTTTAGTTTGATATGATACAAAAAAGTGAAAAATAATTGACGAAGCAAGTACACGAAATACTACGTAGGTACCTACCTGCATTATTTAAACGAAGCCATTGACGTGAAATGCATTTGATGCCGGCTAAAGAAAGTGCGTTCGCATTTGGCACTATCGCTTGGTCGGTAGTACCTACGTAGACCGTTCTGCCGTGTATGTATGACGCAACAAATGATCGAGCTTGCCTGTGGCACGCGTTTTTCAAATAGGGTTTGGTTTGGTTCGTTCGCGACGTTCATTTCATTTCATTCCGTTTTTAACTCTTGGGCAGGTCGGTCGCCCGCAGCGCACCGCCGCAGTTGTTAGCACGTGGCTCGGTGCTTTGGTGTCTCTATAACCTCTTCTGCAAAGCCGCTGGGGACGTCAACGAGATAATCAAGTGAGTGCCATTTATATTATTTAATTCATGACATAGTACTTACAAATAATTGTAATTCTGCGAAGCTTCTGTGACTCCGTAATAATAAGAGACTAAGCTGACTTAATAGTGAAATAGGTCAACGTAATTAACTTTTACTAGATATAGAGTCGGTACTTTTCTACGTAGAAATAATTGCTTGCGGATTTATTTCATATTATTGTTCCTATGTAGGTATTGTTCCGCTCTACTTATCTCTTATCGCATAATTAATTCAACACACAAAGTTTAGATACGGAAGAGGAATTTTGTGATGGGTTGTTGTACAAATAGAACATTCCTTGGATGTTTACTTGACATTCAGTGCGCTAAGCACTAGTTTCTAACTTGGAACGGCTAACTTTAATTCGCATGTTAATTTGTCTAAAGAGTGTTGAATGGAAATGTTGAATGGCAAATTGAGAGCAGTAGGTAAAGTTGAATTAGTGCTATGGGTTCAGAGTGCAAGTGCAGATAACCGGTTGAGAGTTGGGTCGGGGGTCGAGCCCACCAGACTACCTACGTAGGCAGGCGCGTGTCTCGGCGTCTGGCTGGCAAGCTGACCAGCTGTGCACACCATATGTCAGCTTACAAAGGTCATCTAATATCCTCATTCTGATATCTATTCACACTACCTAAACTCAAATGAGCTATCACCAAGTGATATTTAATAAAAGCCACACTTATTTAAATGTTTTAATATCATAAGCGATGACTTAAATATAATCATAACACAAGGCTATTATGACTTTTTTATCTTTATTCCACATAAGTAGTCCTGTTTACATTTTACACGTGCTTTATCAAAATCGGTCAAGGCCACAGAACTAATTAAAGGTGAATGGCCACTTAGCTAGATACCTAATTACCTATCTCTACCCACTTCTGAAGTATTGCCTAGTAGGTAGGTACAATATTAGGTTTTTCAACTATCCGGCATTATTCAAAACATGAAGTCTTCGTAAGTAGGTAGGTACCAGCTAATACATAGTTAAGTCCAACCAGAATGACTTATACTCCTAAAATGACCATTTTATCATTTACAGTCGTACTTAACAAGGAAAATTATATCCTCAACCATATTGTTCAATTTTACCTACAATTTAAATATCAACCTACGTATTGAAATTTTGAATGAAATAAACTATCACAGAAGCGCTAGATTCCATTTTATTCTATGCATAAACAGCTAAAAGTCGCATGCCCGTCATATCGCAGTACCACATGACCGGTACCTACTATCTGCAGACTAACATGATGGACAAGGTACCGAAGCGCGTAAGTTCAGAAGACGTTAGATGTCGTGGCTTCAACATCTGGAAGTGGATTGACAGACTATTGAACACCTCTATTTTGTGACAATGTTGAAACTTCCGATAGACAGAGATAGGTAAAATTAAGGAGCCTTTGCCCTGCAGTGGGACGCTACAGGCTAATAATAATAATATAGATACAATTACCATTTTGTTAATTACAAAATGATCATAGCGAATGTTGATAACAAAACGTGTTTCGCGACGAATTCACTGAATATCAGAGTGATTACATATATTATATCCTTTCTAATTAGCTCATCACTCATTTATTACATAAGGTTATTGACATCAAGATGCTCAAAACGTTAATTACAGTGTACGTTTATGTACTTTTGGCAAACAGTACATCTAACCGGATCAAACCGGATTTCAAGGTTTTGTTCCTTATTATTACAACAGTGCTTACCGCACTTCGTTTCTAAGATTCTTATCGTCAGAAAAAGTTTGTTTTGAAACTGTAAAACTTATTAAACTATATATATACTTATTATATGAGAGATGAGCTCTTGTTATAGATTTGTAGAAAATATTATTAGCTTTAGAATATCAGCATCACGTGCAGCCCGTCTCATCCCACTACTGGGCTGGGCATAGGCCTCTCTTCGCTTGTGCCAACCCTCCCTATCCTTTGCCAGTCTGACCTATCTACGACCTGCTGTTTTGACCATGTCGTCTGGAATTTACCTAGTAATCATTCGGAAAAATCATTCTGAAAATGAGAACAATAAGTGGAAGTGAGTGAGTCTTTAAGCCAAAAAGATATACCTACCTACTTATCGTAGGTACCTACCTACTAACATTCGAAAGTCCTAGCTGTTTTATCTTATTGAAATATTATATGTGTGTGTTCAGCTTATTCTAGTAAAAGTGCAGCCGAGATAATAGCCCGATATAAGTATCGATTATCGATTTGTGGAGTAAGGCTGTATGTTTATGAAGATAGATAAGACATAAAACTCAAACACAAAAACAAATATTAAAGCGATTCTACTCGAGTTGCAAAAAAATCGAAAAGATATTGAAATATATTTAGGAGCTGGCATTTTTCAAACAAAACGAGTGTGAGAATTAACTAATCGCTTCCTAATCACTTCTGCCCTTTAGTTAATTTACATTTTCTATTAGAACTCACTCTATAAATTTCGTAGCGTAGCGTTTCATTTCACTAGCTAGATGGACCTAACTTAACTTTTGTGTTCTTCTCTCCAAATAAAATATCCTTGCTCATTTTACACACAACATACGAGTACAAATATTTCGCCGCCCCCCCCGAATATCATTGTAATCGACCATTACGATAGAAGTGCTTTTATTCGAAATAATTATTGTAGAGGCCCGATTACACCTTGTCAATTTTTTTCAACTCATTCGTACGAGTACTTTAGGATTTAGACAATATGTAATGGTTATTAAAGTATTATTCGCCGGAAACTATGAACACCTTTTCCCCCGAATAACATCGTAACAGGTTAATACCGACACCAAACTGTCTTACTTTATATAGTAAGCTGTCATTACGATCTTATTCGGGTGTAAAAAAACATTTTAATTTTGGCACTATCCATTACCATATTATTCGGGTAAAAACTATGAGTTGTTGTGTATTGTAAAAGTATTTACGATTTATCTAACCAGATAATTTGAATTGTAATGTTGAATACTGTATCCTTCTTGGACAACAAAAAATAGCAATCAAGATAACGATGATAGGGTCGCGATGGTTCGAAAATTAATGACAGGTTACGATAGGTACACTGAAATAATATTTGGTGTTTGACAATAACATAGATATTTTCTTTAATAAATAGGTTTATTAGAGACGAGTGGAGACGAGAGAGAGAAGACTAGCTCTTAATAGAGACGAGTGGAGAAAAGGAAGCGTGGCCTTTACCCTGCGGTGGAACGCTACAGGCTCGTAATAATAATAATAAATCGGTTTATTAATTCTCGATTTTTAACTATTTTTAAAATTAAATATCGAATAATTTATTAGAACACTGTACAGGTACTTAGGTAAGTAGGTAATTAAAATTACAAAAACTTTCACTACCTATTTTAGCTCAATAACTCAAATAAATAGGTACTTAGGTACTTACCCAATAAGTAAGTACCTAAAGTGTGTGGTGTAAAGGAACTGTGTCACTCACTTAACCTCTTTTTTTTCACTTAAATATTTCTCTGTTTAACTAGTAATTAGTTATTCACATTTTACTCGTCGCCACATGTAACGTATTGGTTTTCGCCTTATATTACACCCGGTTCACCAACGCTCTACCACTCGCACTGTAACACAACCGTCCGGTATGACGGCGCGGGTATGACTGACTCGTGACATAAGCGCCTGATACGGTAGTTATACACTACAGTGTGATAGTTAAGTTTCAAGATCCTCGTCAGATCCTCAAATTATTTTTAAGTGGATGCTCCCATCATCATCTTTCTGCCCTTATACTACTATGTGGGGTCGGCACAACATGTATTCTTCTTCCACTTCCCTCTTTCAGACGTCATCTCTCAGCAGTCAGCACTCACACCTGTAGGGACTCCGTTACCTACCTAGTCCTACTTATTAATTCGTACATAATTATTTACCTATATTTTATATTTATTTATTTGTCATCTATATTTATATAAGTATGTACTTATTAATATTTACTTTATCATATTTAAGTATATAAATATATACATTACACACACTTGTTATCATCACAACAGTAATTTATTATAGTACCGTACCGGTGACGTCCGTCAAATGACGGCGCACGGAATATTAGGCACGCAGTTTCAGATGTTTGAGTACCCTCGAGTTCGCGGCGATTTTACCTGTCGAGTGGATAAAAACTAACCAGTTGACGTGTGAGACCCGGTCGCGAGACGCCATTATAAATTCATTTAATTGTTTTGTAGTTACTTTCCGTTCTGTCTGCTCGTAAATCTTCACTCCTTCTAACTCTTTGTGTATGTGTATTCTCCTGTGCTTGTGAACTGTACTTCTTGTTGTCGAAAGTGAATAAACTCTGTGTGTGACGTGATTTGGACTTTGGACTGATTATTTCCCACATACACCCATCGCTTGACCAAGTAGGTACCTAAGCCAAGCCGGTATACTACACATACCCCCTTCACACCTTTCTTACTCATGTCATCCTTCACACAATCCATCCATCTTTTCTTGGGTCTACCTCTATACCTATATCCATCCACATTAATATCAAGTACCTACTCTCCTCAGGGATGCTCCCATATGCACAAACATCATCAAGAGTACAAAGATGTTCATAACTCAAAAGATCATTAACATAGTATTCCAGCTCAAAAGTGTAGGTATAAGGTACTTTTTTCAAACGAAAAAAGTATTTATAAAATCGGATCACTACCTATATAATTGACCAACTACCTAATCGGTGAACATCATATAAAATACATACCTACAGTGACACAAGGATCCTCGTTTTCCTGGTAAGTACCATAATAATATCATCTTTACGCAGACGATACACAGGTGTATTATCTACAGTTTTCGGCCGGATCAAACGCAAGAAGCTATGACTCTAGTAAATAGAGACCTATCTAGAATTTTTGAGTGGGCCAGGTACTCTTCAAAGCTGGGCACCGTTAATCAAAAAACTTCGTTAATCGTTAATCCGCTACAAAAAAAGTTAGCTTAGTTAAACGTTAAAGCGTTACATTTCGGAAGAATTAACGCAAGTTAACGTTAATCGTTAATCCGTTAATATGTGTAAAATTACATTTTAATATCGTTGCGTTAGTGAACTTAAAAAGTTAACTTAAAAGTTAATCCGTTAATTAACGATTAACTGATTAACGAGTTAATGCCCAGCTATGGTACTCTTTACGTAATATTTCTACTGATCATTAATATCAAAAATGCATCAATTTGTGAAAATACATGAATAAATAGATAGATGGATGGAAAAATAGATATTAGGATGTTTGTTACTCTTTCACGCAAAAACTACTTAAAGAATTTGGCAGAAACTTGGAATATATCTAGTTAATGACCTGGAATAACATAAAAACTACTTTTTATTCAGGTAGGTACCACGTAGATTTAGCTGCGGGCAACTAAGCAATAGATTGCTGTAGTAAGTTAGTACTGAACTAAACGATTTTATTTTCGTTCCAAAACAATGATTATTTTTATACTAGACTAAATAATTATGAATCTAGATACTCTTTACTTCATAATGTACTATTTTACTAATAAACAATATTAAAAATGCTACAATTAAAAAAAATACACCCATAAATAGATAGATGGGTGAAAAAGTGGATGTGTGGATGTTTGTTACTCTTTCACGTGAAAACCACTGAACGAATTTGGCTGAAACTTGGAATAAATATAGTTTATGACCTATAATAACATATAGGCTACTTTTTATACAGGTAGGTATAACGTAGTCTTAGCTGCAGGCTATTAAGCTTATTTTTTAATACAATTGCGACGAAATCTACATTAGGATATTAAACGGTATTCGTTATTACAATAATCAAACTTCATTCACTTGCCATGGAAAAACATCGTAATCCAGTTTTACTATATTTGACATTATTTGTTATTACACCGAATACTATGGTAACATCACAATACAGATGCAAACAGATACAGTCGATACCGAGTTTTTGCAGTCAATACTATCGCGTTTGACTATTACTGTACAGATCATGTCAACGTTTTACACGAATAATATGGTATTGTTAGTTTACAATAGTAAATAAAATTATTGATTTATGGTAATATTTATTCTTTAAATATCTGGGTTGTGGTAAATTGTAGATTTGTTTTAGTAACATTATATTATTTGTTATATTTTAAGCCATGTTTTGGCATATAAACGATCTTCCTAGGTAAACTAACAGAAAAGTTATAGACCAAAAACCGTTTTTTAATTCTCTTGAACAATTTGGATTTTACGGTTACGATTTTATTCGGTGGGAGCGGCGATTTGTCAAGTGGCGAGTTTCGAACCCGCAAGCTGCTCAGGGGCGGGCTTGCACACACTGCGCGACTGCGCCATAGAAGACTTCAATATTTATTACCACGAACTCTAAGTCCTTATCAGAACTAGTTTATAGTTTTACAAAATATTCAACATTTTCACGCTCAAAATATTTTTATTGTAAGTTAATAACGCGGAAGACCCAAGGGGTCGAATATAAATATGTTAGAATCATCAAAAATATCTACAAAAACAGTAAAGCAAAAATAAAACTTGAAAATTACGGTAAAGAAATAAAAATTTAAAGGGGTGTACGTCAGGGTGATCCCATTTCGCCGAAACTATTTACGGCAGTATTGGAAGGAATTTTCCAAAAGTTAAATTGGGAGAAATGTGGATTGACAATCAACGGAGAAAATCTGTCACATTTGAGATTAGCCTATGACTTGATAATCCTATCCTCATCAAGCAAAGAACTACAAGAAATGTTAAACGATCTTGACAGAGTAAGCCGCAAAGTAGGTCTAGTCATGAACACGGAAAAAACTAAAGCCATGACTAACGGTAACAAGGAACCTATTAGCGTTAACAACAACATAATAGACTATGTGAATGAATACCTCTATCTGGGACAAGTCATATCGCCAGAAGATGCTCCTGGAAAAGAAATCAATAGACGCATAGGGAATGCATGGAAACAGTACTGGAGCCTGAGAGACATTATGAAAAGTAAGGAAGCAAAGATAACCACTAAACGAAAACTATTTAATACTTGTGTACTTCCTGTTCTAACATATGGTTCCTGGGCAATAACGAAAGCGCACAGCAAAAAACTAGCAACATGTCAAAACGCTATGGAAAGGAGTATGATGGGGAAAAAACTGTCTGATAGAATAAGGATTACAAATATAAAACAACACACTGGAACAAAAGATGCAACAGTAGTTATAAGAAGGTTAAAATGGAAATGGGCGGGACATACAATGAGAGGAAGAGAAAAATGGTCGAAAGATATAATGTGCTGGTTCACGAGAGGCAATAAAAGTAAACGAGGTAGACCATCAAGAAGATGGGTCGATGACATACATTACACAGCAGGTGGCACATGGTCCAGACTGGCTCGAGCCTTTGTCCAGGGAGGCACGTGGGCAGAGATAATTAGTGCTTTAGGATTTTTTTTTTTTTTAGTTAAAACACTGTAAACTGTCTGAATAAAAGGCTTATTTATTATTTATTATTTATAACGCGGAAGTGTTCAGCTTTTAATGCCACTTGCATCCAAAATGTGACCGCTTTAATTTGACTAATATGTATGTAGGTATTTATTTATTTTATTTATTTTCTCTCACAAACTTTTTCTTAACATAATATTAATAAACTTATATAAGTACATAAAAAGAATTTAAAAAATAATAATTATAATAGTAATAATAAATACAATTATATAAATATATGTACTTAATCCAAAATGTTTGTTGGTTTCTAGCTTAATACAAAAAAATGTTGTGAGAGACTGGTTGTATATAGTTATTAGTTATAGATTTTTGGTAATGTAGTACGTGTAGTAAACTGTTCGTGTTAATATCAACGTAGGTAGGTAGTGATATTAACATGAACAGTTTACTTTTTCATACCATTCTTGTGGATTTATACAGAATCGATAGACGACGGTGGTAAATTGCTTTCGTATTAATTATTCACTCTTTCTGGTTAACCTACTTCTTGCCCTACTTCCAGGCCCTGGCAAGTAGGGCAAGTAGGGCAAGAAGTAGGTTCCAGGGCATATAAGAGGTACCCACATCATACACTTTATTTATATATCTTACTTATACTGTAGCTGCAGGTATCTCACTCACAGATTGTATGTGTAAGTAAATGTGTTATGTCGTATGTGGATTGTGGATAGAGCTCGGTTAAAGGCCTGATTTTTCTAAAAAATTAATTCGAACGTTACCTACTACACGTGTTTGCGAAACAGAAACAGCAAAAAATTTTGCTGTGTACCTATTCAGTTTTTGCAACGTTTTTTGAATTTTAGCAGGAAATGTAAAATACCTAGGACATTTTGTAAGACAGTTGCCACAAGAACAACTGCTTCTAAATAAATTATTGCTTCTAAGTTATTATATTACTGTGGATCTATTTAATGTTTTAAAGTTTTCCTAGTCGTAAACTTCACTTTTTTTAGCAGATTTTATTTTTATTTTATGGCGCAATTTATTTATTTTATTACTTACCTACTGTTATGCAATCCTTCATTAAAATATAATCATCATCACCACACCACCATATTGATGCAAGAAAACAAAGATTCTCAGCTGCCCAAATAGCTTTCGGTTCAGTAACACTATTTCTTTGCAAATTACGACACGTACCTATCGATTTTTTTAACGTGAGCAACTCTGTCTATATCATTAGTGAAGGCATGTAATGTACAGGCGGATTTTTTTTACTTATTAGAATAAGTAGTAAGGCAGGTATATTTTAACCAGATTCACCGTGCCTGTCAGTAGGTACACTCAACTACTGTCAGTAGAGACGGAATTCTTCGGAATTCGTACGGAATTTGTACAGGTACTTCACAAGAATTCCGTATATTCTTTTTTCTTTTTAAGTAATTTTCAACTAAGTAAATATTTAAGGCCGTATTAACCATTAAGGAAGTTTTAGTTTAACAGATTATTATTATAGATAAATGTCAAAATGTGTCAGAGCAGAGATAAGCACCACTTACCTACTTTAATTAGCTTTTCGCGAGCGTAAGTAAATAACGTATAGCGCAAAACACTCGTAAATAAAAAACTAATTAGGTAGGTATACGTTTCTTCACCTAATTTACCGGCCATAATGTAAATTATGTGAACATAGATCAACAAGACGTTAATAAATTATAAGGACTGACCAAACACTGCGGCGCGTGTTAGTGTGCGGCGCGCACGCCCGGCATGTAGGACCAATTTTCAATTTTTAGAACGTTGTTGGTTAGGAATGGATTGACAAATAAAAATCAAAGCTATCGATAAACAAAGTATAATGTAAGTACTTAATACATTATTTGTGATACTTATATACCTACTTAGGTATAATGTATATGTAAATGTCTCTCTAATCTACTTAGGTACCTACTAAATTATCATTATAAATAGTGCTCTAAACTTTGTAGTCAAACTAACCGCTAAACATGAATTCATGACTTCGAATGGTCATAGCCTTTCCGGGTGAATAACATTAAAGTACCTACTCCTTTTGGGAATCCTTTTTATAATGAAGGCTGATTCAATATACCTATGTCTACTTAAAATACCTATGCTTGAACTGAAAACTTATTTTACAATAAGAATTTACAACCCTACCAGTCTCGATTTTAATAGTGCCACACTATCATTGGCAATTTGGCATATATACAAAACCAACATGTGAGGCTAAACCTTTATTGCGTACAAGCGACTAGTCGACCTATGTATGTCGATCTATATGTACCTACATTTAAATGAATTTAAATATTATTGACAGGGTGAAGCTTGTCGTAAAATTATTATTACATAAGAGCTCTCGAATAATTGAATACTAATTACCCTCTTCATTTATTATCATAATCTTATAGGTACCCCTAGGACTAGGTACAGTAATCATGATCACAGAGTAATTTCTCCAAAATTAAAGTTAATTTATGATAGTAATTTTAACTCTGAACACTCTTGGTATCAGCTTTGTAAAAAAAACAAGGGAGGTAGGTAATTGTGCCAATATCTAATGGTGGTGATAGAGACCACAGGGGGCCACAATTTGTAGAGAATTGTGTATTCTACAATATTGGAAAACATACAAATATCAAAAAACCAATAGGAAATGAGATATCTACTAAAAACCGATTTTTGTGACTTAATGACCTTGAAATTTAATAGTTGCGCACACGCTACCATGTAGGTTTTGAGACAACTTTTAGGGTGTCATTAAGCAACTATTTACTGATACGATATTCCCGCGGGAACGGGACTTACGCGGGTGAAACCGCAGGGCGCAACAACTTAAACCGGATAAAAAGTAGCCTATGTGTTAATCCAGGGTACCTATCACCTATCTACATACCAAATTTCAACCAAATTTGCTACAAATTATAGCTTGACAATTTTTTTGTAAGACGCATAGTTTCTGAGATATCGCAAAATAAATGTGTTCACCCCTATTTTCAAGATGGCGGCCGGGGGACAGAAAGAAAGAAAGAAAGAAAGAAAAAATATGTTTATTTCGTAGGACCTCAAGGATCGCTCGAAAACGTACAGTCTTAAAAACTAGTTGACTCTATTGCCTGTTCCAAAACAATTCCCTACACCAGGGAAAGAATCAGGCAAGAACCTGGTGGTCTGGGCCTAGCTTTTTTTTGAAGCAATAATAGTGAAGTAATAGCAAATAAGGGTGGCGACCCCCACACATGTCACAATAAAAAAATTGCGGGCTCTAACAAATGCAAAGCAAATGTAACATTTCAATGGCCTATATCGAGCGAGGGAAGACGCGGAAAAAAATCACAATGTCATCGAGATATTACGATGCTTGTTTGCGTACCTATGCGTCAAACTAGCGCCGCAACCTATTTTATCTTATGGGCAGTGAGTGCCGCTTGTCATAGGTACAACGAACGCATACAGAGGCATACGCATACCTCACATATAGGTACCACTACTACCACTACCTACCTATATTTCTATAAAATTATTTTTTACAGAACAGTTGGGAACACGCCTTGGCGTGATTGCGCGTTTATGAATGATCCCGTTATTTTGAAATGGATACAACTTTTTGCACACCTTTTTTTATCAACAGTACCGCTACTCATTTAAAGCTAAACACATTTTATTCCAATCGTACAATCATAGGCTAGGAGCCTGCAAAAACCGCAAACATGTCTACCTATGAGAGTTTTTTCGTACCTGTGCTCTTTTTAAACTGTGTTAGGAATTTTTATTATTGTTTGACACAAAACGCGTTGAATGCCCATGACGCACACATTATGCTGCGGGTTGATTTCCTGCGACCACAGAGAGTAGATTTACTCATTTAGATAATGAAATCGTAGGTAGGTATTTGTCAATTTTAAAGTACCTATAATAAAAGTAAGTACCTATTATAGGTACTTAATGCATTCTTGTAAGTCTATGTAACATGTTATTCTGACATTTGTGGTTCTTTGTGTCTAACTTTATTAATATTGTAAAATTGATGTCTAAAAAAATAATATGTAAGTACCTACGTAAAAAGGATAATAATTACTTATGGAGTATGTTAAAAAATAATTACCTACATTAAGTTCTTAGCTATTTAATAAATGAGTTCCTAGTAGGTAATGTTAGTTAAAAGACTGAATTGAGTTTATAAGTAGGTACCTACCACGTACCTTCCTTCCTTCGTAGGTATGAGCAAGTGGCCAACTCTGGTGACGGAGTTTTTAGGCCGACTAAAGGCCTCCGTCATGGCTTAACGACTTTTTTAAAAGCCGGGACCGACAATTTAACGTGCCCTCCGAAGCACGGAAGCGCTCAGATAATATTGCCACTTGCGGTCACCCATCCAAGAAGTGACCGCGCAGAGTGTTACTTAACTTCGACGATCTATCAAGAACTTTGCCACGAGCGCTCCTACCACGTACCACGTACCAGTAAGTAAGTACATTCTTAATAATTGAAGAACATAAGAAAAATATGTATTTAAAATAAAAAGAAACAAACAACAATAAACAAAGCAAGCAAGTCTTTCCAACTTCTCCGAATCGAAACAATAAAAGTACAAAATTACCTACTTGGAATGAACCGAGTTTATCGTTTATTTTGAATAAGGTCTAATATAAGTAGTTAATGTAGGTAGTTCTTTTTTGTGTACACAGCGACCCTTAGCGTTTAATCTTCTCTCTCTAGCCTCAAAGGTTTGCTGGAAGAGAACTCTCTTTAGGGTTAAGCTCGCCTTTGTACATGTCTTTACAAATTATATTTTACTGTATCAATTTATTTGTGTACAATAAAGAATAAAGAAGGTCTGCTGTCTGCACATCTGGCACAGATTAGCTAGTAGAGTCGCCGAATGTTGATAAGACGTCTCACGGTCACTTAGGGTTGATCATTTTGATCTCTGCTGACCTATGTGTATTTCCACGATACAAATTGATATAGGTACTCTCACACAACAATTCCTTTACGAACAGGTCTTTTGTTAATTATTGTCTCAGTAGGTATCATGCACTCTCCTTTCATCAGTCCTCTCCATTGTACAACACACCGATCCATACAACGTGACCATAAAAAATAATTCCGTTGAACATAGAACCTTCGCCTTTTTTGAAGACGCCGGTTTTAAAACTACGAATTGATGTTTGCACTTGACAGTAAATAGGGAAATTGCCGATAAGTAAACTTACCAAATAACCGCCATTGTGTGTGGTCGATTACGGGACATTTGAACTACGGAAGCGAGTTAATCTAATTAGGTAGGTAAGTACTCACCATGATGGGTTCAATTAATGCAACCTATTAGCTAAGTAATAGCTAACCTCATTTGAATGCAGCCGTAATCACTCTGGAACAAATACATTTACTTACACAAGTAGGTACCTACAAACATAGTTATAAAATTTAAACGCCGCTAGGGGGCGCCGCGAAAATTAAACACCAAAAAATAGCCTGAAGAAAAGAAGGAGTGATTTCAATGTTCGAGATGAGGTAGGTATCTGTACTTATGAAATCTGTGGTAATAACCAAAAATCACGATTTTACTAAACTGAAAAATCTTAGCAGGAAGTGTTAAGCATGCAAATCAACAGTGATACAATTAGACTTAAGTCGATAACCGCTGATCAGGGATTGAATCCTAGCAACAGATGATGCAATAGGCATGGCACACTTACGGAATTGGTTTGCATCTAACCAATAAATCAAACGGCTATAATTTTGAATCTAGGCTAACTAGAGAGGAACGAGCAGGGCTATTTATTTCCTTACTTGTCGCGAAACGAAATTCTTCGCCATCGCGAAAAAACTACAGTGAAACGCGAAAACATTTCATTGAATGGTAAAACTGAGTACCTACTAGGGCATGTAAACCGATTAACCGATTAACCGAAAAACCGATTAACCGACCGATATTACGTCGGTTTTTAACCGGTTTTTTTTCTTCAAAATAACCGGGTTTTCGGTTTTTTACTATGTAATAATAAATGACATATTTATTCAATCTATTCGTTGTAGACCTAAATAATATAAAAAATAATGATTAAATTATAATAAATAATGCACCTAACTACTTATGATCCATAATAATGAGTTAAATTATAGAAATACATACATACGAACACTTCTATCTTTCGACCACATAAAATATCCCCGTGTAAAATAAGCTAGGAGCAAGCAAGATAGAGGTGTTTATGTTTACCGCGGCGTGTCAAAGTAAAGTGAGATAGCATGCGAGTGACAAGCACCAATTATTGGCACCGGCTCCTAAGTGGTCAAAATTATTCTGGAATGTTTGGTCGTGGCGCGGGCGCGGCGTGGGTGCGACGCGCTGTCAGTTCGAAAAAGCAGCACTAACAGCACGCCGCATCCACGCCCCTTGTATCTGTCCCGAGCTTTTATCTCGCGTAGCGTTACTATAAAATTATAGTTTCGCTATTGTTTATAGAGACCGCAGTTGAATAACTTAATAAATTGAGGTCTGTGCAAAAGTTCAGTGTCCAGATAATAATAAAGAGAGATCTGTTAACACAGGTGCAGTGCAAACCAAATACGTCAATGGTATTATTATTTACAAATCTAAGAAATGTAGCAAAATACTAAAGGCAGCAGTACCTACCTACTTCGAGCTTATGGAGTAATTTGCGCACACGATCGATTTAAAAGTTACACCAGCAGTGGCTATATCTGTTCCAACACCATGTTACTTATTATAAAGTCAAAGTGAGATATATGTATACTCGCGGAATTAAAATGTATACCAACCACGTTAAAATTATGTACAACTTAATGTATTTACTTAGGTATTTTTTAACGATGATATAGGAAGCCACTGCTGGTATGTCAATATCACATAGTGTTGGAATAGTCTTTTTAGTTTATATATCGTTAATCTTTTTTAGCACTGATTTTTTAGATCGTAGCCAGTTGTCGAGCCTATTTTTGAACGCATTGGTAGAAGGAGCTGTCACACACAACGTTGTCTGGTAGTGCATTCCAAGTGTGGACCACCCTGTTGCTGAAGAAGTGATTTGCAGTGCAGCAAGTTGGTTGGTGGAGTACTGGAGTCACGGATCAGCTTAAGTTGATGGCCACGTGAAGGTCTTTGTTTGTCTTTGGTTGTCTTTTTTTTATTTAGACATTTAGACGTTACAAGTTGATTTAATTGGTGCTTATTTGTTAAAATAAAACTTTTTTTGGTTAATAATGTATGGTTTTATGTAGAAATGGAAAAAAACCGAAAACCCGGTTTTAACCGGTTATTCCAAAAAAATAACCGGTTACGGAAAAACCGGTTTTTTAAAACAACTCGGTTTTTACACGCCCTAGTACCTACCTAATACCACTTTTACTATGACAGTTATTTGACAGTTTAGTCGTAATGCGACAACTTCGATTCGCGCGCGACTAGTACCTACCTACATTTTATGGACCCAAAATGTTGCACCATGAAAGAAATAGACATTAGAAAAGAAGTAATAGGTAGGTAGGTACTTTGTAAATAGTTTCGTAAATACGTAGTGCATTCACTGATATGGCTGTTATTTTCAGGTTTATGTAGGTACCTATTTCTGCGGACGATTTAATTGATTTAGGTCAATGCCACGTTGAACGACCACTTGTAGATTGTAAATAATACTGCAATCCATAGCCGTGATTTGCGATAAATATGATTAGCACGACACGGTCCGATAGGATTTTAAAAAACTTTATTTGTTAGGTATAGTCGCCCAAGAAATTGGTTTACCACTCTAAGACCCCGTTCACACGGCATTGTCCTGCACGTTTTTTCACGTATTCGTTTTTTAACGTATATATAGTGGCCATACAACGTACCTACAACCCGGGCGCAATAACTTGACACCTGACTCAAATGACGTTTGTATAAAGTACTGAGTGAAAAAAAGAAACGTAAACATATGCATACATGTAGCGCCCTATAATATAATAATATAATAAACATATTAATATGTAATTTTTTCTTTAAATTTTTCTAATCGATTAGTGGTCATTGGTACATAAGTAATTTTTCTCCTAATATTTTGTCTTGGCACTGTTCTAATTTTAATGAACTGACCGAGATGATCAGATTTGATATTACTTATCATGTTTTTACATTTTACATGTACATTTGTATAAATATTGTCAATACAAGTAGCAGAAGTAGCTGTAATCCGTGTTGGCTCCATAAAAGAAGGTTCTAGATTAAATGATTTAAATAAACTAGTTAATCTAGTATTTAAGGAGTAACTTTCTAACAAATTTAACGCTATTATTTGTTTCTTAGATTTACATACTTTATATAAAATTTCTTCCATAACTTGTGCTAGTGATGCTAACGCTACTAAAGGACGAGAGCGGGGCCTCGCGCGGGGTAGCGGGAGGGGAGTCGAGTTTCGAGCCAGGTGTCTAGTTGTTGCGCCCGGGTTGTACATATATCCATTCACACGACGATTGTACTGCAAAAAAACGTGTACCGCTTAATACGTTTAAACGCATACGTCAAAAAATCGAATGAACTTTGACGTATTCGGTTTGTTTCCTTCACTTTTCTGCGGCTATCCGTTTTTTACACGAATGATAATTTACCGTGTGAAGACCTGGGTGATTGTACGTTAAAAAACGAATACGTGAAAAAACGTGCTGGATAATGCCGTGTGAACAGGGTCTTAGGCTGAATAGGTATCATTTGCACGTACAAAACATCAAGAGCTATTTTCGCTTGACAGATTATTAACTGCTATGTCAGCAGAATATCCTTAGCGAATAATTATGTTACTGGGAGATGTCATCAAAAGTGGTAAACCAATTTCTTGGTCGCCTATACCTACCTACGTTAGGTAACCTACGCAGTCGGTATTCTCTGTGTCAAACTCGGAACAATAATAAAGACACGAGCTACAAACTACAAATATCAACATATTACTAATAGCTATGTTTCATTGCAATTGGTTTTTACAGACTTTACTACCTACCTATATCTGGCTATAACATTGTCACCTAGCGATTTTTCCTAATCTCGTCTAAACAAATGTAAATTGTCCAGCCACGTGACCACGTCTGCCCCGTGGACTGTAAGCGATCGCAGTCAAGTTTGCAAAGAATAAAATTACAGAAAAAACTAAATAAGGTTTCTGTACGGCTTAAAAAAGAGGACCACTTTATTATTTCAATTCAACACAGTTCGGCAAACCGGGCTTAAATATTGCTTCGAGTTTTCCTTGTGATCAACCAGTAACTGACTGTCGTTTAAATACCTATTCTACTTTTTGTTATGACATGATCTCCAGCAGAACCATCCCGAAATTTGTATAAAAAATAAAATAAATGGCCTAGCGCGTGTCGGGCTACGCAGAATGTAGGTTTCCGAAGTTTTCCAATATGCGATTATTTACGATTTTATGCTAAGTACCACTTTGTCGGCATTGGTATTAATGTATTCCTTCCAAATTATAGTTTTCTGAACTATAAGGGTTCTTTGTTTACTTCGGAACCCTAAAAATATAATACACTTTCGAATATTTAGACGCCAATAATGAATTTTTGTGTGTAATAGAAGCCCAGTTATGTGAGACGTTAATATTCATCACATACCGCTAGTATGCAATTCGTGTCCAGAACACGCGCTGGCTCAGGCGATTGTAATACCGCTGCTGTGTCTGGGTGGTCTGGAATGTGCAACTGTATCCATCTACGTGATAGGTTTCTTAGACAAGCAGGATGGTCGCACAAGGCTGTCTTTTTTTCTCTTTACTCGGTCGGATAGTCAGATCTGTCTGGATGACAATGTAAGTAACTGGATTCATAAATAAATGTACGTACTTTACCCGAATATTATGTAGGGCAAGGATGATTAACTTTTACCTAATGACGGTGGCATACAAAGTAATTATAGGTAGGTAGGAAGTAGGAATATCATTTTAAAATGGAGTTACTTTATTTACAGAAACTAAACTACTACATAACTGTACAAAATACAAATAGAACCAGTTGAGCCATCTAAGGACCGTTGCAAACGGTCTATAGGTAGCTCAACTGATCCAAACCACTGCCATTTTAAAATCATGACACAAACAAAAAAGTATACAAACCTATCAAAAAAATACCTTCTTAAACGGTTAATAAGGCCTTTAATAAGTATTTGAGTATTCGGGCATAAGGATCCCTCAAGTCAAAATCTGCGTTCTTGTTTGTGTCATGAATGACGAGCAACTAATCGTTTTACTGGCTGACGTTTTGTATAGTTGATTTTATAGTGTTTTTATAGCATGATTTCAATCCAAAAGGGCTTCTGGCAATTAAAACTCAATGGAAATGGAAAAGCAATGGAAAACTCGAGTCACATTTAGAGCGTTTTTATATTTCGCAAGTGGTTCATATTCCACGTGACTTTATAAGATTTTCCCGACTGTTACGGGCTCAAAATGTCTTTCACGATCGACTACCTTCACATCGCTCTGTCACACTGATGTGATGGTTGGATAGAAAATTTCCACCACATTACACTGGTTTTCATTAGGTAAGTAATCCAACTAATCGAAAGTCTGAATTAGTTATTATTACATAGGTACTCTGTTCAACGAGTCGATCGAAAAATAAACCAATTAAATGTGTTGTCCATAAATTTTGGTACATAGGTAGGTATTTTGCTAACGTGTAAAGAAACCATTATGGAAAAATACATTAGGTAAGTACTTACCTACATAGGTACATAATACATAAAGGCAATGTGAACTCGCCCTAGGCCCGTTTTCGACGCCAATCACGTGCGTTTATTTTTCTAACTATTCGATCGACTCGGTGAACAGAGTACCTATACCTACTCTATCGAATGTCTTTTCCGGAACAGTAAAAAAAAAAAGGGCATATTATATTGGGGTTAGCTACAGGTAGGTACCTAGGTTAGGTATACTTGATCCGTTGTTCGTCTGTCCCCAATGGTTATATTTTATGTCTGTTGGCGCTGGCGGCGCTCAGCCCGAGACGTTTTTAAACAAAGTCTTTGTGCTATTGTGTGGAGTTGATCCTGATTTTAATACTGCGGCCTTGTGGAGATGCAAAATTGCAAACATATACGATAAAAACACACTAATTAGAGTCGAGAATACGAAATATGTAGGGTCAGTGTGCCGGATCGCCGGCCGCCTCTAGTTCTCGGCCTTTACGCGTTTCCGATGCATTAAAATTAGGATATTAGCGATTTTAAATAATATTACCAAATGCGTTATATGTTAACACGTCTGTATTGAATTACTCTATTCCTAACAAAAAAATTGGTAGGAAACAAGATACGAGTGATTTGTAGTGAATTATTCAATTCAGGGGCTGCCAACGCGGACCTCGCGGCGTGCGAAAACTACAAAAAAAATAGTGGCGCGTCTTTTACGGCAAGGGATGCTTTGTGCTATATCTCTAAGTAAATAATGTTGAGAGGCGTTTATTCCATTACGGAAATACCCTGACAACATACTTATAAAATAATTTTCGCAAAATTGTATACAAAACAATAATATTTCAGAGGGCCGAGATCTAACATTGAATTTTTGTCAAAAGTTTAGTTTTCGGCCGGGCGGCCGATATCTGGTACATGAAGTCTATTCCGTTTTCGTCTCTTTTATTTGTTTGGTTAACAAATGTATCTAATTTCTCTTGTTTATACGATAGTAATATACGTAAGGACCCTAGCCTTCAGTTTTCGGCCGTCAAATTATGTAGCATTCATAACGAAAAGACAATAACAAGAACGACTATTTTGGTGGCCGTAAACTAAAAATGTATTAAATATTACTTCAGTTTTCGGCCGGACCTGTAAAATGTATTGAAATCATGTGGCCGATAATTGAATGATTTTATATTTAAATATTAGTTTTCGGCCGTATACGAGAAAGATTGTATTTTTTTATTGTTTTGGGTAGGTACCTGATAGTTTGGTCTTGAAGAATAGTTATGATGTCATAAATTACAAGCTTTTATTAGCTAATTTGATAGGTCCGGTTATTATTGTGCTTTTTTGACCACTTATTGTTATTATTATTAACTAGCTGCGACCCACCGTATCACCCGCGTAAGTCCCGTTCCTACAAGAATATCGGGATAAAAAGTAGCCTATGTGTTAATCCAAGGTATCACCTATCTACATACCAAATTTTAACCAAATCAGTCTAGCCTCTAGCCGTTTTTGCGTGAATGAATAACAAACATACATACACTCTCACAAACTTTCACATTTATAATTATTGGTAGGATAGTAGGAAGGATAGGTTAGGAAGTAGGATAGAATAGTAGGATAGGAAGGAAGGAAGTGGGATAGGAAAGATGGTAGGAAGTAGGATAGGAAGGATAGTAGGAAGTAAGATATGATAGTAGGAAGTAGTATAGGATAGTAGGAAGTAGGAAGGAAGTAGGATATGGCTTGGTGGTCCCACTGCAGGGCATTGGCCATAGGAAGGAAGGAAGTGGGATAGGAAAGATAGTAAGAAGTAGGAAAGGAAGGATAGTAGGAAGTAGGATATGATAGTAGGAAGTAGTATAGGATAGTAGGAAGTAGGAAGGAAGTAGGATATGGCTTGGTGGTCCCACTGCAGGGCATTGGCCTCCCTTCCGAAAGCTTTGTGCGTTAAGTAGCGAGGAGTGAAATTTTTCTACTCCTCGTGACATAACGCATCCACAGGCCATGTGCAACTTAAGAGAGGTTCAACTGATCGTGAAAGAGTGTTTCAGAGAGTACTCATTTCTGGGGAACACGTTGTGTAAGTTGTAGAAATAAAGAAAAAAAACCCAGTAGAATATCGAGAGTAACGGCTTGCTTATATCTCGATGGCCTCACTCCCAGGTCTTAGTGACAAACTCAAGAAAATCCCCACTAGAATAGTTATGAGAAAAACGTAGTTGCCTGTTCTTCACTTCAAGATATGCCGGGAGCCTGTGATTCAGAACCTGTTCCATGGAGCTGCAGATTATAGAAGACGACTATAGGGTCCTTACGTCAAGCATTGCAAGACATTTATTCCATCTTCTAAGAAGATACATCAAAAAAGAAGGAGACAGTTACTAAGGGGGGAGGGGGGAGGGCTTGCTTCCACTGACGCAGCTCCTAATCTGACACAGCACAGCTAAAAAGACCACCGTCATGGCTACAGGCTTTGTTAGCATTTAGATTAAGAAATTCTCTTGTCAGATGCGGATGTCAAAACTCGTCTATAGGAAGTGTTTGCAGGGCCGCACTGCCAGAAAACTAATAAAGTCAATAATAAATAATAATAACAATGATAAAAACGCTTTTTCGTGAGTCTAAACCAATAAAAACAGTTTAAAGTCCTTCAAATTGCAGTGGCCGATAACTGAATACCTTGTGGCCGATAACTGAATTTTGTGGCCGAAAACTAGCATTTCTGGCATTTTCACATATTAAAATGAAAATAAAAATAACTAAAAGCTTGTACTGCTTAACAGTATATTTAAAATAAACTTCATGATATAGGCTATCATACAACATCATCAGAACTAGTAAAGTAGGGTTCTAAGTATTTTTTTCGAAGTCTTAAAGTTGACGGGAGCACTAAGCGGCCGATAACTGGCACACTGACCCTAATTCGTTAGTACCTATTTATGTTGGTTAATAAGTAGTTTTCTACCTAATTACAGTTGTAATGGGCATAGGTACCTACCTACAATGATATTGAAGTAGCTTGTTTACAAACTATAGTAAGTTAAACTTCACATAACTATTTGTACCTACCGACATATCCACCTTTATTTACTACTAGGTGCATTACTGTGCGTGATAGAAACACAAATAAATATCAATATAGGTAGTACCTATTCTCAAAATTACTACTCATACATAAGTGAAAAATGAATGAAATAGTATCCTACCGTTTAATTATACCGTTAATGAGCTGTAGGTATTACGAGTAGAGACCACAGCATGGCTTCATGTCTCTTGGTAACACGAGACAGGCTTCTGCTTTCAAACATTTGTAAACAGAAACCATCTGAAACATAATAGGTACTGCTACTTTCACAGCCGGTAAGCAAAATGATAAGCTGATAAAGAATAAGTCGTGTCAATCAGAATATAAGATAGGTATTATCTCTAATAAATATCAGATAAATTATTAGCGATGTTATTATGCATCATAGCGAATATCTGATGTGGAAGAAGGATATTCTATCTCATAATATTCTGCAAATAATACATAACGTTCTTGTGGATTATTATAGAACAGAAACTGGGCCACATCACAACCGAAAACGAGGTTTTTGGCAATATTAAACTGCGATTATTTTTAATATGTATGTAGACACATCGAATTATCATAGTAATTCTAGAGTCAGAGCCCTTACACCCAAAACAAAAAATATATCATGCCCAATCTTGCCCATTAAGGTAACTAGTTCAGATTATATCGGTAAACTGAATTCGGAATCATTGACTAACATAAACTGAACTACAATAGGTAATGAAAAACGTCATTTTCAGTTTTGGGAGAAGGCCTACTAGCTTGCTAATTAAATATTGTTTAACATTCTGTACCTACATGTAGGTACCTTCATTCTGTACCTTAATGAATTTTATTTTTTTATTTTCTATAACCTAGGACGTATATAAACAACACATTAGTTCACGTTGACGTAATAATTTATTTAAAGCAGTATTTACATTAACAGAAACTGGTAACTGCATCCCACATGCACGCTATCCACGCATATAGGAAAATTAAATTAATTAAATTATCTTAACATGTTGATTGATGGCACGTGACGGTAAATAACTATTATCTAACCATAATGACTCTATTCTATACTATCTATACTTTATTATAATATTATAATCTATACTAATATATATATTATATTATATAATACCTATTATATAATATAATATACATATATAATATAATATTTTAAGAGGTAAAATTTGTTTGTTTGTTTGACGGAGGTAATCTCCTAAACTACTGAACCGATTTCAAAAGTTCTTTCACTGATGTGTAGAATGGACTGTCTGGATGGTTATAAGCTATATTTTATCCCGGTAAGTTCATTAGTACACCCGTGCGAAGCCGGAACGTGCTGCTAGTCTAAACTAAAGTGAAGGTACACTTACATTACAAGTAGGTAGGTAGGTACTTACTTGTAGTGCTGTGTATTTTGGGGAAAAATAGCGCTGTGAGTTTTGAACATCAAGAAATCAATTAATTGAACTAAAACAGTTTTACTAACTCGCTTGATGAGAATTACCTGTTTTTATTGAGAACTTAAAGTAGTGGCGATTCAAATGTTGTCAAAGAAAAGAACTCAAAATTTTGCCCCATCCTGTATAGATCTAAAATACCAATGTACTTAAATACTCATATTAACCCAAACAAAACGATTTTATAAAAATACCTTGAGCTTACCATTGTCTTGTGCTTGTTAACTAATACGACCTAGATAATTTATTTAGACATTAGTTAACACCTATTCGAAAGGGATTACTTACTAATTTGTAGGTACCTTAATCATCTTCAAAATCCTAGCGCGTCTCAGCCATAAAAAAAATCACTCTGTAGTTACCTATAGGTAGGTGCTTTTTTTTTTTTTTTTATGGCTTCGCACAGGTAGGTACTTATTGCACGAATACTCAAACGCTAACTAACGGAAGTTATTTTTGACAGATTTGTTTGGATATTTGTCAAATAGGCTACTTGACTCATATCAAATTTGACCCAATAAATTAGTATTTCCTGAAGTACTTTCCTTGCAAAACCAAAATATAATAATTTCAGTTAATCAAAGTCCATGATGCTTGCATAATTTCAATTTAAAAAACAGTTTCTTTTTTTTTTAATTGGAACGATGAAAACGCTACGGCCATTATGGTGACGTCATTATTATCGGAAATAAACAAATCGCTGTCCCCGGGGAACAAAATGATAACTACCATTATCATTGTCTTAGTGTTATACCATTTTTGAGGTCTTTGGGTACTAATACATCTGCTCAATTTTTTTCATAAATATTGTAGTATTACTCACGAAGTTACAAAATATTACATTACTATTCTACGATTCTACTCATACCTGACATTTCAAGAACAAAAATATAATGTACTATTATCTAAACGTGTTCATACTTTATTGTATGACAAACAGTCTTGCAATTATTTTCTCGTGAAAGCTATTCGACTAGATTATGATAAAAAGCAGTTATCATTTTATTCTTGTAAAAACAGTCTGATGCGTATACGTATAAGGTGTCTTATAGTAAAACTATTTTTACTGTTGCGAATGGTCAAACGTATTGCCATACTCTTCTCTCACATTATTTACAATAATTTTTGTTTACACTCTCAGTTTGCAGATGAGTGTTGTTGCGTAAACAATGTGCTTATTAGTTTTTAATTGATTATTGTTGAGTGCGGTGTCATAACACGACAAAAATATATTTAAAGACTTTAGTGACAGAAAAAAATTAATTAACAAAGGACTGCGCGGCTGATAGCTATAATGAATAATGTTGATCAGAGTGAAGAGGAGCCAGAAAATTTTAATAATGGTATGTACCTCCTATTTAAACTCAGTAAAATCTTGATCAGATATAGACCTCTAGCTTGAAACCTGCTCACCATTGTAATTCATTGAGAAATTTGATACAGAAAGATAGGTAGGTATCAAGTGGACAGAAGCTGTGTGCCTTGCCAGCCATTTTAATAAGTAAGTTAACATTGGTAACTTACTCAGTATCAGCACAGATAGGTACCTACATAATTATGAATGCAAGAAGAAAGCAAAGAGAGAGGTAGCAATTGCTAGAGGTACGGTCCAAGATGAACTGTATGAAAAGCTCGGAAGCCCTAGTGGACAAAAAGCCCACCAGCAAAAATGAGAGTTAAGAATGCTAGAGATATGTAATTATAACGCATGTGAAATGTATAAAAGATGAAAATGGAAGAGTTTTAATGCAAGATGAAGAAATAAAAGATCGTTGGAAGGGACATTTTAAAAGGTTGATGAATGAAGAGAATGTGTGGAGTGGAAAACTAGAGGATGTGTCAGTAAATTTGGATTTGGTAGGAGAGATAAGCGTGGATGAAGTTAGAATGATTGGTCCAAATGGAATACCAGTTGAAGGATGGATGATTTTAAAGGCGGATGGATGGAAGTGGCTGACTTTATTCTTCAATAAGTTGTTACGAGAGGAGGCAATCCCCGAAGAGTGGTGCAGTAGTTCACTGGTGCCCATCTTCAAGAATAAGGGTGATAATACTATTTAAACTATCGCGACTTGGAAACATATCTACTTGCGCTGCTATCCAAGATAGCAGCGCAAGTAGGAACTGTCAAAGACACCATACCCTATCAGACACCTGGGGTGTACAAGGTCGATTGCAGTTGCGGTAGTTCTTACATCGGACAAACTAAGCGGACAATTGCTGAAAGAGTCAAAGAACATATCGCAGCTGTCAAAAACCGCCAGGTAGAAAAACCAGCGATAGCGGAGCATTTGCTTGAATTTGGGTCAAACCACTGGATAGAACTGCACAAGCCAATAATCCTGTCCAATGATCGCCACTATTATAGCCGAATTGTGCGTGAAGCGGTTGAAATTAAGAAACACAAGAATTTTAACCGGGACAGTGGTTACAAATTGTCATCAACGTGGGATCCAGTCATAAGAATGTGTTCGCATCGAAAAAAGTCGTCTAACATTTCGCCGGACATTGTGAGTGTGGTGTGTCGCAACCCTAGTAGTAGTTTTGTGTTGACTGATTGAGGGTAGACAAAAACCTCGTCAGTTGAAGATGCGAGCGGGTGCCGGCCTTCAGTCTACTCGTGACCACGGTGACTGTAACGCCACCGAAACGTCGAGGTAAATAATATGATTTTAATACGCGATTAAGTACCGTTAATATTTATAAATAAGGGTGATGTACAGGCAGGACCAATTTGATTTTATGCCGGGACGAGGGACAACGGATGCAATATTTGCTCTACGCCAACTCTGCGAAAAATACCGCCGTGCGCACAAGAACTTGCTCTGGGTTTTCATTTTTCTAGAGAAGGCGTATGACCGTGTCTTCCGGGAGGTTCTGTGGTAGGTTTTGAAAGAAAAGGAAATGCCAGGGAAGTAGGTATGTTAGGCTTGTGAATTCGATGCACACACGAATGTGTGGTCCGAAACTGGCGAAACTGGCGAGTTCAATGTGGCAGAAGGTTTGCACCAGGGATCGGCTTTAAGCCCTTATTTGTTCCTCCTGGTAACGGATGCTTTGACATCAGACATACAGGAGGAAGCACCCTGGTGCATGTTATTTGCAAATGACATTGTTCTCGTCGGAGAGGAGGCAATCGAGGTACAGAGTAAACTGAGAAAATGGAAAGAGGAACTAGAGAGAGTAGGCCTGAAGATCAGCCGCACTAAAACAGAACATTTGTTTTGTAACTTTGGTGGCTCCTCTAGTTTCTCCTGGATTGCCTTAGATGGTGTAACCCTACCAGTCTGCTCCGATTTCAAGTACCTACCTTGGTTTACTTCTCCAAAACGACGACAATATTGACCGGGACATTAACAACAGGATGAATGTGGGATGAATGAAGTGGCGACAAGTCTCAGTGACGGTATGAGACCGCCGAATGCTCCTTAAACTTAGGGGGAAAATTTACAATACCATAATAAGACCTGTCGCGTTGTATGGATCAGAGTGTTGGGCAATGAAGATTATTTATTTATTTATTTATGTGGAGGGATGAAAGTCATATCACTAAGAAAGTTTTGAGTATGAGTGTGGAACTGTGGATGGACATACAAGTAAAGGAAGGCCGAGGAAGAAGTGTATGGATTGAGTGAAAGAGGAAATTAATGTATACTAGCTGCGCCCCGCGGTTTCACCCGCGTAAGTCCCGTTCCCGCGGGAATATCGGGATAAAACGAAGCCTATGTGTTAATCCAGGGTATCACCTATCTACATACCAAATTTCAGCCAAATCGGTCCAGCCGTTTTTGCGTGAAAGAATTACAAACATTCTCACAAACTTTCACATTTATAATATTAGTAGGAAGTAGGATTGTATAGTTCATTAAACATAAAAATGGTAGTAGAATGTTGACGAGAACAAAATGATATGATTGTATTATCATTTGCGTTTGAAATCTCATAACCCTATGAATAAAATGATATAGCTGAGGTGCAATATATGACTTTGGTTAGAAAATACCGTGAATAAAATGATAACGGACATTACGTAACACAGGTGACGATTGGTTTTGACTAACTTCTTATTTTTTAAATATCTTCGTTCAAACATAAGTTACATGAGCTACTCATTATTATCTAAAATTCTTTAAAATTCTACTTTTTTTAAAACATTCAATCATGTTTCTACGTCTAGTATTTTAGAAGTTATAGACAAAAACATGTTTTTTGGCTCTCCTGAAAATTTACGATTTGTTAGTTATCTTTTTATTCCCCGGGGACGGCGAAATGTCACATAACTAAAACCAATTTACAGTAATGCCAACTTTTCAAAATGTGCATGTTCCCTAGGCGTAAATCACGAAAATTATTGTTTTGGTTAGGAATGACGTCACAGCACAGACAATTCCATAGACCAATATGGCGGTAGCGTTTTCACCTGTTTTTGAAAAGTAGAACTTTTAAAATAAAATTTTGCGGTTTCTTAGGTCCAAAAAAATATGGTAGTATTTTTTTTGGTCTAAAAGAACAATTATTTATCATTTAAGAGCTACATAAAATTAGAGTCAACTAGCCTATTACTTATGTAGGTATAATATTAAGCAACACTTATTTTAATTAGCGATTGAGAATTCGGGCTCACGCCGAAAATGTTTGAAATCATTCATTTGATTCCAGATATTTTCTGCCATTTTGTTCTGGTATAGTGTTCATCCAATACCTACCTACTGGAGACGACATTACAAAATCATTAACTGTAAATTATTATCATAAACATTATGTTATTATTATATTTATTTCCGTAAATAGCTTGTGTAGAGGTATCTGCTCAGATTACATAATTATGTAGTTAGGCAACAAACAATATCACTATACTTCATTTATTGAAACGAGCTAATAGGAAGAAAAATAAACACACATGATTGGTCGTCAAAAATAATTTTCTTCCTCGTGATTGGCTAGATTGTCAAATAAATTGTCAATTATCAAATCTAGCCAATACGAGAAAAAACAATTATTTTTGACGTCCAATAACGTGCGTTTATTTTTTTTCCTATTAGTTCGCTTCGAGAAATGAAGTAATGAGTAGGGCGTAATATACAAATAACAAACGTGTAGGTAGCTGATGTTTTTATGATCGGCATAATATACATTTTCAACAAAATCGAATAATTTTGTTTACTTATTTGTAACTGATATTAATAAAAACTTAAGTACTTACGTAGGTAACCTACTGGTAGGTAGGTACTACACAATCAAAGCATAGGCACTAGGATTAGTCAGGTAGATTATAGGTAGGTACATACTTATTTAAAAAAAATCAAGAAGAAATTATATTTTTTTCCTTAGCAGAGCAACAGGCAGAACTTTACAGCTTATGAAATTATAGGTCCACTAATAATAAAAAAAGTAAGTATTGTACTTATTAATTTAAAATATTTTATAAGATAGAAGATGAAAATAGCTCATCGTTTTTTGTTATCCTTTATTGACCTTTTCTTACATCAGTTTTATTAAACTGTTATTGCATATACGGCCTTACATTATATTCTTGCAAAAGCATAATCAACTTGACATTTTGATAGGTAGGTAGGCACCTACCTACATTAGACAAGTGAAAAAAACTCAAACCGGTAAAAACTTGTGGTTGTGGTTACCTATGTTGAAAATGGGAAATTGATAAGGAACCACGTACAGAAATAACAGAGCGTAAAATCTATTGTGTAACTTTTTCATTAGAAACTAGAGACTTTAATTTCATCACGATCATCAATTGAAGTGACACAGATCGGTGAAGCTGAGTTACTGAACACTGAACAGCTACCACTGAGCCTTGTCCCCATTAGGTTTACATTGAGTACCTTACTGTCCGCCGACTGAGTGTAAAGCTCCAATACCTACATAAACATTTTATGGTAATATTCATACATAAAGGTTTATTAATTAATTTAGGTTTCAAATATGTTTTATTTCTTGTTGCTCCTAAAGCAAAAGATAGCAACAGATTTAATATCGGTTTCAGCTAAATAGGTTTACTGGACCAATATTAGGGGGTTTGTTTATAAACATGGTTGCATAAACATTTTGCCGAGTTGCTGTCAATATATTTCTGGTAACATTTGTGTTGATCAACTGTCGCTAAACAAATGTAGGTATAGGTACCATGAATTCGAGGCTCAAACTGTGCGGTGCCACAGAACTGAATAAAGCGTAATTAGTGAGCTTATCTGAGACGCTAACCATCGTTCTGGAGGATCTTTCGCAGTCACTTAAACCGATACTAAATCAGTCGAGGAAGTGAAATGCCCCGGGGCGCCGCCAACTGCGTAGGTAAAATCGGGTTGGCTTTATGGGAACTTAATTTCCAAAAAGGGATGTGAACTAGAGGCAATCATTATGGGCTTTATGGGGACTAAAATGTCTTAGGCAGTATATATACAGAATGTCACACGGAGCGATGCAAAATTTCAAACTAGCTTTTCTTATTCAATAACGCAAGTCATAGGTACCATCAAATCATTTTTGGTATTGTAAATATATTTACGAAAAACCATTCGAAAATACCTACATGCTATGGATGGACTCATCATGCAGTAATTATGTTTGCTTCTATTTAGCGTATGACTAATCTAATATGCAAGGATTGCTATTTCAGCCACAAAATACAGAGAAGAACAGAATGCTAACTTAACAAATAAAAATTAAATAAGTAGGTAGCGACTTTTGCAGCGAATGCTACAAAGTTCAATTCAGCTCGTTTAACACTTTACTGAATGAAGACGTGTTCTCTGTTGTAGGTAGGTAGGTACAGTCGCGGAATAAAAACGTTGGTTGGTTATTGATTGCTAGGTAATTATACTTCATTTCTTGAAGCGAACTAATAGGAAGAAAAATAATCTCACGTGATTGTTCGTCGAAATTCATTGGATTGGCTAGATTTTTGACAATTGATTTGACAATCTAGCCAATTACGAGAAATACAATTATTTTTGACGACCTATCACGTGCGTTTATTTTTGTTCCTATTAGCTCGATTCAAGAAATGAAGTATAGTTTGATAAACATTTTAGACAAAAAACTTTAGTCAAGTAGCAGTTTAAAAAGGTAACATGTGCTCGTCGCGTCAAACGAATTCATTTCAAAACTGGTCAACCTTTCCTTTAAGCGAGTGTACCTGCGTCGTGTGCTATACGACAAAACAAAAGATTAGACATATTCATGTGCTTAGATACACGAGAGGATTTAGATAAGCATCGACTATCTGAGGTATCGTCTGTAACCGCGAGGTCAGGGCAGCAGACAACGCGTGCTAAGAACGAAATGCTATCGTTTAACCATCGAACCATTTGAATAACAAAACCAAGCAAGGTGAGGTCAAGCGAGGTGAGTTCTTATATTAGCTGATAGAAACGATAAACCAATCAATAGTTACTGAACCCTATTATTTAGAACACAGTAGTTTTTGTTCTGTTTTCCTTAACACTAGTAGGTCCTCCTCCTCCTCCTCGCGTCGTTTTCCTCAATGCTGAGGGTCGTGACCCCCTCCACGGATTACTTTCTCCCGGACAATATTGCGCCACTTCGTGCGATTCTGTGCAGCTTGAATGGCTTCGTGAAACTTTGTTTCTAATGTAGTGCGGATCTGATCGGACTAGGGCATCGGGCTTCTGCCTCTTGGTCTTTTCCCATTGACCTTGCCTGTGATGACAAGCTTTTCTAAATTATCACCTCTTTTTCGTGCTATGTGGCCAAAATACTCAAGGACTCGTTTAAGGCAGGTGGATGATAGCCTAGTTGTTATCTTGAGCTCCTTGAGTATTGATACGTTGGTCTACCTAATACGATTAAATACCTACCTTTGCATATTGGGCATCTACAGAACCCTACATTGAGAATAGCATTGGCCCGACACGCACTTGACCGCCTTATCGTATCAAGAACAATACTTATATATTTGTGATTATCATTGAAATCATCTCATATTATCTTATCCTTACCTATACCACAGATAAAATAATACTATGTACAGATACACCATCTAGAACATCAATTTCACTCCGGTTTTTCTTCGGGCTATTTTTTTGTGTTTAATTTTGCGGCGCCCCTAGCAGTGTTTAGGTCTTGCCTGCAATCAAAAATATTAGCACTAGATGGAGTTACTTATTTTTGATTGCAGGCAAAACCTAAACACTGCTAGGGGCGCCGCAAAATCAAACACAAAAAATAGCCCGAAGAAAAACCGGAGTGAAATTAATGTTCTAGATGGACCATCTGTACATAGTATTATTTTATCTGTGCCTATACTATAATGGACCTATTGATTGACGCGTTAGTAAAGTAAACACACGATCTCCAGGCGCCGTGACATTGACTATTCAGATGATGTTGACATTTGTTCTCATGTTTAATCTGCCTGCCTAGTCTTCCTTATCAAACTGATGAATAATGCAACAAGTGGCAAAATTTTTGAAAAATAATTTAATGACTCCAATTTCGTGAGAAGAGAGCAATTTCCTGCAGTCTCGAGGTGCATTTGTGTCTCAACTCCGAAGATCCTTATCAGATCCATCCAATATTTCCTTACCAACAAAAAAATAATTATCAAAATCGGTTAACAAACGACAAAGCAAATATAGGTACTACGGTCTAATTGACAAACATATTTTTTTAAGTCGTTAAAAAATAATACTAAGCTTAACTAATGTTAATAGACGATGACGTGTTCTGTGAAAAGTACCTATAGGTACCATATCTTTTCAGCAGTCAGCTAAATTAGTTAAAATAGGTAACGCCTGATGATTTCGTGAGTAATAAATAAATAAATTTACTTCAACATTTAAAACAGCGGATAAATCTATATATATAAAGGAGTGGTCAAAACGTAAGAGACACGGTTTCTCTGAAACTACAAGTGCTATTAAAGTGAAATTTTGCATGTAGGTTTCTGTGATGACGTAGATGAGCGTTAAGAACGGATTTTTCGATCAGAGGTTAATTCAAGGTCAGAGGTCACTTTTATTATAACTTTTGTATGGTGACAGCTAGATTGTTAAAATTTTGAGAATAGATTCTTGACTTAAAATAAACGAACACCTATTTCAGGATTTTTCAAAATTTTTACCCAAAGTGTAAATTTGGTTGGGTCAAAGTTGGGTATTTTTTGACCTTTTGCGATATCTCTGTGGTTACAGAGATATCGCAAAAAAGAGGTTTTTTGGTTAAAAGAGCTATAATAATGAAACTTTGCATGTAGGTTCCTTTTAATATGCGGGCACCCGCTATGGACAAATTTCAAGGTCAAAAGTCAAGGGTAAGGTCAAAAATCATATTTTTTGTAGCTGCAAAATGGTGAAAGCTAGAGCCTCAAAATTTCAAGTATAGATTTTTAGTTTAAAATAAAGGTAAACAAACCTGTTTCAGGTATTTTCAAAATTTTAACCCTAAAGGTCAATAAGGCAGAGTCAAAGTTGGGTAAAATTTTAACCTTTCATGATATCTCTGGTGTTGGAAGAGTTTCAAAGTTCAAATTTGGCATGTAGGTTTCTTTTCAGACGTAAGCACCTATTATGAATGAATTTTTAAATCAAAGGTCAAATTCGAGTAATAAATGCAAATTAAAAAAAAAACATGATTTACCTTTCAACGCATCTCTGAACCCACAAGTGCTACGAAGCTGAAATTTTGCATGTAGGTTTTTAATAGTACGGAGACTCTTGCTTAAAAAGGATTTTTCGATCAAAGGTCAATTAGAGGTCAGAGGTCAACTTTTTTATAACTTCTGTATGGTGACAGCTGGAACATCAAAATTTAGAATGTTGATTTTTGACCTAAAATCAACGAGCACCTGTTTCAGGATTTTTAAAAATTTTAACCCTAAAGGTCAATTTGGCCGGGTCAAAGTTGGGAATTTTTTGATCTTTTGCTATATCTTTGTTGCTAGAAGAGCTATTATGGTGAAACTTTCCATGTAGGTTCTTTTTAATACTAGGGCACCCGTTATTGACAAATTTTAAGGTCAAAGGTCAAGGGAAAGGTTAAAGCTTCAAAATGGTGATAGATTGGAGCGTCAAAATTTCAAGTATAGATTCTTAGCTGAAAATAAAGGTAAACCTGTTTCAGGGTTTTTCAAAATTTTAACCCTAAAGGTCAATTTGGCGGAGTCAAAATTGGTTAAAATGTTGACCTTCACGATATCTTTGAAACTGCAAGAGTTGGTTCCTTGAGGAACATAAGCGTCGCTTTCTTACAAATTGTACCTAGCCGTTGTTTCTAAAGTCATCGCGAATGAAATCGCGCGCGGGACGGCTAGTATAATATAGGGGGTAATTCAATATCAATTACACTCCTCGTACACACTTATTCCTTTTCCATTATTACACCTCTATTTTTACTTCACCATCAACTTTCCGACACTTGTTACTTCGTCCATCACTCAACCAAGACTCCCGTCCTCGATCCATCCAACTCTCAATCACCCCACCACGCCACCGATGACGAAATGGGCTGTGATTGGCTGACGTCTCTGATTGGCCGACGTCTCTGATTGGCTGTCACGAACCTAGTCAAATTCACCCTTGAATATTTTAAAACAAATTGATACCTAATAAATAATAATTTTACAGTATAAAAAACAACTTAAATAAATCATACAAAATACATAGTGAATTTACCTAACAATAAATAGTAGTAATATAAAATCTCCCCGACCAAATATTTTTTATTTGGTCTGAGGGTAAAATATAAGTAATTTGATCTGCGATGAATCGAACTGTTATTTATGGTAGGTAGGTAGGTAGATAAGACGCGAACTAGCCAAAACGCGTGTAGGTAGGTAAGTAGGTAATCTATTGAAATCTCAGTCAGCATGATATTCACTTTGTCATATCAGTCACAGTCAGTAGTGCTCCAGCAGCCAACGAATTCGGTCGTTCGCTTCCCTTTGAACGGTACTCGGATTTCTCGTAGGTAAGTTAATTTATTTATTTTACTGTTGACTTTGAATTTTTTATTTTTAGATACCTAATAGGTACCTACAATACCAGAAATGTTCAATTTTTACATATTATTTTTGTCTAGTTATAGGTTAGGTATGTTATTTTACAGTCGATTCCTCTGATTTCCATGCTGTACCTAGTAGGTATTAAACATAGGCAGAACTTTCCTTCAATCAAACAGCTTTTATTAAAAACTAGAAAAATAATCCGCAACTTTGCTCACATGAATAATAAGGACTAGGTAGGTATGTGTTATTCCAGGTCATAAACTATATGGGTACTATATGTAGGTATTTATTCCAATTAGTTTCGGCTTAGTGCGTTTAATCTAGATTTTGCATAAGAGTAACAAACATTTAAACATACATCCATACAAACTTTCGCGTTCATAGGTAATACACCTGGGTCGGAGCGGTAGCTGAAACTTGAATTATAGTTACCGATATCATTTACTCCGTCATCATCGGTCTCTAACTCATACGAAACGAATATATAATGTCCAGGTCTATGCAAGCTAAACCTGGACACAACACATAGTATACCTACCTACCTAACCTTCTTTTTGTCCGGGCGAGTGATAGTTTTATATTATGAAACATTTCACTAAAACATTATTTAACCACTATCGCACTATTAACATAGGTACCTACTATCGGCATGTAAGTAAACAAATAATATTATTACGATAAAATTTAATGAATTTTCGTCACTGCTTTGTGTGTCCGTTAATTACCTACAGTAACCATGATTTACTTATTCTCTTTATATTTTTACTAGCAGCACGCCCCGGCTTTACATGGGTGTACCTACTAATAAAACTACCTGGATAAAATATAGTCCATAACCTTCCCGGCATTCTACGCACCGGTGAAGGATTTTTTGTAATCGGCTGAGTAGTTTCGGAAATTACTTACTACTGTCAAACAAACCAACAAAAAAATAACATTACCTACCTCTTTATAATACCTATTAGTACAGATAGCTAAATTCACGTCAACTACGTGGCTATAGCCTCAATATGTAACTTCTTTACTAGGTATTTCTCTAAAGCCCAATTAAAAGCGTGAAAGCGTCACATACAGACAAGAGTTAATTTAATACCTAGTACATACAGTAACAAGGATTATACTTACATAATAGTAACAGAAACAGGGATTGTTGCTTGGTACTAAGGTAGGTACTAATTACCTAATAATCTTTAAGCAATGTTTATGTCGGAATCGTGAGTAGTTGGTTAGTACTAAATCTTATCAGACTTGTTGATTACCAGACAAAACATAAAGGTATCAATATCGAATGAGTGAGGTGGATGACCGACCACACAATTAAACGAAACCCACATTGCATCATATCAAAGTAGAGATTGATAGTTGCTAGGATAGGTAGGTAGGTAGTAGGGTGGCGATGAAGCAGTCTGCGTATTTGTAGAGCATGTTGCGTTCCCGTTTAAGCTATCGCAGCTTTCATAAGCACATTAAAGACGACGAATACTTATGCTAGGGATGGATAGAATACTATGATACGGGATAGTAGGCTAAAACGTTTTAGCCGTCTGGTTAATAAATTAGCAAAAATGTGATAAAATGCATTAAAATTTACGATTCACAATTCTAAAGTCAGTATTTTTTGTTCACAGATTGGGTTCACAGTTTTGTAAAAACACCGCAACAAGATGGTGAACGTAAGTACAACCACAGATAAAATAATAAGTATTATTTTATCTGTGGTACAACTAAGAAACATTTTACATAAATTTACAAAAAAATATGTATTACATCAGTCATCGGTATTACTATAGGTACTCGTAATACTTTTTTTCTTTAACCTATTTCGTCCCACTGCCTCAGCCAGCAGTCATTCAATTTCAAAGGTCTCCTCCAAACTTTTTTTTTTTTTTTTACTTCGAGAAATGCTTTATGCATTCCCTCCTACCGCGGGGGCGGCAAGAGGGATATGTGGGACTCGCACCCACTAAAACTCGAAGGGGTCCTCCTCAACATTTGCCGGGGCTACGGGCACGCTTATGCACTCATCCGCGGCCCCGACGACGTCGGCCCTGAAAAGGGCTCCACCTCCGGTGGGGCTTAAATGCAATGCGGACCTTCTCGGAGAGAGAGAGGCGCGCGGAACACCCACGCGCGCCACCTCCAGTATGCCTAACATGTGCAACGTTTCGACACGACAAATGAAATATCTCGATCATGTCAGACTGCTCTAACGTACTATGTTAGAGCAGGAGAGAATGTTTTGTCGACGACGAGATAATTTCTCGTGTTGCACATGTTAGGCCGACAGGCCGCCTTTGAGGGGCGGCAGCACCCCCCGGTGCTACCGTCACGGCCTGTGCTATGGGGCCGGAGATGTTGGTTGGAGGAATTTCCTCCTCCGGCGCCCCGCTCTCCGCGGCGGATCGTTCCTTGGCTCCGCCGCAAAACCACGAAACGGCCGCAGAGGACAGGGAGAGCGGCAACGACACACCGACACTCCTCTTCCCCTGCGGCCCCACCGCCAACGCATCATACGGTACGCCCCCGTTGTGTCGCGGAAGATAAGGCGAGCGGCAACGACACACCGGCACGCCTCTCCCTCCGCGACCCCTCCCGGCTGCGGGGAACAGAAAACCCCATCCCCCGCACCCTCCCTGGACGCATCCAGAGCGTCCCCTCCTTGGATTCCTTTTGGCTTCACCGTGCCCTCATCACGGCTACTGAGCCCCCCCATCGCGACAAGATTGGAATCCAGCGGGGGGGAGGTCTCCTCCAAACTGTTCCAACCATCCCGACTCTTGGCTGAGTCCCTCCATTCTTCATCGAATGTGACGAAATCGTACCGCCAACGTTATATTTTATTTAATAACTAGCCGTCCCGCGCGCGATTTCATTCGCGATGACTTTAGAAACAACGGCTAGGTACAATTTGTAAGAAAGCGACGCTTATGTTCCTCAAGGAACCAACTCTTGCAGTTTCAAAGATATCGTGAAGGTCAACATTTTAACCAATTTTGACTCCGCCACATTGACCTTTAGGGTTAAAATTTTGAAAAACCCTGAAACAGGTTTACCTTTATTTTCAGCTAAGAATCTATACTTGAAATTTTGACGCTCCAACTATCACCATTTTGAAGCTATGAAAAATATGACTTTTAACCTTTCCCTTGACCTTTGACCTTAAAATTTGTCCAATAACGGGTGCCCTAGTATTAAAAGGAACCTACATGCAAAGTTTCACCATAATAGCTCTTCTAGCAACAAAGATATAGCAAAAGATCAAAAAATTCCCAACTTTGACCCGGCCAAATTGACCTTTAGGGTTAAAATTTTTAAAAATCCTGAAACAGGTGCTCGTTCATTTTAGGTCAAAAATCAACATTCTAAATTTTGACGTTCCAGCTGTCACCATACAGAAGTTATAAAAAAGTTGACCTCTGACCTCTAATTGACCTTTGATCGAAAAATCCTTTTTAAGCAAGAGTCTCCGTACTATTGAAAACCTACATGCAAAATTTCAGCTTCGTAGCACTTGTGGGTTCAGAGATGCGTTGAAAGGTAAATCATGTTTTTTTTTTAATTTGCATTTATTACTCGAATTTGACCTTTGATTTAAAAATTCATTCATAATAGGTGCTTACGTCTGAAAAGAAACCTACGTGCCAAATTTGAACTTTGAAACTCTTCCAACACCAGAGATATCATGAAAGGTTAAAATTTTACCCAACTTTGACTCTGCCTTATTGACCTTTAGGGTTAAAATTTTGAAAAAACCTGAAACAGGTTTACCTTTATTTTAAACTAAGAATCTATACTTGAAATTTTGAGGCTCCAGCTGTCACCATTTTGCAGCTACAAAAAATATGATTTTTGACCTTACCCTTGACCTTTGACCTTGAAATTTGTCCATAGCGGGTGCCCGAATATTAAAAGGAACCTACATGCAAAGTTTCATCATTATAGCTCTTCTGGTTACAGAGATATCGCAAAAGGTCAAAAAATACCCAACTTTGACCCAACCAAATTTACCCTTTGGGTAAAAATTTTGAAAAATCCTGAAATAGGTGTTCGTTTATTTCAAGTCAAGAATCTACACTCAAAATTTCAACAATCTAGCTGTCACCATACAAAAGTTATAAAAAAAGTGACCTCTGACCTTGAACTGACCTCTGATCAAAAAATCCGTTCTTAACGCTCATCTACGTCATCACAGAAACCTACATGCAAAATTTCACCTTAATAGCACTTGTAGTTTCAGAGAAACCGTGTCTCTTACGTTTTGACCACTCCTTTATATATATAGATTTATTATTTCAGGAAACCAATGGCAGTATACCTGCTCCGCAGGAGCTGGAGACCTTCATATCTCCAGAGGAAAAGAAAAATGAGAAGATTGTTAGCAAGTAAGTATTCTTAGATAAATCCGAAACCTAAGCTTGTGAAGCACTGAACTTAAATTCTGGTCTTAAGTCCCAAAAAACTATATTAACAAGCTTTATTGTACCTAAATGCAGCATAGTTGTAGTTAGTTTTATTTTTTGGGTATATAAGTTTCACGAACATCATTATGTTTTGTTAATATTTAGTTAGTAATCATAAGGTTTATCTTGCATGACGAATGCACAGAGATCATTACAAATTCTTATGAATTATGTTTATGCAGATACAATATGAGCAAGGATGCTGAGTCGGCTGAGTTTGATCCTTTCACCGAACGGAAACTGGACAACCCTACTTCGTAAGTACCTTATTAAATACTGTACACTTATTTATTATCTTACTACTGAATATAAATTAATACTCTCTATACTGGTATAAGATAAGTAGGTATTATTTCGTGGAACCTGTTTTATTCGGTTTAGTCCTCAAATGCTCTGCGGTTGCAAAAAGGGATAACTGGCATAATCCACAAATCCCCTTCTCAATTTCACTCTTGTAAGTAATTTTAAAGCAGTGAATGTTTGTTATAGACCTACCACATATGTATTTAATTATAGGTACTAAATTAATTTCGATGAAATTTGGAACTTAGAAATATCGTTACCAAAAAAAATTATGTAGGTACTTATAACTTTTTCGCAAAAAAACAACACAAAGAAATAATTAAGTATACTAAATTTTAACTCATTTATATAATGCAGAACCTTTTTAATTAAGCAATGACTAATAACATCACTTTTAGAAGTATACATAAGAGACGAGCGATAGAGGGAAATGGAAGAAAGAAACGTGTTGTGCCGACCCCACTTAGTGGGATAAGGGCAGGGAGATGATGATGATGATGGTAGGTATTATGACTTTTCTTAAAAGCATCCTTGCAAAAAAAACTTATGTGCTGTACCTACCTAACTACAGTCTGTAAGTGTATCAACTATACCCTGTAGGGGCTGTAGGTAGTGTAGGTATATATTACTATTGTTAACTCTAAAATGCTTGTGCGAAATTAAACTTTGTATGTCCTGGCGAATTTAACCCATTTTTGTCAGTGCGATGTTATATTTTCAGTACCTACTGTAAAAATATTTTACGCTTTTATTTTTATTTGTAAGCATAGCTAGTCTTGATTTGTGTGGCGTATTGAGAAGATTAGAAGTTTCACCCTTCCATGTTCTATGTGGTACCCCGATACTTACGCTCTTAATTTAAATAAATAGGTAGGTACCTACACCGAATACTTACTCAGCAATTTAAAAACTACAAATGGATGGATGTCTGGTTGCAGGGCTACTGTACTCCTATCCTAGACATGTTAAATTGTCAACCTCAGAATAAACTTGTTAAGAAAAGACCAAAAAGGTGTTCAAATTAACAATAAATAAATAAATAATAAATAAATATCCTAGGACATTTCTCACAGCGTCATCTAGCCCCAAGTTAAGCAACTTAATGCTTGTGTTATGGTAACCAGATATATTCAAATAAATTCAAACTTTTAATCTAAGTACTTCCACTGCACCTTCTACTCTATACCCACTTACTAACTTCTTGTATACCTATTATTTCTATCAAGATGCCGATCTAAAGCAAGCATTGGCGATGTATTTTGATATAATATTTAACGATGACCTTTTCTTTCTATGATTCGATGTTTCTAATAGTGTTAGGTAATTCTACATTTTCTTCCATATACCTAAAGCAAATGTTTTAAGTATTTTTTCCAAAAAATAAACACTCACAAAATGTTTCAGGAACAACGATACGCTGACTCACTTGCTGAAGGCTTCTCTCGGCACCGGCATCTTGGCGATGCCGAAAGCATTCAAATGCGCCGGTCTTGTCAATGGAATATTGTTCACCGTTCTTGTGGCGGTGGTCTGCACGCACTGCTCTTATATCCTGGTAAGTCTTAAGATAAAGGTAAATAGCTAAATTAATAAAAACAATGTAGGTAAAAAGGACCAATTTGCTGCACTCTTGCGATGCATTTTCCTTCAATCGTTGATCGCGAATTAAGTTAAAACCAGTCGCAGCAAAATTCAACATTTTCTCTCATATTGATCATTTATTAATAGGTTTTTCTATAGGTATAACTACCTATCTTATTTGTGGCGAAGAGTCACCTTCTATCATTCATCATAGTCCTTTGATAAGACATTGTAATATCTATGATTTAATTTTGTTAACAGATCAAATGTTCCCACGTGCTCTACAAAAAAACGAGACGAACGCAAATGACGTTTCCCGAAGTTGGTGAAGCTGCACTCGAAAACGGACCACAATCTTTGCGGCGCTGGGCGAATACTTTTAGGTAATAAACTTAGATTACCTATATAATAAAATATAATATACCTCGGTCTATAGATAGCTTCTTTCTTTCTGCATACAGAGTGTGTCAAAGACACTGGCACCATTATCACGCTGAATTGCAGTGACTATAATGATCCCATGAGAAAAACATTATTTTAGCTCTCGGATAATGCTACTTTTGCTATTGTATTGAAGATATTTTAACCAAGGCGGCATTTTGAACTAAAAATATAAGTAAAGTAATCTAAGATTTTAATGCTGGATAAGCCAACATCTCATGCATGCCTTAGTAGGTTATGTAGGTAGCTATAGCATCCCCTAAAATACGTGAATTGTTTGCTTACTAAAACCAAGGACGATAATGTAAAGTCCATCAACATTAAGTGTAGGTAGGTAACCAAGTTTTTTTTTACAGAATCTTCATTCTCGTGAGTCTCTTCCTGACTTACTTCGGTACCTGCTCTGTTTATACAGTCCTCATTGCCAAGAACATTGTTCAAGTAAGTAAAATATTCAAGTATCTAAGCTTTTCTAAGTAATTGTTTAGGTATATTTTTTTAAGTATTTATTTGTGATTTTGTTTTCCTACTGTAAGTGGTTTAGATATTTAACATGAAATTAGGTCTTGTAATTAGTACCTATACCTAACTAAAATTTAAAATCTTTATGAGTAGGTAGTTATGGGAAAAGCAAAAGTACCATTTCAATATCACTGACAGCCCAATTTTACCCACAGCTAGGCACTGGGCATAGGCCTCCCTAAGTTACCATTTAAATACATCCCTTTCTAATAAATATAAATATTTATCAGGTCGCAGCGCACTACATGCACCAGAAAGAGGAAGAAGTGGACATAAGAATTTTCATTATAATGCTTCTTGTTCCGCTGATATTCATGGCTTGGGTGCGCAACCTCAAGTACCTGGCACCGGTATCAATGATCGCGAATGTGTTCATGGGTATCGGCCTGGGTATTACTTTCTACTACCTCGTCGGAACCGGAGAATTGAAGGTAGACAACATGAAGGATATGCTGTTTAAGATGCCACAGGAATGGCCAGAGTTCTTTTCACTGAGTATTTTTGCCATGGAGGCTATTGGAGTTGTGATGCCGCTGGAAAACGCCATGAAAACTCCGCGTTCGATGCTCGGCCTGTGCGGAGTGCTCAACAAGGGAATGTCGGGAGTCACGCTTGTCTACATCATGCTTGGTTTCCTCGGATACCTGCGTTACGGAGAAGACGTTCAAGACTCCATCACTCTCAATCTCGCACAAGATGCCATGTACGTAATCCACTACAGCTAAACCTTTTTTACCAACTAAAAAAAAATATGTAGTACATATTGAATAATTACAATGTTTTTTAAAAACGTGATGGCCAAGTGGGTTAGTAGGTAGGTACTTACCTCGACTTTCGAACCGAAGGTCGTGGGTTCGAATCCGGCAGAGGATCAATGGTTTTTTAGATCGGTAATTTATAGGCGCTTTACGGCGGGCTAAGGTGAAGAAAAACATGGTGAAGAAACCCATTCACTCTATCATAGTACTTAGTAGATATCCATGGGCTTGCAACCTGTCAGTCACGTTTGTTTACTTCTGCAATATGTGGGCAATGTATTAAATGTGTATTTGGACATGCCTCTGCCTACCCCATTAGACATTGTGACGACCTCTGTGGCGCAGTTGGGCGAACGCTCGGCTGAGACGCGAGGGTTGCGGGTTTGATCCCTGCTACTACGGGACAAATGTTTGTATGTTCTGCAGATATTTGTTCCGTGTCTGAGTGTTTTCTATTTATAATATGTATGTATTTACAAAAAAAAATGTACTTATCTATGTATTATAACAGTCATCTGGTTACCATAACACAAGCATTAAGTTGCTTAGCTTGGGACCAGATAACGCTGTGTGGAATGTCCAAGGATATTTATTATTATTATTCATTTATTGTTAAAGTTTAACCTAACCGCCTTTTGGGAAAACAGACGTGATCTTTTTAATTTCAATCTTTTTTTCCTTACAGCCCCGCTCAGATTGTCAAGATTTCCATCGCCATCGCAGTCTTCTGCACATTCGGTCTTCAGTTCTTCGTATGCATCGAGATCGCATGGAACACTCTCAAAGACAAGTTCACGAAGCGGCCAGACCTCGCTGACTACATTCTGAGAACGATCCTGGTGACCCTCTGTGTAATGCTGGCAGTTGCTGTGCCCACTATCGCGCCTTTTATGGGGGTCATCGGAGCCTTCTGTTTCTCCATCCTCGGCCTCATCGCTCCCGCTTTTATTGAAGTTATAACCTTCTGGGATATCGGATTCGGCCGCACGAATTATATCATATGGAAAAATGTTCTTGTACTCATCTTCGGAATGTTCGCACTTATCTTCGGAACGAAGGAAGCCGTCAACAGCATAATACAGGAATATACTAAATAAACCACACGGTGCGGTGTCGGGAACTCGATGACAGATGTCCGAGTAAATACATAAAGCGCGTGATAGACAAACTGTAGGCTAACTAGTGTCTCTGACACGTAGGTACCCGTAGGTAAATAATACATAAAACATGGTTTGTTTGAATTGTTATACAACAGATCAAACGTTTGCCGCTCTGCAATATAAGTTGAGGAGTTTTCGTTAGTACGAAAATAGAGATAGATTACTCTACCGTATCAAAGTTGCCCCACTAGTACGAGCCAGTTAAGACTATTGTATTCCGCGGTGTTTTCACTGCTTGAGCAATGGTGCTAGGTATTTTGCGTTTTTATTTGCGATTCATCTTACTTTTAATATTGTAATTAGGTTATGTAGTTCGAATATAATGACTATTAACCGTTGTATTCTGGGTATGTTTGATGTTTATGTCATCGTTACAATGCTAGCTTTTTATGCATTGCCGGTGATATACGAGTAATGTCTTGGAGTTATTGAGGCAAGTGCACGTTTGTAATTATCTACCTAAACTAATTTATCAACATCACGTAAAAATAATATAAAGTTCTGATGTGATTTTTAACAGACTTCAAAGAAGGAAGAGGTCATACCTAAAGTCATACCCCTGTATCTCTGGAGTATAAACAGATGTACCTCGAAATTGCACTCCGAAAGGAATTGAAGTCGATTTTTATAAAAAAAATTTTGTTCACTCGTAAGTTTCTGGTTTTACTTTCGGGTCATTTAGTTTATGGTGAATGAAGTATAAAATATACCTATACATAAGGACCGTGCCCTTGCCTCGCCTCCGCCTAAATTTATTGAATTTCATTTACATTCCCAACCCAGAATGAAGTGTCAGTGTGAGGTATGGGCCTACATCGTTGAATTTTCGTAGAGATGTAGACTCGCTAAATACCAACGTGTGATAGTATATTTACAAATAAAACTATTTATAAACCAATTGGAAAATTGAAAACATTTGTGATACTCTTATAACGGTATTATAGCCCTGACCAAAAACATATTGTAAGCATTCAATGTAGGTACGTACAATGGTTAGCGCGACAGCTAACGTCGTGCCTAGTAAGGCCAACTCGGCACTACGCTATGATATCATTCTTTGAACAAAAGTTATGACCGAAATCTTAACTTTGTTTGTTCACGTATAATGTACTTTTACTACTAATGCCTTAAGCACACCATATGGACGCCTATTTCCTCGTCTGAAGATCTATCTCAGCTCAAATATGCATTTATATGAGCCTTGCTTGGTGTCACTTAAACTTTTTTCTTTACAATTTTTTTTTTTAATCTTTTTTTGGAGTGTGATAAATTATTCAGTGTTTGTATTTATGAGTTAATCAAACCAATTCTATCTATAATGCATCGTCCACTACACTAGGCTGCTTACACTATTTCACTTAAATAATAAAAGATTAGTTGCAAAAAACTGGTGAACGTACGTTTATGCACAGATAAAATACCTATACTTCATTTCTTGAAACGAGCTAATAGGAAGAAAAGTAATAGCACGTGATTGGTCGTCGAAAATCATTAGATTGGCTAGATTTGACAATTGACAATTGATTTGACAATATAACCAACCACGAGAAATACAATTATTTTCGACGACTAATCACGTACATTTATGTTTGTTCCTATTAGCTCGCTTCAAGAAATGAAGTATAGTGGTTTATGTAAGACATTCTACGTATAGAACTACTTCTAAGTTAATCCATTTGCATTTAGTAAGAGTAAGATAATCTTTTCTATTTTATTTGTATCTTCAATAACTATAGATCTTTGATATTCGAGTCAGACATTAAAATTATAAAAAAAAAACATTTCGATGGATTTTACCAATTTTTAAAGTACTTATATTACTGTATAACACTTGTGATAGTAGTCAAAAATAATAATTAGATTGATTTATCAGCATTGTTAAGGAAAATGAATTTATGAATAAAGTTCAATTTTGTAGGTACAGCACATAACTATGTATTTTGTGGTTGTTTAATCCATTAAACGAATTATATGTGTACCAACCTAGATAGTTTTATATAATGTTCGCCCTCTCTTTGGAATGCATAAAAATAGTAAAATAAAAAGTGCCTTTTTCTATACCACTAGTACCAACAATGCATAATACACCGGTCAAGTTAAACAGAAAAATAGTGGTCAAATAACAATAATTCCCGGAAAGCTGAATTTTGGTAGAGAGCTTGGTATTACCATTACAAATAAAGTGTTAAAAGTCCCCATCGATCCCATGTGTGCGTCACGAGTTATTCGGGATCAAAGGTCCAAATTTAAGGTTTCTTAGTTTTTTTTCGAAAACGGTAAGTTTTATCAAAACAAGTTTCAGCCCAAAGTTGTTGATCTTAAAATTGTCTACAAAAATAGTCCCGATAATATTTTTCCTAAGAGTTACCATTCGTGAGTTATCGCGGTGATAGCGAGCGAACCACGCGGCCTACTAGGATGGAGAAAGACCGCGATTTGCTTGCAGCGAGTGCACCACGCTTTTATTCCATACTGAATTAGGGGCTCGTACGGAATCTCGCACTGCACAAGGGGCTCTGAAACGTTTTCATAATACATTAAGACTCATTATCATGGATTTTCAAAATGAATAAAGATCGGATTTTCCAACTCTTTTATGGTTAACTGTATTCTAGCATAATTTTAGGAGAGAGAGAATTAGAGAGAGAAACCATAAAACCTAGAGAATCCATTGGAAAAGAGTTGGAAAATCCAATCTTTATTCATTTTGAAAATCCATGATATGAGTCTTAATGTATTATGAAAACGTTTCAGAGCCCCTTGTGCAGTAAGGGCCCCCGCAGACGGCCGACTTTTTGTAGGTCGAAAAATCGGTCATACCTACGAAAAATTTTGTCACCGACTCTCTTGTCGGTGCTAGTGAGGGGACAGTACGCATACTCGCATACTCACTTCTACCTACGGGATGACCGTAGGTAAGAGTGAGTACGTATGCGAGTAATTCCTCTAAACAATTTTCCATTTATTTATTTAGTTACCTACTTACGTATGTAAGTTCCATAATAATTTTGCCTGGCTAATTGAAAAATCGCGGTCAAATCAAAATCTCTGAAATAAAAATCGTAATTTTATAAAAGGTTGTAGTAAATTACTTATTGAATGTACGTAATTAACAAAAAGTAAGTAGATAGGTACCTATCTATCAAATTAAAAGTCATATTTTTATGACTTAGTTGTAGGTATTCACTTTAGAATGATCTTTGTTTCCATTTACTCAAAAAGCATAATTGAGTAGGTAGGTAGGTACCTATGCAGAAAATACGTCAATGTCAAAAATACTTTAAAAAAAATAAGGTCCATCTCAAAAATACTATTAAAGAATTAAAACCCCTTTTGTCATATCATAATTGTGTGCTTTGCAGAAAAAACTTTTTTGCTAAAAATACTTCAAGCCAAAATAGTAGATTGCTATACAAGGGGATAAAGGCATTTTTTCTATGCACGAGATGGTTTATCGCGCGAGCGTCAGCGAGTGCGATAATAGTTCGAGTGCATCGAAAAGCCTTTTCCCCGAGGTAAGCACTCTGCTTTTCATTACGAATATAAGGAAATTACCAAAAAATTGATGTAAAATTTAAATTTCACACACGAAAATTAGCTGTCTCGCTTTTTTTTTAAATCGACTAGTTTAATATTGACTAAAAGCAGCTAACGATGGTATGGCATAGCTGCGTTCCAGATTTAAAAAAAAATACTGATTGGTAGAATGGCTATAATAGTAGTAGGCATTCTACCAGTAGTTTTTTTTTTGATGCTGAAAAAATTTAAATAAATAAAATAAAATAAATAAATATAATATAATTAGTGCTAGAGAAGCACAAATTCGTGCAAGAGAGACATAATATCTAGCATCTGATTGAGTTAGAAGAACTTGAACACTTAGCATGCATCGACATGCCACAAAAGAAATGTCAAAAATGAAGTTGACATTTGACAGTTATTTACTTTCCTGCCCTAGGGCAGGAAAGTACTTGTTTTCCCTAGGGACAGAAAATGCTACTTTGAACCCTATAATCAGGCAACTTCGTGCGTACTTTCCGTGTATGAGTAATGAAAATACTTTTGAAGAATAATAATCTCTTTGTTCATCCAAAAAAAAAGCATTACGGCGTAATACGCCTTAGTATACGTGAATTGATATTTCCAGGTAAAATACTATGTAGAAAAAGACTTTTTGGCGCACTCGCGCTCGCTCCGAATGAAGAAGAAAGTCGGACCCTTAAAATACTTTGAAGGTATTGAGCCCTGGTTTTTAAACGCACTTGCAAGCCCTGGTACTCGATTTTACAAGTATGACCCATCCCTAGTCGGAATGCACCGATTTTATTTCTCACCGACTTTTTTGGCGCCTACAAGGAAAATCATTGTAACCCATTTTTCACTACTTTTTAGGGCCCCCGCAGACGGCCGACTTTTTGTAGGTCGAAAAATCGGTCATACCTACGAAAAATTTTGTCACCGACTCTCTTGTCGGTGCTAGTGAGGGGACAGTACGCATACTCGCATACTCACTTCTACCTACGGGATGACCGTAGGTAAGAGTGAGTACGTATGCGAGTAATTCCTATAAACAATTTTCCATTTATTTATTTAGTTACCTACTTACGTATGTAAGTTCCATAATAATTTTGCCTGGCTAATTGAAAAATCGCGGTTAAATCAAAAACTCTGAAATAAAAATCGTAATTTTATAAAAGGTTGTAGTAAATTACTTATTGAATGTACGTAATTAAAAAAAGTAAGTAGATAGGTACCTATCTATCCAATTAAAAGTCATATTTTTATGACTTAGTTGTAGGTATTCACTTTAGAATGATCTTTGTTTCCATTTACTCAAAAAGCATAATTGAGTAGGTAGGTAGGTACCTATGCAGAAAATACGTCAATGTCAAAAATACTTTTAAAAAAATAAGGTCCATCTCAAAAATACTATTAAAGAATTAAAACCCCTTTTGTCATATCATAATTGTGTGCTTTGCAGAAAAAACTTTTTTGCTAAAAATACTTCAAGCCAAAAATACTTTTGAAGAATAATAATCTCTTTGTTCATCCAAATAAAAAGCATTACGGCGTAATACGCCGTAATATACGTGAATTGATATTTCCAGGTAAAATACTATGTAGAAAAAGACTTTGTGGCGCACTCGCGCTCGCTCCGAATGAAGAAGAAAGTCGGACCCTTAAAATACTTTGAAGGTATTGAGCCCTGGTTTTTAAACGCACTTGCAAGCCCTGGTACTCGATTTTACAAGTATGACCCATCCCTAGTCGGAATGCACCGATTTTATTTCTCACCGACTTTTTTGGCGCCTACAAGGAAAATCATTGTAACCCATTTTTCACTACTTTTTAGGGGAGCGTGTTAAAGTTTCACAAAATTCATTTAAGTCTAATAATGACTGTAAATTATGTTGCAATTTTGTTACTGTTATCTTATTATGAATGGGCTAGATTATTTTTCGTAACTTTACATAATAGTTCATTGAAATGTTACTACCATGAGCTTTGCATTTGTAAGAGGACGCAATTTTATTTTTAGGACATGTGTGGGGGGTCAATAAAAGCTTAACCTCAAGTTTGTGGGGTCGCCACTCTTGTTCCCCGGCCACCATTTTGAAAAAAAGGGAAGAAAACTCTTATTTTGCGAAATCTCTTAAACTTTGCGTCTTACAAAAAAAATGACAAGACATAATTTGTAGCAAATTGTTTTACCTACCAATATGTTGCTATAACTTTTTGCCATAAATCAACTAAAAAAGAAGTTATAAGCAACAACGTTAGAAAACATTTATAAAAATAATACTTTTTGCTCTTTATCTTGTTTTTATTCGTTTAACAATAAAGAGATACGAAAGTCACATTTAAAAATTGAGCTCAGATACGCTCAGCACGAATATGATTCTAACTCAATTTGGCCAAAATGTGAGTTACAATATTTTTCCTTGCAGTAGTCGTTTTGTCAGTAGGTATGACCGATTTTTCGACCTACAAAAAGTCTGCCGTCTGCGGGGGCCCTTAGGGGAGCGTGTTAAAGTTTCAAAAAATTCATTTAAGTCTAATAATGACTGTAAATTATGTTGCAATTTTGTTACTGTTATCTTATTATGAATGGGCTAGATTATTTTTCGTAACTTTACATAATAGTTCATTGAAATGTTACTACCATGAGCTTTGCATTTGTAAGAGGACGCAATTTTATTTTTAGGACATGTGTGGGGGGTCAATAAAAGCTTAACCTCAAGTTTGTGGGGTCGCCACTCTTGTTCCCCGGCCGCCATTTTGAAAAAAAGGGATGAAAACTCTTATTTTGCGAAATCTCTTAAACTTTGCGTCTTACAAAAAAAATGACAAGACATAATTTGTAGCAAATTGTTTTACCTACCAATATGTTACTATAACTTTTTGCCATAAATCAACTAAAAAAGAAGTTATAAGCAACAACGTTAGAAAATATTTATGAAAATAATACTTTTTGCTCTTTATCTTGTTTTTATTCGTTTAACAATAAAGAGATACGAAAGTCACATTTAAAAATTGAGCTCAGATACGCTCAGCACGAATATGATTCTAACTCAATTTGGCCAAAATGTGAGTTACAATATTTTTCCTTGCAGTAGTCGTTTTGTCAGTAGGTATGACCGATTTTTCGACCTACAAAAAGTCTGCCGTCTGCGGGGGCCCTAAGAGATTCCGTACGAGCCCCTAATTCAGTATGGAAAAAAAGCGTGGTGCACTCGCTGCAAGCAAATCGCGGTCTTTCTCCATCCTAGTAGGCCGCGTGGTGATCTCGCTTCCACCGCGATAACTCACGAATGGTAACTCTTAGGAAAAATATTATCGGGACCATCATTGTAGACAATTTTAAGATCTACAACTTTGGGCTGAAACTTGTTTTGATAAAACTTACCGTTTTCGAAAAAAAACTAAGAAACTTTAAATTTGGACCTTTGATCCCGAATAACTCGTGACGCACACATGGGATCGATGGGGACTTTTAACACTTTATTTGTAATGGTAATACCAAGCTCTCTACCAAAATTCAGCTTTCCGGGAATTATTGTTATTTCAAAAGTGTATCTTTACTGGCCTATAATACCTAATTTAAACCTCACAAGAAATACAAAATAGATATTACTTAGATCCACAAGTTCCTATAATCCCATGATAATGATTAGTCAATATACTTATTATGATTAGATATATGTAGGTATTTAGTACCAATCAGGCACATTAATGTTTTCGTTACGTTGTTGGACGAAATGTTTATTTTCTAATATGTACCTACTGATGAATTTATTGTGTTGTTAATACAAATTATTGTAGTACTACAAGCTATTCATTGGTTTTTATTTGTCCTACCTAACCTCCCCATTAATTATCGATCATCAATAAATTAAAGAGTTGTTATAGTCATTACAAGTTTATTACAATTTACATAGGCCTCTAACCGAGGAGACAGTTGACTGTATTTACAAATAAAAATACAAGGCTTACATCTAAAGAGAAAACAGTTAATTTGACATTGTTTAGCCACAAGTGAGGCTATTAATTAGTTGAAAAAACTTTGGTTTAAAACTGGTATAAAACGGAGAAAGTATGAAATTATCATATTGAATGTAGGTAATAAATCAAATCCTGAAAACGAAAACAGGGCATTCAACCGCGATTACAAGTATTTCCAGGTTTTCGAAAGTCCGTTTCAATATACATACATACATACATACATATAATCACGCCTCTGTCCCATGGGGGTAGGCAGAGACCACGGATCTCCACTTGCTACGATCCTGACATACCTCTTTTGCCTCACTCACTCTCATTACATTCTTCATACCTACATGCTCGCCGGTTTAGGGTACTTCTGACCTGCGTCATGTTACTGGCCTTTCTGCAAAATGTCACCAATTTGGTCCACTATGTTCGCCTAGGTCTTCCCCTTCCAGATGTCCCATTCACACTCGCCTGATACACCTGTTTTGTTAAACGACTTCAATATACATAGACTAATTTTAATACGCTTTGTATTCTGAAGCCGTGTACTGACAGGGGGTTATACGCGTGTCTTGGAACGCCATGTCCTGTTCATACATGGTACACGTACACTCTTGGGAGTTGCTTATTATGTCAAATTTACGCGTGAACTGCGTATTCCGACCACGCGTAACACAGGAACGCGCTATCCTTAAGCTGCGTACGGACAGTGCGTTCCTGTGTTACGCGTAGTCTGGGTACGCAGTCCACGAGTACATTGGATAGCTCCTGTACCGACCGCCGCGAACCTGAACGCGAGGTCAATCGATCCAGAGCGCTCCGCGAGCCCTAGTCATTCACCATGACATTCGTTTTGCCGTCCAAATATAGCGTACCCGGTCGTGTGCTTCCTCTTTGACGCGCGACCAAAAACCGACTGACAGCGGCTCGCTTGCGAGCTAGCTCGCGCGGTACGCGTTCCCCTTGAGTGTACGCGTAGCTTCTAGTACGGACATGGCGTTCCAGGACACGCGTAACCAACTACGCGTACCAATGTACGGGCGCACACGACCGGGTAACCGGTCGTGTGCGCCCGTACACGCTATATTTGGACGGCAAAATGAATGTCATGGTGAATGACTAGGGCTTGCGGAGCGCTCTGGATCGATTGACCTCGCGTACAGATTCGCGGCGGTCCGTACAGGAGCTGTACGCGTATCCAATGTACTCGTGGACTGCGTACCCAGACTACGCGTAACACAGGAACGCACTGTCCGTACTCAGCTGTACCTACTCGACTCGACAATTACAACACCGGTCTCTTTTTGTCAGAAATTTCGATCGAATCAATTTGTCTATCAAATAATGGTACTTACAATAACAATTATGGTACACCATAGAAGGCAATTCCAATCAACAAATCCTTACGCTGCGTAAGCTCCAATTCTGACGCAGCGGACGCGTAGTACATTCAAAGATATATTACAATGCCAACAAACATGATGATTAGGTACTCTGTTCAAACTTCTTCAAATAATTATATTGACTGAGCTTCACCACCGGAATGCATAATTAGATTTAAATCTTAGTCTTGATATAGAAATTAGTCATGACGGAGGCATGGGCCTAAGAACTATAAACTTCAAAAGGACTTTGTCTCAGACACCAGATGGACGAGTTTTACATTCAAAACTTGCTTTTCAGTCAGTATAATCTAAAAACCTTCAACCATTAGAAACAACAAACGCTTACCATAGATACTTTAGAGATACTTTGAACTACATAATTGTTTATCTAGAGAAAGTGCAAACAAGAATTTCTTGTTTATTTATACATTATTAGGTATAACCATTATAATATAGGTACAACGATTGAGTTTAAATTATAGATACGGACTCAGATGATACTGGCAGGTAGGTTACCTACGTAGTACGAAACTGGTAACGTAAAACTCGATGTGCAGAGCAAATTTACATTCGAGTTATTTGACGTTAGATAATTAATACAACATCTACTTCTCATCTTTTCTTTTGTTCTTTTCCCTATATATTAACTACGTGGCTAGATTATGAATATAATATAAAAATGTTTCATTTATTAGGCCAATAATAATTTTATGACAGCTTCCGTAGCTGAGATGATCTTATATGTACTCGTAGTACCTGCGGCTGTGACGCAGAAGGTTGCGGGTTTCGATTTCTGCCGCGAGACAAATTTGGAATATTTTCTCGCGTGTCTTCAGATATAAGTATAACAATTTTGTATGTCTATAAACAAAAATATATTTAAGTATGTGAATTTCAAAGGATATTTATTTATGCCTATTAGTTGTTTATAACATTAATATCCGAATAAAGAGACACTAGCACCTCTGATTAATTTTAATATAATTATTACAGATTTTATATGGATAAGTCACAAAATTCAGTAACAATAATTTACCTTATCCAATATAATAAGAACTGATAATAAGTGTTGACAAACTTTATAAATTCCTAACACTTAATGCAGTAGGTACCTACTTCTAAATCCACAAACTTATCCTACGCACTGAAATTGTGTATAAACTAATAGAATGTATTATAATATCTGGTTTAAACCTCGGCAACGGCATACACTTTTAAATTTAAAATTCAGTTTAAAACGATTAAATCTATTGGCTTCCCTTAGCTTACGCGCAAAGTACTACTAAATTGAAACTGTTTCATAGTACCTATATTATGCTATTTTTATGAAGCACAAACACCGATAGATTAAAATTATATAGCAACAACAAATTTATTACTCCATAACGCGCAGGCACTATTCTCACTGTCAGTTCTAATACGAGACACATGGAAGTATAAGCACAGTATAAGTTCTAAAGGCGCTCGAAGGAGGACCGAATCCTAATAATCGAACTTTCATACAAATTATTTTTATACAACCACTTCTTTTCCATGGAAGGCTTATCTCAGGGCTCCCACACAAAACCGCGACGTCGCGTCGCATTGTCAAAATCTGCGATATCGCGCGAATTCGCACGATGGCATCGCAAGAATTTGCGATCTGCTTCGCATCGCACATTCCTACATCGCCCTACTAAACGGCTTGTCGCACAAATTCGCGCGACGTCGCATCGCGTCGCATCGCAGAAACTTGCGATGCGAATTTCTGCGATGCGAGCTCGCATCGCGTCGCATCGCGGATTTGTGTGGGAGCACTCAGTCCTTCTTGGCGTGGCGGACATTATATTTTAAACCTAATTTACGTAAGTAACAATAAAAATGCTGTGAGTAACGCTGTTAATATGACATTAAGGTGGAACGTTACGGTCAGCTAGGCACTGCCGCGCCACTAGATGGCGTTAATGTCCTGATAAAGCGTTTTTATTTTTTTTCACCAAAATAGAACAAATTTTTAGGAAGTAAAAGTGCTTGCCCGTAAAAGCGTAATATTTTTGATGTAACTAACAATACTTAGACGATATTTTAAGTGTTAAAATCACTATATTTGTCCATTTAGCTCCGGCGAAACGGCCGCGCCGTTTCGCGCAAGTGACTCACACACACACATACAAAGATTTCATCGTAAACGGAAGCGTTAGTAAATTTCGCTCACTTTGCAAAGCTTAATCTGGCCGAGTGCGTCATCGTCTTGACCTGTATTCAAATGGTATCGGGTTCGAATCTCTATACTGACATACTGTTTTTGAACTTTTAATTTGTTATATTTTTGTAATTTTATACAAATACATAATAGATATTTTAGTCGTGAAATATATTATGTATTTTTGTGCGAGTTCTAAATAAAAATCAGGTTTTTACTATTGCAGTTATTATTTATTACATTATTAGGTAAGTATTTGTAAAATTACATTTTACAATAAAATAAACATCTGACAGACAAGTCATGTCATGTCATGTCTGTCTTGTCTGGTATGTTAGGTAGGGTATGCTGAACGGGGCTACCAACTCGATAAGTGCTTTATTGCAACAAACAAGTACCTACAGTACGAAGGACAAAATAATCTGTGAAATAAAATCATAATATTATGTACCTATTGGGCTTATTAAAAATTTTGTAACTGGACAAAAAAAAATATTTGAATGAAATTAGAAGAAAAATCAAAGTACCTAAGTAAGTATTTTTTGAAGAATTAGTTGCTTTTTACGGGTTTTGGTTACTTTTTTTATTTAGAACCTTTTCGACAGCAAAATAAATAAGTAAGTAGGTACCTAAACATATATATTTTTAAAAGGTTTTTGTATTTCGGCATCATCCGCGATATTTTGCATGCTCAATAGAAACGTTTCTCAAATAAAATTACTTATAATAACGATATAAAGCGAGACATAATGCTAAGTTATAATTTATAAATATAATCAAATGGGGCTACGCATATGAAAATATTGTCAGATTAGTATCAAAAGTGCAAAGTTGGCAACACCTTTGTAAAAAATGGCAGAAACAAAATAAACTCCCCCACGAATTCACAATGATGATTTGAGGATGCACGTGATCGCCGAGAAGAACGGCAACAGTGTACGGAACGAGAATAGCGAGCTGGCAACGTAGCCGCACACACACAACTAAACTTTTAACTTAGCATACGATACTGTCGGTGTACACTCATACACTAACAAAATTGAACTGAATTTGTGACTGATTTACGCGATTATTATACTATTTTTATGTAGTAAATATAATTTGCCGCGAATAAACATCATAATAAATGCCAAATTATATAATTTGAGTTAAGGTTATGCTCCATTCGCCCGTAAATGGAAAAATACTTTACTATGGAAAACGAACCACCTTAATTGACGAATTCGAATTATCAGATTATTATTATAGTAATTTATTTGAACACACTCTTGTCATACAATCGACAGTCTCAGTGAGACGGACAAGGTCATGCTGAGGCTTTATGCAAAATCAATTAAATATTTTGTTATTGGAATTAAATGTTGTGGCCATCATACTCGCGGTACATACGCAAGTGTGCCTTTTACGCACAACACACGGATTAGTGTGTAGGTAATTTGATACAACTTCAGAACTAAGCATGGCTTTGCTTTACATTTTCAATGAAGCTTTACATCATTATGATTGAATATTACAAAGTTGTAGCTTGTTCTAGGTTGACTATGACTACATTATAATAAAATGCGTGAATCAAATAATTGTATGTGCTAATAACATTTATAGGACGTTATAATGTACCTAACTTCTGAAAATAGTTGTGTACCTATGACATTCGCTTCGGACAAGTTGTTTTTCTTGGATTGCGCACAAGCGAACCCATTGTATTGCACAATCAATCCGATTTAACTTAAGGATAATACTTAATCATTTGTTAACTGATACATTTAAAATATTTCATAAATGTGTGTTCACATTTCACCAAATACAATCAAAATTAATTTAATACGATTAAAAATTAACCTGAAGATTATTAATAATACAGAGTGTACATTATTGATATGAACATCATTTAATTTATCATACAATAGCAAAAATATAAGTACACTGCGACAAACGCCTTACGAAGAAAATAATTATTGTTAATGTCTTTTAAGCTATAGATTTAGATTTATAGATTTATAGATTTATAAATTTAAATCTAAATCGAAGCTATTCAAAATAAATATGTAGCAATAATAAAACGGCTGGAATACATAGGCCAATATCCTTTAGAAAATATAAGATTAACCAACAAAATTTAAGGTTTTGTTTTCAAGATGAAAATAAAATATTTAATAACTTATCAAGAAACATCAATAAAATTATTTTAATAAATAAGACCAGCATGTGTTCTTAGATTCTCATAAAATAGGTTAATTACTCACTAGATTATTAATAATTAAAATAATAAATTCTAAAACTATTGGAGCATCAATTTAAATCATGTACAAAATGCTTATAAAACATAACCCTTGTGACTTGACAATCAGTCGGGTAAAAATATAATGGATGATCACTTAATTTAGAGATGGCACAGATTTTGTAGAACACTAGCTTGGACGTTTAAATTAAATAATATAAATAAAACTAACGACATTAAAAATTGTGCATATATAAAATTACTGTAAAATTACTTATAAAAATGCCAAAATCATATCTAATCACATATATTTATGAAAAAATACTTTACTCTTTACGTGAAGGACTTCCAATAAAAAATTAAAGTATTGCAATTTAAAGACACACTTAAGTATAAATTGATTTTATAATTTCAACAACTTTATATATTCTACCAGTAAAAGTATATTTAATATCATTTAAGTAATATAATGCGAGTATACTGTCTATAAGAAAGAAAGCAATACTCAATTTTGTTTTCTAAATGGACTTTTAAAATATGCGTTTAAGAGAGTACCTATTTATTTCGTATGTTGAAGTTACTGCATATTAGGTACTATTGATAATAATAGAAATATCTAGTCACCCAAAAGGCAGGTGATTTACGGCTAGCTGGCGATCATCAGCCAAAGCTGCGTTTTCTCAGTCGCTTACAGCTGCTGAATTACATATTTTTCGATATTAGGTATCCAATGCTACCTACTAAATAAAACACATAAATAAATTAGTCTTCGTATAACATAATCATCATATTATATTAAGCATGTCTAGATCTACAAAGCTCCATATAAACGTAATCAGTCGTAAACTGAACATTTTTGGAATAAAGTAATTTTATCTTTATACACTACCTATGTAATAATAAGTTTGTCTAATACACCCAGTAGGTAAAACTTCAGCGGTATGACTTAAGTGCATCGAATCCAAATTACGTAATCTTTGTTGAAATATACTTTTTCAAGGTAAATTATACCTAATTACAGGTTTTAAAGTGTGCCAACACTTTATAGCTTTGCTCTAACAACCTATCATTTTACGAATCAGACAGTTTCACTGGCATTATTGCGATTCTCACTGAAATATTGAGACTTACTTAAATTTTATGTTTATGTCTAATAATTTAGTAAATAATATGCTCCATAAACACTATTCATACAACAGAGAGACAGTTATATCCAAACACTGCGAATTCACTTTGAGTAATTTCTTGTTATAACTAGAAATCTATGGCCAAGTAAAACTACGTTTGTACACATTCATTTCAAATCAAGAGATTAAATAATGGTTATCGCATGAAATCGATGTTTTATATCAAGAACGGATCTGTTTCATACTTAATGTGCTAAATTAATATTTCATTTGTTATTTTTCATATATTGCTACATATACTGTATTTTATTTATACTTAGTAATTTCTCTCGGCGTATCAGTCATGACGACGGCGCTCAGTCATGACGTAGCAAATAATTATTATATGAAAAGACTTTCTTAGTTAAGGATACCTAGCGTGGACTAAAAGGAGACATGAATATAACACACCTAAATAATACGTTAACAATACCTATAGAGATTCTTATATTTTGAGTAAGTAAATCAGTAGAGCTATTTGAAATGTAAATAATACATATATTGCTTGTATTTTTCACTCTAACGTTTTACAACCGCGCGCGGTGATTTCAGTTATCAATACACTTTTACATATTTCAAATTTAACTTTTATGTTTTTTTTTTGCAATAGATGCGGAATCATCCGTTATTTATCTTAACAATGTTCTACTCGTAATACAGAATAAATAAATTTATTGAATAACAACTAAAATGTTTATGTGAGTACTTATATAAAAGTTAATTTACTGTATGATAAGAATGTTATGGGCCTTGTAGTTTAACTGGCAAAAATCAACATGTACATTATAATAATGTGTCGATCAAATATAAACCATTGAGCAAGACGCAAACATTTTAGCTATTACCACGAGAAACAGTTTCGATAAATCAATAGCCTAAGTACATCAACTAAGTGCAAGAAGCATTTACATTATTTCAGATCAAACATTTCTGAGTGAGATTCAATATACCGTGGGGATATAATCCTTCCCGAGTCTACGACGGGTGTGAGGAGTTCCTCTGACGGGACTTGGATTCTGATTCTGTTGTCGGAAGGGAGATTCGTACCATTGGTTGTGTAGAAGCCGAGAGAAGCGGGCTTATGATGATGATCGTCGTAGCCTTTGTACTTTGAGGGGGTGATGACCCCTAGATGGGAAGGACTGGCGGCGAGTGGATTGTAGGTGACGTGTATGCGGACAACATCGTCTGAGAGAGGGGAGACCGAGGGGGGGTGCGGCGTGGCGCGGGGGGTGGACTGCGCGGTGGGCGCGCGCTGTATGCTGAGCCCGCAAATACCAGAACTGAAAGAAGATTTCAGTTAGTTTACGATAAAGACAAATAAATAATAAGCAATTCTAAGCGGGTACAGGGCTTAGCGTGGAATCTAAGGCATAGATTGAAGCTCTCTGGTAAGTGTTCAAAGTTGATGTTGGTTGATACATGATTTTAAGAAGAAAATTTTGATTGTAGGTTATCATGTTTTAAGCAATTTCGTGTAAAATGCATATGAGAAAATAGAGACAAAGTAATCGTCAATTTTAATAGTACTTAGTTCAATTGAAAATTTTTGTTTGATGTTATAATACAAGTATGAGAGAGCTTCAATCTTCTGAGGTCACGTTTAGTATGTTTCGTGTTCTAACCGGCATAAATTCCCAATTATATACCTGTAACATATCCTGAAGGCGTACCGATTTTCGATATACAGTGATAAATCAAAGGCATATTTAAAGACCAGTAAAGTTATTCTCGATGACTTTAAAAAACATGACATAGTAAGACACGTTATCCAGTTTTTGTGTGTTTGCCAACACTTAACGGGACGCTGTAGTGCCTGGGATAGTTGAGATGGCTTCTGAATCGACCAATGAAAACATCGGTACGATATTACCCAGAAATAACATACTAAACGCGCCAAGCCGCTACGAAATCATCTCACCCATCTGACCCAGTGCCGTCGTCGGAGACATTGCTGTGCGTGTCGAGAGAGTTGTCCGGCGCGTGCGACCGTCCGCTGGAGAAGACGCTGAGGTCAGCGGTGCTGGTCACGCTGGTGTCGGCCAGCGAGCGGCGCGATCCCAACGCGGACACAGAGTCGTCGCACCGCGCGCCCGCAACCCCGCTATGATCTGCCGATGTTTCCAAATCTATCAAAGGAATTATATGGGATAGCTTTAATTACAATACGCCTAAGCCTAAAGCGTCGATATAATTAAGAATTTAAATTTTAGCTTCTTTAAAATAAATACTCGTAGAATTATCTCACAAAGGTTATTGGGTATATACAGTAAAATAAAGTGCGGAAAAATATGTTTTGCTACACTTCCAGGATTCTAAATTGATAAATGTATTTGCTATCGTAATAAATTGACTGTGAAAGGTAGGTTATACGAGTATATGGACAGTTGAACAGTGAAGAACTGCTCTGTTGAGTATCGATTCACCCTGTAGCCTAACTAATATTTCGATTCCAAACTAGACTGTTTAGTGCTGCCAATTTTCACTTTCCTGAGGACATATTTTATGTTACGCGCACATGCTTGTTACGCTGATTGGATAGTTTAGGTGCAAGCCTAATCAATCTCTTACTCCCATGATTCATTAATTGGGTTTGGTTTATCTATACCTACTAATATTATACAAGTAATAAAGAGTTAATGTTGGTTGTTTGTCTGTTTGTTTGTTTGACGGAGGTAATCTCCGAAACTACTCAGACGATTGCAAAAATTATGTCACTGATGTGTAGAATGGACTGTCGGGATGGTTATAGGTTTTATTTTATCTCGGTAGTTTCATTAGTACACCCCGTGCAAAGCCGGAAGGTGCTGCTAGTCAACAAAATTTTGGACTTTAACATTAGCTTTGCTGTCAAGTATGGAATCGAATTATTGGTTAGACTATGAGAAACGGGTACATTGCGAAAACATAATTATATGGGTTACACAGTTAAACTAAATTATACAAGAGACACATTATTTTCTGTAACATGGAATCGCAATAAAAAGTAAAGCGGTACAAATCGAACGCAAGCATGCAAAATAATAAAAACAGCTCACTCACCCCGACAAACTGATAACACACTTTTAGCAAACTTTTTAGCCACAAAACATGCACCATGAAAAGGAATCTCTGCTCATGTTTATTGAAACACGCCATTAATATATTATGTTTATTTACAATTCAATAAATTCGTTTCCTTATTTTTGTATGATGTTTGTTCATAAGATAGCTTGGGCTGGGCTTGGGTTCGGAGGCGGTCAGGATTTGGATGGGAGACTCGAGGTGAATATCTATAGTGGCCAGGGAAGAGTGGAGAGGCACGCCCGTCGCCTGCTCATCTGGAGAGAAACAAGACAACCTGTCTCACTTTTATGCAATTCTACAAGAGTGACACCAAAACTATTGTGATATGCTAACAAGCTGTTGTGTAGTGTGCTCGACTACTAATGTCATATAACTAAACGTACCATGATTACGATTTAGCACGTCAATTGTTAAATTACATTGGTGTCCCTCAGACCACCACAGGAGGCAAAACTAAAAATAAATGAATATCATTTTAATTCCTCAAGATTTTGACTATAAAGGACAATGAAAACAATTACTTGATTTAATTGGAACGGATTTATTAATTTAATTAATCGATGGTAAGCCTAATTCAAATTCAATTTTTAGGCAGTCAGGTTCTTACATTAAAACTTACGTCTAAATATTCTAGAAAATATGTAAAGAAATTATGACGGGGGGTGGGTTTATGTGATTGATTTTATCTACTAATATTGAGCAGAGATTCATTTTATAGGATAACCATTGCCGTTTAGTTTTTACAGTGTGTATAATATCGCGATATAATAAGCATTAATGTTGGTATTCAAAATGTTATTAAAGTATTTGAAGAAATGGGTAGTATTAAATTTAGCACGAAAATGCCAAGCTGAAATATATCATGAGATTGGAGGAGTACATAACCATTGATTTGTTAATTATACAACTGTGATGAGCAATCTACATTTTATTTTACGTTGTATAATTGCTTGTCTGTCGGTCGGATTATGTCAATTCTTTCAAATATATAAATTAGATATTTTAAAAGTAATTTTAGAAAATTTGGGCTAAAGTAATTATTTCTATGGGACAGATTAACTGATGAATAAACTTTAAGCGCTGACGAAGCTACGACGTTATTCATAGATCGTCGAAGTTAAAGAACGTTCTGAGCAATCACAACTTGGATGGGTGACCGCAAGTGGCATTAACAACTGAGCGCTTCTGTGCTTCGTGCTCTAAACAATCCCATGGGATCAACAATCCCAGCTTTTAAAGTCGTTAAGCCACGACGGAGGCCTACAGGCCACCTTAAAACTTCGTCACCAGAGTTGGCCACTTGCTCATACGAGCGAACGAATGAATCTTTACATGAAATATTAAGCTATATACATATTTACAACTTAAACACTCCTCAAATCTTATGAATGCGTATGTTAAGGCGGACCTCTCCTTGTGTTAATGACATAAACCCACCTCCATGTCACCCCCATGCTAGTGCAGGTTTATTTACCAAGAGGGTAATAACGAATCATACAAGACCTTAATTCCTATAGGATTAATTGATTAACTATGGATGCGTTTAATATCCAACAATCATGTTCATTAGTCCACATGGCATAGCAACCGCCTATGAACATGATTGGTATATATTGACGCATCCATAACTAAGTAGCCGTAACATAGCTCTGGTGGAAAGGCATGTAACAGTACGGCTTTGTGCGTGGATAATTAATATTAAAAAGAATTAAACAAATAATTGAGTTTTACGATGTTCAAATGTTGAGATGTCGGCTGGTTATGGTACACACGTAGTTATTATTCTCGATAACCTTGCTCAATCTCAAATACGAACGTCTATACCTGCAAGTCTCAAGACAAATGAATAACTTTGTTGGCTCAAATCATTTATCTTGAGACTTGCTAGTACACACGTACGTACTTGCTCGAAAGAGGCAAGTTTATCCAGCATGTTTGACGTATAAGTACCTGCCATAGAAGGGAAATGGAAGATGAACGCATGATGCAACGACCGCACTTAATGTCTATGGGATGATAAGGTCTAATGATTTTCAATCAGAAATTAAGGTCCTGTGTGAGTAATTAAGCTATCGTAGGTGCTATTGCTATCGGGCAGAGGAATACAACGCAAAGAGCAAAGCAACTTGAAACTTAAAAGTTGCAAGAGGTTGAAACTGAAAGTTTCAAGTTGTTTTACAAATCTACATGATATAATTATTTCCAAAACGACTTGTACATCTCTTGTTTTTTAGCTTTCTGTTAAGCGATCAAACATCAACGTACTTCAAACATCCCTGTCCTGTTATAAAGGAATGTTAAAAGCTAGTATAAGCAGTGTTTTTTTACTTTATTATCCACCACGACCCGCCAATCAGTTTAATAACTGTTTCGTATTTATGTGGCCAAACCAACTATTCAAGAAAGATCATTCATAAAATCTCTCATAAATGCAAATCCAGCATCAACTTATAATAATGTTGTGACATATGTATTTAAAAAAGTCCTGAAAAAAGGCCCTATGTGTTATTTGTACTGTATGGATGTCAGGAACAGTTTTTACTTACCGACATAAAACTAAACGAGATTTACTATAAATGTATAGTTCGATTTGTATCAAATTTTATTGATGGTTATATAAATTGTATTATAAAACTATGATAAAATCTCGTTACACGAAAAGTAAAGGCGCTTTTGCGCTGCAAATATAATTAGAGGCTGACTTCAGATATACTTTACGAACCCAATAGCAATTGAAAAAATAACAAGCTATTTTTGATTTATAATCATAACTATACTTTAAATCCTTCTTTAAAGTTTTTTTCAAAATGGCCTAGGTATATATATATATATATATATATATATATATAAAATACATATATATATATATATATATATATACTATTTATACTAGTAGTGGGTGTTATGTCAAAATGTTGGATGCTCTTTCCGTAGGAGATTTTATCAAGAAATATATTACATTTATTATGACAGATGAACATTCCAAAACTTACTTGATGTTTGACTATTTTCATTTAGCACAAACTGATTGTTTTAATAAGTTTCTACCAAACACAAAGCAGCACAATAACAAGATGGCGTCAATAACAAAATTGATATAGCAATTTTGTGTTTAGTAAAACATACGCTAAACACACACTTCTCAAGACAAATTTAAACTCATGCATGTAAGTGATCTACATGCAGGGATGTATGTGTTCAAAAAACACTTTATGTACTATAAAAAAAATTATAGCAGAGTAAAAACAGGAGCACGTTTCATCATTCATATTACATGTTTAAATAGTTTTGTTCTAATGGAAATTCGTTGGGCTCATAATCGTGGTTCCTGTTGATACTGTTATCAAGCATACGTTCCGTATACATTACTATATGACTCTAAACTAACTTTGTGCAATACGTCACAGTGACACAACTTTCACATAAATAACATAAGTCTAGTCTACAAAATACTAGATTTTTAAAATACTAGACATGGCATGGTGTTCTCTTCATAATTTATGCTTATGTTTATATTTCATATCGTGAACTAAATTATGATTTTTTGTTTAAGATATCAATGGTAAATAGTATTTAAGAATAACGGGCCAAATATGAATATCCGCTAGCCAGAAGTAACTTACTAAAGTTGCGTTTATTACCCAAATTAAGAATACCGCTATGGCCAAGTGAGTTTTGCAAATATGCAAAATTTACATGTTTCAGTGTATCAAGAAGAAAGTAATGGCAAACGGCATTATTATTTTTTCGTTTAATAAGTACACCTGCAGATTCACTTAAAAAATAAGAGCAAAATCTACCGGTCTACTTATATTTTTAACTGAAATTTTGCATATACTTTGTCAGCGAAATGCAAGCGAGCGAAACCGCAGGCAAAAGCGTGAATCCTTTTAAGCTCTCTGATTAACCGGCTGCAAAATGTGTAGCCATCATGTTTCACATTTACATAATTAAATATCCAACCACAGCGTCATTTAGTAGCAAACTAAGCAATTTAATGCTTGTGTTACGGTAGCAAGATGACTGATAATATCATTTTTTTTTAAATACACATAGAAAACACCATACATCCGACAGGAAAAAAACATTCTTTAAAGCGGGTACTCACCGAGCCTTAGCATGTGACACAGTATCAAGTGAGTACCTAGGTGTGGACGAGCCGTACTCGAGAAGACTACTTGCCCACTTGATAGGGTATCAGATACATTACAAGTTACAATATCCTGCTATACAACTAACAGGAAAAAAAAATTTAATTTAAGCATTGATAATCATTGTGTCACAGTGGCGTACCGATCATTATAAATGTGTGAAGTGATCAGAACCGAAGCTCTCGTCAGAGCTAGTGCGTGAGGAGATGGACTCCACGTTACCTGAGACGGTGTCGCTCTGAGACACGCGAATGTCCTGCAACTCGATTGCAGCCTTCTCTCTTCTGAAATAAACCGTCAATCTATTTTAAATACGTAGTAATTTCATTACATTTGTAAGAAATATCGGAAGCTTGAAATGCGAAATGCTTAAATAGTGAAATTCTCAAAAAACTTGAACAGAATGAAGATGAAGATTCTCCGGAAGAATCGAAACATTGTCGGTATCTAAATCGACAGTAATTTTTACGTGAGTAATGTCCCGTTGTGTTAATATAATGTGTAAACTTGAACAGATGTTAGAAAGTTATAATATCTCTCTCTACCCATCTGAGTAAAAGGGTATAGATAGACAGACGGACAACTGGGTCATCTTCGGGTTCCATTTTGAATAGAGATCCAAATTAAATCACTTTATTTTACAAAAAAGGAGAGGTTTATGGAGATGTAGTTATACTCGTAGGATTCTCAGAGTATGAACATAATAGTTATTATCAAGGAACTGACTGAACAGGTATTGCTACATTTTGATACAATTAACACGTGATAATTACCTTAATATCACAGTAGCTCTGGCTTGTTTCTCAGTCTCAGAAAAGTTTTCTGCGCGCTGTCCGATCTTTGACTTCTTATCTGGCTCCACGAACGTTCCCAGCCTGCGCTGAGGCAATTCGTTAGGAGGGGGCGGCCCGGGGTAGTCCAGTTTTGCTCTCTTCAACTCATCCATAGACCTTTCTAAATGGTAAATCACTATGTCATCCTCGTACCCGAAGTCTTTGTGGAGCTTCACCTAAAATATAATAAACATTGATCAAGTCGTCAGATAGAGTTGGGTTTATAAACCTGTAGTCAATGGCCCTCACCTGAATATAATTAACAATAAGATCCATATCATTCAATTTCATAATAGCTTTCTTGTGCAACTTGAGTATTGTATAGGCCATTCCAGTAATCACTCTCTCTCCAATCATCAAATAAATATCCCACACTCTCAGGCAGAGGCTGAAGGGCACGCGCTCGACGAAACACACGAAGAACCATTTAAGAGAATAGAGTATTGCGTCCAAGCCAAATTTGTCGAAGTGGATTTTTAATTTGGGCATGAACTTTGTGAGTATCTTATCGTGGTGCTCCAAGAAACGCGTTAGTTTCGGAAAACCTTCGACGTAGAGGCCGTGCATGTAATACTTGTTCTCGGATAAAAGGATCGCCAGAGCCCAGAAAGCGTCTTCTTCGTCCATGTACATGAGCAGCACTCCTGCTAAGCCAGACATGCCTTGGCAGTACCCCACCTCGGAGTTATAAATGCTGTACGCGCAGAGAACGTTGAAAAGGGAACATTGCTTCTCAGAATATCTTTCTCGGTAAAACTGGTGTTCACGGAACTGTCGGTTGACATCGGAATCGATCTGCCTCACGTCGGTGGACCATAACTTGGCTAATTTCAACATCTCCTGGTACTTTCCAGGATTGTCAGACTTCATTCTGTTCACGTCTAATAGTTTACACCATACTTTTATGCGGAGGGAATCTGGAATGCCTTTGAATATACGTCTCTGAAGTTTCTCCTTGGTTGTGGGGAGGTCCCATGAACCGAGCATTTTGACCCATTTTTTCTCCCTTTCAACTTCGACGTTGATTTTCTGCGGCGTCGTCTTTTGCGGCAGCCTCTCGTCGTGGATGAAGCCATATCTGGAACATTACAGTGTTTCTTAACACACTAGCTACCACTTGGACACATGGAAAGTTGTTGGTAGATAATTTTTTCAAGGTAAGAAACTATTTTTTTCAGTTGATTGTGGGTTACTTATAATTTTGTATACTCTTATTTTAACCTTGTAATTATGTGCTCCACAGACTGGCAATGATCACAAAGTTGTCAGCCACTAGAGCCAATAAACTATTTAATTTCTTTTAGTTTCAAAAATAATTGATACAATAGAGACATATGAAACACTATGACTGCGTTCCACCTATTGTGGGTTTTGTGTTACCAGTAAAGTACTATTGATATGCTGCTTCTGTAAGACTATCCACATGAAAGTGTAGTTTTTAAGACATCCTACTGTAATAATGTCATAAATCTGAAAGTTTGTATGTTATGTTACGAAGTTTGGTATACTATAGTTTCATGATTGAAACTTGTTAAGGTGTGATCACCTTAACAAGTTGACCGAATTGGATAGAACTTGAAACATGTATGTTATGGGTCCAGTGAACTGGAATATTATATTCATACGAAACAAATGTGAAAGTTACTCTGTTGGTTTGGTATATTACCTTTTTAGGGCTTAACCGCTGAACAAATTAGGTATGATACAAATTTGCACGAATATAATGGCATTCCAGGAAAAAACATAATAATCTTAATCATGTATAAATGCAGCTAACGCAACAAGAACGGCTCTGGTAAAGATTATAAAATATCGGTACCACGTAAATGTCGGTGACGGTAAACAAAACAGCGGGTGCAAACTAGACCGCATATGCAAATACATACATATATATAAATGTTTATGAAAATACAAAATAGTATTAGGTACAATAAAAGAAAATTGTTGACCTAAAATAGAAATAAATATTGCGGCGCACAATCTTTGTAAATATAATAAAAAGTCACACATTTTGTTGTGTACCATTGCAATGTTAAGTTACCAAGCATTGCTTATTGTAGTAAAATCGCTTTATGACTGTGATAAGAACCAATGATGGTATTTACAAAATGTTACCGATTTTATCTGTATTAAAAGCAAAAAATCTATCCACATCCACAAACTCCTCGCATAAATTTAATAAAACAATGTTACAGCGTAAGCGCAGGCATAAAATTTATTAGTTCATAAGTTGCTACATCACCAGCATGTGATTTTTATTCTTACATGGACTGTTTACAATGAAGGAAAACATCAGTTAAACCAGGACGGCTGTTAAAATATTCTGTGGAGTTTATTATTGTGGATGGTTGTCACATTAATAATGCTTTGGACCATTAATATAAAAATGTATGTTTATGTTTCCAAACATCAACCACAATTTCAGATGAAACTAGGAATATACATGGAACTGGAACAGCATACATAGCTAGTGTGTGTTAAGTCATTATCATCGTTGTAATTTTCAGCCTGTGTCAACCCACTGCTGGGTGTAGGACTCCTCCAATTTCTACCACTCCTTCCAGTGTTAGGCCGATCGCATCCAGGTCTTTTTGGTCTTGTGTGTTAAGTAAATGAGCATATAAGCATACTGTAGGTATATACACTATTATCTTGTTGACAACAACATGACTTACTTTATACTAGAATTCTCTATGTCATCCAATCTAATAATAATATTATAAAGAGGAAATGTTGGTTGGTTTGTTTTTTTGGGTTACTATCGGAACACCTAGAAAGCAAAATGAACACACAGCTGAATTGACCAAGACGTGAAAATGACCTTTTAGCAAAACGTCTGGAATTTTAAATAGTCCTTTATAATGAAATGTCTGGTACAGTCAGTCTAGTAAAACATAATAACAACTAAATAAGCACTTATAAATTTAAATGAAACAAAAAAATTATGTATACCTTGAAGATTCCGCATACTTAACAATTTAGATGAACCTGTAGTACTACTAGTAGGCTAGGCTTGGTACTTATGTTCTTTACGTGTCATTTTAAAATTTATCTCCAAAAAAAATACGCTCTTTGGGTCACATTTTTGAGGAATTGTAATGGTGACACCTTTTGTCGGTTAAGTTTTGTTATTTCGCGTTTATATTATTTATCTAAAATTATAATAACGACTTATAATGAAAATTATTTTTTAAAGTGGCCAGGGATTCGGTACCTCATCAAGAGTTATTTACTTAAATACTTACTTCAGAACTAAAAGAAGGTAAGAGAAAAAGATTAACACAAAACTGCAAATATGACTGTACTTGCATCAAGCAAACCAGACGTTTTGCTACCAAGTCATTTTACTTGTATGACTATATCGAAACAATGACATTTTACGATTAGGGCGTTCTTAAACATACAACGTTTTGCTAAGTGGGTTTTCCGATAGGTACCGCTTTTTTTCACGGAGGTAATCTCCGAAAATACTCAGCCGAATTCAAACCAATGTATAGAATGAACTATCGGGATGGTTGTAGGTTAAATTTTATCCCGGTAGTTTCATTAGTACACCTGTGCGAAGCCGGGATGTGCTGCCAGTCATTCATAAAACTGTTTAGTATTACCAAGTATAATATGACTAGCTGCGCCCCGCGGTTTCACCCGCGAAGTCCCGTTTCTGCGGGAATATTGAGAAGTAGCCTATGTGTTAATCCAGGGTATTACCTATCTACATACCAAATTTCAACAAAATCGGTCCAGCAGTCTTTGCGTGAAAGAATAACAAACATACATACATTCTCACAAACTTTCACATTTATAATATTAGTAGGAGGATAGGAAGGAAGTAGGATAGTAGGATAGGACTATGTTCATATGACATAACTCTAACTCTGGATCTTATAGGTTTCCTGGCCTCCAAAAATGGGACCAACAATGTAACATGCTGTTCTGAGCACGGAAATGCAAATCTGTTAAAGCCACATGGAATCACACATACAAATTGGGACCACTTCAACAATCTATAAAGATTGTCTATGCAAGCACCACAAATGCTTACTACTCAATAAAATGATCAGATACAAATGTAATATACAATGATGCACACACCTTTTTACTTCTTGGCAAGCCTCAGTCAAATACAACCTTCGCTATTTGCAAAAAGAAGGACACACTGACATACAATAGCAAGCAAGCAGCACTGAATAGAATTTAGTTTACCAAATATAAAACAAAATAAATACATGCAACACTACTAAATTTCATGTGTATTTGCTTAGGCAAAATCTTAAGTTTCTACCATACGTGAAATTCATAGTTTTATTTTAATGGTAGCATTTCTAGTAAGTCACTGTGTCTAAGTCTTATAATCTTTATATATTTACATTTTGAGAGAAACCTATGTTATTATTATTTTCATTATTATTTATTATTATAGTTAAAAGTTAATGATTGTCAGTTGTGGAAGTTTTGAGCTAGTTTAGATTACCTATATTGGCAGATTGGATGCTTTCTAAACACAAATTAGAGTAATCATCTCAGAAAACAGCAGCACAGCTTAGCCTAAGCTCCAAGGAACATCACAGGCATTATTAACAATCATAAAATCTGTAGTACGTAACTACCTAAACATTTTATGATTGTTAACCACTACATACAAATTATTTATATAAGTAATAAACTCAGCCCATTTTGGTAATGCTCTAGGATTCAATTTCATATCAATGGGTAATGTGCATGGAAGTGTTTAGAGGCACCAACCTGTCTGTTTTGTGGTACTCCTCGAACTCTGGATCTTCCCAGGGGTCTATCTGCCCCGCGAGATTCTCGCGGCCTCTCTCGTACCGCTGGAAGATGCGCTCCCGCTCCTCTGCAGCACGTGCCAACAAGGCTTCCTCATTCATAACACTGCTTGGCTGTACCACATTCCGAGCTTACAACCCACTTTCACTCTTCAATTCTAATCTCAATAGTTACAATAAACCAGCCTGCCCCATTTTTATGATCCAATGAATGTTACCACCTCAAACATCACGCCCTTAACGTAAACTAATCAGAGATTTTGACGTGATGTCATGATTTATTCCAAGCGAACTAGATCGATTTATTTATTTATACGAAGTTAAGAACTCAGAACAATTAGTGCAATAAACGCCTAACAAAATAAGATACGAAAGTTTGTACAGTAATTTGTACTACTAGATTCAGCTGAGTTGGGAGTGGGAGATTTCTTTTTTTACGCTACGCTACGCTTTGTCAGCAAAGCAGCAAGCAAAGCGAAATGAATGAGTGAGTGGAAAGAAATGTCATGTCCGTCAAAATAGCTGTCAAGTTACAAATCGTCGATAAACAAATAGAATTGTATGACCGATTTTTCGTGTATTATTATGTCTAGGCATAAATACAAAAACTTATTATAATGAAAAAAATAATTTTTAGTAACTTTAAAATGTAATTGAACTTCAATGTACGGAAAAGTACAATCATTGGCACCTGAGTACAGTGATTGGCACTATGATTTAGTACAGTCATTGGCACTATTGACAGTACTAAAAATTGATAGAAACTCAAACTCAACCTCAAAATATCTTTATTAGTAGCTGAAATAGACTAGCTTAACATAATTATCTACGTCCGTGTATAGTTTTCTATTCGTTTTTTTATAATTCATCGAGTGAGAGAAGCAAACAAAGATCTTAGTAGCAACTTGGGTAATTTTGGGCTGTTTGTATATTTCGGTACAACTGTAAAACTGTTAATCCAATCTATAAGAAGCTTGGAAGGCATATGATAAGAAGTTTCCCGGCTAAGCTAATGAGCTTAATGGTCAAGGGGTTGGTTGTAGTGGTTATATTGGTTCTTTCAGTGGGTTGCATACGTGCCAATCATTATGTAAGTAGTCGAACAAATTATGGTATAGTCATTGGCACCCATGAAAAAGCCGGTGTATAAACTTTACAACGCTTAGCACGCATAGATAGTTTTATGTATTGAATAAATAGAAAATATGTATGTTGCAAACTTCCCAAGTAACACCTATTTTTGCAAGCGAACTCTACCCACTAGACTAGACATTACAAAATCACTAAAATTCAGCAACTTTCCAGACATATTTTTTAAATGACCATAATTTTTTTGTTATTGACGTTTGATTTAAAAGTAAGTGTTTTGAGAATAAGAAATTGGATTTTCTGCCAATTATTAATGTTTCCACTGTTGAAAAGATGAAAACTTTCATAATAATCAAGAAAAAGTGCTAGGATGCCAATCATTGGGTGGGGGGGTGCCAACAATAGTACCGTTTACCCTACATATGCTTTATTTTATCCTGGTAGTTATTTAGTACACCCGTGCAAGGCCGTGCTGCTAGTAAATGATTAAAATAAAATTGAATACGCCTATTGGTTGCGTTGAGTAACGACAATAGCCATAAATACTCGATCTTCCACATAATACCTAATTAATGTCTCTCTATACTTCATTTCTTGAATCGAGCTATTAGGAACAAAAATAAACGCACGTGATTGGTCGTCGAAGATAATTGTAATTCTCGTGATTGGCTAGATTGTCAAATCAATTGTCAATTGTCAAATCCAATGAATTTCGACGACCAATCACGTGCGATTATTTTTCTTCCTATTAGCTCGATTCAAGAAATGAAGTATAGTATTATGATGTTTTAATCTGGATCTCGTATTAAGTTATTGCATAGCTTCTATCGCGGGCCTTGGCGTGGAGACCGAATCCAGAAATTCCGTAACGATTGTAACGAAAGATAATCACCTGCCTGACCGCTGTCACTTTAGGTTAGCAACTCGCCTCTAGATGGCATGCAATAGCTTTACCGCGGCAGTCCCCGAGTGCCACACTTCTTTTTTCTGGACTTGGCGGGGGCACTGCCGCCGCGCGCCGGATAGTTTAATTAACATAGTCTGTGGTTAGCATAGATAGCTTCTATCTTTTCTTGATATTTATTATTTATTAGACTCTTTGGTCTGTCGAGATTGTTGAGTAGTGTTCTGTGGATTGTTCTGTTCGTTCTGTTCGGTTCGGCGGCGGCTGGCTGCTTTAGTATCTGTGGTTCTGTCTGTCTGCCTGCCTGGCCTGCTTGCTTTGCTTGCTTGATTGTGTGCGAGCGAGGGTCAGCGAGGGTGTTTATTAATTTAATTTAAATAAATTCAAAAATCAGCAGAACCTGGTTCAAAAGTATAAATAAAATAAACTTGATTATTATAAGTACTATCGGCAAACCTTCAAAATGAATCCAGTAACTCATGTAAGTTTTCAAAACTTTCCATGTCATTGAACTTGAATCGAAATAACTTTGCCAATTTTCACTTTTTATCTTTATTTTGGACTATGCATGTAGTTAATTAGGTCTATGATAGAGTTAGATGTTGCATAAAGTATTTTTTTACCTTGAAAACTGAGGAAAAATCAACTAGTGGTAGTTGATTCCAAAGTCCAAAGTGCAGATGCAAAATAATTATAAAAGACTAACCTGTGTGAAAGTTGGTAATTGCGATATTTAAATCAGACATCCCAAGTTAAGTAACTAGAGTACTTACCTACCTACCTAGACTAGACTCTAATGTAGGGTTTATTTCACGAATAAAAATATTTATTTAGTTTTGATCTCAAATTAACATGCCTTGTAGGTAAGTCCTATAGTTTTCAAAGGAGGTAAGTACCTACCTACAAGTTTAGGTACTTACTTCAGCACAGACTCCAATCTAATATCAATTACTATGCCTTTAAGTTTCAGTAAACTTTGTGTAACTTATAGATCTGTCTATTATTACAGGTTGCCCGGGTTGCGCGGCCTTTTTACCGCCAGCTGTCTACAACAGCGTCACTTGCTTCAGCTCCTAAGCCAATCCCAACTACTGGCTTCTGCTTTGGTTTGTTTTTTTAATTTTTATTGAGGTAAAACAACAGCGTTACAGTTAATCTGAAGCTTAATTAATATACACACTAATAAGGCCAAATGAGTTTTACACAAATAGGAAACAAGTTAAGAAACGGATTGAAGTGTTAGGTAGTAGGTATTAAAATTTGTTATAATTAAACCTAGACAAAATGAGTGCAGATAAATTTTACATACTCAGTGTAGACTACAAATTAAAGAAAACTCATAGCTTAGGCAGTTGTCTCACCAACGGCGAGTAAACGACTAACTATCGGCTATTTACTCGCTCAAGAAACGTACAATAGATATACTTTCCGTGTGAACAAAAGGGATGCATATACAAATAGTTGATCGCTGACCGTTCACACTGCTGGTGAGCACTCGCTTCACTAGTTTGTCGCTGAACGGCAAGAGCTATGAAAGATAACACTCGTTCGGCGATACTCGCCAAGCGATTAGAACTCACGCCGAGAGAGCAACCAGTGGTCATTTCTCTACAGTACTTGACTGCCGCGAGCGAGTGATGCGAGTAATCGCCCGCCTCACTCGCATACTCGCTTATAGCCGAGCTACACAAATATCGGAACTACGCACTTGCTCCTCGCTTCTCGCTAACTCGTTTCTAGTTCTAGCTCTACTCGTTAAGGCCGGCTCCACACGTTGGTCCCAACGCTCGTACCAACGTTGGACTGCACATTCGGTGAGGCGTACACACGTTGGCTAATAAACTAGTTTTGTCCCGTCAGGACCAATGTGAAGATGTCCGATACAGAAATCGAAACTGCTCTGAGCGCTTTTATAGTACTGAGTGCACATTTAAATTTGTTACTGAGAAAAAATAAAAAGCCACGTCAAAGAAGATGGTGGATGACGACACATCTTAAAATCATAAATAAATGTATATATATATGTATATAATAAATAAATGTGGATGAGGAAGCCATTCTCGCTCGACGTACGCACTCGCTGCGTGTTGCAACAGAACTGAGCAAAGCGCCAACGTGTAGACAGATCGCGAGCGTTGGCGCAGATTCCTTTGATGAAACCGACACAAGCCGGCCAATTACCAACGCTCGCCCCAACGTTGGGACCAATGCCATTTTCTAGATCCACACGTTGGACGAGTAGCGTTGGGGCTAATATTGGGGCCAACGTGTCGAGCCGGTGTTAGGCTGGCGTCCATTAGGGACGGATCGGGGCGGGTCGCATCGGAACGGGCCGCAGTTCTGCGATGCTCATTGCGTCCATCTGTACGGGGCGCGGCGGACCGCCTAAGCGGATTTGATCTTCAGACGTGTTTTCGTGCTTGGACTGACATCGCGCTACCATGGACAGCTCCGACGAAGAGATGTTATGGTTTCAAATCCTTCTTGAGGAAGAGCAAAAAAATAAAAAACGACGACGAGTGTGAATCTGTGCTATTTCTTGCCATATATTCATGCGCCGCTGCTCATCGTGATATCTAGGGTCTCCTAGATCATACAGTTCTCTATACTTTTGCACTATAGAAATAAGCAGTTCCTCGTTCATTTTCGTTTATTTGCACGGCACGTGCGCTCACATCCGTCTGCCTGCGTCGACTAGGCGGAACGTGGCGGGTCGCAGCGCACCGCCGACAGAAATACGCCTCTGCGTAGCGAAGCGATCCGCCAATGCGTTGCGGCCCGCCGCGCTCCGACCCGTCGCTAATAAACGATATTTCATACAAAACATAGGCAGGCGTATTTTTGCGTTGCGATGCGGCCCGGCCCGATCTGCCTAGTGGACGCTTGCCTTTACACGTTAATCGTTGCCGGTGAGACAAGTGCCTTAGAAAGTTAAAAAAACATTTGAATACTGGAAACAATTGAAACCATATTTATTATTTACTAGCAGCACATCCTAGCTTTGCACGGGTGAACTAATGAAACTACTGAGATATTAAATAGTCTATTAACCATTCTGACAGTCCATTCTACACATTGGTGAAAGAATTTTTGAAATCGGCTGAGTAGTTTCGGAGATTGCCTCCGTCAAACAAACAAACAAACCAACATTACCTCCTTATAATATTAGTAAAGAAGTATAGATTTTTTGAGACACTCTTACTTGTTAAATTTGTATACTTTGCACATTTACATGAAGTAGCAAACATTCTTATTTTCGCGTTCTTTATACTTACAAGTCAAAGTACGTTTTTCTAATTATATGGCCACCACCACTGCATATGATAAGATATAACACTTGAACATTGGCCTGTAGATAAAAGTCTTTAGTGAATTGTATATATTTTGAAATATCATTATTTTACCTTACTATACGTAGGTACAAAACTATAAGGTCAGCATTACCTGTAAAGGTTTCGTCGAGAAAGTATTGAAGGTTAGGTATATCTTGCTATAACTATCCTACCACAATAGATAATGATGACAGTGATCAAGAATTACCTAGTAATAAAAATACTTTTCTAATTAAAAACGATTTATGGATGAAAAATCTATTTATTTTTATCATAAAAGCAAGATTCATGAGAACGACAGCCATGGCATGTCAAACACCGATCAGACCGTGTGATGTCACACCTAAGCAACATCATTTCCTTTTTTAGTTCAAAGTCATCTTCAAATAATCGGGGAACATACATAATAAAATCCAAAGAATAGAATAGGTACCTGTCCATAGTTAATAAATCAACTCATGTTTGCTTCCAGAGCTCAACGATGATCAGAAGGCTCTCCAGGATTTGGCGCGCAAGTTTACTCGTGAGGAGATCATCCCGACCGCCGCGCACTACGACAAGACCGGGGAGTACCCCTGGCCCATCGTCAAGAAGGCCTGGGAGGTCGGCCTCATGAATGGACACATTCCCGAACATTGCGGTAATGGCTTTTGCTACAACAAACTTCTAATTGCAAACCTACACCGTCATTCATAATAGACTTAAGAGCTCAAGTGGCTTGTAACTTTGTTCGATTCAATTTATTATATTTTAGTGACTTAAAATTAAATGTTCCTTATCTAATTTAAACTGAAACTCAATTCAATGTCCGTAAAAATGAGCATAGTCAGGAGAGCATAACATGGGGCTCTTATTTATTACTCCAATGAACCGCGTTATCGACGCAAAGCCGACTAATAAAACGTTCTATAAAGACATGTTAAGTTAGGAATAATAGGGCAAAAATTTTACTTTTTATAAAACGACAAATAACAGAAAGTTTTAATTTTTTTTTTATAAATTGATTTTATTTAAATGTATCTAAGAAAACGTGAACTCTACCTACACTACTCCTACTGCTTAATTATAATCCTAAAGAAGTTAACGTTTAAAATTTCATACTATTAAAAAAATCTATAGTAGTTAATTACAAAACAGCGACTTGTTGACCATCAATGTCTTAAACAATTATCTTGGTAATTATAAATTCTAATTTATTTACTTAAAACATCCGCGTTTCGTGTATTCTTCTATAAAAATACCTACGCAGTCTATTCTGTTGTTTATTACCTAAAAAGAATATGCCAATATCTGAACTTGTTCTATTTACATGGTTCGTGCCGGCCAGCGCCGACGTGCATAATCTATCTTATGGTCTATCTATATTTTTATCTTCAACTGATATTTTTTTATAACATCATGGTTCAATATTACTTAAGCGCAGTAACTATCACTGAAGATAGATATTGGGTAGATTTCACAAAAAATCTATGTTAAAGGTATAATATCCCGCCTTTAAACCATTGGATTACTTAAATTGAAACTAGGCACATTGAAGAAAGACCGATCATGATTATTTATTTCCCTACAAAACAATGTTATAATCGTCTAACTGGCATGTTGTTTTAAAATTATGTTCGTTTAGTATTTATTTAAAATGTCTTAAAAGTAGCTACGTAAATATTTCAGGCGGAAACGCGCTAGGTGTTTTCAATTCTTGTCTTATCGCGGAGGAACTTGCATTCGGCTGTGCCGGGATTAAAGCATCTATACTCGTCTCTGATATAGGTGTAAGTTACTTAATGAAGCTCGCTTGTCGCTCTATAACCTAATATAGTGAGGTTTTCATGGACAAAAATCTATAAAACATTCTAGACAATACTTATATTTGGACATACCTCTGACTACCCCCTTAGACAGCTACAAAGGATCTAAAAAAATACACATCTGAAAGGAATGTCTACCGCACCTTGGGATACGGTCGTGATCATATTTCATTTCATTAGCAGCCATTATGTGTAACATTTTCAGTCTTAGTTTTCTTATAAAATAGTTTGCGTTTTGCTGTAATGTAAACTGTTAACAATCTACTATAAAACTTTTAAAAAAAAAATACGCAAGACAAATGGCAAAAGCACGTAAAGTCCAAGTTTTTGATATTATTTTAACGACGACGTTTTAGGACAAAAACAATTATAATGAGATATCATTGACACTTCACATGAGATTCAGAGTCACTTGGTAGTATTTGTTTTGAAGTATAGTTCTGATGGCCTCCGGCATGGACGATTATCATTAACGACTTTGAAACCGGGCATCAATAATTTAATTAGTTAAGGCTACTTTGTTTTACTTGTTTACTTTTTAGTTATTTGCATTAAAACTTCCATCGTCTTGACGATGTCGACGACGTCTTGAAAATTTATGATTGTTATGTACAATTGGGGGAGACCTTTGCCCAGCAGTGGGACAACATAGGTTAATAAAAAAAAATGTACAGTGAACCCTGAAACCACATCGGCTCTTTTTATCATAACAAACAATGTATTCCCACAGAGTGGCAATCTCGTATCATACGGTAAGATTGTCGAGGACTTGTTTAAAATTAGAATGCTTCCTTTTTATATTTTGACAAATTAAATTTCATTCACTGTACGATTACTGCTCGATTACAACACAGGCAGCTAATTGTTGTATCAATGATTAGTTATATGATCAATTACATCATACCTAGTACATTCAGGATAGCATACAATAATCCATGGAACATTATCAATAAAATCATTACGTTTTACCCGTCACTCATGACGTTTTCCCCGTCGGATGGTTCACAGGAGGTCTAGGTCTGGGCGTGTTCGAAGCGTGCCTTGTGTGCGAAGAGTTGGCATTCGGCTGCTCAGGCATGATGGCAGCGACGTACATAACAGATGTCGCAGTGAGCATTCCTTAGTGACTTGAGCGTTACAACTCTGAAACCGCTTACCGGTTCTTAAGAACCAGCATGGTTTTGATTGAGCAGATTGTCTGAGCTTCAAGATATTTCAGGGGGCGTGGGTGGTATGGGAGTGTTCGAAGAGTGCCTCGTTGGCGAAGAAATGGCGTTTGGATGTACAGGGATTTGTACCGCCATTGGTGGCACGGGTTTAGGAGTAAGTTTTATCAACTTCATGCTTTGGCTCCTTAGATCGGCCATTGGGACTTCGCTTTTTATGCTATCAATGTTATGTTCATCATTGTATGTTGTAGGAAGGCTGGATATGGGTATCTAAATAAGAGAGCGATTACCTAATGAACCACGTGACAGTTTGATATCGTTTTAATTAAATAATGTGTAACCGAACTGTTGCCATGATATGTAATGTAAACGTCACTGGGCAACAAAACAACAAAGCTAGGCTAACTTTGAATTATTTATCACATTACAATACCTTAGTAGGTAGGTAGGTATATGCATCAATCTGTTCAGATTTTAAATTTTAAAACTCCTGAAATGAATACAGTATTGTGCCAAACATCGTACGAAATTATACCTCTTAACCAAAATCAGCCTCGACCTAATTCGGGATTGCACCAAAACCTGATTGAATTTTAAAAATAATGATGTTCCGAGATTTCGTAAAGCAAATTTAAAGTAAAAGTTTCGCAAGCTAAATAGGTTCGTTCGTTCTTTCGTATGAGTAAGTGTTGCCAGCTATGGTGACGGAGTTTTTAGGCCTCCGTCTTGGCCTAATGACTTTAAAAAGCAGGCCCGACAATTTTACTTGCCTTCCGTCGAAACGCTCAGTTGTTAATGCCACTTGCGGTCACCCATCCAAGCAGTATAGTATCTAGAACGTCTTATCCAATTTCGCTAAGTAGAGAAGCGAGAGGTACATAAGATATTGACGTAATCCACCAATCTGTACATCACTAGCAGCACATCCCGGCTTCACACGGGTGTACTAATGAAACTACCGGGATAAAATATAGCCTATAACCATCCCGACAGTCCATTCTCCACATAGGCGAAAGAATTTTTGAAATCGGTTGAGTAGTTTCGGAGATTACCTCCGTCAAACAAACAAACAAATTTTACCTCTTTATAATATTAGTATAGATTATGAGAGGAAAAAGCAGCGCAACGGCCTGAATAGCGACGTCTCATTCACGGATGAGCGTCGCGAAGAGCTCGATAAAAAGCGTGATGAGCTCAAGGCTCGACCACCAGTAGCCATAACTTACAATTACGTCGGTGGAGTACTGACATGCCCAAAGTGCGATCGTACCTTTACCAACAAACTCGGGTATGCAAGCCACCATAGAGCGCACCTGAGGGTGGAACATCCACACCCTCCATTAAGTACTCATAGTTAAATATGCCTGTTCAGTCAATTATCAGTCGCTGTGGTCGAAATCGGCCAAGACAGATATATATAGATTACTATAGATATAATAATAATAAATAATAATAATAAATATCCTTGGACATTCCGCACAGCGTCATCTACTCCCAAGCTAAGCAACTTAATGCTTGTGTTATGGTAACCAGATGACTGATATAATACTTAGATACATTTTTTTTGTAAATATGTACATACTCGTACGTATTATAGTTAGACAACACCCAGACACGAAACAAATATCTGCAGAACATGCAAACATTTGTCCCGTAGCGGGGATCGAACCCGCGACCTCCGCATCTCAGCCGGGCGTTAACAAAACTGCGCCACAAAGGTCGTCAAGATATAGAGGATCGTCAGATATAGACAAGAGGTACATAAAATTGGTGGGAAGTCTAGAGGGCAGAGATTTATTATGATGTAGTTACTATGTACTTACCTACATAATTCCATGTGCAGAGTCCCTATCTGTAAAATGTTCCTATTTACTTGAGATAAGCTAAACCCCACGCGAAATATGATGTAGCTTATCTATATAGTACAGCAATGCCCACAGTGAAGTTAGCATTATCGTATAAATGTCTCTTATCACGCTGCCTTACTATAAAGTTTTATCTAAACATCAAAGCATTTCTAAAAATGTATGTATCTATTCCCGTCATGAGCTTAGAGATCTCTGGTCATTCTTCCTTTTCTAGTCCCTGATCTCAAAGAAACATAAGTCTAAAAGAGTACTTACCAAAATAAAATCGTTTGATCCTTACATATTAATAGTTATTCACTTATCAATATGAATTTAAAGGACAAATGTTCAATTGAATGACATGCGTTATCCGCCCTATTTTCTGTAAACACACTTGATCGGTCCACAGGTGGTTTGGATATGGGTGTCTTTGAGGGGTGTTTGGTGGCTGAGGAGTTGGCCTACGGGTGCACAGGCATCATGACGGCTATGGAGGCCAGTGGCCTTGGCGTGAGTGGATTATCTTTGAGCATGCTACCTTGTCGGACAGATCTAGAGACCTAACGTTCAAAAAAGTCTAAATGGTTGTGTACATTCAGATTTTTTTTTCTTTTCTTTAAGAGACACTGACTGACTTGCTTTTTAATTCGTTGCTTTAAAATGTGTAAACCTTATTACAATTTTACTCTTAAATTAGTTAAAGCCTGTGTTTACACTATCCCCCTTATGCATAATCGACCAGTAAACCTGTATTAGCTAAAACACATATTAAATCTGTTGCTATCTCTTTTCGTTGACATATGAGTGACAAGAAAAAAACGTTCTTAAAACCTGTATTAAATTGTCAAGTTTTTATGCATAAGGGGGTATGTATGTAGCTGTAAAATATGGCGCGATCAGTCTTAAAATATATCTAAAAAGTATCTTATCAATTCATGGCTACAGAAGTCATAAAAAGCCCAGGTCCAATGGTCCTCTTGAATGCAACATACGTAGGCCACAATAACATTCGCTGTGTTCCCAACACAAAGGGTCTGAATTTTAATTGTTTCCATGTCTCGTTGGACTCATGAGTGTCGTTAAGTCTATTGGACTGTTCGGGAAGGATTATTGAGTGAGAACTCATTTAGTTTTGAAATATATTTCCATCATAAATAATTGGCAGATTATATTTTATGAAAGTGATGTGAAGCTTGCTTTCAAATCGCTTATAAAAATAACGCTTAACAAAAATATTATTTTCTCTTTGCGTGCGTGCTTTTTCTGTAGTTAGTTAGTACATCTTTATGACATGTAATTAATTTAAAACAATGGGAAACAATAATGGTCGCAGTAACAGGCGCATCATGCGATTAGAATCGGTTAAGCATAGGCTTACGTTCTCCGAAAAACTACCCCAAGCACATCAACAAAGTCTAGGGATATTGTACATTTCATCATCATCATCATCATTCCCCTGCCCTTGTCCCACACTAGGTGGGGTCGGCACAACATATTTTCTTCTTCCATTCATCTCTATCATTCGTCAATTCCGTATTCACTCCTCTCACATTCATATCCTCTTTCACACAATCCATCCACTTTATTGTACATTTCATCAAATATCTAAAAATCGGTGAAGAATTTTTAAAAACAGTAAATGGCAAAATGATAGGTAATTTTAAGGTCTATAATAATAAAATAAAACATTATGTATATCTTTTGTTTTTAATATTAATAATATTATTTTTTTAACTCCATAGAAAATTTGGATGATAAAAAAATTAATTTCTTACTGTTTTTTTTAATAGATTTAAAATCTAATTTTAAGTTATTAGTGTTGCTACCTCTTACATTAATTACACATCGATATTTTTGGTTGATACTTAAAATTAAATTGCCAATTTCTTGTTGCGGAGTTGTCGGTGAGCGGCCGCGCGGTATGGACATTAGCATTATCGTGTTTGAGTAAAAGTTCTTAGCCCATTTGGATTCCGTGAGGGACAACGACAGATTCTAGTACCTCCTCGTGGTATTTTTGTGCAGTCATGTTGCCTTGGATCCAAACGAGCTGGGTTCGTGCGCCAAGACGAATTTCTGCCCAAAGCGTGATTGTTACGCCTTGGTATGGGGGGACCTCTTGAGGGTGCTGCAGGCGACTAACTCTTCCTAGAGTTTGCCAAACGCGTGTTCTTCTTGAATCCGGATGAAAATTAAACCGGAACTCATCGATGAACAGTACCAAAGACCAATGTTCGTCACTCGATGTTAAATGCTCCCGAGCTCGCAAAAGCAGCCGACCGCGATTGCCACGTCGCAACGCTGTAACATGCAACGGTCTTCGAACATGAAGACCAACTTCATGCAACCTCATTTGCACGGTTTGGACGCTTATCAGCAGCTGGGGGTCCCCCCAGAGCCTTTTTACTAGTTACATCGCTGTAAAATTCAGTGGTCTTCTAGCGGTCATTTGGAAAAATCAATCCTGTCTCTGCGTAGTAACACCGAATCTAACCTTGGGCAGTTTTACTACATCCCTATTACTAAGATAACGTGATCACAATCCTGTTATCACGTCTTGGCTGGCGTGTATGGCCTCAGCAACAACGCGTTAAATAGCACCATTTTCTAACGTGCCCACGGCTCACGGGTTTCATCTCGACTCAAATGACGATGTAAAATTGCTCTTTAAACTCATACGGCCCAACAAATTATAAAATAAAAACAATACAATCCCTTTTTCAATAATTAATTTCAATAAAACAATTTATTTTTTTCTCGTCGAAACACACCTCTAACAATTTTGCCTCCGTACTATTAATACTTAATTCTTTTTTTTTTAATTTCCATTTAAAAAAAATTAAAAAATAATAAAAGAGGTTTCAATCGGTATATAAACTTTTAATGAAAACAAACAAGATTTTAAAATATCAAAGCGAAAATAATGTGGTACTAAGATATCCCTAGACTTTGTTGATGTGTGTAATAGGACCTAAATTATTTAATAAGCTCCCCCTAAGGATTAAAGTCATGACGTGTGATAGGTCATATTATAATTCTATCAAGAACTTATTACTAGATAAGACTATATATAGTGTGAGTGAGTATCTTAATAATGACTATACAGAATTTTAGTAAAAAAAAAAAAAACTGACGTATTGTACTGTAGGTACCTACCTATACCACCCCTTTCTTTTTACAAAGTATTGTAATTAATAATGACCATTTTATATGTTTTTGTTTTAAATTAGATCAATTTTATTGTATTTTTAATTTTTTAAATTTTATTTTGTATTTAAAAATCAAAATGACGAAAAACTGATGTCCCGTTTAACAAGATTATTTTTCTAAATAATGCAATGTTAATAACGTGTTCTTCAGGTTTTAATAAATACATTTCATTTCATTTTCATTTCATTTCATGATATATGCTGAAAAATTCCAAAAATGTCCAGTCACTACACGATTAATTAGAAGAAATTCATGAAATTAGAATCCATGGATCCATGCTGTGTCCTAAGATAATACAGTCAGTAACATAACATTTCACGTGAAGTTGTATAGTACGATCCCCAAATGACTGAGAACGGCAAAGTAACAAAAAAAATTGGAAATCAATGTATGCTAGGAAAAAGGTAATACCGCCGGACTTTTTCATATGTGAATCGTACATACACTATCCATGAAAACTTCATCTTCCGTTGCTTGTTGCTTAAGGGCTTTTTCTTTGTTTTGTATGCACTAATCCTATTATAAATAATGAAGATACAGCTTAAATACCGTTTAATACCGCTAAATATGTTGCCGTAATTTTCGTTGACATGAGACTGACAAAAACAATATTTTTTCCCAATTGACAGTTAATTATGAATAATTAGTAGTGGATAGCATTTGCATTTAAGTAAGTAATATAACTATATTACTTAAATAGGCGTAAAAATTATGTACTAATGATTGCATAAAGTAGATTTTATTTTCATAAAGGCAATCTTTGTTGTACCTACCGTTGTGGTTAGACAATAAGGAGCAAATTAATCTCAAAGTTCATTTAATGAGATTTATCATAAAAACCTATCCGCTAATAAATCACTGTGACAGTAGCTTTGTCTGTTTTGTCATAACCACTTATCACGTTGGAATTTGGCATGGATATCAATTAAAAATAAATAATAATTAAATATTAAATCATAGCTGTGGTCACTGCCCATGACGCACGTGGCGATGTTGCATGCACTCGGCGACGACGACGGGACGGTCCGTTCCTTCGGGACACCGTAAACTTGGGAATGGGAATGGGTTAAACATATTTATCCACATTATTCTTAACGCAGGTAACGCTTGGATGCAGCTAGTTTTAGGTACAAAGGATGTCTTAAAAATTACATAATTTATATATTTTGTTGCTAATTGGTCTTAGTTCAGAAATGTCCTGCGAAAATCCCCTGCGAAGGGTATTTTTAGAATTTTTGTAATTTTAGACACCCAAATTAAATTAACAATTTGAATTAATATGCTGCTAATTTTCTAACTACTTAAAATTATTGTTTTGTTGAGAATGTCATCTAAACAATGGATTAAATTGTTGTTGTGCAATAAAAAAACTGCTTAATGTTTTATGTATTCACTATTCTTGTGGAATTATTTTTATAATTTTAGATATAATAGTACTATTGTAATTTTAAATGTATCAAGATATACAAATAAAATATAAAATGTGTTAATGTAAAAAAAATCGCACAATACACATGTATATACTTTTAATATACATACTTACCTATAATATAATATGGCTTAAATATATTATTTGCTAAAGTTTGCTCTGGAAGTAATGATAATTATTATCGAGTTCATTTGAACGTAACTTACAGCTAACCACGTATGTTTCAGCAAACCCCCGTCATCATCGCTGGTAACAAGGAACAGCAGAAGAAGTACCTCGGAAGATTGATTGATGAGCCTCTTGTAGCTGTGAGTATATTCAGAGGGCCTTCTACCAGTTAAGAGTTTACTGTAATATTGAGACCAATTTATTTTCTTTATTCAAACAAAACTAAATCATGAACTGTGAATCACATTAGTTACGACACCCATCGCTAGATGGACATTTTCAGCCCTTAGTTATTGACCAGCCCTCATAGATGGCGCTGTGTGTTTGGTCTCACAAAATGTTTCCCAGCTCCACTATCAGACACTGTAGTACGAAGCCAAGAAAAAAATAGGCACTGATTGTTGCTTATTTTATAATAAGTACTTGCTAAGAGTTAACATACATATGTCTATGTTAAAGTAATCTGGCAATAAAATTTAAATAACAAAACTAGAAAAAAGCTTACCTTCAAATCAAACGTCTATCTAACTAAACAAACCATGAATCACAACTGCTAAGAACTCTCTCAATCAATACACTTTTTGAATAAAATCAAAAAAGAATAAGTAGGTAATTCATTTTAGTATTGGTTTAGGAGTCTTAATACCACAGACTAATCGCCGGTTTCTTGAACGCAGATCATCTTCACTTCAAAATTAAATAATCAAATAAGCAGGTATCACGTGACAATAGTAACAACCATTGTCACGTGATACCTGCTGAAAATCTAGTAATAGGTACTACTGATAGAGACAATATAAAAACGGTTTATATATATTAAAAGGCCTACGGTGTAACCGAACCCGGTGCGGGATCAGACGTGGCCGGCATCAAAACGAAGGCCGAGAAGAAAGGAGACGAATGGATCCTCAACGGTCAGAAGATGTGGATCACCAACGGTGGAGTTGCTAACTGGTGCGTACTTACAACGTTTGCTTTACATACAAATCGCAGAATGTTAAAAATTATTACACTGTTACAAACATTTTCTAAAACAAATAATATTTGCATGTTTTGTTGACAATGGTTGCTTAGACTTACCCGATTAACATATACAATTGATGTATTTTTGACATCATTGCTCGTACATCAGCCCCTTTACTCCACAAACCGAAATCGAGGCATCTCGTAACAATCATGGCAGGCCAAATTATGTCGGTTAACCTTCCGAATTCAGTTTCCACCAACAAAAGCTGACCTGCGATTAGATGCCGATTAGAGCACCTGAATACCAGTAAACCATCGCATTTTATGCAACTTTTGAAAGGGCTCCGAAGTTGCATAAAATGTTTTTATTGCATGTAGGGACATGAGCATGGCCTGATATATACTTGTCGGTTTTTTACATAATAAGATGGCGTTCAACGGCTGATATGGTGGAGTGTGAAGTAACTACATTAGAATAAAAAAATACACGATTACGGCATATGAATGCTTATTTCTTTATTGTCTATTGTAAACCGTAATAGGTTGTTAAGTTCCATATTTAAGAAGGATTAGAAGCCTCTTTACATATTGCCGGCCATACACGCTACGGTGCATCGGAGAGATCGACCTGCGCAGGTCGCCTGTTCAGTAGGCCTTAACATGTGCAGCGCGAGAAATCATCTCGTCGTCGACAAAACATTCTCTCCTGCTCTAACACAGTACGTTAGAGCAGTCTGACATGATCGAGATATTTCATTTGTCGTGTCCAAACGTTGCACATGTTAAGCCTTCAGGTACACCGGAACGTGTGTGGGTAGAGGTGTACCTGACCCCATTGTCCGATGACCTGCGCAGGTTATCTCTTCGATATTCCAGGAGGCTTACCATGACGTTAATAAACAATTCAGTTAGGTTCTAACTGTCATAACTTTACGTCACCGCCTTAGCTTACGGCAAAAGCATTATAAGACCTAAACTGAATCGGTTTTAACGGTCATAGTAAGCCGGCTGTCCGACGCACTGTAGCGTGTGCGGCCGGCATAACAGACAATTAATTGCAGGTACTTCGTGCTGGCCCGCACAAACCCTGACCCGAAGTGCCCCGCCAGCAAGGCCTTCACCGGTTTCATTGTGGAGCGCGAATGGGCGGGAGTCAACCCTGGCCGTAAGGTATACTTGAAGTCACCTACTTTATTCGCAGTGATATTATTTCCAACGCTCATTATATAAGAAGTCAATGCGAGTTCTGAGAAAATGGCTAGTAGATTAAGGTGAAAGCAGAATACAATTTGCGGGATGAGGACAGGAAAGGAAGATTTACAATGTTACACTAATACTAAAATTATTTCCAGTGCATGTAGGTACTTGAAATTATTTTCGATCTTTAGAATAGTCACTATCGTTTTGACTCATAATCTTATATCTATTTCGGAGTGGATTTGCGGATACTTAATGGAATCGGTAATGGAATAACCATCCAAAGAAAAATAGATTATGTATGGATTAAGTTGATGAATAAACGATATTTTCATTTTCATTTTCATTTCTTTTTCAATAACCGTTAGTAGCGTAGCCCAATAGAAAGTTTGACTAATTAATTTTCGACTTTTTTTGAGTTTGAGAGAGCCGCTGTAATATAAGTTATTTGCCAACAGGAACAAAACATGGGTCAACGTGCGTCTGACACACGCGGCATCACGTTCGAAGATGTGCGCATTCCGAAGGAGAATGTTCTTATCGGGGAAGGTGCTGGTTTCAAAATCGCTATGGGAGCTTTCGATAAGACTCGCCCGCCGGTAAATCTACTTATTGCTACTACTGCTGAGTGTAGGTGGGCCTTAGAGAATGTAAAAGATAGAGCGCTGAATATTCCTCTCTCAGTCATCTAGAGTAAAAAAAGGTAAACCATATTATGCAACATTCTTGTGAGGCAAAGTATTATAACTTCTGCCCATCATCGCGTACGCTATTTGTATGGCCGGAAATCTTCATCAATAATTTTATCAAATGTAACACATACTTTTTTACACATCAATCACTTCATATTACCCATATTATTACCGTCTATTTAACGCACTTACAAAGTTTTAAAGTACATCACAAAACAATAACAGAAATTGAATGATTATTACAGAAATAAAAGGAAGGTTATCATACTAGCTGAGGTGTATAATTTACTCAATTGCCGATCGTTTCCGAGAAGTACATTCAAACGGAATAGATAAACGAATGCTTATCAATTCAATACCTTAAGAAGCTTGCTAGTAGGCTTAATGTCTAGCTTTAAAGGGTTCGTAAGTTAGGCTGTCCTAGTTATCAGCATGTCAAAGTTCCCGGTACACTGGTCACACATAATTACCCCTTTAGCTCTTTCTAGGTAGAAACTATACACGTGTAAAATATGCATTCGCAATAGTAGCAGTCTACTTCGGCGACACAAATTGGATGTGCTATAAAATTATAAACTGTCAATGCTTAACCTAAAAATAACTTTCTGTAGATTTTTCTACATATTCTCAATTATTGCAGAGTTAGGGCTCCTCCCTTCAAACTAAATTACTATCAACTCTCACTGACAACCTTTAGAAAGCAAGTAAATTTTATAGATGACAGTTTGTTTACCTTCATTGCACGTCGCCTGTTAGGTTAATTTCATAGAGAAATGTATGGGAATGTCTAGATGAATGTCCACAAATTACCTACATAAGTCAGATACCTCATCTCGAACATTGTTCTTTTCTTCGGGCTATTTTTGTGTTTGATTTTTGCGGCCCCCAGAGCGGCGTTTAGGTCTTGCCTGCAATAAAAAATAAGCAACTCCATCTAGTGCTAAGTAGCATGCAGTCGGATGCCTAAACGCCGATAGGTGACGCCAGAAAAATCAAACACCAAAAAATGGCTCCAAAAAATAGCCCGAAGAAAAAGGGAGTGAATTCAATGTTCGAGATGAGGTACCCGTGGTATTACTTATTACAAAAACTCGCAATTCGATTTGGTGTGGGTCTGGATGATGTCTTATTTTATAACGGTCATGGTATGGCACGGTCCGATCGGCAAAGTAATTTGTCTGTCTTGGTCTAAAAAATGGTTTTGACAAATGGCCATTAGTGAGAGCCCTGAAACACTAAACAGTTAGGCCAAGGAACCCATGAATATAATTTGTCACAAGTAAGGCACTTGATAAACCCTTGAATATGGTGACATACAGTTCTGGGTCAGAACTTATATATGTATTTCTAATTTTAAATAATTCATGAAAGTCGAAAGTAAACCAATAAACCTATTACTTTCGTGCGCAAGTGTACTCATGCGCAAACATACTCCCTCCATTTGCATCCAGCGTACTTTTTACGTGACGCGACCTCTATTCATAGTAAGCGCCATTGCTATTCTTACTTAGGTGCACGTTCGTTACCATGTTTTCCTTTACCGTCTGACTATTATTAATATGTTCTCATCTCGCACAAAACTGAAACTGACAAAGTCTGATATAAATTGTAAACAAACCATTGCCCCCATTATAAAACATATCAATAAAACATTTTAGGTTCGGACGAATAATGTAACGTTCGAGACGGTACACAACAGTGGGGTAATAAAACTTAGCATTTCCTTTTTTCAGGAATATGTTTACGAGTCAGAGACTCCACTCCGTAATAAAACGGTCGATCCACCTTTTTTTCTTCTTGTGGTCAAAGAACGGCATCCTGTATGGATTTATGCGATACTAAAAAACTGTTTGATTTACTAATACTTATTGTTATGTAACTTCAGTCGAGTACCGTTCATGTCATATTGATTTGATTGTCTGTATTTGAATGCGCTTATAAACAAATAATTGAAAATGTTACTTTTTTCTTACTCTGCTTTTATTCCTTGCGTCAATCCTTGGATTTAACTCTACTGTATTTCTTTAGTGGGCCTTTTTTCCCTTTCTTTTTTTAAAGTCTCTCTATGACTTTTAAATTAGAATTTATTGAATTGATAAATGTGACGATTTTATATTTTTAATAAACTTTGAATATACCTCCAAAATAAATGGGTCAACTCTCTTTTCGTAATAATTCTCAAAAAAACAATGACCAAATCTGCGTGGTACGAGGTGAACGATTATTCTTGTTTATAGCACGTTGTTCTGAATTTATTATGTAAAATACGGGATTTGACTGTTAAATTGGGACGTTGGCAACGCCACTTGCGACCCAGTTGAATAAATAGCGTGAGCATTGCAAGCGTTAAGACTTCGAACAATCAGTATGCTGGTATCTCGGTTGCTAGATCGGTCATGAATTACTTTATGTAACTGATTGATAAAATGTTCTTAAAACATATATTATTTATGCAAAATGTATGTCAGGCTATTTGAATAAGAATTTAGCTTGCTGGAAACACTGAAGTCACGTATGGAAAGATAACTTCTGCAAAAAGTGGGCATGTACCAAATATGTATTTGGACATTACCTCTGACTACCCTATTAGACATCTTTAAAGCATCTAAAGAATTACATAAAGATCTGAAAGAAATGTCTACCGCTCCCTGGGATACAGTCGTGATCATATTTTTTTTTTTTCATTTCAGGTAGGAGCTGGTGCCACTGGTCTGGCCAACCGAGCCTTGTATGAGGCCACCAAGTACTCCCTAGAAAGGAAGACCTTCGGAGTGCCAATTGCCTACCACCAGGCTATCGCTTTCATCCTCGCGGACATGGCCATTGGAGTAGAGACAGCCAGGCTCGCCTGGCAGAAGGCCGCTTGGATGGTCGACCACGGTAAGACGCCATCTTGTTTTGATACGGACGGCGGACGCCATATTGAGTTAATAAACGACTGAGTGTGTGATGAACGCTTTGTTACTGATTTTGCTTACAGTTAGAAAATTAATAACATTACACTTTCATTTACTTTTTATTTCAAATAATGAGAAGTGACTATAATTTACTTGAATAGCGTTTTTGATCAGTTCGAAAGTTTAGTTTAATTTGAATTTGGTAGGTACTTACTTCTGTCAAGTTTTAAAACTAAAATGATAATGATGATGATAGGTAACTTTAGATACCTACTATTAAAGATTTTTCTTATGTTGCGAAACGAAAATCACATTGGTAGGTTACGAAGTCGACTTGTATTATACGGTCTTTGTCCCATTCAGCTGAAGGATGGAATAAATGTTTTTTTTTCTGATGAATACACAATCTACATGAATAATCGAATGTCCGCCGAGCTATCAATCGTCGCAGCTCACGAATGTTTATTTTTCAGGTCAAAAGAACACTGTGTTGGCGTCGGTTGCGAAATGCCACGCTTCGGAGATCGCCAACAAGGCTGCCTCTGACGCTGTTCAGGTGTTTGGTGGAAATGGCTTCAACACAGAGTACCCTGTCGAGAAACTTATGAGGGATGCCAAGATCTACCAGATCTACGAGGGAACTTCCCAGATTCAGAGGATGATCATCTCTCGGGAGATCCTCACTGCTGCCAAACAATCTAATGCTTAATTTTACCCTCAATGAATACACCTTATAAACATCATGTAACGCTCTGATTTATCTATGAAATCAATTTGAGATGTCATGTCATTATAATTTATACTTCATTTCTTGAATCGAGCTAATAGGAAGAAAAATAATCGCACGTGATTGGTCGTCGAAATTCATTGGATTGGCTAGATTTGACAATTGACAATTGATTTGACAATCTAGCCAATCACGAGAATTACAATTATATGCGACGACCAATCACGTGCGTTTATTTTTGTTCCTATTAGCTCGATTCAAGAAATGAAGTATAGGTGTTCCATTTGTAAAAGATTTATTTAAATAAGAACTTGAAGTGTTGTGGATATTGTAAAAATATTTTATTAGTTTTATGGGAAATATTGATACATATTTTTACCGGTCCATGATTGGAATGTCTTTTGTATATTCTACATTTACAACAATAAAAATATATACTATTATGATTATTATTATTACAAGATGTTGTTTGAAACCACCTAATGAAAATGCCGAAGAAGTCACGAATTCAAATTAAGAACCGTCATAAAGTTTAGAAATGTTTTTTTTATTGCATAAACCAACGATTTCATTTGTTAATTTAGGTACTTTGGGAAAAGCATCTAAGAAAAAGAGTCCAATATTTAGATCAACTTGTTCTTTTGACAAAAAATATTATAATTATATGGGCTAACTGTAGGTAGGTACCTACTTACTTTTTTCAATTACGAGTAGGTAGGTAGTATCTAAAAATGCGAATATTTTATTATAATTTAACGGAGTCGACGGCACATTCATTTGCCACCAATAAACCTGAAATTAATAATTGAAGCCTAACTAAGAACCACTAAGTACTACATCTATAGAGGATTTTTGTTCTAATGACTAACATCACACAGTTCACAGTGGAACTTTTAGTCATTTTTGTTTTCTCTCACTAGATGGAGTTACGTGTTCTAATCTAAGAAAATATTTAAGGTCACAACTAGAAAATAATATTTTGTAAACTTCATTATCAATCCTTTTCATTCTCTTAGCAGTAATGTAAAAATAAATTGTTTAAAATATGGCCGAGGATTACATATTAATAATATACCTAGTTAACTAAACAATTTATAAATGACTTTACTACAACCTAGATATTTTAAGCGCATAGGCGCCATCTGGTGAACTTATGCGGAACTTTGATACAAATAACATTGGTGTACCACCAAGCTGGCTCCGCTCCTACTGGCGGAAGTCGTTGAGGGTCTTTTTATTTAGGAATACTTTCAAAGTTTATTTAGAAGTAAATTATTTACCGAATTCTTATTCATTAAGTGTGTCGATATTTTTACTTTTAGTTATATAATCATAGTTGCTTAGTTTAGTAACTATAACTCTACACATAAACAAACACATAATGATTGACCTACATTCAGAGCCCTTGTGAAAGGATTGTGCAATAGAAACGGTCATTTATTACACAACAATGTGTATTCATAAGCAAACGTAGTCATTTTGCATCATTTACATGATTTTTTCAAGATTACACATTATATCCTTATATTAAAAATGAAAAGCACTTGGGTTGTTTTGTCTAATATTTTGACGAATTAATTCCTAGCATTAATTTCTAAAATAATCACAAAATGATATCTAAATATTTACATAGGTACATGCTTAACACAGTTTTACTATTAAATAGGTCATGACATAGTTTTTTTCAAAATAGGTTAAATCTTACTGCCCTTTACCGACATAATTCAATGTCAGTCATGAACACAGTGGCTTCACTGAGCCCAGTAGTTATGTCGGTCGGATTATCAAAGTGTATGTGAAGTGGCCTAGAGACCTACATTTTGTTTTTAAAACGTAATAACGATGGTATTGAGTGATTTTTGAGATAGAATCAATCATAAACCTTAGTTGTTCATATTGAAACTAATACGAGAGGTAATTCTTGTTCGCCTCGTCATAAATTTGCTCGTGATGCACGAAGACGCTCCAAAAATGAGTGTACACACACATAGTCAGGTTGCCTCAACAAGCCAGCTGAAAAGTGATATCGTGATTGAAGTACCAAATGAATACGACATGAGCTCCACAGACGAGAAGCAGCCGGAAAGTATAAACCTAGACCTCAAAATAGCCTACGTAGATCCAGCAAGCGGTAAGTGCTCACTGAAAATTACATTTTTGAATAAGACATTCTTGCCCAATTACCTACCTTCCTACGTCTATTTTTATGAGAAAACATCATACCTAACCTGTTTCTTTGGTAACATCAACCAATGATGTAGTAAAATAGCTCTCCTAAATGTTATTTACATAAATGGACTTCCCTACTTACTAAATTCAACAGGTATTTTTTGTTTCTTGCTTTAATATTTTGTATGGGATAATCAAGTTGGTCTCCTGTAAGACTTATCTTATTGTCTCAATGGGACATGAGGCTTGTCTGCTGGTTAAAAGCCGCCACTATAACAAATGGTTTTTTCTCGCTACTACTAGGCACTACTACATAAGTGGTGTATGGATAGGTACCCTATACTTCATTTCTTGAAGCGAGCTAATAGGATGAAAAATAATCTCACGTGATTGGTCGTCGAAATTCATTGGATTGGCTAGATTTGACAATTGACAATTGATTTGACAATCTAGCCAATTATGAAATATACAATTATTTTCGACGACCAACCACGTGCGTTTATTTTTGTTCCTATTAGCTCGATTCAAGAAATGAAGTATAGTAGAGTTAAGTGGATCGTGTGCATCGTAGAGGCTAGGCTAGCTACCTGCTGCCTGTACGCTCGGCTGCACGGTGTGGCAACGCCGCATTGGTTTTTTATTTTGCGCTATCCTGCGCTACGCTACGAATGTTACGATAGAGTCCGTCGACGGGCGACGACTAGCTGTGTGAAACTGTATTCTGAGAGAACTGCTGAATAGTGGCTGGCTCACGGAACGTGTTTCGAGAATAGTTTGATTGTATAATTAGACGCCACATTGCGGTGAATGAGTGTGAGTAGGTAGGTACTTGTGTTATTGTCAAATAGATATGCTATTTCGTACTCAGTGGGTGGCGCGTCGCATTTTGATTCGTTCGGTGTCAGTAGGGCACGTTTGCTGCTTGCAGTCTGACTGCGATCTTACACTTAGGTACCTACCTACCTACTTACTTACACCATATAAAAAAAAACTCTTGAAGCGAAACTGTACCTAGCTAGGTACCTACCTACTTACCTTCTTGCTACACTCTTAGATCGGAAAAAAAACGTGTTTTACTTAGGTAGGTAGGCTATATAGGTAGGTTAGGTTTACATTGCTCTGCATGCGGGGTAGGTAGTGGTACTTATGTACTTACTAGGTACCTACCTACCGCCCATTGTACTTCACTTTAAATGTTCTGTGTATCTGTAATTTGTTTTAATGTAAATGTGGTGTGCAATAAAGTGTTAATCTATCTATCTATCTATCTACCTAGGTATAGTCGACAAAGAAATAGGTTTACCACTCTAAGGCTGAATATCATTTGCACGTACAAAACATCAAGGGCTATTTTCGCTTGACAGATTGACCTGCTACGTCAGAATCTGTCATTCAGTAATCCTTAGCGAATAATTATGTTACTGGGAGATGTCATCAAAAGTGGTAAACCAATTTCTTTGTCGACTATACATATACCCTATATTCCACACATTGCCTCAGTCAAATGCTGCCATGTACCTATGTAGGTACTAGGTAGGTACTGAAATACTTCTTTGAATAGAGCATAATACCTAGTTAGGTACCTATGAAGTTTTGTTTAGATTCCAATAAGAATCTTTAATTTATAAGATTACCTACCTTCCTACCCACTTAACCGTAGCTCAACAATTTGTATGAATACGAAATACGAAAATAGAAGTACACTAACTGTTTCATCATCATCATAATCTATAGCCCGACTTCACCCACTGCTGGGTAGAGGCTTCCATAAGTTTGCCAGTCCAACAGTTGCCGTCCATAACTAAGTATTCAATTAACACAAGTTTTTGTTAATACATACAAAACAAATATAATTTTAAGTTACGACGTGGGTTCTATTGAGGCTTAAAGAGACATGTCTTCATCTTGTCACTAGGCACGTAATTGCAAACGAACCACTTTAATTTCTTAAAATAGGTAAGTCATGAGTATAAGAGTTGCTTAGTTCTTGGAAAAATACAACAGCATTACTTAGATATTCTTTAAAGAAACTATTTTTTCCTGGATGTTCGTGTTGGTTATTCAAAACTGAAATTGACGTTGGTAGTTAGGCCCCTATATTAGGTTAGTAAGTCTATCATATGACTGTTTTATAATTATTTTTTCCAAAAGACATAAGACATAAGTAATGACATAACTTACATACTTCCTTTGACGTACAAAAGTTTTCGCGTGAAAGAGTAACAGTAGTAGTACTTACGTAGTACGTAGTAGTAGTAAGAGTAACAGTAACAGTAAACTACTACTACTAACAGTTGTCAAACGCCATTAAGTTTACATTAAAACGTTAATTAATGTTAAAGGCACAATAATTTTATTTATTAACTTCTTTCGTCCCTCTGCTGGGCAAAGGTCTCCCCAACCCCCAACCAAAGGCTCCAATAGAAAAATAATTAGGGTCGTTAAGTTTTTATTTTTTCAGTAAAAGATGAGAACCTTTTACTGAAAAAATATACAGAAAAAAAAAGAATTAGCGACATCAGTCCACCGTGATCACCGACCACCACCTAGGGAAATAGGGATTCATTACCCAGACAAATACAAATACAAATACAAATATTTTATTTCTTTAACTTAATCTATACATTGTGTTCAATCAGTTGAAATCCTCTTTTAAGTAAAAAATATACCTGTATTAGAGGATCTCGCTCTTCCCAAGTTACATTTTTATTAAGTTAAGAAATTAGGTACTATAATGTGAAATTAGTATGTATGCGTGTGTGTAAGTAAGTATGTGTATGTGTGTGTATGTGTGTGTGTGTGTGTGTATGTGTGTGTGGGTGTGTGTGTGGGTGTCATCACGATACAATCTCCAAAAGTTTTTCTGTTTCCTGATATGATAGCGTAAGTAGCCATTCTATAATTGTCTTTTTGCATTTATGGTTTGATAATACATAGATATTTATAGTTTTATTGATTTTGTTGTAAAGGAAACTTGCTTGTTTCAAATATTGACGTGTTGCAAATTTTGAATGCACTGTCACTGTTTGCATTACTTTGTTATTTCGTCTTTTACTCATTATTGAAGGGTCATATTGTAAGGTTCGATGTAGTTTTAAAACAGCATGCAGTATAAACAGCTTTCTTATTGTTAAAATATCTGAATTAGCGTACAGAAGCTCCGTGGGATATCTGTATGGTTTAAAAAACATAACCTTCAGTAGAGATCTTTGTGCTCTTTCTACTTGCAGGAACTTCATTTTTGTGGCACCACCCCAGATTGGTATGCAGTAACTTATGATAGATTGTCCTAAACAAGTGTATATTTGTTTCACTAGGTCTATATCAGCTACATGACGTAGTGCTTTAAAAATCCAAATTAGTCTTCTTACCCTGCTCGTAAGAAGTTTAAGGTGAGCGTGCCAAGAAAGCCTTTGATCAATTATTATTCCTAGATATTTTGTGGAAATAAGATAATTGCAGATCATAGGTAGGTTAGGTACCCCACAAACTTTTGTCTCGCAGCGCAGCGGGAATTGAACTCGCAATCTCTGCGTCTCAGGTGGGCTTTTTTTACCCACTGCACCACAGAGGTCGTCGAAACCTATGATACACCTAATAGATTCAATAATATTTAGTGCATTCTATACAAAACCACAAAAACGTAACAGTTCGCTAGAGCTAAAGATCTCGAATAATTATACATTTACAAATGATGGTCCAGTTGTTCCAAGTAACAAGTTAAAAACTTCTAAGGTAATTTAAAGTGGCGACATGTTAGGCTGATAGTTAGAAGCAATATCGCTTGTCATTCTTGTAAAATCGTTTCCTCTAAGTACTAATTATATGCGGGCTTGCAATCAGTAGCTTAACACGGCCTATAAGAGTTCTGTTTTATTTAATAAAAAGCAGATTTCATAAGCAATCATTCCGGTTGCCCTTTCAACAATTTTTAATTCGATGAATTGCTCACTACAGCGGGTTTTTTCCCCACTCAGTCAGTCATCATGACGTCACCGGTGCTGTAGATCGGTACTTCCTAAATATGTCTACAAACGAAAGTTTCCTTTTACTGAAACATTTTGTATAACTAGTACCCACTGTTTAATTGTATTGAATGTGGAGCAAGGTGAGTTTTTGGCGTTCGACTAACATTCAAATAGAACAAAAATAACATGATACACGTATTTGTAACTATGTTTGAACTAAGTAATTATCCTCACGAAATCGATGTGTGGATATCTACTGCAACGAAATGGAAACATAAGGTGCACATTGGTAATGCAAGCCATTGCTTTATCTACAGCTTACGTGCGTGGCTAGCCAAGCCACTTACCTTGTTTAAAAATAGCCTGACCTTGACTGACTTACCAGAACTTCTCTGAAAAAACTGGACGCACTTTGGTCACTTAAGCAGCTGCAAAGTAAAGTGGTTGATTATTCCTCAATAATAATAATAATATTAATTTATTAAGACAACTGAGTACAATTTTGTTAGTAATACTTAGTATCTAGGGGTTAGTTTAGTACTTATATTCTAATTTAGATTTGGTCCTCTGAATTAATTTGAATGTCAGAGGACAATCAAATCTTAGTGCTATGGCACTCAGAATGTTGTTGCCACTGGCACGTGTTCTACTAAGCAGTGAGGCTGTCTTTTTCCGCCAAATCGCATCAAAGGTGTCCACTCGTGCATGAGTGAACATGCCTGAGGCACTGCAGTATCGCGGCAGCCGCAACAACATCCTAAATGCGTTATTATACTGAAACAAGTAGTACAATTATTAAAAAAAAACCTGAGGTGGATAATTAAGTATAAAAATTGTAGCTTTTATTAATATTCAATCAGAGTTTCATCCAAATTCGTTCAGTCATTTCTGCGAGAAAGAATAACCAACACATCCATACAAACAATCGCGTTTGTAAAATTAAGTGAGATTGAAAATTTTTCTTAGTGCTGAGCAAAATAGCTTCTACATTATGCACTTACTTATATGTAAGTAGGTAGGTACTTAAATTAACAATGACACAATTTGAATAACTACCTACTTAATGCTTGGAGCAGTTGGAGCCATGGGAACGGAACGTGTTACCTTACACTGTTTATTTATTTTCATCAAAATGTCGAATATTGTTCAACGTTATGTTGCACAGTTTGTCTTAAACCTTGTTGACTTTACTAAAAAAAAATTAAATTTATTTCAATTTTGCAAAAAAAAAAAACTTATACCTTTAAAGGTACTTAATCGCAAAAGCGAACGCTCTTTAACTTTATGTACACTTAAAGATAAAGATGGAGGGGCTAGCACGAATATCATGAGGGTGAGAATTCCATAGAGTAACTGAAGCAACGGTGAAGGAGCCGTAGCCGTAACCGTAGCGGCTGGATGAATGAACAGAAGAAGGGACAGATGTTCTACCAGTACATGTAACATCACCAGAGTAGAGAAATTCAAAACGTTCACGGAGGTAAGTAAGGAGAGAGAGGATTGTTCAGAATCTTATAAAGAAGTGAGAGAATGTTATAAAGAAGTGAGAGAATGTGCCGTCGACGAATTGGAAGCCATTTTGATTGAGCTCTGAACATTGAAAACGTGATCGTATTTAAGCAAACCGAAAATAAATCGGATGCATAAATTTTGAAGACGTTCAAGATTTTCTCCGTGGCGTCAAGGAAACAAGAGTCCGCTTTATCAAGTAAGGGAAGAAGGAGTGATTGAGCTTAAGTGTTTTTAGTTTGAAAAGGTAAAAATTTTTGCAAATTATGAAAGTGTAGTCTTAAAGAAAACACCTAAATTCTTGGCAAAAGTAGAAAAGAGGGGTTATAGGTGATTGGCCATAACACTAGCTGCGCCCCGCGGTTGACCTGCAATATCCCCTCCTATATTTCTGTTTCTATTTTCTATTAATGCTTGTATTATGGTAACCAAACGACTGATATACTACTTGAAATGAAATTTCATATAAACTACTCACTTACTAAAATACTTTTTCGTTAATAATACACATTATATATTGAACACACCCTGGAGACAAATATTTGCAGATCATACAAATATTTGTCCCGTAGCGTGGAACCAGCAACTTCTGCATATCAGGCGGGCTTTCTCCGACTGCGCCACTGAGATCGACGTGTGCACCGAGGGTTAAAGTTTTCCAGTAAAAACCGTTGCAAAATCGGTTAAGATTTTACTTTCAGTAGTTAACCATGAACTCTATAATGTGTAAGGCTTCAAAAGGATTATTCATTAAAATCTACCCTACCCATAACTTAGCGGGCACGAAGCTATTTCTAAAGAATTATAATTAACGTAGAATTTAAATTATGTACATATAATATATATTTTTAAATACCAGTGGGGTCCCCTAGTTTAAGAACGTGACGTGTCCGTTTACCTATATATTATTTCTAACCAACTCATTTTACAGAGTTTCTTTCAAGCACTTATTCACGAGTAGTTGAGTCTACTCGTGATCACGGTGACTGTAACGCCACCGAAACGTCGAGGTAAATAATGTGATTTCAATACGCGATTAAGTCCCGTTAATATTTATAAATATGTTTCCAAGTCGCGATAGTTTAAAAAGCACTTATTTTATCATTAATCAGTTGAGTATCCAAATAAAATAAATGGCCAAGCGGGTATCGACTATCGATCGGGCCATGCTAATGTAGGGTTCCGAAGTTCTAGGTAGGTAGGTAACAGTCCAAAATTATTTTAAAGGTACGAGTACTCGTGATTTTCTACGAGTTTTTTTACAAATTTAGTTGAACCATTGCCCTTATCCTACTATGTGGGGTCGACACAAAATGTCTTCCTCTTCCATTTCCCTCTATCAGACGTCATCTCAGCACTCACACCTTTCTTACTCATGTCATCCCTCACAAAATCCATCTATCTTTTCTTTAGTCTTCCCCTAGATCTATAAAATAAATGTTTTCTATTCTATTCTATATCCATCCACATTCATATCTAATACTCTCCTAGTAACATGACACTCTTCCCTCCTCATAACATGACCATACCAAGCTTATCTATTACTCCTTATCTTTTCATTCACTGGGGCCACTTTCACACTTCCTCTTATGTACTCATTCCTTATCTTGTCCATTCACGTCACTTCACACATCCATCTTAACATTCGCATCTCAGCCGCATGTATTTTTCGTTCATGAGTCCCAACCTACTTAAGTAGATAGTATACAGGGTGGCCCATTCAAATCGGTCAGTATGGGAAAGTCTGAAACTGTAAGACATACGAAGATTTGTTCTTAGGAACCATGTCACCGATTTCGATAAAAAGAAAAACTGCATTCATACAATTAAAAAAAAAGTGTACCCAACTGGGGAATCGAACCCGGTTGTTTTGAAAAAATAAACTTACACTATTTCTATTCAGATATCGTTTGTGTAGGTCTTAAGCAGTAAATATCTCTAAGAAACATAATGTCTAAAATGAATAAAATGCATTTTTTTCACATACTTTAATTTATCATAGTAGGTGTTCAAAGTGACCACCGTCTTTTTCAATACAATATTCAACACGTCTAGGTAACGATCTTACTATTGCATTTTGTATCTTCATGTGGTGAATCTGCGTTAAAGTTGACTCTATGGCTACTTTTAGTTCCACATGATACATGATACATAACACGGTGTATGTAACAAGTAGAGAGGTACAAACAACCATAGAGACAATTTTACATGCCTGAACTTGCTGAATATTGTAACGGTGGTCACTTTGAACACCTACTATGATAAATTAAAGTATGTGAAAAAAATGCATTTTATTCATTTTAGACATTATGTTTCTTAGAGATATTTACTGCTTAAGACCTACACAAACGATATCTGAATAGAAATAGTGTAAGTTTATTTTTTCAAAACAACCGGGTTCGATTCCCCAGTTGGGTACACTTTTTTTTTAATTGTATGAATGCAGTTTTTCTTTTTATCGAAATCGGTGACATGGTTCCTAAGAACAAATCTTCGTATGTCTTACAGTTTCAGACTTTCCCATACTGACCGATTTGAATGGGCCACCCTGTATATAATTATATATAATTAAGCAGATAGAAGTAGGTTCTCAACCATCGACCACACCCACTCTGTCAAACAGCTAATGGAGAAGAGTCACGAGTTCAACCAGCCCCTTTGCATGGCCTTCGTCGACTACGAGAAGGCCTTCGACAGTGTCGAGCGTTGGGCTGTGTTTGACTCGCTCCATCGCTGCCACATTGATTCTAGGTATGTGGACCTACTTCGAGAAATATATCGTTCGGCAACATTACAGGTCCGACTGCACAGCTTAACAGACCCCATTCCAATCAAGAGAGGTGTGCGACAGGGAAACACTATTTCACCCAAGCTTTTTACGGCTGTCTTAGAAGACGTCGTAAAAACGCTTTCCTGGGACCAATGTGGTATAAATGTTAATGGTGTCTATCTGTCGCATCTTCGGTTTGCAGATGACCTAGTTTTGTTTGCTGAAACGATAGAAAACCTGGAAACTATGTTAAAGGATCTGTATGATGCTTCTCTAGCAGTAGGCCTTAAGATGATCATGGCCAAGACCAAAGTTATGTCGAGTGTCCCTGGAGCCTCGGTTCCTGGGAATGTTGGGGGTGAGACTCTAGAGACGGTCGACTCATACGTATATCTTGGTCATGTTTTATCTTTTGGCCGAGCGAGAGTATCAAATGAAAAAGTCAAAAAAGTCAAAAGTCAAAATATTTTATTCAATGAAATCTTGTAAACCACTTTGACATGTCTTAAAACTAGGGGATTCTATTGCCTGTTCCAACGCGATTCCCTACACCAGGGAAAGAAGCAGGCAAGAACCTGGTGATGCGGGCCTAGCATTTTTTTCAGTGGTCCAATAACTGAGTTGGAGCATGTTCAGTCCCAAGCGTTTTTGTCATCTAAATAATCTGATATTTTATAATAAGCTTTGTTTAAAAGATGACGTTTAATTTGCTTTTTAAATTTGTTAATTGATAAGTCTTGCAAATCACTTGGAACTTTGTTATAGAAGCGTACACATTGCCCTTTGAATGATCTCTTAACTTTTTCGAGCCTAATCGTGGGAACAGCGAGTTTATCCTTATTTCTAGTATTTACATTATGTTTATCACTATTTTTCTTAAATAATTTAATGTTTTTCCGTACATACATCAGGTTTTCATATATAAACTGGCTAGGCACAGTCATTATAAATATTTCTTTAAACTTATCTCTAAGTGACTCTCTAGGACCCATACAATAAATTGCTCGAACAGCCCTCTTCTGCAACACAAACACGGTGTTAATGTCTGCAGCACACCCCCACAACAGAATGCCGTAAGACATAATGCTGTGAAAGTAGCTGAAGTAGACTAGTCTAGCAGTATCTACGTCTGTGTATAGACGTATTTTTTTCACTGCGTATGCTGCAGAACTAAGTCTCTTCGACAATCCATCTATATGTGGACCCCATTGAAGCTTACTATCTAAAGTTATGCCTAAGAATGTAGTGGTGTCCACGAGATCTATTTGTTCGTTTTTTATTAATATGTGACTCCTTACTTGTTTAACATTTGGTAGTATAAATCGTATGCATTTAGTTTTTTTCTCATTAAGTAATAAATTGTTAACATTGAACCATTCTACAACCATAGAAATAGCATTGTTTACTTCGTCAAAGTTAACCTGTTGTCTTTTCAACTTGAATAGAAGTGAAGTGTCATCTGCAAACAGTACAATCTCATGATTGTTTTCAATAATTTTAGGTAAATCATTTATATAAATTAAAAACAGAAATGGACCTAATATTGATCCCTGTGGTACACCCATTGTTACCACCGACCCTGGGGAACATTTACCATTTACGTCAACTCTCTGTAATCTTTCACTTAAATAAGAAGTGAGTAGGTTGGGAGCAATACCTCTAACGCCATAGTGGTGTAGTTTCCTAATTAACGTTTCATGGTGTACAGGTGTAAAGAAGTCACCAGAAGAGTACAGCTTGGATGGGCAGCTTTTGGGAAATGAGACGATGTCTTCAAGTCTACCCATATACCACAATGCCTTAAAACCCGGCTTTTCAACCAGTGTGTCCTGCCAACGATGACCTACGGTGCCGAGACATGGCGGCTCACTAAGGAGGCTGTGCACAAAGTCAGTGTTGCACAGAGAGCCATGGAGCGCGCTATGCTCGGTATTACGCTTTTAGACAAAGTCCCAAACACCGTGATCCGCAAACGGACGAAAGTCCAAGACATCACCGAGCGGATACTACAACTTAAGTGGAGTTGGGCAGGTCACCTGGCTAGACGAAATGACGGCAGATGGACCAAGACGTTGACCGAGTGGTGGCCTAGACAAGGACACCGCAATAGGGGACGTCCACCGGCTCGATGGGTAGACGACATCCGCAAGGCAGCAGGTTGCACGTGGCTAAGACTAGCACAGGATCGAGGCGAATGGCAATCGCGAAGGGAGGCCTATGCCCAGCAGTGGGTTAAAAATGGCTGATGATGATGATATAATGATGAGTCCCAACATTCAGGTCCATACATTACGACAGGTCTAACGATTGATTTACCTACCCCACACAGTGGGATAAGGGCAGGAAGATGATGATTATTACTTATCAACCTGTAAAGCCTACTTGGCCGTGATAGTTTTCCTTTTAAATTCATCAATGGCATTACTACTGTAATTTTTTCACATTTCTAAATACAATGGTTTGGCCTGCAGGAGGGGGGGGGGGGCACTGGACTCTAACAAAAATTAATGGCAGTATAATCTAAATACCTACCTACTAGTCTAGAACTTCGGAACCCTACATTAGCGTGGCCCGACACGCGCTTGGCCATTTATTTTATATACACTTTACGGTTAATCCGGTCTCTCTCAGTTTGTCTTAAATATAATACCTAGACCTACAATAGTTTCAAGAATAATTATTTATTAATTACATATTAGTATATTTATATTCTTGTTGATATCTTTGATGTTATTGTACATAGAGTTATTGTACCAATAATGTTAATTTGATATTCAAAATAAATAGGCCAGCCGTCGTCGCCGCGCTGGTCTAGCCGGTTCATTTCCAAGTATGTATGTCTTTTATGTACAAAACGCAATCTAAATATACGATGACAAAATTTGAAAGCATAATGAATACATTTTTACGAAGCTATTCTATATTCAGATCTGAAAGAATATGTCTATCGCATTTTGAGAATGTTTCTTTTTTTCTGATAAAAAATACATAAAATAGTAATACTGAAGATTTTTGGGCCATTCTCTGTAAGCTCGTCCCATACAAATTTTGTCCTGGCATTTTTTTAAAATATTTATCGATAAATTTCGATCCATTTGAAAGAAAATGTACCATTATTTAGTTAGAGAAGGAGGTCCACTGAATTTATACGTATTTTTCAAGTTATTAGCGATTTTCCAAAAAATCCTGACAGGGGACTGTTATGTGTGATCAGAGGATTGTTGTACTATAAAAAAAGTATTTTTATAATAATCAATCATTTATTATTTTTATAGAATATTTTCGCATCAATAATAAACCAGCTATCTCTATAAAAAACAACAGAAAACATAATTTTCTAAAACAAAAAACGGCATGTCCGTACCACCCTTTCCTAGACCCAATTCAGGCCATTTTCGACCTCCTTTGTTCCCTTCCCAACTTTTTTGTTTATTAAACTAGAAGTCTGCATTTTTTGTAACCAAACAGGCATTCTATAAACACGGTATATTTTAAATTTCATTTAATTTAAATCAGTAGTTTAAGAATTATAACCAATCTAAGTTTTGAATTCGTCACTCACACACTGACTTACTGACTGATCGATCATCAAAGGCACTTCTATATATTTTCTAGGTTATTTTTCTTAATAATAGTATTAGTGACGTTTCTTTTGTATCATAGTCGCTCTGCTTCTCTCATTTTCTGTATTAATTTCTCTCAGAATAACTTTTTCTTCTTATGAACCATTTTTTAGGCATTCCATCAACCTGAGTAATATATTCAAGTTAATAAAGGAAAATATTGCAATGCAAATGATGCTCTTATGATTCTTACTTTAATGAAACAAATTAATAGATAAATTTACACAAACCATAAATAAAAACAATAATCAATACGCAAAATACACAGTCCCCTGTTGTATAACAGTCCCCGCCTAGTTTTTCAGGCAGAGGACTGTCGCCAGGGGACTGTGTTTTTTGGTTAGATTCCATAATATTTTCAAAACTAATGTACAATCAATCTTTAAAAAGCAACCTATCGATTAACACATCATTTATATACAAATAAACGCTATCTAGAGATAATTAATTAAAGTAATTAAAACACATAATATCACTCACCAGAGGACTGTACGAGGTGACAGTCCAAACACGTGTTTGCCTCTTTTATGACGCTCTAACACTAAACAAAAAGGGCTTTGATCGCCGCAATCGGCAAGATTATAACTTCAAAACAATTGCATTTCTATTAATTAAAAAAAACGTTTGTAAATATTCCAGTTTTTTTTTAAATTTGGATTTAAATTTTTGGCAGAGGACTGTGTGAAAATTTTCGGGACAAAGTTTAGAGGAGTTTATTAAATAAATTAACTAAATAATGGCACCTTGTTTTACGAAAATAATATAAATTCATTGTTTTTCTTTATAAAAGTAACTGCCAAATGTATGTAGTTTCAATAATTTATTTTTAAATCTCTTTTCTAGTTGGTAATGCAGTAAAAAGGACAGCCAGGGTACTGTATTTTTAGAGCTTCTAGCATGTCTAGAAAAAAAACTGAAATAGTTATGGCTTTAAAAATAAAGGGCCCGTAAAGGGTCGGGGTTAAAGTATTATAAGGAGTATTTTTTATTTAAAAATATTCATAACATGTTGGAAAAAACAGCCAGTAGGCCTCATGTGCAACGTTTCGACACGACAAATGAAATATCTCGATCATGTCAGACTGCTCTAACGTACTATGTTAGAGCAGGAGATAATATTTTGTCGACGACGAGATGATTTCTCGCGCTGCACATGTTAAGCCGGCTGGACAGCCGATTACGAGCTTACAGAGAATGGCCCTTTTACCTCATTATTGAACTGGAGATGAATGGAAGAAGAAAACATGTTTTGCCGACCCCACCTAGTGTGGGATAAGGGCAGGGGAATGATGATGATTGAGCTGGTGATGCCTTAATTTATCAAAATTTGTACAACATGAAAAATTTAAAAGATTAAAAAAAAGTGAGCATGGTGTTGCTTGAAGATTAAATAAACACACCCATATTATTTAGACGCAATAATATAGATAAAATCGATGCGGCGAGCGATGAATATGAATGGGGATGGATATACTGGAAGAGGTAGGCCCAAGAAAAGATGGATGGACTGTGTGTGTGCAGATATGTGTGTAAAAGGAGTGAGTACTGAGATGACGAGCGATAGAGGGAAATGGAGGAATGAAACATGTTGTGCCGACCCCACGTAGTGGGATAAGGGCGGGGAGATGATGATGATGATGAATATACATAAAATCGATACGAAAATAGTTAACACTAAATCGACGATGTGTCAACCATTTCTCTATCTAGTCGCATAGTAATAAGACTCGTGAAGTCCTAATATTATTGCTACTATAATTATATTACTAGCTTATCTGTTGTTGCCCAATGAAAATGTTTCGGCATAGTGTGCCTTTTTAATAATTAAAATATTTTTTTATAGATTCAGATCACCTTTTCAAATAAAAATGACTAATAAATTAGTAGCGCGGCAATGCTGCCAGTGTGTCAGGCACGCTTCTGTATGGCAGTGGCTTGGATCAGTTAAGCTACCTAGATCGTTTTAACGATCCTTAGGTGGCTTATCTAGTATTGTATTTTATACCTACAGTAAAAAATGGGTATTTTTTGTTACTGTCTGTTATATGTTCTTTAAACAAACAATTTCGTTAAAAATATAGTTATTTTGCTACTAAAAATGCTACACATTATCTACATATTTACAACAATACTTTTATACACAAGGTGTTACCAAAATTATTATTATTATTACGAGCCTGTAGCGTCCCACTGCAGGGCAAAGGCCTCCCTTCCTTCCTTCCACTCGTTTCTACTAAAGATACCAAAATAGTACCAGTATATTTTGTTTCTAGAGAACTACGACCTACGTACCAACAGTTTGGGAAACAACAGCTCATACTATCAGCGGACCTCGTCTGTGACCCACTGACCTAGTTACGCGGCAGAGTAATCGCTTGTATCGCTCACAAGCATAATACCTACCTACGTATTCGTCTGTAAACACACATACATACTTCAATAAATTAAAACATACACATTAAACGTTACACATTCTTTAGGTGATAATTCAGTTCTAAAATTGCGCTCGAAATTTTACATTAAGAGTACCTACCTCCTAGCTATTGGTGTCAGTTGATAGTGATAAGTTAATTAGAAATTTATATTTCGAGATTTTTCAAATGAAATATAGATGGTTTTATTTTCATTATCTTCTGGTTGTTCCGATGGGCTTGCAAGTTTCAATTTGACTATGGAATGTTATCTTCTGCGATATAATATCATATATATATGAAGCCATATATATATATATATATATATATATATAAATATGGGTTAGTCAGAGAATATACACATCTGTTTGACTACCTTAGACATTTCAAGGGATCTAAAAATCATTAAAGATCTAAAAGGATAATTATCTCTACAGCACCTTGGAGCAATTGGTAAAATTAAAATAACTAATTTTCTAATTTCGTAGAGATGTTCTCCCTTCGAGGTGCATTTCTGTTTATAACAACATTTTTAGAAAAAATACACACAGTGGAACATTATCCTTCCTCTTTTCTTTTTGCACACTGTTTTTAACACACTTTGTGTTAAAAACTGGCGTGGTCATAGTTTCGTTTTATTCTTTAACTAGCTGTACCCCGCGGTTTCACCCGCGTCAGTCCCGTTCCCTCGGGAATACCGGGATAAAATATAGCCTATAACCTCCCGGACAGTCCATTCTACACACCCGTAAAAGAATTTTTGAAATCGGTCCAGTTGTTTCGGAGATTACCTCCGTCAAACAAACAAAAACAAACAAATTTTACCTCTTTATAATATTAGTATAGATTAGTATAGACTAGTATTACTTTGTAACCATCTGTCTGACATGAAATCAGCGTTATTGGAAGTTTTTCTTACATCTTTCTGATTTCTAAAAAAGAGTTACATTGATTTATTACATGAATTGTTTAGCATTTTCACCAAAATTTAGTATTTTTTTATTTATTTCTAGCCCATATTGTCCCACTGCAGAACAAAGGCCTCCCTCCCTTCCTTCCAGCTTGATTGGCTCAAATTGATCCGTTTTACCAAATTTTGGTGAAATTAATGCACTTTATGAATTGCTAGCAGAAATGCTCGAAACGGCCTTTTTAGCCCCCCAGGTCGTAAGGTCAATCATCATCTTTTGAATGTCTTAAGGGTCCTTTGACGGTCAGGGGCACGTAGCAACTGTACTAGTTATTTTCTTGTGTGACGGTGAAGCTATACGTCTTTTGCCAGAAGAAGCGTAGGTCTATTTCCACCTTCGTTAGCTTCGTTAGAAAATAGATGTACCATTTATGCATCATACCATGACCTAACTAAAGCGACACTTGATATCCTTTCTGAACTGTAGGTTATCTTAGGTACCTTGTATGTTTACGGGTTATATTTAGGTAGGTATAGGCCGCGCCATGTAAAAAGAACGCTGGCTGTCAATCTGCGCATTAGACAAATTTTGCTAAACATACTAACGCACAAAAGTTTTTGATTACGAATTTTTTTTAAATAAAACTGTAAGATTAATCATTTATTTCGGCTGCATATTGTTTTAAGAAAAGAGAGACTAGCTATAGTTCTGTTGATTTTGAATTGAAAACAATGCATGAAAAGGACATCCAAAGCAACAAAACAATTTATAATTGTTATATTTCATTTATTTCTAATGCAGTTATCAGTAACCAATACATTTACAAAGCTGCAAGCAAAATGCTATATTTAATATATTACATAGACCTAAAGGCCAATTATCCCTGGTACTTTCGTGCGCGAGTGTACCCGTGCGCAAACAGACCTCTCCCACTTGCCCTCGTCGTTCTTTTTACGTGGCGCGACTTATACTTAGTATAGGCACAGTGTAATGTAATCTTTTCCGTTATTACAAGCCGGTTGAAAGTTCATCGTCGAAATAATGTTTTCGGTTATGTATTTTGAGTCAGACTAGATTCTGGTGGGCCAATAAAAATAATTCGGATGACGCCCAGCCCGGTGACCTGACATACATCAGTTGGTGCCAACAACTGCGACATACTTTTCAGTTTAAGCCTCAACATTTCCTAATTTACCAAAACACGAAAAGCCCCTGCGTTTACTGGCACTTAATACTCATCAATTACTGCGCTGTTTTTATGTATGCTAAGTTTATTTATGGTTTACGAGTACAAGCTTAAGCCGCGGTTTCGCTTGCGGTTTTCCGATATTAAAAATAACCTATTCTAAATCCTAACAAAATATTATTATGACTGAGTGTTACTGTTTTTTTGCGGAGTATGGTATGATCAAATAACATTTTTTTTATTATTAATTAGTAAGTAGGTATGGATATAATTTAGCCCTAAACCTAACTAGATCAGAATGATAATTATGTTTTATTATTATTTCGAACCAATCGGTTTAAATAATGAAATGTAGGTAAACAGTTTTGTATCTGTTTAATTACTATCCACAAAAGGCGCGTTTAAGTCTTTTGTATAGATCACGCTGAATCCTACTATCCTACTATCCTACTTAATATTATAAATGTGAAAGTTTGTGAGTATAATAATATTATAAATGTGAAAGTTTGTGAGAATGTATGTATGTTTGTTATTCTTTCACGCAAAAACGGCTGAACCGATTTGGTTGAAATTTGGTATGAAGATAGGTGATACCCTGGATTAACACATAGGCTTTTTATCCCGATATTTCCGCGGGAACGGGACTTACGCGGGTGAAACCGCGGGGCGCAGCTAGTTTACTATAATCTAAAATTCTCACTCAGCCGCAGAATTCAGAAACATCACATAATTTTTCTGATTGTTTTGTTATTCTGCTAGTCGGGGCGAAGATGAACCCAACAAATCAACCGGTCTAGCTTTTAAATGGTGTAACTAACTAACAAGCTTTCTTTTATGTAATTTAGATTTTTATTACTTCCTTTTGGATAGGTAATCACTTGCTAATCATCTATAAAAAAGAACTGCAGCCGAATAATTCCCATGTAAAAATATATCCTCCTTTGCCGTCGCATAGTTACACAAAAAGAGTACGTAACCAAACCTATAGAAAATTATGTTAGGCTATAGATATGTTGGAAGAGCAAAGTACCAGCCGAGGTGTATATCACTGTAACTAGGGCTTCCTATGGTTGATCGATCGATGTGCCCTTGAGTATTCGTAATCAATAAAATAACAGCGTCTATGAAACCATTGTTATAACCATGAAACCTTGGTCTCAGTCTACCTAAACATAGAGTACACCACGTTTTTCGAACACGCAGTCACGCGGCGAACATATACTAGTCAGTCAGCAAGCTGTGACCTATGCACACTACCCTCGCGTTTTAAAACGCGCTATTAGGAGGTAACATGCTACACAAAATTTCGTTCTCGATTGCTCGTTCGAAAATCTTGGTGTGCATAGACAAACTAGGTGTGTAAAAATATTAAGTGCATAAAGGACATTTCATATTTTTACTAATGCATTGAAATTGGTTCTTTGTTGATTTAATTTTTAAAACGGAATGCGTGAAAAAATTCCGTTTTAAAATTAATTTGATTATTGTTATTTAATTTTAATATTATTATTGTTTCCATCGCGTCTTAATTTCGAAAAAGATTTTTAACACCTTACTTAATAAGTTGTTTTTGTAAAAATAGGTTTTTAATGCTTCTCGTAGGCATGGAACCGCCACTGCTGATTGCTGTCAATGAACGTAAAGCCGCGTTGACACGATCAGAGCCAGCTCGGAGCAAGCTCGGACCGAGTGGACTCGTAGGAGTAGCTTCATAAGAGTGTACTAGGATAGCTGTTGAAATTATCATAGTTCACTCGGATCATTTTCGTCATTATTCCAATTATTTTTATCAGTCCACATCGAAAAACGACGGATTTAGTGCGAAGTGGCATCGGAATTGTCGCAGACTTGCTGATAGAGGAGCTAAGACGGGAAAGAGATAAGGCATCTCGCAAAAGGAAAATAATTTGGACTCGCTCGTGGATTCTACGCCGGTTGTTGTTATTAGCCGCCATTTTGTTTTCCAACTCGTATACGAGCTAGCTCGGATGAGTAGAACACGGTCCGAGTCTACTTAGATCGGACGCCGTCGTCCGAGTGGGCTCGGATTAGAGGTTGCTACATTCCGAGTTGCGTCCGAGTAGATATCCGAGTTCACTCGGTCCGAGCTGGCTCTGATCGTGTCAACGCGGCTGCACGGTGACTTTATTGTTATTCATTATGGAGTTCCGTTGTAGCTGTTCAACAGCTGTTTTATGTATCCTGACTAAATCATCGAAACAGCTCACTGTTGAACACATGAATAATAAATAAATAAGGAATAAGGACTGAGGAGTTCTTTTGATCAGCTCCTGTCTCTCGTCATCAGATCAACTTACTATTAAGCTGCGTTGACACGATCAGAGCCAGCTCGGAGCAAGCTCGGACCGAGTGGACTCGTAGGAGTAGCTTCATAAGAGTGTACTAGGATAGCTGTTGAAATTATCATAGTTCACTCGGATCATTTTCGTCATTATTCCAATTATTTTTATCAGTCCACATCGAAAAACGACGGATTTAGTGCGAAGTGGCATCGGAATTGTCGCAGACTTGCTGATAGAGGAGCTAAGACGGGAAAGAGATAAGGCATCTCGCAAAAGGAAAAGAATTTGGACTCGCTCGTGGATTCTACGCCGGTTGTTGTTATTAGCCGCCATTTTGTTTTCCAACTCGTATACGAGCTAGCTCGGATGAGTAGAACACGGTCCGAGTCTACTTAGATCGGACGCCGTCGTCCGAGTGGGCTCGGATTAGAGGTTGCTACATTCCGAGTTGCGTCCGAGTAGATATCCCAGTTCACTCGGTCCGAGCTGGCTCTGATCGTGTCAACGCGGCTTTACCATAATATTGCATTTTCAGAATCTATGAAATTGCCAAATAGCTCAATCAGAAACTTGCAAGATTTTACCCTAGCGTATTTTATAAAAGCTTATACATTATAAAGTCGATTCCAATCTTGACAGCAAATGTCGAACTTGACAGCTAGAGTCAAAGACCAAAATAGCGTTGCCAGAACCAGACCAATACTGTTGCATGGAAGTGAACATAGTCAATGTACACCGAACATGGTGCCCAATAAGGTTTGGATGATGTGTTCTTGTCATGGTCGCTGTCTCTGTTGCGACGCGAACCGCTACCTTTAGTTAGACTACGAGTATAGTCGTCTCAAAGAAATTTCTCTGTTACAAAACTGAAATGAGTATGTTTTAAAGAAATATTAATTTTGAAAATAAATTATTTTGTTGTATAAATTCAACTTAAAACCTAACGAACAAGTTATCTTCGGAGTTATAGTTAGCTATCTAAAGAGGAGCAGATAACTATTAAGTGTAATAGCTATAGCTACGTAGCCATTTTATTACGTCACTCGCCAAGTAAAATGAGGCTGGCAATGTTATCGCAATAATTAATTACTTAATCCTACTTGCAGTAAAGACGAAGACTTTTTATACGGTTTTTATTCAGTAATAGAAAACCTTAACTTTCGGTTTTAAAACTTAATTATCCACTGACATTAATCAATTATTCGATAACACATAAAAGCTACTTGTACAGAAAAATAAGCGAAACGTTATTTTGATAAAAAATTCAATAACAGCCGAAGAGTTTAATAGTCTTCATCACTAAGTATAGAAACTTATTTAATCAATAATACTCATCAGTTGAATTTTTACATTGCATGTTATAAATAATGCTTTTATACCTAATTAAAAAACCTGGGTACTCATTAAAACTGGCACAGTGCCTTCCAAGGAAAATCAAGATACTTATAACGCACGATTTTCATTCAAATATCCAAGAACAAAATACCTACATTTCAAATCCTATTTCTTACTCATTTAAGTTCGTATTTTAGGTACTTACCTACCAACGGTTTTTATTAATACGGAATGATTCGTTTTTAATATAAAACCAATAAATGTTCTACGTAGTCCTTTTTCATTTCTTGAACCTTTGTGGCATTCTACTTTTGAGTTTGCATTGCATTACACTGAGCTTTTATGTGAGTTCAACCTCCTTTGAATAAAAACAGATTTAAGACACGTTAACTTTTTAAACATAAGACAAAATAAAAATGATATTTAAATCAAAAGCACTAGGGATTATTAAAGTATCATTTTCAAAAGAAATCACCCCCCAAATAGAACATGCTTTCCATCATTTCTATTAAAGAATGTTCATGCTAAATTGGAAGTAGATTAGACCAAGTAATCACGTCCCAAACAAACTTTGCACCCCTTTTCCGCCCCTTTAGCCACCGCTAAGTAATATCAAAAAATTCGTTCTTATCGGACGTCTACGTCATACAAAGAACTCTCCAAGTTTCAAGACTCGGCGATCAACCGATTGGGCTGTGCGTTGATAGTCATTCAGGTCAGGACAAAGGATTTTAAAGTAAGAGGTTCTATGTTTCACTGTGTCTATGTAAGTATGTATATCTTCTTTTTCTCATATTTTGCTTAGAGGATTGTATTTTCGTAAGTAAAAGTGGACCGATTATAAAAATGCTTTTTGCTTGAAAGAATATCTCAATGTTTTCGGTGTTATGTACAAAATGCACCTCGAGAAATTGAAGACTGTTTGCTAAAATTTAAAAAAAAGAAGTACTTAGGTACCGCTGATGAAGAATCTTGCAAATGAAACCTAGTTCCCATTCCAAATCTCAGATTTAAAGAATAGTTTTGTATTAGTATTCCATAACAAAGGGTTTTTTTTGTCTCATTGAAATCGTTGCCGATTCAATATCTGAAGTCAATTTATTACTATACTTCATTTCTTGAAGCGAGCTAATAGGAAGGAAAATAAACACACGTGATTGGTCGTTGAAAATAATTGGATTGGTTAGATTTGACAATTGACAATTGATATGACAATCTAGCCAATCACGAGAAATACAATAATTTTTGACGACCAATCACATGCATTTATTTTTATTTCTATTAGCTCGCTTCAAGAAATGAAGTATAAGTTGCTACTATATCTATAATTCTATCTATTCTTCATTCATAGTGCGTTCCACGGCTGGGTTGTCATTTAAATTTGCTTGGTAACAGTAACTGGGGTATCAATAATAATAGTTTATGATTTAGGAAGCCATTAAACTTTGCGTCCTTAACGAGGGTTATTTAAACATACCTACCTAATTAAGGTTGAATTTAGGATGTTTTAACATAATCATTCACGCAGTAAATAGGCCAGTCAAGATACACTTTTGAAATAACAAAAATTCCCGGAAAGCCAAATTTTGGTGGAGAGCTTGGTATTACCATTACAAATAATGTGTTAAAAGTCCCCATCGATCCCATGTGTGCGTCACGAGTTATTCGGGGTCAAAGGTCAAAATTTAAGGTTTCCTAGTTTTTTTTCGAAAACGGTAAGTTTTATCAAAACAAGTTTCAGCCCAAAGTTGTAGATCTTAAAATTGTCTACAAAAATGGTCCCGTTAATATTTTTCCTAAGAGTTACCATTCGTGAGTTATCGCGGTGATAGCGAGCGCACCACGCGGCCTACTAGGATGGAACAAGACCGCGATTTGCAAGCAGCGAGTGCACCACGCTTTTTTTCCATACTGAATTAGGGGCTCGTACGGAATCTCTTACTGCACAAGGGGCTCTGAAACGTTTTCATAATACATTAAGACTCATATCATCGATTTTCAAAATGAATAAAGATCGGATTTTCCAACTCTTTTATGGTTAACTGGATTCTAGCATAATTTTAGGAGAGAGAGAATTAGAGAGAGAAACCATAAAACCTAGAGAATCCATTGGAAAAGAGTTGGAAAATCCAATCTTTATTCATTTGGAAAATCCATGATATGAGTATTAATGTATCATGAAAACGTTTCAGAGCCCCTTGTGCAGTAAGAGATTCCGTACGAGCCCCTAATTCAGTATGGAAAAAAAGCGTGGTGCACTCGCTGCAAGCAAATCGCGGTCTTTCTCCATCCTAGTAGGCCGCGTGGTGCGCTCGCTTCCACCGCGATAACTCACGAATGGTAACTCTTAGGAAAAATATTAACGGGACCATTATCGTAGACAATTTTAAGATCTACAACTTTGGGCTGAAACTTGTTTTGATAAAACTTACCGTTTTCGAAAAAAACTAAGAAACCTTAAATTTGGACCTTTGACCCCGAATAACTCGTGACGCACACATGGGATCGATGGGGACTTTTAACACTTTATTTGTAATGGTAATACCAAGCTCTCCACCAAAATTCAGCTTTCCGGGAATTATTGTTATTTGACCACTATTTTTCTGTTTAACTTGACCGGTGTAAAAATAATTATATGGTAATTACGGATTCAAGTTACATTCAGAAAAATATTTACTTTACTACTCTGAGATAAGACAGACACAAGTTTGGAAAATTAAAAGTTAAGTACTTAAAATTTTCCAAACTTACTAACCCCTCACAAAAATGGCCATAATGCAAAAAAAGTTGGGAACCCCCCCCCCCCCATTATTTATTGGCCTTGACAGATCAATAATTAATGATTGCGTTTAAAAGTCGCAAGCTTTTTCCCAGACTCTATAAGTACATTAGTCACATTTCTTTAATTAAAGCTACCCAGAAAAGTCCCAAGCTAAGCTAACCATAATTGTATGAATTATCAAGTCTGCGGACGCATGTTATTGTACCCTTACCTTACCTACACTCGTTTCAGTCACTGGGTAAACATTACAAAGCCATGCACAAGCGACCATTGAATTATTAGACTGTAAGGGTCTACTAACCGATGTTTATCTAGGCAGCTATAATTTAATAAGTAAACAAGGGGACACAACGTTTTCACATCGTTTTAAATCAAGGGACTGCTTGTTATGAATATTAATAACTAGCAGCACCTCCCGGCTTTGCACGGGTGTACCTACTAATAATGCTTCTGAGACAAAATATAGCCTACAGTACTAGCTAGTAAAAATGCCGCACGGCGCGGAATGACCTCCCCATACAATCAAAATTTTTAATTAGTCAGTGGACGTAAATTGCGTAATTTTAGAACTGTCACTCAGACTGTCATGTTGTTTTGAACTTTATTGTGAACGAAATAAGAGCTTTCGAATTTAGAAATTTTTAATTAGTCAGGTCAGCGTCGAATCACCACCATTATCTCTTTATAATATTAGTTTAGATGTAGTGCATGTTTTACATAATATCTTACACATAATTATAAAAATCGCGAAGGTTTTTGAGGATGGCGGTAAAGATGGACGTTTATTCCTTGATTCAAGAACTTTAAAAGATTTGGCTAAAAATTGAATATGTACACATGGCATAATACATAGGCAACTTTTTATCCGGGCAAGTACAAAGTGACTTAAACCGCAGTAGTACAGTTAAAAGTGAATAAATATCTTAAAGCGATTTAAAAAAACCCAATTAAACAAAAGGCTCAACTTGGTACCAATTGTGTTGCGACCTCCGATCTTTTAACTGGTAGAGAGCAGCACGGCGAGAATTTTTCGTAGTTTTTTTTCAATTTGTGGTATAATTTCGGATAAGTTAATCTTAAATAATAATACAATTTAATCTGAATGATCAGTCATCCAGGTATCATTGCTTGGTATTTTTACGGATGAAACATGTAGTATGTTGTAAATCGAGTAAATGAACGCACGAAAGAGCTTAAGGTAAATTTGGTTGTATGTTTGACGATCATGTCTTTCTAATAAAACTGATACTATATTTTATTAAAATAAATCCTAGCTAGATCGATTAATTGCCCCGATACCTCCTGAATACTAAATTTCATGAAAATTTAAGCTGAGATGCAGATTCTATACACAAGAACTGCTCATTTAAACATATTATTATATTCTAATGATAGATATATTCTCAAACGCTAGACTTGTACACTAGCAACGCAGTATGTAAACAGCAATCATAGTAATAACTTTAAGGACTTTGATCATCGTATTGAGCGATCATATAATATGGTTTCTACCATCCGCTCTGCAGTCCCGACTATCCTAATGAGCGGTTTTACCTTCCCTTGAATGCAATTCCAAGCCCTATCAATTCACTACGCTTCAATGTCGTTGATGAACGGGTAACCAGCTATGCTCAATTACCTACTAATACATCTACTTTCATCCCATGTACTTCATTAGGTTTATTCACTTCCTTTGAGGATAACGCAGCAGGTAAACATAAACAACATGAGATTGCGCGATTGACAATAAATTACAGCTTGAATAGCTATTGATGATTTGTATTCAGTATATTCTAGAGCTTATTGCATGGAACCTTGACTTGTTAACGTCAGTTGTATTGAAGTCAGATTTTATCTCAAAGACACCATGCTGTCACACGTACAAGAAATTAAGGTATACGAGTATACTGTACCCTACCCTTACTTTGTTATTTAAAGTTTTCATACATTAATTGGAGTTTACGTACTATTGTTCTGTCATCTCTATCTTATATGTATTGCTATGTATGGGAATAACAAAAAAAGATGTATAGCCGGGCTACCCAGGGCTAATCTAAGACCATTGAAATAAACGTAAAAAGTACAGCAACATATTATTTTAAAATAGAGGTGTCTGCGTCCGGTTTTTGTGTATTCAAAACGACATTTTAAGCTTTAACTGTGTCAAGGTACGGATCGACTGTTGCGCAAACCGTTTTTTAATACTACGCCCAGTTGCGAGGTAGGTAATTAATTCGGCTCAGTGTGTCGCAACCAGCGATTCTCGTGCTTTTAGTAGATTTAAAGTAAAACAAAATTTATAATTGTAAATGTGATGTGAGCATAATATTTTTATGGGTAAATTGTCTTTTTGGTTCAGGAACACCAACTTTCACTACAGTTTTAAGACAGATTGTAATGTTATTTGGTTGGCTTATCAATAAATATTATGATTACTAAAAAAAAAAGTTATTTTCAGTTCAAGTAAATAAATCTGACTCGCATCAAAATATTTCATCAGCGTTCGCATCGTTTCTTTAGGACGCCTCTCTCTTGACCTAAAAATCAACTAGTAGTTCGACCCGAACGAGATCTCGTGCACAGTTGGTTGGTGGTTTATTTTGTATGTTTACTGGCTTCTTGCAGTCCAAAATCAGTCAGATTTTGGACTAGATATTTAAAATATAGTCAAAATTATATGTGTTAAGTTTTTAGTTTCCGTGCGGATGATGTTTCGAATTTAAATAAAAATGGTTTTTATTATTTGTGTTGTAAAAAAAAACTTATTTGTCCAGCTGCGGCTGGACTGCGAGTTCATCAAAACCAATTGAAATGGGAGCTCGGGGTTATAGTGATTTTTATATGTATATATTAATGTTACTGAAATGTAAAAAAAACAGAACCCTTTTATTTGACAAAAAAAAATTGATCTTTTTAATGGCTGTTCCTCTCTATTACAGTTTAAAATATGATTTTCCCATGCGCATTGTCAAAAAAAAACAGTATGTATAGTATAATAATTAATGCCTTGAAAAGAAAATTAAATGACCTTTTCTTTTGAACCTATCGCCTTCGGTGAATAGGTGAACATTTGCTAATTTGCAATTACACGGAAAACCTGCTAGTCTGTATCTCATATAACATCATGTGATTCAGGCGTAAGTCTGGTTTTGTTATATTAATGTTGATTGGTGAGAAGAATTCATCTGAACCAGTCCCACAGGCATTCCCCTTTTCAAACTTTCTCGGGTGGTTTGATCCAGGAAATAAGAATGGTATTCTCTTAATTTTCAATCATAACTATAATTATTGCGATACTATAGTATTGAATATGCACGAATATGTAAGTATTTCTACCAATCTATTCTGCCACTTCAAACAAAATTTTAAGATTGTTATTTTGACAAAATGTTAAATAAAAATCTGTAAACAAAAATGTCCCCTTAAGAACTCGGTGGCCCTGCTCTCGATAGCTCTCCTTAGATGGCTCAGCAGCAGACTAGGTCGAGGAGAACAACCACGCTGTCAGTGTCATAACCACCTCACGACTTCAATACCTGGCCTCCGCACCACTGCTGGTTTTATTTCGCTATATCTTCTCACTTATTCTACAAACCGAGCTATGTAAAGAGAACTAACTTGCTGAGTTGTAATATGTGGTATACGTATTTGTTTGGTGGTCGGTCGGTTGTGTGGTCAGCCGTGTGTTGCGTTGCATACATACATTGAGTTTGTTCACAACTCATTTGTTTGAGACGACGTAAGGTTGCACTTATTAATAGTCTTGTCCATACAAACTTAACATTACGAGTGTTCTTCAAGTTTTAGTTTAGGCTATGATGTGTTTTATATGGGTAGTAGATTTAAAATGTAAAAAAACTTAATACATAAAAGTAAAAGATTTCAAGAATGGTACCTAGCAAGTTCAAGTCGCATTCGATGTAAATCAACAACATCTTAAAATGTAGGATGTTTTATTGTTGAATGCATCAGTAACCGATGTGCCTGTTTTGTTTTTACTCTGCTATAAAGTTAAAGCTCACACTAGTAACACAAATGTTTCTCCGAGGAGTTGAATGGATTAGATTAGCTTCATCAAGCCCCACAAACAGTCAGATGGACATTTTTAAGAGAACAAATTTAACCAGAGCATTTAAAGAGAACCTTACTTTCAAGGTTCGATCAGTAGTTTAATATGGTAAACCATAGTAAACTAAACAACATAATATAAATGTGACTGACACTGCATGCAAAAATAAGTGTTATGAGTGTTTTTAAACACCAGCTGGTCTGAACTGGCCACTTTTGGTATTATTAATTTTCAGCTTCTCATATCTTACTGAAATCCACAAAGTGTAAAAAAGGTTTTGTTTTAAGAAAATTTAGAGAAGGCTGAGTTACGCACTGCTTTTTTTATGTTTAAGAGGGTACACGCGTCATCTTGTTATTTTAGCTGTATTTCGAGAGCCATATCTCAGTAATGTGATCAGATTATTTAAAGAATTTTACGGTTTACAGAGAGAAAACATAATTTCAAATTATAGTTTTTGAAAGAGAAGTCAATCCCGTCATAGCGTTTTACGAAAATGAGCGTCAGAGCTGTCTTTCAGAACGGATATCACCATTGGATCTAATGTGAGAAAAATGTTTTATTTTATGCGTTTGTTGCAATTTTGACCTGAAAATATAGCCTATTTAAAAAGTACGAAATCGTTTCACTTTAACACATACTTTTTACTAGTGTTTCGATAAAAACAATAAAAAAAAAATATTTTATGAAAATATAGGTATTTCTAAACGTACCGTTTTTTTTTCATACAATTTCGAGCACCCAGTAATTTACAGGATTATTTTATAACCACTATATATCCGGCCGCGCAATCGTTTTCCGATCAGTCGATCCCGGGTCCTCCCAGCGAGAGGTCGTATCACTTTTTTCCGCCGCCCCCATTGAAGTGTGCGTCAAAAATGACAACTCTGCGCCGCTCGATCTATTTGTTTGAGTTTGATTATGCAGCCTTAAGGACTTCGGTTTCTTAATTATACTCGTAGTTCATTTTATTTCTTGGTAAAAAGTAAAGCTTTAAAAACAAATGTCGTTGGGTAACTCTTAAAACTAGTAATTTAAAAAATTGGAGAAACGTGATAGCAATCTTAAGACATCGTTCAGTGGTGTATTGCCATGGCCTTTACGTATTTCACTCTCACGACTAGCGCTTCCACTGCAGCGAAATATGTATTCCGAATTTAGTTTTTACCAACGAAAGCTGATCTACGATTCTAGGCACTATGTATCGTTTTCCACTCTCGTATTAGGGGGAGGCAGACTGCATCTCGCTACGCAGCACAACTACTTTCATGGTATGTTATTAACAACGGAAGTGTTAGCTTAACGTGCTCTCCGAAGCATGGAAGCGATCATTCGTTTGACAATAAAAGTCAAACATGCCATGGTTGACCGTACTGAACTTGGTATTCTGTCAAGAACGGCTCTCCAGTTGATTTTTCTGAGACTATTTTAGGAAAGAAATTATGTTTGATCGAAAAATATACAACTGAAAAGCAGCTATTCTATCTGCAGCTGTAGTTTAGTCAATATTTTGCTAGCCGATTTAAAAAAGAATCGTGACGACAAGTTTACGTGTGTGAGAATTAAATTTTCAAGTAAGTACCAATTTTTTTGGTAATTTCCTCATATATACGTAATGAAAAGCAGAGTGCTTACCTCGGAAGAAAGGCCTTTTAATGCACTCGAACTATTACCGCTCTCGCTGACGCTCGCGCTAAAATCATCTCGTGCATCTAAATGTGTGCCTTTCTTACCTTGGATTGTTTGATTGGATTATTTGTATTTGAAAACAATCTACTAAATTTTAGTTAAGAAACCGTAGAGTAAGTTTACAGAGGCTGGCATGGCTATGGTAACTCACGTCTACTGGTGCGCTGGTGGGCACGTCATCATATTCACGCCGACTACAATGGCGCTCGACCTTCGCCTACTTATCCGCTCGTTTGGATCGAGCAGCTCAGCGAATCTTTTCAAAACAATAAGCCGTCTCGCTAACGTCTTTTAACTATTATAAAATACCTTAAAGTTATGGTACTGAACTTCCCATCCGATCCAATGACTAAGCTAGCTGAATGCCCCCGGCTTCGTATGGTACCTAAAGCTAGCTGAATGCCCCCGGCTTCGTATGGTACCTAACTACTTATAATATATGACCTCAGCTCAGTAATTGTCATGTAAAATGACTTTCTTCATTTTCGGAAATTGAAGAACATGTTACAGAACCCCCTAAAAACCCCCGAAAATGCAGTAATAAATTCACCAAAATGAATTGCTAGCGTCAAATTAGTGATATTTAATTTGCATTTACCAAATAAAATAAAACATAATTGTTAACTTAATATGAAATATCTAAGGTTGCTTTACGCCCGCACATCACACATGAGGGTACCGCTTTTACCACGGCTAATATTTTATGAATTTAATAGACGTAGGTCATTGCAGAATTTCTATAAAACTTATAGTACTACAATTTTTCTTTTAAAAGCTTTTAAATTATATATTTACCGTCAGGGTAGTGTTCGTAAAATAAAAAAATGCATTCTTACGAGTGATTTTAGCAGCTTTGTTTGCAAAAAATTCGCCTCCGAAATCCCTGAGACTGTAACGTGAAAAGTGTTCATAAAAGTCGATCCATTCTCAATAATGGTGATATTTTAAAAATTAAATATGATTTATTTATTTGCTTTAGGAAGACCATCGGCTCAAAAAAAAAAGAGTAGGAAACTAAGTAGACATTATTAGAGGCCATTTACAGGTCTCCACGTATAGCGACAGAATAGTATGTATATAAATAAGACAACTAGATAAACTTAAACCTATCACTTATCAAGTACATATACACGTAATATGAACATTATCCATTTCCATATTAAAAAAAAAATACAAATTCCGCACTCACTTCACCAGCTACAACAATAGGGGAAATATAATTTGTAAAGTTATCTATCTACTCAACAATAGCATGCTCGTGGATTATACCGATCAAAGAACGTATCATTAAGCTTTTTTCTAAGAGATGCTACACTACATCTAAATGGATCAAGGTCATGCTTCCTGTCCAGGTCATTAAAGGTTTTTGTGGCTCGATAAACAAAGGTATTTTGGCAGTAGTTCGAGTGCACTGACGGTAAATAAAAAAGGCTACTCTTTCTAAAACTCCGTGAGGGGGCATAAAACAGTATTTTATTGAGGAGAGGTGGGCAATCTACTGCAGAGTTAAAAATACGTGTTAGGTTTGATGGTATGATGTTTCTAAGATTACCTTTCTACATACAATCACACAAACTAACTTTACTTCTTTATTACGTAGTAGTAGTAATGTAGAGTAGATTATGTAGATTAAGTGTGTTGAAAACCTGTTACAAAAACTACCCATCCTGTATGCTTTGTTCTGTACATCCAATGCGTTTCAGTTTCTTAAAGTAAATGCCTACCGCTTATACAGAGATGTCGAAATCGAAAAGACTTGACGTGTTATTTTGCAACTGGCTTCGTTACTTATTCGCATTCGTATGTCAACATCATGACAACTGCTGAATCGATTTCACTAAGTTATGTGCATTGTAAAGACGCCGCTGAAAGTATACGGCATATCCCGGTCAGCCTGCGGGAAGCACGGTGACACACTTTCCGTCACCAATATTATGCATGTATACAGAGTGAAACTTATGAGAGGCTGATTTGCGCAATATGGAGTTTTTTTAACGGCATTTTTTAACAGTATATAATGTCATGTCTCCGTATTTATTTACAAATGGTAATATGTAGATCCGTAGTCTCGTGTAGAGAGGGCTGAAAATAAGCTATAGACACGAACACAACTAATCTACACTAATATAATATATAATATATATATATTTATATATATATAATATTATAAAGAGGAAAACTTTGTTTGTTTGTTTGTTTGTTTGTTTGTTTGGTTGTAATGAATAGGCTCAAAAACTACTGGACCGATTTTAAAAATTCTTTCACCATTCGAAAGCTACATTATCCACGAGTAACATAGGCTACTTTTTATCCCGATATTCCCGCGGGAACGGGACTTACGCGGGTGAAACCGCGGGGAGCAGCTAGTAGATACATATTGACACTTGCCCTCGTTTTGCATTACCTAGTTATTATTCAACCTCTTTCGGTTGCAAGCCCATACATTTAGTGTAAAAATTAAATTAGTAGCGCTAGGTTTCCTCACTATGTTTTCCTTCACGGTTCATGTATAATAATGAATATACAATTTTTTACATTTCCCGTTTATTTAACACTAGCTGCGCCCCGCGGTTTCACCCGCGTAAGTCCCGTTCCCGCGGGAATATCGGGATAAAAAGTAGCCTATGTGTTAATCCAGGGTATCACCAATCTACATACCAAATTTCAACCAGATCGGTCAAGCTGTTTTTGCGTGAAAGAATAACAAACATACATACATTCTCACAAACTTTCACATTTATAATATTAGGAAGGATAGTAGGAAGAATTAGTAGGACTAGCTGCGCCCCTAGTCCCGTTCCCCGGGAATATCGGGATGAAAAGTACCCTATGTGTCCTATTTACATACCAAATTTCAACCAAATCGGTCCAGCCGTTTTTGCGTGAAAGAATCACAAACATACATTCTCACAAACTTTCACATTTATAATATTAGTAGGAAAATCCTTTTTCCGTTCCCAAAAGAAAAATAACTAAGTACCTTTAGTAAAGAATTGTTAATTTTTATGAACAAAAAACTACTTAATTAATTAAATTGAACATAAAGACAGGGGCGTAATTGGCGAGTGGGTAGGTGCCTCGACTTTGGATCCGAAGGTGTTCGAATGCAGGATTGCAACAAGCAGATTTTGCGGTTTTGAAGTCTAACTAAAACCCCCCTTAGGCAGTAGAATGGAATAGAAATAAATATTCGATCGAGTGAGCGAAGCGAACGAAGATCTTAGTGGCAAGTGGGGTAATTTTGCTTTGTATGTTGTGTTCATTTGTTTGTTTGTATGTTCCGGCATAACTGTCGAATCGTTAATCCAATCTTCATGAAACTTGGTAGGTATATAGGTAGTGGTAAGCCGGTAAGCCAGTAACCTAATGAGCTGAATCGGTCAAGGGGTTGTAAAGATATTTGGTTCCGAAGGGGATGAAAAAAAAAAAAAGTTGTTCAAATACATTGAGTGGGGTGTCATATGAAAGGGCTTTGTCTAAACATTCCAAAATGGTTTTACTTTTTATTCTAAGATGTAAAGTTTTTGAATAACACCGATAAATGTAAAAAAAACATGACTGCTATATCCTGAGCTCCCATTTCTATAAGTTTTGGTGAAATCGCAGCTCAGAAAATCGTTCTTCTTCTTCTTTATTATTTTGGTTGGTGTTTCTAACTCCTAACTCTTTTTGACGAACCTAACGACTTTTTAATGGAAAAAGGATTCAACTTACTAAATAGTTTCCTTGAACCAATGTTACTGCCACTTCACAACGAACAAAATACCAAAATGTTTTAAGTCGAAACACCCTCGTAAAAACTTATGCTCTTACAAATACCATCAAGTATTTTTTATAGAAATATAAGTAAATTAATGCAAAATGATTTTTGACAAAACGTTTGAAATAACCGCGGGCAACACATTTGTCATCGAAAGTAGTGCCATGACAGGATCAAACCAACATGACATACTGAATATAAAATAGGTTTAGAGCCTAAGGTTTGACTCTAAATTCAAAGAGTTTTTAATCAAAACCTGTATTGTAAATAATGCACACTCAAAATCGCTTTACTATCTAGTAATTAAAGGAATAATAATCGGCTTTAGGTACTTAGTTCTCATTAGATCCTCAATATTTTTTAGTAGACCTCTGAAGTAAATTCTTTCAAACACAGATAAAAACGAATATACACAACCACCGGCGAGCGAGATCTCGTTCGAGGCGAACTACTAGTTTATTTTAAATCGTTGTGCATTTTTAGATACTTTGAAAATGCCTGACCCCTCAGGCATTTTCAAAGTATCTAAAAATGCACAACGATTTAAAATAAAATATTTATTTCTATTCCATTCTACTGCCTAAGTCTAATGTTTAAATATGTTTAAAAATCAAATGAACGGGCTCACGATGCGTCAAGAGATTGATCGTCAGACATTCAAATCGTAGGAAGCGTGATTCTAAAATTTTGAAATAAGCAACATTATGGAAAACCATTGCAACGATCCAGATATTCAAAAAGATTGATATAAATAGCTACTGACACGTATGACGAGTATATTTATCGAAATGGTACTAATAGAAAAGTGCATACCACCCCGACAAAATTTTGTTATAATAATATTCCCAATTTCGCTTTCATATATAAATAATAAAAATCGTTTGCCCTTTAAACCAGGCTATGCGTGCCAGCCTGATAAAGCTGACTAGCTAACTAGGTAATGTAGCCATTTGTTCTATTTAAAATCGGAGAAGCCTTAGAAGTTGACTTGGCTTATTTGAGCAATCCGCACAGCTTGTGTTGGCACTGTTGCGTTACTTTGTACGAACTAGCAAGGCACTTGCGGTAAACAAGGGCCGTTACAGATTGTGTGATATAGTTGATTGTAAATAACTTAAATATTTTAAAACAATGTTTGAGTATTTACTTTAGTTTGCCTTAATTAGCGCAGTAGACTTTGAATAATATTTGTTATTTATTTTAATTACGGTTTCTGATAGTCTGTCCGAAATGCGTGGTTAAATTAAGTGGGTGGTAGGTACGGTGATGGTGGTAGGGATCTTCGGTATCTATATAGGGTAAACCGTATAATGATTGGCACCCTAAGCCGATTTTTTTTTATGACCGAGTTTTCGTGTATGAGTATGTCTAGGCATGAATACAAAAACTAATTAAAATGAAAAAAATATTTTTTAGTAACTTTAAAATGTAATTGAACTTCAATGTACGGAAAAGTACAATCATTGGCTCCTGAGTATAGTGATTGGCACTATGATTTAGTATAGTCATTGGCACTATTGACAGTACTCAAAATTGATAGAAACTCAAACTCAACCTCAAAATTTCTTTATTAGTAGCTGAAATAGACTAGCATAGCATATTATCTACGTCCGTGTATAGTTTTCTATTCGTTTTTTTTAAATTCATCGAGTGAGCGAAGCAAACAAAGATCTTAGTAGCAACTTGGGTGATTTTGGGCTGTTTGTATATTCCGGTACAGCTGTAAAACTGTTAATCCAATCTTCATGGAGCTTGGAAGGCATATATATAGTGATAAGAAGTTTCCCGGCTAAGCTAATGAGCTTAAGCGGTCAATGGTTTGTAGTGGTTATATTGGTTCTTTCAGTGGGTTGCATACGTGCCAATCATTATGTAGTCGAACAAATTATGGTATAGTCATTGGCACCCATGAAAAAGCCGGTGTATAAATGTTACAACGCTAAAACAACTCTAAGCACGCCATAGATAGTTTTATGTATTGAATAAATAGAAAATATTTTGCAAACTTCCCAAAAAACACCTATTTTTGCAAGCGAACTCTACCCACTAGACTTAACAAAATCACTAAAATTCAGCAACTTTCCAGACATATTTTTTAAATGACCATAATTTTTTTTTTATTGACGTTTGATTTAAAAATAAGTGTTCTGAGAATAAGAAATTGGATATTCTGCCAATTATTTATGTTTCCACTGATGAAAAGATAAAAACTTTCTTATTATTCAAGAAAAAGTGCTAGGCTGCCAATCATTGGGGGGGGGGGGTGCCAACAATAGTACCGTTGACCCTATTTTATTGAAAAAAAAAAAACGAATTTCCTTGTCAAATGGCAGAACATGGGCATAACTATTAGATTTCTCTCAAAATTCTGAAATGATTCCTCGCCCATTTGTAAAACCATGCCATTCGTTTGGGGTAAATAAAGCTATTTTATTGATTCTCAAAACATTCCACTCTACATCCTCGTACGACACAGCCTTACTCTGGAAAAGTCAGATATTATCAAATGAAAAAGTATAAAAGTGTCGAAAATTTAAATGCCGTTCCTTAAAGTTAGGTGATAAGGTCATGAAGTTCTTAGACTCATCACCATAGTAACCCAGAAGCGTAATAACTCGATAGGAAATGGCATCACATTTACGTGTTAGGTAAGCATGGTTATTGCTCTACCTATTAAATATCTGATACTTATTCTGTGTGTAACCGTCACGGACGCATAAAGTCGACGCAGGCAGAAACGGAATGTTTACTCAGCCCACGATTTCTGCATCCTTTTAGTAGGATCTTGAATGTATCTTGTAATATTAGTGTATGTATCCTGTGATAGGCAGAAAATCTACATTATTACGAAATTTAGAAAGTTATTTATTAGTTAAATTACTTACAACACTAAAAATAGGCATTATAAAACTATGTAAGGTGAGCGTACGAAATCGCAGATAACATCTGCTAAATGACGACCTCGAATAACCGCTAAAAGCGGCCCTTACAGGACAAACGAACCGATTATAATAGCCTATACTTCATTTCTTGAATCGAGCTAATAGGAAGAAAAATAATCTCACGTGATTGGTCGTCGAAATTCATTGGATTGGCTAGATTTGACAATTGACAATTGATTTGACAATCTAGCCAATTACGAGAAATACAATTATTTTCGACGACCAATCACGTGCGTTTATTTTTGTTCCTATTAGCTCGATTCAAGAAATGAAGTATAGGTAGATAGACTTAACATATCATTTAATTGTACTTTTATATTAAGCAAACCTAGTTTTTAATTTTATTTTTAACTGAACAGTGGTAAGGATTAAAGCTCTTTTTATTTATTTGTAAATGACGACCTCTGTGGCGCAGTGGGCGAACGCCCGGCTGAGACGCGGAGGTTGCGGGTTCGATCCCCGCTACGAGACAAATGTTTGTATGTTCTACAGATATTTGTTCCGTGTCTGGGCGTTTTCTATCTATAATATGTATATATTTACAAAAAAAAAAGTATGTAAGTATTATATCAGTCATCTGGGTACCATAACACAAGCATTAAGTTGCTTAGCTTGGGACTATATGACACTGTGTGGAATGTCCAAGGATATTTATTATTTTTATTTTATTAAAACATTAATAAACCAAATATATTGTAGTTGTTCAACTATTATGAATATAAATCCGGTGCTTAGATTCTAGTCGATTATGACCATTTTCATTATTAAGTTAGAAGTTTATGAGTTAATTTGATTACAAACATAAAGGAGACCGCATCAGAGTGCGTGTCAAAGTTACGTAAATTCATTGATTTTTTAATAGCTTTATGCGGAATGCGGGCTCATACTTTATTCAAAGTTAGACAACACTTCAGGGAGCAATTAATAATGGAAACTCTTAGACGAATCTTTCGATATACCTATTTCAATACAAGCTTAGTCGCCCACGACATCGCTTGCCTGGATGATGTAGCCTATTGTTATTCTAAATCTTAAACTATGCATATTCCAAATTCGTTCAAGAGTTCAAGTAGTTTTTGCGTGAAAGAGAACATCATCTACTTTTGCAAAAATTTGTTCAATTTTTGTGTTGGCGCTTATCATCCAAGTGTTGCCATTATCTTTTTCTTCCTAATATACTATGAACACCTTGCCTATGCATCACGATGAAACTATGGCGAAACATTTCAAGTTAACTTCCAATTCGAATCAAATGGTCCCAGTCAGTAGGATATTCCCAAGAATATACTTATTGCGAAATTGTGCCAGCTTTTCAGGTACAACAGTAGGTACTTAGTAGGTAGGTTCACTAAGGCTTCTTCGCTTAGGCATCTATTTTTTTAATGGGCTCTATGGAAACTGAGTGGTGAATAACCAAATCTTTTTACAGTCAAATGTTGACTAGTTTATGAAATTGAAGCCATATACAATCATACATACCTATTCAACAACTAATGAGCAGCCAATTGAACCTATAAATAAACTCAGAGATGCAAAAGCTCAAGTCTTTCACTATTGACAAAACTATTGAGTCTATTTGATCTAGATGCAATTCATATAGGGTCGTAGAAACTAGGTCATACGATAGGTACTAAGTGTCTCCGCTGATTACTGTATCTGGATATCGTGTCGTGGCGTGCTCATCCGTGCTCCGAGCAGACGCTCGGAGCACGGATGAGCCTCTTCCTGTCGGAAGTGCACGATAAATCGCCAATGGAATACAGGCATCCTCTGTTCATTAAACTAGTATAGGTAGTTAAAATATCTGTATAGCCTGTGGTATACATAGATTAGAGCTTATGCTGTGGTCAAAGTAATAAATGCATTTGAACATGCCCCGTCGTTCTGTGATCCTCGCTGTGTAAAATTTGCAAGGCGACGCCGTGACGGTGATCGCGTAGTGTTGTAGTTTTGTATGTAAGATTTATACCCAAAACTGTGATTTTCTGGATAGAACATCACACAACAGCTACTAGCGAGCATCGCAGCAATAAGTGTAGCTTTATATTTTAGGTGAAGATGTTTGATATCAGATTTAATATTAAATACTTTGGTATTTAATATTAAATCTGATATCAAGCACCTACACTGGAATTATTACCACACATAATTTTAATTTCCTGACATTACAATACAAAAAACGAAAATTAAAACTTATTTACTGCCCCTGTGTTGTACAAAACATCATAATTATTTGCTAGATAAAACCTAACCTGCTAGCTGAATCAAGTCATAGCCGAGGTTATAAATACGATTGATAAGGGCAATGCTATGCCAGCTGTGACAGGCGAGTGGAAAGTGACCTATGGAGTTATTACGTTTTAGGTACCTAAAAGACATCGAGCTTATGCACTAACGGTCCAGTTAGGCAAGTGATTTGTTATTAGTCTGCTAACTTCGCAAACTATACAACAAATGAAGAAAATATAAATTCTGTTGTTCTGTTGGTATTTATTAGTGCAAATATTAAAAGGCTTTGAAAATAAACAAGTAAAATAAAGTTCTACGTTAAAGATACTAGAATATAGATTTTGAACTTCAGAAAATCGTCTAAAATACCTACTTTGTGTTAGATACTTAACTCGGGATTGTTGTGACCTTTTCTAGATACGAATGAGAAACGAATACCTTGCTATACTAAATTTATCTGCTACTTGCTCCTAAGAGTCGTGGCCTATACATATTAATAGTGTCAACTTGATATCTGTTTTCCTCTGTACTGGTTTTTACAAACTTGACCTACTTGCTGCAATATATATGGATGTGTAAATTATATGAGCTGCCTACATGAATGCACTATTAAGCAGTAAAACACGACTGTGCGTATGCAGCCGGCGGCGGCGGCTGGCGGCGCGGTGCTTGCCACACGCTCACGGCGGCATCAAGGGTTTAGGGTATGCAGCAAATGCACGTCGTGTGCACGATCTTTCTCTATTTGCTAAAGTATCATAAAGAGGTAAAATCTGTTTTTTGTAAAGGTTTTTTTTTAAATGTGATATCAGAGGTCCTTATATCATTTAGTGTTTTGGAAATGGAAATCTCTAGCACTATCTCTATAGTTTGATGCTGATTTGATATCCGAGTAGGCACCACGCAATAAATATACTGCTACAGTTTTACAGCTGCAGTACTACGCATTTTTAAATAACACGGCGACCGTGGCCTGGTGGGAGGTACCTGCCGCGACTCTCGATCTGAAGGTCATAAGACTTTAATCTGGCTACATCACTAAAAGACTGTCGAGGATATACATGACTTCATAAAGTTTTTTCCTATCCATACTTCGTCTCGAGATTCCCGCCGCGAAGCTGTCAACAATCCGCACTCACAGATATTTCGTAATATTGTTTGATTTCGTTTAAAATACCGACAAAAACAAAAACGAGGCGCGGAAGTTATGCAAATGCAATATACACTCCTGTTTCGCGGGTTGTTCACGGCTTCGAGTCGAGCGCAATCCGCCGGCGATTGACGAGCTCGAGCTCATATTTGGAAAATGAAAATATTGTTTGTCAGAAAGTCTTGTGGCCTTGGTTATTGTCAATTTTTTCATTTTTTTAAACTTTTTTATTTACTATAGGTATATGAGCTTGTAGCGCACGGTAGAGCAAAATTAGAATTAGTCATTTATGTACCTACAAACTATGTAGCTTCAGTCTCTCAATTAATGCGAAAAGTGAATAAAACAGGAGCATGTCATAACAAAACAAGCATAGTTCACATTTCTGTCAGCATATCAGCTTCAACAAAGCTCTTCGCTCGATTGATCTCTCCTATTTAGCTTCGCATTGATACATACCGATCCCACTGCCGTCCGTTAGTTAAACCGTAGGTACTCAGTGCTTATCTCTTCTATCAGCCGCCGAGTACTATAACTATTAACCAATTGTTTTATCAGTTACTGGTTTTCTTCGGCTACTAAAAAGCTCAATAAATAATTTCACAAAATAAACCACCTAATTTTCTGCAGCGATTGTGAACAGTCCTGTTCTATGCTTTTTCAAAAATACCTCTTAAGCTACCACACAAATTTACTTATTTTGGTTCATTATTCTCATGGAAGTAAATATGTAGAGTAACCTATTGGAGCAGAAACGATACGAAACGATCTGACCTACATTTTAAAGATATCGAGACTAATAGTGAGAGAAGTTCTTTGAGAGAAACTCTAATAGGGTTAAGCTCTCTCTCTGTACATGCCTTTTTGTATCTGTTTTTATATGTATTTTTCGTGTACATTAAAGAATAAAGAAGTTTATTGGAGGTATTGAATGAAGTTAAAAGAAGAAATTAAAAATAGTGCAATCTGTCGTTCTACCTCATCTTGTGGTGTGGATAGAGTTCCTGTCTGCGAGAATGTAGGTCCAAGGGCGCGTGGAGCAGTGCCCGCCTCACACCCAATACTCCCGTACAGCCATGCAGCGAGGGGGCATGAATGCGATTCCCTCTGACCTACTTTTAAGCTTGATCTTGACCCGCTGTCCTAGTTAAAGCCGCACGTCATACGTGATACAATCATAAATGCGCGCTTAAATTGCTGCTGTTATAAATACAATTGATTTAAGTACCTCTATGAATCATCAATAAATGGAAATCGTTATATTTTTCGAAATTCTTACAACATACTTTTTCCTTCTATGAGTCGTTGATAAAATTCCTTTAACTTGTTACAAAATCATCTTAAAACACATCATGAATATCTTTCGAAATGCGCAGTACAGAAATATTCGTCGAGAATGATCGCTAGCTCCCAGTTGTTAAATCCCCCTGACCTAGTTTCGTATAAACTTGGCCTACATTCACGGCTACTAACGACACCAGACGATCTTCATACTGATTTATATTAAACAACCTACCTTATATAACACGGCGGTGATGGCATACATGTTCTATGCTGCGCTTGCGATACCTATCAATTATCATATTACGAGTAAAGCGTGTCACCAATATAACGAGATACATGTTAATTTAGGAAAAAATATTTATATTCTGTAGGTTTAAGTTTCACTAGTGAACATCTTTAACTGTGATTGGAAAGAGGCCTTTGCCATGTGGGTGTTGGCGGCTGATTAGATAGCGGATGCAGTGTATTTCATAAGCGGTATAGTGATCTCGCTTGCCAAAGAAAAATAATGACGACAAACAATAAAACCTTCCAAAGGTCATAAAACAATAGTAATAACGAAAGAATAAGGTTGTTCAAGTATTTGCTCTATGGGGCTTAACAAGTAGAGAATTGCCCCTGACCCAGTATTGTTTGAATCAGAATTCAAAGGAAGCGTCATCGAGGAAATTTTAATTGACAAAGGAAAACCACATAGAGCCTTACTGATAAATGATTAAAACAAAAACCTTGGACGTGTCTATGGTGCCTTGCTATAATGTGTAAGACAGATACGGTATAGGGAGTTTATATTTATTTTACAGTGTTAAACCACACTTAGTTTTTCATTTACCTCTATACTTACTTAGGTCGTATATAATCGTAATAAAAAACTCCCATCCTCATCATCCCACTAAGTGGGGTCGGCACAACACATTTATTAATTAATTAATATAAAACACACTCTATATTAATTATGTTCATTAATTCAACTTTGTCAATCTAAAACCACTTAATACAAACTGTTTAGTGCCTCGACTTCTGATCAAAAGGTCGTGATTAAATTAATTTTTACTTCTAAAATTTCTTTAAAATGGTAGCTTACGCCCGCGTTTTCCCCGAGAGAGTCATTGGATTTACATTTGAAGGGTTGTTTAGAAGAACCCTGAAGCGAGTGTTCAATCATCTTGTACTCGTATAATAAAATATTAATTCGATCATATCATGTTCGCACCATGAATTAAAAGTTATGATCGAAATTTTGATATTCCATTTACCCAATTTGAATGATTTTTTTAGAACAAAGCTGATACTTGTATTTAACCGTTAAATTGATATTTTTGTAAAATTGTGCAAAGCTAAACAGGAATGTGACGCAACTGAATTGAGAATTGTATAAACCACTTTAAATCCATATTCTTAAGGACCTAGTCCCAACTCGTACCCAATTAACTCGTACTCGATTGTACGAGTTGGGAATTTAAAATAAATATTACATATTTTCGTTCATCGACTCGCACCAGGTTCAGTGGTGGGAGGCTTAGTACCGTTAAAGATACTAGGTCAATTTAAGTGAAAAACATATTAGATTTTTCGTAAATACATTTATTTTTTACCATAAACATAAGAAAATGAGTACTATTTAAATGTTACAAAAATACTTTTATCTATGTACTTAATTCGTTTGGTATCACATGAATCAGTCTTAACCATATTATTAATAATAATCAACAAACATACTTTAAACAATAATAATAAGGTTTTACATTAAAATCTAAAATGAGTACATTATTTATTATGTTACAAAAATACTTTTTTTTGCTAACCTATGTTGTCCCACTGCTGGGCAAAGGTCTCCCCCAATTTTCTCCAGCCATCTCTGTCCTTTGAGACTTCGTACCAGTCTCTCTCAAAAGAGTCGAGATCGTCTCTCAAAAATACTTAGATCTACTTAATTCGTTTGTATTTAGTATACATAATGTACTTATTTTTATAACAGTCCTGTCACTATCACATTTCACTTATTTCAATTGCAATTCAATGATTTTCTTATTATAATATAGGAAACCCCCAGGAGATATCTAAAATTATTATTTATTTATCTTACTTAAATATTTTAAATTTCATTCAAAATAATAAACTTACCAATACATCCAATGATGTTCGAAATACTGCAAAGCACAGTCATACACACACAATAAATAAATGTTTGATGTTTGAAAACTAGGTGGTATCTCCACCACCCAAAATATCGCGGACCAGTAGACCACCTTACTCAACAGAGGTTTAAGTAAAGTAATCTTTTTTTGTAAAATAATCCTTCCAATTGAAAATTAGACACTAAAGAAGACGACATGCCGCATGTTCAAACTTTTGTTAAAGGCGCGGCCCCACCGCGGTGCATGCTGTGCACGGGCACGCGGCGCATTTTAGCTGCGTGTATTCATTTGTTTGACAACGTGGGTCTACGTTTCCACTGGAGTACCTACACGAAGACCCACGACTATGTTTAGCGTGGCACGGCGCACGGAGAGTGACAACGTGTATGACTGAAAACTGCTCTGCGATAACCGAGCTGTACATAGTCGTGGGTCTTATTCGTGTACTCCAGTGGAAACGTAGACCCACGTTGACAGCGTTGAGCTATGTAACCGCCTATTCGAGCAAGCCACGCGTGTGTATCAATGACGGCAATTCATGCGTAGCCTCTCCGTGGGTTGCAGTGGACACCACCACATACATTTTCTTACAAAGCGAAGCTTAATACACGTGCGTAGCCTCTCCGTGCACCGCGGTGGGGCCGCGCCTTAATTGTTATAATATTTTTACGCCGCCACTGCCATTGTTTTAGTGGCAAACCTTGTAAGAGCGAGGAAAAAACCTTGTAAGACGGATTATTATTGAAAATCTTACGTCTGATATGTACCGCATGCCGTGTCGAGTCATTTTCAGCTTTACCGAGAAGCAAACTGTTATTAGCAAAGTTCGCATATCAAGCTGAGTGTACCAAGCCAAATTAATTCTATACAAATTTCAAAGTTGTTCCGAGTCGATGAACGAATATAATATTTATTTTAAATTCCCATCTCGTACAACCGAGTACGAGTTAATTGGGTACGAGTCGGTACTAGGTCTTCTTAAGGTACCTACGATCTTAATTATAACCTAAACTCTGGATAAGTTAAAGGTATAGGCATTACGTGTGTGATAAATACATAACACTCGCATACTACTATGTGCAACCTTTTACAGTTTTGTAGCTAACAGGAAAATTAAAAACAACTTACCAAAGCATACTAAGTTACCACTTTTTCTACTCAATAGCAACTGAGGTAAGTAACCTTTAATAAGGTAATCTTAAAATTCGCATTAGATGCTGATAAGATTAGCAATGCCAAAGTATTTTCCAATAACAACGATTAATCTTTAATAATGTAAAATGATTTAATGAGAAACCAACTAGACTTTAATTAAACCAAGTAGAAATTGACCTGTGCCATCAAAAATCAAATTAAAAAAACCATTTACAGGATATCTAGGATCACATTGAAGCTAAGTGATTCTCATGTTCTTTTATGACCAAAACCAAGAAAGAACAGGTAACAATATTATTAATTGGAGAGAAGCCCAGAAAAAATAAATGGGCATGCGCGTTTCAGGTCAAGCTAATGTGGGGTGAAGTCTTAGACTAGTAGGTAGGTATTTAGATTAAAAATGATGTTTCAACAGTCAAAAAATTTCATTGAAGTACGAGTACTCGCGGTTTTTCACGAGTTTTTTACAAAAAGCATCGAACATTTTGACATAGTCCCACTCATCCGCCATTTTGAAAAAAACAAGTTTCGGCGGCAGACGATGAAACCCATGCCAATCGATAGAGTAAATTATTACAAACAAAAAGTGTTCTGTGATCAAACCTCTTAAGTGATACGGTTTCTGAGATATTTGGGTCCAAAAGTTGTAAAAAAATTTTTTTTTTACCAACTTCAATTTTTTCACATCTCAAAATACGATGGTTTGGCCGGCAGGGAGGAGGGGGAATACATGACTTTAGCGAAAATTAACACTGTAAAGAAAAATACTTTACATGATGTTAACGTTAAATTATTGCTTTAAATTATTAACTGAATTATTTATAGTCTCTTTTTTCATAGGACAATCCTACGAAATAGATAACTTTTGTCACATTTCTATGTAATTTAATAATTTTCTAATTAAAAACTTTTATGCGCGACGTAAGTTTGAAAATTAATTGTCTAACACGCATCTTGACAGCCATTTTTTTTGACGTTTTCTATTTACTGAATAGGCGGGTACACACCGAGCGAGCAGCCTCGCGAGGCAAGTTGATCCATAATAATGGACGAGTGTTATGGACGGCGGTAATAAAAAAACTCTTTTCTTGAATTTGTGGTTTATTTTAGTTCTTGTATTGTATTGCCACCGGTAAAAAAAACCTCGTGCGATGACAATAAGTAAAAAGAATAACACAATGCTTCGTTTCTCACTTTAAATCTAGAACCACACCAAATTGTCTCAAGTTTTATAGTCTGCTCAAAATCGCCATCTTCGAAAAACCTGTCAAAATTTCGTTCGGAAACTGACAGCTTCCTGCAGTTTCGTCGAAAACTAAACTCAAAAACTACAGATCATAGAATTGTTTAAACCCATTGGCGACAACGAGTAATAACTCGTCAACCAGTAATGCCTACTTGGCCGTGATAGTTTTACTTTTAAATTCATCATATGGCATTACTACTGTAATTTTATCACATTTCTAAATACAACAGTTTGGCCTGCAAGGGGTAAAACTTTACTCAAACGAAAACTAACACTTTAAAGCGATATATTTCACAAACGTATGTTTACATTGAAAAATGATAGAAACCCCCTAATATTTTCAAAAGACCTATCAGATGATTGCTCTGAGGACCTATCCAACGAAACCCCACACTATAGAGTACAAGCGGGAAAAAAAATCACACTCAATTTAGAAAGAAAGAAAAAGCATTTATAAAATGAAATGAAATGAAATGAACATTCTTTATTGCACACCTTAAATTAAAAATAACAAATAAAATATTTAAAACCAAGTTAAAAATGTACAATGGGCGGCCTTATCGCTAACAACGATCTCTTCCAGGCAACCTTTGGATGTAAAAGATTTACGCTGAAAGGATGATTGGTCGGGTGCATAGAAACAAAAATAAATAAATAAGTAAGATAGTAAAAAAAACCTCAATTTAATGCCTAATAATAAACGAAATAGACTAATCATATTGCAATAAACTTACTTAAACATACACAAATATAATACTTACCTAAAATATATAAAAGACACACAATAACTAAATAATTAAACGAACCCATGTGACACTCAAAGAGAAATTAATAGTAGATTGCTATACAAGGGGACAAAGGCATTTCTTCTATGCACGAGATGGTTTATAAGTTATTCGTGTATCTGGCAGCACCAAACAAAGGTATAACAGCTGTCGTCACCTGTCATCGAGTGAGTTCAAGAACATATTTTCCTCTATTTTTTGTTGTTTTCTTAGTTAAACTGCAATGAAATGAAACCGAACTACGCACAAAAGTATCACAAATAAGTAAAGTAAATGAGAGTGACACGCGGGAAGTGATTTTTAAAGTTTTCCAGCAATGTTTAGCGGAATACCAAGTTAGACATATTTTGTGGGATTTGGATGATATTTATGGGCGAACAGCATCTATAACGGGTATGTAATCGTTTTATTGTTTGTTTCTAATCCGCCTGAAGTAACAAATTGACCTAAATTACGCTTTGGAGACCAAAAAAGGCATTGTTTACATTGCACATTTTTACGTCACAGTAGGTCATGTTGTAGGAAACCATCTAAACTTGATACATTAAAATGGCACACAGTCTGGCTACGTTTTCTGCCTACCTAAGTATTTAAAATTTTAACTAATTGCTTTATGTTTAAAATGCTTTTGATTACTTTCAGTAATATTTTTTTTTAAATTTTCAGGTAAATCAGAAAGTACGGTTAGGCGAATTCAAGAATGATGGGAAGTTTGAAACTCCTGTGAAACACAGTAGGGTCGGCCAAGAAAGCAATGGACAATTTTAATATTTGTGCACTACGGCAAAAAATAAAATTCTTATAAAAATGACAGTGAAATCCAATTTTGTTTCATTTGCCTTCACCTATGTATGTATGAACACTCAAGAGTTACCTTTTAATCCAACATTATTACACAGTTAAGCACAAGATTTAAAAAATAAAACAAAGAAAACATGCCTTCTCAAATTCCCGCCAAAAAGCTGGTAGGAACTTTTACTTGGAGAACGAACTGCAAGTATCAAAATCAGTAGGCACACTATAGGGTTGCCATATACATGTTAGCAGCGCCCTCATTTATTTTCACGACTTTATAGACAGACTATACATCAGATTTAAATATAGCTAGGGAAGAAGACTGTTTAATTGATAATGGCAGAGCATTCCATTGATGTACAGCTTGGACAGTAAAGGAGTCTGCATAGAAGCTAGTTCTATGCAGAGGAGTTTTCAGAAGGAGGTTATCTGAGGAACGACGAGCACGAACATGGCCATGGCGATTACTCAAAACGTTTCCTCAAATAACCAGGGGTAGTGGGATTACGAAGGATGTTGAAAGAAGAGAGAGAATATGGGAATTACGACCGAGACGGATTGGCAGCCACTTGAGCATTTATTTGTGACACAAGCCAAAACACAAAAAACATCTTAATAATTACAACAGGTACACATATGTGTTCCAAATAGGCGTCCAACTCAGCCTTTGTTGGTTTGCGCAAGACAAGACAACGCTGATCTTCTGTTGGAACCTTTTTCGAGTCAGACGGACGCACGGACAGACAGACAGGCCGAAACTATAAAGGTTCCTTGTTTTCTTCAGAACCCTAAAAACACCCGCAGTCAGTAGTTCAGTTGACTACAAAAGTGGGACACGATGGATCGTAAATTGCAAGCAAAACTTCGATTGAAAAAAGTGGCCGTATCGCACCGAGTGGCGAGTGGACGTCATGCGCGTGTTCAGACCAACCGAGTAAGCGAGCGAGACAGAGCGGAGTAGCGGGGGGCAGGGTACTCGGCGGTACTCGGCCAAAGAAAAAGATCAGGGTCCGAGTGACTCTCTCGCCCTGTGGCTCGGCCGAGGGGTCAGTCAAAGTGTTCACACGTACCGAGCGCTCGGCCGAGAGCACTCTCTCGCCACTTTACTCGGTACGTGTGATCAGGGTATCAATAAAAGTAGCTCTTCTGATATCTTCATCGAGCTATCCCTAAGGAAGCAATAATTAAATTACAGCTAGATTGTATACCGCCTACTTATTGCGTATCATCCTATTTCCAATGGGAACAAAACTGTATTACTAGTATGACGGAAATACTTACTCCTGTTACTGCTTTGCTACTAATACTGGCCTCACTAAAAGGCTAAATGTCCGTTGGGAGCGCATCGAACAAAGTGAAACTTGTCAAAGTAAGCAAGTAGTAGTGAAATTATAAAAAATCACAACTTTTGCGCACCAAAAACAACTGTAACAAAATCTGACTTAAAATATTCATTCACTAATCTAGCCGAATCATATAAAAAAGTTAAAATAATAAATTACCTATATAGTTGAGCAAATAGATAGTTATGGTATCTTTACCTTTGCTCACTTTTTTTTTTATTTATTTAACGGATTGACGACCCTTTTAATTTTTAGCGTAGTAGCACGCTAGCCCAATACCTAATGAACTTTCATGCATTTCTAAAACATTTCCCAAGCGAGTTTTTAATAGGAAGATAATTATCATGTAGGTATATTACGAGGCAGCCTATTCGGCTCTTGAGCCCTCGCTCTCATTATTTTATATTAGACCTATTACTCCTCGTAGCAGGTAGCTACGTCTCAACGTCTCATTTATAATACGAAATGTCGAAATCTCGTTTATTTTGTTCACTAGACACACCTCCCAATTAAATACTTTTTAACAATACTTTACATGATTAACACAAAACATATAAAAATGTTTAAATAAGATTAATTATACATTACATTACACCGTCTGTTATTGTGTTGACCACATCACTGAATTTATTAATTTAATTGCGAAATACATATTCAGCAAGGTTGGAATAACTATGTAGATTTTACCTTTCAACTTTATGCAACACATCTCACCTTGACCCAAAAGTGTTTCGTCAATTAATAAAAATTGCGATTTATTTTCGGCAGTTAGTTTAATCAAATAGTAAAATATAAATTGTTTATACGTCGAAGGTTATACTCGTAGTTGTAGCCAATGCAATAAAATAGTTATTGTATTAAATAAATTGAGTCTGTAAGCTCCATTAGTTGACTAGCAACAGGATCCATTTCGCAACTAGTCAAATAATATTGATCATTAGTTTACACATACATATTTAAATTCTGTATCGAAAGCCCATTTGAAGGGTTCTTCGGAGTTAATTTCTAGACTAGGAAATTCTGGACGAATAGAAATATAACAAGAGAGACGAAAATGAGAATGAAAGAAATAGTTCTTGAAGTTTCTCGTTGTCTCAGAGAGATTTGATTGAATGAAGAAGTTAAAGATGAGACCAAGAAAGCTTGTCTGATCAACATATTGTAGAAGCAGAATAAATTACATTAATTTGTCATTTCGTGCAGTAACCGATGCTGAATGCATAATGTGTAATAATATAATAATAATAACATCAATTTCATTTAGGTATTCATTCCATTTCACATGCAAAATATAATCAATAAACAATAAAATAAAATTTAAATAGTACAAAAATAGTAAAATCTACTACAATTTCGCATGCATTAAATTTTAAATATTTGATTCACATTATATTTTTATTTTTTAATTATTAATTTATTTAGGGACTGCCCATTTTTGGGCAAAGGCCTCCTCCAACTCTTTCCAATCGGTTCTTTGTTGGGCTAGACGTGTCCAAGTAGCTCCTGCCACTCCCATTATATCGTCGCGCCATCTACGTCTTGGTCTTCCTCGAGGTCGAGTAGTATTTCTAGGGTACCAATGTAGAATTCTTTCGCTCCATCTTCCATCTACTGATCGTGCTACATTACCCGCCCATCTCCACTTCAGCTTACATGCTAGTTCTGCGGCGTCAATTAATTTGGTTGTGTTTCGTATATCACTGTTTCTTTTCCTATCTTTCAGTTTTATACCTAGCATGCTTCTCTCTGTTGCCCTTTGAAAAACCTGAATTTTGTGGATTATGTTTTTAGTAAGTGCCCAGCTTTGGCATCCATATAGGAGAGTAGGGAGGACTATTGTATCCATTGCCTTCTTCTTCAGTTTAATTGGGACGTTTGATTTAAATACTTCCCTAAGTGACCAGTATTTGTTCCATGCCTTTTTTATTCGTCGCTCTACTTCTCGTAATGTTGGCTCTTCAAATGAAATGTTTTGACCCAGGTACAGGTACTCTTCCACATACTCTAGATTCTTAGACCGGACAGTAATAGGCTTTTTCTCGCCATTTGTCATGGCAAACGTCTTACTTGAGTTCATTGTTAATCCACATTTTCTACTCTCCTCATCTAGTGTGTTCAGCATATATTCAAGATCTCTATGATTATCTGTTATCAGCACAATATCATCTGCGAAACGTAAATTGTTTAGGTATTCACCATTAATGTTTATACCAATTTTCGGCCAGTAGAGCTTCCTGAAGATGTGTTCGAGTAGAGCCGTGAACAGGTTTGCCGATATTGGATCTCCCTGTCTTACTCCTCTTTTAATCGGAAACGGGTTCCCTTTGCATTCAAGTTTTATAATAGCCTTACTGTTTCTGTATATTTCTTTTAGTATCTCAATGTATCTTAATTCTATGCCTTGGTCGTCTAGTGCTGCCCATAGAGATTCATGTTGAATAGAGTCAAAAGCCTTAGAATAGTCAACAAAACCGATGTAGAGTTCCTTCCCATATTCTGTATATTTTTCAATGATTTGTGTAAGTGTAAAAATATGATCTATCGTTGAATAATGTGGTCTAAAGCCGGCTTGTTCCCTTGGCTGATTAGCATCTAATGTTTTAGAGATCCTTCTTAACAGCACTGTTGTAAATACTTATACGTAGTCTCTTGTAAGCTAATCGGTCTATAGTTTCCAATGTTTGTTGGGTCTCCTTTCTTATATAGTAGAGTGTGTAATAACGGAGTAGTGCATACTATTTACTTTTTTTTTTTTTATGAACCCGTCGTGTCCCACTGCTGGGCAAAGGTCTCCCCCAAAATCTTCCACTGACCCCTATCCTTGGCGATCTCCCACCACTCCTTCTCAAACACGTCGAGATCGTCCCGCCAACGTTTTTTCGGCCGGCCTCGTCGTCGCCTACCGTTCTCGGGCACCCAAGGAGTGACAGTGTTTGCCCACTTCTCAGGTTGCATCCGGCTAACGTGGCCTGCCCAGTCCCACTTGAGCTTGGCTGTTTTGCTCCCAACATCGGCAATGCCAGCCATTGAACGCAGCATTGTATTACGCACCCTATCTACGCGCTTAAAACCGAAAATGCTGCATTCCATTGCCCTCTGGCAAATCTTAAGTCTGGACTTCTGGAACTCGGTCACTGACCATGTCTGCGCACCGTAGGTTAGGACAGGCAGGATGCACATGTCGATGAGTTGGCGCTTTAGTGTCATAGGAAGGTCGCCTTTCATGTGCTCTTTCACCACCAGTAACTCTTCCAGGCATTCTCGATACGACGATCGATTTCCTTGTCTTGCCTGTTTTCGAAGCTTGCTATCTGGCCCAAGTAGATATACTCATCGACATATTGCAGTTCTTGCCCGTCTACCTCGACCCTACGTTTCGTGCTGTTAGACATTATCTGTGTTTTGGACTATTTACTAATAGTTTATAATTTAAATATTATAGACAAGTCATTAAATTGTATATTTTGCACATAAAAAACCTCAGGCCTTACATCTATAGTAAGTACATAATTTATTTAGCGTCCGGAGGCAATCTATGCCTACACTTAATGAGTCAATGTAGTGCCTGGGACATTGTTGAGATGGAATAGGCTTGCTCAGCATCTAATCTACCCTCTTAGCTTAACCGGACATATCCACAGTAAAGACAATGGTCAATAAATGTGGGACTGATTTGCGCCGGTTTCCTAACGATGTTTTTCTTTACCGTTAAAAGCTCGTGTTAAAGCGCATATAAACTTTTCGACACGAAAAGTCCATTGATGCACGGCCGGATTCGATCCCACGACCTTCGGTTCGAAAGTCGAAGCACCAATCCACTTAGCCAACACGGCTTCATATTTTTCACATGGAACTAGATTAAGTAATTAGATGGAAATTTTATTTTAAAATTTATAGTCAAAACAAGTCCATCCATTCCATCTACTTTGGGGACATTATTATATATAGAGAGCGTAAATTATTCATATTATGAGGGAAAAGCTATTATATGATGTATATCATATTGTGCGAATGTAGCACTATCATAGCTATTACGGAAGGTCCGGCTCCAGAACGTGTGACGTAGCATAGCAGTCGAACCAAGGACTGCGCTGCCCATGATCTCTCCATATTTTTCACTAGCGACTTGCCCTGTCAACATAACATAGTGTTAGTATAGTCAATTTAATTGGGAATAGTGTACTTGTAAAATACTGAAAATATTTTTTGATGTCAGAATCCAAATCCATACTAATATTATAACTGGGAAAGTATGTGTGTCTGTTTGTCTGACCGTCTTTCACGGTAAATCGGAGCGACGAATTGATCTGATTTTTTAAGTGGTAATAGTTGAAGGGATAAAGGGTGATAAAAAGTAGCCTCTGTGTTAATCCAGGGTATCACCTATCTTCATACCAAATTTCAACCAAATCGGCCCAACCGTTTTTGCGTGAAAGAATAACAAACACACATACATTCTCACAAACTTTCACATTTATAATATTAGTAGGAAGTAGGATAGTAGGATTAGTAGGAAGTAGGATAGGATAGTAGGAAGGAAGGATAGTAGGAAGTAGGAAGGATAGTAGGAGTAGGATAGGATAGCAGGAAGGAAGTAGGATGCAGACCTGGGTAGGTAGGTATGTAGTACACCAATTTAGTATTTTTTGACAAATATGGAAGCCGTTGAATTTTTCAATGGGGAACGTAGATGAAAACACATTTAACAGATATACTCGTACAATTGTTTTGATTTTTTTTATCAACTGTCAAGTTAAGGATCTTTCAATATGTATAATCCGTTGCCTTAGCCAGTGAACTACCTTTACATTGATTTCTTTTTAAAAGTATTATCTTCCAGACGTTTATCACACGGTGTTTACATAGTACGTTAGTACGTACACAGATAATGTTAGTGTCGTAGGTAGGTAGAACGCATCGAGTCGACCTCGACGAACCAAAAGCAGTACCACTGTCACTGGGTAAGTGTGTCAGTGTGCCAGTAGGGCGCGCGTCATCTGCGACCATGCCCCCAACCCCCCCCCCCTCCCCCCCCTTCTCCCATACCAAGGTCCTGCCGCTTCAGAACTGCAGCCGAGTTTATATCATAAACTAACATTCCTCTATAAAAAGAAGACTAAGCTCATTTAATAAAGAGTAGGTACTGGTGACACGGTTTTGCAATCACTACAAAACACATTTTTTAAAGTAAGTATCTACTTTGCTTAGATTTTTGAAATGTTATTATTATTGTTACATTTCCATGACATACCTCTTTTGGATTTGTTTTAGTCTTACCTTAAAGTCATTAAAAATAGGTATTAACTCCAACTACATTCCTAGTATTTTTCAGAAGACTGCCTTCAGTAGCATCGTACTATTTTAGCTAGCTTCTATCATAATAAGTTTGTTCTTTCTGAAGGAACAAAAACATAGTTATTTTAATGTATAAAGTTAAAAATCCCTAAATACTTTCGCTGGCATGCATGACCATTATAGTTAACATTAGTCACGTGCCAACGTGACCTGCAGTTCAAACCAGATACTATAGGTACATTGGGAGATCTTACGCCAAGGCACTGTTTAATTCTGGCTTAAACTTATCTTTGGGCTATAAATGGCAAATTGAAATAAACATATGTTTTTGTTTACATAACAATTTATTGAGCTCAATGAAATATAAAAATAAGAAAGTACCACGATATCACTGCTACGTTTATAGATAAATTAGTAACTATAACATTTTATCTTATCGGCGAAAGCATTTAAATAGGCCAAGGTTAAAAGAGTAGGTACACACACATACTGCTGTCAACAACATGATATTCTGATAATTCTAACGCTAGTGATCAGATGATATTCTATATTTTTGTAGCGTGTAATTTATCGTTTGTTACACAATGTACCTGTGAATGTACCTAGTAGTAGTACTTATTAAAAAGTAGGAGTTTACAATAAATAATTGAGCCACATCACCACACAATACACTCTATACTATCTATACTTCTATACTAATATATTATTATAAAGAGGTAAAATTTGTTTGTTTGTTTGTTTGACGGAGGTAATCTCCGAAACTACTCAACCGATTTCAAAAATTCTTTCACGGGTGTGTAGAAAGGACTGTCCGGGTGGTTATAGGCTTTATTTTACCCCGGTAGCTTCATTAGTACACCAGTGCGAAGCCGGGACGTGCTACTAGTACAATACAAATAAGCACACATTCAAAGTTTAATCAATGTATTTATATCTTCTGCGAAATGTCGAGTGAGCCGAAACAGAGAAACGTACCCAATAAGTAAAACTGAATATTCTCTGTTTCCAAATATCGTGGTTGGATCAGCGACGACCGACGGCGGGCGGCGCCGGCGGCGCGGCGTGGGCAGCGCGTTTCTTTTCCATTTACAAGGTTACACAGTTGTGCAACCGTTGACTCGGATGTGCAACCAGAATATCTGAGGAACAAAGGATTTTGTAAACGGCCACGCGTCCTCGTTCACAAAAACACTAGCGTAATGTTCCAAAAAGTGGGCACACAAAATGCTGAAACACTTACTGGAGATCGATTCTTGAACACATTTAAAACATGACGCGGTAAGAGATTTCACGTTATCTAGCTTTTGTTTTCTAAAATCCATAGAATTTTTCAAAATAAGAACGCCGAGTCGTTCCGCGTTAAGACATGGTTATTTGGAGAATAAGGGGGCAGAACGTTAAGTTTTAATATTAGCACAAGTCAGGCCCGCAAAGGATCTACATCTTCATTCCCAATACGCTGCTGGATAGTCGTTGCCTTACTCTACCGATCGTCACTTCGCCTTGCCAAATGTCTTGCCCTAACATTTATGATCTTCGTCCAATTTTGAAATTTTATGTTAGGAATACATTGTATCGTTAACTTCAGTAAAATTTTCGATAAATAAAAAAATTGTAGAAAACCTACTCCTTTTTGTGGAATTCTACCAGCCTGATTTTTTATTAATTGTTTTTTTATTATCGTGAGAGAGAATGCAGCTATTCCATCGTCAGTTGTTTTTAATCATTATTACCTACTAAACGATAAAAAAGCGCTATAGCTAACGCTCGTACGCTAAACTATCGCTGGCTTGCATAAATTTAATTGAAATGGTAGAACAGCCCCCCTAAAATGGCCGTTCAAGCATTTCTGCTAGCAATTCATAAAGGTGCATTTATTTCATCAATTGTTTAGCATTTTCACCAAAATATGACAGTTTATGAATTGTTAGCTGAAATGCTCGCCGTTGTACATTGCCTCTAAGTATAAGTTTGTTACTGTATTTTATCTGGTTACGTGTACAATAAAGAATTTAAGAAATGCTCGAACGGCCATTTTAACCCCCCAGTTCATTCTAAGAATCTAACAATCAAAATAATTTACTTTTCTATTCAATACGAGTCTAGTTCTAGAATACGGTCTTGAAACAACAGCTTAGTATTCTGCGTCTGCATACAATTGTTGCCCTTTGGCGAAATTGAATTTCAATTTATCTTGGTAAGTGGGACACGGCGCGCGCGCCTGTCGCAATACGCGTACCAATGAATATGTTTCGCGGATACGGCTCTACTGTATAGTGAAGAAAATCCTTTGTTCTTTTCTTATAAACAACAATGATAGTAGTATTTAGCTAAATGATATGTTATTCTTCTGCCTACGTTAATAGCAGTAACATTTAATACATCGTTAAGGATATAATCTCGATAAGAATGAATTAAAATATCTTCAATAACTGATAATGTTGCTTTGACAGTCGCAAAATAAGTGGAACAATTTCAGGCGCCTAAGGCCCTGCGCCCATTATCGGCATCGGCAAGGAAAAGGATCCTTCGGCATCCTACATGCAAGCGCACACTATCGGCAATTATGCTTTGGCATGCTGCAACGTGCTTAGGGATGACGAGGCGTCCTTAAGGATGCCGCACCGTCCTGTAGCTTGCCGAAGCGTCACGTCACAATATCGTATTTAAGCTATCCCCCGAGTGTTGCCTCGGCACCGGCGGCGTACCGAAGGATGCCGAAGCATCTCAAGGCTGCCGATACAGCAGCCTCAAGCATACCGAAGCAGTATTTTTGTTATTTCGACCACATATCACGGAAATTTCTACTTTATTGCCATTATATTATAGTATATTGATATTTGCCACCTAAAATCCTCAGTCGTGCCGATGCGGATAATGGGCGCTGGGCCTTATTCTCCAAATAACCATGTCTTAACGCGGCACGTCTCGGCGTTCTTATTTTGAAAAATTCTATGGATTTCAGAAAACAAAAGCTAGATAACGTGCAATCTCTTACCGCGTCATGTTTTAAATGTGTTCAAGAATCGATCTCGATCAAGACAAGTGATACCTACGCTAGGCCAACTCTATCTTGTACCTATCTTATCTAATCCTTATTGAATCTTTAAAAAATGTGACTAGGAGGTAATTTATGAGGTGTAGTTTAACGTAGAAAACTATTAGAATTGCTCAGATAGCTTTTAAATGGAAAAGGGGCATAAATTACTTGTTAGCGCGGATGAAACCACAAGGCGTGCGCCTTGTGGTTTCATCCGCACGAGGCGCGAGGGGTGAATTATATTTTAGGGTTTACTTCACTGAATCTCAGTCGCACATTACATGAATATCTTGTCATTTAAACTTCAGGGAGGTCCTACCTTTTTATACTAATTTTCAGGTTCAATTAATTGAATTATCATACAAAACCATACACCAAGGGTGAAACAGGGATTTCATAGTAGACTTAGCAAGTAGGTACAATAACTTTTGTATGGTTTAAAGTTATCAGTAAGTAATTCTGTCAGAGTAAAATCCAACTACTATAACGACCAACTTAAGCTACTTAGCGTTCCGCATAATATACCAACAAATAGGTTTGATGGGACATCAAAGAACCTACAAAATAATGATGTTAACAATAATGTTTTTATGCTGCATTAATTCTACTTTTTTCAACAACACACAATCAATTTATATTATGCCTCTCGAAACGCTACGGAACCCAAGAGTATGAATACAGTTCTGGACTAGCGTTTCATTGCACAACCGCTTCTCGATATGACCTTGCTGAATTAGGCAATGTTGCCATACAACTGGTTGCTTCAGCTCTCGCCATGTTTTTAATTTATTATTTTAAAGACAAGTTAAAAGATTTTCCCTTTGTTCTGAAGCAGCTTGAAGGATTTTAATCTTAGAAGGAACTGGTGTCACTAGTCACACTGCTCTAGTTCTCTCTTTTAGTTAAGTAGTTACACACAATTATTGATTAGATTACCAAGATAACAAGGTTTGGTACCTACCACCAACCCATATAGCTACATAATTTGAAACAAACTCATAAAATGAGATAAGTGTTTGTGAACCTCTGCATGAATGGACATACAAAATGTATGGGAAACAAACATAATTGGTTTATTCAAAACCTACCAATTTTATTAAGCGACCTTGTAATTAAACTTTGTTATCCTGAGAAATAGAATTAATTCAGGCGTCATTTCTGCGGGTCTGAAGCAGAAACATTACATTAACAAAAAAAACAACAGTACAGTAAACAGTACATTTGATACAATAATATGTTCATCTTCATGTAAAATGACATAAATTTTGTGATAATCTTTAATCCTACTTCCTATCCTACTTCCTACTATCCTACTATCCTACTAATATTATAAATGTGAAAGTTTGTGAGAATGTTTGTTATTCTTTCACGCAAAAACGACTCGACCGATTTGGTTGAAATTTGGTATGTAGATGGTGGTAACCTGAATTAACACAGGCTTTTTATCCCGATATTCCCGCGGGAACGGGACTTACGTGAGTGAAACCGCGGGACGCAGCTAGTATATATATATCTGTATAAGTATATATGTAGGTATATCTGTCTATCTCCGACAAAATATATTAAAATGAATCACCGAAATGTATGTACACGCATTTACCACCGATCGACTGCACAAAATTGGATGTTTTTTGTGTGTTATGTTTGTTATTGTCAGCAGATCAAGGTTGTATAAAATATTATTATTTATTATTACGAGTCCGTAGCGTCCTACTGCAGGACAAAGGCCTCCCTTAAAGGCCTGTGTAAAATATATAGATTGTAAATGTTTATAACTGAAAAATAACACAACAAAAGAATTATGGCGGTACGAAGTTCGTCGGGAGAGCTAGTAAAATTATATTTTATGAAGTAGTAACTAGTAAAGTAAAAAAAACAGAATTGTACATTGACAAATTTAATATAGGTACATTAACTACCCAATAACGTATTGAGGATTTTGTCTGGAAAATCCAGTGAAATGTAGTACTTAATTATACCATAATTATTTTGATTTTTATATTTTTTAAATCAACATGATTTTGTTAATTTTATTATGTACCCAATATGACTTGTAAACGGACATTTACCAATAAATTGATTACTCTGATTATTCTAACCATGGAAATAAATCCATTCTATTCAAGCCTAGGTTTTGGAACCCCTATATGTGTAATAGGTAATTAACGTCTCAGTAAATTGACCTTCCATTAAAACCTTTGAAACACATACAACCACTTCCATAAAAACTCACAATGTACGTATTCGTTAGATCCCATGAAACAAATTTGTTTTCCCAAATCTATTTGGTTAATCTTCAGGGTTTCCTCTCATTTTATATTTTAAATTTTCTGAGTAGGTACATATTGGCACTATTGGTATTCTTTCAAACACATAACTTCAATTTTTCGGTTTATTAAATAATGTGGAATAAAAGAATAATTAAAAATTAACAGTAGTTTTAGATGCCGTGGGACAAAGCCGTGGGTATGAGCTAGTTAAAGTACAACCTCGCAATTGAATGCGCGCGTTTCCACCACACCGCACCGAGCGACTTGCGGGCAGGACGCGCATCATTCTAGTAATATTTTGTAATACCGCTAAAATCGTGGTAACCAGGCCAAGGCTCGCCTTATTTACATGTACGTGAGAAATAGCAGTATCACTGAGCAATAACTACGTGTAAAGGTATGAATAAATGGTCTTCAGATGTAGTTTTCTTTTGAATCTGGTAATTAGTTAATAAGTCTAAAAGTACTGAAAAAAGTAGGTTCATACAATTAGACTTTCTTTGATTTTGAAACCCCTTATGTTAAAAATGCAAAAGCCATTGTAATTATTTGATTCATCATTATCGTAATGGATGTCCACAGCTTCAATTCTACATTACTTCCAATAATGATTCTGCACCAATTAGGTACCTAAATCGTATAAATTGTTGATAAAACAAATGCTGTTGGGGTGACAAGTGGCATGAGAAGCGGCCTAACGGCGTGTGGCGCTGGATGGCGGCGGGACGCCGCCGGCGCGGCGCGGGCGCAGTGCAGCGCTCGCGTCTTGCGTCGCATATCTGCACGACCCTTTGATAAAAAAGTGGGTCATCGCCTAAATATTATGCTTCATGTTGTGCCAAGTTATGCATACTGCTCCAGATAAATGCACACTACACAGTATAGCCATTTGTCTCTTTAAACATTGTATTCAAAGTATCTTATTGGCAAACTGGGCTGATTTTGAAAAGAGGATAAATAGATGCTGAACACATAGCAGTCGATAACGACAAATTTATTCTTCTTCATTATGTGAAGCAATACTGATGTGACAGCTCGTTCTAATTCTGAAGAAACACGTCATGGCTGAGCCTTTATCCTCGTCAATTATTTTTTCATTCCCTTGGGAGATTTCTAGGGTGGATTAAATGTATTACTCGAGTGCTGCGCAGTAAAAGCGGAAGAATATAAATCAATTAATTGTAATAGGCAAGAGACACACTCAAGTTCTCCGTTACTGATGAAACCTATCAACATTCTATCTAGAGAGTTAAGTAATTCTGTAGAGAATCTACATTTATTTTATTGAATACTAGCGGCCCGCCTGGCTTCTCATGGGTGTAGGTAGGTACTAATTAAAGCAATTAAACCAAATCTTTTCTTAATAGTACGACCGACCATGGAATAAAATAAATTAGATTACTCTAATTTATTGCGACTACGAATAATCCAATTTTGTACCTGTCTGTACTCGTATTTATTACCAATCTATAGCATGCTCATGCATAGGTCGATAGGAGGTATAGGTCTTCGATGACTTTTAAGGGTTCTGAAGTCCATAAGGAACCCTTTCAGTTTTGCCATGTCCGTTTGTCCGTCCGTCTGTACGCGGCCTTTCTTATTGATACTAGAAAACTATAATTTGGCATGGATATTGATTGATAACGCCGAACCGAAGATGATGCGCGTGATCTCGTTTGGGGCGAAGTTACAGTTTAATGTAAAATCAATGTAACCTGAGCTCTCAAATGAAATAATAATGGATATATTTGTAGTTCAGGTTAGACTGGAAAGGTAGATAGAGTTGCAACTTGCAGTGATTTAGAAACGATGTAACGTATTGCATGCATGACATTTTTTCCACGTGAGCTAGCGAAGTACCTAGACTTAACTTAGACAAGGCAATGAAAAGTACACATTATCTAGCTTGCTAATTTGCTAATATTCCCAAAACGCCTGGCACAAAAGATTCAAAACTTAGGTAACTGTTTTCATTTTACTTTAAAAATAAAGGGCGCCGCCTGCAATAAAGTTTTACCTTTATCACAAGTAAAGGACCTTATTGTAGTGGTAGGCAGTTCCGCCATAAAATATTTTTAATTATTTCTAGCGGTACTTTTCAGACAGCGGTACATTACCTATCTCTTAAATTAAAGTCGTTACTGAGAGATTGTTACTATCTGACTAAAGTATAGGCTTGAATTTTGGAAATTCTGTGGATGAGAAGGGATAAGAACGATTATTATACAAAATCGTATTCTTGATACAAAATTGTAACTTAGATAGTTATTATTTCTGGGAAATATAATAATGAATTATATACGCTATCACGTTGGGTGCCCCGGACACACTACCTCTTCCTGTAGCTGTGCGGCTGCTGCCGCACAGGAGGAGGTCGAGACTTGGGCCTTGAATGTGTTAACCGACGAAGCCAAAAAGGAGGAGGTTGTCTGTTCCATTATACGAGTATATTTAAATATTTTTATCATTTTTTCATGTTTACTGATTAGGTACTGTACCGTCAAATTGTGAACAGGTTATGAAAATTCTTTTTTTGTTTGAAAGAATACACTCCTTAATAATAATTATCGCGCACACTGATGTGCACTTGGCTTAGGCCCGTGCACAACAGTTAGTTATTTACCGACTCCCGCGAGTCGAGCAGATCAGATCATCATATATATATATAATAATAATAAATACATTTATTTCAGCTTTCACATAATTACAGATACAGCCATTATAAGATATTAAAAAATACAAATTAAAAATTGAATGAAAATACTAAAAATTAAACAAATTATTTAAAATGGACAGTGTGCAGATGGGTCCAGTGCTTTCCAAACGTACTGTCCACCCACACCCAACCATCCAGCTATTAATGACAGATAGCTGTTGGTGCTGGCTGCCCCGCACCCTGCGCATCAGGGACGATGTTCTTTTTCTGATAATCGCGTAAAAGTCATCGACGCGAGTCTCTGCGAACATGCCTGATGCGCTACAGAAGCGCGGCAACCCCAACAGCACTCTGAAACCATTATTATATTGGTAACGCAAGACATTCCAGCTTCGCTGTGTATAGTTTACCCATAAACTGCACGAATAAAACAATAACCAATAAGTGGACCCATAACATCTTCGGAGTCGTGAACAACAGTAATGCAAGTTTTTTTTTGTTACCTATAAGTAAACCGATTTCAAAATGTATTTTTATGTTCGAAAGAGTGTGAATACGCTATGTGGTCTCATTAAAAAAATGAGTATCTTGAGAGTTATTTACAATTTAGCCACTTGTTTCGCAGTCGCTTTACGTGAATAAGTGTTTAGTGTTTAAGTGTTTATTTATTGAGCACCTTAGATAAAAACAATAGTACATATTAAGTATGAGCAAATAAATAACTCTATAAAATTAAATCATTAGTATTGAATAGATAAACAAGTCAAACTGTAAACTGTTACCAGTACAAATAAAACCGTTAAAAAATATTAACTCGGGGATGAACTGGTCAATTCTTGCTCGAGTAGACTATTACAGCCCACGATCGTGATTTGTGGAAGAAATAGAGGAGGTCCGTGCCCAGCTGTGTGACACGAAAGACTTACAATAATAATAATAGTTAATTCATTCAACACTCATTTACGTGTAAATAATACATTAATAACATTATATTATATACCTGTTGGATTTATACTCCAAAATGGAAACAGGTCAATCGGTCAGAATATCCTAACCGAAAATGCTATACCTAGCTGACCCACTGACCCAATGCTCTTGACTTACAAACCTGAAATTCAGCCCCCAACCCTCAGTTCTCCACCCCGCAGACTTGCGACAGTCATTCACGGCATACCAACGTTAGGTGCTTACACTAATTACTATATAGATATTGCATGTGGGATGAGAAATCCTACAAGGTAGGTAGGTACATTATTTGACCCGATATTCGTAGTTAAGTTTAGTTAATTCTTTTTACACATATTCTGTACGATTCTAAAACTACTATTTTAATGTTAGGTTGTAACCTCAGAAAATGAGTTTTCTAATATTGTCCTAACGGGTTAGGAGATTAGATAAACAAACATTTTGGTCATCATGATAATTTATTTTAGAACGTGGGTCGTAGGATCTATGGGCCCGCCTAATTATCGCTTTCACTTGGAACGGCACTTCCCTGTAGTCCGGGGGTCTGCTGAAGCTGGCCGAAGGTCCGGAACAGAGAGGAGGCAGTCTCAGATGGTGGATGTGGAACTTGCGCCGTGGCTCGAAAGTCCGCCGAGGGAAGTATGTCCACGTTCGGCGGGGCGAGACTCCGCTCGGCTCCTTTGACTTCAAAATAGAAGTCCCAATCTCGTACCGTGTGAACGAAAGAGTGGTCCATAAGCTATCCCTTAATCTGTGCCGATATGAACTACTCGCTAATCTGTGCGGGCTACCTACGTCGCGCGCATAGCAACAGATTGCAAGGAGGAAAGGTGTTTTTATTTGTGGAATTTGTAACGTGTATTTTTAACGTTACAAGGTACAATAATGATAAAACCATAGCATTTTAAAACCAAAAGAATAACTTTAGCAGACGAAGAAATTAAAAACATAAACCATAACGATCAAAATCTGTGTCCCTAAGCCTGTTTTAGATATGCGATAAGCAGAAGGTTATCTTTTAGGGAGCGATTGAAATGATTAACTTTGACCTTTGCCTAGTCCCCTCCGATATGCTGAGTTGCGAAACTAAAAGATGAGCTTCGGTCGTGTTCCAAAATGCAGTGCAAATTGGACTATATCACACTGAATTTACGCTTAATTTTCCAAGTGCTATTTCTATGGGCACTTCCTTGATTTACTTTGGTAGTATAGATACTGTTATTATACTGTGCCTCTATTAAAGGTTTTTATTAAGGCTTCATTGGCGTGTGTTTGTAGCTGAGCCCTTATGAGGCACTGTAGCATAGACCGACAGGCATTTAAATGGTTAAGTAAATAAAAACGGTCAAGGGCGAACACATGCGGGATATACCAGAAGTTGGTTTGCATACTAATCCTACTCCTACTATATTATATATTATATATTATAATATTATAAATGTGAAAGTTTGTGAGAATGTATGTATGTTTGTTATTCTTTCACGCAAAAACGACTGGACCGATTTGGTTGAAATTTAGTATGTAGATAAGTGATACCCTGGATTAACACATAGGCTTTCATCAACTTTTTATCCCGATATTCCCGCGAGAACGGGACTTACGCGGGTAAAACCGCGTGGCGCAGCTAGTTAAAATAATAACAAAGACCTACTTTCTGTTCGCCGCGTAAAAATTCATTTCATGACAATCGGTTCTGAACAGTAGAATTCTGTCGTACTATAACAGAACAGCACGCAAACCGGCATGCTTGCACTCCATTTGCATAACAGTTATTAGAATCGTCATGAAGGTTACGGGATGCCAAGGTTAGAGAGCAAAATCAGCAGTACAAATAAATAAAATAAACTTGTCTAAAAACTGAATCTTACTTTATAAAAACCAAATCCAGTTTCGCAACAATGAATCACTCGTTTCGAAAACTAATGTTACGGTGCTATTATGTAGTATTTACATGAGAGCACGTCACCGGTAGCATGGCAGCATTGGCAGTACAGCACCGGTCTCGAGGAGAAAGTATGACGTCAGTTTGCGCACATGCAAAGAAAGCATAGCTGCGCGTGCGACTTCGTGAGCACTCTTGCTTTCGTTTGAGGCCGCGACGTCTGAGCGATAGCGAAAATGACACTTGTACAAACCACTTTTACTGTCAGTTTCCATGCGGTAATATTGAGTGATAGAGACTTATTGTGTAGTGTAGGCAGAATAGTGCTTTCTTTCTCATGGCGTTATGACGATATTTGTTAATCTGATGATAAAAGGCAAAATTTTTAAGAAATTTGTTTATAAACGATAGGTACTTAGAAAAATATCTCATCTTAGGGCCTCCAAGCTAGAAACTCTACAAAAATAAAGCGAATAATCTTTTAGTACTCCGTTATGGCAAAATTTGTGGTAACATTTATAGAGACAAGTTGAATAGTACCTCGGCCTTACGGTGACTTATTTGAATGCGTGTAGTCTCACAACCCTCATGGCTGAGAGGTAGCAGCGTTGGGTACTGATAGTGTTTAGAGCTTGCTTGAGATCACGTCGAATCATATTACTTTGCGAATACAAGGTTGTCACAAACAGTCACTCGTTCGTGACCTGTTGACTGATTTAACAAAATCCAGGTCAAGATCTTTATTTCGCTTTGATATTGAATAGCTCTCATTAAAAGAATGAGTAATGTCTAAATTCGTTTCAACCTAGGTTTATTATGAATACCTACGGATTGTAAATATTTTTGTAATTCGGCGAATAAGAATATGGTATGAAAAAGGAACTCTGCTAGATGTTAAACTATGTAGCAGAACTACATTTGAACAGAATTAACCACATTAGTTTCAAGTTACAAATATTTTCAATCACTTATAAAAATTTACTTGTATTAACATATTTTTGTGTGTACCTATGTGTTGTTTTTTTTGCACGGAACCATAGGTAGGTACTATAGTGTTGTAGTAGGTAACTTTTTTAATGGTAAGAATCTCAATAATTTTCAAATTGGCTGTAGATGATCATGCGAGGATCGAATGTCGCGGATATAATGTTCATTTAATTTGCAAAATATTTAGTTTTGAGCTTGAATCTTGCTTCATCCTACTTTGCTCAAAACACTCAAAAAAGCATAACCATTCATAATCATAACACTATGGTTAAAAAAATACAAATACGAATGTTAATTAAAATGTATGGCAAAGCATTAATGAATGTGCAAGCGATGGTAGCTCGCTTCGCTCATCAAGCGACCGATTTTTTTAGGACGAATGCAAAAGTCACATTTCTCATTTGCTAAAAGCGAAATGTTAGCTTATCTTGCTCAATAAAATGGATGTCTTCTTGTGGGTTTTGATTCCGCAGCCAGACATGCAATTCAACTTGCTTGCAGAATACTCAAAAATATAACGCGAGACTAGCAAACTCTATTTAGCGGCACAGCGAGCCGATTTTTTAAAAACAATATGAAACATTAGGTTTTACATAATTAGCGTTTCAGTATTCGGGGGTAAGAACTAAGCTTTAAACGGTTAGTGTAGAGAAGCGATTGAAATTTAGGGTACATTAGGGCAAATGCCATCGCTAGAATTATGAACATATTATTCATATTCAACTTTTTAGATTGCTGTAATTTTGGATTTGAATTACCATCTGACAATTATGAATACTATAGGTACTCCAAGTAATACTGTACCATTATACTTCTTTCTTTATGATTCATGTTGCTGTCTAGCGAAGAGTAAGGTAAAACCACCCCTCTCCAGGGTTGGCATGATGTTGTAATCGAATTAAAAAAATATTGAATGAGATATGTACAAAATAGGCATAGTACGAGTATTCTATATGGATAATTTTGTAACATTAACTAGCTTACTCGCCTGCGGCTTCGCTCGCGTGGTGTCTACCTGGGTAAAATATAAAGCCTATTTGTTTATTCGGGTAAGTTTATTAGTTTCGCGAAAATCCTAACAAACTTTCGCGTTTATAATAATAGTAAGATGTCAAGGCTAAAAATTCAATGCGTTTTGAATAACTTAATTATGTTTTTATTATATCAGAATAAAATTTCGATTACTCTCTCGGATTTTATCGTTTGGTTTTATTTTTTAGGAGGTTATGTTGCTCGCTTCGCTTGCCTCCTAATCTCCTATCAACAACCCCTTGGGTATGACGCCGACGGCAGCGGCGCTAGCGCGCCTCTTCTGTTACCCTATGCGCGTGCGCAATCCGCTTTAGGTTATTCTCACAAATATTGCAAGATTCGGTAATAATGTTTATGTGATGTATCTTCATCGATTACAATAATGTGAGATTCGAGAGCGGATGGTTTCGACAAAACATAATGGTGTTCCTTACTTAGATAAGAATCCAACTACCTACATATAAACGACTATAAATTCCATCAAATGGATAAATCTGCGGATTCTTGTTAGGTATATTTGTATTTTTTTTTATCGTGATTCATTAGACGAGAATATAAACAGAAAGCGTTTTGTCTAAGCAAAAACTGCAAAGAGCATTATGTCGCGAGAATGATATTAACACGGTTCTGACGGCAATCGTTGATGAATGCCGAGCGAACGTAAACATAAGCTCGCTTGATCGCGGCAACCCTGCCCTGCTGCGGCACTGCGCGCAACTGGGTCAGTGGGCCGCCCCCCGCGCCGTCCTCCGCCCGCGCGGTGGCGCAACCGCGCGAACGCGCACTAACATAGACCTGGATCGCGGGAAAGTAGGTCACCGACTCACTTTCACTTATTACATGGGCTCCTAATCGTTTTCCATTGTGCGAGCGAGCGGGGGCTTGCGGGTAGCGGCGGGGCGCGCATGCGGGAGGCGCCGGCACGCGCGCCGTTGTCGCCGGCCGGCCGCCAGTCGATCGCGGAACGTCTACCCAGCGGTACGCGGGCCCGGCCTGCCGCATCTGACAGTTAAAATAAAACGCGATCGTAATATACTGCGCGGAGTTCACACTCGTCGGAACACTACCGGTGGAGAGACATAAACCGGTACTTGGCTTCCGCTTGCCATTCTCAAAAGTGGTGTAGAACAAAATGTGCTGGATTTGTGTGCCTCCTACTAAAGTGCTAGAACAGGTGCAACCTGCGAGCGTTGGTTAAGTGGTGCGGCCAGACCGCTAGTGAACTCTGTGACTGTGTGAACGTTGTTGCGGTTGAACGCCGCTGTAGGGATTTGTAAAACCAGCCGCCTAGCGCGGTCGAGCATGACGATGGACCAGCAGACAGGCCTCATGTCCCTCAACATGTCCCCGTTCGACCTGAGTCCTGGTCCAGAAGGATCGGGCTCGGGCGGACCCTCGGGACCTTCCCAACAATACGTACCCCAGGGTGCTGCATACCAATGCCAGCCTGAACAACAATCTTTTGGCTACGCCAACTTGGACCCTACATATCTATTTCCAACAGGCGGTGGCGGTGACTCCGGATCTTACCTACCAGCAGCAGCCACTGTCTGTGACCAAACAGACACCAAGGATGTGATCGAGGAGCTATGTCCAGTTTGTGGAGACAAAGTTAGCGGATACCATTATGGACTTCTCACGTGCGAATCGTGCAAAGGATTTTTCAAGAGGACTGTTCAAAACAAGAAGGTTTACACGTGCGTTGCAGAACGAGCTTGTCACATTGACAAAACGCAACGGAAGAGATGCCCATTTTGCCGTTTCCAGAAATGCTTGGACGTCGGCATGAAACTTGAAGGTAACTTTACACAAACATAACCTACCTACCTCAATTCAATACTACAATGTACTTTACACTATATCACCTGAAAGCTGCAGGTCTTAGCATGCTAACCATTTTTAACGCAGCATCGATTCAATGAATTGCACTAAAAGTGTTTAGCAAATCATTACCTCACACAAGTTATCCAAAAGTTTCACCATAGAGATCCAACTTTCTTATAATAACCATGTCCTAGAGATCTAAGAAAATTATTTCCTCTGATATCTAGTTAAACAATAACGTTTTTAGATAACATCAATTCAACAATAAAACTAAACTAACAAAGAAAACAGAACATAAACACGGTTTTTTTAGGTATTTTCTCATTTCTTTACCTAACCTACCTGCTAGTATTTGCACCTTTTGAGATGAATGGTAAATTTTTTGTCGATTACTTCCCCTGTTACCGTGATAATAGTCTATTTCTGGTATAAACACGGAATTCTTTCATGAGTCATAGTCAAAAGCATTACGCTAGGCCAAGAAGCGCCTAACCTTACTTCCATAATTCTTACTACTAAACCAGACAATATTTCTTAACTAAAAATAAAAACTTAAAATAAATTTCGCATCGTCTTGGCCAGCGCAGCCCTCCCCCCTTCATACTAATATAGTCGTACCATCAAGCAAACATCATGTTCTAGCCTTTTCAGGACATATCTCAAAAAACTATTCTCTCTAATTAGGACCATAAATTGCAATTAGCGGATAAATTATAAAACTGCATTTTTTAAATATCTCAAAATGTCTTCAGGCATGCTACATACGCGCACATTCAACTAAATCAATATTTATTCCATATCATATAACAACGCAAACAAGCGTAATTTGTGACTTGTTTTGCAACAATCTAGTTAACTACCTACATTAAATACTAACTTGTATTTAATGAGTACAGCCTCTTGCACCGACAAATTAAATATCGAGTTGGAATCAAAGTTCCAAATATCCAAGTGAAATTATTACCTACCAATTATTGTACTACTTTACGCTTGCTGAGAACTTCTGGGGGAAAATCTTCTTTAATGTAATATGGTGTCTTGTCTAGTTTTTTCATGTTCTTCTGTATTTGTATTTTTAGCCCCATTGTGAGGAAAGTTATAACAATTGGTCTTATTTTTTCTCCGCTGTATTTTCCAAGTCTCCTTACAGATTCTATGCAGTTTTGATCGCAGCTAATGCCCAGTTTGTTCTTTATTATGTTTATTTTTTATTTTATTTTATTTATTGTACTACTAATTGCTATAGAATTCTTTGCAACAACAATTCAACCATTTTATGTTTCTAACTGAATCCAAATAAGACTTACAGTTGCTTACAGTTGTTAATTTGGGATTGAAAATGATTTGGGATGTGCTGTATTCATTGATCAGCAAGGGTGTGGTCGTGTAGGTGAATCTGTTGAAGGTTTCGCATATTATCTTGTAGTTAGGCGATCGCGTGGGGCGGAGCTTGAAGTGCGGATCGTTCTAAATTTAAAACGCGCGCGGCCACAAGCGCCCTGACCTAGTTGCGAGCGGGGCCGCGATGCGGCGCGAGCGCTGCCTGTTTGTGCGTGCATACGCTGAATGTGCGATCACTGTGCGCTGTGCCCTGTGCGCCAGTGTGCGTGAGCCGTGAGCCATTCCGCGTTTCGCCAGATGCTTTTCAGTTTGCAACATCTACTCTGTCTCATTCTTCAGTATCTTCAATGAATGGTACTTACATCTCAAAAATTTTAGAGACCAATACTAAAACAATGGATGTTTTATAAGTATCTATAATATTTATGTATTTACAAAAAAAATTGTATATAAGTATTATATCAGTCATCTGGTTACCATAACACAAGGATGAAGTTGCTTAGCTTGGGACTTGATGACGCTGTGTGAAATGTCCAAGAATATTTACATATTTATTTAATTACGCCTTGTGAATTTAAAGTCTTATTGGATTTCATTTCAGATGAATTTATAGATAACGTTGTAAATCTCTATTAAGGGCCCCCGCAGACGGCCGACTTTTTGTAGGTGGAAAAATCGGTCGAAAAATAGAACGTACTGACAATAGCGCAACGCACACGACCTACAAAAAGTCGGTGAGAAAAAAGTAGGTGGCATTCCGACCGACCCGACACCGACTCCGAAAGTGTAGGTCGTTTAGTGATGCGCTTTTCGGAATAAGTGATAGAGCTTACTCCGCAAGTGGACTATTTACTGCGAATTTTATTTGCTTAGGTACCTAGGTACACTTCTGGTAGATAAGTAGGTTCAATCATTCATAATTATAATTTATTGTTATTGGATTAATAATAATAATATTACTTACCTAACCATGTAATTTATTAAGTAAAGTAATTTCAACGAATTCCGCGGAAATATCAGGATAAAAGTAGCCTAGTACTATTATACCATGTCATTAGCTACCTATATCCCATAGTATACAATCGGTTTTGTAGTTTTTTCGTGAAAGAGAAATAACCATACATCCATACTCACAAACTTTCGATAAGTAAATTATAGTAGGAATTTTCGTAGGATTAGTAGAAAGAATTATAACCAAAGTACCTCCTCCTTCCTTTGTATTGTAGGTAGGTACCATGTAGTTGAACATAGGTACTATCACACGCAAAAGTTTTTGATTAGGTACTACTTACATAATAAAAGAGAGCTAGCTATACTTATCTTCCTTTGCAAATCCACCGTTATAATATTTTTCGACGTGCTGTCCCCTCACTAGCCACCTACAAAGTGACGGTCGTGTGCGTTGGAGTAGGTGACAAAGTAGGTGAAAAAATCGGTGGAAAAAGCTACTTCTCCACCTACAAAAAGTCGGCCGTCTGCGGGGGCAACTCAATATCATAAACGATTATTTAAGTACAAGAGTTCTTATGAGAGACATACCATACCAGTATGACTGCAAATAAATATAAAATTTGTAGTAAGCAATCTAGGTTAAATCTGAGCACTCAAAACAAGAGTAAGTACTTCAGAAACCATTCTAAAAAATATGCCTGTAATGTAAAAGACTAATAAAAAATCACTTTTTTTATTAGTCTTTTATATTATAGGCATATTTTTTAGGATGCAAGTGAGAGTCAGATCCAAAGATTTCGTTCTCACAAAACTTGTTCTACGAATCATAAAAGTAAGCAAAAAGCAAGCTCTCAAAACACATAATTATGAACAATTAAAAAATAATTAATTCATATCAGTTTTTTGGCACTCACTTCCAAAATTTTCGTTAATACCTTTTTTTATGAACCTGTCGTGCGTGTCCTGGGCAAAGGTCTCCCCCAAAATCTTCCAATATTGTTAATACCTATTGATTTTTTTTCATCGCTTTGATTTAATAGTGAGCGAGCATGGACTTGGGTGGGACCCGTTCCTGTGAAAATGAGTTGTGAAAGGCAACAGACAGCTGACAGATAGACTTACAAACATGGGACAACTGAGTGGTCCTGTAAAGGAATTGTTTTCTGTTAATGACGAACGGGACCCTAAAATTATAACATTTAAATTAGTTTTTCACTATAAAATAGATAAAATTACTTTATTGATATATTTCATTTTGGTTACTAGCGCGGCTATAGAGGCCACTGTTGATATTTAATAAATGAACGTACTCGTAATATCTATCTGTGTCTCAGGCGGGCTTGTCCCCACTGCTCCGCAGAGGTCGTGGAAAAATTAATACTTGTCTCACAACAATTGCCCTTTGCACTTTTTCGCACGAAGAAAAACAACGCCATTTTTCATTTTCCTCTCAAAGACACCACCATAGATTATATATATTATAGATTCAATAATTATTAGACGCCACTGCCCAGTTCACTCACTCACTTACTTAGATTATAGGGTAAACGGTACTATTGTTGGCACCCCCCCAATGATTGGCAGCCTAGCACTTTTTCTTGAATATTAAGCAAGTTTTCATCTTTTCAACAGTGGAAACATAAATAATTGGCAGAATATCCAATTTCTTATTTTCAGAACACTTATTTTTAAATCAAACGTCAATAACAAAAAAATTATAGCCATTTCAAAAATATGTCTGGAAAGTTGCTGAATTTTAGCGATTTTGTTAAGTCTAGTGGGTAGAGTTCACTTGCAAAAATAGGTGTTTTTTGGGAAGTTTGCAAAATATTTTCTATTTATTCAATACATAAAACTATCTATGGCGTGCTAAGATTTGTTTTAGCGTTGTAAAATTTATACACCGGCTTTTTCGTGGGTGCCAATGACTATACCATAATTTGTTCGACTACATAATGATTGGCACGTATGCAACCCACTGAAAGAACCAATATAACCACTACAAACCCTTGACCGCTTAAGCTCATTAGCTTAGCCGGGAAACTTCTTATCACTATCTATATAAGTACCTTCCAAGCTCCATGAAGATTGGATTAACAGTTTACAGTTGTACCGGAATATACAAACAGCCCAAAATCACCCAAGTTGCTACTAAGATCTTTGTTTACTTCGCTCACTCGATGAATTATAAAAATACGAATAGAAAACTATACACGGACGTAGATAATATGCTATGCTATTCTATTTCAGCTACTAATAAAGAAAGAGGTTGAGTTTGAGTTTTTATCAATTTTTAGTACTGTCAATAGTGCCAATGACTATACTAAATCATAGTGCCAATCACTATACTCAGGTGCCAATGATTGTACTTTTCCGTACATTGAAGTTCAATTACGTTTTAAAGTTACTAAAAAATATTTTTTTCATTTTAATTAGTTTTTGTATTCATGCCTAGACATACTAATACACGAAAAATCGGTCATACAAATAATCTATTTGTTTATTTATGAGAATCGACGATTTGTAAGAAAAAATCGGCTTAGGGTGCCAATCATTATATGGTTTACCCTATATTTATTTTATTTTATACAAGTTAAGTCACCTCATAACTTCTTTTTTTTTCCTTGTCAGTGTCACTTTAATAATTTTTCTGCTGTAATGTTTTCTGTACCTTTAGTCTTAACTTGTCTGTGTCCATGATGCCACTAGGGTGCGGTCTGAAAACCAGCGCCTCCTCCCTTGGAGTGGCATTTTGCTGAGACCGGACCCTTTTGGTACACTGTTTGTACTTTCTTGTGTTACCCATTGTTCTTTTTCTTTTTAGTTTTTTGCTTGCTTCACTTACTTATTTTTTTGTTTTTGTTTTTATTTTTTATGTTGTTATTTTTCTTTATTGTGTTTTTATGTGTACCAAAATTTTTTTTTATCTTATCTATCTTATCTAATATACACAATTTGCAATACAATTTTAAATAAGTACTCCAATTATTCACAAGTATAAAATTAGTAAAGATCAACGTGAATGGTTATGTGTGCTGCTGACTTGTGCATTTAATATTCAAGGCGAGGTCTTATTATTACAACACTTTCTGATATGTCCTTTTTCTAGTTATCATAAAATTAAATACAAGGTTTCATGTTGTGCAATATTGTTGTAAATTTTTTTAAATACATATTAATAATAGTTTATAGTTTTTGTCGATGAACTCGGTCCGATTAATGAGACGAGAAACTTTAGGTATTTATTTTTCGATATGATGCTGTGTTTATTAGCTTTACCTAATAAACTGGTTCAACATCCAACTTAGTTAACATCCAAACCAAGATGGATGAAGCAAGTAACAGTGACTTAGAAATAAAACAAACTTCATTTTCTAAGTCTGACATGGGATGAACCAGATTACAAAAAACAAATGCATATGCACAAGTACATCGCGCACCTCCATGTTTAAAGTAGTCACAGACGATCGAACTTGGTGCGGAGCGCACCACGAACATGGTGTGCTCCGCACCAAATACGATCGTGTGGCGCACGGTCCGGCGGACATTATTATTATTAATATCGGTACGGCTGGTTCGGAGCGCTTGCACATCGAACGCGGTGCGTACCGCACCGATTCGATCGTGTGGACGGCGCACCGAACCACATGTCGGTTTAGTCGCTATTGTGCTATCGTACGCGCAACACTATATATGCGATTTCACAAGATCCAACAATTCAATAAATGCTTCGGAACTCATTCGAAGATATATACGAAAATCTTTATCATCGAGATCTTTGATGAGATTCATATGACTGTACCGTTGTCTGTTTCTGAGATAAAATTTTGCCCATTCTTTTCTTCTTTTTCGTTGGGTATATAACGGCGATGTAGTAACGATAGCTGCCGCAACTAAAGCAATTTTGGCTTGTTTTGATAGAATGGGCGGCATTTCGAGGAGACGTGTTCACGCAACGCTAGCACGATACGACTGGACGGTTCGAAGTCTGGTGCGATCGTCTGTTGTATAGATCGCACCGTGCGATTCGTGGTGCGCTCCGCACCAAGTTCGATCGTCTGTGACTACTTTTATTGCAAGCATATGTCAGAATTGTCAGATGACACAATTCACACAAATCGCTGGCTGACCCGAATAGCGGCGCGGTTGCGAGAGACTCGTACCGCCCGACCGACCTGCCTGCAAGCCTTGTGTAATGCCACTACCAAACCTCCACTGATACAGCCGACATTTCCTTCGCTTTACTAACTATTGCGTATATCTAATATTTTATAATACATCATATAATATTTTCTTTTAGATTTGTTTTATAAATCAATGATCACGTCACTAATGGCAGGATCTCTCAGGATAAACTCTGTGTGAGCAACAGTTTCACATTCATTATTTCCAAAGTATGCCTCTCACATAGCCACTGTAATACAAATCTACCATGTCCATTAGTAATAACGGTTCATTACTGAACGCTAAGTATTTGAAATTACCCATGTGTGACATAAACACGCCCAGCGAGGACATTTGCCCAAAGGTCGGAAATTAATTTTAATAGCATTTAGTGGAAAATGCTATTAAAATTGATTTAAGTTAAAGTTATTGATTTAGATTTAAAGTGCAGAAAAATATTAGTGCTTTATACTCGTACTAGCTGCGCCCCGCGGTTTCACCCGCGTAAGTCCCGTTCCCGCGGGAATATCAGGATAAAACGTAGCCTATGTGTTATTCTTTCACGCAAAAACGGCTAGGCCGATTTAGTTGAAATTTGGTATGTAGAAAGGTGATACTCTGGATTAACACATGGGCTACCTTTTATCCCGGTATTCCCGCGGGAACGGGACTTACGCGGGTGAAACCGCGGGGCGCAGCTAGTTTATCATAAACGTAAACTGACTTCAAGCATACTGAAAGCAAACTGGTAACATTACCGGATGTCTTCCTATATAAAACATGGTCCAAATGTCTTATACATTAGGTGAATATTAATACCGCCACAAAATAATGGCAGCATGCTTCAAATGTTAGGTATCACCAGACGACATAAAGGTTTTTAATTTCAGAGTTTATTCATTAATTTGGCAGACATCCTCATTAGGGTGCGCATTTAGATACCTGGATGACACTGTTTCAACCAGTTTAAAATGTCTGTAGGTTACCACATTAAACCGCCCTTGAAAACTTTGACAGTTAATTACTAAAGTTTATTTAACACCGCAATTACTAAAATATTCCTGGAGCTGTTGAAACACTGTCCACAACTACAACATACCGGCCAATGAATACTACAACATACGCAAACTAGAATGTACGGGTAAATAGACTTAACTCTTTCTTGTTTGAAAAGTTGTTTTCAATCCCGAATTCCCGATGCCCACGTCCATCACAGTTTTCATCTGAAAACATAAAAATCGTACTCCTTTTACTCTACTGATTCAACTTGCATCTATTTACTTTTGCTGGATATGGCTTTTTTACCAAAATGAGTTTTAATTGAACGTAGAGCAGAAGAGACTCCAAACTTTTTTTTGGAAAGTTACCTGCAAGCCAGTTTTATGATTTGGTTAAATCGAGTGGAGGGTTGTGTTGTGTATCAGGCTTGCGCCAGTGACTGTTTCGTGTGTTTCGACACAATCGGCCGTCGTCGGTGGGGTACGCTGCGCAAGCGTCGTTTCACAAGACGCTCGGTCGACCTGTCGCAACGGACTACCCAAATGTGACCTGAACACGTATTCACATTTTCTTATCCACTCTGTATGTATGTCAGTGAGTATATTCGTAGTACACATAATGGCTTACATTAATCGTACTACACAATAACAAGGCTACATTATTGTTGGTTGTTTATTTTTATATGTGTACGAAGCTTAAAATAAGATACTTCACGACGGATGAGTCATATGGGTAATTTAACGAACACTAGAACTTGAAGATATCTCAAGCTATTGTTTGTTTTACTTAAACATTTATACATACATTTCTAATACGACTATTCTGATATGTATCTTCTCTACGGAGACATTAAAAGCAATGCAGTGGTACAACACAAAATGATGGAAATGCACGGATCGCTGCCCACACTGAACACGCAACCTTACGTAATTTAACGCCATGTGCTATGTATGGTACTTGCTTACCTAGTTAACTATATTAACTCTGTTGTATAGTAGGCGCGCTTATACGATGCGACGTTTTTTTATCTGCAGTTACTGACGAAGAGTAGAATGGTGTAATTTTTCATGGACTCTCATACGTGCCTTACAAGGTTATAATTACATAAGTACCTATTCCAATTCCAATACGATTCTTGTAAATTATTTTCTTTGATAACGTATTCCAAAGTTAATTCGATATAAAATGTTTTGGCATGTCCAGACTTTACTGTAGCATTGGAATAACTATTTTATGAGCGTATACAAACATGATGTAAGTATGTATGTATGGTTGAATCACTCTGCTTAATCTGGCGCGTTTGCCGTCTGAACCGCGACAGATGTTAGATCACAATAAAAACGCGCGCGCCAGCCGACTATTTCGGCGCGCTGCTGCCTTGACCCGAATCGAGTGTTTCGACAGAGCGGCCTCGCACACCGGGCCTTTCTATTTTTTAGGCATTACCTGTCGTATTATTACGACACTACTATGAGCTCAGCAATCTTACAAGGTTTTTTATACGCGGGCGCATCAGTCCTTTGGTGCGTTAAGGACGGAGTTCCGTTGCATTGTAAACTAACAACTTACAGTTCGAATTGCTGTGCACATTTGTTGGTTTATTCGCTAGTGGTATGGCATAGCATATTTTAAATGTCCAACAAATAATCTTATTGCTCCCTCCATGCCGTAACCAAACAAGACCAATAAATTTAAATGCTATTTTCCGTTAATGTGATGTTAACTGCTATAGTTACTATAGTTTGTGAACGATCTTGACACCATTACATTACGAAGATGGCGGCGGAGGCAGGTGATGGTGACTGATGGTACTTTTATGTGATTTATCTCATTTGTATGAAATCACGGTCGCTGCCGCTATCAGCGTCGCTTAGCGTACGATCGCGTTGGAGTTGCTGCACGCGTTCGTTTACACTCGGTCGTCGTCGGCCTCGCTCGTACCTGCGGGGAAGGGCGGCAGGGTACAGCCAGCCTTGACCAAGTTTCACCGACTCGTCGGACGGTCGGTATAAGGATCGATCCCCACCTCTTCCCGTCCTTTCTGTAAATACCTTTTATCTCGTTGACACGATTACTTAATTCGATGACCCTGATTGGTTAATCAAGGTCGAACAATAGCAAGATCCAGTATTTTATTCCTATTTTTTTAATCTCCAGCGCACCTTCGTCTATTCATACGGGATAATATATTATGCAACTACGTGACCTCGTTGCCAAGGTCGACCTTGACCTATCTGTGATAAAGTAGGCCGAGTGGCCACAAATAACATTAGAAGCAGAGTTGAACTTACTCGTTTGTATCTATTTCTGCACTGTGTATTTGTCACACACAGCCGTATGTTTTTGATTTGTAAAAATGACCTTGACCTTGATCCACTTTAGTCTTGTAATAATAAACGACTGACCTCGTTTACCGCATTATCGGCTGCTATAATAGCGTGCCTAATTAGATGGATATCAAATGCCTATTTACTGAAAGCCAAGTGGTGTCTATTATTTATGGCATCATTCCTAAATGCAAGACAAATCTTTCTTTGCTCACTCTACCTACGTTTGAATAAACTTACTAGGTACTGCACAGTCACAACACAAGGCAAGGATACATCTATTAGTTTAGCCGCGTTAATGCGATGAAAAACTTTACTGGTTTTAGCAAATTGCTTGTTTGGGGTGTACCTGTACTGGGTGTCGACTATGTCGAGAGTTGATTGCATTCTGCATTCTTCCGATTCTGGCGTAGGTACATTACAAGCCCTAACTAGACATTATGCTACTTCTAAATAACCTAAAAATTATGAGCAAAAAAATAGTAAAACTTCGAATACATATTTTAAAAAAATATGCCATTCATTGAATGAGTGCTAGTGCTACCATGGTGCTACTTACGGGTTTGCTTATGTATAGGTTAGGTACACAATGATATCGATCTCATGAAAGTGAACCTTATGAGCTCAATTACATTTGTCACATATTACCGTATGGAAAGAACCATGAACATTTGAAATAACCTGATAAACTCATTTTTAAAAATGTATTTATGAGGACATTACCCACTAGATCGAATGTAGTTACTTTACAAAAAAATGTGATAAGATTAGTAGACCCTAAATCTTACCAAAAAATGGCAAATAAGGCGAAGATACGTAAAGCAGTAAAATATTATGAACTAGCAGCACGTCCCGGCTTCGCACGGGTGTACTAATTGAACTACCGGGATAAAACATAGTCTATAACCACCCGGACAGTCCATTCTACACGTCCGTGAAAGAATTTTTGAAATCGGTTGAGTAGTTTCGGAGATTACCTCCGTCAAACAAACAAACAAACAAATGTTACCTCTTTATAATATTAGTAAGATAAGAAGTATAGATTTATAATATTAGTAGGTATATAGTACCTACCTATTGCTCCAAAACACAGTGTTTTACAAAACACTGTACTGCGCTAAAAAAAATTATGCTACTTAAAAATTTTGATTTAATAACGAATAAATAAAAGTAAGTACCTATCTATACAACGGGATTACTATGCGTTTCCTAACACACTCATCAAAAACCACATTCGAAATTCAAATTAACTTTCAATATCACACTCTGAGAGTAAGCTTGACGTTAGTTGAACATGGGATGGATGGAAAACAGTACTTTACGTCACTACGTTACGAAACTAGTACTTACTGGGAAAACTATTATCCCTAGGGAGTATAATTTTTCATTTGAATATTTTTCTCAAATTTTCAAGTTACTGTTTAAGTATGTTTAAATTTAAATAACGAAAAACAGAATGTGTATCTTAGGTTAATGCACTCGACGTATTGGCGACCTCGCCTAACCGCCTCGTGCATTAATAGGTACATTCATCCCTTGTGCAACAAATTACAATTGAGAATAATTTTAACTAGCACGTTACGATTTGTAGGTTCCGTTTGTAAGCAAGTCTGCCTAGCTTTTATATCCTTCGACATTCACTCGTCTTAGCGAAAGACTAAACGCATCACCTAAATTCGTCTATTTTAATAATGTAACAATTATATAATAATTAAAGTAACCACGATGACTGTACTTACCTACTTTAAATATTTTTTTTATTTCTTAATTACGCTAAAAAACATAGACCCGGAACAAATATCAGCAGAAATATACAAACATTTGTCCCGCAACGTCACAAGTTAGGATTACAGTCATGAAGCCTTATTATTAGCGATACAGTGTCGGTACTTGGTATTAAATACACATAAGAAACCATTGCAAACCACTGTAAAAATATTTTTTCATTACTCATACACGGAAAGTACGCACGAAGTTGCCTGATTATAGGGTTCAAAGTAGCATTTTCTGTCCCTAGGGAAAACAAGTACTTTCCTGCCCTAGGGCAGGAAAGTAAATAACTGTCAAATGTCAACTTCATTTTTGACATTTCTTTTGTGGCATGTCGATGCATGTTAAGTGTTCAAGTTCTTCTAACTCAATCAGATGCTAGATATTATGTCTCTCTTGCACGAATTTGTGCTTCTTTAGCACTAATTATATTAAATTTATTTATTTTATTTTATTTATTTAAATGTTTTCATCATCAAAAAAAACTACTGGTAGAATGCCTACTACTTTTATAGCCATTCTACCAGTCAGTATTTTTTTTTAAATCTGGAACGCAGCTATGCCATGCCATCGTTAGCTGCTTTTAGTCAATATTAAACTAGTCGATTTAAAAAAAAAAGCGAGACAGCTAATTTTCGTGTGTGAAATTTAAATTTTACATCAATATTTTTAGTAATATCCTCATATTCGTAATGAAAAGTAGAGTACATACCTCGGAAGAAAGGCCCTTCGATGCACTCGAACTATTATCGCACTCGCTGACGCTCGCGCGATAAACCATCTCGTGCATCGGAATCTGTGCCTTTCTTCCTCGTGTAGTAATCTACTATTTTTGTTTAGGTTTTTTCATCACAAATATTGCTTTCCCTTTTATAAAATAAATTCTCCTCCGCGAATCTTTTTCCTCAGTGCTGAGGGTTGTGACCTCCTCCAAGGACCACATTATCCCGAATATAGTATTCCAACCAATACGATATCTTGCGGCTGCTGTAGTGCTGTGGCATCTTGGATCTGGATGCATAGCGACTTCCGAACCTTGTCAGACCATCGCGTTAGGCTACGGCCTCTTCCGCGCTTCCCTTCCATAGAGCCAGTGTCTATAAGTTTTAACTACTTATAACTTATCTCTAGTCAAAGTCTCCAGTAAAAGGATTGTAAGATAGCTAGGATTTAAAAATAGGAAAATTTAATTTTTGAAATTCCTTTACTTAGGGCTGGAGCATACATACATTTTAGTTGAACAACTATCTTGTTGTGTATCATATGTTTAAAAGAATATATCTAATACATAATTATATCTAAAGCGCGCATACAGTCAACTCGATTTGAGTAGAAAATCACGAAGTACACAACTCGACGAAACAGTTTAGTCGATCAACAGTTGTATGTATGCTCCAGCCCTTAGATTACGTCTACGTTTTTTTTTGTAAAATATTGTGAGAAGATTCTACCTACAGGGTGCATTTTTTTTCTTAAATCCCATAATCTGATCCGTTCATTTATTTAATGAGAAATTGAGAACCTTGGAAGTATTGTTTTTGAAATGACATTTGAAATTGTAATTGATAATTTTGAAAACGTAATAAAAAAATAGGAGTATAGAACATCCTTTTTTGAAGTTGGTTTAAAATAAGACCCCTAAATTTTTCGCCTACATAAAAAAAACTGAACTCGTAATGTTTATCTGTGTCTGTTATAAACAACGATGGTTTCTATAAGATTTGTATTTGTTCCTGTATTATATACTAGCAGCACGTCCCGGCTTCGCACGGGTGTACTAATGAAGCTACAGGGATAAAATATAGCCTATAACCTCCTGGACAGTCCATTCTACACACCCGTGAAAGAATTTTTGAAATCGGTTGAGTAGTTTCGGAGATTACCTCCTTCAAACAAAACAAATCTTACCTCTTTATAATATTAGTAGTATACATATTCGTTTATATAGTATAAACACACACATTATAGCTCGAACTAAAAAAAAATAAAAGGCCATTCGTTTCTCCTAAGATTCCAAGTAGAATCGCACCTTAGACACTTTGTCTGTGGAAAACAATTTGTAAACATAACAAGTCATGTTCAGTAGGTATTTTTAGTGATATAAAACGAATGTTTGCTTGAATGAAGATAATCGCTAGAAAATTGGCGACCAGTGATTGCTCAGTTGGTCGGTTTAGTCGTCATGAAAGGGAATCATCATGCAATACAAAGAAATAATAAACATTCGTACCTTTTACGGCAATTGAAAGGAAACTGTTAAAATGTTAAAACACAAACTTGTTCAGAACTTCGGACTTGGGAACTAAGCGGTCGTTATGTGGCTCAACTGGTTATATTTTGTAGTTTGTACAGAAATGTAAAAAATGTATTACTTTAGTTTCTGAAAATACATACATACATATAATCACGCCTCTTTTCCATGGGGGTAGGCAGAGACCACGGATCTCCACTTGCTACGATCCTGACATACCTCTTTCGCCTCACTCACTCTCATTACATTCTTCATACATGCTCGCCGGTTTAGGGTACTTCTGACCTGGCCTTTCTGCAAAATGTCACCAATTTGGTCCACATATGTATATATATATACATATATATATATATATATATATATATATATATATGTGTATTTCTGTAAATAAATGCCCTTATTACATTTCATATCACATAACACCTTTTTTTGAGGGTTTTCGGAATTGTGTGTAGTCCACCAACATAAATAGTCCAATTTACAAAACTAGTACCCCGGCTTTACACGGGTGTACTATTGAAACCCGGGATTATACCTGGATAAATGGCCTATGTTCATTGGGAAATTTCATTTTATATAGATATACTATATATACCTAAATAATTTTTGAAATCGTATGAATAGTTTCGGAGATTTTCGAAATAATATTAGTATACTTACTTAGATAAAATAGATTGTGTTCCTATTATAAAATATTCTTTAAAACCCATTTGAATTTAAATTAACAACTACTTATTACTTAGTTAGAAAAATAATAAGTTCTAATAAGACGAAAAGAGCCAGTCTAATTCAATAAAACTTATCGAACGATAATAGCGAGTCGCACGTCAAGTAATTCAGAATAGCGTAACAAAATATTAATATAATTAAGTAGGTACCAGTTTACTTTAAATGTAATACTGTTATGAGTACATAATAAAAAACTGGAGTACACAAACGTGACCGTTTGCAAGCTTATTAGAATATTTTCTTACACAGTTCGTAATGAAATCATTATTTTCTCTTTGTAGGTATTTAAATCTCGATTCCAGACAATATCAGGTTTTTTAATTTCAGACATACGTGATGTTTATGGGCTCAACTACTACCATCTTGTCCATGTTGTCACCTAATATATTCTGCAGTACTATACTAAAAGGATTGCCCGGAGCAATGTTTAAATCCGTTACGCTAGTCGTCTCTCTTAAACCCTTTATGAAGCCCTATAACTCTATCTTTATCGCTCAGAGGCGCGTTGGCTATAATAAAAACTAGTTGTTATTTTTAACTCATGGGTAGGGCGAACCGACATCATACTGAAAATCTCCCTCCGTTCCAAGTTTGGAGCAAGTTCAGAGCATTGTTAAAGTGTGTAGGTACTGTTGTTCCACATTGACAATATTTCCTGTACCTAGTGAATATGTCCGTATAAAATTATGATACCTAGATCTCGTTTTTTGATAACTTCAAACAAAATGCATTACCCACTATAATTGAGTTTGTATGCCATAAAAAATCGGAACGTATATAAATTGTTGTTATCACGAGGAGTGCTCCATTTGGAATTTGGAATTCAGCCAGAATCATAAAGAACGGTAGAGTCCGTGTGCGTTATGAGGCCGCTGCCCTAAATTTCAGGCCCAAGTTATTAAATATTTATTGAATGGTCCCCACTGTTAACCTTATATCACATCATCAATACAATCAACAAATTTACGAGGTTGCCATACCTACTGAGTGTGTTACGTCAGAGTATTTAGGGACTATACCTTCGCGCCTAACTCAAGTCGAGCTTAACTATTTCTTCAATAGTTGACCCAGTTTACCTGCCCAGAATTAATATTTAGTTGTTTAGTTACACGAGCCATCTCCAATGCCTTTTTTCGTATTTGGTTTGATTAATTAGTACCTAATTCATTATGTTTAGATAGCAACATTATAATTTGTGAATACAATACAGACGTGCAACAATTTGTGTAAGTAAATGAGATACAATTAAGATAACAAAAAATTATTGTTTCAGCCGTTCGAGCCGATCGTATGCGTGGAGGCAGGAATAAATTCGGTCCCATGTACAAACGAGACCGAGCTCGCAAGTTGCAAATGATGCGACAAAGACAGATAGCTGTCCAAACTCTTCGAGGCTCCCTCGGCGACGGAGGGCTAGTGCTGGGATTCGGACCGCCCTACGCGGCTGTGCCCGTGAAGCAGGAGATCCAGATCCCGCAAGTGTCCTCGCTGACATCGTCACCGGAGTCGTCGCCGGGGCCGGCCCTGCTGGCTGCCCAGCCGCAGCCGCCGCAGCCGCCCCCTCCTCCCTCCCACGACAAGTGGGAAGCGCACTCTCCGCACTCTGCGTCGCCGGATGCCTTCGCGTTCGACGCGCCGACCAATGCCGCCGCCACTCCGTCCAGCACGGCAGAGGCCACGAGCACGGAAACCCTTCGAGTCTCGCCCATGATTAGAGAATTCGTGCAAACTATCGATGATCGCGAGTGGCAGAATTCCCTTTTTGGACTCTTGCAGAGCCAAACTTACAATCAGTGTGAGGTCGATCTCTTCGAATTAATGTGCAAAGTGCTGGACCAAAATCTATTCTCACAAGTGGATTGGGCGAGAAACACCGTTTTCTTTAAGTATTTAAAGGTGAATAAGTATAAGAATTCCCGTCCCGAATCCTCAAACCCCTTCCTGGTGTACACCACATGTTCGAGCGAATGTGACGCATTGCATTGCTGTGCTTTACTCTATTTTATGTTTGCATTGCGAATTTTATTTAATGTGTGTTGTTGGCACCATTTTGGGTACCAACAAATAGTACGTCCGTTGTGGTGTGATAGTGTGAGTAAGGGCGCGTGTGACGCAGTGGGCGACGAGCGACGCGGTGCCTCTCGCAATCGATACGCCGCGCCGCCCGCGCTGCTACCGCACCGCACCAACTAGGTCAAGTTCCCACGACAAGCGCGCCGATGCCGCCGGTGCCGCCACCGCCGTCGCTTGTACCCTACCACCTCCACCATACCAACTCGCTACTGATCTTACTCTAAATATTACAAGTAAACAATTTTATTACCTTCACTTGACCTAAACGTATTATCTTTCAGCAAGTTACTAAAACTAAATTAGCTTTTGTAAACTTTCGTAAATATTTCTTAGTTCTGTTAAAATCAAAAACTAAATAATTGTTCGTTGTAATGTACGAAAATGAAAAGTGTCAGTTATAAAGTCGGGCAAACGTATCCGAGAACCGGTAGTAAACAGCCGGCAAGAGCCAACAAGGAGCGGGCGTAGACCGGCGTAGTGGAGTGAGGCACTGGTGGCCGCCGCGCACCGTGGTCGTCGTTCGTACGCTTACGCAAGAGCCGCAGTCGGTCACGTGGTCACGCGACGTTGCCACACTGTGCATATCTTACTATCTCCTTCCCGCCTGCTAACGACTTCACAACTAACAATAATTTTGTTTGTGCTAAAATGACGTGACTTATTTACAATTCATTCTAAGAATTAGGACGACAGCAATCATAGATGAATCTCACTTACTCGATAGCCGTGTAAGGTTTATTTTTACTGAAATTAGGCCGAACAGTTTACTTCAATTAAAAGAGCGGTGAGTAATGAATGGGAGTAATAAACAGAGAAAAGAGTAGGTCGGTGGGAGCCGGGCACAGGAATAGTACGTAATAAATAACGTAAGGGCTCCAGCGAGCGCTGCGATGCGATGTTGATGACCCGAGCTTTCTCCAGACGGATATGATGTAACGGTGCGTCGAAGCGGGACGGCAACGCTGCACTTTCGTCCGCGCACTTGACACACTGGCCGTGGCCGAGTTGCCGCGAGAAAGCACTTTTTACCGGGGCGCGTAGTCGACGGCGCCACGGCCGCCCGCGCCGCGCCCGCTAGCCGCACGTAACGAGTTATGTGGCCTTTCTTCGCTTTCTCTTACGTAATATCTTACCAATTACGATTAGTCACATCACATAACAGCGCACGATGAACTTGAGCGGTCAATGACGCTTTTTAATCGAGGATGCTCCTATTGATTTATTTATTTAAAAGTCAATATTTTTTTATTTGATTGAGTTAATTTAACTCTACATTACTGATTTTAATACTTAAGTACTTTAATTTGTTTTAGGTGAAATTAAAAAATATTACAATTACAAAAAAGTCAAGTAAGTATAGCATTTACACGGTTTCTTTTAATGCCTTTATGTTGTTTCCTAATTCTTTGCGTTTTGAAAACTGAAACCGGATTAGGTATGAGATTTTAATTTAAAAATCTTTTTTTTACTGAAAAATTTGCTTTCGTGTATGAGTGATGATAAAGGCGCGGCCCCACCGCGGTGCACGGAGAGGCTACGCACGTGTATTAAGCTTCGCTTTGTAAGAAAATGTATGTGGTGGTGTCCACTGCAACCCACGGAGAGGCTACGCATGAATTGACGTCATTGATACACGCGTGGCTTGCTCGAATAGGCGGTTACATAGCTCAACGCTGTCAACGTGGGTCTACGTTTCCACTGGAGTACACGAATAAGACCCACGACTATGTACAGCTCGGTTATCGCAGAGCAGTTTTCAGTCATACACGTTGTCACTCTCCGTGCGCCGTGCCACGCTAAACATAGTCGTGGGTCTTCGTGTAGGTACTCCAGTGGAAACGTAGACCCACGTTGTCAAACAAATGAATACACGCAGCTAAAATGCGCCGCGTGCCCGTGCACAGCATGCACCGCGGTGGGGCCGCGCCTTAAAAGTCAATAAAGTGCTTAGGTAATAAATAGGTTCTCTGTTAATTTAAAATTACACTCTCGCCCGTTAATCTGACACAAAAATAATGAAATAAAATGTAGTAAACTCGAAAATTCTTTTAAACCTAATATAAAATATGTTTCTGTACCTACAAAATTATTACCCACTAACATTTTCAAAAGATCGTAAATTATTTCGTGTGACTAAACTGTGCTATCGTAGTCTACGACTCCGATGGTTCAATCCGATGATCATCCGAAAACTTCATAAAACATCGAAATAAGGCGTTTCATCACGTTCAATAAGCGTGTGGTAACAGCGCTGGTCTCTAAATTCAGTTGTAACATTTCGTAAACGGCGAATTTAACGCGCCTGCGCTCCGCCCCTTGTTTTATAATGCAACTCTGCAGAATGTAGGTCATCGTCTGCGTCGGAGTCGCAGCCGCTCGGACAACATTCGTACCTTACACAAACCACTTACGTTTCAATGAAATAAATTAAATAATCAACTGAAAATTATAACGTTTAGGCATGAGTATCAGATCACATCTTTCACACCACTTCGGAAGTTTTTAAGTCCAGAATATGCCGTCCATACAGATTTTGTATTTTTCTTAAAGTTAACTGTAATTTGAGCTACATACGAATAACGAAGCAGTTTTTTTACACTTTATCAATTGCTGGCGACTAACATTCATTTTAACTGACCCATTAGTTTAATCAAAAATGCATAAGATATTTTTATCAATTAAGTTGCCTATGCATAAAAAAAACACTTGCTTCGATATTCGTTCTAATCTGTATGGCAGCCCAGAATGTTGAGTTGCGAAATTAATTATCTGCTAGGCATTTGTAGCAACGCATTTTATTTTTTTAAAGGTTGACGATCAAATGAAACTGCTGCAGCACTCTTGGTCAGACATGCTGGTGTTGGATCATCTTCACCAACGGATGCACAATGGGCTACCGGATGAGACGACTCTGCACAACGGGCAGAAGTTCGACCTCCTTTGTTTGGGCCTCCTCGGCGTGCCCTCCCTGGCCGAGCACTTCAACGAGCTGCAGAACAAGCTGGCTGAACTCAAGTTCGACGTACCAGACTACATCTGCGTCAAATTCCTGCTCCTTCTCAATCCTGGTTAGTATACCACTAAATTCATTATTACCTATTCTGTTTACATTATTTAGCTTTCTATTTAATTTATTATTTGTGTCTCGCTGCGAATGTATTTATTTTAGTTTTATGTGTTTTATATCGACGAGCATTATGAACCCTCTTTGTAATTATTTGAAGAGTATATTTGTCGTTTCAGAGGTGAGAGGCATCGTGAACGTGAAGTGCGTGCGCGACGGATACCAGACGGTGACGGCGGCGCTCCTCGACTACACACTCACGTGCTATCCTACGATACAGGTAAGTACCACATCCTCACATAACTTATTTACTAACCTACAAAAATTAACTAAACCAATTAGGTCATAAAATTAAATAAAGAATGCCTCTCTACTAATTTCTTCTAATCTATTAAAATACTATCGTTCTAATTTTAAATTCTTGCTAAGACACTTTTTGGAAAATATTATTAAAGGGTTAAATACGAAATTAATGTTATTTCCCGTTGCCGCCGTAGGAAAACCAGGATCAAAAGTATAATACATAATATGTGTAAAGTCAGAATATAAACTATCCTCGTACTAAATTTCATTCATATCTGTCCAGAGGCGTGAAGGAGTAACAAACTGTTTTTATACAATCCTAATAAAATTCAGTTTAGTTTGATTGAGAACAAAATGACTCGAATAAAACTTGAGAAGCCCTACTACAGAATAGGTAAATAGTTTGAAACGTGATGTATATTTTCAGGATAAGTTCGGTAAGCTAGTGATGGTGGTGCCGGAGATCCACGCGCTGGCGGCGCGCGGCGAGGAGCATCTTTACCAGCGGCACTGCGCCGGGCAGGCCCCTACACAGACCCTACTCATGGAAATGCTGCATGCTAAGCGCAAGTAAGCACATCTCACAACACTACTTACTTTAACAGCTCATTAGGTATAACATCGACGGAATTGTTCATGAAAAATCACTTAGTTTACGACGACACGGGATCAAATTGTGTTTTTTTTTTAAAGTTTGCCAATGCAGCAGGAAGTATTTAAGATTGATGAACAAAATAAAATTGCAAAAACAAACAATTCTGTCGAATGTCTACCGAATGAGTGCACTGTCTCGGTCTAAAGTTAGGTTGCTCTACGTCTTATGAAATCGGGTTCAGACATGTTTTTAGGGAAATATGTTTATTTTCGTCGTTCTACCGTCGAAACCAATGTATGCCCAATTTCGTTCTAGGCCGAACGGAGGCGAAATGGTTAACCGGAGTGCCGACCACACATCGACCCTTGACAGATTGTATGTTATATTTAATGTTTTTATATATGTTATTTATACCACCACTTTTATAGCAACTGCACGACTCACTAATATCATCTTTAATCTAACCACTAGATTCAATTCCAAACTAGACAGAGAGTGCTGTCACTTAAAAATAGTTATGTAATTATTTGTACAGCAGCACCAATTAAAACTATTGGTTAAATAAACGCGATGAAATAAATAAATCTGATCTCACACGTACGAAAATACGGTGCTTAAATGAATTATGTTCTGCAAAAACCTGCTGTCTGCATTAGGTTCTAAATAAACCTGTATTACAGCCATACAGATCACCAGGATAGAACTAACTTTTTAAACCATTTATTAATGACTCGCTCAAACATACCTAGATCATTTTATATGTACTAGATTATTTATACAAACAACAATTATTATTGTAGGTACATTAACTTTGTTCACTGTCGTGAATAATTAAACGTTGTTCCTGGTTTATCAAAACCATGGTCTAAATTTTCCTATAATCCAATTTCATTACGTTGATCCAATTTATTTATTTTTTCTTGTCTATGGTCTCGCGCAGTTGTATTGTGATTTAAACCACCGCTAAATTAGGGGTCGCCTAGGTTTAGCTTTAGACTATGGTTTACTGCTCAACCAGGGTTTGTGATCACATTTGTCTTATAATGCAAACCAATTTAAACCAACGTTTATTTGTGTTTTTTGTAATAAGGTCGTATTCGTTTGGATTTAGAAACATAATTTTGAACTTTGAAATGAGCTTGCTGTCAAATTTGGAGTTGTTATAGTGGTCAGACTAATGTACTCCTATGAGTTGCCAGGGGATTGGTTGTGGGAATATAACTTTGGCTAAAGTTTAAACACTTGTAAGTCTATCTCTGGTTTCGGACTAAACCATCTGGCAACTTTTTGTCTAAACATTTTACTGTTTATTTTATCATCATGCTTATTTTAAAAGTATAATATCAGTCTTGTAGTAGTTTGGAATAAGAATTTTAGCTTTAATTACACCACATTTATTTTTTCTTTATGAACATTTTTGCATTCAGTCAATTATTTTAAATACAACCCACGAGTTTCTAGGTATTATGTAACCTTATTTTCCAATAATTACGTATCAGTAATAAAAGTTACAAAACTTTGTTACCATTGAAAGATGGAAAAATATAAAAATTACCATCACTTTTTCTTCGAACGTACTAATTATTGAGATGGAATTTGTTCAAACTCTTATCAGGTACCTACGCTCTATATTTACAAGTATGAAGACTATTAATTAAGTACATAATTCAAGAGTTACATGTATCGAGGGCAATATTTACTAGCAATAAACAATAATAACTATCAATATTTAGTATCTGCTCAGGCCTTTACATCTTTACTAGATGATTTGTACAGCATCAGGAGACATTGTGTAGATGGAATAGGCTTGCTCTGCTCGGCACCTAACCCAACCCCTCAGCTTAGTCGGCCATATTTACAGGAACATTGCCTTTCCTGTCAATACGTATGGGGCTGTCTGGCCGCGGGTTTCCTCACGATGTTAATTAGTAAATACCTCTACTAAAAAAAATATATTTATTCGGAAAATCTATAAAATATAATAGATAATTTACTTTCACATTATTGTGCTGTGCATGTTCCATAATGATTGATTGTAGTGATACCAATTTAAGATACAAAACTTTAAACTTTATTTTTATGACATTTGTGATTGCACGTTCTACGATTAACCAAAAATATAGATTACAAGTATCTACTATATATACTATACTTGTAATTTTGAAAAAGTACCAGTAATTAAAAACCATAGCCATTTTTCTAAAAATTCCAATAAGATTCATGGTATGGGCAAGAAGACCATTTCTGGATTTGATCCAATAAGCAAGTAATGAGACAGTCCTAACTGAGTCCGATATGAATGGCTGTTGAGGTGATCGTGATTGAAGGCAGTGATTTATCCATAGCATTATCAGGAAACAAGCGTGACCTCACTCATTTATTACAGTATCGCACGCTATACTTCTCTTTTGTGTTACTTGATAATTATATTTTAGGATTGTAGACGAACAAAGTAAAAGCATGTTAGTCACAGATTACAAGTGAATGCTCTTTGTGTCAGGTGCGGATTCCTGCCAAGCGACACGATTGAGCCTCATTCGCCTATATAGAGTAAGCATTCAGACTGAATATTAAATGCACGCCTTTCTCGCACTCTTGTGTAAGTGGACCTGCTTACGCCAAACCTTACGATAGCGGCACTATCACACAACTATCCTATGCTAACAAACTTTGACTATCCATGATATAACTTTGTAGTCCATCTCTTTCTATTAAACCATTATGTATAGAAAAAGATGCTGTTGTTATTTCATGAATATCCAAACGTTTACTAGTAAGGAGTTACTTTAAGCATAGGTACAAGTAACCTAGTACATAATAATGAAACTAATTTATTACTTAATGTTGGTATCGTAAAGAGCGAGACGGCTTCAATGTGCGTGATAATGTGTTCAATTAAAGAATGCGGCTTGATCGGTCGAAATTTTTTCTATGTTACTATTATTACTATAGATAGGGAGGTGACCCTAGTAACTCGAGATCGAGTGCTAACAACTTAAATAAGCGGAAAGAAGTAGAATACAATGATTCGAGTTAAGATTGTTGGCGCAGCCTGACAGGCCAACTCTCTAGGCTGCGCCATACGATTGGATAGCGTTAGGTTATCTGCTGTCCCCTCTCATCCTTCTCCAATTTTATATTTATTTTCATTTATATAAATATCTAACAGTGGTCGCAACATCGGCATTCTCATTTCAGTTCGAAGTATTTTTACATTATGCATTTTCCTTTATTGTGTAATGGATGCAGTACTTAATCAATTTTATTTATCGCTTTGTGCAGTAACTAGGGCACCAGGTGATCGTGCGATCATTTCCACACTACCCTTTTAATTGACTATAGCAATTGCAACGACGTGATCACGATCTTTATTCTAATAATTCCTTCATTAAGTACATTTTGTAAATAATTGAGGTTATAGTACTTAAGTAACATTTTGTTCAATAAGAGAAACTACAATAAAAAAAACTGGCTGAACTGCGCCTGGGCAAATGGGCCCCTGCTGAATAAAATGCCCAGCCCTGTAAAGCGATATGGTCAATACCGATAACGCACTTTGCACATAATGGCAAAGTCAAACATCGAAGCTCCTGGCGCTCCTAGGTTTCACTTATCAAACTTCTGTATCTGTCTGGTATAAAGGCGAAGTCTTATAAAGACGAACACCGGAACTCAATTTCATAAAACCGCAGTATAACCAATCAGACCTATACTCGGTATACGAATGTGTTTGTTGGAAAAGGTATTATTATTGTGCACCTACTTGTTCACCCAGTTAATCTGGGTTAATCAGGTTAGGTCTGAGTATTGTTCAATAACGCGAGATACAATAGCGGAGCGGCAGCGACCATCGAAGCTCTATAGTCGTAACTTCACACTAATTATATTAACCAAAACCTCGTTAGTTTGTAATAATCGTTGTAGAATTAAACAATATAGGTTTGGACTTTCACTAAGGGTTTTTGTCAGACATATTTGAGGTTTGACGATCCTAATGTGGAAGGAAGCTTCGGCGTTTGACACATCATAATGCATTAAATAGTCTTAACTAACCGATCCCATTAAACAAATATGAAGAGTTGAACGCACGTATATTTCCGAAAAACTTTGAATTCGGTACGTATTTCCCTGGCGATGGCGATGGCTGTGGGTTGCCGCAGTACTGACGTGTTCGTTGTGTTCGCAGATCCTGAATGCCGGTACAGACAACCTCGAGAACGCGTACGCGCGAAGCGCCCTGACACCACAAACGATCGAACTATAAGTTATACAAAATATTACTTATTTAGTTTTAGTTTATAAGTTGGTGTGTGATTTTGTTAAGTTATTGCGCCGAGCGCCGGCGGTGCCGCGCGTGCCTAGTCCGTATACAGATAAACAAATATTTATCTACCTTAAATCGTAACATAATATACAAACATATTATGCACCAGATTTGTGTAGCTACAGTTAATTTATTTTGCAGTCTATATCGTTTAAACATCAAAAGCAAGTACATAATTCTTATTATATATTTAGAATTTCATTAGCTCCGGTGCGTAAGCAAAGGAATTAATATTACTATTACATATTTTAGGGAAGCGTCTGTGATTATAAACGAAGAAATTTGATGAAAACTGTTTTTAATGTTAGTCGTGGTGATCATTATTATTGTGTAGATTAATATTTGACAGTGATTGTTAGTTGTATGGGTGTGCCTTCGGATGCGCTCGGCACCGGAAGGTCCATCTCTCATTGTGTTAAAGCACTTAGGATCAAATGTTATGTCTATTCTGTCTTCAGTATGTACGAAAGGAGTTGAGTGGCTTCTGTGTTCTGCTGTAGTGTTCGTGTGTGAGACATGAGTGGCAAGTTGCAAGTGCCTAATGGCTATTGGCAAGTCGCACTCGCGACGCCGTCTATCAAATGAATAGACTAGTTTTATTGGCTTTCATCATTCAAGTTTCAAAATTTTATTACGAGTTGATATTTGAGAAATTAACTAATAATATTAAATGTTGTAATGTCATTATGTAATAAATATCCATTAAGTAATATTTTATTCAAATCGAAGATTCTACTACGTTATATTAATACATAAGATAAACTGAGTGTTTCAAACAAATATTGAGGTAATAATTTAATCGGCCATACCAGTACAAAATAAAACTATTTGTAATTTGTAAATAACATTATTAGCACATATACAGTGATCTAATCTACTTAAAAGTGTAATTATGTAAAATATTTCTGGAAATACGTGGAAAAAGCCTTAAAAATCCTAGATTTTTAAAGAGATGGATATGTACTAGCGTCTAGAGGCAGAAAGCCGAGGACAATGTATTTTTATATAAAACATATTTGTCTTTATTAACATATATAATATGTTAACTGAAAGCACATTGTTTCATATTTTTGTAAAAAATGAGATAAATATAGCTTACGTATGTAATGAAATAATAATCTACTTTTAAAGTGGGTAAAATCATGGAAACATATTCAATAACCGCTATGATTTGTTCTAATAGTTTCGCAGAAATAATACAGTTCTTTCATTTGCTCATATTCGTTTGGCTTAGTAGCCATAAAAGCGTAGATTGCTACCAAAATACTTAATTGTTGACTTACTTACTGATGTCATTGCCGGTAAATTTAAAAAAGATCAATCAAGTTCAGGTACTCAATACAATTTTACGAACGAATCAATTAAATAAAAGCACAGCTCAAATGATAAAATCTGAAAGCTTTCAAAGATTGCTATATGCCAGACATAAAAGTAGGTGCTGAAATCAAAATAATTGTCCTTGTAAATTACTTTAAATAAGAAGATAATGAATTATGCCTATATTTCTTAGAGTTAGATAAATTGTAGATATTGTATTGGGGCGACGCGAACTTCTTTTTGTGCAAACTGTTGATTTTGTAAAAATCTGGTATATATCAATGTTAGGAGCGCTTCGGTAAGAAAAGCGACAATAATGAAGGCAAGGCTACTTCCTCGCTCACACCCCACTGTGAGAAATCGACTCGTATTTCAGGTACACTTTAAGTAAATGATCTATATAAATTTAATTATAAAATGTGATTGTGGGTATGTTATTAAATTGAATGTTTTTTTTTATCATTATATCATTGCACCAAGTGCGTTATTTAGATAAGTAGGCTGCATCAACGAGTAGATTGTAATGATGACGATTTGTAATAGTTTTTCCAATTAATTTATCTTAATTTCGTACCTAAGCTATGTTTAAAGGCACCATGTTTACTCTATAATACCGTCCAGTGAACACTGTTATTCTATGAACATAGATGACATAAAGCATGTTGATAATTTACAAAATTCGCTTATATGTATTATTATTTCTAAAATAATAATCGTATCTATTAAATTAACGAGCTGAAGACGTAAATTTTAGTAGGATTGTGAACAGAATTAATGAATACTTAGTGTTTCAAATTATACTTCACTTATGAATTGAATATTTGATGTAAAGTTCCTCGAAATATAGTTGTGGTACTACAATTTTAAGATATAAACTATAATGTATATTCATAAATATAACTCAATCGCAAGGCACACACGTCAGACCAACTTGCTAAACCAGAATTGAGAACACTGAAAGTGTTTTGCATATATTTTAGCATGGTATCTTCAAATTCTATCAATGAAAGCTTTTTTTAGTTTTTATTAGACATGGTGTAACGGGAGAGTACAAGTAGCAGTTATTGAAATAAAATTGTAAAGCCATAGTATGGTCTCGCAGTGAAGCCGCGGCTCGCGAACGAATGTTCGTCCGTCGCTAGCCGTGGCGTTCGCGCGACCGCTTTTATAAAGCAAAGCTGATCTGTGATGACGGTAACATAGTTAGGAACATAGGGCTGTATAAGTCATAATAAAATTTTGACAATGGGACATCACTAATGAGTCCAGTTTTAAAAATAAGTCTGCGTGATGCGATTCTATAGGATGGCGTCTCCAGACGATGTATTCTAAGCACCCTGTGTGAATAACTCATTGTATGAGCATCATTTGGCCGTTTTACCTCAACTTTGGATTCCTTTTGTTAGTTTTGTGATTTTGCTTTACCGAACTTGTTACCATTTTATATAACTAGTATTTTGTACCCGTACCTACACGAATAATTGTTAAAAATACAGTATTATTTTTATACTTATGTATATTCTGTGCAAATCACAAGACTAATGTTAAGGATCAAGTATCTTCTAAACCATTTTTACAGTAATCAGCACTTTTGTTGTTTACCTTTATTGTCCCTGCACTGTTCTTGGTAATTTTAATATTTTTTTGAACGTTTGAATATATTTATTGCTATTGTAGTAGTTCCAGATAATATTTGTACTTAATTTTAGCGACAAGATGTGTGATATATAAGTGTGAATGATAGTACACGATGACACGTCAGCCTTCAGATAGTGGTTCGGTGAAGGTATTGTTTGACTTGGGATTAGTTCCCACCTACTCCGTCTCCCCTAGCTCCGAGCTCCAAGCTCCGAGCCAGTGTAGTGTAGCGTGACACGCACCGCACCTCTAATCTCAAACAACTGCTGAATCTAGAATGAACAGTCTGCAAGGTGCCAGTGTTCATTAACGTTAATTTTCAGTGATTTTTATCTCGTTTATCAATTAACTTTAGCCATTTTATTAACTACCAATTTCATTTTGTATAAGTACATTATTTGATTAATCTATTCATATAAATGTAAACCCTACTATTTACGTCTAAGGTTAGGTTGTATTGTAACGTACGGCAGAAGCTGTAACTTAGCGTTTTGTGTAAGTACTGTCTATACATATTTATAAATTAAAATAATAAGTATTTTTAAATTTAAGATACACATGAGTGTTCTATGTAAATGTACATTTTGAGTTCAACTAGATAGTAAGCTATGGTTAAGTAGAGTTTATAACAAGTGCATAGAGGCGGCCTAGTGAGGCGCTGTTCATTCGCTCAGATTCGCTGGCGCGTGATCGCTGTACGCATGCGCACCTCATCCCTTCACCTCGGATCCTACCTCTGCCCCTCGACAAGCGCGAATGATCGGTGTTAAATCTGCGCATCGGCGGCGTCGACGGGCCGGCGGGACGCGCGTCGCACACATTCCAAAACAACAAACTATCGTAACGCGACGCGGCGCGCGTTTTGCGCGTTACACTTCGATTAATTAACCACTGTTGTTCATTAACGATAAGCTAGGTTTAATCTCAATCGATGTTGTCTGTCTATATTATTCTTTCTCTGAATGTACGAGAGAATGTGAATTTGAGCGATACGACAGGCCGCTGCCTGAGAGTTCATACTAGATTTTAACCTTACATTTCTAAGCTATTATTTGGAACTTACTTTATTTCACGAGCCGTGTTAGTTCTATTTTATCAAGTGTACATATAGATAAGGCGAGGCATACATGGTTTTCATATTAATGGTTATTGTTAAAACAGAACATGTGGGCTGGCAAATACCAATGCAATGTCATTTCGATGTTGATAATATTATCTGATACCATAGAGATAGAGTAAATAAATGGCTATTGATGTGTTACTGTAAATATTGTGACGGTGAGGTCGCGACTCGGGATTGCAAGGCTGCCCTCGCAACTCGTTACTTACCTAGGCAATCTAATCATATTCTGTAAGCAACACGAACTCAGTCGCGAGCAGGCCGAGCCCTCAGCCCCGATTCTACTGCGCCACTACCCGCGCCCGCACCAAAGATACACGTCCACCCCACATCACGTCTCTCACATCACTGATAGCTAGTAACTCTTATTTATTTTACTACACCTTTCTAATGTACTATTGAAAATAATATCTGGATAAACGTGCGTTCGTGCGAAAGCTAATCGAGCCAACAAAATGTACGAAAATGGCTTGAAAGCCCCGTATATTTTGTTGGGTTCGTGCAGAAATGAAGAGCTCGGCGCGCGCGCACGTTGAGGCGACGGGCGCGGGGGAAACGCGGTCGGCGGCCGCGCAGGTAGACCGAATCATTACCTCACATTACGTCTTTATTATATTATCATAATGTAACGTTATTGTTGTCGCTAAATCTTTAAACTTAATTTTAATGTGAGCCTTATTGTTTAGAGGTGTGATTAAGTTTTAATCTGTAAACACGATGGTCTATTTTTAGATGGCAACATAGATACAAGTTTGGCGGTGTGCGATGTGCTCGTATAGCAACGTCAATGTATTTATTTTCTTGGTGATTACTGATTAATAAATATTGTGAGAAGCACCGCGCGCGGCGAGGGTGCCCCGCTGCCGCGCGTTATTCTAGAAATAAATGATATTTTCGTTTACTCAATTGTGTCTTTATTTGACGGTACCTATAAATATGTAAAACCTACCCATAACAAATCTAGGCAGGAAATCGATAATTCTAACCAACAGATAAAAGATTATAATTTTCGCTTTTTTATTGACAGACAGAAGTAAGTTGAAGCAAACACGCTTCTCTCGCACAATTAGGCAAAGGCGGGAGCTATTATACATAGGCAGTTATTATAATTAAATGGTATTCTTCAGATACTGTGGCACCATCTAGCAGGCAACTTAATTATCTCAGCCTAGAGTCTGACAAAATACAGAAAAACAATAATGCAATCTGATTTCTATTTGGTTTCAAAAAATCAATAGATAATTACTAATTTTTAATATATAAGAGTTCGAACTCACAACTCTTCTAACTACTTAAAAAATAACTAATAACATAGTTATCTGCAACGGTTCAACTTCAAACTATTTGTTTAATGTTTCACACAAATGATACACTAATTTACTAGGAATGGGAATACAGGAATTACAAAGGCACTTAACTAAAACGACAACTACTTATTTATATTTTATTACCAACCAGTACAAAATTATAACACTTTTATAAAAATTTTGAGTAACTAATCTACACTACATTGATTGCCAAATATTATTTGTTTTGTTACTTAGATAGCATGAAAACAAAGAAATTTACTATACTAAGTGAGAAGTTGTTGTGTGGCCCCTTTCTTAAATCTTGATTTTCTAAATGTACCTGAGTAATGTGATAAGATCCCGTCTCCATATTTCAAAATATAATAGTCACAAATCCTATTGAAAAGCTATACTTTGACAACAAAAAACTGGGTTTAGTCTAACTAAACTGTTACTAGATGCAAATAAGTTGGACAAACAATCCTACTAATATTATAATATGTACATTTATTATAACAATATTTGTGGAATGGCAATATACTTACCTACTGGTTTTAGGGCTGCATTCTCAACGAGCCATCTAGTCGGATGGTCTCGCCATTGAGCATTTTGTTCTGGATTATACTCTGAACCAGCAACGCGAACTCTTGGGGGTCGCCAAGCCTGGATGGAAAGGGTACGGTGGCTTCGAGGCTTTTGATCGCCGGCTCTGGTAGTTGTTCCATCATAGGCGTACGGAACAAACCTGAAAATGGAAGTTTATATGAGCAAGTGGACAACGGTGACAGAGTTTTTAGGCCGCTTAAAGGCCTCTGTCATGGCTCTCAACGAGTTTAAAAGCCGGGACGACAGCGAAAATGTAAATGACATTTTATATTAACGTACCAGTCCCATACTGAGGCGTTTAAAAAAGTTATTCAATAAATTGATGAATTTACAGAAAAATATTAAAGTTAATTAAACTATGCAAAACTTACTGCTTCCTCATTGATGCAATACGAGAACCAAGTCAAACAACCGATGTGGTTAGTTTTGTCGATTTGTGCAATCAATTTCAGTTGCCTGAAATTCTGAAACACGCAAACAGGTGACATGATAAGGTACCTGGTGCAATGGTGACTACTCGAATGCCTTGCTTAGCGAGGTCTCGTGCGATGGGCAGGGTCATACCGACCACGCCTGCTTTCGACGCCGAATACGCAGCTTGGCCGATCTGCAACCATTAAAGTTAGCTGTTCAAAACTTACACTATTTTCACATTACTTTTGAATGAGGCCACCTCTGCGACGCAGCTGGTGATCGCCCGCTTGAAACACGGAGGTTGTGGGTTCGAATCCCGTCGAGGCACAAATGTTTGGTTGTTTTGATGTTGACATTAAATCAGTCATTTGCCTTACTTCTGGAGCATTGTAAATTGCCAGCTGTGTTATTCCTACTTCCCAGGCACTACAGGGTCCCGTTAAAGGCTCGAGCAGACCGAATGCGTATGCGTTGCGTATGCGTAGACGTAAGCGTAGACGTGCACGTACCACTGAGTTGTAATGTATGGAAATGTATCTGACAGGCCACACCGCTTGCGTAACGTAGACGCCGTCTACGTTACGCGTACGTAGTCAAAGATTGTCTCCTGTCCTGACGCTGTATAGATCATCTAGTAAAAGATGTAAAGGCCTGAGTATGCCTACTTCTTCACAAAACAACAATAAGTATACCTGTCCATCGTAGGCGGCGACACTGGCGGTGTTGACGATGACGCCTCGCTGCCCGTCCGCGTCGGGCGCGTTCTTACCGATCAGGCCGGACGCCAGGCGGATCACGTTGAATGTACCAATCAAGTTCACCTGAAAAACATTTTAAGTTTTAAGATTTTTGTGTACCTAATTATCATATTTACCTGTTACTGGTTATTCAATGGATCATTAAATGGCCCTTTAATAAAGAATATGTGAGGTGTGTTAAAAGAGGTCTGTCTCTAAATGCGTTTTTAATAAGCCAATGTTTTTATTGACATGGGAAGGAAAACAAACCATTTTTTTATGAGATATACTGTAATAGTTTAGCCAAAATGCACCAAACCAACTTTTGTTTACATGCTACTGATCAAGATTTGATATTCCTAGATATTTTGATGTTGCTGTATAACTTACCTCAACAGTTTTCTGGAAAAGTTTCAAATCAAATGGTTGCTCTTTCTTGAAGTTGTAGATTCTAGATGCGGATGCCACTCCTGCACAGTTCACAGTCACATCGAGACGACCAAACTTATCCAGTGTTGTTTGTAGAGCCTTCTTTACATCAGACTCTGATGTCACCTGCCAGAGCAATGTGTAAATATATCGTTTCCTACTTCCTATCCTTCCTACTACCCTATCCTACTTCCTATCCTATCCTACTTCCTATCCTACTTCCTCCTATTCCTACTATTCCTACTAATGTTATAAATGAGAAAGTTTGTGAGAATGTACATACATTCTCACATGTTCATTCATGTTTGTTACTATTTCACGCAAAAACGGCTGGACCGATTTGATTGAAATTTGATATGTAGATAGGTTATACCCTGGATTAACACATAGGCTACTCTTTATCCCGATACTCCCGCGGGAACGGGACTTACGCAGGTAAAACAGCGGGGCGCCTAGAAGGATGGTCTTCGAAACACATGTTAACCTAGTTTGAAGACCACTATGATTATCTTTTGTAACATTATTTTGCTCAATAAACATTTTATTATTATTTTTTCTCTTCTTTTTCTCGAAATATAGAATACTAGCTGCGCCCCGCGGTTTCACCCGCGTAAGTCCCGTTCCCGCGGGAATATCGGGATACAAAGTAGCCTATGTGTTAATCCAGGGTACCACCTATCTACATATCAAATTTCAATCAAAACGGTTCAGCCGTTTTTGCGTGAAAGAATAACAAACATTCATATTACTAGCTGCGCCCCGCGGTTTCACCCGCGTAAGTCTCGTTCCCGCGGGAATATCGGGATAAAAAGTAGCCTATGTGTTAATCCAGTGTATCACCTATCTACGTACCAAATTTCAACCAAATCGGTCCAGCCGTTTTTGCGTGAAAGAATAACAAACATACATACATTCGCACAAACTTTCACATTTATAATATTATTTATAATATTATAATATAGTAGGATAGTAGGACTAGCTGCGCCCCGCGGTTTCACCAGCGTAAGTCCCGTTCCCGCAGGAATACCGGGATAAAAGGTAGCCCATGTGTTAATCCAGGGTATCACCTATCTACATACCAAATTTCAACCAAATCGGTCCAGCCGTTTTTGCGTGAAAGAATAACAAACATACATACAGACATACATTCTCACAAACTTTCACAATTATAATATTATAGTGGGAGGGATATTAGTGGGATAGTGGGATGTAGGATTTCGGTATTAAATGAGACTTACGGGCCTAGGCCAAGTGAGAACCATTTGTGGTTACTGTACAGCACAGTCCTACAGGTATTAAGGATAGCAGCCTTCTGCATCGTGACATAGATGTTTTCATGTAAATCTAAAGTTTTATTATTATTAAATATATAAACCTGACAATTTTATTAGTGTGTGTGTGTGTGTGTGTGTCTGAATGGACTACTAATCCAGGCATAACCTCAACAGATGGAAGTTTCATACCTAAAGTAGGAAATTTATAAACTTACATCAATGGGTACAAAGGCCACATTTTGTCCAAGTTGCTTGGCAGTGTCCTGGCCCGTGCTGGTGGGGAGGTCACAGATGACCACCCTTCCACCTTGCTTTACCAACAGCTCAGCAGTGGCCCGGCCCAATCCAGACGCTCCACCTGTTACTAACCCCACTAATCCCTGAAATATAGTACAAAAGTTTACGTATTCTAAACCGAATAAGTTAGCCATAGAACAAGTCTACAAAAAAATATTCAAAGCCTAAATATTTTCTTTTCCTATCTAATTTAATTCATTATGTAATAATGTCAATAAATCAGACCAGGCAAGTATAGGTAGGTATATTTTATTACCGTACCGACCTACAATTTACAGAAAAATATTCTAAAAGGATGAGTAAGAATTTACTTACATATGATATGTACATACCTTAAACATTATTATAAGTTATGGGCCAATTCTTCTAGTAAAATAGAAGGAAATTATTAAAATTAAATTTTTTTGGTTATGTTTGAATCAAAAAGATAAGGTGTCGGCGAACAAAAGACCAAACTGGACTTTAACACCAAGGTTTAGGCAGTCCTATCGTTTCTTATCAAGCGAATTTAAAAAAATACTATGTAAAAATGTAAATGCGATTATAGACGATTATTTTGTTTACTTTACTTTACCAAAGAGAAATCACTTCGTTTTTTATACCATACTCCATACCCATACCACAGATAGAATAATTCAGTAATTTACCAAGTACCTATTTTTTTTATTAGATTCCTAGCTTTATTTGGCTACCATTCATTCATGTACATCACAGATATATGTTTATCTATGGTACATCACAGCATGCACATTCACTGTCCATCCTATCCATCCAGTAAAGTAAAAGTCACTTCATATCTTTCCGTCTATACTTCGAGCTAATAGGAAGATAAAATAAACTCACGTGATTGGTCGTCGAAAATAATTGTCTTTCCCGTGAATGGCTGGATTGTCAAATCAATTGTCATTTGTCAAATCTAGTCAATTACGAGAATGATAATTATTTTCGACGACCAATCAAATGTGTTTATTTTTCTTCCTATTAGCTCGCATAAAGAAATGAAGTATAGGTTTATAGGTATTACCTATGAGGAATTTGCATTTGTAAAGAAAAAAAAGAGTCCTCGCAACGCAACTAATCAATATAGGTATTAATACAACGGAGGGCTGATTGTGAACCGTTTTTTTGACGGAAACTGAAAGCAGGCATTGTCAAAAAAACGGTTCACAATCAGCCCCCAGGACATTACTCACGTAAATTACTGTCGATTTAGATACCGACAATGTTTCGATTCTTCCGGAGAATCTTCATCTGGGTATGACTGTGGTCACTCCTCGCGGGCACGTCGCACATTAATATAATTTATTTATTTATTTAGTTATTCAAAAAAGTTTGTAACTTTACAGTTGTACTTAACCTAATATATTACAAACAATCTGTATGTCAAATGTCAAATAATGTGTATGTATGTCAATATGTCAAATAATGTCTAGTCTATTACAACTCACGATATTTTTGAAAGTGAAATAGCAACTAATCAAGTTTTACGAATAGTTGGACATATTTTGTGGGATTTGGATGATATTTATGGGCGAACAGCATCTATAACGGGTATGTAATCGTTTTATTGTTTGTTTCTAATCTGCCTGAAGTAAAAAATTGACCTAAATTACGATTTGGAGACCAAAAAAGGCATTGTTTACATTGCACATTTTTAGGTCAGATTGAACATCACAGTAGGTTTTGTTGTAGGAAACCATCTAATCTTGATACATTAAAATGGCACACAGTCTGGCTACGTTTTCTGCCTAAGTATTTAAAATTTTAATTCAATTCAATTCAATTTAATTCAATTCGTTTATTCATCAATAGACATATTACAATTTAAAATTTTAACTAATTGCTTTATGTTTAAAATGCTTTTGATTACTTTCAGTAATATTTTTTTTTAAATTTTCAGGTAAATCAGAAAGTACGGTTAGGCGAATTCAAGAATGATGGGAAGTTTGAAACTCCTGTGAAACACAGTAGGGTCGGCCAAGAAAGCATCATCATTTCATTCATCATTTTCCTGCCCTTATCCCTATGTGGGGTCGGCACAACACGTGTTCCTCTTCCATTTCCCTCTATCAGACGTCATCTCATCACTCACACCTTTCTTACTCATGTCATCCCTCACACAATCCATCCATCTTTTCCTTGGTCTTCCCCTAGACCTATATCCATCCACATTCATATCTAGTACTCTCCTAGTAACATGACATTCTTCCCTCCTCATAACAATGACCATACCAAGCTAATCTACTACTACTCATCTTCTCATTCACTGGAGCCACTTTCACACTTCCTCTTATGTACTCATTCCTTATCTTGTCCATTCGCGTCACTCCACACATCCATCTTAACATTCGCATCTCAGCCGCATGTATTTTTCGTTCATGAGTCCCTTTCATAGCCCAACATTCAGATCCATACATTACGACTTCTCGTTCGTTTACTTCAATTCTGAAGGTCGTGCCCTTGAAAGGATTTCATTGCCTTGTGTGTTATCTCTCTCCATCTTATCCTGTTTTCGGCTTCTCTAAGGGCTTTTGCTACAGAGAGTCCAGTGTGACTGGTAACTTGGTCACACCATCGGCTGGGTGAACGGCCACGGGGTCTTTTGCCTTCCACCTTACCAACAACGACTAGCTTGTCGAGATTATCTGGTTGGCGGCGGGCAATGTGACCGAAATACCCCAGAATACGTTGGTAGCATACGGTCGACAGTCTCGTTCTTATGCTAAGCTGGTCCAGAATGGACTTATTTGTTCGTTTGGCCGTCCACGGTATTCGGAGCATTCTGCGCCAGCACCACATCTCGAAAGCGTCTATCTTTTTTCGATCTATGGCCCTAATAGTCCACGACTCTGAACCGTACAGGAAGATAGAGAAAACCACTGTTCGGACTAGTCTCATCTTGGTGATGTTGGAGACTTTCCTGTTTTGCCATATACGTGTCATCTTGCTCATTGCAGCTTTGGCCATTTGAGTTCTTCTACGGATTTCTCGTTCACTTCCGCCTTGGTTTGTTATCATTGACCCAAGATAAACAAAGTCGTCAACAAATTCCAAATTTGAGAGTTCGCCAGTTCTTGGTAGTTGACCTGTTCTGTCTATGACCATGACTTTGGTTTTGGTTTTGTTAACCGTGAGTCCAACTAGTTCACTCTCATACTCTACTCTCTGGAACAGCTCAGCAAGCTCTCTTTCAGATGACGCAAAGAGTGTGGTGTGTCATCTGCGTATCTCAGGTTACTGATTTTTAGGCCGCCGACCGAAATGCCTCCCTCCCAGTCTTCCAAGGCTTTCCTCATTATATATTCACCGTATAATAATATGTTAAAAAGACTGGGAGATAAAATGCATCCCTGCCTAACACCTCTTTCTGGCCTAAAAGAACCCGAGATCACGTCATTCACCTTTACCACGGACTGTCCATCGTGGTATAAGTTCGCGATCAGTGCTATAAGGTGTTGCGGGACTCCCATTTCTTTAAGTATGGACCACAGGCGATCCCATCGTACGCAGTCAAATGCCTTTGAGTAATCTATAAAACACATGAGAATTGGCGTGTTGAACTCTCGGCTTTTCTCAATTATTTGCCTCACATTCACAATTATTTGTTCTCTTGTGCCTCTTCCTTTCACGAAACCTGCTTGTTCACTCGGGATCTGCCTCTGGATAAATGACTGCAATCGGTTGTTTATGATGTATAGCATTATCTTGCTGGCATGAGATATTAAAGCCACTGTTCGGTAATTGCCGCATGTTCTTGTTGATCCTTTTTTATGGAGAGGTATCAACATTGATTCTTTCCAGTCACCTATCCACTTGCCTGTTTTCCATACTTGATTGCAGAGACACAACAGTATCTTCACGCCTTGATCGCCCAGATGTTTAAGTTCTTCAGCGAAAATTTGGTCTCTACCAGCTGATTTATTACTTTTAAAGGTCTCAGCACACATATGGGATCGGAAAGGGATCGAAACCGTAACGCCTTTCACCTCGCTGTCAGCCAGGCGTCAACCTACCGTATGCACGTAATGAAAGCGTATCAGCAGCGCCTGTACGTCAACTCGGCTACGGCTAGGCGACACCGCGCTTACGCCTCGCCGCCCGCTGGCTGACCCCAGATCAGTTTGAATCCAACGGGGACGGGACGGAGAGACGTAAGCGCGGGGACGATGAGCCGTAGGCGCGGAGACGATGAGCCGTAAGAGCGGGAATTGCAAGTTCGGAGACTGTTCTGAGGGGAGGCGATCACGTTACGATTCCGATTAGTGTGCGTTGCAGTAGGGAGTTTAATACAAACCATTCTGAACGACTCGAGGCGATACGGTTACGATCCCTTTCCGTTCCCATTAGTGTGCTGAGACCTTAAGTCGCCTCAAGGCGTCCCTCACTTCCGATTCGAGAATATCTGGTTATGCACACTGTATACTCATGGCTTCAGTTTTCTCAACATGGTTTGCCGTGGAGTTTTTGTACAGACTTTCACAGTACGCACGCCATCTATCTGTGACTTGGTCAATTTCTGTAAGTAGTCTTCCATCGTCAGTTTCTATGGCCCATGTTTTGGCTTTAAAGTCGCGGATGATACATTTTATTTTAATAAATAGGTCCTTTGTTTGAAACTTCTGCGCATGTTCTTCGATATCTCGGCAAATCGAGTTTAGGTATTCATTGTAATCCTTGCGGCACATTCTTTGGACCCTTGAAGACACTGCCTGATACTCTGTGTGGTCACAATCCTTCTGACCTTTAAGGAGTTCCTTGCGTTTTTTTATAACCTTCCATGTCTCTTCCGTAATCCACTGCTTCCTAGGCTTGTCAGCCCCACTTCTACACATACACATTCTACACACATTAAGACAGGTCTAACGATTGATTTGTAAATTTTCCCCTTGAGTTTAAGGGGCATACGTGAATCGCACGTTGTTCCGGAGACCTGTCGCCATTTCATCCATCCCGCATTTATTCTACTTCTTACATACCTGTCTATCTCACCATCATTCTGTATGACAGAGCCGAGGTACCGAAAATCGGAGCAGGCTGGTAGGGATACACCGTCTAATGCAAAATGGCCAAGAAAGCAATGGACAATTTTAATATTTGTGCACTACGGCAAAAAATAAAATTCTTATAAAAATGACAATGAAATCCAATTTTGTTTCATTTGCCTTCACCTATGTATGTACTAGCTTTTGCCCGCGGCTTCGCTCGCGTTCGTAGTTTGTTATTTGCAAAGGGTACCTCGGAGGCTAGTGCAAAAGTCGCCTCGTGTCGAGGAGGTTTCTGTTGTTATTAGCTAGCTGCGCCTCGCAGTTTCAACCGCGTAAGCCCCGTTTCCGCGGGAATATCGGGATAAAAAGTAGCCTATGTCCCTCTCCATCCCTTCAACTATCACACCACACAAAAAATCACGTCAATTCGTCGCCCGTATTGCCGTGAAAGACGGACAAACAAACAGACAGACAGACACACGTCGTCTCCGAAGGAGACGGCCGTGGCCGGGCGAGTGCCCTTACAGCCAAGCACCGCGGTTGTCTCCGCGGGAGACGGCCGTGGCCAGGCGCTCACCCCTACACCCAAGCACCGCGGTCGTCTCCTGCGGAGACGGCCGTGGCCGGGCGAAAGGACGTAAATCCAACCACCATGGTGGTCTCCGCAAAAGACCGGGCGCGCGCCCCTACTCCCAACCACCGCGGTCGTCTCCGAAGGAGACGGCCAAAATTTTCAATATCTCCAATGTACAGACATCGATGTGTTACAGTTTTATTAAATTATTATGTATAGATAGATAGATATAGATAAATAGCTGCGCCCCGCGGTTTCACCCGCGTAAGTCCCGTTCCCGCGGAAATATCGGGATAAAAAGTAGCCTATGTCACTTTCCATCCCTTCAACCATCACCACACAAAAAATCACGTCAATCAGATATATAGATAGATAGCTGCGCCCCGTGGTTTCACGCGCGTAAGTCCCGTTCCCGCGGGAATATCGGGATAAAAAGTAGCCTATGTCACTCTCCATCCCTTCAACTATCACCACACAAAAAATCACGTCAATCCGTCGCCCTGTTTTGCCGTGAAAGACGGACAAACAGACAAACAAACACACTTTCGCTTTTATTATATTAGTAGGGATGAACACTCAAGAGTTACTGTTATGTATTTGTATTAATAACTCAATTGTAATGTATATAGATTTATTCAGTTAGTACTTGCTTCTATTTATAATTAATAATTTACGTAAATGTAGTTGCTGCGTATGCGATGTTTGACGTAAGAGAGAGGCCATCTTGACAGTTTGCGTTCCGTTCCACAGTATGCGTTTCGTTTCACGCCTAGACCTAACAGTTACCTTTAAACCAACATTATTACACAGTGAAATGTGTGTGAAATGTCCAAAGATATTATTATTATTATGTTTGTCAAGGTTTCACCTCACGGGACTATGGAGTCCCGGACGTTTGGTAGGCATGCATGGGGCCGAAGCCAACACACAGAGGCCATTTGACATTTTTGATGTTAAAGTGATGTAGACACGTTCCGGTGACTACCCTGCATAACACAAGAAATGCATCCAAAGGTAGCCCCCGGTTTGTGCAGGACTATTACAAATGTGGGAAACTACTACTGGGCTATGGAGGTGTGAGGGTGGTGGACTGGTTACCGGGGACCTATGGGGACTATGGCACCCGCCGAAACAATGTTAACGAACACGTATCAAATGGCGGGCGGAGACTCGCCAACTCACAACTGGGCCCCCTGAAATAGTTGCTTATGTCGCAACAAGGGGGCAACATGAAGTGAGCAGCTAGAGGGTGGTTGAGATGTTACCGGGTTTTATTATTATTATTTTTTGGGTTTTTTTTTCTCGAAATTAAACATTTCGGTATTTATGATACACATGGGCCTAAACCAAGTGGGTAGGTATCATTTGTAGAGATGAAGTTATCTTCTTGCAAAAATTTTCGAACAAGAAGATAACTTATTACTATTATTATAGTTAAGCACAAGATTTAAAAAATAAAACAAAGAAAACATGCCTTCTCAAATTCCCGCCAAAAAGCTGATAGGAACTTTTACTTGGACAACGAACTGCAAGGATCAAAATCAGTAGGCACACTATGTTGCCATATACATGTTAGCAGCGCCCTCATATTTTCACGACTTTATAGACAGACTATAGGTATAGGTACCTATAGCTGGAACTAACTTGTATTTTAACTAGTAGCACGTCCCGGCTTCGCACGGGTGTACTTAATGGAGCTACCGGTATAAAATATAGCCTATAACCTCCCGGACAGTCCATTCTACACACCCGTGAAAGAATTTTTGAAATCGGTCCAGTAGTTTCGGAGATTACCTCAGTCAAACAAACAAATTTTACTTCTTTATAATATTAGTATAGATAGATATAGATAGATTATCAGTATCACCGGCATTTCCTGTAACTCGTCCGCTGGCTGATTAATGGTATCCGAACCGAACTGAACCACGGAGCTGCCATTGTCAATATCATTTTTGTATTGCCAACTTCATGTACCCCTACTTTGTTTTCGTCATGGTTGCTTGACTGACTGACTGACTCCTCTCCCTCTCTCGCCACCCCTCGCCCCAAGAGAAGAATACATACAACCACTGCACTGCACTGACTAAAACAAAAGTAAAGTACTCTGTGCACTGACCCCGCCTCGCCTCGCCGCCGCGAGCCAGCCTAGCCGCACGCACGCAATCCAGTCAGTCAATCCACCCCCCCACCCACTCAACTCACGCCATTGTGCCTGTTGTTGGTTGAGGCGTGAGTTATACGAGAAATCAGCACAAATTCGACAGAATAAAGGTACAAAGCAGACTACTTTTGTAGTTATTCTACAATCTGACTGGGTACCTCTCATTACATTAGAATAATTTTGTTTACAGAAGCTGTTCCCGGGCAGTAGCTATACTGGTCAAATAATGTCAGTTTCAAGCGGGCAATCCGACGTTGAAGATGGAGAAATTTGGTACGAAAGTCATGGGAAAAACATGAATGTAAGTTTGTTTATTTCACATTATTATGGGCACTGACTAATCTCTTGCGACATGTTGTGTACTTAGGTACCTAGTAAATGTTTTTGGTGTTGTTTATTTAGGTACTTCCTGAATATACCTCTAAGAGTGCATGAGGGACATTTTGATAGCCAAGGGAATTGCAATGCTAGCTAAGAAAAAACAGTTTATCATTCAAATACCTAGTAAAGGGTCAAGCGTTTATGTGAATGAGTCATTCTATTACGTAATACTGATAAGGAAAATGATTATTATTTTATTATTCCATGTTGTAAGAATCCTTACTGTGTTATTTTCAGGATAAAATCATGATAACTACATATTCTGCAATTGAAACTGAGTTAGCTACACATCTGTACATTGATGCACTAGCCAGTAAATTAAAGTCTGATTTGGAAGAAGATTACTCTATTGGTGGCACATACAAAGGAGAAAAAGAACAATTTTGGTTCTTCTGTACCACATCTTTGTGTCATGGTAACAATCATCTTCTTAAATTATTTGTGATACCTCGGAGAGACGTTAGATTTTCCTTATTTCTCCCAAGCACTGGACATGATCTTGAAGGCCTGATTAAGGTAAGCCAAGATGAAAAATCTGTTGAAATTACTGGAGACCTCAAGGAGTTAACATTTACAACAGCTAAAAAAGATGAAGTGATTTTTGTTAAGACATATCGCTTTACTTCTGAAGAAATAGAAAAAATGGGTGATAATTGTCTACTTCTATCGTGCACAATCAAAATAAACTCATCCTACCGAATCCACCCTGACGTAATTAAGAGATTAAAATTGCAGTACACTGTTCAAATAAATGAAGCTCTATATAAAACCAGAAATGAAGGTGATTTTACTATTGTGTCTGCATCTGGCAAAAAGTATCCAGTTCACTTATTTATAGCAGCTGCACATTCACCTGTTTTGAAAAAAATCATAAAGAATGGGCAAAAATCTTATACCCTTGCTATGTGTGATGAAGATGTTGAAATGGTGATTACATTTCTCTACAAAGGAACTGTTGAAGATTTTTCAACTATGAATTCAACTAAAATGTTAAAAATAGCAGACACATTTGAATTGCATGGCATGAAGATTCTAGCAGAAACACAGCTCAGTCATAGCATTGATGAGGAAAATGCTGTAGATATAGCAAAACTAGCTAGGAAGCATGATGTGAAGGACCTTTCATTGAAAGTGTACGACTTTATCACAGAAAATCCTAAGATTTTGAGGAGCAGTAGCATTCAACAATTGAATGATATTGATTTAATGAGAGCAATCCTGCAACATGTCGGAAACTCGTCCTAGGCCATCTGCTAGTTATTATTAAGCTTTACTAACCATTACATAGAATAACAGGACAGGAGTATAGATAAAATAATCTATTGTCAAACTCTATGTGATGTCATGTGATAAGATATATTAATGACTAAATTTAAACTACCACTAACTGGCCTTCAGCGTTACTTAATTGCTAATTATTACCACTTTGTGGCCTTATAATGAGGGTATAGTCGACAAAGAAATTGGTTTACCACTTTTGATGACATCTCCCAGTAACATAATTATTCGCTAAGGATTACTGAATGACAGATTCTGACGTAGCAGGTCAATCTGTCAAGCGAAAATAGCCCTTGATGTTTTGTACGTGCAAATGATATTCAGCCTTAGAGTGGTAAACCTATTTCTTTGTCGACTATACATGCAATATTTTCTATTCTTGTTTGTTGTATGATTATAATCATATTAATAAAGTACTTATATTATAATTTTACAGTCACGTTTTCATTACTTAGGGGTCCTGAATAACAGTAGAATCAAAACCAACTAAGTAAGTAGGTACTACACATTACATTTCGTAGAGAAACCTAAACTTTTGATAACCAGATGAAAATTACACTTTCAAAGTATTCGTCTGTGAACCAATTAGAGTTGGCATAAAAAATGTACATGGATAAATTAATATTGATTGCCAAACGAACTGTATTCCAATTAAATATGAATAGGAATGGTTTTTTTATAATGAAAGGACTTACCATATTATTAGTAAGTTAATTTGAGAATAGTGTTCCTAGTGGGAAATAAAGTGGAAGATAAGATAAGATCCAATACATTTGAAAATTTTTCGTAAGTTGCTTACGTAAGTGACTTACGTAAGTAAACTTACATATGTAAGTTACTTTCGTATTATGTAAGCAACTTACGATAAATTTTCAAGTGTAAACACTCATTTGTAAGTACATATGGACTGAGAGCCCAGAAAGATCTGACTTAACCTATTTTAACATGGATGAAACCTTATATGCTCAGTAGAGTCTCATGTGCTTTGAATAACTTGCGGGTTTAGAAAGCTCCAAGAGTGACCCATGAGCAGGTAGAAGGTCAGAAAGGTGACTAAAAATAAGTCTCATTTAACTTAAATTAACATGGCTGATTTTTATATATATTGTGTAGAAAATTATTCTTATGGTGTATCATCAGGTGTCAGACACTTTCCATGGGCCAAAACATGAGTCAGACGCTTTAAAACTGCTATAAAAATAGCTGAAAAAAAATAAACTTAAATAACCGCCATCTCTGTGTAGCCTGTAGTGACAAAACATCACTTATACCTACACAAAAAATATTCGGGCAGGAGTATGAGCAAAATATAAATAACCGCCATCTCTGTGTTACCTAGGAGACTAAATGAATTATAAATAATGACACCAAATTATAAGGGTCATTCCAAAAATAGGCTACAAACCCTGATAATGATTAAATGAAAGTGAGCTAGACATGTCAAACACGCGTTGAGCCCTTTTTTAAGAATGACTTATAATTTGGTGTCATTATTTTTAATTCATTTAGTCTCCTAGGTAACACAAAGATGGCGGTTATTTATATTTTGCTCATACTACTTTTTAGTCACCTTTCTGACCTTCTACCTGCTCATGGGTCACTCTTGGAGCTTTACAAACACGCAGGTTATTCAAAGCACATGAGACTCTACTGAGCATGTAAGGTTTCATCCATGTTAAAGTAAGTGAAGTCAGATCTTTCTGGGCTCTCAGTCCATTAAGTACTTACTGTAATTTTTACTACGTTGACAACTTACAAAATAATGTCCTCTCAAAAAAAAAACTGGACCACACGATGTAGAAACTAGAAAGTTTAATTACCGCTATCGAAGCACGTCCCATACTGTGGGACTATAAAAATAAGTAGGTACTACAAAAACCGTGTAAAACAAAACTCCAGAGGAAATCGCTAGAAAATACAATTCATCATTCTTCCATTTTCAACAAACTCAACAGATTTTCAAACACACCTTGTGCCATTCTTTTTTCTAACCAAGGTCTTACCCAGCATTTTCGTTCAGTAGGTATCTACCTACTTATTATTTTTCTGTCGCCCTAGATTGGATAAAATTAATAGGTAGGTACCACAGATAAAATAATACTATGTATTATTTATTCTGTGTAGGTACAAAACTTTCACATTTTATAATATTAGTAGGATAGGATAGTAGGAAGTAGGATTAGTAGGATAGGATGAAGCAGTCGCTTGAATGTGGCGTCTGAGAAGGCATTTTTTTTAGTAACGCGCGGTACACGGCTTACCCAACCCTAGATCCGGGGCTATTCTCGATTTGAGGTAATAGTAGATTGGTATCCTAGGGCAGAAAGGTACCTTTTACGATGCACGAGATAGCTTAGCGCGCGAGCATTGGCGAGAGAAAATTTCAGGCAAAACTGAAACTAGAGTGGCTGAATTACATAATGAAATTCAGCCATTAATGTAATTTACATTGGACAAAGACCTCAGAGCAATCATTTTCTCAAACATAGACAGTGGCCTGCCTTTCGATCGAAGGCCATCCGCACTTTGCGCAAAATACGGACACAAGCGGAAAATAGGATCGGATCGCGCTCATGAATCGCAAGAGAATGAGAAAAGGACTAGTCAAATTTCAGAAAAATTTAAAAATCCTAATTAATCTTAAAAATATAAAAACTATAGTCTTTGATAAACGTTTTAGTTAGTGAAGTTAACATTCATAGAACCCGGTACATATTTCAAGCGTTTTCATCATCTTAGTGACATACTCGTAATGGTAAAACGCAAATGATGTGGTAAAAACTCATCTAGGTAGAGGTGCCTACTTTAGGTACCAACTTATTAACTTACAACAAAGCGGACGGATACGAAATATTAAAACATTACATTGTTTCCTAACTTACAATAGACACACTACAGTACCGAATGTTTTATTAACTTACCCATAAGTTAAACATGGGACTGCAGAGCTGTTCATTACGATTTCTATCGTGGTTGTTGAAGGTGGTTTCAGAAAAATGACAACTAGAAGAGCATTCATTTTGTTATCTTTAATCATGGCAAGTGTTTTTGGGAAACGAGCAAATGAATCCCGCTCTCAAAGGGTTCCGACGACCACGGTGCGCACGCCTTCTGGTGATTTAATTGTAGAGAAGTTTGTAGAAACGATGATGGCTAGCGAGAGGTACTGGAAGCAGATTGAGACAGTGGAACGGAAGCTGAATCACTTGGATGCTACCTTTCATGAGAAGAGCAATAGCATGCTGAAGTACCTTTCAGAAATGATGAGGATAGTGAGTGCCTCCCCGGCGGAGATGTTGGAGAAAGCCTTAGTGGAAATTAAAGTGGACTTGGACAGGTTGAAACAGTCGGTCACCACTAGGCTTGATGAGCAGCCGAACATGCGTGGTAAGTTTTGTACTTACCTATGCTACTTTGGCTACTGTCCCTATTGTTTTTCTTCACAGGTAGGTAGGTACCAACACAGATAAAATATACATAGTATTATTTTATCTGTGGTACCAATTACTTTTTAAAATGGCCGCTTCGAGCAATTCTGCTAGCAATTCATAAAGTGCATTAATTTCATGGATTATTTAGCATTTTCATCAAAATTTGGTAAAACGGATCAATAATGAAATTAATGCACTTTATGAATTGCTAGCAGAAATGCTCGAGCGGCCATTTTAGCAACCCTGGCTTTTTTTAAATTCGGTTCACAATAGGTAGGTAGGTAGGTACATAAGAGCACAGATTACATAGTACAGATACCTCATCTCGAACGTTTAAATCACTCCTTCTTTTCTTCGGGCTATTTTTCGGTGTTTGATTTTTGTGGCGCCCTTGCCCTTAGCGGCGTTCAGGCCTTGCCTGCAATCAAAAGTAAGTAACTCCATCTAGTGATAAGTAAGTAGCATGCAGTCGGATGCCTAAACGCCGCTAGGTGACGCCGCAAAAATAAAAACCAAAAAAGAGCCCGACGAAAAAAAGGAGTGATTTCAATGTTCGAGATGAGGTACCAGTGATAAGAGCCAAATAAAAGATCTACAGTCTACAGTACCTACAGACAGGTTTATTAGGGTTCTAACAACAGTACCTACTTCATAGGGTAATACGAGGGCTTAAAAGTGGATCCAGTATGAAGCATTTAGATAGGTTTGGTATCTATGTTTTAATTTCGTAATTAAAAGGTAAAATAAGCTTAGATAATGGTACTAGAGTAGTGCAGTGGACATGGGCAATGAACGACAAAGAAAATATTATTCACAAGCATCGGCAAGCATCGGAGGGCACCACGACAGCAAGAAGTCCCTATCTTAATAAAATTGAAAGCATCGATTTCAGTTCAAAACTGAGGCTCACGGATAAACGTAAAACAATATTTCACCAAAGGTCTAAAACTGATAAAGATTCATACCTACCTTATGAATGCGGCAGCAACTAATAAAACAGTTTATAAACATGCCTATTGTAATAACTAAATAACAACATGACCGTTTAATTAAACAATCATGAGATGATTCTGCGCGAATCACACGGTCTGGCATTCTTCGATATGTTTTGTTTTGTAAACTGATCGGAGGTGGTCTACAGACAGCGGCAGCCAGTCTCTATCTGGCACACCGATCACACACATCTCGAAATGGTGCCGAGCCTCGCCCTGCTGCAGATACTCACTCTCTCAGCCATAATATCTTGCGAAGTGAATCGAGACAAGAGAGGCAGGCGGCCGAACTCTTACTCAGACAAATCACTCTGGAAGAAGGAATACGAAGACGAGCTAACGGATGCCATGTTAAACACCAGAAAGAAAGATAACATTACTAGAGTAGTGCAGTCGGCGATGACCGACAACGACGCTGTCATTGAAAGGCTGATGGAGAGCATCACGACCAGTGAGAAGTATCTCAAGAAAATAGAAAGTATAGATTTCAGATTAAATCGCTTGGACATTGAGGTTCACGAAAAAACCAACAACATTATGAAGCGATTGTCTGAAGTATTGAAAGGTCTTCGAGATCAAGGTTCTGCGGATAAACTGGAGACGATACTGGACACATTGAAGACAGACATGAGCAACATAAAACTGGGATTGGAGAAGAATCCTCAACATGGCAGCTCTGGTAAATAAAAAATTTAATTCCATAGATAGGAAATATTACAACAGTCAGTGGAACAAATTATAACTTGGTTTCATATTACCAGTTAGGTATTAACTAATGCAGACTCAAGTCCTATCTTCAGGTAGGTATTTATATTTAGGTATAGGTACATACCTACCTATACAGACATCAATAATAAAGCAATACCTAGGTAATAGCAAGGGTGATAGGTAAGTTGATTTTTTTATGTACTCGTAGTAGGTAACTTCCTGTTTATCCTGTTTATTAAACATGCTTACCTAACAGCAGGTACCTATAGAAGTTGGTATTTAAGATTATTTTTATCAAATTTATAATTATCCTCGTAGCTGGTTTCCTTGAAGTCAGTAGGCAGGTATAGGTATGCTCATGACAAAGGAACTCAAGTTTTTATCAATGTTCAGCGGACGCAATGCAATGCAAACACTTTCGTAATACTTACTACTGTCCAATGAGTAGGCACCTAATTTTGTTAAAAACATTATTTCAAAAGGAAATGAATCATACTACCTACCACTACCTACCAAGAGTCCATAAGTAGATAACATTCCTTGACCTATTTTATTTACATATCTCTCATTTGTTTGATGATAACATGCCTTTAATTTGACATTTTAGCATATTATTTACGCCCGTGTAGCAAAGGTCAAATAAATTTGGAAAATACGTTCTACGTCCTATGCTACGCCGCCCGTGGCTAATTCGTTCATGGCTACGCCGTAGCATTGAGAATTGTGTAGGTAGGTAGGTAATTCTAGTTCATAGTTCTCTTTGACTTTGAAACTCTTTTATTTTCTGTTTTTGATAATACAATACCTATAGTACCGCTTCCTTTTAGTTATTGAAAACCTCAACGGATCTTCAAAATATAATAGGTACCTACTTCAGCCAAACCACAGATTACCTACATGCCAAACTCAATGTGGAACATTTGTAAACAAACTCTTATCATTGAATTACTTCGCAATGGTAGGTTTTTTGGCAGAGTTGATAGTATGTTTATCAAAGGAATTGGTGACAAATCTCCGAAAATTTAAAAGTATGTATGACATTAACAAATTTTCTACATCGAATTTAGCTGAAGTATTAGGTATTGTATGTTACAGCTGGAGGTATAGATTTTCACGCAGATCCTTCGCTGGACAACCGACTGGCAACCATCGAGTCCAACGTCAAAACTGTTCTAACTGGCCTCGAGGCCATCGTCTCCACCATGTCAGAAGTCAAGAACCGGCAGTACACACGAACTTTTGCCAGGTAAGTCATATTTAAAAGCATCCTACTAATACGAGTATAATGATGACTAAAGTTTTGGATGTGTGGATGTTTGTTACTGTTAGTTTAGTTAAGCTATTAGGTACTTAATTAATCCTAGACAAAATAAAACTTATGCATATCATTGTAATTGGATCTAAAAGTGATGATGATGCAGTCTCAATATTTTTTTTTATCCTATTCTTATCACAGACGAATCATTCCTTTGTTGTCTTCGTTCTTATTTAAGTATATACATATTTGTTGACCAACAGGCCGACTGAAACGGGCGCAACACTGGACACGATGTCAATGATCAATGAGTTTAGGAAAATACTTCACGATCAGAGAACAAAGAAATGCGAATGCAAGTATGTATTAGTTGATATTTATAGCGTTATATGTAGGTAGCAAACAGAAATGTTAACGGGCGATCTTAATGTGCTAGAAAATGTAACCTTTATTTTTGCATTCTACACACCATTTCATTTGTTACCAAACTTGGGTAAATACCTACCTATATTTGGAAGCATATGATAATAAAAATCGTACCTTTGTTACGTCCCTTTGTCACTTTAATAGCTGAAAAATAAGGACATACACAGAATAATGATGTAACCTAATTATGTATCCACACCATTACCGCCGCCATAGACTCGAGCATGTTCGCACGGGAGTTTAAAAAGAGAAACGGCATGTTTACCTTTTATTTCTTTCTTAGAAACGCGTAATACGCGGACGAGTAGAAATCAGTAGAATAGAGTAAAAAACCAGTTTATATTTTGGTAGTTTCTTTCGTCAAAAAACAACGAAGAAAAAAATTATAATTTATTGTATATAACACATGAGATGAAAAAAATTATAATCATGAAACAAAATTTGGCGCCGCCACCATTTCGAGTTATAAGTAGGTTACCTATTACATATCCTATATGTTTTACACTATAAAGTTCATTATTGCTTGTGGGAAGGTTTGTATTAAAACGAACGAGTACTCTGGACGATGGTTTATTAGAGACTGAATTTTATACACACATACTAAATAGACTGGACATATCGCCCGCCAAAAACAATAGTTTTTAATTAATTAACTAATATCTTAATATCTTTTTACGTATATATATATATTTTTTGAGAAACTAATGGACTGTAAAACAACGTAAATTTTAACTGTTAATACTTCACTTCACATTCGAAAGGTCACAAATCAGTTGTTATTGTAGTAGGTAGGTACTAGGTATGTTATGTAGTGTCTGGTAGATCGCCCGCCGTAGCTCACGTTTGTAAGTTGTATCTGATTCTTTACGGCTTCGCAACGACGACGTACCTTCCACTGTCATCTCTTCTCCTTGTTTGCTTATATATTCTCTCACATTTTTCTTCCTTCTTGGTTAGTATCTTCTTCTTCTTGTATAACTCTGTCTCTATTTCCCAGAACTTCCTTTGCCAGTTATTATCTTCGGCAACCATTCTTGTAACATGTGAAGTAATTAACTTATGTTGAATTTTGGCTAATTTGTCTTCCCTTTGACCGGAAAGAATCCAGCCTAGGCTGGTTTTCTGTGCCACTACGCCTTCGGGCATTTTCTCCAATCCATCCTCAATGATTTTAGAAAAGACTTCGGCTCCGAGTAGGAGATCTATTTTACTCGGTGTAGCGTACGTAGGATCAGCCAATGTTAACGTTTTTAGCTTCGGCCACTCCATCGCAATGGGTGTGGATGGTAACTTGGTTGATATGTTTTTCAGAACGTAAGCCTTTACTGGAATGTTCACATTCTTTTGAAATCGAGACATTACCGACAAGTCCACTACATGTTTAATGAATACAGTTGTTCCTTCTCCAACTCCAGAGACGGCTCCGTTTATATTTGTTTTAGCTAATGCTAATAGTTCTACCGCTCTCGCAGATATAAAGGAGGCCTCCGACCCTTGGTCAATCAGTGCACGAAGTACATGTGTGTCTCCATTTCTCGCTCTCACATGTACTTGTGCTGTGGCTAATAATACATGATGACTAGGCTGTTTCTTAGAGAAGTGTGCGCTGGTTATATTGTGTTCCTTTTCAAGTTCTGGCTCTTGTGCATCCCTTTCTTGTTTTGAGTCCACCTTGTGAAGGAGGGAATGGTGTCTTCTTCCACAGACTCGGCAATTAGTTCTTTGTTTACATCTAAATACGCTGTGATTCGGTATAAGGCAGTTGAAGCAAAGGTTATTGTTTTGTACGAAATCATGTCTTTCATCTGTAGATTTTTGAACGAACCCCTTACATCCGTGTATGTAATGTCCCTTTTCCTTGCAATAGGTGCATATTGGGGTTGGTTGTGTAACCGCGACATGTGCAGTTTGAAAAACATCATCTGTCTCTTCAGTGGTTTCTTCGGATATGGCATGGAATGACTTGTGGGTTTGTAGCTTCTCTCTTGAAGGGGTTGTCATAGGTGCAATAAGTTCAAGTGTACGAAATTTAGCAGTTAGAAATCTCTTTAATTCTTCCCATGTGGGCATCTCTTCACCTTCTTCTTTCTGCGCATATTCTTCCCAGTCCTTTAACGACTCTGCATCCAACTTCTGACCAACCAGAAATATTATTAGAGGATCCCAAGAATCGGTGCTCAGCTTCAAATTACTTAAGCTAGTGATACATTCGGTCGTAGTATCAAGTACAGCTTTAATTTGTGGCGCTGACTGACTGGTGACTTTCTTCTGTCCAAATAGTCTTTTCAAGAGAGAATTCATAATCATTCTTTTATTACCAAATCTGCCTTTCAGTAGATCCCACGCCTGTGCATAGTTAGTTCCGGTTATTTGTATGTTTCGCAGTAAGACTTCCGCTTCTCCCGATACCGAAGTTTTTAAGTAATGAAGCTTTTGTACGTCACTTATCGTGGAGTTATGGACGAGCGCTGTGAACAAATCCTGATACGAAGGCCACTCTTCATACTTCCCTGAGAATGTAGGCAGTTGGATACGAGGTAGTTTTGCAAATGAGGAAAGGTGATTACTATCCTGTGACGATGTTGACGTATTGTTTAAATGTTCCCTTTGCTCCATTCGTAGTAGGTGATCAGTAATATCAGCTCGAAAACACAGGTAGATTTCTTCGAATTTATAAAATTCCTCATTCAGAAAATAGGGAAACATTCCCCGTTGTTCCCGTGGTGTGCATTTTGTAAGGTTGTGGTGTGCCTCCGTAAACGTATCCCAGTAGTCTTCTACAGTTTTTAGTCTAGCCTTCATGTAGCCTTCCGTCAATCTTTGTTTTGGGCATTTTTTTATATTGATTTGAGCCTTTTGTAGCATACTGGCCACATCTTCTAACGTGGATAAATATTGACTTTGTTCTGCTGTAGGTGGCGACATTTTGTTTTATTTTTATTAGGTATTACTTCAACATAAAGTCCAAAACAACCTTCAGATTGAAATAGGTATGTCCGTATAACTAAATGTCCAAATTCACCGTAAAGTTCAAAACAACGCTTATAGTTCAATGAATCTGTAGCATTAATTTGTATATTATAATAAGTAAGTTTCACTGCAATTCACACTATTTCGCTATAAGTTCATCTAAAGAATGCGGCCTTTTGTCTTCGAGCGCATCACACCTGCCGAGTCCGCAAGCCTTCCCACTAATCGATCCGGCTCGATTTGACCATTATGTTTTACACTATAAAGTTCATTATTGCTTGTGGGAAGGTTTGTATTAAAACGAACGAGTACTCTGGACGATGGTTTATTAGAGACTGAATTTTATACACACATACTAAATAGACTGGACATATATATATATATATTTTATTGTAATCCCGGTGTTCTATTGTGTTGAAATCACGTGGATGCTTTGAATCTGCGCATGGCTCGGGGTATTGATCCGAAACAGGTGTTTTGGCACCATAAATACCAGGAGAACAGAAACATAGCGGAGATGCCTGTGCAAAGCTCTGCATCTGTTGAATTATGCAAGAAGGTTTTATTATATTATACTTATCCACCCATTATTGTGGACTGATTCATTGTTGGGCAAAACTGGCAAAAGCCAAAATACTTATTTAATACTCGTATTTGTTTAACAAAAGAGAATATAGAAGTAAAAAGAATGTACCAATTATGGCTCTTTTCCTGTATTTTTTTTTCAACCTATATTTTCCCACTGCTGGGCAAAGGTTTTCCCCCAATTGCTTCCATCTCTCTGGGTCTTTTGCTAGATCCCAATCTGTGAAGGAAATTAGCTTCTTAGTGTAATCTTCGGAGTTATAAACAGAAAAGCATCTCAGAAGTGCAGAAAATTGCATCTTACAAAATTGAAGCCAGTTTATAAAGAATAATCTTGCCTCTCGGACGATCACGTTTCTATTAGATATAATACTGTAGTAGGTAAGTAAGTATATATAAGTATATAGTTCTAAGCAGCATGTTCTTCGGTAGAGACAGCCATAGAGTGGACCGATCGGAACGCTACCCGACCGACTGCCACGAGATTCAAATTCAAGGCTTCAATGTATCTGGTATCTACAAGATACGACCGGATGATATGGAACCATTTTACATACTTTGCGATCTAACCACAGCCGGCGGAGGTTGGACAGTGAGTGTATTTATTTACCTATTAAAAAATATATATCACGACTGTTTTCACAAGGTGCGATGGACATAATTTTACTTTAAGATTTTTAGGTGTATTAGTTATAAAATCTCTTTGAAAATGTCGAAAGAGGTAGTCAGACGTATGTCCATATACCTACCTACATTTTGCAGAAGTTAACATGTCCATATTTATATAGCAATACTATTAAAAAAACAGTGAAGTGAATTAATTCGCACTGAACAAAATGTATCTATTAATAGGCCCAAAAAAATGAGGTATATATATAATATTGTGTATAATTTTGTCTATGCTCAAACATAGAATAGGTACACGTTAAACCAAAGTTAACCTATAGATGTTAAATCATGCTATGCCACGTTTTAGAATTAAAAAACATTTCTTAAAGACGGCCTCTACGAAATACGTAGCACCACGTAGCACCGTAGAAAGGTGTGCGTTGATGTCTTTTCTTAAAAGAAATTAATTATATGATTTATACCAGAATAAAGATCAATTCTCAGGATGTATAGCGATATCGCATTGCATAAGTTTTCCAAAATAGACATCAAATTATTTTAAACAGAAAAATCATCCACTTTAGTTAGAACTTTACAAAAGGACATCACATTATCTATATATATAAAGGAGTGGTCAAAACGTAAGAGACACGGTTTCTCTGAAACTACACGTGCTATTAAAGTGAAATTTTGCATGTAGGTTTCTGTGATGACGTAGATGAGCGTTAAGAACGGATTTTTCGATCAGAGGTCAATTCAAGGTCAGAGGTCACTTTTATTATAACTTTTGTATGGTGACAGCTAGATTGTTAAAATTTTGAGAATAGATTCTTGACTCAAAATAAACGAACACCTATTTCAGGATTTTTCAAAATTTTTACCCAAAGTGTAAATTTGGTTGGGTCAAAGTTGGGTATTTTTTGATCTTTTGCGATATCTCTGTAACCAAAAGAGCTATAATAATGAAACTTTGCATGTAGGTTCCTTTTAATATGCGGGCACCCGCTATGGACAAATTTCAAGGTCAAAAGTCAAGGGTAAGGTCAAAAATCATATTTTTTGTAGCTGCAAAATGGTGAAAGCTAGAGCCTCAAAATTTCAAGTATAGATTTTTAGTTTAAAATAAAGGTAAACCTGTTTCAGGTTTTTTCAAAATTTTAACCCTAAAGGTCAATAAGGCAGAGTCAAAGTTGGGTAAAATTTTAACCTTTCATGATATCTCTGGTGTTGGAAGAGTTTCAAAGTTCAAATTTGGCATGTAGGTTTCTTTTCAGACGTAAGCACCTATTATGAATGAATTTTTAAATCAAAGGTCAAATTCGAGTAATAAATGCAAATAAAAAAAAAACATGATTTACCTTTCAACGCATCTCTGAACCCACAAGTGCTACGAAGCTGAAATTTTGCATGTAGGTTTTTAATAGTACGGAGACTCTTGCTTAAAAAGGATTTTTCGATCAAAGGTCAATTAGAGGTCAGAGGTCAACTTTTTTATAACTTCTGTATGGTGACAGCTGGAACGTCAAAATTTAGAATGTTGATTTTTGACCTAAAATGAACGAGCACCTGTTTCAGGATTCTTAAAAATTTTAACCCTAAAGGTCAATTTGGCCGGGTCAAAGTTGGGAATTTTTTGATCTTTTGCTATATCTTTGTTGCTAGAAGAGCTATTATGGTGAAACTTTGCATGTAGGTTCCTTTTAATACTAGGGCACCCGTTATTGGACAAATTTTAAGGTCAAAGGTCAAGGGAAAGGTTAAAAGTCATATTTTTCATAGCTTCAAAATGGTGATAGTTGGAGCGTCAAAATTTCAAGTATAGATTCTTAGCTGAAAATAAAGGTAAACCTGTTTCAGGGTTTTTCAAAATTTTAACCCTAAAGGTCAATTTGGCGGAGTCAAAATTGGTTAAAATGTTGACCTTCACGATATCTTTGAAACTGCAAGCAAGAGTTGGTTCCTTGAGGAACATAAGCGTCGCTTTCTTACAAATTGTACCTAGCCGTTGTTTCTAAAGTCATCGCGAATGAAATCGCGCGCGGGACGGCTAGTTATTTCATATAAATATCATTATTATGGACCTACCTACTTATAAGTATGAGAAGATTTACTTTCCATGTACAATAGGTACCTGCTTATTGATTTTTCTCAATAGGTTTTCCAAAACCGTTTCGACGGCTCGCAAGACTTCTACAAAGGGTGGACAGATTATAAATACGGATTTGGGAACCTGGCTGGCGAGTTCTGGCTAGGGCTGGAGAAACTCAACTACCTGACGAATCAGAAACTGTATGAGCTAAGAGTCGAGGTGGAGACACAGCATGGACAGGTCTCTAGCGTAATGTACCATTCTACTCTTTTAGGATATTTTATTTACTTTTTTATTGGCTTGAAAAATGAAGGAGCTCCATGTATGCGGTTTCGCTCGCCTGAAACCTATCTGTATAAAAAGTAGCTTCTGTTATTCCAGGTTAGTCCATAAACTGTAAATTCCTAGTTTCAGCCAAACCTAAAGTTAGGACTCTAAGCGCCAAAGAGTAACAAATATCTGTACAAATACAAACTTTCGCGTTTGAAACATAGTATAAGAATTTTCCCGAAACCCCTCCCATTGGTTTCCATTCATGATCCTGTTTTTTATATTCTTCCAGGAGGCTTACGCGAGTTATTCTGTGTTCACTCTGGGACCGGAACACGAAGGATTCAGGATCAGTACACTCGGCACTTATTATGGAACTGCAGGTTGGTGGACCTTCACAACTGCCACTCTAAACGATACATCGAGACAATCATCGCGGGTCAGCCGGTGCTGGTTATTATTCCAAATTCAGTTTCCACCAACGTAAGCTGATTTGCGATTATTGGCACGTGCATCGTTTTTGGGCTTGTAGATCAGAGGGGCTGGTTTTTCAAACTTAATGTTCTTGCTATCACGGTGGTTAGGCTCGACATCGCGTTATCGTATTTTAGTATATCAATTCCATACCTTTGTTGGAAAGGGGAGCCGTACTCCAAATCTCTTTCCTCTCTCTTTAGTTTATTGTCGTTATCATCGATTATGCAGACATTTTTAGTTATACCCTGTTGATTTTTATTTACTCTACCTATGTTATTAACTGTTCTTAAGTCAAATTCCTATTCCCTATTCTGATATTTGTTTTTAATGAAATATGATGGGTCAAAGCGAAATAACCACCCGTTGAAGTTTGTAATCAGTAAGGTATCAGACGAATATATTCAATGCATAAGGAAATACACTGAATAAAAATAAGTTGCTGATTCAGGGCTGTTATCTATCTTGGGTTAACATAACACACTATGATTTTGGTATTCTCATGGAAACGGAAATGATTCACTGCGGGTAAAACCGAGGCGCAGCTAGTAATTTTTGTGTGAATAGAACACATAATTCCCAGTAATCGTGTTATCAGGTGATTCTCTATCATATCATGCTGGTCAGAAGTTTTCAACGCCTGATGTGGACAACGACGAGTGGAAAGACGGCGCGTGCGCCACTGAGCACGGCGGCGCCTGGTGGTACAAGGAATGTGATAAGAGGTAAGTTAAAACTCATGCGTATGGTGTTAAAGATTCGCGAAAATTACTAGTCGTGCCACTGGTAGGTACAAGCTGGTGGCACGACGAGGAGCAAGTCCAATCCTCTACAATAATGCAGTATAATATTTTTTTTGTTATTTCCTGAAACCTCCAGAGTGTTGTTTTTTTACTGAGACAGTAAGTATGGGGAAATCCTAAAATCTAGAGAGTAAAATAATGATGGCATTTTTAGTTCTTGGCCAAGTGAATTGTCCATCCATATAATAGAGCGAATCGACTCGATTTCATATAGGTATCTACTATATTTCTTGAAACGAGCTTATAGGAAGAAAAATAAGCGCACGTGATTAGTCTTCGAAAATAATTTTCTTTTTCGTGATTGTCTAGATTTGACAGTTGACAATTGATTTGACAATCTAGCCAATCATGAGAAAGATAATTATTTTCGACAACCAATTACGTGTTTATTTTTGTTTCTATTAGATCGAATCAAAAATTTTTGTATAGGCACTTTTGTCAAATTACGTCCTTATTCTACTGCTCGTTGCAATATTGACTGTTATTATTTCAGTAATTTGAACGGGAAATACACGACATTGGCCGAAGAGAACAAAGGGCAGTCCGTCTACTGGATATCGTTTAAAGGCCCTAACTTCCCGCTGACCAAGACCAAGATGATGATCCGACCTTTGCCCGCCACCCGACCGACCGACTTCGGCGAGTCTAACAGGGTAAACGATTTTTCTGTACTAATATAACGGCGATGGGCCTGTTCAAAAGATCTTGTAAGTACCTATATGTACCTAAGTATAAGAGATCCGAAGGATTACCATGCTATGGATGGGATACAATCGCGATTGTTTTGTAATTGACTTACCTACCTCTTGAAATGTAATGTAGAGATAGAAATGAGAGTTTGTTTCATATTCCTTCATCTACTACCTACAAGATCGACCTTTTTGTGTGAACTAGGTAAGTACTAATATAAAAGATCCCAGTAGTTCTGCCGTTACAATTACTCAATAGAACAGATGGGAATAGACGAATATTTCAAAAGACGCCTTTCTGCAAATATTACTTATTTCAAGATAATTCATCCACTATTATTTTGCCTTCATCTCCTTCTATCTCTTTATATTTCTATTGTATCCTAGCTCTTCCTCTATTTGATACCCTTAGCCCGACTACTGAAACTCTTAATGCAAGTGGTGCTCATCTATAATAGTCTGACATTTAGCTTTAGGTGCCAGCCCTCCCAAATATTACGGGTAGATATAGATTCAGTATTCGGGCGGTAGTTAACTAAATTCTAACGAGCTCCCCAAACATACTAGGTATATTTTCTGTTTACCATCCCAAGAACGATCCACTAATGTTGTTTCAGAAAATTATAGAAAGTCCTAAGCTAAGGCCCATTCCGGAGGTGAAAGGGGGTCGGTCGAAGGAAGTGAATGGTAAATACGATAGGAGCCAGGGACAGCCGCAGTACAGATACGAGGATCCTGGCCACGCTGATGTCTTCTTCCCGAGCTACGCAAGATAGTTACAGAACCACAAAATCATAACTACTTACAATGCATTCTAGAATTAACACAAATTAAATTATGTAAACATTAGTAAAATGTAACTTCTCTTTCGAATGCCCACCTTATGAGCAGAGCGTAGCTGAATTAGCTAATTAAAGAGTATTGTCAAGTTAAATGTGCTGTTCTACTAATAGTAGGTATTAGAGATAGAAAGGCATGTCATTTGTTCTACCAGTTGTACTTCTTAGTAATCCTCCGGGATTATAAATAAATGTAATAAACAGATTTAGGTATAATGTGGTAACTGAATATTAAACCTTCAGACAGTTAAATTGATACTACAGTTATCCTAACGATACCAAATAGAAATGTTTTGATCGACCGGTTGTTTAAAAAAAGTGTCTAAGTATATTTAGAAAATATAGCATCGTAAAGCCTGAAATATTGCTATTGTTTTCATTGAATACTAGTATGTACTTATAGTACGTTCTACGCGGTAGGCAACATTGCGTAGCTCTTTATAATGTCGACCGATATGCCCGAGTGCCTTCGTAGAGTCAGAAAGAATGTAATGATCACTTGGTTACAATAAAACATACAAATCAGTCTCATTTGCTTTATTTTATCGTTATACATGGACCATGCATCGTTTTTGAGCAAATTGAGTCTCACAAATTTACAATACACTACATTAATACATCTGTAATCGAAATGTAACACAACATCGAAACTTACACCGAAAACATCGATTAGGTGCTAAGTACATGAAATAAATGAGTTATCAAAATAATAATTAGATACTTAAATCATATTTTTTACAAGCTGGGGCAGTGTGTTAAGCGGTTTAGTAAAATTTACAAATAAACCTAGGGGTCATATAAGATATGATATATTTTCGGCAAGCGACAGACTGTGCTCGAGAGAAGTTTAGAGCCGGCTCACATCCGACGGAAGATGCGTAAGGCGTACTTACCAAGTTGCGTCGAGTTATTGAGAGAGCGGCGCGGTAACCTCTCATCAGTTAAGTGTGTGGCATTTTGTGGCCGAGACGATACGATATGCATCTTCCGTCGGTTGTAAGGTTCACGCTAGTATTGACGTTAAATAATGTGAGTGGACATTGCGTTTGCCGCAGCCAACGGTCACCGGAGCCCCTACACCAGCCCTACAACCCGTCCGCTGCCATCAGTGGGTGAGAACAATAACCAAACATCAGCTTTTACAGAACGGGTTGTTAGTCTGGTGAGAGGCACGCACAAAAAAACAGCAAACTTTTTACATAAAGTGTCAACGCTGTAATGCCGAACCATAAATTTTAAAACTTCTAAAATCTAATTTAATTGAAATAAAGTGTGACCATCAAGATATTAAAAAGAGCTCTATCTTAAGTAGTTACGATTTTAATTGGATATATAGACACAAAATCTTATAATAAAAGTACAATAACTTTCCATCAACACTCTCCCGGATGTTTACTGACCTGTTTTTGGTATAATAACACTAACAAATAAAGAAAATGTAAATAAATATGTACAGTACTTAACGCAAGTTTAATACAACTAATGATTATTTACAACATAATTATTAATTATGAAGGACGATAACATAGAGATTAACTTAATTTTGCATTGAAAAAGTAACTGTACTGTTTATAATGTTATAAAAACAATAAGAAAATATTTACTTACAAAAATATAAAATTAACTAAAATGCCATAAAATCAATCAAGGAAAATCTTCAATAAGCATAAAACACACCGTATGATCGGCGTTCTTTATTTAATTGCACAAATCGTCCTCAAATTCTTATCTTTTAAAATCAAATAAGAAGATTTTAAATTAGGTACCTAAATGGACGCTATTTTTTTTTGTTAACGGTTAAAAATTTTACTGGCACTAAATGAAGGCAAAAGCCAAACTCTCAGAAATACTTTAACAGTCTTTCGCATTACTTTGTTTTTGAAGATATTAATTACAGGTACGAAAAAATCATAGTAAGAAAGTAGTGTTTAAACAGCAATGTTCAGTGTATAATATCAATTCACCCAGTCCAATACAGCGAAGCTGTCATACATTTACCTATAAGATAAATTCATAATAAGGTTGTATTTCTAACATCAAGCGTTTTCTTCTAACACGATTACGAATATTCCCAGTTCTCAATTCTCAAATAACTTTTATCTGAAGAATAAATATCGGTCTGAGTTATTGTCTATGCAATATTATCAAATTCCGAATTTATTTCTCAAAATAAAGTTATTTATTGAAAAGTTAGGCCTGACATATTTAAGTTAAGTACAGAGAAAAACTTGAAAAAGACAAAAACTTTCACATCTATTGTAATCTAACTTCAAAATTGAATCTTAACACATAATTGCCTCTATATTATATACCATTTACTATGTATGATAGTCTTAATTGAAAACATATAGGTAGTTACTCGCAGTAGTTCCAATGAAAATTAAAATAAAAAAATTTCACTATTATTCGAAGTAATTCTGAGTTTTTGATGTTGCCATTATTTTATCCCGGGGTTAGATAGGAGGTTATTAGCGGAAAACCGTTACTTCTTTAGTTGTAACTGTTTTAAAAAGTGGAATTAGTTCCCTTGACAGAACTACCGAACTATTGCGAATCACGAATTCGCGTGTTACATGATGTAACTATTATACAGAACAACTGCCAATTGAATTTTTTTCATCGTGACCATTTTCAATGGAACTGTTGCAAGTATTCTCTTATTATCACTAATTTATTGACTAAGGCAAACCAATTATTGGTCTATGATATTAAACTGTTCATAGCCATAAGCATCTCTATTGAAATTAATCCTAGTGTATGACATAGATCCGCTATACAGGACACCAATATTTAAAACGGTCACTACCTATATTAAAAACATTAAAAATGTACGATATCGTGATTAACTTTGATTAAAACTATTAAATTTTTCGATTGACTTTGTAATACCTACAAAGACGTGGCTCATAACAACACACACTACAATTTCGCTCAGTTAAAATCATCCAGACATTAAGATGATTATAAACTGTACGCGGTCGGGCTAGAGATTTTGAAAGTGATGGCTAGGATACACGATGACATTGACACTCGCCACATGACGACACTATACTTTATTTCTTGAATCGAGCTAATAGGAACAAAAATAAACGCACGTGATTGGTCGTCGAAAATAATTGTATTTCTCGTTATTGGCTAGATTGTCAAATCAATTGTCAATTGTCAAATCTAGCCAACCCAATGAATTTCGACGACCAATCACGTGCGTTTATTTTTCTTCCTATTAGCTCGATTCAAGAAATGAAGTATAGTGTCGGTGTCTGGTATCGTCGTGTATCCCTGCCATTAGGGTCCCAACTGCGACTTGAGCTGGTGTAATGTTATGTCACATGATCGTAGTTACTTATTTATTATGGATTATAAAACAAACAAAAAACATTTATAAGTACTCGGGTATCCTATAAAGCGAACGTACTTGAGAAATAATAATAATAACGTCGAGAGAGAGAGAGAAGCTATTAATTAAAAGATAAAATTAAATAAATTTAAGCTAATAACACTAAATAGGCGGATCACTCGACAACTGTCCTCGGTCACCGTTACTTGTCGAATTTAAAAACAAAACGCAAAAAGTAAAGGTGAATCAAAGGAAATACCCACTAGAGTTGGTACATAACGGAATCTAGCCACTTCAAATAGCACAGGAACGACCTGATGTATAATGAACTATTGTTAGCTGCTCTCAGGTTAAAAATAAAACTTAACGTAATATATTAAACAAAATGAACGCAGTGTTTCAGGATTCAACCTACTGATATGAGTCACGATGTACATACAATACACTACATTATTTTTATTACTACGGTTAAAATATTACTGTAAATACTGTCATACAATATATCAACATTTACGATCTAACTAAGTGTCGTCAAGAGACAACAAGTGAAACAGTATATAACATTTATTACATAATAACTAGATCAATGAAGTTTCTTTTCAAGAAAAAATATAATCATCCGAAATAACTTGTATATAATAATGACGTTAATTTATTCGCTGCATTAACTTAAGTTCTTCATCAGAAAATTGACGTCCTCATTTTACAAACGACGGAATTAAAGATGGCGCGTATTAGGAAAATGTTGCAAAGGATCAACGTCAGTATTTGGTTAGAATTTAACCTATAAATTGACCAAGTACAGAATGGTCTACGAGCTTTCGAAAGTATCTGCGGACCCCTCTAGACGCAATTCTCCCCCTCTCCGACTTGAGTATCGTTGAGGACATCGACACGTCTTGTCGGTAGAACTTAGGGCATCCTCAGTTTAACGTGCGCTAACTATAAGGTGCCATAGATTATTTGGCACAAGAACTATCAGTGCCTTGAGGGCTTATCCTCTTTCCTCAAACTTATAGCCAGCGACGAAAGTAGATGAAACTTTCAAGTTTTTAAAACCCGAATAACTTTGTAAGTTTCTTATTATCACATTTTTTCAACATTAGAACTATCACATTAGCATTTAATATAAAAAAACCCAATAATTTCGTTTGGAAAAGTACATGAGGATGAAAAATCCGAAAATGTTCAGAAACTTCTGTCGCCGGCTATAATCAAATATTGTCTTTTACATATTACTAGCCAAACATAAACAAAGGAATATAACAGTTACACCACTCAAAATGAGTAAAGATATGGTGACATTAGAGAATAACAATATATTTATTTTCCATTTAAGAGATTCGTCTGCCGACAACAGTTAGCAATAATGTTACACATTTGAAACTAATATACTACTATACAAGGTGACTAACAACCTACACATCAACTTATGCACAGTTATCTACTGAACTGCACTAAAATGAAGTAGGTACAACTCAGCATTGTTCGGTGCAATTACACTAATCCCCGGGGTCCGCAGGTAGCCAAGTTATAGAAATGGCGTTTCAATAAAAAGAGTATAGAATAGTACAGATTATTCGCATTCTACGAAGTGTGAAACGTCGAACAAAGCCCTCCTTCGCTCGTAAATTATAATTCTCGTCCTGGCTTATACTCATCTGAAATAGAACAAGTACTTTGATAAAAATGCTAGGTAGTTTGAGAACCTTACACAGTAAAATCACAACATTATTAAAATTTTATTCCATAGCCAAGGAGACTTTTCGCAACAATTAAGTATTGGCGCTTTTTGATCAACGGCCAAGTTTCGGCTATTGAGAAGCCGCAAGGATCTGACTTGACACCATCAAAAACTAAAGTCAAAATACTAACTAAAGTCCCGTTGTCGTCAGCTGTCGACCAATCAGCGCATTAGCTAGGCTATTTTGCAAGGGCGGCAATTGCTCAGTATTCGCATAGCAACGCGGTGACACGTACCTTTTGTGCCGCATACGTCTTCAAAGAAGCATTCAGTTGTGAAGGTTTAATCGTTGTCGTTCTGTTCGTTCTCGGGGCGCAGAGCGTCGATGCAGGCGACTATCTTGAGCGCTGGACCGAGCTTCATAGAGAGCGCCATCACGAGGTGCTCCGGCTTGATGAGAAGCAGAGCCTCCCCGTCCACCTCTTGCATGAGGAAGTCATCCGCGTATATGGCGCAGCCGGGGATGTTGCGGATGAAGTCGCAAACATCGTTCACCTGTCACAAACAAACATACGTTACGTACGGAACTTCTAAACCAACTGAACCGACCAACTGGTTGCGCTGAGTGGAACTCGATGAAGGGTTTTCTTCCAATCGAACCACCTGGTTGATCAATTTCGTATATAATACCGTACAAAACTCTATTTTAATATCGTAGTGAAACAATACTGTTCATTTTTTATTGCCAATATTGTTTCAAATAGATTTTGTAAAGACGTAATATCGATTAAAAAAAATAGACAACTAACATGAAACAACATCAATACTGTTAAAAAAATATAATTCGAGCGGCGCGAATACACATTCTGCGAAGCAACTGAAACTGCTGAAAAAAGCGAATTCAAAATAAACATCCAAACACCTAGAAAACAAAAAAACAAGTACGAATAAAAATTTATGGTAAATAACAATTTGTTGAAATAATGGTGACCATCAAAAACCTAAAATTAAAAAAATCCAACTTAATTCACATACATATAAATAGCCATATAAATTAACAAAACTATACGCTACTAAAGGATGATAAAATATAGGTAGATTAATGAATATGTGTCTCCACTAAGACAAAAGCAGACAAAAAAAAAAATAGTAGAATAAATAGTAGCGCTGCTAAAATATTAAGGATTCTTGACATTAGACGAAGACGAAGCGTTATGGTTTCCAACTATCCTCAAAGGATTAAGTTAAGTACCAGAAGTATATAGAGATTAGAGAAGATTATGATTCTACTCTACTCTCTTATGTTTTGTGTATCATCACTTTTCCATGGTTCTGTGTCTGCACTAGCAGCATTCTATCTATATGAGGACGGAAGCACAAACTTATAGGCATGATGACAGTAATCAAGAATTACTAAAATATATGTATATCTAATTAAATACGATTCATAGATCTCGAAAAACGTACTTTTTTATATTAAAAAATTTAAACTAAAAATAAGAAATTAAAGCATTACGCTATGATTATGATTCTTGTCATTTAGTTTTGTTTAAAAACTTTGAATTTTCTACCTCGGCGTAACGTCACGCCTAATTAACCCGGCATTGACACAAAATGTGTTTTTAAAAACTCATTAGGCTGATAAATGTTTATTTACGACAAACAAGAGGTTTGTAGGAAACCGATAAGAATTTAATAAAACTGTCTTTCAAAATAAGTCATCATGCCTATGCTACTGTAGCTATCAATACTCACAGTCCAATCGTCCGCAATGGACACTTTAGGATCTTCCTCTCTCTCTTCTTCCTCCTCATATTCCTCCTCTGTCTCTGTTTCCGTATCCTCGGGCTCTTTGGGTTTTTCGTGACAGCTCTTGCTCTTGGACTGTAATTAGTTTGTTTAACTAACACGGAACTTCAAAAGCTACTTACTACATTCATCTTTGGTACGGTATAACTCTAACTAGGTACTTCTGCAAATAAGCGACATCAATACTTACGCTATACTTGTTGGCGACCGAGGCCTTTGGTTCCTCCTGTTGAACAGGTTCCTTGTGATGTTTGTGATGACTCTTGGACTGTAAAGAGTTCGAAAGGAGATGTTCCAAAGTGGTATTTTATTCTGATGAAAAAAGAAGCAATACAAATTAAACATAATTGGAAACCTAATTTTTTTTACTATCTGATGTGAACAAAATCATATTTTTTTAACCCCACGATTTTTCTACAAAAAATATTTAAAAAGTCGCAAATTCATCCACTACGGCCACACTGAACCACAATAAAAGGGCTAAGATGAATGTCACTGTCATATTGAGTGAGATGTTATGTCAGTATCAAATGGATTTTCCGATCATCATTCATTCTTTCCATTCAATACTGTCAATTGTATTTGCATTGACATTGACAGTGACGGAACTTTTAAAAATGTCATCATTAGAAACACAAAGTTGGAGTGAGACAAAAACTCATTTTCATAGAGATCGTATGGCACTATCTCTTTCTTGAGACGCGTTAGAGGGTTGCAAGCAAAACTTTTTTCAATGATTTTTTAAGAAAAGACGTGGGCCAGGAAAAATACCTATAAATAATAAATAATCATGAAATAGTTATATGTTTAATTACGTATAGTTTTTATCTTGCTTCTTTTTCCAAAATATTTTAATACCAGCCCCCATACATTTTTGGAACATCTCCTTTCCATGGAAATCTATTCGTCGTAGTGATTCTAAGTACTCATAGACGATATAAACTGATAACAGCGCCATCTATCGATACTTACATTCCACTTGTCGGGGACGACTGTCTTTGCAAGTGTTTCAATCGGCTCAGGTTCCTTGACTTGGTTGCGGCGGCTCTTGGACTGTAAAGAGTTCGTGTGCTTAAAAGGAATTACTAAAGCTATTGAACATCTGTAGAAAGCAGTTGTACTACATCTAAAATCTGCGAAACGACAAACGTGCGTTCTAGATGTACTCACGCTATGCTTGTCGACGGTGGTATTTTTCGGAATTTTCTCTGGTTCCTGCTGTTCCTTGAGTTGAGTGCGGCGGCCTTTGGACTGTAATAAGTTCGTTTAACTTACACAGAACTCGTAAGGCTAGTAAGAACATCTTCTGTAGGTAGTAATTGTAAATAGTTCTGTAAATAGTTTGTTGTGTAAGTGTTGATACTCACGCTCCACTTGTTGGCGACTGAGAGCTTGGGTTCCTCTGGCTGGGAAGGGTCGCGCGGCTGGTTGCGGCAGCTCTTCGAAGGCCCGGCCTCAGCCTCGTCGCGGCTCGACGAGATCGACGAGCTGATGCGTCCCGCGTTCTTGTTCTCCAGCATTGGCTTCTTGCCTATACAATTTATTGGTGCTAAAACTTAAATCGAACTAATTCGACCGCACTAAAAATGTCCCTTTCATAACGATCGAAATAAAAAGGATGGCATCAATTTTAGTTCTGTCAAATTAGCTAGGTTTAAGCCCACTAACGCCCGAATATTGAAACGCTAATTAAAGAAAGTGGTGCTAATCATTGTCAGAACTCGACATTTGTCCAAATCTGACAGTAAATAACTCCTTAACGGTTAATAAGGCATTAAATATGAAATAATCGTGAGTGTACGGACTTAGAAAAACGGGCACCTGTATTAAAAGAGATGTCTAACTTACGTGGAGGTTCATCGGAGGCGGGCGCGCGTTTGGCTTCCTTGTCTTGTGTGTCGCGTGAGTCGCGCGGCTTGTCGCGGTTCTCGCGGTTCTCGCGAGTTTCCCGGCTCTCTCTAGCTTCCGCCGTGGCATTGGCGGTGCTGGTAGCGGCAGCGGCCGCGGCGGCGGCGGTGCTCGACGCTGAGTTAGAAGTGCCCCACTCGCGCAGAGGACGATTCACCTATCAAAACGGTTCTGATCAAGTCCTTTTTCACCCAACTCTAATTATTAAAAGTAACTAGCAGCACGTCCCGGCTTCGCACGGGTTTACTAATGAAACTACCGGGATAAAATATAACCATCCCAACAGTCCACTCTACACATCGGTAAAATTGTTTTTTAAATCGGCTGAGTAGTTACGGAGATTACCTCCGTCCAACAAACAAACAAACAAACTTTACCTCTTTATAATATTAAGTATAGATGTGACTTACAGCGAAAGGTTCTGCGGCCTCTTGGATCACGTAGCCTTCAATGACGTGCGTCAGAATGTTAGGCTTCACCATCGCCTTGGGCAATCCCTTATCTGGAAAACATAATGTATGTTAAAATCTGCGTGCAACTCCCTCACGGCGAAGCGCTACCACCGAAAATTCAAAATGCGACGATAGAAATAAGTTTTGTGATTGAATGCTTCTGGCAAAGTGAATGATGATTGCAGTTATGTACCCATAGTTTTAACAAGCGTTTCATGCGGATAAGTCAAGCAGTTGAAAGACTTCTCGACCTGAGATCAACTTGAGATCTTTTCGCAACTCAATAATGTTGCAACTTTTTATGGTAACGAACCCAAAACGGAATTCTCATAGTTTGGAATAGTTTTTAAATAATTATTTTAGAATAATAATTAAAGACGTAAGAGAGTGTAAGAGAGTAATCGAAAATATCAACTGCATCCCACTTGGGATGCACTTGATATTTTCGATTACTGTTATTTTTTCCTATCTGCCAACCCAATAATCTATCTATCTAACCCGTTAAAACAATGTATTGTATGCTTCCGATAAATCCACATAATAGCATAGCATAGGTTTTGATTCGAATTTTGAAGATTAGATGAACGTTTCGAAACATTATTAGTTAAAGCATTTACTGAACCATAAAAAGCTTTAAATCGCCAAAAAATAAAGTCTATTTAGAACTTCGTTCATTATTCATGTTTTAAATTGTTGCAAAGCTTTTAAATCGAGATCCACGCAAAAAAGCTAGGTTTAGTGACTGAAAATAATTCGGTAAATTATTTAGATATTAAAGAAAGTTTCACACACAAAGCACTCATGTGAAAAAACCCATTTGGTAGGACAGCGTAAAAGAGTTTTATCAATAAAACCTACAATATATGTTGTCTAGAGCTCCTTTTGTCCCAAGATCTGACGCCGGCAGCTGCGACACAGTTTTTACTTCTGAAACCCATTGTTCATATTGTGTAGTTGCTCTTCTCATAATCAAAAAAAGAAAACAAAATCAACAAATAATTAAACAAACAAATATATGTCTAGAAACATACTGTCTGTTAACTCTAATATTCTAGAATTCTAGATCAATATACACACGACGAAATCGTGATAAATATTGTCTTTGAATGAGACGATAGACATTATTAAATAATTGGGAAAAGTCATCTTATGGCCGGTTCCTACAACCATCTTACGGATGGCCGTAGGACTTTCGCCATAGGAACGTTGTTATCTGTCAAAAAGTTTCATACATTGTATGTTGTAATAATAAAGTTGCTATGGTGATGGACCTACGAACATTCGTACGTTAGTTATAGAAATCGAGCATTAAAAGTAATAGAACATACCACTTGAAGCAGTTTGGGCGACGTTACGGCCCGAGTTTTGATTTCCCTTGTAAGTGTGCCCCGAAGACACGGGAGCAGTGATCGAAGTTGTGATCGTGGATGAAACCGAAGTAGAAGACGCCATTGTAGTCACGACCTTGCGGGAAGAATGCTTCTACATTTAATAGAGTCAAAATCTGCACTTTAAAACCACTTTAAGAGATAATAGTGGAGTCAATTCTGGTGATAGAATTCCTGTCTATATTGAGTTTACTTTATTTTTGTGTCAAAAAGTAATCTTAATTACCGTTTCTATTTGTAAAATAACATTGTAAGTTAGCCCAAACTCTTAGAAGTTACTATTAGTTATTATTAAGCCATAAAATGTAATTAGTATTTTATTATTAGTACTTAACGTAATCTTGGTTAGTTTAAGCAACAACGTTAGTAGTTTTACTTAATAAATCGTTGTGTTATATTTTAGTGTTAGTGATGTAAAGAACGCTATACTTGTAAAACTTGTATAAATTAGCCAGCACCCTTCACCCGATACTACTAAGCTTTGAACCCTGGGAGTGTTAGATAAGCCCATCACCTACATCCAATGTTGAGGTATTGTGAGTCACCTGTGAAGAGTGGGAAGTGTGTTGAGCGCTGCTTGGAACTGGTGGCGCGTGGCTGGTAATTACATCAGCTGTGGTCGCCTTCTGAGGACTTTTGTTGGATTGTGGCAAACCTAAACAAACAATGGAAATCAAATCAAGATTTAGGTAAAATATAATGTGTCAAAAATAACGTATAACCAGTTGGTTTGTAGCTTTAGCTGGTAAGCTTTGTACGCTCCACTGCGAATATTAGCAAACGTAGTAAGTTATTTTTACTGTCTCCAGAAAATATATAAAATTATATAGATGTTCTAGGTCTTTAAAAAACAGGTCTATAGTAGTGGTTATCACTTAGAGAATATATACTCTCTAAGAGTTATCATCATACTCGCTGATATCATCATGATCGCATAAAATTGATACTATCAATAGCAGTCAACATCCTACAGGCTGCGCCATCTAAACTGATATATTAGCGGTAAGAGCTTGTTAATTTGAACGCGCTTATATCTGAAATTACCAGACGTATTCTATTTTGTTCTGCATTTCTTAGTTCATTTTCTGAGGTTGGCTGTTCTTTTTTTGCTAAATCGTGGGTACCAAAATATACATACCATTAGTGGTAGAGCTAGCAGTATCTAGAGTAGCGACACTAGCAGTAGCGGTGCTCGCGGAGGAGACGGCGGTCGATGCAGAAGAAAATACTGGCGCAGGTTCCGGCTCAGACAGCAGTGACGGCATGCTTGGGTGAGTGATGACGGCCGGCTTTTAGAAAAAATATTATAATTATTTATTGTGTGAATATTTGCTGTGAAGAAAAACGTGAAGGTAAAAAAATACTGAGAGGACAGTTCCTAACTTTTATCCGTAAGGGTATATATTTACCAACTTATTGGTTCCAAAATTGACGAATACCAAGGAAGTGAAATCGGTTTTAAGTGTTATCAATTATTATCTAGTTGTCTCGTTCGTTGGAAAAGGCAACCAATTTTGGAGCAATATGAGCAGTAGGAAATATGTATTGTGTTAGTGTGTAAGTGATAATGTTTGTTACTCCTTTACGCTCAAACGGCAGGACGGATTCCAATGAAATTTGGTCAATATCCTGGATTTGAATGTCTTTTGAGCCCGGTATTCTCTCAACGAGAACTTCAGTGCAGGTCGCAGCTGGTTAAGAATAACAGACCTCTTTTTAAATTTATTTTCAAATGACATTCTCTTATTTATATTTGCATGCTAAATTAAGTAGTACATAATTGACACTACATTATATTGATCTATTTGACCTACATTGTGTTCGCAAATAAACTTTCTTTATCTTTATCTTTATCTTTATCTTCAAGTATGGCTTCGTTAGCTGGGTTGGTAACTGGCAGTCCGCGTATAGGACGATCGTTTGTATCATCGCAGGTTCCGAATCCTGCCGAAGTCTTAACTTTTATTAAGATTTTTAAGCTATTGCATAGCTTCTATCGCAGGCCTTGTGCGTGGAGACCGAATCCAGAAATTCCGTAACGAAATCACCTAACGCTGTCACTTTAGTTCAGCAACCCGCCTCTAGGTGGCATGCAATAGCTTTACTGCGGCAGTCCCCGAGTGCCACTCGTCTTTTTTATTTTTTTAAGAATAACATGGTTTAACCTGAGGGGGCGGCATCTTTTCTTCCTCACTCTTGACGTGGGCGACCAGGGTCTGAGGCATCGGCAGCACGGAGCCCTGCATGGGCGTGGCTATCAGCCCCACGCCCGGCCCCTGCAGCGTCAGCTGAGGAGAACTCAGAGTGTTACCCGCGACCTGTGCGCAGACCAACTCTCAGTTATAATTGTAACAATCACTTTATTCATCAAAGTAGGCACTTATGTTTGTTTACTTAAATCACGTAATATTACTTTATGGGAATTAATGAACTTTTTATGTTCACTATTCCACGTTACGAGCTCGCAATGCCGTCAACGGGGAAAAGTGAACAAAAAGTTTCAACGGGATTTTCAACGGGGATTAGTGGAATAAGCCGAATCAACAAGGTATCCCTGAGCATGAGCATCGTAATAGTAAGAGAATAAACTAAGATATATTTTTTTAATACGAGATAACTCAATCAATTGTAAAACAATTCATTGAAAATCGATGCAAGTATTTATAGTAATATATTAATATTCGTATGAACTAGTTGGGCTTGATATGTCTAAACTACTCGTACTTAAAAGCCAAGAGTGATGATTAAAATCTAATCATTTGATTGAACTTTTTCTTGGATTCTGAGGTAATGTTTCCTTACTAGGATACCGTTGTGGTTCACTACATTACAATTGGTTTCATAACGGTTTAATAATAATATTTGCAGGAAGTTCATGCTAACTTAGTATTTTACCAGAGGGATCGAAGTCGAACGCGGTCCCTACTACATCCCATTAAGGCACACACTCAGATCAGAAAACGTCCAAACTGTTGTAAATACATTAGCTCATGTTTAAAGAACAATGTATAAGTTTGAAGTCTAGTTTCGTTTAAAACATGGAAAGTTCATGTAATTTTGTCAAAATGTTCAGAAACAGATACCTATGTCTTGTATTCAAGTACACCGTCAATGACTTTGACTTATTCAATTTTAACAATGTTAAGATACTGTTACCGAAAACTGTTAAAGAAAAATACTGTTGACAAATATGTATAAAATATAAAAAATATATAAAAATAAAACTTATACATTTTCGAAAAGAATAAAGCATTGAACAGAACACAAAATCAACACACATCGAAGATATTTCCACACACACAAACCAATAAAAGCATCGATCATGCGTCTTGTATACCTGAGCTCTATAACTTGAAGACCTACCTAGCATGCTGATGCTCCACTCTTCTCAAAACAACCCATGCAACATTAATACCTACCTACCCTATTAAAAAGTTTGTTGTAGGTAATGTCATACTTATGTATTACAAAAATTAAAGGAATAATAATTATATTTCATGCATATAAATTTAAATAAAGATTTGATAAAACGCCAGGGAAGATAACAATTTGAACTTTTTTCAAAGTACAATGATATTTTCGTTCTTTTATTACAACTGTAAACATACTGAAACAGTAAATGTAGCCTAATTCTGTACGCAGTTAAAATTGTTGCATCACTATGGCATGTACGTACAATACAGAAAAAGGATTTTCAGAAATGTTATCAGCGCTTATTTCATCATTTCGCATTTTCATATTTTTGAGTAGAGTCAAAAAGGTGAATATTTGTATGCTAAAATTGTTGCCAAATCTCACTTTTCTTAATAACCACATATAAAGAACTGTTGAAATGCAGATTTTATTTTTATTAAAATCGAGCACATGACTCTAAACTTGGTTCTTTGATAACTCACACTAAACCTAAGTGGCCCTTTCACCCTGTTTATAAAAGTACGTAGTACCAAAACATGGATATTGTGAAATAAGCGCTATGTTTTCAAACATAAAGTTAAATTTACAAATTTTTGATCAGATAAAGATAGTATCATTGTACGGAGAAAGAGTATTAGCTACCTCATGGGCGGCCATGTTGTATGGGATAGTCGGGACTTGCAATATCGGCGACATCACCGACGCGCCCTCAATGGTGATGGATGGCTGTCACGGATCGCGTACGAACATTTCAAAAACATCACAATAATTATTATATATTTTCAATAGACCTTGCTTTGATGACGTAAGGCTGATTTTAAAGATTTATGATTGTATCACGCTAATTTAGTTAGAGCCTGGAGCATTTATGTCATGAGAGTTCATACAAAAAATGAAAGTACGTGAAGCTTGCTGGTGCAACGTCATTGCCTATAAAATTGCTTGCATAGTTTTGAATTTCCCAACTTTACGACAAGAAGACATCATTTATATTTCATAGTTTCGGTTAAATATAAATATGGTGCATTTTGCCATTCTTATTAGCAACAGAAAAAGGCATTTCAGAGCTCACAATGCAAATAATAGAGCGTGTTCGATGTTGTGCGATGTTCTGTATTCGACAATAGCGCACAACGCGATAATCTATACTAATATCATAAAGAGGTAATGTTGGTTTATTTGTTTGTTTGTTTGTTTGACGGAGGTATCTTCGAAACTATTCAGCCAATTTCAATTCGTTCACCGATTTGTAGAATAGACTGTCGGGATAGTTATAGGCTATATTTTATCCCGGTCGTTTCATTAGTACATCCGTGCAAAGCCGGGACGTGGTGCTATTGCTAAGGAAAGTCATCTGGCAGAATATTGCTTGATAGTTAATAGAGAGTTGTCTATGTTGGTATTAACACGTTCACACATTCACCTATGTTATGTTAGCCTCACGCAAAATCACTCAGTTCACGAATCACACCTAGCTATTATTAGTATCCAGAACATATAAACAAATTATAGAGATTGGACTGGTCAAAATACATCACCATGATGACAGTGTTCTAAAGTCAGCTAATTGTATGAGTGAGTGCTTAAATATAGGTTGAAAGGATTCTAAAAATTGACCGAGTTTTATTAAAAATAAAATGAAATGAAATGAAAATGAAAATGAAATAAAAATGAAATATGATCACGACTGTATCCCAGGGAGCGGTAGACATTTCTTAGAGATCTTTATGTAATTCTTTAGATCCTTTGAAGATGTCTAATGGGGTAGTCAGAGGTATGTCCAAATATTATATTCGGTACATGCCCACTTTTTGCAGAAGTTAACTTTCCATACGTGACAGGTTGCAAGCCCATCGACGCTGCTAGAAAGCTAACTGGTTTCCTCACGATGTTTTCCTTCACCGTTTAAAGCTCGTGTTAAAGCGCATTTAAATTTTTCGATACGAAAAGTTCATTGATGCACATTTATTAAAAATATACTTTTAATAAAGTATAAAATACTGCAACCGGCCAAGCTAATTGAAACACTAATCAGAGAGATTGACGTCATGCTTCAGTAAATGCGGCGGTGTTCATAAAAGTTATGGACTGCGTTTTTCAATTTTGTTGTGATTGGCACGCGGACGCCATGACATCTACAGGCATTTTGGATATAATTCAATAGATAGCGCTAAATACATAGATTCTGAATATTGTATTTTCGCTAATGTCACGCCTGTAGGCGCAAGGAGACTTCAAAATCTGTCATCATGTTTATTCTTTATAATTTGCTTAGTCTTCACTCTTAGAACCTCTGGCTAATGTTGCAAAATATGTGTAGTAACAACGTACCGTTTGCATCGGAGCTGAATGATTTATCCCCTGTTGTCCCATGCCGACTGATGTTTGAACCATGCCACCGCTTACCAGCGACTGTGGGAACAGGTAAACCATAAGTGACCACATATTAGTGACTATTCAGATGTCGCCAAAACTAAAACTAATTGAAAGACTAAAAATACTGCTGTCCCTTCATGACGATGGAAATACAAAGGATGGCATTAATTTTAGTGCTGTCTTATTAGTTTACTTTTAGTTTCAGCAACATCTGAGTCGCCACTAAAAATTTTGTTACGTTATTTTCTATACTTAATAATTAACACCATTGTTTATTATTCGTTATGGTGTAACGTAATCTTGTTACAGTCAGTTTCTAACAAATAATTTTGATTAGATATGATGAGCTAAAGAGTAAGAAAATGTTTATTAGTACTTATTGCAATTTGTCTTACGAAACCGACTGGAAAGGCATATGAAAGGAATCGAAAATTCTACACCATTATATAACAGTATAACTGTAAAGGACTTGTAACTGAGATTCAGAAAATAAAGTTTTAATTATTGAATCCATGAAACTGATGCAGCGATGATCACGTCAATCTCATTGATAAGTAAAATAAAACTTAAGAAAGCCAAAATAACAAAATAAAAAAACAAAGGTTAATGTCATAAATATTAAATTTCATGTTATGTGAAGAGTCAAAAATTATTTAGGTAAATTGAATGTTATTAGTGTAAGGGTTGTTTTCTAAGCGTCAATTCACACCGATATGGTAGCGAAGCGAAGCGAAGTTTCAGTGTCATGTGATTTTAAACTATATGAATATTACTATTATAATATGTACATAGTATTAAAGCGCTTCGAAAAGTGCTATTTGCGCCGCTTACGGTAGCTCGTGGTCGCCTGCGTTTGAAGTTTCTCAAGTGTGTATTATGGTGATGAAGATAAAGTTTAAAATGATATGACAATAATCTGCGCGCTGCTTCTCTTCCATCCTGGTGTGATTCGACCTTAAACATTACCTGCTGTTGTTGTTGCATAGCTTGCACTTGTGTGATCTGATTCTGCGATTGTGTGTTCAACTGGCCGACAATAGTACCTTGCTGTGTCATTCCGCTGAGCTGATGGTTAGAAGTTTATATTTACCATCTCTTTCACTATTTTCGTCTTTATAGTACGTGTATATAAAATGTATAATTCACAATCAACTTGTGAATAGAATCATAAAACGTATTGACATTTTAAGATGTTTGAAGGAAGGTAAAAAATAAAAATAAAATGATATAAATTGCAAAAGATTGATGATTACACAGTGGGATGTGTTTTGCAGTAGATGACAAGTATATAACTCACTGGGTGAATCTGTTGGACCATGGATATGGTCTGTGGCATTCCGGCCATGGCTTGAGCCACGGAGCCAACCGGCAGGCCACTCTGCTGCATACTCATCTGCATTCCTGGGAATTCATTATACTCATTTATTTATCTGAATGATCTTACTTAATGTGAGTTTCGAGTCTAATCCATTTTAACAATGTCCTAGGCACAACAGTGTCATGTTAAGTGTAGGCAAATATTGCCTACTGACGCTGTATACATAGATGATGTATACACATCTGTAAAGGCCTAAGTTTAATGTGAGCTTGAAACGGCTCTAGTCATAAGTACTGCTGAAATTATGTATTTAGGTAAGTAATATTTTATTTTCCAAGTGATCCTCTGACTTGGATACTAGAATGAAAACAAAATAGCCTAATAGCTATATTTAAAATTTCACTATGTATTTTATACAAACTAAAGAGTCCTATACCCAGCAGTGGGATGAGAAGGGCTGATAATAATAAAACCGTTAATGTTTTTTTACGTAATAACTATTCACAAAAGGACTAGATTTTTAAGCTATTGCATAGCTTCTATCGCGGGCCTTGAGCGTGGAGACCGAATCCAGAAATTCCGTAACGAAAAAACCTAACGCTTGTTTCTTTAGTTCAGCAACTCGCCTCTAGATGGCACAAGTCTTTTCTTTATTAAATCAGTAAAGTCGTTCTCAATATCACAAACAGAAACGGATTAAATATTTTTCTTACTCTTTATTGGAGGAATATTCTATTAATTTAAATTATGACATGACCAAGAGAGGTAGGGATTAATTGGAAGGTCTACTATCCTTAAGGATTTTTACTTTGGCAATAGAGTCACCTAGCTAATAAGACTGTACATTTTTAAGTGATCCTTGAGATCCTACAAAATAAACACATTTTTCTTTCTTTCTTAGAGAGTGAGATAGAATATAGTTGTAAGGAGTAGTGTTGTACCTTGCTGCTGGTAGTGTTGTACCATCTGTTGAGTCTGTTGTTGCTGCTGGTGCATCAGCTGCTGCTGCTGTTGCTGTTGCTGTTGCTGAAATAACATTTCAAATAGTATCTACTTCTCTACATATTACTAGAAATTATACATCCAAGTAACGCCTAGGTCCCTACTTATTTGAGCAATAAACACTCGCTTTGTACATTCTTTTGTGGAAACTTACTGCACTACTCATAATAATTTGGCAATATAGCAGGGCTTTGAATATTATTTTAACTAGTACAATTTAAACTTTCGCGATCATTAGACATAATTTATATGAATATTACGGGACTTTATCACGTATTTACCTTATTTATTTTATATTTCCCGACGGACGTTTCGAGTGCGTTGCAGCGCTCGTGGTCACGGGTAGACTGATGTAACTGGAGCTACCACCGCTAATTGAGAGTAGAATCCACGTCTACCCTCAATTCGCCTTCAGAATCAGGAATGGACAGTCGACGACACACAACACTGACAACATCTTCTTGCAATGGAGTTACCGGATCAGAACGTTTCACACAACTACTAAAAACGGGATTCCACGAGGCCGAGAGACGAAAACCATCCTCACGGTTAAAATTCCGGTACTTCTTGATTTCTATAGCCTCTCGGACCATCCGCTTATAGTAGTGACGTTCACTGGAGAGTACTTTGGGATCGTGTAACTCGCTCCAGTGATTCGTTCCTGAGTCCAATAAATGCTCCGCTACCGCTGACTTGTTCACCTGCCGATTTTTGACTGCAGAAATATGCTCTTTAACGCGTTCAGCTATGGTCAGCTTAGTTTGACGAATATATGCACGGCCACAACTACAGTCAATTTTATAGACACCAGGCATCTGCAGTGGTATAACATCTTTCGGCGTTCTTAGTAATTTTGATACTTTCGAGAATGGGGTGAAAACTGACTTTATTGAAAATTTCTTCACAATATTTCCAATTTTCTCCGTCACCCCTTTCATGTACGGCAAAAAGATGGGCTGTCTGCTGACATCCGGTATTTTTCGGCGCTTCCCCTTTGAGCTCCTCTTTCTTACAAGATAACCGTTTTGTGTTAGTACCTCCTGAACATGCTTCAGTTCGCCTTCCAAATGCTCAGGGTCACACAGATCATACGCTCTATTTGTAAGAGAAGAAACCACAGATTGTAGGTGGAGAGGGTGATGGTGGGATGCAGCGTTTAAATATCTGTCCGTGTGCGTGGGCTTCCTATAGACAGAATGCGCCAAAGATCCATCAGGTTTCACTTTTAACAGGACATCTAGAAAGGCTAAGGACCTGTTGTTCTCAATTTCGTTAGTGAACCTGATATTAGGGTGCATTGAGTTTAGTGTTAACGTAAAATGTTCTACATCCTGTTCGTTCCCCTTCATAATAAGGTAAATACGTGATAAAGTCCCGTAATATTCATATAAATTATTTTAACTGTTACTACTTTTTCAATAAAAAAGGGGCATCAGGTTTAGCAGCCATCTTATTTAAATTTAATATTTTAAGGCCTTTGCCCTGCAGTGGGACGATTATGGCTGAATAATAATAATAATAATTTCAAAAGAATATTTTTTCTTTATGACTCTTATATTAATGAAAAGAGATAACTACAGATTTAATAGAAGTTTTATTAGTAAAAAGTAAACTGGACCAATCAATACGAATAAAACCGTAAGTCTATTATGAATAACATCGTACTTACTTGAAGCTGTTGCTGCATCAATGCTTGCTGCTGCATATTCTTGGTGAGAGCGTTCTTGTCCTGGACGCTGGTGATCTGCGTCATCTGCCCGTTTGGATTCATCACCAGTAATCTGCAACAATAACGTGACATTCTATAAATACTGCTACATCCAACACATTATAAACACAAACGTAATTCTAAAGCGCAAAGGTATGAGAAGTGATCTGGCAGTAATGCAGTTACGGAAAATAAATCTGTAGAAATAGAATATTTTATCACATCTTTATTGAACGATGAAGGTCTTTCTTGGAAATAGAAGAAAAGGAGATTACTTGATCAGATAAATCAGAGCACAGGTCACTTGACGAACATCGCCGCTTAGTGCCAATTGATATCTGCGAGTGCATTTGAGCTCACACGATACAGACCTACACCTAAATGTTTTATTGCAAAATTGAGGCGCGGGGAGCATGCTGTATGTAAGGACGTTTCAGTTGTCAATCCATCCATACAACGTTACCAAAAATTTGTAGTTATAAACAAGTGGCTGTTTTTTTATTAAACCGATTTCCTGCACTCACGAGGTGCATATCTGTTCATAACTCTGACGATCCTCATAAAATCACCAAAATCTACCTAGAGGTATGTACGTATTGCAACCTTGTCGCAAGACTTTGCATATTTTTCAATGATGAGTGCAAGACAATTGATATTTTCTCCGATAATCTTACTAAGTTCCGCCGCTATTTAGCTGCGAACTAATTTATAACTTTTTAAATGTTTTAGGTTATGTGCTAAATTTTTTTTCTTTTTTTGTTACTGTAAGCTTTACCGTTTTGTTTTGTACACTTCTTCTTTGTTTAAATAAGCATGCTGTGTTTACCTGTAAGTGGTTGTGCAATTATCATTTGTCAGTACGTCAGTGTACGATTATACTTAGTATACCTTGTAAAAGTATTATTGTTACAATTGTTGGTAAACCTAAGTAGGTAAGTAAATAAATAAATATAAGATTCTAAACAAATAAAAATCTAAATCGGTTCACTATTGACGAAATAGTCGGTGAATGTACATTGCATTGCATTCCAAACTTCATAGATAATAATTTTCATAAGAACAAATTCATCTTTACGCCGACGAAGTTGTTTGCATATTTATTTATAAAATGAGCATGGTGAATACTTACTGCTGCTTAGCCTGTTGAATCTGCTTATGCATTTGATTAGTCTGATTAGCAGCATCTTGCTTGGCTGCCGGCGCCGGGGATCTCACTCCTGGTTTCCCGCGAGGCTTTGCCTGACAAAATTGGCGGAATTAGATCAGGGCCATTATAAGCTTGACTTGCCATAATGTGTCAATGCTATGCAATTATGCTTTTCCGGGTTGGTCAAAATTGTAGCAAAGTTATAAGCCAAGTGCTGACACGCTGGTCCTTGATTTGCATTGAAAACTGACACTAAACAGATCTTGCGCCAGTGTGGGCCAGTTATCTACTACATATCAAGGTGACCACAGGCTCAAATGACGTGTCAAAGTGGTCTATAATTGATCTTATTAAAAAAAATTGCTTACTCCAATTGACACGATGCGAAATCTTTAACAGCCAATTTCAATAACCTGCTGACTTTTAACTATCAGTCAAAATGCCTACTGTAATCCGCTGTTAGTGCGTTTTTGCGTTTCAATAAACGACTCTGGATAGGAATATCAATCCGCGACTACAATCTTCTGTTCGGAGGGCATTTTGCTATCCACAGATAGGTAAATGTATGGAAAACATAAATTGAGCGTTGCAATAACATTTCTAGTTAAACTCCAGTTGCAAATTGTGACAGTTCGCTTAGCTCCCGAAATCGGACGATACTTCAACGATAACAATGGTTTCAAGCAAATTTTATGAAAATATTGCCTCAAAATTTGATGAGAGTTGTATTATGATGTATGAAATTAGTGTATTTAGTTTTGATGATATTTTTTATAGAATCTGATGCTATTTATTAAACATAGGTACTTATCTACATACCTAACTTATAAAGGTCTAAACAAAATATATTATGGGATGGAAGGGAATTTTCAGACGAATTAACCATGAATGAATCTGCCAAGTGCAAGTTGTACTCGCATAATGGAATGGGTACATTTCTCATAGGTATATGACACAGCCAGCATAACCTTGTAGTAGGTGTACTTTTACCTTAGGCTCGAAATAAAAACTGACTGCAATACTTAGTATTATTTTTAATATTTCACGGAAACAAAAAACACAAACACTTTCAAACTCAAACACAATTTATTCTGTGATTTGGTCCTCTGTGATCTCATTGAAGTCGTCGATGATCAGGTTTGTTTTTCTTCTGTATTTCGACCAACCCCATCACGAATCTTGTGGCCTAGCTTTGCTCTTGGTGATTCTTTTGAATGATCTTCAGTATTCTCCGAATTTTACAAGAGCTTGGGCATCATCTAAAAACAAATAAGATATAGGCACAAATTTTTTTAGTAAGTAAAATAGAGTTAGAATGTAATAAATGCAATATCATAGATCTTGTTACTTACGTGATGTTTTTCAACCAGTTTATCACATATTTAGGTATTGAAATCAAATAAATACCTATAGTTCATGAAATCTAGTAAAATCAATAGTAAAATGAAAACAAACATACCAATATCAATGTCATGTCATATTGTCATTGGTAGTGCGTTTTGTTGCTCAAGCTCAAAAAAGTTTTTATTCTTTGTGTAAAGAAAAATCAGCTTTTTAAGCCCATTTATTGGAAAGAAAAATTCTCAGAAAAATTAAATAAATAACAATAAAAATTCTACAACAAGAAATAATAACGCTGGAGTTTAAACCTCTATTTTTTTGCAACATTAATGTATGATCCTAATAAGATCATAATATAGAAACGAAACGTTTCGGAGGGACGGACAAAACGGCAGATATGACTCTAACTAGACGTTTACTGCTAAAAAAAGTGTTATTGAAACAGCAGTTACGGGTAGATCAAGGGTAGATCAAACTGTCCGTTGACTCCCCAGTAGCCATCCGAGTTTAACCTCAAGTACGTTATTGCAATTGGCTGTAAGTAAAGCATTGGCCGACAACACGCCACAAGTCAAGTTTAACTTGTCAAGGTCATTGTGTTACTTGTCAGTGTTTTTCTAGTTTATCGTTTCAAAAGCGATTGCAGTCAAGGCTCTGACAGCATACGTTCGTTGTGAGGAACGAGGTCGTTCATATCAAAGCTTACAGGTATTTAAGCCATTCAAAAACATAAATTGTATGAGAACCTATAAAAAACTTTTCAATTTAAGTGTTTAATTTTGATTTTTAATTGTTTTCATCAAGTACAAAGTAATATAACTTAAAAAGAACTTTGTAAATGACAGAAAATAAAATTTGGACACTGTTCTGTCTTGGTAAGACAGAACAGTGTCAAAGCATGATATTAAAATCAAAACTGTTGTTTTTGAAAGGTTCTTTCGCCACAGCCAGCACAGGTTTAAAGTTGAAAGTTGTATTTCGTGTACTTTTCTAAACATGCAAGCCTAACAACTCTGTTTACAACGCAGAAAAATGTAACAAGGCATGCAACAAAAAAAAATTGTACACAAAACTGTGCTGAAAGTGTAAATTAGCATGCTTTGTTATTCTGTTTTCAGTACAATATGTAGGTACCTAATAGTTTAGTTTCTGTAAATAAAGAAGTTAAAGTTTCCTTCCCTTGACGTGTAGAGAAGGTAACTTGAATTTTATTTCAGTACACTAATATTAACATAAGAATATGAATATACTGGCAGTCTACCATCTACCACGGCTAGGTGTAACAAACAAGTTATTAACTTGAAATAAATAAATATCCTTGGAGATTTCATTGCAAATAATTCAATTGAAAGATAATTACTAGACAACGGTATCAAACTTGTCTAAGACCCAGAACAGACGGTGACACGTACAGTAGTAACGAAACCCTTTTGAAATTAATTCTTCATTTGCAATGTGTTTCAAACCGGTTTTCGATACAGTTGTGTTTCACCGTCAGTTCTGAGCCTGACAAAATTAGTGTAAGAATAGGGAAACCTTAGCTTTTAGCTGTAGCAAAAAGGTAGACCAAGTATAACGATAACGTGAATTCGAATGAGGTAAAGCTTGTATAACATGCAATTCAATCAGCCGCCTTGCGCATTTCTACGTACTATACTTTTGCCAATAGAATGGAATAGCTAACTAGCAAACGGCAAATTTGGATGATTCAACGACTAACTTACAGCACAACGTAGCAATGATAAATAAAACAATTATAAATGAATTTGATTATTTACGTTTTGTAATATCTGGAGTGAACTATCATAAGCCCACCCCGCCATAAATACTTGGCCAGGAACATCTCGTCGTTCCGACTGCCGTTGATGTTGTGCTGCAGATAATATACTGCAGCACTGGAACACACATGTCAATACGCTTTCATATATCCCTATCTTTGTGGATCAGAAAACAGCTTGTCGTCGATGTGAACTAGGAACCCGAGCTCAGCATGGATCTTGTACCTTCGAAGACTCGTTAGGCCAAACTTCTAACCATAAACCAACAAATTATAAGGTCTACTCTTAATGCCAATAACAGGCAATTTCTTGAGGATTATTGTTGAGCGTTTTCACAAGTTTTAAGGTCGAGAGCTTGAATAAACTAAAATATTCATTCTTTTCTATTAAATACGGTTTTAAAAAGTTTTTCATTTTTGAATGAGAACAAAATACATAATATTGTATGTAGTTCAACCGTCCATTTGTCAGGCCAAACTTACAAATTAAATTTTGCTTGGCCTCTCAAGGCCTCGAAAATATTTCACCGTCTCGTATGGAATTTAAATACTCTACCGCCATAAGACTCGCCGAATTATCGAGTTAACTGCAACACCCAATGAGACTGCGTCAAGTGCAGCAGTTGCTTAGAAAACAGGCGAATGTTTGTGCTCGAATACTGTTGGCGAGTCTAGTGGACAATAGATGTTACAATCTCGGTATGAGATAGAACAACAACGAATTTACAACAATATCAATTATAATACACCGAAGCAAGTGGCGAAGGGTAACGAACAAAATTAACGTGCAATTATTTCAATTATTTGAAAGTAAAATTTCAATATTACAGCACAAGTTACGTCGCCTGTTTTCTTATATTGTTACACAAAACGGTTCACATTCCGAGGAAAACCGAGAAGGGAATTATGAAGAAGCACACGCTTCGACCCTTCGCCACTGCGACCCGTGGACAACACTACCAATTAAACAAATGAGCTTACTTTCGCCACTCGATTCCGGGGCGCGCTCTCCTTGATTCTAAATTTCTTTCTATTTCTATTTTTAAAACTTGAGAGGGAGCGCTGTGCAACATGGAGCTGAAGCTCTATGAGATGCAAGAACTGCTTCTGATCCTCGTCATTGCTCGAGTCAAAATCCTGAATAAAGTTTATAAATGAAAGTGATATGAAATATTTATCAATCAGTATGTAAATTCAAAATAGTCATAGTGGAGCATGACCTACTAATTCATGCATCAAAAGTATTCACATCGCTAATCTACATACATCTGTAAAAATGATTATATCTAGCGGATCCTTGAAGCTTATTGGATTACTGTTCCGTCTAGCAGCGGAAGTTTTTGTTTTCAAGCAGATAAAGGTCAAGACTGCGCGGCGCTGTTGAGGCATTACCGTTAGTGATGATGTTAGGACCTAGGTGATTAGTTTGATGATCGAAGCTTAGTCAAAATGTACACGTGCATTTCAGGTTCAAGGTTCAAGGTTACGGTTACCTGGTTCTGCCCCTGGTTGGTCTGCGTGGAGACTGAGGAGGCAGGTCTGATGCCGGATGATGGCAGAATATTCGAGAGTGGCCGTGGCCCTTTGGACATTCCGTCGGCCGACGCTCGCGGCTTCGTGCCAGTACCGGTAGAGCAAGCAATACTGGTATCTACAGGGAAATAGAAAAGCGTCTATGAGAAATTGCACTTTAAAAATGTTTTGTAGGTACATACTGTCTAGATACAATCGCTCATTTGAAAATAATTAATGCTAGGGTTCATCGAGATTCCTTTCGCTATAGCGAACCGTACAATTATGTAATTTTGTTAAAGATAGATACATAGCATTTGACGACCTCTGTGCCGCAGTTGGGCGAACGCCCGGCTGAGACGCCGAGGTTGCGGGTTCGATCCCCGCTACGGGACAAATGTTTGTATGTTCTGCAGATATTTGTTCCGTGTCTGGGTGTTTTCTATCTATAATATGTATGTATTTACAAAAAAACACTATGTATTATACTAGTAGCACGTCCCGGCTTCGCACGGGTGTACTAATGAAGCTACCGGGATAAAATATAGCCTATAACCTCCCGGACAGTCCATTCTACACACCCGTGAAATAATTTTTGAAATCGGTCCAGTAGTTTCGGAGATTAGCTCCGTCAAACAAACAAACAAACAAATTTTACCTTTTTATAATATTAAGTATAGATAAGTATAGATAGTATAGATCAGTCATCTGGTTACCATAACACAAGCATTAAGTTGCTTAGCTTGAGACTAGATGACGCTGTGTGTCCAAGGATATTTATTTAAGTATTTATTATTATTTATTTATAGCATGTGGTATAACATTACATTAATAAATGTATTGAATAAATATTTTATTTTCAACGGTGATATAATGGCAAACTAACGTAAGATTTACGTATCGACAGTATCAGTAGGTACAGTAGTTCCATAAAATGCGCACAATTTAGCATTGCAGTTTTCGCTGCTACGGCAAAACACAGAAAAACCATTCGCCAACCAACGACGGGGTTTATCAGGCTGTTTTATCGAAGTCTGATTCTAGTTGCTTAAATTTTTTTTGAGTGTACTAAATTAATAGTGTTTCTACTAAATCTTGAAACCAAAAATAAAAAAATAAAAAAAAATGAATAAGTTTAATTAATTAAAATCACACCAACAAATCTCGCAACAGGCAAAAGTTTAGCAACACGTATAACTATAATGATTTTGTAAACTCGTACAAGTCAAGACAAAATAACAAATATTCTTAGAAATTTGTTACCAAACTTTTCATAAAAATATTTTCATTTCAATCTACAAGGTGACGAAATCACAAAAAAAACAAATCACTAAAATTAGGCCACATTCAATATTAAAGACATCACAATCACAACACATTCAAAGTTACGTAAAACGGATTCTCCTACAAAACAGGATCTGGAAAGTTACTTTTAAGTTTAATGCTATTTAAATTAGGCTTTGATTTCATCACGCCTATTTTGTTTTCTGTTATCTGATTTTTATTGTGGCAGATCATTATAAATGTATTTCAGAAAAATATGTACTGGTTAATAAATTCTATTAACATTGTAAAAGTTTGTAGGAATGTATAGAGTTATAATACTATTTAAACTATCGCGACTTGGAAACATATTTATAAATATTAACGAGACTTAATCGCGTATTGAAATCATATTATTTACCTCGACGTTTCGGTGGCGTTACAGTCATCGTGGTCACGAGTAGACTGAAGGCCCGCACCCGCTCGCATCTTCAACTGACGAGGTTTCAATCAGTCAACACAAAACTACTACTAGGGTTGCGAGTGCGACACACCACACTGACAATGTCCGGCGAAATGTTAGACGACTTTTTTCGATGCGAACACATTTTTATGACTGGATCCCACGTTGATGACAATTTGTAACCACTGTCCCGGTTAAAATTCCTGTGCTTCTTAATTTCAACCGCTTCACGCACAATTCGGCTATAATAGTGGCGATCATTGGACAGGATTATTGGCTTGTGCAATTCTATCCAGTGGTTTGACCCAAATTCAAGCAAATGCTCCGCTATCGCTGATTTTTCTACCTGGCGGTTTTTGACAGCTGCGATAATGTTCTTTGACTCTTTCAGCAATTGTCCGCTTAGTTTGTCCGATGTAAGAACTACCGCAACTGCAATCGACCTTGTACACCCCAGGTGTCTGTCTGATAGGGTATGGTGTCTTTGACACTTCCTACTTGCGCTGCTATCTTGCATAGTGGAGTGAAAACTGACTTTATTGCGTATTTCTTAAGCAATGAACCGACTTTGTCTGTCACCCCTCTAATGTACGGCAAGTATGCTCTTTCTCTCGGAACGTCAACCTTCCTTACTCTATTAGTACGTCTAGCACTCATATTCCTCATCCTGTAACCATTCTTCTCCAGTACTACTTTTACATGTGTTAGTTCCTCTTGTAAAAATTCCGAGTCACACAATGCATAGGCTCTGTCGACTAGTGAAGAAACTACCGATGCTAAATGTGTAGGATGATGATGGGACGCCGAATTTAAATATTTGTCAGTGTGAGTAGGTTTTCTGTAGACAGAGTGTGTATGATATGATATGAGTGTGTATGGTGTGTATATCTGTGATAATATGATTTCAATACGCGATTAAGTCCCGTTATTATTTATAAATATGTATAGAGTTATGTTTGTTACACCTTCAAGCTCAAACGGCTGAACGGATTTGAATGAAATTTGGTGCCAGGATAGCTTTAAACCTGGATTAACACATGAACTAATGATCCCGGTGTAAACTAATTCAGCACGGAGCGCAGCACACAGGCTAATGATCTTGGTATATAGTTATAGCGCAGCTAGAGTTATGTTAGTAGTACGACATAAAACTTACTGTGCTGCACATTGTTCTGCGGTGAATGCTGTATGAACATCGAGGGTGGTTGGTCGGCCTGGTTGCCGCGGATGAAGAGCGTGGGGTTTGGAGCGAGCAAGCCCCCCGCGGGGATGGTCCCCGCCGGCAGCCCCCCCGTCCACACTTGCGGTAAGGCGCCGGAGATCTGCCATGGCGCGAACTGCATCGGCTGCCCTCCCGCCTGGACAAACGACGAAAAAATGCTAGTTCACTTTTGAAAACCTGGTTAATACAGTACTGCGACCACGCCTGCTGCAATCCGGTTAAATGTAATTAAATTTCGCGCGAAAACGCCCAAGACTATAATGACATCTTGAGTGACATCAACAAATGGTAATATTTTGTTAGTTTCATCGACCCTTTTAGTTCATTTAAATTAGTGTTAAAATTTATGATTGTCATCTTGACCTTAAATTATCTTGACATTATTGCTAAACAGTTTTGAAAAAACGTAAGAACTTAAAACAGTGGTGAGTTATCCGTCCCAGTGACTTGCGCTGTCTCTTTTTCTATTTGTAATAACCTGTTACGATTAAGTATCTTGACGTTTCAATTTGGTACCTACCTCTTTTTTTTGTCCCTACTAATGCATTTTCATTATCAACTATATCAGTCATACATGTCGTAATGTGAACAATAGTTGTTAAATGTTTAACCTTTCATTACGTCTAAGTACCTTATTAAGTCTTAAAAGATCTATAATACATTAGAGCAATGCGAAGACAATACGTATACTAAGAAATGGGAGTCAATAGATATGGATGGAATATCAGGCCGAACAGTAGCGAACAATAGGGTTTCATTAGCGACAATGACGTATGCCACATTACACGATCTTGCTCATAAGGTGGCAGAATAACATCATTTTATAGGTAAGTACATTATTATACGATTTAGCCCACATAATCCTTTTTTGTCACACACCATACGTACCTACCCAAGGAGAATCCGTTAAAGAGTTACCTAATATACAATACAATTTATCTTTTATCATATACATACTACGAGATACCTATTACGCGTGACGTAAACTTTTTACGATACCGTCATAGAAATTGTTGTAAAAATGTAAACTGCTTGATGATATCAATATGTTTTATGCTTCGTATATTATGTACGATGTACTCACTTGTTAGTTTGAATCTGGCATGCCAGAACAGATGAGATTTAACGACAATCGGAGTTATTACAGGAAAATTACAGAAATATTTTGTATTAAATGAATCGTGCTGCAAATTGAATGTGATGACTTAAATGGAATTACTCACTTATAGAGCTGAGCTGTATGTCAGACTTTGAGGGAGCTGTTTGTGAAGTGTTCGTAAATACCGCAACCGTGGAGCTGGACTATTGTGTTGGGGTTGTATACTCACTTGCAGGGGACTGATGATCTGAGCCTGCGTGGGCTGGTGCGCGCCTAGCACGGGTTGCGACACTTGAACGCACTGCTGCACCGTCTGGCCGCCCGAGCTCGCGTTGCCGACCTTACCCGCGCCCACCTTGCCGCCGCACTGCAAACGGTCCAACTATTCAACAATGCGATAGCCGTGACCCTAAGAAAGGGAACATGGATGCAGAAGAGAAGCGAAGCTGGATAATGGATGGTACGATACGAAACAGCAACAACAGGATATAGTATAGGTGTGACTTCAAAACATTGGTTAAAAGAAAATAATTAGAAAGTAGAGTTTCTATCAAAACACAAGTGTGTATGATACGAATAAGATTCTCCACGCAAACTTTTTACGGAGGTAATATAACAACGGAACTGGTAACGGCTTTTCCAAAAACCAATCTGTTTATAAACTGGCCTTGATCGAAGAGCTTACGCCTTGATTAAGTTACGCTTACGCGTTTAGTTTTGGAACAAGTTCAGTAACCCTATTAATGACGTAGTCCGTGAAACTTTAGACAACTAACGCGCTTACAAAACGTACGTTCCGTGTGCAAAATTGGAAACCTACAAAGTTTTAAGACTCAGGACACACTGTAACTCTTTACCTGGGCATGGTACTAACAACCGTAAAACCCACACACACTTTCAAACCATTAGCTATTACCCACACATGTACATTATTTATACGCGAAAACCAAGTTGAAGCAAGTCGAAAACTGGCTAGAAAGAGACAGACAACACGCTTACCCAAATAGCGAGCCAGGATAGCGATAAAGCTTTTGAACTTAGTTTGTTACCCTAGTCCCTTATATGGTCACAACCACGAGGACCCTGTTGCTTCCGCTAGGCTTTAAACGAAACAATCATAGTTCAATCTTACTTAACGAATTCTAAACCGATATCAGATGACAATACAAGCGCAAATATTTTAAGGGTAGGTACTTCCGCTATACTTATAATACAAACATACCTATCTGCCACATTTTGACTTAGTTGCAATTTCTAGTTTATTTTTGACGGTAATTTTAAGATTATTTTGTATAATTGGCACTGGTATCTTAAACTTAATTTCATGTTAAAACTATAAAGCTGGGGTCACGCGAAGGTATAAGGGCGAAGGGCTCTCCGTTAGTTTCATCCAAGTTAGTATTTTTTATTTTTACAAAGGCAATTTACGACTTTCAACAGCCAATAACTGATGATTAAAAAAATGTTCCACAAAATATAAAAAGGGGCGCTTTCAATACGGCACAGTACTTACGAGTAGAAAACACATTTTGAGCAAAAAACGCATTGCGACGAACAAAGGTCGGACTTTTTGTCGAAAATGAATAATGGATCTAAGGCAACGAACGCTGTGGTTTATTGAACATTTTTCCCCTGAACACAGAGAATGTAGTAGTTTCCAAGCAAACATAATAACTTGTATCGCGACTATGCTAACCACACTCCTTATTTACAGAAATATGGAACTAAAATCGCTTCAAATACCACTAAATATTATAAGAGTTTTTTTTCTGGATAAATGCTTGTTACTCCCTCACGCGAAAACTACTGGTTGAAACATAGAATACTTACTTATACATGGTTTGTAACCTGGAATAACACTTAAGGCTATTTTTTTATACAGTGGGACCCCCTACAGAGTAATCTAGTAAAAAATAAATGTATAATTAAACTGTTAAGTGGGTGCGTGTAGGGTCAATGCGTTAAAACAGTTCGTAAACAAATAAATTAAAAAGTTTTCAAAGAAGACTGCACAATCGAGTATTGGGTATTAACTACCAACGAGAACGTTATCCGACCTTTTGTATCATGCTCAGCCTACAGTTGACAGGAAGATAACCTCACCCTTTGAAGTAAGTATGTAATTTTTAATGATTTTATTCCGTGTCATAAATCGAAACATAATAGAAACCAGCATCTAATAAATATGATTTTAATGAGGTAAATGGTTTATTAATTTTCGAGCCCTACCCACTTTCTTTTTTTCTACACAACGCTAGATGTATTTTCAAAAAACTAGCGATTGCGATTATGAGACTTATCCTTCGTTTCGAAAGTATTTTCTTTCATAATAGTAGGAGGTACTCTTTTGCGGAAGGTACCTACGTTATGCGCGTTTTAGTACCTATCCGTTGTCTATTCAATAACTAGTCTAAACTCAATCAGTCATAGGTAATTTCTCATTATAAACGACTATACAGGTGTGTTATATTTGATAAACTTTAACGCACTGCGATTAGATTGGTTCTGCCGAATCTCAGTAGAATTATTGTCACGAAACGAAACCCTCGCTGCCTAAAATGAAGGGTAGGTAGGTAATAATATGGTTGTTCCCTTACCCCTTCATTCCATATTAATTATTAATCGCCTTCTAAGTAGACATAGAAGGCGCGTTCGCTGTGATTGCGAAGCTAAGTAAGTAAATTGTTCAATGTAATGTAATCAATTATAATTAAGAGTCTCTTCAGACTTTATAATTTAAATCTGAGAAATGACTTTATTCCTAACGACAGATGAAGAACAAAACTTGCTAAGTGGGTAGAAATAAGTGATACAAACAAATGATGCTTAGATGTGGGTGTGTTATGTGAGTTTAGGTAGGTAGTTGAGTGTGGTGTGCTTACTTTGTGCATATCTCCTTGCTTCTGCTGCGTGATGCCGGAGACGGTCGGCTGCGAGTGCGCCGGCAGGATGCTCGGCTGGGAGTTGATCACGCTCAGAGGACTGAACACGAATGTCTGGTTCTGAGTAGTCGGTATCGTCGTATATCCAGGGAACGGAGCTGCCAGAGAATACACCCGTACAGTTACAACACATTCATATCTGCTCTTTAACACCGGAGGTCTACTCTACAAATCGAAAATGAAATTTAGACATCAAATCGCAGGTCAGCTTACGTTGGTGGAACCTAAACTCGGAAGAATAACCAACATAAGTTGACCTGCGATGATTGTCACGATGCTTCGTTTTCGGTTTGTAGATTACAGGGGATGACAGTTGATTCGTAGTCAAAATGTTAACTGGACAACAATGCGGTAGGTTAGGTATCAAAAGATAATTAAAAATGAACATGCTTTGAGCGAGTATACTCGAATAAGGGCCCCCGCAGACGGCAGACTTTTTGTAGGTCGAAAAATCGGTCATACCTACTGACAAAACGACTACTGCAAGGAAAAATATTGTAACTCACATTTTGGCCAAATTGAGTTAGAATCATATTCGTGCTGAGCGTATCTGAGCTCAATTTTTAAATGTGACTTTCGTATCTCTTTATTGTTAAACGAATAAAAACAAGATAAAGAGCAAAAAGTATTATTTTTATAAATATTTTCTAACGTTGTTGCTTATAACTTCTTTTTTAGTTGATTTATGGCAAAAAGTTATAGCAACATATTGGTAGGTAAAACAATTTGCTACAAATTATGTCTTGTCATTTTTTTTGTAAGACGCAAAGTTTAAGAGATTTCGCAAAATAAGAGTTTTCATCCCTTTTTTTCAAAATGGCGGCCGGGGAACAAGAGTGGCGACCCCACAAACTTGAGGTTAAGCTTTTATTGACCCCCCACACATGTCCTAAAAATAAAATTGCGTCCTCTTACAAATGCAAAGCTCATGGTAGTAACATTTCAATGAACTATTATGTAAAGTTACGAAAAATAATCTAGCCCATTCATAATAAGATAACAGTAACAAAATTGCAACATAATTTACAGTCATTATTAGACTTAAATGAATTTTTTGAAACTTTAACACGCTCCCCTAAAAAGTAGTGAAAAATGGGTTACAATGATTTTCCTTGTAGGCGCCAAAAAAGTCGGTGAGAAATAAAATCGGTGCATTCCGACTAGGGATGGGTCATACTTGTAAAATCGAGTACCAGGGCTTGCAAGTGCGTTTAAAAACCAGGGCTCAATACCTTCAAAGTATTTTAAGGGTCCGACTTTCTTCTTCATTCGGAGCGAGCGCGAGTGCGCCAAAAAGTCTTTTTCTACATAGTATTTTACCTGGAAATATCAATTCACGTATATTACGGCGTATTACGCCGTAATGCTTTTTATTTGGATGAACAAAGAGATTATTATTCTTCAAAAGTATTTTTAGCTTGAAGTATTTTTAGCAAAAAAGTTTTTTCTGCAAAGCACACAATTATGATATGACAAAAGGGGTTTTAATTCTTTAATAGTATTTTTGAGATGGACCTTATTTTTTTAAAAGTATTTTTGACATTGACGTATTTTCTGCATAGGTACCTACCTACCTATTCAATTATGCTTTTTGAGTAAATGGAAACAAAGATCATTCTAAAGTGAATACCTACAACTAAGTCATAAAAATATGACTTTTAATTGGATAGATAGGTACCTATCTACTTACTTTTTGTTAATTACGTACATTCAATAAGTAATTTACTACAACCTTTTATAAAATTACGATTTTTATTTCAGAGTTTTTGATTTGACCGCGATTTTTCAATTAGCCAGGCAAAATTATTATGGAACTTACATACGTAAGTAGGTAACTAAATAAATAAATGGAAAATTGTTTAGAGGAATTACTCGCATACGTACTCACTCTTACCTACGGTCATCCCGTAGGTAGAAGTGAGTATGCGAGTATGCGTACTGTCCCCTCACTAGCACCGACAAGAGAGTCGGTGACAAAATTTTTCGTAGGTATGACCGATTTTTCGACCTACAAAAAGTCGGCCGTCTGCGGGGGCCCTAACACATATAAAATAGCAGAACCCCCAGTAGTCGTTATCCTAACTGGGCTGTAGGCGAATGCCACGTATTTATGAAACAGGGCAATGAGACTGAACATAGAATGATGCTACGATATTTTGTAAGTCAAGATTGAACAATAAAAAATAAACTTTTTCTATTAGTGATTATGGTAACTTTAGTTGAATCCGTTGCACCATTCGATGTACCTTCTATGTATTGCGTTAAGATAAACCTATAGTTTAAATGTTGCATTAACCAGCAACATTCCATTTAACATTGAACTTGTAAGCATAAAAAGCGTTTTGACGTAAAAAGCTCAGTTACAGCCTTTTGAGATAAAATAGCGAACGTTATCGAAAATCAAGCAACACTCCATCGATCCTAAAAAAAGGCTAATTAAAAGTTTACGGCTCAACCAAATAAAATAAATTAAACAATCAACGAACGTTTGTTCCTAAAAAACACATTCACAAATTCAAACCACGAGACTCGAAATACAAATACATATGTTAAAAACCTTGTTCCGGATAGGAGAGACCTGCAAAATTTACTGTACAACTAAATAGTGTGAAAGTTCTTTTTCGATAACGGAAAATATTCAGATGATTTATTTCTGAATAAACAAACAAAATGCATGTAATATGGAATAAAAGCATTGTATAACAATAAAATAAACTTAGTAAGCACTGGATGAAAATGTGATATATTTAAATAAACGTACATAATTATTATTTTGTGAATATTATATGAACGGGAGTTATGTCTGTTGCCAACGTGACCTACCGGTCTTAAACACGTAGAATTTGTAAACACGTGTCGTGTTCAAGGAGTTTGTACTCGTAAGTGGCGTCGAACGTGAAGCCAAATGAAAACAAATAAAATGTGACCGATTTCTTTTAAAAATAAAACTGAAGGGTTCTCCCTCCACAATTTCACCACAGGATTAAGAAAAAAAAAACAAAATATAGAACAAGAACTAGTTTAAATCTCGAGACTAAACGCCAACTTAACATACTACCTACCCTCGGTGTTTCATGACCCCTTCGCTTCGGGTATGTATTGGCTTCGTTTAGTCTCTTGATGTAAAATATAAATGTGATGAAATTATTAGTTTTGTGAAATAACGACTTTTTGTTTTTTATTATCGTACGTAGATATGGCATAATATTACGTGAACAAAGTCGCGAGCGATGGCTTGTAAGAAATATGATTAAAATGGTAAATATACTGACAAGTTAAGCTGAATGGAATGACCAATCTACGGCTTATAATAGTAAATAGATAGGTATAGACACTTGAGATAACCAGGGTTAGTATAACAATCATCATGAGATACAATTTCACGTTTGTGTGGCTACTCGCCAATTACAGGCCGTATCATTACGCATGAGAAGATTCCGGAACATTCTTAAAAGTCCAATCATTAACATCTCGAAATTTGAAAGACATTGAACATTAAGACATCTCGCAAACAAAAACATAACCGAAAATAAGCATCACTTATTCAATTAGCATACTACTGGTACATATTTCTAGGTACACAAATGAGTCTGAACCTGGAGGGCGTCGCTCATCTTCTGAATCGTATATTTCTATGATGTCTTTTTCATTCTTGTTGTTTTCTTTGTTGTCTGATTCGTTGTTTGCATTGCTTGCTGTATCGTCTACTTCATTGCATTCTTGTTCAGTATTTGTCGAAGCATTTTTCTCTTGCATCAAACGGCTGGTGTCGATAATGGCACGAATGATGCCTCGTTTTGAACCGCGGAATACATTAATGATCGTCTCAACTGTAAATATTTGATTGGGGTCTGGGTGTTAGTATCTTGTTGATCAAAAATATCGATAACCAACACAGGGAATCCTGCGGGGATAGAACTACGTATGTGACTTCTGATTTTTACTAATCAAAGCTTTGGTTTATTTTCATAATTCGCATATCGACGTAATATTCATGTTAATTGAGCTGAGTAATCTGACGTTGCTAACCCATAAATGCATAGTGATGATTATTAATATTTTGGCATTGTATCTGGTTATTTTTATCAAATATTTAACGCTTGATTAAAATCCTGCAAGATTTTATTGCTTTGTTTGATTGTTGCTAAATTAGTAAACGTGCTAAACGTTTTAGCTTCACTATGTTATAAGTACGTAATAAAATTTTAGATTAAACCGAGCATTCATGGGGTATGTCAAGCCTGGTCAACGCAAGTGAGGTGTTAGTTAAGCGAAATAAAATGTTAAATTAGTTATGATATGAATAACTCACCGGCTTGTCCTTGCAGAACCTGTTTCCCCTGCGCGAGCATGTGCGGCGCCAGCTGGTTGCCTTGGAACGGCTTCCCTGCCGCGATCACCTGTGTCCCAAGCATTCTTTGTAAGCTCAATGCTAAGGCAACCTTCATAGCGGGACCGTTAAGTTGGCGCCAGATAGAGCACTAAACTGAGCTAATCTTTACGGACACAGCTACCATTCGGTATGTAACACATTTTGTAAAAGGATTTTTTGTGAATAAATGAACTGTAAGTACTTCAACTTCATGTTGCAGTGTGGAATTCTGGCGCCGTCCACAAAGAGACATATTTTGCATTATAACAATAGTCATTTATTTATTTAGGGAAGTCTCACTGAGGCTGGTTAGACTTTGTCTGATGTAACATTTCATACTAACACTAAAATGCAACCTGCAACAGTTACAAGTGCCGCATTTGTTATGTTCTAGTTAATTGCCCTTTTCATTTTTTTCTTAAAGTACTCGTTCATTTGAACGAATAACATTTAATTTATTCAGTTAATGCGGTTTTAATTACGTTTATATCAGTCATATCTGATTACCATAACACAAGCATTAAATTGCTTAGCTTGGGACTAGTTGACGCTGTTTGAAATGTCCAAGGATATTTATGTTATTATTATTTTTTCACTTTTTTTTTCTCGAAATAAAGAATATTTCGGTATTAAATGAGACTCACGGGCCTAGGCCAAGTGAGAACCATTTGTGGTTACTGTACTGGTAAGTTAGGGTCGTCCTGTAGGAACTTTCTAACAGTCTATTATTATTTTTATTTCGGATGTATTGAAACAATGGACCAATAAAGTTATAAGGAATTACGTAATATTGTTTAGTGTAATAATATACAGCACTGCTATTTAGTTATATCTACAAGAAACGGCTCCACAACCAAGACCATATTTCAAATGCAATTTAAAATCAGAAAACATTATAATGTTTAAACCGTTAGTCTCGAAAAGTTCTCACATGGATAATGAGTAAAGTATTAAAAAACTATCCCCGAATTTTCTTTCCGTCACACCGAGCCCTAACCCCGCACAAGAAACCCTAACACACCCTAGACCGAATTTCATCAAACCATCATACAATCTGTTTTTCTGGCTGTGACAACATTTCGATGGCGTCTTGCACCCACTTCGGCCTCTTCTCTCCTTCCTTTAATGGTTTCCACTGACAATGGAAAACTGTATGAGATTGCGACATGTATGTAGATGCCTATTCAAGGACCAATCCCACACATTCAAATAAATACTTAAACCAATTTATCGCGAAGAAGCGTGAAGTTTCTCCATAATGTATGGTAAATATTCGTACAGCGAATGAAACAAAACGAGAATGTGTAGAATCGGCACAAGGAGATATTAAAATGTGACCCAAAAATTTAACTACGGACTAATGCATTTTTCATTAGATCACTATTGTTACAGATAAAGAGTTTCGGGGTCGCATTTACATTTTTAGTGGTAAGTTTTGGGGCGGATTAGTCTCTTTAGTTCTAGACACTCTCACCAAGGAAGCTTATTGATTTTAAAGATGTTGCTGAACCTACGTGGAAAAGACAAATAATTTAGATAGATATAATACGTACTGCGAAGCTTTCAATTATAAATTATATAAGATTCTAACCTGTCAATTGTTTAACTTTTTCATTTCGTCTACTTCGGACATTTGATTAGCAAGTAACATTGATCCTTACCTGTATCTGCTGAGAGTTGATTCCAGGATGGAGCGCGATGTTCCCGGGCATGATGAGAGGGCCCTGGGTGTTGTATAGCTGTTGCAAGTAAGCATTGTTCGGCAGCGGCTGCTGGATCACTTGCACGCGGCTGTGGCCCCAATCCGAACTGTCAACACACGCTCATTTAGACCTTATCCACGCACGTTTAAGGTACAGTTGCTCATATTTTGAAACCGAACCTTTAAACCTTATTATATAGTTTTCTCGAAGTTTTGTACTAGAAAAGTACCTACTTTACACGAAAGATTTTAAATATTTTATTGAATACTACGTTGGTCCAGTCCAAGTAATGACAACTTTATTTTGGTGTACCTATTTGCGGTATTTACAACTGATACCTTAGGTTTTAGTTTTGGTCTTTCAATTTAAAATAATGTTCAATAACTAATATTTTATAACACATTAAAGGGTTACTAACGACTTCTAAGCACGCTATATGACAATTTTTATACAATATGCAAGACACATCGAACCTCACGCGAGGAAATCGACCATACGTTTGCATATACGTTTCATTTTTAACCAAGTAGGGTATTGATTACGACGCCTGCTGTATATACCGCTCCATTTCCAAGTTTTCTATCGAAGTATTACTTACTATACCTACTGCATTAAAGATCTAAAAGTTTATGTTCACCGCACCTCGGGAATACAGTCGTGATCATATTTCATTTTATACGAGTAGTTTAAAAAGAGACCGGTTGCTTCAGTATTCTAGTATTTATACATACTATTTATAGGAACGTAAAGAAACCTACCTATATATGTATGTATGGTATCCCTATCTCGACGGGGGCTCATGCAGGCTAGGGCCCAGCTGTCAAAAACGAGCTCGGCTAAATATGACCAGTCCAACCCAGACTATACGAACCACATGTAACTATTATGCGAGAACATAATTCAATGAACCTACTATCCTTTCGCTACAGGATGCCACAAGTAAGGCGATACTCTACGAGAAATAAAACTGAGGTTTAAGGCTCGAGCAGACCGAATGCGTATGCGTTGCGTATGCGTAGACGTAAGCGTAGACGTGCACGTACCACTGACTTGTAATGTATGGAAATGTATCTGACAGGCCACACCGCTTGCGTAACGTAGACACGTCGACGCGCACGTCTACGTTACGCAAGCGGTGTGGCCTGTCAGATACATTTCCATACATTACAAGTCAGTGGTACGTGCACGTCTACGCTTACGTCTACGCATACGCAACGCATACGCATTCGGTCTGCTCGAGCCTTTATAGTCTAGCTTTCGCGTGAGGCTTATCTCGCAATAGCCAAAATAAAACCTAAACAGATATCGTCACTTAAAGGCCTTTACACGTGCGAGTAAGTACGCGTAGTTATGGCTCGACGATCTTTTTTGCATGTGTGTCACCGTAATTACAGCCGACTTTTTGAGTAAAACACCGGCGATAAAGGTCGCCAGAAGTTCGCGAACTTACTAGCGCGTCTATTACTTTAACGTTTAAATTTAAACCTTATGTGAGTTTAATAAGAGCTACTCGTATAAGGTAGAATTAATTTATTGATCTCGACAAGCGCCATCTAATTCTTCCAGCTGACCGAGGACGTATTGGTATCGCGTGAGCAACCGGTGGCTCACCTTCACATAATGGACTAATGATTATAAATACTTAACGCTTTGTCGCGCCGAAAAATTGTTTGATACCGAAATTCCGAATAGGTATATCACTATTCATTCAAAACTTCAGCTGGTTTAGCAGGTTTGAGATGAAATCAAGTAATTGCTACTATGTATTTAAATTCGGGCCGGTGTGCCGCGTCTTAATTTAACTCCGTAATATCGTTAAAAAGTAACATTTATTTCTCTCAAAAATCATTTTTTATTTCTCTCTAAATTTAGTAACAAAGATACATCTATCCATAGATACAAACTTTCGCGTTTTTTATAAAAGTAAGATGATGAAATACACGAAATAGAACATAGATAGTTCTAATTCGTGTAAGTATACCCTATGGTAAGAGTAGGATGAATTACCTGAGTTGTTGAGGCTGTTGTGAGTTCTGCGGGAGACTGTGCAGCGGCGGCATGCTGGGCAGCTGGCCCGCCTGTTGCTGGATTGAGCCCCCCGCCTGCTGTTGCTGTTGTACCTGTTCAATTTACTCAGTTAGACCCTTTTAAACGACTCCATCTCTCGCTTTTCTCGATCAGCGACTTTTTGATTGCTCAATGCCTAAACGTATTATAGCCTGCTTGGTTTACTTACGGGAAGAATATAGCAACAAGTGTGGATCCCACTAAGATGCGGATATGCAAACGGGAATCCCCCTTACTTTCGAGTCGCATAATGAGTAGGCGCGTCCTTTTTGTCTTTCGCCGATTGACATAAACTAACTCGCTACTTGTGCAATGGAAACGCAGCTATACCTATAATCGGTTTTCCGAAGTGACTAGAAATGAAGTCGTTAGGGCGTTTTCAGTGCGTTGAAATGCTATGATTTGTAACAAGCTCCGCCACTTATTACATCGTCGCATCGGCAGCACGCCCTTTCGATAATTCGCTGCGACCGACGCCGACGGAGCGAGGGAGTGATATTTGATACTGCGACTGTAGAGTCCCCGCTTCACCTGGCAGGTTCCCTTTTGTGACGATCGACGCAACAGCTTTAAGTGTGTACTCATCATGACGATGCAGCGTCCCCGCTCAGAAGAAACATTAACTACGAAAAACGCTTCTGGTGGCCTTGCGCTTGCAAGTTGGTACCATATAGTTGGCAAATTACTGGTAAGTAGCACAGAGAGAAAGGGAGAAATTCGCGCAAAATTCTTTAGGCCGTATTCGAAGAGGAAACTAAATTGATAAAAGGCCTAAAATAACTGACCTACTTGAACTTTTCAAGGGTTGGTGGTTTTAGTAGGTAATGGATGTACTATTTGCTAGTCAAGTTGACGAGAATCTCATCTTGCACTAGTCAATGTCTGACAGCAATATTTCACAAAGCCAAGACCCCAAAAACCAGAACTGCATACTACGAAGCAGACCTTTGATAAAATCAATAACAGTTTTGATTTCGAGCGGGGGCGGCAGGGTAGGGGCTTCATGAACATAGCGGAAGCTTACCGAGCGTTTGTAGTAAACGCTGGCTCGGGTGTCCGCGGGCTTCCACCCCCTCGGCTCTAGCTTAGCCATGGTTGTCCGCAATCAGTATTTGTTTACGCTAAAACGCAAAGACACTAGAAAGGGCGGAGCGTCTGCACGCGAGACGCATCCGCTGCTGAGCGGTCGGTGCAACTGGCGGACGCCGGGCGTTCTCGCATCGGCGCGTTGCGTGCGACCCTAAGAGCCCTCTCGCTCATATCATCGATCACAGATTTCAGCCAGGTCTAGTTCTAGGAATTTCAGCGTATACCTTTCATCGCAACCCCGGCCATTACAAAAATAGAACGAGCTAGGTACAACGCAGTTTGATATCCAGTTTATACCAAACAATATGAAATCATAGGTATTAAACGCCCGATTATAGCATAACGCTCCACAGTTTAATACAAACAGTAAGCAGATACCGGAAAAGTCATTATAATCTCTGACAATCAAGCGACAAGACAAAACATTTCGTTCCTGACCTACCCTAACTTATTAAAAAAGCATCGAGACTGTTCATATGCCAGTTTTGTACAATCGAAGATGAACTTTATTTACACTACTTTTAAATAAGAAATACAAAGTCAGGCGATAATGATTAAAAATGGTGTCAGGGCGAGATTTGGCCGACATGATTATAGTAGTTGCCTGATTGAGCGTCCGCCCCTTCTGATCTCGAGCCAGCTGAGTTGTTCAAATTAAAAAAAAGTTTTAAATATGATTATGTGAATGATACCTTTCCTTATTAAAATGCGAGAGCTTGTAAGAAACTCTAATTCATTTACTTATTTCATTTTATTGTTAATGTTGTGTTAATTTACCAAGTTCATATTTAACACTCACTACTAAAATACCTAAGTACCTACAAGTATTGACCATGTATGTCTTCGAGAAAAAGCTGTAAGTATAGATTGAGAGGATGGTACTTGTTGGGCACTCCACCAACATAAAAAATATATACATAATTACGGGTATATGAATATATGAATACCTATGCAGTACCTATTTTTTTCAATACTTCATGCAATATTTAGTACATACCTGATGCGCCATCGAGCTCGGCATCGAAGATACAACATTAACGGTTTGGTGGTGCTGTTGGGAGGAGTCGTGTTGGGACATGTTAATTTGTTGTTGGACAACTTGCGTTTGACCGTCCACTATCTGTAGGGGCAAACAAAAAATAATACTATAAGATTTGCATAAATTTAAAAATATCGATGTTGGTAGAAAAGTAGCAAATGTCCCAAAAATAAGAAAAATTCTAGTTTTGTCTTCGAAATTATGTGGCATGATGGACGCTTTGGCGAATGAATTCAGTCATGTACCTACACTTACATGCACTCAAATACGTGAACTCCTAATGTACCTAAGTCTTTACTTAGGTACATTAGGAGTTCACGTATTTGAGTAGAGAGACGATATTTATAAAAGCCAGATGACTTATGCCTTGCTCCATGTTTGTAGCGGACTTGATGCGGCGTCCAGTAAACTTGACGGTGTATGGCTATGGATGTGCATAACAAGCCTACTATAATGTCAATACCTGCACCGAAAAGTTTACTCGACGCAGCAAACAAACTTGATCGTGGGTGGCTGGCATAAGTTTTGTCCACTGTAATCGCAAAATATTGTACAATGTCCAAAATTGTACGAATGCTTGTGGATAACACCAAGCCACAAGGAGGTAGGTGCTTCAAGAGACTTTACCTTCACAGTTTCTTAGCCTTTTTAATTCTCAAAAACTATCGGATAAACTATTCATTACAGCAATAATATCAAGTGAAACAAAGAGTTACGTATTTGATTAGAGGTAACCTACTCAGTTTTATTTTTATTTACTTTTTTTGCCGTATCTGTCGCCACGCCAGGCTTTCTCAGAAGATAAGTGTCACCACAATCTGATCAATAGTGTAGAATCACAAAGATTAACATTTTTTTTTATTTTTAAAAATTGATTTGTTTCAGAAGTTTTTTTGTGATTGGGCCATGTCCACGCAATTCTTTTTACCTGTGTGTATAGTAGTTTCTATGCCGACTTAATCCTTCCGTCTCATAGCCCAATGACAATGACTTAAAAACCGCTTTAACAATTGCGGTCAAAGAACATCAAAATACAGGATACTGATTTAAAAAAAAACTTCTTTTAATTTGAAAATAAGGTAACTGTGCCTTTTGAGATGTAATTTAAAGCTAATAAAACCAACGATGGCATCGACCATGCATATCTAAAGTTCATACCTACTTGTAATGTACCCATGAATAGCCGGTTCTCAGAAGACCGTTACTTTTTACATCAGTTTAATAGCAGCATTTAGCGATTTTATAACATAATTGCAAGTCGGTGTAGTGCCGTCTGCTGGTTTTCAGATTAGCCATATTCTTCGACGCTATGTTTTATATAAAAACAATAACACTAGCATTCGCAGGTGGCTTTGCTCGTGCACCTAGATAACTAGTAGTTCGCCCAAAACTGAGCCTAGAGCACATGATCCCACACTCACAAGCTCATGATGGTAAAGTTTGCAAGCATGCATGCAATAAAGTATGTCATGTTAAAGTTGGTGGTCAAGCGAGCGAAGATCTTAGTGGTAACTAGGCCAATTTGGCGATGTGTGGTCAGGTCACGAAAAAGGTGATCACGCTTGTCTATCGAACCATAATCCTATTATTACGAGTGATATAATAAAGGGGTTGAAAAAATTATGTCCTGAAGGTGGTTAAAAAAGTCGTCGATGGTCGTTTAAAACCCGGTGACATCTCACCACCTTACATCTTCTTGCGCCTTGTTGCATACAACACGATTGACTATTTTAAAAGGCCCCGCTTTAAGTCAGCGAGTGTCCGCCCGCCATTTAATACCATGTGTGACCATGATAAATGATCAATCATTGTGTTTGCTGGTAACCAGTCCACTACCGTCACACAAACCCCTATAGCACTACAGTAGTTTTCCACATCCGTACTTAATAGTAATCTTGCACAGATCATAGGCTGCCTTTTTATGCATTTCTGTTATAGCCAGTACGAGTCTCCATCCCAATAATTGAAATTGCTAAAAGGGCATTGTGTTGGTTTCGGCCATATGAATATTAATATCAAGTACATCACAGCCTCGAGGCGTTAACTTGACATAACCAATAAAAACTTAATTAAAGGCAGCATTAGAATACATTCAATCTACAGCCCTTAGAAATAGGTAAAAGAAAGTGACTTTTACTTTCATGTTGATGCGGTATATATTGAGTCGGTAACCCTCTGGGCCCTCCAGCTGGTACTTGTCCGCTTACAACCGACTTCTTTTCCCTAAGATGCACTGATGCCATCCGATCAACGATAAGCGACATAGAGGGTGTAATAATGTTGTTATTTAAATCTCGATGACGGCTTATTGAATAGAAAATTGATGAATGGTGAAATAAATTGTATAATAATATATAAGTAATTTGTTTTCTTCCATAATGTGGGTATAATTTATGGGTCTTATTCATAAAAACTTGACAATTTAATATAGGTTTAAAGAACGTTTTTTTCTTGTTACTCATATGTCAACGAAAAGAGATAGCAACAGATTTTATATGCGTTTTAGCTAATACAGGTTTACTGGTCGAATATGCATAAGGGGGTAATTCTTTTAGGGTTTTTAGATGCAAGTTTTATCTTCAAATAAGTTTTAAATGATGTACTAGCGACCCAACCTTTGCCTACTATCGCGCGCGATAGTAGTTTTTAGTAATTTTTAAAAAAGTTCCGGAACTACCTAACATAATCTATAATATACATATGTATATAAAGGAGTGGTTAAAACGTATGCAACGGTTTCTCTGAAACTACAAAGTGCTATTAAAGTGAAATTTTGCATGTAGGTTTCTGTAATAGCCTAGATGCTGGATAAGAACGGATTTTTCGATCAGAGGTCAATTCGAGGTCAGAGGTTACTTTTTTTATAACTTTTGTATGGTGATAGCTAGATTGTTGAAATTTTGATTGTAGATTCTTGACTTGAAATAAACGAACACCTGTTTCAGGATTTTTCAAAATTTTTACCCTAAGAGTCAATTTGGTTGGGTCAAAGTTGGGCATTTTTTGACCTTTTGCGATATCTTTGTAGCCATAAGAGCTATGATGATAAAACTTTGCATGTAGGTTCCTTCTGATACTCGGACACCTGCTATGGACAAAATTTAAGGTCAAAGGTCAAGGTAAAAGTCAAAAGTCATATTTTTTGTAGTTCCAAATTGGTGACAGCTGGAGCGTCAAAATTTCAAGTATAGATTCTTAGTTTAAAATAAAGGTAAACCTGTATCAGGTTTTTCCAAAATTTTAACCCTAAAGGTCAATAAGGCAGAGTCAAAGTTAGGTAAAATTTTGATCTTTGATGATATCTCTGGTGTTGGAAGAGTTTCAAAGTTCAAATTTGGCATGTAGGTTTCTTTTCAGACGTAGGCACCTATTATGAATGAATTTTTAAATCAAAAGTCAAATTCGAGGTATAAATGCAAATTAAAAAAAAAACATGATTTACCTTTCAACGCATCTCTGAACCCACAAGTGCTACGAAGCTGAAATTTTGCATGTAGGTTTTTAATAGCATGGAGACTCTTGCTTGAAAAGGATTTTTCGATAAAAGGTCAATTCAAGGTCAGAGGTCAACTTTTTTATAACTTCTCGATGGTGACAGCTGGAATGTCAAAATTTTGACTGTAGATTTTTGACCTAAAATAAACGAACACCTGTTTCAGGATTTTTCAAAATTTTAACCCTAAAGGCCTATTTGGTGGGGTCAAAGTTGGGCATTTTTTTACCTTCTCTTTCTCCATCACTCACCATCTTTGTAGCCAGAAGAGCTATGATGATGAAACTTTGCATGTAAGTTCCTTTTAATATCCGGGCACCCGCTATGAACAAACTTTAAGGTCAAAGGTCAAGGGAGAGGTCAAAAGTGATATTTTTCACAGCTACAAAATGGTGACAGTTGGAGCGTCAAAATTTCAAGTATAGATTCTTAGTTTAAAATAAAGGTAAACCTGTTTCAGGGTTTTTCAAAATTTTAACCTTAAAGGTCAATTTGGCGGATTCAAAATTGGTTAAAATGTTGACCTGCATGATATCTTTGAAACTGCAAGAGTTGGTTCCTTGAAGAACATAAGCGCCGCTTTTTTATAAATTGTACCTAGCCGTTGTTTCTAAAGTCATCGCGAATGAAATCGCGCGCGGGACGGCTAGTATAGTATAATATGGCATGCCAATACGTCCTCGATTCTATTTGTTCGAAATTCAGGCATATCTTTTTTTTTAAGCATCGTCCCCAACCCCAATATAATAGCCAAAATATTATTTATTATGTACCTATCCATTAAATGAAAACATCCAATGTTTTAATGCTATTCGTTTTCTATTGCAAGTTGCATGCGATTATGAAGCCTCGTACAGATAAAATGTTAAGTCAAGTAGGTAGCTGTTCCGCTCGGCCGTTTTTTGCCACGTTTGAAACGGGCATCGTACACACGTGCTACTTACTTGTTGCGGCTTGATCTCCGCGCTCATGCCCGACTTTTGGCTCTTGTCAAAGACCAGATTCACATTGTTTTGCGGCGATGCGAGGAAACTTAGATTAATCTCGCCGATGCCGGGAACGTTGAACTGTTGGGTATGCAGCGGCTAGAAACGGGAAGAATTTGTCCAGAGTCAGATTTTGTCCGCACCTTCAAAGCTTATACTTAGATTTTTCTTTCAGGAACGCTCCGGACACTGAGGGTCCCAGATATTTATGAAGATAGTTGCTAAAGTAAAGACTTCCTTGGTTTTGATAATTTTTGTAGAGCTTTATAGAGAGCGCACGTGGAAGATCAAAAATGCCGTGTTTAGGTTTATCCTTTTAAACTTTTCGGTTTTCTAACTAATCCTTCTGCTGGATTTTAACCAATTTTCAGATATTTTATAGAGTAGGTAGTGTACTTATAATCATGTAGTTTTGGAGATTATTTAGTAAGCGCTGATGCGTAAAGCTGCGTAAGGTACGCGCGGTAGCCGCGCTAGTTAGCTCGTACGAGAACATTGTCGCTTAAATATTTACTTATTTTTAAATATTACACCACTTTATTTTATATACTTACCTACCTTCCCAACAGTATGCCTGTCGTTGTCCGTGGGCCAGAATAAGAAGAATCGCATCGAAAGTAATGGATATTAATGATGAATCTTATACTCTTAAAACTGTACGTTTTTGAGTGATCCTTGAGGTCCTACGAACTAAATATATTTTTCTTTCTTTCTCTACATTTTATTACATAAGACAACTTTAACTAAAGTTTCGCGTCCATAACTACTCAGAATTCGTGTAAGCAATATCCATATCCATCCATCCATACTAATATCCATACTATTACTATTACTATAATATAATAAAAGCGAAAGTGTGTGTGTGTGTCTGTTTGTCCGTCTTTCACGGCAAAACGGGGCGACGGATTGACGTGATTTTTGTGTGGTGATAGTTGAAGGGATGGAGAGTGACATAGGCTACTTTTTATCCCGATATACCCGCGGGAAAGGAACTTGGGAAACCGCGGCGCGCAGCTATCTATCTATATCTATCTATCTATACATACAGTTTTATTGTATGTATTAGTATGGATGGAACGCGAGCGAAGCCGCGGGCAAAAGCTAGTAATATTTAAATCTTTAATTAATGGTTATGGTAGTACTCGTATTAACTGCCTTACTGATCATTGGCCATTGGACTTTTTCATATAATACCAAAAAGTTTATGAGAGTTATTGTAGACCTACTTATAGGTACCTACTAAGTTTAAACACAATTTTACTAAAAAGTTGAATGTTGCAGTTAAATTGAATGCTTATTTATAACGTCTTGTACTATGTATTTACTATCTATAACAACATAGGGTTACAACAATCTCATCTCATATTTTGTACCTATTAACCGTTTCTCTACACAAACAAAACAGAACACAAAAAAACATAATAAAGTAAAATGAAAGTATAAACAATAAGGAAATATACCTGTAAGAACTTTTGCTGTCCGTCAGACGATTGTGTGACTTGCAACAGCTCAGGCTTTTGTTGTTGTTGCTGCTGCTGTTGTTGTTGTTGTTGTTGTTGTTGTTGTTGTTGTTGTTGTTGCTGAAACTGTTTCTGCAACTGCGGTCGAAAGGGAAACCCACCTTTTAGACTCGTAACTTCTTCAACCATTGGAACATTCCAAACTGACGAGAGTAGGAACCGCCTCCATGTGAGAATCGCGGCGATATTATCGTATTCTATACACCTTTATATCACGTATTTCTATACATTTACTAATACGTGTCGCGATGATACTACGAGTGACATGGACAAACAAATTTAATTCTTATGTTAATCGTACCTATTTATGAATTTATGATAGGATGACGGAATCGTCGTGATACACTCGCCCATGGATCCAGTTACATTCGGGTAGTTAAAAAATAAAAAAAATTAACCCATTCCCGGCCCAGATATCACAAAGTCATGTGCACTGAACGTGGTATAAACTCCCGTGTTCTTAATTATCAAAATACATTCTTACTAGCTGCGCCCCGCGGTTTCACCCGCGTAAGTCCCGTTCCCGCGGGAATATCGGGATAAAAAGTAGCCTATAATAAACATACATACATTCTCACAAACTTTCACATTTATAATATTATATATATATATATATATAGTAGGAATAGTAGGATATGTAAATATTTACATAAGCATGTATTGTTGTACGCCTATCTTTAAAATAACCCAAACATATATATATATGTATATACAAAATATGTCCAGTAGAAATAAATAAATAAATAATAGGTAAATAAATGAACATTTTACACAGCGTCATCTAGTCCCAAGCTAAGCAATTTAATGCTTTTATGGTAACCAAATGATTGATATAATACTTAAATACATTTTCTTTTGTAAACACATACATAATATACCTAGATAAAAAACACCCAGACACGGAACAAATATCTGCAGAACATGCAAACATTTGTCCCTGCATCTCGCCTTCGTCTGCGTCTCGCCTTCGCCCACTGCTTACTTAAATACTTACCAACTCTTGTTGATCTTGCTGGTTTTTGAGGTGTTGCTGCAATACCTGCTGGTGTTGCCTTTGCAATGCCTGTTGCTGCAACTGTTGCAACTGTTGTTGCTGCAACTGTTGTAGTTGCTGTAACTGCTGGTGCTGCTGCTGTTGCTGTTGCTGGATTATTTGCTGCTGTATCTAATAAGTTAAAAAAAAAGAAACAAAAAGTAATAAAGAAATTGAACTCAATGGTAAAAAAAAAAAAGTATCAGACCTGAAGTTTATCATCTTCTTCTTTTTGATTTCTATATCGGTTGTAATCATCTGTCGAGTTATGGTTTTCAGGCTCAGTCTTAGGTTGTTTTAACTCAGGAGGTCGACGATTTATATTATTTTGTTTGTCTAAAGCTAATAAAGTATTTGCAGCCTCGTATTTGTCTTCAAAAGTAATCCCTGCTTTTTCGGCAAGGGTTTCTAAATATTGTAATGGCCGTTTGGCAGATTTAGCCAGGCCCTTGTTCTTATCAGCCTGTAACTGGGGTGACTGCTTTGGAACAGTCTTAGTTATTGTGATGCTGTTTTTATTGTTATCATCCTTTTTGTCTATTTTTGATTCTAATGTGAAGTAATTTTTAGGGTAGTCTTTGTCTTTGTCTCCGTTGAGAGTTCCGTTTTCAATAAGTGTAATAGTTGTTGAATTGGCAACTTTTAAGAGAGTCTTATCTTTGGAGTCATCTTTAGATGCATGGGGAGGAGTGGAGGTGTGGGAGGGAGACAGCAGCTGCTGGGCCGGCACATGCTGGCTGACTGACACATTAATATTCTGATTCTCGTTGTTGTGTTTATCTGCAGGTTTTAAAAGCTGTTGGTAACTAGGGCTCTGTGGCTCCTTTTCCAGATCTTTCTTCTTTTGGACACTATCAACAGGTTCAGTTCTGAAAAGAGTGCCATACATTCAATAATCTGATTTATATCAATAATTATACCTAAAACTTTTTAGGATTCACATTTTTCTGTTTTTTTTAAATAATTTTATGATTTGCCATAAATATTCTAAGGTAGGTAGTTAGTAGGTACTAGAACAAAAATCATTCAACGTGTAATCCGGATTAGTTACAATGTGTACAAAGCATTCAGTTAGTAAGAAACCAGCCCAAAGCACTTTTCCGCTACAAATTTAACAAGAAAATAGAGTTTTTAAGAAGTCAGTGATATAGGTACCTACCTCACTACACCTTGGTAGGTAAATTACTAAATACCCTATACATTTCATAACTTATTCTGAAGAAACAGAAACATACAAATTGTGTGCAATAGGATCAGTGAAGGTACCTATTCTATTATCAAGTCAGTGGGCCCATTAAATTATTGCCCTTAGACTAATTCTTTATTAATCATAGCTATGCAACAAGAAACTTTTTTTTTCAGACGGACTATTCTGATAAGTGGTCTTGGAACCTTTATTTAAATTCACCAAACTTTAACAATAAGAAACAACAGTCTCACAAGTAAATATTTTGAGGGTAATTGTGGTGGCTCAACCGAGGTAAAGAGAAAGCTACACTATTCGCTAAATCTATATCACGATTACCTAGGTCGGTACTACCTAAGTTTCTAACTCAACATCATAAACAATGCTTTCAATTTCTGTAAGTATAAAAAAATCCTAAATCCCTCACAATTTTTAAACTAATAGACAGACACTGTACAAAACGGAATCTGAAATGAATCAAAATAGATAGAACAAAAACAAATTACAAAACAAACATTGTCATGTCTGTCAGCTTCAAATGAAAGTTTAACTGGCTGTCCTGTCACTGTCAAAAAACGATCAACTATTATAGTGAAGTTCCTACCAATACAATAACTATCCGTAACTTTGGTACCTACTGAAGTACAAAAGCGGATAATTACGGATTATTCAACGGATTATTTCGAACTATTCAACTATTTGCTCTAAGTAACTCGGATACTCAGGTTAATTACAAGTGGGTAAGTAGGTAGATTATTTAAAACTTTCTTAAAATACCTCTATAAATTAGTTTTAAGTTCCAAATATAGGTAGTACCTATATTTGGAACTTGAAACTAATTTCGTAGTTGGTAAGAACCTAGGTATTACCTACACTGAAAACAAATAGGTACCTAGGTACCGACTGCGACAGTTAACTAACTACCTTCAACATCACAGACCGCGTTGTCTAACTACTAATCTACACTACACTATCTGCACTAATCTTATGAAGAGGAATCAGAATCAGAAATAAAATTTGATTAGGAAAAAGATAAAAGGAAAATTTGTTTGTTTGAAGGAGGTAATCTCCGAAACTACTCAACCGATTTCAAAAATTCTTTCACGGGTGTGTAGAATGGACTGTCCGGGTGGTTATAGGCAATGTTTTATCCAAGTAGTTTAATTAGTACCGTGCAATGCCGGGACGTGCCGCTAGTGTGTTATATAGAAAGGTTCCTTAGTAGGTCCCTACTGTTACAAAAGTAAAAATCTTAATTGTAGACCTTTAAGATATTTAATAAGGTAGTGTTTGCTTCTATTCTATTCGAAATAATTATCAGGAAATTCAAAATAGGAAGCAAAAAGTAAAGAAGATTCCATCGAATTCTTTGTTTTAGAGAAACCGTAAATCGGGTAACCTAGGTAGGTACCTACCTATATTCTTGAAATACAGCCGGTTTTCATCAACGGACACTCAGCCACTCACCGTGAGCCTTAGGAGACAACGCCATAACCCTTTGGTAGATTGAATGCTTGCCTACTCTTGAATTACCTAATTAATTTTCATATTTTGTCGTGCAATAATACGGTACCTGTACCTACCTACAAGTTAATAATATAGAGGTGTGATATGAATGGTGTGATACACACTTACTTAACACGTTGGGTGCCCCGGACGCACTACCTCGTAGAGGAGCTGCGCCGCCTGACAGAAACCAGATGGTAGGTACCTATAGTAAGTACATACCTACTTACTTCAATATTCATCATCAGTAATTTTGCTGACTGTAGTAGGTAGTAGGTACCTAAGTTACCTACCTACTTGACAATTACTTCCATACTAATGTGATAAAAATATCTAACCTCAACCTAGTCAGGTAGGAGGTAGGTAGGTACCTATTTATGCTAAATCACAGATAGATACTTACTTAATTATGATTTTGAGACTGAACGTTGGTTAGGTTCCTAGGTAAGTAAGTAAGTACATACATACATACATATATGTAATCACGCCTCTTTCCCATGGATGGGGGTAGGCAGAGACCACGGATCTCCACTTGCTACGATCCTGCCTGACATACCTCTTTCGCCTCACTCACTCTCATTACATTCTTCATACATGCTCGCCGGTTTAGCCTGATACATCTGTTTTGTTAAACGACTTTCATTCATCCTCTCTACTCTACATGCCCAAACCACCACCATGCCTTTCTCAATTCTCATCACTACATTTTTTTTCACTCCACACTACTCCCCCCTTAACACACTATTTGTCCGTCTATCTTTTAAACTTAATCCACACCATACTACGCAACGTAAGTACACTACCTACCTACCTAAGTGCTTATTTTATGCTTATTAACCTTTATGGACTAAACTTTCTGTTGGTGAAATGGTAGAGGTATTAGTTATCAAGAAATTCAAGAAGGGCCTTCTCGGTAACAAAATAGGTGCCTACACCTACCTTGTATTATAAGTTTTATTTTAGACATTCTTGCATTACATGAATACTTACCAACCAACTCAGTTTTGTCAATAAGTAACAGTTTTTAACACCTAAGGACAGAAACCGAAATAAAAACGGCTCGTCTGGCATTATTTCACAAGGGGAAGCAAAAACATAATGAAATCGTACGACAGAGAGGGTGATATGCGAACGCGTGTGGTAAAACTGAAAGAGAATATCAAAACCCACTGGGGGAGTTGGACGGAGCGCGAACCGGTTCTGCATGTGTGCAGACAGACGGCGTTCTCCCTCCCCTCGACTGTCGACCCTCAAGTCCGAGGGCCTCAAATCGTCGGCTTTTCCCCGAAGCTATGTAATAATAATACTGACTAAGCCTCCATCATTTGATTTTTTAAAGCCGGTTATCGTGCCCTAATCCATCTTACTTTAGTTTACTATTTACATTTACCTCTAACTATGTTATATCAGGTAGTCTTACAACGCTAAGAATCATACTACCTAAATGACTTTTTTATAAATTTTAGGCCTCTGTCGTTGTTCTATACTTATTTTGTCAGCTGTTATCTAAAAAACCACATCATAAACCAAAAAAAATAGTAGCTGGTACAATGCATATATGTACATATTTCTTAGATTCAGAGAACCTCAGTTCCACACGCGATGCATTCACCCACATTATCGCATTTGAAAAGTAAAAAAACAACATAAAATACCTTTTGGTGTAAAAACCATAGGAACAACGTTCCATCGTTTCAAAATAAAAGGTTAAATGAAACGTAAGCGCCGTCCCATGCGGCAGTGATTAAAAGAAAAAACAAACGAAAATGTAAGGATCGAGACATTCGCACGGGTGAAAGTAAACACAACACTTATTATCGACGAAAACGACATACAAACACACTTTATCGATAGTCCGGTGCCCGTGTCATTGTAACAATAACCTTCTTTTCGAACGACGAAACAAGACTGTCTAGTTTGCTGGGGCGCGCTACCGTCTCGCTGCACCCATACCCCGAAGCCCCGCACTGTACCCCGCCAGTATAATCTCTCTCTTTCTCTCCTCTATCGCCAATGGTACGCCTGCTACAAATTGAGGCTTCTCATTGGCTGATTTAATTTACGACCATTCCACAAACAAAACAGGTTGCCAAGAACAGCAGGAAAGGGCTCGAGGGACGAAATTAGCGATATTATTATATTTGATATAAGTACTATATTTTCTCTCTTTCATTTTCAAATATAGCACTGAGATGGAACTCTTCCGCCATGGCATGGCACGCACGCAATACCGAGATTTTTTCGGCTAACACAAAATCCGTAACTGTCGGAACAACATTATTTTTTTTTAATTTTATTATCTTACTAGAAGCACGTCTCGGCTACGTACTGGTGTACTAATAAAACTACTGAGATAAAATATAGCCTATAATAATAACCACCCGGACAGTCCATTCTACACAACCGTGAAAGAATTTTTGAAATCTGTTGAGTACCTACCTACCTAGTTTCGGAGATTACCTCCGTCCAACAAACAAACAAATTTTACCTCTTTATAATATTAGTATAGAATATAGTATAAAGAATAAGCTAAGCACGAAAACATACAGCATGCTGATAAGTACCTTTATGTACGATACCTACTGATTAATTAATTTAATACATATTATTTGGTAGACTGCTGCTACCAAATAATATGTAGGTAGGTATGCTACCTACCTACTATTTATATATTTTTGGTTACCAAAATTAGCTAACATTATCAGTTGACTTGACATAATTTGTATCATATTTTAATTAGATGAGGATGTAGGTACTAACAATTAAGTAGGTACCAACTTATTATTGTTTACATCTTCATAATCTCCCATGTATCAAACTGTTGTTCAATTTTTATCCGGAGATTTTTTATAAGTAGAGTAATATTCTTCTTTTCACACCACTATTGACAGTACATCACAAAGCGCCACCTATCGAAAACTTTTGAATTATTTAACGGCAGCGCCATCTTGCGCCAGTTTCTCAAGATAAATAAGTATTCATTGTCCCGTCCCCCCAGATTACATTGTATTTAACTTGTTTCACATTTATTGGGTTCACTGGGTAAATAAATAAATCATAACAATTATATTCAAATAAATAAGGAATACAATTTAGTAAGTACCTACCTACAAAGGGACATAAAATATTGCACAAACAATTAGGTAGGTACCTAGGCGAAGGCCCGCCTGAGACACGGATGTTACGGGTTCGATTCCCACTACGGGACAAATGTTTGTATGATATTTATCCGGGTGTTTACTATCTATAAATAATACCTACGTAGTACCTATGTATTTTCAAAAAAAATGTTAGTATTTAAGTAATTATTTATAATTAGGTAAGTACCTATCATTCATCATCTATTACCATAAAACAAGCATTCAGATGCTTAGCTTGGGACTAGAGGACAGCCTAGGATTTATTTATTTTTAGCCAATTTCAATAACCTGCTGACGATTCAGATGTCATGTCGCCAATGATACTTATATGTACATCTAATATGCCATTCTTGCTATTTCGATCGGTAAGGAAAGGGCAACATCTAGGTACTTACCTATTATTAGTTTGGGTTTAGTTTTGGAGACATCGGAATAGCTACCGGTAGGTACCTACCTAGGTAAAACGAGCCCATATTCGTTCTTAGGTAGGTAGGTAGGTACCTACCTAGCAAGAGCAGATCCGAAACACAGGATTCCTCGCTTTATTTCCTTATATTTTTATATCGATATACCTAGGTAGGTAAGCCTACCTACCAGTACTTACACGTTTACACCTACCTACCTAATTGATTTCCACCTTTGTCATAGGCACATGTAGGTAGGTAGCTACTGGGTTGGGTGTCTCCCTCATCCTTCTCCCAATAATCATGGAGGACCCCCGTTATGGCCGCCATAATGGCCGCAGCATGCTTGTGCAGTGCAGACAGCTTTAATAAATTATTATTATACCTACATAGCACTGAGTAGATACCTATTATTATACAATGGCACAAGTCTACCTACCTATGTACAAATAGCAATATACCTACCTACATTACAAAGTAGGTAGGTTAGGTCTGTGCCTACCAACAACCTACGCTCTACCAAAGAGAATAAAATCACTACTTTCGCTCTACGCTGTTATGCTTAGGTCGCAGAGCAGCTAAGGTACCTACTTACTTACTTTGTAATAGGTACCTAGGTACCTACTCGTATTTATACAGGCTTAGGTACCTACCTACCAAATCAGGTGACATTATGGCAATCTGTCAAAAACTACCTACATGGATGTAAGTAAGCAGGTAGGCATCAGCCACCCTAGGCAAGCAGACGTAGCATTAATTTTATCTTTTTTGTGCACAACCCCTATTTTTTTGTGAGGAGTGACGTTCACTTTCTCTTTCTCTCGCACTGTTTTTCTCACTCGCTCCCCCTAATTTTAATGTTGATGCTTTCCCTTGCTAGAAAGAGATAGCCGGTTGGTATTTTCTCATTCTAAAAATTGTACATTGACACGCGTCATGCCTGAAGGGTACATTTTACCCCTGTCCGGTATTTTAGTCCCCTTGTAATATTGGTGCTCCCGCTACCAATACAGAGCTATAGTTTACTAATAGTAGGTGTGTGTGTAGTGAGCGAAGCGAACGAAGATCGGTGATTTTGCTTTGTATGTTGTGTTCATTTGTTTGTTTGTATGTTCCGTCATAACTATTTTTTTTTTTGCTGCTTGAGCTGAATCGGTCAAGGGGTTCTAAAGATATTTGGTTCCGAAGGGGATGAAAAAAAATAAAAGTTGTGCAAAAACATTGAGTGGGGTGTCATATGAAAGGGCTTTGTTTTTACATTCCAAAATGGTTTTACTTTTTATTCTAAGATGTAAAGTTTATGAATAACTTCGATAAATGTAAAAAATTCATGACTGTTATAACCTGAGCTCCCATTTCTATAAGTTTTGGTGAAATCGCAGCTCAGAAAATCGTTCTTCTTCTTCTTTATAATTTTGTTGGTTGTTTTTAACTCCTATTTCTTTTTGACGAATCTAACGACGTTTTAATGGAAAAAGGATTCAACTTACTAAATATTTTCCTTGAACCAATGTCACTTCCACTTCACAACGAACAAAATACCAAAATGAAGTCGAAACACCCTCGTAAAAACTTATGCTCTTACAAATACCTAGTCCTACCATCAAGTATTTTTTATAGAAATATACTTATGTGAAATAATGCAAAATATTGTTTGACAATGTTTGAAATAACCGCGGGCAACACAATGTCATAGTCATAGACCAAGAGCCCAGAAAGATCTGACTTACTTAACCTATTTTAACATGGATGAAACCTTATAATAATATGCTCAGTAGAGTCTCATGTGCTTTGAATAACCTGCGGGTTAAGAAAGCTCCAAGTGTGACCCATGAGCAGGTAGAAGGTCAGAAAGATGACTAAAAATAAGCCTCATTTAACTTAAATAACATGGCTGATTTTTATAATATGTTGTGAAGAACATTATTCTAATGTGGTATCATAAGGTGTCAGACACTTTCCATGGGCCAGAACATGAGTCAGACGCTTTAAAGGTGCCCTAAAAATAGCTGAACTTTACTTATTTTAACATGTCTGATTTTTAAGTATGTTTTTAAGGTAATTATTACTAAGTTATTTATTCAACCGTCAGACAAATTGGAGTGACAAAACATCCCCTAAACAACAAAATTATTCAGCCTTGATTTTTTGATCAAAGGTCAGTTCGAGGTCAGAGGTCAACTTTTTTATAACTTCTGTATGGTGACAGCTGGAACGTCAAAATTTAGAGTGTAGATTCTTGACCTAAAATAAACGAACACCTGTTTCAGGATTTTTCTAAATTTTAACCCTAAATGTCAATTTGGTGGGGTCAAAGGTGGGCATTTTTTTACCTTTTGCGATATCTTTGTAGCTAGAAGAGCTATTATGGTGAAACTTTGCATGTAGGTTCCTATTAATACTAGGGCACCCGTTATTGACAAGTTTTAAGGTCAAAGGTCAAGAGGGAGGTCAAAAGTCATATTTTAAATAGCTACAAAATGGAGACAGTTGAAGCGTAAAAATTTCAAGTATAGATTCTTAGCTGAAAATAATAGTAAACCTATTTTAGGTTTTTTCAAAATTTTAACCCTAAAGGTCAATTTGGCGGAGTCAAAGTTGGTTAAAATGTTGACCTTCACGATATCTTTGAAACTACAAGAGCTTTGAAGCTCAAATTCTGCAGGCTGGTTCCCTAAGAAACATAAGCGCTGCTTTTTTACAAATTGTACCTAGCCGTTGTTAGTCTTAATGAAGACTAGAGATGCCTGTTTTAAAAGTCATCGCGAATGAAATCGCGCGCGGGACGGCTATTCATCCTATAGATAAACACAGGGCAACGTCTGACCAATCTTCAACTGTAACGAAGCAACGGTCACAACCACAGAGTAGGTAGGTACTTGGTCACAATCTTAAGTTAATACGGCATCGGCACGACCGTGCTCTCTACCGAATCCAGCATCAATTCTGCTCTGCTCAGTTTATCACACACAAGGTAAGTACTTATTATTGTTATTCCATTCCACGCCATACACTTGTTTTTAGTGCTATCCTTCCTTACCCTAACTATCACCGTCTCTTCTTTTCTGCAGCATGACCGAATCTATCTTTCTTTGTCACACGTGTGGGTGTGAGCCCCTCGGCCACTGACCCATCGTCACAGCTGTTTTTGGAAAAGAATAAATTATGAAGGACGAATTTGTAATCATGTTACCTACCTACGTAGAAGGGATATGACGTGCGAGCGTTGTCACTATAATATTCTTTAAACAGTTTGAGTGGACTTTGTTGTGAGGCACCTAGGCACCTACTTGACGGCAAGTTAGATTGGTATCAGTTTTGACTAGGTGTACCTACCTTACCTACGCATAATAGGTATAGGTAAGTATAATAGGTAGGGGTACTGAAATGTATGGAGGTACCCAATTTTCGTTGCGATGAATATTTTGATTACCTATCTAGGTCCAATAATGCAAATTATTAGATCTGTGAGTTGTCGGCAAAGCTGCTAAGCAGGGTTGGCTATTATCAAGATAATTATTTTCTCTGATAATTATTTAATAATTATCCAACTATCAAATCTAATAACGTACTTAGGTAGGTATATTAAATAAAAGTTTTTTTTTTTATATATAGATATTACTTTTAGTTTTACCACAGATAAAATAATACTATGTACAGATGGTCCATCTAGAACATTAATTTCACTCCTGTTTTTCTTCGGGCTATTTTTTTGTGTTTGATTTTGCGGCGCCCCCAGGCAGTGTTTAGGTCTTGCCTGCAATCAAGAATAGGTGTATTAGATGGAGTTACTTATTTTTGATATCAGGCAAGACCTAAACACTGCTAGGGGCGCCGCAAAATCAAACACAAAAAAATAGCCCGGAGAAAAACAGGAGTGAAATTAATGTTCTAGAATAATACTATGTACAGATGGTCCATCTAGAATCTAGATGGACCATCTGTACATAGTATTATCGATCGAGTGAGCGAAGCGAACGAAGATCTTAGTGGCAAGTGGGGTAATTTTGCTTTGTATGTTGTGTTCATTTGTTTGTTTGTATGTTCCGGCATAACTGTTGAACCGTTAATCCAATCTTCATGAAACTTGGTAGGTATATAGTTAGTGGTAAGTGGGTAAGCCAGTAACCTAATGAGCTGAATCGGTCAAGGGGTTGTAAAGATATTTGGTTCCGAAGGGGATGAAAAAAAATAAAAGTTGTTCAAATACATTGAGTGGGGTGTCATATGAAAGGGCTTTGTTTATACATTCCAAAATGGTTTTACTGTTTATTCTAAGATGTAAAGTTTTTGAATAACTTCGATAAATGTAAAAAAATCATGACTGCTATAACCTGAGCTCCCATTTCTATAAGTTTAGGTGAAATCGCAGCTCAGAAAATCGTTCTTCTTCTTCTTTAAAATTATTTTGGTTGTTTCTAACTCCTAACTCTTTTTGACGAATCTAACGACGTTTTAATGGAGAAAGGATTCAACTTACTAAATAGTTTCCTTGAAACAATGTCACTAACTTCACAACGAACAAAATACCAAAATGTTTTAAGTCGAAACACCCTCGTAAAAACTTATGCTCTTAAAAATACCATCAAGTATTTTTTTATAGAAATACATTCAGTAAATTAATGCAAAATGATTTTTGACAATGTTTGACATAACCGCGGGCAACACTTGTCATTGAAAGTGGTCTATGACAGAATCAAAACAACATGACATAGGGTAAACCGTATAATGATTGGCACCCTAAGCCGATTTTTTCTTACAAATCGTCGATTCTCATAAATAAACAAATAGAATAATTGTATGACCGATTTTTCGTGTATTAGTATGTCTAGGCATGAATACAAATACTAATTAAAATGAAAAAAATATTTTTAAGTAACTTTAAAATGTAATTGAACTTCAATGTACGGAAAAGTACAATCATTGGCACCTGAGTATAGTGATTGGCACTATGATTTAGTACAGTCATTGGCACTTTTGACAGTACTAAAAATTGATAGAAACTCAAACTCAACCTCAAAATTTCTTTATTAGTAGCTGAAATAGACTAGCAGAGCATATTATCTACGTCCGTGTATGGTTTTCTATTCGTTTTTTTATAATTCATCGAGTGAGCGAAGCAAACAAAGATCTTAGTAGCAACTTGGATGATTTTGGGCTGTTGGTAAATTCCGGTACAACTGTAAAACTGTTAATCCAATCTTCATGAAGCTTGGAAGGCATATAGATAGTGATAAGAAGTTTCCCGGCTAAGCTACTGAGCTTAATCGGTTAAGGGTTTTGTAGTGGTTATATTGGTTCTTTCAGTGGGTTGCATACGGGCCAATCATTATGTAGTCGAACAAATTATGGTATAGTCATTGGCACCCATGAACAAGCAGGTGTATAAATTTTACAACGCTAAAACAACTCTTAGCACGCCGTAGATAGTTTTATGTATTGAATAAATAGAAAATATTTTGCAAACTTCCCAAAAAACACCTATTTTTGCAAGCGAACTCTACCCACTAGACTTAACAAAATCACTAAAATTCAGCAACTTTCCAGACATATTTTTCAAATGACCATAATTTTTTTGTTATTTACGTTTGATTTAAAAATAAGTGTTCAGAGAATAAGAAATTGGATATTCTGCCAATTATTTATGTTTCCACTGTTGAAAAGATGAAAACTTTCTTATTATTCAAGAAAAAGTGCTAGGATGCCAATCATTGGGGGGGTGCCAACAATAGTACCGTTTACCCTACTAAATATAAAATAGGTTTAGAGCCTAAGGTTTGACTCTAAATTCATAGAGTTTTTAATCAAATTCTGTATTGTAAATAATGCACACGCAAAATCGCTTTACTATTAATTAAAGGAACAATAATCGCCAATCGGCTTTAAAAACTTCAGGTATTTCTCATTTGATCCTCAATTTTTTTAGTAGACCTCGGAAGTAAATTCATTAACACAGATAAAAAGTAATATGCACAACCACCGGCGAGCGAGATCTCGTTCGAGGCGAACTACTAGTTAAATATAATGCAATTTTAAAGAATGACATTTGGCGTTCGTTTGGTTGGATACACGCTTGACATTGTGACGAAAAAACATGCGTTTGGATACACAATATAGGTATATTACATATTTCGTTTTGTTTTGTACAATAACAGTTACTCGTTATTATCAACGATAGTTATCAACACGTAATTATCATGATAATTATCAAGATAATTATCACGATAATTATCCAGGCCAACCCTGCTGCTAAGCGACAAATCAATGTTTTAAAAGACAGCGTGAAACGAGATATGGCGTTTAGAATCGCCCATAAGTGGAATATTGAAGCTGAAGATCATGACGCCTGGAAGAAAACCGTGGCTGACTGAGTCTTCACTTATGATAACGCTTGGTACGAACAATTAGCGCATTTAATCGCACTTATGCGTCACTAACGCGTTGCTAAATCTGTATCATAGGGTGGGTGTACCAGTCCCAAACCATTTAAGGTGAGATTTAGACTTTGAAAGTCTCTAAACTGGTAATAAATAGCTTTGACGGAGAAGAGTAACAATAAACACATATACAGATATATGTGTTTATTGTTTATTAATAATGCTGTATTAATACAAAAATTCAACATAAATATTTAAGTTACAGTGGTTTGGATCAGTTGAGCTACCTATAGACCGTTTGCAACGGTCCTTAGATGGCTCAACTGGTTCTATTTGTATTTTGTACAGTTATGTATTAGTTTAGTTTCTGTAAATAAATACTTCTTTATTAGTTATTTAATTAAAAATAACAAAAACGGGAATGTACCTAAGTGTGACTAGCGCGCTCCCATAAATAACCACATTTTGTCCTAGTAGTTGACCACTTTTTTAGGTGATAATAAAACAAAGTTATTATAGAATACTTTCATTTATTATACTTCGTTAATAGTAATCTTATTGTGGTGGCAAGATGGTTTTTAATCCCATTTTCCTTTGCACCGGATGTCTAAATTTTAGTTTAGTGAGTGACAACATAATTTCTACATGTTTCCCTTATCTTCGCATCTTTACTAATTTCATCCTGACACTTAAATGCCTTTTTGGGGGGGCATTTTAAACCTAAAACAATAAGACAGAACTATAAAACTCTAATCTGGTCATCCTTAGGAACACTTTTTTATAACTGTGAACCAATAAGAAACCAGTGGTTAATTACTGGGTCACACTGCAAAAGACCATTTGAATTACATTTAAAACGCACCATAGTGTGAAACAAAAGGCATTACCATTAAAAAATAGTGAAATCAAGAAATTATTGCCGATCACCAGTAGCAAACCACTTGATCAACAATCGGAACCCAGTACAAAGCGAGTTCCATTAGTTAACCACTCTTAAAATTACCTTATTTTGACATTATCTATAAAATATTATAGCTTCCAGCTCATTTCGAAATAATATAACTTTATGACAATAACTTTGACATAATAGGTGATTTTTAAAGATTATACTTACCATATCCACATACACTTCTAACTGTGATGGCAGCCGGAAAGCAAGTGAACGAGACAATAGTCTGTTTAAAAGAGTACTGTAGCGATATCGTTGATGCACTCACTCATACGTTATTATCGGGTGGTTGGTAACAGTCTAGCCAAGATATCAAAACGGATTATTTATTTAAAAATGCCCGCGTTTTCTTATTTTATTCGATTGAATGTGTAAGTGGTCAACCACTGGTACGTGGTTTGGGACTGGTACACCCACCCTACCCAGGGTCTTCTATCTGTAGGCAGTCTGGTTGAGACTACCACTCCCGCTAACACTTTAGTCGCGAACTAAACAAATCATTAGTAATTTTACACGGTGTGGTGTGTTGTGTTGATGCCGCTTGGTTTATGGTATTATTGGTAAGGTGTCTTAGGGTAAGATCGGACAAGGGGTAAGTCCGTACAAGTCGCATAACTACTAAATTTGGCGATATTTTACAATTATGGCAACATTGCCTTTTGTGCCATTTTGTTATGCACCCCCCTACATCCTGCGACTAACGCTAGGCCCAGCCGAACGCGAGTAATCATCGTTCTAGCAAAAGATGGGAAAATAATGAAAAAGGAGACGATCCGATCTTTCACCTCAAACTTTCAACAAGCAATTTGGTAAGTAGTTTTCATGATTTTTGAAGTTTCGCGGCTTTATCACTATGAGTGTAGTTAAATTTATTGATTAATATTATACATTCACGTCTAAGACGTTTGTAAACAGAGATCCGATCTTTAGCCTCGGAAATTTCAATAGGTGAAGTTCGGACTATGATCATCCGGTCATTTTTTCGGTTTCATTTCCCAGTGAATTATTTAATGTATTTGCAAATTCCTACGTTAGTTGATCAACTTGTTCATTTTCTTACCATTTTTTACTAATTTCAATTGGTTAACTAGTTAAAAAGTCAGAGTTTCAGACATGCAGGGGTAAGATCGGCATAGAGGCAAAAATTTTTTACAAAATCCAAGCTAAAACTCAAAATTGTAAAGAGATTCAATTAATTTTTTACTATGTTTTTACTAGGATAAGTCCGAATGTTTTCTAGTGATAGAGCTTATTCTATCTGTTACAGGGGTGGTTTTATTAGATAGTCCGGTCTTACTCTCACACGGTCCTATCTTTCCCTGGCCATTTTGAAAAATTATGCTCTTTTCTATCATTCATAAAACATCGACCGTTGGGTTTATCTAAAAACTAAATATAAGAAATGAAACCTCTGTATTTTTGCATTTGTTGACACCCTATTGCGTTAGGAAAGAATAACCAGAGGCGATACAAAAAAATATTTTCAAACACTCGATTGGTTTTCTGAAAACTAGTCCGATCTTACCCTAAGACACCTTACCAAATCAGAGTAGGTAAACTACTTAGGTTTAGATACCTAAAATTTTGTAAATACTTACAAACAATTACAGATATCTGTAAGACATACCTACATAACCTACCCTACCCACTAGTACCCTACCCACCTACAAACAGTTGTCCCGTGGCTGTTATCGAATCTGCAACCTCCGCGTCAAAGCCGGCCATCACCCAATCACAGACACTCACTCAATTCAACCTAATTTAAAAAAAAAACCCTCGTTGTCGGTCGTGGTCCTGCATTTCGTTATCTGCAGTGTCTTTTAAGAATCTTCTAATCCACAGCACTCTTTAAAAAGTAGCAGACAAAGTATAATTGACTGTTATCCATGGTGTGATAGATGTTTAACGTTACATTTTGAGATCGTTAGAGAATGTCTAAGGTCTTTAAGGGAGTTAGGGCTCAAGCTATCCTAAATATAGTTTTTCAACACTGTAATTTACTTCCAGTACATAAGAGAGTTCAGTGCTTGTTATTAAAGGAACAATTTTTCAATGAGTCTTTAAAAGTAGGTATTGGTTGTACACCCTGTACAAACTCGAGCTGTTTCCAAGAACCTGTTATACACGCCGCGCGCTAAATGCATACGGTGCGTGAGCGCACGACGTCTTTTATAATAGGTACCTAGATTAATAAACAGTTTACCTATCGATTTTCGGGACAGTTTGACACCAAATAACATTAAATTTAAATTAATTTTTTTTTTGGAAGTTTAAATGTAGGTGAGTGATGTTTAGTTATAATTAACTTTATTTAATTTTTTTTAACTTTATTTTTTTCGGCTTTTCCTGGACATAGTTTGAAAATTTCATTGCAAGACGACGCTCTGAACGCTTGGCACAGTGCTTGCCCCGCTACCGCTCCCCCCTCATCCCTTTCGTCTCAACGGCAATGGGACGGGCCTCTGTGTGAATTGACACGGAAATGTCTCCTACAGACGTGTTCAAGCTCCGCAGATCGTGCCCGTCTCCTAGCCGTCTCAAATTGGGAGTCAGGTTTGTGGCTTCAAGCACTTCCATCCAACAATTTAGGAACTTTAATGGATCCCGCTAGCTTCCGTGTTGCAGTATGCCTACGGTTGGGTGCGCCGTGTTGCGCCCCTCACCTTTGTCAGTGCGGTACGGCGGTCGAACAGCTTGGTCACCATGGATTGTCGTGCACCAGGGCTGCCGGTCGGATCTGCCGACACGCCAGTCTTAACGACATCATCCGTCGAGCTCTTGTCGCCGCCAACGTACCAGCCGTTCTAGAACCGAGCGGTCTGATGCGTGACGACGGCAAGCGCCCCGACGGTATGACTCTTGTCCCTTGGGAGAGGGGAAGGCCATTGGTGTGGGACGCAACTTGCGTCGATACCCTTGCGCATTCACATCTCCCGGGGACATCCGTTCGGCCTGGCGCAGCGGCGGATTCGGCTGAAAATCTCAAACGGCGCAAGTATGTGAATCTGGATAGGGTTTACATATTTGAGCCATTTGGGGTGGAGACCCTGGGTCCGTGGGGTACCGGGGCCCATCGCGTTTTCAAAATTCTTTCAGGGCGTCTGGTCGAAGCGACGCGTGATCCGAGGGCTGGCTCTTATTTGGCTCAACGAATCAGCATTGCTATTCAGCGTGGCAATGCGGCCAGTGTCTTGGGCACGCTTCCGTCTGGCAGTGGTTTGGATCAGTTGAGCTACCTATAGACCGTTTGCAACGGTCCTTAGATGGCTCAACTGGTTCTATTTGTATTTTGTACAGTTATGTATTAGTTTAGTTTCTGTAAATAAAGTATTAGTCACTTTATTTTATTTTTGAGTGTCTCACGATAGCACAAGATAAACCTTCGTGACTTAAAGTGCATCCATAATTAGTTTTAAGCTTAATCTCTGTTTATTTGGTAATTAATAAAAAAAATAAAAAAAAAAAATCGATCGAGTGAGCGAAGTGGCAAGTGGGGTGATTTTTCTTTGTATGTTGTGTTCATTTGTTTGTTTGTATGTTCCGGCATAACTGTCGAACCATTAATCCAATCTTCATGAAACTTGATAGGTATATATATAGGTAATGGTAAGTGGTTTAGCTGGTAACCTAATGAGCTGAATCGGTCAAGGGGCTGTAAAGATATTTGGTTCCGTCCGAAGGGGATGAAAAAAAATAAAAGTTGTGCAAATACATTGAGTGGGGTGTCATATGAAAGGGCTTTGTTTATACATTCAAAAATGGTTTTACTTTTTATTCTAAGATGTAAAGTTTCTGAATAACTTCGATAAAAGTAAAAAAATCATGACTGTTATAACCTGAGCTCCCATTTCTATAAGTTTTGGTGAAATCGCAGCTCAGAAAATCGTTCTTCTTCTTCTTTATAATTTTGTTGGTAAAATATAAATTTTGAAGAATGTATTTACTACGTCATAACTGTACAAATAGAACCAGTTGAGCCATCTAAGGACCGTTGCAAACGGTCTATAGGTAGCTCAACTGATCCAAACCACTGCCAGACGGAAGCGTGCCCAAGACACTGGCCGCATTGCCACGCTGAATAGCAATGCTGATTCGTTGAGCCAAATAAGAGCCAGCCCTCGGATCACGCGTCGCTTCGACCAGACGCCCTTTTGTTGGTTGTTTCTAACTCCTAATTCTTTTTGACGAATCTAACGACGTTTTAATGGAAAAAGGATTCAACTTACTAAATATTTTCCTTGAACAAATGTCACTACCACTTCACAACGAACAAAATACCAAAATGAAGTCGAATCACCCTCGTAAAAACTTATGCTCTTACAAATACCTACCATCAAGTATTTTTTATAGAAATATACTTAAGTGATTTAATGCAAAATATTGTTTGACAATGTTTGAAATAACCGCGGGCAACACAATGTCATTGAAAGTAGTGCCATGACAGGATCAAAACAACATGACATACTAAATATACCTAAAATAGGTTTAGAGCCTAAGGTTTGACTCTAAACTAAATTGATAGAATTTTTCAATGAGGATGAGGAGTTTTTAATCAAAATCTGTATTGTCTAGATAATGTACCTACCTACACTCAATGAAAATCGCTTTACTATTAATTAAAGGAATAATAATCGGCTTTAAAAACTTTATATAGGTACTCATTAGATCCTCAATTTTTTTAGAAGACCTCGGAAGTAAATTCTTTCAAACACAGATAAAAATTAATATATACACCAACCACCGGCGAGCGAGATCTCGTTCGAGGCGAACTAATAGTTATTTTTACCTTACCAGAGGTTCCTACACCATATTTTGCATTTGGCTTTTATTTCTTCGTGTTGACTGTTGAGTGCTTAGGTCAAGTATTATCTATTTTTCGAAACTACAAAACAAATCCAATGATGCAAGTAGACCTTCACATTGAAAATCAAGGCTCTTATGTCTCTCTTATCTCTCTCTTCACTCACTTGGTGAACATTATAATTATACCAGAAGTGGTAAATCATTCGCTCATAAAATAATTAATCTGATAGTATTGATGTAGGTAGGTAGGTACCTAATACAGTACAGATTCTCGCAATATCAGTGCCGGGTCGGGAACTGGATCGATGGAGGGGCGGTCTCCCCTCAATAGCGGCATGCGCAATGATGCCGGCAAGGACGATGATGACCGGCCACTATCAATCAATAATCTTTGATACCAAATCCTGGATGTTGCGGTAGGGAAGTTAATGCGAGCCTGGCGCGCACAAACGTTAAACAGATTAATCTTACTTTTTCATATTGGTCTAGTAAACATACGTTAAGTAGGTACCTTACGAGTACCTATTATAAATAGAAACGGATTAAATCTGTTGCGAATGTTGCGATCTCTTCTCATTGACTGTACCTCTGAACTTCGACATTGATATAAAAGTAACAAATAAAGTTTAAAAAATCTGTATAGGTATAGGTAGGTAAAAGTACTAAGGTACAGTTCCAGAGGCCCTACCATCAGTTTACTGTAGTATTGATACTATCCTCGATACCGAGTCAAGTATCGCAAAATATATGAGAATCCAGCGCAGCGCCGCCCCCGGTAACTTGCATGAACTAATAATTTCATACATTTGAAATACTTGACTCGTTAGCGAGGATAGTTAACTATACAACTCGAACACTCATGGTAGGGCTACTGAAGTCAAAATCAAGTCACTAAGTTATTAGAAAGACATACATTATACACCTACTCTACTCTAACTTCCCCTTTTAGGTAGACACGTACATTTCTTTTCATTACTCATACACGGAAAGTACGCACGAAGTTGCCTGATTATAGGGTTCAAAGTAGCATTTTCTGTCCCTAGGGAAAACAAGAACTTTCCTGCCCTAGGGCAGGAAAGTAAATAACTGTCAAATGTCAACTTCATTTTTGACATTTCTTTTGTGGCATGTCGATGCATGCTAAGTGTTCAAGTTCTTCTAACTCAATCAGATGCTAGATATTATGTCTCTCTTGCACGAATTTGTACTTCTCTAGCACTAATTATATTATATTTATTTATTTTATTTTATTTATTTAAATTTTTTCATCATCAAAAAAAACTACTGGTAGAATGCCTACTACTTTTATAGCCATTCTACCAGTCAGTATATTTTTTTTAAATCTGGAACGCAGCTATGCCATGCCATCGTTAGCTGCTTTTAGTCAATATTAAACTAGTCGATTAAAAAAAAAAGCGAGACAGCTAATTTTCGTGTGTTTTACATCAATTTTTTTGGTAATTTCCTCATATTCGTAATGAAAAGCAGAGTGCTTACCTCGGGGAAAAGGCTTTTCGATGCACTCGAACTATTATCGCACTCGCTGACGCTCGCGCGATAAACCATCTCGTGCATAGAAAAAATGCCTTTATCCCCTTGTATAGCAATCTACTATTAAAGGTCCTAAAAATGCCCAAAGATCTGAAAGAAAAGGTCTTCCGCACTTTGGAAGTCTTGTACAGTTTTGGTGATTCAACGAAAAAAAAAAAAGACGTGTGGCACTCGAGGACTGCCGCGGTAAAGCTATTGCATTGCATGCCACCTAGAGGCGAGTTGCTGAACTAAAGTAACCGCGTTAGGTGATTTCGTTACGTAATTTCTGGATTCGGTCTCCACGCCAAGGCCCGCGATAGAAGCTATGCAATAAGGTACCTGCAGCAAATAAGGGCCACTTAATTTCAATTCAAAATATGTTCAAAATCAGACGGATATGAATTAAAAACAGGACATTTTAAGAATGTTTACTTCATAAGCAGTCTGAAAAAGTATGATTTCTTTGGTTTTAACTGAAAATCATCAATACTGAGGTTTTTCAAAACCCTTCCTTTGGTCCTTATTAGCCAACAAAAACATTCATTTTGCCTTTTATCATTGTAAACTCTAGCTATACTATCTCTCGCAGACTTTTAGATTGATTTTCTAGTGAGTTACGATTGACGATTTATTTAAATCACGGAAAAAAAACAGTGATGGCCCTTATTAAACTAATGAAACGAAAAGTTTGAAAAAAAAAAGCATTAATTGACTAAATTCGTTCAAAATTATCACATTCTTGAAAAAGTTATTAGTGACACTACATAAAACTTAAAAAAATTTATTAAAAATAGCATAATATTTTCTTGAATTGGTGGCTCTTATTAAACTTATGAAAGTTTACGTTTTGGAACTTTGCGCTATTATGTACCCTCCAAGTTTCTAGGAGTCCTGGTGAAGTATCCTGTATAAGTATTATGTACTTATATTGGGCATACTACTCAAACGCAAGATATACCTAATCTTTTGTGTTGTGTGTGTGTGTGTGAAGTATGTATGAAGGCCGGATTCGATCCCACAAGCTTCGGAACTAAAGTCAAAGGACCAATACATTTGGGCATCAAGACTAAACTTTTTTTCGTGTCGAAAAATTTATTTTCGTTCATTTCGTTCAATTTGTTAATCAGTCGTCAGTCGTCAGTCACCAGTCACCTTGCCCTCTGCATCTATTTTGTTTTTGTGTACCAGTATTGCGAATAACCAGTCTTTGTCTTTCATTATTATCAATTTGTTTCTAACTGAATTAGCAAAAACAAAAAGAAAATACACACATCAACAAAGTCTAGGGATATTGTACATTTCATCAATATCTAAAAATCTATAAGGAATTTTTATAAACAGTAAAAGGCAAAATGGTAGGTCATTTCAAGGTCTCTCATTATAAAATAAAACATTATGTGATTCTTTTGATTTAAATACTAATAATGTTATTTTTTCATCGCCATAGAAAATGAGTATGATAAAAAAACTAATTTTCTTACTGTTTTTTATTAAATAATCATTAATAACTTAATCTAATTTTAAGTTATTAGTGTTGCCACCTCTTACATTAATTACACATCGATTTTTTGGTTGATATTTGAAACTGAATAGCCAATTTTCCAAGACCAGCCGCGCGGTATGGACATTAGCATTATAGTGATTGAGTAGAAGTTCTTAGCCCATTTGGATTCTGTGAGGAACAACGACAGACTCAAGTACCTCCTCGTGGTATTTTTGTGCAGTCATGTTGCCTTGGATCCAAACGAGCTGGGTTAAGTCGCCAAGACAAATTTCTGCCCAGAGCGTGATTGTTCCGCCTTGGTATGAGGGGACCTCTTGAGGGTGCTGTAGGCAACTAACTCTTCCTAGAGTTTGCTAAACGCGTGTTCTTCTTGAATCCAGATGAAAACTGATGATTCTTCTTCTTTCGTATGAGCAAGTGGCCAACTCTGGTGACGGAGTTTTTAGGCCGCCTAAAGGCCTCCGTCATGGCTTAACGACTTTTAAAAGCCGGGACCGACAATTTAACGTGCCCTCCGAAGCACGGAAGCGCTCAGTTGATAATGCCACTTGCGGTCACCCATCCAAGTTGTGACCGCTCAGAGCTTTGCTTAACTTCGATGATCTATCAAGACCGTCTTAGCAAACTTCGCCACGAGCGCTTGATGATGAAAACCAAAGACCATTGTTTATTACTCGGTGGTAAATGCTCTCGAGCCCGCGAAAACAGCCAGCCGCGTTTGCCACGTCGAAACGCTGGAACACGCAACGGTCTTCGAGCATGAAGACCAACTTAATACAATCTCCGTCGCACGGTTTGGTCGCTTACCAGCAGCTAAGGGTCCCCCTGGAACCTTTGTACTAGTTGCATAGCTGTAAAATTCGGTTGTCTTCTGGCGGTTATTTGGAAAAATCAATCCTGTCTCTGCATAGTAATACCGAATTTGGCTGTGAGCAGTTTCCAGTACTAATATAACGTGATTACAACCCTGTTATCACGTCTAGGTTGGCGTGTATGGCCTCAGCAACAACGCGTTAAAAAGCACCATTTCTGACGTGCCCACTGCTCGTAGCAATTCACCTTGACTCTAATAACGATGTGACATAGCTCTTAAAGCTGATACGGCCCAAAAAAGTATAAAATAAAAACAATTAAATACCTTTTTATTAAAAACAAACAAGATTTTAAAATATAAAAGCGAAAATAATGTAGGACCAAGATATCCCTAGACTTTGTTGATGTGTGTACATTCATATTTTAACCTCAGAACACGTAATACACAATAAAAACAGATAAAATAGAACACGACCTCGAAAGAAGGCCTGAGCTGAGAGCCTTGTAAATGACGGCCCTTACTACCCGCCTCGGGGGTGGCCCTTATTAGCCGCCTGCGTCAAGTTCGACAAAATTCACTGTAAAATCATGAAAAATTAATATTTATAGTTAAACTTAACTTAATCTGAGAACATGATAAATTTATGTTAAGTTAATAACAGCAGACTCTAGAAAAAAAGTCTATGGTACTCACAATTTATCAGTTTTCGTGGAGATTTTTTTATAGTAGGGCGATTTTTACCAACATCGTTTAAAGAAATGTGTCTACTGACATGATGGCGAATAGGAAGGCGATGCCACCGCGGATATTAGCCTTCCCAATGGTCCTCTATAATATGCGCTTGGTTAGAGTCTAATAATAATGTTGGAAGTATGTTAAAATAGAAGTGGCCCTTATTACCCTTATTTGCCGCACCTACCCTAACTTAAAAAAGTATTCTTTTTTTTTGCGTGGATCAGTTTTTGAAATTGATTGCTTTGCACTTTTTCATTGTTTTTTGGTACTTACAAAATTATATAACTGTATCAAATATCAATCAATCTAAACCCTATTGAAAAGGTTTGGGTGCATCATAATAAAAGCTAAAGGCACAGAATAAACAATAGTAGGTACCAGTACTACCAGTATCGAGCAGGTAAATTTGGGGACGAGTGCCGAGACTCCCAGCAGTCAGCATCCCGTGTCTAGCCATCTTTTTGGTGCGATTTGGCAACGTCGCTCTTTAGGGGTGAGACTCACCCGGTGAGAACGAGTTGACAACGTCGCATTCACGTCGCGTATGTATAGATAAATTGATCCAATATCCTCACTCAGTTGGAAGTTAAATTTTATGAATAGCTTTAGCCTAAAGCTATTCATAAATCCCTATTTTTAGCCATCGGCAAAAAACAGGGGTATTATAAGTTTGACGTAGGTAGTTTTGTACTACTTAGTACATTACACGGAAAACATCGTGAGGAAACCAGTTAGCTTTCTAGCAGCGTCGGTGGATTTGCAGTTTGCAACCTGTCACGTAACGCATTTAACTTCTGCAAAATGTAGGCATGTAGGTAAGGTACCAAATATGTATTTGGACATGAGTACCTCTGACTACCCCATTAGACATAATTATTCAAAGGATCTAAATAATTAGAATGATAATTAGATGAAAGGAGAGTGCATGCTACTGAGATGCGTATGTGTGGACTGTGGAGTGACGCGAATGGATAAATAAGGAATGAGTAGGGTGGGATGGTCGACAATGAACCAGGTGTACACTACACAATGATTATTCGTTCTCATGCCTAAACGCGAGGTTGCTGGTTAGTGCATCTGACAAATGTGTAAGCGGCCCAACCTACTGTTGTCCCTATCTAGTTTGCGGCGAGCTCCCAAACACGACTCACAAGCTAGGAGGTGTTTATTGTTTTGTAGTGTAAAAACGGAGAAAAAACAAGTGAGTGCTTTTGTTTCTTATTTCTTTAGATTTACGCATATCAATAGTTGCATTAGGTGAACGTATATAGTGTTTCATTACCCTTCTCTGTGACAATTTGATGAATCTCTCGCGTGTTTTTTGTAGAAGCTACATACCCTCATATGTTTTGAGAACGTGGGTGTTCACCATGAGCCATTTTGGTTGCGCTTACAATGAACCAATGGCTCATTGTAGACTATATTGGTTTAAAGTGTGCAATCCCTAAAATGTTTAATTAAATAGTTATGTTTTGATTAGTTGTGAGATTTTATTTACCTAAATAATTAGTAAGTACTACTTAAATTTCAGAATGGGTGGAAAAGCGAGCGGAAAATGATGGACTGCACGCTTCGAGGATAAGGATACTTTTAGGAGATGAATTTCTTCCATTGCTAAGAAAGCCTTGCGAAAACAATTTTGGAATCACTTGAATTGTTCGTTGTTGTGATCCGGTAATGCCATTGCACGAAGATGTGTTCAGTGTTGTGTGTCGCCGTCTGTCCATTCCTGATTCTGAAGGCGAATTGAGGGTAGTCGTGGATCCTACTCTCAATTAGCGGCGGTAGGTCCAGTACATCAGTCTACCCGTGACCACGAGCGCTGTAACGCACTCGAAACGTTGGGAAATATAAAAATAAGGTAAATACGTGATAAAGTCCCGTAATTTCATATAAATTACGTTAACTTGAAGTTGAAAAATGACAAAGTCGCTGAGGTTGTAAAAATTCTTGACGATGACGAGGAGTTGGACTTTACTGTCTCTTATTTTAAATTGAAAAGCAAGTTGTGTTTTTCAGAACGTTAATTTTAATTTTTTTTTTTTATTTGTTGTGACTTAGAATAAAAACTGATCTCAGATTATGTAGGTACGAGGTATTTACCTATATGTAGATATGGGAAAGAATATATATCTAATTCTGTTATTGATCTAATAGTTCTTAGTATAATAAGAAAACTCGTAAGATTGATTAAGATTGAACAGTAAGACACGAATTTAATAAACCTAGATAACCTAATTTTGATACTCAAGTGCCATTTTTATTTAATAAAACTGAAATATTCTATAACCCATCGTTTTATTTCACCGTAAACTTATGAAAAACCTTTGTTATCACTAAGTAATGCCACTTTTAAACAATTGGCTCACAGTAAACACCCCCGGCTCACTGAGTACCAGTCCCTGGTTCAATGTGTACTATAGGGTGTACACAGTGAGCCAATTCCCATTTTTTTTTAAAACGTAATTTATAACTAAATAAAGTGCATTGGTAAAAATTGGTGAATGGCGTTTAATAGTCAATGAAATGCATTATAATTTGGTGTAAAAACTTTTTCCATAACATCAATTTGGACAGAGTTAGAGCACTTCAAACTTTTGGTGGTTCATTGTCGACCATCCCACCCTATGTAAGGGGAAGTTTGAAAGTGGCACCTGTGACTGAAAAGGTGAGGAGTGCCAGATTAGCATGGTATGGTCATGTGATGAGGAGGGGTGAAAGTTATATAACCAAGAGAGTTATGAGTATGAGTGTGGACTGTGGATGGATATACAAGTAGGGGAAGGCCGAGGAAGAAGTGGATGGATTGTGTGAAAGAGGATATGAATGTGAGAGGAGTGAGTACGGAATTGACGAGTGATAGAGATGAATGGAAGAAGAAGACATGTTGTGCCGACCCCACCTAGTGTGGGACAAGGGCAGGGGGAATGATGATCTAAATAAGTAGTACTAAATAAGTAGTGTACATAAAGATCTGAAAGAAATGTCTACCAATTTTGGGATACAGTCGTGATAATATTTCATTTTTTTATTTTTACATTACACGCATGCCAATAAGATTATGTTATAGTTACCTACATCACACCAACTCAGCAGAAATGCACTTAAACGTGTAAGGGTAGCCAGATACAAATATATTTTGATGATATGCCATCATCACATCACGTGCGTGAGCGAGGGCTCTGTTCATTTATAGTTCGGGAAGAATCACTACTAACCTTGCTACTTAGATCATGCAAGTCGCGCGTTTAAATCTTTTGTATGAAAAACTTTATTTTTAATTCCAACGTGAAAGTAGTCACCAAAATCTATACTAAGAATGCTTACAGATAATCAGGTTTTTATAATATTTACATTATAATTTGATAGCTAATTTCGTAGCTTAGGATGTGTAGGTAGGTACTTTAGTAAACTCTCTTGCATTATCACTAGCTTTAATTAAACGGTGAAGGAAAAAAACATCGTGAGGGAACCCGGATAGTCAGCCCTACACGTATTGACCATTATCTTTTCTGTTGAATTTGGCAGTCTATGCTGCGAGAATGGTTTAGTTAGGTTATGTGCTGGGCATCTTCCCCCCCGCTGGATTCCAATCTTGTCGCGATGGGGGGGCTCAGTAGCCGTGATGAGGGCACGGTGAAGCTAAAAGGAATCCAAGGAGGGCACGCTCCGAGCGAGCCTAAGCGAGGTGGGCCTGCTCTGGATGCGTCCAGGGAGGGTGCGGGGGACGGAGTTTTCTGTTCCCCGCAGCCGGGAGGGGTCGCGGAAGGAGAGGCGTGCCGGTGTACCGTTGCCGCTCGCCCTATCTTCCGCGACACAACGGGAGCGCACCGTGTGATGCGTTGGCGGTGGGGCCGCAGGGGAAGAGGAGTGTCGGTGTGTCGTTGCCGCTCTCCCTGTCCTCTGCGGCCGGTTCGTGGTTTTGCGGCGGAGCCAAGGAACGATCCGCCGCGGAGAGCGGGGCGCCGGAGGAGGAAATTCCTCCAACATCTCCGGCCCCCAAAGCACAGGCCATGACGGTAGCACCGGGGGATGCTACCGCCCCTCAAAGGCGGTCTGGAGGTGGCGCGCGTGGGTGTTCCGCGCGCCTCTCTCCGAGAGAAGGTGGGGGGCATTTAAGCCCCACCAGAGGTGGAGCCCTTTTCAGGGCCGACACCGTCGGGGCCGCGGATGAGTGCATAAGCGTGCCCGTAGCCCCGGCAATTGGCCCCCTTCGAGTTTTAGTGGGTGCGTGTCCCACATATCCCTCTCACCGCCCCCGCGGTAGGAGGAAAGCATAAGGCATTTCTCGAAGTAAAAAAAAAATGCTGGGCATCTTAACAATGTCCCAGGCACAACAGTGTCCCGTTACGTGTAGGCAAAGATTGTCCCTGTTTAAGTATGTACTTAAATCATCTAGTAAATAGGTATTATAACATTAAATAAAAAACAGAGTTTCCTTCTTCATCTAGATTTCCAATAGGAAACAGTTTGACCGACACATTCCAACATGAAAAGAGCCTCTTGCCTGCAATCAAAAATAAGTAACTCCATCTAATACACTTATTCTTGATTGCAGGCAAGACCTAAACACTGCCTGGGGGCGCCGCAAAATCAAACACAAAAAAATAGCCTGAAGAAAAACAGGAGTGAAATTAATGTTCTAGATGGACCATCTGTACATACCTAGTAGGTATTATTTTATCTGTGCTACTAGGTACCACCTACTTACATCGCAGTCAATTTATAATCCTCTACCATGAGAAGAAATTTCGTTTTTGTTTGGTAAGTAGGTAGGTAGGTACACTAGGTACCTTACCTACCTCTCATTGTTTCTGATCCAACGAATCAAACATCAATAACACCTGATTTCTCGGATCTAGAAACTTAGGTAGGTAGGTACACTAGGTACGTACCTAACTACTTAATATATTTTTGGTTGATAGCTGTATGTAACAGACCCAGGTAGGCTAGGTAGGTACCTACCTGCAGTACCTGCTTACTTCCAAAAATGTTGAGGTAGGTAGGTATAGGTACCTAGGTAAGTGTGTAACCTAAAATGTTCAAATTAAGTAGTTAAGCTAAGGCCAAACCTGCGCGACCAAAGCGACTGCGAAGCGGGAGCGTCTACCGCGCGACGGACGCTACCCATATAGGTACATCTATGGCGCTTTGCATACCTACGCGACCGCATCTCGCATTAAGGTACCGTCGCGCGGTAGACGCTCCCGCTTCGCAGTCGCTTTGGTCGCGCAGGTTTGGCCTTAGCTTTACTTTCACCAGAAGTAACCCTGGGTGCGGGTTTCTAGATCGGATTTCGAAGTTTTAACAAACATCGAAATCCGATCTTGTCCGGTCTTCCATTCTCATTTAAAGCACATTTAATTTCTTTTTGCAATTAATTAGTTAAGTAAACCTAAATTGCCAGCTGCCATTATGAGACGCGAGACGAATGTATTTACACTGACAGCTTAGTTACATTACAACTTAGTGATTACAACATACTGATGATAAGTACCTAAATCATATTAGAATCTTGTAGGGCCGTCGATGTACCTACTATACGAGTATACTTAGCAACGAAAGAGATTTTCGTTTCTCGGTCAAACGTATTTTATTGCAGTTTAGATTTTTTTCATATTTATATTCATATTCGTTTATTCATTGTCTCAAGTTGGTACATTAGGTCTTAAGCTAGGTTTGGCCGCAACAAGAGCCCCGTTGGGACACGTTGTTAACATTAAAATATATCTACTTTTAGCATTTTCTTAAAGCTAAATATGTTTAATTAAATTATTTAATATCACAACATGCTTATTCTAATATGGCACTTATTGTAGTTACTCAAGTTTTTTTTGACCTACCTACTTATTATTACCTATTAATCTTCCATAAATTCAGTTATTGAGTAAAAGCTGTTTTGGATCAAAAATGGTTTGAGTTTGTTTTTGAATTTTCATTGCTGGTTCTTCCTCAAGTAAGCAATAGAGAATTAAACCGAACCATCAATGTATTTCAATGTGCTTGAATGAAACTACTGTCTAAGCAAGCATGCTGTGTGGGAAGTGGGAACGTCAAAATTCCGTTCCGCTGACAACCGACCGCAGATTATAGCGGACCGTGTCTATTCTAGGTAGGTATTTTTAGGGTTTTAAAATGAACAAAAAAAAATATGGTAAGGTGTCTTCTGGTAATATCGGACAAGGGGTAAGTCCGTACAAGTCGCATAACTACAAAATTTGGCGATATTTTAGAATTATAGCAACATTGCATTTTGTGCCATTTTGTTACGCACCCCCCTACATCCTGCGACTGAAGTTAGGCCAAGCCGAACGCGAGTAATCATCGTTCTAGCAAAAGATGGGAAAAAAATGAAAAAGGAGACGATCCGATCTTTCACTTCAATTCAAACTTTCGACAAGCAATTTGGTAAGTAGTTTTCATTATTTCTGAAGTTTGGCGGCTTTATCACTATGAGTGTAGTTAAATTTATTGATTAGTATTATACATTACATTCACGTCTAAGACGTTTGTAAACAGAGATCCGATCTTTAGCCTCGGATATTTCAATGGGTGAAGTTCTGACTATGATCAGCCGGTCATTTTTTCGGTTTTATTTACAGGGAATCATTTAATGTATACACATCAACAGTGTCTAGGGATATCTTAGTACCACATTATTTTCGCTTTGATATTTTAAAATCTTGTTTGTTTTCATTAAAAGTTTATATACCGATTGAAACCTCTTTTATTCTATTTTCAATTTTTTTAAATGGAAATTAAAAATAAAAGAATTATTAATAGTACGGAGGCAAAATTGTTAGAGGTGTGTTTCGACGAGAAAAAATTAAATTGTTTTATTGAAATTAATTATTGAAAAAGGGATTGTATTGTTTTTATTTTATAATTTGTTGGGCCGTATGAGTTTAAAGAGCATTTTTACATCGTCATTTGAGTCGAGATGAAACCCGTGAGCCGTGGGCACGTTAGAAAATGGTGCTATTTAACGCGTTGTTGCTGAGGCCATACACGCCAGCCAAGACGTGATAACAGGATTGTGATCACGTTATCTTAGTAATAGGGATGTAGTAAAACTGCCCAAGGTTAGATTCGGTGTTACTACGCAGAGACAGGATTGATTTTTCCAAATGACCGCTAGAAGACCATTGAATTTTACAGCGATGTAACTAGTAAAAAGGCTCTAGGGACCCCCAGCTGCTGATAAGCGTCCAAACCGTGCAAATAAGGTTGCATGAAGTTGGTCTTCATGTTCGAAGACCGTTGCATGTTACAGCGTTGCGACGTGGCAATCGCGGTCGGCTGCTTTTGCGAGCTCGAGAGAGCATTTAACATCGAGTGACGAACATTGGTCTTTGGTACTGTTCATCGATGAGTTCCGGTTTAATTTTCATCCGGATTCAAGAAGAACACGCGTTTGCCAAACTCTAGGAAGAGTTAGTCGCCTGCAGCACCCTCAAGAGGTCCCCCCATACCAAGGCGGAACAATCACGCTTTGGGCAGAAATTCGTCTTGGCGCACGAACCCAGCTCGTTTAGATCCAAGGCAACATGACTGCACAAAAATACCACGAGGAGGTACTAGAATCTGTCGTTGTCCCTCACGGAATCCAAATGGGCTAAGAACTTTTACTCAAACACGATAATGCTAATGTCCATACCGCGCGACCGCTCACCGACAACTCCGCAATAAGAAATTGGCAATTTAATTTTAAGTATCAACCAAAAATATCGATGTGTAATTAATGTAAGAGGTAGCAACACTAATAACTTAAAATTAGATTTTAAATTTAATAAAAAAAAACAGTAAGAAATTATTATTTTTATCATACAAATTTTCTATGGAGTTAAAATAATAATATTATTAATATTAAAAACAAAAGAATTACATAATGTTTTATTTTATTATTATAGAACTTAAAATTACTTACCTACCATTTTGCCATTTACTGTTTTTAAAAATTCTTCACCGATTTTTAGATATTTGATGAAATGTACAATATCCCTAGACTTTGTTGATGTGTGTATTTGCAAATTCCTATGTTAGTTGATCGACTTGTTCGTTTTCTTACCATTTTTTACTAATTTTAATTGGTTAAGTAGTTAAAAAATCAGAGTTTCATACATGCTAGGGTAAGATCGGACATGGAGGCAAAAAAATGTACAAAATCCAAGCTACAACTCAAAATTGTAAAGAGATTCAATTAATTTTTTACTATGTTTTTACTAGGATAAGTCTGAATGTTTTCTTGTGATAGAGCTTATTCTATCTGTTACAGGGGTGGTTTTATTAGATAGTCCGGTCTTACTCTTACACGGTCCGATCTTTCCCTTGCCATTTTGAAAATTATGCTCTTTTCTATCATTCATAAAACTTCGACCGTTGGGTTTATCTAAAAACATAATAGGTGTAAGAAGTTAAACCTCTGTATTTTTGCATTTATTGAGACCCTATTGCGTTAGGAAAGAATAACCAGAGGCGATACAAAAAAATATTTTCGAACCCTCTATTGTTTTTCTGAAAACTAGTCCGATCTTAACAGAAGGCACCGTAGGTACCTACCTATTCCTATAGCAAGTTATCATTATTGATGTTTGATTCGTTGGATCAGACAGAAGCAATGAGAGGTACCTAGGTACCTAGTGTACCTACCTACTTACCTTTCCTAACTGTAAATGGTAAGTAGGTAGGTACCTACCTAAGTGGATTTTTGTACTTATCAGTGCAAAGCAGTATCAATCAGTCAACTGTGTGTTATCAACAGGGCGATTGCGTGACCCCGAATTAGATTGGCATGAATCGGTCAACAAACGGAAAATAATTGCACTTTGATAATACCTACTTCAATCGTTAACATTACGGACATCAAACGCAGTTCATTGACACATTAAGCGTCTCTATCATGACACGCAGCGCCATCTCTTATCAGAGGGAAGAAATAACAAATTATGCATATTATTAGCCATTACTCACGTGAGAACTAGCCCGCAGTGTCAATAGAAGCTGGTAAGGAATCCATTGTAGATTTGGGAAGCACAATAATAGCACTAAGGATGTCTATTACACTGCGGAACACTCAGAACGTATCGAGACGCGATGCTTCGCAAGGGCCCAACTCGAAATGTCCGGGCGTCGCTCGCTGTGTACCTCTGTGCTGTCACAGCACTGCTGTGTACGCTGCCTGCGGTCCCTTCGATCGAGCCGAGGGCAGTGCGGCGCACCGACCGGCGCGCGCATTGGCCGCGCTGCCAGCCAATCACGAGCCGAGCCCGCGGCGCCGCCACTGACTTGGCTCGTACACATACAACTCCGCGGAAAAGCGGACGGAGGGGAAAACAACCGACAAATTCGCGGAATTCGCCTCTACACTCTGGCAACTCTTCTAGCGCCATTCGTTTTGCACACAAATTGGTCGCAGCGCAGAGGGAGGCCACACCGCTCCATGTTAAGAAACCAATCGGCAGAGGCGATTAGTTCTCAAGCGATGGGATCTCACATATGCGAAATCAGTGATTAGCTGAACCTCGGCCTGAAAACAGCCATTAATTGTAAAGCATTAAGTACCTACCTAGGTAATTCTATTCTAGGATAGGCTAAAATCATAGATTTATAACGTCTATGGCTAAAATAACTTTGTGATAACTGATAACGACCGAATAGGTAGGTAGGTAGACCAGGTAGGTAGGTACCTACCTACTTATAGTCTGACACTTTTTATTCGTGATAGCATACGCCAATGAGTATCGTTCCAACGTTCTCTACCTACCTACTTATCGCCTAGTTAGTTAGGTAGGTAGGTACCTACCTACCTAGATGTACCTACATAGTATTATTTTATCTGTGGTAGATGTTAGGTATGTAGAGTCGTTAGTTAGGTAGGTACCTACCTACCTAGTCATTTACCTAGGTCCTTATCTTAATTTGTACCTATTTAGGTATTGTTCATTTGGAAATAAGGTGAGAAATAAAGTAGGTAAGGTAGGTCTATATCTAGGTACCTACCCACGACAATGTAAGTAGGTAACCTATCAAAGTCTACACGATCATTACAATATAGGAGGTACTTAGGTAGGTACCTACTTACCTAAAATGTTAGAAAATTTTTAACTCCTTAAGTTCTTTTGTGACTAAAGTTTATCTAATTCTTATCCCAAAAACGATACCTAGGTAGTACCTACCTATATAGGTAGGTACCTACCTACATTGGCATCATTAATCGCAGCCTATTTCGTCTTCTCTTTCAGCGATAAGGTCGCCCATTGTTACACTGTTTGATGTTTTGTTTCATTGTATTTTATTTAGGTAGGTAGGTAGGTATCTTTGTTGAGTAGAGAGAGAGGTAGGTAGCTTATTTTTGTGGATAGGTAGGTAGAAACAAATTTTGTCAGACAGAACTTAGGCCCCGGTCTCGAATTCTGCTTGCAGCGAGCGGGGCGGAAGCAGGCGACAGGTTAAGTAGGTACCTACTTCATTTCTTGAAGCGAGCTAATAGGAAGAAAAATAAACTCACGTGATTGGTTGTCAAAAATAATTATCTATCTCATGATTGTCAAATCTAGCTAATCCGAGAATATTCAATTATTTTTGACAACCAATCACGTGAGTTTATTTTATCTTCCTATTAGCTCGCTTCAAGAAATGAAGTAGGTACCTATAGGTACATTTTAAAAATTTCATGTTGCACTTACCACAAAATATAAAATAGAAAGAAAATCTATTAGTAAGGTGCCTTGCCTATCCTACTAATATTATAGTGAAAGTTTGTGAGAATGTGTGGTACCTATGTTTGTTATTCTTTTTAAAAACGGCTGGACCGATTTGGTTGAAATTTGGTACCTATATAGATAGGTGATCCCCGGATAAACACATAGGGAAACACTTTTATCACGATATTCCAACGGGAACGGGACTTAGGAGGGTGGAACCACGGGGCGCAGTTAGGTAGTTATTAGACAATATGCATACCTAAATATAGGTACTTACCTATATCGTTCTCTGGTCTTGGCCTCGGTTTTCGGCCGTTATGGAGTGGGTAAAGAAAATAAAAGAAATGAAAAGGTAAGTAATATAGGTATTTATTGTAGAACCATGTGTGTATGAAACGTAAACAATCACAATATTTCTAAGTACCTAGGTATAAACTAGATCGTAGGTACAATTAGGTACAACTATCGTGTCGTGTATGTAGGCAGATGTAGCTACCAACCCATTTCTGAAAAAGGCAAGTATACAAATAAATGAGTAGGTAAGGTTATCGAGTCAGATTCTAATATTCCTATTCTATCTACCTAAGTAAGGCACGTTACAAGTTCATAGCCTTATTTTAATGTTTAGGAGTACTTTATGTAATCTGCTGTGGGAGTACCTATAAGTACTTCATTTCTTGAAGCGAGCTAATAGGAAGAAAAATAAACGCACGTGATTGCTCGTCGAAAATAATTGTTTTTCTCGTGATTGGCTATATTTGACAATTGACAATTGATTTGACAATCTAGCCCATCGCGAGAAAGACAATTATTTTCGACGACCAATCACGTATGTCTATTATTCTTCCTATTAGCTCGTTTCAATAAATGAAGTATAGGTACCTACTTAACTTGTTATTTCATAAACTTTCGCGATCACAATTCATAGTTTTGAAATATGTAAACACAGGTTTTTATCGCGTTTATTACCTTATTTATTGCAGACTGTCTGCCCGCGACGATGTATTGTAACATAGTCGAAAACTCGAAACGTCGGGAATAAATAAGGTAATAAACGCGATAAAAACCTGTGTTTACATAGTTACTTAACTTGTTCTTAGTGGTCACCTACTTTATGTAGTTTAATTGGTACACCCGCGCAAAGCCGGGACGTGCTACTAGTATCTAATATAGGTAGTTTGTTTTTACACTAGTGTCCCGTTAAATGTAGGCAAAGATTGCCACCTGACGCTGTGTAAACATCTAGTAAAGGCTGAGACTAATTTTTTTTAATAAGTACTTACATGTCTCTACATATAAGGTTCTACATCTTCTGTATCAGCTTCATCAGCGCAGACACACTTCATCTTCCGTCGTTCTGCCTTCGTGACGGCATCGCCGGCGGCGTGGTTCATGTCCCACCAGATGGCGCCACCGAGCACGTTGCGGAAGTACGGCGGCACGCTACCTTCGCGGAGAAGGTATCTGGATGAATAAAGTAAAATAGGATAAAGATTGTACCTAATATGTAAGACCTACCATTGTACAACAGTTTTTGCAATGAAATATTTCTGACTAGCTGCGCCCCGCCGTTTCACCCGCGTAAGTCCCGTTTCCGCGGGAATATCGGTATAAAAAGTAGCCTATGTGTTAATCCAGGGTATCACCTATCTACATACCAAATTTCAACCAAATCGGTCCAGCCGTTTTTGCGTGAAAGAATAACAAACATAGGTACATACATTCTCACAAACTTTCACATTTATAATATTATAGTAGGAAGTAGGATAGTAGGATAGGATAGGATAGGAAGTAGGATAGTAGGATCGAGTGAGCGAAGCGAACGAAGATCTTAGTGGCAAGTGGGGTGATTTTGCTTTGTATGTTGTGTTCATTTGTTTGTTTGTGTTCCGGCAAAACTGTCAAACCGTTAATCCAATCTTCATGAAACTTGATAGGTATATAGGTAGTGGTAAGTGGTTAACCCCCGGTTCCTATAACAAACTAACGGATGTCCGTAGGACTTTCTCCATAGCAACGTTGTTATCTGTCAAAAAGTTTCATACATTTTATGTTGAAATAACAACGTTGCTATGGTGATGGTCCTACGAACATCCGTTAGTTTGTTATAGGAACCGGGGGTTAGCTGGTAACCTAATGAGCTGAATCGGTCAAGGGGTTTTATAGATATTTGGTTCCGAAGGGGATGAAAAAAAATAAAAGTTGTGCAAATACATTGAGTGGGGTGTCATATGAAAGGGCTTTGTTTATACATTCAAAAATGGTTTTACTTTTTATTCTAAGATGTAAAGTTTTTGAATAACTTCGATAAATGTAAAAAAATCATGACTGTTATAACCTGAGCTCCCATTTCTATAAGTTTTGGTGAAATCGCAGCTCAGAAAATCGTTCTTCTTCTTCTTTATTATTTTGGTTGGTGTTTCTAACTCCTAACTCTTTTTGAGGAACCTAACGACGTTTTAATGGAAAAAAGATTCAACTTACTAAATAGTTTTCTTGAACCAATGTCACTGCCACTTCACGACGAACAAAATAAGTACCAAAATGTTTTAAGTCAAAACACCCTCGTAAAAACTTATGCTCTTACAAATACCATCAAGTATTTTTTATAGAAATATAAGTATATTAATGCAAAATGATTTTTGACAATGTTTGAAATAACCGCGGGCAACACATTTGTCATCGAAAGTAGTGACATGACAGGATCAAACCAACATGACATACTTAATATAAAATAGGTTTAGAGCCTAAGGTTTGACTCTAAATTCATAGAGTTTTTAATCAAAACCTGTATTGTAAATAGATAATGCACACTCAAAATCGCTTTACTATCTTTAGGTACTTAGTTCTCATTAGATCCTCAATTTTTTTAGTAGACCTCTGAAGTAAATTCTTTCAAACACAGATAAAAAAGAATATATACAACCTCCGGCGAGCGAGATCTCGTTCGAGGCGAACTACTAGTATTAGTAGTTCGAAAAAGGTAAGAGTTACAAGTTGCGGAGGTGGCAATACCACATATTAAAATGACTCCTTCTTTTTACGGCCGGCTTTTTTTGTGTTTGATTTTTGCGGCGCCTTTTTTTGAGCGATGAGGGGGCGAGCGGGAGGGGGTATGTTTGCGCATGGGTCACTCGCTCACGAACCAATCTCACCCCACCGCCAATCAAACCAAGATTCCTAAAAATCGCCTACTGCGCAGCTTTTCCCCTCAGCGTTCGTTGAACGTGGCGCGACCTATACACTAGCTAGATGCATACTTGTAAAAGTGTTCCTCCTTGAGTTCCTCGGTGCGACGCCGCCAATACCGGCGCAAGTTGGGGCTCATCTCTTCACCCGCCTCCACCTGCTTCACTGTGTTCTCACGCTCTTCTTCCAAGGCTCTCAGTTCGTCCACTGTCTCTGTTTGAAAATTATGCTATTATCTTTACACTGTAGGGTATTCGTAAAAACTTGTCAATTTATCATAGGTTTAAAGAATATTTTTTCTTTGTTACTCATATGGCAGCGAAAAGAGATAACAGATTTAATGAGATTTAGCTAATAAAGGTTTACTGGTCGCTTAAATATGCTTATGGGGGTAAGGCTGGAAATAAACGTCAGATTTTTTATCCAATAGTACGATTACGATTGTCTGATCAAACTGTCTGAAGGCACTCGTGCTATACATCTGTTTCAATCGTGTCAGACAGTCGGGTGAAAACAATGGTAAAAAAAATCTACGAAGATTGTTACTCAAGGGAAAGTACCTGGTGATGGTTATGATAAAATAACCATCACCAGGTAGCTTTCATCCCTTGTGATAAGAGATTTCATAAGATAATGACACAAGACCGGTAGAAAAGTCGTTAAATAATATAGTATCCGAAGGTGGTGCCACTGTACGGGTATGTTTTTCTTTATTTTATGTAATAAACGTCAATAGTGAACAGATTTTCACAAGGATGCCAATAAACATTGATAGGGTGAATTTTAATTAGTGCAGAGGGAACGAACATGTGTGGGTTTCACCCTTTTGTCTAGATTATGTATGGGGGCTTGCTTAATGCTTATTGAGGGGTTATTATGTCACCCCTCCCCCTTATCAGGCATTGCTGAGCCATGACCCTACCATGAGTACACGGCCGCGGAAATTTTATTTTAAGTAGAGTTAGGTTATTGCCAATATCTGAGGAATCGTATTTAGATATAGTATTAAATCCATGTTTTTCTTTTAAACAGATTATTAAAAAACGTGTAAAGCAAGTACTTATGTACTCGTAATTTTACATTTCTAATTGACTTATTATTCATTATATTATCAACCTGTAAAGCCTAACCTTTAAAATTCATCATCATTGCACATTTTTTCTAAATACGACAGTCGTATTGACTTTTGTTAATTTGATTTGAAGTAAGAAGAAACTATCATACCATCTAGTTTTGCTTTGAGGTTAGTATTTTTAACTCTGTACGTGGTTCGACCGCATAGTTCACTGAAAACGGACTTCGTGAACTTTCTTGTCCAGTGAGCCTCCTGCCTGATAGTTCGATCAGTCGGACTACATGATTACGTAAATTATTCGTCTAAGTGAGTTTTGCCCCATCACCTTCTACATTACCTTCTTCGAGTTCTCCTTCTACAGACATCTCCTCGGGCTCTGGCGCTCGTTTCGTGGTGATATCGGCTTTTGCTCGGCTGCGTACATCATCTGCGAGGCGTGATTTTAGGTCTTCGTAGATTCTGTTGAGTCAAAATATCTTTTTTCAATAAGATCGTATTACAGACCACTTAGAATAGTCACGTTCTTAAAACTAGGGGATTCTATTGCTTGTTCCAAGTTGGAACTTGGAAGTTGTCGTTGGAAAGTCCAAGTTGGCGTTGGAACTTCCAACGCCACTCCCTACACCAGGGAAAGAAGCAGGCAAGAACCTGGTGATGCGCGGGCCTAGCATTTTTTTCAGTGGTCCAATAGTAAAAACTGAGTTGTAGCATGTTCAGTTCCAAGCGTCCTTGTCATCTAAATAATCTTTAATTTTTTTTAATTTTTTTTTTTACGTATCCTTTCTTAAATTTTTTTATTTATAATTTCTGCTAAACTTTGTTATAGCAGTAAGTTCAGGATGTTTTTGACAGTGTCTTGCGTACCTAAAGGTAGGCTTCGATACCATCCTCGTGAATCAATAAAAGGACGTGTCAGACTAATAAATCGAAAAGTTAAGTATAAATATGTAAGGTAGGTCAATTTAATGTGGATGGATATTTTAGTAGGTTAGTAGAATAACTGTTGTGTCGACCACACCGTAAATTGTTTGGGAAAGTACCTATAAGGGCAAGAAGATATACGCAATTTTTTTTCAATATATCGGATTTATAATTATAGTACCTACTTATTGATGAGCTACCAATAATTCACCGAATTACACTTGATCGATATAACTGTTAATAGAAATCACTATTCATCGAAACTCTGTACAACGAAACTTTTTTTAGACGATAGTTTTTTTCACCGATAACTCGGTTCGTCGAAAGATTCCTTCGTATAATCAATGTTTCATCGATACCTCGATTTGCAGATAAGACGATTTGCTAAAAGCTCCATTGAACGAAATAGCTTTTTATCGAATGTAGTAGCTATGCGAAAGCGCTTGTTCCGTCGGTCTATGTAGGTAGGTCCTATAGATATGCACTCTAACACGAGCCTTAACAGTTTAAGGCTCGTGTTAGAGTGCATATACGACGAAGGAAAACTTCGTGAGAAAACCTAATAAATAGTTAGCTTTCTAACATCGTCGATAGGCTTGCAACACTTCTGCAAAATGTGAGCATGTACCAAATATGTATTTGGACATTTTTCAGACATATTCAAAAGGATCTAAAAAAAATACATAGACATCTGAAAGAAATGTCTACCGCTCCCTAGAACACAGTCGTGATCATATAAAATTTTTATTTTTTACCGAAAAATTTCAAGATCTGGGACTGTCAAGCTGCATTGCAAGTAGGACAACAAATACCTACTTACCTATGAGCCAAAGCTTGTATGACGTCATCGATTCTCCTCTCATCCTCCGGACGTAGATCCATTATAGGCACGTGAAGGAGTTTCTCACAATCAGACTCCATAATACATCGATACTTGAGTATTGCTTTCGACAGCTCCTTAGCACCTTTCAACATTTCCCTATCAGCTTCTTTCCATTGCTGTTCTAGTGTCCTGTATGAAACAAGTTTTAAATAGAAGTTGTACAATGTTTATTGATTTATGTGGTAGGTCCAAGTAACGGTTAACCATCAGATAATAGTAATAAAATGAAAAAGACGTACTATAAATTAGGGCGTGGCCCGACACGCACTTGGCCTGTTTTTTATTTGACTAACGTTCTTTGACTTACAATTCTTACTAATATTATTATAATCAACGCGAAATCTATATATATAAAGGAGTGGTCAAAACGTAAGAGACACGGTTTCTCTGAAACTACAAGTGCTATTAAGGTGAAATTTTGCATGTAGGTTTCTGTGATGACGTAGATGAGCGTTAAGAACGGATTTTTCGATCAGAGGTTAATTCAAGGTCAGAGGTCACTTTTATTATAACTTTTGTATGGTGACAGCTAGATTGTTAAAATTTTGAAAATAGATTCTTGACTTAAAATAAACGAACACCTATTTCAGGATTTTTCAAAATTTTTACCCAAAGTGTAAATTTGGTTGGGTCAAAGTTGGGTATTTTTTGACCTTTTGCGATATCTCTGTAACCAAAAGAGCTATAATAATGAAACTTTGCATGTAGGTTCCTTTTAATATGCGGGCACCCGCTATGGACAAATTTCAAGGTCAAAAGTCAAGGGTAAGGTCAAAAATCATATTTTTTGTAGCTGCAAAATGGTGAAAGCTAGAGCCTCAAAATTTCAAGTATAGATTTTTAGTTTAAAATAAAGGTAAACCTGTTTCAGGTTTTTTCAAAATTTTAACCCTAAAGGTCAATAAGGCAGAGTCAAAGTTGGGTAAAATTTTAACCTTTCATGATATCTCTGGTGTTGGAAGAGTTTCAAAGTTCAAATTTGGCATGTAGGTTTCTTTTCAGACGTAAGCACCTATTATGAATGAATTTTTAAATCAAAGGTCAAATTCGAGTAATAAATGCAAATTAAAAAAAAAACATGATTTACCTTTCAACGCATCTCTGAACCCACAAGTGCTACGAAGCTGAAATTTTGCATGTAGGTTTTTAATAGTACGGAGACTCTTGCTTAAAAAGGATTTTTCGATCAAAGGTCAATTAGAGGTCAGAGGTCAACTTTTTTATAACTTCTGTATGGTGACAGCTGGAACGTCAAAATTTAGAATGTTGATTTTTGACCTAAAATGAACGAGCACCTGTTTCAGGATTTTTAAAAATTTTAACCCTAAAGGTCAATTTGGCCGGGTCAAAGTTGGGAATTTTTTGATCTTTTGCTATATCTTTGTTGCTAGAAGAGCTATTATGGTGAAACTTTGCATGTAGGTTCCTTTTAATACTAGGGCACCCGTTATTGACAAATTTTAAGGTCAAAGGTCAAGGGAAAGGTTAAAAGTCATATTTTTCATAGCTTCAAAATGGTGATAGTTGGAGCGTCAAAATTTCAAGTATAGATTCTTAGCTGAAAATAAAGGTAAACCTGTTTCAGGGTTTTTCAAAATTTTAACCCTAAAGGTCAATTTGGCGGAGTCAAAATTGGTTAAAATGTTGACCTTCACGATATCTTTGAAACTGCAAGAGTTGGTTCCTTGAGGAACATAAGCGTCGCTTTCTTACAAATTGTACCTAGCCGTTGTTTCTAAAGTCATCGCGAATGAAATCGCGCGCGGGACGGCTAGTTTTGTATAGATGGGTGTTTGATACTCTGTTACACAAAAACTACTGAATGGATTTGGCTGTAGTTTGGAAACATACCTAGATGGTACATAGCTTATAACCTGAAATAAACACAGAGGCTTTTATCCAGGCCAGTATCTACTAGCACAGATAAAATAATACTATGTACAGATACACCATCTAGAACATCAATTTCACTCCGGTTTTTCTTCGGGCTATTTTTTTGTGTTTGATTTTGCGGCGCCCCTAGCAGTGTTTAGGTCTTGCCTGCAATCAAAAATATTAGCACTAGATGGAGTTACTTATTTTGGGCTATTTTTTTGTGTTTGATTAAACACAAAAAAATAGCCCGAAGAAAAACCGGGGTGAAATTGATGTTCTAGATGGTGTATCTGTACATAGTATTATTTTATCTGTGCTACTAGTTATTGCGAGCGAAGCGGCATGCGGATATTGGTCAGTAATATTAAAATAACAGCCACTTCCTGTTCCTGTGGGAATACCGGGATCAAAAGTAGTCTATGTAGGATATAAACTACATAATATTATGTATTTTCCAAGTTTCAGCCAAATCCTCCCAGTCGTTTTTGCGTGAAGGAGTAACAAACACACATTTTTTCTCAAATTTTCAATAGTAGGATATGATAATGTAACCTTAATACGAAGGCCCTAGGTAGTCTCGGTGGTAGGACGTTGGCTGGCTCCATCGGTACCGGCTCGAAGCGCTTGTACGGCCGCATCCAATGGTAGAAGCCTTTGCCATGGTCCTTCTTAAGATCCTTGTATGTTAAGTATTTGGGCTTATTAGCCAGCTTGGAATCCATTAGCCATTTCTATAGAACCAATTAGGTTAGTTATTTATTTTTGTTTTCTAATACTCGGAAAATAAGTAGGTTAGGTACGCCTGAAGTTGGTTACCTGAACATATTGTGTAAAACCGAAACCTTTATGACACTGACTATGTACTGATTATGTACCTGACCTGGTAGATTTTTCCTAATGGTACTAATCTATAAAAATATAGCAGACCTCAGTTTCAGTAAGATGGATTGGTGTCAACAACGACAGAAGACTTCTGTGGTCTCCAAAAGTATCGTAATGGCCGATAGAACACCACGGCTGCCAACGACAATCCGTCTTGTACTGCTCGAACAACGACCGATGCACCAGCTCAGCGCAAGAAAGCTCTCTGAGAAAATTTGGATTTAAAGTAAATACCTATCAATCAGTAGTACCTACCGTCAATCGAAATATGTACATAATTGAATTTGAAATAGCTGATTTATGCCCGAATGCTATTATCAACGTACGGATTACCGTAGGTCTATCTATAGAAACTTTGTTTTTACAACATAAAATGTATGAAACTTTTTACAGATAACAACGTTGTTATGGCGAAAGACCTACGGTCATTAGTAAGTTGTTTATAGGAACTGGGCGTTAGCTGAACTACTTACCGTCGCAAAACAAAAAAGCGCACTGTTTTAGCAAGATATATCTCACGACATTTGCCATGTGATATCACGGAGCTTTCAGATTTGCTATCTGCCGCTTTTTCATCAGGAACTTCTGACACGGCTTCTTCAGTTACTGCACCTTCTTCAGGAACGTGGATAGTAGTCTCCGAGCATGATTCGTCTGTCAAACTTATGCTGCCCTCTTCATTTACAACAATTTTATTACAGAAGGAATCTTTCATCTTCATCCAATTCTGGTGCACTTTAGTGACACTACTTATATAATCAGATTTTACTTTTATATCACATTTTGTAAATGACTGACATTCAGGGCAGGCTTCATAGCTTATTTGTAAATTCTCCCCATCGAACTTAGCTTTAGTTACGCTGTCTAACGATAAGTCGAAAATATTATCAGTATCGACTACAACTGTATTACCATTCGGAGAGTCAATTGAGATTTTTTCACTATCCTTGTTGATGGTAATAGTGGTGTAATTGGCATGTTCGATTGTAAACATCAATTGCACGGAAATATAGCCATCAGTTCTCTCTTTTTCTTTTTCGTAGTTATCTTCCGCTTCCATATTTTTTGAAGTCGAACTGGCCAAACTAGTATTATAGGTACCTACATAACTTTTTTGCGACATAGATCCTTTAGATTTTACAGCAGCATCATCTTCAAATATATCAGAATAAATCATGTCGAAACATTCTTTCTCTTCATCCGTCCATTCAGGATATATCTCATCATCTTCTACGATATATTGAGTTATGATTCTTGTGTTGTTGGGAAAAGTGACCACTTGAATCCCATCTTTGTTGAGTAATACGTTGGTGCCGTCCATTCGCCTAGAAAATACTTCACCTAGACAGTAGTCTGTTGCCGTTCGTATTAGTAATTTTTCTATGTCTATGGGGTTTTCGAAATACCACTTCTGCCTCAAGCCGGAAGTTTCAATTATTTCAAATTCTTCGATTATTAATTCGTATTCTTGCGCTTTTTCGACGGAAAGTTTTTCATCTTCGTCTAAAGTATTTTTTGATGATTTTGATGAAGCTTTTCCAGGTTTTTCTTTGGGTTTTTCTTTGCCTTTACCCTTCTTACTTTTATCTGAACTTGTTTCACTGATAGCTTCTTCTTGAATTTCAGGTATTACGGGTTTCTTACCATATTTCGTTATTTTAATGTAAGTTCCATCTGGTTTCAGAACTTCAATGATTCCATTTGTTTTGAAGATAACAACTTCACCATTCAGACTAATACAGCGGCTGTCTTCATCGAGGTTAGGCAATGAAGCAAAATATTGTTTTATGTGTGTAATTTTATGGGAATTATTTTCATGTACACTTTCTGTAATAAGACCATTAGGCCAAGTTATAAAACAAGAGTAATAACTTTTGGTTTCAAATATTTGTACCATTGAGGACGCCATTTTTCCTAGGACACTTTCCTTTCTTTTCCAGTTATTGTCTGTGGACGAAATAGTCATAACAGGAAGTGGGATCTGATAATTTTTTTTCTTAATATTTATCATTATTTGGTCTTTGCTAGTTATTCTGAACGATTCACAGGAATCAATTATATCTTGAGGCACTGTTTCACCCAAAGCTCGGTATAACCAAAATTCATTGAAGCTATTTCCAGGAACTACTTCCATTGCAATGTATTCTACATTCATAGGTATGACCAACGTGTACATAGTAGTCACCCGGGTGCCATCTCTTGAAAAATATGCAGCATCTTTTCCAAAAACTTCAACACGTCTGTCACCCAAGTTGTAACCAAAAAAGGGTTTTCTGGCTATAAAAATATCACTAAGGGTACTTCCACCAGGGGCCATGAATGATTGTCTTAAATGTTTTGGTGTCGACGCAACCGGTGATTTAGCTTTCTTGGCACTTTTGGGATCCGGTTCGGTAGAAGCCGGAGACAAAGTAGTTTTCTTTGAAGATATTGCTTTAGTGTCTACATCTTGTTCTTCACTTTGCTCTTCCATCTGGGCTATCTCTTGATACTTCAGAGAGCCTTCCATAAGAAGGTCTCGATCTACTTCATTATTTTCTACGCATGATTTGAGTGCAAATGGATCGATTAAATCTTTACACTCGGATTGTGACTTCAAAACAATATTCTCATCGTAAATTCTTTCTTCATTTTGAATCCAATCATAGTGTTCTTCTAAAACAAAATCAAAAAAATCTTGCAAGCAAAGTGGTGTTGATAAGTGACAACGCCACTCTTCACGAGATACTCCGTCCTTGTCGTGACTGTTGAAGAACATCAACACAAAACAATCTGTTACCTCGCAATATTTGTAGTCGACGCAGTTAAACCTATTGAAAGCATCGAGCATAATTTGATATGAGCTTATTCCCGAAAAATCTTCAAAGTATTCAAAATCGTCGATCAGATGGTTAAGAGGTTTTTCATTGGCAATTTCTGCTGCAGATACTAGTTCGCTAATGTCGGGGCAGTCAAACAGAAACTTGATGCGGCGGGTTTCAGGATCGTCAACGTTACTCGGATCAGAAACATTTTCGATTTTTGTCATTGAAGGAAAATTTGGCGTTATAGAGCTGCAACTTTGAAGTAGTGAAGGACATTTTGGTAGAGGTTCAGCAAGAACACTGCGCTTTAAAAATATTTTTTTGAAGTCAGATATTGTTGAGGTTTGGAGATGGCGTTTCTTTAGAGAGCTCCTGTTATTAAAGAGTTTGCGGCACGACAAAATGTGAATTAATCGATTGAGTTCGGCAGTCTCCACATCTTCTCTCTCGAAGCAAGATAGTAGCACGTTAACGTGAAAGTTAATTTTTGCTTCTATTTCACCGTGCGGCCTGTTTTGACGTTGCCATAGTTTGTTGATTGGCATGCAGTATAACGAAGATCCCACAATATTATCTAAGTTGATATTCCCTAGGTGAAAGGTGTTGTATTTCGCGAAATCTCCGTAACTTATGACTACAGGGTCTTTATGTGTTTCAAATTCTTCACCATAAGTTAAGCGATATGCTTTCTTACTGCTTTCAGTTTTGCACAGAGCACTGAAAACATCCTTGACGAGAGTTTCAGCCTTTTCTAGTTTTTCCTCATCGCCGAAACTAGCTCTAGGTTGTGTCATTGTCATGGCGGCTGACAGCGATGTTCTGCTGCTTTGATCATCCAGCTCCTGACTCTTGCAGACCGTTTGAAGTAAAGAGTCTAGAACAGAATACATTGTGACACATTCTAATGGTAAATCTGCAATTTGTTGATTATAATAGCTATTATAACGCTGTTCTTCAACATCTTTAGGTATATTAATGATTTCCATATTGTCCAAATAGTGCAGATGTTGTCTTGTTAGATCCTGAACATCGTACATGAGAAAGCATAATTCATCATAAATTCTATCCGGATTTCCGGACAAGCTTTCAGAATCCCAGTATGGAGGAGAAAATACCACAAAAGCTGTATTTTTAAAATCATCTGCACTTTCTTTATTTATGCGCAACATCTGCAAGTCTTCCCATAAATTTAGGGACTTTTCTGTGAGTATTTCAGTTTGACTTTGGCCTCTTTTTGTCGCTCTGAACAGAGTAGATGGAACTTTAGTTGTGCATGGATCGATTCTTATTTGCACTATCGCTGTCAGAGGTATTCCTATTCTGACAAGGCATCCTGCGAGGAGCGGCTCAACAAATCCCGTAACTGCTACATACAAGTTGGGTCCATCTGTTGGAAAATCATCGACGTACACTTTGTCCCTCCATTCTTCACCTCTTACTCTAAGTAAAGTGTTGTACTTTTTCCCTTCTGCGGGTTCTGGGAGAAGCAAGGCCGGGTCTGGTTCCTCCTTCTTCCCCTTTCCCTTGGCAGGCGGCGGAGTCTCCTCCGGCACCGGTGGTTTCACACTCACTGTTCCCCGCACCTCTGCGTGATCGATCATAGTGCTCGACTCCTGTTTCATCCCCTGTTTTACTTCGAGTCTTTGACGTTTTATGAAAAGGTACTCCATCTTCATTTTAATTATCAAATGTTTAATGATCAGAGCTTGTATATCTGGTGGAATATCCTGTTTGTCCTTTAGATACGCTTGTCCTTCTTCAAATACCCTCAAATTATCATCTTTTACTTTTTTTTCGCCTCCGAGTTGGTTTACCATAAAAATTGTTTCAGTTTTGCATATGTTTTTTATAACGAACCGTTTTTCTTCAGCGGCAAATATTTCAAACTTGTTCAAGTAGATCCTGTCTTGGTCGCTTCCAGCTGCCTCGATCATTATTACTTTCACTTTCCATTTTTCTTCATCTAAGGAGGCTTCCTCGATGCTAGTTCTCCAGGAATTCTCGTCTAAAACATCCTTTCCTGGTTTTTTAGGACCCATTTCATATAAGATCTACTCCAATCTATAGGTGTGGCTAAAATATAAACGCACATTACAAAATTAATCTTTTCACAAAAAAGAATAATGCACTTCAGACACTATTAGATGCAAAGATTAGGATAACTTTAATAGATTCTAACACTTGCACCTTACTTTTCCTGTGATAGTCAGAGAATAAAATCACTTTATACGTTTTAGTGATAATGTTTGATTGACATAAGGTCAGAAATCAGTTTGACTCAAGAATTATTTTTAAGCACAAAGAGGTTAGTAAATCAGAGGTTGATAGGCATTGTATCAAAGAGGACCTTCGAAGCGAAGACTGATGCACGAGTTTAGCCTCCTTGGCTTCTCTAAGCTCTCCGGTTTACCTACTTTTTATTAACACAATACATTTTTCGAAGCGATATCTGCTCTAAATTTTTTTCAAATATAATTATGTGAAAGGTATCTTTTTTGTTTGTCAAATTATGAAAACCCCTATTAAAATAACAGATCAACTTTAATATACATCTAGATAACACAGGTACAACTAGGTACTTACTTACATTACCTACTCTACAGCAGTCACGACTTCAATAATTTTCCTAAAAGTTGTTATGAATGTCGTGAAATTGTAATAAATGCGTAATATGAGTGCTGTAATTATCAGAAGCATCAAAGTTCAGGCAATAGTTTCTCAATCCACTCTTTGATTAATATCATCCCGCGCTTGTTGATTGAGTGGCCGAGTTTCGGTTGAAGATGGAATTCTCCTTGAACACCGAGGGCTTTCATTTGCTCATAGGTGACTTGACCCCATTTCAGAAACACCAGATCGTCGCTGTCGCCGTGTATTTGCAGGAGAGGTGGCACTGGAAAAAAATTAGGTACACTCTTTTGTAGTTCTTTACATATTTTTGACCGACTTCAAAAAAGGATAAGGTTTTAAGTTTCAATGTAGTTAAGTATGATTTTTAATTTTTTAGGGTTCCGAAGTAAACACCCTAAACAACCCTTTTAGTTTGGCTCTGTCTGTCTGTCCGTCCGTCCATCCGTCCGTGTCGCAGCTTTTCTCAGAGACTAGACTATTGACTAACTGAGTGTGAATTTATTTATGTTCGCTTGTACTCCATAGTGTGGGGTAAACTATTAGGGGGTTTCAAAAGACTTTTTTCGATGTATGTAAACATCCGTTAGTGAAATATGTATATATTTTATATTATATTATTTATCCCTACAAATATTCATAACAATAATTATCGATCGAGTGAGCGAAGCGAACGAAGATCTTAGTGGCAAGTGGGGTAATTTTGCTTTGTATGTTGTGTTCATTTGTTTGTTTGTATGTTCCGGCATAACTGTCGAACCGTTAATCCAATCTTCATGAAACTTGGTAAGTATATAGGTAGTGGTAAGTGGGTAAGCCAGTAACCTAATGAGCTGAATCGGTCAAGGGGTTGTAAAGATATTTGGTTCCGAAGGGGATGAAAAAAAAAAAAAGTTGTTCAAATACATTGAGTGGGGTGTCATATGAAAGGGCTTTGTTTATACATTCCAAAATGGTTTTACTTTTTATTCTAAGTTGTAAAGTTTTTGATTAACTTCGATAAATGTAAAAAAATTATGACTGCTATAACCTGATCTCCCATTTCTATAAGTTTTGGTGAAATCGCAGCTCAGAAAATCGTTCTTCTTCTTCTTTATTATCTTGGTTGGTGTTTCTAACTCCTAACTCTTTTTGACGATCCTAACGACGTTTTAATGGAAAAAGAATTCAACTTACTAAATAGTTTCCTTGAACCAATGTTACTGCCACTTCACAACGAACAAAATACCAAAATGTTTTAAGTCGAAACACCCTCGTAAAAACTTATGCTCTTACATATACCATCAAGTATTTTTTATAGAAATATAAGTAAATTAATGCAAAATGATTTTTGACAAATGTTTGAAATAACCGCGGGCAACACATTTGTCATCGAAAGTAGTGCCATGACAGGATCAAACCAACATGACATACTAAATATAAAATAGGTTTAGAGCCTAAGGTTTGACTCTAAATTCAAAGAGTTTTTAATCAAAACCTGTATTGTAAATAATGCACACTCAAAATCGCTTTACTATAATCGGCTTTAGGTACTTAGTTCTCATTAGATCCTCAATATTTTTTAGTAGACCTCTGAAGTAAATTCTTTCAAACACAGATAAAAACGAATATACATACACAACCACCGGCGAGCGAGATCTCGTTCGAGGCGAACTACTAGTTATTTATTGAAAGGTCCCCCCCTACTACTTAAAAAAAATAGTTTTTTAATAGTTTGATTTAGTATTCTGAGGGATTTTGTGAAATCCCTGAAACTTTATCATTCAAACTAAGTAATTCTATCAAAGTTTAGTATGAACTTTATTAACCTTGTTCTCAAACGCAGAACATCTTTAAAATTAACAAATATTTGGTCAAATGACATGTTAAATTTGTTATTTAGGATGATCAACACTCGAGAAATAGGCAAACTATATAGGTAATAACTAGTAAGTACTTACACTGCTTGCCAGATGAATTTTTCACTTCTTCAAAGACAACTGACTTGGGGTTTAAGAATGAGCTGAAGACAAAGGCACCAGCAAGGTTTTGATCCCATCGGTACGCAGTGTGGAATGACAGTGCACCTCCCATTGAGAAACCACCTGTATTGTACCATGTAATATTAAAATACTGGGCCCTCACTTAACGAAACTCCACCGCGAGAACGCCCAGCTATGAGTCCAATTTATTTTTTCTGCTGTGTTATGGTAATCAGATGACTGATATTTTATGATTTTTGTAAATACATAGAAAACACTCAAGACTCGAGGCAAATATTTGCAGATTATACAAACATTTGTCCTGCAGCAGGGATCGAACCTCCGAATCTCAGGCAGGCCTTCTCCCACTGTACCACAGAGATTGTCAACCATTGCATCATACTTTTGTACTACTTTTATTTATAACTTTTAAAGGGTAAATAACATTAAATCTCAATAACATACCAACGATAATTCTGTTACTAGGAATTCCAGCATCATTTTCATCCTTTATAAGTTTTTTCACCTCCACTTCAATTTTAGATAAGGAATCGACCTTCTCCGGAGCAGATAAAGCTATGCTTGCCCGGTCGAACCAGACATTACTCATTTCTCCACCCGCAGGCGAGTAAGGCTGCAGTGGGGCGGTAGGGTACATAACCTTGATATGAGGAAAAGAGAAATTCTTTACCATTAGGCGACACCATTCCATCATATCACTACCTGATGACCCTGAAAATAAGAAGCAACTGGAATAACTGCTCATTTTTTTATAATTAATAGTGTAGCTACCAAAATACAGTGAAAGAGCCATAATTGCAGAGCGAGTTATGTTAGGTTATTTGAAGATTGTATGCTCGAATCAGGCCTTGCATTATCCCTTCGTCTGTGGCGCGGACTTCTCGTGTCCGCCATCACATTGTGCACATCTGTTAGCGGACACGAGAAGTCCGCGCACACATGCGTCGTTTATTATTGACCGTTAGACTGCTAAAATTATTCCTTTCCTCCTCTAACTTGCACAATGCGTAGGGGTAATGATAAGGGTGGCACAACGCCACATGCTTCTTCTCTAAACACCATCATTGACACTTGTTTGATTTTACAAAAGTGTCGTTTCATTCTCGTAACCGCGCCGGTATTGCAACATTTAAAATCCTGTGAATACGTTGTTTTGTGTTGTTTTTGTGCTAGTAATTCGCTGTGAACATTAGTGGGTAAGTAATAAACAGTTTTTTGTTCATAGATTGTGTATTTGATTAAGATTTTAGACCTAAATATTTATTTCAACAAACATCGGTCGGAATTTTGTGACGTCATGCCAATACATTTTCGCTTGTTAAAAATACTAAAAACAAAAATGATAACTATCTGTTAGCATCATGGATATTGTTATGTATCTTGTTATTGTTACAAAGCCTAAATTTCATAAATATCACAGGGTATTTGCGCAAAATTGAAATAAAAAAACACGAAGACTTTATGTGTCCTTGCCACAGACAGGGGATTTACGGTCAACCGCCATTTTTTTTGTGTTTTGGTCGGATGAAAGACTAAACATGGATAAGACTAGTAGTCCCGTCAAATTAGACCACAAAATAAGAGTAAAGCTACATTAATTCCCACCAAGCTGAAAATCAGTATGATTGTTTAAAATATGTTTCCTGTTTGGAATTTTTTTTACAAAAAATTTGTTGTTCGCGATTTACAACAAAACGGTAAGTTTTTCATAAAAATACTTCAGACAACAATTGTAGATCATAAAATTATATACAAAAAAAAATTAAATACTTTTTTTCTACGCGTGTCGTGTATTCAATTTTAATGTTTTTCGTGACGTTAATTTTTATTAGCTTATTTTTATTTATATTAGCTAATATTAAATAATTTATAATTAGTATTAACTAATCGTAGACTTTGTAATTTATTTTCATTTTATGTTCAACTTCAAATGCGACACTATTGATCTTATCCATACTAAGGTATCATGCTTATTTTGTCCTTGTCTGTTGACATAGCTTTAGAAGTCCGATTTTGTAGCGAAATTCTTCCTTTTGGTTGTTGATTTTAGAAATGTTTTACTAGGGCAACATGTCTTTTTTTTTTCTTATCGATTTCTAAATATCATCTTACTGTAGTATGATACTTTGTATTTCAAATAAATGCAACAGAGTTTATCTTGTGATCCAAACTTTAGGAGGATCTTTTTTGCGCTTACTTTCAAGTGCTTTGTTTATTGTTCGATTTCTCGTAAACTAAATATTTTTAACAGCTGAAACTTCGTCTGTGACAAGTATATGAACCAAACTATGGTGTAAATTAATACCCTAAACCACTTGACCTACAGTATTCTCAGAATCGAAGTATAAACACGACCTATTTTTTGCCCGGCGCCCGGACCGCTCGGAATGACTGGTGTATTTGTAAGCCTAGTTTTACAAAAAAGAAGTATGAGGAGGTGTGCTTTTTTTATTTTTTTGTGTGTATGTATATATTATTGTAAATAAAATAAAAACTTTTTATGCAAATAATTCGTTTTTTAATTAATTATCACGACTTTTGTTCAATAAACTGGAAAAAATTCGCTCAACCTGATTTTAAGTTGGTATTATTAATACATTGCAAGGTAAAACAAAACTAAAACATTTTAAATGTATTAGCTTATTTCATGACAATTTTAACGATATAAGTATTACATAGTAGCTCCCTACAAAACTTTAGAGATAACGTCATTTTAATCACACGCGCCGTTCTCCCGCGCGATTCCTAAAATTGCCGTCACAGATGCGCGATTTCGTGCAAAATCGCCGCCACAGACGAAGGGATATGGGATGTTAAGTTTTGAAAAATGTGTCAATAATACACATTGTCACAACAACAAACTCGACTTTAAAGTGAAGGAAAACATTGTGTGAAAACCAGTTTAGGTATTTTCTAACAACATTGCAACCTGTTATTATGGAAGTTTCCTTCTAGTACTTAATTTATACATGCATTTTGTTGGAGCGCGGTTTTGTACTTACAAGGTTATAACTTACCGGAACCATGAAAAAATATTACAGTGGCACTGTGTTTAGCTCCAGTATGTTTAGTCAGATGAAGTGCGCCTAATTTAGACATATTTGTATCGTCAAACCGTGGTACCTACTAAAAAAACTCCTAGTGAAACTTCGACAAAAATTAAACAAACAAAACAAAGTAAACAATTATCCCACCAACCAACCACACCACACCACACCACAGAATATAATACCCAAAGAGAATAAAATCACTATACCCATAGATAATCTATATATCTGTAAATAATACCTAACCTACTCTGTCTGTGTTGTTGTCCAGTGCACGACACACAGCCACAGAACATAATACTCAAGAGCACACAGCACAGCACGCCCAATACGCCCATAGAATTAATACATTTATTCTATGAGCACGCCACAAACTTGCATCACTTTTTTTTTCTTGGCTTGGCACGGCTTGTGCATTTAGCCAAGGAAGATAATTGCTCTGAGATTTAGCCCAATGAGGGATGATTGCTCTGAGATTTAGCCACTCTCATGCTTATAGAAGTTTACAATCTATATATAAAGGAGTGGTCAAAACGTAAGAGACACGGTTTCTCTGAAACTACAAGTGCTATTAAGGTGAAATTTTGCATGTAGGTTTCTGTGATGACGTAGATGAGCGTTAAGAACGGATTTTTCGATCAGAGGTCAATTCAAGGTCAGAGGTCACTTTTTTTATAACTTTTGTATGGTGACAGCTAGATTGTTGAAATTTTGAGTGTAGATTCTTGACTTGAAATAAACGAACACCTATTTCAGGATTTTTCAAAATTTTTACCCAAAGGGTCAATTTGGTTGGATCAAAGTTGGGTATTTTTTGACCTTTTGCGATATCTCTGTAACCAGAAAAGCTATAATGATGAAACTTTACATGTAGGTTCCTTTTAATATTCGGGCACCTGCTATGGACAAATTTCAAGGTCAAAGGTCAAGGGTAAGGTCAAAAATCATATTTTTTGTAGCTGCAAAATGGTGACAGCTGGAGCCTCAAAATTTCAAGTATAGATTCTTAGTTTAAAATAAAGGTAAACCTGTTTCAGGTTTTTTAAAAATTTTTACCCTAAAGGTCAGTAAGGCAGAGTCAAAGTTGGGTAAAATTTTAACCTTTCATGATATCTCTGGTATTGGAAGAGTTTCAAAGTTCAAATTTGGCATGTAGGTTTCTTTTGAGACGTAGGCACCTATTGTGAATTAATTTTTAAAATCAAAGGTCAAATTCGAGGTCTAGATGCAAATTAAAAAAAACATGATTTACCTTTCAACGCATCTCTGAACCCACAAGTGCTACGAAGCTCAAATTTTGCATGTAGGTACCTTATAGAACGGAGACTCTTGCTTAAAAAGGATTTTTCGATAAAAGGTCAATTCGAGGTCAGAGGTCAACTTTTTTATATCTTCTATATGGTGACAGCTGGAACGTCAAAATTTTTAATGTAGATTTTTGACCTAAAATAAACGAACACCTGTTTCAGGATTTTTCAAAATTTTAACCCTAAAGGTCAATTTGGTGGGGTTAAAGTTGGGCATTTTTTTACCTTTTGCGATATCTTTGTAGCTAGAAGAGATATGATGATGAAACTTTGCATGTAGGTTTCTTATATCACAAGGGCACCCGTTATTGACAAATTTTAAGGTCAAAGGTCAAGAAAGAGGTCAAAAGTCCTATTTTTCATAGCTGCAAAATGGTGACAGATAAAGCGTCAAAATTTCAAGTATAGATTCTTAGCTGAAAATAAAGGTAAACCTGTTTCAGAGTTTTTCAAAATTTTTACCCTAAAGGTCAATTTGGCGGAGTCAAAATTGGTTAAAATGTTGACCTTCACGATATCTTTGAATCAAGAGTTGGTTCCTTATAGAACATAAGCGCCGCTTTTTTACAAATTGTACCTACCTAGCCGTTGTTTCTAAAGTCATCGCGAATGAAATCGCGCGCGGGACGGCTAGTAGACTATATTATAGGTTAAAGTTAGGTAGGTATGTTCATAAAGATTAAAATCACATGACACAGAAACTACGGTTCGCTTCACTTCCAATTTAAAGTTAAACTTGTAATAAGTTTTTGGTCAAATTGAACATTTATCATTTATCAATTATTCCTACCTATTTGTTTTTTATGTGCAATTTTCCTCCTAATTGGGATTTCTCAGAAAAAAGCTGGATTAAGTCGAAATAACTTATTATAATTTAATTTTAGACAGTTTGTTTGCTGTACAGAAAACATCGCAACAGTTTAGGTTTCTGACTTTCAGGGATATTTTCTTTTCCACCAGCCTTGGAATTAGGATTGAAGTCATCTGTTTCTAATAGTTCTATGGACTTGGCAAGCAATATGGATTCCTGTTCTTCAAAGGTTAGTTTCCTCATTTCAACAGGGGGATCCCAATGAAACTTGTGCTGGTTGTCTATGTTATCTCTTAATTTTTGATTGTGAGTATCTAACACTTTCTCAATACCTCCCCCAACCTTAAATTCATTTGGAGCAGGTGTTTCAAATGTCACTGAAGAAAATCGGCGGGTTCTGACAAGAGGACCTCGACAGACTGCAGGGTTGCATCTTTGTTTTTCTAGTTCATAATAACATGGACCAGGAGTTTCATATTTACCAAAAACAGGCATCCAATCGTTCCAAGGTTGAAAGCGACCTTCTGAAGAGAAGAATGGAGCTGCGTATTGAAATTGACGTAATCTTTCCACTTTGGTAATAGATTGAGGGAGATCAGCTGGACTGGGCTCGTCCCACTTTTTTTGAAGCGGTTTCATTCGGAAAGTCTTTGACTTAAACTCCCAAGTTGGCGTTATACATGCTTCTTTTACTACTTCATGTTTCTGCTGCTCATTTTCAGCGAATGTTTCCAGTTCGTCTTCATCAATAGGCTCTTGCTTAAAGCGTACTGAAGACGAGCCAAAAGCAGCTGTAGGACAATGCATGAACAAACATTCTTTACCACCGGGACTGTAAGTAGCAGGGCTTGCTCCTTCTTCCTTTCGTGGCTTGAACCTTTGTGCTTTAACCCCAAAAAAAGATGGTTCAGGTAATCTTGCATGGCACGGGTACAACGGTGGTATTGGTAACTCGAAATCCCTTCGAATATAATGATCAGCAGGGCCCGGACGCTGCTCAGTGCTCTGTGGAAAACGTTGAGCTTTGGGACCCAGAAATTGTAAACCAGAGTCTGTTGGTGGCTTTGGGCTATAGGATGCAGGGCCTGGCCGGCCTTCTAAAATATCACGCTGTTGAACCATTTCTATAAATCTCAGTTGCTTCGACCGTTTACGTTTGTAGGATCTCACTGCTTCAGAACATAGCTCCTCATGAGCAGGTTCTCTTTCTAAAGTGTAATCTGCAGGACCTGGCGAATGTTCAAGCTGTTTTGTCGACCGCTTAGAAGTCCAACGACTCCATTTGCAACCCTGATAGAAGGCTGTGGACTCATCAACTCTTATATCATAAAAGGGAGGACTTTCAACTAAAACCTTGTTTTTTAGTCTTTGCTGTGAGCCGTCTGTGTTCACCTTGAATCCTTTATCGCCCTTTGATGGTGCTGATAAACCTTCCCCCATCGATGATCTAGGAGGGTGTCCTTTGAAAAGTCGTCTCGGGACCTTACCTTGGCAGACAAAGTCAGGCACGTTTTCTTCAGACGAACATTCACAAATGTTTTGAATTCCACATTTGCACAAAAGATCTTCCAAATCTTGTTTGCTCAATGCTTCGTATGGAAAACGTGGTCGTTTCGACATCATAGTTGTACAGTTCGGTATTTTCGGAGGTAAATCCGCGTGATATATTGCTTGTGTCCATACTGGATTACCTGTTTGTGTATTTCTTGGGGATTTTGATAAAAATGGTGCGTTACTTGGTTTAATTTTAGAAGATTCGCAATTTTGATACGCACCCGGATCTAAAATCGTATAACTTTTTGGTGGTGGTGGAAATCTATCTCCTAAGTTGAAAGCCATGGTAAGAGTACCTAGGTATTGTTTAGGTATAGACTTACCTACCTACATAGTATGCCGTAAGTTCATCAAAAGTAACTTATTTATGTAGGTAATTACCTAGGTAGATACCTACTAATAACAGCTAACCATGGAGAATAGTAAGTGAAAAATTCTAAAAAAATCTGAAATAATAATAAGTAATTGTTGATTTTTACATTGGATTACGTCATCCAAAGAGAATATAATCACTACGTTATAGCGTCATCTGTCATTTGTAAAATTAACCAATTAAAAAAGTTTTACGAATTCAGCTGCCGACTGAAAGAGTCGAATTCAACAAACTACCTATAGGTACCTACAAGGATTGATTCAAATAGGTGGGTACCTACCTAAATGGTCGTTTAATAACTTTATAGTTAGGACATCGGGCCTATCGGGGAAAGCATGACCCCCTCCAACCCCCAAAAATATCCTGTCGGTACATGTCCCAAACACCCTGTATTCAGCCGTTTGTGTTCCACTAATTGTCAAGGGCCTCCCCCCATTGCTTCCAGACGTCGCGATCTTGTGCTAGATTCTCCCAGTCGGCTGTAAAATTGACAAGTTCGTCCCGCCCGCCACCTTCTTTTAGGTCTGCCGCGTCGCCTGACTGAACCACAGATGTTAAACCACAGATAATAATAATAATAATAATAAATAATAAATATCCTTGGACATTCCACACAGCGTCATCTAGTCCCAAGCTAAGCAACTTAATGCTTGTGTTATGGTAACCAGATGACTGATATAATCTTAGAGCATATATAATACTTAGATACGATTTTTTTTTTGTAAATACATACATGTTATAGATAGAAAACACCCAAACACGGAACAAATATCTGCAGAACATACAAACATTTGTCCCGTAGCGGGGATCGAACCCGCAACCTCTTGCGTCTCAGCCGGGCGTTCACCCAACTGCGCCGCAGAGGTCGTCAAAAATAATACTTTTATTTTATCTGTGCTACAACACAAAAACACAATAAACACAAAGGAAAGAACTAATGATAAATCACATACTGTTTACATACGAAACCACAAGCAACTACAACAATATTAAAACTACTATAAAGGCGCTAACGTACTAGATATCTACGTACTTACTCACAATAAAATAATCCCTATCTGCGATGACCAACCTACACTATGAAAAACAAAACAAAAATATATATTTTGCTAAACCAAATGTCTCGTTCATCACTATGGCATAGGCCATAATAAACATTAAACAGTACCAAGGAACTTTACATACTTAATTAAATGAATCACATTGTGCTGAAGTAAGCACTAATTATTAATGTTTTAGTACAACCATAGAGAAAAAACTATTTAACTTGTGGTAATTGAAACGTTCTCCGACAAGTTACAAATAGGTAATTGGGGTATAAGTTCCTTGAACAGTAGGTACAATGTAGTGACAATATGCAAAATGCAGGTACCCATTGTTAAGATGCATGCTTGCTTACTACGATCGCCTCTTATCTATGCACTACCCTACTATTACGATTTATTTTATTTTAATTTGTTAAGAACATAATATTGTGTGATTATTTCTAAATACCTACCTACATAGCTATTATTTGTTACCTAGTATATTACCTATTCATGTTTAAGCTTATACCTGTAATGCTACGCTAAACGGCATACATCTTTTATTTATAAGCTTTATATTTCTCTATAAGCGAATTCGTAAAATTCTTGTGAGAAATAAATATCTAAACACAAACACAATACCTATTATACCTACCTAAACGTCGATAGGTACTCACATAGGGTATTGCTCGATAGTTTTACTCGAAGTCGAGCAAAATCAACGTGTGGACCGCAAAACTCACAGCTCGAAGGCTCGCACCAAGCCGGCTCGATAGTATTAAATGAAAGTAATTTCCTCAGAGCAATCATCTTCCTTCCTTTTTACTGCTTCCTTCGAACCTAGAGTAGGTATAGTATTATGTTCTGTGATTCGAAGCGAGCCGTCAATCTTGACTCGAACGTGTTCGAACCGAAACTGTGTACGAAGTGTACATTTTCTGGTCCTTCGAGCCGGAGACCTCGTTCTCATCAAAGAGGCAGATCTTCCACCAGCGCGATGGATGCTTGGTCGTGTGGTTGTTAAAGTAAGTGTTCTGTCTGTGGGCTAAATAGTAAATACACAACACAAGCCGTGCGAAGCAAAAAAAAAAAACTTGTGCACTGAGCGACCGTCAGCACAGACCGTCAGTCAGTTTGGTTCAGTCACATCAGTTTCATTCATTTTTTCAATCAATCAATCTTAGTTTTTAACTTTTTATTGATTGTTTATTTTGTTCTTTTTTGCAAAACGTTTGCATTTCCTTTGATGTATACACACACATAAAATGTATACACACGCTTAAAACCATTTATTTGCTTGTTCACTTTGCCCTATATTAAATCACCAGTATTATGATCAGGTGATAATTGCCACTGAGAGAAAAATGAAGATAATGGCACTAGCGTAATTGTGTACCTAAACATGATGGTGGGCCATCTTCTTGGAGCATTTCTGGGGCTCTGGGTCTTACTAGCTTTTACTAAGGGTGATGCTCTTCCTTCTGAGCCCTTGTGTAATACAACGGATTCTGAACAAGTCCAGTATGAGTTCAAAACCGCCGTTGTATCTAGTGAACACATCGTGACGTTCAAGGGATACTTTCCAAAGTCTACGAGGGAAAAGTACTTGTCTGCTGCACTAAATAAAGCCGGGGTGAGTTTACTCTATAAATAGATTTTTAAATATTCACGCACACATACTGTTTTGAATGTACATAAACATAATGTTAGTCAGATTTAAAGGGATTAACACATTCTACCTCCCCGCGGTCGTCTCCGTAGGAGAGGGCCGCGGCCGCGCTGCTGGTACTAGAGGGAGTGCGTCCGGGGCACCCAAGAGTTAATATTTAGGCTAATTTGGATACACTTTTCTAGATAAACCCGGTGTGTTTCTGGAAATTACATATGTGATGTGATTTACACTTGTTAGCTCTTAAGCGAACTCAATAAATCCAATTTTTCAATGAAACCAATTTCTGGGTATATCAGTAACAGTTGGGTGTATTAAATGTTTTTGTGTGTGCAACAAGGAGTACAGATTCCCAGACCTTTGTTGTGCATGCAAGGGGAAAATCCTTTGTTTTCTTTCTCTTTATTATAATTCTTATGTTATTGTGATGGAGACACATCAGTTGTTATTAAAACATAACACAGCCTTTGATGGGGGGCATTCCTTTTCTTTCTTAAACTTGTCTCTATACTGAGTATCAAATTGTTGTGAATCAAAAATAACAGTAACCTGTGAAAAAAACAGTCAGATTTTACGCTAAGTATGTAAGTAAGTTCCTAAGTAATTTACATACCATAATTCACAATATTATTTTCGCGGATTACTGTTCTGTATGATCCCTCCCACTAATCCCTCCCACTAATATTATAAATGTGAAAGTTTTTGAGAATGTATGTCTGTATGTATGTTTGTTATTCTTTCACGCAAAAACGGCTGGACCGATTTGGTTGAAATTTGGTATGTAGATAGGTGATACCCTGGATTAACACATAGGCTACTTTTTATCCCGATATTCCAGCGGGAACGGGACTTACGCGGGTGAAACCGCGGGGCGCAGCTAGTATGCAATAATTGGATACAAGTTAGACAATCTCCGTACTGAGCTTATTTATATTATCTTAGCTTAGTTGTTTTGCGAATTTGCATGTTGTGTTTTTAAGTTTTCAATACTGTGGCAAAATTATTTTTATGGGCGAATCATTACTATTAATACCACAAGGATCTGTCCTTGCTCCACACCTTTTTGGAATATTTATAACAGATTTAGCTGAAATCATTAGTTCAGAATGTGCCTTCTTCGCTGATGACGCAAAGTTCTTTGCTAATCCTCTCATCAACTCAGGACAATTACAAGATGACCTAAATCGCATACAAGACTGGACTAAGGATTGGATAATCAAGCTGAATGCATCCAAGTGTAACATACTTCACTTAGGTAACAATAATCCGAAAGTCTCTTATTTTTTGGATCAAAATATTTTGAGCCCAGTCAGCCTGCAACGTGACCTGGGAGTTCATATCTCAACTAATCTTAAATGGGAAGAGCACATTAGTATAATAGTCAAGAGAGCAAATTCATTTTTGTATGTCATAAAAAGATCATTCCAAACAATGTCAATAGATGTATTTCGCAAGATATATAAGACCTATGTTAGACGGTCTAACTTAGACCATTGCTAGAGTACGGATTTCAAATATGGCATCCCTACTTCCAAAAAGACATTAACCTCCTTGAAAGTGTACAGAGAAAAGCTACTAAGATACCACAGGCTCTACGTCGAAAAACCTATGAGGATAGATTACTCTCACTGCGCCTCACTACTCTTGAAGATAGACGTCTTCGTGGAGATCTCATCGAAACATTCAAGATTGTGACTCACCAGTATAATTTGCCAAACATTTATAACATGTTGAGGAAAAAAGACAACCAAAGACCTTCACGTGGCCATCAACTCAAACTGACCCGTGACACCACCCACCAACTGGCTGCACAGCACTTCTTCAGCAACAGGGTGGTCCACAAAATGCACTAACAGACGACGTTGTGACAGCTCCTACCAACGCGTTCAAAAACAGGCTCGACAACTGGCCACGAAATAATAAATCAGTGCTCAAAAAGATTAACGATACATAACTAAAAAGACTATTCCAACACTGTGTGATATAGACATACCAGCAGTAGCTGCTCGTCTATCATCGTTAAATAAATAAATAAATAATAAATAATTGTCCAAGTAACTTTTCTTTATTTAAATATAAATATAAAGAATTAAAGCAACAGTGTAAATGCTTAATACTTAATTATTTTTTATTAATAAGTAATAATAAATTATATATACAAATGTAAAATTATAATATTACATATTATTACATTAATATAATATTATATTAATATGTATAATATAATGTTATTATATTACATACATTCAATCAAGGAGTTTACCAAAATAGAGCTAAATTGATTGTTGCGATTAAACAGACATTTCAAAAAATGTGTGTTTGATGTTATTATTTTTAATTCCTGTGAGCAATGTTCATGAATAATTTTATTCAGGTTTCAAACTGGACAATTCTGCATCGGAAAAATCCAGCGGCTGAATATCCAAGTGATTTTGATGTTGTCATTTTGGATGATGAGCTTAAGAAAGCTTTGGTAGCACTGAAGGACCATCCAGCGGTTAAACGAGTCACCGCACAAAGACAGGTCATGCGCAGCATCAAATATGTGAAAGAGGTGTGTTTATTCAGTTTAGTATAGTCAGCTGTGTGTTATTTTATGTCTGTGAGCACCAGTGACTCATTAGTATAATTCATCTTATACTATTATTACTACTACTGCCATGGTAAAGGATTTTTAATATTTTCAAAGACATTGTTAAAAGGGTAGATTATTTTGCAGGTAAACGATGAATGTGGCCCAGCAGGCTGTTTATACGCTGGGTGGAGAAATTATCGCGGTAGGGCGCTACGCTCCCTGAGGCAGCCTCGTGAGGTAAATAAATCTAATTACTAGAGTACTATCTATACTTCTATACTAATATTATAAAGAGGTAAAATTTGTTTGTTTGTTTATTTGTTTAACGGAGGTAATCTCCGAAACTACTCAGCCGATTTCAAAAACTCTCACCAATGTGTAGAATGGACTGTTATCATTAGTACTACGGTCGGTAGAATCATTAGTACACGCGTGCGAAGCTGAGACGTGCTGCTAGTTTCATATAATGTAGCTTGGATTTCGATCATTATGATTCTTTGCGGCACGGCAAGTGAGCTTGCGAATTAATGCCCAAACGAAATTTGGTAATGGCTTCATTTTTTTATTCTTCGTTTCTTGCTCTGCCATTACCATGGCTATTTTTGGGTTGAGAGCTTTAGTTTGATATTGTTTTTGCGTTGCAACAAAACGGTCAGAATATAAGAGGACAAAGGTTTATAAAATAACGATGCCCTTTTTTGAATTAAAATTTGTAGATAGATGGGAATGCCTACTACACAAAACGACTTAGCTGGCCGGTTCCAAAGCTTAAAAATCGTTTAAATTTGCTACCCGTCAAAACTAGTGGTCTTAATATGGGTTTCAAATATGATTTTCCTTGTTACTCCTGTGACAACTAAGGGATGGCAACAGATTTGATATCGATTTTACGAGTAGTTTCTCGTGGCTAATATAGGTTTACTGATCTAATATGCATAAGGGGTAAGACTATTGCCCGTTGCCGGCTTATCATCATCCTGGGACAGCCTGTATACAATAGAAGTCTCTAACATAGGGTTTTTGCAAAAGTTTTACAAAGCCAAAAGTTGACTTGATTTTTTTTATTTTGATTAGCCGAGCTTCCGGAATAATACGGTATTTTTCTTCCAGAATGGTGGCTACGCTTCCAGAAAGTTACTTAGAACGGTACCGCGGCAAATAACGTCAGTGCTGAAAGCAGATGTCTTGTGGAGTCTTGGTGTTACAGGTAGGAAGGTGAACGGGGCTATTATAGATACTTAACTAAAACTAGTAGTTCGCCTCGAACGAGATCTCGCTCGCCGGTGGTTGTGCATATTACTTTTTATCTGTGTTAATGAATTTACTTCCGAGGTAAAAAAATTGAGGATCTAATGAGAACTAAATACCTGAAGTTTTTAAAGCCGATTGGCGATTATTGTTTCTTTGTAAAGCGATTCTGCGTGTGCATTATTTACAATACAGAATTTGATTAAAAACTCGAATTTAGAGTCAAACCTTACCCCATTATGCATATTCGACCTAAAACCTGTATTAAACCTGTATTAGCTAAAACGCATATTAAATCTGTTGCTATCTCTTTTCGTTGACATATATGGGTGACAAGAAAAAAACGTTCTTAAAACCTGTATTAAATTGTCAAGTTTTTATGAATAAACCCCATACCCCATTATGCATATTCGACCTAAAACCTGTATTAGCTAAAACGTATATTAAATCTGTTGCTATCTCTTTTCGTTGACATAATGAGTGACAAGAAAAAAAAAATCCACCGATAAAATATTTTTCGACGTGCTGTCCCCTCACTAACCACCTACAAAGTGACGGTCGTGTGCGTTGGAGTCGGTGACAAAGTAGGTGAAAAAATCGGTGGAAAAAGCGACCTACTTTTCCACCTACAAAAAGTCGGCCGTCTGCGGGGGCCCTTAAACATTTTGGTATTTTGTTCGTTGTGAAGTGGTAGTGACATTGTTTCCTAGGAAACTATTTAGTAAGTTGAATCCTTTTTCCATTAAAACGTCGTTAGATTCGTCAAAAAGAGTTAGGAGTTAGAAACAACCAAAATAATTTTAAAGAAGAAGAAGAACGATTTTCTGAGCTGCTATTTCACCTAAACTTATAGAAATGGGAGCTCAGGTTATGGCAGTCATGAATTTTTTACATTTATCGAAGTTATTTATAAACTTTACATCTTAGAATAAAAAGTAAAACCATTTGGAATGTAAAAACAAAGCCCTTTCATATGACACCCCACTCAATGTATTTGCACAACTCTTATTTTTTTTCATCCCCTTCGGAACCAAATATCTTTACAACCCCTTGACCGATTCAGCTCATTAGGTTCCTGGTTCACCCACTTACCACTACCTATATACCTACCAAGTTTCATGCAGATTGGATTAACGGTTCGACAGTTATGCCGGAACATACAAAGATACAAACATAAGTACATACAAAGCAAAATCACCCCACTTGCCACTAAGATCTTCGTTCGCTTCGCTCACTCGATCGATAAACAACACTAACTTATTTGGTAACATTAGTTCTGATATGAAGACAAAACATTGAAACAATCGAGCTGCAAAATGTATATTGCCGAAAGCAGCGAACCATCATCGTACTTTTAATCAAAGATACTTTAAGTTATAAGTTATAAATTGTTTTTTTTGTAAGTAAATAACAGCCTAGGCACACTGCTGCAAAATGCAGCATTTTGTTCGCCACGCGTTTTTATCGACCGTTCGACAAATGTGACGAGCACAAGCTCAAAGTTGTTATATGCACCTTCCTATGTTATGTATAGTACAACATGTAACATGTAAGTAGCTAGAATTTGTCATTGTAATTTCAGGCGACGGGATAAAAGTAGCAGTATTCGATACCGGTCTGGCCCGTGATCATCCGCATTTCGGGCGTATTCGAGAGAGAACGGATTGGACCGGAGAGAACACGTTAGATGACGCGCTAGGCCACGGCACATTCGTGGCGGGAGTCATCGCCTCGCGATCCGACTGTCTAGGCTTCGCTCCCGACGCCGATCTGCACATATTCAGAGTCTTTACTGACAACCAGGTATATTTTCTATTGAGTTCTGATAAAAAAACAGTGTCAGATTAAATAATAATGGTCAGGTCTCAAATTCTACAAAGCTCTGACCGAGGCCAAAAAGTCTACTCTGCCAACATTGCTCCAAATAATATTATCTTACTTATCCAAACATAAAATTACTCATTTTCTTGTTGCAGGTTTCATATACTTCATGGTTCTTGGACGCGTTCAACTATGCCATAATGCGTAAGATAGATATCCTCAACCTTAGTATCGGCGGGCCTGACTTCATGGACCATCCATTTGTCGATAAAGTGTGGGAGCTCAGTGCCAACAAGGTGAGGTGTTATGTCTGTTATATTAATTTGATTTGTGTGGTGAATATAATGTAGGCGGCAAGTTGTGACTCTGCACACTACTACAAAAAATCGAACAGTGACTACTCGTTTGATAAATTTGATTTACATAGGTTATACTGCTCCAAAGATGTAGGTTCGCTCCAGGACCGAGACCAGAGACAGAGACAGTCCGAGACTGTTACTTGACCGTCTCGGTCTCGCTCGCGAATTGATGCCTTAAGTAAAAGTATCTTGTTTCGGTTGCTTATCCCTGTTGCGACGCAAACTAGCGGGCCAAACATGTGCAATACGCGGAATCTTATCGTCGACAAAATATTCTTTCCTGCTCTAGCATAACACATTAGAGCAGTTCGACAATATTGTCATATTTAATTTGTCTTCTCGACGCGTTGCACATCTAAGGCCATTAAATAACCATTTCATGACGTGGCTCGACACGGCGTGGTTATTTTGAATATTGCGATGGATTTCAGAAAATAAAAGCTAGATAACGTGCAATCTCGTGCAATTCACGTCATGTTTTGAAATCGTCGAGAATCGACCGCCAGGTAGGTATATAGTTAAAAACAAGCTTACTTTCAGGTGATAATGGTATCAGCGATCGGCAACGATGGCCCTCTGTACGGCACGCTGAACAACCCCGCGGATCAGATGGACGTGATCGGAGTTGGCGGTATCGGGTTCGATGACCGCATCGCAAAGTTCTCATCTCGAGGCATGACTACGTGGGAACTGCCAGAGGTAATAACTGAGCTTGATTTCTCGAGCCTTTCTCAGTCACACTAATAAAAAAATACATAAGTAATAATGTTAATTGTACAGTAATTTTGAGGAGTAAAAAAGACAAAGCATTTTTTGTCCCTCATCTCGTTCAAGTACTCCAGAATGGTCCTATTAAAATATTGACCCAGAAAATCTTTACAAAATTGAAGTTGTTTTTTTAAATAATGTAAGTGTGTCCCACTGCTGGACAGACGTCTCTCCCACATCCTTCCACTTCCCATGATCACTGGCGGTTTTTCTATATTTATTAATTTAGCTGCTTGTCCAAGGGCTACGGACGGATGAAGCCCGATATCGTAACTTATGGCAGCGCAGTCCGGGGCTCAAGCGTCAACGGCGGCTGCAGATCTCTTAGTGGTCAGTATACTGTGACATTCAATATTTTATAACTGCTGAACGTATTTTATGACCTAGAATAACACATAGATTTTTATCCGAGTTAGCACCACGCGAGCGTAATTGCGGGTAGAAATTTCTTTATTTAAAAACACTAACTACTCCTCGCGGCTTCATTTTGTTCGTTGATTTGAACAAAATATAGCATATGCCCTTTCCCAAGCTCTTGTACTAAACTTTATCAACATCTGTTCAGTGGTGTGAAAGCGCAACACCGCGTTCCCACTTGTTTGGTGTCAGACCTGGATTTTAATCGGATATCCCAGTGGCAGAGCATTTTATATAAAGCTATTCACACTGGTCGGGAACCGATTTGCTTTGCCACTGGACATCCTTAAAAAATCTTGTTATGACACCCGAGTGGGATGCTCTAACAGACAGAGTTACTTTAGCATTTATAAACAGGGATTAGTAGTAATGAAGAATGATAACTAATTTTGATTATTAGCAGTCCATATTCTCTGTCAAAAATAAGAAAATACTAGTAAAAGAATTACTTTAATAAGTCAATTAGTTTCCGATTTAGAAGTAATATAAAACAAGTTGTAAAACCGTTGTGATATGACGTCACAAGCGGTCACGTCATTGTTAGCGGGACTCGATATTTTTCGAAACTTTGAATGCTTATATAAAATCAAACATCTTCATTCGCATATTTGTTTGTAGGTACATCAGTCGCGTCCCCCGTAGTGGCTGGCGCTATAGCCTTGCTAGCTAGCGGCGTGCCGCGGGCTCACTTGACGCCGGCCGCGGTGAAGCAAGCTTTGTGCGTCACTGCGGTAAGGCTGCCCGGACCGAACATGTTCGAGCAGGGACACGGAAAACTGGACCTTATTAGTGCATATCAGGTAGAGTTGCCAGAACATTTTAAATGATCATAAGGATTGTCTGATTGGAAACTTATATTAGTCTTATTGTATGCAATAATTCTTATTTTATTGTTTGAGACAACGTAGCTCCTGAGCATATCGACTGACATGCAAACTGCATAACAAGTCGGGATGAAAAATTACAAGGATCGAGGATTACGATTTTTTTTTAATTTACAAACATATTGTATGGCTCGGAGGTTTAATCCCACCATCTTATTAATTTTTCATCCGTTCTTATTACTTTTTCAAACAAAAAAGACGTGTGGCACTCGGGGACTGCCGCGGTAAAGCTATTGGTGTTTTCGTTACGGAATTTCTAAAATAAAATTATTTGTCTCATTTAAGTTTCTAAGAAAGTACGAGCCGCAAGTGACTCTAAGTCCGAACTACGTGGACCTCACAGAGTGTCAGTACATGTGGCCATACTGCACCCAGCCGATATACTTCAGCGCGCAGCCGACCATTGTCAATGTCACTGTCATCAACGGACTGGGAGTTTCTGGCGTTATCGTAAGTGTACATATGTATTTTGTACGAACTAGGGGCTCATTCTGCTGTGAGTGATCGGAGTAGGTGACTGTCATATCTGTTGATATCTCTTTTCATTAACATAAAAGTAATAGAAAAAAACTGTCTTCAACCTTGTTAAATTGACAAATCTTTATGGGTGTAATATGTATTCCCTAACAACCACTCTTAACTAATACTGGTTCTATTGAAATCAAATATTAATCTGCGGCTTGTCAAACAAAACGCTTTGTTAAGCGAAACCCTAGATTGGTAGATTGTTATTCAAGGTGAGAAAGGCACACATCTCAATGCACGAGACGATTTACCGCGCAAGCGTCAGCGGTAGTATTAGAGATAGACTATAATAATATTACTATAGATAGACTATAGCTTGAGACTAGCCGTTAATGATCAATATCTATACTAGTCTATACTTTAATATTATAAAGAGGTAAAATTTGTTTGTTTGTTTGACGGAGGTAATCTCCGAAACTACTTAACCGATTTCAAAAATTCTTTCAACGATGTGTAGAATGGACTGTCGGGATGGTTATATTATAGGCTATATATTATCTCGGTAGCTTCATTAGTACACCCGTGCAAAGGCGGGACTTGCTGCTAGTGATCAATATGAGAATGATGAATACTCAAATAAGTTCATTGTAGACGAAGGTCGCATGGCACCCTCACCTTCCCAACGGCGAGCTTCTATCCGTGTCGGCGACGCATAGTGACGTGGTGTGGCCGTGGGCGGGATGGCTCGCGCTCAACTTACACGTCTTAGAGTCCGCTGCTGAATTCGATGGTCTTGTCGAGGTAACATACCGTTATTCTATTGTTAAAAGTTATGAGAAACAGGTATACCAAGTCAGTTAAATTAATAGATTCACTTGGCAATTGCACTGAACAATCTATTTTACTATAGGTAAAGGTCGCGCCGCGTAAAAAGAATGCTGAGGGGAAAAGATGCGCAGTAGTCGATTTTAAGGAATCTTAGGTGGGATTGGTAGGTGGCGCGGCGCACTTCACACTATTGATTTAGCGCGTGCTATTGGTTCGTGGGCGAGTGACCCGTGCGCAAATAAACCCCCTCCCGTTCCCCTCATCGTTATTTTTACGTGCCGCAACTTATAATTGTGAGATATTAACCCCCTTATGCATGGACCAGTAAACCTCTATTAAAACAGATATTAATTCTGTTGCTATCTCTTTTCGTTGCCGTAGGAGGAACAAGAAGAAAACATAAATTAAGTGAAACCTATATTAAATTGACAAATCTTTATGAATAAGAGCCTAGGTTTTTTTCATATTAAAGTCAGAGGGATGTCTACCATGAAAATTCTGTTTCAGGGCCACGTGAACGTCACAGTGGAAAGCTATGACGATAGCGGAGACAGAATAGCGAAAAATGCTACCCTTTCATTGCCAATTAGGTAATTATCTTTTTCAATGCACGTTTTCAATAATTATCATAGATTCCGACTTCGGTGGTACCATAGACTAATAAGAATTTGTCTATGGTGGTAATAACCTAGACAAAAGTAACCTATTTGTTATTTCAGCATGACTATTAGAAATGACTGTAAAAACTACCTTGTTTAGGGCGTACTGCCAATCGTTTTATTCGTGCAGTCTATGGGTAAACTATACGCAGCGGAGCTGGAATGCCTTGCGTGTCCAATATAATAATGGGTTCAGAGTGCTGTTGGGGTTGCCGCGCTTCTGTAGCGCATCAGGCATGTTCGCAGAGACTCGCGTCGATGACTTTTACGCAGTCATAAGAAAAAGAACATCGTCCCTGATGCGCAGGGTGCGGGGCAGCACCAACAGTTATCTGACTTTGATAGCTGGACGGTTGGATGTGGACAGTGTGTTTGGGAAGCACTGGACCCATCTGCACACTGTCCATATTAAATAATTTGTTTAGGTAATGTAGTAGTATTTTTAATTTAATGTGTATTTTTTTCAATTATGTACCTACTTATATGGCTATTATTGTGAAAGCTGAAATAAATGTATTATTATTATTAGGCTAGTTGTTTGAGTATTCAGGAATTATACTACTTTTTGAGGGTCTCTAAAGCAACGGTCAGTAACAGGCGGACCACGGTCCGTAGGCTGACCCTTGCACCGCCGGATATTGGTTAAAATATAGACAATATTGTCATTTATACTTTTAAATCCACGTCGAATCAAACTAACTAAACAATTTAATAAATACCGCTCTGCGATTGACAAGTGCATGCAATGCAAGTACCTACGGGTGGGTGAGTAAGCTCGGACTCTGGCACCGCCAGAAGAGAATCAGGAATAAGAATAACAAGTGATTTTTTTTTGGACCTCGATAAAAAAATACATATTTATATATAGACCCCACTTAAAACTACTTGCCGACCTGAGGGCCTAACATGTGCAACACGAGAAATCATCTCGTCGTCGACAAAACATTCCTGCCGGCTTAACATGTGCAGCGCGAGAAATCGTCTCGTCGTCGACAAAATATTATCTCCTGCTCTAACATAGTACGTTAGAGCAGTCTGACATGATCGAAATATTTCATTTGTCGTGTCGAAACATGGCGATGGTTTGTCGTGGCCTAACATGTGCAACGGCACATGTTAGGCCTACTGCTCTAACATAGTACGTTGGAGCAGTCTGACATTATCGAGATATTTCATTTGTCGTGTCGTTGCACATGTTAGGCCTACTGGTATTAAGCTTTAACTATAGTAATGTGTGCAGGGCTCGCGTGATCCCTGTCCCGGTCCGTTCCCGTCGTCTCCTCTGGGACCAGTTCCACAGTCTCCGCTACCCCGGCGGCTACTTCCCGCGCGACGACTTGCGAGCCAAGCACGACCCGCTGGATTGGCACGCGGATCATATACACACTAACTTCAGAGATATGTACAAGCGCCTGCGCGAACATGGCTTCTATTTGGAGGTTATGGGTGAGTTGATTCGTCATTGATTCTGCTACAGTTGTATTCGTGCCATGATGGTACGTACTGCCAATTATGTTATAAACACTTAACGGGATATTTACCACAATTCGTAGATTTAATGTTCCGTGATAGTTTAATTTTTTTTTTTATTCACGTAAAATTTAATACATGTTCCAACTTAATTAAATGTCTAAAAACCTTAATGGGTTTGTCTAGACACTCACATTCGTTATTGCCAATTATGTGTTACTTAACTGAACCTAATATGAATAAATAAATAAACTTTCTTGGATATTCCACACAGCGTCATCAAGTCCCAAGCTAAGCAATTTAATGCTATAATTTTGCTATATTTTTTGTAGTGACATATGGTTTATGGAATAATCAATTCAATGTATTATTTTAAACAAAATCGGTTTTACCTTTGATTTAGAAATCTTTAAAAGAATTAAAAAAAAATACATCAAAATCTAACGAAGTCTAACGTCTACCGTCTCCTTGATAAACATTACTGAAATCCTGGTCATATTATTTGTTTAATTTTAATTTAATTATTTCAGGAACTCCACTAACTTGTATCAACACCTCCCTCTACGGCGCGCTGCTACTAGTAGACCCTGAAGACGAATACTTTCCAGAGGAAATGGCTACGCTGAAGAAGGCAGTTGACAATGGCTTATCGCTCGTTGTCTTCGCAGATTGGTACAATGCCACTTTACTTCGCCATGTTAAGTTCTACGACGAGAATACTAGGCAATGGTAAGTGTTTACCGTTTCATAACATTATCTGTATACGGGGGGGGGGGGGATGGAGGGTACGTTTACGTGTACGTAAATGCAAAAGTTTGTGCCTATGGATGGATGGGTGTCTTTTTGTTACTATTTCACGCGAAAACTATTGAACTGATTTTAATAAAATGTGGTACTTGTGTACCAGTATAGCTTATTGTCTTCGATTAACATTATAGGCTACTTTTGATCTCGGTATTCCGATATTCAGGGTAGGTATTCCGAAAAAATGTGAAAGTTTATGAGTATGGATGTATTTATGTTTGTTACTCATATTCTCTCATATGTTTTAGGTGGATTCCTGAAACCGGTGGCTCCAACGTGCCCGCGTTGAATGACTTACTCAGTATGTATCAGGTATGTGTGTTTAGCTGTTATAACCACTGAACACAAATAAAACAAAACTCAATAAACACATCTTTAAAGGAATAAGACGTTTTGGCACTTGTATACACATTATTTCTCCATTTCTACCATTGTTAAACCTCTAAACTTCTTTCATTCAATTTAGCGTCTATATTATTTCGTTTTTACAGTGATTAAAAAAAAATTTGGTTTGCCAATAGGTGGCGTTAGGTGACAGAGTTTTCGAAGGCACGTTCAAACTGGGCGGTCATCCTATGTACTATGCGAGTGGAACGCATATACACAGCTTTCCTGAACATGGGATTTTAATCACAGCGCCGCTCAGCGATCAGGGTTACCAGGTACGTGATAAATTAGAATACTTACAACTAAAAAGTTAAATCAAGTTATTTTATTGGTTAGTTTACCTAGCCTCGAAGATTCAAGCGATTCTATTGGTCCTCGACAAACATGTTCCTCAGAAAGGTCTCATCGGTGCTCATCGGTGCTATAAACCGATATTTGATCTTAATAATAGTTTCGACCCCGGCAATAAGGCTTCGTTAGCTGGGTTGGCAACTGGCAGTCCGCGTTAAGGACGATCCCTTGTATCATCGCAGGTTCGAATTCTGCCGAAGTCATTTCTTTTATTAAGATTTTAAATATCTTTTTCTGTTGTAGATAATGTCTGGAGAGAAACACAGCGCCAGCGCGGGCGCTTCACAAAACGTCGACGTGCCGATACTCGGCTTGCTTCAAACTGACAACGGCGAGGGACGGGATTACAATAACGACTCTATTATCGATAGAGTACCAAAGGTGAATTTTCACAACTATGTTTGATAACTGTCATCTAGTGAATAATGCTAAGAAGTTGAGAACAAAATCTGTTTATTCATGATGATTTACTTTGCTAACGACTAGAGCTCAAGCTGCTCTTCTGATTCTGTGCAATGAAATGTATGTAACAAGTAAAACCATTAATCTGAGCAAGACAGATCAAACCTTGTCCAATTAATATTTTTTATGATTTTTCTGCATGGCTTACTCTCTTGTCTTAACATCTACAATTGATGAATTATTCACAGATCTTACACGTTCAAAATCTATGCGTATGTCCTTTTGCAAGGTCTAGTACAAATATATATCTGTACAAATTTTATCCAAATCGGCTCAGTAGTTTAGGCTTAACAACGTAACTTACATAGCTATTTTCGCATTTATATGAGTAGAAACAGAGAATTTATTGTTTTTAATAATAATTATTAAACTAGCGACCCGCCCGGCTTCGCTCGGGTCCAATAATTATACATATAAACCTACCTCTTGAATCACTATATCTATTTAAAAAAACGCATTAAAATCCGTTGCGTAGTTTTAAAGATTTAAGCATACATAGGAATATAGGGACAGAGAAAGCGACTTTGTTTTATACTATGTAGTTATTCTGTTTATATTTTTCAGGCGGGTAGACTTGTAATATACGGCGACTCGTCATGCCTCGAAGGTGGTACGGCTAGGAACTGCCATTGGCTCTTATTAGCCGCATTACAGTATGCCTTGTCGGGACACCTGCCATCATCATTGCGCGAAGCGGCAACTCCGAACAAACAGCGAGTGAAAGATGTGCATATTATACCATCGGGTACGTTGTTTTAAATAAAAAGTCATGTTTTTAACAGATTTAAAAAAGTAGATGACTGAATTCGACTGTTTTTTAATTACTAAAAGCTGACAACGATGAATGATGAGTTCATCTGTCAATGATGATCATGTGTCTGGGTGTTTTCTATCTATAATAATAATATGTATGTATTTACAAAAAAAAAATATGTATCTATTATGTGTATTATACCATAAGGTAACCAGATGACTGATATAATAATAGTACGTGTGACTTGTGTTATCACAAGTTGCTTAGCTTGGGACTAGATGACGCTGTGTGGAATGTCCAAGGATATTTATTATCCTAAATGTTCTGTCAGATCTGCCGAAGCGTTCTAGAGGCGGTCGTCTGCACATGTACTCCCGCGTGCTGTCTAGGGACGGCAGCGGGCCGCGCGGCGCGCCCCCCTGCCCGCGCCCCGCGCCCCTCCCCCCGCGGCCCGTGCACGCCGCGCCCGCCGCCCGCACCCTCGCCCCGCGACATCCCCCCACAGACCCGAGGAGTATAGGTAACTAGCTGCGCCCCGCGGTTTCACCCGCATAAGTCCCGTTCCCGCGGAAATATCGGAATAAAAAGTAGCCTATGTGTTAATCCAGGGTATTACCTATCTACATACCAAATTTCAACCAAATCGGTCCAGCCGTTTCTGCGTGAAAGAATAACAAACATACATACATTCTCACAAACTTTCACATTTATAATATTATAGTAGGAGTAGGATAGTAGGAAGTAGGATAGGATAGGATAGTAGGATATTAGTAGGAAGGAAGTAGGATAGTAATGCTAGCCACACGCGCTACAGCGCATCAGACAGGTCTACCGGAGAGAGAACCTGCGCAGATCATCGGACACTATTGTCCGATCTACCGGAGGGGTGTAGCTGACCATAGGGTCCTCTATCCACACACGTTCCGGTGTACCGTAGCGTAAATGGCCGGAATAAAACGCCGGACAAAGGGTATGACAAGCGTAGTGCGAGCACGTTGTCTTTTTTGCGCTGCACCGATTACAGTTTGTATTCACTATACACTATGTCTCTCTCTCTCTAATAATAATAATTGTTTACCACGGATGTCTGGAGAATAATATATAATATAATTCCAGGCGCTCCCGAGGTAGAAGGCACGGAAGCAGCGCCGCGGGCGTGGCGCGGCGCGGGGGCGGCCCCCTCCCGCGGCGGGCCCCACGACCCTCCCTCCCCGCCTCTCCTCCACCGCGCCGCGTTACTGCTGCTCGGGGCAGCGTTCATCTACTGCCTCGCCGCCTTCTGGAGACGCTACGGACGGAAACTGCGCAGGCGGAGACTCATGGCGCTCACCACCTAGCACAAGACACTACATTATACCTGCTGAAGGTACCTACTTCACATCGCTCTGACCCTTCATATTTTGTTAAGACTTTGAAAATCTGTTTTTCTTCGAATCATGAAGTATCGCACTGTGCAGTGTCGCCGAAAATTACTCTAGTAGATACGACAATATTAGTAAGATAATGTGGACTGATGTCATGAATGTATAATTGAACTTGATAATTTTTCATGAAGTTATATCTGTAATACGTATATCACTTGCACAGTATATTATTGTATGGGTTCATTTGTTTGACAACGTACTTTAACATCGAGACACAGTCACGTACATTTTCTAGTAAACTAAGCTTGACGCACGTGGGACGCTCTAACAATTTAATCTTCACCATTCTCCTGCCCTTTACCCACGCTAGGTGAGTCGGCACAACACTATCGTCTTCCACTCAGCCCTATCATTTATTAAATCCACTCTTCTCACATTCACACAATCAAACCACTTTTTCTTAGCCAAATCTTCCGTCGTGTCACCCCATCCATACAGCCATCTTAAATACGTATCTCAGTAGTTATTAAATAGAAAAATTGTGTTAATTAAAGTTGTATAGTGACCTAAGGACTGATTTTTTTTTCTTACATCTTCCAAGTAAACTATTATATTACAATATTATATATTAAACAAATTATCGTATTCACTCGGTAATAATTATAAGTATGTACTTCCATATCTCTAATCTCACAAAATGTCTTTAGATTTTTCCAAAGAAAGAAAATCTTAATCGGTGCTATACAGAAAGCTAAGGTCGTTTTAGATAATATATAAAATAATAAATAGGATATATAATTCCGTACTCAAAACGCGATTTAACTCGTGGTACAACCATCTGAACCATGGGTAGACGTCCACTTGGTAGGTACAACCAGTTGAAGATGTGGTAGGTTTACAACGGGTCGGTAGGAATGTAACATTGGCATTATCTAATGGTAGCAGTTGACAAATCATAGCGTTTTTAGTATGGAGATAATGATGTATGCAAGATTGACCGTTGGTAATCTAGGGGCCAAAGTTAGATTATCTAAGCGATCAGTTTCCCTAATCAAGTGTTATAATTATAAGCGACTAGATTATGTAGTGTTAGAGATCTATACTAATAATAAAAAGTGGTAATGTTGGTTTGTTCGTTTGTTTGTTTGACGGAGGTAATCTCCGAAAGCCGATTTCATAAATTCTTTCACCAATGGGTAGAATGGACTGTCGGTATGGTTAACGGCTATACTCGTATTTTACCCCGGTAGTTTCATTAATACCTAAACCTGTGCAAAGCCGGGCCGTGCTGCTAGTTTGAGTTTAAATCGAGATCAACTCCTATTTAAATCTTAATTTAGATAACTTATATCTATTATCTATATGTATATAAATATAGATAATATCTTAGGTAGGCAACGCACTAGCGGCGTGCCGATGCGGCACGCCGCACATTGATTTATGAAACCGCATGATAACAACGCACTGGTTTGCGGCGTGCCGTCAACCGCTCCGGTTGTTCTGACGTGCCGCATGCGGCGCGCCGGATGCGGCACGCCGCTAGTGCGTTGACGCGCTTAATCTTGTCAAATATGATAATTACCTATACTCAAGGTTAACATGCAAAATTACACGAATGTGATTATAAAACGTGTCGGTTAAAGCTGATCGCATATATGTCAGCACCGTACGCGCCGTACGTGCCGTATTTTAAAATTTGGTCGAATATTTTTACGAAATGCGGCGCGTACGGTGGGGATATATGTGATATCAACCGAAGCTTAAACCAACGTTGGTTTCATTATACTCGTATATTTTGGCATTAGTGTGTAAGATCAATAAAATTTTGTCATTATGTACCTACTTTCACGGCCAGTTGAGGCTATTTTTTTAATTTATATTACCCACTACAGATATTAATCAGTTTTCTCATTTTCATACAAAATTCAGCAATGAATTTTGCCATCCTGAATTTTATAAATACCTTATATTCCAGATTTTTCTTCTTACACATTGTAAACTTTATTATAGTCTTTTAGGTCTTGTATATTACCTTTTTTTATCTTATCGTGGTATAAGACTTTTGTCTCAGCATAATAAGTATTCCAGTAAATAATGATTATTGCATAATTATCTATTAGTACCTATTTATTATAATATATCTTAAAATATGTAAATAGTATATTTAATTCAATTTGTAAATAATGTAATGTACTTATTTATTCTGTTGATGTAAAAGACTGCATTTTTTCTGTTTTATTTGTAGGTATGTTACCTACCTATTTATTACTTTAGTAGTTATACTCTGGTAATGTTTTATTGAATTATTAATGTCTTTAGTTAGTGTCTATGAAAATTATGAAATTAAAGTAATGGACAATTTAAAAAAATGTTTTGAATTTTCCCACACATTCATCTAAATCCATCCATACTAATAGCAGTCAACCGGAAGCCCGTTCCCAATACGTACGATCAGCGGTGAAAGAAGACCACCACACTCTAGCCAAAAACACAAGACAAAAACATCTAGAAAGAATTGCCGCTCTGAATATTACCACTTTGAGAACAGAAGAAAATTTAACAGAACTTGTGCATGCCCTAAAGTAGATCAAGTGGGACATTCTCGGCTTAAGCGAAGTTAGAAGATCAGCCCCTCAACTAAACAAATCGAAAACGATACATCGTGCCAATTTTCATTAGCGTGGCCCGACACGCGCTTGGCCATTTATTGAATTAGGTATTCGTCCAGTGGCATATGGAGTGGAGGTGAGTCTTTCGGAATAATATTGGATGGACCTCCCCGACCGGAGGTGGTCTAACCGCAGAAAGATCCACCAACGGTATTCTTTTAGCTAGAGGCCATTTGTCATAGGTACCAATATTTCATGGTTAGTAAACCAAGTTCTGCGTGTGTGGCTGCTGTATCCTCCAAGATCAAAGGTTAAGCATATTCGAAGAATAACAATGTACCTACCTAACTAAACATTCTAAAGATCAGAAGGATGCAAAGAAACTAGGTTATCGAGATCATGTTTATCAGACATGACAAGTTTTCATTTCTCATACATGGAAGTACCTATACTTACTTGAAGTTACCTGAATGAATAAAGCGTGAAAAAAAGTACCTACTTACTTGCGTCCCTAGAACCCTAGTACCTATTTAGGCAGAGGTGACGCAATTAGAAACTGTCATAGGTACTTGAACTATGCTTACGGATGTTGCATTTTGGATGATAGAAGCGGTAATCATAAGTATCTACTTTTTTTATATTATTGGTAGGTCGTTTGTTTTCCGGCAGTCTCAAGCACATATAAAGAGAGAAGAGGGCTATTTTTTGTGTTTAATTTTGCGGCGCCCCTAGCAGTGTTTAGGTCTTGCCTGCAATCAAAAATATTAGCACTAGATGGGAGTTACTTACTTATTTCGAAGAAAAACAGGAGTGAAATTAATGTTCTAGATGGACCATCTGTACATAGTATTATTTTATCTGGGATAATACTAATGTATTTATTTGTGTGCATTAGGCTCCATTTGGTGGAACGAGTTTTCATACATTTGAATTTTATGACGGATCCAGTGGCTAATTTGTTCATGGTGGGTGGGTATTACCTACCTACTGTAAACTCAAGCACTACACCTATTAATTAGATTAAGCGACTAGGTAGTAGATAAAAAGTTTGCTATGCAAAGCAGAAAAACATTAGAGGCCGAATTACGACAGCATCTCCAGACCTTGACCCCATTCACTGATGCTACGTAACGTTGGTGTAGGTAGGTAGGTACCTGCGGGTAGCAATTTTATCTGTAGGGACCTGATACATTCTAACAACAGTTTTTTAAAGAGAGGCCATTTGTAATTATTATCTTTTACCTCTACCTGAAATTACTTAGTTTAAATGACCATATTAAGGTTAAGACCGTATCGTATTAGGTTAACAATTTTAGACGACTATTTACATTAGTGCTTGCCATGCACAACAAGAGGGCGCAGGTAATTACCTAAACTAGATCATTATAAAACCCAATTAGTAATATTTCAGGCTGGCGTATTTATTGATTTGAGTCCACGAGATTTGTATAAAAGAAGAGCCAAGTCGCCAGGCGCGCCGCCGGCGGAGGGGCAAGAAGTCGCGCACGCGCGGCACACGCGTGCGTCATTCCACGATCGTTGTTGAGCCAAACCATTGGCAAGCATTCGTTGATCGCGAACACTCACTCAGAGTTCTCGGTCGCGCTATCAGTAATCTAGTGCTCTGCAGCGCGCTGTCGCCGATCAGACTCGTTACCGCATCTAGTGAACGCGCGGCCCTCGTATCGTGCACGCGTATTCGACCAAATGAAAGACAAGGAGCCGGAACCAGTCGCGATGTCCCGCACCTACTACCCTTCCGACTTCGTGATAGCTAAATCACGACTACCCTCCTTTGAAAGATACAAGGAGATCCACCAGAGGTCCCTCGATGACCCGGAAGGGTTTTGGAACGACATCGCCAACGAATTTTACTGGCAAACCCCGTATGAGGCTGGGAAGTTTATGTCGTACAACTTTGACATAAACAATGGGAAGATCTTTGTGAAATGGATGGAAGGAGCGGTGACCAACGTCTGCTTCAACGTACTGGATCGCCACGTGAGGAACGGCCACGGCGAGAAAATTGCATTCTATTGGTAAGTCGTAGGTAGCTTCATATTTTCAGAATGACAGCTGTGCCGGGCCGGGGCAGAAGGCGCGCGAAGTTATCGATTTTTCCGTAGACTTCCTATTGGCGCATATCATCCGTGAACCAGTTATGCAACATAAGGAAACGTATATTTTATTTAGCATGCCTTGCGAAATTCTGATTGTTACTTTATTTTGTTAGGTATAATTTGCAAATTGTTTATTTATCATATCATACTAAGGCCGCGAACGCCATGCATTTCTTTTTGTTCATAATATCCTTTTTGTTTGTACCTACTGCGCAACATTTTTTTTTATATTTTGACTACTACTTCGGTATTTATTATTTATTTGGTTCAATTGTTTTAGCTTTTTTTGCATCTAATTTCAAAAGGTGAAAGGATAGTTTAGGGCGCGGTCGGTAATTAGTTTGTAGGAGCTTACTAATAGGTGCTAATAGTAGCTAGGATGGCTGCACTTGTTGCGTTTTTCGCATACTCAGATGTGACAATAGACTAGGTAGGTAATACGCTGGTAATCGACATGGAACAGCGTCATCACCTATTCCCACCCCCTTCAGAGATCTAGATGAAAGAGGGTGGCATGCGGAGGGTGGGTAGAGCATCTCGGCCCGTTTCTCTATCTACTCGTATGGTCCCCAGCAACACTGCAGCTACCTATGTAGGTATTTAGAAAGCAGAAAGATAAAATCTTGGTGACCTAGGTATCGTTGATTTTTGTATGTTCGCTTCGTTTATGATAGATTTTTATTTTAAGTAGGTAAGTACCTTCTAGGTAAGGCCCAGCAGTGGGTGAAGTCGGGCTGTGGATGATGATGATGATGAAGTACCTTTTGAAAAAGTTTATAAACACAATCAGTTAAGTACCTATATCTCCTTTTATATACCTACCTAAATGGTGCTATACCTAAAGTAATTGTTTGATCCTGTATGCAGTAGGTAGGTGAAGATTGGATATAGGGTAGGTAGGTAGGTAGGTACCTGTATTTTCCGCGACTTCACTTCGCCTACATTAGGCCGTAGAGTCAATAATAAATCAGTTTAAGAAAGAACTTTTAAATGTCATTGTTCAACTTTATTACCTACCTACGGACGGACTTACAAAAAAGAGTAAGTATCATTTATTTTGTACTTTTAAAAAGGTAAGTATTTTTTTGTACATGACAATCTGTCATTGTTTTTAAATTGTTTGAGGTATCATTTTGAGCAGATTCAATGAAGCTCTGTTTTTCTCTTCTCGCCACTTCACATTCATGGCCGAAAGTACCTACCTTACCTACTACCTACCAGTATAACCACAGATTACATTTATGTAATCTCTGAAAATCAAAATCAAACACCAAAAAATAGACTGAAGAAAAATAGGAGTGATTTCAATGTTCGAGATAAGGTATCTGTACTTAGGTATACTTACCTAATCTGTGTTGGTTGGTACTCACTCACACGTGCTCGAGACCCCTACTTGGTTAATAAAAGGGGACATCAAACAAGCATAGGTACAAGGTCTAGAGCTAAAGCTATTAAACATGCATAAATAATGAACCGAGGGGCTCGAATAACAAGCTCTACCAGAGAATCGTTTATTTGCATAAAGTAGGTACCTAGGTAGGTATAAGGTTGTCAATATAGATTTATTTCGGTTAATTCTTTTAGGTAGGTAGTTTTGTATTTTGTTCTTTTCAGTAGGCTTAATTAACAAGCCCGATACCTAGGTACCTACTATTAATAATTCCTAGGCAATATGACTAGCCGTGTTTGAAGTTTGAAGGACGTAACACTACCGTACCGTGTAGTTAAAGTCTCCATAATAGCGAATAAAGGCCGTTTGAGTTACATTACGAATTCACAAGGTTCTGACCCAACTTGTTTACTTATGTATTTATTTATTATATTATTAAACTACCTAACTGAATTATTATTCCAAAGCCTAGTAAGGACATATAAATTAAATATAAAAAAAATAACAAACATAATAATAAAATAAATAGAACTTGATCTTAAACAACACTTGCATACATTTCACAAAAACCTAAGCCAAATTATAATGAGCTCAACACCGTTTCCAAACGTCCCGATTTTGGCAGTTTTTGGTGCAAAATTGAATGTGCATGAACGGTGGTTACAGGTAGAGGTAGGTACCTACAATGCTTAATTGCCTGTGTTATAGCACAGATTACATTAGTCCTGGGACTGGGGAGGAGAGCGGTCCTAGGCTCCTAGCAGCTTCCCAAAACTTTGTTTGTAGCTTTTTATAGCCCTAGATAATAGAATGATTTCAAACGCTAATTCACTGATTAAATTGTAAATAATGCTCAAACTAAACTAATTCGAAGCATTGCCCTTCAACTTTTTTACCTCTATGACCAACTAAGTTGAAATTACAAACCATGCACGTACCTTACCTACCTTCATAATTGTCCAGCATCACCATCCTTTGAGAACATTTTGATTAGTCGGAGAGGGGCTTTGGGAGATTAATTCTAATGACTAATGAAATGTCACCACTTGTACCTACTTGTCATGTCTACCTGTGCTCTCGTCAACAAAATTGGTTACTCAGGTCAACAGAGAGCTTATTAACGAGCAGGTCAGTGAAACACTCTTCTTTTGGTCTATTGTTAAAAATGCTTGCTCAGTAACAGTTGTCGTAGGTAGGGTGGGTGTACCAGTCCCAAACCACGTACCTGTGGTTGACCACTTACACATTCAATTGAATAAAATAAGAAAATGCGGGCATTTTTAAATAAATAATCCGTTTTGATATCTTGGCCAGACTGTTACCAACCACCCGATAATAACGTATGAGTGATTGCATCAACAATATCGCTACCATACTCTTTTAAATAGACTAGTGTCTCGTTCACTTGCTTTCCGGCCGCCATCACAGTTAGAAGTGCATGTGGATATGGTAAGTATAATCTTTAAAAATCACCTATTATTTCAAAGTCATTGTCATAAAGTTATATTATTTCGATAATTGAATGTTAACTGATGCTGACTGAAGCTTTTATTTTTTATAGATAATGTCAAAATAAGGTAATTTAAGGAGCGGTTAACTACTGGAACACGCTTTGTACTGGGTTCCGATTGTTGACCAAGTGGTTTGCTACTGGTGATCGGCAATGATTTCTTGCTTTCACTATTTTTTTCATGGTGATGCTTTTGTTTGACAATTCAGTGCGTTTTAAATGTAATTCAAGTGGTATTTAGCAGTGTGCGCCAGTAATTGACCACTGGTTTGTTATTGGTTCCCAGTTATAAAAAAGTGTTCCTAAGGATGACCAGATTAGAGTTTTATCGTTCTGTCTCATTGTTTTAGGTTCAAAATGCCCCCCCAAAAAGGTATTTAAGTGTCTAGATGAAATTAGTAAAGAAACGAAGATAAGGGAAACAAGTAGAAATTATGGTGTCACTCACTCGACTAGAATAAACAAACTAAAAATGAGACTCCGGTACAAAAGAAAATGAGATCACAAACCATCTTGACACCACAATAAGATTACTAATTAATGAAGTATAATAAATGAAAGTATTCTATAATAAAATTGTTTTATTATCACCCAAAAAGTGGTCAACTACTAGGACAAAATGTGGTTATTTATGGGAGCGCGCTGGTCAAACTTAGGTACATTCCCGTTTTTGGTATTTTTCTTAAAATAACTAATAAACTCACATATTTATGTTGAATTTTTGTATGAATACTGCATTAATAATAAACAATAAGCACATATACAGTTACTCTTCTCCGCTAAAGCTATTAATTAACAGTTTAGAGACTTTCAAAGTCAAAATCTCACCTTAAATGGTTTGGGACTGGTACATCCACCCTACCTAGTCGAAATCGGGTGGATGGAATACACACAAACACACTTGTACTAATTGCAGATTTGCAGCTTTAGAGGCGTATCATCTTAGATAACTGATTAGATACGTTATCTTAAGTAACATAGTAGGTACAACATACATACTATAGTAAAGGTTATCAATATAAATACATGTTGCATTGACATGTTTCTCATAGATACCTATTGACTTGATAGATAACCACAAACAGTGACTTTGTAGATACGAGTTTAAGGTCATTAAAAACTATTCTTAGGAAAAACATACCTAATAAAATTCAGGCTTCCGGTTTCATCTGGAGTTTTTCATTTTGTTTTTATTTCTAATGGGAATGTTCAGTTGGCATTATGGTTATGTGGTCGGCAATAAAATAGGTTTCAAGTTAATGTTTTTGATATATCGGATTCAAAGAATATAATATGACCTAGGCATGCCCATACCTACCCACGTCATATCAAAATAACACCTAATCGGGCCATCAGAGTTCTTGCATTATAGGGAAACTATTAATTTACTTACACTGACTTCTTGCTAACGAACAAAGTATTAGGTTCAGATGCAAATAATGTTTCTTTATATAACTAGCAGCCCGTCCCGTCCTTGCAGACCTCTGCAAGACCTCTGCAGGTGTACGAGATAGAATATAGCATATAGCAGTCCATTCTACAAATCGGTGAAATAATTTTTGATAGTAGTTTCGGAATGTAGACCTCTGTCAAACAAACAAACAAACCAACATTAACTTTTTATAATATTAGTCTAGATTTACTAGCTGCTCACACGCGTGGGAACCGTAAAAAATATAGTCTGTACTAAATGTAATCATAATCGGTTAATCAGTATTAGTCGTGAAAGGGTGTATTCATAACATTAGTAAGGGGAATCACCTACGAGTATACGCAAGACTTGATTCTGAAACATTTTATAGGGAGGGCAACCACCCGGACGACTACAGTCGCGTGACCTACCGCAAGCTTCTGGACTTGGTGTGCCAGTTCGGTAATGCTCTTCGCGACTGCGGCGTAGGGCGCGGCGACCGCGTCGGCATCTACATGCCTATGATCCTCGAGACCGTCATCGCCATGCTCGCCTGCGCTCGCATCGGCGCCGTGCATACTGTCGTTGTAAATACCTTTATTATTATTAGCTATATTTAAGTGACCCACCGGACAAAAGCCTTACCACATTTTAGACTCCTCGACACCATCCTTCTCCTTTGTGAGAGAAAATAAATAAATTATTATTATTGTTAGGTATTATCCTTCCTTTAAAGTTGGTAGAGCATTCTTCATATCTTTTCTATCAACTTATTTATATTTGTTTGAAACCAGTACTACAGTATGACTGTTTATAGCGTGTATGGTCCTTTACAATCTTAAATATTTTACCATGAATCTTTGTCTAGTCGTTAAATCAGCAGCCTAGTCAAGCACAGGTGTCCTGATATGTATATTTCAGTTCGCAGGATTCTCGTCTGACTCGCTCGCTGAGCGACTGGCCGACTGCAAGGCCAAGCTCATCGTGACCGCCGACGGTGCTTGGCGCGGCGAGAAACTGCTCTACCTGAAGAACACCGTTGATGAAGCCATCCGCAAGTGCAAAGCCAAGTTCAATCACTCCGTGGCTCTCTGCATTTGTGTCTCCCACCTGGGCCGCGTCACTCCTGGCTACGAGCAGGCCGCAGATGAATGTCCCGTGGTAATATCGTTTCGTAGCTCCATTTTAGGCAACCTTCGGACACCTATTTATTCTGATTGTTTCTTCAAACAGTACGAGTGGGACGAAGAACACGATATCTGGTGGCACGAGCTGATGGAGGAGCAGTCCGTGATCTGCCCCCCTGCCTGGGTCGGTGCTGAAGACCCGCTCTTCATGCTCTATACCAGGTAGCTGTACCTCTTATCGAGTTCACAGACCCATACTTTTCCATTTGGTTTGTTTTATTTTGCAAGTGTCTTTGTTCACTAACGAATGCTTCGAGCTTTTGCACTTATGTAAGATGCGTTTTCAGTGAGACTGGCAGTGCTTTTGGGGTACCCGATGAGCTATCTTGTGTGAATTATATGTGACAACTTCTAGAAATCAGCATAAGGTCTGGGATGCGGCTTCTACAAACTCATTTGCACCACCCACGCTTGGTTGCGGGCACAATGATGTTTTGAAAACTTGAGCTTCATCTACAACATACATTGCAAGAGACTTTGTCTAACCATGTACCTAACCTACCAACCTACCTAAATAAGTTCACTCATGATCGAAACTACCTAATCAAAATATAGTTTTAACAACGCTTTCAAAGTGGTTCATAACGTCATATAGTATTTAGGTACCTATTCGTAGTTTCAGAACAATCAATTTCAAATTTTTAGCACCGTCATTCCACTAATTGGTTGTCTTGTGTGAGACTGCAAGCTTGTGGTACGCGTGCTGCCTTTTAATTCACTAACACCAAACATAATATGCAAAATATGATAGATCACGTAAAGTTAATAAGTAAACAATCAAGATGGCTTGGCTATACGGGCCATCGCAAAAAATGTGGAACGTTTGGGGGCGGTACGGACCTAAAGCAAATTCAGTACAGCTTCTACCCATAATAGATTATAAAAATTAGCAATGGACGAAGAAATTATGAGGAGGCGTTGTTTTTTAGCTCTGGTGTACTTATCTGTGATAGTTTCGGCATCTCTCATCTTACTTCACCAGATTATTGCTAATGGAAGGTTTTCCTCCACAGTGGGTCGACGGGAAAGCCCAAGGGCGTGCTGCATACCACCGCCGGGTACCTGATGTACGCCGCGGCGACCTTCCGCTACGTGTTCGACTACCGGGACAGTGATGTGTACTGGTGCACGGCCGATGTCGGCTGGATCACTGGCCACACCTACACGGTGTATGCACCTCTCGTCAACGCAGCCACCTCTGTGCTGGTGAATAAGGATACAATTGAGCACTAACATCTTTTGCCGATGGCCACACTAACGTTTTTGGCATCATCACCCTTGCTGTAACTGAGTTTTTAGCACTTATGTTTTCAGCACCGTTTTGTCTTGTAACAACATGTTTTGCATTTCCAGCTTTTGGAGATAGCCATCATTTTTATTCATCATTTAATGCTATTTGGATGATCGGAAGGCGAAGGATCAGTCTGTATCTCTTCGTGTCACTGCTCTGCTTGATTACCTACTTCTGTTGAGCTGAGCGATATGCCTAGTATTGCTACGCTTCAGGGTTAATCTTAGCAACTCTAAATTGGCCTTTTATGGGACGACAACAAGGCATTACGGCGCTTTGTTTCGATATTGTGTCAGTTCAGTCACGCAAGTGCACATAAGTATCTAGTACGTGACAAGGTCAATGATACAAATGCTCGCGTCGCGAGGTTGACTAGGTATATACAACGCATATTTTTGAACCGTGAACTAGGCAATAATCAATTCGGCATAACAATTCTGCTTAATAATTGTAGGTAGATTATTGTAATGTGATTATCGCAGATGAAAGGTACATAACACAGATTTTCCTTCAAACCCTGGCTTCATAGGTAGGTAACATTAGCTCATTGTAATGTCGAAGACGCTTTATGAAAATACATTCAATCACATTTATGAAGTTAATTGAATCCAAATAAAACTTGATAACTTGTTTTAATAAGAATATAGTAAAGTCTTTTGGTTTTAATAAGAATATAGTAAAGTCTTTTGAAAATTTATTGTTTAATATCAGGATATCTCTCGACCAGTTAGAAAGTTACGTCACAATGTCAACTGGTTGGCAATCGAACCTGATTAGAACTACTTGAATTACCTTTTGCAAAGAAAGTCGTCGACATTGAACTGAGTTGATGAAGCCTTAGCAAACACCATTGGCACTAACTTTCCCACCGTCGGAAACTTATCTTAATTAATAAGCACTTTAAGTTAGTTGAACTTGTTCAATATACCACATTTCAAAGGTTTTACCCATTTGTACAATAGGAAACCTGGCAGGTAAATTGAAGGTATTGAATTGGTCCATTGTTGTAGTTTATAAAATGTAAATAAGTTTCAACTGCATTCAGAATTTAATAATGTTATTTATTTTAACACGTTTTCAAAGACACCATGAGGTAAGCAGAATATCTCAATTCATGTTTATTTATCTAATCTATTGTGGAATAAATAGGACTTACGACGAAACCATGTCGTAACGATTTCCGAGATAGATAGTATAGACATAAGTACCTACGCAATCCTCTTCTGGAATCATTTATATGACAAGCTGAAAAAAGTTTTAAAATCATCATCAGTGACATTATGATTATGGGGTCATCTTTGCTGCATTTAATTTCCTTGCATTTTATTATTTACTTCTGTTCTATGTTTCTTGTTCGTTATAATCCTCTATCTCATTTATACGAGTACATTTTCTATTTCAGCTTTTACCTTTAGCTATTAGAAACAATCTTTTTATTTCCGACTGCTCCACATTTATTTTGTCCTTTTCACGTTATACCTTACCGTTTACCTTCAAGATTCGAGTTCGACAAATGTATTCTCCAGTAGTAGTCTTCGGGCTTCAGGAAGGATCTGCTTATCGCTGCGTCACCAACAAAGTTCAAAATATAGTGCTAGATTTTAGTATTGATTCGAATTTTGCTTTTATAGTTTGAAGGGACACCATTCTATCCGGACCCGGACCGCTACTGGGAGGTGATTAACAAGTACAAGGTGTCGCAGTTCTACACCGCTCCGACCGCCATCAGATCGCTGATGAAGTATGGAGAAGAATTTGTGGCCAGGTTAGTACATATACAACAGTTTAAATCAGAGTATCAACTTAACTACATTACGGTACATTGGTAGGCAAGGCACCCATTTTTTCTGATGTTGACTGTCTGACTGTTGATATTAACATGTATTAATAACTACCTTATCTACTCTTAGGTATTTTTTAGAGATACTCTTGTTTCTCATTTGTTTTCCTAAAAAAGGATATTATGTGTAACTACAATACACCTACAAGTAGGTAGAGTTAGTCACTCGAGTTGGCCACTTGCTCATACGAACGAACAAACCTACAAGTACCTACTTTGTCTCTTTTAGGATGAAAATTTTATTTTGACTATTGTCACGCTTTGAATAGAGTCTAATACTTCTACAAAGTGCCATAACTTATAATATTCCTCGCTTCCTTGCAATCTTAAATCAGACACAACTAAAGATGATCCTTCTTTATCAAGACATGACCTGTCTACTCTGCGCGTGTTGGGCAGCGTGGGAGAGCCCATCAACCCTGAAGCTTGGCAGTGGTACTACAACGCAGTTGGCGGCGGGCGCGCTTCCATCGTCGACACCTTCTGGCAGACCGAGACCGGAGGCCACGTGCTGACCAGCCTGCCCGGAGCCACTCCTATGAAGCCCGGCGCTGCGGTCTGAACCTTACCTTACTCCCAACATGTGATAAAAGTTAAACTAGTAGATGACCCGAACGAGATCTTGCTCACCGTTTGTTGGTTGGTACACTTTGTATTTGGTTTAAACTATCACTATGCATCCAAATACCTGGCAAGAAACCATATACCACTTCGACATAATTTACGTCGATGCAATTTATAATGATGGATACTGAGCTCACAGACTGAGCTCGAGTAAACTAGAGTTAAGTACCAGTATAGCCTGACTATAATAATAATTTATATTACTCGTAGACATTGTGCTACATAAAAAATCTGGTCAACTAGGTTTCGATTTTTAATAACGTGTATTACCTACACTAGTGCTAAGTAAAAGTGGGGACATACTGCTCTCTACATCAAATTACAAATCTAACCGTAGTTCCACTTTACTCGTTTACAAAGATGTGTACATAGGCACCTACCTCTTATTATCGTAATCAGTACGTATGCTAATACACGCTTACAATGGGTCATTTACATAATTTACTATACTTGTTTATTCACTTCACCTTATTTAGTTTTCACAATTATAGTACAAACTTGTTTGTGGTACAATATAAATCATTTTATGAGTAGGGACCTTTTATAGGTAGCTGCAGCCGAGATGCGTGGTTGACTTTCTTGGAAATCAGTGCCTACGAGGTGAAATTGAGTGTTTTATGAGCTCTTTATCCAAATACACATGTAGGTGGATGAAATACTTTTTCAGACATTAGCGTTCTGTATGCAATAGGATGCAAGCAGATCACCAAAATTAGCTTACAAATGAATACTTACCTTCATGTTCTCGAGACTACAATTACGGTTAGGTAGGTACTACGTAAAATATAGATATAAATACATAATACTTGTACAGTAATTTCGGATCAAATTATCCACCTAAATGAGTTACCTAACCTAGTGGAAACGATGCACTACGTTCTGTGCGCGGACAATGCCTTGAACAATAGTTTTTGTGCTGTCAAGTCGTTGGAGTGATATCAAGGACATTTTTTTATAATGTAATTACACGCTTCGGCTTTCAGATCATAAAAGTATAGAGATATATACTCGTAGCACTTTTATAGGTACGTCAGGCTCTATAGCTGCCTGTCACTTTTAATCAGTTATCAGGGTCATTCGTTTAGAGTTGTTAGTTATATTATATAACTTATATAGTGCCTATGCCTATACCTACCAACTCGAAACAATTACTAAACTGAAACTATTCAATAAATTAAACGTAACAGCAAAGTGGCAAATCACAAATGTCTTTATGTTCTCCTGCAGGGATTCCCGTTCTTCGGAGTGGAACCCAAGATCCTAGATGAAAGCGGCAAGGAGATCGAAGGCGCGGGCGAGGGCTACCTGGTGTTCTCCCGCCCCTGGCCCGGCATGATGCGCACTCTTTACAACGACCATGAGAGATATGAGAAAGTCTATTTCTCCAAGTTCCCGGGGTACTACTGCACTGGAGATGGTGAGCTTCTTAAACGCTTTACTGTTGACATTCATTTGTAGGAGTTGTTTCTTCAACATTATCTAGAACACATTATAAAGGACTGTGTTCCACCTAATGTAGCACACGCAGATAAAAACACTAATAAAGTCGCAGGCTAAAGTGCAAGTAATCGTCATAACGCCATGAGCAAACATTATTTTTTTGGAATATCTTGTAAGCAGCTATGCGCAGGTTATGTAATTGTATTGTTGGCCAAGTCCCTTGATGATGACTAATCGACAGACGGCGCCTACATAAAAGCGAGCGCACGGCTGCGCGCGCTCACTTTGCGCTTGGCTTTCGAACGAGACGGATGTCTCGGCTTCCTAGGACTTTGTGTTTCGTTAGGTTGTTATGGTGTTTTCGTGGAGTTATGTAAACGTGTAGCCTATGTCAGTGCTTATTTTGGTTCAATGGTGTAAATTGGTGTTTCCTTTGATAACCTCAAATTGTTTGCTTATAAAGATAATTTTGTTTTGATGAGTTGACTAATTGTGTAATAAAGTTGTCACCTTTTTTAATGATTTTCACTTCTGGTTCCTAAAATCAGAAGTGGGATAGAATTACACTTCCCACTATCATCCTGATCGCTTTTATCCTGTTTTTCTTTGTTAAAGAATTTTTGAGGGTATTTGAAAAAAATCGAAGTAAACACCAATTTACACCATTGAACCAAAATAAGCACTGACATAGGCTACACGTTTACATAACTCCACGAAAACACCATAACAACCTAACGAAACACAAAGTCCTAGGAAGCCGAGACATCCGTCTCGTTCGAAAGCCAAGCGCAAAGTGAGCGCGCGCAGCCGTGCGCTCGCTTTTATGTAGGCGCCGTCTGTCGATTAGTCATCATCAAGGGACTTGGCCAACAGTCTATTAATTGGTAGGTGCTCGCCGTGACGAGGAAGGCTTCCTGTGGGTGACAGGACGTATCGATGACATGCTGAACGTGTCCGGACACCTGATGTCCACTTCCGAGGTGGAGAGCGTGTTGACGGAGCACCCGCAGGTGTCCGAGGCGGCGGTCGTGTCGCGCCCGCACGCCGTCAAGGGCGAATCGCTCTACTGCTTCGTGACCCTCGCTGAAGGAGTGGACTTCACCGAGTCGCTCGTGGACTCGCTGAAGAAGCTCGTGCGTCGCAGGATCGGCGCGTTCGCGGCGCCCGACGTGGTCCAACACGCTGTGGGGCTGCCGAAGACTCGCTCCGGCAAGATCATGCGCCGACTGCTGCGCAAGGTAGCTCTCGGCGAGCGCGACGTCGGCGACACCTCCACCCTCGCCGATCCCGGAGTCATCGACGACCTCTTCAAAACGAGACCCATCTAAATCATTACCCCTCATTCCTATTTATTGTGCATTTATGTTGTTTTCATTTCATAAATCCGAATCTTTCACACGTTCCGTCCTCGCCGTGTCACTGTCTAGCGCTGTGGGATGCTTGAAGCTTTTATACCCACACACATGACTGTCTTGATGAAGATGTGTTCTTTTGTCATGTAAAGTCGTAATACCTGGTGAGAGTGACATCGCGCCCGATGACCTTCAGTCGCTCGACTAGGTGCAGAGATATTCTCGGAAAGTCAAAGACGAAGCAATGTGATACAACCGATTTTTTTCGGAACTATTATGATCGAATATTTACCTAATTAAAATTATTTTAAACCTTAAATATTGTTTTATAAGTTTAAGATTTAAGGCGTTTGTTATTTATTTACTCTCGTAATAATGTAAATCATCTCATCTCAACGTAGTTAGTTCAATTTGTTTAGTATCGTTCCTTGTTAGATAGGTGTATTTCACTGGAACGGATGAGACGGAATAGTGGAAGTGAAATACAAGCGATTTTAGGATCATCTGTGATTGAATATTGTGTAAGTCATGTCATGATAGAGGGCGAGGGAGCAAGCAATCAGCAGGCTGCTCCAGGGCGAGTAACTTATCTACGTTCCAGGTTTAATTTATTGTCTTAGAATAATTTCATGCGATCTGTTAAACGTTAGTCAATGGCGTAGAATGCCACATTAAGTTAAATTGAACGGCTTTTATGAGTAGATGGGTGTTTAGTTGCCGGCGGTGGGTGTCGCGGTCGCACCGAGACGCGCAGTCGCCGTCGCGTGCACAAACGTGTTTGGTTACCATCACGTTCTTGGATAACGACATCTTTGAGTCTTCGGATTCAAGTACAATATATCTATACTCGTACATATAGCTATTCATGTGTACCTATATCTAAAGTAGATTTTTGTGTAGACGATTATAATATACCTGTAATGGCACTTTTTAATAAGCACAAGTTCGTATTAAAGAATACCTACGAAGTTTACGTTAAAAAAGTTAACGTGTTATACTTATCTAAAAAGATTTCATTTACCTAAAGGTAAAATAAAACATTGTTTATAATTAGTTTACTTTAAAAAAGCTTGTTTTTAAATAATATATAATTTATATAGACTCCGAGTTTTGTGAATATTGCAGTATTCATTCACATCTACACTTAATGTTGTATTGAAACTGAATAAATGATATAACACAACTAACTGTATAATTTAAGACCTACTTTACCCACCTGATTCAAAGTAGAAGCACGGGATTTATTATTAAAAAAATCCATTAAGTAAATGTTTAGGAAATAAGGGATGTAATCTGTACTGTTGACGCAAACATATCAATAAAGGTGATTAAAAAAACAAAAGAGAGTCCCTTATTTTAACCCCAAATATTTCTTTTTACCTGTAGTATTGTACCTAGCTTTTAAAGGTATTTTATGCTTTGTGTTTGAAAACTGTAACTTAGATGGTTCATTAACTGATTTTACCTGTACCACAGCTTGTACCGAGGTCCATAGGGATGGAACCTTTATATTTATTTATTTTATTTTAATGATGGTGTTGAGGTTATAGGTACTAACAATAGCAGAGCCTCCTATTTCAAAGTTTAGCGTAATCATAGGTGGCGGCGCTAGTTTGAGACGTACAACCACTTTAAAAAAAAGAATACGTTCGAAAGAAAGGTTTTTGAAAGTGTATTCAGTTCTGTCGTGATGGTCATATTAAAATGTTTAAGGAACTAATGAGGGTCTTTGAAGTTATGAAGACACATCGAAATTTCAGAAAATTGCTATCTTCTTACAAAATTAAAATTGAAGTCGGTTTTAAAAATATATTTCATGTTAAAGATTTACTTACTAGGTTGATCCAAAAATATCGATTTTAGACAGAAATCGATAGTTTCTAACATTGTTGCTTTTAGGTAAGTTAGCAATTAGCACAGTGATGTACTCGGCACGATTACTGAAATAAAACAACATATTATTTTACATCTTACTAATATTTTATGTAACGTTTGTTTATTATATATATAGTAATTATTTATTTATTTATTATATAGATGTTGGTTACAGATTTATTTAGTTTTCTGTTTTTTTACGGGAACGACAGCTTGGTAAGTTCTGAAGTAGAGACCGTAGAACACAGACAATGCCAGGAACAGAATTGTAGAGAGCACCGTGATGTACTCGGCACGATTACTGAAATAAAACAGCATTATTATTTTACATCTTACTAATATTTTATGTAAAGTTTGTAAAGATAGATGTTTGTTACTCTTTTACGCACTAACTACTCAACGGATTCGGCTGAAATTTGGAATATTACCTACAAGCCGCGGGCAAGTAAGCTTTGATCAATAAATACATAGGTATCGATACAATATGAAATAGTATCAGGAAGTTGACATGAGATTGAGATAGTCGTATTATGTAAAATTGGTAATAAATAATACCTACAAACATGCACACATGATCTGAATTTCGGCCGTAGATACGTGCTACGATTTCGTAGACGATCGCTACGCAAGTAACCCTACGAATCATTTGAAAACAAATAAATAAAAGCACTACTCATCACAACAATTCAACTGCTCATAATAATTATGTTTCATCAAGAAATATAATAAGTACAGTTTACACTGTTTCTAATAGTAGAGACACGAGGAAGAAAGGTAAACGTAGTAGGCATTCTACCAGTAGTTTTTTTTTCATATTTCATACTTAATGCAAGGATGAAAAAATTTAAAAAAATAAAATAAAATAAATAAATATACTTTAATTTATGCTAGAGGAGCACAAATTCGTGCAAGAGAGACATAATATCTAGCCTATGATTGAGTTAGAAGAACTTGAACACTTAGCATGCATCGACATGCCACAAAAAAATGACAAAAATGAAGTTGACATTTGACAGTTATTTACTTTTCTGCTCTAGGGCAGGAAAGTTCTTGTTTTCCCTAGGGACGGAAAATGCTACTTTGAACCCTATAATCAGGCAACTTCGTGCGTACTTTCCGTGTATGAGTAATGAAAAAAACTTTTTTCAATATTTCTATGTTAGAACTAGGGCGTTTTATTTTGTTCTCTAATGATAACAGAAGAGCAAAATTTTTAACAGGAATTCTATCATAAAATTACATATTCATCAGTTACAATTACTCAAAAAAAACTATTTACTGTTTTGGTTGCTAACACCATTTTGCCAACTACATTAGGCTTTTTATGTATGCGAGGCCGATTTGTTATACGTATTCGGGGCATTTTACTTGGATAAGAGTGGAATGTACTTACGCAAAAGGAGTTCCGCATATAGTGTACCAGAAGGCTCCATTCTGAGGCTTCCGAGCGCAGTGGAAGTTGAAGTAGCCCTCGTCGTAATCAGAAGGGCAGAAATATTTGCGTTTCAATAAAGTCTGTAACAAAAACAAAATACCGTTGGAAATAGTAAATAGTCCAGTCAAAATCTTCTCCTTTTAAGAAGTCGGTTAAGTTTCTAAAGTTGCAAACTCACTAACTTTGTCACGGGACAAAAGGCAACAAAGAACGAAAAAATTGAGTGAAGTTCCATTTGCGTGGCGTGGATCGACAATTGAACGGAATATTTCAAAAGTAGCGATAAAATCGAATCCAGACGTCGCAGAGATAATTATGCTTTTTTCATAGGCGTGTAGTCTATTATATTTCATATTTACAGCGTACGTACACTACCCTATTCCATTGGCAATGGAAATGTGTCTGAAATGGTCTATTCAGAAAATGATAGCAATGGACCATTGCTATCATTTTCTGAATAGATATAAAAATTTGCGTGGAATTCGGCGTAGAGGGTACTACGGTGCTTTCGTAAAAAACAAAAAACATCAACGCGCACCTTTCCAGGTAGGTAATCATTATTTTTCTGTCCCTGCCCTGAGTTTATGGTAAAATTTAGATGGCTATTACTCATAGTAGTTTTGTTTTAAAATATGGAAAAGCCTCTTAGTTCATTTAAGTGTCCTCTTTTTGGTGGTATCGTCGATAAAAAAGACAATTCTCTATCACTAATGAAGATGTTATGAAATACGAGACATCCAGCTAAAATTACAATTAGAAACGGCAAAGGAGCCAACATTTTTACAAATAGCAGATATAATGATACCTAGGATTGAAGGTATATGGCAAACAGCATCTATTCCAACTGTAACATAAACGAGAATCATACAGATGTTAAAACTGAATAAATTCTTGTGTTAAAACACAAGAATTTATTCAAGTCTATTGGGTCTCCAGGCAGACTATTTCATGCTCGTTGGCTGACTCGTGCTAATCGTATACTTTGTTTATATTTATAGCCACAGAAAACCATCAGATAATATAATAGATCTGGCTACATCACTACATAGCACTACTACAAAGTCGCTTTCTCTGTCCCTATGTCCCTATATCCCTATGTATGCTTAAATCTTTAAAACCACGCAACGGATTTTGATGCGGTTTTTTTAATAGATAGAGTGATTCAAGAGGTATAATGTATAATTATTGCACCCGTGCGAAGCCAGGCTGGGTCGCTAGTTTGACATAAAAGTAGGTATACGGCCCATGTTGGTTCTCCATTAGAAATAAACCGTCCTGTAAAGATGGAGCTCGGCATCTTTTTAAAATCATATAGACGTACAGGTATCTGCCAGAAATATTAAAAAGGTCATCGATTCTGTTATTCAACGCAATAGCTATTTCGCACATCCTGAAAACATCTTTCTTGCAATGATCGCTGATGACAAGAGTCAAATTCGTGAACTGGCAGCGCGAGGTGTATTAAAAGCACGTAGTATGCCGCAACTTCCATCACCAAGGTTATTGGAAGTGACAGATGTTAAGCCTGAAATACACATGCTACTAAAAAGCATGCTTGTTTGCTCCTAGATAGTATGCTTATGTCACAATAATTTAATTTCATATATTCACAAGCATGCTCTTTTCGTATACACGTGCTCATTGTATGCTACTAAGTAGCATCTGCTCAATACTAGCATGCTTTCGTGCTACTACGTAGCATGTGTATTCCAACCTTTAACTCTACTGCATCGAATAATATATTCATGACTAAAAAAACAAACTATTACCGAACCTCGGATCTTGAAACACCTTAAAGGTTCGAGCACATTATGCCGGGCCGCAGCGGGGCGGAGCGGGCCGCAGCGCAGCGCAAAATGTTTACCTAGCACATCAGTGACGGGCCGGGTCACAGTGCATTGACGGATTTTGAGTTCAGTGTACTGCCAGAATTTGCATGCAACTGTGCAATTTGCATGCAACCAATCCGCTAGGCTAGCTATAGCACACTGTTGACGGGGCGCAGCGGGGCGGGGCGGGCCGCATCGCACGACGAGAATCCGCCTCGCATTAATGCGAGCCGCTGCGGCCCGGCACAGTGTGCGATAATTCATACAAATTGTATTAAAGCGATTTGAGCGGATTTTTGCGCTCCGCCCCGACCCGACACGCTGCGGCCCGGCATAATGTGCGCGAACCATAACTGATCAATAAATTCAACAAATAGTCCAATCTGCTGGCGAAGGTAAACTATTGTTTTTACATCTTTCCTGCCATACCCAAGCAGTTGAGAGAGCTGTAGAATTGATGGTGGAAGCTGCCACTTGGCAGTGCAATGACTTATTTTTATTTATTTTATTTATTTATTTTATTTCATTTTACAATGTCATGACAGTCAGGACCAAATCGACACTGGAAAGCAACTAAAAAACAAAAATTAAAGATCCAATTACCTAATTAACCTATCTAACATTGTTCTGATAAATACTTAAAAGCTATTTCTGTAAATTTCGTCAAAGAAATCAAGAAAATATCGCAATCGTCCCTATTGCACAATTTATTTATATTGTGAAGACCTCTTGTGAACGGTGCTTCTTTCAACAAGTTGGTCCTTGCCCATGGTTCGACTAAAAGTTTATGTCGCCGGATACGGATATAGTTGTTGGGCACGTACAGCCCCACACACATCAGCAGTCGCGGGTTATGCACCAATCCTCTCAGTAATTTGAAGATGTAAGTTACCATCATAACTTCTCTCCTCACCTCAAGTTTGAAATACCCCACCATTCCTATGACGAAGAGTGTTGGGTACATAAAGGGGTAGAAAGGATACACACCATACATTTTAAGGTAAAGAAACCGGGTAAATTTATTTTGAAGTTTCTCCACCATGCTGCAATATTTCTTTTCATGTGGGTTCCATATCATCCCACTACTTTCAAGCCTACTTCGCACCAAGGCGTTATACAGTGCTTTCATTGAATTGATGTTCTGAAAATTGGAACACTGCCTTAGTATGAACCCCAAGTTACGAAACGATTTCTTGCACGTCTCTATAATATGGTTTTTGAAGGCCAACTCTGGATCCATACGGACACCAAGATCCCTTACTGATGTGACCCTATTCATGCAGTTATGGTCCAGTTGGTAGCCATAAGACACAGGATTATGTGACTTGCTGTACGACATGATATAGCATTTATCCATATTAAAATATAATTTGTTATCATAACTCCATTGAATAATGTTACCAATGTCTTCCTGGAGAAGTGCACAGTCGTTTGTACTTTTAATCTTCAAGAATAGTTTGAGATCATCCGCGAAAAGAACACATAAGTATAGAGTTCTTGACCACCCTTGGGAGATCATTTATCATGATTAAGAACTCCAATGGGCCAAGATTGCTACCCTGGCTGACACCTGAGTTCGTAAAGAATGGGTCTGATGTGCATCATTGGTATTCCACATATTGCTTTCTTCCTCTCAGGTAGCTGGAGAAGAACGTTAGACTATCCACGGTAAACCCAATCGATGCCAGCTTCTTTAGTAACACATCATTATCAACTGTGTCAAAGGCCTTTCTGAAGTCAAAATAAGCAGCATCCACCTGTACTCCAGCGTCAAGAGCAGGAACCGCATACGTCGTAAAACACAATAGGTTACTATCAGTACTCCGTCCAGGCCTAAAGCCATGCTGAGCGTCCGACAGCTGTGTACATACTTGCCTGTAGATATACTTTATATAATACTTGCCTGTATTATCGTGATTTAGACTCATGAAAGCTAAGTTGGGATACCGTACAAAAATGCCGAAATTTGAGATAAAACGGGATTTTAAGGCCGACTGAAAACTTGTTTTTTATAAGTATTAACTAAAAACTTTACTTCTTTTGCATTTAATTATATAATTTAGATCTTTAATACATAATTTAGTTTCATTTATTCTCACTTTATACTTCTCATGCACTTAATATTGAACCATAAGAATATGACTATTTTTCAAAAAATCTTAAAATTTCAAGGCTGCAGCGGAGGCAGAAGATATTATTCTAACGAACTGAAAAATTACAGTTATATTTACTTTATCATTTGGCACTAATCCCCTGCTATTAGAATTCAAAACAAAGAAAAAAAAATTCCATACATCCGCGCTCCACCCTAATGGCTAATCGGTCGAGAAGCGAAACAAACAAACAAATTAAATTCACATTTCTATCAATACATAAACAAATTAATAACTAAGTTGTTAGCAACGAGTGAGATCTCGCGCACCGTTGGTTTAGCGGCTTACATTTGTACTTGATGCTGGTGCTAATACTCGTAGTATAAGTGTAATTACTACCTGATTTTTAAGTAGGTTAACTGCGCTAGTGTCTGAAATTACCTGTCCAAACGGAGTGGTCAGTGAGGCCATTTCATTACAAGGTCCGACCGGCTCATGGAGTCCCACAGACACCTCGTCCTCAGGGTTGAACCACACCACAAACGACCAGTAAATTATATAGTGGATGGCCAATTGCAAAATCAGTATGTAGTCGATTGTTGTCAGTCTGGAATTAGTTAATAATTATGATAAACACAGATTAAATATTTTGGAGTTGAGTTAAGGGTCCGTGGAATTAAGTCCAATTTACCGATGTATTTTGCATGCAATAGATACTGGCTGTCATCATGACTTATATTGTCGAAGGAGTTAAATTAAACCATGTAGTTTGCTCTGAGATGTAGTTTGATAAAACATTGTTTCAATTTAATTGTAGGTATGCAACAGGCGAGAATCTTGCATCCTGCAAATGTAATTTTGTTGTACTTACAATACTTGTCCTGTCAAAACATCGCATGGTCTGTTGCGTGCGATAATGTTAAGATGGAGCAAAAAATATTAAATGAAATATGATCACGATATTAGCCCTGAAAGCGGTAGACATTTCTTTCAGATCTCTGTGTAATTCTTTTGAGCCTTTTAAGATGTCTAATGGGGTAGTCAGAACTTCTGACTCAAAAGTCAAAAGTCAAAATATATTTATTCAATATAGTCATATTAAAGACCACGTAGACACGTCACGTTCTTAAAACTAGGGGATTCCCCCATTATACATCTTAAAAGGACTTTTTGGACATACTTCTGACTCAGACAGAAGCCCATCGACGCTGCTAGAATGCTAACTGGTTTCCTCACGATGTTTTCCTAGCTCGTGTTAAAGCGCATATAAATTTTTCAATGCGAAAAGTTAATTGATGCACGGCCGGATTCGATCCCACGACCTTCGGATCGAAAGTTGAGGTACTAATCCACTTGACCAACACGTCTTTTTTTGATGATGATGGAACAGGCTTGCCTAATATTTACATAAAACATTATTTATTCCGCTAAATTGGTTTAATCAACAGTATATCAGCAAAATGGTGAAATCCTACTAATATTATAAATGTGAAAGTTTGTGAGAATGTTTCACGCAAAAACGGCTGGACCGATTTGGTAGAAATTTGGTACTTATGTAGATAAGTGATACCCTGGATTAACACATGAGCTTTACTTTTTTTTTATTCCGGTATTCCCGCGGGAACGGGACTTACGCGGGTGAAACCGCGGGGCGCAGCTAGTATAATATAAAACCACTAATATTTATGCAGAATTTGTCACAGCCAGTACAGATCGAAAGGAGGAAGTCGAAAGAATTGGCCACCACAGCTTTAAACAATGTATAGACCTAAAGTACCTACCTAGATACTCACTCATATATTTACAAACTACTAGCTGCGCCCCGCGGTTTTACCCGGGAGTAAAGTTCAGTCCCGTTCCCGCGGGAATATTGGGATTAAAAGTAGCCTATGTTTTAACCTGATCGATGGGTCGACGACAAAAAATGCAGGTCGTACATGGGTCAGACTGGCACAAGATAGGGATGGTTGGCACAAGCGAAGAGAGGCCTATGCCCAGCAGTGGGATGAGACGGGCTGCACATGATGATGATGATGATGTCTTAATCCAGGGTATCATCTATCTACATACTAAATTTCAACCAAATCGGTCCGGCCGTTTTTGCGTGAAAGAATAACAAACATACATTCTCAAAAACTTTCACATTTATACTTTATTTCTTGAAACAAGCTAATAGGAAGAAAAATAAAGGCACGTGATTGGTCGTCGCAAAATAATTGTGTTCTCGTGTATAGGTATAATATTAGTAGGAAGTATAAACATTTCTCAGATTATCACTGAGATATTTTTGAAAAAATTTATAAATCAGTAGTAGTAGTACATTTTATAGATAGTCATAATTATCGATATTGGCAGCTGTATGTAAGCAGTACATAATTATCGTATTGATAAATGTATGTAGGTAGGTACTCGTATATTATTCGTCCTCTTATCTGTTTAAAAACTCATTTGATTATTTACACACCTGTTTTGATTGGAAACAAAGCATCACCAACACGATGTTATGTAAAACGAAATGATCTAAATGACTTTTCGAGACCTTTTTTCTACTTCGATAAATTAATGAATTGTTTATGTTGAGAATATGGAAGGAATCTTATAGGTACCCGACAGTGACAGACAAAGAGAGGTATTAACTGGCTGGAGCCTTATAGGTTATTAAATTATGAAAGAATCTAAGAAAAAAAGTGTTCCTTAAACTTACAAAAATAAACCTTTTCATTACTGTTGCGTTTTGCGGATCATATTTGTAGCCAAAATTTATTAATCATTATGAACTTATAATGATTGATAGTTATTATGAACTTACTTAGTTTTCGTTTTCTCCCTGCTGCTCAACAGTCCGTTGATGACGAAAGAAGCGTAGATGGTGAAGAGTAGGAAGAATGTGTTTTCCGCGTGGATGTTGAAGACGTCATGCAGAGGGTGGTAGATCGGCACGAACAGCAAAACACCACCAGGCATGCCTAGTAGCGTGGCTATCGCCAGCGACTTCCACTCGATGCCCTTGCTGTTTATAAGTTAAACATTAAAATAATTTGGCTAGAAAAGAGTCATTCATCGACTTGTAAAAAATAATTAGTAATGTTTCAAGACTACACTTTAAATAATTCTCAATCCTGATAATTTAGGTAATAGCTGTCAAGAAGCTACGGTATTACCACAACAAATACTGAAAAAGATGTAAGTAAACTTCATTCTAAAACTTTTTTGCACTCTTATGGGTAACTATAAAGGACATCACACACAGCAGCTATAATATGAAGATATATCTTATAGCACGATATCTCATTACATCTTTCTATAGAAATTGACAGGAGACCACACACAGCAGCTATATCTAATATATATTTCATATCTTCGTATCTTAAGATACCGAGCGATACGAAAATATATATTTATAGCTCGATATAGCTCGACATATCTCAGTATATCTCGATATATTTTCGTATATTTCGCTTCGTAAAGGATGTTCAAAAATTTGATGATTATTTTATACCTACTTTCATTTCATTCTTACGTTAAGCATACAGCAAGTCGTTCTTCGGAAGCTAATCGATCGAGTGAGCGAAGCGAACGAAGATCTTAGTGGCAAGTGGGGTAATTTTGCTTTGTATGTTGTGTTCATTTGTTTGTTTGTATGTTCCGGCATAACTGTCGAATCGTTAATCCAATCTTCATGAAACTTGGTAAGTACATAGGTAGTGGTAAGCCGGTAAGCCAGTAACCTAATGAGCTGAATCGGTCAAGGGGTTGTAAAGATATTTGGTTCCGAAGGGGATGAAAAAAAATAAAAGTTGTTCAAATACATTGAGTGGGGTGTCATATGAAAGGGCTTTGTTTATACATTCCAAAATGGTTTTACTTTTTATTCTAAGATGTAAAGTTTTTGAATAACTTCGATAAATGTAAAAAAAACATGACTGCTATATCCTGAGCTCCTATTTCTATAAGTTTTGGTGAAATCGCAGCTCAGAAAATCGTTCTTCTTCTTCTTTATTATTTTGGTTGGTGTTTCTAACTCCTAACTCTTTTTGACGAACCTAACGACGTTTTAATGGAAAAAGAATTCAACTTACTAAATAGTTTCCTTGAACCAATGTTACTGCCACTTCACAACGAACAAAATACCAAAATGTTTTAAGTCGAAACACCCTCGTTAAAACTTATGCTCTTACATATACCATCAAGTATTTTTTATAGAAATATAAGTAAATTAATGCAAAATGATTTTTGACAAATGTTTGAAATAACCGCGGGCAACACATTTGTCATCGAAAGTAGTGCCATGACAGGATCAAACCAACATGACATTCTAAATATAAAATAGGTTTAGAGCCTAAGGTTTGACTCTAAATTCAAAGAGTTTTCAATCAAAACCTGTATTGTAAATAATGCACACTCAAAATCGCTTTACTATAATCGGCTTTAGGTACTTAGTTCTCATTAGATCCTCAATATTTTTTAGTAGACCTCTGAAGTAAATTCTTTCAAACACAGATAATAACGAATATACATACACAACCACCGGCGAGCGAGATCTCGTTCGAGGCGAACTACTAGTTTATACTCTTTCGCATGTGGGTATTATTTTTCTTCATATCTTTTATAATTAGATCACTATGTTCGGAAAAGGTTGATCTTGACTCCCGGAAATAATCACAAAATTATATATATTTAAATATATATATTATATACTTACGTACTTTCCGGGTATGAGTAATGAAAAAATAAGAATATTATATACATAGTTTAGAATACAGTGTTCATTTTTATTAAATTAGTTTTTAAGTGGTGTAGGTATTTTTATGATCACGGCTGTATCCCAGAGAGCGGTAGACATTTCTTAGAAATCTTTATGTAATTCTTTAGATCCACTATAGATTTTTTGTTTCTGTCTGTTTTTTTAATTTGTTCCTTATATCAATAAAACATATTATATATAGATATATATATATAATACGTACTTTCCGTGTATGAGTAATGAAAAAATAAGAACATCCTTTATAACACTTCAGCAGTTGGAGAGTGCGTCAATTGTGACATATGTCAATCAAATGAACCGAAAGATATATTACAGTATCTGTTGTGTGTGTGATAGCTTACGATAATATACAGCTATATATCCCGGGATGTAAGCTACCGTAATATATATTATAGCTGCTGTGTGTGACGTCCTTAACTCACCTAGCAGCCTCCCACTGCGCAACTTTAGGGGCAAACCACTTCCTACTAGCATTGAAAATGTAGAAGAAACTAGCAGTAAACGTGGCGTGGAAGTAGTAGGAGTTCCACGGCACCCAGTAGTGACGGTCATAGATGTTGGGGTCTGTGTCGTGCCACGTCCAATGCACGAACTTCACAGCGACAATATCGTAAGGTATGTCTATGAGGACCGTCACCAAGCCCACTGCAAACGCTTCTGCGTAACGTGGAAGGTTGAGCTTGGACACAGCGTAAGCCGCGTGGTACATGAAGGCAGGGTCTGAAATAAGTATAAGTATAAGTATAAAGTATTTTATTTTCGGAACCAAATACAAATGTAGGTACAGCTTGGCAAAAATGTTTAGAATCGGAACTAAAATTAATGAAATGTATATATCTACACACTGGCAACCCTGTTCACAGTGTCAATGTCAAGTAGAAGTACTTGAAATGTCAGTCAGTCGTGATTATTTTGCATTTTGTGATTGAATCTATTGATTTTACGAATTTTTCGTGACCATTGTGTTTTAAAAATGAATAAAACTCTCCGGATCAGTGCAAGAGGAGTGATTTACAAAGTTTACAAGCGATGTTTGTTGGAAAAAGAAGCAAGAACAATGTTGTCGGAGCTCGATAATGTTTTTCAGAGAACGGCCGAAATGACAGGTATTGAACTATGTTGAAATCATTTATTCAATCATTTATGACTGTTTCAGTCTAATTTTACAGGTTCTAAACCTTTTCTTGTTAAAAATTAATATAATTTATAAACAACCATTTATAGGTTATGTTTACAAAACAGTATAGATAGAGTAACATGGTAATCTTGATACTTTAAACAGACTGCAAGAAAAGGTCCTCTCTAAATTGTTTTTCTTTTTTCAGGTAAATCAGTCAGTATAGTGAGAAGAATTTTAAATGAAGGTGCTAATAATAATGGCAAGTTTTCCACACCGTGAAAACACAAAACTGGACGTCGTCCCAGGAAGTTCTTGGATAAGGACTGGATGAGATGATTGAGAACTGGCGAAAATCCTGTGATGTCAATGTTGCACATGCAGATGGCTCAAGCTGTGATATAAAATTTTTTAGGTGTTGAATATTTGGAGAATGATATATTAGATTAAATACCTATTTAAAACTTGTAACTTACAATGAAATATAAATGTTTATTAAAAAATAACATTATTTTCTTAAACACACCTACAACACAACCGAAAAGGCATGCCTTTAGAAACCAGCCATGTTGGACAGGATGTTTTTCGAAATTCGTGTTTTATAATTGAGTCAATTTATCAAGTATCAAAACCATTCATCACATTTTCGGGTTGCCATATACCATCTACAGTGGCGCCTCCATTATTTTCTACATTTTTTTGCCAGGCTGTAACTTGTAAAATAGGCTAGTTGACTCTAATTTTATGTAGCTCTTATATGATAAATAATTGTTCTTTTAGACCAAAAAAAATACTACCATATTTTTTTGGACCTAAGAAACCGCAAAATTTTATTTTAAAAGTTCTACTTTTCAAAAACAGGTGAAAACGCTACCGCCATATTGGTCTATGGAATTGTCTGTGCTGTGACGTCATTCCTAACCAAAACAATAATTTTCGTGATTTACGTCTAGGGAACATGCACATTTTGAAAAGTTGGCATTACTGTAAATTGGTTTTAGTTATGTGACATTTGTTTATTTCCGATAATAATGACGTCACCATAATGGCCGTAGCGTTTTCAGCGTTCCAATTTAAAAAAAAAGAAACCGTTTTTTAAATTGAAATTATGCAAGCATCATGGACTTTGATTAACTGAAATTATTATATTTTAGTTTTGCAAGGAAAGTACTTCAGGAAATACTAATTTATTGGGTCAAATTTGATATGAGTCAAGTAGCCTACGCTGGATATTGCAGTAGTTAAAAAACTGTGTCGCAGTCTCCAGCGCCCGACCTTAAGGCACTATTTAACACTTAACGCTTAACACAAGGGAACTATTTAAACTAAAAAAATAAAAAGTAGTAGGTAGTTAAAGAAGTTAAGCAGGTATACAAGCTTAACACAAAAGAAAAATGCTATATATACTCGTATAATGAAAGTAAAATGAAAAACAAGAAAAAATTAAATTAAAAACTAAAAGCTGTTAATTGACAAATCTCTTACGGCGGTAATTGTATTGTGTGTGTGTGTGTGTGTGTGTGTGTGTGTGTGTGTGTGTGTGGGTGTGTGTGTGTTTGTGAGTGTGCGTGTGTTTATGTGTGTGTGTGAAATTTACGAGAGAGCTTGTGGTTTATAAGTACCTTGGGTGATTAGGGAAAGAATAATTATTGTTCGTAAAAAAAAAATGTTTCTATATTTTTCCCACATAGTCCACTGCTTGGAAAAAAAAATCCCCATCATAGGTATATATATATGTATATGCAAGATAAAAATAAGATAAAAAAACATAAATAGATACTTAATAAACACTTACATAGAAGCATGATGTGGATTGGCAACCTGCCCCCCAATAACATGATAGGAGTTTGAGAATGCCAGAAGTTGTCGTACTCTGGCAACACAAAGTGCCAGAAATTATCTGCGTAAATTCCATGAAGCACTGTTCCCAGCCAGAAATACGGCCATCGGCCGCCTTTTTTGAAAGCTGTGAAAAAACATATTTGAGTCACTTGCTATCTTTGATAATATAAATTTTAGTCATAGGTATAATTTTTTGCTCTTTTTGTAACCTTTTAAATTTGTAACCTTAGCTTAGTGGGGACTTCATCCTCGCTTGTTTGGAGGAGAGCGCTGACTTCACTAGGGACTCAGTTTTTGATTTTTGTGGTAGGTAAGGTAGTCAACGTTCCTTGTTGTACCCTATTTCACCATGTAATTTGTTCCAAAATAAATGATTTGATTTGACCTACAACTAGGTAGGTACAATAGGTACATACCCAAGAAGCAGTAGACAAATTCTTTTCAGATCTTTAGGCATTTTTTAGATATTCTAAAGGTATTGAAGGGATAGGTTGTCTAAATACATCATTATTTGGTACCTTCGAGTACCAACGTTTGAAAACCCATCGACGTTATTGTGAAGTTACACAGATTTCTGAGACCAATAAATATGAAATGTAGAAAGAGGAAAGACAAACCCGGTGATTCTGATGCTTACCATGTATCAACGTGATAAGTCCAGCAAGCATATACACCGCCTGTGATATTAGATACGTGGGCTGCGCCTTCCATAACGTCTTCGGGTCGTTGATCCAGATCAGCCATTCAGCCCACTGCCAAGCACATACAAACAATATTATTTTGTGTTTCTGGGAACAAATAAATGTGTTTTCTTTCTATATTTATTTCTTTCAAGAGCCGTTTTTGCTCAATTTACAACTCAAAAACCGATGTTAAATCAGTTACTTTCTCTTTTCGTTGTCATAAAAGTACCAAGAAAAAACATAAGTAGGTATTTCAAACCGCAGCACTACTCGTAGCAGCCAAATCCAACCAAATACCGCCTAACCCTTTTTACTGATCGTAGCCTTCGATTACAAATTCTTTCAGGAATTCAGCACAGCGTCAGTGTAACTTAAAAACCGAAGACCGAAAATTAGGTTAGGTATAGGTACTTACCTACCAAATACCTACTTACAATTATTAGAGTACCTGGTCTACCCGATCGTTGTCCTTGATTGCACAACTACCTACCTATAAATATATTTTAATTGCTAAGCTGTTCATATCTACAAATTATTTAATTGTTACTTATATAATTATCTACTTACCTAGTTCGCATGGTAACAATCGCAATGTGGGTAGGTATAATTTAAAAGGTGCATAGTTAAACCTAAATAATCGCAAAAAATGTTATCTTGGAAAATGAGTTCTATGCTTGTAACTACCTAACTTAGATTAGTCATCACTTAATTTATGTACGTTCTTACTAACTAGGTACCTACATAAATTATGGACAGTACCATACCATTATCTACCATGTGCGTCCCATCCCATCCCATCAAAGGTGGCATGGCATGATGCAAGTTTTGCAAGCAAGTTTAAAAAAGTCATTTTTTAGACATTTAGACATTTATTTATTAAAAATAGTACACACAAATACTACAATTTAACCCCGCACTAGGTCAAGCTGTATCGCGGCAGTCAATGTGAGTTTAATAAATAGGTACAACAACAAAAAAGATAAATTACAAATATTAAAGAAATAAACTATTATAGGTACATACATACACAATATTAGGTATATCCTAAATTAAAGTTATTTAGTTTTCGTAACCGTTGCTTCCCTATACCGTCTGTAGACAACTCCCGCGGTCCAGAAGTCCGGAGCGAGGAATATGTCCTTATACTTGGCAGCCACTCGTAGTACATACGACTTGAATTGAAGTTGGTCTCCTTGTTCTGTTCTAACCGCTTCAAGCCATGCACGAGTACTACGGGCGGCTCATGGATCCGGCATCGACCCCTCTCATCCACGTAGCGGAGAATAGTTTCTCCGGTAGTGGTAGGGTCCAGACGAGAAATGTAGATCCCAACAATTGGCTCCACTGCCTGCAGAGTTAGTCCGGCGAACAAAAGTGCAGTCCCACGCTGATTTCGTGACTACTTCCTTGATCGACGTTTTTTCTCCACAATAGTGAAGCCATCTGCGTCGTATAAAAGAACTACTTTCCGTATGGTGGCGGTTTTCTTTTCCAATACCTATTCTATTTCTATTTCTATTTCTAGCCCATATATTGTCCCACTGCAGGGCAAAGGCCTCCCTCCCCTCTTTCCACCTTTTCTGTCCTTGGCCGCAGTGGGCCAATCTGGAAGGTGCACATCTAACTCCATTCCTAATTTCCAATATCTAGGTACTTTGCAAATAGCGAGCATTGGCAGGTACATACCTACCTACAATCGGAAATAATATTTATTTTATTAAACGGGGTTTATTTTAATTCTTACCGTTTCATCTGAATGTGGCGTCATGGCGATGCGCAAGCGGCTAACGTAAAATAAAGAAATTAGTGATTCAGTCCTTCCTTCTGTCTCGAACAATCTTGACTGATTGCTAGCTGCTAGCTATACTCGGCGCGCCCACCTGGCCTTATCTCTAGGTCCGTCCGACCGAGGTCTCGGTCTCGGTCTCGGTCTCGGCTAATTAGTATAGGGATTATTTTATTGTAAGTACGTACTTAAGTATTACCACTGGTACCTCTTCTAGAACATTAATTTCACTCCGTTTTTCTTCGGGTTATTTTTGTGTTGGATGATGATGATGTTCATGGTGTTTGAATTTATTTCCTTATTATATTTTTGGGCAACTTATTGTATAATTTCGCACCTTGTCGAACAGAATATAATTTTTTCCGTAGTTTGTCCTGGGAGCTTTAAGTATTATATTGTTAGCTTAGTTCTAGACGTCGCGGTCGTCTAGTTAAACGTTTTCGGACCTGGATATGCTTTGTGAATATAATCTGTGATTGTATGTCTCTTGTCATTATAAGGGCCCCCGCAGACGGCCGACTTTTTGTAGGTGGAAAAGTAGGTCGCTTTTTCAACCGATTTTTTCACCTACTTTGTCACCGACTCCAACGCACACGACCGTCACTTTGTAGGTGGCTAGTGAGGGGACAACATCGAAAAATACTAGAACGGTGGATTTGCAAAGGAAGATAATTAAGTAGATAATATAGTAGAAGTTATGACTACCTAGCTTTCTTTTCATAAAATGCAGCCGAAATATACTTCGGTTATAATCCTTTCTACTAATCCTACGAAAATTCCTACTATAATTTACTTATCGAAAGTTTGTGAGTATGGATGTATGGTTATTTCTCTTTCACGAAAAAACTACAAAACCTATTGTATACCTACTTTGGGATATAGGTAGCTAATGACATGGTATTATACATAGGCTACTTTTATCCTGATATTCCCGCGGAATTCGTTGAAATTACTTTAAATTACAATAAGTACTTAATAAATTACATGGTTAGGTAAGTACCTACTTGTAATATTATTATTATTAATCCAATAACAATAAATTATAATTATGAATGATTGAACCTACTTATCGACCAGAAGTGTACCTAGGTACCTAAGCAAATAAAATTCGGAGTAAATAGTCCACTTGCGGAGTAAGCTCTATCACTTATTCCGAAAAGCGCATCACTAAACGACCTACACATTCGGAGTCGGTGTCGGGTCGGTCGGAATGCCACCTTCTTTTTTCTCACCTACTTTTTGTAGGTCGTGTGCGTTGCACTATTGTTGTCAGTACGTTCTATTTTTCGACCGATTTTTCCACCTACTAAAAGTCGGCCGTCTGCGGGGGCCCTTAAGCTATTGCATAGCTTCTATCGCGGGCCTTGAGCAGGGAGACCGAATCCAGAAATTCCGTAACGAAAACACTTAACCTCGTCAGAGTAAATATGTTCTGTGCACTTAACGCTGTCACTTTAGTTCAGCAACTCGCCTCTAGTTGGCATGCAATAGCTTTACCACGGCAGTCCCCGAGTGCCACACGTCTTTTTTTTTTCTTATTAATAAACATAATTATCGTGTTTTTATAGATTTGTGTAATGTCATCAGTTTGGTTTGCTTATTGATATTAAGCTCAGAGCAATCATCTTCCTGCTTCCTCATTGATATTATGGGTTGGCCAAACAAGGCTTTAATTATTTTACTTTGTTTGTAGGTATGTACCTATGGTTTAAGCTTCGGAAACCTACCTAATTTAGATGGGATTTTACCAGGGAATTGAAAACTGTGTAGGTAGGTACCCATTATAGGTACATGACCTGCCTAGGCAAGCATCTAGCAATGCCGCGTATTGTACATTTGTACCTACCTACATAAGAGAGATATGAGTATATTTCGTACCTACGTAAATATGGTTTCCATGTTAATTGACTGTCTAGGATAAGGCCCAAGTATTTTTCTTTACTATGTAACTTTATTTATATTCTTTCCATCAATTGTTAACGGAGCATGACTATCTATTTTCTTATTTTTAGCAGCGAAAATAATACCTATAGGTACTTACTTACCTATTACAAAATTTTTTTTTGGAAAGTGAGATTAAGGCAATAACTGTTACATTGCCTAGGTACTTCTTACATAATAAAGTTTATAATTTAGTAACGTTTGTAATGTTATGAATGACGTGTTCCGTTGGTTATGATTATTTGGAGCTGTTGGAACATTTCGTTGTTCTGTTCAATTTAAAAACAATTAGGTAGGTAAGTACCTAACTTATTGTTTTATTATGATGATGATGATGATGCAGTCGACTGTCGAATCAATGGTATAAGGTAAGGTAGGTATTTATTAATCGAGAACGGGATAGAGAAAGACGCAGTTTGTGCGTACCTACGAATGAACGTTATAAATGCGTTTGCTACCTTGCGTTCCACCTAATAGTAGGTTAGCTAAGGTACGTCTATACCTACTGTCTTATGTGTCTATTCTTGATAGGGTCAAGATGGGAATAATTATGGTCAGGTCAATGACCAGGCATTAACCTTGAAGTGAACTTGAAAATTTGACATTTTTGACAGTGACAGCATTTTAATTTGACAGAGTTTGTCAGGTCTCTATTTCCCGTCTGGTGTTATTTTACAGTCTAATTTACTTTAAATAAATCTATTAGGAATAAAATAGTTCAATTAATTCGAAAATCGTGTAGGTGCACCAATTTTAACAAAATAAAATAGTGAAATACCACGAGCAATGACACACACACGCACGCATATTTGCTAATTTCTCACAAATGTGGTAAATAAAAACATAAATATATAAAAATAAAACCTTCCTAAAACAAAAAACTTGCTGAGGATCAATAAAGAATATTAGATAGGTAGTAGGTTTAATATCTTTCGATCGATCTTATTAATATTTTTACTTCACTCAGTATCTATAGTAGTCTGTGCTTCACTGACACTCCATCCATTTCACCTGCACCAGCCAGCCATGCCATCTCATTCATTCATTCATGGATTTGTTTGGGAGAGAGAGAGGTTGTATCACAGTCACAGAACTTAATACTCAAGGTTGTATTGTAGTATTTAATTTTGTTGATAATATTTTGGGTTTTTGAGTAAGAAAATAGATTTGCTCACTTGTTTTTGCTTTTCCGAATTCCTAAACTGCGATTGATTGTCCATTAGGAAATAAACAGTACCTAAGAATCCGAATAGAACATGTCGACTTTACTCCGATTATTATGTAAAATACAGAGAGATTTTGCGGTTATTTACAAGAAATCTCCCAAAAGTTTACTTCAAAGCACAACCCGATGGAAGTCCACTGCTGCCGAAGTATTTAGAAATCAAAGAATTCAGAAGAAGAAGGAGCCAGTCGAAGTTTATAAATGGATACTATTGGTGAGGTTACCTACTTTTCAAACTATGTACTAGTTTATCTAACTAAATACCTACTCCAAATTGGTTTTCTTTACAAAATCAAAACTGCTTCTTTTGGTTTAGCTTATTTGCTTGAATAAAAACTAATGTGACCTTCCCAACCTACAGGCGATACCAGTGACTTCATTCGGACTAGGCTGCTGGCAAGTTTATCGCCTACAATGGAAAATGAGTCTCATTGAAATGCTCCACTCAAAGAGTAATGCTCCTGCTGTTGAAATGCCTTCAGAGTGAGTTTGCTGGTTACGCAAAAAACATTACACCAATGTATTTTCATTATTGTTTAATGTTTTAGTTTAGTGTTTTATCTGGAAAAATCTTTACCTGATCATTCATAGGTAACTGAATAAGGCACTTGAAAATTATTTTATAAATTTGACAAGTTATTCTTGTTCTGAAATACCTAACACAGTAAACCAGCCAGAGTTAATACGCAAATTATCAAGTACTTACCTACTAAATTTTATCTGCCATTTAGTTTTACAGAGCTAGAAAAAATGGAGTACAAACCTGTGAAAGTAAAAGGAAAATTTCTCCATGAAAAGGAGATGCTCATCGGACCCAGAGCACTGATTGATGAAGCACATAGCTCCAGACCTAGCTCTTTGGTCTCAGATCCCAAGAAAAACCAGGGATGGCTAGTTGTCACACCTTTTATGCTTGCAGACTCAGGGTATGTATGCAAAAAATGGATACCTGCAACATTGCAATACCATTTATGCAACCTATGAATTGTTTTATCTTTTCAGACAAGTAATTCTAGTAAATCGTGGTTGGATCCATCAGAGCATGAAGTCAAAAGAAAAGCGTGAGGCGTCCTATATTAATAAAGAAGTGGAGTTAGTTGGTGTAGTAAGACTCACTGAAAAGCGTGCTCCTTTCATGCCAAAAAATCATCCTGAAAAAGGCTCCTGGTTCTATAGGTAAATAACTACTTTAAAATTGTACATAAAGTATAGTTTGGAAGGTTTAGTCTAACTTGTTTTTTTTATTTGTCACAGGGACTTGGAACAAATGAGTAACTACCTTGGTTGTCAACCAGTATGGCTAGACGCTAGGGGGATTTCTGATCCACCAGAGGGTTGGCCTATTCCAAATCAAACCAGAGTCACAATGCGAAACGAGCATCTCTCTTACATCATCACTTGGTATTCATTATCCTTCTTCACAGCTTTGATGTGGCACCGTTATTTTCTCAGGAAGCTGCCCCTGATATGAGTTTGTTTTACTATCTCTGTAGGTAAGTAAAATGTTTTAACTAAAGCATTTATTAGACTCGTGTTGAGCAAATCAAGAGAATTATTTGTATTTAAATATTTTACTGTTGTTTTCTGTGTTAATAGTTTTTTGGAATGAAGTCGAAGAAGCCTTGCTATTTTTCATGCAAAGTTTGTACTCCATTCTAAAGTGATGTATTTGTTTAATTCTCGAGATAATTAACTTATACCATACATATTAAGGGACTTGTCAAAATAAAAGTTTATGTTCACAATGAGATCCTTTATTTTAGTCGTAACAGTACTACTGTACACCTACATACATTTAAGAATGGTTTTAGAATAAACTATAATATTAAAACACGATACAAGATAAAAAGAGAATTGCGGGACCACTATGGTCGCGTAGCGCTAAAAACAGGGAGGAATGGAAGCGGTTGGAGGAGGCCTACGTGTCTTTAGGACACGCTGATGAAACAGCTGCATCAGTAATGCATGAAGCATTAGATTAAGTAGCAATAAGTAGTAAATATTCGAAACTAAAACTATCAGTAAATAAAGGCTTTGAAATTGAAATAATATTAAAAGATAAATTTGACTTGACACCAAAGCTAAGATTTAATGAGTTAACAACAATAAGTAACTTGGCTAAATATTTTAATGTACATACTTTATGAGTACATCATGAATTGAAGTTAAGATCCATTACACAAAGCAGTAAAATCTTTTGACAATCATTTGTAAAAACCACATTATTAAAATCAGGTAAATCTCTACGCAATCCATTATTAGCTAGTTCATAATAATTAGAACCAGAGCTTGACAGATATGTTAACATTATGAGTCAATATGTATTACATCCATAATATTCTATAAAATCACCAAGAGCTCTTAAAATATAGAGAAAGAAGAAGTCATTAAAAGTAATAAAATAATTAATTAGAAATAATAACTTAATAAAGTGGTTTTATAGGTTTCTGCTATAATGGGACCGTTTATTTAAAATTAATGTAATTAAGTATTTAATTTTTGAAATGTTGAGGATGCAGAAATTCTTTTTATCCTCATTATTTTATTAGCTCTTTGGATACATAATGTTTATTTAATACAGAAACTAAGTACATTAATTTCCTGTTTCAATATTTTTACGAATGATCTTTTATCTGAAGTTGCATGGATCGTCATCTATGGCGACATATTAGTGATTTGCTTTGCATTGTTGAACAACGACATGTCACATTTTCTGTTGTTCATGCTTACTTGGCTATTTAATTTGGATAGGTCATACGTAAGTTTATTATAAAAACAAGGTGTGAGCATCCTGTACATAAAAAACTTATACTGAAGTTAAAATATTATTATTAGCACTTAAGATTTTTAAAACTTTCATGAAATGATAACTAAAATATGTATAGGTAAAAAATATACAAATCTATCATACTTTAACATAAAGCAACTTACATTACGGGATTAATTTTAAGAAGTTAAAATATTTTTTGTCTTAAATAAATTCAGTAGTTGTATAAAAAATAGTAATCTTAACTTAATATAAAATATTATTATGAGAGAAGATTAATATTTTTATGTTCCATTATGGACATGACTATCCATAATGATGAAAAATGTAGATGTTAAATTATCATAACGTTATGCACCTTGAAAAAAATAAAACTGTCATCCTGATTTAAGTGTACTGAGGTTTACATTGTATATGATATTATATTTTAATACATTTTATGAAAGTGTGTTGGAAATTTATCTTAATATTGTGGCATTTTAGCCTGAAACATTCTATAATATGTACCGCTTGTGCATTAGTGATGATTGTTAAAATTATTAACAACGTCGTGCGAGTCAAAGGTCCTTGCGCCGACTCTATAATCATAATGAATGATCAATGGTCATCAATGTACTGATAGTGGAAAAGCGGTAGAAGCTCAACATAGCTAAGGAATTTAGAGATATAAAATCCAATTTAGTAGCTCCGCTTGATTCTCCTTACCAATCGATGTTATAACGTTAGATAAGAACGAAGAAAATAGACATAAGTAATAAATGCCAGGGCGAGATCGCTCTGGCGTGATATTAAACTCAGGCAATATTTGAACTTAAATTCAAGCGGGCAAGTCAAAATTTGAGACATGTATTTGGGGAACATGCTTCGTATCGATCATTGGCGAGGTTTTGTAGTCGCAGATGCCGAGTTCCTTCAGTTTCCACTCCCATCCCATGGACTGTACCGCGTGCAGGGTCTGGGCTTCCGTGTGCTGGCGACGCAGCATGCCCTCCTGTGCCACACAATTTACTATTATCACAGGCGCAATATTTACGTTCACACAGCGCGAGCTGCTTCGCGCGGCAAATGCCTCGCGAGGCTGCTCGCTCTGTGTGGCCCGCCTATTGATGATTCATGTCCGATCCGTGTCCAACACGTGACACAAGAGTGTCCACTTTGCGCCCTGCTTAGATCTACGGTAGTTCGAAACCAGAGAGGTGGTAAACTAGTTTTAAACATCATTATTTATACTATATAATGATCGTTTGAAATTATTCTACCACCAACAAAAAAGGGGGTGTTAGCTCAACGGATGTCACAACTCGGAAAGGGATGGTCACATTCACCTCAAGCCGTTCAGCATTCTTTGTATGAAACTTCCTACTGCAACACACACTATCGAGAATCGGAATCGTTTGAAGGCGATACATTGACGATCCGTTTCAAAGTTGATATGTTCCTTAAACCGGACATAAATAGGTTGAACCTTGATCTTCTCCCACTTGTCGTCGACCTCCTGCAGCCAAGAGTTGATCTGGCGGCCGTTGCAGCGGGAGCGCTGCGCGTTGCGTTTCTCTTCCTGATCCGGCGCGAGCACATTGTACACTTCGTTGTCTCGCAACATAGTGCAAACGGAAAATGGAAGAGACTGCAAAACCAAATATAGCATCATTCTCAAATACAACAAAATATAAACAAGATTGTAAGCAATTGAATGCTTGTAGTATGGTAACCAGATAATAAATACTTATCTACTTTTTTCACACACACATACAGTTGGTTATTTGCTATGACCCAACATAACGTAAAGAGACAAACAAACAGACAACATAACGTAACGTGGCACGTCACCGCATTGTCCCTTTTATGCGTTGCGCATTATTGCAGATATTTATCATGTTACGTTTCGTTGGATACTAAGGAATATATAGGATAAGCACTCGTTATAATACCTGATTAGCCACAGCGCGTTCGGCGCGCCCGTGCACGCGCAATATCTCCTGCTCGACGGCCAACACGAGTTTCTCCTTCTCCACCAGATGTTGGATACGCAGACGCGTTCTGCAACCAAATACTTGTGCTTATAGATATTCATTCATTTATTTCCTCTATTTATATTGGGCTTTGATGAACCTCACTGATCAATATCTTCAGTATTTAGTAAGATTGAAAAGCATAGGTCACCAAAATCTGGGCATTAAACCATGTGACCATGGCTCTTCACAGGTGTTGGTTGGTAGCGAAAGAATAAGAGTAGAATGATGAAGTGATAAAAGAGTAGGCCAGGAACAATAGCCAGGTACAGGTTCAGCAGCATGATGTTGATAAAATTTATTTCAATTGCTTTGAGCACAAATAAAGCAAAATAATTGTGCCCCATTACCTATTACTTTAGAATTTGGTGTAACACAAAGCTAGTTCCAGTTTCAAAGTACACAGTTGTGCATTATTAATTACTTAGTTACTACGAGGAATACCTCAATGAGTGAATTATTGCTCGATTTGGTTTTTGCCCCTTTAGAAAGAAACGCAGTATCTGCAAGATTATATGTATTATAATCTTAGTGACGGTCTTCTGCATCTCACCGATCTCTGTATGACATTTAAAGCCAAACACCTTGTGATATTTTTCATTAACATCATGTACGTACTACTCATTTATATTGTCTGCTTATGTATATCGATCAGTATCCAAGGTGCAACAAACACTGTAATTTGCAACTGTATGTGTTTTGGAGAAATAAATTATTATTTTTATTATTATTATTACTTAAGTAAGATTACCTTTCTTTATCTTGCATAAGAAACTCGGAGACCATCTGCGGTGGCATGTTGTGAGGGATCTCGACAGCCGGCTCTGGGTTCACGTTCCCTTGGAGCGTGTACGTGCATCGGTTCATGAGATACTTATTGAAGTCCTTCGGAGGCTTCGGCTTCACGGGAAACAGCAGTTTCTGACGACGATCAATCTGCAAGGAAAACAATTTATATTCATTTTTAAATTATTACTATTTATCTGTAGATAACAGACAATTATTCAAATGAAACTGAGCTAAACCTTTATCGACTTTGATTGGTTCGTTAACAGCAAGCAAATTTGGTCTATCTAGTACTACACAACAACTTTAAAACTATTCAATAACTGTCTTAGAAGAGAGAGAAAGATTTTGGTGAGAAAGAAGCCACGCTCCCACTACTTTCATTACCAAATCAGTTCCATATCGTTCAACAATACACAAGTCAGAAGGGATCAGAAGTTTAAGCAGATGTTAAAAATGCCTTTTAAAGAAAGTTATTATTTATATCTTTTATTTACAGGACTTGAGACACTTAGTAACTATGTTAGCCCGCTTAATAAAAAAAAGAAAGTAGTACCTGCTTCTTGATGTGGAGATACATCTGGTAAGGATTGGAGTGCGTGATGTTGTGGGCGCCGCCCTCAGTGGCCGCGTCGCTGCGAGCCTCGCGGTGGTGATCCTTCGACGCCTTGATCTTGCGCTTCCGAGGATGCAATTCTACAGACGGAGCGGGAGTACTCGCTATAATCATCACAAACTAACATTTACAAACAACCAATAAAGTAACAGACCACAAAGCTACTGCTCACCAACCCATTTTAACACGTAAAATAAGGCAACATAAAATAAACATGTATCTGATATGAAGTCGTAGGGTATTGTGAATACATTGCCTTGTAACAACGTGAAGTGGGGGTACATAGTTAGCATATGCAAACATTTTGTCTCCGAAGAGAACAAATTTTGTCAAAAAAAAAACCAAATAGGTAATATGTTGGTTACTTCGTGGTATAAAAAAGTAAACATTTTGTTCCAATCAAACAAACAAAATAATCAATAGTACTTAATTAACTTGGTTAAAAACATGTTCTACGTGACCAAAACTTTCAACAGACATGCAAAACTTTTGGTCCGGGGTTGGGAGCTCCAGCTGCTAACATAATAATTTACAAGATTTTGTTTTGATAATTCTCAGAACCTAAGATTATTTAGTTAATGGTAAAGAAAGCAAAGCAAGTGTTAATACAAGCAATTATGTGTTGGTGAACATTAACTGAACCTAATGCATACTAGATCTTGGCTGCCAGAGAGTCTAGCTATTAGATCTTCATTAATGTTCATCAGATAAAATACATTTGGCTGAAAGTTGTGTTAGTATTGTCCAATCCAGGTTAAGCAAGCACTCTGTTACTTTACTGGTATATTTATTTGAATCACATTACCTGAATCATGTTTAGAAGTTGACGCATGGTCACAATCCTGTCCCTGAAATAAATTATTCCATCAAAATTTTCCACTGCTATTTGAATTCCAAAATAGTGTATGAATAAGTTATTCACCGATTGTTGGGGACTCTTGTTAGAGTTGAGAGCATTTACATGCGGAGAAGTCCTATCTTTGTCATCAACGGTCTTGTGTGAGCGCAGCACTCTCTGCCCGGCCTGAAACATATTGAATAATTCTTACTGCAAGGCCCATATTCATTAAGTTGGTATTCACTGAATAATAATCAAACAGAAAAGAATAAACAAGCATACTAAACTCGGGTCCCATAGCTGTTTTATTTACTAAATCATGCCTTTTACATGAATATACTTAAATGTCTTGAATCGAGGCAAGACAACAGAAATACTTCTTTATATATTATGTTATTATGATTGTGTAGTATTAAGTAAACCACAACTAAGTTATGAACAACAGAATTTTAAATGTTTTCTAATATGTTCTGGTATTTGTATGCAACTAAATAGTGCATAAAGCTTGGGATCCCTAAAAATATATAACATAAATCTAAAGTAATGAATAAACAAATTACTAATTCAACTCAAAATATATATAAACCGAATAAAACTAAATATATAAAATGTAAATAAAGTGTTACACAAGCTGGTCTAGTCCAGTCCATCAACGGTGTAATTTTTATAATTTGAAATTATAAAAGTAAATAATACATAAAAAGTAATGTTATACAGGGAAGGTGTACAACATACCTTTGGTATATTTACCTTGCCGCCTTCGCCAATTCTTTTATCATCATTACCGTCGGAACTATCCGAAGTCTGTCCGTTGTCGGCGGTGCAGGGGATCACGTAGGGCAGCGTCGACGCGCTGCCGCGACCCTTGCCGCTGCCTCGCTGACCTGGATCAACTACATACTTGTATATCACGCACAATCACAATCATAACACTCTCATGCATCATCACAAACATCGAGTACACAACACTGCATGCAACCGCAGCATGCATCACTAATTGCGCTGATCCTTTCAATATTATTTGAACACTTATTGGAAATGCATCCATCATGTTACTAGAACAGGATAAAGAGCGCTTATTGAAAACATGTAAAAGTAATTTTGTAAGGAACCTCTACGTTTAATTGCACGTTTAGAACGCAATCTTTCGCTACGGCGCCGCGGCTTTTTAGAAGGGGGCATTTTGGTTTTTTAACTGCGAACGATTTCAAACTATCCCAAAAATTTTCATATCAAGACTGACATAAGAGAATGCGGCGCGCATGCGCGACGCCCTATAGAGCTCTGGGTTAGTAGGCGCGCTGGGAGGCTGAGCATCCCCCGGGACATTTGTTTTCCTTGTGCAACAAATAAATGCATCTCTCTACTGCATTATCAAAATACATCGAAATACGGTTCAATATTAATTCAAGTACCTGAAATAATAACGTAGCATCGTGCATCGGTTTGAAACATGGGGCGAGACGGCAGTCGTGGGTGGCGTTGTCATTTCGAACAAGAATGTGTTAGTATATTGTGATATTTAGAAGGAATAAGTGTCATCAGCATCACTTAGTGCAGAAATAGGACATACCTTCACCTTCCTGCTCGTTGCGGTTGGAGGCGGAGGCGCCGCCTGGGATGACTATCTTGAGAGGAGGCACTTTGGGCGCGCTGGCTTCCTGCGGCTTCGGATCATCCTCGCTGTCAGCGGACTCCTTGTGCTGGTGCGGTTTAGGGCTGGCGACAGGACTTTTCCTATCATTTTTACTTCCTATTGACTTTGATCTCTCCGATGATTTGCTCTGTAAACATAATTTATTTTACAATCACAATCACATTAGATAATAATTTGATACTTTGTAAATCATCAAAACATAATGGTAACCATCTCTAGGTATAATAAGAATAGAAACAAGTTACATACTAAGACGTAGTTACCTACAGGTAATCGTGAAATAATGAAGTCACTATCTACGGACAGACTGATTATAGGAATACAGCTGCATAAACCATTTTAAATTATTCTTAAATCATGTTATAATAAATATCACAAAGCCATTTAATTTTAAAATATACATAATTTAAAGAAAAAGTAGGTGTTTAGTATAAACAGTAAATAGTGGTTGGAGCAGTTCTCGCTACACTTACAGAATGCGAGCTTTGTGAATTAGACTTTTCCTTGTACCCTTTCCCTTGGGACTGCACCTTGGCGGATGAGCCCTTGCTGCCCTGTGAGCCCTTGCCAAGCGGCGTCGCGCCGGTCTTACTTGCCGGGCCGGGCGGCTTGCTGCCGGTCAACACGCTAACATGTAACAACAACACACGTTAGCCTATAACAACAAACGATATTTACAAAAAGCTTAACAGAAAACTGCAAAGTAATTACAAGCCTCTTTGATTTTGAATTGCATGACTGGATCATTTTGAGTTTTAGGAATCTGAGATTATAATATGATGCAATCATGATCAATGTGTCAGTCAGTATCTATATTTGGTGATGACGTAAAGCAGGGTACTCATACTCACCTAGCCGTGTAGCATGTAATGTATTTGGTACTGTATCAAGAGAGTAAGTAGGTTTGTTGGGTTTTGCTCATCCACTCTTAATATAGTATCAAATACATTTTAAGCTACATAGCTAAGTGAGTAGTACCATGCTTAAGCTATTGTCACTACAAAATAATTGTATTGTATTTTTACAACAGCCAGTCAAGCAAATCCCGCATTTAATCAATTCTTTACCGTCCAGGACCACTCCGGGGAGGAGCGGGCTTCCCCATGAGTTCCTTATCCTCTTTTCTCCTCCTCTTGGTGAGGTCATCTTCAAGCGGGTCTGGTTCTTGATTTTCTTCTTGGTAAGGCCTCTTGTGTACAGAAGATTCATCTTGTGTTGATGAAACTTCGCCGCTACTTACCTGGGTGGCTTCTGAAATAGAGAATAAATTCAAAACTTGTTCCATAATGTTATGCGAGTTTCATTTAAAGTGTATATAAGTTACCTTAGTTTAAATGAGTTTATATGAAAGAAAAAAATTAAAGGACGAGACGAAACTAAAAATGACTTAAGGATAGTGACAGTTAGGTACTCAAGCTCGCCCAGTGAAAGCCATCCAATGCATGCCAAGCTCGGCCACTTGCCCTTTTCCTGTGCGATGGGGTCCTTCCCATCAAAGTGTTCTGCCGCCGCTAGGGTCTCCATGTTGCTCCTCTTACTGCAGTCTGAGGTGGCACTTGCATTTCCCTTCTTTGCGCTGTCATTACTTGCGCGGCCGACGTTAGTAGCTCTCGCGTTATTATCTGTTGATTTTAAAATATTGTTCCAAATATACGCTTTCATAACGGACATATTTATGAAATTATATAAGTACCTATATTTTACCTTTTTGGCAATTTAATAAAAATTATTAGGTAAGTATATCTCAGGAAAGGATAAGTTATTCAAGTAAGTAATTAATGATTAATTAATATTAATTAATTAATGATAAATGTAGTGAAGTAGTAAAAAAAGCATTTAGATAAATAGATGTAAATTACGTAGGTTTCAAAACCAGATTTGTAAACAAAATACTTGTGGAAGTTGTTTATAGCGCCATCTAGTGGCGTAGTTACAGATAAAGTTGTAATAGACTTCACATGGTAAAGTTTTTTATTAAAAATAGCAACTAAACCCTGCCTGCAAGGTTTAGGATATAGTTGTTATTGTAACACAACTAACATAATATATATTTTGTTACAACAAACAAGTAAGGTACCTATGTTGCAAAACAATTTTAATTAATTTTTAGCACCAAATAAATCAGTAAATAGGTAGTTAGTTGGACAACAGAAACTTGATAAATGATTAATTACTTTAGAATAATAAAAACATTGTAATGCAATAATCAGATCTTAACTTTCTAATCTGAATTTAGTTAAGACCTTTGAATTAAGTAGAACTCATAATATCACAGGCATTTGTTGAAAAGTACTGAAGCAAATGATTTATTAATCAGGGGTAGGTACCTACATCATCATTTTCTAGAATAATATTATTAAGTACCTATATTAATTTTATACTACAGTCACCATAAGACCCAAAATGAGAACAATTCTTCATTGTATGTGAAACATCACTTTAACAAAGAGGAGAGATTTTATAAGCAATAAGTTTTGAGCTCCTGAACTACCTATTGGCTTAGGAGATAAAGTTACTATGGACAGGTCATGATAGGTTATTGTAAGCAACAAATAAATATAAGTAGTAGTAAACTGCAGCTATTGGAATCAAGTTTGATAAAACTTTAAATAATTTTAGCATTTTATTAATAAAACAGGCACCTATAAGTTCAGTATAAGTAGTTTAGTGAATAGGTAGGTACATTAGGTGTTCATTATACAAAGAAAGTAAAATAGATAAACCTGACTAACATCCTAATAATCAGAACAAAGTGAGTATTCTTCTTCCCTACTTCATGTGCCTACAATACCTATGTAGGTATGTATAGTGACACAAAGTAGTGGTGGTACAGATTAGAAACAAAGCCAATAGGTATTACTAAACCAATAAAAATTTACCACAATAAATTAATCAGCTGTACAAAGAATACGCACCTCTAGTACCTACTTATTTTATTATAAACGGTCACGATCTTGAAACTTACCTTACTGTCCGTATAATACCGTAATGACTTCAACAAAAAAAAAAAAACAACACAAAAGTAGTTTCCTAAAGTAATATTTAACTTTTACTAGTGGTAATAGCTATACTACGAATCCTGCTAGAAAATTCACTTTGTCACGTCAGTCAGGTCATTATTAGGAGTTTACACAGGGGTCACAGCACGATCGTGAATAATGTGTGCGGCGTGCGTCTTCATTAACACGTATAATTTTAATGAAAAATTATCCTTCTAACGACTACCCTTGTTTGTGCGAGAGCGTCCTCCTTTGCATTTCACGTCGTCGGCCCCTATTTTGTGACTTTTTACGTGTTTCTCCACTTTTATAATCGACATAAAACTTTGTGCTAAATCGGTCCGCGACACTGTCGCGAAGTTGCTGTCAAGAAGCGGCCATTCGCAGCGCAGCCCAAGCCTGTGTTACCAACTGATTCATAACTCTTAAGTTGGTTGCACTCACAGGCAAAGTTATATTTTTAGTCCATATCATCAAATAAAAAAGGAGCTAGACTACGTAACATAAAGAGATATTTTTAGAATTGCAAATAATAGTGAAACAATAAGTACTTATAAAGCTAAATCAACCAAAATGTAACCTACGACGAGTACGGATAAGTTTGACAAACTTTCCACAAAGTTTATTTTTGTACATAGATTGCCACGAAAACGGCTGTATGTACCCAAAAGATGTAGAGATGGAAATATTAGAAAAGAACTGTCAAAGTGAAGTTTGTCGAGGCGAACTGCCAAGCAACACGCCCCAAAAAGTTCCGTTTCACGTACTTTGATCAATAGATTAGGTAGTGTTGCCATAATACATTCAGAGGGGTCGAGTATAAAAGACGTGTGGAACTCGGGGACTGCATGCCGCGGTAAAGCTATTGCACATAATCCAAAAATAGATAGAGATTATATATATATAAGTACATAATTAAATTACACTATATAAAGTTAGACTACCACTCACTGACTGACTGATTGACATGATTGTTCTCCATGTTGCAGAACTAAAGCGACAAGACGTAGGTTATTATCGTTACGGAATTTTTGGATCCGGTCTCCACGCTCAAGGCCCGCGATAGAAGCTATGCAATAGCTTAAAAATGTACAATGACTGAATAACGGTCAAAGGATTTTTTACAATGATCACTAGAATTTTTATATTTTCGTAAAGTTCACTTTTTAAATGCAAGTACTTACCTACCTTTTAAACTGTAACAAGGCCAAAACCTTTTTTATTTCTCATGATACAGGTAGGTATGAGGAATGTTCTGCATAGGAACTGGAAAACTAAACCAAACCAAAATAATAATTTTAAATACCATAAACCTTTCGATATGCGTCGACATGGCAACTTTACTATTTTTAAAACATAAACACAATAAAGTCAATAGTATCACGTGTCACGGAACGTAAGCGAGCCTGTGACATGCATGACAGCCCAATCAATGACACGCCATCTGAAAATACGCAACGCGGCCCGAGACTTGGACAAACTTCACTCTATTGGTTGGACCGCTTTGCACTTCACAAATACGCAGTGCGCGTGTGTATAAAATCAAGGCGTGTCTTACTCACACATAGGTACACAGAGTAAAATAGGTAGGTAACGAATAAAGGACATCCATCACACAGAGCAGCTATAATATGAAGATATATCTTATAGCACGATATATCTCATTACATCTTTCTATAGAAATTGACAGGAGACCACACACAGCAGCTATAATATATATACATATTTTCATATCTTCGTATCTTAAGATACCGAGCGATACGAAAATATATATTTATATTTTCGTATCGCTCGGTATAGCTCGACATATCTCAGTATATCTCGATATATTTTCGTATATTTCGCTTCGTAAAGGATGTCCAAAATTTTGATGATTATTTTATACTTTCATTTCATTGCCATAATTTATAATAAAGTGCCTGCGTTTATTCGTGAGCTGCCCATAAACCAATTTAAAGGCAGACTGAATTGTTACTTGGCCGGTAAATCATATTATAATATTAACGAATTCTTATCTGACCAAACCTAAATAGTTTTATTTGTTGTCATTTTTTTTTTATTTTTTTTTATTATTATTTTAGTTAAATTTATTGATATTGTTATTTGCATGCATTTGACTTATTTTAATTTGATTATTACCTATACCTACCTACTATTATTAATTATAATTCAATGAAATTGAAATGTTTGTATGCTCAAGTAGCAGAATCCGTTCTAAATATTGTCCTGACATCTGACTGTATACCTATTTAAGATTCACAAACAATAAAATATTATGATTATTATTATGATTATCATTCCTACCTTAAGCATACAACAATTCGTTCTTCGGAAGATAGATATACTCTTTCGCATGTGGGTATTATTTTTCTTAATATCTTTTTTAATGAAGTTCGGAAAAGGTTGATCTTGACTACCGGAAATAATCACAAAATTATATATATATATATATACGTACTTTCCGTGTATAAGTAATGAAAAAATAAGAATATTATATACAGTTTAGAATACCTACAGTGTTCATTTTTATTAAATTCGTTTTTAAGTAGTGTAGGTATTTTTATGATCACGGCTGTATTCCAGACAGCGGTAGACATTTCTTAGAAATCTTTATGTAATTCTTATTATGTAGATCAATTTTAGATTTTTTGTTTCTGTCTGTTTTTTTAATTTGTTCCTTATCTCAATAAAACATATTATATATAGATATATATATACTTTACGAGTATGAAGAAATGAAAAAATAAGAACACCTTTATAACACTTCAGCAGTTGGAGAGTGCGTCAATCGTGACGTATGTCAATGAAATGAACCGAAAAATATATTACAGTATAATATCTGTTGTGTGTGTGATAGCTTACGATAATATACAGCTATATATCCCGGGATGTAATATACCGTAATATATATTATAGCTGCTGTGTGTGATGTCCTGAACTGTCTGATATCTCTCTGACTATAGGTACCTAGAAGTAGATAGAAGCGCGGATTACCTACACTTAGGTATAATAAATAATGTACGTAGGTACTGTGTAGAAGAAGTAAATAGGTAGGTATTTCACTGATAGGTTCGTGCTAAACTAGAGTCCTAAAGTTTTATCGGTATCTAACGATTTGAATCTGCTTTATTTATGCAAAATATTCCTGGTTAAGTACCTATATAGGTACCTACCTTACCTACCTATCTTTATTGATAACGCCCCGCCACATGACATTTAGGTAGATAAAACCTAGGTACTTACCGCCCTTCTTGAAACGAGCTAATAGGAGGGCGGATTTCTCAATCGTTGTTTGCAGGAAAATTGCATGTCCTTTTTTCAAACCGGTTTATCAGTGACAAATACCTACAAAACACGTGGTTTCAATTAATAAATTGAATTGTTATATAATCAATTAATACAAAATACATTTGTAATAACTCTAAAGCATAATCTAGTTATAAAATTATTGAAAAAAGAAAAAAACATGCTCATTTTCGCATGTCCTCACCTCATTTTGGAATTTCAAATTGAAATTTTGCAATGTTTTTCCTCTATGTGATATTGATTCGATTGTTATTTCAAATCATTACGTGTCAAAGATATAAGATTTAAATGAATATAATGGTGCGTAGTGTTAAAAAATACAATTAAACACAAAATTAATTTGTCTCTAAAATCGGGACGCGCGGAAACTCCACTATACGTCACGCACGACGCGTTTTATCAAGTTCGAATGAAAAAACTACTAAAGTTGGAACTTTTTCCATTAGATGACAACATTCTAAGCCGAATGACAGCCGCTATGTTTTATTTTTGTATTCAGTCTAGTCAGAAAGCTGAACGAAAAAGTTGCTCCGTCACGAAGCACAAATTGTGATTCAAGTACGAACGGCTGTTTTTTAAGGTATGCACCCTGTTTTATGTTGATTTTTGCGTGTTAAAAGCTAGACTTATTATCTAGTAATGATATTAAGTGAAAAGAATATTCATATCTTTAGTAATTCAGGAGTAATCTTTGATTGATTCCCGACCGGTAGAAATACGACACATCAATTACAACACGTATTGTATAAGGGAATCCAAAACGTGATGAATTGAACTCAAAGGCAAGGCGTACATGAATTTTTCTCATTTTTCAACTTGATACAGTTTTCAACTGTTTTTATCAAAATTGATCATGTTTTTTAATTAAATATTCATATAAATGTTTTTAGAAAGTAATATTAATGACTGGACCTATCTTTCATTATTGTTGAAACAACTTTAACACAATTATGTTTCAGAGGTTTTGGAAGTGTTCAATTTCAATGTTGTTGTAGACTAAGCTTAAGTTTTCCTTTACGTGACATTTTATTCCTTATACGTGACGTGTCCAACTTCGGCTGTGCTATTAAAACTGTTTAATTCCTTAAGTTTAAGTAAATATGTGGACCCAATGTTACTAGGGAACGCTTAAATAAATATTTGTTTATTATTTCAAATCAAAATACTATTATCGGGCCTATGAACGACATAAAAGACTTTGATGTAAGGGCTATGAGCCAAAAACGTGACGTAATTTTGCTTAGTACTCAAAATTACATTGAATCTACATAGTTAGGATGTTGAGAATGTTGAGATGCCTCTATTATAAGACTAATCATAATTACAATTTAAATAATAAATGCAGGTATTAATAATACACACTAGTTTTTCTTTAAAGTTAAGTTTATTTAGTGATGTAATGGAAGTCCTTATGGACTGAGCTCACATTGAACTGCAAATTACTTAAAAACGAATGAATATTTTAAGTTAAAAGTTGCATTTTCCTATGGTCATATTATTATTAAATCAAATAAAACACACATTTACATAAAATAAACACTTTTAAAATTGCGGAATTCCATTACACTACGAACAACGATTGAGAAATCCGCCCAGGAACGTAAAATAAACGCACGTTATTGGTCATTGAAAATAATTGTTTATTCTCGTATTGGCTAGATTTGATAATTGACAATTGATTTTTTCACGAGATAGAATATTATTTGCAACGACCAATCACGTGAGTTTATTTTATCTTCCTATTAGCTCGTTTCAATAAATGAAGTATAGGTATTAGTACCTATTTAGGGTTGCCATCTCTAAAACTTGGGAACCAGGACAAGACGCTTGAAAACCCTTTGGTTTTGGGCTCTAAAATCCGGGGTTGTCAAACGTCAACAGGTTTTTTAAACAAGCACAGTGCGTGTGTCTGAAGGCGGATTCAACTTTGATGGGAGGGTTACATAATCGAGTAATTTTTTGTAGTTATACCTATGTAAGCAACGTTGTACTTGGTTTTATTAAGGCCCGGATATTTTGTAGCTAGAAACGATGCGAGCGAAGGGAGCAAAATTTTTTGAAAATACAAACAATGTAGCATTGGGTTTTGTTTAAAGCTGGTTCTTATCGCTGTTAGCGATAAGGCCGCCCATTGTACATTTTTAACTTTGTTGTTAATATTTTATTAAGCTATTTCATAATTTGGACTCGTACGACAAAGAATGGCGCCAGAAAGCACAAAGTCGGGATCAGTGGAAAGAGGGAAGGGAGGCCTTTGCCCTGCAGTGGGAAACATCAGGCTTATAATAATATTTCATAGCTTCTATCGCGGGCCTTGAGCGTGGAGACCGAATCCAGAAATTCCGTAACGAAAACACCTAACGCTGTCACTTTAGTTCAGCAACTCGCCTCTAGGTGGTATGCAATAGCTATACCGCTGCAGTCCCCGAGTGCCACACGTCTTTTTTTGTTATTTTAATTTAAGGTGTGCAATAAAGAATTTTCATTCATCTACAGAGAATTTTCTAGCCTTTATAAAAAAAGACGTGTGGCACTCGGGGACTGCCGCGGCAAAGCTATTGCATGCCACCTAGAGGCGAGTTGCTGAACTAAAGTGACAAACGTTAGGTTTTATCGTTACGGAATTTCTGGATTCGGTCTCCACGCTCAAGGCCCGCGATAGACGCTATGCAATAGATTAAAAACGAAGGTCTGGCGGTCATGGCTTAGATCATGTTCGCACGGGCGTTTAAAAAGCGTTGCGTTAAAACTTGGCGTTGTTGGCGCTTATAACGAAGATTTCTTACGATTTATTATTTTACCGCCCAACGCCTAGCGCTCAAAATACAACACTGCTCGATAAAAAAGCGTCGCGTTTTAAAAGCGCTGACGTATGAATGGGTATTTGGAAATGCATTTGTTCTATTTGAACGCTTTTTCAACGGACGCTAAAAAAGCTCCCGTGCGAACGAGGTCTTAGGCTAAAAAGCATGCTATTTCTTTCTTTTTGCACACCGAAATCGGTAAAACATGTTGCAACTGAACCTACCATGTTATTATTATAATTTACCTACACTTGTTTATGCAAATAAATTATCTTTACGTTTATCACTAACTAGCTGTACCCCGCGGTTTCACCCGCGTAAGTCCCGTTCCCGCGGGAATACCGGGATAAAATATAGCCTATAACCTCCCGGACAGTCCATTCTACACACCCGTGAAAGAATTTTTGAAATCGGTCCAGTAGTTTCGGAAAAAGCATTTGACCGTGTCAAAAACGAGGTACTTAGAAATTTATTAAAAATGATTGGGCTATTCAAATTATTAAAAACTTATATTGGCAGCAGACGGCAACCGTAAGAGTGACAGGAAGCAAGTAAACAGGCCCTATCTATATCTACTTCTATACTAATATTATAAAGAGGTAAAATTTGTTTGTTTGTTTGACGGAGGTAATCTCCGAAACTACTGGACCGATTTCAAAATGTTTTTCATGGGTGTATAGAATGGACTGTCCGGGAGGTTATAGGCTATATTTTATCCCGGTAGCTTCATTAGTACACCCGTGCGACTCCAGGACGTGCTACTAGTACTAATACAAAAGGGGGTGCGACAGGGGTGTATACTTTCACCGTTACTCTTTAACTTATACTCTGAAGAAATTATCGAAGAAGCGCTAACGAATGTTAATGCAGGAGTCTTAGTGACTGGACAGAATATAAAAAACCTTCAGATACGCAGATGATACGGTCTTAATTGCATCATCTGAAAGCGAGCTTCAAGAGATGGTAAACAGAGTATCTGAATGTAGTCAAAGAGTAGGTCTGAAAATACATGCATCCAAAACTAAGTGTATGGTAATTTCAAAGGAACCGAATATTAAATGTGATATCAAGGTAAACTGTGTGAACCTTGAAAAAGTACCTAAATATCGATATCAAGGCTCATGGATTACTGAATCTTGGGAAAGTGATACCGAAGTGCGCGTTCGCATCGAAATTGCAAGGTCATCATTTATGAGGATGAAAAAGGTTTTTCATTACTCATACACGGAAAGTACGCACGAAGTTGCCTGATTATAGGGTTCAAAGTAGCATGTTCTGTCCCTAGGGAAAACAAGTACTTTCCTGCCCTAGGGCAGGAAAGTAAATAACTGTCAAATGTCAACTTCATTTTTGACATTTCTTTTGTGGCATGTCGATGCATGCTAAGTGTTCAAATTCTTCTAACTCAATCAGATGCTAGATATTATGTCTCTCTTGCACGAATTTGTGCTTCTCTACACTTAATTATATTATATTTATTTATTTTATTTCATTTATTTAAATTTTTTCATCATCAAAAAAAACTACTGGTAGAATGCCTACTACTTTTATAGCCATTCTACCAATCAGTATTTTTTTTTAAATCTGGAACGCAGCTATGCCATGCCATCGTTAGCTGCTTTTAGTCAATACTACACTAGTCGATTTAAAAAAAAAGCGAGACAGCTAATTTTCGTGTGTGAAATTTAAATTTTACATCAATTTTTTTGGTAATTTCCTTATATTCGTAATGAAAAGCAGAGTGCTTACCTCGGGGAAAAGGCTTTTCTATGCACTCGAACTATTATCGCACTCGCTGACGCTCGCGCGATAAACCATCTCGTGCATAGAAAAAATGCCTTTATCCCCTTGTATAGCAATCTACTATTATGCACCCGGCAGCTGAACATCAAATTACGAACTATACTTTATTTCTTGAAACGAGGGATAAATCTAATAGGAAGAAAAATTAACGCACATTGATTGGCAAGATTTGACAATTGACAATTGATTTGACAATCTAGCCAATCACGAGATAGACAATTATTTTTGACAACCAATCACGTGAGTTTATTTTTTTTTCCTATTAGCTCGCTTTAAGAAATGAAGTATAGGTTAGTTAGTTGTTTGTTACATATGGCCGGTGGTATTATATACGAGTAGATGTGAAGCATGGACCATTAAAGAGGATCTTCGTAAGAAACTGGAAGCTTTTGAGATATGGGTCTACCGCCGTATGCTGCGAATTAGTTGGACTCACATGGTTACAAACGCTGAAGTTCTAAACAGAACCGGTGTCAGTAAGCCCTGTCTTGTGAGAACCATTAAACAGAGAAAAGTATACTATCTGGGACATGTTTTACAACTTGAGCGATACAATCTGCTTCAGCTCATAATGATGGACAAAATACCTGGTAAAAGAGGGGTTGGAAGACGCAGAACATCATGGCTTCGAAACATTAGAGAGTGGACAGGAGTAAGAAAGTAGAAGATCTGTTTAGACTAGCACTAGACAAAGAGAAATATAGCAAGATGGCAGCTAACCTTCAGTACTATTAGAAGAAAAAGATCCATTTGAGAGCTCAGATTACAGGGGATTAAGCTAATTAGGTTAGCCGTTAAATCTAGCACTACCTATAGCTATAGCCTACCTATAGCCTAGAAAGAAACAAGTTGTATCGGTGGAAAAGACTAGACAAATTTTATCTATAGATAGACACTCCCTACGTATCTTCATGGTTCTGCCAGTTACACATGAGTTTCCCAAAGTAACTTACCAAATCAAATCGTATGTTTAAAAAATATTCCCATGCATTTTCTATAAAATAGAGTATCTCGACTGGCCAACCGCGAGATTGAGCGGCGCCTGCGTTCTCGCTGATGATGATGACGCCCTCTGCGACGATGCGCGGTGCCGTGAGCTAATCTATTTCTATAAGTACTAATATCATAAAGGTAATGTTCGTTTATTTGTTTATTTGACGGAAGTAATGTCCGAAACTACTCTGCCGATTTCAAAAACTCTCTTACCGATGTGTAGAATGGACTGTTTGGATGGTAATACACCCGTGCAAAGTCAGGACGTGCTGCTAGTCACCTTACAAGTAAACGCGAAGATTTTATGCATATGTCATGGCTTGCCTACTGCCTTTTGATCGTTTTTAAGAGCGTTTTTATCGATACAACGCACCTATGAATAGTGTTTATGAAAGTAATTAAAATTATAAACATACCTTTCACTAAAGACTCCAGGTACTCAAATATTGGCGGCGCTGCATAGTCTGACGGCATCTTGCCTTTCGTATTCTTCACAAAAGGGTCTGCTCCTTTTTCAATAAGGAATTTAACCATCTTGAGGTTTCCTGAGGTAGTGGCATCATGTAGCGGCGTATCGTCATCTAATCCTTTCGCATTTAGATTAGCTCCACTGTTTACAAGTAGTTCTACAACTTGAAACCATCCATAGCTGCAAGCTTCATGTAAAGGAGTCCATCCTAGAATTTGTAACTTAACTATTATGCTTAGTTATTATCTTAATAATTGGCTTTAGCTAATTATTTGATTATCAGAGACTTGATGAAGATGTTTTAGAATCTTACACTTTTTTCGACTTGAATAGCTTTTTGTTTTTTGAGCAGTTTTATGTTTAGTTTTTCTGTTTTAGTTTTGAGTTATTATTATTATTAACAGTTTAGTTATTGTTTACATCACTCTCGACAGCATCTATTTTATATCTAACTGAAGCTACCTGGGTTACATAGATGAGTGTTCAAAAATATCAAACTAAACTCGTTATTAAAACAAAAAGTATTTCTTTATAAAAGAGGCACAGCGAGATTTAACATCTTTGGTAAGTACTTAATTTAACGAGTAGCCTATAATGATAATACCTGTGAGACATCCAAGACAATTGCGAAAATGAACAATTATAAAATAAGACAGTTAAACTTACATTTTAATAAGAAAATAACTAATCAAAGCCTTCTCAACATTACAATGACAAGGTACTTATAGGTATATGTTTGTTTTGATCTATTGTAGTCAGCAATTTGATAAGTCACTCATTTGCACAACTCTGATACTGAGGTAGTTAATTTTGCAAATAATTATAATAATTTATATCATTTAACTGATAAACTAAGTAGTTTTAGAATTGAATGCATTGATTAGTCCTCTTTATAAGATTTTACTTAAGTATTTTATTGATCCTCACGTTTATTTCTGTTGTATATACCTGCCATCAATTTATTTCACTGAAGCATACCCACAATTGGTATAAATTGCATGTACTCTGGGGTCGAGTTTATTGGGTTTTATTGATACAGCCAGCGCTAGGTGGCTGAGGGATATAATGTCATTCATTTATATCTTTTGCTTTGGTTATTATCTATCATTAGATAGGGGTATTTAACTACTTTTCACATTATTCAACAGTGCATGCCACTGTGAGTTTAGTTGTCCTGATTTCATTTTTATGTTAGAAACAGAGACTGTAGGTATTTTATTTTGATTTTATTGTAAGATGATTGTAATATTGTAAGATGACTGTAATTATTTGTAGGGAATTTTTTTTTAACTGCCAATAACTCTTGAAATAACTCCAATGTCACCAGTAGATACATACACAATTTAATTATAAATATCATAGTACCTTTTTAGATGAAATTCTTTCTGAAAATAAACACTTAAAAAGCATAAATCCAATTAATTTTGCAAAGACATCACAGGTTACATCACAAAAAATAATTGCATCTTTTCTGTTTCATACACCTGTTGTATATGTGTACCTTATTTTAATGGATTATAATCTAATGTTGGCACTTTACATGATTATGACAAAATTAACAATTTAAGTGTATTAATTAGAAATTCAAATTGCAATTACCCTATTCATAGATCCCATAACTTGACTGAAAATAATCAGATAAAAGTTATTTGTAAAATAATTTTGCAGTCATTATAACTATAACTTTTTATCATATAAAGTGTCAGTTTATTTTAACGGTGATCTACAACATCTATGTGCACAACAAATTAAACAATATATAGGTATAATAGCGATAAATTACAAAACAGAGCCTATAGCAGAAACAATGTAAAAATGATCCATAAAATGAAACATGTCATGCTATACCTACATAGATAACACAAATATTGAGTATGAAGAAACATCCAGGTAGGTAATCAAAATAATAGACATGGAATAGGTCACCATGCTGAGATGAACTGTGAATGGGACAATTATTTTCAACAACTGTCTAGATGTAATTAAACAATCATTATTTTGTTTAAAGATATACAATGTGGTTTAGGTATATAATTATTTTCCACCTAAAACTCCATGCTTAGCACATTTTCCATTATATTTAAGTATGATAAACATTTTTGGAAAGCAATGTATGTCATGACTGCATAATGAAAGAAGCAAAGGTTTCCTCAAAATGTTTTTGTTTTATACAACAGTTAAAAGTTTGGGTTTCATTTTTAGACTGTTATTAAATGAATATCGTTTTGTAAGAATTATGAACTTACCAGCAAAGTCTGCTATGTTTGGATCCTGTCCTTGTTCAAGTAGCTTTTTGACTTGGTCATGATCACCTCTGATTGATGCAACATGAAGTGGAGTTTCTCCTCTGCCATTCCTTTGTTGTCTTGTCCGCTTCCTCTCCTCCGCAGCTGGAGTCGGAACGGCTGTTTTCGAGAATGGCGGGAAGTTAACACTTAGTAATTAAATTCGTCGATGAAAAACCATATTCGTAAAGTGCGGAATGTAGACGAACCTGGAGCGGACTCTTGTGATGATATTTGCATCACCAGAGCCAGCTGCTGCCGCTCCGACATGGGCGCTATGACCGGGGGCCGCGGCGCGCCGTCGGGCCCGCGCCCGGTGCCCCTCGACCGCGACGTCGATGGCATGCTTCGGGCATAACCACTTTTCTATAAATATAATAACTTAACCAGGCGCCACGCAACCTAACTGACACCACAAAAAATATTCATGGAAGTATGTGGTGCTTATAACGCGGCAATTCTCAGAGCAAGATGTGAACTACAAATTACTACCTTACTTATGGCGCCTGATCAACCGCACTTAAATAAAAAATAAAAAATTGTGTCCCGCTTGTATCTAACGAAGTTATTACGAGTTGAGTTCTAATCAATTAAGTTCACTTTATTTTCACAAATAATCTCTAAATCATAGCGTAGTAGACCGATGGCGCACACAGACAGTCATTATTAAAAATAAAATAATCTGTGGCATTTCATTGAGGAACGAGTGAAAAAATTACTAAAAGTCAAAAACTATCCACAGATGCTATTCTCTCTCTACCAAAACGCCACCACCGCGCTGGTGGCACTGTACCTGCCTACTCGCTCAGTCTGTGTGTGATGCTTATTGTGCTTAGAGCATTTAGAACTAAATGCTCTCTAACGTTAACTCTAACGTTCTAAATGCTCTAAGTTATTGTGATTCAATTCTTTATTTAATTTAAAAAAAAAACATAATGCATGCGTGGTGTGCTGATGATGGGATTCTTCTGGATGATTGCTCTGAGGATTCTTCTTTTGTTTAGTCTTGGCAACATCTAGGCAAGCTGAAGACAAAGAAGAAAGTTAAAGGTTACCTATAATTATAAATAAATGTACATATATATCTACCTAGGTATAACTAAATTTTTTGATTCGAGCTAATAGGAACAAAAATAAACACACGTAATCATTAACAATAAATCAATTGTCAATTGTCAAATCTCGCCAATCACGAGAAAGAAAATTAGTTTCGACCACCAATCACGGTCGCATATATATTTATGCTCTCGTTTCAATAGTTTTTTCGAAAACGAAAACCTCAGAGCAATTAATTTCCTTCCTTACTGCATCCTCAATGACGAAAACCCCTCATTCACTTCACTTCTTTTGTTTTGGCTTCTGTGACTTGTTTGTTGTCAGGTCTCCGGAACAACGTGCGATTCACGTATGTATGCCCCTTAAACTCAAGGGGAAAATTTACAAATCAATCGTTAGACCTGTCGTAATGTATGGATCTGAATGTTGGGCTATGAAAGGGACTCATGAACGAAAAATACATGCGGCTGAGATGCGAATGTTAGGTGGATGTGTGGAGTGACGCGAATGGACAAGATAAGGAATGAGTACATAAGAGGAAGTGTGAAAGTGGCTCCAGTGAATGAAAAGATGAGTGGTAGTAGATTAGCTTGGTATGGTCATGTTATGAGGAGGGAAGAATGTCATGTTACTAGGAGAGTACTACCTAGATATGAATGTGGATGGATATAGGTCTAGGGGAAGACCAAAGAAAAGATGGATGGATTGTGTGAGGGATGACATGAGTAAGAAAGGTGTGAGTGCCGAGATGACGTCTGATAGAGGAAAATGGAAGAGGAACACGTGTTGTGCCGACCCCACATAGGGATAAGGGCAGGAAAATGATGATGACTTGTTTGTTGTCACAACTCTGCCAGTGTCCGTGTGAACAAAATAGAAAGAATGAGTCGATTTTGACAATTAAAAGTTTGACAATCTTTCTCGTTCGCAATTCGCCTTGTTTGACTCTGACGTGCGTGACGTCGTCGGTCGTTAACCCCTCACAGCACAGAGTACGTATGCCTCCTTAGAGCATTTATGCCTCACAGTTACATACATTTGTACATTGTTTTTTTTCGATATTCGAGAGAGAATTTCTAGATCGAGATTTCGTAAAATTAAGTATTATGTACCTAGCCTACCTATTTTGAGTAAGAAAGGTGTTAGTGCTAGGATCACTGATAGAGGGAAATGGAAGAAGAACACAATGAAGTGTTGTGCCGACCCCACATAGTGGGATTTTAAGGGCAGGAAGAAGAAGAAGATCGAAATTTCGTTTCGAGTCAAGCGAGCGAGAGTAGACTTCGTTCGACTGACAGATTGACTGAATTTTCTGTCTTTACAAATAGTATAGTACCTACTCTGTCCTGTCCTCTGTCTGTGGACTGAATCGTGACGTGCGTGCGTGAGTGAGCCGAGGATAAAAAAGTGAAAAAAAGTTCAAGACGAGACGGCAAAGTATTCTGTGTAACTAACGATAGGGAAAGGAAGGAGGAGCCAAGGAATTATCAAAAATGTGGCGTCCAACGTACACATTGATTCGTAGAACTGTGCTACCTTCGATTAGAGATAATGTAAATTTCGGCAAAATATATTTTTCAACCAAAAGCCGGCCTAGGTCGACTGCAAAGCTTACGTTAGTGAGTGCCAGTATTGGTGTTCTCATCGGCGCTGGATATGGAGGTTATACACACTACAAAGTAAACAGTAAGAAACAAACGGCGCCAGCTGAGAATGATGCGTACGCCTTATTAAAGAAACTACCCGACTACAAACCTCATTACAAGGTAAATTTTGTAATTTTCCATGAGGAATAATTACTATAATATTGATAGCCTATAACCATCATAACAGTCCATTCTAAACATCAGTGAAAGAATTTTTAAAATCGGCCGAGTAGTTTCAGAGATTACCTCTGTCTGTCAAACAAACCAACATTACCTTTTTATACTATTACAATATTAGTTAAGTAATTAATATTAGTACCTATAGATAACTAGTTCAGCAACATTATAACCTGCTATGCTATAGTGAGAGAGTAGACTAGAGCCCAACAGATGGTCGCAAATTGCTACAAATTGGTTTCCCCGAGATACAACAAGAAGACCAGGACGACCAAAAAAGCGTTGGTGCCACGACATAGTGGACACCGCCGGAAACCTGTGGTCAAGAACAGCAAAAGATAGAAGAATATGGAAGATTCTGGAGGAGGCTTACACCGCTATAAGCGGTCCTTACCACATAAACGAGCCGAACAATACAGACTAAACTTAGAACATAGATAAGCACTAAACTTAATATTTAGATTTTTATAGTTAAGCAAACCTAGATTTAATTATGGTAAGGAATAAAAGCTCTTGTTATTTGTTATTATGCTATAGTGTTGCTGATCTTTTAATACTGATAATTTTGACTGATATAGATACCTACATGTACCTTACCAATAGGACTACCCAACTAGCAATTAAATCCTATACCTAACAATACTATAGGTAAAATTAGACTCGAAAAGCTCTTATAATGGGTTTTCTGAAGACTCATTGCAATTAATAGCATTACACAAGCACTTATACTCTCAAGAGCAAATTCACTAATGTGATTGACTTGTACTTTACTACCAGACTATTTTATAGGATGATATAAGACTCTTAATTCTATTCAGTGCATTGAGGTCTAAATAGTCCTACAAAATGTATAGTCTTTTAAAGGCATTTTGTAAGACTAACTAGATTTATAATATACTTGTCTGAGATCATTACAAGTATTCACAATTTGGTTTTATAATAGCATTGTGCAAGATACCCAAATCCTATAACATACTTAGCTGAGATCATTATATAAGGCCATAAAGGTACTTATTGATAGTCTAGAATTATTATAGGTACATATTTACATTATTATATTCTATTAAAAAAAAGAATTATAGGATCAATAGCTTTGAATAAGGGCAATATTATATGGAAAACTCTAAACCTATTGTCTTTAAGATTCAGACTATCAATCTATAGTCTGGTATCTTATATTGTGTCTATTGATTTTATTGTATGATTGGTCAGCTATTGTTAGACTATTGATTTATCATGAATAGTCAACTTATTGCATTGTTATAATAAGACGAGGTAGGTACCTACCACAAATCATAATTATTATGGTACAAATTTCCACTCTCTATTTCTACATGCAGTCAAAAAAGTTAGCGAAAGACTGTCTCTTTAAGTAGGTAGGTACTTTTTTTTTTCTGTATGGTAGTGTGGTACTTTCACTGTGCAAGTTCTTCTCACACTTGGTGGTTTTTTTTTATCTGAATAATGTCTTTAGTTTTATTTTAATCAAAGATAAAAAAAAATTATAGAGTTGGCAGGCACTTAACTGAATTGTATCTCATAAATTTAATATAATATTGAATAATATATTATTGATTAATAAAATAATAATTTCGATTTTACACTATTGGAGTGGAACATAGTCCTCCTCCTCCTCGCGTCGTTTTCCTCAATGCTGAGGGTCGTGACCCCCTCCACAGATCACTTTCTCTCGGACAATATTGCGCCACTTCGTGCGGTTCTGTGCAGCTTGAATGGCTTCGCGAAACTTTGTTTCTAGTGTGGTGCGGATCTGATCGGACCAACGCATCGGACTTCTGCCTCTAGGTCTTTTCCCATTGACCTTGCCTGTGATGACCAGCTTTTCTAAGTTATCACCTCTTTTCCGTGCTATGTGGCCAAAATACTCAAGGACTTGTTTAAGGCAGGTGGATGATAGCCTAGTTGTTATCTTGAGCTCCTTGAGTATTGATACGTTGGTCCTTTTTGCTGTCCAGGGGATACGCAGCATTCTCCTCCAGCACCACATTTCGAACGCGTCCACTCTTTTGCGATCAGCCGCCCTGAGGGTCCAGGTTTCAGCGCCATAGAGAAATATGGAATTCAAAAAATTCAAAATTCAAAATATTTTATTCAATAAGATCATAAGACAACTTTGACATGTCACGTTCTTAAAACTAGGGGATTCTATTGCCTGTTCCAACGCGATTCCCTACACCAGGGAAAGAAGCAGGCAAGAACCTGGTGATGCGGGCCTAGCATTTTTTTCAGTGGTCCAATAACTGAGTTGGAGCATGTTCAGTCCCAAGCGTTTTTGTCATCTAAATAATCTGATATTTTATAATAAGCTTTGTTTAAAAGATGACGTTTAATTTGCTTTTTAAATTTGTTAATTGATAAGTCTTGCAAATCACTTGGAACTTTGTTATAGAAGCGTACACATTGCCCTTTAAATGATCTCTTAACTTTTTCGAGCCTAATCGTGGGAACAGCGAGTTTATCCTTATTTCTAGTATTTACATTATGGTTATCACTATTTTTCTTAAATAATTTAATGTTTTTCCGTACATACATCAGGTTTTCATATATAAACTGGCTAGGCACAGTCATTATAAATATTTCTTTAAACTTATTTCTAAGTGACTCTCTGGGACCCATACAATAAATTGCTCGAACAGCCCTCTTCTGCAACACAAACACGGTGTTAATGTCTGCAGCACACCCCCACAACAGAATGCCGTAAGACATAATGCTGTGAAAGTAGCTGAAGTAGACTAGTCTAGCAGTATCTACGTCTGTGTATAGACGTATTTTTTTCACTGCGTATGCTGCAGAACTAAGTCTCTTCGACAATCCATCTATATGTGGACCCCATTGAAGCTTACTATCTAAAGTTATGCCTAAGAATGTAGTGGTGTCCACGAGATCTATTTGTTCGTTTTTTATTAATATGTGACTCCTTACTTGTTTAACATTTGGTAGTATAAATCGTATCACACGGAAAACACTAGTGTCCGGACGAGTCTGGTTTTGGTCCTAATCGAGATCTTTCTGTCCTTCCATATTCCTTGCAGTTGCCTCATTGCGTTTTTAGCCATCCCGATTCTTCTTCTCACCTCAAGTTCACAGGAGCCGTTGTTGGATATAGAGGAGCCTAGGTAAGTGAAGTCACTGATAATTTCAAGATCATGGAATCTGGTGAGCTCTAACTTGTTTGTGCGGTCTACCACCATGATCTTGGTCTTGGTTTTATTAATAGAAAGGCCCATAGACAGACTGATTTATTCCATTTTGCGTAGTAGTTCTGTCAACTCGGATTCTGATGTTGCTAATAGAGTGGAAAGAAAGAAAGAAAGAAAAGAAAGTTGGTGATTTTGACACCGTTGATGCTGACTCCGCCTTTCCAGCCATCACAGGTGTTTCTGATTATGTACTCCCCATATGCATTAAACAGTATGGGAGAGAGGATACAGCCTTGTCTGACGCCTTTCTGGGAGGTAAAAGGCTTTGATACAGCTGACTCAATTTTTGCTACTCCGTGACTTTTGCGATAGAGAGACTCCAGAAGTGCTACCAGATGACGAGGTACTCCTAGTTCCGCTAGGACTTTCCACAGTTGAGACCAGTCGACACAATCAAACGCTTTGCTATAGTCCACGAAGCACATGATGAACGGTTTTCGATGAGCTGGCGTACATTAAGTATATGTTCACGCGTGCCTCTGCCTTTTACGAACCCAGCTTGCTCTTCAGGAATCTGCCAGTCTATGTGGTGTCTGATTCTGTTGTTTATTATGTGCCAGAGTATTTTACTGGCATGTGAGATCAAAGAAAGAGTTCTGTAGTTGTCGCACTTCTTCGTCGAACCCTTTTTGTGTAAAGGTATTAGGTACTACAGACTCCGTCCAGTCCACGGGCCACTCTCCAGTGCGCCAGCTTGTGTCGCAGATTTTCTGCAGAATGTCAGTGCCTTTGGTGCCCATTGACTTCAGAACTTCAGCTGTAATGAGGTCTGATTCTGGAGCTTTTTTTGGTTTTAAAGCCCGTAAGGCAGCTGTGACTTCGGAACATAGTACATTATGCATTTCTTAGTTAATAAATAAAAATAAATATTATCACATCATCTTTCAGGTACTACATACTATGCTTTCTGATTATGCTCACAAACTGCTTTGAAATTCAAACATAAAATTTTATCAGCTTGTTTACTTCAAATCTTTCATCAAAAGATGCTACATCACTTTAATCAAGTAAAATATCGTTTGTTTATTAGCTTGTTCATATGAACAAGTTGCCTGCTCTGGTAACGGAGTTTTTAGGTCGTCTAAAGGCCTTCGTCATGGCTTAAAGACTTTTAAAAGCCGGGACCGACAATTTAACGTGCCCTCCAAAGCACGGAAGCAATCAGATAATAATGCTACTTGCGGTCACCCATCCAAGTAGTGACTGCTCAGAACATTGCTTAACTTCAACCATCTATCAAGACCGTAGCAAGCTTCGCCACGAGCGCTTTGTAGAAAAAAAACTGATTGTTATTTACTTGCTTTTCAGATCACCAGTGACACTTTTCCACATGATGTACATATTGTCCTGTTCCAATACCGAACTTGTCCGTTCTGCTGCAAAGTGCGAGCGTACCTTGACGCTCGTGGCATCAGCTATGAGATTGTAGAGGTAGATGCTGTTCTAAGACAGTCCATAAAGTGGTCCAAGTATAAGAAAGTACCCATCATGCTAGTGCAGACAGAAGGAGGTTACCAGGTTAGTTGAAAATTAATTAGAATAAACGATAAAGTACTTTCTTACTTAATTGTGTAGTCATTAAACATGGTATGTATAGCAAAGGGCAACTTTGAACTCTGATATCTCTATAGAAGTAAAAAGAAAAGTTCCAACCAAATAATGTGTTTTGGTGCAAAATTTTAGGCTATTTAGTAAATCGCGAGATCACCACCAAATATACCCATATTTTGATATTATTATAGGTATATACTTAGGTATATTTTATATTCAAAATCATACCTCTAATAATTTTAAATTAGCCTTTAAAATGTGGTCCCATTATGTACCTACACATTTACATTTACATTAATTTTCTGTTATTTACAGCAACTTATGGACAGTACTGCAATAATATCAATCCTGGAAACATACTTCCTGGATCCATCTTATTCCTTATCAAATGTGATCAAGTATTACCCTGCGCACAATGTTGTCAAAGACGGCAAGGAGTCTATTGAGTTCGCTAACAGATACTTTGTTATGAGTGATGCACCAGTTGCCAATGCGAAAATGCAAGATGAAGAAAAGTAAGTTTAAATCATTTCTGAGTCTGTAGCCATACAAATGCTTCGTATCGATTATCTTTCTATCATCGCTAATCCTTTGATTTGACACTATGTAGCTATTGCATAACTTGTCGTGAAACTAAAAAGTCACTATCACGACCGTCCGTCCTATATGGCAGGAAATCGCGAAAAAACCTCTCATAGTCTTAATGGCGATAAACCTCGATTTCGCGACAAATTAGGCCTTGGAATGCTAATTAGAATACTTTTATCTGTTTCTATAACAAAAGCGATTGTATAAAAGTAAGATTACAAAAGGCAATTAGTAAGAGTCTATATGGCCAATTTTCCGGGCTATTTTGTAACATTTGTGTAAAAGTTACCAAGAATCAATAGAATTTATTTATTTATTAAAAACAATTTTAACACTATAACAGCGTATGCCAAGGCAGTGTTAAAAGTATATCAAAAACATAACTTAACATAATTTACAACATAATTTAGTCTAACAATTAAATAGGTACAATAATGAATAATAGGTAATCAAGATAAAAAAAAAGAATAAAAAAAGATAAAAGAATTCATTGTTCTAAAGTGTTTGTTGTGACTTAGGCATAATGATTATTCGTTTTTTAACCGAATACATATGTGGAAAATTTCATAATATTAAACTATCCAATCAGTTTCAATTAGGCTTCTGATAACCCAACCAATTTAAGAAGTATTATTGATATAGGACATGCAGATAAGTACTAACCAACTTAAATTTACCGTATAATGAATAATTCCAGGATGGAATGTATCTAGAACCTGAAACTGACTAAAAACTTTAAAAATATTGCAGAGAAGAGCGCAAGTGGCGTGAATGGGCGGACAACGTGCTAGTTCACACTTTATCTCCCAACGTGTACCGCACAGCCGGCGAGGCCATTGAGACGTTCCGTTGGTTCGAGCGCGCGGGCGGATGGCGACAAGCCTTCCCTTCCTGGGAGTGCTCGCTGATGGTTTACGGAGGAGCCGCGGCTATGTGGGCCATCTCCAAACGGCTCAAGAAGAGGTAAATAAATGTAATCGGACATAGCGGATTTTGGCGAAGGCAAAAGGCTCTACGCCGGATGTTATGGTAACCAGATGAATTATACTTATTTCGATCGCAAAATTGATCACTTCATAATTTCAACGGTAATTTAATGAAATGGTCGTATCACTTAGCGCTAAAATAGGGTACATACTCCCAAGGCGCATTTTTAATTAAATCCTTTATTGTTACTTTTTTGTCAGTGTTCTTCTATTGGAAACCTTTTTGTTTGTTCTGCGTAAATCTATTGATCAAAACCGTATTGTATATCGTTGCGTAGTTGGTAGTTTACGTGCGGTGTAGTAACTTTGTTTTATGCTACGTAAAGATCCTAATCATGCACATTTTTATTTCCAGGCATAACATAAAAGAAGACGCTCGTGAGTCACTCTACGACGCAGCGCGTGAATGGTCTTCTGCCGTCAAAGCTAAAGGTACCACCTTCCTCGGAGGAGACAAACCTAGTCTTGCTGACGTCACAGTCTATGGAGTCCTGAGCAGCATTGAAGGATGCTCAGCTTTCGAAGATCTCAAGAAAAACACAGATATCGCTACATGGTACTACAGCATCAAAGATGTCATCGCTAAGAATATGGGAAAGGTGAAAACACTTGCTGTTGCGAACTAATATTTTATCTTTGCTTTTACAATTATAGTTCCTGTATGAATGATGATGAAATAGTATGTATATACAATATATTTATGTTTATTTACATTTTTTATAATATTTTAACTGGAATTTCTTTATGTTATACGGTATCGTAATATCGTGTGTATTTTTCTCACGGCCTGAAGCGGTAAAGATCTATCCAACGTTATTGCCTAAAGGCACTACCGCTGTCTCGATGTTTAATAACGTTGGATAGAGCTTTACCACTTCAAAAATGCCTATAATGTCTAAACTGATAGGATTACATTTAAAATTCCTTTTTGCAATCACGACTCTCAATTATACAAAGTAAGCTCCTATTTTAATTTTGGCGCAGTGTGAATTTAACCTTATCTAAATTAAAAGTGGAAGAGTGGCATCGGATTTTATTGTTTTCAGTTTTAAATTAAATCCGTTCAAATGCACTGCAATACGTACCATATTACTTATTTACGGATAAGGCCTATTTATCTTGTTAGTCACATTATTAAACTCACAATAATTTAAAAATGAGATTAACAGCCAATTTCAATAACCTGCTGACTTTTAACTATCAGTCAAAATGCCTACTGTAATCCGCTGTTAGTGCGTTTTTGCGTTTCAATAAACGACTCTGGATAGGAATATCAATCCGCGACTACAATCTTCTGTTCGGAGGGCATTTTGCTATCCACAGATAGGTAAATGTATGGAAAACATAAATTGAGCGTTGCAATAACATTTCTAGTTAAACTCCAGTTGCAAATTGTGACAGTTCGCTTAGCTCCCGAAATCGGACGATACTTCAACGATAACAATGGTTTCAAGCAAATAATTTTATGAAAATATTGCCTCAAAATTTGATGAGAGTTGTATTATGATGTATGAAATTAGTGTATTTAGTTTTGATGATATTTTTTATAGAATCTGATGCTATTTTATTAAACATAGGTAAGTACTTATCTACATACCTAACTTATAAAGGGAATCTAAACAAAATATATTATGGGATGGAAGGGAATTTTCAGACGAATTAACCATGAATGAATCTGCCAAGTGCAAGTTGTACTCGCATATGGAATGGGTACATTTCTCATAGGTATTATATGACACAGCCAGCATAACCTTGTAGTAGGTGTACTTTTACCTTAGGCTCGAAATAAAAACTGACTGCAATACATAATATTATTTTTAATATTTCACGGAAACAAAAAACACAAACACTTTCAAACTCAAACACAATTTATTCTGTGATTTGGTCCTCTGTGATCTCATTGAAGTCGTCGATGAACAGGGTTGTTTTTCTTCTGTATTACGACCAACCCCATCACGAATCTTGTGGCCTAGCTTTGCTCTTGGTGATTCTTTTGAATGATCTCCAGTATTCTCCGAATTTTACAAGAGCTTGGGCATCATCTAAAAACAAATAAGATATACGTAGGCACAAATTTTAAAAGTAAAATAAAGTTAAAATGTAATAAATGCAATATCATAGATCTTGTTACTTACGTGATGTTTTTCAATCAGTTTATCACATATTTAGGTATTGAAATCAAATAAATACCTATAGTTCATGAAATCTAGTAAAATCAATAGTAAAATGAAAACAAAGATACCAATATCAATGTCATGTCATATTGTCATTGGTACTGCGTTTTGTTGCTCAAGCTCAAAAAAGTTTTTATTCTTTGTGTAAAGAAAAATCAGCTTTTTAAGCCCATTTATTGGAAAGAAAAATTAAATAAATAACAATAAAAATTCTACAACAAGAAATAATAACACTGGAGTTTAAACCTCTATTTTTTTGCAACATTAATGTATGATCCTAATAAGATCATAAGATAGAAACGAAACGTTTCGGAGGGACGGACAAAACCACAGATATGACTCTAACTAGACGTTTACTGTTAAAAAAAGTGTTATTGAAACAGCAGTTACGGGTAGATCAAGGGTAGATCAAACTGTCCGTTGACTCCCCAGTAGCCATCCGAGTTTAACCTCAAGTACGTTATTGCAATTGGCTGTAAAAAGCGTTAACATGTGAAAACGCTCATAGATGTCAATTTATAGATTTGTTTCTTGAATGAATATTAGCAAAAATGCAAAATGAACCATTTATTTATTTTCTAAATAGCTTTTTTACTATAGTATTTTTTTGTAAAATAGTAGGTACTGATTTATTAAATTGACATGTATATAGAATAAAAAAATGGTAAATGTTAATTTGACATACCCAGTAGTCAACACCAGCCAATTTCAATAACCTGCTGACTTTTAACTATCAGTCAAAATGCCTACTGTAATCCGCTGTTAGTGCGTTTTTGCGTTTCAATAAACGACTCTGGATAGGAATATCAATCCGCGACTACAATCTTCTGTTCGGAGGGCATTTTGCTATCCACAGATAGGTAAATGTATGGAAAACATAAATTGAGCGTTGCAATAACATTTCTAGTTAAACTCCAGTTGCAAATTGTGACAGTTCGCTTAGCTCCCGAAATCGGACGATACTTCAACGATAACAATGGTTTCAAGCAAATTTTATGAAAATATTTCCTCAAAATTTGATGAGAGTTGTATTATGATGTATGAAATTAGTGTATTTAGTTTTGATGATATTTTTTATAGAATCTGATGCTATTTATTAAACATAGGTAGATAAGTACTTATCTACATACCTACCTAACTTATAAAGGTATCTAAACAAAATATATTATGGGATGGAAGGGAATTTTCAGACGAATTAACCATGAATGAATCTGCCAAGTGCAAGTTGTACTCGCATATAGAATGGGTACATTTCTCATAGGTATATGACACAGCCAGCATAACCTCGTAGTAGGTGTACTTTTACCTTAGGCTCGAAATAAAAACTGACTGCAATACATAATATTATTTTTAATATTTCACGGAAACAAAAAACACAAACACTTTCAAACTCAAACACAATTTATTCTGTGATTTGGTCCTCTGTGATCTCATTGAAGTCGTCGATGAACAGGGTTGTTTTTCTTCTGTACCTATTACGACCAACCCCATCACGAATCTTGTGGCCTAGCTTTGCTCTTGGTGATTCTTTTGAATGATCTCCAGTATTCTCCGAATTTTACAAGAGCTTGGGCATCATCTAAAAACAAATAAGATATACCTAGGCACAAATTTTATAAGTAAAATAAAGTTAGAATGTAATAAATGCAATATCATAGATCTTGTTACTTACGTGATGTTTTTCAATCAGTTTATCACATATTTAGGTATTGAAATCAAATAAATACCTATAGTTCATGAAATCTAGTAAAATCAATAGTAAAATGAAAACAAAGATACCAATATCAATGTCATGTCATATTGTCATTGGTACTGCGTTTTGTTGCTCAAGCTCAAAAAAGTTTTTATTCTTTGTGTAAAGAAAAATCAGCTTTTTAAGCCCATTTATTGGAAAGAAAAATTAAATAAATAACAATAAAAATTCTACAACAAGAAATAATAACACTGGAGTTTAATCCTCTATTTTTTTGCAACATTAATGTATGATCCTAATAAGATCATAAGATAGAAACGAAACGTTTCGGAGGGACGGACAAAACCACAGATATGACTCTAACTAGACGTTTACTGCTAAAAAAAGTGTTATTGAAACAGCAGTTACGGGTAGATCAAGGGTAGATCAAACTGTCCGTTGACTCCCCAGTAGCCATCCGAGTTTAACCTCAAGTACGTTATTGCAATTGGCTGAGAAAATCGATTATCTGTTAAAAATCTTCAGATAATTGAAAATCCAGACCCAATTAAAAGATATTTTTTTCACAAATCTTATACTTAACGTAGCTAGAATGCACTATGCAATGAAACTTTAAGTATTATTGTTCTGTTAACTAGGCCCTAATTTGTTGATAACTTGTTAAATATTTGTAGAATAGAAAGTAATTGTGGTGAATTCACTAAAACAGCAATAAAACACATTTAAAATTTTCAATTTTTTTATTTACCTACACCATTTTTTTCTTTTGTCGAAAAAATAACACTTAACATCTTATTTTTGGCACAACTTTTACACCATAGGTATCTTTGCAATGTTACGTGTCATCTTTTCAAAAACTAAAATATACTTACACCTAGTTCTAAACTACCTACCTATTATCTCCTCCGAAACTACTCATCCGATTTCAAAAAAAAAAATTCATCGATGTTTGGACTTTCCGATTGAACACATACTTATAAATGTTATCCATATTATATTATTTTCTAGAAACGTGAAATATGTTTCTACTAGGGAGCTCGTAGGTTTCTAATAGGTAGGCGGTGACAATGGATGAGCCGTACACACTTGTAGGTTGTATCTGGTACAATACCCTGCTTCACTGTGATAGTTGAGTTTTACCACAGATCAAATAATACTATGGAATTACATAGTATTATTTTATCTGTGGTTTTACTAAGATGCCTAATAAATGAGATATTGAAATACATTCTGAATTGAACCAGTGAATCAAAGATAGTGAATAACTTGTAGATGTGAATCAGCAGGCGACTTGTGTGTAAGTGAGGGAGAATCCTCGGTTTGCGACGTCTGGCGGAGTCGCGGCCGTGGCTCCTTCTGATGCGTCTGTCACTACGTATACGACGAAAGGTTTCGCTCCCGCTGCGAATTAAATATAAATACCATTTTAATTTAAAAACTATACTATTGTTATTATTATTATTATATATTTTTTTTAGTTTCTTTCCGCTTAGGTTATTATTAATCAATTTGCTTAGGTATTAGGTATTTAAGTAGTACATCCGAAATGTCTTAACCACAGATTTAAGTGGGCTAAACTGTAGTTACAAACTTAAGTCCATTTAACGATGTTCAGCAAATATTGCTGATTCTGATTTATGTCCATCCAACAATCATAAATGGAAAGAGGCTCTAGAAAAGACAAGTAAAATAATTCATAACTTACTCTGCACAGGTACGAAACCAATACCGCAAAAGCGGTCCGTATTTACAGCCACCCCTGTGGCAGTCACTACAGGGTTGGGTATGACCACGAAGTCGGTCACGCATTGAACACCGTTGACTGTGCCAAGAGCTGTGCCTAGTACCGTGTTGTCAGCGCCTTCCACGTCGCCCGTCACCGTGAATGAATAAATATCGTTGGCAGTCTGTTAACAAAATGATTAATGGAATTAGGCAAAAGTTAGGTAGGTACAAACATCTCGTCAGATAGGTAGGAGCCGGAGGAGGAGCTGGAGAAGTTTGTGTTTAGACATCTTTGTCTTTGTGAATTACGCGATTGTGATTAAGTGTTTATTTTCAAGTTACGGCTATATAAGGGCTCCAGGACAGCCTTTTCATGCAACATAATTGAGTAACTATCAATTGTGTACCTGAGCGTACTGAATAGCACAGTATCCAGCCTCCATTCGTATACAGATTCCATAGTTGGTGTTGACGATCTGCCGAGTCCCAGTCACTAAGGAGGCACTGAGCAGCGTGTTGGCTGCAGTTCCGTAGTTGAAACTCGTTATTGTGCCTGTTAAGCCTGTGTAGTATTGGAGACAGCCGTTGGGAGCTGAAAAATAGTAATATTACTGATTTTCTTTATAGAAGACACTTAGTTGAAGAAGCGCGAATTGGGCCCGCCCTGCACACGAAGAGTGTCTACATTTTTGTTAATAAAACCTTTTTTATATTCATTTTTATAATCATTTTTGTAATAAGGGATTAAAAAAGAATTGATGAGGATTTTAAACGGCAAGGATCAGACAAGCGCAGGACTGGGAAAAACAGCGAGAGCGAAGGGATATCCAACTACTACTCTACGCACACCAACAGTAGACAGCAGCCTAAGATTAAAAAAAAAGTGAGCCCGCCATAAAGTATAGGGGCTGCATAGGTATTTTTTTTGCCAAATTACCAATTCCCGGACAGTCACAGCCATACTGCACCAGCCTTACGTTCCAACGTCTGGCAAAAGCAGTCGCGAGCGTTGCTGAAACCGCAATTGTGATTGCAGCATTCCCATTAAAGTCAACGAATATGCTTTGTCCCGTGAGGTCCCCGCAGAGTGTGGGTACTATTGTGTTTCCTCCTGTGACTGTGATAAAATCAGTCACGCAGTTACCGTCGCCGTCAGGCTGTGAGGTCACGAAGTCCAAGAAGTCTATACGGAGCTGTAACAATTATTGGTTTGGCATTGCTCGAAAATAGGTAGTGGCTCTTTGGAAGTTGTGAAGTTAGTAATGTAATGATTAGGTATTTTTATTCATGCAGAACTGTCTTATTTGGACTAAACTACTGCAAGCACCTAGTTTAAAGGTTGTTATCTGTAACTTCTTCCTATACAAATTTTCTTAAAGCTAATGGCGAAGATGGTGTTATATTTCATCAGATAAATTAAATATCGCTCGCCATACAATCAGCAAAATAAAAAAGTCTCTTCACCGTCTGCTATGACGCTCTTTAGTGAATCTGAGCCTCTGCCTTGAATCTTGCGGGCAGCGGAACGACGACGGCGGGAGTGGCAGAATCTTATGCGTAAAATCAAATGAACTGGCCATTGAAAACAGCAGCGCGGTAGCGGTGCGGGTCTATGTTGACTTGACAGCCCCGCTATCGCGTCGCCGCAAAATTCGAGGCAGAGGCCTAAACATTTATGTTACCTGACAGATTTGATTGTTACATCGATTGACAATGATGTTGCACGCAGCGCCTCCTGCGTAGGCGGCCGGATACCCTGGGCTCGTGAAGTACGTGTTGTTCACGTTTGTAACTGTACCGCACGAACGGGACACTACAAAATATTATCAGAATACATTTAACCTCAACCAGCGTTACACTATACAATAAATCAGTCATCCAGTTTTGGGAACCTAATAAAAAAAAAATAAAAAAAAATAAAAAAAAATGCTCACAGAGAGAGTAAGCACTACCTAAGTTTTGCATTTTATTATAAATGGTACTTAACTATACAAAGGGAATGACGCATATTTTACCTAGAGTCAGCTTCAGTGTAATAACTAGCTGAGTTTTGAAGTAGGTAGTTAGTAGTTCATGTAAAATCACATCACATATTAAGATTGTTAGTTTTTTTGTAGATAGAGGATAATAAAATTAAATAAAAATTATAAACTATATCTCCTGAATCTTATAGCTATTTTCACTTAATACGAAGTTCATTCCGCATATTTTCTCAATATTTCTTACCGACACAACACCGGCCTCTCCTTGCCGCGCAAATCCCTGTGATAGTTCCGTTAAGGTTGTGGCATTCCCTTCGCGCCAGGCACGTGCCGTTCATGGTGTTCGTCGACGAACAGTCTGTGTTTGCGAAGCGAACGATGCTGACGAATGGGAACACTAGAAATAATATACAGTTTCATACACCATGTTGAAGAAGGAACAAGCCGACTTTCGACCCGAAGGTCGTAGGATCGAATCCAGTCCAGCCGTGCATCAATGGACTTTTCGTGTCTAAAAGTTTATATGCGCTTTAACAGCGCTTTACCGATCGAGTACTTGTAATCTAATATTTGACGCGTTATTTTATTACCGAAATTCAGCCTGAGTTACTGCGAATTATTTGTCAAAATTGCACCTCCAGGTTTACGCACTAGCCGCCACGGCCACATGCCCGGCATCGTATTTTAACATGAATGCCATAATATTACTTGAATTGTAAAGCCAATTGAATAGATAAATACGAGCAATAACGTTTTTCTCTTGTTTTATTTAAATTTCGCCTCTAAAAAACACACGTTTCAGCGTCGATTGATTCATATGTAAAGCAAGAGCAGACAAATAATAAATCAGATTTTTTCTTATTTTTGAGCCAGCATTTACGTAACAATGCACTATATACACCACAGTAATTTATCCACTTTTTATGGACATATAGTGCGGTATAAATAGGAGCGCGTTCAAATCTTTTCTTTCGCAAATCGCAATGTAGATAATTATTCTAAAATAAATGTGAGTAATATAGATATAATTGAAAACCGGAATTATAGCGATTAGGTACATAGAAAACATATAGATACGAGACTAATATCCTACCGCGGGATACATTCTGTATAATCTGCAAGTTTATACAAATGTATCCCGCGGGAATGAAACTCGCATCGTCCTGCGACACGGGATTTCACCCATTGTACCCCAAAACACGTTAAAACTACTCACATATTTTTGCCTTTCTCGTAGTATTTCTGGCAAGAGGTTCATCATCAAAATCATCCTCGTCAAACTCATCTTCTTGATATATCGAGTTTGCTGCTACTGCTACTACGAGCGTTGTCAATATCCACCACGCTTTTTTACTTCTCGTATTATACATAGTGGCACTTTAGGTTATTTTCAGTAGTAATTAGGTCACTTTTCCTGTAACTTGTCCTGACCGCGATACGCGCGCTCACTAAATGCGAGTGAACTTGTCAATCATGTATAAATAAAGTGGGTGATAACGGTCGTCTGTTTGTGCAAACTGTTTAGGGTGTTACCGTTTCCCATTTAGCGCTTGCTGGTGACCTGCTGGCGTGACTATTGGGTACACTTTCGGGTCGGCGGCGGCGGCAATGGGATCCTGTATTTCCTCAGCACATACCGAAACAGCGCTTTGAAACTACATTTGAAATGTTGAACTAGTTACCGACTGTATGACATGGCAGTACCTCCCTAGATACTTTTAAGGATTCCGTAGCTTAAAGATAAAAATGAAACCCTTGTACCCGAATTACGACCATCCGTATGTAACAGCCATTTAATTCATAGACTCTGATGAATGTGAAAGATGTTATTTGTAAGTCCTACTAGGTATCCTACTAATATTATCAATGTGAAAGTTTGTGAGAATGTATACATGTTTGTTATTCTTTAACGCAAAAACGGCTGGACCGATTTGGTTGAAATTTGGTATGTACAATACCCTGGATTAACACATATACTTTTCATTACTCATACACGGAAAGTACGCACGAAGTTGCCTGATTATAGGGTTCAAAGTAGCATTTTCTGTCCCTAGGGAAAACAAGTACTTTCCTGCCCTAGGGCAGGAAAGTAAATAACTGTCAAATGTCAACTTCATTTTTGACATTTCTTTTGTGGCATGTCGATGCATGCTAAGTGTTCAAGTTCTTCTAACTCAATCAGATGCTAGATATTATGTCTCTCTTGCACGAATTTGTGCTTCTCTAGCACTAATTATATTATATTTATTTATTTTATTTTATTTATTTAAATTTTTTCATCATCAAAAAAAAACTACTGGCAGAATGCCTACTACTGTTATAGCCATTCTACCAGTCAGTATTTTTTTTTAAATCTGGAACGCAGCTATGCCATGCCATCGTTAGCTGCTTTTAGTCAATATTAAACTAGTCGATTTAAAAAAAAAAGCGAGATAGCTAATTTTCGTGTGTGAAATTTAAATTTTCATCTATTTTTTTGGTAATTTCCTTATATTCGTAATGAAAAGTAGAGTGCTTACCTCGGGGAAAAGGCTTTTCTATGCACTCGAACTATTATCGCACTCGCTGACGCTCGCGCGATAAACCATCTCGTGCATAGGAAAAGTGCCTTTGCCCCCTTGTATAGCAATCTACTATTTTATCCCTATATTCCCGCGGGAACGGGACTTACGCAGGTGAAACCGCGGGGCGCAGCTAATACCTTTATTATACAATTTATTTTATCATAAAAATAGGTATCATAAAAAAATAACTGTCAATTGTGGGTAGTGCTACGAAAAATGTAGGGTTCCGTACCACTAGGTACTTAATGTATATAGTCTTGAATTAATGTTTTAAGTATTCGTATGCAGTAGACCAGGTATACTCGTATTATTTTTGCAATAGTCGTAGGTATTTTATTTTTAATCCTAGGAAAGTTTTAGGTAAGAATTATGTTTTTAGGCGGCCGGCCTCTAGGGCGCGTCACCAGAGTTGGTTACTTGCATTTACGACTTTAATTAGCTAAAGTATTTCACTTTTTTGTGCACATTTTTAGTTATTTGTCTCTAATAAAGCACTTTTAACCATAAAAATTTGTAGAACAAGTAAATATTCATTTTTCTTAACCAGGGAGGCATTATTAAAATAATAAAACAATAATAAAGGTGACTAAATTTAATTTGTTCTGAAATGTAAAGATTGCAGCCAGGCACATTATTTTCTATGGCAATATAACTTTAAGTACACAAAATAAAAAATACCTAAGTAATAACAAGTTGAACTTGTATATTTGCAGATAACTACACTTAGCTTTATTACATAGTAGATAATTCGCTTATAATCTGCGCCATCTTCGGGCTCTTTTAACTACATATATAATAATACAAAAAATATATGTACGAGTATGTAGGAAAGTATTAATTACTTAGCTTTTGGCTTTTCTTAAAAGCACCAGTGTCGCGTTGTTTTGTACCTATGCAACCTTTTATTTTAAAGTCCCGACACAAAAAGGCGTGTCAGTGCCCAGTGGTCAAATTAAATTTATAATTTTACAAACTGTTGTAGCATAACTTGAACTGTCAAATATACAAATTCATTGTTTCACCCATATTGGGCATAGGTAGGTACATATTTATCGAGGTGGATAAACTGAAATTAAAGCAAAACTTATAAGTACATTAGTAGCAGTACATTTAAGAAATGAATCTGAGAATGAATGTTGTGCAAAAAATAATACAATTAAATTTATTAAAGAAAATACAAGTTCAGTTTCTCTTTATAATATCTCTGTATTCTGTGTCACGTTACATTTTCATATTTTCTCTCAAACACCATGAAAACTCATAAAATAAAATAAGGTAAATTAACAAAATGTTAGTAAGTAAATCACACTTCTGACAACATCTACCTACATTCTATACATTTATTAAACACATGGCCGTATTATTATTTTATCAATATAATATCTCCACTTCATACATTCAACTATAAAAATAGGCATATAAAAAGAATTTAAAAACATGTCATTGGTAATAAATTATCTTGTGACTTAGTCAACATACTTAAATATTACTTAAAAGTAAATCTACACGTGAAAAATAATAAAGAACTCAATCTTCGAAACATGACAAGAAAAAGCAAGAATTAATAGTGAGGTATATCTAATTTTTATAATAGAGAAGTCCAGCTTATGACTACTGTCTTTTATAAGAACTTAAAAGTAAAATTAAGATTTTCATTATAATATTATATGGCATCTACAGACACGTATATGGCAATCGTTCGGTTTTAAAACTCGAAAGCACATTGATAAGAACTTAAAACTAAATTAGCTGCCTCGTGCCTGATGAGAAAGTTTCATGAAAAAGCTATTTTGCAATAATTGACGAAGCTAATATTGAAAGTGAACGTTGATTTTTAACGGTAGGAAGGCAAAATACGGGAGGGCTTCCAATTTTCTATCAAAAGAATAATTGTCTTAGGAAATTCGGAACTTTGACGCTACCATGACTCGCCTGTGAGTAGTTGCAGTAATTGAAAAGAGGCACTGTGAAATACATTATGATTTTCATACATTTATCTGCCAAAAAGCTACACTCTATTGCGTAGATTGATTTTGATTGGGGCATGTCATGGTAATTGTACACTGTTCAAGATGTTTCCATAGAATTTAAAATGTTACCTGTTAATTACTCTAGTCAACTACTATTTCTAATTGTTCCAATCAAAAGCAGTTGAATATATTATTTTCTCATTTGCTAGGCTAGAGGATATGAATATAACACTGACAGTCTCATTTAAGTTTATTAAATTAAGTTGATATGAAATCATAGCATATAGTAACCTAGAACTTTAAGTAGGTACCATTTGTGCCGAAATAAGAGGCAAATAATTATTTATCATAAAATACTATCAGTTAGGAGTACCAAATTAAATGCAAGAAAGTGTGGCAAGATTTAAATAAGTTACAATAAATCACACAAATAATGTTCATATATTAATTATGTAAATATTAAGTGATAACTATATTTAACGATAACATAATTATTTTAAAACAAAACGATGTATGATAAACAGTGTGATTCACTCAAAGGATTTATGACTATGATGTTAATGATTTTTTTGATCTGTAGCCGGCTCCTCTTATTTGTGTTCTATGGAGCATACTGTACTCGTATATAACGAGCATTAATTATTATAATACAGATTAACAGTTGTAGCTACATATTGAATAGGCTGTAATTGAATAAGCATGGGTATAAGATAATCATTATACAATGCACAGGGCAAGGTGTTGTAGGCAAATATGTAAACCTTATAAAACATATATGTAGAGTAAACATTAACTGTACGTTATGATGCATCGTGAGATATAAAATTGAGATGCAATCTTAGCAGCGATTCCTATAGCACAAAACTCTAGTGACTAATTATGATGGCGATCCGTTCATTTTCGGAGTTGATAAAAATATACGCAAATTTTAAAATTACATTGGTAATGTGTATGGTAGATTACATAAAATCTATTCGGCTCGTGTAGCCATTCTATTTTACAATTATATATGGACGGAGGCAATAAGGCTGCTATTTTAACTCTAGGTTGCGTCTATATTATAAATATACATAAGTACCACGAATATACAGCATTTTACAAAAGAGAAATATCGAATAAAATCTGTTGTAGTCTAGTTTCGGTTTTAAATAGACAAAATATTATAGGTGTTATTAAGTTAATTTATGTTTGACCGCTTCGTGTGTCTGTGGCACCAAAGAACGTAAACGAATGGACCGATTTGAATGCAAGTTTTTATAAATAACAGTAGTAGGGCAGTGGTGCGTAACTGAAAGTAACGCATAGAAATCGGTTTAGCTATTTACAAGAAATGGGGGGTGAAATTGGGTAACAATAATCAAATGTTTGGAATTATACCCAAATTTGGTAACAAACTACACTAACTAACCATGAATGGCGTACAGAAATAAAACCTTATTGCAAAAAAAGTGTTGAAAATTGAATTTAATAGGTATTTACTGTAAAAATGTTTTGTCTTCTGAATGTGGATCTATTACTGGTTTTTCCGACCCCTTTGTAATTATTTTATGTGCTCTATTTTCTCAGACAGAAAAAGCCTAAAAACAGATACCTGGAATAGAATACCTGGAGAAACTGTAGTTTAGCAAGTATCGGGCAAGAAAATTGACTATTAGTAGCGTGATTATGTTAAAACTTCAATTAATCGAGACTAGAAAGTGTTAAACCTTTACGTGCTCTCGAATGAGGCGATCTGATCGACATTCAAACAATGCATATGCTACGGATGTCATATGCGTGACCTCTGATTAAAATGATACTTACTACTCGACATCTTCATCTAAAGCAGTTTTTCAGAGAATCCTCTCTGATCTCAGGCGCATGATGAAAGTAAGATATTATTCATTGATTGTTGGCAAACTGATAAAATTTGAGGACGGAGTCTCAGATCGCAACATCCGAAACACATCTGTACTACTAGTCTAAATACTAACTACCTACTTAAGGATACCTATTGATTCCATTATATTTTAAAAATAATATCTTGGATATTCCTCGTTCTCTTATAAATTACCTTACAATAAATTAACTAATCATATCTAATGAATACTTAGAGCTTGTTCGCGATGCTTTTCAGCGACACCGTTACTCCTCAGTGAGCAAATCGATTCTGTATATTTATAAACTCCAAGAACTAAATCGGTAACAAAATAACGGCAGCAAGAATAACTATAGCAAAATACAATTTAAAATGTCTACAATAACTTTATTTAAATTGCAGTTTTAAGATTATTCCCGTGGTCAAGGTTGTGCCTCAATGCATTCAGTGCATATGATGATTCAGATGACAAATGCGGGGCACTCTTGAATACAAATCCTAATATACTTACTTAAAATTCTTGTTTGTTGTGAGTACTTAGATTTACTGACGTTGATCGCCGACTGTGCGTCATTCGCAAAGATCCAGGCGATGCATGGAGTAGGTACATTGACTTTATCATAATATATGTGCACTGTTTTAAAGACAAACCTACTCGTAAGTACAATATCTGAGCAACGGTGTCGTAAGCGGCTCGCTCAGTTAAAATAATTGTCATTTTTATTATAGGTAGGTATAGGTACACTAACAAATCTATAAAATCGGGTAATGGGTTCCTATACAGATGACTCCGTTCAGCTACACAATTACAATAATAATAAAGTATATATGTAAAGCGATATCCTTGGTAATGCTGTTAAACATTGTACACAATGTGACTTAATATCAATGATAGATAATAATAATTTACATTATGGTTAACTGATCCTTGACAAAATTAAATGTAAAACATCGCTCCCTTAGATTAAGTTTTACAAGTGCATTTAAATTCACTGGGTGACATCATCAGCAATGTGTCGCCGTAACTGTTGTGCAACTTTGTCCGAATTTTATGAAGATTTCGACTTCGCTTTTACAAAATATACAGTGAACCCTCCGGTACCGGAGAAGGGCGGCGGCGCCGGCGCAGGGGCGTGCGCGGGCGCGGCGCGGGCGGCTCAGAGCACGCCGTAGAAGGGCTCCATCAGGTTCGCGTCCAGTTCGCAATCCAGGAACATGGTCTCACTGCATTCTTCCTGAAATGATACAGTTTTAGGAGAGACCGCATTTTATCACTTTTATAGCATCTTGGAAGTCAAAGGTACTTTTGATTTGCCTTTCATCTTCAGCTTTCCTTTTCTTCTACATCAGGATATCAATATAATTTGGCTTATGAAGCTGATTATTTTAATGATGAATAGACTCGATCACTCTTCAGTAAAAACCTTCGAGTTTCAAGTCAATACTTACGAGATAACGACAAGATTGTACTTGATGTCGAGACTAATGTTGCTGAAGTATACCAAATACAGTGTCACGGTATTATGGCTATGGATAATCTTGCTAATGTTGCTGAAGTATCCACACCAAACAGTGTTAAGGTACAATTACGGTTAATGTTTTGCAAGAACACTGGTCACTTTTGTTTACCTGGGCGTCCTGGCCAACGGGCGGCTGGTCGCCGCCCCTCCTCGCGTGTCATTTGGACGTCTTCGGCAGGTGTCGCTTCATGTGCAACGCGAGGTGGTCCGACCTCGCGAAGGATCGCTCGCAGACCGTGCACTTGAAGGGCTTGGCGCCGGTGTGCTTGCGGTAGTGCCGCGTCAGCTCGTCCGATCGGGCGAAGCGCCACTCGCACTCAGGCCACTGGCACGTATACGGTTTCTCTCCTATCGAATTCAGCGAGGATTACAGCGTGCTTAGATTTACAACCGCCATCGCTGTAAGTCCGTATTCAGAGCTTGTACTTAGTCATTTAATTTACGCCTTATTAGATCCATTATGAATTATAAATGTCTATGGAAGTTAAGTAAGTTAGTTGGTATAAGATGACCTAGAGGTCAACTCTGGTAACCGAATTTTTAAGTCGACAATTTAACGTACCCTCGTTGTGACCGCCTGACCGCTCAGTGTCGTTCGATTTCAAGGATTTATCAGGACTCCTTTATCTAAACGATTAGCGCTTTTTTTTGTATTTATAATAGAAAATTCAGATTTTACTGTCTTAGTAGGCACAGTGGATGAATACTAAGATACGAACTCTGAACACAGGCTGAAAAATTTACCATATTTGAAGGTAAATACATGGTGCTTTAGTATAGCCTTTCCACACGCGGTTTACGAGCGAAATGTTCGCGGACCAAAGCACCTACTTACGAGTATAACAAACGGGAAGTAGACGCTGAATCGTGCACGAATCCGCAAAGAATATGCGATCCATTCACACTCATGTGTCGCGGGCGCGGATGTTCGTGGATACGCTTACGATATGTGAACGCGTGTGGATTGGTTTTTATTAGGCACTGCATAAACAGACTGCATAAACAAGGTACCTACATAAAGGTGAAACTGGTCCTGTCACGTCCCTTAAAACATCGGAAACCTAACTTTTGGAAAACGACATGCACCTAGGCTTGCTAGCTTGTCAAGGTTCCTTGTTAATGCAAAGGCAAAATGGACTTACCTAGTTTAGTAAAATATGTGTTATATTTTATTGTAATTGAGCTGTTTCAGTGTAAATCTACTAAATTTTTCGAGTGAATGCCATTCGAACAAAGGACAATGCAAAGGATTTTACAAAATCTCACTAGTTACGTAGGTAGGTACTTATTATTCTTCATTAATTTTTACGCTTGTAAACCTTTAATTGTATTTTATAAGGTTCTACATAATAAATGCAGAATTTCTTATATTCGCATCGACTGGCCTCCAATCAAGAATAGAACAGTGCGTGGGATGCAAAGTGGCTCTAAAGATTTCCTTGTCTTCGACGATAGAAAGTTAACTTACGTAAAAAAATTTGTGTCACATAAATTGAACACGTGAAATGCAGTAAAATCCTGTGCGGTTAAGTACCTACAGACAATGTTATTTAGTCTCAATGATGAAATCATGCTTACTTTCGCGAAGCGAAACCTCACTCAGTGTGGCAACTGCAAGTTCGGATTTATTGTTGTCATGTTCTTTATTTATTAGGGATAACTTCTATAGCGCATAATGGCCCTAAGTTTCCAACAATCACATTTACAAATACTTATAGGTATTCGGATCCGAACAGACTTTCTTCACTTTCATTCATTTCTACCTATTTAAATTTTGGTTCAACAGACCTAGGTAGAAAAAAACAGATAATCGCATTGGCTGTTTTCAAATGATTCATAATAATCTCGCTTATCGCTATTTACACACTGACATGTACAATAAAAATTACCTGTATGTATACGCTGGTGAGCCTTGAGGTGTGAGCTTTTAGTGTAAACTTTAGTGCAACCTGAAAATGGGAAAAAATATGTTATAGTTAGTCAAAAACTCATCTCTTCCAATAAAATAAAACTAAAATAACAGGGAGTTCCTGTTGGGCCGCATCAAACTCACCAATGAAGTCGCAATGATGCACCCTCCTTTTCTCTAGTTCCGGGTTGTTCCGGCGGTTGTACTTGGCATGGTGCGGGTGCTGCAGGCGCGCGTGCGGCATGGCTTGCGCGTGCGCGTGCGCGTGGTGCGCGCCCGGCGGCGGCTGCGGCGCCGACGCTGGCGTCTGCGCGCTCAGCTGCATCTGCTGCACCATACCCTGCGTGCACACCACACACACGTTAGCCTCATTCTCCGATAGTTGGTCTCGTACCTAGCGATCGGACACGTTACCTGCTGTTGGTGGTGGTGATGCGGGTGCGGGCCCTGGTGCGGCACGTGCGGCGCTCTCATCAGCGGCGGCGGGTGGTACGGCGGCGGGGGCGTGCGCCGCGGTCCTCCCTGCGAATAACACACTCACTGTTTGCCCATTCTTCAAACCACAATGCACGCGTAGGTAAGCATAGCGAATACATGAATACCGAATCCTGTTTACCGCAGCTTTACATTGCAATATGAATCGCGTAAACATTTATGCGGGTCGTCCGTCTTACCCGCGTCTGGACCGTTTCATCATTTTAATCGTAAATCTCGAATTTCATCGATTGCACGAGAGCTGCAACAGAACACCTGAAGGATGGGCAATCGCGAGAAAGGAACCGTCGCGCTCGCTAATATTCGCAAGAGGCGCAATGCTGTTGGATTGGAGAAGGGAGAAAGTGTGAATACCTGCATTGTGTTGCCGGGGCTGCCTTGGTCGGAGCCGGGCGGCGTGAGCGGTGACATGTAGACGAGGCGCGAGGGCGGGTACTTGGCGAAGGGCGGCGGCTGCGGATGCGGCTGGTGGTGCGGTTGCGGGTGCTGGTGCGGCGCGTACGTCGGCGGCGCACAGAGCCGCTCCGTCTTGATCTCGAGCGGGCTGAGCAGAGGCGTGGCGCACTCCTCCAGCAGATCGTCCGCTTCCAGCTTGACGTGCGTGGCGCCCAGCGGGGCCAGCATGTTCGCATTCTCGGGGTCGATGTTCCGGATGGAGGAGGCGATGTCCTCCCACAGCGCCGGCCGCAGGTAGGCATCGTCGCGCGAGGACGCGCCGCCGTCGAACAGCTCCATGTGGCCCGGCGCGCCCTCCTGCTTGCACAGCAGTGATTCTAGTTCGGATGTCTGAAACAATACATCACATTCTTCCTTATCTATGCTATTTTAAATATATATCTATCTAATGTTTGATCTAATATTACTCATTTTCTAACCTTCTATGGAATTACTCGGGCAGAGTCGGCACCCTCTATATTAATGGGAATATCGGTAGGTATAACCTAAACGCTATTCATATGCAAATATGTAAACCTTTCAAAGCTCGTGCATACTGTTGCATTCCTTCAGAAATTAGATGCTTATCTAATTCGAACACTAAGGACCAGTTATTCTCTTGAATACCTCTCGGAAATGGAGAGTAGATATGTACCAAATAATGTAAATAGATTTTTAATGCATAAGTACTGAATGTTGCAATAACGATGATTCCTCGTTTTATAAATATGCAAAGGTTTGATGTCGTGAGCCGGTGAAATGATTTGTTGGAATGTCCGGAATTATTCAACATGTTGGCTAGCGAGCCGACTACGACTGCTCGGAATGACATGGAGCAATTTGGCCGCGTATAAGATAATAGTTGAGTAGTGGTCGTCAACATTTCATAGAATTACCAAATCATACTCGTACCGGAATAATCTAGATAGTTGAATTGTATTGGTCTCTAGTTTAATTTTTGTATACTTACGTGCATAAACTTAAAAAAGGAACTGTGCGTAATCGGGTTATAGGTAGACAAATTATTATCTAGCAACTAATTCCAGGAACAAATTCGAAAAATCATTTCTACAAGTAATTGTAAATTAGTATTTCGATTACAATGTTTAAACCATAACAGTTTCAAAGTTTTAAATTCGTTTTAATACCTAGTAGAAAAATGAAAAAGACTGCTGGAAGCTTACCATGACGTATTATTAAACAATTCAGTTTAGGTTCTCTAACAGCACATCAGCTTACGTCATAAGCAGTTCATTTTAGGATCTAAACAAATCGTTATTAACGGTCATAGTAAGCATTCAGTTTTGTTTCATACGTTCAATGTTTTACAACTAAAAATGTCTATTCAAGAGAGGAACGAAGTTTTGAATATTGTCAATCATTTCTACAGCGCCAGCGCAGCGCAGCGGGCCGAGTGCCGATCTGCGCGCATTTGCATACAATAGCGCCCACGGCTCACCCTGTTCTTCAATCTGTGGTCCGGCGCAGGCGCAGGTGACGAGCACGAGAGCGGGATCATATTTAACCGACTTTTAAAAGGAGGTTTACTGGGTTTTCGTGTTTCATGTAGGTTGTTGGGTTTTAGTGTTCCATGTTCCATGATTTTAGTGTGTTCACAGATTTTTCCGTCAATTGTAGGCAGATTTTCAAAATAGATCCGATACACATTTGAATTTATCTATGTCAAGTACTTAGTGTACTGAAACTATTAGAAGCCTTAATTTTCTGCAAAAGCTATGACTTAGCAAATAGGTAGGTGTAATCGAAAATCGTTCTAATTATGCTTATGTTGGATCGTCTTTTTCGATAGTATTTTAATCTTTATCGATAAAAAGTCATTATTTGGCGTGGTTATAATGTTTGACGTCGTCAAACATTTGACTCAAGTATTGGCCTGTTGGGCTCTTGTCTCGGGGTTACCTTCGAGAATAGGTAGGTACATTCACAGATTACATAAGTAGTACATTGAAAATATATCTTACTAAGTAATATTAAAAAGGCAAAAGTTTGTGTGAAAGTGTGTAAGTGTGAATGTTTGCTACTCCTTCACGCTCAAACTGCTTGACGGATTTGTATGAAACTAGCAGTACGTCACGGCTTCGCACGGGTGTACTAAAGAAACTACCGGGATAAAATATAGCCTAAAACCTTCCCAACAGTCCATTCTTCATAGTGAATTTTTTTTTATTATATAATAATAAACAAAAACGCATTTACTTGCACAGCCCTGGAAAGTATTAACGTTCAGTCCCGACAAGTGATTTATGTGCTTATTTATTATTGTGACAGTGTTTCAATTTGAGATGTTTCCATAATTTATCATGTTTTGCATACCAGGTGGAGAGTGGAGACTGAGCTGGGCACTCAATGGGAGAAACCCTTTAAATATTAATGGGAGAAGTACCTACCTACCTACAATACAATGCCGAGGTTTTTTGGATTATTATGAAACACTTTTAACACTTTTTAATAATAAATAATTTATACACAAAATCTTTTTAGGTACTTTATCCTCATTTTCCTGTCACTCGATTGAAATTTTTCTGATTCTCATTTGATGTGTGTTTAGAAATAAAACTTATTCTATTCCATTAAATTCTAAATTCTGATTTAAGTAATAGTTAGGTAGTTACTTATGTTATATATATGTTAACAACCCTACCTAAGTACCTAATCGTTATAGTCTTCATAAATTTAGGCCAACTAGTCCAAACATCTACCTATAAATTCCACATAAAACATTACCCTCGTTTTCAGTTGGGCTTAATAGTGTAGGCATTTAACAATGTTGATTCAAAGTCACCATAAGCGGGTTTCCGCTCAGAGCCCATAATATGCGTTACAAAACAAAAGATCATCACGAAGTCACACATGAGCAGACTTGAATGAAGCTTGTTGTCTTTTAACCTTGCTGATGTGTGTACATACCGGCTGATACCTTGCCTAGCACACTCCGCGGTTTAGGTAGAAAATTCGCCGTAGACGACAGAGCTGTTTACTTAGATAGTAAGTATAAGATTGGTTTTCTCTCATCCGTCGCCCGGAACTTCTGATGAATGAATTGTTAGGAAGTGAAGGTTGTAATTAGGCACAGCAGCGCTAGGAACGAAATGCTTGAGCGAGCTGAATTGCACTTTGTTTCGTCGCTATGATAATATGTTCATGTTTTCGTTACGGTGGGCTTATAGATTTTTTCAGAAAACACTTGTTGTGACTAACACGCTTACACGTGTGCATCATTAAAAAGAACGCACGAACGTTTATTTCTACGTATATGTACAGGGATCGTTTACACGTGTACCTACATATGAGTTTTCGAATCGAAAGGAACAAGCACAGTAGTGCTGGACGAGTCCAACTTTCGAACCGAGGGCGTTCAATAATAGATTTTTCATTTTGAAAAAAATAATTTCATTTCATATTAAAAAACTACACTATAGGTAGGTATTTGAGGAACAGCATAAGAATATGAGTGGATACAAGGTATGTGAGTAGTAAGTGTTTAGTAATTTCCTATTAGTCTGCTAGTGATAAGAATGTATGTAAATAAGTAGATACAGATAAGCGGGTTGGCTTTGTCCAATTATCTATATTTACCTTTCTATTGTTTATCTCAATATGTGGGAGGGGTTTTTTTATCAATGTGCTTGTGTGTAGGTATTTAATAATCATTGTTTTGGTAAATGTTTATGATAAATACCTACATTAATCAGTCATATCAAATGTTTTAAAATTTTTGGGAACTTCATTTTAAGCTTGAGCAATGAAACTCAAAATGCAACAAGTTACTTATCTACTTACCTACTGACTTTCTGTCGATTACTATTTTAGAAAATAGCTTTACAGCTTTATGACTTTCAGAAGGTTTCCCACCGAGGCTTTTTAGTAGTGAACGTAATATTTATATTTATTTATATTATGTCAGCTGTCTTTTATCGTTTACTAGTTGTCCCGCGCGCGATTTCATTCGCGATGACTTTAGAAACAGGCACCTCTAGTCTTAGTTTTTTGTAAAAAGCGGCGCTTATGTTCCTCAAGGAACCAGCCTGCAAAATTTGAGCTTCAAAGTTCTGGTAGTTTCAAAGATTTCGTGAAGGTCAACATTTTAACCAATTTTGACTCCGCCAAATTAATTTTGAAAAAACCTAAAACAGGTTTAAGTACCTTTATTTACAGCTAAGAATCTATACTTGAAACTTTGACTCTCCAACTTTCACCATTTTGTAGCTATGAAAAATATGACTTTTGACCTCTCCCTTGACCTTTGACCTTAAAATTTGTCCATAACGGGTGCCCTAATATTAAAAGGAACCTACATGCAAAGTTTCATCATTATAGCTCATCTGGGTACAAAGAAATCGCAAAAGGTCAAAAAATGCCCAACTTTGACCCCACCAAATTTACCTTTGGGGTTAAAATTTTGAGAAATCCTGAAACAGCCCAAGTAGCACAACTAGCTGCTAAAGAGCTGTAAAATAGATTTGCGCAATTCTATAAGCTGGTTTAAATACTGTTTAACATACTTTTTAAGCGCTGTATAAGCGCTTATAAATGTAAAAGAGGACCATATTAAATTACTTCTTCCTTAGAAAGGCTATTTATAGTCTTTATAAAAGCTAATTAGTAGCTCTATAAAAGCTGCTTAATGACTTTTTACCAGGCGTTTATTCTATTTTTAGTCCTTTTACATCTCTTATGCGGGTTCTAGTATGATAATTATTTTAAATGAGTATGTTTGGGCATATAAATAACTTATTATAGTTTTGAAAAATTATATTATTTATTTGCACTTGCAGATAGTGTTTCTAATAAAACCATCAAACTTTTGTGATTCAGTGCAAGTTGTTAAAAATATCGATGAGTATTGTTTGTATTCGTCCCTAATACGTAGCGATATGGATGGGAGAATAAGTTTACTGTGAAATTATGTATGTTTTTCATTTGAAATTTTCATGCGCTCGTGAAATAAGTTAACAAAGAATAAAAGTTAATTCAAAAATTAAAGGTTGAAATGTTTTTTTAACCTTTAATTAACTTTTACCCAACCAACCATATTGACCCGTAAGGTAAAATTTTTGAAAAATCCTGAAACAGCTATTCGTATATTTCAAGTCAAGAATCTACACTCAAAATTTCAACAATATAGCTATCACCATACAAACATATAGAAAAGTAACCTCTGATCGAAAAATCCGTTCATAACCAGCATCTAGGCTATTACAGAAACCTACATGCAAAATTTCACCTTTGTAGCACTTGTAGTTTCTGAGAAACCTTGTTGCATAGGTTTTGACCACTCCTTTTTTTAAATAGATTTGTTATAATTAAGTGGGAAATAGCATAGGTATCTTACCTACTACCTACAGGTTCGATTAAGGATTATTCATATACGTGCTCGAGCGTCAACGCGATTGCAAGCGGGTGCTTGCTTACTCTCTTGCAGGATAAAACTGTAAAATTAAGGATCTCACAATTTTTAATGATTTGCACTAGCGAGATTGGTAATTGAGCACAGATTCTAGTTGTTCTGTTACTTCTGTCTACTTACCGTCTGGTACCTAGGGCATGGACTTAGTGTCAGTTAGTACCTATATGGCTGCCACGATCGGAACTCTACAAGTAAATTGACCATTATATTGCGGGCTTAACAGATTCCGTATTAGGATTTTGTGTTAAGTTGTCGGATAGTCAAGCCGATATGCCGGGTTGTTCATGACAGAGTGATATTACCTGAAAACAATAGGCACTTTGGTTTCACGCGAAAAATCGTGTCGTGACTGGTAGAGTTCGGTAGGAACGGAACAGTGAGGGTGTCGCAAGACGCCGGACCGCGCGAATTCCTTCCATGACCTTTGCGGATTGAACGATTGCGAAGTAGCTCCTCCACCGTGGCTAGACGAGCTTGAGCAACACCGGCACAGATCAGCCGCTTATAGATCGGACACTCGACTGATTACTAGGTAGGTACTATACTCATTTCACTACTCAGCGTTTTTTTATATCTATATCTATACTAATATAAAGAATGTAATGAGAGTCAATGAGGCGAAAGAGGTGTGTCAGGATTGTAGCAAGTGGAGATCCGTGACACCGGCAGACACTGCCTACCCTCACGAGAAAGAGGCGTTAGAATTAGCTATTTTAATATCCATCATGGTTTGCTCGTTCGTTCGTATGAGCATATGGATATGGCCAACTCTGGTGATGGAATTTTTAGGCCGCCTAAAGGCCTCCATCGTGGTGAACTAAAATTAAGTATGTACTGTTTTTCTTGCGAATAATGCAATCTAAATTAGTAAGAGTTCCGGTTCCGGTTATCCGGTTAAATCAAATTGTTTTGAGCACATTGAATGCCAGAATGCCTTTGTTATGAAATCGATGAAAGCTAAGATGAGTTCACCCACCGTTTACCGACTACACTTTCTTATCTCAAAGACTATTGAGTCAGTGCGGCGAGTCAGTTTAGGCAATATTCCAAACCTGCCGTATTGAGGCTCTCATTCGTTCACTTAGCACTCTTTGCCTCGGGCGGTTCACTACGGAGTTTAGAAATGAGGCTCACGGATTAGAGAAAACCTCTAGAACTAGAACTGAACAACTAGTTTTATTGTGAAATGAAAATGAAATAAATGAAATATGATCACGACTGTATCCCAGGGAGCGGTAGACATTTCTTAGAGATCTTTATGTAATTCTTTAGATCCTTTGAAGATGTCTAATGGGGTAGTCAGAGGTATGTCCAAATATTATATTCGGTACATGCCCACTTTTTGCAGAAGTTAACTTTCCATACGTGACAGGTTGCAAGCCCATCGACGCTGCTAGAAAGCTAACTGGTTTCCTCACGATGTTTTCCTTCACCGTTTAAAGCTCGTGTTAAAGCGCATTTAAATTTTTCGATACGAAAAGTTCATTGATGCACGGCCGGATTCGATCCCACGACCTTCGGAATGAAAGTCGAAGTACCAATCCACTGGGCCAACACGGCTCTCAGTTTTATTGTACTTAATGAAAATACATAAGTATTGAAAAGGTATGGGTAAACGGTGATATAAAACTACAAGTAAGTAATCACTGCAATTTAAATTCGGGCTATCCTCAGAAATAAGCAATGTCCCACAACACACAACCATGTTCCTCAATTAATTCACGGACAGAAGTCTCGTAGGTAAACTTTCTTTACATGCCATGCATTTTTCCGATATTTTAAAATTTTCTGTTACACTAAAATTAACACACCTCACAAAATAACTTGTAGGGAACTAAATGCACATTTTACTACAGAAAACACATCCTGCTTTGACTCAGGATTTGGCTGAAACTTGAAATATAAAACTGGAATAACACAATGGATTCTTTTTATCTGGGTATGCGAGCTAAACTAACGGATACTAGTTTCTTATAAAAAGAAGTCGCTGTACACATTTAGCTAGCAAGCCAAATCAATCGGCTATTGCGAGCAATCAGCAATTGTGAAACGTTGAACTACCCGTAGATTCGCACTCAGTTATGAAACGCACTTGTACCTCCGCTAGATTTGTATCTCTAATCTATTAGAATGTTATTATAGTTAACTAGCTTCCATTAACAATTTCGGGAGCTTTCAAAAGCTTTTCAATATTTTTGACAAAGTTGATAGCGCCTAAGTTTTGGCCCTTATGAAGAAGTTTTATAAGTGCAAGTTTGTTTACAAAATTAGCACGTCAAATTTGGCATAGCTATAAATAGAAGGTACCTATTGAATTCGTCTTACATATTAAATCTAGTCCCAGTTGTAGTTGTTAATAGAAGTTTGATCTAGGCAAATAATATGAGTAGTTACCTACCTAGAGAAAGTTTATAAATTTATTAAGCTCCAAGTTTTTATTTATAGCTTTGTAATCGTATAAAGAAAGTAGGGTACCTACCTACTACAAGGAATGTAACCTAATGCTTTGTAGACTTAAGTATTTTTTTACTTTTCTTGATAATTTTTTAGAGCGATTTCTGGAAGAAATCGCCATTAGCGATAAGACCGCTGATTGTAGGATACTGTACCTAATTGTAAAGCCCATATATTTGTATCAACTGTGTCCTCAATAAAGATATTTTGATTTAAATTTGATTTGATTTGATAAAAAGCTTGTTAGAGGAAATTTGCTCATTGGCCTGACTACATGCTTTAGGTAGGTAACTAGCGTAGCAAATACGAGTATAATGCTGACGGTTTTATCAATTTATGATTTCAAAATTCTCGTTACGTATCAGTACAGTATACGGTTTTATTCATTATTTTCTAGTAAGTACTTTATTGTAGGTAGGAAAAAATCTAACAACAATCCTAAAGCCCTTATTAAATTGACAAACCTTTATGAATAGCAGGGTTAAGCCTTTAGATGTTGTTTCATGCCTTGCTAAATAAATAATTAAACATACTTAGTGTAGTAATAACACACTATAAGGATAGATGCAATAAAATCCATGTCATACAGAGATTATTAAACAAATAAACTTTCGTGCCCTTCTGCCTTTTTCTTGTAACCTTCTGCCTTGGAAATTATCATATCAATATGTACCTATATAAGCATCAAGTTAAACAATTCTTACTTATTACAAGGTATCTGGAGCAACGGGCGGAAACAAAGGTCGATGGAGACCGAATCGCTACACCATTCATATTAATGTAACCTTCCCTTGGATTCCAGGGACTGTGTGCTAATTTAGCTTTTAAGAGGGCATATCTTCGCGTTGTCATTGTTTTGAACAAACAAACCAAAACATTTGATCTCACATGTCATGTGAGATCAAATGTTTTGGTCACATGAAGTGAAACAATTAAAAAGACATTTCATGTCCGGTTCTTAGTATCTAGGTATTATTTAATAACAAATGATAAAATTTGAATAAAGACTTAAATTTCGAGAACAATTTCCTGCACTCTTGAGGTGCATTTCTGTTACCACTTCCGTAAATTATCTTAAAAAAAAATATAAGTAACCAACATTGAAATTTCTCCTTTCCAACAAAAATAAAATTCCTTTAGCTTGCGTTGTTGCCCATTTAATATTTAATAATATTATTATTTAAGTTGGAGTAGGAGATGGTTCACATTGAAGAAGTGGTCTCACTCAATTCCCTTAAACGATAATCTCTTTTCTACCCCCCACATATTATGAGCTTTAAATTGTCCTGACATAAAGAATTACTATCATCAGTCGGCACCGTTATAGCATTGTTTGCGGCACGCGCTCCATTTCCATAATACCACCCATCCCATAAGAGCAGTATAAGGCCAGTCGCACACGTTAAAATAAATATAAACTATCAGCCTATAAAAAAAATGAAAAAATAATTACTTACAATGTATTCCAGGGAGCAGTAGACATTACCTTCAGATCTTTATGTAATTCTTTAGATCCTTTGAAGATGTCTAATAGGGAAATTAGAGTTATGTCCAAATACATATTTGGTACATGCCAAGATTTTGCAGACGTTAACTTTCTATGGAAAATTATCGCCTACAACCTCATAAAATTACAAACTGTCGCATTTATAACATTAGTTTTCAATAAATAATAAATAAATATCCTTGGACATTCCACACAACGTCATCTAGTCCCAAGCTCATAAAAATTATTATAAAAAAAAATATGTATCTATGTATTATATCAGTCATCAGGTTACCATAACACAAGCAATAAGTTGCTTAGCTTGGGACTAGATGACGCTGTGTGGAATGTACAAGGATATTTTATGCAATTATATTAATTGTATTTTGATACCACAACCAATAAGGTATATAATGTAATGTAGTGTCATCAGTACCATCAATGGTACTGGCAATGTAAAGTAGTGTAACCAGTACCATTAATGATAATGATAATAAAAGTTTGATGTGCAATGACAGACGTTGACTATTTCTAACAACTTCAGATTCAGTACCTACTAACTATTTTATTACATTATTTTCTAATGTAGTAAAATAATAGTAAATTCGGTGAAAGACTTTTCCTGCCTATTATGGTATTAAAGATAAAATATTGTTTTATATCTTAGGAAACGACGTCGTAGAACTTTGAAACTCTTTTATGGACCAACCCCTGATTATTTCATCATCATGTACGCTAGCGCTAGCGTATATTCGGAATAATGTAGGTAATGTACAATTTTTTATCTATCCGTTAGAGGCACTAGGGCTAGAGGTAGTTATTTATTGTAAGCAAAACTTATCTGTGCCAGTGAAAATTGTGAATTTTTATCTATTTAAATACCTAAAGGAGTGGTTAAAACGTATGCAACAACGTTTCTCTGAAACTACAAGTGCTACAATGGTGAAATTTTGCATGTAGGTTTCTGTAATGACCTAGATGCTGGATAAGAACTGATTTTTTGATCAGAGGTCAATTCGAGGTCAGAGATCATTTTTTTTATAACTTTTGTATGGTGACACCTAGATTGTTGAAATTTAGAGTGTACATTCTTGACTTGAAATAAACGAACACCTATTTCTGGATTTTTATTTATTTATTTATTTATTTATTTATTTTATTGGGGTAAACAAACAGATTTTTCAAAATTTTTACCCAAAGGGTCAATTTGGTGGGGTCAAAGTTGGGAATTTTTTGACCTTTTGCGATATCTCTGTAACCAGGAGAGCTATGATGGTGAAACTTTGCATGTAGGTTCCTTTTAATACAAGGACATACGCTATGGACTAATTTTAAGGTCAAAGGTCAAGGCAGAGGTCAAAAGTCAAATTCTTCGTAGCGGCAAAATGGTGACAGCTGGAGAGTCAAAATTTCAAGTGTAGATTCTTAGCTAAAAATAATGGTAAACCTATTTTAGGTTTTTTCAAAATTTTTACCCTAAAGGTCAATAAGGCAGAGTCAAAGTTGGGTAAAATTTTGACTTTTCATGATATCTCTCGTGTTGGAAGAGTTTCAAAGTTCAAAATTGGCATGTAGGTTTCTTTTCAGACGTAGGCACCTATTATAAATGAATTTTTAAATCAAATGTCAAATTCGAGGTCTAGATGCAATTAAAAAAAAAACATGATTTACCTTTTAACGCATCTCTGAACCTACAAGTACGAAGCTGAAATTATGCATGTAGGTTCCTAATAGAACGGAGACTCTTGCTTGAAAAGGATTTTTCGATCAAAGGTCAATTCGAGGTCAGAGGTCAACTTTTTATATCTTCTGTATGGTGACAGGTAAAGCGTCAAAATTTTGAAAGTAGATTTTTGACCTAAAATGAACGAACAACTATTTCAGGATTTTTCAAAATTGTAACCCTTAAGGTCAATTTAGTGGGGTCAAAGTTGGACATTTTTTGAAATTTTGCGATATCTTTGTAGCCAGAAGAGCTATGATAATGAAACTTTGCATGTAGGTTCCTTTTAATGCTAGGGCACCCGTTTTTGACAAATTTTAAGCTCAAAGGTCAAGGTAGAGGTCAAAAGTCAAATTTTTCATAGCATCGCTACAAAATGGTGACAGTTGGAGCGTCAAAATTTCAAGTATAGATTCTTAGCTGATAATAAAGGTAAACCTGTTTTAGGTTTTTTAAAAATTTTAACCCTAAAGGTCAATTTGGCGGAGTCAAAGTTGGTTAAAATGTTCACGATATCTTTGAAACTACAAGAGCTTTGAAGCTACAAATTGTACCTAACCGTTGTTAGTCTTAATGAAGACTAGAGATGCCTGTTTCCGCGAATGAAATCGCGCGCGGGACGGCTAGTATTCATATAAATCAAAGATAAAAAATAATAAATAAATATCCTTGGACCTTTCTCACAGCGTCATCTAGTCCCAAGCTAAGCAATTTAATGCTTGTGTTATGGTAACCAGATCACTGATATAATACTCAGGTATATATATTTTTTTTGTAAATACATATCTACATATTATAGATAGAAAACACCCAGACACGGAACAAATACCTGAACCAAGATAGACACCTTATTACACATTTCTTTCAGATCTTTATGTAATTTTAAGTTCATATAAAATAGGTTGGAATAATCACAAAGCCTATACACAGCAGGATGAGTAGATTAGTGATGTAAAATACATAACGTTACGGTAAGACGACGTCACTTTCATAGTGTCAGCAGATTCACCGTTGGAGAAAACTCAAGCATCAAAGCGCGAGTCCGTGAGCTCCAGCCTAACACCACCCACGCACGTTTGTTCAAGCTACATAGAGAACAATTATTAAGCTGTGTCGCAGAGCAAACTCTGAGAAGCGATTTAAGATGAATAACGGCTGTAGAATTATAAATACACAAACTGTTATTAGTTCTGTATTCGTATTGTGGTCTGGTTATGTGAAAATGAATTTTAAGTTAACTAAACATAACGTAAAACATAAGACGTGTATCTAGCGTAATATGTACTTACATAGCCATTTAAGGAGGCCTTACATTCATCTAAAGTAACATAAATGAAGTAAAGTCAAAATGAGTCTTTATGACAATAACTTTTCATAGAACCTGCGAGTACCTATTTTTTATTACTAATTCATATTATAATTTGATTGTTTAGTTTGAACTAAATACATATGTTGAAACTTGAACTAAATATAGAAAAAACATCCTGTTGTGGTACCTACCTAGTAAAACATGGAGCGTTAAAAGGCGGAAGTTGTAAGCCCAAAATTCATGTAACATTTTGTTTAACATAGTTACAGTAATTCGTGATAGGTACTAGTAAAACTTATGCCGAGAAAACGTAATAACAATAACATTTTATAGCTCGTGTGCCTACATTGGCACAGAGCTGAGTATTTATCGTTGGGCGGCGGTGGGCGGGCGCCAGGGCGGGCGGCTTCAGCCGATCGATGCTATCAACGCCGCCTACGTGCCTGCTACACAGAGGGTGAATCTATATTATTAAAATATTAGACATATTAGTTTACTATATGCTAAGCCGTAGTAGTTTCTAACGAAAGTCCGCTTCTATGAAAAATTATTACGAGAAGTAGTAAGGAATAACCTGTAGGTAATTTTTAGCAGGTCTGAGCGCAAAGACAACGGTAAGAGACATTTTTTAGAGTAGAGCGGCAGACCGTACATACTGATTTTTAAATGTTATGTTAATAAATTACAATGTGTCAGAATTGAATAAGTACCTGAGTTTACAGTTGAGGAGTTCATTTTCAAAGGATTAATTTTAATTAATAACGTTTTTTCATTAAATAGGTAATGTAGAAAATAGTTGAAGGGCACGTAAATTCTGTTAATAAATTTATGAATCTTTAACGTCTCGAAAAGTCAATTATGCTTCATTTATTGTTATTTTTATGGTATGATCCCACGGTGATACTTAATTGAACAATGAAAGGTACCAACAGTAATTTGAGTTATGTTTACATTTCCCATAATTTGGGTAAACGTGACATCGGGGGTGGTTTGGAAGGGTAGCTACAAAAAATGAAGTTACAAATGTGTTTGTATATAGGGGAAAGTTGGCGTTTTATATTCTTGCAAAGATATCAGGAGCTGTACCATGAGGTGTTAGCGATTCAGTTTAGGTTCTGCCATAATGTCAAAACTTTACGTCAGCGCCTTACTTTACGTCAAAACTGGTTCGTAGTTGGACCTAAACTGAATCGCTATAAACGGTCATGGTAAGCCCGCTGGTAATAAAATTTGTGTCGATTTTATTCAGCTTGATAATTATGGCTTAAAGTTGAAACTATATGAATTGTTCACAGGATCAAGACCAGAAATTAATAAGATTTGTTATAGCTAGAGGGATAAGATCAATATACTTAACATTGATGTCTACTTTTGGGCCCCTGTAAATACATCACTAGATTAGATTCCTACCTTTTAATGAACTTGAATTGACCTGAGCTCAAACTACCTACTGCTGAATCTCAAGACATCATTCAATTATTCAATGTAAGAGACAACAAAAAACCACTCTAATAATAGCTTATGGGTTAAATACCTGGATTATGGTACAATATCGCGATAACGAATAACAATGTCAATGCTTTCGGACAATCTTCCATCGGAAAGTACATACTTGTAGGTAGTAGGTTTGCAAACACGCGCAATAGTGACACTTCCCCGAACCCCCAGCGAAGCCACGGGCTTTAGACACGCTATCTGATTCCGATTGCTATTCTCATCTTATTCTCATGCTATGTTCTAGAATTTTCATGAAAAATGCCAAATTAGCTAGCTTAGTGTATTTAATTTACCGACCAAATTTTCTATATCATGGCCGTATAAAGTAACATATTAGACCCTGTTCACACGGCTTCACGTATACGTTTTTTCACGTATTCGTTTTTTAACGTACAATCACCCAGGTCTTCACACGGTAATTATCATTCGTGTAAAAAACGAATAGCCGCAGAAAAGTGAAGGAAAAAACCGAATACGTCAAAGTTCATTCGATTTTTTGACGTATACGTTTAAACGTATAAGCAGTACACGTTTTTTTGCAGTACAATCGTCGTGTGAATGGATATATGTACGTTGTATGGCCACTATATATACGTTAAAAAACGAATACGTGAAAAAACGTGCAGGACAATGCCGTCTGAACGGGGTCTTACGCGTAAAAATATAAATATTGAAAAATATGACTGACCATCCACTAGACTGATCCATCAGTCACCGTTTCGTGGGTGGCAAAGTTCTGCGCCTTAGACCCTAATCATTTTTCTTTCATTACCTACGAACATGACACATTCATGGTAGTCGGTAAAGTAGACGTCCTTGGGTGATTTTGTTGTGGCTAACGCGTTAACTCGTGATCGTGATTACTGCCACATCTCTGCGGTTCTCAATGAAAGAAGAAGTCATAGGACACATTGCTGGCGAACTATTTGCACCAACATCTAAGTTACCTATTTTGTAATTTTTTTATAAACACCGATTTCAATTTTATTAGTATTTTCTGCACTTTCAAGGTCACAGATACACAATAAGAAAGTATATACATGAAGGGATTAGAAACACCGAAATCCGATAAGTAAGATATAAGATCATGAGACTGAAGTGGAGATAGGCGGAACATTTGGCGAGACGCTCTTACGGCCTAACTGAATGGGATCCCAAGGGGGAATAAACGCAGTGCTGGCAGACCATCTGCCAGATGGGTGGACGATGTTGTTATGGAATACGCATCCAGGTCTTGTCGACAGCAAGACCTGCGATCGGCCCAACACCGGAAGGAGTGGCAGAAATTGAAGGAGGCCTACACCGAGCAGTGGGTTGACACAGGCTGAAAATGATGATGTATATCTGTGGCGGAGGCGCATTTCTGTTTATGACTTTGAATATTTTTGTCAGATTTATCAATATTTTTATGGGACAACGGGATGCTAAGGACCCTACTTTAAAGTCAGTTACAAAGAAATATAGCACTCGGGAATTACCTATACACTCTTGAGTAATAAATACAATCAATATTCAACTTATGTGAGGTAACTTTATTTTCAATAACAAATATTAATCAAAATTACATGCAACTAAACAGGAAAATAATTCTTACTTAAAATAACAAGAAAGTTTCATATTATAACTTAAACACTTCCGACAACACGGTTATCTTGCTACGAGTTGACCGCATTTACGAGGTAAGAAGGTAGTCGAGGAGAATTGCCAAGTCCACTCCGAACAAGGCAATTGAGAAAATTCAATAAAGTCTTAAGTATACGATAGCATGGTAATGTAAATAATAATTACATACTCGTAAAAAATGCCCGACATAATATCAAGAAAAAAACGTCTTCAAATGCTGAATATATATAGATATTCATGAAAAAAAAAACAAAGTCCTTCTTATAACTAAAAAAGTGTGTGCAGGATCACAATAGAATCTAAACTTATGGTTATGTAACGAAAAATAAGAATACCGATACCGATAGGCTTTAATCCAAAACGTAGTACGACCGTTAACCCTTTTTCTATGCAAATGCCCTATTTGTAACGTATTTAGTCTGCAGCAGAGCATTTAACGCTCATAATATATAGATAAGTGGTCACATTAGGAAGGCTCTAACTAAAGTTAACGCTGCAGGCAGTTTTCCTGTATTACTCATGATATAAGCTTTCAAGTTATTATCTACTAACGTGATCTGCAGAAAGTTGACACGATCTCGATCTTAAACACTACTTTTTACGCGGACTTGGAAGTGCTAAGTTATTTTAGGCCTCTAACTTGCTTTCTGTTTTACTAGAATGTTGTGTGTGGAAATAATATCAGGAACCATTTATACAAAACATACATCCTGATACTTAATTCAATTTCATGGCTTTGATATTTCATTTGTGACAGTCAGTAAAACAGTCGTTATTTGTTTTCACAGTAAATAATGCATTTACTGTGAAAAAAAATAACGACTTTACTTCTGTAATACTTGTCAGTCACTCATTCCTTAGTGACTTGGTATATTTCTGGAGGACTGTTCAAAGCTAAGGGCTCGTCTAATGTCTTATATCAATGTCAGTAACAAGTATTATATTCCGAAAATTTCGCTATCCATCCACCCGATTGGTTTCTTTTCCATTGCTCGCCTCCTAAAATGACCTTTAGCCTTCGCTGCAGACCTCATCTTCATACAAAGGACTTTTCTCTGAAGCCTTAAGCAAGTATCTTTAAGAGACCTGCAGGTTTTAAGCAACGTCGACTTTTGTATCAAAAGTTGTTGAATGCGGCCTTCGAGGGCCGTTTTTGTAGCGCAATCCAGTTCAACTGGAGAAGTGGACTTTTCTCTTTTTATTTTCTTGTTCGCTTTCGATTTAGTCCATTCAGTATGTTCTAGAGAACTCTGCAATTAAGTACAAAGTCTTGATGAGGCTACCTAGTTAGTAATTTTAAATTAATTAGTAAGTTATTAGTTTTACTGGTGAATTCAATTCGAAGTTTTTTGATGCTTTTTATGCAACATCAGAAAGCAAATGAAGGTTACCATCAGCATCAATATTGTAGTGCCCTAGCGAATCATTGTTATAGTTAGAGCTATATTAGGTTTACCAGAAACATAGTTTCAGATAGTCTATATAAATATATAACTGATTGAGCCGCGGGTTTCCGCAAGAACGTTTATTTCGTAGTTTAGATCTCTTGTAAATTTTAAGTCGTTCTAACTTGCCTCAAAAACCTTCAGTTCAGGCAAAACAGGAAGAGCTGATTTGCAGAGAAATGTTCTGTTGCCTGAGCCGTTGTACTTGTCTTCATCATTGAAGTGAGCTGAACAGATCCTGGTGTGCCTGGTGGGATCCCATTCAGGCTCGTTTCTTTCTAGCCGTATTAATTCAATCCAATTTTGTCGTCTAGGTTCTGATGATGGAAGCCTTGAAAATAATATTAAGTCTATCAAATGAGTTGTGGTTGTATGTTGTTGTTATAATAGCTAAATGAACAGCATTTAAGTGATTTGAATAAGCTTTTTATTCTACAGCTTAGCCCTCGATTCAAAATGGCTACATTTCCCCGAGAAGTTTTCTATTCTCGTGGGACGAAAAACGTGAAAGACGTGAAAATAGGTAGGTGGGTACTGTATGTACCTAAGTATTTAATACTACAAAAATATTTTGTTTTTGTTTTGAGTGGGTCTGAGTACAAGGACTATGAACGAAAAACAACTGGAGTTCTAAAATGTTCGTCAATAAGTATCTACTAATTAGCGGTTCGATCATTTCGTAAATCAGAATGCTTAACTTACTGATGGTATGTTATTCCATGAGATTTATTAGACTTCCTTATATTATTTTTACAAGACTTCAGAACGCATGAAGGCATTTTTTTTCTTTTCGTTTTAGTTTTTTTGACACATAACCCAGAAATGTACTTACAACTTGATGTGACATCAAGTGACACATATAAATACCTATCGACTCATAATCCGACGTATTAAAATTGAACCATGAAGTTTGTTTTAAAACAAAAATACTGGTGACATACATAAGTTCCATAATTATGGATAGTCGTTGAAACCGGACAATGAAAAGATTAACCACATTGTATTGACAATAACGCACAAATAATGACCATAATAAGTAATAATAGCTTTGATTTTAGTAACTTTTCCAATTACCCGTCGGCAGGCACTCTAATCGCTATCAACAAATCACCGTATAAATATTCATGGATCATCATAATAGGGTCGAGGGATGAGCAATACATTTAGTTTTAATAATAAAAACATATTAGCCGCATTGCATGTCTGTGCTTCCGTGACCGGGCAGTTTTACACCTGGCCAGAGGGTAGGTGGTGGTAATGGATGGGGTGAGGGGGCGCGGGCGCGGGCGCGGGGGCTGGGGGGGCGAAGGCACCGTTTGTCAGCGGTCAGCTATTAATGAATGGCCCATAATGCTTATTGAGCCCGCTGTTTCCAAGTACCTAGCTCATCGTTTATAAATCACCTACGGATATTGATTATTATAACTTTAATGTCTAGTTACGACGTAGTACTTGTCTCGTGCACGTTTAAAACTATTCGGAATTGGTACTTTATGTTAGACGATTCAAGTTTATGACATTTCAACGAATCATTATCACAATCGCGATCTATGATGCCCTTCTTATAAAACAACAGTGAGAGAGATATACCTTTATGGAAACAAACGGTTGACTTTGTAGATGTAAAATCCATTTACGTTGTCACTATACATTAATATATATTAATAATATTTAAACTAGTTAAATAAAATTATACGGCTTTGACAGATTGTTAAATGTATTTAGTGACAAATACTATCTGCGTTGTCCAAGACGACCTCTCTACAGTCGCACACGTGACACGGATCACGGCGTAAAGCCGCGACGCAGCCCCTCTACTCTACAAACCAAGGCATCGTTACAATCATCGCAGGCCAGATTATGTTGGTTAATCTTCTGAATTGAGTTTCCACTAACATACGCTGGCCTGCTCTAATTGGCACGATGCATCGTTTTCGGTTTGTAGAGTAGAGGGACAGATCTCGAAGCAAAGCAAATTGCGGCGCAAGCTGCCACAGAGTTACACAGGTTCGAGCCTTTACAGCATAGTTTAAGAAGCCTTTGTCGGGACAAAATACCGACTACAAACGGGACGAAGCCAGAACAAAGCCGCGAAAAATCCAAAACGGATTCATACTAATGGGTCGCGGGTGGTTTACGGCTTTGTGCGTGTGTATGTAGAGGTCACTTGGACTCTGTGCCCCAAATCTGTGGTGCAACAAAGAGGAGCCTACATTGCCTGGTAACTAACATTGTTTCGTAGTATAAAGCGGGCACAGCAATAGAATAGAATAGAATAGAAATACCATTCTTTCATTCAATCAATGACTTGACTGCTTGATTTGTTTCCAGTTTTCGTTAATGGTACTAATTTTCTATTTCTCTGGTACCTACAGGCTCGAATTGCGTGGCATTCATTATAATTTATATTCTTGATTTACACACTTGTATTATCAGTTTTATCTATCAACGCTCATAAAAACTATAAAATTACACAGATGCTTAATAGAGTTAAAAACATTTTACGACTAGGATTTATGTTGTGATGCAATAACAGTTATAGGAAAATAGTAAACGCTAGTCGAATCGTAAAGCACAAAAATAGGCACTTTAATACTAATACATCTACCTCACCCTGGGCTAAATTATAAAATGTTGAAAGTGATGGTAAGATTTGTTTCTAAATGATGTTATAAATAAACCATACCAAAGAGATCATTCATCGAAATTCCAGATATAAAGCTGTTATTATAAAAACATCAAATTAGGTTTGTTGTTTTTAAATAATATCACTCGTAATTACAACGAGTGATATTTATTTTCACTAGTTAAGACTTTCAGATTTTTGGTACATACAGGTGTCAATGAATATCCTTGAACATTTCACACAGCGTCATCTAGTCCCAAGCTAATATAAGCAACTGAATGCTTTTGTTTTTGTAACCAGATGACTGAAATACTATTTTTTGAAATACATACGATAAATTGAAAAACCTCCAGTCCCGGAACAAATATCTTCAGAACACTCAATCATTTGTCATACATTGAAAATCAAACTGGTTTTCGTGATTTTTAAATTTTTCAAGTACTGCAAAAAATTTAGATTGGTAGGTACAAGGTAGGTACTTGATGCTGGCAGTACATACCTACGCCTACGCGAGACCAGCTAACTAACGAGCGACCGCTGCGGGGTGAAGGGTCGCAGCACGTGCCATCGTTTACACATTTGACTCCATTTTATTATAATAATGAAATTATTGCCAAGGGTCGATCGCGTGTCCAGCACGGGGCGCCCGGTCGCGCCATTACCTCATTAAAAGATAGTCCATGTTACGATTGCGGGGGGAGTTTAACTTTTTAATTTGATGGCTGCAGAACATATTGTGGTGAGGTGTGATTTTAACGAGTTTCCACCAGCCCGTGTCATCGGACGTCTCTGCCTTCACTTAGATTCTAGAAATGGAGCGCGTTTATGTCTTTTGTTCTGAAATTCGAAATGCACTTCTGTTGTTTCTAAATAACTGCTATTTACTCTTTAGACAATGTCCAGGTCTGTTTTTTAAATGTTTTATTTATTTAAGTATTTAGTTTTCATTATTTTTGATTTATTTTAATTTTTTTAGGTACTTCTTATTTATATCAAATCTGGATCTATGTCATAGAAGGAGGCAATTAGCAACCGAAGAAGTAACACGGCAACAATCTGGCAAGAAGGGGTCACTGGCTAATTAGCTAATGGATGTATACCTGCCCCCCTCAGCCCCCTGGCCGACTGGAGGCTCGTAATGGATTGAGGCACGCTCGTCGCGTCACCGCTGTCCATCTCAAATTTCGTCCACGTTTGGGACGTATACTTTAAACTTTATGTTGAAAGCGCAACATAACTTGTCGCTCAGAAACACATTACATGGTAATGGAAACTCAAGCATTGTTGCGAAGCCGTATTCTTGCGGTAAATTCGATACTCGCAGCTCGGCAGTAAGTAAGTGCTCACTGGTAAAACTTACGATTGTTTCTTCATGTATTTCTTTTCTATGTCTAAAATTATTTCTCATAATAATCGAAACGACAGTTTTATAGCCGGCAGCAATAAAAAACGCATAACTTGTCCTCTGACGCAAATTGAATGGACTCGAAAAGGAGGTGAGAGGTGGCGAGGGTTGGACAGAGGAATTTGCAGTGTAAGTCAAAGGGATACGGTGCCGTTTGCAATAGTATCAGACCGATGAGTCGTAAAGCGGTATGGGGTAGAGGGAATTACTACAGAAACATCGGCCGGGAGGTTGAAAATGCTGGCTTTATCAGACATCGACCTGCTGCTTACTCGGAGTTCAGACCGCCAGCGCCATACTACTCATTTATGATCTACTTACATCAAATAAATTAATGAAATTTTATAATAATGTTGTAATTTAAATATCATTTTCATCACACAATTTTTTAATTTCGTTTTTATAAACAATTTATTATAATTGACTTTGAGGCTAGAGTTGATTATGCAAGCTTTAAGAAATGTTGTGAGTCATTCAGAGATACATAATTATGTGATTTTATACTTATTTATTGTTCAAGAATTAGTTGAAAAACCTGTGATGACAAAACATTTTTGTACGAATTAGCATAAAGTCTAATTTATTATACTCTTATAATCGAATAGCCAAAGTAACGACTATTCGTTTATCAGTTACACATGTTTTTTCTTAAACTTTTGCGATCATAATTCATATTTTAGAACTATTGATACACAGGTAATTAACGCGATAAAAACCTGTGTATCAATCAATAGTTCTAAAATATTAGTTCTACATGTTCGCCCGCAGCTTCATTCGCGCGTGGTGCTTACCCAGAAAACAAGGCTTACTGATGTTCCTGATAATAAACCTATGTATAAGTTTCAGGTGTCACAGAAGAATACCAAATTAAAAAATAAAATGAAAAAAAAACGTGAAAAACAAATTCAATGCAAGGTTTTATGAAGTAGCTGGATTTTTTCGGCGCGCGCATTTATCGACTTGACTTTATCTTGTGATCCACCTGCGCCGCGCCGCCCGCCCAACTCTGTGATTGGGCGGCATGAGGGCAAATGTACATGCCGCTGAATAATTCAAATATATTTTTATTTACTTAAACTAATCAGGGAATGCTATGTTTATGGTGATGTATGAAACCGTGGCACAGGGGTCGGCGTACAACAGTCTATATCTTATTCAGTGGAGCAGTTAATTTATGTATTTAGAAGTTTGATGAATATAATGTTTCACTTTTATACTATCGTGAGTTGTACTAGTCAGGAATTGACAGGATATTAACACAACGGGAAATTACTCACACTTAAAATAAAAAGCAAATAATATATTCGTTATTTCTAACTTTACTAGAAAGTACTCAAATTTCAGTTGGTCCAGTAGATAATAGGGAAACTTTTGATACCTATTAGGAAACAGGATCGATTGCCATCAAAAAAGTTATAAAATATATACTTAAATAAAAAATATAAATTGCAATGCAACTGTACATTTTTTCCGGAATCTGTGAACGCAATTCTAAATTTCTTAGAAATTTATGAATAGCTTTTCTAAAGAATTTTCCTGTAACTATAGCGGTTGAAGTACCTGCCGTTTATGTCCCGTCTCAAAAATTCAGTCTGTATATAAGCATGGCATGGCATATATAGAGTGATTCTTTAACTGAGACAATTATATACATAATGTCACGTACTGTTCCAGTTCAAAAAACTGCCTTAATAGAAATGTATATCTATTGTCTTCCAAGTAAGTACTTGGACGGTATGTCACCATAAACCTTCAATTTAGTTTTATCTAACTACAAATTAGACGCATGTTATAATCGATTTAACCTTACTCGTGACAATTAGCACTACTATTTATATGTACCTACTTGCTCATGTAAAGGTGCCATGCCAATTATAAGTACTAGCTTTAGTACTCAACTATGCGTAATTTATGGGGGGCATTGGAAAATATTTTTGTTAAAAAGATTTTCTAACCTAAGCCGTCCCACTGCTGTTTCCAACAAAATTCTCCACTGATTCCTGTCTTTGGCGATCTCCCAATCCTTCTCGAACACGAATGAGTTCATTAGGGTTATAGTTATTGATAATAATGTATAAGATAACTGTCAGAAATATGTAGTACATGCGTGAATACTGCCATCCAAAACAATTAAATTGAAAAGAAATGTGGACTTCTGGTGTATTCTTCATAGAGCATATTCTTCTAGAACAGGTTTGGTGATCTGCTGTTTAATCCTGTATTCTTACGAGTAGCTAAGAATAAAGTCGATATAACCTTTTAATCAAAAGCTGCTTCAATAAAGGATTTAAAAATACCTTTAAAACAGAGTCGTATTTATATATTTTTATACAAACAAACAGACCAACTGAAGTTTGGTGACATATCATGCGAGAGAAACAAGAAGCCACCTGACTCATAATAAGCCCTTTGAAACTCACAATTAAAATATAATTGACACAAAACGGTATATACAATCTAACATTAGCGATTGACAGTTGACGTTTTTTATTTAAGGTTTCTTGACTTGTTGATCAAATATTGGTCATAATAATTATGGTAACGTCATCAGAGAAACATCGAGGTAAATAGAATGATTTAACCACGATTAAGTCCCGGTAATAAGAAGGCTTATACCCAGCAGTGGGCTATAATTTGAGTTACCCATGATGATGATGATGAAGTCCCGATAATTATAAATATGACTATTATGATACAGTTATGAATAATCATGTTACAAAACCTTTATTTACAAATCCACGAATCAGAAACATCTGAGAGAACCAGCCAGTTGTTTAGAGAAAAATGTCATTCGTCAAGATAATCTAATAACACAGAATAGTGTTAATAGTATCACAGGGTAGTATATATAAGAGTATGCAATGCATGTCAGTTTCAAATTGAGCAGCATGTCGGGAATCACATGGTGTTTTGTGGCCATCTGTCTGTTCGGCCAAGGGTGGGGCTCGCAAGAGGTGGTCACCAAAATAACCAAAGGCTTTGGTGTTGCTTTAGAGGACTGTAAGAAAGAGGTAAGATTAAGGCTTGTATTCAGAATTTACACTCAGGCTTGCGTCTCGCTCAAAGATCGATTTTTTGACAGTTATCTCATGAAAACTGGTTCATGATGAATCACCGCCTGAGATATGATTTACGCTTAAGTATGGACTCTGAATACTATTCTAAATTACTTAAGTAAAATGTACTCTCGTACTCTCGATAGTCTCGTTTATAATAATACAATTATCGTTAGCTTAATTTATGAGTATTTCTACTAAGGCTTGCAATGAAGACTGGTTACAGCAAAATGTATATTTATGATTCCTAAATAAATTCACATAAGTACTTTAACAATATGATTGTTCTAAAAGAAATAATCCAGCGAAGTGCGATTGAAATGCTTATAATATTTGTATTTACTTGAAAGTACAAGACACAATTTTTTCTACAAATTAATATTATTTGTTTCTTCCAATTCCTGTACTCGAATATTATACTATTACTGCTCTCACTGGCGCTGGCGCGGTAAACCATCTCGTGCATCGAAATGTGTGCCTTTCTCACCTCGGATAACAATCTGCTATTTGTAATAAAAGCTCGATTCATCATTTCATTTAGCTATCGTTCAATGAATAGCACGCAACTCTCAAATAATCTGTTTTGCTACTTAGTATATTATACTCGTATTGATTGATTTTATTCGGATTTCGTCAAAACTAAACTGAACTAATTTGACAGCACTCAAATTGTTGCCGTCCCTTTCATAATGATCGAAATAAAAAAGATGGCATCAATTTTAGTGTTGTCTTAATCCATTGAGGATGAAGGAAGATGATTGCTCTGAGTCTTAATCCATTGAAGTTATAAAGTTGCCACTGACAAGACAACATAAATCCGCCAGAAAAAAAAAAGGTAGTCAAATTAGTTTTATTTAGTTTAACAACACATCTGAATCGCCACTATAATATGTTTTGCAGCAAAACACCGGCGAGCATGTAATGCAAGATTTCTTTAACTTCTGGCGCGAGGACTACGACCTGGTAAACCGTGAGTTTGGATGTATGGTGCTCTGCATGGGGCAGAAACTGGGCCTGGTCGACGCTGATATGAACATGCACCACGGTAATGCACAAGAGTTCGCGCAGAAACATGGAGCTGGTGAGTTTGATGTCATCTCAACTATTTACAAGTACATGATAAGTAGTACTTTATACCTTGAAGAGTCTTCAAAATCGGAGAAGGTTTTATGATTAACAGTATGTATTTTTTTAAGTATGATCATCGATTAGTCCGTCTATTAACATTGGACCGACTTAGAATAAGGTTTCTTCAAAGGTTTAAACTCAGTGGAAGCCGTACCTTTTAGTATGGTTTTTCATGAAATAATTTACTCCTTTTTAGAGAGGAATTAGGCCACTAGCTCATACGAACTCGTAGATATTTGTTTTTTTTTTCTAGATGAGGATATAGCCAAAAAGCTTGTGGCACTTGTCCATGAATGTGAAAAGAGCCACGAGGCCGTCGAAGAGATCTGCGCCCGAGTCCTGGAGACCGCCAAGTGCTTCCGCACCAAGATCCATGAGCTGAAGTGGGCTCCCTCCATGTCCGTTGTCATGGAGGAAATGCTGAATGCTCTTTAACATCTAGTGTTGATAGCCATTGTTTTGTTTAAATTAACAACCAAATCTAATTAAATTCATAAAATTTAGATTATTGGCATTTTTCGGAACTTCTACGAGTATATATACCTACTTAAATAGTAAAACGGCAAACTATCCACACTTCCACAGCATTGCCTATCTATGTATCTATTTACCATCCAGTATTACAGACAGACAATAGATTTTTTGTTACCTATAGCTAGAACAATCATTTAGAAGGGCAAATAAAAATAATGACAGATTAAAACAAAAAATAATAGACAAAATCTTGCTGTCAGCTCTTATGAATGAGTACGCGGAGGAATGCGCCGCACGCGCTCTCTCACACACAGCAAACATTTGCTCACCTACATACATATCGAGCGCGGATAAAACGAGTTATATCACTCACACAAGCACAGGCCCCGCGCGTACGCACACTGCGCACACACATACTATTGTGTGTACAATCATAACTAAATTTACTACAAAATACAACTTGTAAATCGCGTCATCAAATTTTAGAGTGTGTTCATTATGAAAATTAAAAAAACTTCGTCACCAGAGTTGGCCACTTGTTCATACGAACAAACGAATTGAAAAAGATTTGAGGTCCTGAGTTTTCATGCAAAGTTAATAATACTGACGTTTTAATAAATTCTGTAAATTAAGTAAGTAAAAAATAAATTAAGTAAATTCTGAAATCAGATAACAACAGTAACTTTATACTATTGGATTCCAAATTAAATGAATACCTACAATATTGAAATATTTAGGTAGGTACCTAACCTAATAAATAAATTGGCATAAAAAATTCATTCTTTGATTTTGTATTATGTCAGCGACAGTACCGGCTCCGTTGAATGGCGTTTGGAAGTCGCGAGATTACTATTAGCCCGTTACTTGTCTCAATGAATGGTGCCTCTCCCAATAAAGCCCAAAATGTATTAAATATTCATGTTGACTCAAACAAAAGTGTGCCAACACATCTTGGTTTTAGGGACTAATTTTATGAGACAGCGTCGCAACTTTTTAGATTCTTTCGAGATCCACGTCAAAGGCAGTGGAGTGCGTAAGAGTGCGCAAAGATTGTCTTTTAGCTGTTTCGGTAGACGCCCACGCATCCGGAAACACAGTATGCCTAGATCGTATCGGGAGTTAAGGCGAGTATGCTGCTCACGATTCCGTCATTAGTAACAATTGTGCATTTATACGTCTCCAGAAAGGAAGTCGACGATAACGTCAAAATTTGAGAGACCGTTGACCTTTCAGTGTTCCTCAATGATAAAAAGTTACATTCACCATCTTCATTCATTATTTTATCGACAAAAGTCTTTAACTGTGCATAATTTTACACTCGACAATTACATTATGGAAATTGATTGTAGCAGCTTGCGGCGATGGTTGAGCGATGGTCGCAACGAACGCGCGACAAACGAATGCTTGCTGCCTGTTGCCCGCAGCCGCTGCGCTGCATTGTCTGTCTTTCTATCAGTCACGCACGACGAAGACAATTGATCGGTTAATCACGAATACAGTTCATTCTCTATTTGTTTATTAAGTATATAAACTTCCTAGTTCAATTAAATATTTTGACATCGATTTACATATATTTCCTTTGTCTACCTACACACAGGCCTAGAGGAACTTTAAGAACCTTGCAGCTAATGTACATAAATTAGAAAAATAAGATAATATTTTGCTATGGACAACGTTAGCTACACCTTATTAAACTTGGCCACTTTCTTTCAATGGTTGGTTACTTTTATTTCAAAGTCTGCTTCGAAATGTTTTGATTAAAATAAAAGTATAACTGGTTGTACTGCGCTGTGCGAACACAGAAAAAATAGTAGTATCTTAGTTTCCTAAACATTCATAATTTTTTTTGATATGCGAGACTATTTAAGTCTCCTCTATAACTTCATTTTCACTCCATTGTAGTACTCCAAGTTTATTGCAGTGAAACAGAAAAGTAGTGTTTTTAAATTTGTTGGGTTCAAAAATATACTTTCAGATAGCAGATCAAATCACTCAGTAAAACAGTCTTATTATTTGAAGTACTTTGTTCCGAAAATGGAGAATTTTAGTTTTTTAAGATGAAATGCATCCAGACCGAATGGGCTAAGATTGTCACACAGTGGGTGTCTGAGGATGGGCGGCGACGCCGCCGGCGACGACGGGGCAGGCCTCAAAGACGCTGGCGTGATGATCTAGATGCATTTAGGGCAGACTGGTGGGATGAAGCTGGCGATCGCAATGCTTGGAAACTAATGGGGGAGACCTTTGCTCAGCAGTGGGAGAGTATAGGTTAAGAAAAAAAAAAGATGAAATGAAGACACAAATAGTGACACTATCAAGTCTAAGGATCGGTCTACTAGTCCAGAGTCCAGCCATGTAAAAACAAATACCACAGAATCAATCACAGTACAATTACTACAACGAAGAGTATTTCGTGAAAAGACTAGCATCATACACAGTTGCATTTTCAATGATACCAAAATCAGCTAAACACTATTGAATGATTTTAATATTTTTATCGATATCGAAACAGATAAATGATCTGATAAATTCAGCAATCTCGTGATAGCTTGACGTTCGCTATGGTGTAATTTGCGAAACATTTGTAATTTCTTTGTGCAATTACATTATTGTTACCCTCGACTTCGTTTGCGTAAAAAAATTAAATTAAAGAATATGACTTTAAGAAATTTAATAAGGCGATACTGAAGCTTTCAACTTCGTTTACCTACGTACAGTGTTTGTAATGTAAACCTCCTCCTTAATAGAAAATATGCAAACAAACTAACACTCTGTTTATCACCCCTTGTAAGGGTTTTAAATCTAATAATTTTCTAGTATTTTTGAAATCCTATTTAAACTATAAAAGGTTCGAACAAATTAAGCCACCCCTTTTTAGATCCTGGTTAAAATTCGCAAGATCCTCTTTTATTAAACTCGTATTTAAAATGATGCAAAACTTGCGCCTCGCACTTATAGTTTCGGAGATTTCATGATAAGTGAAGTAACCTTTCGCTTTTCATTAATATAAATAGATACGTCTTCTACAATGCACAGTAAAATAGAAGCTCAAGTAAGCACAGTTGTTTGTAAAAATACATGGCCGCAATAATTTTCTGAATGGACATAACGGTACATTCACTATTGATACCTCATTAACATGGGGTCATAAATTTCAACTGGCTCTTAAATTCAGAGGCATTAGACGTCGCTTTGAAGCACTTAATATGGCCGTTTGTTGTGTTCTCAGATCGAGAGTTTAACTCATTTAGGTACTTAAGTACTTAAGTTATTGTAGATACATAAATATTTTGTTTCATGTGTGGCATAGGTTTTAATTTTAAAGACTGTTAGAAAATGTAGGTAATTTATGTTATTATAAAGATTCAAATAAAAAACAGGACAGAATAAAAAAAATCATCCCTACTTCCCTACTTCCCTACTAATATAATAAAAGCGAAAGTGTGTTTGTTTGTCCGTCTTTCACGGCAAAACGGGGCGACGGATTGACGTGATTTTTTGTGTGGTGATAGTTTAAGGGATGGAGAGTGACATAGGCTACTTTTTATCCCGATATTCCCGCGGGAACGGGACTTACGCGCGTGAAACCACGGGGCGCAGCTATCTATCTATCTATCTATCTGATTGACGTGATTTTTTGTGTGGTGATGGTTGAAGGGATGGAAAGTGACATAGGCTACTTTTTATCCCGATATTTCCGCGGGAACGGGACTTACGCGGGTGAAACCGCGGGGCGCAGCTATCTATCTATATCTATCTATCTATACATAATAATTTAATAAAACTGTAACACATCGATGTCTGTACATTGGAGATATTGAAAATTTTGGCCGTCTCTTTCGGAGACGACCGCGGTGCTTAGGTGTAGGGGCGCGCGCCCGGCCTTTGCCGTCTCCTGCGGAGACGACCGCGGTGGTTGGATTAAAGCTGTCTACACACTAAAGCCGCCGGCCCGGCGGCACGAACCCGGTGGGTTAATGCTCTGGTCGTTTTTTGGCTTTGGTCGTTCAAAATCAGGCCGCCGGCCTTGCCCGCCATGTGTAGATAGCTTTAGGTCCGCTCGCCCGGCCACGGCTGTCTCCTTCGGAGACGACCGCGGTGCTTGGGAGTAGGGGCGCGCGCCCGGCCACTGCCGTCTCCTTCGGAGACGACCGCGGTGCTTGGGTGTAGGGGCGCACGCCCGGCCACGGTCGTCTCCGAAGTCTCCTTCGGAGACGACCGCGGTGCTTGGGAGTAGGGGCGCGCGCCCGGTCTTTTGCGGAGACCACCGTGGTGGTTGGATTTACGTCCTTTCGCCCGGCCACGGCCGTCTCCGCAGGAGACGACCGCGGTGCTTGGGTGTAGGGGTGAGCGCCTGGCCACGGCCGTCTCCCGCGGAGACAACCGCGGTGCTTGGCTGTAGGGGCACTCGCCCGGCCACGGCCGTCTCCTTCGGAGACGACGTGTGTCTGTCTGTTTGTTTGTTCGTCTTTCACGGCAATACGGGCGACGAATTGACGTGATTTTTTGTGTGGTGATGGTTGAAGGGATGGAGAGTGACATAGGCTACTTTTTATCCCGATATTCCCGCGGAAACGGGGCTTACGCGGTTGAAACTGCGGGGCGCAGCTAGCAAATAACAACAGAAACCTCCTCGACACGAGGCGACTTTTGCACTAGCCTCCGAGGTACCCTTTGCAAATAACAAACTACGAACGCGAGCGAAGCCGCGGGCAAAAGCTAGTACAGAATAATTATAATTTCAATTTGATTATAATTATAGATTTGAAAGAACATAGGTATCTACCACAACAGGGATACAGCTGTGAGCCCGTGATCACTTGAGCAAAAAACAAAAATATAACGAAATGTTACCTCACACTGACAAAATACCTACACCGGTGTACAGGCGTCCTAAGGGTAGTATTGTAAGGGCATGAGACTATTTTAATAATCTGCTATTTTTATTTCATTCGCTATTTTTATATATTTAGACAAGTTTTAAGCTTTGAGAAGGCAGTACTCTCAAAGGTTTTACGTAATCAAACAGATTTGAATTAACAATTTGAATTTTATTTCTTAACAGTTAAACATTATTTTTATCTAACTCAATTTAATCTGCAACAAAATTTCAAAGTGCTTGCGATACGCTGAACGAATCTGAAAACTGATAAATGTGACTTCGCGTTGTCGCGTAAAGTCCGCTGAACGTGACGTTAAAGTTGCGAGGTCACAAGGCGAATTTGACCGCGATGTCAACGTCGCGTCTACGTCCAACGTCGTTGGAGAGACGCCAACGCTCGTAAAACGCCAGTGGGATAGCGACCGTAGATTGCGCGTCCTGTCAATGTCAATAACGATGAGTGCGAGATAGACTTACAATGTGTTATGACTCGGTTCTTAACGCGGGCACTAAAGTTAGGGTCTCGCGGCACAGTAGTAGCGTGCTACGGGTTCAGTATTAGCGTGACTTGCCGATGATGTCACCAGGTAACGGGCAGTGCCTCCACTCTCGACCAAACAATTTTATATAAGTATTATACATTTTATATTGACGGTTAAATTTAAATAATAATTCGAAAATAAAATACCTAGGTTTTAAATAGAGTTAAAAAGAAGAATCATGTAGCTTTAATTAGATGCCAAATATTTTGTTGGTCAATTTTACACTAAACAAATTCCCTACTTAAAAGTTCAGTAAAATTTTGCAGTGTGCAAGAGCTGAAGAGCTGAAGAGAATAGAGTTCTAACTCTATTCTCTTCAGCTCTTCAGCTCTTCAGAAACATTGTCGGTATCTAAATCGACAATATTTTTACGTGAGTAATTCCCGTTATACTCATTATAATGAGAAGAATAGCTATTACTTTTTAATACTTACTTACTAAAAGTTACGGTATTCTTTAAAGATGTTCAAAGACTTTTGTATTAAATCCTACCTAATATATTTGACTGTACTATATTATCTCTCTTGACACTCTATAAAAAATTGCTCTGGTTAACAACTTATAGAACTTACTTAACATTTTCCAAATTTAGACTGAAGTAGGTTCTTTTTGCTATTCTGTATAGAGTGCAGATAATTAAGAAATGGAATAGGTAATTATGTTACATTTTTAACACGCGCGCCTATTTTGGATATTGTTTTTTGTCGATGACATTCCATACAATGTACCTTGTAGCAGTTGTAGTGTAGCACTCGACTGGCACTAAGCCTTTTTTAGATTAAATGATTTAAATAAAGCTGTTGGTTACACAGTTATTTATTTATCCTCGCCTCTTCTTTTACTTTATTATTAAATAATACGACTTGAACGTATGGTGAATTAATTTTATTTAATTCATGTTTAAAAACTTGTAAACCCGGACGGTGGTTTCTATTCTAAGAACTTCTGTTTTTATTCTATAAACAGACGTTTAAAGAATGGAAACAAAGAATCGTCTGGGAAGGCTGTACGGCTAAGTATAGATACTAAATATTAGTTCGACAATCTTATCAAACTGCATTAAAATTAAGTCACAGTCACAGCAAGTGCGTGGAGAATGCCTGTGGCTTCGCTTATCGTTCAAATACATGGCATATTAATCAAGATGTGCAGGCATTCCGACGTGCTTATAACTAACCGGCCGAGGTAATACGAAAAATCTTATTGTTATTGCGAAAGTATTTAAAGATGTAGGTGTTGATGGACTGCAATTTTCGACATGGTTTTCGAATATTGGAAAATACATTAATTAGTGTCATGTTGACCTACAAGGGTGGAAATGTAGCTTGATGTCTTACATGAAATTAATCTCTGAACCGAAAAATCACATTCCCTATACATTGTTCTACAATCTACTTATTGATCACATTCAAGTGGTCCTCTGTATTTTACAGTGTAACTGGAAAAATAATTAGGACTTCGCAATAAAAACAACTTTGTTCATTAACTGATAAATAAATGTACCCATCATCTTAGATTAAAACATAAAACAAATAAACTTTGATTTTGAAGTAAATTTTAATAGAATTTCAGTGAAATAAAGCATGAATGCCGTAGATATGAGACTGTTGAGAGACAATCTTTTCAAAATACAAAGCGGGTCTATAAATACTTGAAGCGGAGAGATGGGCACTTGAAACGTCTTGACGTTCAAGTGAAAAGCAAAATTCACACGATCCTAGGGCTGTTGCCGATACTTAAGCCGCGTTGACACGATCAGAGCCAGCTCGGACCGAGTGAACTTGGATATCTACTCGGACGCAACTCGGAATGTAGCAACCTCTAATCCGAGCCCACTCGGACGACGGCGTCCGATCTAAGTAGACTCGGACCGTGTTCTACTCATCCGAGCTAGCTCGTATAAGAGTTGGAAAACAAAATGGCGGCTAATAACAACAACCGGCGTAGAATCCACGAGCGAGTCCAAATTCTTTTCCTTTTGCGAGATGCCTTATCTCTTTCCCGTCTTAGCTCCTCTATCAGCAAGTCTGCGACAATTCCGATGCCACTTCGCACTAAATCCGTCGTTTTTCGATGTTGACTGATAAAAATAATTGGAATAATGACGAAAATGATCCGAGTGAACTATGATAATTTCAACAGCTATCCAAGTACACTCTTATGAAGCTACTCCTACGAGTCCACTCGGTCCGAGCTTGGTCCGAGCTGGCTCTGATCGTGTCAACGCGGCTTTATTTACTTATTTATGGTTTTATCCGAGTACCCTTAAAATTTTATATTTAATCCTAGTCTTTTAATTTTTTTTGGATTTTGCCCTGATTTGCAAAAATTTGTGTAGTGAAAAGCTCTTTGAATCAAAAATCAATATAGGTACTTAGCTAATATTTATACCCGAAAATACCTTTCAAATTTTAGCTTGTTCTCACCTAGAAAAAAAATTGATATTACCCATGTTCTATTATTTCATTGAACTCGTCGAACTTAATGCTATAAATATGTATATATTTTTATTATTTAGTACAGGTATTAACATCTTGATGACTCAATCTTTTCGTTAATAGGTAGTTTGGTATGACGGCATATTATTTATTTGTCTGCTAACGATATCTACTAGTTTCATGGCTTGCTTTGGTTTTCCCCTATTATCCTAGCTTGATTGTCGAGTGGTCTTGATTTGATGAGGAGTATCAAATTTAGTTAGCATTGAAATCTGTTTAGAAATAAATAAAACTATTATTTTTATTTCGTTTTAATTTTTTTTTGCCGAATGCGACTGCAGAAAAGTAATATGATGGACAGAAATTACAAATGTGAGGTACAAACCATGCTTCATAATTACTAAGCATTGACAATGAAATTAGTAGATATCGTTAGCAGACAAATAAATAATATGCCGTCATACCAAACTAACTATTAACGAAAAGGCTGACAGTTTCGGCTGGTTCTCAAAGATGATAATGTCCTATTGCAGAACACAAACAGTTGTATATGTACTATTCAATTTTGGTGAACAGCCTACTAGACAGAGCTAAAAGGATTTAAGTCTCCGAATATTTCCGTTGGTGTGTTGTTGGCTTGAAATGTTAGGTTTGATGTGCGTTGTTGGTTGCACATCGTTGTCGACATTATTGGTATAACTGTCGGGGTCGCGGGACATGGGAAACGGCGCGGACGCCCACGCGCTTAGAGACCGGTGTCTGTACGCTTGCAAACAAAACTGTCGTATTAAACTTTTTTAAATAATAAAACATTTTTAATAATAGAAGAAAAAAAATATGATAACGACCATATCCCAGGGTAATACTAGATCAGATAGTAATTCGTTTTAGATTTTAATGGACTTTTTCATTTTTATAGATCCTTTTTTAAGATGTCTAAAAGGATAGCAGAGCAGAGATAGTCTAACTAAATACATATTTGGTGCAAGCCCACATTTTGCAGGAGTTAACTTTCCATACGTGACAGGTTGCTAGCCCTTCGACGCATATACACGCAATAATACTTAAAAAAAATTATTTTCGGTAAATCGCATCTAACTGACATTACACCGATGACCTATGTGGCGCAGTAGGTAAGAGCCTTCTTTAGACGCCGAGGTTGCAGGTTCAATTTCCTGGCTTGTTTGTATAAAATAAAAATATATGTCTCTAGTCTGGGTGTTTTCTTAGTATAATAGGTAAGTAAGTATCATCTAGTATAGATAAAGGCTTGAGTGATACAAACAGTTCACTTCCTTCGAGCGACAGCTAAAGTTACCTTAAAATCGGTACGCAATAGGCTACTTGACTCATATCAAATTTGACCCAATAAATTAGTATTTCCTGAAGTACTTTCCTTGCAAAACCAAAATATAATAATTTCAGTTAATCAAAGTCCATGATGCTTGCATAATTTCAATTTAAAAAACGGTTTCTTTTTTTTTAATTGGAACGCTGAAAACGCTACGGCCATTATGGTGACGTCATTATTATCGGAAATAAACAAATGTCACATAACTAAAACCAATTTACAGTAATGCCAACTTTTCAAAATGTGCATGTTCCCTAGACGTAAATCACGAAAAATATTGTTTTGGTTAAGAATGACGTCACAGCACAGACAATTCCATAGACCAATATGGCGGTAGCGTTTTCACCTGTTTTTGAAATGTAGAACTTTTAAAATAAAATTTTGCGGTTTCTTAGGTCCAAAAAAATATGGTAGTATTTTTTTTGGTCTAAAAGAACAATTATTTATCATATAAGAGCTACATAAAAATAGAGTCAACTAGCCTATTGAGTAGGTACCCAGATCTACAATATATCGGTTGGGAAAGAGATTCCAAACTTCATATTCTTTCCTAAGCATTGGTACATCCTTACATACCTATACAAGACAAGCTTACATGTGTAAACAAAACGGCCAGATATCAATACTTTCATTCTGTAATAGGTATTATTATAGTGGTAATAATTGATGTTTTATTCTTCCACTTAGCATATCTAGTTAATTAAACAAATAATTAGAAATATGCAATAAAGAAAATATTCAGGATAGATGGTACTTCGATTTAATCTATCCCTTCTATCTCAATATTAATTAATTAAAGCAAAGAAAAGTAACTTTTATTAGTAGTACGAGTACGAAGTGTTAATTAACTCAAAATGGTCACGGAAAGACATCGCTGGAAATCCTCCACATGATTACATTACAAATACAAATACAAATACAAATCATTTATTCGTAACACCAAGTTACATGTCATTGGGCAGGTAATTATTATAATAGCTTATAATAACCTTAAAATGTAATAAACAATTAATAATTTAAATTATTATAAATTAGTAACGAGTATAAATAAATTAATAGGTACAATAAAAGGTATATAATTAATTCTTATTTAATTAATTGGCAATTTATAAAATTCGTCTATTGAATAAAAAGACTGATTCAGTAGCCATTTCCTTAGTCTTGCTTTAAAAACCATGGTGGAGGTTGCACCCGTTTTAATTGTAGTCGGCAGCCTGTTGTAGACGGATGGACCCATTATGTATACGGACCTCTCCGATTTGGTAAGCTTATGCACGGGCGTGATGAGGGTATGGGCGAGCCTGTCACTTCTCATCGCTCGGGTAGTGTTTACCCCCCTCCGCCGGAACTTATCGAGGTTGCTATGGGTGAAAAGAGCTACTTGGTATATAAGTTCACAGGGGAGAGGCATAATTTTGAGCTCCTTGAACAAGTCCCTGCATGACACATCATCAGTTACGCCCACGATAGCGCGCACGGCACGTTTTTGCATGACGAAGGCTCGCTCAACGTCCGCTGCTCGCGCCCACAGCTCCACGCCGTAGGTGAGGGTGCTATGGACGGTCGCGAAGTAGCACGACAGTACTACACCTCGCGAGGCGGTGCCAGCGAGCCTTCGCAATGCGAAACATGTACGGCCTAATCTAGAACACAGCTCATCTATGTGTGCTTCCCACGTGAGTCCACTGTCAATGTGGAAACCCAGTAGTTTAGTGGAATCAACCATCTGTAGTGTGGTGTTTCCGGCGATGACAGCGTAAGGCCGCAGAGCTCTGCCGTTCAAACGAAAGGTCATAAAGCACGTTTTGTCCCTGTTTAGGGCCAAGCCGTTTAATACGAACCATCGTTCAAGCGTACCAACCACACTGTTCAACTTATGCTCAAGTTCAGGTGATGACGGAGCCGTTACAACCGCCGCAACGTCGTCGGCATACATGTAAACTTGCGCATCTTTTATGGACTCTGGTAAGTCATTAAGCAATAAACTGAACAGTGTGTTCGATAGGCACGAACCCTGCGGTACTCCCATGTTGTTCACCAGCTCAGACGACCACAGACGCCCACGGTCGGCGACCACGGTTTGCGTCCGGTGGGACATGAAGGAGGTCAGCAGGGACAGCACGCGGCCGCGCACTCCGTAGAATTCTAGCTTATTGGCGATCAGGTGGTGATCAGCAGTGTCGAACGCGCGCGAGAGGTCGCAGCACAGCAGAGCCACGTGCTGGCCCGCCTCGCGCGCGCTCAGCACTCGCCAAACCACCTCTCGCACTAGATCTGTTGTGGCGCGGCCTGCTCTGTATGCGTATTGTCTGTCAGATAGGATGTCGAACTCTTCTAAAAAACTTAAGAGTCTTTTATTGAGACCTACCTCGAATACCTTGCTGATAGCGGGCACTAGCGATATCGGCCGGTACGACTTCATTTCGGACTTTTTGCCTTTGCCCTTATATAATGGGGATATTTTAACACGCTTAAGGGGGGTCGGATATACACCCTTCCGTATGCAGATATTAAATAAATATGTTATAATATGGCCTAGGAGTTTTTATTTGTTGGAGTTGGAGTTTTTATCATTATTACTTCAACCTGTAATAAAATAACACAAAAATAATAATTGATATAAACTAAGCATAATTGAATACAACTAATAATAACATTGCGTTTACGACTTTGAGTGTCGTGACAATAAAACTACCGTTTCACATGACATCCCCGGCGTGTGTCGGCGACTGTACATGACATCATCTGGGGTATAAGCGCAAATTAAAATGCTAGTTTCCTGTTTATATTGGCTTTTTATTTCGTATTTATTCTATGTTTAGTCAAATGTTAAAAATGGCGGAATCGAATCATTTAAGTTTGTGATTTAATTTGATGAAAGTGAGCTTAAGATGATTGTATAAATGAGGTAAGCGTCATGCTCAGGTAGAGGAACTGAGGCGTGCGACGGCCGCGGCCTACGCTCATTGCGGAGATTAGCCGTTTCCAATTATGTTTACTCAACGTTTGTTTTGGTAATGAAACAGCTGTTTATTGGCTTTTACTAATTGTGTACCTTGTGCATCTTTTGTAAACATTTTTTTAGTGTAAAAAACCTATATCAAAATTGTGTAAACTTTCTTGTGACTTGTTTCGTGTATTAAACCGAGCCTAGCTTTATCTGCGTAAATCACATAAGCTGTTGCCAAGAATACAGACGCCTGCACTGCTAAGATTGAGCAATAAGATCTACAGTTTTCTCCTCTCGAGATATCTACCATACAAAATATCTAGTGCAGCGATTCTCCACCTTCGTTTTTTACAGGCTGCATATCAGCTGAGTCTTAAAAACACTCAATTCAATAAAAAAAATATTTCTTGAAGTGAAGTATTTTTACGGATATGATTAAGTTATTGATTACAGGATTGTTCGGAGTTTTTATCATTATGACATCAAGAAGCTGTGGCTATAGTGTTGCAGAAGACACATACATAATACTCGTACGTGTGACACACGCTAGGTTGCTAGTAGCACCCATCGATATGCGTGAAGCTTCTCAATCGATTAATCAATAAGAAAAACATAACCGTAAAGTTTTACGTTTGATCGTGGAAATAGCTGGAACAAGTTCCAATCAGCTTCTAATAGGCACTTAGTTTCTCGAAGTATAAAAGTGAAATACCAATGGGGTCCTTGTAAAAGCTAAGAAGTTTTATACGAGTATTTAGGCGACCGGTTAGCATCGTGACCACCTGCTAACTGTAGGTAATTTTGACAGTATTGACCTAATATGATGACGGTGAATTTATCAATTTTGGAAATAATTCTAAATAAATTGTAAGTATTTTATTAACTTAGCGTAATTGTAATTATTATTTTAGTAAGCTAATAATACTATAATAGAAAAAAATCTGGTTTTAACTATAAAATTAAAACTTGTTAATGTCCATACTTTTGAATTTTACAGTAGGTATTACGAGTATTTATCTGTCCAAAATACTCAGATAATGCTGGATGGCCAAGTTGTGTAAATCTCAGCGGGCCGTAGATTGAGAGCACCTGATCTAGTTGCTATCCATCAAACAGGTTGGAACGGTGACTGTGGACGTCATTAAATGCGACCGAAAAGGGTTTAGACGAGTCTGAATAAGGAACGTTTTAGTAAGAGGTAAAAGTACTGCGCGCTATGCATAGGTTGAGAAGCCGGTAGCCGTTATTGTTGCTGTAATACCGTATTCACCTGTTCACCAATGCCCGAACTATGATTATATTTGGCAGCGTTGTAACCATTTAAGACGTTCTTACTTGTCAAATTTATATAGACAAATGTCAAATAATGTCTGTCATAAACACTGCTTAAGTAGAGTTCCAATATTTGGGCGTAAAAAATGATTTTGTGCTACGAAAATAAGGCATTGTTGATCTATCGTTAGATCGTTACGTTAGTAATATTTTGAGGTACGGCGTAATTTAATTCCATACTATATTAGTAAAATATGTAACAGAATCAGTTGTATCGGTTTTGACTACCAGTTTCTTATATTGAAAATCAAACAAATAGGTACCTACCTAGTTATGCCCTATTAATAATTGCAAATCTCTAATTGCATGAGCAAAAAATCAAGACATTGTAAGTTCATTTATTGGTCATAATTTGGTTCGTAGACGACGCCCCGAGCTATCGAAGCCTAGAACGGCTATAACAGTAAATTGGTAAAAAACGGACAATAATGAAGATTTACTACTAGACGGCGGCAGGTGGCTCGATCGAGTGATAAAACCTCGATTCGATGAAAAAGCGTCGCCGTCATTTGCTTGCCTTGATATTAACACATTCCTCGGCGGTGCTCTCCGAAGAGTGCTCAGCGTGGACAATTGCACATGCTGCATAGTTTATCTAAATGCATCGCGGGCATTGGAGGTGTTCAAAACTATTGAGATTCTATTATAACCTCTATTTATATTACGAGTATTATTATTACCTAATTACGAATTATTTTTAGGCAAACGCCTCTATCAAAACTGCGATGAAAGCTGCCAGTACCTCATTACAAGTACCAAATATGTTTTTTTGGTTTAAATATCGATATACTGCACCTTGATAGTGCAGGAAATAGCTCTCTTCTACAAAATTGACCACGGTTTCATAACATTTTCAATTAATAATATTTATAGTCTAATAGTTAATATTTATATTTCGGTATTTTATGAATGAGTACCTACATAAAACTAACGATATTTGCCGGTGGTCGCTTTTAAGAAGCAATACCAAAATTAATCAAGTTATGTCGATCATCTCAAGCTTATTTTTTTTTCAATGATTAGTGTGACAAACTTAAATTACACCACAAGGCAATAATTTATGTTAATGACTAAACACCATGAAAAATAACCTAGAAGTATATAGTTAAAAAATGTTAAAAGTAATTAAAATTGACGGAAAATTTTTGTGCATTCAGTTTCGTACTTTCAAGGTTCTATTATAAAAAATTATGAATAAAATGGGCTGTGTTTGAGCGCGTACGTGTATTGTAGTGGTATAGAAAGTGGTCCTCCTTGTGAGCAAAGCCTAAGGCGGGGGCAGCGGTCAGCCTCCGATTAGCGGACTGACCGCAGACAAACTCATCAGTAACTCAATATACACAGTCATTTGATAAAATCAATGTATCTGGTACAACAAAGTCATAAATTAATTACTAACTTTCGTACCACCACAACTTCGTCTGTACAAGTCGATACACTTTAATATTTTTTTCAAAATAGTTATTTTTTTCATTACTTACTCATTGCACTGGGTACTTATAGTCATTATATGAATACAACGGGAATTACTCACGTAAAAATATTGTCGATTTAGATACCGACAATGTTTCGATTCTTCCGGAGAATCTTCATCTGGGTATGAGTATGCTCACTCCTCGCGGGCGCGTTTCACGCACTAGTACTTTTATAGTGTTTAATTTAACTTTAGCTTGTTATGAGTTATTGTGTATTTTTTTTTCAAGTAAGTGCCTACTTATTGGAAGTTGTAGCATAAAGGTGTAGTAAAGAATTGCTTCACTACGTTTGGTACGATTTTTAGTCCGATGAAGTGACGAAGGTCCCAATCATCATCATCATCCACAGCCCGATTTTACCTAACGATGCATTAATAAAATTTTTTAGGCTGCTAGAACGGTTTTTGCTTAGCAATCAAATGTAATCATTCATAGGTGTCTAAGGCATTTTGTTGAAAATTCAGATTTTAGTTTCAACCTTTTTCTATACGCAACCAAGTTCTACAATTTAGTGCAGTATAATTTATAGCACATTGCTACCATGAACAAATGGGCATGAATTTTCATTAATTAATTAATTTATTTATTTATTTATTTACACACACATAGAATATAACATTACATTACATTAAGGTCTACTTCAAGCATGTTTGCGATACACATAGTGATGTAGTTTTATATGTATCGCACAAATAATGATGTAGGAAAATTCAGTTGTGAATCACCCTAATCTATTTCACAGCTGAATTTAAATATCAAGCAAAATCACATTACTCGACGATTGACATTGTTATGAGTAATTAAAAAATTACAGGTGTTTAGCAATGCCTATAAAAGTACCTAAACTGAAAAAACTGCCACTCTTAAATGGAACTGGGCGTGAGGCGGCCATGTGAGTCGTAGGGATGGTGATAGGTGGGCCGGGATCGTCACGCCATGGGTGCCGGCAACGAAGCCGGGGCAGGCCGAGGAAACGGTGTGGCGAGATGACCTCGACACCTTTCAAGAGGGTTGGTGGGACCTAGCAAAAGATCGAGAGAGATGGAAACAATTGGGGGAGACCTTTGCCCAGCAGTGGGAAAGTATAGGTTAAAAAAAAAAAAAATTTACAATTTATTGATACAATCTGTCTGAGGCAGTTTTAAGGATCCACGAAAACGAAGTTTTTTTTCGAAACAAAACTTCGTTTACCTTGAACCCCAGTTTTTCTGAGGCGAAACAACATCTTTGCACCACAGTTTGGGTTATAATATTTGCGATGCAAGCGTTGGGATCGCTGCATTCGCAGGAAAAATGTGTCATGAAAACAACACCAGAGATTAATTATATCTACCTAAATTTTATTGTTTTATTGCAAATTACAACTAAAGAACAAATAATTTACTTACCTACTAGGTATACCCATTTCATTTACGTCCATTTGTGTATATGTACAAGTATACGAGTACTTTCTAATTAGCTGGTTTATTAATCCCTTATTTTTTTTTCATGGTTAATTTGACAATTGATCAGTAGAAAATGGATATAATAAATGGAATATGAAAATATGTGCAGGTATATGAAAAGCAAAAGGGCTGGTAATGCAAAGCAATATTGCCTTTAGCAAATAACTGTAAAGCAGAGCTGGCAATAAATCTATTATTATCCTTGGTGACTATGGTAATCTTGAACAAACTTGAAGTTCCGATAAAATATGTTCGGAAAGGTGTCCCACTTGTTAGTAGGAAATGTAATGGATTATGTAGGGACGACAATCAACTAGGCGCACTGCCACTACTTTATTTTTATCGGACATGACATTTCCGCAAAGAAACTTTCAGTTAAATCTTATTGTTCTAAGCAAGCGGTGGCTACTTGTCAAAACACTATTCCGACCACGAGTCCGGTGGTCGAATCTTGCCTGCCCACGACAACGTCTGATGCTATTCAATCAAAATACTGTCATCGCCATTCGGGACGAAATAAAATATATGAAATCGCCCTAATAACCCCGTAGGTATTTTATATTTTATCTAAGAATCTTGTTATAGGCGGCATTGGTTTACCTAAACTATTCTGTGTTAACAGGGCTTAGGGCAAGAACAAGGCTTAGGTGAAATAAGGCGGCTTTCGCAAAAAACACGGGGCTACAGTAGTTTTGAAAGTTCAGATTCATGCACATATCTGTTTTATAGTGTACCGTGATTTTATGGGTTACTCCATGACTACTCTGATCCCACTACAACTGTTCCGAACACACCCGATTTACCAAAACATAAGTTTTTCTATATCACCAACATTTTTTTCTGTAATAACTGGGTTTTTTTCAGACAGGTTCATAATTAAAAAAAATAGTACCTAAGGTACTCGTATGTGAATTTTAAACAGAAACTGACGCCCAGGACTAAAAACATAAAGGAAATTTCAATTAATTTCAAAGCAATGCAATTATAGTCGAAGTTACGATAAGAGCTTTGACGGGCTACAATTTAGAACCAGCGCGGCATACCAAGATTACCTGTTTAGTTCAACTCTATATAGGTTCCTAGCTAAGTCTGCTAGATAATTAATCGATTTGCTGTGGTAGCCACATTCACCTGAATCGATACCTAGGTCATAGGTCGCTTTATGCTAAACAAGGACAGATATCTTTTCCACAGTTGCGCTGTGTGTTCTGTTCGAAATAGCGAATCACGCCTTCCTTCGCTAGCAGAGAAGGATAGCATTACCGATAGTGAAATGTTACTGGATACACTCACGATGCAAATTGGACTGTGATGAAATTCACTTTAGGTTCAGTTTTGCATCGTCTAGCCTTAGTCACGATTTTAATTCTCTTCAGAGGCATTCGGTATTTCACTTCATTGTGTTTGTTATTATCGTTTATGTCTTTGAAACGTATTTTAATCATGATAATGAAATAGTATTAAGAGCGTGTAAGCTATCTTGACCAACTCAAACATTAGATCGTGCTACGCAGAGTTGTCATTTTTGACGCACACTTCAATAATACTATAATTTTTGTAAAAGTGTGCGTGAGCTCGTGTCTAGAACGAATGGTATGAATGGTTTTGATACTTTATCTTATAAGTAATATATAATATGTAAGATCTGTGCTTAGAGAATTTAGCCAACGATCCGTGTTAGCCAAGTGGTTTAGTACTTATCTCTATTTTTGATCAGGTATCAATAAGACCCTCGAGATCCTGCCGAAACAAATGTTTCTTTTAATTTCTTTCTTGCGACTCTGTTAAGCATGTAATGTAAACATCTGCACAATGACATGTGAACGAACATAAGTAATAAATATGTATTTGGAGTCCAAATACTCCAAATTTTGGACATACCTAAGTAGGGTAGTTTTGACTACCCCTTAGACATTTGTTAAAAGTTTTGATAAAATTTAGCCATACAGTCGCTCATATTAAATTTCGTTTTGTTATATTTTGATTTTTTTGTATTTTTACACTTATACGTTTAGGTTGTTTGTTTCATCATCTTTCTTCTGCTCTTATCCCATACTAGGTGGGGTGGGCCCAACATGCTTAATCTTCCATTCATCTCTATCATTCGTAGTTGGCGAAGTTCACTCCTCTCACATTCATATCCTCTTTCACACAATCCATCCAGTTTTCCCTAGGCCTTCTTCTACTTGTATATCCATTATTGTCCATCCACATTTCACACTCATACTCATAACTTTCTTAGTGATATGACTTTCATCCGTCCTGAGGTCACGTAGACCATGCCATACTAAGCTATAGGCTAAAATTAGTAGTTAGTAGTTTAGGCATGCAAAATGGTCCTATCTCAGCATAATGCGGAAGCGTTCGTGGCGAAGCTTGCTAAGGCGTTCTTGATAGATCGTCGAAGTTAAGCAACGCTCTGCGCGGTCATTTCTTGGATGGGTGACCGCAAGTGGCAATATTATCTGAGCGCTTCCGTGCTTCGGAGGGCACGTTAAATTGTCGGTCCCGACTTTTAAAAAAGTCGTTAAGCCATGACGGAGGCCTTTAGGCGGCCTAAAAACTCCGTCACCAGAGTTGGCCACTTGCTCATACGAAGGAAGGGAAGCATAATGCGGTTTATTGCGGGGGCAATACGCCGCGCTGGTGTTCTGATAGAACCGTTTTTGGAAATGCGGACATTGAAATCTTAGTTACAATCCTAAAGTCCAACAACAAACACTTAAATAAAAGGCAACCTACCAACATAATAAAGAGAAAAAAAAAGAAAATATTATTCTATGCAATCCAAAATAAGTAATCAATAAAAACAATAATTTGAAGTGTTTAGTTTATATTAAAGAAGAATAAAAAAATAATTATGGAACAATTATAGTTTTTTTTCTTACAAACTAAAAATTGACTATTATATTCAGTCTCAAATTACAAAATACTTCAAAAAAAATTATAGACATTTGTTGCAAACATCTTTTTTGTTCACCACACACAGACTTTTTGCATTTTGTACACGTCATCATAGACATTCTTTAATTTTTGGTGGTACATAGCCTACAGTAACGGCGAACTTTGGCAGGAGGTTACTCTTCAGCTTCTTAAGAAGCTTCTTCAATAGCCCGTGGCAGGATGTTCTCAATATTTTCTCTCAAACACTTTGATAAAGTAGGGATTTCCAATTTAGATCTCATCCATGGTGTACACAGTTAAATACTTCGTTTTTCCATATTATATTCTCTTCGGTTTAAGGGTTTTCTTGCTTAGATAAAACATTGTGTGTGTAAATAACACGTAGAGTACTTTCAAGTGTTGAGGTGTCGTCAGGAGGTGTTGAGGGGTCATCAAGAGATGTTGAGGCGTCATCCAGAGGTGTTGAGGTGTCGTCAGGAGGTGTTGAGGTGTTCAAGCTTTCATCAATGGCATCTTTTATGTACCTGTTTGTCGTCAGTATCACATTGAACAAGTATCGTCTTCACTTACGTGATCCTCCATTTCGCTGTCACTGCTATCATCTGGACCTTTCATCTTCTTGACTCAAAAAGGAATATATTTCTCTTTCGTCCATAATTTCTTCTGCTTCCTATGAAGTAAAGATGTTTTCAAAACAATAAAATTTACTTATAACAATAACCTAATTGTATACCTACATACTTTGTTTATGTGTAAATAAAGAAAAAGTAACAGAAACGTAATCACACACAAATACATAAAAGTTTCACAGAAGATAAACATGCGCCTCTCGGGCGCAACGTATGGTCATAGCAACCAAACTACGGTACTTACCGAATAGCAGCAGTCGTCCTTCGGCGGTGTTGGCTGAGACGACTGAGTTGGCTTGAAAGCACACGCGTGTACACGCGTTGGATGAAACAAAACAGCGCTATATTCGTTTCGCAGGTGCCTCTGGGGCGCACGTTATCTTTCTAGGGTCATACACATTTCAGTAGCATACACTCTCCTATCATCAGTCTACTTCATTGCCCAACATTCTGATCCATAGAACGCGACAGGTTATGGTCTTATAAATTTTCCCTTTAGATTTAAGGGGCATTCGGAGGTCACACGTCCCTGAGGTCTGTCGCCACTTTACCTATCCCACATTCAAAAGTTATGAAATTTCATACAATATGTATGGAGAAAAAAAAGTCAAAATTAAGTAAAAAATAGAACCTCAATTCATTAACATTATTATGCCCTACATGAATCTGAAAACTAAATTTTTCCAAGTCTTATAGTTTCTGAGATACAGTGGTGGGCAAAACGAGGGGGCAGATGGGGGCAAAACTAAAAACTTTTTTTTACTAATGCAAGCCTCCTCAATACAAATCCGTTTGAAAATATTACAAATTCTTTCAAATTTTTTATTTTGCCCTTAAAAAGTTTCGAAATTTCATACAAAATGTATGGAGAATAAAAAAAAGTCAAAATTAAAAAAAAAAAAAGTACCACGTTTTATCAACTTTGTAATGCCTTACCTGAATCTGAAAACTAAAATTTTCCAAGTCTCCTAGTTTACGAGATACGCGTGGCGGCAAAATGAGGGAGGCAAATGGGGGCAAATCTGAAAACTTTTTTTTTCATCCCAAAATCTCCTCTATACAAATCCGTTTAAAGCAATCAAAAATGTTACGTAGTTTCCGAGATCCATCAATGGGGCAAAAAAGGGGCAAAACAGGGGCAAAACACAAATATGATTTTTACTCCCCAGGACCTCCTCTATACGAATCTGTAAAAAATTATTTGCAGGTCTTGTAGTTTTTGAGATACACCAGGGGTGGGCAAAAAGGGGGCAAAAAATGGATAAAGTCGGATTTTTCCTTAACTCGCCAAACTACCCTCTATACGAATCTGTTAAAAAAATATTTGCAGGTCTTGTAGTTTTTGAGATACACCAGGGGTGGGCAAAAAGGGGGCAAAAAATGGGTAAAGTCGGATTTTTCCTTAACTCGTCAAACTACCCTCTATACGAATCTGTTAAAAAAATAAACCTTCCCATCCACCATCATAGAAAACAATTTATTACGCCAATGAGTGAGTGAGTGAGTGAGTGAGTGGTAATGCAGCATTGCAGTACGTCCCGGCTTCACTAATGAAACTACCGGAATAAAATATAGCCTACTAGCTACGCCCCGCGGTTTCACCCGCGTAAGTCCCGTTCCCGCGGGAATATCGGGATAAAAATGTCCCTGTCACTCTCCATCCCTTCAACTACCACCACACAAAAAATCACGTCAATTCGTCGCCCCGTTTTGCCGTGAAAGACGGACAAACAAACAGACACACAGACAGACACACACACTTTTCCTTTTATTATATTAGTAGGGATAAACATCCCGACAGTCCATTCTACACATCGGTGAAAGAATTTTTCAAATCGGATGACTAGTTAGTCGTAGATTACCTCCGTCAAACAAAAAAACAAACAAACAAATTTTACCTCTTTATAATATATATATATATGGTACAAGTATCAATACTAGTGTATCGCGCTTTGAGTTTTCTACGCTATCGATTTTGTTTGACAAGGCGGCGGAAAAAAGTGATACGTCCTCTCGCTGGGAGGACCCGGGATCGACTAATCGGAAGACGATCGCGCGGCCGGATATATAGTGGTTATAAAATAATCCTGTAAATTACTGGGTGCTCGAAATTGATTGAAAAAAAAACTGTACGTTTAGAAATACCTATATTTTCATCAAATGAATAAAACTCTTGTGTTTTTCTTCAAATACTAGTAAAAAATATGTGTTAAAGTGAAACGATTTTGTACTTTTTAAATATTGTTTTCATTACCTTTAGAGGCTATTTTTTTATTGTTTTGAGCTGTAGTGTATTATGAGAATATATTTTCAGGTCCACAAACGCTTAAAATAAAACATTTTCTCACATTACAATAGTGATATCCCTTCTGAAAGACAGCTCTGACGCTCATTTTCGTAAAACGCTATGACGGGATTGACTTCTCCTTCAAAAACTATAATCAAATATTATGTTTTCTCTCTGCAGTGTATTATAATAAAGATTAATCTTTCTAAAACCGTAAAATTCTTTAAATAATCTGATCACATTATTGAGTTAGGGCTCTCGAAATACTGCTCAAATAAGCTAATGACGACTACACGTTCTTAAAGACCATTCACTCAGTAGTAGTTCTGCTTCCAGAAAAGTTGATCATTTTAGTTTAAGTTATCGATATAGAACCCAGCTTCTATGGTAAGTATATCCCACTAAACATAATTTTGTTGTTTATGTTTAACATACCTATTTCCTTAAAACAACCTAATTCTATGTATCTGTTTATTATAAAAACAAATATGTCTTTCCAGGTTATAACAAAATTGATAAAACTGTTCGTTCTTTAAAAGTGGTACAATTAGATTGAAATGACTCTGAGATATGTAATCTCAAAGCTTTCTTGGTTCGTGAAGTATTCGAAGCATCGACTCTATCAGTCAAAATCAATACCGTCGTGGCCCACAGCCGACTGTTTGCTTTAGATAGTATTTACGATAACGCGGCACGACTAACTCGCTTTTAAGGATAATACTTTGAAACTGTATAAACTGTGGTCACTTTGATAAAAAGAAAAACTTAATGTAAACAACATTAAATAATTTTAGCTCACTAAAAATCTATTTGAATCCTATCTTACATACAAAAAGCACACAAGATTTTTTTTCTCTGTGGGACCTTTGGAACTTGGGAGAGCTAAAGACTCTATGATTATTCATAGAGTCCTAGTAGGCTTTACAGGTTGACGAGTAATAATGGTATTACTCGTCAACCTGTAAAGCCTACTAGGCCGCGGTAGTTTTCCTTTAAAATTCATCATGAAGGCACTACTACTGTAATTTTTTCACATTTCTTAATACAACCAACAGTTTACCTGGCAGGCACTCGGCAGGCAGGTCGGCACTTGACATAAGTTTTTATAATATTTAAAAAAACATTAACATTTTATACGAAAAAAAGATGAAAATAAAGTAAATGAAAAATAAGTTGTCGCCTATAAAATGGTTCTTAATTTAAAGTGTCTATTTCAGGTTTTTAAGTTTTGAAGTTTCCTATGAACAAAATCTTCTAACTACAAATAAACGGTAACCTTTTAGGGCTAAAACTTCGCCCCATCCTGTATGCATCATGTTAAAATAATTTATAAACCTTAGAACTTGAATATGGTGATAGCGCGTTGTGAAGTCTCATTCACCCTTACTGCGTTTCGTTGGTATTTAGCTTTACACTTTTTTAGATAGTTTCTACTCCTGAACCTAAATTTTTATCAATATTTTACAACTTGATATTATTTTGTTTGGTTTATCGTTTGGTTTGAAAATAAATTAAGTCATAAGTGGGTCAGCAAACAAAGGCGGGGTTCGCGGTTTTTCGAGTTTATCTGTACGTACCTTACTACATTGCAGAAATATTGATAAGATATGAAGATAAAAATGCTAGTGTAAATAAGAGATGCATATTTTTCACTGATATCGTTTTAAAATCACTTGTTAAACCACTTTTGCATATCCTATAACGTTAGACAACAATTTAAAACTGAACTTTTTTACATTTATAAAAGTTGTAAGATTGTTGATAGGTGACAGTGTCATTTCAATACTTCTTTAAAACTTTATAAACGTTCATTGACCGCAATACACAATGCAAATAAGAAACTTGATCGGAGCTTTGAAATGACGTAGTTATAAAGAATTGAATGCTAATTTTTTTTATGCTAAAGGATAAACGTAATATTTCAATCAACATTTTCATACACTGCTTTAGATTAGGACTTAGCCTAATAATGTTGTATCGTTCGGTGCATTAATAATTTGTAGTCATATCTTACCGAACATTAAAGTACCTACTTGAAGATATTCTAGTATCGAAAGTATCTCTGCATTGCATTAGTTTTCCAATAAAATTATATTATCCGAAGCAATCAAAAGCTTATTGCGTGTACTTATTCGATACACACTTTAAATAAAGTAATCTATGTGCAAAGCGTATCGTTAAAATTTAAAATAGGATAGTGAGTGCAGTTATGATCACCCTAGACCAGTGTGGGACAAGAAAGCCTTGTACACCATGTAAAGGTGGTTGCAAACAGACTGTAGGTACGTGGTTAATTGAATTCTCTGTTTTTGTCTGCTATCTACCTTCTTAAAATATTTTTATCATAATATAATAATGCCTAGCCTACGTCCTTGGCTAGCTTGGGGCACGATGAAGACGTGACTTTTTTTCGTTAATTTCCTTAGGAACAAGGAACTTCTTCTAAGGAACAATGTTTTTTTTTAAATAAAATTACATGGTTCTAAAGGTTAATGTTGGATCCGAGCCCTCCAAAGTATGGAAGCACTTATCTGTTAATCTTATTTGCATCCAAATTCTGACCGATTAGCATATCGCTTATTAATTTCAACGATCTACCATGAACGTCTTATCAAGCTAGGCTAATTGTGAAGAATGAGTTTAGAATCCACAGGAAAAACTATGTTACTTTAATATACAACGTAGTATGCAGGCGCCCTTACTCTGCTACAAGAAGAACGGGTCCTACTCAAGTCTAGTATCGAATGAATAAAGTGAAACTGCACAGAGCTGTTTATCAATTGCAATTTCATTATCTAGCAGACACCTGCCCGAGAGCCATTCCGCGGAATATGGATTATGTTGAGACAAAGACAAATGCAGCAATGTGACTGTAACAGGTACCTATTGGTCTGATAAACACTATGCCATCTTGGCTATTTCGAGCGATATATTATGATGAGATCGTGTTTGGAACACCGTGTAGGCTTTTTCAATGAATTAAAGAGTTTTTAATAAATTTCACGATGGCCATGGAATACAAAAAAATGGATTTGTCAAGTAAGATTACTCAGTAACTATGGTGCTTTTGGATCATGATAAGAAGTTCGAATGGGGTTCCAGGTTGCTGTACATAATGGCGCTGCTTTGCCAAACCATCAGTACGCAAACGTTTGTTTCCATGCCGCTAATGGCCAGCAAGCACGGCGCGTTCGGCTACCTCCTCGGCTACCTGCTGACGTACGCACTCGTCGGCGTACCTCTGCTGTACATGGAGTTCATCGTCAGCCAGTTCACGGCCCGCGACTGCCTGCAGGTGTGGAGGATCCGCCCGTGTCTAACGCACATTGGCTACGTCCAGCTCTTTTGGCAAATTTGCATAGTCATCTACAACCACACTATAATATCCTTTACCGTTCACTATTTTTTGATAAGCTTCGAAAATCCAATCCCGTATTTAATGTGTGGAAAATGGGCTACAAACGATTGCGGTGTACTCGAATACAATTACACTGTAAACCAGGACTGCATCAAGTACAGAGACGAGGAAATCGGCTACTGCGCTTTCTTGTTCAAAACATTCCCAGGATATCAATACTGGAGGTATTATTTACTTGGGCAGAATGAGAAATATTTTTATGTGGCGTGGCGAGTATGTCTCGCATCAGCGATAGTATGTTCTCTGATGTTTCTAAGCTCTTTTAGAAGAAAACAATCTCTGAAATGGTTCCTCAGCTTCCTAACAATTTACCCAGTCGTAGGTTACATAATTTTGATGGTGGGGTCTATGATGCAGAAAGGTATTGTAACGTCATATGCTGAGGCAATGGATGCGGATTTTAGTATATTTGTTCACAACTACAAATTATCTAGCATCATCCAGCAGGTGCTCTACACGCTGAACATCGGCACTGGGGTATCGTTTAACCTGGGCGCGTCCACGTCATTCCGGGCGCCGTGCTATGCCAACGTGGTCGTCGTGGTGGCCGTCTGTGCTGTCTTCACTGCGTTTGCGGTCTGCACGCTCGCGATGATGTCGTGTCCATTCGCTTACCAATACAAAATCACCCCAAATATATTCGTAAACTATGCAATGGCACTTATCTTCGAAAAGATCCCGACGCTTCTCAAAGAATACAATCGTAGTTATTTCTGGCTCATACTCAGTTTTAGCTGCAACGCCGTTCTCGTTTTGAGCACAAACATTATAATCTGCCAGCACCTGCTGGAGATGTTAACGCAACGATATAATATCGTGCGAAGGTATCCTGGTTTAACTTGTTTCATATGGGTAGTGTTTCTGTTTTTTGTGACTATTCCATTTCTTGGCAAAGAAGGAGTATATACCTCTTTCACAGTCAAAAAAATGATTCATTTAGTAACAATTTTTATAGCAATGATTGAATGTTTAGTGTTCGTGGTATGGTATGGTTTGGAAAATTTTTCCGAGGATGTTCACTTCATGCAAGGAATCCAGCCCAAAACTTGTATGAAAATGGCATGGTTGTTGTCCAGCGTCGTGGTGGCGTACGTATTCTTCAATGAGCTTTACCTCTTCTATCTCGGATGGGCTGAAAATTTAGGCTCAAAAATAGGCTGGTGTGTCCTTGTTACATTGCTGGGGTTAATGATCTCGACAACGTTAGTGAAATGCTTGGTTGCTGCATTTAGGAAACAGTTTAAGGAAGAAATAAAAGTGGATCCTTCGTGGGGCCCAAGGAGCGATGTGCTGATGCGAAGCCGCGCCATGTTCTCCGCGCAAGCCATGACCAAGGAGTATATCTACCGACAGTACCATCTGCAGGCGGGCATCCTGACGCGCCAGCGCACTTCCAACGTGCGGCAATCCTACCTTGAATAGTAAGCTACCACAAATCTCCTTGTTCTTCCAATTCATTTAATATTCAAATGTAACTAGTTTTCGTTTCTATTATGTGGAAGGGTTAGCAGGTTTTGGCACGCGTGAGATCGATTTATTTATTTTCAGCTGTGAGTCACCACATCTACATAATAATGTAAAGTTATTATATTATTATTGAACTAGTATTGGCTATTGCGTAATTCATTATAGTCACGATGACTCAACGCCCAAAATATCAAAATTCATTGTCTCATAAAGAGGTTAAGATTGACAATACTGCGGTTAATTTATTCTGCGCGAATATCACTTTAGATTATTTTGTGTAGGTATCTATGAAATACATTTAAATTAACACAATGCCTGTGTTTTACTATCTGCAGTCTAATGGAACTATCCTAAACGCAAAGTAGTGTGACAGGTAGAAACACTCTTTGAATTTATTACTATCTCAAAGGCAATAAAAAAGAAAGTCAGCGGTTTCCTCTTCAGCCCCTCTACTCTCATGTCCGACTTTTGTTAAGAAAAATACATTACATATTTTAAAAAGTGGCGCGCCAAGCTGTCTGGTACCAGAGGTACCAGCGATGCGGACCAACCGCGGCCCTGCTAACTTCGAGATACTGCGTGGCCATCGACGCGCCCACTCCTCCTCGCACACTAAGCCCGACAAAGACTCAGCAATGTACGTCACACATTTGACACCCACGTACTACCACGGTGGTAAGTGCAAGTGTTAGTTAGCACATCTAACAATAAAGAATTTTTGAAATGATACTTAACCTGTCTATTAGACATACAAGGCGAGCAAGAGAAGTACATGGATTACTTATATTAATTACATTATTAATTCCAGAGTTAAGTGTGACTTACGTATAATATGTGCATATTGTCTAGAATCTACCTATAAATATTGATTGATTGCAATGCGAAGAGATTAGATGTTGGTAGTAAATAGTAGATATGTACTATAGTGCAGTTTGTTGAATATTAATTATTACACACAGATATCTGACTAACGTTTAATCTTTGACCTTCTACTGGTTAGACAGGTAAACCTCTAGTTCCCTAGGCTCGTCGTCTGTTTCAAATAATTAACTGAAATAGACTTGCCTGCATTAGTTTAGTAATCTTCTCTTTATATATTTTATAATAATGAAACAAACACACTTAAGTATTTCAACAATTATCATTTTTTAAAGTTACGGGTCCGGTATTCGAATCCCCGTGGTCAGGCAGCCGGCGATAAGTGCGATCGCTTGTATCATGAACGAGTTCATGGCTTGTTAACGCAGGTTCAAATCCAGTAACTTTCATTAAGATTTTTCATTTATAGCAGGTAGTAATCTGTTAGAACGTGTGTCCAAAAATAGCATCCAGCCTTCATTATCACTAACCGTTATCGAGAGTGCAGGACCGATACCTACAGCTTTCATTCAAGCAGTTTGTGCTATTGTGCTATAGAGTGCATTCTTTGTTTAAAATACATACATACATACATATAATCACGCCTCTTTCCCATGGGGGTAGGCAGAGACCACGGATCTCCACTTGCTACGATCCTGACATACCTCTTTCACCTCACTCACTTTCATTACATTTGTTTAAAATATTTAGTTATAAGTAGGTAAGTACTCCCGAGGAAACCACTTCGAGGTCACCATAGACAAAGTTAGATAGAGGTATTATAAGGATCTTTGGAGTTATGCACAGAAATGCACTTCGAGAGTGCAGTTGCTCCCTTACGAAATTGGGCTTTTGAAAAAAAAAAAATGTATTTTTTTATAAATATTAAAGCTAAATTATTAATTTTATTGATAAGTATGTAACATGAAAAACGAAAAAAATAATTTTTCATTTAATTATAAGCGATTAAAAATTGATAAAATTCAATAAAAAATCACGTGACTGCGAACGCACAATTCTTTCTATACTACTATGAGTGACGTCACAAAGAGCTCGGATTTGTTCGGGAGTTGTCGGCGCGTTTTCGGTACTGGATTCAAAAATTAATTTTTATTTTGATATAACTTTTTAATTATTGAGAAAAATAAAAAAATAAAAATTGTTTTGTAAGAAAACTTATAAATGATCTTTCCATTTTTCTAAGAAAAAATAATAATTCAAAAGCCCACAACGAATATAATTTTTATATTTGTTTGTTAATTTATCTAAGTCTTTTATTCATTCATTTCTCTTCTTTGGATCTTTGAGACATTGAACAATCACCTAAAATTATTTTTGGAAAACATAGCTGTTTTGTACTTTCAATATACCTACCCTAGACTACGAGTAAGTTGGCCATTGCAAAAAAAACCGCTCATGCTTGCTTAGAAATGTGGTGGGCAATGATGAGGAAAGCATGTCACGTACCCTGCCGATGCGACGTCGACGTGCCAAATGTCACGTGCACTTCAAATCAAAAGAACTAGGGAATTATACTCACCATTGAATACTTTTATAATTGTAGACATTATGCAGGGTTTAAAGTTGGTTTCTGTTGAAACGAAGAACAGTGAAGATGAAGTGTCTAAACAAAGTATGCTGAACTTACACGACCGAAATTCGGCAGCCGGTTTTGCATCCGGCCGTATTAAGTTGATATGACACATCATAAGTAATTACCGAATTTATAAGCGCGTTTGATAAGAGTTTAAAAGTAGGTCCTTAAGCGTAAATCTGCAATGTTAGCCTTAGTTTAATTATACTTAAACATCATTTATTTTAAAAGCTCAATACTAAGATAAAGAAATATAAAATTGTATTATTCTAGTTGCTTTCTAAATTAAATAGCGGCCCGGTGGTATCGCAATCCTAAATGACGACCTGAATGGAATTCCGGGCCCATCAGCTACACTATCTCTCCGGCGACACCTACAACACTTCGACACTTAAGCTGCACAATTGCACAATGCTTAGGAGCTTTTCGAAAAACTAACCATATCGGGCTTAAGAGTTATTACTTGTGCGGCGGTGACTTAGGGCCTATTTCACACAGAAACCAGCGACAAACACCAGAACCTCAACAGAAATTTACGCTTTCAACTTAAATATTTCACAAACTAATTTTGAAATGGAACTCTAGTCTAAATAACCCCTAATATTTAAAAAATAATAGTACCGCTACTAATAGCGTGGCTAATTCGGTCGTGAATAAAGTATAGCAACCCAACCGCTATAGCATAGCGTAACTATAGTATAGCATAGCAATACTTAATAGATATTATATATTAAACACTCATGAACCGAAACAAAAATGTACATAGGTAGGTACTTACAAACATTTGTCTTGCGGCGGGAATCAAACCCGCAACCGTCTGCGTTCCAGACGGGCCTTCACCCAGTACGCCACAGTAAAATATTTGTGCATCTAAAGATGGAATCATGATGCGTCAATTTTTGTCAAACGAATGATGGTGTTAATTTAACTTACTAATTTTGTTACTTTCCACCAGAGTTCGATCTAGCTCTATAAATTGAGTCTTATTTCATTTCATAAATAAAACTCATTTAATAGAGCTAAAAATACTTGCAATTTAAAAAAGGGGTTCTTTTGAATTCAAACTAGCTTTGGAAGCGCCTGCTATTGCATCAAATTTAATAGGCTTGCCGGTTCAATTTTACTTTTAAAGCCTTCGTTGAGACGTAACTTTGTATAATAAACTTACGCACATGTCAATTAAGACTAACAAGAATATGCAGAGTTGGAATCAAGTTCGAACAGAGCACGGTAGGACGATTTAAATCTTCGGTTATAGGACGGCATTTCCAAGTCTTGCTCGACCGATAAGTGGTTAGAGCGTGTCAATAAGAGATAACAAACGCAAATAATATAGTAAAGGCATGGAGTCGATGACACACGATAACTAGGACGATGGCAAAACTTAGCGGGCCTTAAAATTATCTTTCTAAATAACGTAAGTTAAAAAACAAACAATGACGTTGAAACGCAGGTAATTTTCTAATAAAACTTTTTTCATGTTCAGTATTGGCAGTACCTATTGGTCAGCGACAGAACGCTGAAAATCTGAAATAACATCAATGTAAACAATAAGTCGCTTACATAGAGTAGTCAGACTCGACGAATTCTTCTTCATTCTTCGTGTGGACAGCACAATTAAGCAGCTATTACGTATTCCGTGGTGATGGCAGAAGCAGCCAATGATCGCTATCAGAACCGCCTCAAGAATCCACTATGCCGCGATACCGTTTCAAAAAGGTCTAGAAGTGACTGATGATACTTTTAGCAACTTTTGTAAGTAAATAGATTAGATAAGATTTTTGCAGGAATGCTCCAGGATAAATAATTTATGATAAACTGCAGACTTATATGTTGTGAACAATATACGTGATTGATGAAAAGGAATTACCAATATCATTATTATTGGGCAGCAAGTTGGCAAATTGAAATGGGACTGGGCGGGCCACGTCTGCCGCATGTCGGACGAGTTGTGGGCATGGACCACCACCGAGTGGATCCCACGAGACAGGAAACGACTACGCGGCAGACCGCGGCGGCGGTGGAGGGATGAACTCGACTCATTCTGCCCACATTGGACCACACTAGCTCTTAATAGAAACGAGTGGAAGGAAGGAAGGGAGGCCTTTGCCCTGCAGTGGGACGCTACAGGCTCGTAATAATAATAATAATTATTATTATTATAGATAGAGCTCTGAGATAATCTTGACCATTGTAATCAGATCAGAAGATGCCACTCTCGTACCTTTGTGATTTTGCCAAATGAATAAAGTTGAAAGAAGCTACTTTGAACAAGTTAGCGTACGTATATCAAAATCCGTGGTAAGCGTAAGGTTCGCTGTTTGGGTAAAACAGCAACCGCTACAGCGCAGGCAGTTCGCCTGAAACATAACGACAATATCTAATGCGTTCTGTTGCAGTCGGGCTAGTGGACGAGCAGTGCGCCGCGGGCCGGAATGCGGCGACTGGTGGCGACCGCCGCAGGGTAGAAAGCGCAGACGCACCGTGCGCATGCTGGTAAATGGGACGGCCCTTTGAGTGCGAATGTACGCGATATCAGTATAAACAACTGCATTTGTCGACTCGACTGTCCGCGCCAACCTGAGCCAAGTACCACGCCGAGCTTGTCTGATTGAATAGGTATTGGTAACGCGGATTCGATCAGAAGGTTTCGCATTTCTTAATCTTTGATTTATCAACATGAACCAAAGAATATAGAGTACCCCGGCCGTACTTTGAAATTCGTAAAACCACTGGTATTTCAGAGGAACGTTATGAAAACGCCGACAAAGGAAACGAGTAATGCAATTTGTACAACAAAATACATTCGTAATCGTTGAGAAAATGAATGCGTGCTTAATAAGCGCTGATGTGATGGTTGAGAGATAAAACCGGCAATGTGTCTTCATTACCGTTGGACGACTTGCGAGTGAATATCGTATATCTACCCAAAAACAAAAAATAAGACAACGGTTTGCGAAGTGTACGCTGAGCTTTCCATTGAACGGAAAAATGCACCGTGAAGCCGGTTTCTGCGTGCCTTCCGGATTCCCAACCTGCTACTCTAGGTCAGCGCGCCGCGGTCTCGCTCACTTCTATGGAGTTCGACTGAGATTGCGAGATCGATTTGGGGTCGCGTCGCCCTAACCTAGATTGTCTTCGCTCGGTGCGCTTTGTAATATACCCAACCAGCCAGACTGGACACTGTTGGTATTCATTATTGAGTTAGCTTACTTCATAATTATTGTTGACAAATATTCGCACTAATAAAACGCACGCTGCTGGTGTCACATCAATCGGTTTTACATATCCGACAGCTTTGCCAGCACCCTAGCGTAAAAAAAAGCTTCTACAATTTGATATTTTTAACATTAATATTTTTATTAATGTTAAAAATATTAATGTTATATTACGCATAAATAAGTTATATCTGTTGAAAAATGTTGTTTACTTTTATCCTGAACAATAAAACTACTGATTCGTGTAATAAATTAGAGTATAAAATTTTTGAATTTTTAATTGATTTGATTTCCACGTGAGACAAGAATTTTTTTAATGTTTTAATGCTTTGTTTCCTTTCAGTAAAATGAGCTAACTAAAGGATTTAACCTAGTTCCCCTCCAGGGCCCATAGTTTCTTTCCACCCTGTATATCTATCTACGCTTCATCGCACTTTAGTAAACATTTAAATTTAGGTTTTGAGACTCGGAAACTCGACCGTGTTCATCATGTTCGACGACAGGCAGGATGATAATGGATGAATCTGCGTTCAATACTTAAAAAGTTTTTTATCAGACTGGCCTCTAACCGTCACTCGGTATGCGTACGACGGAAAACATGTGCCTTTGATAAGTACTAGGTATTTAAAGCAAGCGAGGATTACTTGTGTGTGTTGACTTTTTGATACGAAGCGATCATAATGTCGTTTTAAGTACAAGTTATCGCAAACTCTTTGGAATAGTTTGCAAGTGTTATGCAAAGTCAAAAGTGGACAATAAGCTTTTTATGTTGTGTCAAAACATTTCTTGTTAGTTAGTAAAAAAATGGATAGTAGCCTTTCCATACTGAAAGTCAAAGGATTAACGATAATAGAAAGAAAATCAATACGAAACCTTTGTAATGTGATTAAAGACACTGGTCATCTTGGTCTTATTAATTTAAATCATAAGATTACGAATATTTACAGAAGGTATTCAGGCATTTCTAGATCCTTTGACTGACCATGTCGAAGGCGGTAGCCAGTAGATAACAGATTAAGCAGCTTGAGCTCTAAGTCTAAGTCCTATGAATAAATAGCATGAACATAGTAGCAATGTAACTAGATTCGTAATTGTTTTGGTAATTGGTAGTTAAACTATCGGTACCTATTAAGTACCTACCGTGAAAATATCTGGTGTGCACACGTGATAGGTACATACACAGCTATATAATCGATCACGTATTGAGCACGATCATTGTGCTCGTCAGTTGGACCGTGAATCCTGTCACTGTACCCCCCTCTGTCCATGGACCCCTCTCCCCACCATATGAATCTCATTTAAGTTGCGCTTACGCAACTGAGTAAAACCACTCAAGTGTGTAATGTTTATAAGAGTGATTTGGTTATAAAACTTGTATTATAATTTATCATCATTTTTAAATGTAGTATAACATACCTCTGGCCTTTACATCTTTACTATATGATTTATACAGCGTCAGGAGGCAAACTTTGCCTACACTTAACGGGACACTGTAGCACCTTAACCATCCTCTTAGCTCCAACATAGTTGATTGAGGATGACCAATAAAGTTTTACACAAGGGCGTTAGGTTTTTAAATGGCACCAACGAAGCTAACAAAAAAATGTCTGCTCTTTGTTGTTTTATTACCTATTGTTTGCAAATTACATAAAATCTAGCTTTCCCTAACTATTTTTTGACATCTTTTAAAATTATTAAAAATGTGCAATTACTCTCTATATACTTAGACCTTTTGATGATCCTAATTCATGATTTATATAGGCCCAGTGCCTGGGGCAATCATTGACTATACTAAATGGGACACTGTTGATGGAGGCTTGTCCGGTATAAACTGTCCTCTTAGCTTAACCAGCCAAACCCACAGGAAAGACAACAGTCAATACATGTGTGTGGGGTTGACCAAGCCGAGGGCTTTTTCAAGATGTTTTCCTTCACCATTCAGAGTTCGTATCAATGTGCATTGAAATTTCGAATCGAAAATACATTGATGTACGCCCGGAATCCGTACCGTACCGTATCCTTCGGATCTAAAGTCGAGGTAGACCCACTCAGCCACTACCTCTAACAAATGGTTTTCTTCTTTTCGCGCTTCTGTTTGTAATAAATACCAATTTTTTTTAACCGTCTTCAATTTCGTAAGAAGAAGGTTTCCTGCACTCTTGAGGTACATTAGCTCTAAGTAAATAATGTTCATAACTCCGAAGATTTTTTATGGGACTACCTAAGAATTTTCATAGGCGGTTTGTCCACTATTGACAGAGTAATCTATGAACAAATGAAATGAAATATGATCACGCCTGTATCCCAGGGAGCGGTAGACATTTCTTTTAGATCTTCATAGTATTCTTTAGATCCTTTGAAGATGTCTAATGGGGTAGTCAGAGGTATGTACAAATACATATTTGGCACATGCATGCACTCTTTTTGCAGAAGTTAACTTTCCATACGTGACAGGTTGCAAGCCCATCGACGCTGCTAGAACGCTAACTGGTTTCCTCACGATGTTTTCCTTCACCGTTTAAAACTCGTGTTAAAGCGCTTATTATATACATTTTTCAATCCGAAAAGTTCATTGATGCACGACCGGATTCGATCCCACGACCTTCGGATTGAAAGTCGAGGTATTATCGATGAACATACATGAAAAAATATAGATGTACGTGTACAGCATGAAGCCGTTTTGGTCAAGTGGATTGGTACTTCGACTTTCGATCTGAAAGTCGTGGGATCGAATCCGGCCGTACTTCAATGGACTTTTAGTGTCGAAAAGTTTATATGTGCTTTAAAATGAGCTTTAAACGGTGAAGGAAAACATCGTGAGGAACCCCGCGGCTAGTAAGCACATCACACGTGACCATTGTCTTTCCTGTGGATTATGGCCGGCTATGCTGAGAGGATGGTTTGGATGCTAGGCAAGTCTATTCCATCTCAATAATGTCCCAGGCACAGAGGAAATAATCTAGTAACATCTAGACCTGAGTTTTTTTTATATTAAAACCTCAACCTTTTAAGACGGTAAAAATGAAATTGTTCAGTCTAGTACCACCATGAAACTAGGAAGCTGAACAATGGCTGATGTCACAGTGCTCGCAAGTCTAATGGTGCGTTTAACGCACGGTACGATAATGACGGTTGAAACACGGACGTCAATGGAATCCGATTATTTTGATCGACTAATTTTACTCAATTACACGGGCATGATGAGAATGATATCCTAACTTTCTGTATGAATACAAAAAGCTTGGCAATTTGTGAAGACATATATACATAAAGCTTGGCAGTTTGTGAACCAATTTCTGTATCTTACCTACTCATACTTAGTTATTTTAGAAGAAGGGGCACCTTTTTTTACCCATTTTTCTGTCTTTAGCAAGATGTCGACAAATTTCTAAAATGAAAACTCGTCATATATTACAAAAATACTTTAATGGGAAGAAACACAAATAACTTTTAGATTGTAGCAAATTTTTCAGGAAACATATTTCTCAACACAAAATGAATAATAAAATCAGAAGCATCTATGTACATGACATGTATTTTGATAAAAATCGGAATAAAAGTATGCATGACTGAACCTGACCTCGTAATGATAGAACTTGTGACTTCCTGCGCACAGTTCAATAGTTCTATAAACATTATTTTGAGAACTCTATATTAAGAGAGTTTATGCATGAAGTATATATAGTATATAGTATGTATAGTATTTGGTGTGCAATAAAGTATTTTCTTTCTTTCTTTCTATATACCTATTCTTTAAAACCTTAATAAAAAAAACCTTAATGCCCTGAATGCCTTTGCAGTATATCTTTAGATATCATTCTGTGAATTTATAAACAGATAATGATCTGTAAATGAAATTCTCGAAATACGAAATACAGCATGCATTTGTAAATATTAGCTACTCACATCTATCAACTATGACTGAATATAGAGATAACAAGTAAAATGTGAAATTACATTACCTAAATGATTACAGCCTGTACGATTATATGTTACTAGCGCACCGGCCTTATGAAGCAAAAACCATCCACCAAGGTATCAGAACGTTTAGTTAGAAGTTACGTTTCATTCATTAGAGGCGTCTAAAAAACCAGCTTTCCGGTGAACATAGACTAGAAGACAGCGGCAGTAACGGTATTTGGTTTAAACAACTATGATAATTTTTATAATGTATTTAACTTTTCGTACCATTTTTACTTTTTTTTGTTTTATTTGTAAATTTTTAAATACGTAAAAGAAAAAAGTTTACTTTTGTACCTTACTCTTGAATGTACAAGAAATTACTACTTATAAATTCATATTTTACAGAATAGAAATATGTATTCTTTCTTGTAGTTTTTTAACATTATGGCTATAACATTTTAAGAAGTGACCAAACAACCACGATTTCACTCGTGTATCCAATTTAGTATCTACTTACGACAACTTGGACTGGTAGATTAGTCCTCGACCTGTTTAACCCTGTGCCCGTAGAAAGGGACACTGAATCACTTTCAATACAGTAATTAAATGACTAAATGCTTGTATTCCACCTACAGAGTAATAAATATAAAGCTGATGGAATACGTAAATTTTCCTATTTCGGTTATATATTGGAATAAATATGTTTTCATAAATTATTATTTTTGTAAGCTAGCTGTCATCATTTGTATGGGTACTACAAAGTATACAGATTTTTATATGTATCTATTATAAAACATTAATAATGTGTCATATACAATACACGTTTACGTGTTGAAATCGTTGCATTTACAATAACGTTAGCTCCTGCTCTACAATAAATAGTTGCAAAAAATGCAACACCCGCCCGGTGTATAATCACTCAGCGATGGCACGTTGCTACAACAGATTTTGAGCATTTCCTTGCTACGTGTACTAGATACGCCTAGTACACATCGGCCGATCAGCGTTGTGTTCAAGCCCTTAAGTTGTATCTGAGGGTCTGTTTGAAGGAAAAAAACTGTTGAAAAGCGCTACGGACTAATAAAATTTCAAAATTAAAAAAAATATAAGATCTAATTCAAAGATTTTCACAATTTATATACTTAGGGTCTTATTCATAAAAACTTGACAATTTAATACAGAAAGTTTTTTTCTTGTCACCCCCATATGTCAACGAAAAGAGATAGCAACAGATTTAATATTCTTTATAGCTAATACAGGTTTACTGGTCGAATATGCATAAGGGGGTTACAGTTTATACGAGTATACAAGCAGTGAACTGACAGACAAACGAACTACAAAACGAATTAAATTGTACCTATTACTAAAAAATACCTTAATAGACTACTTATTAAGTATATACATAGCTCTGAAAAAATTGTACCCCTTTGCAAAATGAAGGTACATATCTACTTACACCATATTGACAGTCAATCCAACGCTCTCAATAAACTTCTAAAAGGTAGAAGAAAATTATTTATATGTGAGCTCGAGTAATGATATGCCAAAGTTCTTTCCATCAATTTAGAATTGAGCTTCAAAAGTTATCATTACACTTATTGGCTCCCCTTATTCACGAATTCCCATACACAGCACGGTCGGTGCGCCCCGACAATAGTGTCTCCACAACTTATGTACCGTGTAAATTGCTCTAATCTGTCCATTATTTGGGCTTTCATGCAATTTTATGTCTATTCAACCACGACGCTACTTCAGTAGGTTGATTTTAATAAAGGTTTTATTTTATTTATCTATTTTTAAATATATAAATCACTTAAATAACAATTAACGTCTAAAAACCGCTAAATATCTGAAACTAAGTAATAGTTAGACGTAGTTTTGAATATGATATAGGCTACAAATTGACTTGCATAATAATTAGGTAAAATATGTAGCAAAGACAATATTTCTACATTGTCCTTGCTGTAGGTAGTAGTTAGGTTTCTATAAAATGTATATTTTGATTTTGTTTTAAATATAATCAATTCGATAACTTCCCAATCATCAAATAATTGATCACATCAGCAAAGCCAAAATACTCTACTACTCGTATTATACACCAATTCACCATCCACATTATTTCATTATTCGTATCTCCACTTCTAAGATCATTTGAAAGTTGTATTATTATTAAGAGTAACAAATTGTATGATGCATGTTAAACCAAACCAGAATGTTTAATAATGGGCTTACATACATAAATACATACACAAATAGATGCGACGATGTCGTACCGGTGTGCAGCATACAAATTACGGTAGTGTTTCCCACTTATTCTATTTATAGCTTTATCTCCGTGTAACTTATTTTTTACAATATTTGATTTCGGGTTCTGGATTACTGCGATAAGTGAACGAAAATTAATATTAAAAAATTCACTTAACTATGATACAAAAGAGTTTAACGCGCGCTTTCTTTTGGATTATCATTTGTCGTATACCCTTGCGCATTCACATCTACCCAGATCAACGGCGGTGGCAGCTTGGCGATGGCGTGACGACAGATAAAAATTTGCCAGGATAACATTAAAAGGTTCAGCTAAATCTGTTCAGTAACCTGTATACTTTTTGCGGGAAAGAGTAACAAGTAACAAACATCGAAATTCACAAATCCAACCAAAATTTTACGATTACACCTAATTAGAAGTATCATCATCATCGTATTATGTATTTTTGATTTACTAAAAGTGTTGTAATATAATGTTTTTAGAACTAACTCTAAAACGCACTGTAACAGTAGGTATGTCACGGTTTGTTTATGAACTTTGTAACGCCTCGTACAATTTGCTCGAATCTAAGTAAGTTTTGATAAATTAGTCATGACAATTAATGATAGACGTATAACATTTTTAAAAGGACCCTTTTAAATTAATTTTAATACGCAATTTTAATTTAAATACATGACATGTTTATTTTTATATCCGAATATTTTAAATATAATTAATTTTTAGATAGTATAGTATAGTATAGTTATGTTATACTACTTTTTGTACTCTGTACTAGACCTATAACTTGGCGTTATCAATAAATATATTGTATTGTATTGTATTGTATTTGAACTAAAATTTTAGATTGAAGACGTAGGTAAGTGAAGGCGATGATAAATTTATGAGAACAACACGATAAAAATAAATTCATCTGCTTCTTTAGCATTCTACACTGAAAAAACTTTACTTTAATAATAAAAAAAAATTACTTGAACCTACTGCGACGTTAGCAGACACTAAAGTATACACTTAATCCTGAGTAAATTTTCTTCTAGTTCGTAGTTTCAAGATGTTTTATTTTTAGTGAGCAGCGGCAAGTACCTTGCGGCGAAGATAATTTGAAAACTGAAATTAGCGCAAGAGTGTTCTGGCCAAAGGGAGAAACACTAACCTGCATCTGAAACCAGGAGTCCAGGAGGCCGGTAGTGTGTGGTGCACCCCAGCGGCCGCCACCAGGGACAATCTGCGAAACAAAATCAAACATCATTTAATACAATACTACACATTTGACATGTTTTAAGAAACAAGTGACTTGTCTCGGGGTATATAGTAAGAAGTTATTACCTATCCATATTACATGTCAACAATTTGCGTTCATTATAGAAACAGAAGTTCTCGATGTCAACGGACAACGACGCTATTGTAGTTCTTATGTAATTATCATAGCAGGACGGATTTCAGTAAGATGTGACTGAAAGCTAAATTACGTAAACCAAAATCGACTTTGACGTAAAATTGGATAAAATTCATTAAAACCTAAAGGAAAATTGTCTTCGAGGCAAAATTGGATAAAACTCATGGTGCTACAAAAGTGCTTGACAGTTACCTAGACTGTTGACACAAGGCAGTTATCGGCGTAGAGCTTTCTACCCTCGTGGCAAAGTCTACTGAAGTTAGTTAGAATAGGCAGTTGTCGTTAAGAAACTCCTAATGATGGGCTACTGTACTTGTTTTACTATTTATTCGTTGGAGGTAAAAGCCTATAAAATCAATCATTAAATTAGGTTACTGACATATTGTGTAATATTTTGTTTAATAACCTTATTACGAAAAATCACGCGGCTTCGGCTATGTTCTTTATGATGAGGAATTGCAATCTCTAAAACAATAAATAAGCTTCGAAATTGGGAACCACCGATTATAACCAAAATTTATTATAGATACAACTATGTATTTACGTTTAAATCTCTATAATATAAGAAGAATGAATGAGTTGATATGCTAATGCTATTCAGAGTCGTCGTCTGCAGACAATAAACCATCATAACTGTACGTTCCGTCGTTTATCGGATATTTTTCTATTTTACGTTGAAGTTTAACAACTGACCAACGGTTATTGCCTTCATCTGCATCACTTAGACGTATTCTGACAGATTTTATTTAGTTTTTACAATACGAAATCTATTTTTGACTATATAGTACGACTATTTAGTATTGTTTTGGACCATACATCTCGATTTCTTTGGCTTAATAGCCGCTAATCTATACTAGTCTATACTATATACTATAATATAATATATAATATTATAATATAACATTATAAAGAGGTAAAATTTGTTTGTTTGTATATTTTATCCCGGTAGCTTCATTAGTTTACCCGTGCGAAGCCGGGACGTGCTACAAGTAGAGAATAAAGAGAGCTAGCTCATTCCAGCTTAAATATGGTCTCGTTGCTGGGAAATGCGTTCATATTAGCAAAATATGTGTCTGTATCAAGCAAGACATATGACTTTATTTGTGGGAAAAACTATCATGATCTCCGTAGCTTTAAACTTGAACCTATAATATAATAGAATCCCTGATAAAATAAAAAACGAAGCTAAGAACTCATCATTTAAAAACAAACTCAAACAATTTTTGATCCAAAACAGCTTTTACTCTATAACTGAATTTATGGAAGACTAATAGGTAATAATAAGTAGGTAGGTCAAAAAAACTTAAGTAACTACAATAAGTGCCATATTAGAATAAGCATGTTGTGATATTAAATAATTTAATTAAACATATTTAGCTTTAAGATAATGCTAAAAGTTGATATATTTTAAGGTTTTCTATGTAGGTATGTTTAATTAGTCTTTCAATTTCTATCTAAGTATTGTCTACGACTGTATCAATTACTTCTTTTTTAATCTCTCAACTACCCGTGGACTTTCATGAAATTGTACCACTCGTTTCTGTTCCTAATAAAGATTTTCATTTTTTTTATTTATAGGTATTAAAATGCTTCCAGAGCGCTCCCAATAAACAAAGTCAGCACAAAAGGTTCCTAAACCACAAGATGCTTATTTTTTTATAGGTTTTATAGGTAGAATATATCTACCTGTAAAAAATAAGCATCTTGTGTCAATTTCTTTTTTCTCTCAAAACTCTACTCAAAATTTTTTGGAGCGCTGTGAATATCCAATACTCAATTTACCTATTATTGAAACTTTTTAAACTATCATGTTTTTGAACATTATAAACACTACAAACGAGATATTTACCATGATTTGCATACCTACTCGCAAGAACTTTAGTTTAACCGTGAACATGGCGCATGCAACTGTGCCGAAATATCGGGAAACTCATAAATCTCCAAATCATGGTAAATTTCTCGTTTGTAGTGTTTATAATTACCTATAATTATTTCATTGTCTCAATTTTTTGAATAAATGAAGGACTTTTAAAATTTTGAGAACTACGATGGAAGTCTTCAGGTATCCTGAAAAACTGAGATACTGAAGACAATAGTTTTATTCTTTTTTTTAGAAAACAGTCTTTCAAAAGTTTTTTTTATCAGTTCTATGGTTTTTTACTACAAATAAAGTCATCAAATAAGCTCCCTTGAAATTGATGATTTAATCATGGAATAGATATTTAACTATTATGTTTGGATGAAACCTACATAAATTATGTTTCATCACAGCCATTGCAATATTCGGTTATTAAATCAACGAATGGTTTCTTATTACTCGTTAACTATTGATTTATTTATTTACTTTAATTCATATCCATGGTGATTTATGTAAGCATAAAAGTTTTAATGGTTTAAGCAATTAATTGTACTAGTTAACGACAAACGGCCGCACCTTGAGTTGATCGAAACTAAGGGATCCTAAAACAGTGAATTGATCCCTTCACATGGAATATTTGATCTTAATAGGTAGTAAATTAATAGAGCGAAAAGTTTGTATATTTAATTTTATTTAAATGTGTTACTTATTGAAAGTACCAATTTGATTAGTTAAATATTTACCTACATTTTGATAATTCAAGTCTTGAGAAAGGTTATTACGAGTAATTTATCAAAATCACGAAACACCACTTAGAAACCGAGCAATAATAGAAACGAAGTGGAAAAACTGCTGAAATGTTAGTCATGATGCTTAATACAACATCAGTTATGTCCTATAATATGTAGGAAATACAATATGGTGATATTCAAACACACAGTGAATCCCAATTTCCCACTGATTTTAAAAACGCGAAAGTTTGTGTGTGTGGATTTTTGTTGATATTTTATGCGAAAACTATTAAACAGATTTGGCTGAAACTTAGGATATGTACGTACATAGTATATGACCCGGATTACCACACTTTAATCTAAATTTGTACATAAAACGGGGGCAAAGCCGCGCGGTCTATAGTAAGCTAGTTAAAACCCCAAAAATAAATTTAACGGGGATGTAATCTAAACTCTTCATGTTTTTTTTTAATTTGTAGGTTTCGTTACGTATGTTTTTTCTTTGCTTTTAGAATGATGCTTAAAAATGTTGAGTAGTTTCTAAATTAATCTGTATACGAATTATTTTCGTATGTATTATAAACTTTTAAATCAATGTCTTATTTACACAAGTAACTTTACTATCATACTTGTATTTTAAGATTAGTAAAAGTGTTCGGAAAAATCGATATCTGCCAAATATTTTATTTTATGTAGAGACACACAAAAATGACCCCGAGCACGGAAGTCTGTCTAGCTAGAGATAAACAAAAGGCCTAGTTATTATAGGTAAGTTTAAAAATATTTAAAGGTGAAGTTCATGCATCTCTAGTATAGATCATAATTTAAAAATGTGTAATGGGTACATAATATATAAAAATGAACACAGTTCTGTTTTCCGACGGATGGGCGACGGCGGCGCGTTTATGTCTTTTGTATGTAAACAAGGAATACTCAATTACAATAAACTATCACTAGATATCGTCTAATGACAAAATGATTCAGAGAAAATTGATGTATGCACTATTTAGTAGAATGTTACTTATTCGATTTTTTTCATTTTCGACGTTATTAACAATAAATATTAAATATTTAGAAAGTTATAATTTATTTTATTTTTGTGAAGTTTTTGAAAAGTAAAATAAATGTTAATGATTTTTGACATCAAACTGAAGATACGAAAATGTGGTTTTCGTTTTCGGTACTTAAATACTTACCTATTTCTTTTACAATTTTAATTATTATACTAGTATTATATGGTAAGTTTATGCCAATTAAACTTAATAAAACTAAACAAGAAAAAGCATTTAACTAGAAGTCATTCTAAACATTCAGTTAATTAGGTCAAAATATATTGCACTTAATTTTAATTGATTAAAGGTTCGATGACCATGCGCGTACTGAAGTAAATAACACCACCGCTGGCACGCGATGCCATTTTCACGCTGAAGAAAACTTGTTTGTAGATATGTATAACTATTGAAACCTAATCCCGATAACATACCTACATAGGTCCAGCAAATACGGGGAAAAGCATTTAAAATTAATATAAAACACAGGAATTAACTACTCGCAAAATGTAAAAAAATGGTACTATCGTTTTTTACAAACCGAGTCGCATATTTCCGGGTCATATTCAGTTTGACACATTCCGTCGGTACACCGTTAAGAGCGCGAAATTCACTAGCGAATAGGCGCGGGCGCCGGGAGCCGGCGGTGCGGGCACTGCGGGCACTGCGGGCACAGCGGTGGTGCGTCGGCTGCGGGTGTGGTGTGAGTGGGTACCTGGTCGCCCAGTAGGTCCTCGGCAGGTGCGAGGGTGCAGCAGGGCTCCATGCCCGCGGAGGCGCGGGCGAGCTGGGCAGGCGCGGCGTCAGAGTGCGGCGCGGCGCGAAGGGAGGAGGCGGCCGAGGCCGGCGGTCATGGCGGACGCCTGCGCGCGACTCACTGCGCGCCTGTGCCTGATAGCTCGCCCGCCGACCTCCCGAGCGGGGTTGCAACGAAAGTGATTAGGCTCTTGCGCTACTGATAACGAGGGCTAGTGTCCGTTCCCCGAATAATTGCGGGAAAGCGGTGCGCCGATTTATTGTAAGGCCAACGTTAGGTACCTATTTGCCTGGGAGGATGTGATAACTTAGTTCTAATTTACGATAGTATAATGTTTAGTGCGCTGAGTATATGTTAAATAGTTATCGTTTGCTTGCGAGTAATTATAACGCGCTGTGAATGAGTTAACCAGCAATGAAATTAACCTAATTTAAAATTTTATATAGTGTTATTTTGGGAATTGAAGGTTTAATTAATAAATATAACCTAGTGTTCAATATTATTAAATAGATTATCTAAGCCTGTAGGTGGCCCTAAAACTCCATTACCAGAGTTGACCACTTGCTCATACTCACGAACGAACGCGACGCGATAAGCGATGTTTATAGAGAAATTTTAAATAAGTAGGATATTATATCCAAATCTATCTACTCGTAAATTCTATACTTAAATGTGAAAGCAATTCTGTTGACCTATTCTTTTTTGAATCGTTAGCTGAACAGCTAACCATTAAATTCGGCATATGTAAAAATTTCAGCCAAGAAAAAAACATAGGCTAGGCACTTTGTAGCGTCATCATCAACACTATAATTTCATCATACAATAAGTAACCTACGTAACTTCTTTATTAAAGAACATTTAAGACGTTTAAACAATTGTCTTGCAATATACAATCCATACTATCCATACTTACATCCATATCCATACTATACTATATATAGATAATATTATAAAAGGGAAAGTGTGTGTGTTTGTGTGTCTGTTTGTCCGGCTTTCACGGCAAAACGAAGCAACGAATTGAAGTGTTTTTTTAAGTGGTGGTAGTTGAAGGGATGGAGAGTGACATAGGCTACTTTTTATCCCGATATATCCCGCGGGAACATGACTTACGCTGGTGAAACCGCGGGGCGAAGCTAGTTTTATATATTTTAAAAATTAGTTACCTAAAGGTACCAAACATTTACATTCGATTATTATTCAATTTGTGTACCGAGTCGATTCCGGAAATGTAAGTGTCTACTTACATAACATCTTATTCACTTAATTAAGTTATTGGATCTAGCCCTGCTCGATGGTTGTAAGATAAAACCAGATACGAGCTTTATAGCACGCAACGGGCAAAATATCTAAATCACTTTCGAGTCTGACTGAACTATCACTTGTTATCAGCGGACGGGTTTGAAGGCTCTACTATAGGCTTCACGATGGAAAACTCGACCAGATCCATAGGTACATTTCGATAAACCAGTGCTTTCCTTTAAAAACTTCTAAATAATCTGAAATTTTTATTGATATAATTATCTCCATGTCTGGGTGCGTGTCTGGGTGTTTTCTATCTATAACTAGTCTATCTATAATAATATCAGTATGTATTTACAAAAAAAAAACTGGTTACCATAACACAAGCATTAAATTGCTTACCTTGGGACTAGATGACGCTGTTTGGAATGTCCAAGGATATTTATTATTTATATTCATACTTCAGCAAAAGTCTGTCAAGTTTAGTTTATTTTCTGGATATGGTAAAGGATTGGCAAGTCGATGCTAGTCTAATGATTGAAGAATTAGAAAGTAATTTACTAAGTATAGAATCAATATCAATATGGGATATATATGTGTCAATACATAGTCAGAATGCTAGAATAGTTAACACTTTAGATAATCCTAACAATAAAGGTCACGTGCCCAAAAAGAAGAAATTCTCCTATTAACTCCAATGAGAACAATGAGAATTTCTCAGACTAAACCACACCATAATCTGAATGAGCATTAGTTATGTACTTAACTTTTAAGACAAACGTTTAGACCTTGGATACCGTCTATATAATTATAGTAGACTAGCAGCACGTTTTGGCTTTGCACTATAACTATTGAAACTACCGGGGAAAAATTTAGCCTATAACCATACCGATAGTACATTCTACACATTGGTGAAATATACTTTTGAAATCGGCTGAGTGGTTTCAGAGATTCCTCCGTCAAACAAATAAACAAACAAACAAACCAACATACTATCTTTATAAATTTATATATTTATATATATGTATATATATATATATAGAGAGAGAGGTACCATGGAAAAGGGTTATATAAGACGTGGTATCATAATTTTCAGGAAATGCTCAAAGTGTATATATATAGAGGTATAAAGCTTATGTCACACAGTATGAAAGTTTGGGAGAAAGTGTTAGAGAGAAGATTGAGAGATGAGAGTGAGGTATCACAGAACCAATTTGGGTTTATGCCAGGTCGCGGAACAACTGATGCCATATTCGCCTTGCGCCAACTGTGCGAGAAGTACCGAAGTGCACATAAAAACTTGCATATGGTATTCATAGACCTGGAGAAAGCGTATGATAGGGTACCCCGTATGGTTCTGTGGTGGGCGATGAAAGAGAAAAGAATACCTGGGAAGTATGTAGAGCTTATTCGGGCAATGTACAGTCGAGCTTGTACGCGTGTTCGGTCCGAAGCTGGCGTCACCGACGAGTTTGATGTGGCTGTAGGCTTGCACCAGGGATCGGCGTTAAGCCCGTATTTGTTCCTCCTGGTAATGGATGCCCTGACATTAAACATACAGGAGGAGGCACCCTGGTGCATGCTGTTCGCCGACGACATTGTGCTTGTTGGTGAAGACGCAGCAGAGGTACAGAGCAGGTTGGGAAAATGGCAGGACAAATTGGAGAGTGTCGGATTGAAGATCAGCAGAACCAAAACGGAGCACCTGTTCTGCGACTTCGGTGGTCCCTCCAATTTTGTCCATATTGACTTAGACGGTGTATCCCTACCAGCCTGCTCCGATTTTCGGTACCTCGGCTCTGTCATACAGAATGATGGTGAGATAGACAGGGATGTAAGAAGTAGAATAAATGCGGGATGGATGAAATGGCGACAGGTCTCCGGAACAACGTGCGATTCACGTATGCCCCTTAAACTCAAGGGGAAAATTTACAAATCAATCGTTAGACCTGTCGTAATGTATGGATCTGAATGTTGGGCTATGAAAGGGACTCATGAACGAAAAATACATGCGGCTGAGATGCGAATGTTAAGATGGATGTGTGGAGTGACGCGAATGGACAAGATAAGGAATGAGTACATAAGAGGAAGTGTGAAAGTGGCTCCAGTGAATGAGAAGATGAGTAGTAGTAGATTAGCTTGGTATGGTCATGTTATGCGGAGGGAAGAATGTCATGTTACTAGGAGAGTACTAGATATGAATGTGGATGGATATAGGTCTAGGGGAAGACCAAAGAAAAGATGGATGGATTGTGTGAGGGATGACATGAGTAAGAAAGGTGTGAGTGATGAGATGACGTCTGATAGAGGGAAATGGAAGAGGAACACGTGTTGTGCCGACCCCACATAGGGATAAGGGCAGGAAAACGAACGAGCTCAAAGTGCGTTCGAGTCGAGGTCGAAAGTAGCCCCGCGCTGTGCCGCACACATAAACATGTTATCACATAGGGTCGTCTGTTTGCGTGTTCGCTTTCACTCTACTTGTGGTTTTTCTTCGTTTAGCACACACATTACGAGTACCTACAAAATTACCTACGTACGTGCCTATTAATATACGTTTGTCTTTGGGTAGGGCACCATTTTAATCTTTTTAAGAATTTTCAGTCACATATTTTGATAGGTATTTTGTTATTTGCATTTATGGTAAAGCATTGTGAATACTTACGTTTACTATAAAAAAACTATATTTAGGGACATGTTTCCTAGCGCCTGAAACTGAACTACAGAACCACAATAACTGAAAATATTAAAAAGTACCACCAAACATCTACATAAGGACAGTGCACCCCTCATTTTTAGAAGTGGATTATAAAAACTCAAGATATTTACCTATTATAAGTTGTTTAATTTTAATGAAAGTTTTGGTAAGTAATTTAACTGTCAATTTCCCCTTGATATAAATTTTCAGGTGATTTTACAAGTGGATTTTACCACTAACTAAGTAACCTTCATGTTTCAGGAACTTTTGTATCCGAATAATTAATCGATATTGACTTGCACTTCGGTTTTCTAGTTGACATCTTGCAGTGATTCACATGGCAAGAATGTACAGCTACCATAATGTAGGGATTTTAATTGTCACAAATACATTTGGCTCCGAAACTTAAATGGGGAACACACTCTTATGTACCTATTAGAAAAACCAAAAAAAAAAATCATTAAACTTTGATGATGTAAGTATATTAAGATGTAAGTAAGATAGCTACAATTATTTGTTGATATCAGCTAGAAAGTGAGCGCCTTGTATAAATAGAAACGCACAAATCGCACGCTAGTAGTTTGCTCACAATACTTTTGAAAAATATCCAGTAAGTAGCTATTACAGATTAAGGAAAGAGCACAAATTAAATATAAATATCTACCCAAACACTTTCTACCTGCCTACTTCTCTGTTGCACAATGCACATTTCTGAGCAATGAGGAAGCAGTAAGTGATTGCTCTGAGTTTCTGAGTGACGTTTATTTTTTTACTGTATGTCTATTTTCTCCTATGCTTTTTGTTTGTTCGTGTCACCGATAATTCCGTCAAACCGATTTTGAAACTTTTTCTATATCTATGGGTAGGGTACCTACCTACTTCTCGAAGTTATGAACAGAAATTCGCCAATAGACTGCAGGAAAGGTATCGAAGTCACGAAATTGAAGTCAGTTAAAAAAAAAAACATTACGATTTTTGCTTGCCCATATCACTCGTCCTATGATATCGTCGTGTGAAGATAAATTCATAGAAAAAGCCAATCCTGCGATACACTCATACGTTGTGGAGGTGGAGGATGCGCAAGATGGTTTTGCGGTAGTGAGGGTGACAACATTTAGAGTGCATTTAAGATTAGCTTTCATTCACCCACCCCTCGTGTAACAATCTTATCAGTATTTTTCGGGGGTATGATAATTGCTCAACTCGAAAATACCCGCTGTGTGACACTACATTTTTTTTTATAATTACTTACTTACCTATAGGTAGGTACATTTATTTTACCAGCATTCCTATATCCCATATTATTTAGATAAATATCTCATAAATTTTAGGCGATAACAACAGATCGAGTGTCAAGGGGGTATCCTTGACCCAATTTTAAATACGAGCCCGCGCATCGAATTGCCTACAGATTTTGAATGATGTGAACTCAAACAAATTGATTTCAATTAATAACCTTCGTTTTATTGCTTTCATTCTTGATATCTACATCGTTACATTGCATTATTATTACCTTACCTACTCGTGTCGATAGGTTTTACTAACGTATTTTTTTAGCTTTTGTGAAAAAAAGCGAAATTTTTCAATTAGTTTAAGTAAGTACCCGAAATTTGTTACCGTAGGTTTTTCGTGGAGTGAAGTTTAACTAGTTGGCTGTTTAAATGTGTGTATTAAAATCCAAATTCTCAAAAAGCGCATTTAGTGTTAATTCATATACCTATCTGTGACATGTAGCTACCTACCACTGGAAAAGTTTCAAAAACAAATTAGATAGAGAGCACACGCGGTAGGCAAGCAGGGAACATAAACTAAAACCACGGTTCCTTTACAAATTCTAGATAGTTAGCCAATTCAAATTACCAGATAAATGCATAACAGTAGCCCGCATAGTAGTATGGTTAAGACAGGTGTGGACATTGATGTAAGTATTTTAACCAATTTATACGAATACGTATAGGTACCTACGTGTATTTTAAAGAAGTTACTAGGTACGAATCTCTAAAACTACAAGTGCTACGAAGCTGAAATTTTGCATGTATGATCCTTTTAGGACATAGGCGCCCGCTGTGAATGGATTTTTTAATCGTAGGTCAATTCGAGGTAATAGGTGGTCTTGGTTCTTTGAAAATGATTGGGCCTAAGTACACGTATGATTTGTCTCTGAAGCTCACTACATGTTTATATAACTAGATTATGCTACCACTGTTTCTCAGTAAGTGATTGCACCTAATCTTTTTGAGAAATAAAGAAATCGTAAGAAACACTTATTTATAGTTACGCCATGTGTCCAATGCCCATCAGTCCATCCGACTAGACTATCTGCGGCTTTGCTGAAAGCTATCGATAATTTATAGTAAGTAATCGATAATTTGGTATGGAAATATAATATTGATGACGCCGACAAAGTGGTAGAACGAGAGTGAATTTTTTTACCTGTTGTGTGAGTTCTCATTCAAAAATATTTAGCTTTAGTAGGTAGGTAAGTACTTTTCGTTAGAGTCAAGGCAAGGCCTTTACCTGTAGATATAAACGGGAAAATTCATTTAAAGTGCGACTAAATATATTATTATATTGGGCAACTACAAACCCCTACATTTTTTCTCATAATAGATACTTAATGTCGTCTTTAGCAAAGCTGTGCCTAAGTACGTATATTTTTGTCATCCATTTATTTTATACCTATACTTCTTTTGTTGAAACGAGCTAATAGAAGAAAATAAACGCACATGATTGGTGGTTGACAATTGATTTGACAATCTAGCCAATCACGAGATAAATAATTATTTTTGACAACCAATCACATGAGTTTATTTTATCTTCCTATTAGCTCGCTTCAAGAAATGAAGTACGTAAATATGTTCTTGACTTATGTTGTCGTAGCAACAACAAACAAACGATATTTTATTTTAAAATAGGAACAAATTTTCTAATATTTAGGTGCCGTCTGAAATCTGAAAACCTACCTAATTATGATTTTTGTATTTGTTCTCCTTAAAGACCGTAAAGAGTAGAAATAGTAAGACACGATTTTTAAAAGGTTTGAAAAGGTTTAAAAAGGCACGAAGGTTTAAAAAAATCTTATTTTTTATGACATGATATTGGTTTCAAACAAAGAGAATTGAGAGGATAAAGAAGGTAGGTAGTGAACATAGGATTGAGGGCTCACTTTTGAAATCCTTGTCGATCCTGTTAAAATTTAAAGAATATTAGTAAGGTAAACAATAATAAAACTTGAAGCAATGATCCATAAAAGTCTTGGGCCCTCAATTCATATGCACATGATAGGTAGGTACCTACCAACTATTATAAGTAACTTTCAAAACTACTTAAGTACCTAGTATTATTAAACCTGCCGAACATGGGTAAGTAGTATATAAAATGATATAAGTACCTATCTAGCTAGATGACAATCAGTAGCGATGGCTAGTCTTTATCATAGCAGAACTGTGTAGCTAGTACCTACCTATATCTACAAGTAGATATATCATTATAGGTAACTACCTATTTTATGCGAGTAGGTATTAGCTTAGCCAAAGCACGTGCAACATAAAAAGAGCCTACCGACCGACGACGCCGACGTCCACTCAAAAAAGGTGGTTTTCCGCAATCCTGGCGAGCCAGTGTACACCACGCTGCCGCCGCGTAAACTCTGCTCAGCTCAGCGCCCGGCGGCCGGCGCTCGCGACCACGCCATGAAGGAATACCCCGATGTAGACTATCAGTTGGCACCCGGACGTGACCTTGGAAAACATTTTAATGGACCAGAAATCAACTGCAAGATCCAGAATAAGCGGTAGGTACGTTAGCAATCGCTCGCTCGCGCTCCAGTATTATAGTAGATATCTAACTTATTTTGTTCAGATAGAGTTTAAATACAAAAGTAGGTACCTAAACGATAATAGCACAGTGCTCGCTGAAGCGAGCGATGGTCACGTGACTAGTTATAAATAACTGACCAAAGCTTATTTGACATTGATTTCAACGCCTAGGTAGTATCTATTATAAGCAATATTACCAAATGATTGCACTATCATTTCATCATCAGTTGTAAATAATTGGTAGGTACTAAGGTACTTACATCAACAACACTCATAGATTGACACATTCAGAACTTGGCATCTACTTAATTAAATTAAATAAATTTCGGTTTTAATACATATTAAAATTTAAGACCTATTGCATAAGTAATAGGTAATTATTACACCTACAATAAACCTATATCAAAATCATTATCTCATTCATTTTATCTAGGTTGATAGATTGTTTTTAAATACTACTCATTTTTATGGAAGACTAGCTGCGCCCCGCGGTTTCACCCGCGTAAGTCCCGTTCCCGCGGGAATATCGGGATAAAAAGTAGCCTATGTCACTCTCCATCCCATCAACTATCACCACATAAAAAATCACGTCAATTCGTCGCTTCGTTTTGCCGTGAAAGACGGACAAACAGACAGACACACACACTTTCGCTTTTATTATATTAGTATGGATGGATAACAACAAATACATGTAGGTACATTATCTATAGGTAGGGATTGTCAAGGACGATATTGGAAATCGCCCTTGCTAGTGTGATTTTTCATTACTCATACATGGAAAGCACGCATGAAGTTGCCTGATCATGGTGTTTAAAGTAGCATTTTGCGGCTGGTAAGTAAATAATTGTCAATTAAAAAAAAGCCTTGTAAATTTTGCCTTTTTTTGTGGCATGTCGATGCATTCTAACTAACTTAATATGTATAGCATCAATTAGACTAATCCATCACTAATTCATGCAAGATATTTTGTTATAGACTATAATTATGAGTGCATCATCATCATCATCATCATCATCATCATCAGCCATTTTTATTAATTATATTAATTGATTTAATTTTAAATAATTACTAATTCATGAATTAGGGCATCCTAGCATTAATATTAAATTATGAAATAGTGGATTATTGTTATATAAGGTGAGAAAGGCTCACGTTTCGATGCGAAAAAAAGGCCCTACAATGCACTCGAACTACTACCGCTCTCGCTGACGCGATGACACTATGTCGCTCGCGCGGTAAATCATCTCGTTAATCGAAATGTGTGCCTTTCTCACCTTGTATCACAATAAACTATTTTCAACGCGTGGTGCAATGTGTCAATTCGTAGTCGGATTGTATATTGTAGTATCTTCATATTTACAAACTGATAAGCTAATTTTATTTACACAAGTGACCTAGCACAATTAATTATTATACAACTAAGTAAAATACGAGTATGTTGGAAATTTTTGTTTTATTTGGTTGTGACTCAGAGGAATTAAATTAACCTCTTTACTGAGTGCCTTGCGATAGCTTGTAAGCAACAAGATAATCGATTTTGCTCCGTAGGTAACATGGTGGGGAAAATTCAATGTTGAACTTTTTTTTACTTCTACAACAGACTATAAAAATAAGTAAGTAAGTATATTGAAAACTAGCAGGACGTCCCGGCTTTGCACGGGTGTACTAATAATGCTACCGAGACAAAATATAGCCTACAGTACTAGATGGCGCTAGTAAAAATGACCCGATTCTAGATCGCGCTGACGAAAACGCGCGGCGTGGCATGTCCTCCCCATACAATCAAACCAACATTATCTCGTTATAATATTAGTAGAGATTATATAGTTAGGTATCTCGAAAGCTTTGTTAGGATTTAAGAAATATTAGGTTATGATACAAAATTCAGAAAAAATAAGCCCTCAACAACTGTGCAACAGACTGAAGTCAGCCAAAAATAAACACACAATTGAATATTATTGTGTTGGCAGAAAATATAACACACATTCATATGAATTCCATGTTGATACGTAATATGACAAGTAGGTGCGTAGTGAACATTGTAGCGATAGTGCTATCATGGCAATATAATGTACGAGTAGTCAGAGTCACGTGTAGCAGTATTAGTTACATAGGGAAAGCCTTTAGACGCACGTTTTCTCTCATTCGTATTCGCGACACAGGAGAGTGAACTCCTGAGAGCCTGCCCAATTTATTATTTTTCTTGCAATGTTTATACCAATTTGGTGCATTTATAAATTTACTGAAATATTTTAGATTTTTTGTCAAAAATTGCTTTTGAGCAGGTTTCATATCACTCAGTCATTACATCAAGCAAGTATATTCTTAACAATGCGCATTATTATACCTACCTATTAGAGTGGTGGGTGGCCTACCTCATCAACCGTAGAGGCCCTGAGCAACAGATCATTGTGAGGCATTTGCAAAGCATGTGAATTGAAAGCAGTTGTTTAGATGATTGCGGAAAAAACAGGCTTTACGTCACCCACGTTTAATATAAATATTTCTACTTGAGAAGCTTGCGCAAGACCTCTTAGGTTAATTTACCTGCTGCTGTTATTCACCCTCCATTGCCATTCAAACGTCAATTGAGGCCGTTTACTGTAGTAACAGTAGTACTAATACGTACTATCCTCGATACCGAGTCAAGTATCACAAAATGTATGCCCCGCCCGGCGCGCCGGCCCGCCATGCCAGGAGGGTTAAAGCTCGGTGAAGTTACAAGTCTTAGAAAACTTTTAAAATAAAAATCTATTCGAAAAAAAAAGCCGTGATGACGTTCCTTTATCATTGTGTGCCTGGTCACAAGTGTATCTATATCCATAATATTATGAACAGGTTTGTCTAACAGAACAGAAGTAATCTCTGAAACTACTCAGCCAATATCTAGATTCTTCCTTCGATATGTAGAATGGACCGTTCGAATGGTTATAGGCCGTATTTTGTTCCGGTAGTTTCATTTTCACACCCGTGCAAAGCCGGGACATGCTGCTAGTCACTTATATGTTTGTATGTAGTTTCGCGTCATTCGCAAGGCAGATAAGGTGATATCAGACGGTTCACTCGAATGATTGTTCACTCGAGTGAATGCTTCATTTTTTTTTCATTCTATGTTCACACGGCTTAGACGAAATGATACAGAAATGAACATTCATTGTTCTTTCTTTTAAATATGTCATCGAATGAAGTCGTACGTCTTGGAATTAGTTTAATTTGTGATCATTTAATCAAAGAGTTGACGATCATTTAATCAAGAGTTCCACTTGAACACCATGTTGCCGCATGAAAACAATATAATAACAGACAGAAAAAAATATAACTTCGTCGACAACGTGATGTCCGTCGGCTACAGGACTCGAAACAAAATCAGGGGTATGACAGCTTAGTACCACAAACGCCGTTTTGGCGCTGTAAGCACGAGAAATACATGAAAGCAAGATGGCGCATCTTCCTTCAAATTGCTTGACGTGACGTTCGTTTCGTTCATCAATCATTGTGTCAAGTAACTATCGAGTGTGCCGGCCGGTGTTTTGTGTTTTCCTGAACCAAATTCCAAAATAACCCGATTCTCCTCATTATTTGATAAAATACGCTATTATTGTGCTGCTCTATATCGTTTGTGCAATATAAACCATGGGACTGACGAAGTGTTGTGTTCGTGGTTGGTTGCGAATGTTGCGATGCAACAAGTGACACGCACCGCGTTTTTTATTTACCAAAAACCGACTGGCATAAGAGTTTGTGGATGTCTTTTGTAGTTCCTACAAATTCTCTTCTCATCGGCCTGTCGAAAGACCAGCAAACCAGGTACACAATCATTACCTTTAATATTATAACCTACTTACATTGTCTGCAGGTTAATCCTACTATCCTATCCTATCCTTCCCACTATCCTGCTATTATTATAAATGTGAAAGATTATGAATGTGAAAATAACAAACATACATACTTTATGTATGTTTGTTATTTCACGGAAGAACGGCTGGACCGAATAAAGTTGAAAGTGTTTTTGTTTGTGTTTACATGTTACTAGTTTACTAAATTTCCTTAATTTAATTTCAGATGGCACCATCAACACCGCTGGCTAGGATTTAAGCCATTTTTGACCCACCTCATTTATTGAAAGGGAAACAACTTTGTTACAAAAAATATAATTTGGAAAAAAAGGACTGCAACATGGAAGGATATCCAGTTGATCTACGATCTAGATAGCCAACTTGGACACACCAGAGCTCTACCAAAATTAACAGCACACCATGTGAAACCAGAGAAAGTGAAGAAGATGAAAGTAAGTGTTGCGGTACAAGTCTTCGGTTTTCGAACTGCTGCAATGTTGAAACATACCAATGCACTAAGTAAGTTAATTTCCAGTTCCTAAATGTTTAGATAAGAATAAAGCTATTTAGTTACTTTGGGATATATTTAGGTACCTACTAGCTGTTCCCCACGATTTAACCCATTTATATCCAGTTCCGTGTTACCATGTAGAGTACCCTGATACTTAATTACACATATTTATTTGATAAATTGAAAATAATCGTTTTTTTGTTCCTTTTCAGACAAATTTCACACTGTACCTATGGAGTCTATGCAAACAACAGCAAAAGTAGTTGAATTCGTCGACAAACTATGTGACAGCGTAAATTGTTACCCAGGGGTGGTGCAACAAGAGGAAAATTGAGAAATATAAAAATCAATAATAAATAGTGATTTCGGAGTACATATTTGTTGTTTTATTTGACAAAAAACCTACTCAACCTACATAAGTAGTACCTAATACACCCAGCTCAATATTTGTCGATAAAAGGACATCACTAATAGTCGATAAAATATGGAATTACATCGACTGTTGTAAGCACTATGATAAACTGACTGAGCACGGATTTGGTTTGGCTCGTGGCGTGGACTGACTGAAACTACAGTAGCGCCACAACGGCAATTTTAGTAACAGAGCGAAAAGTAGCTGTCGCATCTATTACAGAGGGCTGATTGTGAACCGTTTTTTTGACAATGCCTGCTTTCAGTTTCCGTCAAATTTGACAGATTTACTATAGGAAATCTGTCAAATTTGACTGAAACTGCTTTCAGTTTCCGTCAAAAAAACGGTTCACAATCAGCCCCCTGATATATAGATTATCTATGAACAAAATGGCCGAATCCGAATGAACGTTCTCTCAGTGTTCAGACCGTTCATTTCTCGTTCATTCGGAGTGGGAATGAAAGATACCGGATGCCAATATCCAACACTGTTGGATCGGTTCACTAATGAATTCATTCGGCACTAGTGTTTCATTTTTTGTTCAGACATTTCATTTCGAGTGAAATGTACCGAATGAAAGGTGAAAATGAACAAAAAATGAACCGTCTGATATCACCTATAACGCAGTGACATGAAATGAACGAACATGTTGTTGTCCATAAAAGGCTTACCCCATTATGCATATTCGACCTAAAACCTGTATTAGCTAAAACGCATATTAAATCTGTTGCTATCTCTTTTCGTTGACATATGAGTGACAAGGAAAAAACGTTCTAAAACGTACTTAAAACCTATATTAAATTGTCAAGTTTTGGGTACCTATCGGAAAACCCACTTAGCAAATACCCCTTAGTTATTAACTAGCCGTCCCGCGCGCGATTTCATTCGCGATGACTTTAAAAACAGGCACCTCTAGACAATAGTTTTAATATGAGGCACTTATGTGTCTCAAGGAACCAGCCTGCAACATTTGAGCTTCAAAGCTGGCAAAGATATCGTGAGCTCAACATTTTAACCAACTTTGACCCCACCAAATTGACCTTTAGGGTTAAAATTTTAATTTTTTGATTTTGATTTCGTTTATTTTAGGTCAAGAATCTACATTTTGAATTTTGACGTTCCAGCTGTCACCATACAGAAGTTATAAAAAATTTGACCTCTGACCTCGAATTGACCTTTGATCGAAAAATCCATTCTAAGCAAGAATCTCCGTTCTATTAGAAACCTACATGCAAAATTTCAGCTTCGTAGCACTTGTGGGTTCAGAGATGCGTTGAAAGGTAAATCATGTTTTTTTTAATTTGCATTTAGACATCGAATTTGACCTTTGATTTAAAAATTCATTCATAATAGGTGCCTACGTCTGAAAAGAATCCTACATGCCTTTTAACTTTGAAACTCTGCCAACACCAGAGATATTATCAAAGTCAAAATTTTACCCAACTTTATATATATATAAATATATATAAATATCTTTGGACATTCCACACAGCGTCATCTAGTCCCAAGCTAAGCAACTTAATGCTTGTGTTATGGTAACCAGATGACTGATATAATACTTAGATACTTTTTTTTTTGTAAATACATACATATTTATAGATATAAAACACCCAGACACGGAACAAATATCTGCAGAACATACAAACATTTATCCCGTAGCGGGGATCGAACCCGCGACCTCCGCATCTCAGGCGTTCACCCAACCGCGCCACAGTGGTCGTCAAACTTTGACTCTGCCTTATTGACCTTTAGGGTTAAAATTTTGAAAAAACCTTAAACAGGTTTATTTTTAGTTAACCTTTATTTTAAGTTAAGAAACTATACTTGAAATTTTGACGCTCCAACTGTCACCATTATGTAGCTATTAAAAATATGACTTTTGACCTCTACCTTGACCTTTGACCTTAAAATTTGTCCATAGCGAGTGCCCGAGTATTAAAAGGACCTACATGCAAAGTTTCACCATCTTATCTCTCCTGGTTACAGAGATATCGCAAAAGGTCAAAAACTACCCAACTTTGGCCCCACCAAATTGACCCTTTTGGTAAAAATATTGAAAAATCCTGAAATACCTAGGTGTTCTTTTATTTCAAGTCAAAAATCTACACTCAAAATTTCAACAATCTAGTTATCACCATACAAAAGTTATAAAAAAAGTAACCTCTGACCTCGAGTTGACCTCTGATCGAAAAATCCGTTCTTATCCAGCATCTAGGCCATTACAAAAACCTACATGCAAAATTATAGTATGTACTTGTAGTACTTTCAGAGAAACCTTGTTGCATACGTCGTTTTGACCACTCCTTTAATATTATATATAAAAGATTCATGTGCCTTACCCTCAGGGCAATCATCTTGCCTTACCTACTTACTTTACGTGTGTTCTATCTAACATAAACTGCTGGACATGCGTTATTCGTGAGGATAAGTGCGTTCGTCTAAAAGCCAATTGTTTTATATTTTACACAAGCACATAACTAATACTGTAAACATTACAATATTTAATAATAGATGTTGAAACTCGTAACATTCATGGTTATTGCCAGATCGAGTTTATAAGTACCTTATTTTCCTTATCCGACTATAAAAAAAAAGGAAGGGTTCTACCTCTTTATAATATTACCTAGTATAAAAGTCCTGATATAATTTGTGAGTGCTCCACAAATGTGCAAACTAAAATAACAGTTTGTTAGATATTTTGGTTGCGAAGTCAACAAGAAACCCTTTTAGTTTTGCTATTTTCCGTTCGACCCTGTCCGCGGCTTTGCTCAGAAACTATTGATACAATGGCATGTAGATTACATATCGATGATGTCGATGCTTATTATAGTGTTAAGAAACTAGCCAACGTATACAATAAAAATTAAATTAAAAAAAATAATTTAATTAAAATAAAGTTTTATTATTATGTATTTTAGTCTGTAAGGAATATATTATATGGGCCTTAGATTAAGTATTAAACACCTTGTTACTTATCTTTAGTTGCCTGAAATAAAATTATATTGTTATTACAACAGCTATTATTTTTTGTATTTCACCAAGTCCTACAAAGGGTATTGAAATAAAGTTACCTATATTTGATTTTAGCGCGATCTCAGATTGTCGCACGATTGATCGACGTTGTCTGCTTTCAAGGTTTCTAAAAACAAGTGCAGAATTTTAAAATTTCCAAAATTTCTTGCTTAGTGCGCCCCTACGTCATGTTGGACTGAGAGCCCAGAAAGATCTGACTTAACCTATTTTAACATGGATGAAACCTTATATGCTCAGTAGAGTCTCATGTGCTTTGAATAACCTGCGGGTTTAGAAAGCTCCAAGAGTGACCCATGAGCAGGTAGAAGGTCAGAAAGGTGGAATGAACTCCAATACAACTTTACAAGAGTCTTTCACATTTATTTACAGAAACAAAACTAATCCAAACCACATGTTTAGGCTATTCAATTGGGAAAAATAAAACAGATTTACAACTCTGTCTCCGGTAAACAACAAAAAGCTGTTATGCAATGGTCTTGGAAAGTACTGGAAAATACAATCTTTCTTTTAATTATAGGAACAGTGTCATTACATTGCCATGACTTGCCAAATTAAGCGCGTGCTATCTCAAGTTGAAATAATGTAGAATCTCAGCTAGAGGTATCGTAACTATTTTTCATTTAATATTTGTCAAATAACTAGGAACACGCTGTGGTTGAGTACCTTCCTAGTGGTGGACATACGTAATGTTCCTAACAAAATGGCATAAAAATATATTTTTACGTGTGTTTATTTATATGAATGCATCGATTCTAAATTAATAAATAATATAACAACTTAAAAATAACAAACAACAGTAATTTTACCAAATTCGGACATTCAACCAAAGAGTAAACAAGTAATATGACGAGATACGATACGACGACGAGACTAGTAGATTAGTCTGAACAACTAATTAGAAACAAAACAAAAACTCAACCTATTGAAGACCATTACAAATAAGGATTATACTTCCTTTACAAAATATTTTAAATTATTTCAAACCCTCTGAAAGTCTGTTTTTATTTAAATTTACAACATTTATTTTTTGTTGCTGCATCACTGCTATTCATTTCACGCATTTTTATAAAAAAAACTTATGCAAGGTGACCTAATCTACTGAATTAGAAAAAGAGGACAGAATACATAGTGAAATAATGTTAAAAACGCAATGTTTTGTTTTAAAATGCAACTTTCAAACCTAAGTCATGCTTTGTTTCTAATTAGTAGAAAACACTGAATCTAAAAAATGAAACCTAGCTAGCTCGATTAATCGCCACCAAAACTCCCCAAATACAAAATTAAATGAAAATTATAACAGAGTTTCAGAAAATATAATATATATCAATAAAATATAACGAATAAATACAAGAACTGCTCGTCTAAAGCAATTAGATCGCGAAGGCAAAAAATACAGCACTATGTATGTAGCATTGCAATTATTTATCTTCGTACCTTCCTTTTACTTCACTTTGCTTTACTTTGTTTTGTTACAGAATTATTACTTTCAATCTTAAAGATGGTTGAAATCCGAGATTTGAGCAGGACGAAGTCACTTTTGGGTCAGCTTAATGTTGGTAAAGCTTAGGTACTTACCTATATCTTTTTAGATTCTTTTGAGATGTAAGATTTATGACAGACAAAGGTTCAAATACTGGCCGTAATTCAAAGATTTTTTCGTTCGAAAAAAACATGTACTCTCGATCTCTAGTAAAACAGTGTCTCTGTTTCGATGTAGCAACACAGAGTGAAAACCCTAATTAACTTAGCTTATTAACCGAGCAAGCGAGCTAATTGTCCATAATTCAGGCGGAAATTTTGTTTTCCTCTCTCTTTTTTGGTAGGTACTCTTCTACAGGTCGTAACGTAATTTATAACGGATTTATACTCCAGCCGAATTCGAAGTGCAATGTTTTTATACTTACTCTCAAATTCTAAACCTTAAATTTGCAGCTAATCTTTGGCAAAATTTTTTGTAGTAGAAGATTTGCTGCTAGGCCTACTTCTAATTGCTCCAAGGGTCACGAGAGGCTACTGGATTTTAATTTTTAAAATAAAGTAAGTAGGTACATTCAATTCCATTCATCATCATCATCATCACCCACAGAACGACAATAATGCAAAAAATTCAATTCTTTTCAATTCAATGCAATTAATTTTGATCTTATATTTGTCGAAATTCTGATGAGGATCTTCGGCATGATAAGCTAAATAGTTTCATAAATTGTAATAAATGGTTTACTTAAGATTTTTACCTGTCTTGAAATTGGGACTCAATTTAAAAATTTAAAAATGAAAAAATTAAGTACTTTAAACAATTTTAGGAATTTTTCACTCCAACTCTTACCTTTGGCTTGACTAGAATGTCAAAGAACGACTTTAAGCAGACGGACAGACAGAGGAAGGAGGAGATAAAATCTTAAAAGAAAGTAGATTTAAAAATACTTAGGTGTTTGTTTACACAAAAACTGTATCTGCAGGTACAAAACGGATGACTGTTGATAAATAAGTAGGTATACCTGCAATAAAATGCAATAAAATCCCGAGCAAACCGGGGGATTTTGTTGCATTGCCTGTAAAAACGGCTAGAACGACATTTTGTGAAAACAAACCCTAACTAGATCGAATTAAAATCGTTAGAGCCGTTTACGTGATTGAGATCATTAATCATGTACTTATATGAATACCCATATTTTAAAAATCTTTATTATAAAATATGCTCAGATAGAAACGGTAAGTACCTAATATTCTTCTTAAAAACTAGGAAATCTCACAACGCAAACAACTAATACGAATAAAATTGGAAAATCTAGTTGAGGAATTCCTTAATTTGAAAGTTTGCAATATAAAAATAGATAAGCTTTTGTCAACAATCATGTCTGTAAGTTCCTATGTACATAAGCCGTAATTTGCATTGATTAAGATAAAGCGAGCAATTGTGAAATGTATAAATAACGGTGTAGCGTGAAAATAACGTACACGTGCTACGCGGCGCTGCCTTCAGTGTTCAGGAGTTAGGCTCCAAGAGAGGACGTGTCAGCCTTACCTTCTCCGCCTCTCAAAGAAGATTGCCTGGCAAGCTAAAATACGTCATGGGGACCAAAAAATCAAAAAAACAGTGAGTTTTTAAGTATAACGAATGTTAACACGCGCAAAAATAATATGCATATATTTTTTGTAAATTATTAATTAATTTATCACAGTAATTACAATCGAAATAAATTTAATAAATGTTTTAAATATGATGCTTTTGCGATATCATACGTTATTTATTTGTATAATACAGTCTAAGGGTAACAACGATGCAATAGCAAACTCTCGAATTTTCTTAAATTTTTATCAAAGCGTATTTTTTTTACTTTACCTATAAGAAATATTAGTCGTATTTAATACACTATTATTGCATGAGTTTTATTTTTGTCTCAAGAGGACTACCTCACTTTGAGTTTTTATTATTATTTTTAAGTTGATTGTCGATTCGATTCGCACCAATTCATCTTCTCATTTGAATGATAAATAAATACTTAAATCAGTAGTTTTCACTCAAACTACCTATTGTACGAAACGGTTCGATATTTTGGTACTTATACTACTTATACTGTACACAGTGGTCCTGGCAATAAAAAAAACATAATTTGTATGGTGTACCAGTCATACATACTTAGCTAATAGTTTGTGTTTCAAAAAAGAGCTGACATTACTTTTTTCTAAGATTTACGTTTAGTAAAAGTTCGAAACGATTTATAGCAGCCAAAAAAATAATAATAGAACAGTGCAGCTTGTATTCCTATGAGGCTAGAAGTCTTGTTTGTGTATTGTCTACTGGTGATACTTAAAATAAATCTTCCTATTTCAGAAAAGTTGAGGAAACTGAAGCTCAATTTTCATACTTCTCAATTGTAAGTACATGCCTCATTTAACTTACCTACTTCATTTTTAAAGAAAGAGATTTTCATTTCTAACTCACTTTCAATCGGTATTTCTTTGTTTCATTGTTTAAAGTGAGGAAAATAAAAAAAAACTTATTTCACAGAGGATCTGATATTCAGAGTTATTAAACAGAAATGCACCCCAAGAGTGCAGGAGAATGCTCTTTTTATACGAAAATATTTTTTAAATAAAAAAACCTATACTTCATTTCTTGAATACTTTTTTAATTTATCCTCTTTATAATTTTTTAGTACCGATATGGAACCTGCTTGGAGATCATGGCCACCATATTCGGCGTGCTCCTGGGATTGCTCAGTGGAGTGGGAGTGTGCTACATCCTGGCGCAAGTAGGAGAGCTCACGACTTCGTTCGTGGAGCGCACTAAGTACCAGGACCGAATGTCTACATACCTACCCCTAACTGCAGCTTTTGGAGGCGGGAGAAGACTGTAAGTATATCGAAGCTTGCTCACAGCTAGTACCGATATTTTAATCATCTGTGGTTTTGCTAAGGTACCTTCTACTGTTAAAGATATTATCATTATCATCATATTCGTCGACAACCCGACTTCACATACAGCTAGGTATAGGCCTCCCTTAGCTTGTGCCATCAGCCACGACCCTACGCCAGTCAGATCCATCGTTTTCCCGGGACTTTATTGATGTCGTCTGCCCATCTCGCTATAAAATATATTATAAAATCTTGTCATTCGTCATCCTGGCCTGAAAACTCCGTCAATAGAGTTAGAAAACATTATTACCCCAAAGCAACAAATGAAGTTAATTTCAGCTGTTAAGTAAATAAGAAAACTCTTATCTTTATTAATTCAGCACATGTAAGTGTCTCCGACTGAGCAGCGTTCTGTATTTTATCCGATTTGTCACATTGAATGAGATTAGTTCAGCTTACTTCATTACTTTTCAGCGATAATAAAGATGAATAAATTTTTGCAAAATAAAATGAAATAGACGTAAGTGTTCATGTATGTATATATAAATCGGATTTTTGAATTGACATGCAATCGTCAATTACACTAATCCTAACATCTTTTCTGATCATACGATATGAACACTTGAACGCTATTCATATAATGCTGACCCTTTCATTCAACGGACCTCTGTGGCGCAGTGGGTAAAGGCCCGTCTGAGACGCAGAGGTAGCGGGTCCAATTCCCGCCACGAGACAAATGTTAGTATGTTCTGCAGATGATTCTTCCGGGTTTTTTCCCATCTATAAAATAAATGGTATTTACAAAAAAAATTACATTTAGTATAGGTACATATTTTTATCAGTCATCTTTAACCATAAAAAGAATTAATTTGCTTAGTTTGGTACTAGATGACGCCGTGTTAAATGTCCATGAATATTTATTTTAATACGCCTCACGGTCCTGACAGCCTAGTAGAAATACTACTAGTATTACTAGGCTGTTTGTTTCTCTGTGTGTGTAGCTACCAAATCGAAATTGGTTTCTAACATTATTGTGTACGCAGAACTATTAATTTTTTTTTTAAATGTTTTTACCTCAACAAGATTGTTTTCTTCAGGGTCAACGCATCTCATGAAGAGAATATGAAAGCACTGGTGGAAGATGCTCAAGCTATGGCAATAGGCATGATCGTGAGCATCAGCATATCTATATTGTTCAATGTTCTATCAGTTGGACTGGTCAGCTGGAGTGCACTCAGACAGGTATGTTACTAAAAGTTTCTAAAAAAATATTTGCCTGACAAGACAGATTTATTTACAGATTTTTTCCGGTGTTACTCGTATGCTATAATCGGCAAGTATCGCATTCACATGTTTTAATTTCATAATAAGTTTTTGTTTGTACAAACGAGAAAGTGTATAATACAAAAGTGACTCTTTTAACTTTACGATAAATTATTTCATTCTTACATGCATTTATATTCTCTATGATTATCGCATCTACTTGGAGAAACTCTCCCTCTCTTCATCTAAATAGCGCTCAAAGTGGGTAGTTAAACCCCTATATAGTAAAAGCAATATTTTGTTTGAAAAAAAAAACATAAATCGATTAATTAAAAATAGTCGATAAGGTTCCTTTGTCGTGGTTGGTGATCCTTGGACTTGTAAAAGGAGAACCTATCACCAACCACGCTGGTCCTGTTTGAGTGTTTGAGTGTCGCTCCGCTCTCCTGTTTGAGGAACAACTATGCTCTGGCCTTATTCAACAATTGCTATGTTATCCAACACAATATCGGCGTGATTTTACGCCTCAGAGCAATCGTTCTGTCTCTTCTATGTTTTACGCGTGCTATTTTATTGTCTCTATTGATGACCTTACTACTAGTTGACTTCGCTTCATGAATACAATCAGACAGCTGAAAATATGACATGTTTAAATTGTTTTAGATCTCAATAAAATGTGTCAATAGTTCTTTTAAAAACCAACTTCTATTTCGTAGCTATTTCCTGCAATATTTTTAATCCACGCAGTACTTTCGTTACCTTTTAAAATCTTTCAAACTAAAGAGAATTTAAAAATCAATCCTCTATTGATTTAATAAGTAAACGGTAAACAAAGGTCCATAAAACCCCTTTAATTTAAAAAACACTGTACTGTGAAACATAGAACCTCCTCTTTTTAGTTTTTTGAAGTCGGATTTAAAGCCACTATTTTAGGTAAGTGCACTCGGGTAATTCCGAAAATCGGGATATTCCGAAAATTCTAATTTACACCCAAACAAAGCACTACTTTACGCGTTGACAACATTCATCTAGCGGCCAAGTTCAACTGCTCCCCGCACATGTTGTCACCTGGATGTTTAGAACGAGTATACGCCGCTGAGTGAAGAATATTGTAAACTCGGGATTTTTCGCGTATTTTTGCATTTTCGGATTTAGCCGAACTTCCATATCCTTGAAACCTGGTAAGTTATTCACATGTGTGTTTTTTCAAATGATAGATTGACATTTAAGTTCACTGCTGAGTGAGATTACAACAGTCTTCATTTTTAAAGTATTTTTGGATTTACCCGATTCGGTTTATTCTGAATGAATCTAACCAAAGTTATTTTTACTTTCACTGATGATCAATGTTGATTTTAAAGTTTCTTTGATTTCCAATAACAATTTCCAAAACTATCTTGTATTTGTTTCCTAGTTCAATGTTCTCTTCCGTATTAAAAGTTATATATATCTATCTATTTGTCGGGTAATTCCGAAATAGAAGTTCACTTCACTTCATTTCTACCCTCTTCCGATCAAAAATCGTGAATATCTTTTATTGGGGATAATTCCGAACCAAAATTAATTATGAGTCATATATTAGAACCACGTAAAAGTCATTTTTAAACTTCATTCGGAATTTTCCGAAATACTTCGGAATTGCACTAGCACAAGATAAACATATAATGAAGTTTCAAATGTATTTATTTTACTAATAGCAATGATACTCGTATATGGATGCAAAATTGTAGCCAAGTTCCAGACTATACATTTACGAAGATGATGTGATTTAAGTTTTTTACAGGAACCTTATACTCGTACATACTGATAAATGATTATTTTTTCCACTAACTAGTTATCTCATCGATTTTTAATGCGGAATTACCCGAGTGCACCTTAGTGTTTTTTTTTTCAATAAAAACTGTAAGAATTAAGTATACGAGTTATCCAAATGGACATAATGATTTTTCAAATGCATCTGGTGAGGTCGCTCCAGTTACATGATGACACACTGATCAGATATTAGAGATCATTTCATCTGAAACTTCGCGCTGGTTTTACACGAAATTAGAAAAACAAGAGATTGTGTTTTTTAAATAATGTAATGTAGGTAATTTATTAACCGACAGATAACACGGATAAGGATGCTGTTCCTAAACGCAGTGCTTCGCCAAGACATGATTTGGTTCGACACCGACTCAGAGTTCAATCTGGCTTCAAATATGTCTGAGTAAGTAGAGCATGATAAAGGTAACCTAGGTACCTACTCAATCCCTGTTTATTTTCTATAATGATTTCTGTCCTGCGATCAAGTGGGACTTGCGCGAAATAAGTTAAATTAAGCACCAAAAAAACCTGATCAATAAAAAGTGATTTCAACGGGGTGATGTCGATGATTGTGATAATTATTCCTCATAAGTATTGCACACTAATGCGTTAATTACGGTATGGATTTAATGAAAATACTTACCTAATTTATTTTTTGGATCCACTTAGTTACAATGATCATGGAACTAATGAAAAATTATAGATCACAATTGGCTCAATTGAGCTGCGTGTCTGAAGCTTGAGACGCACACTATTCACCGTGTTATGGGAGGTAGGTATAAGTTGGTACAATGTGCAGGGCATGACATCACGGCCGATTTATGAATTATTGATGCAAAAAACGGAGCTCTCTTCTAAACGGTCTTCATTGCACCCTACCATCTTTAACAGCTCATCTTTACCACATAAAACATTTAAAACCTCAAATCCGAAAAGAAAGACCCAATCCCTGCAAAACTCACAAGCGAACTACATTAGAAAATAATAGAGTTGTAAGTAGGTACATAAATAAGCTGGATAACTATTAAAAAATTAAGATTTTGTGAATATAGGTAGGTACTAATTATAGTGAGGATTGTCAAATAAGTCTGTTTACATCTATTCTGACAATTTCTGTCTTAACCTCCGTCTTTAGGTAATTCCGAAAGATAATGATGTTCTTACAAAGACAACAGTGTTTACATTTTAACAAATGGATCATCTTCGATAAACTGCAAGTCATGATGATTGCGCATCTTTTAAAAGCGCAATAAAACTTTTAAAATGTATAGATAGGTATTTACCTACTAATAAAATTTGAGTTTGCTGACCATACATTTATTGTGCTTTCTGTTGACAGTCACACGAACGAAAACAATGTAGGTACCTACCTAAGTCCGGGCATCATTCGCTTTATCTTTGTAGTATTACAGATTATATTTAGTAAGGTAGTATTAAGTAAGTGTCGGGTTTTTGATGGACAAAATGAATGGACTAATAGTGGCAAGCCGTGTTGCAATTTACATAGTATATCATTTTGTTTAAACACCCATGTATTTGGGTCATTCTTTGGGACAGGTTCTTCAAGCGGCTTTACTTGAAAATAATAGAAATTGAATAATTATAGTGAACAGGCAATTTTTTTTCGCGCAATCCTTAAAACCTCTCCTAACTGGGTAACTGATTTTTATACAATTACTTTAATAAATAATATCATTAAAATGATTAAATACCCCTGTTCTTTGATTTACTTGAGTGTCTCTAGCCCCGATCTGGTCACTTAATCAATTTTATATTTTAAACTAAGCGCGACATGCTTACCGAAAAAATACGATTATGTCCTAAGAAGTTTAAATATATAAGTATATAAGTTTAAATAATCTGGATTTTTCGAAAAATAGAGGTTGAAATTCGTTGCGTGGGTTTTGTTTCTCAAAATTTGCGTGATACAATTATCTCCAGTGTCTTTGAATTTAAATATTATATAATATATTGTAGTAAACAAGTATTTGGTAAAGTAACTTATACTCAAAACACAGTTTATTTGAACCTAAAGGTTTTTGTTTATTTTTAGCACGGTTTTATTTTAATTTTTATGGTCGCGATTTTCGTGGTTTACGTGGCAGTTTTGACCCATGCCAATAAATTTTTGGCCATGCAAATGAAATAACTTTGAGTTTTGTACTAGATATGAATGGTAATATTTTTAATTACTTTGGATAAATGTAAATTTCCTGGGTTCCAGGTTTGACCAAAGAATACGATGAATTATTGAACCCAAAACTATGAAAAATAATATTTTCTCTTTTTTGTCATTTCCTTAAAAATATTAAAAAACTTTGACTGATTCTACTTTAAAACGATTTCTACATTGGTAACCTTAGTAATTTTTTAACTTTTTAACTTTTTTTTTCAATATGAAGTAAAAAATTCAAATTAGAATGGTGTTTTATGATTAGCGTGGCCTCTATTTTTTAATTATCTCTGTAAGGATATCACTCTCTAAGGTGCCTCTTTTATAAAAAAATACCTTTTACGTACTTATATTTTAAGACTCAGGTATAAAAATATATTGAATTTGAAAATAGCCATAAAAATCACCAAAGTACCTATGCCTTACTTGAAGAATCTACCACTTAGGATCCGCTTGATTTTGAATTATCTGCTAATTGAATTCGCTATGAATAACAAACCAACACAATTGGCCTTTCGTCGATTTTCTACAGTTCTGATTATATATACCTAAGTAGGTATATAAGGCGAACATCAACAGGATAACTAATAGTGAATACGAATAATTGGATCTTTTTTAATTACTTATTACAAAGCAACACCTGGTTCGCTGCTAACTGTTGTGTATGACCTACCTTATATTTACTATCTGTGCTAATGAGCGAGGCGACGACGTCCCGCCAAACTTTATGGAGTCAATAAGAGACACGTTCGTTCTTTTATAAATGAAAAAACTTACTAATAGTTTTAGGCTTCGACGGGATTCCTTCTTCTATTTCTATTTCAAAATTTTCAGTTTCTGGCACCCGAAATAACACTCACTAACATAACCTACAACATTATGAATGGTTTATTTACAGGAACCTGATGAAGCTGAAGGAAGGGATGGGGGAGAAATTGGCTGTGGTTGCTAACTTAGTTGGGATCTCCATTCTGTGCCTGTGCACGGCTTTCCCTCTGGGCTGGGAGCTCTCCCTCGCTTGCATATCCGTGATGCCGTTCTCATTTGCGGCTTCTGTTGCCTTGTCTAACGTATGTCTGGCAGTATTTACCTATAATTATTCTATTACATTTATCAATAGGTAGGTACCTAGTTTATGAAGAGTAGTTTACTGACCACAAAGTGCAACTTCTCTGTTCTTCCTAAACTATCTCACTAGTACCTACCTACTGTACAATAAAAAATTCGATAAGAATAAAGAGGACTGTTTGTGTGTGTAAGTGTGTAAGTCTGTGAAAATGCTTGTTACTCTTTCACGCTCAAACCGCTGCGCTGGCTGGGCGGATTTAGTACCAAAGTCAGCTTATATTTAGCACGACCTCTGTGGTGTGGCGCAGTCGGCGAAAGCTGCAGACGCAGAGGTTTCGGAAAATATTTGCATGATCTGCAAATATTTGTCTCGAGTCTAGGTGTTTCTATGTATAATACTTATGTTTGTATATGTACCTGTATGTATTTACAAAAAAATTGATCCTAACACGAGTTATAAATTTAAAAAAATATTACTGGTAGAATGCTCACATTCTTTAGTGGCATTCTACCCGTCAGTATTTTTATTCTTTCATGTTTAAAAAATTTACGGGTGTAATTTTTTTTTTTTAATTTACTCCTATTTATAATGAAAAGCAGAATGCTTGCTCACCTTATCTACCTCAGAAGAAAGACCCTTCGATGCACTCGAACTATTATCGCTCTCGCTGACGCTCGCACGATAAATCATCTCGTGCATCGAAAATGTGCCTTTCTCACCTTGTATAGCAATCTACTATTTTAGGTCCACCTCGAGGATATAATATGTACTCTTCCAAACATCAAATCATTTTTAAAATCGCTCAACTATTGACATTAAATATACAGGGAATTTAGAACCTCCTACTTTTTAAAAAATTCCATTAAAACATTAAATAAAAACACACTACCTAAACAGATCAGAGACGATAAAAAAATCTAGATTTATTACCTACTAGCTGCGCCCTGGGGTGTTACCCGCGGTAACAATTCCCGTTCTCGTTGTTAATTCAGGATATAAAACCAGTAGGTATTCAAGTTTTAGCCAAATCTATTTAGTAGTTTTTGAGTGAAAGAGTAACAAGCATTCATACATCCATACAAACTTTCATATTTAGATATAATATTAGTAGGATATAATACTCATTGAGTATTTTAACATCGTTCATTAGGAGTGTGATAGTAGTAGGTTAATAATCTAGAGTTTATTGGCTCCTCTACACAATGGGCCATGATCGACACTCGTTGATCGTCTGTGATCGTCCCGATCATTGTGCAAGCATCCACACGATCGTCCGTGATCATTTATTGAGCGGCAAGCCTTCAAGATGGACGTGGAGGTTATAGCTGCAGCTACCATTAATTTACTATTATTTATTATTTAATATATTAAATAATATTATAATAATTAATAATATAATAATATAATAATTAATAATTAACAATAATATTATAATTTATTATTTACACGGCTCGCTGTCCTCCGGTGAAATGAATGATCGGCGATCGTGTAGGCACGCGCAGGCAACTACAAGCGATTCCCTTTGATGCGTGCCCAAAAAACCGACAAGTCACCGATCGCCGCGATCATGACGACGATTAAGGACGATGATGGGCGACTACAGACAAGTAGCCCTTCTACACGATCGTGCTCGCGTGTAATCGCCCATCATGGCCCATTGTGTAGAGCCGCCAACGTAGGAAGTTGTAGGGTATACAACTGATGTTTAATTAAGTACATACCTAACACTGATAAGAACATAAAAGGTGATGATCATTACCTAATCTGTATGATTGTCGTTGTATAGAATTTGTTTAACTATTCTAAGATTAAGCGTGTTTGTTCGCATATGAGCTCATAAAGTATTCATAGACTTTCATAATATCTTGAAGTTATCATGCGTAAATACCAATCCATGGCATATTTGAGGCTAGGCATACTACGTCTTTCGAACGTTCTTTCATTTGTATCGAAACAAACGTGTAAAGAAAACATATGTAGGCGGTAAGCGTGACCGTGCTCAGTCCCTCTAGGTACTCTACAAACCGAAAACGAGGCATCTTTACAATCATCGCAGGCCAGATTATGTAGGTTAATCTTACGAATTGAGTTTCCACTAACATACGCTAACCTGCGATAATTGGTAATGAATGCCGATTGATTGATGTGGCAGCACCCTAAGACTGAATAAAACCCATTGAAACGTAATTTCCCTCCCATATTAGAGTTTCGTAGCAATTGTTTTCTGTTATGCATAATTCATGGTAGATAACAAAAGTGGAAATGGACCGGTCATTAATTTCCAATTCCACATCTGAGAGAGTTTAATGTTAATAATATTTCCAGTATCAAACAAAGTCATCTATCCGAGAAATGGACTCGTACAGCCAGGCGGGTAAGCAAGCCGAAGAAGTACTGAAGTCAGTCAAAACTGTTGTCGCTTTCGCCGGGGAAAACAAAGAAGTTGAAAGGTATATAATCTGAATACCGCGCATGACATACATATCAATATGCTGAGAGATAATCTTTAAATATATTTTTTTTTTACTATTTTGAAAGCAACTCTATGACTTGTAATTTTGGTGCAATTCTTGTTACTAAAATAAATGTGTACCTATACAAATACTATGCAAATCTTTACAGTTAGTTATGAAGCGCCTTCATTTTAAAATTAAATTGGCCAAAAGCTAGATAGATTTGCATAATTACATATAATAAATATAATTATAATGAAAGTGTCTTTATGGAGTGTAAAGTAAGGTTTAGGGAAATCTGCACATCCGTTTAAAGATTATTTTTTTCTTTAAGGACCCGAAAAAGTTTCAATGTTTTTGGACAGTCACCGACAAACATGTCTTGGAAAAGCAGATGACACTTTTTTCTCAAATTCCAGGTATCGAAAGCTTCTTGAGCCAGCAGAGAGCTACGGGAAGAGACGTGGTCTTTACACTGGCCTCGGGAACGGCTTCAACTGGGTGCTTACGTACTCATTGAACGCGATAGGTCTCACTTACGGGACCAGACTGGTCCTTAGGGACTTCTATAAAGATGCTGATGAACGAAGCTACGTCTTTGGTGCTGTACTAAGTGTAAGTAATTACTTTGATTGTAGCGTCTGTTATTTGTCCCTCAATAGTCGATCTGATCTGACCTAATTCAAAAAATACTTTGCGCGGTGTGGAACTTTCGTAGGGAGAAACGACTTTACACCCGCATTAGAGAGACTGATCTGTGTCTACTGGACACAGTCTGACTATGATGTTACCAATGTAAAATTGTGGCAAAATTAACCGACTTAATTTAGTAGAATGTGTACACTTAAGGTTCGAGCACATTATGCCGGGCCGCAGCGGGGCGGAGCGGGCCGCAGCGCAGCGCAAAATGTTTACCTAGCACATTAGTGACGGGCCGGGTCACAGTGCATTGACGGATTTTGAGTTCAGTGTACTGTCAGAATTTGCATGCAACTGTGCAATTTGCATGCAACCAATCCGCTAGCTATAGCACACTGTTGACGGGGCGCAGCGGGGCGGGGCGGGCCGCATCGCACGGACGAGAATCCGCCTCGCATTAATGCGAGCCGCTGCGGCCCGGCACAGTGTGCGATAATTCATACAAATTGTATTAAAGCGATTTGAGCGGATTTTTGCGCTCCGCCCCGACACGCTGCGGCCCGGCATAATGTGCGCGAACCTTTAGGTACCGGTTCATAAAAACTCCGTAGGTCCTCGTTAGATCTGTATTTTTTGTATCTTATTTTGTGATGCCAATCTTAAGATACCTCTATACTTGACAGATTACCTAACCCCTCTAAAATTTTTGAATAACAGAAAACAAACAAAGTTTTTACGGGGCTGCTGCGCTGGCAGGCTCAGTCATAGGTAAAATGTAGCTAAATAATAATTTCGTCATGGCTTAAAGACCGGAAATAAACCGGTTATAAGCCGGGGTGGATATTATAAACGTGAAAGTGGTTGTTCATTGGACTAAAATGATGTCATGTAAAATGCTCAAGGATATTATTAACTTCTCGTAATAAAATACTACGTGTACTCTCTACTAACACGATAAAATAAATCTCTTTTATATAACAAATCCAAATGACACGTCTTACATCATAATTGCGTAACTGTTATCAATTAAACATTAAAAAGAACAAATCTTTGTTTGTCCAGACTGAACACGTAGGAAGGTAGGTAGGTATTTACGGCTGTTTATGTTTTGTTATCAATAAACGCATTGATAGAAAGGAGACATTCCTATTTGGAGACAATTGAGCCTTATTGAGCAGCTGAGACTCATAAATAGTGAGCAATAAAATAATGTACTTTGCTAATATGTTGTGCAATTGACTTGGTACTAGTGTGTTCCATGTTCTAATTTTAACGGTATCACGCACGATAGTTAGGTGAGTATACATGTATAATATGAATTGTGGAAATGCGTGGCTTTAACTACTTTTATCTCTTTCATACGCTGGTAAATAAGGCATTCATGTGCTTGGCGAACCTACTCTCATCTCAACAATGGTTGCCTACGTACCAACGCCACGTACGCTAACTATTCGTACCATTGCCATTATATTCGTAAATTTTTTGGTCAGTAGATAAAAACCTATTTTATAACTTAATTTACTCTGAAAGGCAAAGTAAGCCACATTACTACCTCATATCCCTCTGTCCAAACTATGTTTCAACCAATGAGTGATGAGGGTGACCTCAAGTGCATTAACCGACTGTCGTTTATTTGACACCTTTGTAACGACGGTCAATCGCCTCTTTTGGTTTTGCTTCAGTATTTAAATACTTACCTATATAAACAATATTCTTGAGTGTTTTACATTTTTGATTTTTTATTGTACCTAACGCATCGTTTATGTAAAGAAACAACATTTAAATTTTAAAACAATGTCGGAGATAACAACTATCTATAAGAAAACTATCACTTATCTAAGTTTTTCACAAGGTTATTTCAGTTATGCAAGCTCAACTTTATTACCTACTTTATGCAGAAGAAAGAAACCCACGACTTCTCAGTGATCATAAAATCTACCCTTCTGACTCCTCTCTATTTAAAGCTAATAGAGTCCAGTTTCGCATACATTTGAACCATTTATTTTTATCCAGATATTGTTCAGCGCATACATGGCCACGCAGTCGATCACGCTGTGTGTGCCTCACATGGAAATGTTCGCGACAGCTAAAGCGGCTGCCTCCAGCATCTTCACCTTACTGGACAGAGAGCCAAAAATCGACAGCATGGACCAAGGTGGCCTGTCTCCTAGGAGAGTCAAGGGAGAAATCACCTTGGACGAAGTACATTTCAGCTATCCTTCCAGACCTGAAACTAAGGTACGAAAACGTCACAAAGTGGATTTTAAGGTTTGGACTGTGCTTTCGAAAGTCAGGACAAAAAGTCAAAGGTAAAGGCAATTAAACTGTATCTTAATTTTGGCACTTTCAGATTTTAAAAGGGCTGTCGTTACACATCAAAGCGGGAGAATGTGTAGCCCTGGTAGGATCTTCTGGTTGCGGAAAGTCAACCATCCTGCAACTGCTTCAAAGACTGTACGACCCATCTTCAGGATCTGTCAAACTCGACGGAAAAGATACTAGGAACCTGAACCTTTCGTGGTTGAGATCTACTTTGGGTAAAGTATTTAAAGTTTATTTTTAACCTCATAATTCCTTTCTTTCAAGTTCCAAGTGATTTGCAAGACTTATCAATTAACAAATTTAAAAAGCAAATTAAACGTCATCTTTTAAACAAAGCTTATTATAAAATATCAGATTATTTAGATGACAAAAACGCTTGGGACTGAACATGCTCCAACTCAGTTATTGGACCACTGAAAAAAATGCTAGGCCCGCATCACCAGGTTCTTGCCTGCTTCTTTCCCTGGTGTAGGGAATCGCGTTGGAACAGGCAATAGAATCCCCTAGTTTTAAGAACGTGACATGTCTAAGTGGTCTTATGATCTTATTGAATAAAATATTTTGACTTTTGACTTTTGACTTTTGACTTCAAGTTCGTAAAATCATGAAAAAACCACCTGGTGTCTACACAGAGAGTATAGATACACTTGCATCAAATATCAGTTATACCCCACACACACCCCATAGTAAGATTTTTTTCCCACCACGGGAAACACGGTAACTACACAAAGTGGAACAAATTCACGTACCAGGGGTATGAACTGAAAAATCAAAGTACATACACGGTATAAAAAGATACACAGGTCTGTTAAGTAACCTAATATTTGTTATTACTTGCTCGGTATTTGTTTGATAACCATTTCACTTCTTTGTTGTGGCTACTGCGACTTGACTTGTCGCAACTTTGCCAGTGTCCGTGTAATGTTAGGTTCGTAAACTTTAGTGGAGGGTTGAGTAGAAAAAATTTGGCCGGTAATTATAGAGATTAGACGAATAAAAATGTTTTCCAGGATGATTATTCTAAAACAAAATACAATACAACATAATATGACAACACAAATAGGATTAGTTAGACAGACAATTTTACAATTAGTTGGTTAGTAGAATATGTTACTTAAAACTTAATATGATTTATATTTATAAATTTACATAATAAATTATTAATGTTAGGGGAGAAGGTATGAGAAAGAATACATTTGAGGGAAGTAGGACGGGAAATTTCGGGGGGGAAGAAGTTGTAAAGGGATTGGCGCAGTTTTGGGCATGAAAAAAGATAACCATTTCACACAAAACTCTAGTCTAGTAGCATCTTAAAAAGGTAATAAGTGCCTGCAACGAGTCAAACGAATCCATTTTAAAACTGATCAACCTTTTCGTTCTGCGAGTGTAAGAGCTCATACACACGAGCGGCACGATGTCGACGGCAGATGCAACTTCAGCCGTCGACACCCGTCAACGGCAGCCGCCGACGCGTCGACGGCAGCCGTCGACCAATAGCGTCGCTTGCAGTTGTTTGTGTTTGTAGCGTGCCGCGTCCGCCATTTTGTCAGTGGACTGCACATTAGAGGTGTAAAAGTAACGAGAAAAAGCAAACCCGTATGTATTCCGTACTCTAAGAATGAGTACTCGTTACTTTCGTATCGTTACGTTACTCGTTACATTTGATACCTCAGTACAATCCAACTAATCGAATCGAGTCGTACCTATGTTGTATCATACGGTACCGTACGCGTGTACTTAGAACTGAAAATGAACTAGGTATTGACGGAATCTTTTAAGTACCTAATTATTAGAAAAAGCAACAAATTTTGTCAAAATTATTTATTGACAAAAATAAATAATCATCAACACCAAAAATCTTTTGGTAAAAAATTGAAATTAAACTAAATAAGTAACATTTTTTTTTTAAACAAAACAGAAACTATTTTTTAATACCTATATGCGCTTTTATGAAGCCGCGGACAGAATGCTAGTTTATTGCAGAAATCTCTGGTTCAAATTAAAAAAAAAAAAACGTACGATCGTAAGACCAGTGAACGTTTCATGGTACACGCATCAACTTACTGCGTGAACTCAACCCATACTTTGTATGTACATGCGATAAATGCGAGGAATGAAATCGTGCGAGTACCGAGATACATTCAAGAGTAACGTTTCGTTACTCGGTACTAGAGGGCGTACCCGTATCTCAGTACCGAATACATACGGTTTGCTACAGGTCTACTGCACATAGTCCAGGAGTGCGCACGCGTTCCTTCGTAAAAGTGGATAAAGCGTAAAAAAATGTCCATCTTGTTCTCTATTCATTAATATTTCTAAAACCCACGCACGTGTTTTTCGTTTTTGTCGACGTCGACGGAGTAAAAGCAATAACAGTGTTTCTTCTTCGGAATTCATTTTGCAACTGGCTCCTGTACAAAGAGAGTCGACGTTGGCTGCCGCAGAGCTTCGATGTTGACAAGTCAACGGCAGCCGTCGACACGTCGGCGGCTGCCGTTGACGGGTGTCGACGGCTGAAGTTGCATCTGCCGTCGACATCGTGCCGCTCGTGTGTATGAGCTCTAAGAATAACATTTCATTTTGTAAAATAAGCAGTTGTGCCTGGAGAGGCCTAAATTGGCAGAGTAACTGTAGTCTTTGAAAAAGGAAAGGAAATCTGACTACTTTAAAGGAGCAGAATATCAACTTTAAATTTTGTTAATCTCAGGTGTGGTGGGGCAAGAGCCAGTGCTGTTCCGTGGAACCATCCACGAGAACATCGCCATCGGCTGCCCGGAGGCGACGCGGGAGGAAGTGCAACGAGTTGCTGAAATGGCATACGCACATGAATTTATTACGAATCTGCCCAACGTAAGTTTACTTACAACAAGTTGTAACTGTTGTGATATGACGTCACAAGCGGTCACGTGACTGTTAGCGGGACTCGATAGTTTTCGAAACTTTGAATGCCTAAAAAACCAAAACTACAACAAAAAGTAGTGTATTTGTATACATAGGTACAGGCTTTACTGAGACAACATTTTAAGCGATTTGGCATACCTAGTAACATTCTTCATTGTCACGAGATTTCTGTTTATAGCGATAGCGAGTCAGGCGTCTGGTGAGCGACTTAATTGAACTTGATAATATGTGCAGGGCTACGACACTGTGATAGGCGAACGAGGCGCGTCTCTCTCAGGTGGTCAGAAGCAGCGCGTGGCGATATCGCGGTCGCTGCTGCGCGAGCCGGCCGTGCTGCTGCTGGACGAGGCCACCTCCGCGCTCGACCCGCACTCCGAGCGGCAGGTGCAGGCCGCGCTCGACCGTGCCAGCGAGGGACGCACCACCATCATGGTCTCACACAGGTCACTCTTCTAACTACACTCATACATTATTTGGTGTTGGAGTAGCATTGGAACAGGCAATATAATACTACCTAGCTTAAGACTGTACATTTTTAAGTGATCCTTGAGGTCCTGCAGAAAAAACTCATTTTACTTCTTACTTTGTTTCATATTGTTAAATATTTTATAACCAATAAAACATGGTGTTTAAGCATGTGTGCGACTACATCTGACATTGTGATTTGTAGGTTATCGACAATAGTGAACGCCGACCGTATCATCTGTATGGATCAAGGGGCTATCGTTGAGCAGGGTGTTCACGAAGAACTTATGAAGAATCAAGGTATGCTAGTCTTTAACACGATACAAAATCTAAATACTGAATACTCAGATGCCAATACTGCAATATGTTTTCAGGATTTTACCACAAGTTGGTGACTAGAGGTAATGAAAATAAAGAACCAGAGGAAATTGAGCCAGTTCAGGAAGAGACTGGCGAAGGAGACGAGGAGGGTCAGAAAACTCTACAGGCTCCGAAAACTGACATAAAACGGCGATCCACAAGAAGATTACACAGACACCACTCTGCCAAGAGAGGTTTGCATTCCATTTATCTTGCCCTATCACTTTTCAGAGATTAAGATTAAGATAGTGACTAAATCCATTTGACATAGGATATATTATGTGAGGTAATTTGTACAAAACCAATAGATTTTAAAAACCCATAATATAAGAGGTCAACTGTTACAGATTCACGTGACTGGATGACTCCCCGTGGTTCTATCTCCTCGGTTGTCTCAGCTGCTTACACCAACTTTATCTACAACGATGAGTGTGAATCAGAAGTGGACAAGGATGATGACGAAGTATGCACTTTTATTTAATTTCAGATATATATTTGAGATTCGTTCTCTAATACCCATACCTACCAACAATAACAAATAGAAAAATTTAAAAAAAAAGTTGGATTAATAAATCCAACTTCAATTTAGTAAAAGAGAGCAATTTCCAGCATTTTCGATGTACATTTCTGTTCATAGCTCAGAAGATCCTTATCAGATCCTCATTTTTTTTTAATAGAACCACCTCTGGAGTGTACTCTTTCAACAAACAAAAAAGAATTTCAAAATCGGTTCACTATTGACTGAGTGATCGGTGAAGATACATAAAAAAATACAGTAGACGCTGTCTGAGGTAGTCTAAGTTCCTATGCTTAAATGTTTTTATACTGTGTTTCAGGAAATTAAGGCAATCAGTGACTGGGATCTTCTGAAATTAAACTCTCCGGAATGGATTTACATAACCGTTGGATCAATAGCTGCGTTTATCCAGGGTGCTTGCTTCCCGATGTTTGCCATGCTCTTTGGTTACACAAGTGGGGTAAGCCACCTTTAGATCACTGATAATTTCTGATAATACTCCTCATACAACGATAACAAATCCTATTGTATGTTTAGAACAAACTGTGATTTTTTAAATCTGTAACGATCTTTGACCACAAAATTTATGATGATTCCTATTTCAGATATTTGTGCTGGATGACCACAATGAGATGCTGTATTTTGCTGATCTTTACTCTGGTCTATTCCTGGTGGTGGCAGCCGTGGCTGGCATCTCTATGTGCCTTCAGAGTACCACGTTCACTACCGCTGGCTTGAAAATGACTAATCGCCTACGTTATCAGTATTTTTCAGCTCTTTTAAAACAGGTAAGTAATATTTTTATAGAATGTTATAATAGAATCAAATCAGTATTTCAATGAAAACTTAATTACATTTAGTAAATTTGTTTAGTGTTTGCTCCTAATACAAACACGCTAAAGTTTAAAATAGCAGTATTGAATCCATAGGTAAAGACATAAGACACGTCTTATCTTTTACAGGTACCTATAACCCATAATCAAGTTATCCCAGAAAGTAATTAGCATTTTTCCATTCACTTCAATGTCTCGTGCAGCTAACTGGTTTACGCTATAGAAAGTTCACAAGTAAACGTTTGGTTCCAGGAAGTAGGATATTTCGACAAAGAAAGTAACACAGTGGGTGGAGTGTGCGCTAGACTGAGCGGCGATACGGCGGAGGTGCAAGGCGGTACTGGCCTGAGGATCGGTCTCATTCTGCAGGGTTTCAGCTCAATGGCCGTCGGCTTCTTTATGGCCATCAGCTATAATTGGAAGCTGACCCTTGTATCTGCGGTCTTTCTGCCACTTGTATGTATCCTTGTCTATCAATGTATGAAATCATCATCATCATCATCTTAGCCCATTTCCACCCACTGTTGGGTATAGGCCTCCTCTCTATTACACCACTCTTTCCGATCCCTCGCGCATGTACGAAATGTATTCAAGTATTATATAATCTGGTCACCATAACACAATTAAGTTGCTTAGCTTGGGACTAGATGACGCTGTGTGGAATGTCCTAAGATATTTATTTACTTTATACACTATAGTACAGATCCTCTTTTGTGTATTGATAGATAGGCAATCTGTGTGTTTGTAATTTGTGTTAATGTACTCGTAAATGTGGTGTACAATAAAGTGTTTATCTATGTATCTATCTCTAGAGCTTCTGTAAATCACTCAAGCACACAAAATCTGCTGACCGTATATAGTGCTTACTTGTGCGTCAGGTCAATATATTGTCAAGTCTACTCATATTTAAAATATTACAGAGATGGTTTCAAAAGCGTGGGTAGTATTTTTTTCTCGAATCCACTCTTCTGAACCTTCCAACTAAAGTAAAATCAATCACAAGCGACATATACTCTTCTGAAAAGTCTTCACTTAATTGCAGACAGTGAAATAAATAATTATTGTATTGTTGTACTTAGATGGTTGGCAGCATTTGGCTGGAAGGCATCATGTCTCAAAAATCCCAAGCTAACGAACGAGCTGCCATGGAGTCTGCTACTTCTATTGCAACTGAAGCTATTGTCAGCATCAAAACTGTTCAGAGTTTAGGTATATTAAGATTTTGTTAAGTACCTAACTATATTCAATATTTTCTTGTAGGTATAAGTCGCGCCACGTAAAAATAACCATAAAGGAACGTGAGGGGGTATATTTGCACATGGGTCACTCGCTCACGAACCAATAGTAGGTACGCGCTAAATCAATGGTGTAAAGTGCGCCGCGTCACCCCTCCACTAATCGACTAAACTGCGCAGCTTTGCCCCTCAGCATTCTTTTTACGTGGCGCGACCTATACCTTCATGTTTTGTTTCAGTAGAATGTACTAAATCTGTAAACTATTTTTCAAACCTGATATTGTATTCCGGAGCTAAGTGAAGAAAGCAAGTTTCGGTTGGATTTCTAATGCAATGGATTTAGACTAGCTTATCTTCAATACGCTATGAGGATAATATTGTGTTCCTTAAAGTCGTTAATAGTTACTGTAGCAAAGAACTTACCCAAATTATTTTTACAGGCGTAGAAAAGCTGTTTCTGGACAAGTTCCAACAATCTCTGGTGGACGCTTGCAAAGCAGTCACGAAGAAGAGCCGTTGGCGTGGACTGGTTCTGGGTTTGGGCATATACGTGCCCTTCCTCTCGTACTGCAGCGCCGTCGTTTATGGTGCTGTGCTGGTCGCTAAAGGCGAGCTGGAATACAAAATCGTACTATTGTAAGTTGCTCTACTATTTCATCATCATCCACAGCCTGACCTCACCCACTGCTGGGACCAGACCCCCTCATTTTTTGCCATCCATCCATACTATTAAAGTTAGCGGGTTATTACATTTCTTTGGAAGCACTTGTAGCTTGCTAAGGAAATGCCATTAGGTGAAATGAGTGTTCTGAGCAGTCTTCAAATAGATGGGATTATAACAGCCGAGTTATTCTTATACTTACATCACACTTGGTGGTAGTAAACTTAAGGTTAATACTTGGTAATACCCATTTAACCAGATAATTATTAATTTACTTACATTTTCAAGGGTCACCGAAGCCGTTATGTATGGGGCATACATGCTGGGTCAGTCGTTGGTCTATGCTCCAAGCTTCAACTCCGCCAAGGCTTGCGGTGCGAGAATCCTTTCTTTGATCAACAGAGAGCCCAAAGTGAAGACCGAAGATAGGGTGAAGGATAAACAGGACTGGGTAAGAAAGATTATTATTATTCAAATAGAGTAATTGATTCCTCAAAGGTAATGTCTTCATTTTATAGTATCTTAACTTCTCAAGTAGTCAACCTGAGAGAATGTCTTGGGAGAACGTAATGACGACATATCGACGACGACGAATATAGATTATACTTACCTACGTACCTAGTTGTACTCTACCTACACTTGAAGCGAGTAAATAATGTTGTAGCTGTTGCTATCCTGGAGTGTCCCACTGCTGGGCAAAGGCCTCAGGAAATTAAACATAATGTTTTTCAGGTGGCCTCAGGCAACTTTAGCGTGAAAGAACTAGAGTTCGCATACCCGACCCGTCCGAACCTGCAAGTTCTGCGAGGGATCGACCTGAAGGTGGAGGCTGGCAAGACCGTCGCGCTCGTCGGCTCCTCCGGCTGCGGCAAGTCCACCATCCTGCAGCTGTTCCAACGGTTCTACGACCCTGACACTGGCAACATTGTAAGTCTTAACACAAATATTTGAAGTACCTACTTTCACACTCACGACTGGCCATGATGAACGATATACTAAGGCGCCGGCCCCACTACGAGTGGTCTCAGACCACTGGTCTGCGTTCTGATTTCCAAGTTCTGCGTACCGCGTTGTCTGTAATAATGTGGTGACTTAAAATTTTACACACACGGAACTCGCCGGTGTGTAAAATTCTAAGCCTCTTCTCACTGAACACGGATCGCGCGAGTGAGAAGAGGTTTAAGGCGAAGAAGAGGCTCAATATTAGACCTCTGATATTATAGACTCCTTGTTATTATGCGCATGTTCAAAATCTGACGCCAGTGTCAACGATCATAAATAATCTTAATTGACTCGTGTCAAAACAAATCAACAATCTGGTTTTTGTGTGTTTTCTCAAAACGAGTCATCACTAAATTATTTATTTTAGAAGACAAAGTCATAAAGAGTTTTATTGAAAGATTCTAAACATGGGTCAAATTATGGGAACCTATAAAACACGGCATCTAGATCTAAAGATGAACGATACGCCTACTTTCGGTCCAAATGTCGGTTTCTCCTTCAATAGGAGAGAAAGGCAGATGTGGGTTTGTGAAGACCACTTGATTTCTGCCCGGATACCGCCGGTCCACAGAGACTTCTGTGCTCACTTTCTACTTGACTACCACACCTGTCGATATAAGAATGCGCCCTTTATGCTTCGATGTGCACACGAAAAGCATAATTACCTGAACTGCGAACACGCAGATTATGTTATGAGAATGAAGGAATTTGAGAGGGAGCGAAGACTGCGGGAACGGGAGTTAAGGCTCAAGTCGTGCAAAGCCTTCCCTTGCCCTGATAAAAAGTAGAGTTTTACATCTTTTCTAGAAGAGGCCATCACCTTTATCTCGCCACTGTCGGCTGCACTGCAAGGGACATTGCACTTAGATAAACCTATAATTTATGATGCTTATATTCTAATATAACAATTTTTAACTTAGTTCAAACTTATTATTTTACCTATGTACCTACCTAATTAAAAATTGCCATCCGGCATAAACTTCTGGGTGAGTGGCACGCACGAGTGTAGCATAGCAAGGGACAAAGTGCAAAAATTTGATTCTGGCGGCGGCATCTTTGTCTGGCCGTGCCACCTTACGAGGCATGCAAACTTTGTCCTAGTTCACTGTTTAACCTACTTCAGAGAAGAAGGAGGTTCTATTTTAAACTTGGTTCTTTTAGGGTTTAGTAAAAACGGGGCGCCATTACTGATCTCTACGAAAGATCTTACAAACAAGAAGAGAAGAATAAGGAAACATTGTGTGCACGCACACTACACGCAGCGCTGACTTCTCAGGAGATGGTAAAGGTCTCACCTCACTTATACTAATGTCTATGTACCTAGTACATAGTACCTACATGTGTCAACTTGGCTTCAACTCTGGGAGCGGCTGCCAGAAAGACGGGTACGGTTTTGGTGGCAATGACTTGAAAGGCGGCGGTCATCCGTTTAGACTTTTCCTTATTGCGGCTACAGAACATTGAAATCACTCTCTTTTTTCTTACCTATATCTATGCTTTGTATGTTATTGTGAAAATAAACTAAACTATTCTATTATAGGAGTTGGATAGCCGCGACATCCGCTCAGCACTGACGCTGCCACGCCTGCGGCGCCAGCTCGGCGTGGTGCAACAAGAGCCGGTGCTGTTCGACCGCACGCTCGCGGAGAACATCGCGTACGGAGACAACAACCGCAAGATCACCATGCACGAGATCGTCGCCGCCGCCAAGGCTGCTAATATACATAGCTTTATCGTTTCACTACCGAAGGTACCTTACAATTTACTCTAGATCATTTACCGCCAGTCTCGCCAGACTAGCCGCCGCCAAGGCTGCTAATATACATAGCTTTATCGTTTCACTACCCAGCTTTATAATCGTAGTTTCACTCCCGAAGGTAACTTACCATGTACCATACATCATTTAATAATTTCTTTCAGAGGTAACACTGCCGAAGGCCGAAGGCTACCTACGATACTTACCATTTAACCTACCTATTAGATGAATGAAAATTCTTACTAAAATGTACCTGACAGGTTCCCTAAGAACATTTACCTAATTGTAATGTGTCTGGCGTGATGTTAGGGCTACGACACGAACCTGGGCTCGAGCGGTGCGCAGCTGTCTGGCGGGCAGAAGCAGCGCGTGTGCATCGCGCGAGCGCTCGTGCGTCATCCTCGTCTGCTGCTGCTTGATGAGGCCACCTCCGCGCTCGACGCCAACAGCGAACGGGTATTTTATTTTTTTTAGAATATTTTATTACTTACCAAAGAATTATTGCATTTTATTTATTATTATAATTATCACAGACTGTATCGGAAGCCTTGGAGAAGGCTGCCAAAGGACGCACTTGCATCACCATCGCGCACCGCCTCTCTACCATTAAAGACGCCGATCTTATTTGCGTGCTACACAAAGGTATAATACCCAATATCATGTATGTACCTACCTACTTACCTACATTTTATGCTCTTTGCCAGCCCGGTGAAGTTAGGAAGGTCCCACTGACTAATGTAGGTAATCTGTTAACTATAACATAATTATGTCCTTCCGAAAAAAGACTACTATTTAAATCCAGATGCGACTACTGCAGTACCTTCAAATCATTTGAGTATAATTGTAGCAATTTATTGTACTTAAGTTTTATACTGCAGTACCTTAAATAATTATTAATTCAAAAGTAGGTAAGTATATTTAAAATAAAATTTCAAAATGTCTGATATCATTACCACACAAATCACAATCTCACAAGTTGTAATAAACCGGAGGGCCGACTATCTTTTTTAATTCAGGAACTAATTTTCTCATAAATATCTGCAAATTATGCGTGCTAGGAACTTCAAAATTTAATGATGCTTTTTTTAGGTAACATCGTGGAAAAGGGCACTCATAACGAGCTAATCAACCTGAAAGGCTTCTACTGGCGACTGAGCAGGGGGCAGCACATGTCATAAAAATGTGCTGCGGCCGCAAACAGACGCCAAAAGAAAACAGTGCCATACCTTTGTATATTAATTACCTATATAACTATTTTATAACATTAGTAAATAAAACAAGAACTAAAATGATACTCGTTATTTTATTTATTTGGATGACATTAATGTTTATGCACTAATTGCAATCATAACATAATAAACAAGCAGCCCAGAAGCAACTGCATGCTTTCATTAGAACTTATAGGTACATACCACCTATTATTACTACAGTGAAGCAACTAAACAGTATAGGTACCTATTCAAATTATTTATACTTAGTAAATAAGTGACTTTCTGAAAGTTTTAATTTTAAGGTTAGGTATTTCTCAGAAATAGTAGATTGCTAAACAGGGTGAGAAAGGCACATTTTCGATGCACGAGATGATTTACCGAGCATTTACAAGAGCGTCAGCGAGAGCGATAATAGTTCGAATGCATCGAAGGGCCTTTCTTCCGAGGTAAGCACTCTGCTTTTTATTACGAATATGAGAAAATTACCAAAAAGTAGTTTAAAATTTAAATTTCACACACGTAAATTTGCTGTCACGATTATTTTTTTAATCGACTAGCATAGTATTGACTAATCAACAGCTGAAGATAGAATAGCTGCTTTTCAGCTTTAAAACAAAAGAATAAAAATACTGACGGGAAGAATGTCACTAAAAGTAGTCACTAAAGCTTTCAGCCAGTAATTTGTATTTCATAATTTAAAATTCGTGCTAGATAACAAAATATCCAGAATGAGTTAGTGAGTTAGAATGCATTGACATGCCACAACAGAATAGAATAGAAAATTGAAGTTTACATTTTAATTAATTGACAGTTATTTAGATTCCTGCCCTAGGGCAGAAAATAATTTTGCGAACCTAGGGACGCAAATTGCTACTTTGAACCCTATGATCAGGCAACTTCGTGCGTACTTTCTGTGTATGAGTAATGAAAAAAATGGGCAGCTTTTGGTAAATTAAACGATGTTTTTAAGTCTACCCATACACCACAATGCCTTAAAACTCGACTTTTTAACCAGTGTGTCCTGCCAACAATGACCTACGGTGCCGAGACATGGCGGCTCACTAAGGAGGCTGTGCACAAAATCAGTGTTGCGCAGAGAGCCATGGAGCGCGCCATGCTCGGTATTACGCTTCTAGACAAAGTCCGAAATACCGTGATCCGCAAACGGACTAAAGTCCAAGACATCACCGAGCGGATACTACAACTTAAGTGGAGTTGGGCAGGTCACCTGGCGAGACGAAGTGACGGCAGATGGACCAAGACGTTGACTGAGTGGTGGCCTAGACAAGGACACCGCAACAGGGGACGTCCACCGGCACGATGGGTAGATGACATCCGTAAGGCAGCAGGTTGCACGTGGCTAAGGCTGGCGCAGGATCGAGGCGAATGGCAGTCGCGAAGGGAGGCCTATGCCCAGCAGTGGGCTGATAAAAAGGGCTGATGATGATGATGATGATGATGCATAATGGGGTTAGTTTTTATTTCTATAGCTTCACGTGGAGATGGGAAAACGTGTATCAAAAAATCAATATTAAAAAAATATATTTATCAAGTTCAAGAGGTGCTTGACAGTTGTAAGGACTATGTCCAATACCTTTTATATTATCCTAAGTACTTCATTTAATATCAATGGTTAGGCATATTTGGCACGTTTGCTTTCTAAAAAAACAGAACTTAAAACATGGACACGTCATTATTTTATTATGAAGTTTTCAATTTACTTAAAATTAGTTTTTTTATAAATTGTATACAATTTTCAAGGAGTTTACCGGAATATGTTTTTCTGATCTTTTATCAGAGTTGATGCAATGAATCATTATTGAAATACAATATGTACAATCATTTATCTAAATCCATAATTGTAGAATTGATGGCGTCTCATAGGTATAGTATAAATTCAGAAATTGAGCTTATTAACCAACTTCAAAAAAAGGAGGAGGTTTTATGTTTCGCTGTATGTTTTTTATAGTATGTTTGCGGATTATTTCGTCAATAGTGGACCGATTTGGAAAATTATTTTATAAGTAAGAGAATTCACCGCCGAGATGAACACATAATTTTTTTTAAGAATCTGATGAGGATCTTCGGAGATATGAAAAGAAATGCACCTCGAAAGTGAAGGAAATTGCTCTCTTTTCACGAAATTAAAGTCAACAAAATTTTTGTTTAATTTTGCCACTCCTTTATATGTTTTTAATATTATCAACTTGGTATCAAATAATCATACCCTATAGATTTTGTTACATAAAAATAGTACAAGATCTAAAAATCCCCAATTTTTTTTAATAAAGTACCTATACTTAATTTTTTGATTCGAGTTAATAGGAACAAAAATAAACACACGTAATTGGTCGTCGAAAATAATTTTCTTTCTCGTGATTGGCTAGAATGTCAAATCAATTGTCAATTGTCTAATCTAGCCAATCACGAGAAAGAAAATAATTATCGATGACTAATCTCGTGCGCTTATTTTTGTTCCTATTAGCTCGAATCAAAAAATATAGTATAGGTCAATTTCATGGAATATCCAAAAAGTTGATAAAAACGGTATAATACCTACTTAAGTACACATTTTTTTAAATTTATAAGCTACCATATTTTCGTCACAATCTGAACATGCAAGTTTGTTTCTTTAAAGGAAAAGGCTTTGTAAAATAAGTTATGTTTTTTAATAAGGTCTTAAGTGGGTTGTGCTTCTAACTGAACCATCAGTCACAGAACAGAAGGTATATGAATATGAGTAAATATATTTGGACATTTCATCCAACGTCTAGTCCCCAGCTAAGTAACTTAACGCTTCTGTTATGGTGTCAATGAGATGACATAGCTATCGTTTGGTACTACTTGTATGCACTGGTTTGAACAAACTCTTTTGACGAAAGTTATGTAGTTTTTCACATAAACTATAATATATGGCATTATACTCTTATACGCTACAGTATTATACCCAAAAGAAGTACTAACTTGTACAGCAAATCAATAACTACGAATTGCACAATCAATAATAAATAATGCAGACTGGCTTGCAATTTCACAATATCCTATGCAGCTTGCACAGGATATTGTGAAATTGCGAATTGACACTTTTTTTAGTTAGACGTATATGTGTAGTCAATTATTTTGTGTTATCTTGGTGAATTGAGGACTTAAAACAGACATTTTAATGGCAAACAATTCTCTCTTCCATCACATTCTACAAACAACAATTATCTAATGTATATACATTAACAACAACGTAAATATACACTAAACCTTAATAAATAAAACCACTCAGGTACTCTCTCTGTAAAGTAAATAGTCGTCTCTTTGATTGTGGAAACTTAAACACTAATCTGTATGTAATTAAAACAATGTTTTACAAATGATATTACCTACACACAATTGCATTTATCTAAGTACCTAGGTGTATAGAATATGTACAGTGTGGTATACTTAGAGTTTGATTAAAACTACCCATGTTTTGTTTTTATTCATACGCTTTAAAATGTAATGCTAATGTTTAGCGCTACGTGGATTCCTAGTCACAATTAGCGTAGAAGGTCGTGATGGCAACATTTTATCCTTGTCATTCATGACACACACACATAATAGATACACGGTACAGACTAAAAAGACCTCTCTTTTTCTCACAGGACCTAAAACGGCAAACCCTGCGAAGCACGGATTGATATTTTTACTAAAACAAAGGGTTATAAATGGCCCCAAAATTAATTCCATTTGTTTTCAGTGATGGTAGACGGTCTAGAAACGTGGTCTTAAAATCCACTAATATATATAATAGCAGGCTGAATAATGTAAAATTAAATAACGAAATTATATCCAACACCTCTAGATAAATTTAATAAATTATTTATAAAATAAATGGTAAGTAAAGTAAATAACTACTTAAAATGCACGCAGCCCATAACGATATATAAAGATTATTCAACTATATTTCCTAAATTCTACATTGTTTATTATTTGATTCTCGTATACATTCGCGTTTTGATATTTTTTTAAATAATGTATATAAAAATGACTATAACTTTATGGCTGTTGTTTGAGGTTGTGCAAAGATATGTTCGAATGTCAAAAAAGATGCTACAATAAATTACAATTCTAATACAAAGTGAGTTTTTTTTTAGGGATACATATAGGAAGTCTGAGACCTGAGAGTTTTCGAAAAGTAATTAGTTCCGAGACAAATTTTATTTTGTAGTGTATTTTTTTAATTAACTAACAAAACTTTTTGATAACTTTGACGGTTTTCTTATTTGCTCAAAGTGGCCCAGAAGTGTTATTTACACAGCAAAATCTTTAATAAAAAATGAATTAAGGTAATTCAAAGTAAAATAAAAGTGTAAATTTTACATAATATTTTATATTACCTACAACATAATTATCTATAATCTTATTTCTTGTGTCGTATAATATACAAATTTAAATCACATGGTATCTTATATCAACATTGCACGAGATCCTTGATTTTTAGTATGAATAAAATCGCATTTTTGTTATATTTATGAAGACCAAAACGTAAATAAACATTATCTAAACATTATAAAACATAGATTGCACGTAACTTACCTACCTACCAGTCTGACATAAACTTTGCATTAAATAAAAATATTGTTACAAACTGCACAGCCTTCAGTAAAGCAAAATACACGAATATGTAACAAATCTGCTTACTTAATGGAGAAGTTTCCATATTTCTTTGTTTATGTTAAAAATCGTACTTACTAAAGTTTTTAAGGCTACTAAGGCAAGCCTATTTTTTTGTCAGACTTAGCTTCAGTAGCCCTTAAAATAACACACCATGTATATTTCAAGAAATTGCGCTAATTAAAACAAAATTAAATTGTAACGTAAGCGTAAGAAAGAAACCTCTCCATTTATAAATTAATTTACTTACTAAATAAAGAAAATTAAACATGTAACATTTACACTGCTGTTTATAGTTTGGTGTGAATAATATTTTTTCAATTTAATATTATTATAACACCAGTATCTTTTACGGTTCCGCTGTCAACAAGAAACCTTTAGTTTCGCCACGCGTCGTCCGTCCGTCCGTTCGTCTGTTTATCCGCGGTTTTTCTCAAAGAGTATTGACATAGCAACATTCAGAGGTCACTTTTGCATGTGCAAGTGGTATTATTATCTGAGCGCTTCCGTGATTCGGAGGGCACGTTAAATTGTCGGTCCCGGCTTTTAAAGTCGTTAAGCCATGACGGAGGCCTTTAGACGGCCTAAAAACTTTGTCACCAGCGTTGGCCACTAGCTCATACGAACGAACGAGAAAACTGTAAAGCGGCATATTATTGACCACTACGACAAAGTTGTACAAAACAAAAGAAGTGAAGTGAAGTGACAAAGTTGTAGAATAGAATCATAAAAAGAAAAGAAAACTGTTAACCTCTTTTTTTTTAACGTGACGAGAATTTAAACTTTATTTTGGCACCCTAAAACTTGTACTCGTATAACCGTATTTAATTATAATTAATAACATATAGATAATAATAATTTATACTAGAAAGGCAACCTAAGTAAGACTGATGCAAAACAGTGACGGAGTTATACATTAGAATGAGATGGCAAGTTAAGGTATTGAAAGACACGAACCGCTAGTGCAAGCTGAATGGCACTTGTCGCGTCTTAAGAGTCACTATTTCAATGAATGTTTTCTTAAATTTGAGCTTTTGTAATTATTATTAGTTCTTTATTACTAATTAAGCGTGAACTTTTTATGCTTTTAATAAGAGTTCAGTCACCCTTTAGTCCTTTTTAAAAATACAAGTATTCTGTAAATTCAAACAATGATTACCAATTTAAAACAACGTTCTATTCTATACATATATAGAGGTAGATCGCAGTACAAACGTTTCAAATGACAATCTCCGTCAACAGAGGCCACTTGACGACAAAATTGTGAAGTTGTTCACTGGGGCATTTGCTGATGCGGTTCTGATGGGTGATGGGGATGCGGTGGTTGCGGGGGATGCTGCGGATGCGCTGCTTGAGCTGAAAGCTGCAGTTGCGGCTGATTCTGCGTGAGTGCCGAATGCTGCGGCAAAGACGGCAGCGATGGAAGCGCCGGCAAAGGCAACGGCACATGTTGAGGATACCCAATGGCTCGCGGCGCAACATTTGTATACGCTAACTGTGCCGTCATGAGTTGCTGGTTTTGCATTTCCTCTGGCGTCGAGTAAGGATTCGATACCTAGTTTGTAGGGATAACATTTTTGAGTATGTCTAGTGTGCCAATAATTTACCGTGTGCATGAGGAAAATCAATAGAATTGACACGGATTTGGCCTTAATGTTTATCTGTTTAGTAAAAGTTGTCAAATATATCCGCGATGTCGTCCAAGGCTTAGATTAGGTTCAATTAATGTTATACTCGTATTTTTTTACGTTATGAAAAATCAAAAATTAATAAAAAGGTTATAATAATAATTAATAAAAAGATTATAATAATGAATGATCATAATTTTCATGCCTTATGTTAATTAAAGTGCTCGAGATTTTAAACTTCTCTCTTTTTACAAAATTGAAGTCGATTTTTTTAAATATAATTTGTCTAGTCACGATTCAGAAGACAGTGCGAACACTATAGTTATAATCACATAGGAAATTACTCACATAAAAAATACCGACAATGTTTAGATTCTTCCCATGTAATAATAATGTCTAGTACTCACGATAGTTTTAAAAGTGAAATTTGCTTACGTTAATAAGAGGTTGAAGTATCCCAAGCCTCGCCAACAGCAGTTGTTCCTTAACTTGCCGCAACTCCTCCTGCTGCCTCATTATCATCTGCTGTAGCTCCTCATGTTTGCGGTGCAACTGCTCCTGCCAGGACCACTAACTCTTACTCGGCATCACAAAAATGGTGATCACAGTAGTTTGGCGATAAACCACGGTCAAAAGCTAAACCTAGGCTACCCCTTGTTGGCGGTTTAAATAACAGTGCTAGTTGTATGGGAACACAGATTAAAATGAAATTCAATGTAATTGAATCGAATTATAGGGAAATTTAGACCATGGTTTTGTTAAACCAGGTTATTTGTAATCTATATGAAGTTACGGGACCTAAAAACTATTACATAAATTATGTCTAACGATCGCGACAGGTTATTTGTGTAGTTTTTTGTAATAAGACAGACTATGTTTTAAATATACAACTAGGTGCACCTCGCGGTGTCATGTCACCCGCGTTCCCATGAGAATACAGGGATCATACGTAGCCTATTTGTTAATCCAGGATATAAGTCCACCTGTTTGAGCGTAAAAGAGTAACAAACATTCACCCTTACACACAAACTTTCACCAATAAGGTACAAGTTGACAGCTGACTTTAAGTAGCTGCAGACGACGTGTCTCAGCGACACTACTGGTTTCTATTGTTTTCAACCCTATGATCGAAATATATAGGAAAGTAACTTCTTGTCAACTTGAAGCGTACTTGTATGAGTAATGTAAATGTCTTTTTCTTTTTCTTCCTGCCTTTATCCCACTATGTGGGGTCGGCACAACATGTCTTCTATGAGTTATGAAAGTAAATGTATTTTCTTTTGAGTAATATTCTTGAACATGTCACACAGTGTCATCTAGTCCCGAGCTAAGCAATTAAATGCTTGTGTTATGGTGACCAGATGACTGATATACTACTTAAATACATTTTTTTTGTGAATACATACATACATATTATAGATAGAAAACACCTAGGCACGGAACAAATATCTACAGAACATACAAACATTTGTCCCGTAGCGGGGATCGAACCCGCAACCTCCGCGTCTCAGGCGGGCCTTCGCCCACTGCGCCACAGAGGTCGTCGATTTATATAGGAAAGTAACTTCTTGGTAACATCAAGTGTACTTGTATGAGTAATGTCTTCTTCTTCTTCCTGCCCTTATCCCACTATGTGTTCTGCAACATGTGTTCTATGAGTAATGTGAATGTATTTTTCGTTTGAGTAATATAAATGTATCAAAATGATTTGGACCTGAATCTGCGCGTGGTCGGATGTGACTAGTACTGGCAGAGTGGCTATTGGCAGCCCGCCGTCGCCGTACGTTGCGGGTTCTAAGTACTGAGTGCCGATGCCGTGCTGAGGCGTCACTATCGGCTTGTGAGACTGAAACATACAATGTCATCACTACATAGTATAAAACAAAGTCGCTTTCTCTGTCCCTATATATATCCCTATGTATGCTTAAATCTTCAAAACTACTCAACGGGTTTTCATGTGTTTTTTTAATAGATAGAGTGATTCAAGAGGCAGGGTTATATTATGTAAAATTATTGGACAAGGCGGAGCGGGTCGTTAGTTTAGTACTGCTTTACCATTCGGCCACAGAATGTCAACGCAGGTTCGAATCCTGCCAGAGTCGTAACTTTTTGTGAGATTTTATAATGAAATACCTAAGTCTGGTTTAACACTATGAAAAGAAATAAAACTACCTACATATATATTTATTAATAGTAGACTCTAATATATTGTAGCTGTCTGAGTTGTAGCTTATGTCTTTTGCAAAATCTAGCGTAACAGACAGAAAGAGTTACCTTTGTATTTACATTAATTAAGTAGAAAGCGCCCCGACTACACTCGGGTGTTTTAATGACGTAAAAAATTGGTCACTTAAGTGATCGATTAAGAATTTGGTTTACTTTTGTTTAAGAAACATTATTGAGTAAGTTCGCCATCACAATTCATAATTTAAACTAAAACCAGGACTTTCGCGTGTAATCTATATTTATATATATTATATTTAAAAGCCGTGTTGGCCAAGTGGATTAACACCTCGACTTTCAATCCGAAGGTCGTGGGATCAAATTCGGCCGTGCATCAATATATGCGCTTTAACACGAGCTTTAAACGGTGAAGGAAAACATCGTGAGGAAACCAGTTAGCTTTCTAGCGGCCTCGATGGGCTTGCAACCTGTCACGTATGGAAAGTTAACTTCTACAAAAAGTGGGCAATGTGGGCATGTACTCGTACCAAATATGAATTTGGACATTTCTCTGACTACCCCATTAGACATATTCAAAGGATCTAAAAAATTACATAAAGATCTGAAAGAAATGTCTACCGCAGGCTCTTGTGATACAGTCGCAATAATATTTCATTTAATTCATACATTATTTATATTATTTTAAATATTTTTTTTAATTTTATTTCCCGACGTTTCGGCTGTGTTACAACAACCGTGGTCACCCGCCGAAATAATATGAAAAGGTATATTACGCGATAAAAATCTTGTTTTAATTTAAATGAGGTATAGTACAGTATGTGTCACCTCTCTCTCGCTGTTACGCTGACTAGATCGTGAGTCTCCAGACAGCGAGCCAGTCTCAGAGCCAGCAGTGTAGCGCGTCTGCTTCTGCGGCCACGAAGCACCCGTCGTCGCCGTCGTGTTGATGGTACCAACTGTACTGCCGGCTGACGCAGATTTCACAGACGCAGGCTGCAAGCAAAACGTTCAATGGTTTTAATGCAAACTTTTTGAAAAACCTAATCACTGGACCCGAAGTCCGCGCCGTCACTCAAGTCCGATAGACGCGGCGCTGCCAATGCTGCCATCACTGAACTAAATGTTTCCATACTTTTGTCCAAGGATATTTATTTATATTTATTGTATTTACTTAATCGCGTATTGAAATAGACGAGTCTACGGTGTCTGTAACGTCATCGAAACGTCGAGGTAAATAAAATTAATGAAATCCCCGTAAATATGTTTCCAATAAGATAACTTTCCAAAAAGGCTTGAACAATAATATATGTACTTAACGACACAATTAACTGCCCACTTTGATTTTTCTAGTTTTCTAGTTTGAAATTTACCCCACTTACAACTGATGCATACGAAAAAATCAAGTTACGGGTACGTAGTTTTGAATGTTTTTTGAACCGAAATATCTTTCACACTTGAATAATTTATGTTCCTAACTTACAATTGCGATAAAATCAAAACTTGCTACCCATGTGGGCGGTTAATTTTACCGCTGAGTATATTTATGTAGTTGGTTGGATACAGGATACGACGTGTGTGCAGTACGGGGGAAAATAAAAATTTGGTTCCTGCTTTTCCGTAATACTTCAGTGGTGGCGCGGACTCTACTAGTCGCTTTCATGATCCTGATCACTAGACTAGACATAATACTCGCGGTAACTGTTTAAGTCTGTCCTTATGAATCTTTTCGCACGAAATTTTGTCACAACTTTCTTTGCTCGCTCGGTCCCTTGTTATACAACAAGGTAAATGCTTCACTGTCTATTTACCCATTGCTAAGATCTCAATGTAAGAGAACGGTAACTAAGTGGCTCAAAACTCTCACCTACCAGCAAACTGAAGACATACTGTCACGTTGACAACTACCCACATTACCCCGCCTCAACAATCAACAGTCACTAATTTCTGTTACCCAAAGGATACTCAACTCACTCATTTCCCTGAGTAATCCAGACAAATGGCCTATACAAAACGTACCTACCGGACAAGACTACACAATATACTCTCACGCACATACACTCACCCAAGCACTCACTCACTCACCCACACATACATACCCACACACACACTCACTCACACACACACTCACTCACACACACACTCACTCACACACACACAGACACATACACTATCCTCTCACGCACAAATCCATAGTAGCCTACCTACTTAAGAGGCTTAGATAGTTAAATGTTAAGTTTCTTATAATTATGTTAAGTTTATCTTTTGTTTTTAGTTTTCTTTTTGTATTTAGATAACCTCAACTCACAAGGAGTGTTCTCCTACTAACTTCTAACCATGCTACACTTACTTGTACCTACTAGGAGATAACTATCTAATGCTTGACCTGGAGTCCGTGAAGTAATTGACCTGGTGACCTGTAATACAGGTTTTTTTAAAACCTACTTCAGGCGCCAGCCTCTTACAAACAGGTTCTTGGCAACAATAACTGGTTACATAGGTACCTACACACCTATCTATGTAGGTACCTATCTTAATCCTACTCATAATAAGTATAGTACATGTACCATAGCAATAAGTAGCACCATGTAACCTTGTAAGAGGAAAATAAATGATTTATTTATTATTATTATTATTATTATTAAACACTTGATGCAGCCTGAAGAGCTACATCAAGTTCACTTTGACAAAAGCAGGGTGCGGTTCTCGATAGCTGTCCTCAAACGTACTGTGACGTCCGGACGATTTAGATCAATAAACCTGCTTTTACAACTAAATTTAGTGCATGCATTTTGTTGCGCCCATGCAAATTCTGAAATATAAATACAGATTACTTGGTACAAGTTCAGTATCAAGTCACCGTATTAAGCATCTTATAAATTAAAACATGCTGCTTACAATAAACTCAAGCCGATCACATCGTGCACATACATTAAGAGCCTAGGTCGGCCATAAAAACTTACCAATTATTAATAGATAGTCAGCGCCACGCCAACCATTGTTCCTTTTACGATTTGTTATGTACTTACCCCTGAAGAAAACGGCCATTAGATTAAAACAATTGGGAGTTTAAAATTTTTTTATTTTTTATTTTATATATTTTAAAGCTTAATCATTAATTTTATTGATATACATATAAGGTGAAAATAGAAAAAAAAATTCATTGAATTATAAGCGATTAAAAGTTAATAAAATTTGTATAAAATCACATGACTGCGAACGCACCACGACTGGCCACCATACTTGCTTGTGACGTCATAATGTTATAGCAATTTGAATACAGTGCAGCGTTTACAGCTATTATCTTTGTATACTACCACAGATAAAATAATATAGTATTATTTTATCTGTGATACTACTATGAGTGAAGTATTGAGGTGATGAAGTGAAGTATTGAGTGAAGTATGGAGGTATGGAGGTATGAAGTATGGAGGTATGAGTGAAGTAATGAGGCAAGTATTGAGGTGGGACTGGCGATGAACCGGTCGAAGACACAGGTCATGACCAACAGTACTAAACGTAGAGTCGAAGTAGATGGGCAGGTAATACAGTATGTCGATAAGTATACCTACTTGGGCCAGATAGTTTCCTTCAGCAATCGGCAAGACAATGAAATCGGTCGCCGCATTGAAAACGCTTGGAGGAGCTTCTGGTCCATGAAACAGCTAATGAAGGGCTCTCTTCCACTGTCACTAAAGCGAAAACTTATCGACATGTGTATCCTGCCCATATTGACCTACGGATCTCAGACCTGGTCTTTGACCAAGTCACAAAAGTCCCAACTTAAGATTTGCCAGAGAGCGATGGAGAGAAGTATACTCGGCGTTAAGCGTACGGATCGCATAAGGAATACCGACCTACGTGCAAAAACTGGCATAGCGGATGTAGGCACAAAGACAGCTCGCCTGAAGTGGGATTGGGCCGGCCATGTGACACGAATGCATCCAGGACGTTGGGCCAATCTCGTCACGCATTGGGTGCCAAGCGGGCAACGACGACGCGGCAGACCCAAAAAAAGATGGCGCGACGACCTGGATGAATTCGACTCCACATGGCCGGAAACAGGAATGGACCGGGATGTGTGGAAGGAGAAAGGGGAGACCTTTGCCCAGCAGTGGGACAGTATAGGTTAAGTAAAAAAAAAAAAAAACTACTATGAGTAAAAACTAACATTATGACGTCACATATATGCGCTCGGATTTGGTCGGGAGTTGTCGGCGCGTCTTTTTGAATCCAGTACCGATACTGGATTCAAAAATTAATTTTTATTTGGATATAACTTTTTAATTATTGTGAAAAATAAACAAATAAAAATTGCTTTATTACTTACTAAACTTATATATGTTCTTTCCAATTTTCTAAGATTTTTTTTTTTTTTTTAAACCCAATTGGACGAAGTCGTCTCTTCTAATATAATTGCACGCCGAAGATGTTAACAATATAGGTAATTGACCGTGAACTGACCCATGGTGGGCTGGCCTGGCCATGGGCTTTCCATGGTGAAAACCATATGTTAACAATATTATTAATTCGCACAGCAGAGTCACTTTTCTGTATATGTGGAGCTTCTTAGAACCTAGTCCTTGCTTATAATTTAGATTTTGCATCACATCATGCACATTAAAATTAAAACGTGTAAAATTTTACATCAATTTTTATCGTATAAGTATTGGATAGGTACATTTTGTTGATGAGTGACGAGTCAGATGTTGTATTATAGTAACATAAACATTATTTTATAAATACTTACTCTTCTTACTTTCAAGTATATAACCAACCAGGGGGTGCTTAAAAGGCCGTTTCGAGCATTTCTGCTAACAATTCATAAAATGGATTAATTTCATGATTGTTTAGCATTTTCACCAAAATTCGGTAAAATGGCTCAAATTGATGGATTAATATTGTCATGAAGTGTTTAGCATTCCACCAAAATTTGGTAATGGATCAATTTGTCAAACCGTTGTGTGCAAATGCTGATATGTTTTAAGTCTTGCAGTGTTTCACTGCATGCAATCATGTGTCGTTTAGCTGAAGTGGTTATCCTTGGATCCAATCAATTGATTCCTCCCACCATATTATGTAGTGTTCATACCACGCCAAGTGGAGTCAGGAATGGTCCAATATGGCAAAACGTGTTTTTTTGGTGTGTACTTACTATTCGTATTTTACGCTGATGTCTGATATATAGTCAAATGATGTATGATATCGTCTTTAATCAAACGGACCTTAGCATCAACAAACATTAAGTGTTAGTAAAAAGGTCTCATTCCTCCGAGATGCAGATTATTACTAGTTATTTGGTACATGCTGTGCCGATTGTTTAACATGATGCAATTAGCGGGTTTTGTTGTGTGTTTTCATTGATCAAACATGCAGCAATTTGGTTATGTTGTTGTGTCTCATTATTGCTCCAACATGCAATACGTAATATCATTTAATCGGAATGTTATCAGTATTTTCATCAGTTTCCAAAACTTACTTGCGACCTATGACTGAAGTAGTGCGTGGAGATTTCACTTGCATCCTCCGACAAACATGTCGGTGACAAGGCCGGAAAAGCACGTTCTGATAACGAATCTCTTGCTCTCTGTTGAGTTAGTCATTTGTTAGTCATTTACATTCACTGAGTTAGTTTACATGCGATTTATAATCCAGATTTTATAAGCCTAAGCTGCGGGCGAGATCTCGATGAATACTTTCGTTTGTTATTTATAGATACCACATAAACGAACCCTGTGTACGAAGGGGTAAATATAATAATATTCGGAGTAGCACAAGAGTTAGTTTAGATAAATGTTGTCTTTTTGGCAGTTTGGTTGTAATTTTTCGTGAACTTAAATGTGGTTAGTTGAAATAATTTCATTTTAGTGTAAACCTTGCAATCTATTTTTTTATCTTATTTTAAACAGTTGAATGAAGCGTATACAACTAATGAAATCTAAAACAAGATGCTTGACTAAAAATTATGAAGAAAATAATGGAATCCTCTGCCACCACACAGAATTTGAACCTTATTTTTAAGTAATATTCCATTATTTGTGGATTAAATGTATTTTTTTTTTATCATAAATTATAATATTTGGAACTCATGAAAGTAAAAAATTATGTCAAAGTCCCTTTATTTAATAAAATATAGGAACTTTTAATGTCACCAAACTGACCATTATTTTGCTATTGTGTCCACTTTATATATTTTTTTTCATATTAATTACGCTATTTTTCGGAAAAAATGTATGTTTTGATCGGAAAACACGTTAGAATAGTATGAAAACCTCAATCAACGCAAAAACACAAGTGTAGAAAACTCCTTCATTTTTGTAGGGTGGGACTTCTTAGTAAAATGCCCAGTAAAGTGGTACTTACACGCATGTACGGCGGGTAATCGTTGGCGAAGGATTCGCTACGCTCTGACATATTGTATGGAGAAACAGCCAACCGTCCTTCAGACATTGGGGTCCTCAAAGAACTCTGAAATGTTAGTTTCCATTCTACGCATTGCTACTGCCAAGAACGACATAGGTAAATATCGTCCTTACTACTATGTACTAATATTTACCTGAGGCCTACTCGAAGATGGTAAAAGTTACCAGGCACTTACATATCATACAGTTAGATTATTCATTTCAAATTTCCAATCATGGATGTTATGAGAGGGAAAGAAGAAATAAAAGACGCAGAAGTAGTAAGTAAATTGGCACAAATAACCATGCAAAAAATCGTCCCCCACCAAACCAACAAATTTTAAACATAGGTAGGTATCTCATTTCATAAATCTTACCAGTCTGATTCTTCAGACCCTGTTCACACGGCATTGTCCTGCACGTTTTTTTCGTATTCGTTTTTTAACGTACAATCACCCAGGTCTTCACACGGTAAATTATCATTCGTGTAAAAAACGAATAGCCGTAGAAAAGTGAAGGAAACAAACCTATACCGTGCCACTGCGAACCGAATACGTCAAAGTTCATTCGATTTGCTTGACGTATGCGTTTAAACGTATAAGCGGTACACGTTTTTTTGCAGTACAATCGCTGTGTGAATGGCCACTATATATACGTTAAGACGTATAATGCAAAAAAACGTGCAGGACAATGCCGTGTGAACAGGGTCTTACTAATGCTCGATTTCTATAACCTCAGAGCAATCATCTTCCTTCAGAAGGAGACGACATTGTCAATTTTTGACATGCTTTCCCCTCAGCCAAGGTCCTTGGACCAACGATCATTCTCCATATGTAAAACCCCGCGCGCCGCTGGTTACGCGTCATTTGTCAATCACGGAACACACACGCGGAAGGATACTTATAAGCATAAAATGCCAAATTGCAGAGTTTTCGCATATCCTAAAATATTGGAAACTTTCAGGTTACAAAAGGATGATGTGACTTTCCATCTGCAAGTATTCATTCCTCTAAATATTAACAATTTATGCACTAAATTTGAATAAAACTAAAATTTATATAATGTTGCCAACAAATCGTAACAGATTCCATTTTAGCGTATTTTGCTATGCCGCCGAGTTGGCCAAGTGGATCCTACGCCTTTCGGATCAAAGTCGAAGTAGCACTTCGACTTTGATCCGAAAGGCGTAGGATTGAATCCGCATGAATTCCACTATTCCATCACTCATATTCATGCTACCTATTTATTTTGTTATCTAGCACGAATCCCGAATTATGAAAAATAATACTCTTAGTGGCATATTATATATTTTTTTTAATTTGAAAAGTAGCTGTTCTATCTTTAACTGTTGCTTGGTCAATATTTTCAAGTCGGTTTAATTAAACATATTAAAGTTCCTAGTATTTTTTGTATTTCCTCGTACTCGTTATAATAGATAAAAGCATTATATTTCTGCATTGAGTAAAAAAACAAACAAATAGGTAGGTAGGTAGGTAGTGTAGGTACAAAAAACACTTACATACCTACCTACTTCAAAACTAGTAGATAGTGCTTACCTCGGAAGAAAGACTTTTCAATGCACTTGAAAAAAAAAATTGTAAATCATCCCGTGCATCGAAAAATGTGCATACCTATAACAAAATACTACTTTTTATCTAGATTTATCATTATCGGAGCACAATAAATTAGGTATCTATACCACCCCTATAGATACCTCCAACTTACTAATTATATACCTACGTAAGCTTTCAGAACGTTAAGTAGATAGTTAAACTTCTGGCTGTTAAACTTCTGTTAAAAATCATAGGTAAACTTTATTAAAAAAATATTTACCATCCTCACAATATCGCGGAAATAGGTATTTTTAGTTGGACACACTGCTTGTCACTGCAGCGAAATTAGTGAAGGGACAGTTCAAAATAACTTATCGATATTATGACTTACAGCCCAGTCGGATTAGCTCACCAGTAGAGGGGTAACCTGAAATTAACTAATGGACGATTTTTTTTCCGCCAATGTATAGGTGTGGTTATAAATAGCTTAATCGAAAAACTCAACCAAATCCGACTAGAACATTAGCCGCCATTATTGGTTTAAAGGTCGTCAAACCTTTTTTTAAGCCATAATACCTATCTCCGTTATTTCGAATTTTTACAAAAATGAATGAGAACCAAAATTGTTGTGATTTTATACAACTGACCTGTCAATTTTCATCGTATTATCAACATTTACATAAATAACTGCAAAAACAAGATAAAAAATAATTTCGCCTGTAAACAAAGATATAATTTTTTCCTTTGGCTACCACATATAACCACGCCAAAAGACGCTGTGATGACAGAAAAAGGCTTAAATATTGATTTAAGTATAAAAAAATTCATAAAAATCAAATCAATTTGTGATTTAATTTGTCAATAACATTTGTCATACAACCGGCCAGTACCTACCGTATTGGCCACACTCATCGATAATAAACTATCGATAGCGTCAAGCACTATGATTTTGACACAAAAATTGACATTTACTTATTGACAGACATTTCCTCGTCCCCCGCAGAAAGTGAGCTCCTTAGCGTCATAGAAAATAAAATTGATGGCTACTCCCCTTACTGCTTCCTCATTGTCTATAACTAACGTACGGATGACAGTAGATCCACCACCATAGCAACTTTATATTCATAAAATGTATGAAACTTTTTGTCAGATAACGTTGCTATGGCGAAAGTTCTACGGACATCCGTTATAGTCGTCACAAAATAAGAAGCCCGATTGTCTATCATTGTGAGGAAAATAGTATTATAAACATACGACTCGGTTCACGATACTCACGATGAATGAGTACTTGATTGGTTTCGATTATGTATAGCAAAGTGTATTGGATTTAAGTTCTGATCTGGAAATTTACCTTAATCTGAATATTGTAGGTAGCTTCACAGGTAGCTTGTAACACTAGAATGGTAAGGAAGGTCAATTTTGTTTTTAATTTTAAAAATTTAGTTACCATAACATTCACACAGTCACAAAAAAGACAAGACAAGCGATTTTTTTCCAATGATGAGCTAAAGTCGTCAGATGTATTGACGAGTTTGATCGATATTCAAATCTTACTATTATTAAAAAAAAGACGTGTGGCACTCGGGGACTGTCGCGGTAAAGCTATTTGCTTGCATGCCACCTAGAGGCGAGTTGCTAAACTAAAGTGACAGCGTTAGGTGTTTTCGTTACGGAATTTCTGGGTTCGGTCTCTACGCTCAAGGCCCGCGATAGAAGCTATGCAATAGCTTAAAAATAAAAGAGAGAATGTAACTGTTTTAGAGACGTTTCGTGATAGTTAGAAATTGCATATTTTATACTTTTGGCCGATTTTCGGTACCTCGGCTCTATCATACAGAATGATGGTGAGATAGACAGGGATGTAAGAAGTAGGATAAATGCGGGATGGATGAAATGGCGACAGGTCTCCGGAACAACGTGCGATTCACGTATGCCCTTAAACTCAAGGGGAAAATTTACAAATCAATCGTTAGACCTGTCGTAATGTATGGATCTGAATGTTGGGCTATGAAAGGGACTCATGAACGAAAAATACATGCGGCTGAGATGCGAATGTTAAGGTGGATGTGTGGAGTGACGCGAATGGACAAGATAAGGAATGAGTACATAAGAGGAAGTGTGAAAGTGGCTCCAGTGAATAAAAAGATGATTGGTAGTAGATTAGCTTGGTATGGTCATGTTATGAGGAGGGAAGAATGTCATGTTACTAGGAGAGTACTAGATATGAATGTGGATGGATATAGGTCTAGGGGAAGACCAAAGAAAAGATGGATAGATTGTGTGAGGGATGACATGAGTAAGAAAGGTGTGAGTGCTGAGATGACGTCTGATAGAGGAAAATGGAAGAGGAACACGTGTTGTGCCGACCCCACATAGGGATAAGGGCAGGAAAATGATGAAAATGATGATACTTTTGGCGCAAAAATAAAGTTACGTTCTATGGTCCTCATCAAACGTTAAATCCGGCTTCTTATTTTGTGACGACTACAGTTGGTTATAGGTACCGGCCATAAGTCAACATTCACCGTAGATATGGGGTTTACTTACATTTCAAATGAATTTTAATTACGTACTATGTTATTATTGTATATTTTTTTTAGTATTTACGAAAAATAAGAGTAGAGGTACAAAATAACAATAAAGAAGCATCTGTAAAACAAAAACGAGAAATATGTTTTTTTATTTTTAAATGCAGAACTTATTATTTGTATAGTCGAGCACGAAAGTCCAAACATGCTTTTCGATATTTGTATTTACAATCTCACGGTTTCAGAGCTCAGCATCAGTACAGCAGACCTTAAAAAGAATCAGACTGTATGTTTTTAAGCATCATTTAGATTTTTGGTTCTTTTAAGAAGTCGTAATACAATATTTTGCATGGTCCTTTATGCCACAACTCGACAATAATATTGAAAATTCTTGATGTTTTACAGTGAATATTTAGTTAGTGACAATGTTTTAAAATGATCGCTATGCAATCGTTTTTAATAATAGAAACGTTGCTTGAACTATACATGAGTCAAAATGGTGTCGTTTTGACCAGTTAACTAAAAGAAAGAATTGCTTAGCGACCATTTCAAGATTCAGCGTGTTTGCCGAAGAACCCATGGACTAAAACATTGAAATGTAAATAAGACGATCCTACTAATATTTTAAATGTGAAAGTTTGTCAGAATGTTTGTTATTCTTTCACGCAAACACGGCTGGACCGATTTGGTGGAAATTTGGTATGCAGATAGGTGATACCCTGGATTAACACATAGGCTACTTTTTATCCCGATATTCCCGCGGGAACGGGACTTACGCGGGTGAAACCGTGGGGCGCAGCTAGTCTTATAATAAAGCATAAATGTCCAGCTTTTGTTTACCTGGGAGATCGGTTGGAATGAGTTGTCGCTACGTTCCGACATGAACGATGGCGACCGGCATATAGGTTTAGGCGATGGTGTCATCAACATTCTATTCTGAAACTTTTTAATTTTATATTTTATGTAAAATTCATTGTATTTATACATCTGTAGTATGTGATTGTACTTCCGAGTGCAGTTGTATGTTCTCGGAAATATTCAAGTAGTTTTCGAGGTATAGCTGCTTGCCTTTGGGTTTTTTATTGTGTAAATTGTATTTCAAAAATTGAGTAGTATTCATGGTGATGAGTAGACCATTGTGTCAAAAGGGCAGTATCCGTAAGTGATGAGTAATTTATGCGGCAATAGAGCAGTAATTTAGTATCCATAGGTATTGAGTTGTTTATGCGGAAATAGAGTAGTATCCATAGGTATTGAGTAGTTTATACGGTACTAGCCGTCCCGCGCGCGATTTCATTCGCGATGACTTTAGAAACAGGCATCTCTAGTCTTCATTAAGACTAACAACGGCTAGGTACAATTTGTAAAAAAGCGGCGCTTATGTTCCTCAAGGAACCAACTCTTGTAGTTTCAAAGATATCGTGAAGTTCAACATTTTAACCAATTTTGACTCCATCAAATTGACCTATAAGGTTAAAATTTTGAAAATACATAAACAGGTTCACCTTTATTGGCAGATAAGAATCTATACTTGAAATTTTGACGCTCCAACTGCCACCATTTTGTAGCTATGAGAAATATGACTTTTGACCTCTACCTTGACCTTTGACCTTAAAATTTGTCCATAGCGGGTGCCCAAATATTAAAAGAAACCTACATACAAAGTTTCATCATCATACCTCTTCTGGTTACAGAGATATCACAAAATGTCAAAAAATACCCAACTTTGACCCAATCCAATTGACCCTTTAAGTAAAATTTTTGAAAAATCCTGAAACAGGTGTTCGTTTATTTCAAGTCAAGAATCTACACTCAAAATTTCAACAATCTAACTGTCACCATACAAAAGTTACAAAAAAAGTAACCTCTGACCTCGAATTGACCTCTGATCGAAAAATCCGTTCTTAACGCTCATCTACGTCATCACAGAAACCTACATGCAATTTCACTTTAATAGACTTGTAGTTTCAGAGAAACCGTGTCTCTTACGTTTTGACCACTCCTTTATATATATAGATTAATAGAGTAGTATCCATAGGCATTGAGCAGTTTATGCGGTAATAGAGCAGTATCCCTATCAATACCTATGTATTGAGTAGTTTAAGAGGAAATAGAGTTACTATTTAGGTATCCATAGGTATTGAGGAGTTTATGCGTTAATAGAGTAGTATCCATAGGCATTGAGCAGTTTATGTGGTAATAGAGTAGTATCCATAGGTATATAGGTATTGAGTAGTTTAAGGAGTAATAGACTAGTCTTCATAGGTGATGTTGCTGGAGTTTTGGTACCATTTGTTAATATTCACCTGAGAGACAAGTTGAAAAGAGTTACCGAAGTCACCAGAAGCTATCTCCGCTGTAAACGATGGAGAAATCGACGGCATTGGAATTTCCGGGACCGTCCGGGTCGTCATAGGGGATTTTGTGATCGTTATCATCGGAATCATCGGAAAGCCTTGTGTCTCTAAGCATGATTGCCATTCCACTTGTACCTCCGCGTCTGACTGCGATTGTTCCACATTAGACAGTTTCTGTGACTCATTGGTGTTCGACAGCCATATGTTTTGTTCCTCTATATTTGAATGTGATTGTACTTCTGCGTCTGCAAGCGATATCGTTTGAGTCGCAATCTTTGACTGTGTTATCGCATGCACCTCTGCATCCGACTGCGACATCGCATTATTCGCTTCGTTTGACTGTGATAATATTTGTATTGCTGCGTTTGAGTCTGAAATCGCCTGTAATGCCGCATTTGACTGGGCTAACGCGCGTATCGCTCCATTTGAATGTGATATAGCATTTATTATTGCGTTAGACTGTGCTATAGCTTTTATAGCCTCGTTTGACTGTGATATAGCTTCTACCACTGAGAGTGGCTGTGACATTGCTTGAATAGCTGCATTTGATTTAGATATCGCTTCTATCAGTGTCTCTGGATGAGAAATCGCTTCTGCCAGAGAGTCTGGCTGAGACGTCTCTAGAATATCTATGCTTGACGGCGATAGGGATTGTTTAGCCGTGTCTGAAAATGATACCGAAGATTGTCCATGCGCTGAGGCTGAGTCTGAACAAGAGGGCGCTACAGATGCCCTGCTTGAATGTGCCATATATTTGCATGATAGAAATGTGGTTTGCTCGTGCGAGAATGGAAACGACGTCTGAATCGCCGCCATATTATTCGGTGAAGTACTTGATGACACTGGCACCTGTAGTCGTGCACCTTTTGCATGCGAGGCCGTATGATTTGTGAAATAAGCCTGCGATAGGGGCTGCCGATATTGACTACTCGACGAAACCATAAAAGTACTCTGAAAATATGTTAGTATTGCAAAAACTATAGTGTTAGTATCTATAACATTTACTCTAGATTTTGGCAAAGATTACAGACCTGTAAGTATCAAGAAATGCTGCGGCGGCTGTTCATCAGTAAATATCAAGACAAGAAATAATAAAACTACTCTATGAGTGTCAACACTACACACGCTAATAATAATTAGTACAAACTACAAACAACTTAACATGTTCAACAAATGAACAAGTGGTTAACTCTACACTAGAATTTACACTACATTTGTACTCTAACCACCACACAAACAGAATAAATGAAATTAAATACCACAACCCCAGAGAGTATTATGTACAGGAAAGCGAAAGTTTGAGAAAGCAAATTCATAGAAAGAAATGTAGATATAATAATTTACCTGTGAAATAGGTTGATAGGAATTGCCGTACCGGTCGCTAGCGTCTTCGGACATATAGGAAGGAGACATTGACGGCAGCTGATCGTCGGCGGGCGTGTCTTTCATATTGTTTTGGTTAACTGTCACCTCACTTGCTTCAGCATCTTCAACTTCCTCTTTCGTCGTCTTTGATAAGTCTGCGTAACTAAAAATGATATACACGATGAGTTTATTTTAGGGATATTATATATATTATATATTATATTATTACTGATTCTAAAACTAAAACCGTGAGAATTAGGTATTTAAATTATTATTTTTTTCTTAGAAAAATGGAAAGATCATTTATAAGTTTTCTTACAAAACAATTTTTATTTTTTTTATTTTTCTCAATAATTAAAAAGTTCATCATCATCATCATCTCAGCTCATTTCCACCCACTGCTGGGTATAGGCCTCCTCTCTATTACGCCACTCATTCCGATCCCTCGCGAAAAGTAAAGTTAAATAAATTAAATTAAAAATAAAAGTTATATCAAAATAAAAATTAATTTTTGAATCCAGACTCGAAAACGCGCCGACAACTCCCGAACAAATCCGAGCGCATTGTGACGTCATAATGTTAGATTTTACTCATAGTAGTATAGAAACAATAGCTGTAAACGCTGCACTGTAATCAAATTGCTATAACATTATGACGTCACAAGTATGGTGGCCAATAGGCTAGTTGATTTATTTTTAATGTGGGTCTTAATTTAAGATGTTATTAAAATATATTATTTAAATGACTGGGGCCTCGTCAAAGTCATACATAGATAGCAAACATGCACACAAGAATAACAGTTCAGTATTCACCTGACAACGCGATGCGTGCACACCACAAACTCAGGCTTGGAGTTCCACTGATGATACGTGATGTAGAACCGAGTCTGAAGCCAGATCCACTGCTGCCCTTTCGTCAGGAACCGGTAGTAGCACGACGTTAACTCCCCTTTTTGCATTACTGTGAGAACAACACAAAATCAAATAAAAGCAGTATTCCGGCGGAACTTAAGCCTTAGAAAAAACATCTAACATTCAATTCCTAAATTTGAATAAACCAAACGATTAGTTCGTAAACTGAATCGTTGAATGTGGGATGGTTTAGATTAGACCCAGATCGACGTGTCATATTAAACTACGATGTAAAACATTAGGCGAAAACGCGAAAAATATCCGTTTGCATAATTATGTTTTATATTATAGAAGAATACTATAATATTTTGGCTTTTAGCGATAAGGTCACACATTGTTACACTGTTTTGAATACGTTCTATTTTGTCATATTCTTTTTGTTTCTTGGTGTGCAACAAAGTCAAATTCTATTATATTTTATTCTATGCTATTCTATTCGAGGAAAGACGTGGGCATAAGCTTTTAATAAGTACGGTACTTACAAGCTTCATGGCAAGTGACCACCTTCTCCAAGTCATCAAAATGATAGTAATCATATCCAGACGTCCCCAATACTTCGAAAGGCAAGTAGCCAATGATGGGCGGTGCACGATGGTCCAAGAATAGAAACTTCCATTCGAGACTGTGTCGTGATGTGAACTCATTTCGACTCGAATCCACAAGCGAAACGTCTCGGATTAACTGCGGTTGATAGAGGCGACAGATGCAAATAAACAGCATCCTGAAATTAAGAAACATGTATAAGGAAGTTTCTAAGAAAATATACCTAACGGTCTAAAAAGAAAAATTATGTTTACTGCTCCCTGAGAATATAGGGTAGTGGTCATATTTATAATTTATTATTTCATTTCTCTATTTAATTTATCACTTACGTAAGTAGCTTTTCATTCTAGAAACTTAAACAACTCAAAATTTGGTCAATTTTTGTATCATTTATTTATTAAATGCTCAAGGCTATATATAGGTAGGTACTCGTGGCGAATGAAATCAAATTACGTCAGATTCTGTAATTACCTTGAGTCGTGGTCCTGTTGATAAGCAATCCTGTCTCGTTCTTCATCAACTTGATCTGGATTTGATTCTGAAATTTATAGATCCATTTGTTTGACAATGGAACTGAACTATCAAGGTTTTTAGCTTTGTTCTAATTGCAATCACCATAAAAAGGCATACATTTTATTGTAACCTAAATAAATGTGTGATCACTTCGATCCCAAATATCAAAGACTAGCAGCACGTCCCGGCTTCGCACGGGTGTACTAATGAAACTACCGGGATAAAATATAAGTATTTTTATGTTGTCCACGTTTACTTGTCATGTGAAAAAGCCTATTATGATAGTTTTTATTTTAAATTCATTAAATATAATGAGTTTTCACGAACGCTCTTTTAAACACCTTTATGAGTTCCTTCTTGACTACGGAACCCTTAAAAGTGTAACTTCCTTGTTAAAGAACATTTATAACAAGTTCAAAATGAATTATACTTTTCTGGCGGGCTTTTATAAAGATACTTACGGAAATGCCCATAGAACTGTACTAGATCGTACGATATATCTTCCCTAAAGTCCAGCGTGCCCCGTTGGATGTGAATCTCGAACCTTATCATTTCCTTTTCTGAAAATGTAAATATAATTTCGGTTACATTATGTGCCACGGAGCATTCATGCGATCTGAACCCTGACAAATATATGCACATAACTTTGATTTCAGAAATAAGAAAACGACATTTGCAACTCAAAAGTTGTTTAATAGTATCGGTCATCGCTCCCGATAAATGGCGACGCTTTGCTACAATGTAAAATCATTTAAAAATCAGTGTGTTAAAATCGAATATTGGCGGTGATTCGGCGGGGCACTGACTAACTAAAAATTCCTAAATTCGAGAGCTCTTATTTCGTTCACAATAAAGTTCAAATCAAATAGACCGTCTGAGTGACAGTTCTAAAATTACGTATTTTACGTCAAATTTAAGTGAATGTATGCAATTTTAGTCAGTAGCCTTGATAAGTTTGATTAAAACTACACACATTTACCTCAATTTGACGTTAAATACGTAATTTTAGAACTGTCACTCAGACGGTCTATTTGATTTGAACTTTATTGTGAACGAAATAAGAGCTCTCGAATTTAGGAATTTTTAGTTAGTCAGTGCCCCGCCCGAATCACCGCCATTGATTAAATAATAGAGCAAAAAATGATTAAAGACAACATGACTACAAATTCTATGAAACATAAAAGGTCAGCATATTACATATTTACAATACGAAGAGAAACATTAAAAATTATACTGCAAGGGTTGTGTTCTGTCTGATACACCGGTAATATTGTGCAAACATGTTAAAATATTCATATTTGATATTAAAATGATAATTGAATAATATTCATTTTAATATCAAATAATAACAGAAGTCAATATTAATAAGTTGGCGTTTAGTCTAGAGAAATAAACTTTATTTTTCTTATCAAATGCGAGAAAACATAGAAAAAAATATTTCAAAACTCTGCCATACAATAAAAAACTTAGGTATTTGTATGAGCGAGGAACATGCTATTAAAGATTGCAAAAGTGAAAAATTGTTTTTCCTTCATTTGACAGTGACACACCCTAAATAGGGTATGAGTTCAACTGATAAGGTACCAGGTAGGTTGACTAACTGCCATCTATCGTGATATTTGGAACTAGTTTTTTTTTAATGCAAATCGAAGACCACGCATTTAAATGGGAGCACAGAATTATAAAATTACAATCAGCACGTCCCGGCTTTGCACGGGTGTACTAATGAAACTACCGGGATAAAATATAGCCTTTAACCAACCCGACTGTCCATTCTACACATTGGTTAAAGAATTTTTTAAATCGGCTGAGTAGTTTCGGAGATTACCTCCGTCAAACAAACAAACTTTACCTCTTTATAATTTAAGTATAGATATAGACATAATGAGATAACCGTACACATAACATAGTAAGGAGTTTTGATGGCCAATTCAACTTTCAATCCAAAGGTCGTTGGTTCGAATCTCGGCTTCAATCCATGAATTTTTCATTTCTAAGAGATTATATGCGCAGTAACACGAGCTCTTGACTGTTGTTTCTGGAGGTTCCTAAACCCTCATGAGTTATCCACAAATCGCCGGGCGCTTATGTGGTACTTCCCTTCAGTTTCACAACCTAATGTAAGTTAACTTCAGGTAAATGCAAAATATGTATGCACCATTACAGTTCATACTAAACATCAATGGCTTAAATGAAAAACCATCTTGGTAGAATATCTGCCACACCTCATTAATAGAATCGTTATTGTGTTTCCTTTCGTAGGTACTAAGTTGAGTACCTACGATGTATGTGACCTATATTTTTTTAAGGAAAACTTGATGGCCTAGTTTAAAATATACGGCGAGTCGTGAAGTACATTGGTGAGACATACAGATTCTTTAAATATAATTATGAATTCACAGCCCTTGGAAATAGTTCGCGATGCGCGTGCTTCTTAGTCAATTCAGATGATTGCTCTGAGTTCTTAGTACTAGAAGTCAGTCATAAAAAGCAATAAACATAATCTATTCTGTCGCTCAATACGGCAAAAAAATTCAAGTAAGTATATGGATCAGAGCTTGTTGACTGCCTTTTGTTCGCGTTTGTTTATGTGTACAGACAGTCGCAAAATACACCATAATAATATGCTAGGCTCTTAGAAGCGCTGGGCTTGGCCTCATTCATTGTTCACATTCGCGTTGAATACAAAGATTACTGAATGGACGATAACGATAATTGGTGTTTGAATTATTATTATAAAAACGACAATGCGAGATTTTCAACGACACCAGAAAGACAATCGCAGACGCAAAATTTACAAGACTAACTTTCTATGTGTTTCTATGTTGTTTCTTTCATTGGCACTTTAGTATTTTTTCTTGAATTATTATTATTATTATTTTTACTTCTGTTTTTTTCACGAAATATAAAATATTTCGGTATTAAATGGGACTCACGGGCCTTGGCCAAGTGAGAACCATTTGTGGTTACTGTACTGGTAAGTTAGGGTCGTCCTGTAAGAACTTTCGAACAGTCCTACAAGTATTAAGGATAGCAGCCTTCTGCATTGTGACATAGATGTTTTCATGTAAATCTAAAGCTTTGAGGTAGTGCAGTAGATTTTTTGGTACTACACCCGTACAGGAGAGCACTAGTGGCACAATACAAACTTTAGTCATCTTCCAGATTCTTATTATTTCCTCTTTTAATTCGGTATATTTATGAATTTTTTCAGTTACTGTTTTTTGAATGTTATGAGTGTTTGGTATGGCAATGTCTATTAAATAAGTAATTTTATTAAATTTATCTATCAAAGTTATATCCGGTCTATTGTAATGTACTGTTCTATCTGTTAATATTGCCCGATCAAAATACATTCTATAGTGTTCATTCTCCAGTACTGGCTTCGGGGTGTATTGGTAATATGGTGTTAGTTTTCCAGAAATAAGTTTGTGGTTCATTGCAAGTTTTTGGTGGACTATATATACTACTTGGTTGTGTCGGTGGGTGTAGTCTGATTGGGTTAAACTTATTATTATTCAGCCATAATCGTCCCACTGCAGGGCAAAGGCCTCCCTTCCCTTCTTCCACTCTTCGCGACTCAGCGCGACCACAGGCCATGTGCTAAGGTAGGAGTCAAGTTCGTCGCGCCATCTCATCCTGGGTCGTCCACGTCGTCGTGTCGCGTTGAGTGGGGTCCACTCTGTGGTTCTCTTCGCTTACAACTCGTTCGACATCCGACAAACGTGTCCAGCCCAGTTCCACTTCAAACTGGCGGCTTTTTGACCAACGTCAACAACGCGGGTTCTGGAGCGCAGTACACTGTTCTGCACGCGGTCTGACAGTTTTATACCTAAAATACTACGCTCCATGGCCCTCTGGCAAACCCCAAGGGCGGACTTCTGACGTTTTGTCAAAGACCAAGACTGAGCACCGTAGGTAAGGATGGGGAGAATGCGTACGTCCATGAGTCTCTTTTTAAGGGTGAGTGGTAGTTTGCCCTTCATTAGGTCTTTCATTGACCAAAAGCTTTTCTAGGCGTTTTCTGTGCGTCTAGCAACCTCTTTTTCTGTTCTTGCCTGGAAAGAAACTGTTTGGCCAAGATAAAGATACTCCTGGACGTACTCAATTCTCACACCTTCCACATCTACCCCGCGCTTCGTGCTATTTGTCATGAGCTTAGTCTTTGACATATTCATCTTCAGTCCGACCTCGAGGCTTGCGTTGTTGAGTTCGTTGATCATCTGGCTGAGTTCGGACGCTGAGGAGGAGAATAAAACGATGTCATCGGCGAATAACAAGATAATATAAAGTTTTCATCCTTCCAACTGTGGAAACAATAATAATTGGTGGAGTATCCAATTTCTTATTCTCACGGCACAAAAAATCTTGATACATATGTAATTACAAAATCAGTGACACATAATATGTGTTACTGATTTTTTATAATCAATATTGTTTATTATTTATTAGAATCAGCGACTTGCAGGTAAAAATCGGCTTAGAGTGCCAATCACTACTTACATAACGACAGGTTACGTAATACGATGAGGTACGTTGATTTGTACGTTACGTAATTGCACAGCAATACACCCTGTATTGCTGTAGAGTTTGTTTAAATAAACAAAGGATCAATCGGCTGGAAACACCGCTCATAATCATCAAAGCGTAAAGTTGTTAAAGCCTTTTAAAATCCGGCCTAATAAAACTTGAGCAAAAGTTTTACAAAGTTAAACACAACAAAAATTGCGTAACTTTCAAACTGTATAAGTCGCGCTACGTAAAAAGAACGATGACGGAAAGTGGGAGGGGTCTGTTTGTGCATGGGTACACTCGCGCACGAAAGTACTAGGACTAAATTGGCCTTAGGTCTATTGTTTTATTTTTGAACTGTCATTTCGCTCCAGCTTTGTTAACGTATTGATTAAAGGCGCGGCCCCACCGCTGTGCACGGAGAGGCTACGCACGTGTATTAAGCTTCGCTTTGTAAGAAAATGTATGTGGTGGTGTCCACTGCAACCCACGGAGAGGCTACGCATGAATTGACGTCATTGATACACGCGTGGATTGCTCGAATAGGCGGTTACATAGCTCAACGCTGTCAACGTGGGTCTACGTTTCCACTGGAGTACACGAATAAGACCCACGACTATGTACAGCTCGGTTATCGCAGAGCAGTTTTCAGTCATACACGTTGTCACTCTCCGTGCGCCGTGCCACGCTAAACATAGTCGTGGGTCTTCGTGTAGGTACTCCAGTGGAAACGTAGACCCACGTTGTCAAACAAATGAATACACGCAGCTAAAATGCGCCGCGTGCCCGTGCACAGCATGCACCGCGGTGGGGCCGCGCCTTAATGGTAAGTGCATTAGTAATAATTTTATTTTTTTTGATTATTTTGTTGCCATGGATATCCCTTACATGCATTGTTTTAAATTATCATTATTGCTATAGCTATGCTCGGCATTAGCTCTTTTTTCTCTTTTTTCTCTTTTTTCTTGTAACAATATGCAGGCGATTTTTTTTTAAACCATTTCGTAATCAAAACCTTTTATGTGCGATAGTATGTTCAACATAAATTTGTCTAGTACGCAGCTTGACAGCCAGCGTTCTTTTTTCATGGCGCGATCTATACCTACATTAAAAAAGAAATTAAATTAAGCAATCACGGGCCTCACGATTGGCAAAGTCGTGTTGCCAAAAACTCTCTTGTAAATCACGGATGGATGGGTATCTTATAGAAGTTATAGATAATCCACAGGCGATAAATTAGTAAGGGTAATATACTCGACATTGGCCATTAACGTTCGACATCTACAGCTAACTGTAGAGCTACGCTAAGTGGTGTAATCGAATATCATCACAATTATTTCATTCTGACTTAACAAGTGTTTAATGATGCCTGAGGATAAGCTTCGCCAGCATCAACTCGGGTACGATACTACCATAATTGAATCAAGTTTTATTTTTATAAATCACTTCGTTACATCCCTGAACCAAATAAAATTGCTTCTGCACGTAATACATGGGTAAAATATTCGCATTAATTTCACTTGACTATTTTTATCGTTTTCTTCAAAAGGCGTTCAGCTCTTACGCCCGAATACTGAAACGGTACTCAAATATTTGCAACCGTATAACCATGGAGTTCACTCCTTACTCTACTTCTTTAGGTTCTTACTTATTGGAACGTAGGCAAACGTCAAATAGCACTATTTGGGCTTAAACGCCTATGCCCACCACTCTTTTCGAACGCGCAGTCACTGCGCGTTTGTATACGCAGTGTGCATAGGCTTAAAGACATTTAAAAAATCGCAGTGCAATGAGAGCAATGGCCTCCTAATTTTACCACTAAGCATGGAATAGTAAACTTAATTCGCACTACTTTGCATGGTGCTGTACACCTCAAGTTATTATCCAGCTAGATAGTTAAAAGTGCATGTAGCATGTTAGTTTCACATACTTCAGATTATTCTTTACATTAATTTAAAATGACATCATCTCAGCTCTCTTTCAATAAACATAAGACAACGTAAATGTAATGTGAATAGCATCAAATAATATCTATTGCATTTGCACAATAATGTTTACTGAAATTGTGACTTTAGTTGGTTCTGCGAAACCCACCTTTTGATGAATTGGACATCTGTCCTGTGGCCATGGCACTTCTTTGCAGCAGATTGTACAAATTTGGTTTGTCTTCTTCAAAGGCCAGGTCAAAAATGCTCTTGTTCACTACATCTGTCTATAAGAACACATAAAGAATTCATAAAATAGTCCATCTTATTAATTCATTTTTTGTTTTTTTAAAAGCAAAAACTGAAATTTGAAATCCCTGTCTCTTTTGTATCATTTATTGAAACGAGCTAATAGGAAGAGAAATAAACACGTGATTGGTCGTCGAAAATAATTGGATTGACTAGATTTGACAATTGACAATTGAGACATGAATTATTTTCGACGACCAATCACGTGTGTTTATTTATCTTCCTATTAGCTCGTTTCAATAAATGAAGTATAGATCACATAGAATAAAGTAAAAGTCGTGTTTTATATTCAACCTCTTTTTGTACTATGAGAAAGAAGGAGCATGCTCTGCCCAGTATAAAACCTTACACATTTTTTTTATAACAACTAATGCACTAAATATAAATAATAAATGCATAATTAATTAATAACATCGTACCAGTAGGTAAAACTAACCAGCTAAATAAAAAAATATGTATAATTTAAAATTAATCGATTACCTACCGGGTTATGTCCCAGCAACGAAGTTATGCTCTCAGAAACATAGTATATTCTGCCAGTAGCAGAGAATACCATCACAAAACCTTCCAAAGCTTCCAGCACCAGATATGTGAACTCTTCATTTGATAAAAAGGCTGGCTTCCAATCTTCTTGTACATCATGAGCGCGGGACCGTACCGTTACTTCTAAAAAATAGTTAACTGTCATTGAACGGACTTTCTAATCAAGTTAAAATAAAATGAGCAAATGAAAATTCAAAACACCAGATGTACAGTCCCAGAACAAAAAGGTTGACCTGTTTATATTTCAATCGTTTGATGTGTTGCAAGCACTTGTTACCTTTTCAAACTGTCTACCTACGAGACAAGAGTGTTGTGTTGTGTCAAATGGTTATCAAACCTAGCAAGCAATAACAGTTTGTAAAGTTGGGTCCAGACATGATCATTTGCCCGATCCGATCATCGATCTGATCACCGTATCTGTATCTGCGGGCCCGCCCGTATCAAGTTGTGGACGCCTCCGTGAAACCGACACGGGATAGGACGGGCCGTATCATAACGGCGTATCATTACCCGTCCACATATGCGATCATGATACGCGTCCACGATACGGATACGGTGATCGGATCGGGCAAATGATACATGTCTGGACCCGCCTTAAGGTGTTCAACCTTTTAATTCCATGACTATTCTTCTTTGTTGAACTACTGAACTAGAGGTACATTTTCGGAGTATGTTGGTTTTGCGCCAAATTTTGCAAAAGACTGATATTTTATGTTACAACCTTTGTTTAGTTACACATTATTGCTGTTGATTTCCGAATAAATATATAAATAACTAACAGTTTTATTCAATTGCTGGTTAATAAATGTATTCTAACTTACCATTATGATTTTTCAAAAATGATATAGTTGATTTCAGTACAGTTGATTTGTCCATTTTTCTATTGTTGGTTGTTATTAATGTACTTAGTTCTGTGACTAACATGTTGAACTGATCTCTTCGTTTCTTTTCACTTAAATTTCTTGTCCTTCTGTTAATATAATAATGACTTATAAAACAATAAATTATCATTATAAAGAACACATTTAAATATAGCAAGTGTTTTATGCGAATAGTAGTAAGCTATGGTAAGACTTTTGAAAATCTGTACTTGATAATTAAAGAAAAATTATTTCGAATCCGACAAGTAGTTCTAGAGACTAGCATGTTTATATGTAAAAACTATTTCAGTTCATATATTAATACAATTCTAAGTCTTTCACAATAGTGGACACAAATGAATTATCTGATCCAGAATCCATGCCCTATGCACACTAGCACTCCTGCATAGGCCTCTTTAGCCACAAACGAAAGTGTTAGTTATTCTACAACTGTTCTTTAACTTAACTGACGCCACCTAAATCATCTGCAGATGTATAAAGGCCAATGATGATGATGAATCACAGAAATTTGTACCTACTGAATGTATAATGAAAATGATTTAATTTTATTTCATGAGTGCAGCTATACCTAATGTAAGTATTCCAAAATCTACCTTTTGGTGTCATCTTTATCATCCCCATCATCTTCCATGGTGCTGGCTAGTGCTTTATTTTCTTCACAGTTATTCAGTTTATATTCTATAAACGCAGAAATTTCTAACAACGCTTAGGCTTACATCAGGAGTTTTCAAAGATCTACAACATAAAACGAACATAATTCACACTATGATGCAAATAATGACCTGGATATGTTTCAAATGTTATCCAACAAAAGTGGAAATGGAAAACAATTCGAGCTAATATCTATGTGCATGTATTGTAATCATGTAATAAATAAGAATAGGAAAACAAGCACTGTGAGGGAAACGTATGTACTGCGTCAGAATCGTCAACAATGTATTTGGCTCAGTAAGTTACCTGTTTCTAAAGCGTACAAAACTGTATTACAAAAACCTGAAAACACTTATATTCCGAAAATCACTCAAAAACGAATTAGAGTACGAGAAAATACAGTGCTTCGCAAATTTTGCAAACTTCTTCATTCGATACAATCATCACATCACATCACCTCACCCGTCCCGTCGGTCGCATAGATAATCTATATATGTCGGTCGCCAGTCGCCACGCCACAGAATACTAATACTCCGCATGGTTGGGGATTGATGGTTTTTTTTTTATGGCTTCGCACTCTGCGCATTTGCCATTGAAAGAAAGAAAGAAAGAAAGAATTGCTTTGCTCATAGTTGGTTAGTTAATTAAATAAAATAAAAAATTAACTAAAAAAAAAAAAGAACGCGAACTAAGAAAAGTAAGGATCAGGAAAGTTAGGATAGTTAGGGAAGAACTGATGGTTTTTTTTTCTAATAATAATTAATTGATGGTTGTATAACATAGATTATAATATTTTAGCACTCCGACCGAGATCTCGATGTCGTCGGTCTCGGTCTTGGCCATTCTTGGTCAATCCCTTTTATCCACTGTGCACTCTGAAAAAAAAGAAAACCACAATACGCCTACGAACGACCTACCTACTCTCGACCGCAGATATTTACGATTTTAGTATAGAGAAGATGATTGTGTTTTATTTCTGGTTAATCTAATCGAAAACATAAATTTTATAAATATAAATTCCGTACCTAATTCAAAAATATTCGAATTCGAATATTTATTGCTTAAATAATAATAATTGCATTCTTGGTGTTAGACAATCTTATAATGTACTATTTAAACTATCGCGACTTGGAAACATATTTATAAATATTAACGGGACTAGTGTTAGTTAGCGTGAATTTAGTAAGATCTTTTTAGCCATAATAAATTTAGCAAGTGAGTTAGTAATAATTTCTCTCAGAATTAGGACCGGCGCGGCGGCCCTAATCAAAACAAAGTGCACCGTTGCTTTACTATTTTTAAACACAATAAAAAAAAACAAATGCTACTTATTAAAATGTTGCTTATTAAAGGAAAGATAAAGGCAAGATTACTTCAAAAAAATTTTGCTCGCTTCGCTCGCATCGATTTTCAAACCGGCCCTAAACAAAAACAAGTGCTACATTGCTTTAATCTTCGAAAAAATTTTGCACACTCCGCTCAAATTGCTTTTTTGTTTCAAAATGCACTGCCTGACAAATAACGTAAAATAATACACTTCAGGGTCATAGGAGGCCCCATTTTCCAAATTTTCCCAGGGCCTCCAATTAGTTAGGGACGGCCCTGCCCTGCCTACTACACAATGACAAATACACATTATTAAAAAAAAACATACAAAACATAAATGTAAAAATTGTACCTACCTACACACAGGGGTTGAGCAGGTACGCTATTATTAATTTGACTAACCTACATAATTGCTCTCATTTTTACATTTAGGTTTTGTATGGTATTAGTTTACATAATTATAATATTAATACACAAATTAGGTAGGTAGGTACCTACCTATGTAAAAATATTTACATATTTCATTGTGTAGATTAGATACAAATTTTGCATACCTACCTACTCATGGTGAAAAGTACATATAATAAAAAAAAGAAAGACGTCACTCGAGGACTGCCCGCGGTGTGTCAGTGAGCGATCTGGACGCGAATGACAGGCGGCGCGGTGCGGCGCGAATACAACAAACAGTCTAACGCGGCGTCCTGCGTGAGCGGGCTGGACGCGAATGACAGGCGGCGCGGTGCGGCGCGAATACAACAAACAGTCTAAACCTATTGAAGTGGACTACGTGACCAAAGTGACGTAAGGTGCGGCGCGACGCGGCGGGAAACAAAGCGAACGCGATCAACTGGCTTGATTTTTTCGCGCGTTGCCCTGGGCGACGCGTCTGGTTCTGCCGTCATATTTTAATGTCATATTTTTATATGAATTTTCTAATAATATTAGCCTCCGTCCGTCCATGACAAATGTCAACCAACTGACAACCGCGACGGTTCGCGCGCACGTAGGACAGAGTAGCCGCGTCGCTCCGCACCGCATTAATTCGCATCGAATCCGCGCCTCGCCGCGTCGCCTCGCGCTCGCGTCCAGCCCGCTCACGCAGGACGCCGCGTAAACCTATTGAAGTGGACTACGTGACCAAAGTGACGTAAGGTGCGGCGCGACGCGGCGGGAAACAAAGCGAACGCGATCAATTGGCTTGATTTTTTCGCGCGTTGCCCTGGGCGACGCGTCTGGTTCTGCCGTCATATTTTAATGTCATATTTAAGATATGAATTTTCTAATAATATTAGCCTAGCCTCCGTCCGTCCATGACAAATGTCAACCAACTGACAACCGCGACGGTTCGCGCGCACGTAGGACAGAGTAGCCGCGTCGCTCCGCACCGCATTAATTCGCATCGAAAACGCGCCTCGCCGCGTCGCCTCGCGCTCGCATCCAGCCCGCTCACGCAGGACGCCGCGTTATGCTATTGCATGCCACCTAGAGGCGAATAAAAAGTCAAACGTCTACCTCGTCAAACTCACGCAATACGTAATTATGCGTCCAATACTAATGAGAAGAGGGTTCATTATTCTTTAAACGGGACGCCGCCGCGCCGCACCGGCGCCGGTCGGAATTTTTTCGTTACGGAATTTCTGGATTCAGTCACCTCGCCGCGCGCCGAGGCCCGCGATAAAAGCTATGCAATAGCTTAAAATCGGCAATATCCGAGATTTCTTCCGAGACCGAGAATAGCCGAGACCAAGACCGAGACAGGTCGGACCCTAACTCCAGCCAGTATAGTCTTGGTTGGTACAGTTTAATTTTTTTTTAACAATGATTTTTATAACAATCTTTGTTTTTTAAATAAAATGCTTATTAATGGAAAACTAAAAACAAGGTAAAAAAAACACTTTTTTAAGACATGACTGTGATAATGACAATTACATAACTAAGGTTATGACAATGAAATAAAATGGAAATAATGAATTCTTCGTTCATTCACTCCAATTTATTATGTTGTTCAGTTTGTTAATTTAGTCTGTGATTCAGTAGAATAGAATAGAACCAAGAGAAACCGATCGTCGTCGGCTGACTGACTGAACTGAACTGACTGATTCAGTCAGACTGATTACTGAAGTAGAGTAGGTAGAAGTAGCGCGGGCGGGACGCGGATGATACGTTTGTGGCGGTGTCGTTGACGTTCGTGTTGAAGAGTCGTCGATTTATTGTTACGCTAGAGCGCCAACTTTTTTAAACAGTTAACAATGTGGCAGTCTTCTGAGGGGCACCAGAGCCTGGCTACTCATCCAGTTGTTATAAAGGTGAGTCTAAAGATTTGTAACTTTTATTGCAGTAAACTTATACAGCCGGTACCAGTTGCAGGTAAACGTACTTAATTAGTGCCTGAATTTGGCAGTTATTGGTAAATTAGTAATCCTTGTTACGTAATTCTTCGTCGGAGACTAGGTTTAGAGCGCGTCAGGGCATCCTCCATGCGGTCGTTACGTAATTAAATTATTATGTAAGGTTTATCATTCGAAGGTAGGTACATTTAAGGGTATCTTAATAAAATGTATGGACGAGAAGCTGACCATGAAAAGCCACAGAATACGCGCGAGAATCATCTTATGGTGCCTCCACACGTTGGCTGTTTCTACAAACAGCAAACAGAACCAAGAACAGCTTTCAAAAACAACTAACACAAACAGGCGTCCTCACGTCTGTCGAACACGTCAGTACCTATCTGTTCTGTTTGATCAACAAACATGGCATGGCGGACGTGACGGGAGCTGTATTCCCAAGATGCGATGTGTAGATACATTTTTTTCAGATCTTTATAGGTACTTATTTTTAGATCTTTTACAAATGTTTGTAGGATTCGAATTAACGATGTTAGTCTCGAAAGTCGAGGTTCTACTCTACTCGTCCACCACAGCTGACTTGATTTTATTTACCTACATTAAAAAAAAAGAAAAGCATGCATTCTTAAATTCCCGCCAAAAGATCCCTTGCAGATTTGAAAATTGTAACGCCTGCTCCCACCCACTGCCTCTCGCAAGGCCGCGCGCAACGCAACACTGACGTGTGGATGGATCTCACTGTTCGCCGAACACCCTTTGATCTTTGCCGAAAAACCGACACTTTTCCCGAACAGCTTCAAACACATTCACATACAGGTCGACTTTCTCAAACAGCTATCCACACGTCGGCGTTAGCTGTTTGTGGTAGCTGTTCGTCGAGCGTGTGAATGGGTTATCAGGCGCAAAACTATTAGCGACAACATTGTATACAAACTTATGTAAACATGACGCTAAATGAGTCTTTTTCGGTAGAATTAGAAGATACCTAGTCCTTACAGTTCTAAGCATTTTTAAGAAACCAATAGAAAAGGCAAGTACTTATCTATACTATCTATACTTCTATATCTATACTATCTATACTAATATTTTAAAGAGGTAAAATTTGTTTGTTTGTTTGACGGAGGTAATCTCCGAAACTACTGGTCCAATTTAAAAAATTCTTTCACGGTTGTGTAGAATGGACTGTCCGGGAGGTTATAGGCTATATTTTATCCCGGTAGCTCCATTAGTACACCTGTGCGAAGCCGGGACGTGCTACTAGCAGAGACCAGTTTATATCAAGTACTTACTTGATATAAACTGGTCTGGGTCTCTGCTACTAGTTAATTATATTCATAATTTTTTTTTGTTCAGAATGTCACACATATATTAACATTTCAAAAAAATGTACCTACCCTAATTAAACAAGATGGGTACATTATTATAAAACAATGTTTTAGGTTGACCTGTTTTATTTTGTTCAATTTAAAAATATATTTATGTAGGTGAGTTACAATGAAAAAAATTGTACACAATTCAGCAGTCCAAGTGATACAAGTAAAATAATGTAGTATTTGAACTGCCTATCATCCCTTTATATGATTCTACTAGCTTTTGCCCGCGGCTTCGCTCGCGTTCGTAGTTTGTTATTTGCAAAGGGTACCTCGGAGGCTAGTGCAAAAGTCGCCTCGTGTCGAGGAGGTTTCTGTTGTTATTTGCTAGCTGCGCCCCGCAGTTTCAACCGCGTAAGCCCCGTTTCCGCGGGAATATCGGGATAAAAAGTAGCCTATGTCCCTCTCCATCCCTTCAACTATCACACCACACATAAAATCACGTCAATTCGTCGCCCGTATTGCCGTGAAAGACGGACAAACAAACAGACAGACAGACACACGTCGTCTCCGAAGGAGACGGCCGTGGCCGGGCGAGTGCCCCTACAGCCAAGCACCGCGGTTGTCTCCGCGGGAGACAGCCGTGGCCAGGCGCTCACCCCTACACCCAAGCACCGCGGTCGTCTCCTGCGGAGACGGCCGTGGCCGGGCGAAAGGACGTAAATCCAACCACCACGGTGGTCTCCGCAAAAGACCGGGCGCGCGCCCCTACTCCCAAGCACCGCGGTCGTCTCCTAAGGAGACTTCGGAGACGACCGTGGCCGGGCGTGCGCCCCTACTCCCAAGCACCGCGGTCGTCTCCGAAGGAGACAGCCGTGGCCGGGCGAGCGGACCTAAAGCTATCTACACACCAAAGCCGCCGGCCCGCGGCACGAACCCGGCGGGCAAGGCCGGCGGCCTGATTTTGAACGACCAAAGCCAAAAAACGACCAGAGCATTAACCCACCGGGTTCGTGCCGGCGGGCCGGCGGCTTTAGTGTGTAGACAGCTTTAATCCAACCACCGCGGTCGTCTCCGCAGGAGACGGAAAAGGCCGGGCGCGCGCCACTACACCTAAGCACCGCGGTCGTCTCCGAAGGAGACGGCAAAAATTTTCAATATCTCCAATGTACAGACATCGATGTGTTACAGTTTTATTAAATTATTATGTATAGATAGATAGATATAGATAGATAGCTGCGCCCCGCGGTTTCACCCGCGTAAGTCCCGTTCCCGCGGAAATATCGGGATAAAAAGTAGCCTATGTCACTTTCCATCCCTTCAACCATCACCACACAAAAAATCACGTCAATCAGATATATAGATAGATAGATATAGATAGATAGCTGCGCCCCGTGGTTTCACGCGCGTAAGTCCCGTTCCCGCGGGAATATCGGGATAAAAAGTAGCCTATGTCACTCTCCATCCCTTCAACTATCACCACACAAAAAACCACGTCAATCCGTCGCCCCGTTTTGCCGTGAAAGACGGACAAACAGACAAACAAACAAACAAACAAACACACTTTCGCTTTTATTATATTAGTAGGGATTATGTATAGATAGATAGATATAGATAGATAGCTGCGCCCCGCGGTTTCACCCGCGTAAGTCCCGTTCCCGCGGGAATATCGGGATAAAAAGTAGCCTATGTCACTCTCCATCCCTTCAACTATCACCACACAAAAAATCACGTCAATCCGTCGCCCCGTTTTGCCGTGAAAGACGGACAAACAGACAAACAAACAAACAAACACACTTTCGCTTTTATTATATTAGTTATCAAGATAAAAAGTAGCCTATGTCACTTTCCATCCCTTCAACCATCACCACACAAAAAATCACGTCAATCAGATATATAGATAGATAGATATAGATAGATAGCTGCGCCCCGTGGTTTCACGCGCGTAAGTCCCGTTCCCGCGGGAATATCGGGATAAAAAGTAGCCTATGTCATTCTCCATCCCTTCAACTATCACCACACAAAAAACCACGTCAATCCGTCGCCCCGTTTTGCCGTGAAAGACGGACAAACAGACAAACAAACAAACAAACAAACACACTTTCGCTTTTATTATATTAGTAGGGATAGGTACTCCATTTCTTGAAGCGAGCTAATAGGAAGAACAAATAAACTCACGTGATTGGTCGTCGAAAATAATTTTCTTTCTCGTGATTGGCTAGATTGTCAAATCAATTGTCAATTGTTAATCAGAAAATTATTTTCGACGACCAATCACGTGCGTTTATTTCTCTTCCTATTAGCTCGTTTCAAGAAATGAAGTATAGAGATCCCGGGATGTGACAAACCAAAACCCAGTGATCAGCGAAGGCATACAAACACTGTGGAATATTTTTTTAAAATACGGAATCGTAGGTATATTTCTTAAAAAAGAAGGACAAACATCGAATCTAAACATTTATGAAACGATGACATGTTTTTTTAAGCGTTATGTGTTGTAGTAGCATAGCAGAGTGCAATAGTTCGATTACGATAACGCGGCTGAGTACCGAGTGCAGGCTGAGCCGGCCCGCGCAGAGTCAGTGTGCCACTAGGTCACGTTATGTAAACCGCCCGCGCGCCGCTTACTCGACTTTACGCAAGAACCGTTATAAGCAATACCACAACCAGGCTGATTCATTTACCCAGCTATTTAGCCGAAAGGTTTCTTGCATTATGAAGGGTGTTAGAAATACTATCGTCATGTTTAACCTGCGATACTTACACCATTGAAAAAAATTGCATAAGTTTATCATGTAGGTAGGTACTCGTAACTTGTAGTAAAAATCATAAAGGATTCAGCGGCAGTTGCTGTGACAGCATCATCGCTTAAATTCAGGTCATTGGTTGGATGGATGATTCTGCCGTGTACTAACCTGATTATATATCTACCCTGATAAAAGTAGCCTATGTATTATTTGAAGTCATAAGTACCTACCTACGTATTTTATTACAAGCTTCAGACAAATCTGATCAGTAGCTTTTTGCGTTAAAAAGTAACAAACATCAATCTGTTCATCTCTACAAAATTTCGCGTTAGTAAATTTTAGTAGGAGTAGGATATGTAGTTTTATCTGTCGTCAGTAGCACAACAAAGTATAAATTTTGAATTTGAGAGAATAACTCTAACCGATTTAAGTTTTTACACTTCACGTGGGAAAAGTTATCTCGGGGTCTGTGCCCGTTTTAGGCTATTCATAGAAATACTTTCGAATTACTTATATATACAGGTTTTTATCGCGTTAATTTGAACATATGTGGGGAGCACTTTCTTTGTGTTTTCTCAGTCATTATTTGCAACCCCTTTCTTTGACAATGTGGTATTCCGGGCTCAGTCTTAAGCCCAGTTCGCTGAAAGCTGTTAAAACCTTAGTCAAGTCACAGTCAAGTTTAGGTAACTCCTCGAGATTCTGTTAAAGACTGTTTGTGAGCTCGATAAGGACGAAATACTGTGATTAAGCTGGCGGTATTTTCAGTGACCAATAAAAATGCTCGTATCGTTTTCTGTAAAAAACAGAAAACGATACGAACGATTCTAATTTAGAATAGACCTGTAGGCAAGCGAGACGCAGCTGCAGAAGAGGTAGATGATTTGAAATTCAAAAGTAAACAGAGATGCACCACTAAACACATTCCGTTAATCTGTTGTCTCAACAGAGAATGCACCTCTAAAGTGCAGGAAATTGCTCTTTTGAAAAAGGTGTTTTATAAAACCTTGGTATTTAACAGCCAATTTCAATAACCTGCTGACTTTTAACTATCAGTCAAAATGCCTACTGTAATCCGCTGTCAGTGCGTTTTTGCGTTTCAAATCAAACATTGGTGGTGATTCGACGCTGCACTGACTAATTAAAAAATTTATAATTCGAAAGCTCTTATTTCGTTCACATTAAAGTTCAAAACAAAATGACAGTCTGAGTGACAGTTCTAAAATTACGCAATTTACGTCAAATTTAAATGAATGTATGTAATTTTAGTCAGTAGCCTTGATAAATTTGATAAAAACTACACACATTTACCTCAATTTGACGTAAATTTAGAACTGTTACTCAGACTGTTGTATTGTTTTGAACTTTATTGTGATCAAAATAAGAGTTTTCGAATTTAGAAGTTTTTTATTAGTCAGTGCAGCGTCGAATCCCACCATTAACTTAACATACTGCTTTTGCTTACCCATCAAATTGACATTGTCCTTCAAGAATCATCAATGACATAATTTTATGAACAGTAATTACTTATACAACTTGCTAGATTGTATATAAATTGGTACTTACCGACGATGTTTGCGTTATGTAACTTCAAAGTAGAATTATGTAAGTAAATAAATACCTAAACATTACAGACTCCAGCACGATAGATTATATATAAATTAAAAGCAAATTAAGATAACTTTTATCTAAAACTTTACTTACATTGATATGAGTTATACAAGCAGCATTATGGGGTGAATAACCATTTGATCTTGAATAGTAGTATACCTTACCAACTCCAGTCTATTACTAAACATGGTTTCACAAAACAAATAGTTATGTAGAAAAAGGGAAAACATATAAGTTCGTTTGATTTTTTTCATGAGTAGTTATTTAAGTAAGTGGCTTAGGTATTGAGTCAAAATCAAAGATAGTAAATAAATGTATAATAAAGGTCAAAATAAATGCAATCTAATAAGTCCACTGGATCACACAGCTGGGCAAATGCAAGCCTCTATTTTCTTTTTCCACTTGCCTCAGTATAGGGCTTCTGTCGGTCTGCTAGCAAAATATATTTATTTATAAGTAATTAATAATTTATTTCAAACTCACTAGAAGGAATAATCGGTGCACAGACACAAAAAACTCATTAATGCTCATAACTCCATGTCAAATGGGATAAGGGCAGGTAAATGATGAACTCCGAAGATCCTCAAAAATGTTTAAAGAGACCACCGGTATCGGTCGTTACACCCTTTCAAACAAAAAACCAACTACCTACATACTTATGGACGGAATAATCTGTGAAAATCCATAAAACAAATTTCAGACATAGTGGCGCATATCATATATTATAACCTCCTTATTTGAAGTATGTAAAAAAAAACTTAAATTCATAAATGTTGTATATAGATGTATGTATTGATCGTCCCCGTCAAATATAATAAAAGTGGTTACAGGTCTGTTTATTTAGGGCAATGAACAGTGTCATCATTTGCGTCATTGCTCTTGAAATGCACTTCGCTTCTGATGCTTATTACCTTTGTCTTTCATTTAATAATAGGATGTGCATCTTTGTTTATAAATATCATTATATGTGTAAATCTAAATACGTACGAGTACCTATAATACCTTCGCGAAAAGGGCAACTACGAAACATTGAGCGTGGCACGAGTCACGACACACACGTAGCCTGTTTTTTTTACATTCAAAACAAATAATTTCATAAACAACTGTAGCACGTCCCGGCTTCGCACGGGTGTACTAATGAAGCTCCCGGGATAAAATATAGCCTATAACCACCCGGACAGTCCATTCTACACACCCGTGAAAGAATTTTTGAAATCGGTTCAGTAGTTTCGAAAATTACCTCCGTCAAACAAACAAACAAACTTTTACCTCTTTATGATATTAGTATAGATATACAATTAGATTAAGCGTTTAATATACCTCGCTCTGTGATGTTATTGACCCTGGGATAAGGCACTTTGGTTGAAGCTAAGTCACACTGTGTAAATGTCAACAACCGAACGTGTGGTCTTTTTCACCAAGCAAAAGAAGCTTCTAACTGAACATCTTATGCGACGCTTACATAATTCTCTTAATTAAACTCTTATTCAAACAAAAAAAATCAAAATTGGGTAAAAAGTAGATTTAATTTCATGTACCTACAAATAAATTACGAATATCAAAAGGTAACCTACCTACCTACCTACTACATATACATACATAACATACCTATAGAGACCTATAGAACGTGATTGAAGCAAAGCTTTGTTCTTACATAAACGGGTTATGAAGTAGGTACGTATTAAGTGTTCTCTGGTTTTTTCATATTTATTATACAATCAACTCAAATTCAACAGAAAATACTCTTTTGTCGTATTGTTATAAAAATCCGCCGTAGACTCATTGCCAGGATATTAAAATTAAAATTACAATGTAAGTAAGTACTTACGTGAATTGTATCTGGAAGTTACGTAATGTACCTTACCTACCGATAAAATATGTAAACTATACTTAGTATAAAACCCTTATTGTACAAATTTATAGACTGATTGCATTCCCATGCGAATATTAATAGCATTACAAATCAGGGCATTCGAAGAAGCAAAGTAAATGAGTGCTCGATCCCATTGTTATCAGTCTGGATATTGGTACCTAAATCGTTTACATAACGGAGTATCGCAGGGTAGCGTAAAGCTACGGCGCGCGGCGCGGCGCGGCGCTGCGGCTACCATTATTTGCAGAAACCCCCCGTCCATCGAGGTCGGTTGTCGCGTCGGCGCTCGTTGCCTCTGCGGACCGGTCCGCTTGCTCACTGGGCCAAGTTCAACGATTCAACGCCCGCGTACAGCCGCAGTCGATGCACTCACGATATATCGACGAGATAGTTTAAGAGTTTAGTGGACTGTGCGTTTGTGTTCATCTGCTTACAACCTAGTTTTACCTACGTGAAGGTGAGTGCATCGTACGATTTGTCAAGCATATTTTTTGCTACTTATATTTATTCTTGCTGGGTCTTTAAATTTGCTCTAAAAATCTGGCCATTCTTTCATTTGATCGAAAGCCGTGCGTGCAATTAAAGTTTTCTCTGCGTCTTCAATGTAACAAAATATCATTGGCGATCTAGGGGCCTTTCTTTATTATCAAGTCAGTGCACTATTTTTCACTTTATTGTCATTTTATTTATGCGTAGGTAAGTAAAATATGTTGTGCAAGCTTATATTTAAATGAGTTAAATAGGTTAACACTTTTTATATCAGAGGGTAGCTGGTTGTTAAGTTGTGCACCTTTGAAAGTAATCATTTTTTGCCGAAGTTGGTTCTGATTCTAAGCAAACCAAGATAGCTGGTACGGCGCATACTTCGTTTTGATAGTTCTGATTTTTTCGTGAAGGATAAATTAGTGTAGGTACTGTAAGTATAGATTTATTAATGATTTTACGGACGAGAATGCAGGTATTATAGATGTATAGGGGCCATTCTCTGTAAGCTCGTCCAGCCCCATACAAATTTTGTCCTGGCATTTTTTTTAAATATTTATCGATAACTTTTGATCCATTTGAAAGAAAATGTACCATTATTTAGTTAGAGAAGGAGGTCCACTGAATTTATACGTATTTTTCAAGTTATTAGCGATTTTCCAAAAAATCCTGACAGGGGACTGTTATGTGTGATCAGAGGATTGTTGTACTAAAGAAAAAGTATTTTTATATTAATCAATCATTTATTATTTTTATAGAATATTTTCGCATCAATAATAAACCACCTATCTCTATAAAAAAAACAACAGAAAACATAATTTTCTAAAACAAAAAACGGCATGTCCGTACCACCCTTTCCTAGACCCAATTCAGGCCATTTTCGACCTCCTTTGTTCCCTTCCCAACTTTTTTGTTTATTAAACTAGAAGTCTGCATTTTCTGTAACCGAACAGGCATTCTATAAACACGGTATATTTTAAATTTCATTTAATTTGAATCAGTAGTTTAAGAATTATAACCAATCTAAGTTTTGAATTCGTCACTCACACACTGACTGACTGACTGATCGATCATCAAAGGCACTTCTATATATTTTCTAGGTAATTTTTCTTAAATAATAGTATTAGTGACGTTTCTTTTGTATCATCGTCGCTCTGCTTCTCTCATTTTCTGTATTAATTCCTCTCAGTATAACTTTTTCTTCTTAGGAACCATTTTTTAGGCATTCCATCAACCTGAGTAATATATTCAAGTTAATAAAGGAAAATATTGCAATGCAAATGATGCTCTTATGATTCTTACCTTAATGAAACAAATTAATAAATAAATTTACACAAACCATAAATAAAAACAATAATCAATACGCAAAATACACAGTCCCCTGTTGTATAACAGTCCCCTGCCTAGTTTTTTAGGCAGAGGACTGTCGCCAGGGGACTGTGTTTTTTGGTTAGATTCCATAATATTTTCAAAACTAATGTACAATCAATCTTTAAAAAGCAACCTATCGATTAAAACATCATTTATATACAAATAAACGCTATCTAGAGATAATTAAAGTAATTAAAACACATAATATCACTCACCAGAGGACTGTACGAGGTGACAGTCCAAACACGTGTTCGCCTCTTTTATGACGCTCTAACACTAAACAAAAAGGGCTTTGATCGCCGCAATCGGCAAGATTACAAACTTCAAAACAATTGCATTTCTATTAATTAAAAAAAACGTTTGTAAATATTCCAGTTTTTTTTTAATTTGGTTTTACATTTTTGGCAGGGGACTGTGTGAAAATTTTCGGGACAAAGTTTAGAGGAGTTTATTAAATAAATTAACTAAATAATGGCACCTTGTTTTACGAAAATAATATAAATTCATTGTTTTTCTTTATAAAAGTAACTGCCAAATGTATGTAGTTTCAATAATTTCTTTTTAAATCTCTTTTCTAGTTGGTAATGCAGTGAAAAGGACAGCCAGGGTACTGTATTTTTAGAGCTTCTAGCATGTCTAGAAAAAAAACTGAAATAGTTATGGCTTTAAAAATAAAGGGCCCGTAAAGGGTCGGGGTTAAAGTTTTATAAGGAGTATTTTTTATTTAAATATATTCATTACATGTTGGAAAAAACAGCCAGGACAGCCGATTGCAAGCTTACAGAGAATGGCCCATAGTTGTTTGACGTTCATTAATTTTGTTTCTTTATAAATTTTGGTAAGGATATTTAAAAAATAATTTTGTTTTGTAATATTTGAAGACAGGCTAACTTTGTTTTTGCGGCACGGCAAATAGTGCATTGGAATCGGCAAATGATAAACATACCCAGATATTATAGATGTTTCGGTTTGTTACCATAATATTTTCAAACTACAGCCGCCTGTTGCTGATAGTAAGTGTATCATGTAGATTCGACGAACGATAGGTTATTTGACAACAAAGTTACATAAGTACTATCTACAGCAAATGCAAAGTCATTTTCTAGAGCGATGCTTTCGATTTATTATATTAATTATAGGTTATCATAATGCATATTAATGAAGATTATACTTTAAAGATATATTATCGTAAAGTTACTACTAAAATAAGTTTTTTACTATAAGTACTTCATTTATTGAAATTAGGTTAGAGGAAGAAAAATAAACACACGTGATTGGTCGTCAAAAATAATTGCCTCTCTCGTGATTGGCTTGATTGTCAAATCAATTGTTAATTGTCAAATCAAGACAATTATTTTCGACGACCTATCACGTGTGTTTATTTTTCTTCCTATTAGCTCGTTTCAATAAATGAAATATAGGTACCGCAATACTTGATAAAATATATGTGCTACAAGTGAATAAAGGACAAATAGACTATAAGTCCTAACTAATAAAGTAGCCTATGTGTTATTCCAGGTCAACTATGTAAATCCCCCTTCCAAGTTTCAGCCAAATCCTTTCTGTACATTTTGCTTGAAAGAGTAAGAAACATCCGTAAAAACTTTGCGTTTTTAGATGGATCATGCAAACTCGCACTATGTACCCGTAATTACCACACCACATACCACATTCCCGGACTGTCGATGCTCTCTAAAGAGATCGTTACACCTTCAGAAGTGATCTACGGACCGCAGGACATTTGACAGCATTACTCTATATCGTCAATCGATTTATCGGCACAATTTATCGACTGTAGATGCAAGAGTAGACCCTAGAACCGCAGCAATGCGTCAGTCGTGGGCATTGCTCACGTTTAATCTTGTTATGTACTCGTAATGCTATCATTCCTATTAAGTATTGTAGAATACTACTTTTTTGTTGGCGATAATAGTAATTGAGCTACAGAATCATCATCCACAAACCACATTTCTCAGAATTAGCAGACAATTGCATGACCCTTGACTTTAATGATAAAACTTACACTTTATTCAAGTATATTTTTAATGTCTTCTTAGCCTTCATATTATCCCACTGTTTTACTTAGGTACAACTCAACTGATATTTCCTTAATTAAAAGTCAGGGTTCACCTTGGTTTACAGAATCGCTGGATAAAATATCTTACCTATAAGAGAACTAGCTGCGCCCCCCAATGTTACTTACTCATACATCAAGTATTTACAACTGCAGTTATATTCTCATACATAGATAGAAGATAGAAGATAGAAAATACTTTATTGCACACCATGTTTACAAATTAACAGAAAGTGCTACAAACTAAAAATACTTAAATACATACCTACATGTTAAAATTTCATACAAATTCGTGAAGACGTTTAACAGACTCACAAATTCACAAACTTCGTATTTATAGATGAGTATGATCGAGTGCACTACAACTATACATTTTTGCTCTTCAGATGCCCCCGCCGAGATCGTTGGCCGTTTACGTAGCGAGAAAGGTCGTCAGACGTGCTCGAAATATCAAAAACATCCACGAGAACAAAATGTGGTGTTTAGACTGCAAATTGCTTCCCGAAGAACCAGTGACAGGACGCTGTGGTCACACACGATGTTCCATGTACGTATACTATTTTTATTCTATTTTATTTCTTTTGAATCGTTTTCTTCCTACGTTTTAGTTTGGAACTCTATCCACAATGGGGATAGGAAGGTCTCTCACCTGCAGTGGGATGAACAAGCTGAGTAAATAAATAGTAGTAAGGCTAACAAGCGACAAATAAGTTTGTGGCAATTATCGTGATTCAGCATATTATAAAACTTAAAACATAACCTTTATAAATCAACAATTTGGTTTATCGGTGCGAAATTGAGCTCTGTCTGTACATTTCAACAGATTTAAAAATTTAAGTAATATGACATGTGGAAAGAGTGTGGAGATGCCTTTGCCCAAAAGTGGGATCACGACTATTAATATTAACAATGTAAGGTGAAAGATTTAGATTTAACTAAATGTAAACAGCACAGAAATTGGCACGATACCGGTCTTTAAGTCATGCATGGTTCATGAACCATGCTAGTAATTGTTGAGATAGTTATGTAGATATATTGTATATCGTCTTCAAGAGTAGGCGTACTAGTTATGGCGTAAATGCCTTGTTCCTTTATAATCAACAGTTTTAATTTTTTTTTGTAATCCAGGGTTTTCGCAAAGCATTTTTATCTTTGTTGCACAAATACTAATTTATTGCCTAGCAACTCTTCTGAAGCCAGCAGTGCATTCGCAGCGCAAGCTCTCGGCTAGCTTTCGAAACCCTCATTCAAACACACGTTACGTACTATGTGATGCAATTATGTGTACAATATATCGCTGGGCTTGTAACACGGTGGTAGCGGACCCAGCCTTACTCCATTTTACTCTACACTAGCCGCTTCTTCCGACTTCGCACGGGTATTCATTAATCAGCCTAAGTTACCAGACCAGTGATAATAAAACTTTCTAATGGTGAAAGAATTTTTGAAATCGGTTCAGTAGTTTTTGATTTTATTCGCTACATACAAACATACTGATCTTTCTTCCTTATGATATTAGTATATTAGATGTCAATTTTTTGATAGATAAAGTCTTGAATTAAATAATTTTTAACCAAATGTTTTTCACCGGGCAGACATGTTTACCTTAGCACACACTCAATATTTTAAAGAGATGTATCTTTACTAGGTGTATAAAGAGAAATGGTGCGTGTCCTTGCGGTGCTCCTCAGCCGCAGACTCTTCACAGCAATATCCTAGTCCGAGATATTATCCAGAATATGATGTCTAACCACTCTTATAGCAGGTAAATATGTTCAAATATTTCGTGATTTAGTCATTTTTTTATTCCTTGTAAGAAAATTTTACTTTTTGTAAGGTTTGGTAACTTCACGGGAATTTCAAAGTAAAAAATTTGGATATTTTATAAACTACAATCAGTTCGTAAAGCTGGCGTGTCACGCGGACTGTTCAAAAGGGGCTTTGAGTCAGCATTCACGTGGCCTTCAGAGTAGCGAAACACTAATCTCGCTACCTTTTTGTTGCATTTCAATAAATTAACTAATGAAATTTTGAAATTAGTAATACGTAACCCACCATCTAAATTGTAATACAATGTTGGTACACACTACATTACCTACCTAAAATAAAAGAAAACTTCTACAGCTGAAATTCGAAGTTGTTCTTTTGTTCTTTATTTCTTTTCTTGTTGTATAATCGGCCTTTTGTTTTACTTTAATAACGTCGATTTGTACGAGTATTGTAATGTAATCGTCAATTATTTTCAGAGTTGGAACTATATCATCCATGAACGCATTGACTTCTTCGTCAGAGTCAGAGCGACCTCTCATGCCTACTTTTTCGACTGGTAAGAAACTACAAATTACATTTTAAACCAAAGGCTGGTATTGCAAATGAATATAAATATCCTTGGATTCCACACAGTCATCTAGTCCCAAGCTTAGCAATTGAAGGCTTGTGTTTAGGTAACCAGATGACTGATATACGATATGAATTCATTTTACTTATAAAATCTATACTATAAATAATAATCCTACTATCCTACTCCTACTAATATTATAAATGTGAAAGTTTGTGAGAATGTATGTATGTATGTTTGTTATTCTTTCACGCAAAAACGGCTGGACCGATTTGGTTGAAATTTAGTATGTAGATAGGTGATACCCTGGATTAACACATAGGCTACTTTTTATCCCGATATTCCCGCGGGAACGGGACTTTCGCGGGTGAAACCGCGGGGCGCAGCTAGTAATATTATAAATAGGGAATGTTGGTTTTGTTTATTAGACGGAGGTAGTCTCCGGAACTACTCAGCCTTAACAATGTTGAGTCAACAAAAGATAATCAGCCAAAACTATCTTTACTGTAGTTCCACCCTAAAACTATCTTGCTTAAGATCTGAAATTTTCCGATTATTTTAATACCAAACTTACTGCGACTTATAAAAAACTGCGCTATACCAGTTAGAGTTGTAGACAAACAGAGCGCAAACTTTCAAGTTTTATATTAGAATACCGAAGTTTTATCCTAAGAGAAATCCTATACTATATAGAAAAACTATACTAGTCGAATAAACTTGCGAAAAACTTGGGTAATTTGGACTTTGCTTATGATTGTAGCTAACATTTTGATCATCAGCTTTTGACACGCTACTCTGAACTGAATGAGATGTTGTAAACCAGTGTGAAATCTAATAAATGCGAAACTCACTCATAAAGTAGATAATTATGCATCCACAATGTTAATTAATTGATAATAATTTGATTAGTATCAAATACCGTACTCTATATATCTGGTATTCTGCTAATGTTCATTGACCATTTGTCTTCATTTAAAAGACAACAAGCTATGAGTTGGGTGGGCGTTGTTTGTATGTACTTATTCATAAACTATGAGTTATTATTTACAATATCGTATCCTGTTATCAAGCAAATTGCATTTCATCTTGTTTGTTGCACGTTAAATATGTTATTATTATGTTACTGTTGATTATATTTTCTACAAACATGCTCAACTTGATATTATCAGTCTTGAAGTCTTTTTCTTGTTAAAAACTTGTTCTGACTTCCAATTCCATTATTTATCTTGAAATGATGCATGGATGTAGGGAGAAGCAATGAAGTAAAAATATTTGTATGCTGTGTTATGTTTCAACATTCATTTTGCATGTGTTTTGTGTTATATTTACTTAGTAATTTTGTTACATGTACTATGCGATAAGCGAATGCAACTGCAGTTACATAGGCAGATGATTCAATTTAGTATTTTGACTAAGTGTGAGTGCGTCCAAATAGGTGTATAAGTTATTCTCTCCCATATTACCTACCTACTATGAATTCGGACTTTAATCAATATTTAATACTAAAATGATATCGAGATGAATGGTTGACGAGGTGTTAAACAATTTGAAATCAGCTATCAGTTCTGCTCAATACCGGCCGTCGCTTATAGTATCGCTAAATCAGACGAAAATTCGAATTATATAAATGAAATCTAGAACTCGTGTGACGAAACAAGGGCGTTACATGATCCACCGACACAATGTACCGACATTATTCACCCTAAATAATAGGTTTAACGGGCGCAGTACCTATTTAGGTAGCTCCAATAAGAGTAACGTAACCTGCGACCCGGCCGCGGTCGGTCTCATTGCTTCGACAATGTGTTACGCAACAGCAATGTAACAAACAAACGGGCGATTTACATAATAGCCTTGTCGGTGCGCGATTACCGTCGCAAGCCGACCACGAAAGCACGGCCGTTCAGTTCGCTCGCACCCCGCGCTTTGTTGCCAGGAAACCAAAGCCAGGATTCCCACCACATCTTACCCTTGAAGTAAATCTTAACTTTTCGTAGGCAATATCCAGAATATTTAAATACTTATTTAAAACGAATCGAAAAGTTTTAGGTACCTACAAGTAATAACTTAGAAGATTATAATTATGAGTCACGTCTAAAATAAACAAGTTTAGGTTGACTTCCAAGCGATAGGCGGCTCCAGTACGTGCACGTACTAATATCTACGCGATAGGTGCGGGTCATTGAACCATAACCAGTAGGTAGCGCTTAGTATCGCACATTTCAAATAAAAAGCGGCTCTGTTTCATTGAATACTGAACAATTAGTACACGTGTCAAATTTTACGTAAGAGATTTTGGTCCTTAAGCAGCCCTTTTGTCACGTTACATAAATTGTCTTACTTATTATTTACAATGATGTAACAGTCTCGCTTAGCTGTAAGCCGCACGTTTTCATATAGTTTCAGTCGCATAAGTTGGGATTAGGGCAGGAAGATGATGATGAAGTTTCCACAAATCTGTTACGTCGTCGTTGGTCGCGTGAACGATACTTTATAAAAAACTAACAAAACTGATTGAATAACAAATTTTATTATTCCCCGTACAAATTAAAAATTATGTAACACTGCCTTGACCTTGAGTCAAGGTTACGTAACTTGGCGATTCTTGCGCATTTCTTGATGCTATAAAACGGACTGTCTACTTCACTTCTGGCAGCCATACATACATAATTTCATGACGGTAATAATCGGTATCGAGGATACTGACATCCGACATCAAGAGCATCATAAAAGAATCATCATTGAAGCAAAGGATATGATTGGCCAAGGTTAAGTCTATCGCTGCTTCATTAGTACCTAATCCAATATCAGTTACGAATACTTATGTTTGAATTTGAGGTACCTACCTAGCTGGTGACGCAACTTAAGTCTTGCCGTAAAATTCTCTTGTTTTGCTACCAGCCATTGAATTGTTTTATTGATATGTATACAATTAATTGAGAAACCCCACGACTTACAAAGCTAATGAAATTATGAAAAAAAACACAATGTCACTTCTCTTTCATAACACGGATCGTTAAATGTTTCATTACGTAAGAAAACACGAGTTGCGTTTATTGTTATATAATATTATTTAGTTGACGTTTTTTATAAATTAATATTATGAAGCAAACTTTAAGTTTTAATTTCTGCCCATAACATTACCTACATCCTACATTAAAAGTATAAATAATAAAATATAAGTACTTACCGAATACTTTGACCTACAGATTTTGAGAACTGAAATTTTGGTATTTAACCTTTTTTTTCAGAGACTTAAGACACTGTTACCAAACCAAAGATACATTTCATAACTTAGTGACAAAATAGGTTACATAAAGGAATCAGAACAAAAACCGAGGCCACGTGCGCGAATTCATTCCTCCACATAGTATTAAAAGCGTGGAAGTAGCGAGTTTAAAAGTTATCCGAACTTCAGCACTTTTATGGAAAGAAACTTTTCAAGGTTGTTGGGTTTTAGTTTAGGGTTGATTTACTAACAGTTGAAAAATGAATGGTGATACACCGCTGATACTACTAAAGACTGAGATAGATGGAAAGATTATGGAGACTCCTTTGCCCATACGCAAACTAGCAAACCGCCCTTTACCATGACAGTAGTGTTGATTCAGATATCGCGAAAACTAAAACTTAAATAATTTTACAGCATTCGATTGTTATGAAAGTATACCTCCTAGTCTGTATGATGAATAATCTTGCAATTTTTGAGGTGAGGTTATAAAATAATATTTTCTTTTGTATTCTTTTAGATTTTTGTTTATGTTTGTGTTACTGCTTACTGCTTAGCACCTTGCGAATGTATTAATAGTGAAGCCTAAACAATGCATCATCATCCATTGTGCTACGAATATTGTTACTTTGACCTTAACCAATTGTCTTTAACCAATAAGTATTTCTGTTAGATATATCATCGTTCATATAATTATTCAAGTTATCTTTTAGAAGACCACAGAAGTAAGAGGGGACCCTTCTAACACAGGTTTTTAAAAACTTAAAAGAAGGGCTCCCAACCCTTGTATCTACAACTTGTACTAATTTAATAAATGATTTTTTTTTTTTTTTTGTTCATCAGCTAAGGGGCAAGAGGGCGTGCCCCCTCCCCTAAATCCGGGCCTGGCTCGAAACATCTTGAGGAAACCACTTAGTTTTCTATGCGAGGTGATATATACTTGCATGAAATATGTATTTGGACATACCTGTGACCCTCCCGATCCCCCATCTGTGAGTGTTTACCGCGACTTGGGTTTTCATCGTAACATATTATGTCCATGAGTTTAGATTAGAAACATAATAAGTGTAGGTAATTAGTTTAAACATACCTACTTGTATATAATGTAGGTGTACTGCGTTATGTTCGATACAAATGGCGACATACAAAAATGATATTCACCAAAATGATGCTGATGGTCTTCAATTTGGTAATCTATACTATCTATACTAATATTATAAAGAGGTAAAATTGTTTGTCTGTTTGACGGAGGTAATCTCCAAAACTACTGGACCGATTTCAAAAATTCTTACACGGGTGTGTAGAATGGACTGTCCGGGAGGTTATAGGCTATATACTACTCTGTCAAGAAAGTACCCGGAAAAGATCAATAATTCACATTTTTTTTGTTTTTCATCCAAATTTCTTTTATTTTCTTCAAAGTATGCTTCTTCTGAAACGATACACTGACGTCAATAAATAATCCAATCATCAAAATATTTTTTAAACGCTGTTTCCGGAATTGAGTTGAGTTCTCTCCGCGAATTTCCCTTTATGTCTTCTACCGATTGAAAATGGGTGCCACGAAGTGGTAATTTAAGTTTAAGATAAAGAAAAAATGTAACCGGACCCATTTCTGGTAAAAATAGTGGTTACTCGATGGTATTTCTTGAGCAATTGGTCAAAACTTCGAAACAAAAATGGTGTATTTAAAATAAATAACAGATGCAACTCAAACTCCGCTCCAAAATGGATAACAGTTGTGCCAATCTAACAACATAAAAAAAAATAAAAAAATCATTTGGAACCATAAAAAAATCACCCATTCCGGATACTTTCTTGACAGAATGTATTTTATCCCGGTAGCTCCATTAGTACACCCGTGCGAAGCCGGGACGTGCTACTAGTAATTATATAATTTAACCGAGAAGCAGTGTCGAAACAGTTTCTTTACTTTATGAAGAGGTAACCTAAAACGGAATGAAATTTGTCTGAAGAGTCCTATGCGATCTATGTTGCATGGCGGTCGAATCGTTTACATTGCACTGCATGTAACAACTTTATTTGTAGATCTAAATAAATAACAGATAAACTTGCCAAACATCCGTCTTTACAATACACGTCGGCAATGACTTTTGCAAATTTCTATAGATATTACCAACAATCTGTTATTCATTTTCTTTTAGGCGAAAGTATTAAAGTTGTAAATGAAGAAGATTCTAAAACAATATGCCTGTATATGAGATCCTATAATTTCCTTTCACAATAATGATGAATATAATTTCCAGGGAGAATTCGGAAGCACGCGTTGCGATCACGGCTGCATCAAAAGCAGCTTAGATTTCATTTGTCGCAAACGGGGCAGAAGGACACATCACGTCGCTATATGGTCGCCGCTCCGCAGGTATGTTTACTACCCTGGTTCATAAATAGAATTAAAGAAATGGTTACGCTAATGTAGGGTTCCGTCCGAAGTTTTGGAGTATTCATTGAAAAATGATTTTAGAAACCCCCTAATATTTTTAAAGACCTATCCAACGATACACTATGTAGTAGGAGTGAAAAAAAAATTCATACCCACTTCACATGTAGGGGAAGGGGAGGGTTAGGAGGAAAAAAAACTTTTCTTACAATTTTATACTACCACTTTGTCGGCATCGTTAATATGTATATTCCTGCCAAATTATGGTTTTCTAGTATCAATAGTCTCTGAGAAAAGCTGCGGACGAACGGACAGACCGAAACTATAATGGTTCTTTGTTTACTTCGGAACCCTAAAAATTGGTACTTTATTAACTGGCAAAATTAGAAATTGATTAATCTAAATTAAATTTTGTATTAAGCACATTAATTTGAGGTGCAGCTCTGTTTGTAACTCTGCAGATACTCCAAATTAGATCCTCACCAATATATATGGGACCACCTCGGAATAAGGTTTACCTACTTGTTGAAACATCACAAAAATTCATAATCACTCCATCATTGTCAAAGTGTAGGTCATATACAATTAAGATGAGACTTCTCTTTGTTGGAGTTGGCGAAGAGGTCTATTTTCAGCAATGAATGGAAGTAGGCTGTTTAGGTAGTTTGCTGGACTAGAGGACGAGCGATGAACTTCTCCGTGACCTACCCTTTTACTAGCAATTAAAGACGTAGGCAGCTTGGTACGACGAATTTCCACATGCATTCCCCAAATACCAAATCATTATTTACTTAAGTAATGTAAATTTCATCATCATCATCATCAGCCATTTTTAACCTACTGCTGGGCATAGGCCTCCCTTCGCGATTGCCATTCGCCTCGATCCTGTGCTAGTCTTAGCCACGTGTAAATTATTGACAATAGTAATGTAAATTATTGACAATCAATCACAACCAATGGACTTATGTGTTGTTACTTGTTAGGTAATCGATAAGAGAAACATCAATATTATTTTGATAACGGGTGATTGTAATCTCTACCTTGGTACCCGCTTGTTCATTATATATTAGGCGTTTTGCTAACCGCGTTTTATGAATCAACGCGCGTCAGCCACGGCATATTTTACTTCAAGCGTGGGCTTGGTAGGTGATCTGAAGATAATTTAGATTAGATAGATTTAGAATTCTATTCAGAAGTAAAATTAGATTTCTAATATTTCACCTTGGCAAAACTTCAAAGTTAATGTTTAAGCTAAGGCAGAAGTATGTTTGCTTTGCAAACGCTCGTCAAACGCGCTGACTACAGTTTGGGTTAAAAATTTGTGACCCCAACGCGCGCTGAACGCAACGCCTGCTGCGCCAACCATTACCTTTTCCTCAAACAACACTTATTGTCCATGTAACGTACACCGTAGTAATTATCTATGACATTATTTGATGTTTCGCTATCAATTCTCTACAATTTTGATAAGTAAGAACGACTTTAATGATAACGCTCTAATGAATCCGCTCTTAAATATTTAAGTAGCGTTCACATAGTAAGTATTCTGACGTAAGCCTCATACCTATTTGAAAATCGCTTTTTACTTGTAATATTTAGTTCAACATGAAATTTATAATACTGTTTAAAACTACAGTTTTTATAAAAGGGATTTAAAAAAGAAGAGTTCATAGTACCAGGCGTGCCTCACCTCGAACATTGAAATCACTCCTATTTTTCTGTATATGTACTTATGTAATCGGTGGCCGTATTCATCACGTATTGACCATCGTCGGAGGTAACGCTGAGGCTTTACCATCGTCTATCCTGTAAATCTCAAACTTCTTTGAGAGGATGGTTCAAGTGCTGGGCAAGTCTATTCCATCTCAACAATATCCCAGGCACTACAATCTCGTACTTAACGCGACACTAGTGAGACTCGCCTATGTAGGCAAATACTCGAATTGCCTTCTGACGTTTTATATCTAGTAAAGGTGTAAAGGCAGAAAGTTATGCTACTAGGACATTTTACATATAAGACGATTTGAATATTAGGCCTTTTTTAGATATGAGCGTCTTGTTGGCATAGTCGTTTTTCGTCATGTGTATTGCTACCTTGAGTATCAAGCGGTAGTCACCCAGCCGTGTAACATTGTAATGCATCTGATACAGTATCAGCGTAGGCTCGTCGGGTACGGCTACGTACACTTGATACAGTATCAAATACATTACAATGCTAAACAGCTATACTTCATTTCTTGAAGCGAGCTAATAGGAAGAAAAATAAACGCATGTGATTTGTTGTTGAAAATAATTGTCTAATTTGACAATCTAGCCAATCACGAGATAGAGAATTATTTTTGACAACCAATCACGTGAGTATATTTATTCTTCCTATTAGCTCGTTTTAAGAAATGAAGTATAGGTGAGTGTACTCTGCTTTATTTATGTTCCAATACATCCATACGTTTATAAAATGAAATAAAAATGAATTGATCACGATTGTATCCCAGGAGCGGTAGACATTTCCTTCAGATCTTTATGTAATTCTTTAGATCCTTAATGGGGTCAGTGGTATGTCCAAGTACATGCCCACATTTTGCAGAAGTTATTTTTCGATACGTGACAGTTCCATACATTTATGTTATTTGTTAAAGCTCCGCTTTGAATTCGCTCGCGAGCTCCTCACCGCCGGTCGGCGCAGGGATGCGGCGGCGCACTTAGCACATGTCGCGGCCTCCACTGAACCGATAGCAAGACTGGCACGGGACTTGCTAGCTCAGGTATGAATCATCATAACTTCATCTATACTGGTCTATATTTCTATACTTAATTTTATAAAGAGGCAATGTTGGTTTGTTTGTTTGACGAAGGTAATCTCCGAAACTACTCAGCTAATCTCAAAAATTATTTCACCGATGTGTAGAATGGACTGTCGTTATAGGCTATATTTTATCCCGGTAGTTACTGTCCATTACTTTAATATGTTTTGTGTGTCTGTACAACTATATTTATGTCCATGTGTGATTGTGTGTACAATAAACTGTTTATCTATCTTCCCAATGATGAGATGACGATCTTCGTAGTGACTGTTCAAAACTCCGTAGATCATACCCTCAAAGGGATCACCTCTGGAATATTCACGCTCTAACAAAAATAATTAAATCGGTTCGCTATTATTGACGAAATAATCGGTAAACATACATAAAACTACATAAAGTGTAACATAACTTTTTTAATTCGATTAAAAACTAAAGTATGTTTTAATCGTTGTAATAACGTTTAGGTTATCAACGTTTTAAGTCCAACTCGCGACCCTCGCCGGCTGACCCGCGCCCTCTGCCAGTCAGTCAGACAACAGAGCATCACTGCTTGCATCGATCCCACGTCCATCGAGTGCCCCATCTGCTACAATGTGATGGAACAGCCAGTGACTACCACCTGTGGTCATACTTTCTGCCGCTGCTGCATTAAGAGGACGTTGCATAGCAGAAACATGTGCCCGCTTTGTTCTACGTCGTTGAGGGATTTTTATCTTGCTCAGGTTTGTACAATTTTCGAACAAGGTACACTTTACAGTCGGTCTCAATAACCTATCTTTATTTTTGCTTACTGTGGTTAGATATTTGACATTACTCTCAAACCTAAAAAGACACAAACTACCGCTAACAAAATCAAAAATAGATAGGCGATAGTGTGAAAATTCAAAACTTTAGTTAAAGTCTAAACCCCAATGAAACTGTTGAATTTAGTCGTTATTTGAAGGTGTAGTTACTGTCATAAGTCGTCGATAAATCATTAAACGTACGAGAACTTGACAACGAATAATATTTTTCAAACTAAGTTGCAAGATTCACATATAAAATTCCCTCAATATATTATCCCTTTTGTCCAAATAATGTCTATGCTGAAAAGATATACAACGTACACATGCGGCTTTATGGTGGTTCATAAAGTTACTTAACAATTGATCGACTGATAAAAAACGCGTAAATATTGTATAGGATATTGATAACATGATAAAGTTTAACGTGGCTTAGCCCACGTACTGATCATCCCTTATCTGTGGATAAGGTCTAATAAGTTGTGTCGTTAATATCAAAACAAAGCAAAAGAAATTAGAATATTAAAACCCGTAGTAGTGAGCGAAGGCACGCCTGAGACGCGGAGGTTGTCTGTTCAATCCCCGCTTCTTTCATATTCTTCCTGCCCTTATCCTGTGTAGGGTCGGTACAACATATCTTCTTCTCCCATTTTACTCTATCAGACGTCATCTCAGCACTCATACCTTTCTTACTCATGACACAGACAATCTATCCATCTTTTCTTGGTCTTCCCCTAGACCTATATCCATCCACATTCATATCTAACACTCTCAGTAAAATCTACGGGAAAAAATATGATATGGTCGGCAGATGTTTTCTTTATCATTAAGCTAATTACATTAGCTACACGACTGATATCAATATCAAAACATTCCCTTTAACACGTTAAGTGACCATGGAAATTTTGCACTGCCTACCTCAGATAGCACTGTGGTAGTTGGGCCGGGAATGGGTTATACATATACGTTGTATTTACAGACAGAGAACACAGAGTTTGTGTGCGCTGTGCTCGGAAATGTAGCGACGCAGCCTCAGGTCGATCCAGACTGCATTCCGATCTTTGCTTGCACTGTGGCGTTCCCAGAGTGAGTATATATTTATTATTTATTTATTTTATTTGTACAGTGAGAAAATATTTAATAATAAATAATAAAATAAAATGAGAGAAAATATTTACATGGAGGAAAAAATTACCAAACAAATGTATCTTCAGATGGGACTAACTTATCTTATAATTACATGATGTTACTGCTAATCAATTTAGAGTATAAGTTTTATAAAATCGTCGTCTCATATATTTAGTTTGTACCTCAGGCATAGTTTATAATCTAATCACATGATTTCTGCTAGAGCTTTGAATGTAGTCCCATAATAGCTCTTGTTTTGAACACCACTTAAATCAACAGTAGATTCCCAGGTTGTTACTTCGTTATTTTTTTTTCAAAAATCACAATTATTAGCACGTCTTCAGTTGCTTGCAACTTTCGAACATGACGTAAACAATAATGAATAAATAAAAAAATAAATAAAATAAATAAATATCCTGGGACATTTCACACAGCGTCATCTAGCCCCAAGTTAAGCAACTTAATGTTTGTGTTATGGTAACCAGATGACTGATCTATTACTTAGATACATTTTTTTTGTAAATACATACATATTATAGATAGAAAACACCCAGACACGGAACAAATATCTGCAGAACATCGGGGATCGAACCCGCAACCTCGGCGTCTCAGTCGTATCGTTTCGTATTATTAATATTATCGATCCATACGCAAATATGCTTATTATATTATCAAAATATAATATTTCTTTCTATTTGAGAATGCTCAAATAGAAAGAAAAAAAAATCGCGCGTCTTGGCCTAACGATTTTTCATTCAACGAGCCCTCCGAAGCATGGAAGCGCTCTGTTAATGCCACATGCGGACCACTCATCCAAGTTGTGCCCTCTCAGAATATTGCATAACTTCAACGATCTATCAAGAACACTTATCAAGCTTCGCTTCGATTCGAATGCTCGATTGACAATCTGTAATACGAACCGTAATTGCGTAATTAAATCATTCAATTTACCTTGGCGTTGCATACGAACCTTGAAGACTGTCTCGTAACTACAAAATTTAAATATGTTATTTCATTAGCTATCGGTACGATTGAAAATAATAAAATACCCGTCTCTAAAATTCAAGTTAACACTTAATAAGAGCGAGGAGTCATAACTTGGGTAATTTAATTTTAAAATCTTGTTAATTACTTATTAACCTAAATTAATGTTTTCCATTGTAAAAAACATAGTACATTTACTGTTATTGGCCGTTATTATTGAAGTAATTGAACTTGGTGGCAAAATTAAAAGGAGATCTCTTATCCTATAGAAGTAATATCTTACGAATATTATCTTTACCGTTGATAAAAGAAATGGTTTTTCAATTTTGTATTTTTTTTCCGAAATCATGAATTTGCAGTGATCATATTTTGATAATATAATAAGCATATTTGCGTATGGATCGATAATATTAATAATACGAAACGATACGACTGAGACGCCGAGGTTGCGGGTTCGATCCCCGATGTTCTGCAGATATTTGTTCCGTGTCTGGGTGTTTTCTATCTATAATATGTATGTATTTACAAAAAAAAAAGTATCTATGTATCATATCAGTCATCTGGTTACCATAACACAAGCATTAAGTTGCTTAGCTTGGGACTAGATGACGCTGTGTGGAATGTCCAAGGATATTTATTTTATTTATTTATTTATTTTATTTTAAATAATTCATGACATCATTATGTTGATTATATTTATATATAAAAAGTATGTATTCTGTAATTTATCTTGTTCTTAGAATACAAGATTTGCTATATCCTGCGATCACCAAAATATCTTGAATAACGTTTTCGAAAACGTAGACGTAGAGGGCATATCTCAACGTATTTAAGAGAGATTGATAGGAAAGCGCGAAGGATAGAGTGATACAAGGGTTCATTTGTCAGTGAAAGACGTGTTGACCGAGTTACTTTTTTTCTTAGACTTTCGATTCGAAAGTAATGTCCTTTATATATGTATCGGGATTTTAAGATACAAAAAAAATATATGCACCATGAAGAACAAAAACACAAGAAAACGTCGCATGTAAACCAACTTACCAGCACGTTCTAATTTCTGAGAGAATATCAACCGCGCATTATGTGATTGTGATTATGTATTTTACGCACTTAGGTAAATTAGCTCAGGTAAATTAAATTAACGAATCCATTACGTTTCGTTTAGTTTAACAGCAGTAAAATTCAAAGTAAATGATTTGTAGTTTATTATTATTATTATTAGCCTGCACTGTCCCACTGCAGGGCAAAGGCCTCCCTTCCTTTTCTCCACTCATCCCTATCGTGAGCTAGTGTGGTCCATTGTGGGCTATAGTTTATATATTTTATTGGGTGACAAATCAACATCGAGCTGCGCTGCGCTGTACTGCGCTGTGCTATGTTTTGTCAACTCGCTCATCTTATATTTCAATGAGGATACAAACAAACCATGCTGTGCTGAGCTGTGCGAGGCTACGCTCTGGTTAAAACGTCAGTCGTCTCGAGCGAGGCGCGCTACCCGCCGTGCTGGGCCGAGCTTGCAGCGCAGTACAGCGCAGAACAGCTCGATGTTGATTTGTCACCCTTAGTCTCCCGTTAAGTGTAGGCAAAGATTGCCTCCTGACGCTGTATAAATCTATACTTCATTTCTTGAAGCGAGCTAATAGGAAGAAAAATGAACGCACGTGATTGGTTGTCGAAAATAATTGTTTATTCTCGGATTGGTTAGATTTGACAATTGACAATTGATTTGACAATCTAGCGAATCACGAGATACACAATTATTTTTGACAACCAATCACGTGAGTTTATTTTATCTTCCTATTAGCTCGCTTCAAGGCATTCCTCCAATTATAGTATAGCTGTAAAAGACTGAGTTTTTTAACAACACTTAGGTTCCGTGGCCGACTAGTCAGGCAGCCCGGCTAAGGGCGATCCCACGTCCTGCCTGAAGTTTAAGTAACATTTTTACATACATACATACACAAAATCACGCCTTTTTCCCAGGGGGGTAGGCAGTGACCACGGATCTCCACTTGCTACGATCCTGACACACCTCTTTCGCCTCATTCACTCTCATTACATTCTTCATACATGCTCGCCGGTTTAGGGTACTTCTGACCTGGCTTTAATTTACAATAAATGTTTTGTTCCAGCATCTCGTGCCCGCTGATGATCTTCGACAGCGACTTCCGCAATGTTATCCGAGGCGTGCTCGACTCTGGCTCGCGGCGGTTCGGGATGTTAGCTTCTCTGGGTGGTGATACCTACGCTAACTACGGCACGGTAAGACCATCAGATATACTTACCCCCGGTTCCTATAACCACCTTACGGATGGCCGTAGGACGTTGTTGTCTGTCAAAAAGTTTCATTCATTTTATGTTGTAATAATTTATAGTTTTAGCACTCTGTGCTAATACACAGTTTAGAATAATGTTTTCTTTCTTTCTTTTTTTATTAGTGACTACATACAGAGTTATTTCTGTTTTAGTAAATCATTGTCTGTTTTGCCTACTTACTTAAATACCTAGGTAGGTACAATTTATGATTTAACTAACTGTTTAGTTTACATAATAAGTAGCTTATAGCACAGATAAAATAATACTATGTACAGATACACCATCTAGAATTCTAGAACATCAATTTCACTCCGGTTTTTCTTCGGGCTATTTTTTTGTGTTTGATTTTGCGGCGCCCCTAGCAGTGCCTAGTGATCTTGCCTGCAATCAAAACATGCATTTCACATTCATTGTATTAATAAGATTAATAGGATCCTATCCTTCAAATTGTTATATTAAATAACTCTAATTCAACTTTATAATATTTTATTAGATTGTGGAAGTCCGGGATTGCGTTATGTGTGAAGACGGCCGCTCCATTCTGTCTACAGTTGGCATATCCAGGTTCCGGGTTCTTCAGAAAATCATGAAAAATGGGTAAGTAGAATTACTTCGAAGCTTTCATGTTTGTTAAAGAACCTGGGTGGGTGCCCGCAAGTAGCAATTAACAGGTTAGCGCTTACGTGCTTCGAAATGTCCGATAAAATGTCAACTCGCTCTGACTCGCCTTCGTGTTTGAAATCGTTAAACCATCAGGCGGCCTGTGGCCCCAAATATGTGCATAGATTAGACATACATTGTTCTAAACATAAACAACTTCAAAGTATCCAAATTTCCTAAATGATGTGATCTATACTATCTATACTAATATTAAAAAGAGGTAAAATTTGTTTGTTTGTTTGTTTGACGGAGGTAATCTCCGAAACTACTCAAGTGATTTCAAAAATTCTTTCACGGGTGTTTAGAATGGACAGTCCGGGAGGTTATATGCTATATTTTATCCCGGTAGCTTCATCAGTACACCCGTCCGGGACGTGCAACTAGTATGATACATTTGTGATCATTGTTTATTTTTATTGACGTGATAACGTCTTATAAATCGAAGAACGCCCGCCGGCTGCACGCACGATAAATTGTCACTTTCCGCCTGAGCCGAGCGTGCAAGCGAGAGCGTCGAACAAGCAATGCAGAGGCACGATCTGCCTAAGCCACAATATTATCTTATAACGTTATCACGTAAAATTATCATCCGTAAACCGACTTTACAGATCAGAAAGTTTTGAGTATGAGTGTGGATGGACATACAAGTAGAGGAAGGCCGAGAAAGAAGTGGATGGATTGTGTGAAAGAGGATATGAATGTGAGAGGAGTGAATTCTGAGTTGACGAATGATAGAGATGAACGGAAGAAGAAAACATGTTGTGCTGACCCCACCTCGTGTGGGATAAGGGCAGGGGAATGATGATTATATAACAATTATTTCCAGATGTCCCTACGCTCGTATCGAAGAGCACACAGACATCATCCCCGAGGGTGACTCTACCGTCTTCCACCTCCAGCTTCTGGCCCAACAGATCAGCTCCAAGGTCCAGCAATGGCTACCCTCGCTCGACACAGCTCTACGTTCCGATATAGCAACCTGCTTCGGACCTTTCCCTGAGATGAACTTGGAAGGCGAGTGGTGGGACAGCCCGAATGGTCCTATCTGGTTGTGGTGGCTTATCGCCGTACTGCCGCTCAGAACTGAGATACAGGTAGGGAATACACTTCTGGCACAAACCTCTTTGAATGTAAATATACAAGAAAAACATATATCCGAATGTTTATGATGTTAGAAGTAGCAATAGCAGCCATCGCATCTGTAATATGTATGTATTTAAAAAAAATGTGTATAATAGTAGTATGATCGGTCATCTTGCTAAGAAATAAGTTGCTTAGCTTGAAATTAGATGACGCCGTATAAAACTGTCCATGGATATTTAATTATTTGTGTTTTTGTCGTAACAGATGTTGATGCTCTCCACCAAAATTCTGAGCAAGCGAATGACCGCCGTGCTACGGACTTTCGACGCAATGTACTATTACAAGTATACTTACAGAATATTGTAACTTAGTAATATCTATATTGATGGTCAAAACAAAGCAAATTAAAAAATATAAAATGAAGCCTAGATTCCAGTAAAAGATTTAAAAGTTACAGGATATCGCAGCCTTGGCTCTACTATTACTAAACAATTTTCTCAATATCAGTTGTTGAAACTACTGATTTTGTTGTAAATATAGAAATTACTAAAGAAGCAAATGATCTAAGAGTATTCTTAAATTGTATTTCTTACAGTATTTTTACAAAGAATTTTTCAATTACAGTATAGTTGTTTAAAAATCTCCTTTACTTGAGAATCTTACCCTTACCTTTTGATAAATATTCTTGCATACAAAGCTAAAGAAAAGTATTCGCCAGTTTAGGAGAATTACTATGTAAGGTAGAAAAGAAATTCAATTTTATTCTTCTACTCTTCTTAGGAGCGGCAGTTTCATATTCCCTATTATATAAATGTCGACTGAATCTTATCAGTGCAGGGTTATATTGTGATTAAATTAAATGTTAGTTACATTACAATAGTTGGCAGGTGAATGAGTACTATAGTTTATTAGCTACCTGCACAGATAAAATAATACTATGTACAGATGGTCCATCTAGAACATTAATTTCACTCTTGTTTTTCTTCTTTTTTTTTTGTGTTTGATTTTGCGGCGCCCCTAGCAGTGTTTAGGTCTTGTCTGCAATCAAAAATAAGTAACTCCATCTAGTGCTAATATCTTTGATTGCAGGCAAGACCTAAACACTGCTAGGGGCGCCGCAATATCAAACACAAAAAAATAGCCCGAAGAATAACAGGAGTGAAATTAATGCTCTAGATGGACCATCTGTACATAGTAATATTTTATCTGTGCTACCTGATATATTTTGTGCCAAAAATATACTTCATAGTTTTCTAAACGTTAGTGGAATAGAGGTCCAATTTTTAAATAGATTGTAGCGGCCCTCTTCATCCTATTCATGTTTAAATAGGATATAAGATGTGGAAACAAACAATTTATTTATACCAAACATTTATACATGACATTCCAATGTTAAGTGTAGTAATAAATTGTTTGTTTCCACATCTTATAACATTTATTTTTTTGTAAATATGTTTTTTTGAGAAGCTTTTTTTGTTTTTTTTTTAACCGAGGCGTTATTTTGTTTCTATGTATGTCTAAGGACCGAAATTACAATGTGGTTTCCATATTGTGTTTGAATTACGTTTACGCACTAGTCTAGTGATAATTAGATACTATGCTAGATTTTCGCCTAATATTTAAACTTAAGTTAACGTGTGAAAACGTATTACGTTAATATTTTCTCATTTGTTCAACATTACATTAATGGTATTTTCCAGTAACCATTACATAGTTTATAGATGTAAATGTTATTTTGAACTAGCAAACTTTTTAGTTTTTTCATTATGAGTAAACACTTTTCCTAGTTTTAGTTTTCTTTTGATGTGTTTATTTATATGCATTTTACGATATATAGATACCATTAAAACAGTTATGGTTGATTTTGGATCTCAAAGGTATATTTAACCAATCTATGGGTGTCGTCCTAAAGTTTAAAAATTATATGCGATGATTTTCTGATTAAATCCCACTAAAAGGCCCCCTTCATCCTATTGGCATTCCAAAAAAAATATTGTGGTGTAGTATTAAATTGTTTCCACATCATATAACATATTTTTTTAAAGAGGTACATGTTTTTTTTAGCAGTTATTTTTGTTTCTCTTTACCGAGGCATTATTTTGTTTTTTAGAAATAAGTAGAATGCTAGATTTTCGCCTAATTTATACTTAAGATAACGTGTGTAAACGTATTACGTTCATATTTTGATTTATTTTATAAGTAGTTCAATTCTCATTTGTTCAACATTACATACAATAATGGTACAAATTTTCAGTAACCATTACATAGTTTGTAGATGTACTTAAATGTTATTTTGAACTGGCAATCTTTTTTGTTTTCTCATTGTAAGTAAACACTTTTCCTTGTTTAAGTTTTCTTTTAATGTGTTTATATGCATTTTACGATAGAATAGTTTATTTGTAATACATTGTAGCCTATTTAATAATGCCATTGCGATTCCGTTCGATGACATCATACAGAATGCAGAATATGATCTCACTCGAAATATATTAGGCTAATCGCTATAGTTTTTTTATTTGAAAATGATTTGAATGATGAAAATGTTCAAATACATTTTGTGATTACTGTGATTTATTTAAAAACTATGTAGTTAATAAGTCGGCATATCTACCTACGCCGAGAAACAATATCCAGAGATTAAAAGTCACATCCATCCGTATGCAATGGCTTTTTTATTCTAATATCACAGATTACACAAGACACCTCATCCCCAACATTGAAATAACTCCTTTTTTCTTTGATTTTTGCAGCGCCCTAAGCGGCGTTTGCTGTAGTGCTAATATGAAATACAAATATTAAATTAATTTCATTTGAAGGCAGGATTTAGGAGGTCTTACGTTTATAAAAAAATTGAAATGATATGCGTATGATTAATTACATGATGTTTAAAATTTTGAAAGAAGCCCTACAGTATGTAAATTGGTATCTATTGTAGTAAACTTAGCTTGATTGTAGCAATTAATTATTCGTAACCTATCATTGTTAGATAGTTAACTACCCTAATTTTCATGAGTAGCATAGTTTCTTGCTATTTTTTTTTTTAAATCCGTGTTGTCTAAGTGGATTGGTACTTCGACTTTCGTTCCGGAGGTCGTGGAATCGAATCCAGCCGTGCATCAATGGACTTTTCGTGTCGAAAAGTTTATATATGCGCTTTAACACGAGCTTTAAACAGTGAAGGAAAATATCGTGAAGAAACCCGCGCTAGTCAGCCCCACACGTATTGACCATTGTCTTTCCTGTGGATATGGCCGGCTAAGCTGAGAGGCTGGTTTAGGTGCTGGGCAAGCCTATTCCATCTTAACAATGTCCCAGGCACTACAGTGTCCCGTTAAGTGTAGGCAAAGATTGCCTCCTGACGCTGTATAAATCATCTACTATAGATGTTTTTATGTGTACCGAAATAAACTTCTTATCTATCTATCTATCTATCTATCAAAGGCCTGAGTTTTGTTTTTGTTTTTATTTTCTTGCAAAATTTAACTTAATCATAACACAACCAACATGTACTTACCTATATAATGATAGGTAAACATCTTTTCATAGAAATTGTTATTAGATTACATCCGTTTGTTAGCTTTTTTACCAATAATAAAACAAATCATTAGGGAATACTTACCTACCTTATTAAAGTTACCTACCTATACCTACTTAATATTTTTATAATCTTCTAACAAGCAAGACCCACTATTATAATTCCAATGATGGGGTTTTTTAAATTATGTTTCTGAATAACTCTCTTATAGGCTCAGACCAAATATTTTTATTTGGTCTGAGCTTATAGGTTTTTTGTAGCTTTTCTATGTGACCCTTCAAAAATAGATTGAATTAAAAAATTAATAAAATGTTTCAATGTTTTCTAAATAAAATAATCAGCTGACACACAAAAGAGTCTTCTTCTTGGCTGATTGGCCAAGTAGGTGGGAGCCTCGAGATAACTCACTACTCCGGCTTTAAACGCCGGGGGCGACTACCCCCGGTTGACGAGGTGTTCCTTTGAAGGCGGTGCTGCCCGACGGTAGCGGTCGCCCGGGCCCATGATCAGCGTCCGCTTCGCGTGGTGGGCATGCAGAAGCTCGAGCCGACTAGTGGCGGCGGCATCAGCCTGCTTGCGGCCATCTCCTCTGCCGGTTCCCAGCCGGTGAGTGACGGGCGGCGGCGACCGAGCGGGCACAGACTGACGGCGAGGGACGTGCGATGCGGGACCAGCGAGCGGCGAGCGACAAACTACGACGGGCGGGAGGTGATGATGGTGGTGTTTGTGGTGGTCACTCGAGCCGACAATCTGGTTCGTCAGCGAGTGACCGGGGGTTTTCATCTACCTACCCCTCTTTGCGGGCGAGGTAGGAAGCTTCCTATCAGCTGAGCCCCTCACTAGGTAGGTACCAGATACCTACCTACTCTCCTTCATAACAGAGTTCAAAAAAGAAGGAGGTTCTTATGTTTTTTGTAGGTGTGTATGTTCCCCTCAGAGCAATCATCTTCATGATGTTCCCCGATTACTCCGTCATTAACGAAATTGAAGTTGGTTTAAAACTCAGCAATCTTACTGCCTTCATGGTTTATTATATTTTTACGCGACGGTAGTCTAATGCGAGATGCGGTCGCGTAGGTGTGCAAAGTGTGTGTCTACCGCGCGGCGGACGCTACCCATATACATTTAGGGCGCTTTGCATACCTACGCGACCGCATCGTTATATGGTAAATCCGTCGCGCGGTAGACGCTCCCGCTTCGCAGTCGCTTTGGTCGCGCAGGTTTGGTCTTAGCTTTATTGTAGTGTCGCCGCCGCGCCGCCGCCGCCGCCGCGCCGCTGCGTCTATCGGACTATTTTATTTTGTTGCACGGACTCATCTTTTTTTTTGACAGTGACATAATCAAAGCCCATGACTTTGGTGGCTGCGTGTAGTGAGTGAGTGCGTGTAAATAATATGTACCAAATGAGGAATCTAAAGAATGAAGTGAATTAATTAGATGACCGACTGCTTACTTAATTTTGTGTAAGATAAACTCGTTAATTTACAATACATATTGAAAATGTTATTATTCAATAAGACAATGCTTGATACGTTGATCCCTTGTTACCTTCTACAGTGATAAAACCACCACTTGCTTTTCAGCCGTTGCTGGTTGATTTTTGGTTGTGAAAAGTTTTCCGAAAATGCATTCAGATTTGATGTATTTTCTATCATACTATATATTTTTTGCAAAATCAAGTACTTACTAAATTCATATAATACTTACCTAGATCCATTCAAATCAAAATCATGGTTGTTATAAGATGGAAAACCCCATTTAGAGGTGGAATTAGAGGATGCAAAGAAAGACTTGGAAATTACATTAGTATGACCAGGTAAAACTAGCGATAGTAATAGGTATCTACCTTGACATGTGTTAAGGCCGGTTACCGGTTTAGTTTTTAGTGGGAGAGGTGACAATCCCATAAGTACTCCCTAACTATGCTCCCTCAGTGTAGTTGGATAGTCTGGTAGAAGATTATCAAATATGTACCAAGAAAAGGCATTGACCCCATCAGTGTTGAACTCAGGCCACTTGATGATAATGATGCTTGTTATGAAAAGAAGAAGGTGTAACTATATGGGTAGACCCAAACATACAATACAATTCATCCATACTTCCATAGTAATATAATAAAAGCGAAAGTGTGTGTGTTTGTTTGTCCGTCTTTCACGTGGAAACGGGGCGACGGATTGACGTGATTTTTTGTGTGTTATCCCGATATTCCCGCGGGAACGGGACTTACGCGGGAAACCGCGGGGCGCAGCTAGTATTTTATAAAAGAAAAATCTTGAGTGTATTCCTGAGGTGCTAGGTTTTTATGGTTTTGTGGTAATGATTAGTGCAAACACATTTGAAACCGTTTGCTAAGGAACATAAAGTACAAAAGTTATTTTAACTAAACTCTTATTTTCAGATTGCGATTAAGGCTGACAATATCGCAAGTGACATTTGTTATTTGCTGTCTCACTTACAATGAGCACATGAGTTATAACTACCTAATTGACTTCTTATTGGAGCCATTGCATTTTATTGTAGAAAATTTTGCTAAGTATCTAGGAAAAGTAAGTATAAGAGAAGTTAAATTATAATTAACTAGTAGCACGTTCAGGCTTCGCACGGGTGTACTAATGGAGCTACCGGGATAAAATATAGCTTATAACCTCCCAGACAGTCCATTCTCAAATCAAATCAAATCAAAAAGCCTTTTTTACAGGTTCGTTTATTTTAATACTACTTAATCTAGTTCACATGTATCACAGGTGAAGCTGTTTCTTCATCAGCGTGTCCTGAAGACACATAGGCCTCCTCCAACCATAGAAATCTCACAAAACTATATATTTTTGTTGCAGGTTTATAAAGTTTCATTTAAGTATGCATAATAGCCATCCTTGATTCTACATCTGATGATGATGCATCAGATCAGATCAGATCAGAGACAGTCCATTCTACACACCCGTAAAAGAATTTTTGAAATCAGTCCAGTATTTTCAGAGATTACCTCCGTCAAACAAACAAACAAATTTTACCTCTTTTTAATATTAGTATAGACTAGCAGCACGTCCTGGTTTTGTGCAGGTGTACTAATGAATCTACTGGGATGAAAAATAGCCTATAATCATCGTGACGGTCCATTCTACTCATTAGTGAAAGAGTTTTTGAAATTGGCTGAGTAGTTTCAGAGATTAACTCCGCCAAACAAACAAAACAACATTACATCTGTATAATATTAGCATAGATCAGTTCTCAGGTAGCCATAACACAAGCATTAAATTGCTTCCAAGCTTGCTTGCTTGGAATTAGATGACGCTGTGTGTAATGTCCAAGGGTATTTATTTATTATTTATTTCAGGTGTTTGTGTTCTGCGTAACATTTCTGACAGGAGCAGTGGTTGTGATTGCGTACTGGGTCGGCTTGCCTTACTGGTGGGAGCTGAACCCTTACATTACTGTGTTCCTCGTCATCTACGGCAACTGGTTGTTGATGAACATCCTCTTTCACTATTACATGGGGGTCACCACTCCACCCGGGTATCCTCCACATGTAGGTATTTAAATCTGTTTGTCTTACTGACATTTGTAGTACCTAATTGGTCCCACAAACTATATTTCGATTTCTTTTAGTTTGTAAGACATTTTACTTTCTTGGCTTTTTGAAAATTAAGCTTTCTGATCAGGAAGCATCCATGCATGACGCCTTAATAATGACACTCTACTTAATATTTGAGAAGTGCTTAACTATAGTGAAGACACTCTTACTTGTATATATATATATATGTATAGACAAAAACGTCATTATATTAATACTAGCTGCGCCCCGCGGTTTCACCCGCGTAAGTCCCGTTCCCGCGGGAATATCGGGATAAAAAGTAGCCTATGTGTTAATCCAGGGTATCACCTATCTACATACCAAATTTCAACCAAATCGGTCCAGCTGTTTTTGCGTGAAAGAATAACAAACATACATTCTCACAAACTTTCACATTTATAATATTAGTAGGAAGTAGGATAATGACATTAGTAAGCACCACTTACTTTAGTGTTTTAGAATTCGGTCGTAAGACGAAATGCCTGTCGCATTTATGCCGAGAATTCAGATTTAATTAAACTACACACTAATCTTCCTTTTCTTATCCATTGTTAATCGTCGCAGTAACGTTTTTTCTATGGAGGCCTGGACAAGCCTAACCTTTTAACTAAATAAAGTGTCGGACACTATTCTTTGAGCATAAAGACATAAAGTTTTGGCTTCCCACATAATGTAATTAGGAGGCTAAAAGCCGAAAACGATAATTTAACATGCCCTTCGAAGGCCTGACCTTGTGGTCAACCAAAATTGAGTCAGCTCAGACAGTCTTCTAACAACAATCAATGTCCTGTCTACCATTTCAGAACGTCCACATAATAGACGCGGCAAGTCTTTGTAAGAAGTGCATTGCGCCGAAGCCACAGCGCACTCACCACTGCTCCGTCTGCGATCGATGCATACTCTGCATGGACCACCATTGTCCCTGGCTTAACAACTGCGTCGGGTACTTTAACGCGAGGTATATCACTCTATCACAGACCACACGTATTTGTAAATAAGTGTTTTCTATCATCAAGTTGCTTAGCTTGGGACTAATTGACGCTGTGTGGAAAAAATCGTAAGTATCTAGTTCTTAACAATGTCCCAGGCACTACAGTGTCCCGTTAAGTGTAGGCAAAGATTGCCTCTTGCTTGACGCTGTATAGATAGAGAGATCATCTAGAAGAGATGTAAAGGCCTGAGTTCCTAACAAACGAACTAGTAATTTCTTAGCGAAGTCATTACTATAATTATAGCCGTATAATTTTTCATAAAACAATCTTTTTCTATAATCTTGTAAAATTAATTCACTTTCTCGTCATTAACTGCCAAAGAAAACACAAAATGGTTAGACAACGAACTTATCTTACTGATAGTATCGGCACCGTCATTAGAGGCTCTGTGGCCGCATGGTTTAGGAAGCCTTTTTTAAGGGCTTTCGCTTGTATCAATTCAAGTTTGAATCCTGCCGAAGCCGGTTAAGATTTTACATTTATAACTAACTACCTACCTACTTTGATTCTAGAAATGATGAATATTTTTTAAGCTATAGCACAGCTTCTATCGCGGGCCTTGAGCGTGGAAACCGAATCCAGAAATTCCGTAATGAAAACACCTAACGCTGTCACTTTAGTTCAGCAACTCGCCTCTAGGTGGCATGCAAGCAATAGCTTTACCGCGGCAGTCCCCGAGTGCCACACGCCTTTTTTTACGTTTTTTTGTACTATTCCAGATACTTCTATCTGTACATGGTGTACATGCTGGCTGGAGTTATGTTCATTATCTGCGCCGGGCTGGACCTCGGCTACCAAGTGATGTGGGTCAATGACACTGGTTAGTTCTTTCATTATGTATTAATAGTCTTAATAGTAATGTCAAAATAGAAATAACTATTTGAAAGTTTGGACACTTTATTAGTCGTAGACGCGTAATAAGCTTTGTTTTGAGACCTATGATGTGACCTTCAAGTGTTCTTTTAAGTAATAAAGACAATGAATCACTTTTACCAATTCCATTGATCACTCAACATACCGCTTAAGGTCGTAAGACCGATCGCAGAAAAAAATTGAAAAAAAAATGTTCTAACAGTGATTTATACAAATTGACTGTTAATACCACGAAAGTATTCCTAATTATTAACTAACGTTTCAGGTGGACTTCTCCCTAACAACGATCCAGATCTGATCGGTCATCCAGTCCGCATTAATCAAACAGGCGCCATAATACCTATCAAAGAGCTAGTGGAGTATGACGCATTCAACTTCCCAAGGGAACATGACTTGCCCGTGCCGCCTGTTACAGAAGCGCAGAGAATATGCGCACACACGTGGAAGCGACGAGCCGTCTTCTTCATGGCTTATACCTGCGTGGGTGTGGTCATAGCACTAGGCTCTCTCACGATAATGCACGGCCGGCACATTAGCAAAGGCGAGACGAGCGTCGAAACGCACATGAACGCTCGAACGCGTGCTGTAACAAGACTCTTCAGACATCCATACGATTTCGGACGACGTAAGAATTGGAAGCTTTTCCTTGGATTGACTCAAGGTAGGACCTTTGTGAGACACATACTTTTCCCCTCTACACATCCTCCGGCGGGTAACGGTGTCTTTTGGCACACTGTGCATAATTTATTGGGGTTAGAGGAAGAGTGGCCATAGGTATTGTGTATAAATCGACAATGAGGAAGATCGAATCAAATCAAATAGGATTATAACCGTGTCTTGGGGACGCGGTAGATATTGTCTCAGATCCGTAGAGGAGTTTGTAGATGTTTAATATAATAGTGAAATTAGCATTCCATCTGAAATACCTCTGTAATATACTTCCAAAGATGAACTACATTCTAAACTGTCGATTGAGATGGTTGTACATTTGTTTTACCTTTAATGAATGTTCGGGTTAAGGTTTCTAATATTCCCTATGCATTTATCGGCATTTGCCTGGCTGTAGGATTTGTAGATAATATGTACGTTTTGTAGATAGTTAGGTAATTCGATCTCAGAAGTAAATATTTAGCATTACAATTTGTAATTTTGTTTTATATACTATTAATATCTACTGGCCTAGAATCTGGGCTTTAATTAATTTAAATGATGACTCTAGCTAGAACAAGAAACCACCTAGGTATTAAGAAACCTTGTAATAAGACCTACCTAACAGTTAGAAACTACGATTTACCTACTATGATTCTGTCATTATTTGATGTGTTTACAATAAAGCTGTTCGCCCAGTATCTACTTACTATATTTTTGTTTTTGCAAGGTTTTTGTCATAATCTCGTTCTTCCAGTTAATTCCAATCTCTTCCTCTTGAGTTGTGAAAATACAGTTACGAATTTTAAATAAAATTTAACGAAAAAAGGTACTTACGCGAAGTAGTATAACTTATAACAAGTAAAAAATACATAGTAAAAATAAGCAAAATAATAATCAAATCAACTTTACTTAGTGTGGGGGGTTGCTGATGATTTGAATGATTTTTCATCTTTCATTCTTTCATTTCATACCAAATTTTACCATATTTGTAAACATTCGATATTTTCATCCCCCCTTTCATACAACGAGTTATAAATTTGACCTAAGTGCGTCTGTTTGTACATAAAATCTTGATCAAACTTTCTTGAAGTATTTTATTGAAATTACAAAGACTTTAATCTGTTAAAATAATGAAAATGTATTCTAGTCTTAGGCATAAGAATCAATTTATAAAAAACAACACCTCTCTAGGTACCGCTAGGTGTTTTTAGGTAGGTACTTACTTTAAATAAAACGATGATATTATGTTCATTGCAATGTTTTATTTGTTTAACCATTCCTTAATTTCAATAAGAATAATATACTCGATTTCTTGAAGCGAGCTAATAGGAGGAAAAAAACGCACGTGATTGGTCGTCGAAAATAATTGTCTATTCTCGGATTGGCTAGATTTGATAATTGACAATTGATTTGACAATGTAGCCAATCACGAGAAAGACAATTATTTTCGACGGCCTATCACGTGTGTTTATTTTCTTCCTATTAGCTCGTTTCAATAAATGAAGTAATATTGATATAAGTATTGATTAAATAGAAATGTTTTTTGACTAGACTTGTTGAATTAAGTTTACTCAGGTTAGTTAGAGTGTAATTGGTAATTAAATTTAACAAATAGATAGATGTAATTACAATAGACAATATATTCTACTAACTTATTTAAACACAACGACAATAACAAAATATTATAAATAAATATTGCACTGTTTGATACAAATAAGTCAGGACAGTTGCAATAACACGTACCTTCGATCATCTGTAACTTCATACTTACTACAAAAACTTATAAGATAAATATATTAAAAAAAACTTAACTCAATATAAAAACACCTAAGTATGTGTTTAATTTCTATTCCATTTCAACAATGTCCCAGGCTACAGTGTCCCGTAATGGTTCGCGCACATTATGCCGGGCCGCAGCGGGGCGGGGCGGGCCGCATAGCACGGACGAGAATCCGCCTCGCATTAATGCGAGCCGCTGCGGCCCGGCACAGTGTGCGATAATTCATACAAATTTAAAGCGATTTGAGCGGATTTTTGCGCTCCGCCCCGACACGCTGCGGCCCGGCATAATGTGCTCGAACCTTAAAGTGTAGGCCTCCTATCAAATTATGTACCTAGTGTCAGGCAGGAGGCAGTAGATAGAGGCATTTTAAATTAAACATTATATGAATACAACGGGAATTACTCACGTAAAAGTATTGTCGATTTAGTAATAATTGAGTAATTCCCGTTGTATTTATATAATGTCTAGTACAACTCACGATAGTTTAAGTAGTAAATTTTAAATTATGTTCACACTGCGTTTTTGCGACGAGTTGTATCGATAGAAATGTGATTAGGACGCTCAGCGAACGCAAGCCAGAGTCGGCAAGCTGTTAGAAACAATAGTGCAAATGTGTGTTGTTTTTTGTGCTAGATATGCATAAATGTAGATTCGTTACGAAAATTTGAAGAATACGAAGTTAAAAGTGAATAGTTAGGTATATTGTCTCCCCCCCCGGTAGATTCCGATCTTGTCGCGATAGGGGGGCTTAGTAGCCGTGGTTTGGCCCTGACCACGGCGAAGCTAACAGGAATCCGAGGAGGGGACGCTCCGAGCGGACCTAGAGGTGGGCCTGCTCTGGATGCGTCCAAAGAGGGTGCGGGGGACGGAGTCATCTGTTCTCCGCAGCCAGGAGAGGGGATCGCGGGAGGAGAGGCGTGTCGGTGTATCGTTGCCGCTCGCCCTATCTTCCGCGACCGTTAGGGCGGTCATTGGCCGTTGTGGTGGTTGTGGGTGCCGGTCTCGGCTTTCCCGGGTATGGGACCGTGGATGTTGGGACCGACACCCATAAGGCAGGCCTTGACGGAAGCACCGGGGGGTGCTTCTGTCGCGGAAGAGGCCTAGAGGTGGCGCGCGCGCGGGTGTTTCCGCGCGCCACTCTTGAGAGGGGGCTCCAACGAGCCAGTGCCGTCGGGGCCGTGGAAGAATGCTAACGCGTGCCCATAGCCCCGGCACTATGGCGCCAAGATGAAACCCCGACGAGTTTTAGTGGGTTCGAGTCGCGGCGGAAGGGTATGCGCGGGCATTTCTCGACGTTAAAAAAAAAAAAAAAAAAAGGTATGTTGTCTTAGTTTAATATTTCAAGTAGATAAGTAGGTCTATCTAACGCTAATCCTTTATATATACTCTTCATACTATAGGTTATGGCCTTTCTAACTATATACGTTGTGAGCAAGTTAATGACAATCTTCGTTGTGCCGACTTACAAAATAAACTATGTTACTTTACCTACAGTATTACCATTCAGCGCGGCAATGCCTGGCTTTTGGGCACGCTTCCGTCTGGCAGTGATTTGGATCAGTTGAGCTACCTATAGATCGTTTGTAACGATCCTTAGGTGGCGCAACTGCTTTTAGTTGTATTTTTACAGTTATGTAGATAGATATTCATATGGCACACTATGGCAATGAATATTTAGATCTACATCTCTTCTAGCATTAGACTATTACTTAATTAACTTTAAAAATGCATAAAGCATACCCACCTACTTAATTTTAATACTTACAGTCAAAGACAGAGTTTACATAATTAGACTAGTAAATTATTAAAGACCAGTGATCCAGGTACCTATACTTCATTTCTTGAATAGCTCGCTTCAATAATTGTCTATTCTCGGATTGGCTAGATTTGACAATTGACAATTGATTTTAAAGACAATTCATTTAGACAACCAAGTTAAGTGAGTTTATTTTTTCTTCCTATTAGCTCGCTTCAAGAAATGAAGGCGATAATTGTAATCACTTATTATTTAACCAACCTACCATGATAACAAATGAGACATTATACATGATAGAGCCTTGTACCTATGTACCTACTATATAATAAATAAATAAATATCCTTGGACATTCCACACAGCGTCATCTAGTCCCAAGCTAAGCAACTTAATGCTTGTGTTATGGTAACCAGATGACTGATATAATACCTACTTAGATACATTTTTTTTTGTAAAAACATACATATCTATCATAGATAGATAACACCCAGACACGAAACAAATATCTGCAGTACATACAAATATTTGTCCCGTAGCGGGGATCGAACCCGCAACCCTCGCATCTCAGCCGGGCTTTCGCCCGCTGCGCCACAGAGGTCATCAAATAAATGGTTGTTTTACCTACCATCACAGTCAGTTTGAACAACGGAATCATAACGCCAAAGATGATTGCTCTGAGCATAACGCTATGAAATATACCTACACTGACAACCGGTTTGTCGAACGTAGATCATCTACAAAACGAAGTAATCAAGAGTTAAATCAAACATCAAATACTCAACAAAAAAAGTTCCTAATTTGACCCTTGTTAAGTGATTTGACTATTGATTAGCTATTTATAAATATTAATGGGACTTAATCGCGTATTAAACTCTGTCTACAGAAAACCTACTCACACTGACAAATATTTAAATTCGGCGTCCCATCATCATCCTACACATTTAGCATCGGTAGTTTCTTCACTAGTCGACAGAGCCTATGCATTGTGTGACTCGGAATTTTTACAAGAAGAACTAACACATGTAAAAGGAGTACTGGAGAAGAATGGTTACAGGATGAGGAATATGAGTGCTAGACGTACTAATAGAGTAAGGAAGGTTGACGTTCCGAGAGAAAGAGCATACTTGCCGTACATTAGAGGGGTGACAGACAAAGTCGGTTCATTGCTTAAGAAATACGCAATAAAGTCAGTTTTCACTCCACTATCCAAGATAGCAGCGCAAGTAGGAACTGTCAAAGACACCATACCCTATCAGACACCTGGGGTGTACAAGGTCGATTGCAGTTGCGGTAGTTCTTACATCGGACAAACTAAGCGGACAATTGCTGAAAGAGTCAAAGAATATCGCAGCTGTCAAAAACCGCCAGGTAGAAAAATCAGCGATAGCGGAGCATTTGCTTGAATTTGGGTCAAACCACTGGATAGAACTGCACAAGCCAATAATCCTGTCCAATGATCGCCACTATTATAGCCGAATTGTGCGTGAAGCGGTTGAAATTAAGAAGCACAAGAATTTTAACCGGGACAGTGGTTACAAATTGTCATCAACGTGGGATCCAGTCATAAGAATGTGTTCGCATCGAAAAAAGTCGTCTAACATTTCGCCGGACATTGTGAGTGTGGTGTGTCGCAACCCTAGTAGTAGTTTTGTGTTGACTGATTGAGGGTAGACAAAAACCTCGTCAGTTGAAGATGCGAGCGGGTGCCGGCCTTCAGTCTACTCGTGACCACGGTGACTGTAACGCCACCGAAACGTCGAGGTAAATAATATGATTTTAATACGCGATTAAGTCCCGTTAATATTTATAAATATGTTTCCAAGTCGCGATAGTTTAAATAGTATATTGATTAGCTAGTTTTGGAGATGACCTGCGTTCAAGAAACCGGCTTCACTTGTATCTAGCGACTAGAATCTGAATAATATAAACCAAAAAACTAGCGAAAAGTTTCAACTGTAGGTAGGTATATGAACCTATGGCGACTTGCTCATACGAACTAACTATTCGATTTCAAGTGGAAACGGTTCATGCAAGGGTTTGTAAAAAACTAGGGAGTGGGAACTATTGGATGTGTCACATAATCACATTATTAGTGATAACAGCTGCTCGATTCTTGACGACATACAAAACATGACGCGGTAAGAGATGCACGTTATCTAGCTTTTGTTTTCTGAAATCCATTGAATTGTTCAAAATAACCACGCCGTGTCGTGCCGCGTTAAGGCATGGTTATTTGGAGAATAAGGCGGCTGTAGAGCTACTCTGCTAACTCATTTCGAACGTCAAAGAAAAGAACTGATTACAATTTAGAAGTCGATTCAATTAAGTAATTCCCAAGTCCATTACTCTAAAAACTCGAACTTTCGCTCTCAATCTCAATTCACTCAAGTCACCAAGTTCATTTTGTCACCTGTCGACAAGAGAGCTTGGTAACTTGAGTGAATACGAATTCGATTTTTTACAGAATTACTTCTCGTTGCACATGCTACAACCATGAACGAATTAGCCACTGGACGCGTCGTATAATTCAAATGTATGAAACTCGTTCAACCAAGTGGAGCCTAATGCACACCAAAATTTCATTCATTAAATTACAAACACAGAAACAATATTCATCGACTATATTTACCATAGTTGGATAATACGAACAGTTATTTTGCGTTTGATTAAATTTTTGTGAAAACCCTAATGAAAATAATGTTCTCAAAAGTGAAAAGGAATAGTGCTGCTTCCGCCTCTATAATTTTTACACCATTAAACAACATTTACTTAGTTTAAGTAGTATTAGTATAACATTTAGTTATTTGTTGGAGAGGTTTCGTTGACAAATAAGTAAGTTCCTGTCACGACCGGGCAAGGTTAGCTGTTATGTCCGGTCCAGCTACTAATTCGTTCATGGCTACAACTAAGGAGCCGAATATTTCAGTTATCGTTGTTAATTGTGTGTGAACTGGAGGTTGTCAGAGCTAAGGGCGAGGGAAGTGAGGACGCTGCGTCGCTGAGGGTTCACGCCGAGGTTCTCCCAGTTTATCCACGAAAGCCGGGCTGTTAGATCTGTCAAAAGCAAGCCATTATAAACCGGGTTTCTTAGTTCCATGCCTATTGTATTCGTTCCCATTATATTGGATAGTGACACTACAGCAGGAAACATATATGTATTATGTACTCGAATATTACATACTCGAAGTCTGGGATATAGGTACTAAGATAGAGAGGTTGAGAAAATGAACTTATTTTTTTGAAATATTTTTTATGAAAAAGGTAATGACCAGCATTGGAACTTTCGTAATTACCGAACTATGGCAAGGCAGAAGGCTCTACGATGGCAGAAGAGAAACTTGATGCTTAAACTATCGTAAAGATTTTATATGAGTAGGTAGGTAGTAATAGATGCATTAAATCTATCCAAGCCCGGCCCAGCTATGAACAGTAGGTACCTACGCATTAAGACATCTTACCACTCGTGTTCCAATGTGCTCGATCAGCTTTGATCTCCCCACGAAGACACTTCTCCACGTATGTCAATGGATCGTAGTCTGCATCCAAAACCTGGACAAAATTTTATTTTTAGAAATCTGTGTATTTTCTATCTAAAATTACAACATCGTTCATCAAATTCATCACAATGTCGATTAAATTTTATAGCTAGGAAACTTAACTACAAATCATTAAATTATTATTTTGTTACAGAATATTAATTGTTTTTTTTAAATTAGTATTCTTCAATTTTTTAAAAGAATTTCCATGAACATAACTGTTCATAACTCGGAAGATACTCATCAGCCGCCTTAGGGCCGGCGCCCATTATCGGCATCGGCAAGAAAAAGGATTTTAGGTGGCAAATAGCAATATACTATAACATAATGGTAATAAAGTAGAAATTTCCGTGATATGTGGTCGTAATAACAAAAATACCGCTTCGGTATGCTTGAGGATGAATTTCTACTTTATTGCCATTATGCTAAAGTATATTGCTATTTGCCGCCTAAAATCCTTTTCCTTGCCGATGCCGATAATGGGCGCCGGCCCTTATTCTCCAAATAACCATGTCTTAACCCGGCACGTCTCGGCGTTCTTATTTTGAAAAATTCTATGGATTTCAGAAAACAAAAGCTAGATAACGTGCAATCTCTTACCGCGTCATGTTTTAAATGTGTTCAAAGTTCAAAGTTCAAAATATTTATTGCATTCATGTATGGTACAAAGGTCTTAAAACTAGTTTTCCATGTGATAACATGAGTCCTGTAAGGACATTGCAAATAATAAATAAATAAATAAATAAAAATAAAAAGCCTTTTATTTCACTTAAAGTAGGTACATAGTAAATAGGTACAAAGTAAATGAAACAAATTTAATTACAAAACAGACATTTTGTATAGGTAGATATTTGCATGCATTATTATTAATTTTTTTTTGTTTTTTTTTTTTGTTTTTTTGGTTTTTTTTTTTTTTTAATTGTAGTTTAAAATTGAATTCGTTGATAGGTATATTTTTTTTTCTTTTCTTTTTTGTTAGTGAACCCCTCTCAGTTGAGGGTGAAGGCCTCCTCCAGAGCTGGTGCGTGCTTTTACTTGTATAGCTTGTTTTAAATCTGTTCATGAGTTGAGTTGTGTTTCCAGTGAGCGACTCACTCAGCTATGCCAACAAAACTTTCGATGTAGCTTTTTAATATAAACTTAGTTCTTAGTTTTACAAGAAATTCCACGCCATAAGCTCAGTGTCTCTCATTGTAGGTGGCTATAAAGTTAATTAGTTTCTTTTTTTTGTAGTTGAAGTAATTTTCTCTGGAGGGTTGTGGTCTAGTCCTCCCGCGGTGACCAGCCGTCTTGGGAGACCTCGAGTTGGAGCAACTAACGTACCCTGCGTTAGTTGCTATTGTACTGTTTGGTTAGGTTTTTTTGTTGATGTTTGAGGAGAGAGGGTTTCATGGAATTTCAACATTGGTTGTCTTATGAGGTAGTTGTCTATATTTTTGTTTTTATTTTTCTTTGTGGGCTGCTTTGAGTTATCTTTATTTTTGGCAGTTTTCTGGCAATCTGGTGATTCTGACGAGGCCCTTCTTTTGTTACTTTTTCTCGTCTGTTCTGCTTGGCTATTTGGAGGGGCCTTTTGTTCTTCGTGACTGTATGAAGATTCTAGGATTATAAGCTTATCGTATCTTATAATTGCCCTATTTCCTAATTCCCTCTCTTTCTTCAGCTCTATTTGCAGTTCTTTGCGTTTTTTAAGTACTTCTGGGGGGAAATCTTCTTTAACGTAGTAAGAAGTCGCTTCCAGTTTCTTCTTGTTTTTTAATATTTTTATTTTAAGTCCCTTGGTAGCTAGTGTTACTACAACGGGCCTAGTTGTATCCTTTTTCATTCCAAGTCGCATAACTGATTCCACGTTGTTTTCGTTGCATTCAATGTTCATTAAGTTGTTTATTATGTCCAGCACCTTGTTCTCTAAGGCCTGGTATGACCTTTCGTGTTCTTCGACTCCGAAAAATAGTACGTTTTTACGCCTTATAAATCTTTCCATATTGTCTATTTGCTTTTTTTGTGAGTTAAGTTGATTTTCTAAAAACTCGCTTTTGGCTTCTAGGTTAGTAAACTTTTCATTGATGTTGCAGATAATGGTATTTTTTAGGTCTTCTTTCATATCTAGCATGTCCTTCTTTTGTTGTCTCATTTCCTCTTGCATACTTATTAACATGTTCTTAATTTCTTCCATCTTTGTATAAATAATAAGAGAAAACAAAAATAAATAAAATTTAAATGCAAAAAAACTATACTTCGCAACAGAATTGAACTCGGATACTGTGCGCGTGCGATGATATCTCGCACTTTCGCTCGAGGGGTCCTGCCACTGCGCCAACGGTCTGATTACGTGACTGATGAATTTGTGATACTTGTCCAGCTCGGAAACTTTGTATTTAAACTGGCAGTCTGTTTATAGCAGAAAGATTTATAGAACACCCTCCAAATAAAAAAATGTGATTACCGATCACACAAAAACCATATCGATTTCACTGTTCTGGCATTGTAAAACTTAGTTAGTAGAATTGTTTAGGTATCACTTCATGGCTGTTATTGTTTGGTTCACTGTGGTTTCACTTCACTTGATTGTTTTGATGTTAAAAAGTTTCTAGGATAAATTTCAATTTATGTTTTTTTTCCAGCCGAATTTAATGAAAATAACAATTTCACTATGTCCTTGTTCGTTATTTCACACGCCTAGCTAGTTTTAACTTTGATTATCGCACTAGTACTATTTTTGAACCATTTTTTAGATGCAGCTAAATGTTGTTTGCGCGACTGTCACGCCCTCTCAATTTAAGAATCTGTGTTAAGAATCGATCTCCAGATCGTCAAAATAATTTCATGGTTACATTACCTACACCTCCGGAGAATTTCAACCCCTTCATATTATCATATTTTATACCTTTCAAGTTCCAAACACAAAAAAATCAAAATCGTTTTACAATTGGCGAAAAAAGAACCTCCTCCTTATTTGAAGTGGGTTTAAAATGTAAAATATAATCCCTACCGTCAGTTTTCGGGTTAACTATCCTCGCTAGCGTATATCACTCGCTAGCTATTCGTAACAAATTATTGTAAAGTTGCGTTGCACATCCGAATGAAGTATTTCAAATGTATGACATTATTAGTTCATGCAACTTACCGAGGGCGGCTCGCTGCGGCGGCGTTGCGCTGGATTCGTATGATACATTTTGTGACTCGGTATCGAAATAAATGATGGTAGGGCCTCTTGCATCATGACTTACCTCTCTAAGCAGTGCGATATAAGCGATGGCGAGACGCAGAGTGTCAATCTTGCTGAGTCGCTTCTCATACGGGAACGTCGGCACGTGTACGCGCAGTTCATCGAACGCCGAGTTTATACTGCTAAAGTCACAATATAATGCACACATTATAGCTATGTAGTGCTCATTTGACCTAATGGAAAATTGGTTTCTTGAAAATCTATTAAATTGGTTTCTTGAAAATCTATTATGACTACATAGAGTTCATCCTAATAATTAGCAGAAATAATTTCGCTGTTATGAAAAATTAATTAACGCTGAAGATAAGTTAGTTGAATATGATGTAGCTCTACAAGCATTCTGCGGACGTACAATTCCTAAATAAATATCTTATAATTATGGTTATAGTTTCCCACCTCATCATTTCGATAATTGGCTTAAACTTTTGTAGGATTAGATAATTACTATTAAGATTATTACTTATTAAGATTATAGAAGGCTTTTTTTGATTTGTTAGTAAAATAATGTAGTGGTACCCATTGGGTCCGGACCTCAGCATCCGTCGGCGCTCGCGCACGTTGGCGGCGGCGCGCTGCACGCGGTACGGAGACCCGCCGCACTGGTACTCGGGCTCCGCTGACGACTCCAGGACCACATCTGTTGGATTCATCCAATTACTAGCTGCGCCCCACGGTTTCACCCGCGTAAGTCCCGTTTCCGCGTTAATATCGTGATAAAAAGTAGCCTATGTGTTATTCTATCTTTAGCTACCTATATTCCAAATTTCATCACAATCAGTTTTGTAGTTTTTTTTCGTAAAAGAGGAATAAACATACATCCTGTACTTACTCACAAACTTTTGAATTTATAATATTAGTAGGAAAGACAATCCTCTCCTTATTGCACCCCTATTATAGATGAAAATTCAGGTAACTTAAAAAGTGTGTTGAATTTATTTAAATAAGTTTATTTTGATAAAGGAATTTGAAAAAGCACGCAACTTAATTCGAATATTTCTTTGTAAACCAGAGTTTGCACCCATGTTCACCGATTTCAATTAATAGTTTAGATAATAATATATAATAATAATAATTAGGTCATGCAGCAAGGAAGGGTCCTTGGAACCATCAGGTCAGGTCTTCCTATGGGGAATAGGCCAGTGAGCTTCGAATTTCGTATTCTGTAGTAGTCGATAACGTTTGTAACGAGTGTGCCTCTGTTATATAAATAAAAATTGATATAATGGTTATTCCCAAGAGTCATCATCACCTCAAAAGGTGAGCCTATAAGAACTAAAATTCAATGACAAATTTGAATTTTAGTTCCATTGCCTGTATTGAACACAAACGTTGACTTATTTTAAATAAAGTTTGCTTTTACTGTTTTTAAAATTGGACTTTGATGTGACAGTAACCGCCGACGGTGCCGGCGGTGCCGGTGGTGCCTGCGGCGCGGCGGCGCGGCGCGTTTTTGCGAGTGCTGATTCGCTTTGATAAGCTCATGAATTTAATTTTTTTACAAATTTATGTATAAAGTGAATACCTATGCGGTATAGAGAAATGGTTGTTGTACAATTAATTAGAATTAGAATACCTACTAGTATTTAAAGAAAAACCTTACCAACATATTTCTTCCTAGCTGCATCTAAATTAATTTAGACTGCACGTTGGTTCCACGTCATTACTGGAATTTGGTATAAAGTAACATAATCGTGAAAGTTCTTCAAGATAGTGTTCCAACTTTTTAACCAACTTATTCCAGCTTTTAGTGAACCAAGTACGTACATAAGTTGCTATAAAATTCAATTCTAAAACTATGTACTTTACCTTCAGGCGGCCGTCACCGTTACCATCGGACCTGTTTGAACCCGATAAATCTAGTATTTCGTTCGTCTGCCCATCTAGCATACGTCCTGCTACCTCTTACTCTACTGCTCCGGGGTTCTGACCATTTTATTGATCTTACCGTCCATCTACCATTTGTTTAGCCACTTGACCTACTCACTTCCATTGCCTTAACATACCTGAGTGCATATTTCTCGAGTGCTGGTGTACATATGCCGCTAAAGGCAGCTGCAGACGCCCGCGCGCCGCAGCATACACACAGGACGGTAGCTCCGTGGTGAGCGCCGCGCCTTCGTCGTCAGACCCGTCAGCGTACGAGAACTTCAGGCTTGAGTAGTTTATGCGGTGGTGCTCACTGAAATACAGTTTAAATTGAAGTATATATAGGTACGTAACGCGTTTGCTCTCAGACTTGGTCGATCTGCAAACGCAAACTTCTAAGTTTAGGAGTTTATGCGATGGTGGTCACTAAAATACTTTGAAACGTTTTATAGGTAACGCGGAGCGTTTGCTTTCAGACACGACGACGGTTCCGCAAACGCAACTTCTCTGTAAGAACGTTTTATTTTTGACTGACTTCAAAGGTTTTATGTTAAAAGCGCGGAGTTCAAGACTATTTTTAGGACGTAAAAATTTACTGTATCTGTGTAGGTTTTTCATTTTATTTATCAACAGCGTACTAACAGGAATTAATATTAACGTAATTCTGACTACTTGTTGCCTATTCATGCCTCACACTGAAAATATTAAGATAAATGGATTTAAATTGCATACTATGACGGGATCTTTTGATTATTATCACAAATAATATAAAGTTTTTCCTTTGAAAAGAGTATTTGTGTGTAATTATGGTACCACAATTACATTCGCAATGCCGCTGTACCTGAAGTACCTACAATGAAACAATGAAATGAACATGATTTACATAATATAACACATTTACCTACGAACAGATAAACATACAAAAATTTAAGTTAAAGGAATAAATGACAAAGTAATGTATTGCATTAAGAAAATATTTTTTTCTATTCAATTGTATTCTAATGAACTAGTGCCATTATTAAAAGAAATTCAATCATTCGTAAATCTGTCTCTGTCTATTAGGCCCCTGGTAGAACCAGGTACTTTGTTGGCGGACCACTGGACAGGAAGTGAGGAAAATTAATATATTTAGAATGGAAGTTCATCAAAATGAAAATCAAAACTTTTACTTAAATAAGAACAGGTTGCTACGCGCGTAGCACTCGTAGGGCTCGTAGCGCCACCGCTAAACAATTTAAACTTTATAATTCTCTATGCATATGACTAAAAAAAAAATTATACTTATAGGCGCTTACTTTTTGGTCCTTAAAATCTTTTCTCTTTAGAGAACAACAAATTACTGTCTAATAATTATTCCACACTCATAATCTACATTCAAATCATTCAATTAAAATCGACATCAAATATTTCCGCAACAAGTTAAAATGTTTCTAACAATGAAAAGCAATTCGAATACATCATTCACTTTTACACCTTGCAAAATTGAACGTGGAAAATGTGAAATGCAACGAGCATATTTATTGTGCATGTGAGGTACCTGAGAGGAGGCGAAGTGGACGAGTCGGCCAGCTGCGTGCGTGCGCCCGACATCCTATTGAGCTATCGAAACAAACCAGATAATTGCTCTGTCACTAACACTCATTAACTCCACTTATAGGACTGAGCAAAGGACGAAATGTTAAATTATTTTATACCATTGAGGGTGGAATTCTATATTCCCACGACAAATGTGTGTTTGCGGGCGCTTTGATATAAAGTAATCCGTAATGAGGGTCAGATAGAGGCTATATCAGAGCGTCGGTTGGGGTGCGGGGTCTTGCTGTGTGAGTGTCAACCCCGCCGGGAGGAGGCGCTTCCAAATCTCAACAAAAAGAGGCGGAGCCGGCACGTGCCCGCCACAGAGAGTCGGATCTGATCGCACAATTGCACGATTTTCAAGGAATTCACAATAAATAAATAAATATATTCTTGGACATTTTACACGGTGTCATCTAGTCCCAAAATAGACAACATTAATGGTAACCAAATGACTGATAGGTATATTGATATACCTCTAAGGGACCTTTTTCAAACAAAAAATTTTTTTTTATGTCGGTGCACTATTTAGGGAAGATTCGGTAAACATCTTCGATCACATTGATTGAAGGTGGACATAACACAAGGTGGCACAATTAAAATTCTATTAAACCGATTTCATTTGAATGAAAAGAGAGAGATAAATATTTCCGGAGCTTTCGAGGTACATTTCTGTTCATATCCTCGAGAACCAAATCAGAACCTCAATTTTTTTATGGGCCCACTTCGGGGTTACACTTTTGTCGAAATTTTTTTTTTTTTAATACGGTTCACTTTCTCGTTAAATTGCATTTCTGTTCATAACTCCGAATTTTTTTTATAATGTATTTTTTCGAACAAAAAATAATTTTCATAATCGGTGCACTATTTGACGGAGTAATGGGTACATAAAAAAAATATACAGTGAAACAGAACAACAGAACAGAACCTCCACGTTTTGGTTTGAAGTCGGGTAAAAATTCTCTATTTTTTTGTTAAGGGCGGTTATACCCCTGAGTCGATGGAGTGTGGGAGTGTCTGTGCCGGCTCCAAACCCTGCAATTGGACGGCCCATGTCTGCTGCTGACACGCTCGTTAACTGCAGGTCTGTTTCCAAGGCGCTGAGTCTCAGCCTTAGACTCTGGACTACATACACCCGTTTTCAATGAAAATTAAGACTAAATTCTATTAAATGCAAGAGAAAACAGAGTTTGGTGGCCATATATAAACTGCTAACTGAGTCCCGTTCCCGCGGGATTATTGGCATAAAAAGTAGCCTATGTCACTCTCCACTCCATAAATACAACTATCATCACTTAAAAAAACACGTCAATTCGTCGCTCTGTTTTGCCGTGATTTAGAATATTACTAGCAGCATGTCCCAGCTTTGCACGGATGTACTAATGAAACTACCAGGATAAATATAGCCTATAACTATCCCATCCCGACAGTTCATTATACACATCAGTGAAATAAGTAGCTTTCTGACACAAAATATTATTTGTAGAGACTCGTTTCGTCATCTTCAACTGACGAGGTTTCTGTCTACCCTCAATCAGTCAACACAAAACTACTACTAGGGTTGGTGACGGTGACTGTAACGCCACCGAAACGTCGAGGTAAATAATATGATTTCAATACGCGATTAAGTCCCGTTAATATTTATAAATATTTATTTATTTTTTATTTTTATTTATGTATTTATTTCAGTAACCTTATATTCTAACATAACATCAGTGTAAAGACCCTCTTTTAAGTATATAATACTTGTGTTAGAGAATCTTGCTCTTGCATATCTTTAAACATTTTAAAATGTAAGTTTACTACTAAGTAAGAAGTGAAGCTAAGTAACAAAAAAAAAAAATTTTTATAGGTATAATATTATTCTAATTAATGAACTGTGTAGTTGGTTTAATATATACGTCTATAAATATAATATAAAGTCTGCCATGAATTTGCTTGTGTGAAGGGTGCGATTGTGTTTTATGCCTGTGTGTATGTATGCGTGTGTGTGTGTATGCGTGTGTGTGAGTGTGTGTGAGTGTGTATGTGTAGTATATCTGAGTGTGTAGCATGTATGTGCGTTAGTGTTTGTGTATTAGGGGTGTGTGCGCAAGTGTGTGTGCGAGAGTTTATTTTACTTTTAATTTAATTTAATAGTTAATTTCTAAGAGACCTTCTGTCTCCTCATAACCTTTTGTTAAAAGCCAGTTTGTAATGGTCATTTTGCAACTACTTTATCGAGTAGGGTAAATGTCTAAGGTTTTGTTTATTGTGTTATATAAACGTTCTGATTGCTTTAAGTATTGGTTGCTAGCATATGTAGTTTTAACAGTTTGTACTTTTACTGCCTTTTCTTTTCTTCTCTTCTGTTTGGTGTCCAGTACAAAATTAAGGTTCTTATGCACTCGTAATAATATAAATATGTTTCCAAGTCGCGATAATTTAAATAATATGTTACTCACGTTATAATAAAAATAAAATAATTGTCTAATTAAGCTTGGTGTTAATAATTTAAAAAATAAACGGTGTGAATAACCCAGTGTCTTGTGGTTCAGCGATGAAAGTAATCTTCCCGTCCACGCCTCTAATAGACTACCCTTAGAATCGTCACACCAAAGCAGCTGTGTGCTAGACTAATTAAACAGTCTATAGTAGAGATAACGTGTGTGATTAAAATCCAATAAAGAAGCCACCTATCTTACTTACAAAATGCCTTCAGCATATAAACTTTGAAAGTATAATTAACATTTAAATTACTTACCTCCAGTTTTCATTGCCGAGATTTTTCAGAGTCGTGATGGCAGAGTGGGACCTTCGGATTGAACCCGGCATTCTTCGTTGAGAAAAATTTATATGCGCATTATCACGAGCTTTAAACGGTAAAGGAAAACATAGTAAGGAAACCCGCGGCTAGTTAGTCCCACATGTATTGACTATTGTCTTTCCTGAGGATATGGCTGGCTAAATTGAGAAGGTGCTGGGCAACTTGCCCATCATATATAGGCTTGCCCAGAGCAAGCCTATTCCATCTCAACAATGTCCCAGGCACTACAGTGTCCCGTTAGGTGTAGGCGAAGATTGCCTCCTGACGCTGTATAGATCCTGAGTGTCATTTTTCATTGCACCTATAAATTTTTTGCGGCCTGAAGTTTTGAAATTGTTACAATTTAATAAAACTCACTACCTATAGACAGCGCAGCGGAGCGCTCGCGAGCGACGTGACCGCTCTCTGTGACGCCTCGGCGGGGAGTGAGCGGCAAGAGTTCAGACGCAGAGCCGTGAGTTTGTAGGTATTTGAGTAATGTGAAAAATATTTGTATGAAACAAAAAAAATTGTCTGGTGTAATTCTTCGTTATAATGTGTAAAACATTTTAGTGTGTAATTTTTGTCTGTACATCGATTATTTTATTGAATATGACTGTCTAAAGTTTTATTTAGAGGTAACTTTGTAATTTTTTTCTATCGAGTGAAAATATGCTAATCATGTTTTTGCTCTGAGCCAATTCAAGATAATAATATCTTCAACTTTAATATGTATAAATTTCAGAATCGTAAGTTGTGTGTTTATGGAGATACCAATGTCTGAATATGATGAAATTTTTGAAAATCCAGGATATCCTCGCCTTAAGGCTGCTTAATCAAACTCAAACAAATAGATCGAGCGACGCAGAGCTGTCATTTTTGACGCACACTTCTATGGGGGCGGCGGAAAAAAGTGATACGTCCTCTCGCTGGGAGGACCCGGGATCGAGAATATATTTTCAGGTCAACAAACGCCTAAAATAAAACATTTACTCACATTACAATGGTGATATCCCTTCTGAAAGACAGCTCGGACGCTCATTTTCGGAAAACGCTATGACGGGATTGACTTCTCCTTCAAAAACTATAATCAAAAATTATGTTTTCTCTCTGTAGTGCACTATAATAAAGATTAATCTTTCTAAAAGCGTAAAATTATTTAAATAATCTGATCACATTATTGAGATATGGCCCTCGAAACAGCTCAAATAAGCTAATGACGATTACACGCTCTTAAGTACTTTTTATACGATTATTACAAGTATTGCGCGGTCCATTATATTAGGTAGAATATTTTTAAATAAGAAGGAGCTGGACTCTAGCGGCTGTGTCTTGGGATTCTCCAACCAACGAATTAGGTATTGACTGACCGTAAAGTGACTTTCATTTAATAGGTATGAGATTCGGACTCTTTGCAAAATACCATGTTTTCCAGTTCGTTCGTTCGTATGAGCAAGTGGCCAACTCGGTGGCGGAGTTTCTAGGCCGCCTAAAGGCCTCCGTCATGGCTTAACGACTTTAAAAGCCAGGACCGACAATTTAACGTGCCCGCCGAAGCACGGAAGCGCTCAGTTGTTAATGCCACTTGCCTTGATGGGTGACCCATCTAAGTAGTGACCGCACAGAACGTTGCTTAACTTCGACTATCAAGGACGTTTTAGCAATATTCACCACGAGCGCTTCATGTTTTCCAGTAAATGAGTATATCTGCCGCCAACGTGTCCAAGGTACCTAAGTAATTTAGAACCTCTGTTTTGGTAGCAGATATTGGACGGAAAGCCTCGTGATTTCCTCAAGAATAGTATAATCAATGGCAGAAAGTGCTTTGAAAAAACAATGTAAACGGTAAGTAAAGAAATATTACGCAAAACAATATTATTTTGAATTTCCCATCTCGAACCACCTGGTACCAGTTTAATGAGTACGAAATGGGAACTCCTCACTGAACGAGGATAAACATAATTGCATTACAAGAAAAGTGCGCGTTGATGTTTTTTGTTTGCTACGGAAGCACCGTAGCACCCTCTACGCTCAGTTCTACGGAAAGTATTATATCGATTTTGAGAAGCATGGCAATGGGGTAAGGAAATGGGATTTCGCTCAAATAGGATCTCGACTATCGCACAAAGTGTCCTTCACGCAAATGTTTTTCGCGAGTGTGGTAGGTACCTCTGACAGCGGGCATCGGCATTCGAGAAGATGGGAGTGTGATAATTTTTGTGTCTGCTACCTCCTTTTACTCCTTCTTTTTTATAATCATCATCATCATCGTCCTCATCGTCATCATCTCAGCTTTAGGTTCCTCTCTTAACAAATATAATTTCCCATCGACCTAACACTTTATTATACTTATCTTACCTTATGAACGAATACTTATTACTATAACTAACTATTTATTTATTGCATAATATAACTAAACCAGACAAGAGTGATTAAATAATATAGTCGAAGTAGATGTACTTATTGAGCATACAACCATTACAATACCTACATTTTACGAAAACAATTTATTAAGACCCTATTACGACAAATATAAATAAAAAAACGGTGAGAAAAATAAGTGGTTTTGCTATGCTTACAACCCATGCCAAATTACCGCGTCACCCTTTATAAACAAGTAGTTTCTGTAACTGTATAATTTGGTGCTAATTTCGCTTCGGAAGTAATGGGCTGGCAAGCCCTTGGCCTGAGCCCCGGACCTTGGGCCCTGTAATTGATTTGTCGCGCATGGAACCTGCGAGTGGCCGGCGCGTGCCCGCCACGCGCCCGACACGCCCCTCAGAATATGTTTGATAGTTTTTCGCGTGAGATCCCCTGTCGGCTGCCTTTGTTGTGCGGTCTTCGTTTCTTCTCGTTTGAGAGCAATCGCTTTGGAGTACACACTTGTTTGTTTATCGTTTGTCTTGGTCATTTTATTTTCGCAGCCTCTTGTTATAAAACTAAAATTAAAGTTTGAATATCAAATTGAAATGTTAAGTACCTGAGAAACTATTTGACCTAGCGTCTATCGGAACTTCTACAATTATTTGAAATTTAAAAGTCAAAATTTGTCAAATCAATCCAGCCATTCTCCAGTTTTAGCGGAATAAACGGACAAGAATTCCGTTATAATTATCAAATTAAATACAGAAAAGGGAAACAGTAAATAATAATGGAGATATTAAATAAATTTGATTAGAAATACCTTGTTATTCGTGGAAACAAGTACCTACCTAACAACAGTAGGTATCACCGCTCATAGCTTAAACTTCTCAGATCATTTTAAAGAGACTTGTATTTTTTTTATAATTTTTATTCACAACTGTTTAATCAATCAAATGGGCTTAAAAACCAGCAATGAATAAAAAGCGACATCTTCTCATGAGTCTTAATTTTAAAGTCCACAAGCAAACCGCATATTGAAAAGCTTGTTTAGTTAATTTATTTATTTGCTCGCATATGCTCCGTGGGATTATCCGAGGATGCATACAGCATTGAACACGTGGTCCTGGGTTCGAAGCCCTGCCCCTGACACGCGACCGGACGCGTGCATACCCAAGTGTACGCAGTTGAGGCCTCTCGTAAAACTGTTTTTCTGACTGCACTTAATTAATCCGTGTTGCCAACTAGCTGTAAATAATGTTGGGGAGACGTAGAATTTGACTGTCAGTTAAACGGTTCAGTGATTTTGTCACGCATGTCTGCGTGCGGGAAGGGTCTTTAGAACGAAACAATGACTGCTGGTTGGTACTTAAACTTAGATACACACTTATAAACGAATGTGTAGTACCGAACCGATAAAATAAAACATTAACCCCATTATGCATATTCGACCTAAAACCTGTATTAGCTAAAACGTATATTAAATCTGTTGCTATCTCTTTTCGTTGACATAATTATGAGTGACAAGAAAAAAACGTTCTAAAACGTTCCTAAAACCTGTATTAAATTGTCAAGTTTTTATGAATAAACCCCGTAGTGTATAAATGTAGAAGTAAAAGATTGTATCAAGGAAAGCACCGTAGCATGATTATTCATATAGTTATTCAGATATAAATGTCTGTGCTACCAACAATACTCTAAATCTCGTTCGGGGCGCATTAACAGGGTGTACATATTTTAATTAAACCGTCAATTTTGATGTTAAACAAAGTAGACCTACCTACATTACGTAGAACAAAGGATGACGTCATAAACACATCACGTGTATAGAAACTTTCGCTCTAAATCATTCAATCTAGAAATCTGGTTATCTAATATCAGTGTATTGAATAGGAATCCGAGTAGCTCATTGTGATCACCCCAGGCCCCTATTTGTGTGTTTGTTGTGTTTAGGCATATAACGCAATTATTAACAAGTCATCAGCAGAACCGGTCGACGACGTTGCAATAGGGACAGTGGACCTCAACATTTTGAACTTGTATTTGCTTTTGTAATCTTTCTTCCTACTAATATTATAACGAGAAAGTTTGGATGTATGGATGTTTGTTACACTTGCAAGTGTAACAAACATCCATACATCCAAACTTTCTCGTCCATTCGGTAGTTTTGGCATACGTCATGTATGCCAAAACTACCGAATGGATTTTAATGAAACTTTACAATAATATAGCTTAACACATCATCATTACACATATGCTGATTATATCTTAAAAATGTATATATAACTGTTAACATTCCAAACGTGACAGGTTGCAAGCTCACCGACGCTAATAGAAAGCTAACTGGTTTCGTCACATTTTCCTTAACCTGGGGGGCTAAAAACGCCGTTTCGAGCATTTCTGCTAGCAATTCATAAAGTACATTAATTTCATGAATTGTTTTTAGCATTTTCATCAAAATTTGGTAAAATGGCTCAAATTGATCCGCTCGTATTACTGCGCAAACTTTATCGAAACTTCTTTTTGTCTTTTTAACTCATTGTTGCACACATTTTTATATTCGTTCTTTAAAATTGTATAATATTAAGTAACATAATTTTGTAATAACACGATGCATGATCTTGCCTGCTGCATTTAATTAAATTTAATATGTAATTTTATATTCATCATCATCATCATCATTATCATGTGCAGCCCGTCTCATCCCACTGCTGGGCATGCCTCTCTTCGCTTGGACGTCGTCGTAAATGACACTATTAGTTACCTATATCAAGAACGATGTGTACCTATATGTTCATAGTTATAATTATAGTGTAAGTAGGTACTTAGTAATATCACAGATAAAATAATACGTAATATCCTTTATCTATACTAATATTATAAAGAGGTAATGTTGGTTTGTTTGACGGAGGTAATCTCCGAAACGACTTAGCCGATTTCAAATATTATGATTTCACTGATGTGTAGAATGGACTGCCGCCTGTCGGAATGATTATAGGCTAGTTATCCCGGTAGTTTCATTAGTAAGTACATCCGTGCAAAGCCGGAACCCTCCGGCCGTTTACGTGCTGCTAGTGTGTAGATAATGAAAGTTTGAGAGCATCAGTAGCATCCCCCTCGTAAGCGTAGCGGAGGGTCGACCGACGCCGGCGCGCGCTGGGAACAACACATAAATTGACCCACATTGAGCACTGATGGGCCCAAATGTGTCGAAACTGTCCACAACTGATTTACTCACAATAAGTGGCTTCCTGGCGTTCTACTAAGTATTCTATGTGAATTTTCGAAGTCTATTGTGCGTGAGATAGATAACTTTGTAATGGTAATAACCGAAGCTGAACTTTAATTTTAGTATACCTACTTGTTATGTAATGATTCGTTTCGTTCATGATGTAGTGGTGTAGGTACCTACAGTGATGTGATGCTTTTCGATCATTATGTGTGATGGTGATGACATTACCGTAATAAGTTGTGCCTACCTATGACATTTTTCTATACAAATCTATAAATAAACCACTTTCTTATTGGGCATTATTCAACGATACCCCATAAAAAGTAAGTAGGTACCTACTACCTACCTAATGTTTAATCAGTTTTTCTTTAGGTGATTAAAAGACCAAAGTATAGTCATAAGTTTAATAAGTAGATAAATATATTAGTTGGTCGTTGTTTTCTCTGGCAGGCGTATTTCCTCGACGGCGAGGTCTGTCTCGCTGGACTTGAGCTCCACGTAGCGGTACCGCAGCGCCATGCCCAAGAATATTATCATGTCGATAGTCATAAGGCCCGCGAACAGGAAGAACTCTTTCCACTGCGGACAATAACATTAAATCTGATTAGGTATAGGTCGGGAATAGTGTAGGTACACACTATCACAGATAAATTAATATTATTTTATCTGTGACACTATGTATACACACAAACTACTACGTGCCCGTCATATTTGGGTTACTTTTGCCAGATTTTCAACCCGTATGGAAAGAGAGACGGTCTACAACCTAAGAGGTATTCACAAAAAAATATACAATGGGAATGTAACTTAATATCGTACCTGAGCGTCCAAAAAATTTCCTTCTACAATGAGCACCACGATGAGGTTTCCGAAGGCCACAGTGAGCAGCCACACCGATTGCAGCACCGACTTCATAGTGGCTGGCGCCTGCGTGAACGAGAACTCGAGCCCGGTGACGGAAAACATCACTTCTCCCATCGTCATTATCACATACTGCGGGATCAGCCATAGGATGTGCACGCTGTTTGGAGGAGTTATCGTTTCTACGTTTGCTTTCTGGAAAGAAACGGTAAAAATAAGTTGTAAAAACTTGCTCTTAAAGTCACAATTTGAAGTCAACTAGAATGAGTCTAAAGGTTTGGGTTTTTGACTTCCCGCTGTACTGTATTAATTAAATTTGGTGTTTTATTAAGGTTCGGAACACTAAAAAATAAAATGTGAACCTAATTAAATTCCTTAATATATTTTCTCATTTCTATTCTGAAGCGATTGTAAACTGTAACTTAGTAGGGTTTACTTACAAATACGTTGCTGTCATTTAACAGGATGATTGTGTAAACAGCTCCGGCTTTGAAGTGGAAGTCTTTGAGCACCGTCTGTCCGTCGACGACCACGTCTCCAGTGCCTTTAGACAACTTCTTCTGGCTTCTGTCATCGCTTTGTAAGGTGAGACTAGTTTTGTTCTTGCCGGGTTGCACCACCGTTATCGGTACAGGGTGGACACTGTTCATTAGGAACCTGAAATGTAATGGATGTCTATCAGACAGAGACAAATTTAATTTAATTATGTTGGCTCTACCTATAGCTGTTACTTTTGAATTCTACACACCATTCTTTTCATTTAGTACTAAACTTTTGTATGAAATGAAAACTTTCGGTTATTCTTCCCCTATTGAACACTGTAAGTGTAAACGTCTTATACGAAAGTTTAATATCAAATTAATGCTGCATTCATAATCGGTCCAGGTCCAGTTACATGTAGATTCTTCACAAAATTATCGCGATAATGTTGATATTTAAAGCATATTAGTAATAGCGTAGAATGGTAGGTATACACGTTTCAAATTGAACAAAACGTTGTTGAACATATTCAAATCAAAACGTGCAATAACAAACACCCTTTTCGTAACGTGCAATAACAAAAACTCAATTTAATTAAGTATTCTTTTGTTTTGTAAATAAAAACGTTTCAAAACACGTTTTCATTTGAAACCATCTAACTACCTGCTTACAATATTACTTTTTAACAAAATCAAAACATGTTTCATTTTAATTAAAAAAGTTTTCCGTGTGACTACAATGCAAAGGCGCTGTGGAAAATGTTCCTTTGTTAAATATTATATTTATTTTGTATATTTCTGTTCCATGAAATTTTTTGTAAAGTCTTATATTGTTGAATTGGATCAAGGGAAGCTGCAAGGTACAAGTGGAGTGACTATATTCGACAGAAATTTGTATTTTGGATTCTACGGGGTCCCATACGCAAAACCACCTATTGAAGAGCTGCGGTTCAAAAACCCACAACTGCTGAAGAAATGGAACAATACTATCGATGCTAGAACTGAGTACCACGGAGCATGTGCTCAAGCGCATATTGTTCACAAGCACGGCTTATACGGTACCGAAGACTGTCTTTACCTGAACATTTTCACCCCAAGTCTCTATAAGATTGGGGACAAACTGAAAGCAGTCATAGTATGGATCCACGGGTACGCTTTTACCTCCAGTTTTAGCCATATTCACGGTCCTGACTTCTTTATCGACGAAGACGTCATCTTAGTTACAGTCTCGCACAGAATAGGAGCATTTGGGTTTCTGAAGCTCAACGAATCCGATAGACATGGAAATATGGGTCTCAAAGACATTGCGATGGCTCTCAAATGGGTAAGAAGGAATATAAAAAAATTCGGCGGTGACAAGACTAGGGTGACTGCGATGGGCAGCGGGAGTGCGGCCACTCTCTTATCCCTCCTCATGACCACTAAATCCAACAAGTTTTTTTCAAAAGTAATTTTACAAAGTGGCGGGGTATTCTCGCCATCGTTATTTCAAGGTGACCATGTACTAGAACACGACAGATTGATAGAGAGACTAAAAAGAAAAGGCCTTAAAAATATAAGCGCAGCATCAGCAAAAGATATTGTTGCGATCTCTCAAAAGATTTACAGTAACACAGAAGTTATTAATTCACAAAGACCTTTGGTTCCATTTTTGCCTATAATTGAAACTGTTTCCAAAAATTCACTGCTTACGAAACGACCCGAAGAATATTTCAGTGATAAGATAGAAGATCTTGGAAAACCTATTTTGATAGGTTTCAACAGCAAAGAAAGCATTTCAGAAGTCATTCCTTTCATACATAATCCAAGATATCTCAAATCATTCGCTGGCTACTTCAAATACATGGTTCCTTTCTCTTCAAAGTGCACGTACAACTATACGACACATGCATACCGAGAAATCGCTTCCAAAATAAAAAATGAATATTTCAAAGATGGCATTACAGAAAAGTCTGTTGAACAGTTTCTACATTATAGCTCAGATTTGATTAAATATCCTATTTATGACTTTATTCAAACTCTCTTAAGAAATAAAGCAAGCAAGCTGTACGCGTATAAGTTTACATATGGTGGAAATTTTAATATCGTAAAAGCAAATTCAATATCTGGAATAAATAAGGTAATAAAAGGAGCTGCTAGCGGTGATGAGATATGTTACATGTTGAAATGCGAACCCATTTGGGAGTCTTACGTAAAAACAAATCGCAACAGCAGCAACAAAGATAGAATATTTATTAAGAAAATAACGAAGCTGTGGGCCAATTTCGCAAAAACAGGCGATCCTACGCCAAATACCGATAATGGACCGGCATGGCCGCCGATGACCGAATATGATGACAAGATGCTAAATCTAGGCAAAAGTTTCAACATCACAAGTTCTAAAGAAGAAAAAAAGCTGTTCGGGTTTTGGAATGACATTTACCGTAATTATTACAAGGACTGCGGGGCGCATGACGAGTTGTGAGCACACATCTTACCTAACACCCACTCCGTCTATGGGTTTGTCGACTTGGTCGATGAAAGCTTCGACGCCCGAGTCCGTAACGAAGATGGAGTTGGCCGTTGAGCTGTTCACGATGAGCTTATCCGAGTAGGGGTTGTCCACACACGGGCCGTCGACGCCTCGTAGAGTGTAAGAGATATTTTGGAAAGTTACAGCATCCACATCGAAGCGCTCGGACACAGATAGTGGTCCAATATTGTCACTTGAGTTCAGATGATTGAATGTGTAGTTGCAGTTTAATCCATTGTAGACGCGCAGTTGCGAGTAACCTTCCACTAGCGGCGCGCCGTACGTTGGCTGCAATCAAACGTTCGGTAAATAGCCCGCGGCCTTGTGTGCTATCTGAGTAGTCTAGCGACATACCTAAAGTTTTCGAGAGTTTACTTGAAATGTGCCACACTAAGGATGGTCTCAGACTATTGTTTGATAACTCTGCATATTTTTTTATATAGGTAATTGTATTCTTTAATATCGGTACCTAGTCCTATCAAACTACAATGCATCTTAATGAAATGTTGGTAAACGTACCAGTAGGTTGAGTTCGACGACGCCCGAGATGACAAAAGCAGTGGCGGCAAGGAACCCTCCCCAGATCATTTTGTGCAGAGGTTTCCTGATTAGTCGGCATTTCGTCATACATGGGTAAATCGCCTGAAATAAATAAGTACATACGATTAAAAACCAATTCGTTAACAGAAGGTGCACTCTTCCACTCTCAAAAAACACAGTGTACTTAATATGCAACACTGTAGTATATATACCTACGTATTTTTATGGTTGAGTTGACCTAACAGGGAAAATACTCATAATAATTTAAACAATGAAATAATTAGATAGTAAGCTTATAGGAAACAATGGATTAGATAATAAACATGATATTCGCGTGGTCATGATTATTATGTCTGTAAACGTAAATGTACCTTGGCATGTAAAATGTACTTAACAAACGGAATTAATTTGCCTATTAGATAGGTGAAAGTAAGTAGGTACCATAAAAATAGTAATGTCAATACAAAATCAATCTGTATAATAGGTACATACCTACTTGAAAAGGCTTATAATTAATACCAGACTAGAGCAATCATAGAATCTTTACTTTATGGTTGGCTTATGTTACAGTTGACTCACCACTTCAAAGAGGGGAATGAAGAGTAGAATGAGGAGTGGGTTGAGGACTTGCATCTGATCAGCTTTCAGGGTCCAGCCTCCGATGTCTTGTTCCATGCGGTCCGCTTGGAACGTCCATCTTGAACCCTGCAACCAACATTTGTTTCTTATATTTTACCTGCAAATATTTGTTTCGAGTCTGCGAGTTTCTATGTGTGTACCTATAATATGTATTTATTTACAAAAAATATATCTATGTAGTATATCAGTCACCTGGTTCCCTTAATAACACAAGCATTTAATTGCTTAGCTTGGGCACAGATTTTATATAAAATCTGTGGCTTGGGACTATGATCTTGACCTTGTGTTGAAAGTCGAAGGATCATCATCATCATCAGCCCTTCTCATCTTACTGCTGGGTATAGGCCTCTCTTCGAAGGATATTTATTATTATTTATTTATGTATTAAATGTATAACATCGCCTGCAATCCATACTAATATAATAAAAGCGAAAGTGTGTGTGTGTGTCTGTTTGCCCATCTTTCACGGCAAAACGGGGCGACGGATTGACGTGATTTTTTGTGTGGTGATAGTTGAAGGGATGGAGATGACATAGGCTACTTTTTATCCCAATATACCCGCGGGAAAGGAACTTGGGAAACCGCGGCGCGCAGCTATCTATCTATATCTATCTATCTATACATACAGTTTTATTGTATGTATTAGTATGGATGGAACGCGAGCGAAGCCGCGGGCAAAAGCTAGTATGTAATAAACTCATTCATGTTGTGAGGAGTCACGACTCGGATGGCAACTTTGTTTGGTCTTTTACTCCTGCCAGCAGCCAAAATTGGTTAAATTAAAACACAACCCTTGACCACGCCAAGCCACTGAATTGCGTTAGAGCTGCGGAAATCGTATTTTATACTGCTTATACTAACTAGATTTAGTGTTTGTGTATAACTTAAGACACTTTTCTGATGCTCTGAAAATAAAATGTGAGCATGAAATCATGCTTTTTAACTTTAACATACTCCTCAACCTGTCTCATTAGTTACAGTCCGTTGGATTATATAGCTTTGCTCGGTCACTGCCTGAAAAGACGATAAAGCTACATTTTCTAAAAACGAATCCTAAACCAAATAAGAATAATGATAGATATACCTGTTGATCGAAGAGTGCCCAGAACACCGGCAGAGGAATGAAAAGCACCAGCACCCTGAGGAGAGACTTGATGTCCTCAATAAGGTCCCGGTCATACTTGTCGTCTGCGTGGTCCAGCCAGTGTGCTTTCTTTTCCTTCGATTTGAAGGTCTGAACCACGGCGTGCTGGAAAAGAAAATTTCAGGCGCTTATTCATAATGATTTGTCAGTATAATATATATATAGGTATACAATTACACAATAAATGTTTATTTTTTGTTACTTCTATGGCAACGAAAAGAGATAGCAGATGCCTTTTAGCTAATATAGGTTTACTGGTGCTAAATGCATAAGGGGGTCAGTGTTTTGTACATCATCTTACATGTGAATTATGCTTATTTTTATAAATGCCCTAAGATTAGCTAGTTTTGGAAATGATCTGTGTTCGAAAACCGGCTGTTAGAATGGTATTTTAGCTAAATCATAGAGGTACCTAATGTTGGTTTGTTTGTTTGACGATAATATTCGAAATTACTCAGCCGATTTCAAAAAATATTTTACTGATGTGTAGAGTGAACTGTCGGTTATAGTTTAGGCTATATTTTATTCTGATAGTTTTATTAGTACACCCGTGCAAAGCCGGGACGTGCTGCTAGTTTTATTATAATATGGTAGGTTAAACATAGCAGTTCTAGGTACCACGAATGGGTGCCACTTTTTAATAAGCTGATACATAACTGCCTAGGAATTAAATACAACAACACTTAGAAAACGGATAAGATAAGAAATGTTTTATTTCAGTCTATTTTAAATAAACCTTTGTTCAAACTACATAAACTGTGTTTCATCATTCTAGTTCTCTACTTGTACGTGCTTGTACCTAGGTCAATAATAATATTTTGAATTTATATTTACAAACACAGCCAGCTACGTAGGTAGGTAGGTGTCTACAAATAACTATAAAGTTTACTTCTAATTTTTATTTCTATTTACATATATATATATATATAATTCCATCTTTATTCTGTGCTTTTACGTACCTAGGTTAACAAAATAAAATAAATTAAAATAAGTGAATTTGACAAAAAAAAGCTTACGTATGAGTGTTATAAAGGAAAATATATTTTTCATTACTCATACACGGAAAGTACGCACGAAGTTGCCTGATTATAGGGTTCAAAGTAGCATTTTCTGTCCCTAGGGAAAACAAGTACTTTCCTGCCCTAGGGCAGGAAAGTAAATAACTGTCAAATGTCAACTTCATTTTTGATATTTCTTTTGTGGCATGTCGATGCATGCTAAGTGTTCAAGTAGAATGCCTACTACTTTTATAGCCATTCTTCCAGTCAGTATTTTTTTTTAAATCTGGAACGCGGCTATGCCATGCCATCGTTAGCTGCTTTTAGTCAATATTAAACTAGTCGATTTAAAAAAATAAAGAAGAAGTTTTTTTAAATATCTGATCAAACACACGTAACAAAGCTTAGCGTTGATCGCTCAAGATATTTTGAGCACACTGCCTACTCATATAAATATAGTAGATAGTAAGATATTTTTTGATGATTCGATGATTCGAACTGTGTAGGTAAATGTTATAATGATGTATATCAAATTGTTTTTATCTTTTTGAGATTATTTTGACTACCACTCTAAACGCTTATATCAATTGCACGCTGACTGCACCGCACACATCTAGGTACAAAGAACTAGTACTTACCCCAATACATTTGGAGACTTTACCCATAATGTTACCAGCAGGTGTCTTTATAATGTACAATCGTTTCCCAGCCACGAAACAAACTGAAAGTGGAACAAAAGGTCAATAAACTGGTAAATAACTTCATTACAATTTAAGTAAACAAAACCTTACTGTAGTTAACATAAAAATACGTTATCGTGAAAGCTTGTATGACGGTTTGTGGTTAGTCAACATTATATGTACCTACCAACAAACCTTTCTTATGTTATTTAGATCAGTTAAACCAGTGCCAAACTCCTACGAATCAATGCCAAATCAAAATTTATTATAAAATATAGTTTAACACACCTTCGAACTTACAACCTTCTTGTGGTCTTTTGTATAAAACAAAGGAATATCGATCGATAGTCTAAAATAAACGTAACGAAGCAATTTAATTTGGCTGCTCTTCTCATCAACTGTCGACGTCCAGTGACAGCGGCGGCGATGAACGGACGTTCATAAATTTTTAGCAAAATCTAGGATATTCTTGATCTAAAGACCACTGTAAAAGTGGATAGGTTTAACTGTGTGATACTTACTTATCGACAGTCCCATTAGTATCCCGGGCACGCCAAACGCGAGCGAGTAGCAGTCCGTCTCTCCGAAGCAATGCACGTCTGCTCGCAGTATCGGAGTGAAGAACGTCGAGATGAGACTGCCGGCGTTGATGGCGAAGTAAAAGAGAGAGAAGAAGTATCCGAGATATCTCTCCTGCTCTGGCAGCTTGAACTGATCGCCTCCGAAGGCGGATACGCAGGGCTTGATGCCTCCTGTGCCAAAGGCTATCAGCAGGAGGGCTATAATTGTGAATTCACTGGAATAATGAGTTACGATGTGGTCAAGAAACTCAACAAGAGACCAAATTAACAACCTTGAACAGACTTCTATTTGGTGTATAGAAATGGAAGCAGAGTTCCTCCTTTTTTTAAATGGAATTAAAAAAATATTCCTGCGAACTACAACACAAGTAGCTGATTTATATGTTTGGTAAAATGTGAGTATAACGTGTTCTTAATATAAGAGTATCATCAGCAGCAGCAGGTAATAGTAATATACCTACCTTCAATAATTCAGAGAAATCATTTATTAAATTGTTGTTTATTCAAAACCGCAATTATACTATATCTTGAGTCATTAATTTCTTTTTTATTTCAGCATAATATATACTTGTACATGTATTACTTATACAAATAAATTTTTAGTAAGGGGCTAGGCAGTACTTCTCCAACTCGACCGATGGTCAAATCAAAATGATAGATACATTTAACACGTTCGCTGCGAGAAGAAATTCGTCTATATTTCAGCTAGTGCGATATGAGGTTGAAAAGCCCTAAAAGTACTTTTTTCGCTAGTGCTATATGTGGTCTTTCGACCTCATTCCACGACGATCTTCATATTATACGACGATATTTTGGTACTAAATCATCGTATACTTTGTCATTTTTATTTTGTTTATTCATCTTCGGCACATTTTGTTTCCGCGAAACAGTATTCAAAATGTCAGGTACCGATACATGCGCAACACTAATGCGTAAAAAGAAAATAACAACAAATAAACAGGTGCGGGATGGGGCGGATGCACCTCACTCGGTTGTCAGAAAGTTTTTTCACCTTCAGTGCGATTTGGGGCCTAAAAACCTCATACATATATTTTGCCTTTCAGAATCCTCGATATAATGACAAACACAAACCTTTATCCATCTTTTTTCTACTCCAATAAATACCCAAGTTATGAGCTCCGCACCAGAGCGAAACAGCAGGATTTTGTTCCGCACTGCGCGCGAGGTCGTGCATGAGGCACTTAGGCCTCATACCGCAGCGAAAGTGTTCGGTAGAACCTCTAGGATCACAGAATAGTCTCAAAAGCTATTCCATGCTACACGAGGTCCTCCGCGACTAAGTGAAGACTCAGAGTAACAAAAAAATATTAAGCCAAACTTCTTTTTTAGCAATAAAATGGTTGGCATTAGTACTCTTCTAAGATTTTCTTCCCTTATGAGAGAACTTATGCCTTAAATAATACTTTCTTGTTTGGAAAATGTGTAGTAAATATTTAGTATAGTATCTATCTATACAATATGTACTTACAGCGAAGGCAAGTTAACAGGCGGCATAGCAGTCAAGGATATGAGAGCGCTCCCCGTCGCGTACACTAATGAAAGGTAGAATATAGTCCTGCAACAAAACAAATTTGTTAATAAGCAGGTTTTGGAGGTCCTAGCCTCGGTGACAAAAATACTTCGTTTACTATTCTCCTGAGTGAGAGTGAGAACTGAGAACCTAATAAAAAAAAGAATACCTTTATCTACCTAAAAACGATTTTTTTAAATAAAATCTCGCAATTATAAAAATTTAGAGATTAGAGATGGAACTGGTGACTTTATTAGCTCTACATCTACACGAACTGAAGATGTAGCTGTGGACAACGATGTTAGCACGCCGTAATGAAACAATAATAAATATAGGTTACACATTGTTAAATTAGTTTTGTCAGTTTTGGTCCTGGGTCTATTGGCGCTACACAAAATAACTCAGCGACTCGTTCGAAAAATGAAGTGTTCCTAGCTCTATGTTTTGACACTTTGTTCTCATGATAGAAGTACATTCCCATACATTTCCATAGTATTTAGTTTGAACTATAATGTCGCTCACCTATATCTCCCGAGCCATCCATCTGCGATCATGGCACCAACAAGTGGAAAGAAGTATGCGAACATCGTGAACACGTGGTAGATGACAGTAGCTCCATTGTCAGTGTAGCCCAGCTTGTCCCGCAGGTACAGCGAGAGGATTGCTGGAAGAAAACACTCGTTAAGTAAGCTAGTGAAATTATTTAGTTGATTTTAAGATTGAAATTGAAAATCAGTTTCTGAATCCTTCAATTGGCAAAATTAAAATTTATAGCCGACTTTAGTAAGAAGAATGCAATTTCATCTCGCCGAACATTTCTGCTCCTATCTATGATCCTCTTCAGATTCTCAAAACTTTTAAACGGATGCACGCTCTCACACAACAAAGAAAAGGTATTGAAAATCGTTTTAGTATTACGATAAACATAACGTAAAAAATACATATCAAAGAGCCTCTTCCTTTTTAGTAGTCTTCCCATATGCATAGGCTAGGTTAGTTATCGATTTACTTACTAATCTTGATATAAGTAGATAGGGTCACACAATAAATAACGGAACAAGTATGTAATTATAGTATGAATCTTATCCCACTATCCTACTAATCCTACTATCCTACTTCCTTCCTACTTCCTACTATTCTACTTCCTACTAATATTATAAATGTGAAAGTTTGTGAGAATGTATGTTTGTTATTCTTTCACGCAAAAACGGCTGGACCGATTTGGTTAAAATTTGGTATGTAGATAGGTGATACTCTGGATTAACACATAGGCTACTTTTTATCCCGATATTCCCGCGGGAACGGGACTTACGTTACGTGGGTGAAACCGCGGGGCGCAGCTAGTAATGTAGTATAATATAGAATGAATAATATTCGAAGTCAACAAGGCAAGTCCGCATAACAATATCACTATACTGCATATTGCACTTTCATCACTTCCTCAATGGTTACTCAATGCTGTACATTGAGTTGATTGTCCGTCACCCTGAGACCAAATGGAAAGTTTTGCGAGCATTCGATGACTTTCCTGCCCTCCAGACCGGAACACGTGCCAACCAACGCTTTATAATCTGCATTTATTGAAACCAGTTGACGTCATTTTTTTTATACTGTGAGATATTCTTAAATCCTTAATTCTTAAATTCTTTATTGTACACGTAAACAGATAAAATACAGTACTTAACAAACTTATACTTAGAGGCAATGTACAACGGCAAGCTTAACCCTGAAAGAGTTTTCTTACAGCAAACCTGGGGTTATAGGGAGAAGTTATTATAGAAATGGTTAGAGATATTCCTCAGTGCGCGCCTTAACCCCAACGGTGTCATCAAAAATAAGTGGCAAAATTTATTAAACTGACTTTAATAGAAAATTAAAGAAAAAATCCTGCACTCTCGAGGTGAGTTTCTGTTCATAACTCAGAAGATCTTCATCAGATCTCTATTTATTTTATGGGACCTCTTCGGGATTGTCGGTACTCTTTTAAACACTGAAAAACATTTCAAAATCGGTCCACTATCTGATCTAAATCCTCATCTGATTATCAAAATTGTCTGTTTCGGTTCATAGATGAGCCACTACTTCAAAGTTTAACAAAAAAAAACAAAATAGTTTGTGATGTACCTATAAATTAACACTGATCTGCAAATGCATCGCAAATATAGTCTGAAACTTCCCTCAGATATCTCACAAAGAACTATAGAGATGAACTATTATTTACTTACGTAATTTAGTATGGTTAATGTATTAAAAGCTAATAATTCCGTAGGTAAGTTATATGTTTTGTCATCTCTTCGTCATTGTTCAAGGTATAAATAATATACGATGTTTTATGTTCCATTAGATGGAACAATAGTCCATTAAATCTGGTGATTTACTCGGAGATTGGAGAGTGTTGTATCGACAGTCGACACGCTTATTATTACCTATCCATGATGACGTGACTATCATTGTAGCTAGCCTCCTAACTACACGCGAGCCATTTCGATTAAAAAGGCGTAGATACAAGACAATATTGGTTTAGGGACAAATTTCACGATTATTACAGGTTTTTCAAAAGACATGAATTTATTACGAATATGAACGTTAGATATCTTTGCGTTGAGAACTTTTTCATCAAACATTTACTTAATGTAAACTCTATTTTTAAATATTTCATCTACTTATAATTAATCACCGGAGTTGGCCACTAACTCATACGATCTTGCTTGCTTGCACTACGAGATCTGTCAATCCGTCGCATTAAAGTCGGCCGAGTCGCTCAACGAGTTATGGAGAGGATTAAAATGGGGGTTTTTCTATAGATCGAAATAGAAGATAGAGTGCAGGCAATCTAGAGGGAGGCCTATGTCTAGCAGCCTATGGCTAAAATGATGATATTATCCAATAGAACGTAAATAAACAGTAAGTAAGTACATAAACTCTACATAATGCAAATTGACATTCACGAACAATCTACATTATGGCGAAACTGTTACGTCCTGATAACAAGTGTACCTTAGTGGATCGGAAAAACATAGACAACTTTAGATAAGCAACTCTGTAAAGCTAGGTTAATGTTTATTACCTAAGCAAATATAGTAAGTATCTACCAGTTGTAAGTATAATATTAATCTACTTACTTGCCGGTGTAGCTAGTTGGCGTGTGGAATTAAATAGTGCATTTTTAAATTAATTACAGCAGAATGAATACTTTATCACATAATTTCCCATAAGCTAAAAAGCTAATTTAAGGCAGATACGTGGATTTTAGTAGTCATCATTAGCTTATTTGAGCTGTATTTCGAGAGCCATATCTCAATAATGTGATCAGATTATTTAAAGAATTTTACGGTTTTAGAAAGATTATTCTTTATTATAGTGCAATACAGAGAGAAAACTAATTTTTGATTATAGTTTTTGAAGGAGAAGTCAATCCCGTCATAGCGTTTTACGAAAATGAGCGTCAGAGCTGTCTTTCAGAAGGGATATCACCATTGTAATGTGAGAAAATGTTTTATTTTAAGCGATTGTTGACCCGAAAATATAGTCTCAAAATGCACTACAGAGCAAAACAATGAAAAAATTGCCTCTAAAGGTAATGAAAACTATATTTAAAAAGTACAAAATCGTTTCACTTTAACACAATATTTTTTACTAGTATTTGAATAAAAACATAATATTTTTATTTATATTGTGAAAATATAGGTATTTCTTAACGTACAGTTTTTTTTACAATCAATTTTGAGCACCCAGTAATTTACAGGATTATTTTATACATACATACATAAAATCACGCCTCTTTCCCATGGGGGTAGGCAGAGACCACGGATCTCCATTTGCTACGATCCTGACAACCTCTTTCGCCTCACTCACTCTCATTACATTATTATTATTTTATAATCGTCTTCCAATTAGTCGATCCCGGGTCCTCCCAGCGAGAGGACGTATCACTTTTTTCCGCCGCCTCCATAGAAGTGTGCGTCAAAAATGACAGCTCTGCGTCACGCGATCTATTTCATTGAATTTGATTAAGCAGCCTTAAGTACTTAAGCCGCGTTGACACGATCAGAGCCAGCTCGGACCGAGTGAACTCGGATATCTACTCGGACGCAACTCGGAATGTAGCAACCTATAATCCGAGCCCACTCGGACGACGGCGTCCGATCTAAGTAGACTCGGACCGTGTTCTACTCATCCGAGCTAGCTCGTATACGAGTTGGAAAACAAAATGGCGGCTAATAACAACAACCGGCGTACAATCCACGAGCAAGTCCAAATTCTTTTCCTTTTGCGAGATGCCTTATCTCTTTCCCGTCTTAGCTCCTCTATCAACAAGTCTGCGACAATTCCGATGCCACTTCGCACTAAATCCGTCGTTTTTCGATGTTGACTGATAAAAATAATTGGAATAATGACGAAAATGATCCGAGTGAACTATGATAATTTCAACAGCTATCCTAGTACACTCTTATGAAGCTACTCCTACGAGTCCACTCGGTCCGAGCTTGGTACGAGCTGGCTCTGATCGTGTCAACGCGGCTTTACCTACATAATTATCTAAGTTAGATAATTATTATATTTATATTAAGAAGCGCTATATCGAAATAATAAGACAACAATAGTAGATTGCTATACAAGGGGACAAAGGCAATTTTACTATAGCGAGTGCGATAATAGTTCGAGTGCATCGAGAAGCCTTTTCCCCGAGGTAAGCACTCTGCTTTTCATTACGAATATAAGGAAATTACCAAAATAATTGATGAAAATTTAAATTTCACACACGAAAATTAATCGTCTCGCTTTTTTTTAAATCGACTAGTATAATATTGACTAAACAGCAGTTGACGATGGAATAGCTGCGTTTCAGATTAAAAAAAAATACTGACTGGTAGAATGGCATTCTACCAGTATTTTTTTTTCATAATTCATGCAAGGATGAACAAATTTGTGCTTGAGAAGCACATTATTCGTGCTAGAGAGACATAATAGAATGAATGAGTGAATGAGTTAGAAAAACTTGAATACTAGCATGCATTATACATATTGCGAACTAGCAGGTGACGCGCGCGCTACACAAATTCGTGCAGTGATTATTACTCGTTCGAAAAACGTGGTAGGTAGGTAATACCTACCTACTACCTACTAGGTACCTATAACAGCGTCATCAGTGATCGCCTCTATAAACAAACAACGATATTTCGTAGCACACATACCTACTTCAATCAAAATGTTGTAAGTTCTAACCACCGAAATCATTAATTAAACCTAAATAATAAAAATAATGTCTTACTTCGCATTCCATAGTAAGAAAACCTTTCGCAGAATTCGTTTGTGACTATGAATCCTACTGCCTTCGGATAAGGGAGTTTCTGAAACAAGGAAAACACAAATGTTAAAAAAGACTTCAATTTTGTAAAAGGAGCAATTCCGTGCACTCTCGAAGTGCATTTCAGGTAATAACTCCGAAAATCCTCATCAGATCCTCAAATTTTTTGAATGGGATCACCTCTGGAGAGAACTGTTTCATACACAAAAAAAGTTCAAAATCAATTGGCCAACAACAAAGTTTAAAAAAAATACGCACTGCAGTAGAATATGATCGAGTGAGTAAGGGAGAGAATGTAAAAAATAAGTAGGTATTATATAAAAAATAGTAGATTACTACACGAGGAAGAAAGGCAAAGATTCCGATGCACGAGATGGTTTATCGAGCGTCAGCGAGTGCGATAATAGTTCGAGTGCATCGAAGGGCCTTTCTTCCGAGGTATGTGTACTCTACTTTTCATTACGAATATGAGGAAATTACTAAAAAAATTGATGTAAAAATTAAATTTCACACACGAAAACTAGCTGTCTCGCTTTTTTTTTTAAATCGACTAGTTTAATATTGACTAAAAGCAGCTAACGATGGCATGGCATAGCTGCGTTCCAGATTTTAAAAAAAATACTGACTGGTAGAATGGCTATAAAAGTAGTAGGCATTCTACCAGTAGTTTTTTTTGATGATGAAACAATTTAAATAAATAAAATAAATAAATATAATATAATTAGTGCTAGAGAAGCACAAATTCGTGCAAGAGAGACATAATATCTAGCATCTGATTGAGTTAGAAGAACTTGAACACTTAACATGCATCGACATTCGACATGCCACAAAAGAAATGTCAAATGATTTCGAAAAAAGACGTGTGGCACTCGGGGACTGCCGCGGTAAAGCTATTGCAAGCCACCTAGAGGCGAGTTGCTGAACTAAAGTGACAGCGTTAGGTGATTTCGTTACGGAATTTCTGGATTCGGTCTCCACGCCAAGGCCCGCGATAGAAGCTAATCAAGTTGGTGTTATTTATGGGAAGTTCTCTAGAACAGTGCAGCAGCACTCAAGGGCTACCCAACTACTCTACTAATCGAAAACGATACCTAACGATAAAAGAATTTGTACGGTTTCTTGTTTGACATTACGAAATCTCGACTAAATTTATCCATGATTCAAGACATGCTAAACGTCAATAAAACATGATTGAGCAAATGTGGTCGCATCCACTCTTTCTTCAAAGATAGCACGGGGTCAATTAAAGCTAAGTGGTTCACTTCGATTATGGTGCTATAGGTATTCGGGCAAGCCATGGCTTGTTCCGAATTCCACGAGCGGTCGGCGCTGAACTGGCTCGAACAGGATTGTAATTAATTTTCAACGGAGCCGCGGGCGCCCGTCCGGCTACAATTACAATCGTCTGCGACCACCGACCAGGAAATTTGTCTCACGGTGGGAAACTGGAAATTATTGCCTAACTAGTAGTTCGCCTCGAACGAGATCTCGCTCGCCGGTGGTTGTGTATGTATATTCGTTTTTATCTGTGTTTGAAAGAATTTACTTCAGAGGTCTACTAAAAAATATTGAGGATCTAATGAGAACTAAGTACCTAAAGCCGATTATAGTAAAGCGATTTTGAGTGTGCATTATTTACAATACAGGTTTCTTTGAATTTAGAGTCAAACCTTAGGCTCTAAACCTATTTTATATTTAGTAGGTATGTCATGTTGGTTTGATCCTGTCATGGCACTACTTTCGATGACAAATGTGTTGCCCGCGGTTATTTCAAACATTTGTCAAAAATCATTTTGCATTAATTTACTTATATTTCTATAAAAAATACTTGATGGTATATGTAAGAGCATAAGTTTTAACGAGGGTGTTTCGACTTAAAACATTTTGGTATTTTGTTCGTTGTGAAGTGGCAGTAACATTGGTTCAAGGAAACTATTTAGTAAGTTGAATTCTTTTTCCATTAAAACGTCGTTAGGTTCGTCAAAAAGAGTTAGGAGTTAGAAACACCAACCAAAATAACAAAGAAGAAGAAGAACGATTTTCTGAGCTGCGATTTCACCAAAACTTATAGAAATGGGAGCTCAGGATATAGCAGTCATGTTTTTTTTACATTTATCGAAGTTATTCAAAAACTTTACATCTTAGAATAAAAAGTAAAACCATTTTGGAATGTATAAACAAAGCCCTTTCATATGACACCCCACTCAATGTATTTGAACAACTTTTATTTTTTTTCATCCCCTTCGGAACCAAATATCTTTACAACCCCTTGACCGATTCAGCTCATTAGGTTACTGGCTTACCGGCTTACCACTACCTATGTACCTACCAAGTTTCATGAAGATTGGATTAACGATTCGACAGTTATGCCGGAACATACAAACAAACAAATGAACACAACATACAAAGCAAAATTACCCCACTTGCCACTAAGATCTTCGTTCGCTTCGCTCACTCGATCGATTATAATTATGCACACAACTCGTTATTTTTATTTTAGAAACCTACAAAGGATCAGTGTAATCCTACTTCCTACTATCCTACTTCTTACTATCCTACTTCCTACTATCCTACTTCTACTACTAGATCGATCGCACGGAGGTTGGCGAAGTCCTCAAAGTTGACTCACGTCATGGGCCCGGATGTATTTAATAGACTGCCAAAAGATATAAGGTGTCTTAGGGTAAGATCGGACAAGGGGTAAGTCCGTACAAGTCGCATAACTACTAAATTTGGCGATATTTTACAATTATGGCAACATTGCCTTTTGTGCCATTTTGTTATGCACCCCCCTACATCCTGCGACTGACGCTAGGCCCAGCCGAACGCGAGTAATCATCGTTCTAGCAAAAGATGGGAAAAAAATGAAAAAGGAGACGATCCGATCTTTCACTTCAAACTTTCAACAAGCATTTTGGTAAGTAGTTTTCATGATTTTTGAAGTTTCGCGGCTTTATCACTATGAGTGTAGTTAAATTTATTGATTAATATTATACATTCACGTCTAAGACGTTTGTAAACAGAGATCCGATCTTTAGCCTCGGAAATTTCAGTAGGTGAAGTTCGGACTATGATCATCCGGTCATTTTTTCGGTTTAATTTCCCCGTGAATTATTTAATGTATTTGCAAATTCCTATGTTAGTTGATCAACTTGTTCATTTTCTTACCATTTTTTACTAATTTTAATTGGATAACTAGTTAAAAAGTCAGAGTTTCAGACATGCAGGGGTAAGATCGGCATAGAGGCAAATTTTTTTTACAAAATCCAAGCTAAAACTCAAAGTTGTGAAGGGATTCAATCCATTTTTTACTATGTTTTTACTAGGATAAGTCCGAATGTTTTCTAGTGATAGAGCTTATTCTATCTGTTCCAGGGGTGGTTTTATTAGATAGTCCGGTCTTACTCTCACACGGTCCGATCTTTCCCTGGCCATTTTGAAAAATTATGCTCCTTTCTATCATTCATAAAACATCGACCGTTGGGTTTACCTAAAAACTAAATATAAGAAATGAAACCTCTGTATTTTTGCATTTGTTGACACCCTATTGCGTTAGGAAAGAATAACCAGAGGCGATACAAAAAAATATTTTCAAACACTCGATTGGTTTTCTGAAAACTAGTCCGATCTTACCCTAAGACACCTTACATAATTGAGGCCAATAGCTTCATTGGCTTCAAAAGTAAACTAAAACGCTGGCTTATTGAGCAATCATTTTACACCGGTGACGAATTTCTCGATGTCAAAATCATTATCCCAAATTGATCTAATTTTATGTTTTTATACTTTTTATTCAAAATGATTTAATGTTATGACATAACTACTATTATATAATTACTAGGAAATGCACTGACCAATTTGAACTATGTAGTACCTACTAAAGCTTACCTTATGTGTAGCAAGGAATTTTGTTATTAGATAATATTGAGACGTGTAAATGTGTTTACCAAATAAATGACTTTAATGACTTTAATGACTTCCTACTATCCTACTTATATTCTCGATATTCGATATTCTCGCGGGACCGAACGGGTCTTACGCGGGTGATACGGCGCCCCGGCGCGGGTCGCATCGCAGCTAGTATCATACGAGTAGGTATAATGTAAACTAAACCCAAGGAATTTATAATTTCACATTTATTTATATAGTGTAATATTCCCTTAATAATGGGGAACACAAAGGTCGTTCAAGCCTTAGAAGTTAGAAGGAAGCGGAAGGAATATCCTGCCTGATGATGCTCGCGGCTTACCTACAGTTACTAGCTAGGATGTGACACGATTCTTAAGTAAGCTAAACACGAAGCATCGTCAATATAGGTATTTGTATTTATAATTTTTTATAGTTTTAATAGTCCGAGAGACAGTCTGATAGTACCTATAGGTAGGTACATCGAATCTCATCCCATTCAAAACAATGCAATGGCGTGACCACAAAGATTTCAAATTATAAGTTAACGATGAAGAAGTTTCTATAGTACCTACTTTTTTGAAATAACATGGATAAATAATTTTAGTCAATTTCAAGGACTTGACTTGATTTATGTTACCTTGTTAACTTAAATAAAACAAAGATTTCTTTGAATCTGTAGCGATATAAAAAAATTAAAAACAGGTTTTTTTAGCATTTACTTAATTTGGCTTTTTAGCTAAGAGTAAGTAGGTCAAATCCCAATTACGTTAAAACCCGATTATTAAAGAACATTCTAATGATCATACTCGTATTCAAACTCCTCTGCCACGATGACAATAATAAAAAACGAAAATGACTAACACCTTAAAAGGTTAAGTAATTGCTACTAAACTCTTCAAATATTTCCGCATTCAATTTTCAATCCGTCGGGTTTTACCGCGTTTAAAAGGCTACTTTTTATTCGGTATGACCGACCTCGACCATACAAAACATTGTCTAATAAAATCCGTTTACAACAGTCCGAATTCAGTTTTCAATAACTGGATACCATCCAGTCCATGCCAATATTGTTCTTATTATCCTTATCCAGTAAATAGAATAATAAAATATTAATTTGATATTTACAGTAACTTGCGATTGGAGACGTGAGCATTCGCTCAGGAACTAATAAGGTTTAAAACTATGATTAAAAATGAAATGTCCTGTAATATTAATGGTGACTACTACGCGAGCGAAGCCGTGAACGCACACCTTTCTACTAGTGACATTTGAGGTTAAAATAAAACAATAAAATAAAGTTATGGATTATTTGGCTCAAGTTCTCTCTTTGATGACTTGAGGAAGGATAAATGTGCCTTGCCGTTCTTAGTGCCTATGCACACCACGTATCTTGAACTAGGCACTACCTACGCGTTTTGTATCGCTTAAAAACGCAAAAATGAATCGTAGGTAGGTAGGTAGTACATGGGATCTACTCTGAGCAAAATTTCTCCATCAAATCGCCGCGCGCCGCGGCGCCGCCGGTCAAGTTATGGTGGTGAAACCTGAATCGCCGGTCAAGTTATGGTGGTGAAACCTGAATTAGGTAGATTTTCGTTTCGGTTTGTTGAGTAGAGGGGTTGACTGCGCGTTTGTTTCGATAGAAGCTGTAACCGTACAGGGGGTCTACTCTGCACAGCGAAAAACGAAATTTCGGGATCAAATTGCAGAAAGAAATTCGAGAAAGGAAGGAAGTAGAAGTTGGAAGGTTAACCAACGTTTAAGCTGACCTGAGATGATTGTCACTTTGTATTTTCGATGTGTAGAGTAGCTGCAGATTATCTTCGCGCTTATAAAACATGTTGTGTGTGAACTAGGGTCACCCTCCCTTCATAAAATCGCGCAGTGACTGCAGTGACTGCTCCTTCGAAAAACGTGGTGTGCACAGACTCTTAGGCTTGTGCAAGTAGGCCCACAGAATAAATAATACTACGACTTAGATTGCTGTCGAGTGCCACACCACACTGTGTCAAGGTGAGCTCGAACGAAGTGATGCGAAACTCGAGTCTACCAGAAAACATCTAAGCTAATGAGAATCAATGCCATAAATTAACGAGTTTATTTAAACAGCTTTTATGTTTAGAATGTAGGCTTTCATTGGTTGGAGTTGCTCCCAGGGGGTTCCCACGCTTGAGACCAGTACGGGGCGCAACAATTTGATGCAAGTTAGACAATCGGGGGGCTAAACATTTAGCATATGTCCTTTCAAAAGGTCTAATCTATCTCTGCACAAAATTCACCACCTTTTGATGAAGCTAGATAGATTAAGTAGAAGTAGGCACAAATGTTAGTCACCAATAAAAAACCGTTCGCAACCTCTTCTTCGGATCGAACTACTAGTCCAGCTAGATAGGTAATTAGGTAATATTATTATGATGACCTACAAGTATTAGGTTAGGTTTAAAGATATTTATTCTCAAAAAAGACATTGGTCACTTACATGAGAATAGTTAAGTATTTAACTTATAGTAAAATATTTATAGGTAAGTAATAAAAGTTAAAGTTAAGCCGAGAAAGCGTTGGCGGGACGATCTCGTCACCTTCGTTCGACGAGGAATGGTGGGACTCCGCCAGGGATCGGAATGGTTGGAGAAGTTTGGGGGAGACCTTTGCCCAGCAGTGGGACGAAATAGGTTGATTAAAAAAAAATGGATAACAACTTCAATAGTATAAAATTGTTTTTGCTACCAAGGCAATCATTTGAATGCCGCCAATACTCTCATGGACGAAAGGACACTATCTTCCTCTCGAAATTGATAATAATCATAAACAGTTTTACCTTCTGAAAAATACCTAGGTATGTCAAACTACTCGAGTTTATAAGATTATTACATATCTTTATCTTGTGGGTGTCTAAAGATAAGAGAGAAAAATGCGAAATGTTATGTAAAATACAGTAAGTAGGTAGGTACCTACCTAAACTAAAATACACTAACCCCATTATTCATTATGTCACTAGGTAGGTACCTATTCCCGCTGCTTATAGGTCCAGCTTGATATCTGTATAGGTAGGTACCTAGTGTACCTACCTACGTATCTCTTTTTATCATTGACATGAGAGTAACAAGAAAAATGTTTCTGTGGGTTTCATTGAATAGTTTAGTAGGTAAGTAGGTACTTAATACAAAATAAGAACTAGGTACTTTTTAGGGGACAATGATTTCTGAGTAAGTACCTACCTAAGTACCTACTTACTAAATTTAATTTTTAACTATAAATACCTAATAGTTAAAAATTTAATTAAGTTAATTAAGACTTGCATCCATTTTTCGATGAGGTTCCAAGGTGTCACAAATGCGAAATAAAAATATTATTTGTAGATTACAGATTTCATTATCTTCCTAAATGTCTGATCCTTTATTTATTGGGCGGCACTGTAACTTCTATTCTATGTACCAAAGTAGGTACTTAATAAAATGTCAAAACCTGTCCACTTCTTTCTTCTTATCTTCTTTGGCCATGTAACCCAAGTACCTATTCGTGTAATAGGCCTACCTTCCGCAAAATATTTTTATCAGTTGTTGGCTTTTGGCCCTAACATGAATAAAACATGTATGAGTACCTACTATGACGCAGGGTGTGTCATACCCGTTTACAAAATTGGCAGCAAAGTCCAAAAAATATTAATATGTAGGTACCTAGAAAGAACATTATACCTATATGAGTCAATTACCTTAATTATTAACTTATACCTCGGTTATTTTAAATAGCATGTTGTGATATTCTACTTTATTTTATTTGATAGTATATTTAGAGTAGTGTAGTAGAGAGAGTATAGAGAAAAAGTAAACCTACATCCTAAATAAAATTAGTCATTTAACTATATTTTAATTTGGTTACTTACTATAGAAATAAAAACTACAAACAAATAGAATATTGCACATCTCTTTGAATATTAGACATGCAACGCTCTGTTAATTGACAAAAATGTAGCATTCGCATTCCTAACAATTTCTACCTAGGTGGCTAGGTAGGTAGGTACCATCGATATCTACCTACTGCAACTTTATTTTACCGACAAGAAAAGAATCAGCCAGATTATTATTTTATACCTGTATTATAAGTTTCTGACAAACTTATAATTCTGATATAAAATAAACGCATTTTTAAAGGTAAACAGCAAAAATATTTACATACCTACCTACCTATTTTCTCTTCACTGCATTAGCATAAGAACACCATTCTTTTGTAAATCAGAGATAGGTAATTAGAATTGTGATTCCAGATTAGGTAGGCATAAATTCTGGTTTATTTGATCATGAATTGAATTGAATTGAATTGAATTTGAATTGAATTGAATTGCTTTATTATCATAGGTGTAACACGTTAACAAAATAAATACAATAAGTAATTATAAATTATTAAGTGAACAAACTATGACTCGTCAAACATTACAAACTGATTGTGCAAAATTAGAAAAAAATTAATAAATTCAATGACTTATATACAATTATCGCTGTAAAGAGGCAATTGTTATTATAAAAGAGAATAAAATAAATAAAAAATTATAGGTACATTATAAATTCTCATTAGGATTTTTGGAATGCACAGTGTTGGAGAAATGTGTACCTATAATCATTGGATAAAAACTCTTTGAAGCTGTATAGTGTTTTACTTAGAAGCAGTTTCTTAATTTGATTTCATTGTCAATTAACTTAATATGTACAGGTACGGTTGCCATCCGTCCGGGTTTCCCCGGATTTGTCCTAGTTTAGAGGGCGTCCGGGGAGCGTCCGGGCGGGGTTTCAGTATGAGTCCGGGTTTTGAACTTGACTGAAGTTGAGTAAGTACCTACTTCCAAAAAAATGTTTAAGGATGTGATGAAAATATTCAGAATTAAGGACCTCAGAGTGCTGAAAATTGCTCTCTTATATATTTTTATTTCCTCCTTGTAATTATTGTAATTCTTCGCTTCACTCGCTTTGTTCAGAGCTGAATTAGCAGTATCATGCTATCTTCTCGAGTAAATTACAACTACATTGTATGTAAAAAATTATAATTTCTCTAAGAGCAAAATTAAAAACCAACCTAACTACCTACGAAGCTTTTACTCATTGCAAAAATGGGTAAAAAATTGCTTGCATCGTTTATTGCTCAATAAGAACCGGCTTTAATTAAACAAAATCATGTACTTTTAGTTTTAACGAAAAAAATTTTTGCTCGCTTCGCTCGCATCATTTATTGCTGTATAACATTCGGCTTTAAATCAAATTACATGCCACGTTACTTTGAGTTTTAACCAAAAACATTTTTGCTCGCTTCGCTCGCATAGTTTATACCTATATGAGATGAGAACCGGCTTTAAACAAAATCATGTGCCACTTTACTTTTAGTTTTGACCAAAAAAAAATTTTGCTCGCTGCGCTCGCATCTTTTATGAGACTAAATTATGTGCCACGTTCCTTTTACTTTAAACCAAAAAAAATTTTGCTCGCTTCGCTCGCATCGTTTGATACTAAATAAGGACCTAAACAAAATCATGTGCCACGTTACTTTTAATTTTAACCAAAAATTACGCATGGTACGGGAGCTATTGGTGCCCATAACAGTGTATTTACTTAGATTAATTCTAACATACTTTACAACTTCTAGTATATAAACTGAAAGTTGCTCACTCTCGACCCTATAGATACCCAACACACTTACTCTACAAGAATCTGAACATTTTGTCAGTCAGAAAACTATTTATACAACAAGTAATACTAAAACAAAACAAAATTGCCCCCATAATACACCCCAGCAGCAAAAGGAAAACGGACAAAGTATATCCTCTAATTAAATGTAAGACCACCTTTGCTCAAAAAAATTCATACTTCCTCAGCGCATTCCTCTATAACAGGATAAATAAAGACATAAATATAAAAAACACAACATACCTTGAATGTAAAAGAAAAATTAAAATCCTTTTACTAGACCTTAACTATAAACAAACAGAAGATCTAATGACCATTGTAAAGTAATCCATCCATACAACTTACAAATAAAAACCCACATTAACACACTCACACACACAACACACACACACATACACACACACACTCTCTCACACACACACACTCACTATCACACACACACACACACTCACTCTCACACACATACACACCAACATGAACTCATGACACCAAGCTTACTCATCCATACATTTCTAGTTGGAACATGTATCTTACTTACTCTGAAAGTCCTAAATGGAACCCATTATTTTTATGTTAGATTATAAAACACTCAAATGTATTTCTTGTTCTCTTAGCCAAGTATAGATGTAAGACAAAACATAGGTACTTACACCATGTAACTAGCCGAAGCAGAGATCCCTCGTCTCTAAATACAAGTTAGCACTTAGTTAGAGCGAGGAGTCAAAGATTCTACAGTTTCAAGGTTTACTTACCGTACTTCATTGTCAAAAAAATACATAGGTAAAATAAGTAAGCATAGTTTAGTTTTAGTTTATCATTATAGGAAACCTTGTAAACCTTACTTCTTGCAATAAACGTTATTATTATTATTATTATTGATACGCATGTTAGTATAGCTAAGTTTCTAAAATGATCTCGGCATGAGTCTTTATACTTGGCCCTCATTAATGCCCATAATGCACGCTTTTGCATTTTTAAGACACGTTCATAGTCGGATGAGGACCCCCAAAGAATAATTCCGTAGGACATAATAGAGTGAATGTATGCGTAATATGTTTCTTTTAAAGATTTTTCTGATGTTATCGGTCTAAGTTGTTTAAATTCAATTCAATTCAATTCAATTCATGTGCGGTGGGAGAGAGAGCACGATATTGACACATTCACTTTCGAACACAGAGCGGGCTGATGCAATCACTTTAACATTGCTTGCTGTCCTTATTAGTGAAATACCTACCTAGTGGCTAAATTCTCTAAGTTGTCATACACTTAGGAAATCTCATAGGTACTGTACTTATTGCTTTTTCCTCTAAAAAGTAATGTAGGTACCTACGGGATTTTTATTCTATGCTACGGGTTAGGTGGGTGTATGAATTCACATAGGTACTTAAATTTATTACTTAGGTATTCTTTGCGTTCACAATTACCTATTCATATTTTGAAACGTCTTCTAGATATTAATAAGCTAAATAACGAGATAAAAAAGTAGGTAGGTAGGTGGTAGGTACCTATTTATAGTAGGAGAACACAAAACAAAAGTTGTTTAGTTTATGAAACAAAATCAATTTACATATTAGGTAGGGTTAGGTAGGGACCTACCTAGTACCTACCTACCTACCATATGATGTCATTTCAGCATCACACAGAAATTCGTGTCAAATAACAACGCAAGAGATTTTTAATATTGAAACCTCAGACCAAATAAAAATTATTTGGTCTGAGATTGAAACGATAAAATATGAAAACTTAATACCTACCTACCTAAGACAGACATTTTTTTGTCAGGTAAGTAGGTATTATTTTTGCTGGTATTTTGGTAAAAATTATTATGCTCGGCGGGCTTTTTTACCCTACAACATTAGCAGAGTGTAAATCAATAAGAACACCAACAGTAGGTAGATCTTCATCTGGAATATCATAAAATAGGTAATACCTATACCTACGTACGGATTTGGCGCACGCAGCTATAGATACCTACCTACAAATAAACTTAAATTTGATTTACTAAAATTTGATTCAAACAAGAATCTATAGGTAAGTACCTACTAACTAAATACCTTATGAGTACCTACATAGGTAGGTATATTAATTACCATACGGATATTGCAAACAGACAGGTAGGTACCTAGTGAGTGCTTGGGGAACCTTGGTTTTATTTAGTTATACCTATACAAGTTAACGAAAATCGCTTTTATGAATAAAAACAGATGTTAAGACCCTATTATCTTAGCGACATCACAGATAAAATAATACTATGTACCTACAGATGGCCCATCTAGAACATTAATTTCACTACTGTTTTTCTTCGGGCTATTTTTTTGTGTTTGATTTTGCGGCGCCCCTAGCAGTGTTTAGGTCTTGCCTGCAATCAAAAATAAGTAACTCCATTTAGTGCACTTATTTTTGATTGCAGAAATTCACACACAGAAAGTCATTTTCATAAAGTATTAAATTTTGCTCCTTGTCCGATTTATTCACACATGACCCAAACGATTGGACGGGTAAAGTACCTATAAAGTAACTTTGCAAATCTAAAAAAAAATACTTACCTTTCAAATTGTAAAATATTTTTTTTATTGTGAATTGACGGTTAGACGGTTTATGCAAAATTCGCACTCTCTATTTAAAATTATAATAATGAAAATAATACTAGTGATGATGTAATTGCCAAGTAAATACCTAGGTATTTGCTAGCTATGTACTTGTAAACTATCAGTTTCCAACAAGTTCTAATATACGAGTACGATCCTTTGTTCAATAATAAGTGTTTTATCTCACAAAGAGATAGTCATTGATCTTTCAAGAGATCGATAAGTTACTTTAGGTACTATCTGTTGTACCTATTATAAATCAATTCTCAGTGATAATCTATTGTTACCTACCTACCTAAATTGGCAAATTTAAGCCTGATATTGTGAAAAAAAGAATTTACCTATCAATCTATACCTCTACACACAAAAAACGTAATCTTAGTTCCATTCAACACTCCTAACACGAGAAGAGCGGATAAATTTTCATCGATTCTAAAAAAATTCCCAATTGATAATATATTTCCTAAGATATTCCCATACAAAATTAAATGTTCATTGCACAGATAAAATAATACAATGTACAGATGGTCCATCTAGCACTACTGTTTTTCGTCGGGCTATTTTTTTGTGTTTGATTTTGCGGCGCCCCTAGCAGTTTTTAGGTCTTGCCTGCAATCAAAAATATTAGCACTAGATGGAGTTACTTATTTTTGATTGCAGGCAAGACCTAAACACTGCTAGGGGCGCCGCAAAATCAAACACAAAAAAATAGCCCGAAGAAAGACAGGAGTGAAATTAATGTTCTAGATGGACCATCTGTACATCAAAAGTCAAAAGTCAAAAGTCAAAATATTTTATTCAATAAGATCATAAAAAAGACCACTTAGACATGTCACGTTCTTAAAACTAGGGGATTCTATTGCCTGTTCCAACGCGATTCCCTACACCAGGGAAAGAAGCAGGCAAGAACCTGGTGATGCGGGCCTAGCATTTTTTTCAGTGGTCCAATAACTGAGTTGGAGCATGTTCAGTCCCAAGCGTTTTTGTCATCTAAATAATCTGATATTTTATAATAAGCTTTGTTTAAAAGATGACGTTTAATTTGCTTTTTAAATTTGTTAATTGATAAGTCTTGCAAATCACTTGGAACTTTGTTATAGAAGCGTACACATTGCCCTTTAAATGATCTCTTAACTTTTTCGAGCCTAATCGTGGGAACAGCGAGTTTATCCTTATTTCTAGTATTTACATTATGGTTATCACTATTTTTCTTAAATAATTTAATGTTTTTCCGTACATACATCAGGTTTTCATATATAAACTGGCTAGGCACAGTCATTATAAATATTTCTTTAAACTTATTTCTAAGTGACTCTCTGGGACCCATACAATAAATTGCTCGAACAGCCCTCTTCTGCAACACAAACACGGTGTTAATAAATAAGATATCATACCATTTCAAGTACCTGGCGTGTACAAAGTCGACTGTAGTTGTGGTCGCTCCTATATTGGGCAAACAAAGCGTACTATAGCCGAACGCATAAAGGAGCACATTGCTGCAGTTAAGAACCGCCAAGTTAATAAATCAGCGATAGCAGAGCACCTTGTGGATTCAGGGCCTAATCACTGGATTGAACTTCATGATCCTAAGATTCTTGCAAACGAACGCCAGTATTATAAGCGAATAATTCGTGAAGCAATCGAAATCAAAAAATATCCGAATTTCAATCGTGAGGATGGATTTAGGCTCCCGTTATCATGGAATCCGGTCATAAGTAGATGCAGTGCACGTCGTAATATAAACTTTCGGTGTAAAGATACTGTTAGTGTCGTGTGTTGTGGTGTAAATGCAGCCGATTCATTTTCTGAAGATAGCGAGGGTAGTTCTGCATAAGGGCCCCCGCAGACGGCCGACTTTTTGTAGGTGGAAAAATCGGTCGAAAAATAGAACGTACTGACAACAATAGTGCAACGCACACGACCTACAAAAAGTAGGTGAGAAAAAAGTAGGTGGCATTCCGACCGACCCGACACCGACTCCGAATGTGTAGGTCGTTTAGTGATGCGCTTATCGGAATAAGTGATAGAGCTTACTCCGCAAGTGGACTATTTACTCCGAATTTTATTTGCTTAGGTACCTAGGTAAACTTCTGGTAGATAAGTAGGTTCAATCATTCATAATTATAATTTATTGTTATTGGATTAATAATAATAATAGTACAAGTAGGTACTTACTTACCTAACCATGTACTTTATTAAGTACCTACTTATTGTAATTTAAAGTAATTTCAACGAATTCCGAGGGAATATCAGGATAAAAGTAGCCTATGTATAATACCATGTCATTAGTTACCTATATCCCAAAGTAGGTATACAATAGGTTTTGTAGTTTTTTTGTGAAAGAGAAATAACCATACATCCATACTCACAAACTTTCGATAAGTAAATTATAGTAGGAATTTTCGTAGGATTAGTAGAAAGGATTATAACCGAAGTACCTATATTTCGGCTGCATTATAAGAAAAGAAAGCTAGGTAGTCTTATCTTCTACTATATTATCTTCCTTTGCAAATCCACCGTTCTAGTATTTTTCGATGTTGTCCCCTCACTAGCCACCTACAAAGTGACGGTCGTGTGCGTTGCAGTCGGTGGCAAAGTAGGTGACAAAATCGGTTGAAAAGGCGACCTACTTTTCCACCTACAAAAAGTCGGCCGTCTGCGGGGGCCCTAACTATCCGCCGCTTCACAACGAAACTCAGATACATACTCCAGTCTGCCCGCGACCACGACTATTGTAACATAGTCGAAACGTCGGGATATAAATAAGGTAATTAACGCGATAAAAACCTGTGTAAAGTTTATTCTAAAATATGAATTTTGATCGCGAAAGTTTAAGAAATAATACGGTGTTAATGTCTGCAGCACACCCCCACAACAGAATGCCGTAAGACATAATGCTGTGAAAGTAGCTGAAGTAGACTAGTCTAGCAGTATCTACGTCTGTGTATAGACGTATTTTTTTCACTGCGTATGCTGCAGAACTAAGTCTCTTCGACAATCCATCTATATGTGGACCCCATTGAAGCTTACTATCTAAAGTTAGTACATACTGTACATAGTATTATTTTATCTGTGATAATATAAGTAATATTTTATCTGAGGTTGACAATTTCTGTCAAATCTATTGATTTAAAAAATAATAATCCATACTTAATAATAATCAAATTGTGGGATACTAATATACCTAGTAGGTACCTGAGTAGGTCGACAAGTAAAATTTTAATACAACAGATGTAGGCAATGAAGGATACAATAGAATATAAAATACTGTTTCATTTCTTATACTCTGAAAGTACCTACGCTTGAAGTTACAGAACATAGAATGGAAAACAGTACTTTGCGTCCATAGGGCCGTAAAATAACGAAAAGTCCTTAAGGAGAGACGCAAATAACTTACCTCGGGCCTATAATCATTAGCGTTAAATAATTTGATAGTCAGAAGATATTAGTGAAACGGTTTTCTACATAGTACTTACATAAGTAAAACTAAATAAAAGAAAATGTTCTCTATGTTTAAAATAGATAACAACCCAAAAGTCAATTAACCCCAATGCCTAAAACTATTAGATGTGACCATAGAACAATCGACTAGGTAGGTACCTACGACCAACGAAGCGGAAAGTAGGTACAAGGTGACTACAAGATTAAATAATAAATATAAAAACAGTGAATTGTAATAATAAGTATATTGTTGACATCTGATCTGGGTAAGTAGGTGTAGGTACCAAACATTTGTAATGGTTTAGTAAAAAGAAAGTTAGTGGTAAGTAGAGATCGATTTTTTTATATTTTCCTTTCTTACATAAAATCTATCCACGTGAAGGTTTACGAAGGCATGATTTACGAAGTAGGTAACAAAATAAAATAAAATAATTTTCTCGCTTAATGATAAAAACTGGCGGGTAGGTAAATAGGCTAAATTGGCTAAGCAAAACTGCAATACGTTCAAATTAATATTTTCGCAGTCGCATTCAGATATACAATTTAAAAAATACCAACCCCTGCTTTATCCGTCATTTTGTTCTCTGGAGAATTACGAGTTGAAGTCTAGCACTTTAAATTATTATCATCGATATTTACGTTGTCTTGTCACACTATTACAATATAGTAGAATGTAGGTTCCGTGATACATGCGCGTGCGACGCGACGGACGACCGACGACGGTGCGGGCGCGCGAATTGTCAGTTCGCGGGATACTAACTGAAGAACTGACAAACAGCACAGCGCATGCGCAAATTGTTTTCTAAGTTATTACTTAATCTGTGCCACAGCTGTCGTAGTTACGATATCGTAATTTATAATCAACATGAACTGCAAGCATTCGTTGCGATTTGATGCTAACTGTGAACCATCGAGAATTCGAGACGCTAGCTTTACATATCCAGAGTTCCATAGTCAGACTGGAACTATACTAATACAGTCAGGCGTTCGTCATCCAGGACCTATCTTAGCCATACAACGTTTACTTCTGGTCATCGGCCTTGCTCCTAGATTTCCGGTTGTTTTGGTTAGAAAAGGCCTGCATCCATCGTGAAACAGAAGCCTTCAGTCATTCAAATTATTTCGTTGGTGGGCAAGTCTGTCTTATGCTGCACTTGCCGAACCACCCACGGTCTCCATTTTAGAACCTTTCGATCCCAACAGCCTCCATTCTGCGTGCTATATGATATGGCCGACCATTGCAATGCCAAAAATAGTAAGTAGGTAGGTATATTTATTGAAAGAACCTACTGAAAATAATGAAGTTGATAAATTTAAAGAAATGCCTGGTGAAGCCTATATTGCAACCTTTCATAAATTTTGCTCTAACAATTTTACTTGGTAGGTACCTATTGTAAGTATAAGGTTTAAAATGTTTAATGGTGGATAGTATTGAGCAGAAATAATATTAGCATACCAGTTAACCTAGCACTTCGCCTCAAACGAGATCTCGCACACCCTTGGTTGGTGGTAAATTTTGAACTATAGCTTGCTTCTGACTACCTACCTAAGTAGGTACGTCACTGTTGTGTTGATTAACTAATAATTAATTGTTTACGAAATCTGGCTGCTGGATCTGGACGTTCATCGAGTTTTCAATAGGTATACTAGCAGCACGTCCCGGCTTTGCACGGGTGTACTAATTAAACTACCGGGGTAAAAAATAGCCTATAGGTATCCATCCCAACAGTCCATTCTACACATCAGTGAAATAATTTTTGAAATCGGCTTAGTAGTTTCGGAGATTACCTCCGTCAAACAAGCAAACAAACTTATAGGTAGGTAGGTACCTAAATATGGATATAGATTTGACGCTAGGTACTTTGCCACACTAGAGAGGCGAATGCAGGGGGGGTCAGCTTACTAGAGAACCAATGCAAGCACTGGCATAATATACCAAACGAGGACAACGCTCTACAAAAGAAAAGGATAGCAGGATCAGGCAAGACTCAAAACGTAGCTACCATTTTGGAAGGTTTTATTATTGAAAGACAACCGAAAATAGCATTTTACTACCTAAAAATAGAGTAAAAATTGTTTAAACACTGATTTCACATTGATTTCGATTATTTGTAGACTAAAACTACAAATTTTAATGAAATAAGCAATTATTTTATAATCGATCGAGTGAGCGAAGCGAACGAAGATCTTAGTGGCAAGTGGGGTAATTTTGCTTTGTATGTTGTGTTCATTTGTTTGTTTGTATGTTCCGGCATAACTGTCGAATCGTTAATCCAATCTTCATGAAACTTGGTAGGTACATAGGTAGTGGTAAGCCGGTAAGCCAGTAACCTAATGAGCTGAATCGGTCAAGGGGTTGTAAAGATATTTGGTTCCGAAGGGGATGAAAAAAAATAAAAGTTGTTCAAATACATTGAGTGGGGTGTCATATGAAAGGGCTTTGTTTATACATTCCAAAATGGTTTTACTTTTTATTCTAAGATGTAAAGTTTTTGAATAACTTCGATAAATGTAAAAAAAACATGACTGCTATATCCTGAGCTCCCATTTCTATAAGTTTTGGTGAAATCGCAGCTCAGAAAATCGTTCTTCTTCTTCTTTATTATTTTGGTTAGTGTTTCTAACTCCTAACTCTTTTTGACGAACCTAACGACTTTTTAATGGAAAAAGGATTCAACTTACTAAATAGTTTCCTTGAACCAATGTTGCTGCCACTTCACAACGAACGAATGTTTTAAGTCGAAACACCCTCGTAAAAACTTATGCTCTTACATATACCATCAAGTATTTTTTATAGAAATTAAGTAAATTAATGCAAAATGATTTTTGACAAAATGTTTGAAATAACCGCGGGCAAGTTGCCCGCGGTTGCCCGGGGCAACACATTTGTCATCGAAAGTAGTGCCATGACAGGATCAAACCAACATTACATACTGAATATAAAATAGGTTTAGAGCCTAAGGTTTGACTCTAAATTCAAAGAGTTTTTAATCAAAACCTGTATTGTAAATAATTCACACTCAAAATCGCTTTACTAGGTATCTAGTAATTAAAGGAATAATAATCGGCTTTAGGTACTTAGTTCTCATTAGATCCTCAATATTTTTTAGTAGACCTCTAAAGTAAATTCTTTCAAACACAGATAAAAACGAATAGGGTAGGTGCGTCAAATATGGGCCGGCGGGTAATAAGGGCCACTTCTATTTTAACATACTTCCAATATTATTATTAGACTCAAACCAAGCCTACATTATAGAGGACCATTAGGAAGGCTAATATCCGCGGTGGTATCGCCTTCCTATTCGCCTTCATGTCAGTAGACACATTTATTTAAACGATGTTTGTAAAAATCGCTCTACTAGAAAAAATTCTCCACGAAAACTGATTAATTGTGAGTACCATAGACTTTTTTTTTTAATCTGCTGTTATTAATATAACATAAATTTATCATGTTTCCTGATTAAGTTAAGTTTAAATATAAATATAAATTTTTCATGATTTTACAGTGAATTTTGTCGAACTTGACGCAGGCGGCTAATAAGGGCCACCCCCAAGGCGGGTAGTAAGGGCCGTCAATTACAAGGCTTTCAGGTCTTCTTTCGAAGTCGTGTTCTATTATATCTGTTTTTATTGTGTATACGTGTTCTGAGGTTAAAATATGAATGTATTTTCTTTATTTTTTTTGCTATTTCAGTTAGAACTTAGAAGCGATTGATAATAATGAAGGACAAAGACTGGTTATTAGCAATACTGGTACACAAAAACAGATGCAAAGGGCAAGGTGACTGGTGACTAACGTAATGACTGACGACTGACGACTGATGAACAAAAAGAACAAAAAGAACAAGAAGAACAAAAAGAACAAAAAGAACAAAAAGAACAAAAATAACAAAAAGAACAAAAAGAACAAAAAGAACAAAAAGAACAAAAAGAACAAAAAGAACAAAAAGAACAAAAAGAACAAAATGAACAAAAAGAACAAAAAGAACAAAATGAACAAAAAGAACAAAAATAACAAAAAGAACAAAAAAAAAACAAAAAGAACAATAAGAACGAAAAGAACAAAAAGAACAAAAAAGAACAATAAGAACGAAAAGAATTTTTTTTTTGTTACTTTGACTTTAGTTCTGAAGCTTGTGGGATCGAAACCGGCCTTCACACATACTTCACACATTCACACACACACAACACAAAAGATTAGGTATATCTTGCGTTTGAGTGAGTATGCCCAATATAAGTACATAATACTTCACAGGACTCCTAGAAACTTGGAGGAAACATAATAGAGCAAAGTTCCAAAACGTAAACTTTCATAAGTTTAATAAGAGCCACCAATTCAAGAAAATTTTCAAGAAAATATTATGCTATTTTTGATTTTTTTTTGAGTTTTATGTAGTGAAACTAATAACTTTTTCAAGAATATGATAATTTTGAACAAATTTAGTCAATTAATGCTTTTTTTTCAAACTTTTCGTTTCATTAGTTTAATAAGGGCCATCACTGTTTTTTTCCGTGATTTAAATAAATCGTCAAGCGTAACTCACTAGAAAATCAATCTAAAAGTCTGCGAGAGATAGTATAGCTAGAGTTTACAATGATAAAAGACAAAATGAATGTTTTTGTTAAGTGGCCCATATTAAACTACCGTCGGCTAATAAGGACCAAAGGAAGGGTTTTGAAAAACCTCAATATTGATGATAAATTTCAATTAAAACCAAATAAATCATACTTTTTCAGACTGCTTATGAAGTAAACATTCTTAAAATGTCCTGTTTTTCATTCATATCCGTCTGATTTTGAAAATATTTTGAATTGAAATTAAGTGGCCCTTATTTGCCGCAGGTACCTTATACACAACCACCGGCGAGCGAGATCTCGTTCGAGGCGAACTACTAGTTTATTAAGATAAGATTTGTTAGAATATGGTTCTATGAAATGGCAACACTGGCTGGTTTATGGTGGTAGCAAAGTACTCTGTGGTTGTTTGTTTTGTTTACTTTACTTGGTGTGGTGCCGGTAAATTCGTTAATTTCTCTAATTTTCTGTCTGATAGTTTTCATAGGACTCAATTAGTGTGAAACTAACATTTTAGTTTTCGGTGTGCTTCCAGTTCCGTCAAAAATTTGTGAGATAGAGACTTCAATGCGAAATTTACGCTATTTGTGATTTTCGGCTAGTGACTCTTCCTGTGCGAAAATGACTTTTGAAATGAAATGAAATCTTTGAAGAACAAAATAAATAGATGTGATAGAACGTTTAAAATTCTGTTTTATTTACTATCCGTTTTGAAGTACCTATTTTAAATTTAAGGCATAAGAATTTTCGTTAACTGTTTTAACTTTGAACTTTACCCGATTGCCAAAGGAGGTTATGTTTATAGGTAGGTAGGCTAGGATTATAACCTGGAGGTTCTAAACAGCCAAACTTACTTTTATAAAAACATTATAAGGCATAGAAATATAGAATTTTCGTTTACTGTTGTAGTAAACGAAAATTCTATATTTCTATGCCTTATAATGAAAAGTCAATTCGATTCTATTAATTGAATCTGCCGCGCTACAGAATTTGAATCTGCCGCGCTACAGAATAGTACATTTGGTTTGGCATTAAGTGGAGCGCTAGTGTGCTCCGTGTATGCATTTCAAATGTATGAAGTTGTCGTTCTTCTCTTGAGTATTATGTTCTGTGGGCGAATGACTGTGCTTCAACGAAAAAGAGTCAGTCTTTCAGGATCCATGGAAAAGTGGACTTTATGACGTCATCGTCACATGACCCGAGTATTTATTTGGATGATGTCATCATTCAGTTAACTGGAAACTAGTTTCTTTATCATCATCGTGACTCGGTATTTTTTAGCATTACAATGAGACTATTACGCGTAGGTAGCAATCACATAATCACATTCAATATTATAGGTAGGGTTTTAGGGTTCCGAAGTCAACAGGGAACCCTTAGGTTCATTTCATACATCCGGAATGACCTACCTAATCACTGGAATCATCCTACTTCCTATCCTATCCTAAAGGTCCTGTTTTCAATAATCTCCAAACACTCCTACGAGTACCTACATTATCAGTAGGTAGGTAGGTACCTTATAGATTAAAGTCGCGTGACAAAAGCACTTGATTATTTTGTTGAGCGCGGCGAAGATAATGACAATTTTATTATGAACTTGCCTCAATAGGAAATAGGAGTTTGTTCCTAGTGTTTTCATACTAAAAATATTTTATTATGTTAGTTAGGTAGGTATGTGCGGTGTGGTCACGGCGTTCAAGATTACTGTAATATTTCTGCTAAAACTACTGAAGAAATGCATAGGTACCTTATAGATTAAAGTCGCGTGACAAAAGCACTTGATTATTTTGTTGAGCGCGGCGAAGATAATGACAATTTTATTATGAACTTGCCTCAATAGGAAATAGGAGTTTGTTCCTAGTGTTTTCATACTAAAAATATTTTATTATGTTAGTTAGGTAGGTATGTGCGGTGTGGTCACGGCGTTCAAGATTACTGTAATATTTCTGCTAAAACTACTGAAGAAATGCATAGGACTAAAAGATTACGTCGTTAATAAAAATACACGTATTGTGATAATATACCTAATAGGTAGTTATCCCCAAGCTTACGATCGAGGGCAAAATATGAATGGCACGCAAAAAATAAATCGCCAGCGCAATCAACGTGCACTTTATATTTTATACCTATTCAGATTACTGAGCTTAGTGGTTTTATTTCATAAAATAATATTTAGGTACTACTAATTAATAATCTTCTGCTTCAGCCGAAGCTCTTACCTTTCCGTTGTTCTGACCTAAGAGTTGGTGAGCTTCGACTTGGGTCTCCGTGCTTCGAGTCTCCATTATTATAAAATTTTTACGACACGTTGTAAACTAGGTACGACATCGCGTGGCGAGGCGCTTAGTTATCGCGATGTCACTGATAACTTCTGGTAGTTCTACGAGTGAAGTTCGCAGTGCGCGATGTTTGAACGTTTTGCACCAACTATGTAGGCAGCATCTCAAACATACCTATACTATAGCGGCTTTATTTAAAGAGGGAACTACTGATTGTGACACACTTGCTTTTATGTTATCTATGAGTAAAGTTAACAAAGCACAATGAAATGAAATGGTACACTGCGCGGGGTTGTGTCGGATGATACGGAGTTCCTATGGCCACCTTCCAGCTCCATAATCAGATCAGCTCTATGTTATAATAAACTAGCTGCCCCGCGGTTTCACCCGCGTAAGTCCTGTTCCCGCGGGAATATCGGGATAAAAAGTAGCCTATGTCTCTCCATCCCTTCAACTATCACCATACAAAAAATCTTTGCCGTGAAAGACGGACAAACAAACAGACAGACACACACACTTTCCCTTTTATTATATTAGTATGGATGGATGGATTGCATTGACATCCGATTTGTACGAGTACATGCATGCAAAAATTCAGTTCAATCGGAAACCGGCAAGTGGTCAAATTTGCTGAAACTATGGGGTTCCTTGCCGACGGGGACAAAACGGGGCACTTCGGTACTCCAGAATCCAGATGGTGGTAGGTTCAGGGGGGGGGGCGCCATTACGTACTTGATCGTTCTATTATGTCACACCCTCAGATATTATAGTAGCGGATCAGAGCTTAATTTCAGTAGGAGCATCAGGATATAGGTTTTCCGTAGCTCTGATCAGTTGGTGTATTTAGGAGCATAGGAGCACGAGGAGGAAGAGGCACCTATGCAGCAGAGGGACAGATAAGCAAAAACTCCAATTACCTAGCAGGACAGATTATTATGCAATAAAGCTACTAGGTACTAGGTACTACAGATACAGACCAACCCTAACTGTCTATGTAGGTACCTATATTTCCTTTCATTTGAGGCAAACTTGGATCGACCTTTGAATAAAACTGTGTAGTTAGTGCACTAGATAATTTGCACAATATTTAAATAATGTGCTTTAAACAAGCATAAGCTATATAATATAGCAATAATAAATAAGAGACTTTGGTATGTACCTATACTTTAAATATTTATTTTTATCACGTCGTGATAAGACAATGCATCATGTTTTATCATTAATCAGCAATGAAGGGTCCTGATATAAGTACCAAATTTTTCTTGTAAGATTTGTCGCGGTTCAGGTCAGTCAACTCTACATTCACATAGTAGGCAAGATGGCGATACGCTTGCAAGCAGAAGAGGTATAGATTTGAGGATAGTCTGTGGCAGGTGATGAGTCGCATTGCCGAGCCGAGGGATTCGCCGAAGCATCGCGCCCACAACATCGACAACAGGTGGATGAAAGGGACCTTCCTCCCAGCGATGTGAGGCATATTCACACTAGGCGACAGCGACAACTCGGCGATAGCGACAGCTTGGCTACAGGCTGCGGCCGACAACATTAATATACTTTGTTCTAAGCTCCGTACACTTGCGAGTCACAGTCGCGCGCGACAGGCCACTAGGCGACGGGGCGTCAGCAACAGCTCGGCGACTAGACGCAGCGACTTGTCGCCCAGTGTGGTGAGCAGGGAGTTATGAGCAGTAGTAACAGCAGGCCTTGCGTGGCGCCGCGGGGATCAGTTTCGTCGGGTAGGTTTGAGTGAAGACAGTTTTCTTGATGAAAGGATTCAGAGGTTCAGATATGGCTCGATGCTTTACCTCCATGTTCATGCGCGCAAATTTATCCCCTTTCTCCTCTTCTTTTCTGATAAGAATGAAATAGGGACGGAAATCATTTGAGTATGACATTTTGCAGTGTTTAATTTACTTAGCTATACCTATTTACATATTTTTTTGTCTGCACATTAACTATATTAAAATTTTACAAAAGGAGTTCTAAATGTATTTTTTTTTTGATAAATTTCTTGATTAGTTTTCATTTGTCATGTCACTATGTATTTTTCTAACTACCAGTTTCAATAACCTTTCTATCTCTGGTTTTTAATCCATAGAGGTTGTTTAAAGTTATAATCTATGTAAAAAATAAACCACAAATAATGAAAAAAAATTACAACAGACTGAAGCCAAGGGACGCTGGTAGACATTTTTTTTCAGATCTTTTAAACATGCAAATAAAGATCCTTTGAAGATGTCAAAGGGCATATTTGGTAAATAACATGCCCGCAGTTTGCAAAAGTTAGCCTTCCATTCGTGACGTATTGCAATCCCACCGAAGCTGATAGAAAGCTAGCTGGTTTTTCAAGATGTTTTCCTCCACCGTTTTAAGATTAAAGAAAAAGAATGAACACCTTTCCAATACAATTAATAGGATGAAATAAAATGTGTGAAAACTTATTCCCACTACATATTTTACCTGTGATCCTACTAATATTACTAGTAGTTCGCCTCAAACAAGATTTCGAGCCACCGGCTTAATTTTGTACTTGACTAGGTAGGTGTTCATAATTGAGAGTTGTTAAGAATCCTTTCTTAAGAGACCCCACTCAAAATATTTGTATAACTTTTTAATCACCCCTGCAGAACCTAATATCTTCACAGCGCCTTTTTCGAAGCAAATTAGGTAAGCCGAGAAATTACTTACCACTACCTAAACACCTACCTACCTACCAAGTTTCATGAAGATTGGATGAACGGTTCGACAGTTATGCCGGAACATACAAAACTACAACGCGAAATCACCTAAAATGCTACTAAAATCTTGATTCGCTTCGCTCACTTATAAATTTTCTCGATTATTAATTATGGTTGCATGCGTAGGTTATACAAACCTAGACCGTATCAGGTAGGTAGGTATAAATAAAACATGAATAAAGTGAAACGGTTTAGTTAGGGCTTAGTCGGGTTTAGTCGGCAGCGAGCGCAGACAGTAGTAGGTTTAGTGTGGAACACATTTTTCATCTGTTCCAGCAGAGAATTGTACACGGCTTCGACTTTTAACACGTCACTGCCGGCCAGTTGATTCAACACCATCTGAATCTTAGGCGACAACGTCGTAGCCTTTTCTAACGACTTTGAATTAACTTCTTGCACCGAATTCGACTTCCGACCCTGCGTATTATAACTTATTATTTTATGCTTGTGATTCTGAAATCTTAATATGGAGACGATGAATCTCTCATGCGAAAAACGTATCTTCTCTTCGGCATTTTAACTTTTACAACGCTCTTTTGGAGTTTAGAAGCTTTATCCGAACCGCCGCCGGCACAAGTGGCGCACTGAAAATAAAAAGCACTCGGGACAAAACAATACTTCTTACATTTAACTAACTTACGAAATGTTAATTGATGTTTTATATAGAGAAACATCGCATTTGATTCTCTTAATCATATTTTTGAGAACGTCATGAAACGTGTCTAAGTGTTGTAATACTTTAGTTTGGGCTGAGTCTACCGTGTTAAATCTCGCTGAGTAATGCTCTGCTTTCCGGCAGGGAGTCTGAACAATAAGAGAAGAAATTCTTTTACATCAGAGGTTTTGCACACCACGGTTTTGAACGCGCAGTCACTACACTCATTACGCGTTTGTACCTTTACAAATGCACCTAAATGAAACGTTAATCAGCCCTCGCGTTTGTAAAACGCTCTGATAACTACATAGTTGGTGACGCTACACAAAAACATGCAGTGACTGCTCGTTCGAAAAACATGATGTGCATGTGTATAGGCAAAAATTACATAGGTAGGTAGGTACTTAAAACATGATGTGCATTTATCAACAAGAAGAAATACTTACTGTATCCGCAAAATTTATAGAACAAAATATTATAGTCAAAATACAAATAATATAAACAAGAAACTTCATGTTGTTGCTTCAGTAACAAATTCAACTATAGTAAGGTTTTGTAAGAAAATGTAAAAGTTTTATGATTTTATATAAATTTGTTTTAGATAAAGAAGTTATAAAACAGAACGAGGTTTATTCGAGGAATTATTTCAGAAGTTTATTTCTATTTTGCCACAAAACACGGACGTCTATGGCAGAATGAAGCCCAAACTGACTATGAAGACATCCCAACTCTTCCAATTCAGAGGTACGGAGGTTACGGTTACGGAGGGTTCTCGATTTTACATTAAATTATCGTCGTATTTTATAATTAGGTATTGTTTTTGGTTACCGCGTTAGGAACCCACATTTTAAGCTTAGATATACAAATATCAGTTTACAAATTTGAAAGATGCGAACACATAAGTACAAACCTACATACAACGCTAAATCGCCCTTCTTCTCACTAAAATTCTTTGAACGCTTCGTTATCTTGATAAATAAAATGTATTGTAAGCCACAAGTCTACTTTCAGCTCACAGTTGAAGTTAGGTAGCGCTATCTAGCTTCAAAGATTGGTAATGGATCTAGATTTATAACCCTCCAAAATTAAAAGCATTTTTTTAAAGCAGTAAGTATATATAATTACACATAGAATATGACATTTGTTTCACATTTCTACTTTACTAGACCAAAGCCAACATATCTACTTCAAAGCGTTAACTATAACTCTACAACTAAGTTGGTACTTCCAACCATAGATTTATATATCTAATCTATGCTTCCAACAAAATACAATAGTACTAAAGTATATTATTGTTGTCTCAGGCTATTCATGAATGAAACCAGCTTTTTTGATAAATAATTTACGAAATTTTAAATCCTTAGTACCTACAGCCAATATTAGGACCATAAAAAAAAAAACAATTCAGTTTGGCTTTTATCGGTAGAAACTAGGGCATGTAAACCGATTAATCGGTTAACCGAAAAACCGATTAACCGACCGATATTACGTCGGTTTTTAACCGGTTTTTTTGCTTCAAAATAACCGGGTTTTCGGTTTTTTTACTATGTAATAATAAATGACAAATTTATTCAATCCATTCGTTGTAGACCTAAAAACTATAAAAAATAATGATTAAATTATAATAAATAATGCACCTAATTACTTATGATCCATAATAATGAGTAAAATTATAAAAATACATACATACTCGGAACACTTAGATCTTTTGACCACATAAAATGTCGCCGTGCAAAATAAGCTAGGACTAGGAGCAAGATAGAGGTGTTTATGTTTACCGCGGCGTGTAAAAGTAAAGTGAGATAGCATGCTAGTGACAAGCACCAAATATTGGCACCGGCTCCTAAGTGGTCAAAATTATTCTGGAATGTTCTGAGGCACGGTCGTGGCGCGGGCGTGGTGTGGGTGCGGCGCACTGTCAGTTCGAAAAAGCAGGCACTAACAGCACGCCGCATCCGCGGCCCTTGTATCTGTCCCGAGCTTTAATCTCGCGTAGCGTTACTATAAAATTATAGTTTCGCAATTGTTTATAGAGACCGTTCAGTTAAATAACTTAATTTAGTTAAGGTTTCTGCAAAAGTTCAGTGTCCAGATAATACTGAAGAGAGCTGTTAACACAGGTGCAGTGCAAATCAAATACGAAGACTACAAAAAATCTGCTGATCAATCGTCAATATGGTTTTATTATTAGCAGCAGACGGAAACAGCGCCAAATGTAGCAAAATACATAACCCATTCAAGGCCCACCGCCTCGAGCTCGTGCAGATAGCAGCTCGCGCACTAGCTGCGTGCAGATAAACGAAACTACACTTTAACTTGTCAGTAGCTACCGAGGCTCGTGAGAACACGTCACTTTTTAAAAAGTTAAGGTGTATTTCGTTTTGCGTGTGTGTTTTTAAGTGTGTCAAAAACAGTAAGGCGTACTTTTAACTTGCTTCACTTCGTTGTTCGCAGCGTTCCGTCTTTATTTTTTATTTGGTCTGAGGGTTTTATGTAGAAATGGAAAATAACCGAAAACCCGGTTTTAACCGGTTATTCAAAAAAAATAACCGAAAAACCGGTTTTTTAAAACAACTCGGTTTTTACACGCCCTAGTAGAAACTGACTTCGAAACTTTTTAGGAAAGACGACCTCTGTGGCGCAGTAGGGCGAACGCCCGGCTGAGATGCCGAGGTTGCGGGTTCGATCCCCGCTACGGGACAAATGTTTGTATGTTCTGCAGATATTTGTTCCGTGTCTGGATGTTTTCTATCTATAATGTGTATGTATTTACAAAAAAAATGTATCTATGTATTATATCAGTCATCTGGTTACCATAACACAAGCATTATATTGCTTACCTTGGGACTAGATGACACTGTGTGGAATGTCCAAGGATATTTATTTATTTATAAAGGACGCAACAAAATCTTGTTTCATTCATGAATACAATCATTTCAAGTTGCCTCTAATACCTACACGTACAAAGTAGGTCCCTAATAACTCTTTTTTAAACTTTTGCATAGCTTCTATCGCGGGCCTTGAGCGTGGAGGGAGACCGAATCTTGAAATTCCGTAACGAAAAAACATAAAACGCTGTCACTTTAGTTCAGCAACTCGCCTCTAGGTGGCATGCAATAGCTTTACCGCGGTAGTCCCCGAGTGCCACACATCTTTTTTTTTTACATGTAATGGCCTCAGGCCTCAGTCATATATATTTTTCAGAAATGTTTTGGATAAAGATTAAGGAGTAAAATGGTTTTGAGAGACAATTCACGTATATCAGGGCCTTAAATAAATACCTCACTGTAGCTCGGCAATATAGTACGGCATACAAGTGGTATACTGTTGGAAGCGTAGAATCGTGTTGTTGGGCGGTGTCAGGCACGTCTTCACGCATTCTGCACGAGACTCGAAGTTGTTCTGGTTCCCGCCGCATCCAGAATATAAACGCCGCTTGCATGTCCTGATGTAACATATAAAGCTACATTGAAATTCCAACATTAATAATTAAAGGTAGCGCCACGTTAAAAGAACGCTGCTTTTTTTCAGCGCGCTGCAGCGCTGCGGGGATTTTTTTTTTAAATAATCTTAGATCCGATTGGTGGAGGCGTGACGCGGCGCACTTCACACCATTACTTTAGCGCGTGCTATTGGTTCGTGAGCGAGTGATCCATGCGTGGCGCGACTTATAAACTAACTAGTGGTCGCAGACGACAAGTATCAGTGTTGTGGGTCAACTCCAAGATTTATGTATTACTAGCTGCACTCCTCGACGGACAGTTCCCGTTCCCGTGGGAATACCGGGATCAAAATAGCCTATGTGCCTATCCAGGATATAAGCTTTTTTTGACGACCTCTGCAGATATTTGTTTCGTGCCTGGGTGTTTTCTATCTATATTAAGTATGTATTTAAAAAAAAAATGTATTTTAGTATTATATCAGTCATCTGGTTACCATAACACAAGCATTAAGTTGCTTAACTTGGGACTAGATGACGCTGTGTGGAATGTCCAAGGATATTTATTTATTTATTTATTTAAGCTATCCTGGTACCAAATTTCATTAAAATCCGTCCAGCGGTTTGAGCGTGAAAGTGTAACAAAGATACATCCATTCATGCATAGTTACAAACTTTTGCATTTATAATAATAGTACCTAGGGTGACCTTGGCTTAGAATATAATATAGAGTCACCTAGCTTTTAAGATTGTACGATTTTGAGTGATCCTTGAGGTCCTACGAAATAAACATACCTATTTTTCTTTCTTTCTTTCTTTCAATACTCCTGAATTAAAATGGCAAGCAGAGTCCAGTTGTTTCCACTTACTTTGCAAACTGATCCCATCCCCAGCGGTTAAAGTGTCCAAAGCAGGTGCCATAGTCAAATCTTAATGAGCAGAAGTGTGGTATTTTCGCTGAAATATATAACAAGTATGATTAGATTAGGTATAAAAACCTCAAAGGAATAGAGTTGAGCGCGTAGGTATGCCTGACATGAATCGTGGCTGACAAAATAATATTACTTAATTTATTTTAATTTTTGTAATAACGTGTTTAATCCGTATAACATAATATCACAGATCCGGGTCAGTATTCAAGAGAAGAATAATGATGAATAATGATTAAGTTAAGTATCTAGTTTCGTTTAAGAGCCTATCAAGCCAACTTGAATACTGTACTGCTGTAGACATAAACTCCCTCTTGACTTTTTATTGATCATCTAGTACCAGATGAAGGCCAAGAGTACCTATTTCATTCATGACTTTCTTTTTTTGCACCGGTGAATTTCATAGATCTTGCCCTAAATTATATCACAGAATAGAAAACTATTCCTGAATAAAAAGTTAAGTACCTATTCATTTCTAATCTTAATAAGTACGAAATTAGAAACCCCAATTCAGTTAATATCTAACCTTATTATAACCACACGGGAAATTACTTACGTAAAAATATTATCGGCGGGCGCCCGCGAGGGTGACCATACTAATACCCAGATGAAGATTCTCCGGAAGAATCGAAACATTGACGGTAGGTATTTAAATCAACAATATTTTTACGCGAGTTATTACCCGTGTGATTATAATGTCTAGTACAAGGTACAACTCACGATAGTTGGAACGAAGTTCCTTAGCGCGCGTTGCGAAAGGGGGCTAGACGGAAAAATTAAGACCAAAAGTTGTAACGACACTTTGATATAGTTGTAAGGGCCCTCTATTCGTTGACTTGAAATTACAATAAGTAAGTATGTACTTACTTAATAAATTACATGGTTAGGTAGGGACCTACTTGTAAAATCATTATTATTAATCCAATAACAATAAATTATAATATGAATGATTGAACCTACTTATCTACCAGAAGAGTACCTAGGTACCTAAGCAAATAAAATTCGGAGTACAAGCGTATATAGTCCACTTGCGGAGTAAGCTTTAATCACTTATTCCGAAAAGCGCATCACTAAACGACCTACACTTTCGGAGTCGGCGATGTCGGGTCGGTCGGAAATCGGAATGCCACCTACTTTTTTCTCACCGACTTTTTGTAGGTCGTGTGCGTTGCAGTATTGTTGTCAGTACGTTCTATTTTTCGGCCGATTTGTCTGTGTCTCTCTTAGGGCCCCCGCAGACGGCCGACTTTTTGTAGGTGGAAAAGTAGGTCGCTTTTCGACCGATTTTGTCACCTACTTTGTCACCGACTCCAACGCACACGACCGTCACTTTGTAGGTGGCTAGTGAGGGGACAGCACGTCGAAAAATATTATAACGGTGGATTTGCAAAGGAAGATAAGTATAGCTAGCTCTCTTTTCTTATGTAAGTAGGTACCTACCTACCTAACCAAAAACTTTTGCGTGTGATAGTACCTACCTATGTTCAACTACATGGTACTTACCTACAATACAAAGGAAGGAGTAGGTACTTCGGTTATAATCCTTCCTACTAGTCCTACGAAAATTCCTACTATAATTTGCTTATCGAAAGTTTGTGAGTATGGTATGGATGTATGGTTATTTCTCTTTCACGAAAAAACTACAAAAACCGATTGTATACTATGGGATATAGGTAGCTAATGACATGGTATAATACATAGGCTACTTTTATCCTGATATTCCCGCGGAATTCGTTGAAATTACAATAAGTATTTAATAAATTACATGGTTAGGTAAGTAATATTATTATTATTAATCCAATAACAATAAATTATAATTATGAATGATTGAACCTACTTATCTACCAGAAGTGGGTATCAGGACATTTGCGCGAAAAACACTTGCGCGACGAACACATGCGCGATAGACATTTGCGCGTAAAGACATTTGCGCGTATGACCATTTGCGCGATTACCTTTTTGCGCGAAATCCTATTTGAGCGAAGTTTCACATGAGCGAGTCAACATTTGCGCAAGTGGACATTTGCGCGACTTTTTTTAAAGTAGCTATAACTTTGGATCTAGACGTCGTAGAGACATGCTGTTTTCGGCATCTTGTAGGTGATTTTTTGGGTCATCTTTTGAGTGTTCGTGCAATATCATTTTCCATTGCCATCCTTCTGAAAATGAACATTAAACTTTTCATGGAACTTTACGTAGAGGGTGCTACGAGCTTCCGTAGCAAACAAAAGATTTCAACGCGCTTCTTTTTTTTTTTTGGGTTGTATGTAATATGCTACGTCGTAGCTGACGTAGCTGCGTAGGGAATTTTCGTAGCAAGAAAAAGATTTAAACGCGCACCTCGATTCCTACAACAAATTATAAAATTGGTGTGTTTTAAATATTTCGATTAAGCTTTAAAGTAGCTGCGTATATATTATATATATTGTAATGTGAGAAAATGTTTTATTTCAAGCGTTTATTGACCTGAAAATATAGTCTCATAATGCACTACGGCGCAAAACAATATTATAATCACTATATAGCGTGATAGAGAAGAGGCCTTTACCCAGCAGTGGCTGTTCTTCGGTGACCAAGATCGTCAACCCTCTAACGTTCATAAGTACCACTATGTCACGCGCCATCCCTTCAACTATCACCACTTTAAAAATCACGTCAATTCGTCGACCCGTTTTGCCGTGAAAGACGAACAAACAAACAGACACACATACTTTCACATTCATAGTACTGGTATCTCTTCTTCTTCTTCGGCATATATTTGCCCACTGCAGGGCGTATGCCTCTCCAATATTTCTCCACTCTGTTCTATCACCGGTTTTTCTGGTCCGGTCTGTCCACCTAGAGAGTGACATAGGCTACTTTTTATCCCGATATTCCCGCGGGAGCGAGACTTACTCGGGTGAAACTGCGGGGCGCAGCTAGTAAATTATAGTTTAAAAATAGAAATCGTAACAGTACCTTCATTTTTTGCTACAAAAATTCCGTCGTTGCTCCGTGGCACATTTTACGCAGCTACTTTAAAGCTTAATCGAAAGATTTAAAACACACCAATTTTATAATTCGTTGTAGGAATCGAGGTGCGCGTTTAAATCTTTTTCTTGCTACGAAAATTCCCTACGCAGCTACGTCAGCTACGACGTAGCATATTACATACAACCCAAAAAAAAAGAAAGCGCGTTGAAATCTTTTGTTTGCTACGGAAGCTCGTAGCACCCTCTACGTAAAATTCCATGGAAAGTTTAATGTTCATTTTCAGAAGGATGGCAATGGAAAATGATATTGCACGAACACTCAAAAGATGACCCAAAAAATCACCTACAAGATGCCGAAAACAGCATGTCTCTACGACGTCTAGATCCAAAGTTATAGCTACTTTAAAAAAAGTCGCGCAAATGTCTACTCGCGCAAATCTTGACTCGCTCATGTGAAACTTCGCTCAAATAGGATTTCGCGCAAAAAGGTAATCGCGCAAATGGTCATACGCGCAAATGTCTTTCGCGCATGTGTTCGTCGCGCAAGTGTTTTCCGCGCAAATGTACCAGATCCCCAAAGTGTACCTAGGTACCTAAGCAAATAAAATTCGGAGTAAACAGTCCACTTGCGGAGTAAGCTCTATCACTTATTCCGAAAAGCGCATCACTAAACGACCTACACTTTCGGAGTCGGTGTCGGGTCGGTCGGAATGCCACCTACTTTTTTCTCACCTACTTTTTGTAGGTCGTGTGCGTTGCGCTATTGTTGTCAGTACGTTCTATTTTTCGACCGATTTTTCCACCTACAAAAAGTCGGCCGTCTGCGGGGGCCCTTAGGAACTTCGTTCCATCCGGGTGTACCTTGTCACCTCTCAAGTTTTGAAGTGAAGTATCTAACCTGGTGGCAGAGCGGTGGTGTTCAGGTGGCAGTAGTCCATACACTCTGTCTTTGTCTCAAATCTATTGCCGTTTCCTTGGCAGCCGCCCCAGAAGAACCGGTAACACTTCTTTTGTTTTCCATCGAAGTACCACTGTATGATATCAGCGCGGCACGGCCCAGTGTCAGGTCGGAGGAAGCAAGACTTATGGCGAGCTAGAAGCAGATAATAAATAAATAAATATCCTTGGACATTCCACACAGCGTCATCTAGTCCCAAGCTACAATTTAATGCTTGTGTTAAGGTAACCAGATGACTGATATACCTAATACTAGAAAATATTGAGTAGGTACGAATCTTAACATAATACTAACAATAACTAGCTGCCCGTCTCGATTTCGTCCCAAAAAATACAACGTCCGTCCATCGGTCCATCGTGAAGTATTTCGGGTAAACTTTAATATAGTGACAGAGTTTTGTAGAGTAGATGAATACTTCTACATAACGTGGGCATGTATCAAATCAAATAATATACGAGTATGTAGGTAAGTATCTGTACGAGTATGTCGGTAACATATCTTTGACGACCTCTGTGGCGCAGTTGGGCGAACGCCCGGCTCAGCGCGATCTAGAATCGGGTCATTTTACTAGCGCCATCTAGTATTATAAAAAGGTAGTTTTCATTACTCATACACGGAAAGTACGCACGAAGTTGCCTGATCATAGGGTTCAAAGTAGCATTTTCCGTCCATATGGAAAACAAGAACTTTCCTGCCCTAGGGCAGGAAAGTAAATAACTGTCAAATGTCAACTTCATTTTTGACATTTCTTTTGTGGCATGTCGATGCATGCCTGCCTAGTATCAAGCTCATTCATTCTAATATCTCTAGCACGAATATGTGCTCCTCTAGCACAAATTTGTTCATCCTTGAATGAATTATGAATTATGAAAAAAAAATACTGGTAGAATGCCTACTAATTTAGTGCCATTCTACCAGTCAGTATTTTTTTTTGTTGTTGTTTAGTCACTAAACAGCAGTTGACGATGGAATTAAGCAAAGATGAACAAATTTGTGTTATTTAGTCAATTACTAGTCGATTAAAAAAAAAAAGCGAGACAGCTTATTTTAGTTAGAGTGTGAAATTTTCATATTTTTTTGGTAATTTCCTTATATTTGTGAAAAGCAGAGTGCTTACCTCGGGGAAAGACTTTTCGATGCACTCGAACTATTGTCGGTAATGGTGTGATAGACGGTGTGATAAACCATCTCGTGCATAGAAAAAATGCCTCTGTCCCCTTGTATAGCAATCTGCTATTGTTTGTTTGACGGAGGTATGAATGATGGTTATAGGCTTTATTTTATCCCGGTAGTTTCATTAGTACACCCATGCAAAGCAGGGACTGCTGCTAGTATAGTATCTAAAAGACAACTTTATACCTCGTAGCGTGTCATCTAGATTCATACAAACTGTCTTCGTATATGGATGGCCAGTTGTCCTTTTCTGGTAGCGGAATCGCGTTGTCTTCTTATACCGGCAGTCCCCAGCCAAAAGCATAAAGAGAATCGCTACCGTCTGGAACAGAAAGTATACACTTTTACGGTTATGCGCCATGCTTAGATACCTATACGTAGGCTGGTAATATAATTTTCTTACCTGGCAATTTATATTTGGTTGTAAAAGTAGTCATAAAACAGCAGTTACGCTGTAATTTTGTCATCTTGTTCTCCACCGCAACTTTACTTGATTATTTTTATTGCTAAATAAGTAAGTAGATTTTATTCTATGCATTTTGAATATTGTGAACTCAGAATACGTCTGGGGCCGTAGCATGACCGTTTAAAAGTTATGTTATTTGGGTAATTTTATTTGAACTTGCTCACGAAGGAGCGCCTTTCGCAGGCGAAGTTTGCCATGCGTCATTGGGCAGTCAAGACATTTTATATGATTGCTCTGAGCATTTTATACATGTACAATAACATTACTGAAATAACATTAGGTACTTTTAAAACGGTCATGCTAGGCCCGCTGTATTGACATTGTGAATAAGTTTTTTTTTTAAGTTTTTCTGAAGGTTCTATTTATACTTGCGTAAAAATACCAACGATAAAAATCTACTATTTTTATTGATTTTTAATGTTTTACAATACATTGAACACTACTCTTAGGCAGATTATAGGTCGCGCCACGTAAAAAGAACGCATAGGGGAAATTTGTTTAATGAATCTAAAGGCCCCAGTACACAATGGCCCATGCTGGCCCATTACAGGCCATCGCCATTGTGTACAGGGGGTAATGGTATATGATGGCGGACAATTTGTCAATCGTGGCGCGCAATCGGGGAGTTGTCGGTTTTTTGGGCACACTTCAAAGGAATCGTGGCGTAGCGTGGCCTGAGGTGTTCACACAATCGGCCATTGTTTAGTTCGTCACCGACCGCTGACCGGGATAGTGCACTTTTTTGATGAATGGTCAGCATCCACCATCGCCTTCTGCGCCATTTCTTTTTTATAACTTTGTGACGGTACATACTTCTGTAATACTTGTAAACAGTATATAAATAAATAGCCGCAGCCGTAACTACTTCCACGTCCATCGCAAGTGGTTTGCCAGGCAGCAATGAGACATGCGCCACTGTGTGAACACCAAGTGATCGTGGCCTACAGTTGTGCATTGTATGGCCGATTGTGTACACACCACAGGCCACGCTACGCCACGATTCCTTTGAAGTGTGCCCAAAAAACCGACAACTTTCGGATTGCGCGCCACGATGGCCAATTGTCCGCCATCATATACCATTACCCCCTGTACACAATGGCGATGGCCTGTAATGGGCTAGCATGGGCCATTGTGTACTGGGGCCTTTAGGTCCGATTGGTGGAGAAGTAACGCGGCATATTTCATTCTACCATTGATGTAACTTTGAGTGCGATTGAGTGCTATTGGTTCGTCAGCGTATGTACCCATGCGCAAACATACCCTTTAGAGTGAGAGCCCAGAACGATCTTATTATCTTACTTTCACATGGATAAAACCTTACATGCTCAGTATCGTCTCATGTGCTTTGAATATAATAACAACACAGTAAGGTTTAAATTTCAATGAGTTATTAATTTAAATTGAAAAAATTAAATGCACTTCTGCTCAGTAAGGTCACAAACGACGAGTTACGTAAACAATTATGCAAAAACATAATCCTATGTCAATGAAAAGAGGGTTCAAAGCCAGTTCAGAATTTTTCGTTACGGAATTTCTGGATTCGGTCACCCCGCCAAGGCCCGCGATAGAAGTTATGCAATAGCTTAAAAAATATATCTAAGTATTATATCAGTCATCTGGTTACCATAACACAAGCATTAAGTTGCTTAGCTTGGGACTAGACGCTGTGTGGAATGTCCAAAGATATTTATTTATTATTTATTAAAGTAGCACTTATTTTTAGTCACCTTTCTGATCTGCTACCTGCCCAGGTGTCACACTTGAAGCTTCACAAACACGCAGGTTATTCAAAGCACATGAGACGCTACTGAGCATGTAAGGTTTCATCCATGTGAAAGTAAGTTAAGTCAGATCGTTATGGGCTCTTGGTCCACTTGCCATTTCCCCTCAGTGTTCTTTTTACGTGACACGTATTATAATAACATTTATTGATGACATTGATCTTACTAAAAAGCATTATTCTTATTGCCGATCCAAACTCGCACACGGACCGCGAAATTATCAAGTTCTTGCGGATTACCGTGATTTTTTATTCGATAGAAGGCTGGTCGTGGGCTGTCCGCAACTACGGCTACGCGCACGACTCGCATGCGAGTGTGGACAAGCTATTGTATAGTACCTACGCTAAGTAGAGTCGCTGACATGATCAAGAGTAGAGGCGAACTGGCGGTGTCGAGGCGCGGGCGCTGATGCATGTTCACCGATTGAATGAAAAAATTTAAAACATTGATTTTCCATTTTTTTCCTCGTCGACAACGGCCGCGGCGCCGTTGCGCGCCGCCTTGACTCTAGCCCGTGTGAGCGACATGCCTCAGAAAATTGATGTTTAAAACCTTAAAAGTATTGTAATATGATACGGACATGATGTTATTTACAAGATAATGTTTCATGTAGGTACCTACCTGAATATTATTACATTAGCGATTGCCCTGGCATTATAATTGGTAAATGTATTACCAGTAGGTACCTATTACATTTACCTTAGGTTAATAGCCTACCTAGGTATCTTAATAAGTATGAGAATGATCCGAAATGGAAATTATAAAGTCTGCCTAATTTTTTATTGTAGGAATGAATAGAAAATGTTCCTTCTACACTGTTGGTCCACCATGGTAGCGCACCAGTCCACTTCGGGCATCTGTTAATTGGTATTTAAGATACATTGTTGATAAAATTTTCCTTTGATGATTGACGGAAATCGCTGGCGATTTTTGGCAAAGGCGGGCGATTATGCCTCCTACACATTCGTGATCGCCTGTGATGGTCCATCATAGCCAATGGTATAGACTGTGTAGAGGTTAGGTAGGTAGGTACTTAAGAATTCACAACTATTTTCACTACCATTGATATTAAATAACGAACCTACTAACATAATTGTAAGGTTCTATGTTAAATACGACGACGACACATTAATAACACATGAATGTATGAATAATATAGAGTTGTATGTTAAAACATCTAGATCGAAAGATTAATGTAAGTAGATTATAATACTTGTAGAAAAAATTACTAAATAATCATACATAATCATCATCACATTCCCGTCTTCCACCTAAACCTGCATTCTAACTCTCTTTATTTTGGTGTAGTTGTCTCTTGATGAGTTTTCCACGTGAAATCCTACAAAAGTGAGCATGCATCAAATTTATATTTAAACTTGCTTCTGATTATTACACCTAGACATATTCAAAGGATCCTGAACGGTTGTCTAACGTTTCTAGGGATATATTCCCGAGCCGTTTGTTTTGTGAAAATCTTTGCATTTTAAAACCATAATGCTGCCGAATTGCCACCTAAGCTGTTTGTGAAACTCAACATAATGCCAAAACGAAGTAAAACAGGCTACTCACACTCATAACTGTATCCCAAAGAACAGAAGATATCCTGCTTATTATCTTAAGGCGTGTCGCTGACACGATCAAGAGTCGAGGCGTAGTCGAGGCGCGGGCGCCGATGTATGTTCACCGATTGGAGAAAAAAATTGTATTGTAAGTCAATGTTTTCAATTTTTATCTCCAATCGGTGAACAAAAATGAGCACCCGCGCCTCGACGTCTCGCCTCGACTTAAGCCCGTGTGAGCGAGCGACACGCCTTAGACATTCAAGTTTCCCGTCTTGGGTGGTCAGAGACAAGTCCATATAAACATGAGACATGCTCTCTTTCTTTTGACTAATCTGTCTTATTTCAAGATATTTATCAAAGTGATAAATTACAGAGATTAAAATTGACAGAAAGAAGTGAAGATACACAAGAGCAAGAAGATGATGATGACTATTTACTGGTGGTGATTCGGCGGGGCACTGACTAATTAAAAACTCTTAAATTCGAAAGCTTTTATTTCGTTCTCAATAAAGTTCAAAACAAAATGACAGTCTGAGTGACAGTTCGTCGAAATTACGTTATTTACGTAAAATTCAAGTAAATGTATGTAATTTTAGTTAGTAGCCTTGATAAGTTTGATTAAACTACACAAATTTACCTCAATTATACTTATATTACGTAATTTTAGAACTGTCACTCAGACTGTCATTTTGTTTTGAACTTTATTGAGAACGAAATAAGAGCTTTCGAATTTAGGAATTTTTAATTAGTCAGTGCCCCGCCGAATTACCGCCAGTGCCCCGCCGAATCACCACCACTGTTTGGTTATTTTATTTTAAATCTACCGTCTATTAAGCATAATGTTCATCAACGCATCACTAATCATTTAATTATTCAGATTCCTCTTGTTCAATAACGTACTTGTACCATAATTTATGCTACGGCCAGATTCGAAGGCAAGATTCGCATTCGCATTCGATTCATGACGAAATGGTTTTATTGATGTGACTTGGCCAATCAATAAAAAAATTCAATCCGTCGTGATAATTAATTTCGCGGCAAACATGGACCGTTACGCTTTTTACATAGCGCTCGGCGTCTCGCAGTCAACGCGCGCGCAAAGTGTACCCAACCGCACGAACCTTTTCACGACAAAGTTCGTTGGGCAAGTTACCGACAGCGGCGGGCATTCGTAAACATAGGCGCTGTTACTCTGTTTCACATAGCGCTCGACGTCTCACAGTCAACGCGCGCACGATTTGTACCCAACCGCACGAACTTTTTCACGACAAAGTTCTTTGTTACGCGGCAATATACCGACAGCGACTTGAAGGGCATTGGTAAACATGGACGAAGCCGTTACGCTGTTTCACATAGAGCTTGGCGTCTCACATTCAACGTGCGCACAATTTGTACCCAACCGCACGAACTTTTTCACGACAAAGTTCTTTGATACGTGGCAAGTTACCGACAGCGGCTTGTAGGGCATTCGTATTCGCGAAATTTGAGACATAATTAACTCTTTGGTCAGACGTGTCGCGCAAATCTTTGCGTTATCGCGATTGGCTCTAGCATTACGATTACCGAGAACAAAGTATCAAGTGCCTAAGGCTGTCTTAATGTGTATAGAGAAGGTATAAGTAACATATAACATCAATCTATTAACATTTAACACATACAACATCGATATTTTAAAACATTTTATGATATAACAATTTAATTAAAATTATTATAATTTATCATCAATCTTTGAACGTTTACTATGTGTTTAATTTAATTATTTTTACGTCGAGAAGCTTTCAAAATCGTATGAAAGCCAGTAAATATTACCTACCTATTTCATTTTAATAATATAGGCCTAAGTTGCCATGTTTTGGCTAGTTGGAATGTATCAATTGGATGTTTTATCATCAGTATTTTAAAAATCCTTATTTAAATGTTTAGTTTCGATGATAAAGGGGTTTTTATATACACTGATTAAAACATAATAGAATGGATTTACAAAATCAGTCATCTAAAACTTAACAAAATATGCAATAAATAGTGACTGAATTGAAGAAACAGCTTTAAAGGTAATATTTAAACATATACTAGACCTACACATTAATTAAACTGTTTTAATATGTTATAATTATCAATCTAGACTTACTGCTAAAATAAATAGGAGCTATTACGCTCTGACTAGGGTTTACATAAGATGAAGTGACGCCGTCGTTTGGGCGGTTGTGTAAAGAGAAAACTAGACTAAACAGTTTTATAATACGTGTTTAAAATCTAAGTACCTACGTATTTTTCTAAGAGCAGTATTTGCACATTGAAACAGCTTTAAACATTAAGCTTATAAACAATGCTGACTAGAGTATAATTATCACTTTTAGTGTCCATGAAACACAAGCACTGCACTAAACGTTCGGGCTCGACGCGGTTCGCGACACCGGGGCAGGGCACTTGTGACATTTTATAATTTCTACAATTAAATAATGTACCTATTATGTATGTATTTAGTACTACAACATTGTTTATACAGAGTAATAGTTAGCTGGGATAGTTTCACATAAAATCAAATGTTTCTTAAGATAGTTTCAATCCATCTTCTTTAGTTTTAGATTTCCACAAACTGTCCCAGTTAAAATGTTTTAATATAAACAGTTAAATATTTAAAACACCAATGCTTGGGCTATACCTAATAATGATAATTTACATTTCATAATAGATTATACAATTAAAGCAGACAGCAATAGTATAGTACATTCATGTATTCTACAAATTTGATGGACCCAATGTCATATCATTATCAATTTAAAATCTGATGCGACTCACAGTAACAAAAGGCATAGCAAAAGGCAACACATTGCAAACAGGTCGCTGCCTGTTTGGCACATTGGACAAATCAATCTGAATAGATTGAGACTTGAATCGAGCAGCACGAGCAACTAACAGCCGAGCTAACGCGTCACCGTTCTGAATTCCCACGCTCTTGGTCAGATTAGTTTGTGTGCCTTGATCCCTCACGCCAGCATCACCGGTCAGATCCGTTTGAGTTTCCGCTTGTTTAGGTATGTGATCATTCATCCAGATAACATCAGCCCTGAGCTTGCATGGCTCCTTACACGGGCCCTGGGCGTGCAGACTGGCCAGTATATCCACGTACATGGAGCCAGGAGTTTTCTTATCTCCAGCCAATACATGCTGGTGCAGATCAGTCAAAGCATTGTCCTTGCACGAGAAGTGAGCGCGATTTCGATGGATTCGGCTTAAGTGATGCCTCGACTTTGATCTTGTATTGCGGTAGTTTGCGCTAGCGTTGTGTACAATCAAGCAATTGTTGCACTGGCAGCCTCCTTCCAGTATGCTAGGATCGGTTCCGCCGCAAAAGTCACGAGTCAGGCTAGGTTCTCGCACCCACCTGCTGGTGTGCTGCCGCTTCGGTTTGCGTTGCATTCGCTCCGGACTGGTGTGCACTCGCTTCGAGGTGGTGTGCATTCGCTCCGGACTGGTGTGCACTCGCTTTGAGGTGTTGTGCATTCGCTCCGGACTGGTGTGCACTCGCTTCGAGGTGGTGTGCATTCGCCTCGGGTTGGCGTGGACCCGCTTCGGGCTGGTTTGCATTCGCTCTGGACTGGTGTCTACCCATTTCGAGTTGGTGTGCATACGCTTCGGGTTAACGAACGCTGGCTCAGGGCTGGCTGGCGCCCGCTTACGGATGGTTTGCATCTGCTCAGGGCTGGTTCGCCTCCACTTAGACCTGGTTCGCGCCCGTTCTGGACTGGATTGCCTTCTCTTACGCCTGGCTTGCTCCCGCCCTGGGCTGGTTTGCATCCGCTCTGACCTAGTTGTCCTGGTAGGCACCCGCTCCGGGCTTGTATGCACCTGCTCTGGGCTCGTATGCAGCCGCTCCGGGCTCGTATGCACCCGCTCCGGGCTGCTTTCCATCCGCTCCGGGCTTTCCGTCCGGTCAGGGCTGGTTTGTGTCCTGCGGTTCCGCGTTTTGATGGGAAGCTTGCGAGTGAGAGTGACGCCGAACATGGTGATCCGCCCAGACAGCAAGTCGTCGTGCACCTTACGCACAACATCGTCGAGGCGCTTCTCGCAGTTGAGGCACTGGTTCGACCATTCATACTCTGTAAACAGTAGGATCTACTTAACACATGGTAATGAATATTTTTTTGACAAAAGGATGTTACATACAAGTTACTAAATTAAACAGATTTTATTTATTGTGTCTTTTTAAATACTGAATAGGTAAATGATGGTATCTAATACGACGGGTGACGGTATTGGCGCGATATTATATGTGAGGTAGATCAACAGCTAGTGGACTAATAACAACAACTAAAAAGATGATAGCTTCAAGAGGTCACTTTAAAAAAACACCTACTTTTTTGTCTGCGTTCAAAGGTCCCAAGGGGCATGGAATACTTCTTCTGGTATATCTTAATTTCTTCTGGGAACAATCTGTTCTCAGGATTTTCCGACTCTGGGTCTGGCTCATCTGGTTCAGCAAGCTATAAAAGACAGAATTGGATATTACAAATTAAGCCATGTTGGATTAGACCTTGCTTTCACAAAATGTCATGAAAAACAAGTAAGTTTTCTAACAGGATAGGATGGATGCTGTTTGAAAGAATACACTCCCGAGGTAATTGATAAAAAAAATTGAGGATTTGATGAGGATCTTCCGAGTTTTGAACAAAAATGAAAATTATTTTTGGTTAAATGGTACACCCCTGAGGTGGACCCATTATTTGAGGATCTCATGAAATTAAGTCAATTCAATAAAATTTTTAATTGCCATTGGTGCGATGACATAGTGGACACCGCCGGAAACCTGTGGCCAAGGACAGCAAAAGATAGAAGAATATGGAAGAACCTGGAGGAGGCTTATACCGCTAAAAGCGGTCCTTACCCTATAAACGAGCCGAATATTATAGACTAGATTTAGAATATAGATAAGCACTAAACATAGTATTTACATTTTTATAATAAGTTTAGTTTTTAATTACGGTAAGGAATAAAAGCTATTTTTATTTTATTTTTTAATTATAGGTTATTGTTATATATTATATGTATTGTTATATATTATATATATTATTGGTTAATTATAGGTTAATTATAAGTTTCAAAAAAAAAAAAAAATTATAGGTGCTTGCTGACTAGGTAGAAAGTTTAAAAAAAATATTTTCTGTTAAAAACAATGGTCCACACATTTAGGCCGGCTCCACACGTTGGTCCCAACGCTCGTACCAACGTTGGACTGCACATTCGGTGAGGCGTACACACGTTGGCTAATAAACTAGTTGTGTCCCGTCAGGGCCAATGTGAAGAGGTCCGATACAGAAATCGAAACTGCTCTGAGCGCTTTTATAGTACTGAGTGCACATTTAAAATATTAATATTATATACACATTTATTAATATAATTTATATAATATTAAGTATATAAAATATTATATACACATTTATAATTATAAATTCAATAAATTCTACTTTTTCATTTGTCCATGCCGGTGGCGATTTTGTGGATGAGGAAGTCATTCTCGCTCGACGTACGCACTCGCTGCGTGTTGCAACAGAACTGAGCAAAGCGCCAACGTGTAGACAGATCGCGAGCGTTGGTGCAGATTCCTTTGATGAAACCGACACGAGCCGGCCAATTACCAACGCTCGCCCCGACGTTGGGACCAATGCCATTTTCTAGATCCACACGTTGGACGAGTAGCGTTGGGGCCAATATTGAGGCCAACGTGTGGAGCCGGTGTTACAGAGTATGTTTGTATTGTACCTATGTTATGTACCGCACATATTTGTTCCAAGTCTGGATGATTTACTTGAATCTAAGATCTAATGGTGGGCATCCACGCTACGATAAATCGTTACGATCAGACGGTACAGTTCGAACGGTACAGTTTATCGTACACGGCATACAAGCCATCCACGCTACGAGAAATCGTTACGATCAGACGGTACAATAAACGGTGCCGGCCGACGCACTTGTATCAGCAATGGCTTCAATGGACGACGTTTTAGCAGTTGTTTGAGAAATGTTCGCCTTGAAAGAAAAAAATCAGCATCGATAAAAAAAAAAGCAGGATCGAGGCGAATGGGAATGGGCCTATGCCCAGCAGTGGGCTGATGATGATGATGATGATGATGATGAAATAAAAAAAATTGAAACGGAAAAAGCGTAGCATCTGATGCAAAGAATGGCTAATGAAAAGAAGTGTTCATTCTCATGTCGATTTGTTGGCGGGATTACAGATGTTTCCAAAAAACTGCCACAAAACTGAACACAAAAACTGACGAGCGCATACACGTTACGATCAGACGGTACAGTTCGTCCGATTCCGATTAATCAATTGAAATTTTCATACTGTTCCGTTCGACTGCACCGTCTTAAAAAATCGGACGAAACTGTACAGTTTTATAACATCCACGTAACGATTTATCGGTACCGTTCGAACTGTACCGTCTGATCGTAACGATTGATCGTAGCGTGGATGCCCACCATAAGATTTATTAAGTATATATTTCCATAATACAAGCAATAAGTTACTCACTAGATGACGCTGTGATATGTCTAAGAAGATTCACCTAATAAAATTAATGTAGTGTAGATGTAGAATTAGGATACAACTCGCAACAGATTGGAGAGTGCAGCATTATAAAGAGAAGGGCTATTCTCAACAATTGATGGAAATAGGCTTAATATGATGATGATTTTTTATTATTTATGTCCAAAAACTAAGTTGCTTTTACAACATTTTGATTTCCTTTTTATTTTGTTATTCGAAGTTATGTTCTAATTTAGGAAATTACAAAAGAAAAAACCAAAAAAAATCTTGCTGTGTACAATTTAAGAAGAACCAATACAAGATGTATTGGTACTGTGTTTTATCTGCACCATAATGAATATCACTAGCACAAAATGAAGCAGCACTCTTAAATCAATACCAATCTCAATGTAAGCAAATGTAAGCTTAGTTTTGTTCGAATATGTTTAAAATAAAGAATTCATTTTCTTATGATCCTAATGGCTAGATTGGCGTAAATATTCTGAACAGGTAAATTGGGTTAATTTGGGTTATGATTCAGATTGTGCAAGTGCACAAACCAAGATGGCAGCTCATTAGAGATAAATATGTTGTCACCACACTGTTAGACAAAGGATGACCCAGTTGTAGGCTCCCCTATATTACATAAGCAAATGCATTCATTTACAAAATAGCCTGCTACTTACCTACTAAATAAGTACATACTTAAGAATTTATAAAACAATCTTGCTCTTTGACTTAACAGCATAGCCTGTTGCTTGTAGTCATGATAAGAACTTTATCATTCAATTATTTACTTTGATAGGTACTTTGAAGCTCATAAAAAATACTAAGTTACCTCTATAGGTGTAGAAGTGCTCTCCATTTGTTCAAGCCCGCATTGATGTGCTGCGGTAGACGTGCTGGCTTCGCCCCGAAAACGTTTCAGAAGAGTTTTGTGGCTCATCTTCTTGTTTTCTAAAACAAACTAAATTGAAATGTAAATATGTTAATCAGAGACGCTAAAAACAGTTTTTGCAAGACACCAAAGCCATTTTATAATGACTGAAGACCCACCCCCTCGGTAGACTAGATCAATAGTGTCTAATTTTAGACGCCCTATGATTTCGCTGTTTTGCCATTGATAAACAAAGATACTTATTGTCTAGAAATACATTTTAGGACTATTTATTGCAGTATCTAATTAAGCAGGGCTAACATTTATTAAGACTTTATAAAAAGGCTTTTTGTAAATATCAAGATGCCTGTCATTACGGTAGTGAGGAAGATAAAGTCTTCGCGGTAGAAAAGTAGGTATTAGTAAACAGCATTTCTCACCTAGATCGAAGTGAACATGCCTGAAACTTCTTTGATACACCCAAACCACACACTTTCATTTAAATTAACTTAGGTACATTACATTACACTGCAATAGATAGATAGAAGACTTCGCAGTCCAATGGAAAAATCAATGCATTCCACTGTGAATGTAGTCAACAAACAAAGCAGACAAAGACAAACTGAGCAGCGCAGCGCGCGCAATTTGACGCAGAGCAAGACAAAGACAGCTGAATGATATGACAGTGACAGAAACTCCTAAAAGGATTTCCCTCCACAGGGTCCAGCCCTCTTGAGTATTATGTATGTTCTGTGGTCCAGCCAGCCAAGCCAAGCCAGCCAGTCAGTCAGTCAGCCAGGGTCCTCTCCGTCGTCGTCGGCGTCGTCGTCGTCGCCACTCCGCACAGCAAAATGTATCAAAACCAAAATAATTAAGTTCTCATTTGAATAGGTATATACCTAACACTAAGGGTAGGTATTTTGTTTGTGTTTTGTCCCGGAATAGGCAAGTTCCGATCTGGCAGCCCTACACAAACACTGTAGGTACTGTACCTACTTCATTTCATAATTTCATAGGTTTCTCTCTACACGGAGTAGGTACCTAGGTATAGTCTGTCTTTATAGTCCTGACATGAATGTTTGAGGAACTAAAATTATTCGTGTATCTGGCAGCACCAAACAAAGGTATAACAGCTGTCGTCAGCTGTCATCGAGTGAGTTCAAGAACATATTTTCCTCTATTTTTTATTGTTTTCTTAGTTAAACTGCAATGAAATGAAACCGAACTACGCACAAAAGTATCACAAATAAGTAAAGTAAATGAGAGTGACACGCGGGAAGTGATTTTTAAAGTTTTTTAGCAATGTTTAGCGGAATACCAAGTTGGACATATTTTGTGGGATTTGGATGATATTTGTGGGCGAACAGCATCTATAACGGGTATGTAATCGTTTTATTGTTTGTTTCTAATCTGCCTGAAGTAACAAATTGACCTAAATTACGATTTGGAGACCAAAAAAGGCATTGTTTACATTGCACATTTTTACGTCAGATTGAACATCACAGTAGGTCATGTTATAGGAGACCATCTAATCTTGATACATTAAAATGGCACACAGTCTAGCTACGTTTTCTGCCTACCTAAGTATTTAAAATTTTAACTAATGTTTAAAATGCTTTTGATTACTTTCAGTAATATTTTTTTTTAATTTTCAGGTAAATCAGAAAGTACCTACGGTTAGGCGAATTCAAGAATGATGGGAAGTTTGAAACTCCTGTGAAACACAGTAGGGTCGGCCAAGAAAGCAATGGACAATTTTAATATTTGTGCACTACGGCAAAAAATAAAATTCTTATAAAAATGACAACGAAATCCAATTTTGTTTCATTTGCTTTCACCTATGTATGTATGAACACTCAAGAGTTACCTTTTAATCCAACATTATTACACAGCTATGCACAAGATTTAAAAAATAAAACAAAGAAAACATGCCTTCTCAAATTCCCGCCAAAAAGCTGGTAGGAACTTTTACTTGGAGAACGAACTGCAAGTATCAAAATCAGTAGGCACACTATAGGGTTGCCATATACATGTTAGCAGCGCCCTCATTTATTGTCACGACTTTATAGACAGACTATACCTACCTACTTTTGTAGTCTGTAAACATAAAACCGAAAAGGAAAATGAAATGATTATTTTATTCAAAAAAGGTCATAATTAAAACTTAGAGGTATAGTCTGTCTTTAAAGTCGTGAAAATAAATGAGGGCGCTCTGCCAACATGTTTATAGCAACCCTATAGTGTGACTACTGATTTTGATACTTGCAGTTCGTTCCAAGTAAAAGTTCCTACCAGCTTTTCGGCGGGAATTTGAGAAGGCATATTTCCTTTGTTTTATTTTTTTAATCTTTATAGACAGACTCTAGGTATCTAATATTTTACCATAGACGAAGAAGAATCCTTCCGACTATCCTTCTATCCTTTCCTTACCTACCTACCTATTATAAATGTGAAAGTTTGTGAGAATCTAATAGGTAGGTATATTTGATATTCTTTCAAGCAAAAACGGCTGGACCGATTTACATTGTTGAAATTTGGTAGGTATATATATACCTAGATAGGTGATACCCTGGATTAACACATACCCTACCTACTTAGGCTACTTTTTATCCTGATATTCCCGTGGGGACGGGACTTACGCGGGTAAAACTGCGGGGCGCAGCTAGTATACTTACCTGATATATTCATCTTCGTCTATGCTTTTACTTAAATAAAAAAATTAAAAAAAAAATGAATTTTTGAGCTCGTTATACATTTTTCACCACGAAAAATCCATTGTTGCACGGCCGGATTCGAACCCACGACTTTTGGATTTGAAAGTCGAGGCACTAACCCACTAGGCCATCACGGCTTGATAAGATAACGTAGAAAACAATTGAAATATCGTTACCAGAAGTTCCACGTGAGGTAAGAGACATTTTGACGAAAATAAGTTAAATAGGTACCTTACCTATAGTATAGGTAAGGTACCTATTTAACTTATTTTCGTCAAAATGTCTATAACAAAATTTTAGATCAAACTGCATACCTACCTACCTATATACCTAGGTATAGACATTTTGACGAAAATAAGTTAAATAGGTACCTTACCTATAGTAACTTATTTTCGTCAAAATGTCTATACCTAGGTATATAGGTAGGTAGGTATGCAGTTTGATCTAAAATTTTGTTATCGATCTCCACTCAGAGTCTTTATATAGGTACCTAGGTACCTATATCAGGACCTAGGACTAGAAAGTCCTACCCATGGTGACCGTCTAGGCGGTAGCGGCTCCTTTCGTTTGAAAAGTTCTGTTCAGCAGAGAAAGATTGGAGCAAAGCGTACCTAGCTGAGAGCGGTGTGCGGGGTGAGGTTTGCGCTTTTTGCTCGTGACGGTCGCTCGCAGGCGGCGCGCGCCGTCGTCGTCGAGTCGAGCGAGGCGAGGAAACCGCGACAAAGCGGCGCGGGCGGCGGCACAGCACCGGGATTTTATCCTTATTGTATTTTATTCTGTTCTTAGCCTTCTGTCCTGCCGAACGTCCCGGTCGGTCGCCTATCCCTTTTGTGACGCTAACTAAACGTTATTAAAAGAGACCGTTCATCCAACGGCCGTATTATGCCAATATGTTAGTGAAAAGTAATTTACTCATCGACCGGTCAATAGACTCATTGTTTTGTTTTGTGAAAGTGTCGTAATCGTAAATAATAGTAGCTAACTATAAATCGTTATTATAATTGTTGGATACTGATTTGTTAAATCGAGCATTATGGTTATCAATGAGTTAGTGGTCTGTTTGTTTTTTGTAAATGTTGTTTGGTATGCCGACGGCACTGCACCGCATGTAAAGGTAAACATTATTTTTTATTTTACTGGTTTTTGAGTAGGTAGGTACTTACTTAAGTAGGTACCTACTTAAGTAAGTGTGCCTATTTTTTTAAATTAAAAATTAACAATACGTTGCTTTCATTATGTTAGGTAGGTAGGTACGTGTCCTACCTACCTATCATAATAAAAGCAACCAACGTAGGTACCTAGGTATTGTTAAATTTTAATTTTTACATAAAAAAGGTAAAATTCGAAGTAAAGGTAACCTGCCTAGGTCTAATTAGGTACCCACCTAGATGTCGTAAAATATGAAGTCAGTGATTCTCAAATATTTATAATACTTAGGTACCTACTTAGCTCTTAAAAAAATAGGTAGGTAAGGTAGGTACCTACTTAATATTATGTAGATATTATATTTCTATGGGTAAGGAGAGATAATGCCTGCTTCTAAAGTTCCAATCTAGGTATCAATCAGCCGTTGGAGCAAGCTAAAACGCAGATCTGTAATATGAGGTACCTAGGTATTTAGTGAAGCCACGGGCATAAGCTAGTGATATAGGTACCTACTTCCATAAAAAAAAGTTTCTAAAGCATCTGCATTTATGAATAGGTAGGTACCTATTTTATTTAGCACGAAATAGTGCAACTCGCAATCACTTTGAGAAAGACTGGACTGAAACTGTATGGACATAATGTTGTAAATTATGTTTGGTTACGATACGGTACATAGGTACGTGTTGGGTTTTCATATTGATAATGAATAGACCAATAGAAATTGGCACGAATGAAGAATTCGCATAAAATTGTGTTCTACCTGTCCTGCCTGGGATAGCATTCCCACGATACAGTTTTGTTTGTAGTGATGACTTTTAGATACTTATACTATGTAGGTATAGGTACCTATCTGTTTAGTAGGTAGGAGGTACCTAGGTACTTAGGTGCCACTTTCTATCTCAGATTTTTGTAAATAGGTAGGTTGGTACTCTCTTACTACTTGTATGTTTATGGACCTACCAAGTCTACCAACCTATATACGTCTACAAACTATGAATTTAATAAGAGATTTTTTTAAATAATTTTTGAAGAGACACCAAGAATAACTCTTGTAAATATCATATAGGTACCTAAGACCTGTAACGCACCAGCGGAAAGTCATGCCAAAGTAGTCCCGCACTCAACATTTTAACCCCCCAGTACCTAACCTACGTCTTATGTAGGTAGTAATAATCTGTGGTGTGGTGTGGTGGCTAACTAGACGCGGGCTTCCCCTCGATGTTTTCCTTCACCGTTTAGAGCTCGTGATATTGCGAATTCATACTTAGGTATAAGTACCTACTTAAATATTTTCTACCGACTTTTTACCTACTTTAGTCTTATTTATTTTTCAAAAGTTAATAACTTTATTCACTGCCCACTAAGAGTCTTTTAGATACCTACCTAATGCTTACCTACTCAAATTACCTACTCAAACAGGTTTTCAAAGGTTGCAAACGTAACTACAGTAAAGCTATAAGTAGGTACCTAACCTACCTATCGGTACCTATAGCTTTTGCATCGTTGCTCATTAGAACCTACTTAACTTGTAGGTAGGTACTCGAATAAAATGACAAAATATTTATAGGTAGGTATAGTCTGTCTATAAAGTCGTGAAAATAAATGAGGGCGCTGCTAACATGTATATGGCAACCCTATAGTGTGCCTACTGATTTTGATACTTGCAGTTCGTTCTCTAAGTAAAAGTTCCTACCAGCTTTTTGGCGGGAATTTGAGAAGGCATGTTTTCTTTGTTTTATTTTTTTAAATCTTGTGCTTAACTGTGTAATAATGTTGAATTAAAAGGTAAGTAACTCTTGAGTGTTCATACATACATAGGTATGGCAAATAAAACAAAATTGGATTTCATTCTATAAGAATTTTCCGACCAATCACGTGTGATTATTTCTCTTCCTAGTAGCTCGTTTCAATAAATGATGTAGGTATACCTATTTGTCCCGCGCGCGATTTCATTCGCGATGACTTTAGAAACAGGCATCTCTAGGTACTCTAGTCTTCATTTGTAAAAAGCGGCGCATATATTCCTCAAGGAACCAGCCTGCAAAATTTGAGCTTCAAAGCTCTTGTCGTTTCAAAGATATCGTGAAGGTCAACATTTTAACCAACTTTGACTCCGCCAAATTGACCTTTAGGGTTAAAATTTTAAACCTAAAATAGGTTTACCATTATTTTCAGCTAAGAATCTATAAGGCTGGGAATAGACGTCAGATTTTGTTTCCGATTGTTTGTTCAGACTATCTGATCGGTTTTACTCGATACACATCCGATTCTTGCCCCAGACTTTGTCTGAACTCAGTCGTTCTCGAGCTGTGCTTGCTTGCATACGGAGCAGAACGAAAAGATGGACGACGAATTACTGTTACTTATTGCATATTTGCTCGTGTTAGCGCGGAAGAAGAATTTTCAACGTCCAATATAATATAACCCATGCTTTTTCCAATATTTCGTTACACACCGTCTTCCCAAGCCAAATCTTTCATCTGTCTATCGTGATACCCTTCACTGCCTGTATCCCAAAAGCAACTACGTTTTTCAACAGCCTTAGTAAGCCGTTCGGTGCCGAAATTTTCCGCTATCGTCCGAACCACAATCATGCGATGCGTCCGTTCAGTGTCACGCTACAGAGTCAACTGGCAAATCAGAAGGAAGAATCCTCAGAGCAATTATCTTCCTTCAGAAGGAGACGACATTGTCAATTTTTGACATGCTTTCCCCGCAGCCAAGTTCCTTGGACCAACAATCATTCTCCATTTATAAAACCCCGCGCGCCGCTGGTTACGCCCGGTGAAGTTATAAAGGTCCAAACGACCACTTATCAGAATAGTCCGTCCGAAATAAAAAAAAAATGGTTACGCGTCATTTGTCAATCACGGTACACGACACGCGGAAGGACCTAGGCATAAAATGCCAAATTGCAGCGTTTTCGGATGTAGGTACGAAAAGATCGCAAACTTCTAATTTACAAAAAGATAATGTGACTTTCCATCTGTAAGTATTTATTCCTCTAAATATTATCAATTACTCACTAAATTTGCAAAAAACTAAAGTTTTATAATGTTGCCATCAAATCGTACAAGATTAAATTTCAGCGTAATTTGGCAGTTGGTATAAACTGTGTTGGCCAAGTCGATTGCTACTTAGTTAGACTTTCTATCCGAAAGTCGTGGGATCGAATCTGACCGTGCATCAATGAACTTTTCGTGTCAAAAAAATGTATATGCGCTTTAACACGAGCTTTAAACGGTGATGGAAAACATCTTGAAGAAAATCGCTGCTAATAGCCCCACACGTATTGGCCATTGTCTTTCATAGGGATATGGCTGGCATCTGAGAGGATGGTTTAAGAGCTGGGCTAAAAATATAATAATATTGTAAGGAAACATATTTTATACGAAGTGGGCGATAATCAGAACTAAAGATACTTAATGAACATTATATTCATTCAAAATAAAAATGTAAGTATCTAACACAGAACACTTACATGACGGCCGAAGGAGTTTTATCTATATGATTGTCATAATATATTATTAATAATATAGGTATTATATTGTTATACGAGTGAGAAAGGCACATTTTTATCTTGAATTATTACGGTAGAGCATGTGCATAATGAATTTCCCACACCTACTTACTAATTAAATATTAGGGCCCCCGCAGACGGCCGACTTTTTGTAGGTGGAAAAATCGGTCGAAAAATAGAACGTACTGACAACAATAGCGCAACGCACACGACCTACAAAAAGTAGGTGAGAAAAATGTAGGTGGCATTCCGACCGACCCGACACCGACTCCGAAAGTGTAGGTCGTTTAGTGATGCGCTTTTCGGAATAAGTGATAGAGCTTACTCCGCAAGTGGATTATTTACTCCGAATTTTATTTGCTTAGGTACCTAGGTGCACTTCTGGTAAATAAGTAGGTTCAATCATTCATATTAAAATTTATTGTTATTGGATTAATAATAATAATATTACTTACCTAACCATGTAATTTATTAAGTACTTATTGTAATTTAAAGTAATTTCAACGAATTCCGCGGGAATATCAGGATAAAAGTAGCCTATGTATTATACCATGTCATTAGCTACCTATATCCCAAAGTATACAATCGGTTTTGTAGTTTTTTCGTGAAAGATAAATAACCATACATGCATACTCACAAACTTTCGATAAGTAAATTATAGTAGGAATTTTCGTAGGATTAGTAGAAAGGATTATAACCAAAGTACCTACTCCTTCCTTTGTATTGTTAGGTACCATGTAGTTGAACATAGGTACTATCACACACACGCAAACGTTTTTGAATAGGTACCTAGTGTACCTACTTACGTAAGAAAAGAGAGCTAGCTATACTTATCTTCCTTTGCAAATCCACCGTTATAATATTTTTCGACGTGCTGTCCCCTCACTAGCCACCTACAAAGTGTCGGTCGTGTGCGTTGGAGTCGGTGACAAAGTAGGTGACAAAATCGGTCGAAAAAGCGACCTACTTTTCCACCTACAAAAAGTCGGCCGTCTGCGGGGGCCCTTAGTATCTACGAAGGTTTTTTTTCGAAGACTTTAAATAGACTTTCTATTAAACTAACCTATGTTAAAAATCCACACACACGCGTTGAGTGGGGTCCACAGAGTGGACCCCACTCAACGCGACACGACGACGTGGACGACCCAGGATGAGATGGCGCGACGAACTTGACACCTACCTTAGCACATGGCCTGTGGTCGCGCTGAGTCGCGAAGAGTGGAAGAAGGGAAGGGAGGCCTTTGCCCTGCAGTGGGACGATTATGGCTGAATAATAATAATAAAAATGTTAAAAATCGGTAAACTTAGAAAGTATTTTAACTAGAAAATATTTACCACACTCACAATATCGCGAAAATAGGTATTTTTAGTTGGAGACACTGCTTGTCACTGCAGCGAAATTAGTGATGGGACAGTTCAAAATAACTTATCGATATTGATTTACAGCCCAGTCCAGGTTAGCACAATAATAATAGGGGTAACCTGGAACTAATTAAAGTCAGAATTTCTTTGAACTAATGTTTAGGTGTGGTCATAAATAGCTTAAGTTCAAAAACGTTAATCGCCATATTGATTTGAAGCACAAACCTTCTTTAAGCCATAATTAATGTGCTTTACTGACCATTCGATTAAAATTTTGAAAAATCCTTTAACAGGTTTAAGTTCATTTCAAACCTAGAATTTATAAAAAACTACGACTCTAACTATTACCATTTAGTTATTAAATAAAAATATGACCTCGTATTTAATATATTTTTGTATGATTATTTTCATGTACCTAAGTTTAACAAAGGAGATGTTCCAAAGTGGTATTTTATTCTGATGAAAAAAGAAGCAATACGAATTAAACAGAGTTGGAAACCTAATTTTTTTTACTATCTGATGTGAACAAAATCATATTTTTTTTAACCCCCCCATTTTTCTTCAAAAACTATTTAAAAAGTCGCAAATTCATCCACTACGGCCACACTGAACCACAATAAAAGGGCTAAGATGAATGTCACTGTCATATTGAGTGAGACGTTATGTCAGTATCAAATGGATTTTAAGATCATCATTCATTCTTTCCATTCAAAACTGTCAATTGTATTTGTATTGACATTGACAGTGACGGAACTTTTAAAAATGTCATCATTAGAAACACAAAGTTGGAGTGAGACAAAAACTCATTTTCATAAAGATCGTATGGCACTATCTCTTTCTTGAGACGCGTTAGAGGGTTGCAAGCAAAACTATTTTCAATGATTTTTTAAGAAAAAACGGGGGCCAGGAAAAATACGTAAAAATAATAAATAATCATGAAATAGTTATATGTTTAATTACGTATAGTTTTTATCTTGCTTCTTTTTCCAAAATATTTTAATACCAGCCCCCATACATTTTTGGAACATCTCCTTTAATAAAAAGTTAAAATTATGTTTGAGTCTTATTTAAGTATCTATCCATAAAATTATTAGGTACCTACTTAAACCAATTTTGAAAGTAGGGTGGGATGGTCGACAATGAACCACCAAAAGTTTGAAGTGCTCTAACTCTGTCCATATTGATGTTATGGAAAAAGTTTTTACACCAAATTATAATGCATTTCATTGACTATTAAACGCCATTTACCAATTTTTACCAATGCACTTAGTTTAGCTATAAATTACGTTTTAAAAAAAAATGGGAATTGGCTCACTGTGTACACCCTACTGTGCACATTGAACCAGGGGCTGGTACTCAGTGAGCCGGGGGTGTTTACTGTGAGCCACTTGTTTAAAAGTGGCATTAATTAGTGATAGCAAAGGTTTTTCATAAATCTAAGGTAAAATAAAACGATGGGTTTTAGAATAGTTCAGTTTTATTAAACAAAAATGGCACTTGAGTATCAAAATTAGGTTATCTAGGTTTATTAAATTCGTGTCTTACTGTTCAATCTTAATCAATCTTACGAGTTGTCTTATTATGCTAAGAACTATTAGATCAATAACAGAATTATATATTCTTTCCCATACATATAGGTAAATACCTTGTACCTACATAATATGAGATCAGTTTTTATTCTAAATCACAACAAATAAAAAAATAAAAAAATCCTAATTTTTAAATTGACGTTCTGAAAAACACAACTTTAAGACTTTGCTTTTCAATTTAAAATAAGAGACATTAAAGTCCAACTCCTCGTCATCGTCAAGAATTTTTACTACCTCAGCGACATTATCATTTTTAGACTTCAAGTTAACGTAATTTATATTAAATTACGGGACTTTATCACGTATTTACCTTATATTTTTATATTTCCCGACGTTTCGAGTGCGTTACAGCGCTCGTGGTCACGGGTAGACTGATGTACTGGAGCTACCGCCGTTATTTGAGAGTAGGATCCACGACTACCCTCAATTCGCCTTCAGAATCAGGAATGGACAGACGGCGACACACAACACTAACAACATCTTCGTGCAATGGGATTACCGGATCACAACCACGAACAATTCAAGTGATTCCAAAATCGTTTTCACAAGGCTTTCTTAGCAATGGAAGAAATTCATCTCCTAAAAGTTCATTTCGGAAGCTGTAGTAAATTCTTTTTTTCATTTTCCGCTCGCTGTTCACCCCATTCTGAAATTTTAGTATACTTACTAATTAATTAGGCAAATAACATTTCACAACTAATCAAAACATAACTATTTAATTAAATATTTTAGGGATTGCACACTTTAAACCAATATAGTCTACAATGAGCCATTGGTTCATTGTAAGCGCAACCAGAATGGTTCATAGTGAACACCCACGTTCTCAAAACATGTGAGGGTATGTAGCTTCTACAACAAACACGCGAGAGATTCATCAAATTGTCACAGAGAAGGGTAATGAAACACTATATACGTTCACCTAATGCACCTATTGATATGCGTAAATGTAAAGAAATAAGAAACAAAAGCACTCACTTGTTTTTTCTCCGTTTTTACACTACAAAACAATAAACACCTCCTAGCTCGTGAGTCGTGTTTGGGAGCTCGCCGCAAACTAGATAGGGACGACTGTAGGTTGGGCCGCTTACACATTTGTCAGATGCACGAACCAGCAACCTCGCGTTTAGGCATAAGAACGCTGAATCATTGTGTAGGTACACCTGGTTCATTGTCGACCATCCCACCCTAGTCCACAATTGAACTACCTAAATAAAAAATAACATGAAAACATTCGTCACAAATAGGTAGGTTATGATTGGCCGAACTCATCGATACTAAACTATCGATAGCTTTTCAAGCACTATGACTTTTACACAAAAATTGACATTTACTTATTGACAGACAGTTCCTCGTCCCCCGCAGAAAGACTGATGGCTCCTCCCCTTAAAGCGGCTACACACGACCCTAAAATCACTGGCAATATCGGGACAGTGGTGGGGAGGACCCTAGATCGTATCATAAATAGCCTGGTGTGTAGGCAAATCGTACCCGATTTTTTTCGTCCCTAAATCGCTACGGGCGAGCTCACGATTCAGGGACGATGCGAAATCAGGACTGATTTTTGCGCAGTCTTTAGAAATGTATGGATGTAATGTATGGAAAAACGAGCAGTCTGTAGCACGGTCGGTTACGTACTGACAGGCAAGGACGTGTGTAGAGTAGAGACAATTTTATCGCCGATTCAGCCCCGATTTCACTGTCTCGACATTGCCAGTGATTTTAGGGTCGTGTGTAGCCGCTTTTACTGCATCCTCAATGGAAGAATCGGACGTCTATTTGGTCTCTGTACAAAAGTATGCAGATCGTGCCTTCAAACAATGGGATCGGAAATAAAATCGTAAACGTCTTGGCGCTTCATTGGTCTTTCTCCAACCTAGTAGGCCGCGTGGTGCGCTCGCTTCCACCGCGATAACTCACGAATGGTAACTCTTAGGAAAAATATTATCGGGACCATTATTGTAGACAATTTTAAGATCTACAACTTTGGGCTGAAACTTGTTTTGATAAAACTTACCGTTTTCGAAAAAAAACTAAGAAACCTTAAATTTGGACCTTTGATCCCGAATAACTCGTGACGCACACATGGGATCGATGGGGACTTTTAACACTTTATTTGTAATGGTAATACCAAGCTCTCCACCAAAATTCAGCTTTCCGGGAATTATTGTTATTTGACCACTATTTTTCTGTTTAACTTGACCGGTGTATTCAATGCCATCCGCTGATTGGTCCGCTAAGCACCGCTCCGCACAGCTCCGCGTCAATGGAGCCGCACCCTTAGACACCTTACTAATTAGATTATTTCCTCAGCTCAGCACGGCTAACAGCGAGGCTTGCGCCGAGCGCGTCGCCGCTTGTGAGGCAAACCCTTCTAGTGGCAGACGTCCTGTTTGTGGTTCAGATGGACACACCTACCAATCACGGTGTCATCTTTTGAAGATACAGTGCTCGGGTGACCCAGTCACCGTAGCCAGAAAGGGTGCTTGTGATGGTGAGTGCATGACAGTTTATGCGACACTAGGTGGCATTTGGCTTGTTTAGTTCATATACCTACACATAATACCTACGTTATAATGGCATAATCATAGACATACGGACCTTTTATCCCTAAAATCTGTGACTATAACCACTATAACGTATTGTTAGTTATACTACAAATTACTTTACAAATTATTTATTTACACACAACTAACTACAACATTACAGATAGTTTCCAATTCGTTATAATTAATAAATAAAAGTAGGTACACATAATTAAAAAAAAACTACTGTGCCACCACCAACATCTATAATGGAGGAACTCTTGATACTTTTAGATAAAACGGTTTAAATATCAATTGCGCCTACGAGAAATAAGTCCCAAATCTATGAAACTGTACAAAAACTGTTAGGTATTATAACCAGCATTGAATTGAGTATATTCATAACTCGCACGGCTCACATTGGTGAAGCCTTAACTTTAACGTTTTTCCGCAGACGGACAGTCATCTTGCCTTACCTCATTGCGGTACGCATTGAACGATCGGAACGGCAAGCGTTCGACATACATCCCCAGGTGCCGGAATGACGGGACCTACGCTGCAGTACAGTGTGCTGCAGGAGGCAAGACCTCAGGTTGCTGGTGCGTCACTCCCGATGGCAAACCTTTGCCCGACACTGCGGCGACAAACGGTCGGCCAGACTGCACCAGAACTGGTAAGTCCACGTTCGTTTATCGGTCATCTGCTGCAACGCAAAGACTAAGAGTTTTTGAAATCTGACCAGGGTTCAGCTTATGTTGGTAAACTAGTATCCACCAACATACCCCGAAAATTGACACTAATCTTCGTTTTCGTAGATCCCCAGTGGTACCTAGGTATGAATGGCCTCTGTAATTTCAGAGATAACCTGATATAAACAAACAAACAAATATAACCCCTTTATAATATCAGCGTATGTATGTAGATAAGTGTAGATGTATAATGTTATGATAGCTGATTCTAAACATCTGCTTTATCGAAAGCAGAGTTGTTTATAAAATTGGAAATAAACTTTAGACGTGCTTCGTAAACAATGATGCAGACGAAAGCCAATGTTTACCTCTGGTAGCCAGAAAGCTTTTTTTTTCAGGGAAATATAGAGACTTTATAGGTACCTAGGACAGTATTATTTTATCTGTGCTAGGACTAAGAATTTACAAAATAAAGTCGAGCTAATTTCGCGTAGGTACTACCTATTATTCCAATGTAAGTATAGTAAATAACAACCCAAATACCTAAATATTTTAAGAATTGTTGTTAGATAAAAGTTTTAAGTAAGTAAGTAATCAAAGTATAAGTAGTTTTATACAGTTATTTCCTCATTACCTCCTGAAAAAAAAAAATTTTTTTTATTATCTATTTCAAAAGTCCAAGACGGGGTTGCGAATCTAAAATGGAATTGGGCGGGACACTTGGCTAGACGAGGTGATGGCAGGTGGAGCAGGGCCTTGACCGAATGGTGGCCGAGGACCGGCTATAGGAATCGTGGTCGTCCGTTCCGTTGGCGCGTTGGGTTGACGACTTGAGACAAGTTGCGGGCAATTCCTGGCTTGGCATGGCACGGGACCGAGTATTGTGGCGTTTGCGAAGGGAGGCCTATACCCAGCAGTGGGTGCCTATGGGCTGTCGATGATGATGATGATGATGATGATGATCTATTTCAACGAAAATGTTCAAAGCACACAAACGGCGCCAAGTCGTTCAGAAGTTTTCACCATCAAAGATTGAAAACAAACACACTGACGATAGATTTACAGGTTAATTAATGTATAAGTAAACCAATGTTTTCTTCAGTCTTCACTTTCTTAGGTGTACTTTATCTAGTGAAAATGTAGATACCTTACCTACGTGCCTAATAATAATATATCCACTGGAGCAATTTCACTAAATTCAAAGCATATTAAACACATTGCCTTCATAGCAAGCTATCTTTCTTCGTAAAGAATTTTCTGGCCCTTTGTCTATGTTGATAATTAGCTGGATACGAGTAGATATACTTCGTGCAGCCAGCCTTGTTATAGTGCAAGAGTGACAAGAGGGTCAGGGGCCCGATGTCACGGAAGGGAGCAATCACTGCTGGTTTACTAAGCAGGTGCCTATTATCGAATTGACTACTACTCCACAGAGCTGTTACGTATTGATCCCGGAGGCAAGTGAAAATAAGGTACCTGCGGCAAATAAGGGCCACTTAATTTCAATTCAAAATATTTTCAAAATCAGACGGATATGAATTAAAAACAGGACATTTTAAGAATGTTTACTTCATAAGCAGTCTGAAAAAGTTTGATTTCTTTGGTTTTAATTGAAATTTATCATCAATATTGAGGTTTTTCAAAACCCTTCCTTTGGTCCTTATTAGCCGACGGTAGTTTAGTAAGGGCCACTTAACAAAAACATTCATTTTGCCTTTTATCATTGTAAACTCTAGCTAGACTATCTCTCGCAGACTTTTAGATTGATTTTCTAGTGAGTTAGGCTTGACGATTTATTTAAATCACGGAAAAAAACAGTGATGGCCCTTATTAAACTAATGAAATGAAAAGTTTGAAAAAAAAGCATTAACAGACTAAAGGAGATGTTCCAAAAATGTATGGGGGCTGGTATTAAAATATTTTGGAAAAAGAAGCAAGATAAAAACTATACGTAATTAAACATATAACTATTTCATGATTATTTATTATTTATACGTATTTTTCCTGGCCCACGTTTTTTCTTAAAAAATCATTGAAAAAAGTTTTGCTTGCAACCCTCTAACGCGTCTCAAGAAAGAGATAGTGCCATACGATCTCTATGAAAATGAGTTTTTGTCTCACTCCAACTTTGTGTTTCTAATGATGACATTTTTAAAAGTTCCGTTACTGTCAATGTCAATGCAAATACAATTGACAGTATTGAATGGAAAGAATGAATGATGATCGGAAAATCCATTTGATACTGACATAACGTCTCACTCAATATGACAGTGACATTCATCTTAGCCCTTTTATTGTGGTTCAGTGTGGCCGTAGTGGATGAATTTGCGACTTTTTAAATATTTTTTGTAGAAAAATCGTGGGGTTAAAAAAATATGATTTTGTTCACATCAGATAGTAAAAAAAATTAGGTTTCCAATTATGTTTAATTCGTATTGCTTCTTTTTTCATCAGAATAAAATACCACTTTGGAACATCTCCTTTGTTCAAAATTATCACATTCTTGAAAAAGTTATTAGTGACACTACATAAAACTTAAAAAAAATCAAAAATAGCATAATGTTTTCTTGAAAATTTTCTTGCATTGGTGGCTCTTAATAAATTTATGAAAGTTTACGTTTTGGAACTATGCTCTATTATGTACCCTCCAAGTTTCTAGGAGTCCTGGTGAAGTGTCCTATATAAGTATTATGTAGGTACTTATATTGGGCATACTACTCAAACGCAAGATATACCTAATCTTTTGTGTTGTGTATGTGTGAAGTTCATTCCGTTCATATTGTTAATTTTGTTCATTTTGGTCATAATTGTTCATTTTGTTCACAATTGTTCTTTATGTTCATAATTGTTCATTTTATTCACAATTGTTCGTTTTTGTTCACTTTGTTCTTTTTGTTCATATTGTTCATTTTGTTCAAATTGTTCATTTTGTTCACAATTGTTCTTTTTTGTTCATATTGTTCAAATTGTTCATTTTGTTCACAATTGTTCTTTTTTGTTCATATTGTTCATTTTGTTCAAATTGTTCATTTTGTTCACAATTGTTCTTTTTGTTCTTTTTGTTCAGTCACTCTGCCTTTTGCATCTACAAATTTTATTTTTGTGTACTTACCAGTATTGCGAATAACCAGACTTTGACTTTCATTATTATCAATTTGCTTCTTACTGAAATAGCAACAAAAAAGAAAGAAAAACATTCATATTTTAACCTCAGAACACGTAAGACACAATAAAAACAGATAAAATAGAACACGACCTCGAAAGAGGGCCTGAGAGCCTTGTAATTGACGGCCCTTACTACCCGCCTTGGGGGTGGCCCTTAATAGCCGCCTGCGACAAGTTCGACAAAATTCATTGTAAAATCATGAAAAATTATTTTTTATATTGAAACTTAACTGTATCAGGAAACATGATAAATTTATGTTATATTTATATTAGCATATTAAAAAAAAAAGTCTATGGTACTACTCACAATTAATCAGTTTTCGTGGAGATTTTTTTATAGTAGAGCGATTTTTACCAACATCGTTTAAATAAATGTGTCTACTGACATGAAGGCGAATAGGAAGGCGATGCCACCGCGGATATTAGCCTTCCTAATGGTCCTCTATAATGTAGGTTTGGTTTGAGCCTAATAATAATATTGGAAGTATGTTAAAATAGAAGTGGCCCTATTTACCCGCCGGCCCATATTTGCCTCACCTACCCTATACCGAAAGTAACATCGCAGCTCAGTCTATATAGGTAGATTAATCAGCTGCACGTGCATCGTGTAAACAAAGTGATCAGTAGAGGCTATAACTGAATCTAAACGACAAGCTATAATTATTTGATTGGAGCAGTTGAACTCATACAATTTGACAGAACAAGCAACAGGGCAATGAATTGAAAGACGGGATGCAATCGTTGCACGTGTGCATTGTAAATTGAAAAATCAAAGAATCTTCTAAGACATGTGGGCTTTTTCCATAAATTGTTCAGAGGACGCTTAAAGTTAAAAACACGAGATCAGACAAAGGGTCGACCTACGCAGGACATCGCCCGTTATTCGCCTAATCGTTGACTTCCCCGACCAGTGCACCTTCCGCCGACATCTCCTAAACATGCATGTAATCTGCATCTCATTTAAAAGGCGCTACCAATCATTTATTTTTTAAAAGACATCAAAAGAACCGCTGAAATAGCAATCGATACAGGTATAAGCGATCTGATCAAGAGATTGATCTGCTCATTCACTGCTGCCTCGTCGTGGCAAAAGGCAGCACTTGTGCATTCAACGCTGTACGAAAATCAATAATAACGATGAAAGGTTCTTCGGAATGTTGATTTTATGATGTTTGAGATATAATTTTTTTAGATCTAACCTATTTATATTGTACTAGCCGTCCCGCGCGCGATTTCATTCGCGATGACTTTAAAAACAGGCAGATCTGTAACTAATTTTACTAAACTTATTGTGTTTATTAAAATAAAACTAAACGGCAATAGTTTTAAAAATGTGACGCTGTCCCTCAAGGAAACCAAACCTGTACCTTCAAAGTTTTATCATATATTATATTCTATCATAGTTCTTGTAGTTTTAGAGATATCGTGAAAGTTAACATTTTAACCAATTTTGACTCCGCCAAATTGACCTTTAGGGTTAAAATTTTGAAAAAACCTAAAACAGGTTTGCCTTTATTTTCAGCTAAGAATCTATACTTGAAATTTTGACGCTCCAACTGTCACCATTTTGTAGCTATGAAAAATATGACTTTTGACCTTTGCCTTGACCTTTGACCTTAAAATTTGTTCATAGCGGGTGCCCGGATATTAAAAGGAACTTACATGCAAAGTTTCATCATCATAGCTCTTCCGGCTACAAAGATATCGCAAAAGGTAAAAAAATGCCCAACTTTGACCCCACCAAATAGGCCTTTAGGGTTAAAATTTTGAAAAATCCTGAAATAGGCGTTCGTTTATTTTAGGTCACAAATCTACATTCAAAATTTTGACAATCTAGCTATCACCATACAAAAGTTATAAAAAAAATTACCTCTGACCTTGAATTGACCTCTGATCAAAAAATCCGTTCTTATCCAGCATCTAGGTCATCACAGAAACCTACATGCCAAATTTCACTTTAATAGCACTTGCAGTTTCAGAGAAACCTTGTTGCATAGGTTAAACCACTCCTTTATATATATAGATGAAGTACATACCTATACAAAAAAACCAGATATGGTAGCAGTTTATCCAACTTAAGTGCTTCAGACAGACTATTTTTACTTTTAGAGGACGAAAATTCAATAAATTCCCAAACGTCTATTATGTAGGTAATATAGGTAGGTCCTATTGCGCAGCAGCGGTTATGGGTTAGCAATATGAGTCAGATTCGTTGTGATTTTGTTATTAAAATAAACGCAGGTAAAGACGTAGCAAGCGCTGTGCGTCAATAATTCAAACCTAACTCAATTAAATGACTGTAAACTTGGTAAGTACCGTACAAAATAGAATTGATGGTCAATCATTTACTAACCGTTATTACAAGTCTATAAATCTATTTTTCTCAGCCTCAGACCAAATAAAAAATAAAGACGGAACGCTGCGACAAAGAAGGTGAAGCAAGTTAAAACTACGCCTTACTGTGTTTGACACACTTAAACACACACACGCAAAACGAAACTACACCTTAAGACCCTATTCACACGGCATTGTCCTGCACGTTTTTTCACGTATTCGTTTTTTAACGTACAATCACCCAGGTCTTCACACGGTAAATTATCATTCGTGTAAAAAACGAATAGCCGCAGAAAAGTGAAGGAAACAAACCTATACCATGTGCCACTGCGAACCGAATACGTCAAAGTTCATTCGATTTTTTGACGTATGCGTTTAAACGTATAAGCGGTACACGTTTTTTTTGCAGTACAATCGTCGTGTGAATGGATATATGTAGGTACGTTGTATGGCCACTATATATACGTTAAAAAACGAATACGTGAAAAAACGTGCAGGACAATGCCGTGTGAACAAGGTCTAACTTTTTAAAAAGTGACGTGCTCTCACGAGCCGCGGTAGCTGGTGTAGTTTCGTTTTGCGTGTGTGTGTTTAAGTGTGTCGAAAACACAATACGGCGTAGTTTTAACTTGCTTCACCTTCGTTGTTCGCAGCGTTCCGTCTTTATTTTTTATTTGGTCTGAGTTCTCAGCTATTACTCTGAAACTAAGCACAGACTAAATACACATGCAATAAAACACATAGGTAGGTACTTTGGTCATTCATAGCTAGGTATCAAGGTTCTTAGTCATGTGGTTTCTGCGAACACAACGAAAGCTTTTAGTAAACGTTAACATGATTACAGTGTAAGGTTTGAATCATTTATTGGTTAAAAACTACGTAAATTGATGCAATGTTTAACATAATGAATTATAAATAATGTCATTATACTTAAGCGTTATTTTAAGGATTTCTAGAATGAGTAATATAATGTAAAAATGTTAAAATTAGTTTAAAAAGTCCGAGTAATGATGGGAGGTTTCCGGTCGGGCGCCATCTTGTTGTTTACCAGGAGGCCTGGCTTTAAAAAGCGGATGGCGCCAAGACCGGGGGCCTTTTGATGATTGACCGTGACACGGGTCGGACGTATATTTTATAATTGTGGTTCATAATTTGTGATGGTGTAAATTCTAATAAACAGTGTTAAATAAAACCAGTGTTGCATTTGATTTGGTTAGGCTCACACTTCAGAAGTGCTATGAATTCACGCAGAGCCATCTTTGTTATTATTATTTTTTTGGTTCAAAAAGTACAAATATTGCAAAATTAATCCAGATAAGTATAAAGTGTAACGAATCCAATGGTCTAATTTACAAAATAATAAGTGATCACAGTGATTTAAGTTGATTAAGTACCTAGTGCGATCAGTGTCGGTTCAATTGGACAGTGAAACTAAAAGTGAAAATGATAATTCGCGTGGCTGTTATAATGACTCACAGTGGCGGTATGACGTTATCTCAATAAACAAAGTAAACAAGCGCGGTTTATCAGCGTCGAGTCGTGACTTTTGCATCTACCCTCATTAATTTGAGAAAAATGGCAAACCGAAGGAAAAGTGAGCGACTGTTTAAAATGAGGTCATACGTTGCTGCCTTATCACGTATCTAGTTGATGGTTGAGTGGAAAAGAGTTTACTGCCGAACAAATCTTTGTATTGACGAAAAAAAGACCCAGACTTCTGAAAATGATGCTGTAATCGTGAGACGTCAGAAGTTTTCGTCGTTATCAGAGATAAAGTGACGTGTCATGCCTGTGATGACAATCGGAGACACGCAAGTGGATTTTCGCAGTAAGAAGAGCGAACCGAATAAAACCACATCCAGTGTGCTTACATTGTTCTAGTGCTACGATGTTGGAAGAGCATGCTGTAAACTACATCAATGATCGGTTGTGGAAGATGAGAACATCACAGTACCTACCGACTTCTTACAAGATTTGAAAAGGTCATGTAATCGTTTTGTTTTTCTTGTCTTATTTCGTTTGAAAGCAACAACCAAACGTGCCTGATGTTGTTTCAGATGTGATACTCTTGTCTATGCTACTGTAATCGGATGGCAGAACAGCGGTTGGTGCAGAGCGGCAGCGCCTGCTTGGCGGACGGCGGACAGCGGACGGCGGACAGCGGACAGCGGTCAGCAAGGGTGGCCCGGGTGCGGCACATGCTGAGCGATGCGTGGACGTCTGCTTTATGTAACGCCATCGGAGACAATGTTTTTTTAAGGTCAGCCGTATAGTTTTTCTTATGAGTTCGATGCTAAGTAGTCGCTAGTTAAAGAAAATTTAATAGCTAAACTGAGTGTTAAGCTATTTAACATTATTGTTTCAATGATTGGTTCACATGAGTATTCACTGAACAAGTCACATGTTGGGTAACGACCCTTGATTAGTAATCGTTTTAACGTTACACGTTGCGAGTTTTAAATTCAGACGTACTTAGGTACTTACTGACAAGTTTAGAGCAAAGCTATGCTAGTAGGTCATGTACCAGTCGTAGAAGTTTTGAGTAGTGATAATCATGAAGTTTTGGTAGCTTAGTGAGAGCGTAGTGTAACGACTTCATCAGCCGTGGTATGAGTCGACCACTTGGTGATTAAACGGGGTGTGAGTCGACCATTGGGTGTTCACACGGGGTATGAGTCGACCGTTGGGTAATTATACGAGGCGGTGATGATTGGAGTGGATACGCGATTAGTATTGTATTATCTGGATTTAGAAGTTTTAGAACGTTGGTTGGTACATTGGCTCTAGCTGGTTATTGTTTTTGTAGTTAATGTGAAGTTTGTTTTAAATCTTACTTACGAGGTGAGATTAGTACACTCGGTTACACGGTGGAATGATGAGAGTTTTAAATTTAAAAATTATTTATTTTTAAAAATAAGAAGTTAAGTTATAGTATGCCGGAAAGTCATGTACCTGTCGATGTAGAAGTAAATGATGAGTTGGAAACTAATGTTTCACATGGTGTGGTTTGTTTGTGTAAATCACAAAGGTGTGTGAGTCGAGTCGACCGATAGGTGATCACACGGGGCGTGTAAGCGCAAAAGAGCAATGATGATTAGTTACTCTTTGGAATTCTCTCCCTCATGATATTCGTGCTAGCCCCTCCATCTCTATCTTCAAACGTGAAGTTAAAGAGCATTACCTCTCTTTATGATAAAATTGTAGGTAGGTATTTTATTTATTAAGTACAATGGTTCTATTTTTAATTGAAATCAGGGTACCCTCATCGAATATTTGTTTTCTTTTAAGTACTAAAAATCTGTTTCCTTAAGATTTGAATGTCGATTCATGAGAAGGGATGCTGGTGTGGGGTCTACGGGGAATTGAAATATCATTATTTCTGAGCTACGACGCACCGTTTTCGAGATAATCGGTATGCACCGTTTTAACTCTTTGTTTCTTTTTTCATGGTTTCGAGATGCCCCTTAATCGTGAATGATCGTCACGTGCACATCGACTAAGGACGCCTGATGGTAGAAGTCGAAGCCGAAGTCAACACGCTCGCCACCGCAAGTCGTCGCAACGTTCGAGAGTCGAGCCAGGAGCTGAGACAGTCGACGGCGCGGCGCAGTCGTAGGCGCAGTCGAGCCAGGAGCTGAGACAGTCGACGGCGCGGCGCAAACGTAGGCGCAGTCGAGCCAGGAGCCGAGACAACGAGGGAGCAGCGTGGCGCAGCACTCACGTCAAACAAGGTCATGTAGTCCTTTATTTTCGACGACCGCTGAGACGCGGAAGGTGCGGGTTCGATCCCCGTTACGGGACAATGTTTGTACGTTCTGCAGATAATTGGTCCGTGTCTGGGTGTTTTCTATCTATAATATTATATTGATTACCACGGACTAACCCTCCAAGATGCTAGAGATGAATATGGACGAATTCCAGGACCGATAGTGATAATAGATAGATAAATAGATAGATAGATCTTTATGATCGGTTGATTGACCTGTTTCCGCCAGCGTCGAAGGTGGGGACGAGTCCTGGTAACACAATCTTGAAGAATAATCTCTTAACAAGATGACACAAGTAGGTAATGCCATCGTACGAGGGTCCATTTAGAATAACTAAGGTATTAGGGAATGACTCTACACATTTTCTTTGATTATACTTTCTATAACTCCGTCTTAACTAGAGTAGATGCTATTAAGGACCTGGGTGTTCTGTTTGACAGCAAATTGTTATTTGACCAACACATCGATAATATCGTCAAAAGGGCATCTCGATCGCTTGGCTTTGTCATGAGAATGTCGTCCGAGTTTAAAGGTATAAAAACATTCAAAATTCTGTATTGTGCATACGTACGTAGCCATCTCGAGTATGCTTCACAGGTGTGGAACCCCTACTACGATGTATACTCTGCACGTATCGAGGGTGTGCAAAGAAGGTTCCTACGCTACTTGCAATACAGAGCGCATTTATTTTTACCTGATTATGACACCAGGTGTCGTAAATTCCATTTTCTTCCCTTATCTAAACGTAGAGAAATGGCTGACTTGACTTACCTTCTTGGTATAGCGAATGGCACGGTAGAATGTCCTGAACTTCTTGGGCAAATAGGGCTGCGCACAAGCAGAGTCGCAGTAAGAAAGCCTGGCACTCTGTTTGTGCCTACTGTTAAAACTAACTATAGGCAAAATGCCTTTTTATTAAGAGCATCTTGCTCATTCAATTCTTTAGTTAGAAACTATAGTGACGTTGACCTATTTAATACCAGTACAAGTAAACTTAAACGTTTACTTTGTGACAATTACTTTGAGGTAGCGAGTGAGGGCTGATATTTAATATTATATATTTAGATTAAAATTATTTTCTTTAAACGTGTGTGAATACTTTTAAATTACCTACTGTATGCTTAACCTAAACTGTTTTGTCGTCTACTGTTTGTTCTTGTATTTACTATACTAACTACTATTTGTGGGAACTAGTAATTAGCCTTCGCGTCTTATGTAGTCCTGGCTACATAATACATATTCTGCTGTCTATTTTAATACCTAGCTGTTAGTTTCCCTAAGACTGTGAAAATAAAAATAAAATAAAATAGCACATAGCTTGGTGATGACATGATTGATGAAAGCGATACTGAATAGTTTATTTAAGAGTGGTTTTCTTTGTTGTTTCAGGTCAAGGAGCGAGAAATGATTGGATTCGCGACTTGACCTGCGGTTTTGGATGGTTTACTAAGTCCCAAGAGCGAGAAAAGATTGGATTCGCGATTGGGCTTACTGGTTTGGTTGAGTGAGGGACAAGGGCGAGAAAGGATGGATTCGCAACTTGTCCTCACTGGATGGATTTTTTGGTTGGTTTACTAAGTCCCAAGAACGAGAATAGATTGGATTCACGATTGGGCTTGCTGGTTTGGTTTAGTGAGGGACAAGGGCGAGAAAGGATGGATTCGCCACTTGTCCTCACGGATGGATTTTTTGATGGATTTATGGAATAAGACCATTATGGAGTAAGATTTTTATGGAGTAAGATTTTTATGGAGTAAGATTTTTATGGAGTAAGATTTTTACGGAGTAAGATTTTTATGGAGTAAGATTTTTATGGAGTAAGATCTTTATGGAGTAAGATTATATTCATATTCATATTCATTTATTGATTGCTTGTATGTACATTTTGTGTAGCTTAGGTCTAAAGTGAGCTAGGTATAGTGGGTACATACACCCTGTTGGACGCTGCAATTTGATTTTATACATGTATAATAAAATAATCATAATTATAATTGCTCGGTAAGATTGTCACAGGTTAAAATATCGATGAGTTATATAAAATTAAATGTCAAGCTGATAGGTCAAAGTAAATGATTAAAGATTGTATGTCGTAAAATAATAATAAGTATGTCATTGTTTATTGGTGGTCATGTAGGGTGGACTAAGAATTTAACTACCTACTTAATCTGTAAATTTGTCATTTAGGAATTGTTCAACGGAATAATAACATTTATTGATTAGAAGGGTTTTTAGCTTATTATGGAAAATGGTATCTCTTAGTTCGTTTTTTATGTCAAAGGGGATTTTATTGTAAATTTCAATTAGTCTGGATTCGGGGCTTTTGTGGAGTGATTTTAGTTTTGTAAGCGGTTGAACTAGCTTGTCTTTGTTGTGTCTGTTATAAGTGGTGTTTATTTCTTGTTTTGATAGGAATAAAGTTCTATATTTTCTTACAAATAGTGACATTGGAAGTATGTAGATACATGGCAATGTTAACAATTTATTTTCTTTGAAGTATGGTTTACAACTTATTCTTTGCTTTATATTTACAAGTGTTCGGATTAGTCTTTTCTGTGTTATAAATAGGTCATTGAAATCTACACTATCACCCGTCTATAATTATAGTTTTTCCAATTTATTTATTTAACGATGATAGACGAGCAGCTATTGCTGGTATGTCTATATCACACAGTGTTGGAATAGTCTTTTTAGTTTATGTATCATCTTTTTGAACACTGATTTGTTGTTTCGTAGCCAGTTGTCGAGCCTGTTTTGAACGCGTTGGTAGAAGGAGCTGTCACTACGTCGTCTGGTATGGTAGTGCATTCCAATTGAGGACCACCCTGTTGCTGAAGAAATGATGTGCAGCAAGTTGGTGGGTGGTGTCACGGATCAGTTTGAGTTGATGTCCACGTGAAGGTCTTTGGTTGTCTTTTTCCTCAACATGTTCTAAATGTTTGGCAAGTTATACTGATAGGTCACAATCTTGAATGTTTCGATGAGATCTCCACGAAGACGTCTATCTTCAAGAGTAGTGAGGCGCAGTGAGAGTAATCTATCCTCATATGTTTTTCGACGTAGAGCCTGTGGTATCTTTGTAGCTTTTCTCTGTACACTTTCAAGGAGGTTAATGTCTTTTTGGAAGTAGGGATGCCATATTTGAAATCCGTACTCTAGCAATGGTCTGACATAGGTTTTATAGATCTTGCGAAATACATCTACCTACTGACATTGTTAGGAATGATCTTTTTATGACATACAAAAATGAATTTGCTCTCTTGACTATTAAACTAATGTGCTCTTCCCATTTAAGATTAGTTGAGATATGAACTCCCAGGTCACGTTGTAGGCTGACTGGGCTCAAAATGTTTTGATCCAAAAAAAATAAGAGACTCTGATTATTGTTACCTATTTAAGTGGGTATCGAGAATTATTCCTAATAGTTTAAATTCGTGCCTTTCTTGATGTTGATAGTATTCATCAGGTTAGTTTAATATAAAGTAAGACGATTGGATTATTATGGATTAATATCATTGGAAAGAAAGTTAAGACTGCTGGATTATTAATTTAATTTAATGCTGGATTATTAAATTAAAGGTTAAGACTGCTGGATTATTGTAAATTAAGATTATCGGATCATTATGGATAAAGATGATTGGATGGTTAGGTTGCAAATGAATGAATGGACTTGAGAAAGAAAGGTAGTCTATGGGTGGATAAATTTCATATAACATGTTCAGACCGAGTGTAAGGTTGGTGTTCACTTGATACATGTAAAGTTGCCCGAGTGTAAGGTTTCTAACGGAGACGTGTATGAGGGCATACACGATATCAGGATGGACGAGTGTAAGGTTTGAATCATTTATTGGTTAAAAACTACGTAAATTGATGCAATGTTTAACATAATGAATTATAAATAATGTCATTATACTTAAGCGTTATTTTAAGGATTTCTAGAATGAGTAATATAATGTAAAAATGTTAAAATTAGTTTAAAAAGTCCGAGTAATGATGGGAGGTTTCCGGTCGGGCGCCATCTTGTTGTTTACCAGGAGGCCTGGCTTTAAAAAGCGGATGGCGCCAAGACCGGGGGCCTTTTGATGATTGACCGTGACACGGGTCGGACGTATATTTTATAATTGTGGTTCATAATTTGTGATGGTGTAAATTCTAATAAACAGTGTTAAATAAAACCAGTGTTGCATTTGATTTGGTTAGGCTTACAACAGTTGCTTCCCTACTCGTATTATTCATCATCGTTTCTGCTAAAAAGTGTGGTTAGTATTAAGTGGTATTAACAAATACTACTACTACCACTAAGAAAACTATTTTAGTGGATGAGTTTGGTATTTTCTTTTTACCGAAGTTTCTAGCAGCTCGAAATGCCACCTTTCGCTGCATGAAAAGAGTGAGCAAAGTGCGTTTGAAATACCTACCTACACTAATTTTTACTTAGGTATTTGTTAAACCTATACAATAATTGACCACACTAGCTAACGATAGGGATGAGTGGAGAAAAGGAAGGGAGGCCTTTGCTCTGCAGTGGGACAGTGCAGGCTTTTAATAATATCTAATAAATAAACAATAATGATATAAATTATTTCTATATTTAAACGATGACATGCAAGCTAAAGCCTAGGTTACACGGTGCGAGCTAGCATGCGAGCTGACCGTGTCAGTTACTGAGGTGCAATAGCTCGCACTGTGTGACCGCATCATACGAGTAACTGTTATGTGCGAGTGGGACAGTTGCTCGCAAGCGAGTTACTTCAACATTTTTTGTTTTTACTCGCAACTGGCCTTCCCCCACCACGCCACTCGCACGTCGCTCGGTCGTCAACTCGCATGATTTCGCGAAATGACAGTAGCTCGTACGCTCGGGCCCATGATACAGACGAACTATGCGAGTACACTGGTGCAGTAGCTGTCTTCCTGCGATGCCAGCAGTTCGCATAGTGTGACCGAGCGAGGCGAGTCGAGCTACTGTCATACGAGTACACATGCACAGTAGCTGTCTACTGTCATATCAGCTGCTCGCACTGTGTAACCTATCCTTTAGTTGCATCACAACTTAATTAAGTCAGTAAATAAAATCATTGAAAATATCAAAAGCAGAAATCGAAAAGTTCCATAACTAACCTAACATTCCCTATAGGCACATTCGTAATGCGACTTGCATCGTAATGAGTTGGCAGTATGAAACCTGACCGTAAGCAGTGAGTGGGAACATGAAATAGCACCATAAAAGTAAAACCTTCTCAGAATACCTTCACGACGATCCGGTATTTTGAATCCGCACTGCACTTCATTACTATTGTAATCCTAATACGATCCACTCAATAAGAAATACTCGTTCAATTTGCAATATGAACTTCGATTATAAAGTAAGTAGGTACCTACCTACTACCTGCCCATTAAAGAACATGTTTCATTAGTAAAATTAAAACAGTCTTCAGTAATAAATGTAATCTGTGGTAATAACAATAACCTGCCTTAGTATTCGAAGTGTTTATGTTTATGTGTGATATCATAGTAGGTATGTAGTTATCACAAATTTTGTGCGTTTCAATCACAAGTAAAAAAACATACCTACATTGGAACATAGAATTTCCTCATTTTAACCGAATTCAATCAAAAAAGGAGGAGGTTCTGTTTCATTGTGTGTATTTTTTTATTAGGTATTATTTTTATTTTTCACTAACTGCGCCCCGAGGTTTCATCCGCGTAAACCCGTTCCCGCGGAAATATCGGGATAAAATGTAGCCTATGTGTTAATCCAGGGTATGACCTATCTACATACCAAATTTCAACCAAATCGGTTCAGCCGTTTTTACGTGAAAGAATAACAAACATTCTCACAAACTTTCACATTTATAATATTATTAGCTGCGCCCCGCGGTTTCACCCGCGTAGGTAAGTCCCGTTCCCGCGGGAAAATCGGGATAATAAGTAGCCTATGTGTTAATCCAGGATATTACCTATCTACATACCAAATTTCAACCAAATCGGTCCAGCCGTTTTTGCGTGAAAGAATAACAAACATACATACAGACATACATTCTCACAAACTTTCACATTTATAATAATTATAATATATAATATATAATATAATTATAGTATAATATTATAATATTATAATATATAATTGTATCTACCAATAGAAGAGGGTGGAAGAGGGTTAACCAATATAGAGACGCTACATAAAACACAAATTATTAAATACAAAAAATACTTAGCAGCAGAACAAGATGAAATAATAAAAGTAATAGTCAAACATGATAAAAACAGAACTAAATATTCAATTTTCAAAGATTCACAGGTAAATTTAACTGAATTAGGATTAAACAATGAAGAGAACTATACGGATAAAGAATTAAAAAATGCAGTGTTAAAAACGAAGATAAACAAATGGAAAGCTAAACCACTTCACGGTCAGTTTTATAAGAAAGTAATAGATAAAGAAAACATAGATAAAATATACTCGTTTAAATGGATTAAAACTCAACCGGTAACACCAGGATTGGAATCATCAGTTTTCGCCATTCAGGATCAGGCCGTTATGACTAGGCAGCATGAAAGAGACATACTAAAGAGAGCAGTAGATGGTAGATGTCGACTATGCTTAACAAAAGACGAGACCGCGCAACATATTGTCTCAGGTTGTGAAAATCTAGCTGGCACCTACTATACTAGGAGACATAACAACATCGTGCAATATGTTTATTGGACACTGGCGAAGAAACATGGTTTCGAGGTGTCTACAATGTGGTGGAAGGAAAACCTAACACAACCGCAGGTTAAAGAAAACGATACAGCCAAACTCATGTGGGAAATTCCAGTTCAAACAGACGTAACAATAGTACACAATAGACCAGATATTATATATATAAACAAATTGGAAAACAAAACTTACCTAATAGACGTAACTGTACCTTCAGACTATAATATAGGAGCTAAAGAAATTGAAAAACTAAGTAAATAGGTACCATGGTATTTAAGTAAATACCATGGTAGTGCATGCACTAAAAGTTGAAGTTACTAGGCTTTGGAAAACACCTACCGAAGTCGTACCTATTGTAGTCGGGGCCACAGGAATGATAGCGAAAAGTCTCCATAGATATTGCAGTAAATTAGATTCAAACATAAACATACACATCATACAGAAACAGGCAGCTATACACACAGTCACCATCATCAGTAAAGTTCTTGGAGATACAGTTTTTGTAAATCGGGAGGGGGATAGTAGTGAGAGGGAGAGCAACCTTTTCCCTGAGGGTCTCGGGGCGGGTGCTTGGAATACGCCGAGTTTTACTCGAGTTGAAAGCAATTTCACAAAACATATAATTATATATTATATTATATATATAGTGGGAATTAGTGGGATGGGAAGTGGGAAGTGGGATGGGATTATAAGTAGGATTTATGTTCACGGATAACTCCGTGAAATAGTAGACTTATCTTGAATTTTTTTTTTTTAAAGAATACACTCCCAAATGACTCTTAATGATGTTCTAATAGAAATGTTTTGAGGCTGATGTGGACCTCGGAGTTTTGAAAAAAAGCAATTTTGAAAATTCTTTTTATGGTTAAAAAAGTAGCCCCCGAAGTAGTCCCATAAAAAAATTAAGGATGTCATGAGGATAGATTTTGAGTTATTTAGAAATTGAAGCCGGTTGTGTAAAATTTTTAATTCTGGTTAAAGAATTTATTTTCTCTTAAAGAAATACAATTTCACTTACATGAGAAATAATACTATAACGCGGTCACATTAACTAGACGCTTGGCGTTGATGACGTCATTTTGGGGCTCTCTCTCTCTCTTTGACACTTGCCGGGCGAGCTAAGGGCATGCGGGGGGGGAAGCGGGGAAGCGGGGCATTCCAGAGATGCGTCGAGTTAATGTGACCGACTTATAAGCATGCATTTGACAAGTTTCGTCAATTTTGTCGGGAAAGAAAACATCTTGCAGAACATACCTAGGTACTACAATACTTAATTGCTAATTTTTAAAAACTACCCGCACTTTTTATTGAAGCTACAACACCGATCGTTAGGGAATGCAGATTTATTTGAGTGCCACAGCGTAGAGAAAAACAGAAGGACTGAAAGTGAATTATTGTATTTTATTTATTTGATTTATTTTTAAGATTTACTGCAATGCTAAGCTAGATTTTTTTATTTTAATAGTGTGTGATTATTAAGAACGTGATTTCGTAGTTTATTTTTAAACGTGTTGAATGAATCTGCATTCATCACTTCTTTAGGCAACTTATTATAAAGTTGTACTCCCTCAAATACGATCGTTCTGGAACCTAAATTAACAGTTTTGTTTTGTTTTGTGCAGTTCGTACTCTTGGAAGAATTATAATTATGGTCCTTTCTACGACTGGCTGGGTTATGCACTTGGTGAACTTTAGTGAAAGTTATTTGCGAGTGGGTGGTTTTATTTAAAATTTTACGAATAAGTAGGTATACAAGTGCTGTATACATACAATTGATTAATATTCATAAACTTTGTTTCTGTATAAACTTTTTTTGTTGGTGTTAAATAGGGTGAACATGCCAGTTCACGACCAGTTAGTGGACTTGTCATCTTTGAAGTAACATAACTCTCAAATGTGACATTGTTTTGATTCAAATTTTTACCTAGGGTTGAAGAAAAAACATCAAGGAATCAAATGAATGTAAGTTTTAATATAAATTATGATTGTTTCTATTAAATAATTAAAGATATAGCAAAAAGTGCTGTTTTGTTAGTTCCCGGACACTTGCGGCCAGCTTACGTCCGACATTTTTGTCAGTTTGCGACCACTCAAACGTTATTGAAAAAAGAGCCTTAGCGTGTAGGCTTTAAGGTTCAAAATAAGAATATAAATGAAAAGTTTTTATTGATTTACAAAACTGGCTTGTGGAATCATTAGACGCAAACCAACCTTCTTCAAAAGAAACTAGTTGGTTTACGACCTCGAAATACGAGACATTTTACATGTTTTTATTTGTGAAAATAGGATTGGTCGCTAGGTGACCGATTCCCGACCACCGAAAAAGCGTGATTTAAAGTGTCTGCATTTTAGGTTTAGGATTAAAATTTTGCTGGTCGGAATCTGACGTGAACATAAATAGACCTTTTGGAACAAAACTACAAGGTTCAACATGCCATACTATGGAGTATAAGCTAGAAAACGTAAAAAGAAGATAGGTCGAAAACAGTCATTTGCCGACCATGCGGTCGTAAAACAAAGAAAGTGCCATTTCAAACGCTAGTTTGGCGACCACCCATTATTTTAATTAAAAACATAAATTTTTAAATGAATTGTTGCTTACAATATAAATACATGTTTTTGTCTACACCCCAAGCTACATTTCGATGCGTAAATCACAATAAAACATATATTTTCTTACGTTTGAAAAAGTGTCCTCTCACTATTTTTTTTTGTACTGTTTTCAACCAACCTTCATGTTTTCACAACTGCTCATGTTTGGAGGCTCCCTGATGGGCACCACGTATCCTAGGACACAAATCGAGATGCGGGATGGGTGAAGGCTAGACTGATGTTTCATTTAAAAATAAAACGAACAAGATCATCAGTCAGTTTGACTTATTATAACGATTTTACGCAAAAATGGTCGTGAACCGGTGGTGGTCGGCAAACTAGCATGTTCACCCTAGTCATAGTTAAACAACATTTTAATAAGTATGTTTCGTGCAATTTGTAGGTCCTTTAAGTTGGTTTTAGGTGCGCTACCCCAGAAGATGCGGCGTCACTAACGAATTGTAGATAGTCTGGCGTACCTGACGTGGCAAACAGCGTTAATTTAGTTTGCGTTCGAAGTCGAAAAAAGAAGAGATCACTTGACTAGTATATAGGTACCTAGGTATTTTGTAGTGATTTAACTAAAACTCACATTCACCGTTTAGCGTCGTGAAAGATAACTGGTGGTAGTGTTTCATTAATTTAATGTCTCCTATTAATAAACCAATTTAGTGAGGCATGCTGCATTACTCGGTGACTAAGTGAGAAATTATCAGTGGATGTATGCCACATTGCTTAATTGCAAGCTGTCGCTGGTCGAGACGCGGCGACCGACGGATGCGGTCAGAGACTTGTGATTTATGCCCATCTCAAATACCTACTTCAAATCAAATCAAATCAAAGTCATTTATTGCGTAGGTAATATGGGTTTGTAACAGGTAGTATTAGGTATATGTATGATACAGTCTAGAGCAGCCATATTCAGCGTAGTCCGCATGCAATATTATATAGTAGGTAAAGTTCAAAGTTCAAAATGTTTATTGCATTCATGTATGGTAGGTACCAACAATAGGTCTTAAAACTAGTTCCATGTGAAAACATGTGTCCTGTAACGACATTGCAAATACATGTTAATTTTCTAAATTGGAACTACTGTTTCAATTTAAAAATTAACACTGGGTAGGTAGGTACCTACTTAATATTAACTTATATTATACATAATGTTTTTTTTAAATAGGTAGAACTTAATACCAATTACAATTTCAAATTTTATCAATTAAATAATCATGGATAGTATAATAAGCCTTTTCTATTAATATTTTTTTAAGTTTTATTTTAAACACCACAGGGCTTGAAGTATTTAATAAGGATGATGGCAGATGATTGTACACACAAATGGCCTTACATAACACACTTTTGTTAAATAGAGCAGTTTTTTTTAAGGTAATCTGAGTTTGTTATTTATGTTTAACCGATTATATTAATGTTGCTGCTCCTGATACATTTTAGTATTTAGCCATATTGACTCTCTTGTAGGTAAACTGAAGTCGGCCGCTTACGCAATAAAAACCATAAGATTACTCAGTGATGTAGATTCTGCCAAGGCAGTATAGGTATCATGCGTATTTTCATTCGTTGATGACGTATGGCATATTGGCTTGGGGAAACGCATCGCAATCAAACAGAGTGTTTATATTTCAGAAGCGGGCGATACGATTTGTTTTGCAAATTGATAGGTAAATTAGAATCATGCAGAGGTTTAAGGAATAAAATATTATGACATTAACTGGCGAGTATATATTTCAGAATTTAATTTATGCGAAACTAAATATTAATAATTATAATTTCAAAAGTGACATTCATAGCTATAATACGCGCAACAAAAGGGATGTGCTGGTTCTGCCGAGTTATAGGCTTGCTAAAGTTGGTAATAGCTTTATTTGCATGTGTGTAATTTTTTTTAATAAATTGCCGTTGGACATAAGAGACTTATAAGGAGTTTACTGCAAAAATTCGAAAATTACTATTGACAAAATCCTATTATAATATTGACGAAGCTCTAGCTGATGATCTTAGTACGTAATAGTACCCATACCTACATTTTATTGTAAGTAATTTTATTTGATATACCTACCTACATAAGTAACTTTTTTATTGTAAAATATGACTTTTCCCAGTGTACCTATATGTATGTGTATCAAAAAGGAATAAATGAATTTGTATTGTATTGTAGTGCTGATTAATTCTAGCCCAATGGCGCCGTATTATTTTTAATCCTCTATATACCTAGCGCAAGGATTGATGGGCGTCCAGGCGCGACGACATGATCAACTGATACCTACTACCTACCTACTCGAATTACCACTAATACCTAGAATACCTACCCTATTACTACCGCGAGCGATGAATATGAATGTGGATGGATACACTGGAAGAGGTAGGCCTAAGAAAAGATGGATGGACTGTGTGTGTGCAGATATGTGTGTGAAAGGAGTGAGTACTGAGATGACGAGCGATAGAGGGAAATGGAAGAGAAACGTGTTGTGCCGACCCCACTTAATGGGATAAGATAAGGGCAGGGAGATGATGATGATGATGACCCTACAAATGTACTAAACTGAACTCACTTTCTGGTAACGCTTCATTTTTGGTACCTATTTGTAATTATTTAAAATGATCAAATAACTTACGAACAAGCGACGACGTAGGTACCGATGAGAAAGTGTGCTTGAGTACCTATTTTTTCCAAGCGAACTAAATCACATTAAGTTGATTTCTAAAGTCGAGACAGCTTTAAGTGGTTTTCTAAGAAACAGCAGTCCATGTCAGACTGCTCGACGCCGAAGCACAATGGAGTCCACTTTTTTTGTCTGTCAAAGGCACGGAGAACCCGTCTTGGCCATGAGATGATAGAAAAAATGCTCCAGACATCACACATTTTGTGAATTGTGGTCGGTTTCTTGCGTCTTTGATGTTATATTTAGATGCGGTGCCTACCTGGCTGCAGGGAGCTTTAATGAAGTCGAAATTGAAAGAATGGAACAATTTATGGATAATATAGCTTTACAATGGTAAAATAATTTTGCTAATCGATTCAGTGGTTTTTGAGTTTGTTCGTTACAAACAAATATACTAATCGTTCCTCGTTGTAATATTGGTACATATAGTGTAGTTATTACCTACCTATCTCGTCATCATCCTAGAGTGTTTATTAGGTATCGTAGATTTTATATTCACTTAGGCTATGTTCATGGCCACAGTGATGGTAATATCACGCAATAGTAGATTGCTATACAAGGGGGCAAAGGCACTTTTTCCATGCACGAGATGGTTTATCGCGCGAGCGTCAGCGAGTGCGATAATAGTTCGAGTGCATAGAAAAGCCTTTTCCCCGAGGTAAGCACTCTGCTTTTCATTACGAATATAAGGAAATTACCAAAAAAATAGATGAAAATTTAAATTTCACACACGAAAATTAGCTATCTCGCTTTTTTTTTTAAATCGACTAGTTTAATATTGACTAAAAGCAGCTAACGATGGCATGGCATAGCTGCGTTCCAGATTTAAAAAAAAATACTGACTGGTAGAATGGCTATAACAGTAGTAGGCATTCTACCAGTAGTTTTTTTTTGATGATGAAAAAATTAAAATAAATAAAATAAAATAAATAAATATAATATAATTAGTGCTAGAGAAGCACAAATTCGTGCAAGAGAGACATAATATCTAGCATCTGATTGAGTTAGAAGAACTTGAACACTTAGCATGCATCGACATGCCACAAAAGAAATGTCAAAAATGAAGTTGACATTTGACAGTTATTTACTTTCCTGCCCTAGGGCAGGAAAGTACTTGTTTTCCCTAGGGACAGAAAATGCTACTTTGAACCCTATAATCAGGCAACTTCGTGCGTACTTTCCGTGTATGAGTAATGAAAAACAATTTTGCTTGACGTTTTATGAGACGCTATTCCACATATCAAGGCATTTAATCTAGAAGAACCATTAAATAAGTAGGTATGCTAGAATCAACTGTTCTATTGCAGCAATAAAGGAGTATAGGTACTTGTTTGGTCAATTGATGTGCCCTTTCAATGAGTTTTTCCTTTGTCTAAAAGTATCTCTGTGTAAAATGATTAATGGTTTTGTATTTGGGTCAGGCGCCGAGTTGTCTGCCGGACGGACACCAAACCCGATTCAACCTTCCTAAATTAGTTTTTTATTTTTTAACACATTGAGAAGCCACGTATTCTTGGGTTCTGTAGTGATGGGTTAAGTACTTACACCTATAATTAAATAAAACTGTGATTACTGAATTTGGATAGGTACAGCTCAAATGTTGATCCTTTGCTTACTTAACATTATGGTAGGTAAATTAACTAGACTTAATAAAATGAATACTTAATGAAATTTTTAATTTTTCAAACAATTACTGAGCAATATATCTTAACAGCCTTTCAATGTATTCGAAAATAATGGCTTTCAATAGCGCAATCTCAGCTCCGCGAGTGGTTGTATAAAAACGCCGACATTTCAATTAAGCGTCTCGAAGATTATGATTGCTATTTTATCTGGCTGGATGCTGGCGGCGCCAGATCTTTGCATCAATAAAGCAAGTTTATTGTCCAGCCACCGATTAAGCAGTTTCAAACACATCGATTTCAAGCGGTCCCAATATTACTGACAATTAGAATGGCTGCATGATTCGTTACCGGTTTTGGAATGGGCTAATGATGTACATCACTGGCTACCGGGACCGGTTAGTTAGACGGGCCCGCTCTGCGCTCAGTCTTGGTCTTACATGCACAAAAATAAATCACTACGAGATTCACCTCACGAACACAAGCGAAGGCAGATAGAGACCGTTTAAAGTAAATTATAGGTACCAATACAAAACTGCCTGCTCGATAATATGCATTTTGCTGAGGTGATAATGAGGCTCATTTTGTATAATGATTTAAAGGTTATAAAGGTTAAACATAAATGATTATTACTCTTTCATAATCATCATTTACAGCATGACTTCACCCACTTGGTGAAGTCGGTTTCTCAATACTGCTGGTTTGTGCCATTGACAAACACTCGGGCTTAAACTTCAGCTTTAAATTATTGTAGGTACCTCTATGTTTTACCTAGTTTAGCATTATTGTAATATATAGACATAATTTATAAGTACAGAAGAGATTCGAAAGACCTCGACTTCAAATCAGCACTAGAAAGAAACATTACTTATAATAAAGCTTAGTAGCAGATTATACCTTTGTTATAAAATTGCATGTGTAATGTGTATTAGAGTAATACAAACGCATGTCATTATTTTTTTCTAGATTTAGATTGTAAATAAAATAGGTACCTATATGTATTTTTTTTAGATACATATAAATATGTATTTATAGGTATCTAAGAATTTAAAGGAACCATAGGTTATAGTGGTTATAGGTTTTTATATGACACCGGTTTAAACATAAGTAGGTTCCTACTTACAATTTATTTTAAAATGCAGGTAAATCCCACACGCGGCGGAGATCCTCAGTTCGCGGTCAGCGGTATAAAAAAAGTGAGATATGTTTTACAATTTTGAGAAAAACAATTTTGGTGACATTTCTTACCCTTACCTACTGGTTTATTTGTATAATTGGTTTAAAGTTAATTAAAAGCTGGAAACAAAACTGCCATCGATACTATAGATCCTACCGACAATCCACCACAGTCATTTGATTTTTTATTTAAACCACTTTTGTATTTTATTGGGATATTCATATTCATACTTAATAGTAGGTAATACAGAAATGAACTCAGATCTTATTTTAAACACCTAAGGATGGTACAAGTAAATACTGATAAGTACAGTGCACGTGCACTGCACATTTACTATACCTAATAATAAAACATGTTATTTTTCTCAGGCTGCACGCGAGCTGATCGTGTTCAGTTCAACGGGAACCTTATCAAGATATTCACAGATGAGTTCCAGAGGGCACGTTCAGAGCAGAACAGCAAGCTTGAGCCCAGGACTGTAGCAAGTTGGAAGTTCAGAGAGCTAGACCACGACAGAAGTGATTCCCTTCAGAAATCAGAGTATCGAGGACTTAGGCGGTTGATCAAAAAGGTTTGTAAATAAATTATACAAAAATTAAACGTTACGATCACATTAGATGAAATTAGAAAATCTCTTAAAAAGCTTTTAAGTATTGTTGATGTTCTAAAAGATAATCCCCCAGTTAATGGTTTGATATAATGTGCAAAAAAAATTACAAGTTCTCACTCAAGCCGTGCATTTTATGTATTAAAATACAAAACCCTAGAAACTTAATGATACCAAAACCTTAATACATTATTATGACCACTATTTTACCTATATTAATTTCCCCTTTATGAGATAGCAGAAAATACAAAAGTCATTAAATTATTAATTGATGCACCCGAGATCGTAAACAAAAGAGTTAAACAAACATTAATGATAGGTATATACTGGATAAAATTAATAATGCGTAAGTATAAAAATATAGGTAAATACTGGATTACTTTACTTCATTTCTTGAATCGAGCTAATAGGAAGAAAAATAATAGCACGTGATTGGTCGTCGAAAATCATTACATTGGCTAGATTTGACAATTGACAATTGATTTGACAATCTAGCCAACCACGAGAAATACAATTTTTTTCGACGACCAATCACGTGCATTTATTTTTGTTCCTATTAGCTCGTTTCAATAAATGAAGTATAGAGTTACCAAGCCTTCATTTGTTCAACTGGTTCCCACTGGAGCTTGAAATGTAAAGCGAAAGGAGCAATGAAACGAAAGCAAGGCACAACGCCATGATTGTTGCCCTCATTCTTCACGGTGTTAAATCGCGAAAGCACAGAAGTAGAATCATCTAGCTAAAGACATTTCAATGTGATGCTAGAAGTTATACTTTGTTTGTTTGTTTATTCGTATGATTAAATTCATTTTTAAAATGAACCAAATTCATGATACAGCCTACGGAAAAACTGTGTCTGAGAACTTCGTTGCGAGAATATTAAAAGGCCCGCGATAGAAGCTATGCAATAGCATAAAAACTAGCTAAAAGGCATTGCCTACACTGGCCTACAGAATATAAATATATAATTACCATTACATTAAAAAATACATTAATTTAATTACAATAAAAAATAACCTTTTTAAAACTAACTACACACAATATGTATAAATGTTGACTAACGATCTCGAAACCTTATAGACATTAGTGGAAAATAACAATGGATATTTATGGTTGAAGAGCTTTGCTTTATAATACTTCCTTATTATTTCGTTTTACATTTTTAAATACATGTTATACGACAGGTGGTGAAACCGAAAAGATGCGCTCGCGCATGGGCCCGTGGTTGCGATGGTGACGGAGACGGCGAGATCGCGCGCGCCGAATGGATCGAGTGTTTGTTGGCCAGCCCCGAACCGCCTACACCGGACTGTGAGCACTTTTATATACGGACCTACACGCCTTTTAAATTAACTGTCTTTTTATGTCTTGGTTACATGTGGGATTTTTAAATGACCTTTGAATAACCTAATTTAAAGCTATTTTATGAGGTCTTTAAGAATGGACCATCGTATAGCCTAATTAAAATTGGCTACTGACCTAATAGTACACATGCAAATGTATGTGCAAACATAATAATAATACATAGTCTCTCTCCGTTTCTTCATGTCGTTGAACGCAGACGAGGACAGCGGACCGGATGCTGATCCCGACTATAATGAGGAGGAGCCTCCGCCAGACCCCGGCTCTTCAGGTAAAACTACTATAAAAATGACTTTGAACTAATCATTTCTATCAGTTTTTTTACCAATGGGCGCTGCACAAACGTAGACACTGCACACCATCACAGGGAGAAAACCGTAATTGCTGTGTTCTACTATAGCGGTGTATTACGTTTGCACACGCACAGATACTTCTATACAAATCAAACACTCATCACTAGCTGTATCTGACACTGTGCTCACGTTTGCGCTCTGCCATCTGCTATGTTCTTTTTTGCATCAATCTACCAGCACAGCCAAAAAATGAGCACCAATTCTAACAACTAGCAACAAAGCTATGCCGATACGTTGATCATCCATGGAAATGTTTTCTCAGTCCTGCCTGGGATCGTGAGGAACTCTTTCGCGCCGGACGGGTCAGACCCCGAGAACCGGCGGGAAGACGAGGCTAATGACTGCCTCACCGACAGGCAGGCAGTTTTAGACGAGCAGGTAAAACTCATTCAAATACCTAACATGTGAATATATCTATCTACCCTAATACTCATTGCAAAAAACATTTTCCCATTAATTTGTTTTGCGATTTTTTGTTGAAATACATTTTTTATGTTATCGTCTGCAATATTGCGAATTTTTTACATGGTTGCACCAAATAAAACAATTAAGTAATCTAAAATGGATTTGCTAATTTTACACTTTTAAGCGATTGCAATTTCTAACTCCTTTGATCGTAAACTACATAATTAAAAGATGCTAGTGTTCAATAAGTTTAGGGTTGTAAAGTAACATGTTTTTAGTGTAAGTAGGTAATCTTAGTATAACCATGTATAACGTAGGTGAGTAGTTATTTTCAGCATTCGCTATCCGATTGGCTGGCGCATACTTAAATTTTGCCTAAAAAAAATTGTATCCTACTATCCTACTTCCTACTATCCTTCCTACTATCCTACTAATAATATTATAAATGTGAAAGTTTGTGAGAATGTAAGTATGTTTGTTATTCTTTCACGCAAAAACGGCTGTACCGATTTGGTTGAAATTTGGTATGTAGATAGGTGATAACCTGGATTAACACATAGGCTACTTTTTATCCCGATATTCCCGCGGGAACGGGACTTACGCGGGTGAAACCGCGGGGCGCAGCTAGTATTACATATTTGAGCGAACAATGCGAATAATTCTATTTTAAGCCTTGCGAGATCAAAGGAGACTCAAGCTAATGGTCAACGTCCTAAGTTCCGTATAGTTATTCATGTATTCTATTGTTCAGAAAGCGGGCGACGCTGCGTTATACGTGCCGGAATGTACTGGCGATGGAAGGTACGCTCGAGCGCAATGCTACCGGTCGACTGGCTACTGCTGGTGTGTTCACCAGGACACGGGGAAGCCCATCCCGGGCTCCTCTGTCAAGGATCGGAGGCCGGATTGCGATGCGGCGCCGCAACACGCTAGTCCTATGAGAGGTAGGTAGACCTACTCGCTCGCGCACCATTCTACTGCTCAACATGGTGGTAATGCACTGTCAACTCGCGCTCGACGTGGAGCAGCGTACAGTATCTTGATGCGATGTTTCTTCTTGACGCACGATCTTGAGCATAATTCGAACACTTAAACGACAAATTTCACTAACACAATTTGCGTTTCTGATCATAGCTCCGTAGAGTCCGTAGATCCTCATCAGATCCTCATTTTTTTTAAGGAATTACCTCGAATGTGGTTTCTTTCAAACAAAAAATACTTTTGAAAATCGCTCCACTATTGACGGATGAATGGAAGAAGAAGACATGTTGGGCCGACCCCAACTAGCGTGGGATAAGGGCAGGAGAATGATGCTCCACTATTGACGGAGTAATCGCTGAATATATATATATGTATACATACGTATAATACGACACACATACCAACATAAGACGTAACCAAAAAGAGGTGGCAGCGCTAGTTTCCGCAATACCTTACCTTAACCTTTAACCCTAACGACTACGAGGTTATAAATAAGCAATAGGAACTTACCGATCTTCTTCATACAGGTTGTCCTGAGCCGATGAAGTCGAACTTCCTTCGGGATCTAATGAGCTTCTTTGTAGCCAAGATGACGTCATCAACCAATGGCACAGGTCCTGGGTATGTACACATAGGGTATGTTTCAACTTTCAACTCTTTACGCATATATAGAAAAGTTAAAAAAGTAAAAGTAGAATGTTCTACATCACAAATATTTGTGTTTAGATTTGGAATGATGTTGGTTGCTGAATAAAGGCGGGGTTTTCCGACCGGGTGAGATATTAAAGTAGACAAGCATAACCAAAACATTTAAACTTCTAGGGAAATGGTGAAATGGGGTGTTTCGAAGGAAGAGCAAGCCGCCACATGGACTTACGTAATGTTAGACAAGGACAAAAACAAAGCCTTGGAGAGGAGGGAGTGGAAGGCATATCACCAACTGATATCAAATGTGGAACCGCTAAAGAGGTGTGGCAGGAAACTACCTCGGTACTGCGATGTTAATCACGATACTAAAATCAGTATCACAGAGTGGATGGCGTGCTTAGAAGTGACTCAGGCCTCGCTAAGTTCTTCATGTAAGTATTATCTGTTTTTTTTTGCGTATCAATCGATTTAGGCGATCACTCATGGATCTAGTGAGATATTTTAATTAAAAATTTTAATTCAGATTCACTTTTCTCAGGCCTTTACATCTTTTACAAGATGATCTATACGGCTTCTCATCTTTGTTTACACTTATCGGGACACTGTGGTGCCTGGGACATTGTTGAGATGAAATAGGCTTGCCCAGCACCTAAACCATCCTCTCAGCTTAGCCGGCCTTATCCACAGGAAAGACAATGGTCAATACGTGAGTGGCCGACTAGCCGCGGGTTTCCTCACGATGTTTTCCTTCGCCGTTTAAAGCGCTATATAAACTTTTCGAAAAGTCCATTGATGCACGGCCGGATACGATTCCACGACCTTCGGAATGAAAGTCGAAGTACCAATCCACTGGGCCAACACGGCTTCACTTTACTAAAATGCATAATTACGTCAAATGCACAATATAGGATAATCAAATAGATGTTTATAATTATGACATACACGAGCAAAAAAGAGCGCTAGGCATCGCACGCACAGTTTACGCTTGTGGGACGTGAACGAAATAGTTAAACTTAGACGTAAAATAATTGGCATTTGATTAATAAGATATCAAACACAATATTTACACATGATTACCAACACCGGCCACTTGGGTACCCGAAAAAAGCTAAATATTTGTCAATAGTCTGAGCTAAGCCGCAGACAGACAGACAAACGGACATCGCTGCTTTTTGACTTTAATTGGTTATTTTACTGTTTATCTAATTGAAATAAATAATACAATGTTCTTTCAGCTGAAGTGACGAAAGCGCCATCTAACCCTAGAAGAAAAGGTCCCAACCCACTGGAATCATTCCTAAAAGCTGACGACTAAACTCACTCTGAGCACAACGGACAATAAATAAAATCTTAGTAACAATACTTTTATGTATAGTGCCATTTTTTGAGGCGATTTCTTCATTATTTCATGATTTCCTCTTTATATTTCTATGATTTTAATAACGGATTCTGTATTTTTGAAATAACTACTACTTGTTTCCTTAATGGTAAAAAAACGCAGTAGTTCTAAAAATATAATACTCAACAGAACAGGTGGGAATTCAATTTTAACGATTGAGTTTGAAAAAACTGGAAGCGAAAACAATTTTATATTTCAGTCTACTCGTGACTACGGTGACTGTAATGCCACCGAAACGTCGAGGTAATTAATAATATGATTTCAATACGCGATTAAGGCCCGTTAATATTTATAAATATAATTTTATATTTGTTTTTATTGATCATTATTTTTATCTGTAACTTTTAAGACAATGCCTTTGCTGGTAGTAAGTACCCTACTTAATATGAATCTTCAACTAAACCGTGTTTTTTTTTCAATGTATAAAATAGTTTTTTTTAATAAGTAATATAACGGATACCAACAGAGTAATCATCACTACCGAGTGCCAGATGAGTATGCCCTCCGTTGTCATAAAAAATACTTATTTTGATATGTATGCAAAATAAATAAAAATGCTTCTTGTGTGAGACTTTTAGTTTATAGGTTTATTTATTAAATATACAATTTAGGCTGGATATCAGTAACTAGTCTCTGAACTTGTATTATTTGAAGTATCTTGTTTACTACTTAAATAGTAGATAATTAAATGAATAAATGCACAGCGTTACATAATAGTTGCCACTATAGTAAATTGAGCTGTAGGTACTATAAAACTAAAATAGCGACGTAATCGCACATAAAAGTGATGAAAATATAAAAATAAGTGTACTTTGTGTAAGTTTAGTATTTCCAGTGAATATTTAAGGCAAATTGAGTATAAAAATGTTCTATACAAAACAATATGGTCAGGACAATAGCTTGCCGAAAATATTAATTATGTACAATGTAATTTCTACTCTATATTTATCGGACTTGGTCCTAAACTGAACTGGAACAATTTATATGAAATCTTTAATAAATTGAGAATAGCAATCAACATGGATAGTTTATTTAAAAATAGGTTTTACTAAGTACTAATTAGTACCTAAACACATTAACTGTAGGATATCTTTTTGCATTTGACTAATGTAGAGCCTGTATTTAAATGTATTTTAAGTAGTAGAGTGTCAATGTAAGAACTATGTGATATTTTGTCATTATTAGAGCTGAATAAATTAATACTAAATGCATTGCCGTTTTACTTTCTATGTTTATTCTAAAATGGATTTCCAACCCTAATATATTTTATATCGCGACTTATAAACCTAGCTTGATAGGCAAGCTTTACATAATGAATGTGTCTAAAATTGGAGCTAACGTTAAAAATTAAAACAATTTACTAACATTATATTACAAGTAAGACGCAGTTTACAATGGTTCCACTGATCGTCGTCACCTAATCTCATCACATCAACTTTTTTTTACAAAATTTGCTACATATTGTAGCTTTTAACTAATGACTAAAATTATACAGATATTTTACCGAAAAATACCATTTAAAATATTTAAGGAGCAAAGGCACGGTACAACAGTTGTTTTAATGACTGGTAACAAAAGAAATCTTGATTTCACTTCAACAGTCGACCACACTGATTATATTCACATTGTTATCATAACTTACCCACACACCTATGAGGAAAAAGCAATTTATCATAATTTAAGGCACATAACTAAGTAGTCACTGACTTCGTTGTACTGAAGTCATAACGGAGACATTAACAACAAACAATGAAAATATGTAATATAATAAATACATTTGAATTGTCCCTGTAGTTAGGGAAAGGCGGATTCTATTTAATTCCATTATTAATACCTACATGATTTGGCCATCTCTACACTTTCATATTGACTAAGAGCTCATACACACGAGCGGCACGATGTCGACGGCAGATGCAACTTCAGCCGTCGACACCCGTCAACGGCAGCCGCCGACGCGTCGACGGCAGCCGTCGACCAATAGCGTCGCTTGCAGTTGTTTGTGTTTGTAGCGTGCCGCGTCCGCCATTTTGTCAGTGGACTGCACATAGTCCAGGAGTGCGCACGCGTTCCTTCGTAAAAGTGGATAAAGCGTAAAAAAATGTCCATCTTGTTCTCTATTCATTAATATTTCTAAAACCCACGCACGTGTTTTTCTTTTTCGTTTTTGTCGACGTCGACGGAGTAAAAGCAATAACAGTGTTTCTTCTTCGGAATTCATTTTGCAACTGGCTCCTGTACAAAGAGAGTCGACGTTGGCTGCCGCAGAGCTTCGATGTTGACAAGTCAACGGCAGCCGTCGACGCGTCGGCGGCTGCCGTTGACGGGTGTCGACGGCTGAAGTTGCATCTGCCGTCGACATCGTGCCGCTCGTGTGTATGAGCTCTTACCTAACTCGTTTCGCAGATGATTTAATTAAGTATACCTTGTTGAAATCGAGCGTCAATTCAAGAATAAAAGGCTGAAAACAAATCCTATGATTCAAAATGGACTAAGAGGAAGATGGCTGCTGAAACTGATGCAGTTTCTTGAGTGACGAAACATTATCGAAATTGACAAATAAACATAACAAAACCGGTGTATTATACAAGGTACATTCAATAAAACTTTAGTCACTGACCGGCTCACATAGAACAGTTCGTTTATACTCATCGACGGTGTCGGTGAGAATCCTTTGGAAGATGCTCTCGAACATTTGGTTTTTGACGATGGCTTCGTCGTTGTGAAGCGACGTCCACTCGGGCTCGACGCGCCGCCATTCCGTGAACAGAATGTCGTCGATTTGGTCGGAACGCTTCGAACTTACACCTGAAATATGATAAATCATTGCTAAAAAACTATAGATAAAAAAACCATTAGTTTTCAATTTCAAGCCATGACGGAGGACTTTAGACTGCTTAAAAACTCCTTCACTAGAGTTGACCGATTGCTCATACGAACGAACGAATGCACAGTGAAGGAAAACAGCGAGACGACGAAATACCTTCTTGATAGTTTTGGGAGCGAACAGCTTCACACTAGTGTACTATTAAAAGAGAATCGAATTAAAACCGATTTTGATAAAAGATGTTTAAGAACCACTGCTACTTAAATAAAAAAACTGCGTTCAAATAAGTCAACTCGTCAAAACTACGCTACTACAGGCAGATACAGACCCTAAACTCATTGTATCGATAGTTAAAATTATTTAGGACAATATGTAGTTCATTCTTAAATTCCGTAAGTACTAATTGGTGAATATGAAACATCGAGATTACCTTCTAAAAACGACAAACTTTACCTATTCCTAACTATGTAGTATAGATAAAAAGTATATAATCACCTGACACAACAGTAGGTTTAACTCCCGCCAACACGTCTTCTAGCTCATCAGTAGTGGTCTTCACGAGGCTGAAGGGGTCCGGTTCAGACTTCAGAGGTAAGAGGTTGCAAGAGTCCCAAGGCCGGTCACTGCTGTCCTGCCTTGTTCTTGATAGTGCTTCGTGGCAGAAGTCGTTCACGAATCTGTTATGAATAATTATAATTTTACATGTAAGCAAGTATTAACTTAATACTTTTTTTACAGACTCAACTTTAAATTTTACATATGGTGTGTTTCGTGTCGCATTCGTCTCTTATTCATGTCCGGAGTTCTTTTTATTCCCTTACACTTACACACAAACTTTCACCTTTACAATACTAGACTAGTGTATAAGTACCAATGTTTGTTTCTCCACGCTCAAACGGCGGACCGGATTTGAATGAAGTACGGTACCTACCAGGCAGGATGGCTTATATCTTGGATTAACATTATAGGCTCTTATCTCTATATTCCCACGGGAATGGGAACTATTATTTTAATTGTATTCTCGCTAATCAATTATTTATTTCTTAGTCGTTTTGTTATATTTATTAATGAATTTACCTAGTTTATAAAATGACATTCAAATACGATTGTAAAATTGTTTGTGAATAAATGAAATAAATATATATATATATATACCTATTCATCGCGGGTAACACCGGGGCGAAACTAGTAGTCTCCCCATCATAACACTACAGCCTAGTAGTAGTAGCTCCACTTCTGTAATAGTCCTGCACAGACGGGAACACGAGGCGCTGGTATGTGACAATGAGACCAAAACTGTCCAAAGGACCTCTGTGTGGCAGCCCCATACATGCCCATCAAAAGAGGTTAGTCCAGAAATGCCCTGCGGTAAGTCCGGGACTCCACAGTTCCGAGATTCGAAAGTTGAAAATAGAGAGAAACTTACACATCGAAGTCATCATCCGGATCGCAAGGGTCGACGACCTCCTCTCTAATGTACATTTGTATTCGGTCCACAGTGACGTCATCAGTGTGAAACTGCCTGGGCGGACGCCTGACTTCCACAGGAGGCGTATACGGCGGCGGTGGCTTGTCGGGGATCTCGCGAACCACTAGCAAACGACATTGCTGTTGCTCCAACTCTTTTATCTAGAAAATTCAATTCAAAGTTTAACCCACGGCGCAAATAATCCCTACCAATAATATAACTGCGAAAGTAACTCAATCTTGGCTTCCTGTCATGCTTAAACCACTGAACCGATTTTGATGAAAGGCACTGAGATAAACTAGGTTCAGGCGTGACATCCAAATATACCTATGATAAAGCAAAACCAAAATATTCTAGCTAACTACATAAAATATATATAAATTAGCAATTATTAAATAACTGTTATTTTAACATTACAAACAGACACCTACATGATGTAAGTAAGTATAGGCACTGGTAGCTCATCTCGAACATTGAAATCACTCCTATTTTTCTTGGGGCTATTTTTTGGTATTTGATTTTTGCGGCGTCACCTAGCGGTTTAGGCATCCGACTGCATGCTACTTAGCACTAGATGAAGTTACATATTTATGATTGCAATAAATTACTTATGTAATCAGTGGTATAGGTACCTCTTTCTCTATAGCTAGCTGCTGTCGCCTGAGTTCCTCAGCTTCGCACTGCGCCGGCGCAGTGAGTGACGTCACAGACGATACCAGCTCGCACAGTGAAGAACTGCTTACACTACTGCTCTCTGAAAGTACAGTTTGTTTATAAGAATTTGGTTACTCCGATTATTAAGAGATTTCACCTGATAGTTCGTAGCACGTTTCACAAATGCAAGGATAATACATGGTCATATTTAGTTCGACACGCGTTTTTATCGATACAAACATTTCCGTATGTATCGATACAACACGCAGGGCTTGCGGACTTTTAAAACCTTACGAGGAATTCTGAACTATACTAAATGCAAGTGATGCTCATCATTGACATTATTCAAGGTTTGTGTGTATAAATCTGACAAGTAAGAACGTCTCAAATAGTTATTGCAGGCTCAAATAATTAAGAGGCGTTTTAGTATTCGGGCGTTAGCGCCTGGGGTTCATCTTTTCGTAAAATATTATATACACTTACCTGAAAACGTTGTATTCGATGAAGATTTGGCAAGTGGCCAAAATGGAGCTTCAGTAGTAGGTGTGTCGAGGACAGCCGAGGCGCCCGCGGGCTTCGGCAGTGGCCCAGTCGGGCTCACGGCCGCCGCATCACAATCATCTTCCTTAACAAACTCGCACACACAAGGCTCTGTATTCTCTATCTCAGCATCACTATTAACTACAGTAACGTTACTGTCCATTGTCATCGTCGACGTGTTCTTAATCGACCACGATCGATCTATAAGCAAAGCCTCAGCTTGAACTGACGCGTCGCTCAACTCGCAAGCCGTAGAACTCCGGTAGGATGACTCAACAGGCGATTTTTCCCGATCGTCCAGACCCTTGTAATACTGATCGAACTCTTCGACCAAACTCCGCGCGGTCGATGGCGAGCTCGACTTGTCCAAATCGCGGTTCTTTATCTGCTCCATCAACGTCTCGATAACTTGAGTCTCGTTTATGGGATGTCGTGAGTTTGATGAGTCTATTATGTTCTTGAGAGCGTCTTCGTTGACCTCATACTGTTTTCCACCGCTGAAAATTTGCGGAAGGGACAGATTTTGGAACAGAATGTTGAGGTACCCGCCGTCGACGATGATAAAGTTCTCGTCTATCGTTGTCGTCGCCTGGTCTACTGTGGTGGCGCCGAGGATGCTTTCGCCTGTTTGTATGCTTTTCTCTGCGCTAGTGATAGGCTTGGCACAGACGTGCTCTGGCGAGGAGAGCGTGTCGATTGAGTTGCGTCGCGAGGAGCTCTCCTCGCAAGCGCTGCTGGAGAGCTCGAAGCACTTGAGAGGCGAGGAACGGTCCAAGGACACGTTTCGTTTCGGTTTCTTCTTGCTTATTACAATTTTGTCTACGTTGTTGTTCAGTTTGAGTTCGAGATCTTTCTTGGTCTTCATAAGAGTGACTTTTCGTTTGTCGGAGAGTGTGAGTAGAGCCTTGCGCATGCGCTGCATCTCTCCGCATTCATGCTGCAGTTTGAGAAGCGCGCCACGTTGCTTCTTCTTGAGCGCAGATATATCTGTGTTTTCTTGCTTCTTCTTATTTTCCAAATAAAGAATCTGAGATTTTGTAAAGTCTTTCAGTGCATCCTCGCGCCTTTTTAGTACGAATAAGAGATTCTTGGCTCGCCTTTGCTCATCGCGAATGAGTATGTTGAGCTGTAATTTAAGTAAAATAATTTTAGTCGTCACTACAACAACACTATTAACAAATTAAGAAATGTTAATGCAGAATGTAATTAGTAAAGTGTCTAGCAGGTCAACTTTCACTACATAACGATACCGAATAGGTAGCAAAATGATGCGCTGTGAATAAATGAAACGTTCATGCATTCAAAATATTTACAAGTTAAAGAATAACACTTACCAGAAAGAGATCCTTAGATGCCATTGTTTGTGAATCGTTAGCAATCGCGTTATTTTCTAATTTAGAAAAGAAGCGATCGTATTCAAAGCTTTTCGCTCCGAATTCGGATTCCAACAACCCAGGATGCTGCACCAACGCTTCGATTTTGTCGCTTTTGAAGCATTTCTCTGAGAGCGAGCAGCTTTCTAAGTACTGGAGTGACTCAAAAAACGAATCTATAAAATTAAGTTCCCTTTGGAATTGCTCATTAATGTACTCGCTCCGGAACAAACTATCATTAACTCTTATTGTGCTAATTATATCCGACGGCTTCATTAATTTATCGCTATTAGCTACATAGGAACAGTGTCGCGACTTTATATCGTTGATACAATTCTTGTATTGCATATTTGTTTTCTCCCTTTCTTTTTCTGTTGCAATATCGTTCGAATGATCAGAACCTTGCATTTCTTTCTTATAAACCGATACTACATTAATAGGATACGACAATGGACTAGGCGATTGATTAGAATAAGCGTCGTCGCTACTACCAACTACATGTAAATTGAACTTCTGCTTTGTCGTGTAGGTCAATGTGGCTCTGCTTATGATATACGAAGTACTCTTGTGGTAGCTGTCGGCAGATTCATCATCTAACATGACCTTCAATGGTGGAACTTGAAGATTCGGCAACGAAGCGCTGTGCAAATGAGATCGCTCCGTAGATTCTTTATTAGTAAGAGTGACGTTTGGTATCTCGAGACTGTCGTAGGTCTCTTTGATGAGTTCAGTATGCACATCTGTGCTGTGAATGCATTTGTAGATTATTTGCGGTTGCGGTTCAGTATAAGTATCCATTTCTGTGACAGAATCCACTTTTTCTGGGGGAGGATCTGTACTAATGTTCATGTCTCTATGTGAAACAGCTTCAGTGACGGTTGCATAGTCGGATTTTACTAATTCAATTTTGGTAGAGCGCGTCAAGCTGTCAGTTGTCATATAATTTTCATCTATGGGAACACGAGTCGTATTGTTTTTGGTAGGAGTTACAACAGCGCTCTTTCTATACTTTTCATCTAAAGGAACGTGGATCACATGTATTGGCTTGTGTTTATTCTGCAACTCTTTGAAAAACGTAGATTTTCCTTTAGGCAACGACGATGTCTTAGGTACTTTTGTTTTTTCCACTGGCTTTTTTGGGGCATTTTTTAAATTCTCATATAATTTCATCTTTATTAGAGACAACTCATTTTCACTTTCGCTTGGAGTTATGTAATTTTTACTTACACTAGTTTTAGACGCGTTTACACTTTTAGAAGATTTCACTGCATCTGGAACAATATGATTTATGAAAAAATTTATAAATAATAAGTACCTGTGTTTGGTATAGAAATAAATAAATAAATAAATAAATATCCTTGGACATTCCACACAGCGTCATCTAGTCCCAAGCTAAGCTACTTAATGCTTGAAAGAAATGGGCCAAACCTTTCAATTTGATATTCCTTGGCCTGGTATTGTCTACTGAAACATGATTTATATTTGTTGACCTGCTTCTATTGATAGATTTCGATTTGGGTTCCTTTCCATCATTACTTAATTTGGCACTTGGTTTTGGTTCTCTCGTAACTGAAAAATATATTGTAATAAAATAACAAGCAAAATTATTGCGTAATAAACGTCTTCAACATAAAATGCATTATAACTAATTAAGACTGCATTTGGTTCATGATGTAGATATGAAAATGAGGTCACAACTTAGCCAAACAGAATCTACCGAGTGTGAATGATAATACATAATTATGTATTTGAATATAACTTGAGGTAGTGTTTACTGCAAAATTCATTTGGAATTATCAAAAAGGTACATAAAAATTTAAAAATGTTTTTATACTCTCATTTCGCACAAAATATTCTGCTCATTATTAAACTTGGAGTCATTAGCACAGGCTTAGAATATTACATAGCTATAAGTAAACAATTACATTACAATGCTGCAACTAAGTAGGAATTACTATACTGGAGCTTTGAGAGTGTATAAAGTGTTTTTAATTCTCTAAAACATAAAAGAACTTACATCTAGATGAACTGCTAAGCCGCGAAGTGATCCTTTGCGTGGCCTCTTTTGACTCCTTATAATCTGTTCCTGTAGATCTATTTGATGTTTTTTCAGAGCTGGTTCTTTTCGTATCTTTAGCTGTAATAAACAATAGAGACAAAAATGGAGTTGCCAGCTTCATAGTAATTATTAGAGTGGCCATTAACGCATTCAATTGAAATAAATACAAGGTCATACTAATAATACATACAGAATCTCGGATGGAGGTCATATTCATCATCTTCAGAGATGGTAACAATTTTTCTCTTGCTTATATTAGGTCTCGATGGAATCAAGACTTCTTGTTTTAAAGATCTAGTTGAGACACTCTTTGGATCCTCTAGAGTTATAATACGGCGTAAACGAGGTTGCAATGTGTAACTTTGATGTAGCCATGGTTCTATAAATATTTTAAAACACATTAGTGAAATAGAAGATAGGTTTAACTGGACATTTAACAAAAAAAAATTAAGTTACTAAAGCTAGTACTAAACTGTCAACTAAAACAGTTTCTTTTTAGAAGTAAGTACTTTAAATCTTATTTGCTAGATAAGATAAGAAAATACATTTCAGTTACAGTCTTTTATGTTATTTATAAATACATTCATGTTATTTGACTAAATAGTTAATGTAGTGTTGTGTCTTTATAATATTGAGTTTTAAAATGATATTTAACAGCTGTGAAGTCGACTGCAGGCCGGCGTTGCGGAACATTGTTGTTATGCTACCAAGTTGCGAGGTGTTCTGTTTACACTCACGCGCATGTTCAAAACCTATTTTATATCTCGCTCGTGCGATGTGCCGTGATTTTTATAATAGGCTTTTGTTATTAAGTTAAGTTAGTAGGTGTAGCAAGATTACTCAGTTACCGTACCTACTTTAATCCGCTACCGATACCGATATCCTATTATATTATGGTTGTGCTAAAGGTTGCAAATGTTATGATGCTTTATGATTTTTTTTACTGTGTAATTTCATAGCTATACCTATCTTTCTACCTACCTACTATTTAAACGTATATATTTTAAGACGAATGTGAGTGCCCACACAAACCATAGAGGCAATAAAGTAGAAATTTCCGTGATATGTGGTCGTAATAACAAAAATACCGCTTGGGTATGCTTGAGGCTGCTGTATCGGCAGCCTTGAGAATGCTTCGGGATGCTTCGGCATCCTTCGGTACGCCGCCGGCGCCGAGGCAACACTCGGGGGATAGCTTGCCCTGCGGGGCGAGGGGAGGCATCCGCCATTTGCATCATTTGACTCACACAACACAATGGAGGTCTCTTCTTCTTCAGCAAGAGTTGCTATGAACACTAGATCCCAGTCCACCATATTAAATACAATTCAGATAACTAGTTTGTAACAACTCTGAGACTGTTATGATGAGAAATACGATATTGAGACGCTTCGGCAAGTTACAGGACGGTGCGGCATCCTTAAGGACGCCTCGTCATCCTTAAGAATGTTGCAGCATGCCAAAGCATAATGCCGATAGTGTGCGCTTGCATGTAGGATGCCGAAGGATCCTTTTCCTTGCCGATGCCGATAATGGGCGCCGGGCCTAAGGCTGCCAGTAGGTTTACAATTTATTAATGAAATTGTTACCCTTGTAGCTTTTAATACTTGTGTACTTCCTGTTCTAACATATGGTTGCCAAACCTGGGCAATAACGAAAGCCCACAGCAAAAAACTAGCAACATGACAAAACGCTATGGAAAGGAGTATGATGGGGAAAAAACTGTCTGATAGAATAAGGATTACAAATACATATAAATCAATACACTGGAACAAAAGATGCAACAGTAGTTATAAGAAGGTTGCTGGTTCACGAGAGGCAATAAAAGAAAACGAGGTAGACCATCAAGAAGATGGGTCGATAACATACAGGACACAGCAGGTGGCACATGGTCCAGATTGGCTCGAGATAGGGAACAATGGTCACAATTGGAGGAGGCCTTTGTCCAGGGAGGCACGCGGGCAGAGATAACTAGTGCTTAGGATATAGTTATTATTTTTAGTTTAAAACATTGTAAGCTGTCTGACTAAAAGACTTATTATTTATTATTATTATCATGTCATTTTGTTAAGGGCGCTAGCAAACCTATACAAACGTGAAAGCAAACCACAGCTGTATGGCATTAGATCCAAATTTGTTTCAGATGGTTTTGTAAAGAAACTTTCTTTCAATGGTTAGTTTAGTATTACAGGCTATTTAAAAGGCAAGATACAGCCAATACTTAGGCTACTTTTATACAGGTAGGTAGGTACTACAGGGGTGAAACTGGTAGTTTATAATTAAGGAGTCATTTTGATAAAACAATATTTCAATGTGGATCAGGTCATTTTCATGTATGAATTTAATTAAATTCATACATGAAAATGACCTGATACCTGTAATGTAATTACATTGATTGAATAAAATCAAAGCACCAAAGTTAAGGTTCGAGCACATTATGCCGGGCCGCAGCGTGTCGGGGCGGAGCGCAAAAATCCGCTCAAATCGCTTTAATACAATTTGTATGAATTATCGCACACTGTGCCGGGCCGCAGCGGCTCGCATTAATGCGAGGCGGATTCTCGTCCGTGCTATGCGGCCCGCCCCGCCCCGCTGCGGCCCGGCATAATGTGCTATCCCTAACGTACAGTTGCATGCAAATTCTGGCAGTACACTGAACTCAAAATCCGTCAATGCACTGTGACCCGGCCCGTCACTAATGTGCTAGGTAAACATTTTGCGCTGCGCTGCGGCCCGCTCCGCCCCGCTGCGGCCCAGCATAATGTGCTCGAACCTTTAGTAGTTAGTACAAGTTAGGTATTTTATTTTATTAGTCTAGATACAAACTGTATTACACCTGAACTTAAATTTGTGTTTTTAAGATTCCCTGTATCTTCTATAAAAATTAAAGATTAAGCATTGGTATTTTCGTAGTTAAAAACACAGTTATGTTGTAGGTATTTTAAAGCCATTTTAAAACAATAAACAAAATAATGTAGTGCATGCCCATAGGCACTGTAGTAGTGCACTGTAGGTTCTATAAAATGTTTGATTCATATTATGTAGGTACTAGGTATTGAACTGAAGGCTAGAATTTTTTTGGTAATAATTACTACTATTATTACTCTCTTTACTAACATCTTACCTTTTGACTCAAAGTCGAATTCCGGAAGCTTTGTGTACTTAATGATTGTGCTTTTCTGTTTCACAGGTGATGGGAATTCTGTGTTTTCAATCTTCAAGAAGAAACCGTACACATCGTGGCTTTCGACTTCAGGTCTAGTAGATGCCGAAGCATCCATTTTAGTGCACAAATATTAATTCATATGTTATGCGATACCATTTCCTAGTAAACTCTTGGACCATTAGTGTAGGCAATAAACCAACTATTGAGTTTGTAACTTTATTGTATTTTCACATTTTAAAGATTTTTATAATGAAATTTAAACTTCACTTTGATTGATTTTGATTTTGTCTTGACAGTTTTGAAAGAAAAAGAATGAAAACAAAACTCCACTCGAAAAGGACTCGAAAGAAAACATAACAATACAAATCATAGATTATAAAAGTTTCTGTGAAAAAAAACAAATAGATTCTATTTCGAACCATCATTAAATATTAGTAAATTATTAAAATTACAAAATATTATCAGATAGCACCTCAATAATATTTTAAGTATAAGTATAACTAACTTTTTAATTTCCCGTGTCCCTCTGTCTGTCGTTGAATCTATGCTGCTGACAATATAATAAGCTGTAGTGAGTGTGCCACCAAAAGGGCCAAAAAAAGACTTGTGGCACTCGGGGATTGCCGCGGTAAAGCTATTGCATGCCACTTATAAGTGAGTTGCTGAACTAAAGTGACTGCGGTCAGGTGATTTCGTTACGGAATTTCTGGATTCGGTCTCCACGCCAAGGCCCGCGATGAAGCTATGCAAAAGCTTAAAAATAGCACAACTTGCAAATTAAAAATAATTAATAAACGTTTTATTTCGGATAGCTTAAGCCATAGTTTTACACAGTTAGACATAGGTATAAACATTCAATAAAATAAAACAACACAATAAAACACACACTAAAAAAATTAACATTTAAAAATAATTATAAACACTTGTTACGAGATATTTACCATGATTTGTGGATTCTTGAGTTTCCCGATATTTCGGCACAGTTGCATGCGCCATGATCACGGTTTAACTGAAGTCGTGATCGAGTTGCGTTCGAGAATGAAGCCGTTGGAACGGGTGTTTTACGCACTACAAGACTGAGAAAGAGGGTAGACCGTTTCGTCTGCCAGTGACTACCTACCATATGTTCTGTGCTACCTACTAACTCGCAAGAACTTCAGTTTAACCGTGATCATGGCGCATGCAACTGTGCCGAAATATCGGGAAACTCAAGAATCCACAAATCATGGTAAATATCTCGTAACAAGTGTTTTTAATGTTCAAAACCATGATAGTTTAAAAAGTTATAAAAATAATTGTTTTCCGCGTAAGTCCCGTTCCCGCAGGAATATCGGGATAAAAGCAGCCTATAGTATGTGTTATTCCAGGGTATCATCTATCTTCATACCAAATTTCAACCAAATCGGTCCAGCCGTTTTTGCGTGAAAGAATAACAAACATAGGTATACATTACATACATTCTCACAAACTTTCACATTTATACGCGTAGGTAAAATTAGTAGGATAGGTAAGTTAATTACTTATTGAATTATAATAATTTAAAAGAATCGCTATACCTACCTACTCTCTGGCCTGAGCCAAGGCCACAGAACATAATACTCTAAAGAGGCCAAGGCCTGAGTTGAGTCTGGCCCTCTGTCCTCGTCTTCCTCATCCATCCCTGTCTGTATAAAAAAATATCTTTTGTAGTCTGTGGTATACGAGCCCGAGTCAGTCCACAGAACATAGTAGGTAATACTCTAGAGAGAGTCAGTCACAGATATATAGATTATCTATGGTCAGTCAGTCAGAGACTAACTAGTCTCTTTGTTTTGTCTGTCACATAAATTTTGAGGTTTCTTTCTTCATAGATCTATTCTATTCTGGCTTTTATGTTTTTTGTACAGGTTTCGTACGTACCTACTTAAATAAATATCACTTTTCTTCTTGCGTCGAAAATTTTCAAATGCTTTTTGCTCACTTGTGTTGTGATGTGAAGTGTTTGTTTTCTTGAAATAGATCTTGAATTTTCCTACACGATCGAACACTAACATGCGCAGCTACTATCATAGAAGGAAAGAAAGTCAGTCACTTTGTTGACGAAATGAAATGTGCTCATAATCAGTCGAGAGTGAAAAAAAAACCTCAAGTATAGAATTGAAGGACTAAAATAATTACTATGAAATTGTGTTTTCATTGTGCTATAAAATAATTTGCGAAAGATGATGTATTGTGACATTGTTTGTGATGAGCAGTTCGCAGTTCTGAGTGATTCTGTGCAAAGGGTGTGAATTCTTCTCATCGTTGTTCGTAAAAAACGTAAGTATTACGTGTAATGATAGTGCAGCAATCAAGTGCAAGGATTTGTGCACGTAATAAATCAGGTAGCCATTTTATTCCACTGGGTGATATTTGGGAGCCTTAGTACGCAGGTGCGACACGCACTATATAGCCTGGTATGATAGAGATGCAGGTAGCCACTGTGTCTACCTTCAACTATACTAGGTACCTACTTCAGGTGCATATCACAGGTTGTTCAGTCTCATTTTTGAAGCTGAAGCTGTAATTTCTATGCTGCAGCGCCATCTCCGAAACTTTCGATATGAATTCTAAATAACAAGTGGCAAAAATTAAACATTTTATCAAACCGTCTTCAATTTCGTAAAAAGTGAGAATTTCATGCACTGAAAATGTAGGGAAGCGTTCATTTCTGTTCACATCTCCGAAGATATGAACAAATGAGATAAGAAGAATTTAATAAATTGGTCCACTAATGATGGAGTAATTGTTAAACATACTCATATAAAAAAACGTACAGTGGAATAAAGAACCTCCTACTTTTTTGCTTGAAGTGGTTAAAAATAAAATAAGTCAAAAGTTACCAACAACTTTTACATTAATAATTTGTTTGGTTCAATCCAATCAAATGAAGTAAATTATTTGTAACAGTGAATAATTTTGTTATAAATAAAGAAATGCCAAGTGAATCATTCGTCATTACGCTTTAAGAATATGTTGCCGCTAAACTATTAAAAAACCTTGAAATTGAGAAGAATAATAAAATTCCAAAGAAAAAAGTTTAGGTGCCAAAAAAAGAGGTAAAACCAAAAATAAAATAAATAAAGCACTTGTAAAAAAGCAAAAACAAACCATACCTAAAAATCTACCTATTGAACCTAGAATCAGGAATTCAGGAGCTAGATTCTTGAACGACATTTTAACTATGACGCGTTAAGAGATTGCACATTACCTAGCTTTTGTTTTCTTAAATCCATAGAATTTTCAAAATAAGAGCGCCGAGACATGCCGCGTTAAGACATGGTTATTTGGAGAATAAGGCACCAGATTTTATCAATAAAATAGATGGTGAAAATAATGGAACTGTTTATAATAGGTATATAATTAAAACTGCAAGAATATAAATCCAGATGAACATCCAAAAAATGACAAAATGCCTATTGATAAACCAATATCTAATTCTGAAGAGCTTGTAGATATAAGCTTGTGCCGGAAAATAATAAACCAATAGATGAAAACTTAAATCTTTCAAACAATGGAGATTTGATAGCTATACATTTTGCTAAAACTAGTTCTCATACCACAATCTCATATCTCATACTCCCAATGACAATCCTGATTTAGCTAATACAAATCCTGATTGTTGTGAACTTATTAATAAGAATCCACTAGGAGTTTACACACCAGTTATTCAAGAGGAAATTAAATACCAAATTGAGTATGTTTGAACAGAATCTCTTTTTATTATACTAGCTTAAAAAATAGACCTGTGGCTGCAAAAGTGGAAAATCAAACCTAATGTAAATCTACACAAATTATGTTTACCCTTCGGAAAGGCGACTGTCCACTATAAAAGCCAAGAGAATCGAAGCAAACATACAATTGAAGGGTTTTTCATGGCTCCTTGACAGTTCGTATGAGCAAGTGACCAACTCTGGTGACAAAGTTCTTCATCATCATTGTCAGCATTTAGTGACCAACTGTAGGGCATAAGCCTCCTAATAAACTGCTCTATTCTGGGCCTTTTGCATCCAGGTTACCCTTTACGGAAACTATGTCGTCCATGACAGAGTTCTTAGGCATGATAATTTATAATGAAAATGGCGCTGGAAACAATCAATTTTGATAATCTCTCGTATTTAAATTAGATTGGGTTTCTACATTCTGTACATCATTACAGGCGACTCGGCAACCGGGGCCTTTAAGGGTAAAAGTTGGCAGCCGACCACACGCGACACCAGCAGACGACATGTCATCGCTTCGGAGGGAATGTCATAGAAATACGTAGAAACCAGTAGTGTGTAGCGACACGTGCTCTGCTGCTTTCGCGTGCGGTCGGCTGCCAACTTGTACCTTAAAATGGAATTGGTTGCAAAAATACAAGTGGCTTCGAACCCCAGCCACTTGTATTTTTTTTGTAAATTGTCGCTCGTTTGTTTTAGACTGAGGTACTTAAGTAGTTAAGAAAAATAAAATCTTCTTCTTGCCCTTATCCCACTATGTGGGGTCGGCACAACATGTGTTCCTCTTCCATTTCCCTCAGACGTCATCTCATCACACACCTTTCTTACTAAGAAAAATAAAATACAAAATCAAAAGTACTCAAGATTACCTATAAGTTAATACTGAGTTCGCTAATCGTGTGTTACTTTTACAGTACTAGCTTACTTGCCTGCCCCCGTTATACCTACCTGTCAAACAAAGTAGCCTATAGATATGTTATTCCAGGTCATAAACTATGTACTTACTAGCTGCGCCCCGCGGTTTCACCCGCGTAAGTCCCGTTCCCGCGGGAATATCGGGATAAAAAGTATCTCTCGCCATCCCTTCAACAACAACAATCACGTCAATTCATCACTCCGTTTTGCCGTGAAAGACCTACAAACAGACAGACATACACACACTTTCCCATTATAATATTAGTATGAATAGTGGATAGTTTGGATATTCCAAGTCGTTCAAATCGTCGTCGTCGACCAAATTCGTTGAGCAGTTTTAGCGTGAAAGAGTAACAAACATATGCATCTATACATCATTACGTTCTTTCAAACTTAATTGCGTTCCTGTTATTAGTAGGCACCAGGTAGGATAGGAGGATAAGTAACGCGCGATTAGCGAAGCTGCTTATGTCGTTTGCTTGATTTTGTAATGATGAATATTTTTGTTGTAGTAACAATATGGCTGTAAAGAAGCACGGTTTGGTCACCGACAGCCACAACCAGCTGGATCTGCAAGCGCTGGCGCAGTACATCCAGCTCATCAACGAGCAGAACGGCTACCTTCCACCGGCGGCCGAGCTTGTCAAGAACTGTCAGGACATTGTTAAGTGTCTCGGTGAGTTTTACTTATCATCATCCTCATCATGGGCAGCTCAAATTATGGGCCACTGCTGCCACACCTTCCTCCCTCAAACGCCATTCTACCTTTAAGAATAGAAATATGATCACCACTGTTTTGAAGAGGTTATTTTCAGATTTTTTAGGTAGGTATTTTTGTTTTCTTTGAATATGTCTAATAGGGTAGTCAGAGGCATGTCCAAATATACATTTGTACCCACATTTTGCTGAGGTTAACATTTTTAAGTTATTCCTTTGTTTTTTGAAAATAATGTTTCTTTGTCGATTGGTTTGGTATGAAAATAAGGGATGTTCTTATTTCACAAAACCCAGAAGTGCACCTTGAAAGGAATAGACATTTTGAAAGTACAGGAAATTACTCTCCGAACGATATTGAAGTCTGTTTTCGTAAAATGTAATATTAACTTGTTCAATTTTATTAAAGAAGGTTGCTACAATGTAATATGAGTATGAGTAGGTACCTAATATGAGTAGAATATTAATTATAGTATGAGTCTGCTTAAAGTATGCAGTCCAGTATTATTTTTCCTTTTATAAAAGAATAATGTAAAGGGAGTTTCTTTAAGCTTTTAAGTTTAATTCTTAAACTATTATTTAAAGAAAAACGTTTTATTCAAATTATATTAGCTGCCTGTCCCGACTTCGCGTGGGTATTCAATTCTGTAGCTGATAATGTAGCTTTCTAATGGCTAATTTAGTTAGGCACTACAAACAAATATTTCATCTTCATAATATTAGCATAGATTTTACGTAATCATTTTATACAAATGATTGTGTACGTACATGTTTATACAGCTCGTTCAACTGGCAATGAGGAGCGTCGCTGGGAAATCCTTCAGTTGATTGAGGAGTTTCTCCTCCGTGTTGTTAACACCGTAGACCACGAGGCTCGCACTGCCATAGTCAGTGGAGTCATTGACAAGTTTTACGCATACATCTCCGATCCGCGTAAGTACTTGTTTGTATTTTTTATTATAGACATTAACTTGAAAAGACAGACAGAGTGACAAATTGGACACTTATCACATTCGATTGCTTAGTTAATTTTGGAGATGATTCGTCCGAGAAACGAAATATTTCCGATTACATTTATTAGTCTTATGCCTCTAAAACTACATGTATCAAGTTTTTGTACTTCATGTGTCTTCGTATCTACTATAGTTAATAAATTCCTTCTTAGAATCCAATGCTGATGCGGCAACATGCATTGTGTTGGTGGTTTTGGATACGTCAAGTGTGGAGTCGTTGATGTCCACTGCCCGCTGGATGGTCCAGCAAGGGGAGAATGGACCGGCATGCGCTGGTCTTCGTTCATCTCTCTCTTGCCTTTATGCTTGGCTCAGTGAAAGCCAGGGCGAGTGGCAAGGCACTCCTGTACTGGCTGATTGGGTGATGTCTTTCATCAAAGCTTTGGAGGTAAAACTTATAGTAACAAATTATTTTTTTACTTATCTTTGTAACTTTCGCACTAATACACTAATACACGTAATATAATAAACGCAAACTACTTATAATATTACCTGCAGTGCAGGTTAATAACGCAGTAAATTGACATTAACTTATCTCTACTTATTTAACTTACATAATTTACCATGTTCCGCCTCTGAAAGAGAAATTTAAAGTGTGTATATTGATTTTCTTAAATTCTTAAATTCTTTATTGTACACGTAAACAGATAAAATACAGTAACAAACTTATACTTAGAGGCAATGTACAAAGGCGAGCTTAACCCTGAAAGAGTTTTCTTACAGCAAACCTGGGGTTATAGGGAGAAGTAATCGATCGAGTGAGCGAAGCGAACGAAGATCTTAGTGGCAAATGGGGTAATTTGCATTGTATATTTGTTTGTTTGTATGTGCCGGCATAACTGTCGAACAATTAATCCAATCTTCATGAAACTTGATAGGTATATAGGTAGTGGTAAGTGGGTAAGCCAGTAACCTAATGAGCTGAATCGGTCAAGGGGTTGTAAAGATATTTGGTTCCGAAGGGGATGAAAAAAAATAAAAGTTGTGCAAATACATTGAGTGGGGTGTCATATGAAAGGGCTTTGTTTTTACATTCCAAAATGGTTTTACTTTTTATTCTAAGATGTAAAGTTTATGAATAACTTCGATAAATGTAAAAAAATCATGACTGCTATAACCTGATGAGCTCCCATTTCTATAAGTTTTGGTGAAATCGCAGCTCAGAAAATAGTTCTTCTTTTTCTTTAAAATTATGTTGGTTGTTTCTAACTCCTAACTCTTTTTGACGAATCTAACGACGTTTTAATGGAAAAAGGATTCAACTTACAAAATAGTTTCCTTGAAACAATTGTCACTACCACTTCACAACGAACAAAATACCAAAATGTTTTAAGTCGAAACACCCTCGTAAAAACTTATGCTTTTAAAAATACCATCAAGTATTTTTTTATAGAAATACATTTAGTAAATTAATGCAAAATGATTTTTGACAATGTTTGACATAACCGCGGGCAACACATTTGTCATTGAAAGTGGTGCCATGACAGAATCCAAACAACATGACATACTAAAATAGGTTAAGAGCCTAAGGTTTGACTCTAAATTCATAGAGTTTTTAATCAAATTCTGTATTGTAAATAATGCACACGCAAAATCGCTGAAAAAGGAACAATAATCGCCAATCGGCTTTAAAAAGTTTAGGTATTTAGTTCTCATTAGATCCTCAATTTTTTTAGTAGACCTCGGAAGTAAATTAATTAACACATAAAAAGTAATATGCACAACCACCGGCGAGCGAGATCTCGTTCGAGGCGAACTACTAGTTATAGAAGTGGTTATGAATATACAGTGTACGTACATAAATGAGACAATGAGAGAATTTTTACAAAACAAAATGAATATACCTACTTACATACAAAAAAAAAAAACTACACATATACTCGTATTAATCCTAACATAATTATTGTCATTCAAACAAAATTACTAATAAACACACATGTCTACTAATACTAGCTATAACCTAAAATATATAAAGATAATAAAAATGTAAATATTAATAATACTTAAATCTAATAATAACTAGCATGGCGTAATTGAATGCTACAAAGAGAGAAAGTGCTCTTTCTGCGACTGATACCTATTCGTGGATCCTGTTTTTCTTCAACACCGTGTAGTTCAAATTCTATTTTGTTGCAGGAAAGTGAACGCTTCGATATTCTGATTGAAGTGTCTGTTGATAACTTGGACCGTTTATTCTCGGCTATGGATAAGCCTTGGGCCCTGCGACAGTCCAACGCTGATGTTATATTCCATGTGCTTGCTTCTTTGAGACAGTCGGTCGAAGCATTTGATAAGGTATACTAGCTCGATTTAAAGTTCGTAAATGTGTTACTTTCCTTTAGCTAAATTTTCATTCACAACGTTTGCATCTTTTTTTTTGTTCTGTGTTTATTTTATGGTGTACAATAAAGTAATATTCTATTCTATTCTTTTCTATTTTATTCTATTCTATTCTTTTCTATTCTATTCTATTCTATTCTATTCTATTCTATTCTATTCTATTCTATTCTATTCTATTCTATTCTATTCTATTCTATTCTATTCTATTCTATTCTATTCTATTCTATTCTATTCTATTCTATTCTATTCTATTCTATTCTATTCTATTCTATTCTATTCTATTCTATTCTATTCTATTCTATTCTATTCTATTCTATTCTATTCTATTCTTCCCATTCTCAACTAACCTACAATCCGGATCTGGTAAAGGATAAAAGAAGAAAAGGGAAAGTTGTCCAACTTCCTACTTGTCGCACCAGCCTCTCACATAACTCTATTCGCTTTCTGGGTCCCTATATCTACAACATGGCCAATAACCTCCTAACCATCTACCCGCTACCACGCACCAAATGTAAAAAAATTGTCACCAATTGGCTCAGATCGCTAACCTATGAGGAAACTGAAAAAATCTTGTCTACAATGAAGTAGCCTTAATAAAAGTAGATTTAAAATACTACATACACGTAATTTACCTACACATCTACACACACTTACTCACCCTTACTTACCACACACTTACATTATAGGTACACACACACATTCATACTCACACACATCCAATCACACACTTATGTAAAAGCTTGAATCCTCGACGTCTCTGTTTCTTTTATACTACTTACCTCTTTTGTTTTTTTATTATTATTATTATTATTTTTTTTTTACTATAGGTACCTACCTTAACATAGGCCTAGGTCCTTAAGTAATCTTGGTAATGGTTTAGGGTTTAAAATTGTAATTCTATTTCTACGTAATCCTATCCTTACTCCTTTGTCTTGTTTTTGTTTTTAAATACTTTTTACGCTTTATGTATCTCGGTTTAACTATTTGGTTGTGTCATCACTTCACCCAGCATTCTATAAGGCCTACCTACACCAAGAACCATAATAATTTTAATGACAAACCGTGGAGTGAGAGCACCTGGCGACCTGTAACACAGGTTTTCTACAAACCTATCGCAGGCACCAGTCTCACACAAAACGTCTTTCCATTAACATAAATAATGCTGTTGTACCTACCATTTTGTGTGAGAAAAATAAACGTTATTATTATTATTATTATTATTATTCTATTCTATTCTATTCTATTCTATTCTAATTTATTCTATTCTATTCTATTCTTTATCGGAACTTGGAACTTAGCTTTATAATTATGTATATTATTTTGCGAGAGAATAGTGAAGAATACTGTAGAATTTAGCCTTATTAAATTTAGATTGTACCTAGGTTTATTCTAAAAATAAAATAAATATAAAATAATAAGGTAAATACGTGATAAAGTCCCGTAATTTTCATATAAATTAGATTTATTCTATTCATATATTCATTGTTCTAAACAAAATAATAATGATTAAATCTGATCTTCTGCTGGAAATACTACGGAGCGCTTTATAATTTTAAATTTGTTCACACAGATCTCCCTGCACGTTGGACGAGTGCTAACTAATTTAGCATCCGATAGTGGACAGTTCAGTCGACAACTTTTGCAAAATGTCGTTGACATTCTTACTGCTACCGTAGATCATCTTCTGAAGAAAAGCAGAGGAACCTCTCGGGTCGTTTTTAAGGACAAATACGGCGAAGTGGTAAGTATTTTTTCATTTGTTCACACTTTTATAAAATCATAATGTAATGTAATGTACTCTTGAAGGTTATGTTTAGGTGAACATAAGGTTGATTACAGTACTTTATGTCAGTGGAAAAACATTTAACCCGTGATCTGTCAGCATTCATACACCGGCCATATTTTTGTAGCACTACCCTCCAGTAAACAAACTATTTACTGTTAATATGTGGATTGCAAACAATACAAAAACAATTTTTGTATTAATCAAATCAATTAAAAATATTGGCAGTATACAAAAAATCGTACATGGTTGTCATCTTATTCAGCCAGGCAGGTTGAATACAGGCCCTTTTGGAAACTATTTAGTTCGTTTTTAATTTTCATTTGTGACGTTGTAAATTACTGTTGTTGCAAAACATTATTGTATTCTATTCTATTCATATCATAACTGACACGGCGAACCTCGTACCGCCTCTGTATTCAAGGCATATAATAAAATAGTATGAATATTATTAAATCGATGTATTTTTTAAGTTATTTCTGCAATTCAATCAAAGATCATAAAAATCGGTCCTACTGTTGGTTCATACATTCTGGAACTATCTCTACTTTGTTTGTAAATGTAACTTAATTCAGTTCAGTATTCAGACTGAAGTGAATTGAGATATTAGAATGGCGGAACTAAGAAAGAGCAGGTTCCTGGTATGAAAATCTTCTCTTTGACGTTAGAATTGGTCATAATATTAAAAAAGGCTGGTTTTTGGATATTCACATTTGAAGAGAATAAAATTAACAGTAATTGCTATGGTTCTTCAATTAACTAATGAGAACAGCGACTAAGCTGATTGATGACCTCTTTACTTGACTCTCGTTTTTATGCATACGCGTACGAGCAGTCGATAGCTACAGGTGAATTTTCTCTGACAGATTCAATGTCTGGAACGGCACATGTCGTCCCGAGGCTGCCAGCAGCTGAAGACGTCTCCGTGGCCGGCCCGCAAGGTTTGCGCCCCGCGTGAGGTCGTCGCCCCCAACCCTCCCGCCCCCGCGGACAGAAAGGTCGGCCTGTTGAACCTCGGCAACACCTGCTATATGAACAGCGTCATGCAAGCTCTCCTTGTTACGCGTCGGTAAGTACATACATCTCTTAATCAGAATCTTCGTAGACCTCAAATCTAATATAATAAATATTCTTTATTTATTTATTTCTCTTACATAAGCTTTTACAATTGTTGTCTTTAGATAGGGATCCTAATATCCATTGATAATTTAAATCTTAATTTTTGTAAATCTTATCTTTGAAGAAAAAAGCGACGCGTACTTATCTTAAGTTATGGTGGATCAGACATTCAAGATTCTTTGAACACGTTTATGGCCTAAATATGTTTTGTATTTTGGTTTTTGCACAATTATTCTAGATTAGCTAATGTACTACACATGCGTTGCAATGTCACGTATTGTGAAGAACGACGTAGGTATGAAACCTATTAAACATCCTAGTGGAGTTTGAAGTTCCCTATGTTCAGATAACTTCGTCATCAGGGTTGGCGGAACATACTGTAGAAATAAAACTGAATCGTTAATAAATTGTGTGCGTGTCGGGCCATGCTCAGTATCCCAATACTACGGAACCCTTTCCGAAGTTCCTGATATGTGAAGGTATTAAATCGTATTTAGATGTACATTCAATGAAAGTCCAAAATGTTTTTGTAAGACCTATCAAACGACAACCCACACCGTGGAAAAACGAGAAATAAAGTAAGTAAAATCACCCCTCGTTGCAAATGTACGGAAGGTACGGTGTATTGTATAGTATATACCTCTAACTCTCGACATAGCGTCTACTAGCGTGTATAGAGGTAGCTCTATGATACGCCTTTATACCACCCTACGTCTCCCCTACTGCGACCGGCTATAATACACCTTGTATTAAATTGGTTGGCACCCTGGATTAAATAATAGACGGTTTTGACTATTAAAATTATAATAATAAACAATTAGGACTATCAAATGAATTAAATTCAAAAATAGTGCTGGGCTAGCCTAATCCACCTCAATAATGTACCAGGCACTACAGTGTCCCGTTAATCGGAGGCAAAGGTTCGACACTTTATAAATCATCTAGTAAAGATTTAAAGGCCTGATAGCTCATTAAATCCTTTTTCAAAAGTAACCTATTAAATAGTTATAAACGTAAAAAAAATGAAATATGATCACGACATTCCAGGGAGCGGTAGACATTTCTTTCAGATCTTTATAGAATTATTTTAGATCCTTTGAAGATGTCTAATGAGTTATAAATGTATAAGTGAAAAATATATAAGTAAGATTTATTTAGGCGCCATAAGCCTAGTGCGATTTGCGTTGCGACGACGTTCTAAATATTTTGCTTTCAACAATATTTGCAAAGTGCTTTATGCGAATGCTTGTGTACTAATTTTCATGAAAAAGTCCCATAGAGTTTTGCAGAATTAACAGTAACCTATAGAAATTGCAATATCTAAAAACAACAAACAGTATTTTCGCCACACATGGGACTTTCTTTATGAATTAGGCTTATAATTATTATTATTTGCAGGCTTTCATAATATCCTCTTTCCACTTCAGATTCACTCAATCTGTACAGATTTTTTTTTATTTATTGTGCTTAAACAGATTGTTTTACTATTTTAATGTTAACATTTCGTTTGTCGAAGATTGATTTGCTAGATATAATAACGTTCTTTCATTTTTAAACCCCTGCGAAAAATGAAGGGTGTATTTTGTAGTGTGTCTGAGGCAACGTATCCGCTGAACGGATGGATGTTGATTATTATTTTGATGCTTAGAAGGTATCTTCTTCAAAAGGCAGGATGATTATGATGGCAGGATTAGAATCCACGGCGCCGAGACGTAAAAATATATAAAACATGCTAAGAATATGTGCATTGCTTGTGACTACGATCGCGACATTTTATCAGAAAGCCATAACTACGCGAATATTAAATATTAACTGCTATGCATTGCAATCGTTTTTGTATACGAACTCACGAACTATGTACGGAAGTCAGATGGATGATTGCTGAATTTAATCATCATGGAAATAACAAAGTTTCTAGTTCTAGAAACAAATACAACCACAACACACAGATACACATTAATATTTGCGTGCTCCAACATTGGTAGTACCTATGTTAGAGCTTTCGTCCTAAGTCTATAAACACTTCAGATGTAGAATACATTCAGCACACAAAATCCATAGAGATGGAACTTGATACAATCTCCTGGTCGTCTTTACAAAGCGTTTGGTAGCATCTGAATGCATGAGCTTGAATACTCTATCCGAATGGTTGCATGTAGGTATGTATACGAGTGTGTACGCCTGACGACGAAATTCAAAGAGAAGATTACAGGTCTCAGTTAATGGGAAACATCTGATGAAACACGAACTAATACCTCAAAGGGGCCTTTGCAAACGCTACTCGAATGCAATGACAAAGGGAATACTATTTCAATAGATTCTGTGTTCAGATAACATTTGTGAATAATACGATTTTGTGCAGCGTTTGCTCTAGTGTCTTGTAAAGTGTGGTCTGAGATTGCCTCCTGACACTGTAAATAAATAATAAAGATGTAAAGCCCTCATTTTTTTATGAAAAAAATAAATTGAATAAAATAATAACGATTCTTTTACTGACTTAGATAGAGAAGATTCTTTGCTCAACCGATTATTCCGTTAAAAGTGGACCGAAATTGAAATTAATTTTTTGGTTTGAAAGAACCCATGAGGTGATCCCATTAAAAATAAGCACATAAGGATCTTCAGAGCTATGAACAGAAATGCACCTCGAGAGTGTAGGAAATTGCTCTGTTCTTATGAAATTGAAGCGGGTTATTATTTTTTATTTTAATAATGTATGTATGTAATCAAGATAGAATAGAGCGATAGATTGAAACGTGAAACGTGTTGTGCCGACCCCACTTAATGGGATAAGGGCAGGGAGATGATGATGTATGTAATCAAGAACAATAAATCAAACTCGACTTATAAGACTGTGTTCAGCATACGACTTGTCGAAACATGATATCTAACACAGTTTAAATTTTAGTACTTCACAAGCCTACTCGCCTGCGATTTCGCTCGTGTGTTACCTACCTGAGTGAAAAGTAACCTTTATCACTAAACTATGTATATTCCAAGTTTCAAACTTCGTTTATTAGTTTTTTCGTGAAAGATTAACTAACATCCGTCTATACAAACTTTCGATATATTGATACATCTATATATTCGCTTTGTTACCTTAAGGGTGTTCCTTTATATAATATGTATGAATTTACAAAAAATAAATGTATCTAAGTAGTATATCAGTCATTGGTTACTACAACACAAGCAGCTAGTTGCTTAGCTTGGGACTAGATAACGCTGTGTGGAATGTACAAGGATATTTATTTATTTTTACTCTCACCTTATTTATATCATCATCTTCCTATCTTTATACTAATAAGCGTATCGTTTATGGAAAAACAGGAAAAGTAGGATAAAAATGTAATCTCTTTCCGTAGGTTTAGCACCCACGTGATGCTCCATATGACCAACCACCCATACTGGGCGATTGCTGCCATGCTTTTCGGCAAGCTGGTGCACTCTGCCTGCACGAAGCTGGACTCGCACGATTTCTTCGAGACCATGAGACCGCCCTTCTTCACTTCCAACAACCAACATGACAGCTCCGAGTTCTTAGGGTAAGTACTTGCACCGAAATTGCATTACCTGCTCCCAAATATGTTATTGGAATTAGATTACTTAGGTATTTCGGTAAATTTAATTTAGTCAATTCAATAAAACAGAATACAAAAAAAACTAAACTAGTAAAGATAAGGGGCATTTTGTCATATTATGTGGTCTATGTGGTGCCTAGATTTGAAATTTTATAGTAAAGTCTAAGATACAAAATACACAGAGAATGTCATAATAGCAATTTAAATGCTCTTTTTAAATTTTATTAGAAAATATTGCTACACATTACTCGGTATTTCAACTTTATTAAAAGTTTATGTTACTTTGATTGTATATGACTTCTACCGAGAACTCAACTGGACTAACTTCAGATCAAAAGAAAGGGGTACTTTTTCCAGCCTTTCATAATAATTATAAAAAATGTTCTAATTCTTTGAATTATGGAGGCTTTTAGGTCGACGACTTGGTCTTTTGTATAGATGTGTATGACTTCTTTCGCAATATCAACTGGTAACTTAAGATCAGAGAAAAATAATTCTAAGAAAAGCCCGGGTTATTGATCTTTGCTGGCTTTCAGGGCAACGACTCTGGTTTCTTGTATGAATGTGTGTGAATTCTTTCACAAACTCGACAGGCAACATAGGAAAAATACAAACTTGCACAATTTTATTTATAGCTCAAAAAATAATGTAAAGAAATAATGAACACTAATAATACTAGTAATGTTTTACAAATTTGATGTAAGTAGGTATATCTTATAAAAACACTATGGGGTTTAAAAAATATACAAGGTTTTCACTGTTCAGGCCGTAATGCTATGTTCAGATGCACGCCGTGCAGCCCGGCGGGCTGCCTGGCGAGCTGCGCGGCATGCAGCCCGTGCCCGGCCGGCGAAAATTCAAACTGTTCACATGCACGCAGGCGTGTCAGTCAGTGCTAGCACCCTGATATATATAATAGACTGCCGGAAGAGATCGTTGAGACCAATAGTTTAAGCTGTTTCAAGAATAAACTAAAAGGTTGGCTTGTCGAGCGATCATTCTACACTGTCGAGGAATATTTGGATCTCAATATTAGTAATCCAAATTGACTAAATTATGTTATAAATGTATTAAATTATTATTCAATTTAATTAATTTTATTGGACAATGTAGGTATCTATACTAGTACCTAGTTATGAACTTGAGCATACCAGATGTGGGTATGCGACACAATTCTTTATAAATTTTTGTATTTTAAATTTTGTATTACCTATCTGACATGTAAAGGCGTTTACCAATAAACTACTATTATTGACTATTATTGACTATTATAATAAATATGTATATAAGTATATATGATATATATATATATATTATATATAACTTGTATTTATGTAATACAATATATAAGTAGGTATAGGTATATTTAATTTAAGTAGTTAAATGTAAAATTTGTAATAATCAAATTTAATATCATTCTTGTGTACACAACCTACCTTTAGCATTTAATTTTGGTCTTCTCTCTCTAGCTTAAGGTTTGCTGGAAGAAAACTCTTCTTAGGGTTAAGCTCTCCTATGTATATACATGCCCTTTCAATTGTTGTTTTTATTGTATAATTTACTGTGTGCAATAAAGAATAAAGGTTTTAGGAGCGAAATGTTTTCTTCAATGTCGCGTGAGCTGTGCGTCGTGACAATCATCGCAGGTCATCTTATGTTCGTTTATCTTCCTAATTCAGTTTACCACCAACATAATAATAATAAAAACTTGCAATGAACCACAAACTGATTTCTGGAAAACTAACACCATATTACCAATACACCCCGAAGCCAGTACTGGAGAATGAACACTATAGAATGTATTTTGATCGGGCAATAATAACAGATAGAACAGTACATTACAATAGACCGGATATAACTTTGATAGATAAATTTAATAAAATTACTTATTTAATAGACATTACCATACCCAACACTCATAACATTCAAAAAACAGTAACTGAAAAAATTCATAAATATACCGAATTAAAAGAGGAAATAATAAGAATTTGGAAGATGACTAAAGTTTATATTGTGCCACTAGTGCTCTCCTGTACGGGTGTAGTGCCAAAAAATCTACTGCACTACCTCAAAGCTTTAGATTTACATGAAAACATCTATGTCACAATGCAGAAGGAAATGGATAGGTTATTATTCAAACTTCTAATATTTCTATTTCTATTTCTATTTCTAGCCCATATTGTCCCACTGCAGGGCAAAGGCCTCCCTCCCCTCTTTCCAGCTTTTTCTGTCCTTGGCCGCAGTGGGCCAATCTGGAAGATGCACATCTTCTAATAAGGAAATATAATTTACAGATACCTATTCGAGTTGCTCCAATCTTTCGAGCACATGTCAGATGAGAACTACGACTACTCTAAGCCGCCGGTTCTGTCTACCGCCAACCGATGGAGGTCTGCCATCCAATCGTACACCCCTCCGTCCAGGTATAACGTCTAACTACCCAGTTAGAGAAAAGTCTCTTTATACATTTTAATTTAATTTTTTCTCTAACTAATCTTTAACTTTTTCGTCAATGTTGAATCAATTTAAAAATTAAATATGTTTTTTGGTTTGAAAGAGTTTTTAATCCCGAAGTTGTTCCATAAAAACTTAAAGGATCTTCGGAGTTATAAAGAGGAGTAGTGCAGAAACTTGCTTTTCCGAAATTGAAGTTGGTTTTATATATTTTTTATATTTTACAATTTTGTTACTACAGCGACAACGAGGCTGCTGGCTCAGGCTCCAACCGACGCTCAGTCTCGCCGCGCCCAGGTGGCAGCGGAGGTAAACTTTCCATTTTTATAAACTATACAAATCTAACAGGCAAGACCGTCTCAAATGGTTACCACTCTCCTAATCTCCATATCAATGTAGACGGGTGTAAGTTTCTTTTTATTTTCAGGCTCAAGCTCAAGCGGCATCAAACGCCAGAGCTCTTCTGAAGACAACTCATTACTAAAGAAGCGTACCCGCTCCAGCGAGCTCTCAACTTTCCGCCGGGATTCATTCATAGACAGCGTCTTCGGCGGAGTTCTGCTCACACGTCTCGAATGCGTGCAATGCCATTCAACATCGCTTTCTAGAGACGTCTTTCGTGATCTACAACTCGCGTTTCCCGATAAGCCCGATGGGTGGCAGCACAGTGTGCAGAATCTTCTAGAATTCTACTGCTCGCAAGAAATACTGACTGGAGATAATCAGTATAGATGCCGCGACTGCGGGGTGTTGCGGGACGCCGAGCGCAGCGTCATTATAGAAAACATACCAAACTATCTTATACTTGTGCTGAAGAATTTCAAGTAAGTACTATTTAAATACTAGCTAACGTGTCTGCACCTTCGTTAGCGTGTTACTACTGAAAGCCTATGTTATGGTCATAAACTAAAAGTAGTTCAAGTTTCAGCAAAGTCCGTTCAGTAGTTGCTGCATGAAAGTGTAACAAACATCCACACACAAACTATCGAATTTGAAATATATAATTAAGATAGATTACGATATCATAGCACGCACGGTTCTTACTGGCTCATCGTGTATCGCCTTTTATTCTGGAGTTTAAACGTAATCAAATATCTTTTTTAATTGACAACATCTATACCAATATTATAAAGAGGTAATGTTGGTTTGTTTGTCGGACGGAGGTAATCTCCTAAAATACACAGCCGATTTAAAAAATGGACTGTTGGGATGGTTATAGGCTATATTTTATCCCGGTAGTTTTATTAGTACACCCGTGCAAAGCCGGGACGTGCTGCTAGTTTTATGATAAATCTATTCTTGTTACAGGTTTGAGCCAAAGCACCAAGTGCAATCGAAGTTGATCCACAATATGTACTACAACCCCACTATAACGTTGCCAACGGTGCGCGCTCAAGCCACTCACGGACCATACACTTTGTACGCAGCAGTGGTCCACGCCGGATCGACGCTCGACTCGGGACATTATTACACCATCGCTAAGGTACTAATAACGTCGCCAAGGTTTTACTCATGATTTAGATTCATAATTTTGTGCCATAAAGTCTATTTCCTTTTTGAAATTGACTTTTTTAAATCTCATAAATATTACGTATGTTTTTAAACAGATTATATATGAAACTACATCAAACCTACGTCATAAAAGTCTATACTAGTAAATATCTTTGGGGAAATATGTGTGGAATGAATGACACAGCATTCTCTAGTCACAAGCTAAGCAATTTAATGCTTGTGTTATGGTATCCAGATGACTGAGATACTACATAAGTACTTTTTTGTGAACAAATACATAGAAAACACCCAGACTCGAATCAAATACGAATGAAACAATCATTTGTGCTCCAGCGTAGATCAAAGCCGCATCCTACTAATATCCCACTTCCCATCCCATCCCATCCCATCCCACTATCCCACTATCTATACTAATATACTAATAATATACTAATATACTAATACTAATAATATTATAAATGTGAAAGTTTGTGAGAATGTATGTATGTTTGTTATTCTTTCACGCAAAAACGGCTGGACCGATTTGGTTGAAAGGAGATGTTCCAAAGTGGTATTTTATTCTGATGAAAAAAGAAGCAATACGAATTAAACATAATTGGAAACCTAATTTTTTATACTATCGGATGTGAACAAAATCATATTTTTTTAATCCCACGATTTTTCTACAAAAAATATTTAAAAAGTCGCAAATTCATCCACTACGGCCACACTGAACCACAATAAAAGGGCTAAGATGAATGTCACTGTCATATTGAGTGAGACGTTATGTCAGTATCAAATGGATTTTCCGATCATCATTCATTCTTTTCATTCAGTACTGTCAATTGTATTTGTATTGACGTTGACAGTGACGGAACTTTTAAAAATGTCATTATTAGAAACACAAAGTTGGAGTGAGACAAAAACTCATTTTCATAGAGATCGTATGGCACTATCTCTTTCTTGAGACGCGTTAGAGGGTTGCAAGCAAAACTTTTTTCAATGATTTTTTTTAGATAAACGTGGGTTAGGAAAAATACTAAAAAATAATAAATAATCATGAAATAGTTATATGTTTAATTACGTATAGTTTTTATCTTGCTTCTTTTTCCAAAATATTTTAATACCAGCCCCCATACATTTTTGGAACATCTCCTTTGGTATGTAGATAGGTGATACCCTAGATTAACACATAGGCTTTTTATCCCGATATTCCCGCGGGAACGTTACTTACGCGGGTGAAATATATAATAATTTTACAGGATGGCGGCGCTTGGTTCAAATACAACGACGACGTGGTGACCGAAGCACAGGAGTGCCACATCAACGAGCTAGAGAAGTTCAGCACGCCATATCTGTTGTTCTACCGCCGTGACGATGCCGCCGATGAAGACACTGCGCCCGCTTTAGACGACCTCCCACCCAAGATCATGGAGCATGTACTTGCCCACAACAAACAGTATATAGACTCTTTGCGTCCCTGACATCTGAGGCAACAGCGACGCGTTAATTACGTATGCAAGTAGGTCTATGTAGCGGGAATTTATCTATCCCGACAGTAGCGGGTTTTTACGCTTTCGATACTGACGGGAAATAATGGCATTTTACTGTCTCAATGAAATTTATTTATTTAGCAATGAAATTTGATGATAGCGATTTACTTAATTCGTATTATTTACGTTAAGATATATTGAAGACTATTATGATACTTTGCTTTGGAATGTAAGGATCCTTTTAATCTTAAAATATTTTTTAAATCCCTCATTTAATTATTAGTTATAATTTTATAAGCAATGGCGACTCAAACTTAGTGTTTTATTAACTCGATACTTAATTTATTAGTTTTTACTTTAAGATCTCTCAAAGAGATCTAAGAAACATTTTTTATGGCATAAACAGTTACTTTTAGCAATTTAATACATGTACCTGAACCGATTATACCCGATTATAGTAATGAGCAGTATCGAAAGTGAATTGTAAAGACCGGTTACTGTATTAAGGTCTTAAACTTTGGGATTTTTGATACCGATAATTCCCGGTAAAGCCCTAACTTCATGTAATGAACATTCGTCGACGAATAAATGCTAGTTGCTTACGGAGCTATCTTGCAACGGACAATATTACAAAGATAGTTCGGACTAGTCAACAGACAATTAAACAAGTGATCTGCTCCTAATATAAAATAATAGAAATTCTAATAATGGAATATCCCGTATCTGTGCGTAAGATACCACGCCCTGTCGAGTACACATCAGTATTTCAAGTATTAAATCTGTGTGGGTAATGTAAACTTCTTGGGCTAAGAAATTAGCAACGTACTGTATGCCATCTTTGTAAATACTTAGGATTGTCCAGTAATCGGTGAACTGTAACGTTAGTTGTCATTTGCCATGACATCATTGTGGAAATAGTTTACGGATGACATTTAGGCTTGTTCATATGTTATTGTGAGCTAGCCGTTTTCGAGTTTTCATTGCCCGTCTCATATCTGGTTAAATAGCACATTCTGCTTAATAAGCAGGTTGTGACTGTATAATTTGAAAATGGTTTCAAAGGAAACACTGATGGCCTACAGTGCGCCGCTAACTAAAACGTCCAAGAAGCCTTACGATTTTGTACCATTCTGTGTAGTAGATTAGTATTGAAAAAAAGTAATCGCTTTTTAACGCTCTATACGGAAAAAAGAAGTGATCTGACGAAAGTGGAATCTGACGGATGTGTGTTAAATCATATATGACTATGACTGTACCTCTGAACTTCGACAGTTCTATATTTCTACAGGTCATTTACTTCGAAACAATTTATTCCGACGGATCATTGCTTCGGCAGAACAAATGTCCGATAAGCATTACTTCGACAGAATATATTTCGACTACATACAAAGACTACATACACCTTTGACAATCCACTACTTCGACAGACAGTGCTTCGACATGCAATTCTTTTGCAGATCATTATTTCGATCTAACTAAATGTAACAACCGTTTTCCGTTTCCCTCCGTTTTCTTTTTGTACAAAATAACAAACAATCATATATATTTTCTATTAAACCTATACTTTCCTACTGCTGGGTATAGTAATAGGTCTCCCCCTTTGCCTTACGCTCCAAGACAACAGTTAGCCAATTTGACTCGAATGTATCCAGATCGTCTCGCCATCTTTTCCTGGGTCTGCCGCGTCGTCTCCAACAGTCTTCGGGCACCCACACAAGCCGAAAGTTCTGGATGCATTCGAGCCACATGGCCTGCCCAATTCCATATTAAATGTGCGGTTGTCGTAAGTTCACATTCGCTCTGCCCGTTTTCGATCGGATTTCGGTATTTCGGACCCGGTCTGTTCTTTTTATGCCTAGAATACTGTTCTCCATAGCTCTTTGGCAAATCTTGAGGTCCAGTTTTTGTGACTCAGCCAAAGACCTTGTCTGAGCACCGTAGGTCAGTATGGGCAGGATACAAGTGTCGATGAGTTTGCGCTTTAGGATTATCGGGAGGTTGCCCCTTCATGTGTTGCTTCATGGTCAAGTAGCTCCTCCATGCGCTCTCAATGCGCCGACTTATGTCTTTGGCTTGCCTGCATGAAGAAGACTACTTGGTCTAAGTAGGTGTATTGAATGTAAATACCCATAATACACCATAATATCACTTGCCCATCCACAGTAACGCTATGCTTCGTGCTTTTTGACATGACTTGAGTCTTTGACTGCAATTCATTACCAGGCCTACCTCAAGACTTGCTGTGCTTAGGTTTTGTAACATTGACTGGAGATTTTGTGCTGATGATGCAAAGAGCACAATGTCATCAGGAAAGCGCAAGTTTATTAAAGTTTTATCTGCAACCTTGATTCCGTGTGTTTTATTTAAACATATTCTTTCAATTTAGCTCATATGCCAACTTTCTATTGAATTTTGCAAGATCTAGAAAAAAAAAATATGGGGATTATGTTAAAAAATATATTGTTCCATGCTATGTTTTCTTTCACTTTTAAGAGCACGTGTTAACGCATCTAAATTAAGTACATTTAAAGCAGTACTTTAAATGTAACAAGACTTTTTTTACGTATTCTTTCGAAGTAATGGGTTTGTCATATAAAATTAATTATTTACCAAACAAATGCATGTCGAATCCCTGTTTATCGTAGTACCTAGTGGATTGTCAAAAGTGTATGTTGTCGAAATATATTCTGGGGGGTTAAAATGGCCGTTCGAGCATTTCTTACAGTGCATTTATTTCATGAATTGTTTAGCATTTTTACCAAATTATATGATAGAATGCTCAAATTGATCCGTTTTACCAAATTTTGATGTAAATGCTAAACAATCCGTGAAGTTAATGCACTTTATGAATTGCTAGCAGAATTGCTCGAACGGCCATTTTAGCCCCCCTGTTCAAGTAATGTTTATCGGACATTTTCTTTTGTCGAAACAATGATCCGTCGAAATAAGTTGTTTCGAAGTATATGATCTGTCAAATATAGAACTGTCGAATTTAAAAGGTACAGTCAACGCTATTTATTCTTAAATATTTAATGGTTACATCTAAGTCGATTTCACATTTAAATGTTTTTACTCCATAATAGATTTCAAAGTAGATTTAAATTTGACAGCCGCATATACGCGTTATGAATAATGGAATTATTGTGTATTGGAACTATTTAAACTGGATGTTTTCTTAGAAAATCTTTGGTGTCGTACATATTATGGTAAATGTTTAGATTGAACCCGATTCATTGATGTTGTGGTATTTTGATGTACCGAAAGAGTAAGATTGGCGTAAGTTATTCTCATAATATTAAAACGTTATAGTAGACTTTTAAATTAATGACTATTACTAATACATACATACATACAGAAAATCACGCCTCTTTCCCATGGGGGTAGGCAGAGACCACGGATCTCCACTTGCTACGATCCTGACACACCTCTTTCGCCTCATTCACTCTCATTACATTCTTCATACATGCTCGCCGGTTTAGAATACTTCTGACCTGCGGGCTTACCATGACCGTTTATAGCGATTCAGTTTAGGTCCAACTACGAACCAGTTTTGACGAAAAGTAAGGCGCTGACGTAAAGTTTTGACAGTAAGGCAGAACCTAAACTGAATCGCTAACATCTCATGGTACGGCTCCTGGCCTTTCTCCAAAATGTCCCCAATTTGGTCCAAATATGTTCGCCTAGATCTTCCCCTTCCAGATGTCCCATTTACACTTGCCTTATACACCTATTACTATTAAAGTATGTAAAAAAAAGCATGACAACTAAAGTTATTTCTATATAAAATTATTTCTGCATAAAATATAATTTTGTGTCCATATATTTTTATATATTGCGAAACGCTAGGCCCTTAGTTGTTGTTTCTGAACCAAACTAACAAATGGCCAAAACTGTAATACTTGCAAAAATCGTTACAAGTATATTGTTTCAAATGACGCTTTGCAAGCGCGTATATACCTATCTATATATACTCGTATATAACTAAAATATGTGTCTTCTGTTAGATATACAAGGCAAGAACATCGATTACTTTAATAATTGAGAACTCGCATACACTCATGTATTGTACACGTACAGAAAAAATTGAGTAGATACTTACTTCAGTATTTCAAGACACATTAAAATATAAGTTTCAACAGGCGTTGAAACAAGACGGCCTATAAACTCCGCGACCAGAGTGGTGCTTTCACGTACATAAAGTTTGAAATGCTTAAGTATAATATTCTTTATATAATTTATCATATATTTTCTGCTTGTACCTTCTACATTCACTGCATGCATTATTTTTGTTAAAATGTGTTGGAAGATATTATTTTAATTTTTATGCATGGATTTTTTTTTCGTTTTTCGTAAAACGTCTGCTGGTCGGATTATTTAATTTTAATGTATACTTTAATCTCTTATTTCAATGAATCTATTTATATTTATATTTTGCATTGTTATTCGTTTTTTCTATCTTACCTTATTTACTTGATTCTTGTTGATTGTAAATATTTTCGTTATAGTACGTAATGTTAGTGATACTAAGTAATAATGAATCATTTGTTGTCGAAAAATAGTTATTCCGTATATGTTTAGTGTTAATACAAGGAAAGTTATTCGAGGGAATTCGTACTATCCAAAAGATGAGCTGAAGAAAGCCCTCGAATACACATTCGGTATTAACATACTAATATTATTATATTGTAGCATAAGAATAAGAATGGAACACGTTGTTCCGAATATCTACACACTACACACATGACTCGTTGTATTTAATTTATACTTATACACCGGTCAAGTTAAACAGAAAACTAGTGGTCAAATAACAATAATTCCCGGAAAGCTGAATTTTGGTGGAGAGCTTGGTATTACCATTACAAATAAAGTGTTAAAAGTCTCCATCGATCCCATGTGTGCGTCACGAGTTATTCGGGGTCAAAGATCAAAATTTTGATTTTGACCCCGAATAACTCGTGACGCACACATGGGATCGATGGGGACTTTTAATACCAAGCCCTCCACCTAAATTCAGCTTTCCGGGAATTATTGTTATTTCAAAAGCTTAGATTGACTGGGGTATTACTAATTATATAGATTTGATTCATTAGTACTGAGAGAATTTCTTCTGGCACTAATCCACTCATCAGCATTCCAATCCGCGAATGCGATTCGATGTTCAAAAAAACTTTGCACGTACTGTTATCCGCTAAAGTTAAAATTAGACAGGGTTATTTTTTAAAATAAACAATCCCCCTAAGCTCTGAGCTTTAATATAAAGCTTTAGCTTAGCTTTAATATTTAATTTTTGAAACAAATTGATTTATTCATTAATATTGCACGTATAAGGTTAATAAGGTTAATATTAACGTATAAATCAATTTAAGATATACGAGTATGTATTTCGTATTAACGCCAAAAAAATAGCTTTTGATTCAGTTTTGATTACTAACATTCTATTTGTTCGTTTTTAGGCCAGTTTTGATTATTTTTAAGTAGAGTTTGAGAGACAAGCCAACAAATAATACAGCCAGTTTTTGGAACATTCGGTTTTAAGAAAAATCGAGTTTACTAAATTACGAGAAACATTTGTTTTTTTTTTCTAAAAAAATAAACGGGCTTAGGAGGAAGATATTGTGACTCATCCATCATAATGGAATTGATTTATCATTTTTAAATTATGAATGGATTCTACTTCAAGTTCCTAAAACAATGTTTATTTTAATTTGTTATACGAGTATATTTTGGTTCTTTGCCGACAATTAACGCGAAATAATAAGTAACATTTTGTAAATTCCCTGTGTAGTTATAAAATAAATCCTTTTCATTACTCATACACGGAAAGTACGCACGAAGTTGCTTGATTATAGGGTTCAAAGTAGCATTTTCTGTCCCTAGGGAAAACAAGAACTTTCCTGCCCTAGGGCAGGAAAGTAAATAACTGTCAAATGTCAACTTCATTTTTGACATTTCTTTTGTGGCATGTCGATGCATGCTAAATGTTCAAGTTCTTCTAACTCAATCAGATGCTAGATATTATGTCTCTCTTGCATGAATTTGTGCTTCTCTAGCACTAATTATATTGTATTTATTTATTTTATTTTATTTATTTAAATTTTTTCATCATCAAAAAAACTACTGGTAGAATGCCTACTACTTTTATAGCCATTCTACCAGTCAGTATTTTTTTTTTAAATCTGGAACGCTATGCCATGCCATCGTTAGCTGCTTTTAGTCAATATTAAACTAGTCGATTTAAAAAAAAAGCGAGACAGCTAATTTTCGTGTGTGAAATTTAAATTTTACATCAATTTTTTTGGTAATTTCCTCATATTCGTAATGAAAAGCAGAGTGCTTACCTCGGGGAAAAGGCTTTTCGATGCACTCGAACTATTATCCAAACCATCTCGTGCATAGAGAAAATGCCTTTGTCCCCTTGTATAGCAATCTACTATTTCTTCATTGGACTGTCGAAGCCTATCTGTTCATAAAACACCTGAATCAAATACATTTTGTGCAATAAGTTATGCTAAACCACCACATAGTTGTATTTATATATTTTTTGTTATAATTTTTCTACTCGTATGAGTCATAAATGATAGAGTTACAAATGAGTCATACCGTATGACTCATTTGTAACTCTAGTCGTAATTAATTATGTACCCCTCTTAGTTATTATTATTATAATATGTAAATTGATTGTATTATGCACAGCACATAAATGTATATAGGCACTATCGCTACTTGGAAACATATTTACTTATAAATATTAACGGGACTTATAATATGATTTCAATACTATGATTAATAATAATAATTTTAATAATAATAATTAATAATTTTAATTAAATGATTTCAATACGCGATTAAGTCCCGTTAGTATTTTTAAATATGTGAATAATTAATTATTATTTTATGTTTTGTTACTGTGTTGTATAGTTTACCAGTTCTTCAGATTTATTTTGTACGTAGAGGACTAAAGCATTTACATATTAAGGTTAGGTATACAGTTTCATTAAAATATATAATGAGTATATATACGTCAAAATTGCTTCTTAAAAGCATTCACTTTTGTTATAGATAGAAAACACATTGTAACATTCGGTTATTTGGTTTGACTTTGAATAAATCGGAAAAAGTATCTTCTCTATCATTTTCTCAGGTCTTCGAATTATTGTGAGAGTCACCTCACCTGTTGGATCAGTGTTTTAAATCAAACAACAATTGACTGTAAACGGGGTCCTTATGAGACAAAAACAACTGAGTATTCTTATAAATATACTGTTTAAACTTCACCTACTCGTATATTAAGTATGACTATATTACATTATTTTATATAGAATGTACTTTATAATCCTATTAATTTTCCGCCCAAGTTATTCAACTTCTCTGTCGCTGCTCGAGTTATCTTGGTGAAGATTTTACCGGGCACCTGAAAATCAACAAAAACTTAGCGGATGCTTTTAACTCTCTAATATTTAAAATATTTAGTACAATATCTACGATAAAACGCAAAATAACTTTATTCTAGTATTTTTAACGGACGACATTGTGTTTTGTTTTACTTTTTATACCTACATATAAAAGTGTGTTCGGTTTTACCTATGTGAAGGATAATTTCCAGAACCACGCATCTTCACACAAATATTGTAGGCAATTGGAAAGCTATTTTTTCTAAATTAATAATCGAATGGAAACTGAAAAATCATTGTGAATACACAACATACCTCCAGAACTGAATTGACGAGGTTGGAAACCCCAGATGCGCCGCCTACTAAAGCCTTGCCCGCACTATAGAATTTGTCGCCAGTGTTTCCATATTTTTCGGATTCGCTTATTGTGTCCACGATCGGCTTTGGCTGAAACACAACAGAAAATGATACCGTCCTGGATTGTAGTACAATTTTTGCTAGCTACTACTAGGTACCTTTACTTGTTCGTAATTAAATGTTGTAAAGAAGGTTTTCAATAATTAAATTAATTAGGTTAAGTACCTGAAATAGCCCTGCGACAATATTCTGAATATTCTCCTTTATGGACAGCGCTTTGCTGCCGAAGCCTTCTGTTTCATAAACGGCGCTTTCGATCTTGGTCACAGGATCCGCGAACGGGCCGCCGATGTAGCCCGCCTGCCGTAGACAAAAAAAACATTTTAATCTGGATTCTCAAAAAAACATATTTTTTTTAAATGTTTAGGTAGTTCATTAAAGTATATTATGTTATACTTGGTTACAGTTTTCAAGTATAGTCCCCAAGAAAAACGTAAGTACCTAGGTACTTTTACGGCAAAGTGACTTTTGTACCTTCGTTTCAAAAGTGTCACCCAGAACGTTTGAAACAGCCTGCAGCTTGTAGGCAAACTGATTCCTTCCTGATAAGTCTAGCTCTCCTCCTGGGTGGTTCTCTGGTATGATGCTGTGAGCATACGCTGTGTCGTAGGATAGAGGCTGGTTATTACTGGCTTGGCTCATGTCATCTGCCTGCGGAGCTTGGGGCTGGTCGTAAACAGGCAGGTCGATTCGAATGGGGTCATCGACAGGAAACGATAGGCATCCGCTGATGAAAACACTGAAGACGATTGCTTTTAGTTCCATTCTGAAAGTGGGAAAGAAAATCTAGGCATGCTAGGAAAAAAGTCTTAGGCTCATATTCAGAGTCCATACTGGAGCATAAATTGTGTAAAAAAAAAATTGATATTTTAGCGAAGATTCCAAGTCTGATTACGAGCCGCTGTTTGAATCCCTTCAATTGGCAATAAGTAGGTAAGTCCTTACGTGGATGGGTATACCCCAGCCAATTGCAATAACGTACTTGAGGTTAAACTCAGATGGCTACTGGGGAGTCAACGGACAGTTTGATCTACCCTTGATCTACCCGTAACTGCTGTTTCAATAACACTTTTTTTAGCAGTAAACGTCTAGTTAGAGTCATATCTGTGGTTTTGTCCGTCCCTCCGAAACGTTTCGTTTCTATCTTATGATCTTATTAGGATCATACATTAATGTTGCAAAAAAATAGAGGTTTAAACTCCAGTGTTATTATTTCTTGTTGTAGAATTTTTATTGTTATTTATTTATTTTTTCTTTCCAATAAATGGGCTTAAAAAGCTGATTTTTCTTTACACAAAGAATAAAAACTTTTTTGAGCTTGAGCAACAAAACGCAGTAGGTACCAATGACAATATGACATGACATTGATATTGGTATGTTTGTTTTCATTTTACGATTGATTTTACTAGATTTCATGATCTATAGGTATTTATTGATTTCAATACCTAAATATGTGATAAACTGATTGAAAAACATCACGTAAGTAACAAGATCTATGATATTGCATTTATTACATTCTAACTTTATTTTACTTACAGCCAATTGCAATAACGTACTTGAGGTTAAACTCGGATGGCTACTGGGGAGTCAACGGACAGTTTGATCTACCCTTGATCTACCCGTAACTGCTGTTTCAATAACACTTTTTTTAGCAGTAAACGTCTAGTTAGAGTCATATCTGTGGTTTTGTCCGTCCCTCCGAAACGTTTCGTTTCTATCTTATGATCTTATTAGGATCATACATTAATGTTGCAAAAAAATAGAGGTTTAAACTCCAGCGTTATTATTTCTTGTTGTAGAATTTTTATTGTTATTTATTTAATTTTTCTTTCCAATAAATGGGCTTAAAAAGCTGATTTTTCTTTACACAAAGAATAAAAACTTTTTTGAGCTTGAGCAACAAAACGCACTACCAATGACAATATGACATGACATTGATATTGGTATGTTTGTTTTCATTTTACTATTTTTGATTTCAATACCTAATTAAGTGATAAACTGATTGAAAAACATCACGTAAGTAACAAGATCTATGATATTGCATTTATTACATTCTAACTCTATTTTACTTACTAAAAAAATTTGTGCCTATATCTTATTTGTTTTTAGATGATGCCCAAGCTCTTGTAAAATTCGGAGAATACTGGAGATCATTCAAAAGAATCACCAAGAGCAAAGCTAGGCCACAAGATTCGTGATGGGGTCGTAATACAGAAGAAAAACAACCCTGATCATCGACGACTTCAATGAGATCACAGAGGACCAAATCACAGAATAAATTGTGTTTGAGTTTGAAAGTGTTTGTGTTTTTTGTTTCCGTGAAATATTAAAAATAATATTATGTATTGCAGTCAGTTTTTATTTCGAGCCTAAGGTAAAAGTACACCTACTACAAGGTTATGCTGGCTGTGTCATATACCTATGAGAAATGTACCCATTCCATATGCGAGTACAACTTGCACTTGGCAGATTCATTCATGGTTAATTCGTCTGAAAATTCCCTTCCATCCCATAATATATTTTGTTTAGATACCTTTATAAGTTAGGTATGTAGATAAGTACCTACCTATGTTTAATAAATAGCATCAGATTCTATAAAAAATATCATCAAAACTAAATACACTAATTTCATACATCATAATACAACTCTCATTTTTCATAAAATTTGCTTGAAACCATTGTTATCGTTGAAGTATCGTCCGATTTCGGGAGCTAAGCGAACTGTCACAATTTGCAACTGGAGTTTAACTAGAAATGTTATTGCAACGCTCAATTTATGTTTTCCATACATTTACCTATCTGTGGATAGCAAAATGCCCTCCGAACAGAAGATTGTAGTCGCGGATTGATATTCCTATCCAGAGTCGTTTATTGAAACGCAAAAACGCACTAACAGCGGATTACAGTAGGCATTTTGACTGATAGTTAAAAGTCAGCAGGTTATTGAAATTGGCTGGAGAATATGTATAGGTACCCTGGGTACCACTCAGATTAAGAACTAAAACTGAGGTAGGTATACCACCTACTTTGTTCTTTGGTTTCAGATATCTTACAGTTACAGCTTTGAATTAACGTCACTGTCTTGTAAATGGATTATTTTGATCATTACCTATGTATTTAGTCTCTCGCGGCGCGGTAATTTCTAGTAATGTTAACTAATATCCTGTATTTATACTATTAGGTACAAAAATAGGATCAAAACCATGGAGATGCCAGACGTTAACAGATGTTTTGGAATGTTTCCCCCAAAATACGCGTGTTTCCTTATATCTGTGTTCGGCCTGGGCACTGGAGGGGTGGGTCTATCTGGGATCATTCTGTACGGGCTAATGGAAGACAGCATCATCGGACAATTTGTCCAAACTCAGAAAGTAGACCCTGGGATCAAGAAACTTGTGCTCGGGATAATAGGGCTGACTTCACTTCTTCTCCTAGTCGCAAACACCTTCCTTTTCCTCGGTTTCAGCTCTGGCGGGGAAGGGTCAGTGAATGCAGCGAAATGGATAACCTTCGTGCTATGTCTGATTTTACTTTTTATAGGGATGGGGGCTGCGCTATCTTGTTTCTTTTTGGAGAAAACTTGCGTTATTAAAAAGATATCCGCTCCTCTTATGGTACTGGGATACCTAACTTTGGCAGGTTTTATTTCAATTTGGCTCTACTTCATGGTGATTATGTATAATTATGAAATACAACTCTAAAATAATTTAAAATAAAATGTTCTTAGGTATTTGAAATAAATATTTTTTTCATCATACCTATTATAAAATTCATTTCGTTCATCTTCATTTAATTTTGTATGAACTAAGGTACCTACCTATTATCACATCTTTCGATTCGTAGATCCGCAATGCCAGTAAATATTTTAAAGGAACACGTAAAATAAATAACTCTACAAATGGCTATTATTTACAAAGTGATCTCTATCACTTATTAACCTTAACCTAGTTAACTTAGCTATAAGACTATTTTATGTATTCCAATAGGGCGATGTTGTCGCCCAGCGATAAAGCCCTTTTAATTTAAATTAAAATAAAAAAAACCTTGTAGGTAGGTAGTTTCACAACCTGCCAAATAGGAGCGGTGATCGGTGCTTAAATTAATTATTGCAACACCAGAATCCCAATTATAAACCGTTTAAAAAAAACGTGGTTAAAAATCAGATTAAGTATTATATAAATTGGCTTACATGCTGCTTGGCTGGTGCGGTGGTTTGCGATGCGCGCGCGACTGTTACTGCACGTTGCGTCGAACGAAGCCGCACTTTCACAACCTTACGTCATAGGCCTTGGCACTCGTGTGCTCCATGGAGCTAGCTTTTGACTATCGACAACGAGAGGATATCTACGTGACACGATGCTAATGAAACCCCTTCCGCAAGGCTTGCCTTGGCTGGTGGCATGCACTGTTGAGTAACAGCAGTGTTGTGTTATACAGGCACTTGTTCCCTTATCTAACAGACTCATTATCGCTCCCGCAACCCGATTTTCTCTGCAGCAGGACATAAGTAATAGACAAAAAATCCGGATAGCAAAATCCCAGATATGGTCTTAAAATAAAAAATAAGGTAATTTTCAAAATCGGCTCACTACTGACGGAATACCCGTTAGGTAATCTAATAAGAAACACACAGCACAGTGGCACACAGAACCTCATCCTTTTTCGATGTCGGGTAAAAATACGAGTAAGTAGGTACCTACTTTTGATGCCATGAATAGATCGTATTCTTTACTCATAGAAATTGATTGATTCATCAGCCTAGAGATACAGAAAGGTAGATAGGTACTTATCTATTTACAATGCCTGTTGTTTTATAACAGAAGCCGTGAACCACCTGTGGCACATGACCTATTGACCTGACGTATTGTTTCCCACTTAGTTTGGTAGGTACCAACTGCTGATTATTTTCTTACACATTGCAATTAAAGATTTGGTACCTAACCTACCCAGCTCATTAGGTGATTATCCAATGTTGATGCAACAAGGGTCATTACGTTAATGCTTGTAAATTACGAATTTGTGAAATAGAAGATCAACAACATATTGGCACAAAATTTGTTCTTTATAGCAGGAATATTTTGAGCTCTAGATACTAGCACGTTGAGTGCGGTACAGGACAAATTTGTCCTGTACGCAACTTTCACCTGGTGCGGAGGGTAAAATTGTAGTCTTTCCGCTGGTGCGGGGGTTATTTCTTTATGAAATCCTTTACGTAGGAAAGAGTCAAGTATACTTTTTTTAATCATATTTAAAGTTTTAGTAGAATTTGAAAAAAAAATGTACAGGACTTAAATGATATGTACGCACTAGAAATAGTAGATTACTACACGAGGAAGAAAGGCACAGATTCCGATGCACGAGATGGTTTATCGCGCGAGCGTCAGCGAGTGCGATAATAGTTCGAGTGCATCGAAGGGCCTTTCCTCCGAGGTATGTACTCTACTTTTCATTACGAATATGAGGAAATTACCAAAAATATTGATGTAAAATTTAAATTTCACACACAAAAATTAGCTGTCTCGCTTTTTTTTTTAAATCTAGTTTAATATTGACTAAAAGCAGCTAACGATGGCATGGCATACCTGCGTTCCAGATTTAAAAAAAATACTGACTGGTAGTAGAATGGCTATAAAAGTAGTAGGCATTCTACCAGTAGTTTTTTTTTGATCATGAAAAAATTTAAATAAATAAAATAAAATAAATAAATATAATATAATTAGTGCTAGAGAAGCACAAATTCGTGCCAGAGAGACATAATATCTAGCATCTGATTGAGTTAGAAGAACTTGAACACTTAGCATGCATCGACATGCCACAAAAGAAATGTCAAAAATGAAGTTGACATTTGACAGTTATTTACTTTCCTGCCCTAGGGCAGGAAAGTACTTGTTTTCCCTAGGGACAGAACATGCTACTTTGAACCCTATAATCAGGCAACTTCGTGCGTACTTTCCGTGTATGAGTAATGAAAACAATTTTTACAAATCAGTGCGATACCTGACATTATGTCCTGTATTGGTTTATCGAATTTTTTAAACCAGTGCTGACCACCATCTGATTGGTATTTGTCGATGATTACTCGCGCCATACAAAAAATGTTTACTACTTGCCCTAAATGCAATAAAGCAATGTGCCTCCCATGTTTTAATCAATTTTATGTGTCTGCGGATAAGTAGATAGTAAATTTGGCCAATTCGTATAATTTTTCTACTGGCATTATTAAGCGAGATCTGCTGATACTTTTACGATAAGTCCGTGCCAGCGGCTATGTGTAAGTATGACTTTTATTTTATAATTTTAGTAAGTTCTTATCAAGTCTTGCAAGAAATAGTATAGATAAAGAACATTTCTTTATCGATACCGATTGTTTACTTTAAAGTTAGAACATCACTATACCTTGTATACAGGACACGTGTTTTACCCATATTTTCAGTGCTATACAGGACATTTTTGGAAGGTATTTAGATTTAGGTATAGCTTCTAAAATATTCACCAGATCCCCGACCTGGCTTACCAGATAATATCTAACGTAATTAACTATCAAACTATTAAAAAATCCAGTTAATTACAAAATTCATAAAATTATGGGCATTTGAAAAAAAACGTTTTACAGGGCTAATATGTTATGTACCGCACCCAGACTAACTCTTGTACATATCATATAAGACCTGTAACGCACCAGCGGAAAGTCATGCAAAAGTAGTCCCGCACTCAACGTGCTAGAGATACTAGGTCAATTTCCGTTTACTGTAACAGGGTAGGTATTATACAACATACTCAAATGCTAATTAAATATTTAAGGCTATAGGTATAAACCCTTAAATAAGCAATTTTTAACAAATCTCTTTAGACAAATATGAAATTATGTCATAGATAAGCACCACTGGTCAGGGCTTGGAACCGGTTTGAAATTTACCCGTTCGAAACCGTTATAAACCGTTATTCCACTTTTTTTCGTTCGAACGTAAACGTTATCGCGAACGAATGAAACACCTTAATAAACCGGTTTATTTCACAGCGCACCTAAGACGCGATTGTGTCGCCGTTGACCGAGAGTTGCCTTTTTCCGTCAACAGCGAGAGTCTCGCTTGGTAATTCATTCCGTCTCACTTCCGCGCGCCCCGTGTTGGTTGAATCGCATCTTTCTTGAGAGCTCTCCGGTAAAATTAGTTTATTGTGCGTTAGGTTAGGTTTATTTACATTTACATTTTGTATGAAATTTCGAAACTTTTTAGGGCCAAGACATAATTATCGCGACGAAAAATTTTTTTTGTGTTTTTAAGGACTAGCCCAGCAGGTTAGTTTTATTTAGTGCAACTGAGGCTAAGTCTGAAGCCTTCACAGCTATCCATGCTTTGGCACAAATAAAAATAAAAAAATAACAAAATATATTATGAAAAAGTATTATTTAATTTTTTGAAAGGTATTTTTGTTGGTTTTTAGCAGATTTTACGAAAGTTATTAACACTTGACACGAGATTATTTACCATGATTTGTGGTTTTAGTGTTTATAATGTTCAAAACCATGATAGTTTAAAAATTTTACGAAAGTACTTTTTTTTTCTTTATTTTTTCTATATTATTTATCTATACCTATATTTTCTTCTCTATATTAAGTTGGTTGTTTTAAAGTGTTCAAAAAAATTTTAAAACAATAAGTAATTAAAAAAAAAACTATTTTTTTTTGGGTTTTAAGCAGATTTTAGGAAATATTTTTTTTACGTTTACTTTACTTTTACTTTTTTACTAATTTTTTTTGAACCCTTAAAACTATACAAATGATAGGTACTTTACAATCGATATCGTAAAGTACCTAAAAAATTAAAAAAAATTAGAAAAACGAGTAAATCTATTTTATTTCATATAGATACATGATTACCTACTTATAACAAGGTTTTTTAAATTGTTTAATTAATTGTTAAGATTATTTCGATGTTGCTGTTTTAAAGAGTCTACATATTTTAATATCTTAATATACGCTTCGGAACGCATACAAGGAGGCAAAAACTGTAATTCTCCAATTAACAAGTTACCGAAGTAATAATTCACTTCTAAAAATGATGGGATTGCAATCAGACCATGATACCTATATATGATACCACCATGAAAAAAAAATGAAGAAAATATTTTTTCTCCTACGCCCACTTTATTTAATTATAGTTATTAATTTTATTAATTATTTTCTAGGTTTATATACAGTTCATTTACATATTATAACTAGTAGCACGTCCCGGCTTCGCACGGGTGTACTAATGAAGCTACCGGGATAAAATATAACCTCCCGTACAGTCCATTTTAAACACCCGCGAAAGAATTTTTGAAATCGGTTGAATAGTTTCGGAGATTACCTACCTCCGTCAAACAAACAAACAAACATACAAAAAAATTTTCCTTTTTATATTATTAGTATAAAAGTATAGATAGTATAGTATTAGGATAACACCATATTAGGACAATATCTACCGTACTAACTCATAATATTTATCGAAGAAAATAAACACGTACCTAAATTAAAGAAAATGCATTTTAGTGTCGAATAAAGATAATTATCTATCTATTATTGTCGGCTACTTACTACCTATTACTACAATTTTTTTTTACCATAAATTTATAGGTATCTAGGTACCTATTTAGTTAATTAGAACCAAAAATTCAAACTATTATCTCGAACTTACTATCAATGTTAAAAATTATGTCATCACTAGCTGCGCCCCGCGGTTTCACCCGCGTAACCCGCGTAAATCCTGTTCGCGCGGGAATATCGGGATAAAAAGTAGCATGTGTTGATCCAGGGTATCACCAATCTACATACCAAATTTCAACCAAATCGGTCCAGCCGTTTTTGCGTGAAAGAATAACAAACATTCTCACAATTTTTCACATTAATAATATTAGTAGGATTCTCATAATAATAGTTTTAAAGTAAAATAGGAACCTAAGTACCTATCTATAAGTATACAATATTTTTACTTAGGTACCCATTTTAATAAAGGTAGAACGAACTGGGTAAAGTAAGTCCGGCTTTGTGCGCAGCGCACTTCTTGTATCCAGTCTTCGAAGATAAATAACCAAATCAACGCGGCGCGCCCCGCGCCGCGGCGCCTGTGGCGCTAGCGTGCTCGCTTTTTGGGAAAGAACTGTTCATTTTCGTTATTTACCGGTTTTTTAGAACAAAACCGCTTGGACCGTTCCACTCGCATTAACCGCTCCCAATAGAGGTTACATTGGAGCATAACCGTAAGATAAAGGTTTGTAGGTATTTAAGGCCAAACCGGTTTAAAATTAACCCGGTTTCCAAGCCCTGCCACTGGTAGGTAGGTAGGTAGGTACCTACTTTAATTAGCGTTTCAGTATTCGGGCGTTAGTTTTGGAGGAACGTAAGACGTAACGTAAGGTTGGACTTCGCGGATTTTTATGGTCTTTGTTCGTGAAGGACCTACCTACACAGTTTTGGTACCTATGTCATGGTAGGTATGTGTAGATACTTATAGAGCAAACAAAATTAGTAAAACTCTTAGGGCCCCCGCAGACGGCCGACTTTTTGTAGGTGGAAAAGTAGGTCGCTTTTTCAAACCGATTTTTTCACCTACTTTGTCACCGACTCCAACGCACACGACCGTCAGTTTGTAGGTGGCTAGTGAGGGGACAACATCGAAAAATACTAGAACGGTGGATTCGCAAAGGAAGATAATTAAGTAGATAATATAGTAGAAGATAAGACTACCTAGCTTTCTTTTCTTATAATGCAGCCGAAATATACTTCGGTTATAATCCTTTCTACTAATCCTACGAAAATTCCTACTATAATTTACTTATCGAAAGTTTGTGAGTATGGATGTATGGATATTTCTCTTTCACGAAAAAACTACAAAACCTATTGTATACCTACTTTGGGATATAGGTAGCTAATGACATGGTATTATACATAGGCTACTTTTATCCTGATATTCCCGCGGAATTCGTTGAAATTACTTTAAATTACAATAAGTACTTAATAAATTACATGGTTAGGTAAGTACCTACTTGTAATATTATTATTATTAATCCAATAACAATAAATTATAATTATGAATGATTGAAAATACTTATCTACCAGAAGTGTACCTAGGTACCTAAGCAAATAAAATTCGGAGTAAATAGTCCACTTGCGGAGTAAGCTCTATCACTTATTCCGAAAAGCGCATCACTAAACGACCTACACATTCGGAGTCGGTGTCGGGTCGGTCGGAATGCCACCTACTTTTTTCTCACCTACTTTTTGTAGGTCGTGTGCGTTGCACTATTGTTGTCAGTACGTTCTATTTTTCGACCGATTTTTCCACCTACAAAAAGTCGGCCGTCTGCGGGGGCCCTTAGGCCTTTCTCTCATTGTAAGGTCAAATTGTAAGGTCCTCTTTCACAAATTGAATATTTAATGTTTGCTCGTTCATTTTTATCACAAAAAACAAAGAAACTTGGGAAACCAGTAGCGTGGAAACCGGCACGACGCGTCGCGCGTGATCGGTTGCTAACGCGTTACCGAAGTAACTAGTCGCGTCGTGTGCGAACCTCCATAGAACATGTATGGGCTGTGACGCTCAGGCAACTCGTTAGTAATTTGAGTTTGTGACTAGTTCTTTTTAAGTAGCTCCATGAGAGAATGACCTTAGTGGCAACTTGGGTGATTTTGCTTTAGGGCCCCCGCAGACGGCCGACTTTTTGTAGGTGGAAAAGTAGGTCGCTTTTTCAACCGATTTTTTCACCTACTTTGTCACCGACTCCAACGCACACGACCGTCACTTTGTAGGTGGCTAGTGAGGGGACAACATCGAAAAATACTAGAACGGTGGATTTGCAAAGGAAGATAATTAAGTAGATATTATAGTAGAAGATAAGACTACCTAGTTTTCTTTTCTTATAATGCAGCCGAAATATACTTCGGTTATAATCCTTTCTACTAATCCTACGAAAATTCCTACTATAATTTACTTATCGAAAGTTTGTGAGTATGGATGTATGGTTATTTCTCTTTCACGAAAAAACTACAAAACCTATTGTATACCTACTTTGGGATATAGGTAGCTAATGACATGGTATTATACATAGGCTACTTTTATCCTGATATTCCCGCGGAATTCGTTGAAATTACTTTAAATTACAATAAGTACTTAATAAATTACATGGTTAGGTAAGTACCTACTTGTAATATTATTATTATTAATCCAATAACAATAAATTATAATTATGAATGATTGAACCTACTTATCTACCAGAAGTGTACCTAGGTACCTAAGCAAATAAAATTCGGAGTAAATAGTCCACTTGCGGAGTAAACTCTATCACTTATTCCGAAAAGCGCATCACTAAACGACCTACACATTCGGAGTCGGTGTCGGGTCGGTCGGAATGCCACCTACTTTTTTCTCACCTACTTTTTGTAGGTCGTGTGCGTTGCACTATTGTTGTCAGTACGTTCTATTTTTCGACCGATTTTTCCACCTACAAAAAGTCGGCCGTCTGCGGGGGCCCTTATAGCTTGTACGTTCTGGTCTGGCTTACCTTAATCTTCTAGAGTAGTAGGTATAGGAAGACCTTTTTATAACTTACCTTCTTATAATTTTGAAAAATCTGTCATTGTGGCAATCATTTTTGACGAAAAATACCTTGACTTTGATTATTGTGTGTAAATAAAATGCAAAAACTTATATTTTGGTAAAAACAGGCCATGAATCTTTTGAACCGTGGCTGTTTATCGCAATGTGGTCGCTTGCCACTACGAAACACTCCGTGCTGCAGAGATATCATCAAATCCTCTCCGTTGGTTGACAACGTTTCCAACCCAACACTCAAAGCAAAGACTCTAAAGTGGTTTTTGTCGCAGCAATGTATGAGAAGACTCCGCGTATTATCTCATTTGGCATCATGGACCCAAGTTCGCCTCAACGACAACTGTCCTCGTCTGCATCGGGACGTAGAGACACCCAGCTTCGACGCTTATAGAAAGGATGAATACAGAGATGTGAGGAAGACAGACTGGGGCTCCGGAGACGGTAAATCAGGAGTAACATACTTCATAGGTTTCTTCGGGCTTCTCTGCACTTCATACGCGGTGAAGTCAGAGGTGACGCATTTCGTATCCTATATGTCAGCAGCAGCGGACGTGCTCGCTTTAGCATCTATAGAAGTTGAACTGGGTAAAATTGCACCAGGAGCTTGCATGTCGTACAAATGGCGAGGGAAGCCGCTCTTCATCAAACACAGGACTCAAGCGGATATAGACAGTGAAGCTTCCACTCCTTTGTCATCGTTACGCGATCCACAGACTCCAGAGGAACGTGCACAGAGGCCGGAGTGGCTAGTCGTTATTGGGATCTGCACTCATCTAGGTTGCGTTCCTATTCCCAACTCTGGGGATTGGCCGGGCGGATTCTACTGTCCTTGTCACGGTAGCCATTACGACAACATAGGACGCGCGCGCAAGGGTCCTGCGCCTTTGAATTTAGAAGTGCCTCCATACGTGTTCGTCAGTGACACCCTTGTTCTAGTTGGCTAAAGGTCGCAAGCATTACCTACCAACTATTATTTTTAGAGAGTGTTTTTGATTAAATCTATTTCATGCAGAGAATAAAAAAATTAGAGGACCTAGGTAATTGCTTGTGGTGTTTAATTATTATTTATTGTTCATGATGCTCACATTTAATTTTAATCTAACTTCCTCACAAACTCATTACCTACCGACATATTCTTTTAATGTAGGGAGGTAAGAATATTTACTTCATCACAAGGATCTTAGCATAGTTTCTGCTTAGGTTACCTACCTACCGCCGCGGCGCGGGGCGCCCCGTCAGCGTCACCAGAGTTTGCCACTAACTAGCTCAGCTCAGAATACGAACGAACGAACGAACCGTCCAACGAACTGGGGCACGCACAGGTCAGCTATGTAGTAATATTATAATTAAGTACTTACACTTAAAGGATTTGTTAAGTAACAAAATATTTTATGATAATAATTACGTACGTGCGTTACCAGGAAACGGGCGGGGAGTTTATTTGCTAATTTCAAACAAACTGGCGCCATATATGGAGTACTTGTAAATCTCGATAGATGGCAGTAAAAATTGTGAAGAATCATGCTCAAGATCGTAAACGAAATTAAATTCAACAAACAACAATATTTGGCATGAAATAGTTTGCCTGATTCAGTCTTCTGGCAAAGTGCTGCCAACTTTACTACCGTGCAATAGATATACCAAATGCGATAACGCGGCGCCGGCGTGGCTCTCGCGGATTATGTTCTGTGGGCGTCGGCGTCGGTCGTCAGTCAGCTTCTAATGACAAGTTACGGTCATATTTTTATTTAAATAAATAAAAATAAATAAATAAAAATCTTGTGTCACGATGTTTGTTGCCGATAAACTCCAAAACTACTGAACCGATTTCAATCAAATTTGGGTATACTGAAAAGATGGATAGTTATCATCTCATTTATTCGCTTATTACGAAACAATATATGTATCAATTAATAAAATTGTTTCATTTACTGTTTAGTTTTATGTTATGAAGTTCTCATAGATGGCGGTTTTCGTTGATTCATCGATAAAATTCTTACAAAATTGTTTGACATCTAGGTTGCAAATACACCCAATAGATGGCGCTGTGTTCTGTTTAATCGATCAATCGATTTTTCTCGAAGCATGAGAACTAGAACGTTCGGGAAATTCAAGGTTCTGGCGCCGAGTGTCACCGCAGTTCAGTTCCTTTTACTCCAGTTTTATTTCCAATTTAGCTAATTCGATTTTACCGGAAGGGTTTTATTTCCTCAGTTGCGTTTAGAGAAATAAAATATGACGGTACGAAGTTCGCCGGGTCAGCTAGTTTAATAGATAATTTAATAATCCACTAAATTACCATAAAGTAATATTTTAACTCAGAGCAATCATCTTTTTTTTTTTTTTTATGGAACAATCATCTTCCTATTTTAAGAACTCAGATAATTTTTTTTTGGTCTGAGTTTAAGAATTAGTCAATTTTTCAAGAAAAAGAAAAATACATAGTGGTAGCTATAGAAATACATTTTGCTCTATGGATAGTTTTTACTAAGGGCCCCCGCAGACGGCCGACTTTTTGTAGGTGGAAAAATCGGTCGAAAAATAGAACGTACTGACAACAATAGTGCAACGCACACGACCTACAAAAAGTAGGTGAGAAAAAAGTAGGTGGCATTCCGACCGACCCGACACCGACTCCGAATGTGTAGGTCGTTTAGTGATGCGCTTTTCGGAATAAGTGATAGAGTTTACTCCGCAAGTGGACTATTTACTCCGAATTTTATTTGCTTAGGTACCTAGGTACACTTCTGGTAGATAAGTAGGTTCAATCATTCATAATTATAATTTATTGTTATTGGATTAATAATAATAATATTACAAGTAGGTACTTACCTAACCATGTAATTTATTAAGTACTTATTGTAATTTAAAGTAATTTCAACGAATTCCGCGGGAATATCAGGATAAAAGTAGCCTATGTATAATACCATGTCATTAGCTACCTATATCCCAAAGTAGGTATACAATAGGTTTTGTAGTTTTTTCGTGAAAGAGAAATAACCATACATCCATACTCACAAACTTTCGATAAGTAAATTATAGTAGGAATTTTCGTAGGATTAGTAGAAAGGATTATAACCGAAGTATATTTCGGCTGCATTATAAGAAAAGAAAGCTAGGTAGTCTTATCTTCTACTATATTATCTACTTAATTATCTTCCTTTGCAAATCCACCGTTCTAGTATTTTTCGATGTTGTCCCCTCACTAGCCACCTACAAAGTGACGGTCGTGTGCGTTGGAGTCGGTGACAAAGTAGGTGACAAAATCGGTCGAAAAAGCGACCTACTTTTCCACCTACAAAAAGTCGGCCGTCTGCGGGGGCCCTTATCTATATTATAACGATAGTCGACATTCCGTAAGATTCGATATACGAAAGCTGGCAGCATTGGCTTGATTGTGACCTAATTTGCTTGATGCAGTTTGCTTGTTCATCATTTTGTACAATTTTTTTGTTTACAATCTACATTTTGTTCATTCATCAGTCATCTACTCATCTATCAATTCTATTTGACAATCGTCATCAGCATCAATCAAAGTTTTGTGTTTAGTGTTTTTTGGAAAAGGTTTACCTCGGCTGCCTCGGCATTCTGTTTTTCTACACTACCCAAACTCCATGACCTTTATTAAATAATATCGTGCTTTAGCCGCCTCTTAAACTACACCTACACCTAGTCCATTTGTCTACTTGCCTCAGCGATTCAAAATAGGTACTGCAATGTACCTAACGAAAATAACTTTTCCGCGTGAAGAATAATGTATTTGTAGAAAGTAATTCAGAGAGAAACTGCAGCTTTTGTGGAATACTAAAGCCACACGTGCTTATATAAGTATAGTAATCATGGGTCGCTTAAACAACTCGTTTTTGTGGGGCATAATATTCGCGTCGGCAACTTGGAGTATCTCCTTGTACCTGTATTGGCTCCTCAACATGAGCGGTGAGTCGTCAGTCCATGTTCTTACATAATTTACCTGCCTATAACAATCTACGTGGACATGCTACACTCAATAACTGTTCTTTTCTTTAGTTTTTAAAAATAACATAACTAGCAGCCTGTCCCGACTTCGCACGGGATTCAAAAATATTAACAATCATAAATATCATTATTCTATGTTACTGAGAGATAATGTAGCTTTCTAATGGTAGAAAAAAAAATGATATTGGTCCAGTTTTGAGTTTATTTGCTAAGTACATACAAAAATACAAGTTCTTTTTTTTATCATTGGTGTAGAAGGAATAAATTCTTCATAGGCTGAACAAAATTTCTCCGACTCTGTCAGAAAAAATATTTATAAACATTGGCACAAGGATTTGCATGTAGCTTTATTATTTAATATGATTTATCCTTTGGTCCTAGAGCCTTATTCAGTGGGTAGGTATATCACATTTTCAAAGTGGTATAGTTAACTATCTTTGCTACTGAGTCGATTATTTCAAATGGATTAAATTATTTATTCATGCAAGTTATGTATGTAAGTAATGCCTGAAGACCAAGGTATATAACTAATGTGTCCTGCCCATACTCACCTATGGTTCCGAGACATGGCCGCTCATAAAGGAAAATATGCATAATATAAGAGTAACACAACGGGCAATGGAGCGCGCCATGCTCGGAATCTCACTTCTCGACCACATACCCAACGTCGAAATTCGACGTCGCACAAAAGTCGTGGACGTAGGTATGCGGATCGCGAGGCTAAAGTGGGGTTGGGCGGGGCACTTGGCTAGAAGGGACGATGGAAGATGGACGAAAGCGATTACCGAATGGTGGCCCCGGGACGCGCAACGACCAAGAGGCAGACCACCCGCCCAATGGTCGAACGTCATCGTAAGCGTAGTCGGTCATCAGTGGATGAGATTCGCGAGGGATCGGAAAGAGTGGCGTAGTAGAGAGGAGGCCTATACCCAACAGAGGGTGGAAATGGGCTGAGATGATGAGATGATGATGATGCAAGTTACGTGAAACTATTTTACACTGGATTCTCATTATTTGCATTATTAGTAAAACTTGACTCAAGATCTAAAATAGTATCCACTACAACAGAAAATTGGTGATAGCTACCCAGCGCTATTCTCTTATATTATTGTTCATCATCACTTAGCAAGTTCTAATATTATTCCATATTTTGTACTTTCACACTATACAATTTGTTAAAGTTGTACTGTACACTCAGTGCATGATATGGCTTAAGCACAATAAATTATCAAATTATACCTACTCTTATTTTTATATAATGTTGGTTAGTTCTCAATATTTCAATTTAATGAGCCAATATAGGATACTGCTATGTTGTAATGTCTGAATCGGGCTTCTGCAAGAAGGGTATATTGAATACAGTACTTATCTGCAAAGCCTTACGGTTATTAAGCAATTTAATTTATTTCTTTTATTAATTGACATAAAAGCTTGTCCTAAAAGATTTGCTTCGTAGTCATTGAAAGCTAAAATTACTAACAAGGAGACATAAATATTGTAGAATTTTACTAGCTGATGTGACTGTACACCTCTGCAATAATTAAATATTCATACTGAATGACACACAGTATTGCAGTGTCTATTATTAAAATAGATGTTGTGAAAAATATTATGAAACTAAAGTTTTTAACTGGGCAATGAAGCAAGAATAAGTTAGCTTGTGTCTTAAATCATGCTTGACATTTACCATCCATCTGATAAATTAATAGAAAAACCTGTATATATGTCATGAATGACTTTGATTTTTTCCTGCATACAAGTGTTGTATTTTTATCAAAAATATCAATCTATGATACTCAGTTAGATTGAAATTAAAAATAGCATTTTTGTAGGGCCAGCACCTAAGCCTAAAGAAGACAGATTTCATTATCATCTGGCCGACACAGGTGCAAAGAATCGTATTAAGAACAATGACAAATCTATTGCAGCTCTCGAAGGGAAGGACTTACTGAATGATAGTCCGAGAGTTGAGGATAAGTACAGTGGAAACATTTGGAAGTATCACAGGAACCAAGCGGAGTATCAGAGAAAAATGAGACTTAAAGAGAAGTATGCTAAGCACTTGGGAATTAAGATGTCAGCAGAGCCTGACAAAAGTTTAGGTATTTTTTATGATTACTATAGTGGCTGGGATCTTACTCAACGAAAACGAAGTTTCGTGTCATTTTTTGTGTTTGGGTTATGTTGGTGGATACTAAATTAGTAACAGTTCAAACATATTCAATGGATTCCGAAATGGTCATGAAACTTCGTTTATTACATTATCTCAAGAAGGTACAGCCTCTGGCGTTCAATGCGAAATGTTTAACTTTTAACAAATTGACAAACAATTAAATAAACTCTTTCTGATATTATCTAATTAAAACTCCATAGTTCTGAAGTCTCCTGCTATAACGCAGATTCGTATAGTAACATCTTTTATTTTTTAACTGCTTTGTAATCACTTTTAGTTGATTAATGCACGCAAGCCTGCTGCACTGTTTTTTGTCAATTATGTTTGTTAAAAAAAAAACATATTTTCATACATACTACATTATGTACCTGCGGCCGGTGACCTGAACTCTATCTTTAGGTAATTCTAGGTTAGAATACAGAGTTCATTTTTATGAAATTAGTTTTTAAGTAGTGTAGGTATTTTTTTTTCTAATATAAAACTTTGTTTGAATAAATGAAATAGTATATCTAGGTAGGTATACTTTTTGCTTCCTTGTGTAGAGTTCAAGTTGTGTTTTACTTTTACAGAAAATCAGTTTGGCCTGATACACAATGCCGAAGATATAAGGATCCGGGATAAGGGTTACAATCAGCATGCATTCAATACTCTTATCTCACAGAGAATCGGAAACCACAGGGGCTTGCCTGACACTCGAAATAAATTGTATGTACTAATATCATCTTCTCTCATGCATGTTTGGCCTTGTGCATTCTATTACAGTTGAAAACCATGACCCAGTCCGCTTCCTATCCTTAACATACCTAATTATTAGTTTATTTTTCCTTCCATTTCTACCTTGCATTCAAACAAATCATCTTGTAATCATCCTACCACGCGACTTATTATGTTATTGTTATCCAGTGTAAGTTAACCGAACCCTCGAGCCCCAAGACACACGCCTAGTTTGGATCTCGAAGTTAAGCACATAAACCAGTTACTGTCTAAACTTAATAAGATGAACAAACTGTACTGATTTAAAGTTATACCTTTTTGAAATAAAATATTCTTATTCTTATTCTTATGATAAAGTATTTCCTAAGTTATTTGAGAATAGTACATTAGGTACTTTCGATCAAACTCTTACTCCGTTATTCGTATCAAGGACTAGTAAGCTTATGCTTACTGGATGATTTGTTATATCTGTTGTTATCTCTTTTCATTGGCATATGAGTATCTAACAAGAAAAAAACACTCAACTTTATATAAGAGTTTAACCACAGTTTTAAGCCCCTATAAAATTTACGAATCTTTATAAATGAGGTTAATCTCCAGTGTCAATGTTCCATTGATACTAATAATATTTGTTATTTAACTCTATTGGCATAAGTTCTATTACACCAAAGATGGTGTAGAATTGACACTGGGCATAAATCTTAACAGCTTAAAACTTTATTGCATTCATAGTTAAGTACTTATTTTTTTCTAGATGCCGCAGTCAAGTGTATCCTCCGAAACTCCCAAAAACATCTATCATAATATGTTTCTACAATGAACATTTTGAAACACTTATGAGATCAGTCCATTCTATCTTAGACCGGACCGACCAACAACACCTGAAGGAAATTATTCTAGTTGATGACTACAGTGATATTGAGAATCTACATGATGATGTTCAGAAAGCAGTAAATGAATTGAATAATAAAATACATAAAGAAGATGAAATGATAGAAACTAATAACATAGACGGTGATACAATACTCGATTATATAAATGATGACAATAATATAGAGAAAAAATCTACAGATAAAAACTATGAGAAGTTTTCCAAGTACGGAATGAATATAAGACTGTTGAGAACGTCGAAGAGAGAAGGATTGATCAGAGCAAGAATTTATGGTGCTGACAACAGTGTGGGCAGTGTAAGTTAGACTATTCCACTCCCCACTAATATAAGTAAAGCGATAGTTTGATAGATATAAGCTACCTGCATTTCCACAATCAAAAAGAACACACCAAACCATGCCTTATTGAATTTGTACATTCTTTCCAGGTGCTAGTGTTCCTCGACTCACACATAGAGGTGAATGTTGATTGGTTGCCGCCACTTCTAATGCGTCTCTCCGACGGCGTCGACGGCATCAACGTGCGTTACTCACCTCGCGCTGTCACTCCAGTTATTGACGTTATTAATGCGGACACATTTGAATATTCCGCCAGTCCGCTGGTTCGGGGAGGGTTTAATTGGGGACTGCATTTCAAATGGGATAATCTGCCTAAAGGAACTCTGAAAAGTATGTTTGAACTAAACAATAGTGGCGATTCAGATGTCGCCAAAACTTAACTAATTTGACAGCACTAAACGCATCGAACTTATGACCTTTCATAAGTTTGGTAGTGGTAATGGCAACATTTTTTTAGTTTAGTTTTAGCGGCATCTGAATAGCGACTATTGTCTCTTGTAAACTGTATATGCTGGAAGCGATATTCTACGCGTACGCTGATCTTACGTCGTTGAAATAATGAAATAGCTGTTAGTGCTAAGAAATTCTCGTTGCACTGTAGTTCTTAATATACTTTCCTTGATACAGTTATGTTCCACTATCCTCAGCGCTTCCGTCCGTCGCTTCAGGACCGAATATCCAGCACTTATTAACATTTACTTAAATTACGGAACGTAAAATCAGCTGCCGAACTTAGGCCGCGTAATTTCATCATAGTGTACACTAAAGATGTTATTGTTTACAGCCGATGAAGACTTCACGAAGCCGATTCGCTCACCAACGATGGCGGGCGGTCTGTTCGCGATATACCGCGAGTATTTCAACCACATCGGCAAATACGACGCCGGCATGAACGTCTGGGGCGGAGAGAACCTAGAGATCTCTTTTAGAGTAAGTCATTTTATTCACTTCGAAAAAGGTGCTTTTATGTTTCACCGAATTTAAATTTAACCATCGGCCTTGTACCACTAATGTTCTTATGAAAATGTAAATTAGCCATAAAATGTCCATTCATAATAATGTCTATTCATAGAAAGACCTTTTTAGATTCCTTATCCACCACCTTTTCCTTATAATCGTTTAAAAATGGTACAAAAGACAAAGCTAGGCAACAGAAATGAAATAAAAACTTAACTCTAAATAAGTACCTACCGACCAACGGGCTCGGTACCGGTTAATGAATGAATGAATGAATGAAAATGAATGAAAATACTTTATTGCACACAGAAAGGAACTTATGAACTACAAATCCTTAAAATAATTGTACAATGGGCGGTCTATGTCGGTTAATATGATCATAGTGATCAAATAAAATGCACCGATTGCCTTCTTGTAAAAAGGTCAGTTATATTTCAGATTTGGATGTGTGGCGGTTCCTTAGAACTGGTGCCTTGCAGCCGCGTCGGCCACGTGTTCCGCAAACGTCGACCTTACGGCCTAGGAGAGAAGGAAGACTATATGCTGCATAACTCTATGAGACTCGCAAGAGTTTGGATGGACGAATATGTGGTAACTACTCTTTGACATACCTCTAACTCCCCTAAGAGCCTTACTTAATACACCTGAGTTAATTCATTTTGAAATTAGTATACTATTTATACTCTGTTCACCGAGTCGATCGAACAATAAACCAACTAAATGTGTTGTCTATAAATTTGGAAACATAGGTAACGTGCTTATGTGCGTATTTGCTAACGTGTAAATAAACCATTATAGAAGAATACAGTCGTAATTATATTTAATTTAAAAATATTAACTTTCGGGCAGAAGATTAATGTACATTTTGTTTTATTGTGAAATTTAATCTCTTAAGTTAGTTTTACTTTAACAGTCCTAAAGTAAAACTCTTCTAGCATATTTTTGTTTCGCTTTCCAGGATAAAGTAATTTCTCAGAACCCGTCGGCCGCGCACGTATCCATTGGCGATATCACTGAACGCAAGCAACTGCGAGAGAGACTTCAATGCAAACCATTTAAATGGTACATGACCAACATATACCCTGAAATGGATATTGGTGATAATACTGCGGCGAAAAAGAAAATGGCGGCGCTTAATGACGAAGATAAGAACAAATTTCAACCTTGGCACTCTAGGTAATTATTTGTATCCATAACTGCATATATAGTGATACATTGCTACCTACAACTGCAAATACTGATCTAGCTAGAGGGCTCTCTGTATTCCCTTTAAGTCATCTCAGTAATATATTTTTAGGATTCCGGAGTAATTAAGTCTCGTTAACTAATGTGCTTTTTATTCTCGCCGATCAAAGGAAATCTTACGTACGGCGTATACAAAGGTAAAGATATATGATATGCTTGTATTAAGGTTGCTCTACTATACTTCATTTCTTGAATCGAGCTAATAGGAACAAAAATAAACGCACGGGATTGGTCGTCGAAAATAATTGTATTTCTCGTTATGGGCTAGATTGTCAAATCAATTGTCAATTGTCAAATCTAGCCAACCCGATGAATTTCGACGACCAATCACGTGCGATTAGTTTTCTTCCTATTAGCTCGATTCAAGAAATTAAGTATAGTGTTATATAATTTATGTAAATCTAGAAATTAATACATTTATTCGCTTTAAGTAGTAGTCGCCTCTCTGGCGTAGGCATCCCCATTGCTTTTCAGTTGATACTGTGTACTGTAAGTATATGTTTTATGTAAAAACATCTCATATTTCCACTAGAGCTGCGCTGAGTGAGGCTAGGTAAATAAAAAACTGTAATACTCAAAAGAGCCCGCTACATTCTCGCACCGCTTAGCTGCTTACATCTACCTCAAACGCAGCGTCTTGATATTCAAGACTAACTATAAAAGATCACTGAAACGCAATTATATCTACTTATATATATTTATATATATGAGGTTAAAGGTAGTAAAATGTTAAATAATGTAATTTTTGTGTAATGTCCCGTTGTATTAATATAATGTCTAGTACAACTCACGATAGTTTTGAAAGTGAAATAGTAAAATGTTGTTTCAGAAAACGTAACTACACAGACTCCTTCCAAATCCGACTGAAAAACACCACTCTATGCATTCAAAGCTCCAAAGACGTCAAGTCTAAGGGCAGCCATCTTGTCTTGGCTAGCTGTATCAGGACTCTCAATCAGGTAAGATATGTACCATCTAGACTAGCTACGCCCCGCGGTGTTACCCGCTCTGATTAGTTCCCTTTCCCGTTTGAAAACCCGTATCAAAAGGATGAATGAATGTTTGTTACTCTAGCACCAAGTGAGTTTTGTAAGAGAAAAATAAACGCATTTTTATTTTATTTTATTACTTTTTATCCGAAAACTACTGAACGGATTTGATTGAAATCACAACAGCTATCCTGGTTGGTACTTGTGATTTCAATCTCCAGATTGTATCCTGGATTAACAAATAGGCTGGATTTACTTTTGATCCCGGTATTCCCATGGAAACGGGAACTATCCACTGCGAGTTACACTGCGGGGAGCAGTTTTTAAAAAAAATCTCAGTACTCGTAAAACAAAAAGCGGTTTTTGTTGCCCTGTAAAATTATCTCATTTGGACTCACGAATTGAACTCTTTTTAAGGTTAGGCCCGCCTTTGTATATGACCTTTTAGTATGGATCTTTTCAATTGTTTGTTTTAATAATAAAGAATAAAGAATTTTGATGAAGATTTGAAACCATAATGTAATTCGTTTTAGATGTGGTTTGAAACTTCCCGCCACGAGTTAGTCCTCGGCCGCACGCTGTGTCTCGACGCCTCTAACAATATATCACCGTCGATCAGCAAATGCCACGAACTTGGCGGCTCGCAGGAATGGAAACACAAAGGCAGTGTAAGTACTTCTTATTACAAGTATTACAAGTATTTATGTACAAGTTTATTAAACCTGGCGTACTTAGTACCTTATTTTTTAAATTATGTAGTATATTTTGGGCTTTGAACCTTTGTTTTCAAAAATACTTAATTGTCTTTGGAAGACCATTTAATATAAATTCATCACATTTATAAATGAAATACCTAATGTTCAACACTATAAAAATACAAAAATTAATCACAATTTGATCAATGGTTCAGATCTTATATATGTATTTACAGTTAACCTGGTGAGTTTCGTACCGCTATATAGTTCAACTTCGTGATTTTTTTTTTGCAATTAAATCAATTTATACCGTTTAAACCTTCCCTGAACTTCGACAAACATGATCAATATCAAAATTAGCCGAATCGGTCCAGCCAGTCTCGTAACCAGAAGATAAAGGGGTTAATTTTTATATATATCTTGTTAATTCCAGTAGAGGAAGGCCGAGGAAGAAGTGGATGGATTGTGTGAAAGAGGATATGAATGTGAAAGGAGTGAATACGGAGTTGACGAATGATAGAGATGAATGGAAGAAGAAAACATGTTGTGCCGACCCCACCTAGTGTGGGATAAGGGCAGGGGAATGATGATCTTGTTAATTTCAGGCCGGCAGTCCTATCTACAACACAGCAGCTGGAATGTGCCTCGGCGTCGACCGCGCCTACCGCGGTGAACTTCTCCTCATGGTAATATGCGACAACCAACCCACCAACCAATGGGACTTCGTCAGATCATAAGCAAATAGACCACGGCCTATTTGAACACAAAATATATTTTTATAAAGGGAAATGTTGTTACCACTTATGCCTAGAACACACGAGGCTAGTTATTCAAGCTAAAGCATGTTATGCCCGAGATACACGAGCCTAGTTTTTCAAACTAGTATAGCAACTTATTGTCAGAAATCTAGCAAGCTAGTACTTCTAGCAATTGTATGAAGTGCACCGCGTCACTCCTACAATTAGACCTAAGATTCCTAAAAATCGACTACTGCATGGCGTTTTTTACGTGACTCGACTTCTATGAGTGTTTCAATATAAAATATAACATTCTGCGTTGACTTGGTCAAAACCTATAAAAGAATACTCTTAGCGACTTAAGAATACTTCAAGATTTTGGAGCGAAATAAATATTTCTGCAGGGCTATTGCCTAATATTCGGTAAAATGAAACTCGTCCCGTCAAATAACCAGGAAATCTTAAAAAAGCTGTCAAATCTGTCAATTTTACTGTCACATTTTGACAGTTTAGTCGTGATGGCGACAAACCTTGATTTTGCGACAAAACAAGGCAAGCTCTGCTGCTCCATGCCATATTTTTCAAAATATATTGTACGACTTTGAAGTACTGATCTCTTTTGAATCTTATTCATGCACTTTATCAATTTATTTTTACTCAACTTTACAAGACTCTCACTTATCACTAACGAACTGATTTTGTTTGGACTAGCCATTAAGTACACTAGAGTAAAGATTTACTTATTTTGTTATTTGGTTCATTTAAGTTTAATACATATTGTTTCTAAGATAAGAATTATGCTGCTCATTTCCCGAGACAGAAGCTTTAGTTTTTTGTGAATTAAACCGTCCCATAGTTTAATTTGCTCGTTCCTAAGTTAGATCTGTTGTAGTCTAAGAAAGTTATACGAGTATTTTGTTGATACATCCTAATGTCCAAAAGTACTTAAATATGTGTATTTGAATGTTACACAAAGTCATTATCTAAATATTAATACATATTTCCACAATCACGTACTACTTATATTCAGTTTTGATAATTTGATTTTGTTTCGAATCCCGTCCAAATTGTTTGTGCCAATAGTTTATAATCTGTTTTAACATTCCATTTACATGAACGTAGATTTGTAAGTTTTACTGTTACTAATAAGCAGTTCCATTCGATTTGGGATCCATTGTAGGTCGAGCTTGTATCGGACTGAACAATAAAGAGATAGGGTATGAGCCTGAGTTCGTACTTATTGTTATTTACTTGGAATACTCTTGATAATTACTAAATATTTGCACGGTAACGTACACAAATATATCAGTCCCTTAACACAGTATTTTAAGTTTTGGCCATCGACTGTTTCGACCACGCATGGGACAACTACATATTTACATAATCTACACTTAGCTTTTGAGAATGAGTCCATGATCAAATGTATTCAATCCAATTTTATAAAAAGTGTGAATAGGAAGGTGCGTGAAATAATTTTGTAATATCTCTACCTACTTATGTTATAATAATATGCCCTTGTACAATTTTTAATAAGATTATTTTTATAAGATACTAATAGTAATAAATAGTTATACTTATTACGAATCTCAACTATTATCTTATTGCTAAATTCTACTACAGGTTCAACACCGATAAAGCAAAAATTGTATAACCTGTTTTATTATCATAAGGAAGAGGTTTCAATATTATACTTCATTACAGTTAGTTTTAAAGAAACTTCGTACCTTAAAGAGTACCTCATTCTATCTAGTTTTAATATAGTGACGTAGACAATACAAATAGTTAAATATATTTGTACTTTACCAGCGAGTATAATCGTTTTAGTGTCCGCGTTATGAACTGAGTGGTCGGGCCTTAATTTGTAATCAGTCTATTTCACTTCTCATTAAGCTTAAAGAGCGTTATAATGATGTTCGTAGGTAGTTTAAATCACATCTATATGTTATTAAAATTTTTGGCCCATTGACTAATGGCCGGTTCCTATAACCAACTTACGGATGGTCGTAGGTCTTTCGCCATAGCAAGTTGTTATCTGTCAAAGAGTTTTATACATGTTGTGTTGTAAAAACAAAGTTGCTATGGTGATAGTCCTACGGACATCCGTACGTTGATTATAGAATTCGGGCATAAATCACATATATATGTGATAGAAATGTATGGCCCAATGACTAAGTCTAATAATAACTAAGTCCACAACGCGGGTATTCTAGCTGAATTGAATTGAATTGAAACTAATCTACGTCTTGCAGGCTTAACATGTGCAGCGTGAGATATCTTGTCGTCGTCGAGAGCGAAACTCTTTCTTGCTCTAGCATTGAATGTTAGAGCAGATTGACAATATTAAGATTATGTCTTTCGTTATCTCGATATACGCTAACATGCGCGCCACGGTAGAGAAGATGGTCGTTGTCGATTGTATGTCACGTCGGATCGAGAAACTCGAGAAGGCAAAAGAGTATCGTAGATGTAGAAAGAAGGTTTTAAATGGTTACCTATAACAAGTTTGAATAGTTTGATTGTAAAAGATTTAATTTGAGAAGTGTTTCTTTATCTTTATTATTATATTACATAATGTATCTTTATAATATTGTATTTTCGTTCGTCTCAACCATGCTAAAATACAATTTTCATAAAACATGCTAAAAACTCGATGCTAGTATAAACCTCTTTTTATGGAACTTATTATTACTGATGAATTGACATTGTTTCTGTGACCTCTCTCAATGCCCACAATAGTGTTACCCGCAGAGGTTTCACATATTACCCAAAAAAAATATTGTATTAATTAAAAATTTATTTTAAATATTTACCGTATTGTTTTTGCAAAAAATATAGGTGGTGTTTGGATTTGAAATTTTTTGGCTGCTTTTAAATTCTGCCGAAAAAAAACTAATTATGTATTTGTTCGTTGTGTTTGGCAGATGACTGTACCGAAATAGCGAAGTTGTTTATAGTGAAATCACATTGATAATTTTTCAAATTCAAAACAATCTCTTTTTCATTAAGAATTCCCTAGATTCGTCGAAAAGAGTTGTGGGAGTTAGTTGGAAGCACTGACAGACTAATAAATTTTACATTTATCAATATTTTTCAATAACTATACATCTTAGAATAAAAAGTAATACCATTTTGAAATGTACAAACAAAACCCTTTCATATAACCAAAATTTTCCCTACGGTTTCTATCTCGTCCTCAAAAAGTTCGACGAGAAAATACTCATGTTTCTCGTCGTGTTGTGTCAAATTTGTCTTGCGCATGTAAGCCTATGTAGACAAAATGTCCAACTAAAAATAATATTTTTGGATTTATAAGTCCATAGCCAAATAAATCAATTCATATTCAAAACTATTTTAATAATTAAATATTACTTTTGGAATTTTTAAAATCCGTCTTTCCATTCAATAGATATTACAATTCAAAAATTACGATTCGACTAAATCGTTGGCATCGACAAAATTTTGTCATCTCATTCGTGTGATATCTCACGCTGCACATGTTAAGCCTGTTGGTCAGGTTAACAGAATTTTTCCTGCAGGTCAAGTCAAAGTTTGTGATTCCGCTGAGTTTTGATTAATTGCAAATGTCAGTCATTTGAAATATTAGAATTGAGCAACGAAAATATTCAGGTATATTTATTTTTAAAATAAGTGTCATGTTTTAAAATACTTACTAGTTGTATGTATAATATTTTTTTCTCAAATCCACGTACTACGTACGCCTAGTTAATTTTCTCAGACCTTCCAACATAATAGTTTACACCATATACATACATACATACTCATACTTCATATTATAAAAATAATCGTTATGTACCTACATAACTATATACTTCTTGAACGTAGGTATATACAAACTTTGATGAAAAACTAGTTACAACAGTCAAATACAGAAAAATACAGTTACCTCCCGGACATAAATACAGTTATCTTAGGTTTTTTGTAGGTGGGGAGGACTGGACAAAATTATAGAAAACTACGAAAATTGTGATAGAATCAAATAAGGTCCATTGCTTCAGTTGACATTTCGTCCAGTTCTCCTATTCCGCGAAAACATCGATTAGATTTAAAGCTAATTATGTTAGAAAGTAACTTACTGTTATACTCAGTTATTATCGTAGATTACTGTGATTTTTGAATTGATAGAATTTGAAACATTTAAGATAATCCAGGGGAAGGTCAATTGTATCAATGTTTCAAAAGGCTATAAACAAACATGTAGTATGTATAAATATTAGATAGAATATAGCGCTTGCTCTGACGTAACCACACACAATATTAAATAAATCCTGTAGTAGAAGAAATATCGTTGATGATACTTTTTCCCCCAATCTACCCTTCCTATATTGTATTTTTCGCAAGTTATTATTAGAACTGCCAACTAAAACTAAAGTAGGTACTTAATTGTAACGCGTATAACCAATTTTATCGAACTCAGTTATCCTAGCTATAACAAAAGTTTTTTTTATATCATTATTATGTACATACATACAAATGTTTTATAGAAATAAAGTTTCATTCATATTATTGTAGGTACTCTGTTTTATTTAATGATTCCTACTTCCCAACAGTTAATTAGTTTCGGAGATGGGGCATAAGGCTACGTTCAGATGACAAGCGTTAAGCGCGCGCTGGGCGCGCGTTGAATTTTTGTATAGTGTTCTCATGACACGCGCTTGTCAGGCGTTGAACGCGCGTTGTCCTCGCGGCCGCTATTGATTTTAGACTTCAGTAGAGTTCTACCATTGCCGGAGATGGACGTAGAAACAGTTTTAGCGGTGATTTTATACCGACGGCTGAACCGACGCAACAGAAGACGGAGATATTGGGTCCACCCAATTTTGTCACACAGGCTGACTGAAAGCCAGTACATAATTTTGTATCCTAAATTAAGGCAATTTGGACCCAAATTTTTTAACTACTTCAGAATGTCCATCAAGTCATTTGATGACCTACTGGCTCTCATAAACGATTATATCATACGATATATATTAAAAGCTTCGGTTTCCATTTTGGACGATTTCTGAACGAACTGATCCCTAAAATGTGTATAGCCGCGTCGAAAGCGCGCGCTCAACTGAACGGAAACATAGAAAACCAATGATCTCAAAGCGCGCGTTGACGCGCGTTGACAACTGTCGAGCGTTGAGCGCGGCGTCAACGCGCGTTTTATTAAAACGCGCGCTAGCATGTGTACGGCCTGAATAAAAAGTATTTAGTTGTCAACGCGCGTTAGCGCAACGCGCGTTGAACGCTGGTCATCTGAACGTACTCTTAATGTGAATACACGTGTAATGTAGCACGTAATGTATTGGTACTGTAACAAGTAAGTACTCACGGGTGGTGTGGTTAGTTTTAAACCGCACTACCGGTAGTGCGGCTGGTAGTGCGGCTGCTAATGAATAGGCTCGTCGGGTACGGACCGTACCGTACGGCTCGTTCACACCTACGTACCTACTCATTTGGAAGGTACAGTATCAGATTACATTACTTACAAGCTACGCGGCTAGGTGAGTGCCCTACTTAATACTAGCTGCGCCCCGCTGTGTTACCCGCGTTGAGTAGTTCCCGTTCCCGTGGGAATACCGAGATCAAAAGTAGCTTGTGTTAATCCAGGATATGTTATCTTGGTAGGTACCAAATTTCATTCAAATCCGTACAGCTGTTTGTGCGTTACCTACTTAAAAGCGTGTGCGTTTCGTGCGTGTCACTAAACCCATATCAAGATCAAAAAACTTTAAGAACATTTACAGAATCCTGAGCATATTTTCAAGCGTTTGCATCACACAGACACTCTCACGAAACGCACACTTTTTAGCCAGTAGGTCATTTAAACGTGAGAGAGCTTTATATAAACACCTAATAGTAGGTAGTGTTTTTTACCTCGTCACAGTCACTCGTGATCGCGACTCACACGCAATGTGTTACAGTTCAGTTAATAGCTTAGTAAAGAGAATTTCTTCTATATTGAAGCCAGGTTGCCATTGCCCAGGTACGGCCGTACGGGCCTAAACAAGCATTGTGAAAGGTTCCATACCCCAGAGACATACATGAATGCAAGGCATTGAGCATTGAATTGCACATTAACATTATTTTTAAAGAGAAATAACCTTTATTCCAATACCTGTAAGTTTATATTTCATGTTTCAGGATACGGTCTAATGTAGCAAAGCTACGCCATACAAAAGATTTCAACGCACTCCCCGCTGCGGTTTCCTTGTGAGAGTTTCCTTTTTCATAGAATGGGCTGTTAAAGTTGAAAGCTTACTCTAGACACAAGATTCCAATTGTAGTTTCACAGTATCAGACTGCCAATTCAGCTAAGTTTACAAATTCAAAATAGAACGGATTTGAGAACCAACTTCCTACTTTTTTTTGTTGTCGGTCGATTAATAAAAAGTCAAGGTGTTTCAACCTAAGATGACGTTTCGTGTCGTTTTCGTATAAATTGAAACGAGCTTTAAACGTAAAAGTGTAAAGCTTTCTAGCAGGTAGATGAGCTCCCACTTGTCACCATGACTACCCCTACAGACATCTTCAAAGAATTCACAAAAAATCATGAAAGGCTGTCTACTGCTTATTGGTATAGGTGATAAAAGCCGAACTTTGTCTATGTTATCAATGGCCCCACCTAGGAAAGGAATGAGAAAGATAGGTTTCATTAAATAAAACAATTATTTGATATGTTATTCAACATTTATTATTCATTAACATTGTTTTTTAAAATACTGCATAAAAAGAAGGCTTTCTGCCTTAGTCTTTTAAAAATTGATTTTTACAGAGTTGATTTCATTTAGAGAGCGGAAATGAAGAAAACATTCGTTTAATTATACATCAATAAAAATAGTAAGATTTCCCAATAATTACATTTAAAAATGACGAGCTAAAACATCAAAATTACAATTATTACAATAATACAGAACAATAAGTTAATTTAAATATCCTAAACAGAAATGAGCTGAAAGTTTTACATGTCAGTTCTAAATCATGATACGTAGTAAGGTGCCTGTCCACCGAAATAGGTATAATGGTTAACGTTAACATATTATTTTGAAAATACAATAAAATAACAAGTCGATATGTTTTAAGTATCCTATCTTTCAACTTTCTTAGCCTTTGTCTGCCAGTGTCATTTACACTTATAACCATTTTCGTAAATGCGGTGGCCATTTACCGGTGACTAAGATTGAAGGCTGCCTGAGAGCCACTCAACCACCATATCACTCAGCAACATGGCAACCGTATTTTAACGATTATTTATTTATTCACCATAATAACAAGTTCCAAAGAACAGCTTACATAATTTTTACATTGTTTTTAAGTTAAAAAAATTAAATTGTAATCGTGCCACGAAGGAGACCGATTTTGTCACAAGTTTTAAAATACTGATAAATTACTAGGCCGAAACCATTATAGAATTAGATTTATCTATAAGTATGGTGATAATTACATATTGTCTTTCACACGAATTTTCACATCGACTGCTTTCGAGATGTAAATATTGAGCAGAGATTAAGGTATGAGACTAAGGTCTATAGTCTATTGTTTGTGAAATTCAGCTGGCTTCCATGTAAGTTGGCAAACTCAGGCCGTGGAATGGGTCAAGCTCCAGCAGTCGATGTACGAGAGCCGACACTGGCAATTTTAATCCGTGCTTATGAAACTTGGTCCCACCGCTTAACAAAGGGGTCTTCTCTGAAGCTTTATATAATTATCAGCGCTGGGAATGAACCCCATGCAGTTATGATAGCGTGACGAAGCCAAAGACCCCTGTTTAACAACACACCTTTTAAAGTTATAAGTAATTACTACAATATGCAAGTTTTTTCAAGATAACCAAATTATGTGAAAAGAATAACGATGATATGAGTTAGGTACATATTGATAGAGTCAAATATATTTATGTTCACTATTATTACACTTATTACAAATTAATTTGTTAGGTGAGATATTACTCCAGCCCTGAGGGTTGAAAACCGTTCTACAAAGCTCATCAAGACACATCAATCTGGACTTTTAAGGAGAAGAATGTTGGCCTTTTCAAAATTGATAAGTATTTTAATGTAAACTACGTCCAAACTGACGGTGCCGGTGATAGACAGAGACAGACTATAAAGTTAACTCACAGTTTAAAGTACTTATGAAACCCTTAAAATGGCTTAAGAAAAAGAATAGGAACAGTGCTAATGGGTCGAAATCACACACAACTTACATTATACATCGAAAAGTAAACACCAATATGACACATAACACCATTACACTCAAATTTGAAATATAAATTTACCTATTTTATGAACTTAGTCTAGGTTTGGTTAATCTAAACATTAATTAAAAGAGTTTGCCTATATATTGTGGCGGGGATAGACACGACTCGAGATGTCAATTAAAACCTGATTAAAATGGCAACCCGGTTGAAGAGGGCTTGAAAAGGCGCTTTAAAGCGCCCTGTGTAAAGGTGCCCATATTATGTTTAATTCTCCAACAGTGTCTGCTTGGTTTCAAATCTAGAATTGCCCTTAAGCCCGCATAAATGCATACAGAGACCGTGCCGTGTAAAGTAGAGATGTTATAAGCTACAAGAGCTTTCACATGAACACGAGGACAATACGGCATGGCGATTTGAAATGGGCCATAGTTTTTATATTGACAGCGAGAGTCAGAAGGAAAGGGATCGAAGAAAGGGGTACGTGTTACAATATGTTCAGCACATACAATAATAGCATACAATGTTGTTCTAGTTATTTCGTTGTTTCAAAACCATGCGCCTATAATCAATGAATTAAATGTACAATTAAACACTAATAAGTAATGACCCATCTATAAATGAATTCAACCGAGTAAATACACTTTAGAACCTACGTTTCCTTAACTTACTTGTTTTCTTTAAATGCAGATATAGAAGTTGGAAGAGTCAGTATCAGAGTACCTATGAAGAGACTTGTCTGCATCGCATTGATTTTTTGATTTTGATATAAAAGTACTTACCTAGGCCCATGGGCCCTGTTGAACCCAAAATAAATACTATTATTATAAGATCTATATTAGTATTATTAGCTATGACCACAGATCTATGACGCGGATTGTTAGCGGGCAATGCGATGCGAATTCGTGAATATAGTTTTGATTTAGAAGTTTTAGAATACCTTACTTTCTATCGTAGGTTTGAAATGTTTTCAGTTTGGATGTACCGAGATTTCGAGAGACAACTACTTTTGCTTTATGAACAGAAAAAGTTGTATCTTGTAAAGTTGCCATACAACTATAAGAGTAGTTATTTTGCTTTATTTCAAAGTAACAATAAATCTAATGTCCCAAGTGGGCAACACATGGCTAGGACATTTATTAGAAAAATAGAGAGAACTCTTTAAGTCCTAAAACGGAAAAATAACAATGCAATAAAAATGTACTAGAACAAAACACTATATTAAACACCAAAATGAAGCATAAACCTATCTAGGTAATTCTAATTAGCCTAATATATAGCTATTCTTAACCTAATGGGTTAGACCCATGCCCTTATTGGGACTCTTAACCTAATGAGTCTACTACCCATGCCCAAACTTGGGACTTTCTTACGGCTACTGAATAAATACGTGCCCTGTCCGGGTCTTCTTAAAGCTAGACACTACGTATTTTACAACCGTAATACTAGTTCTTACTAGGTGTCCGTATATACTTATAATGATACTACAAATATCTTAAATGGCTGGTTCCAAGCCACGTCAGAACGGAGACTGAAGATAAATTTAGGACATTATAAATAATACGGTCCATTATGTACACTAGCCATGACGATAAATATAGCTTTTTATTAATTTTGACATCCCCGACGTTCTTTTCCGAAGCGGGCGATCTTATGTACATCTTATTAATAGTTGTCGATCTGCCGTATGCGAACCCAATAGGGCGCTGAGTGAGACTTTAGTCACGGGCCGCCAGTGGACCAGTTCAATCATGATAACAAACTAATCTAGATTCTTCCACATTTTAGTAGCACCAGTAAATATTAGCATTAGCAGTTGTTCAGCCTTGCGTTGACCTTTGTTTTGGAAGATCAGAGAAATGAGAGGCTGGTATTTCGTGACATCGCATCGACTTGAATGTTAGTCGTTATTTAATTTACATAATATGTGATATCTCCTAAGCAGGTTCATGTCCTAATGCCTCAATAATAAGAATTTAAGAAATTATAATAATAATAAGTACCTACTATTTCTCAAATGCTTGTAATTTGAAAACTTAACCCGAGCCACTGGCCTTCAAGGCAGCATACAGAAGAATATCGACAAATAAAAACCTATATTTATGTCACGACAAGAATTAACCTATCTTAAGCGTATAAATAAAACGGCGCTTGCTGCAACAATAGCTTGGGCTCTAAAATTTCGAACATAATATTTGAAACTGAACAAAATGCCTAGTAGCATAATATCTACTCGTGCAGCATACAGCGTCACGAGCTATGTCGGGTCCTGCGTCATGCTACAAATGTATTGATTAAATCATAGGTACCTATACCTCGCCTTCCCGAGATAACACGATCTTTTGCAACCGAATGCCAATGTTACATTAAACCAAACAAAAGTTGACATAGACGCAAGTACCCCACACAACACCTCACAAAAGTCTAATCAATAGTTCAATTTTTTAGAGAGTAAAGTATAGGTAATTACAACAAAGTTGACAAGGATTTTGAACAGCAGAGTTCAGCGCCAAATGCAACTTTTGACGAAGTCTCTAGTATTATTAAACTTATGCAAGGTGTCCACTAAGCTAATTAAAATTAAGAGCCATGGCTCCAAGCCGTTCCGCTATGACAACTTTACTTGAGAACTTAAATAACTAAATATTGTGCTGCTCAAAACAACCATAGTCATAAGTTTTTCACAACAAAAATCTAGGCCCTGGTTTCGGTCTAGATTTTGGTTGTTAAAATAGCTCAAAAACTTGGTAATAGGCGCACTATCAAACGAAACGACTTGAACGTGGCTTATCTAACAACGTCTCACCAATCACATCAGCTATATCCTTGAAGTGAGTTTTTTTCTGCAGTCTCAATAATGCTTATTGCTTATTGCTACATCGATTATTCTACAAACAGCCCATGAAGATATAACATTCAGAAGATTTTACAACTGTAAAGATATTTCGCCAGTTGCTTTAACTTTCGGCTTTCGTTCTCTTTGTAGTAGACCGGTAGGTGCACCCTGGTGAAGTTCACAGATATAGTCAACGTTATTGGTGGGATATTGGGCTTACACTACTATGGCCCGTTTACTGATTTCCTTTTATGATGTAACTAAAAAATGTTGTTCCCTCATAAAACAAAGTCGTATACGTTCCGAAAGTGCCGGAACAGGTGGTTTGCCACTTTCTCATAAAGCAAAATAATAGAGAAAATTTAAATTTAGAAAATAAAATTAGAACGTACCTATTAATTTTTAAAACGAAAAAAAAAAAACTCCAAACATGGCGTGCTGACATAAAAGTTTGTAATAAAGTCTGGGGCTTTCTTTACTGTCAATGTTCTCCATAAACAGCTTTTTTTACTCACAAGGTCTTTCCATATTTGATCTGGTTATTGGTGGTTCGTTCGTTCGTTCGTATGAGCAAGTGGCTCTTTGTGACAACTCTGGTGAAAAAGTTTTTAGACCGCTTAAAGTTATTGGTGTTGACTTTGTATAATATAGCAAGTTGTTCCAGAGCCCTCATTTCATTTTACATTTAGTTTGAAGTGGAACGCATGATCGTAGACAAGACAAATAAGTTATTCAGTTATAACTAAAGAAAATGTAGGTAACTTAAAGTAACCTATCCAGACATAAACTAGATAGCTCATAAACTTATACTTAACGTAAACCATAAAATTATACATTTATTAATGCGAATATAAAATTATATCTTAAAAAATACTAAAAAAAATTATAACGTTAAAGTACTCATAAAAAAACAAAATAATTTGGCTAAAGAAATAAGAAGTGCTTTCACCTGTTCCTGTGCTTCTCCTTACCTCGGTAGATCTTCATCACTCGGATGCAGTCTAGCACAAGCATGGAGTGTTGGAGATATATCGTGCCTTATCTAATTATTTTATAGTCCCGTAGCCGTTAAGATTTACTGCAGCGGTGTAAAAATGTAGTAGGTAATTTTACGGTTCGGACCTAGTACATTAGTATATTTTAGGTTTACGACAAACACTAAAATGAAGATAGAATTAATATGAAGATAATAACGCCAGGTAGGTATGAGTGGAGTAGTTGCAACAGACGAAGACGCCTTAACCCCACTTCAGCAGGAATTCCAATAAAAGTATTCTTAGGTAGTAAATAATTATAATATTAATTTTCTTTGATTTGAGTAGCCATCTATAATATATATATATATCATCATCCAGATCCGTGGTCTCTGCCTACCCCCATGGGAAAGAGGCGTGATTTTATGTATGTACCTATGTATGTATGTATGAGTAGCCATGCGGCTTAACAGCTACGGACCTCTTAAATACTTTATTCTTATACGTACTTATCTATTTCACACTAAAAAAGTATTGCTTGTTAGAACAAATGCGAAAATATACAACTTAAATTTAAGTTAAAAGTAGCCGAGGTGTTAGCGTGGATTGAATTTTGTCTAACCTAAAACTACAACGTGTTTGTAAGTCTTAGTTGTAATAGTGAAAAGTTAAATTTAACAAAATATATGGATATGTATAACAATGAAAATAATAAAGATAGTAGACCAAGAGCCGAGACCGATCTGACATAACTTATTATCACATAGATGAAACCTTACATTCTCAGCGTCTTGCGTCTCATGTGCTTTGAATACCTGCGTGCTTGTGGATCTCCAAATGTGACACCCGGGCAGGTACCAGATAACGGTGACTAAAAATAAGTGTTACTTATCTTAAATCCACAAGCACGCAGGTATTCAAAGCGCATGAGACGCTACTGAGAATGTAAGGTTTCATCTATGTGAAAATTAGTTATGTCAGATCGGTCTGGGATCTTACTCTATAGTGACAATAGAAATGAAACTGACACTACTGATACCTATTTATAAAGTGAATATAAATTATTTAAGAATATTTTAAAAACATACTCATTTTTAAAGAAATTATAATAAAAAAAAAATTAGAATTAGATAGTGAAATGATAGATAACAAAAAATAAACATTAGCCCCAAGATACGTAGTCACCATCTCAGAATAATCTTAGATCCGTTGTAAATATTAAAGGATATTTCACATTACAACTAATTTACTTATTTTGTGCTCTAAAGCGGATCACATTTGGGAGTGAGATGAATAGTCAATGGTGAAACCAATTGCAGATAATCCACCTTGTTGGGTGAATCCAGCCGCATTGGCCAACCAAACTTAACGGACTGTTGTCCCTTAACAGCCAAATATTTCCAAATACAAGTAGAAACGGAAAAAAACAAGCTGACCTTAACATAGATTGGGTTGATTTGCACAATTTTTATTACCTCCCCGAGTGAGCACACTAATTTTAAATCTACTTACATTTATATAAATTGATGAATAGAAACTGTGTCACTAGATTATATTGGTCAAGTAGGTAATCACTCAAGAGTAGGAACCGAATCTGTTATACCTATAGTTTGCGGGTGGTAGGTTTGTGACTAGAAACAGATTTGGAGTAGGTACCTACTTGTCGGACACAGCGTGAGTGAACATTATAGTGTCAATCTCACTCCCAACTCTAACCCTATAACTTAAAGCTGTCTGTCTAATACTACCTATCCAAACGTGTCAGATACTAAAGTTATTAAAACTTAGAATATATTACAATTCCACCGCATTTGATAACTTTCGTTGCTGACTCTTAACCTACCTATGCTAGATGCAACCCAAATATGAGTGGGTTACATGCCTCTACGGACTTTACAAAGAGCTTAAGGGCCCCCGCAGACGGCCGACTTTTTGTAGGTGGAAAAATCGGTCGAAAAATAGAACGTACTGACAACAATAGTGCAACGCACACGACCTACAAAAAGTAGGTGAGAAAAAAGTAGGTGGCATTCCGACCGACCCGACACCGACTCCGAATGTGTAGGTCGTTTAGTGATGCGCTTTTCGGAATAAGTGATAGAGCTTACTCCGCAAGTGGACTATTTACTCCGAATTTTATTTGCTTAGGTACCTAGGTACACTTCTGGTAGATAAGTAGGTTCAATCATTCATAATTATAATTTATTGTTATTGGATTAATAATAATAATATTACAAGTAGGTACTTACCTAACCATGTAATTTATTAAGTACTTATTGTAATTTAAAGTAATTTCAACGAATTCCGCGGGAATATCAGGATAAAAGTAGCCTATGTATAATACCATGTCATTAGCTACCTATATCCCAAAGTAGGTATACAATAGGTTTTGTAGTTTTTTCGTGAAAGAGAAATAACCATACATCCATACTCACAAACTTTCGATAAGTAAATTAAAGTAGGAATTTTCGTAGGATTAGTAGAAAGGATTATAACCGAAGTATATTTCGGCTGCATTATAAGAAAAGAAAGCTACTATATTATCTAGGTACTTAATTATCTTCCATTGCAAATCCACCGTTCTAGTATTTTTCGATGTTGTCCCCTCACTAGCCACCTACAAAGTGACGGTCGTGTGCGTTGGAGTCGGTGACAAAGTAGGTGACAAAATCGGTTGAAAAAGCGACCTACTTTTCCACCTACAAAAAGTCGGCCGTCTGCGGGGGCCCTAAAACTATCAGGATAGTTTTATTTACAGAATGGCGTTAGAAAAATAAATATACTCTTATTTACATATTGTCCTTAAAGCATATTTTATTTGGTTTAGTTTTTTATATATTTTTTATACTTTATTAGCCATGTGTTATTTTTTGTTAATTTTATGGTGTTGATTATTAAGCTCAACTTAAATACTCGTAGGTATAACAAAATAATGGATCAGGTACATTTGCGCGAAAAACACTTGCGCGACGAACACTTGCGCGATAGACATTTGCGCGTAAAGACATTTGCGCGTATGACCATTTGCGCGATAACCTTTTTGCGCGAAATCCTATTTGAGCGAGTCGACACTTGCGCGAGTGGACATTTGCGCGAGTGGACATTTGCGCGACTTTTTTAAAGTAGCTATAACTTTGGATCTAGACGTCGTAGAGACATGCTGTTTTCGGCATCTTGTAGGTGATTCTTTGCTCCATCTTTTCAGTGTTCGTGCATTAACATTTTCCATTGCCATCCTTCTGAAAATGAACATTACGCTTTCCATAGAACTTTACGTAGAGGGTGCTACGAGCTTCCGTAGCAAACAAAAGATTTCAACGCGCTTCTTTTTTTATTTTGTTGTATGGAATATGCTACGTCGTAGCTTCGTAGGGGATTTTCGTAGCAAGAAAAGGATTTAAACACGCACCTCGATTCCTACAATTATTGGTGTGAATTATAAAATTGGTGTGTTTTAAATCTTTTGATTAGGCTTCTATATACATATTTATATTCTATAGATATTGTTAGAGAATGATTGAAGGCTCACAAAAGAAAAGGCGAAACGGGGTATATAAGAAGGCGCACGGCGGCGCGCGCTCACTTTGCGCTTGGCTTTCGAACGTGAAATACGTGCTACGAGCTTCCGTAGCAATCAAAAGATTTAAACGCGCACCTCGATTCCTACAACAAATTATTATTTTGGTGTGTATCTTTCGATTAAGCTATCGTTTTACCTCTTTCTTCAGGTTGGAAAGTTGCCAATATTCCTAGTTAGTTATAATTTTGATCTAAAACTTACTAAGATAAAAGAAAAGCTGTTGTTTTGAAAAACATTTAATTAAATTCAACTTAGAACTTAAGATTACACAATTACAATTATTTTCTTTATCTACTATCTTCTCCGTCTTCTTATTATAATAGTTTGCTATAGCTAAATTGTGTTCCAGTCTCCCATCAAGTCCCGGTTTTTCTGGCCAGTCTGTCCACCTGGAGAGTGACATAGGCTACTTTTTATCCCGATATTCCCGCGGGAACGAGACTTACGCGGGTGAAACCGCGGTGCGCAGCTAGTTGATTATAGTCTAAAAATAGGAATAGTTACAGTGCCTTCATTTTTTGCTACAAAAATTCCGTCGTTGCTCCGTGGCACTTTTTACGCAGCTACCTTAAAGCTTAATCGAAAGATTCAAAACACACCAAATTTATAATTCGTTGTAGGAATTGAGGTGCGCGTTTAAATCTTTTTCTTGCTACGAAAATCCCCTACGCAGCTACGACGTAGCATATTCCATACAACAAAATAAAAAAAGAAGCGCGTTGAAATCTTTTGTTTGCTACGGAAGCTCGTAGCACCCTCTACGTAAAGTTCTATGGAAAGCGTAATGTTCATTTTCAGAAGGATGGCAATGGAAAATAATATTGCACGAACACTGAAAAGATGGAGCAAAGAATCACCTACAAGATGCCGAAAACAGCATGTCTCTACGACGTCTAGATCCAAAGTTATAGCTACTTTAAAAAAGTCGCGCAAATGTCCACTCGCGCAAATGTCCACTCGCGCAAGTGTCGACTCGCTCAAATAGGATTTCGCGCAAAAAGGTTATCGCGCAAATGGTCATACGCGCAAATGTCTTTACGCGCAAATGTCTATCGCGCAAGTGTTCGTCGCGCAAATGTTTTTCGCGCAAATGTCCTGATACCCAAAATAATAGAATGTACACCATAATGATCATAAACAGCCCGAGTATCGGACTGATGACACCTCGTTAGACAGTCGGTTAACCATCTCCCAAATGTCAGTCGAGGGCCCATTTTATTTATAACGGAAGAAATACTAAAGCATTTTACGTTTTGTCTCTCATCTCGGTACTTCTCTTGTTCACTCGGGAAGTCGTGACGTGACCGAGCCGTACCCTGGCCGTAATATACGAGTCAATGGCCGTACTTAATCAAATATCGTAGCAACAGCACTACGTTTGTTTTCCGAGTATAAACGAAAGTTTGTGTCTGTTTGGATGTATACAGTCACGGAACATCTGATGGATATTTGAAATGTAGATATTTGGGCCTTAGAACATATGTTCATGTAGATATTTCATTTGAACTCGGTTCGATATTTGGATATATTCAGAATACGTGTCATTTGGCAGTGTTGGGATTAAGGTATATATAAGCAAGACTCCGGTAGACACGGTATCACCGATTCCCGAGACAACTTACAACTGTAAAGAAACGTAGGCGATTATTACGAGCAGCGATGGCTATTTGAAATGCCTGAACAACTGTCAAACTTTAGAGCGTTTCAAGCTAACTTCAAGTAGTAACTACGCTAATTGCGCAAAGTTGACCGGTTTCTTCTGATGTCGATTGCATTCATCATTGGCATTGCCAAAACTACTCGTCACGAGTTTCACAGTGTAGTGACTAAATTTAAAAAAGAAAATGCCCTGTTTTAGAAGATAACAAGTTTCACACCGAAGAGTTATAGTGGCTAACGACGATAAGTTACAACACCAAGAGGATGCGGTTACATGGGGAGCTACTCGATAATTTTATTAAACACTTACAGATCGATCAGATGAGTTCAGGGCTAAGTCGTGAAGATCCTTAAAGTGTAGTGACGACAATCATGCATTTTAATTAAATTGAAGTTAAAACATTTATGTATCTTAAACTAAGTTCTATTAACGTACGGCCACAAGGCTAGACCGATACACGCAGATACAATACATTAATTCGGGTGCGTTAACCTTGTGGTGGCTCCTTTGATCCCCGGAAATATAAACAAATACAAAATATCACCATTCGGCCCGAGCGTGCGGACCGCTCCGCTTTACTAAAATCTCTCTCTTAAAATTACCTCCATTGTGTCTACATTTCCGGGGGCGGCCTAACCTTACCTTAAACATTAAGTGCTCGATTGAAGAAAACAAGAAGCACAGGGGGCATCTATCGCCCTGGAGTTTTTTATCCTCCGAAGTATACGATATCTTAAGATTATAAATACATATAAGGTTTGATAAAAAAATATAGGATCATCATTAGGAATTAGGAGTAGATTTAATTCTAAGCCCGTGAGTCGGTCGCAAGGCGAGGTGCCTGAGGGGCGGATGCCAGGTCCGCTCTGACGCTGACGCCTGGGCCCGCGGCCGGCCTCGGGCGGGCCACTACTTGAATATGCAATGAGAAACAGAACGCCGTGAAGATAGCAGCTAAATGAGCATCGGCGACGGATTCCTTTGGTTTCTATCGCGCATTGAAGTAGTGTCAAAAGGAGTGCCATAGAGGCGGTGATAGTGGAAGATCTGGGGAGCGCTAGGCGAAAGTGACGGGGAGGGGATGATACACGAGGATGCTGCGTCGCCCGCTCCAGATATAGAGGGGGTGGGCTGAACACAGCACCAGAAAATATAATAATGTAATAGATTCCTGAAGAGCGATAGCTTACCTCATTCTTTTTGCTTTGCTGTTCAGAAACCTACACCGAAAGTGACCATCGTGAGCCCGACTTTTGGGTCGATTGACGTAACTTATCCATCTAAGACGGTAGCCCGCCGCCGTCCACGTCTCCAAAATGTAAGTGAGTGATCCGTGCGGGCGGGGTTTCAAAGCGGCACGTCTTCTAGAGCGTGCGGTACCTTAATTAATAAATACTGATTACTAATACTGGATTGTCGTATAGAGTGCAGTCTGGAATCGCCTTGCCTATGCTATAAAAGCTCTGTATTCCGCGTTAGACTTGGATTCTAAGCGGACGTCCAACACGTCTTTTAAGATCGCTGGTGAGAGACAATCTTTTACGCTGTGACCGGTGCGTGGTTAACAAATGAAGAACGATTCTGTCACCTTGCTCTCTCGCAAAACCTTGTCACGCCAACAACCTAGAGGGAAAATTGTTGTGAAAACAGTCGGTGGAAAACTGGGGTTAGAAGCTAACCACCTGCGACTCATTCGATAATATTCAAGTCCATGGCAAATTTAAAGGCAATCGATTAACAGAAAATTACCCCAGATTAGCCGAATAAACGGCGTAAGACCCTGATCACACGGCATTGTCCTGCACGTTTTTTCACGTATTCGTTTTTTAACGTACAATCACCCAGGTCTTCACACGGTAAATTATCATTCGTGTAATAAACGAATAGCCGCAGAAAAGTGAAGGAAACAAACCTATACCATGTGCCACTGCGAACCGAATACGTCAAAGTTCATTCGATTTTTTGACGTATGCGTTTAAACGTATAAGCGGTACACGTTTTTTTGCAGTACAATCGTCGTGTGAACATGTACGTTGTATGGCCACTATATATACGTTAAAAAACGAATACGTGAAAAAACGTGCAGGACAATGCCGTGTGAACGGGGTCTGTTTGTATTGGCATTGAATTGATGTTGGAAAGCCATTTAATTGAATTCGTCTATAAGTAAAGCCTTTAAAGATAAATCTAGGACCTTTGGCTATTCTGTTTAGGAATCAAAATACATTTAGATTTCACTAATCATAAAAGCTGTAAATGAATTTTGCCTACAAAAATTTGAAACGGACTTGCCATGATCGTTACATTTTCCCGCTGATCATTGGTCTAGCGATGCATGGCCGGTTGGTACCCGTGGCTCATGCGGTCGAGGAAGCGATGCAGGTCGTGGAAGCGCGGCCGATGCTCGGGCTCGCGGCGCCAGCACTCGTGCATCAGGTCGTACAGCTCGCGCCGGCAGCGCGGCGGCGGCGCGCACGGCACGCGAGCGCCGCGACCTCCACATCGCCATTCACCCGCGTTCGCTACCACCTGTCAAACGTTAGGCCCTTACGCGGCGTCCTGCGTGAGCGGGCTGGACGCGAGTGCGAGGCGACGCGGCGAGGCGCGGATTCGATGCGAATTAATGCGGTGCGGAGCGACGCGGCTACTCTGTCCTACGTGCGCGCGAACCGTCGCGGTTGTCAGTTGGTTGACATTTGTCATGGAGGCTAATATTATTAGATGATTCATATAAAAATATGACATTAAAATATGACGGCAGAACCAGACGCGTCGCCCAGGGCAACGCGCGAAAAAATCAAGCCAATTGATCGCGTTCGCTTTGTTTCCCGCCGCGTCGCGCCGCACCTTACGTCACTTTGGTCACGTAGTCCACTTCAATAGGTTTAGACTGTTTGTTGTATTCGCGCCGCACCGCGCCGCCTGTCATTCGCGTCCAGATCGCTCACGCAGGACGCCGCGTTACAAATATTCTAACACTAGCGACTCGCCCCGGCTTCGCACGAGCCATATAAACCTACCTCTTGAATCACTCTATCTAATATAAAGATTTAAGCATACATAGGGACATTGGGATATAGGGACAGAGAAAGTGACTTTATTTCATACTATGTAGTGAAGCGACACGTTTAGTACGAGTATATCAGTTAACAGGTTAACATAACACAAGATTGGGATGGGACAAGACGACACTGTGTGCAATGTCCAAAGTTTTTTTGTGACTGTGTGTTGACTTCAATTTCATAAGATAGGAACTTCCTACTCTCGAGGTTCATTGCTGGTCACAAATCTAAAGTACTTCGTCAGATCTTGTAAATTTTGTTATAGGACTAGGCCTTCGGGAGGCTGTAAATTGATAATGATAAACATAATCTTACCTGGTCATCGTTCATCTCATCAAAGGGCTTGGCGGAGCAGTAGGTCAGTATTTCCCAAACCGTCACTCCGAATGACCAGACATCGCTGGCCGGCGAGAACATTCCCTAAACAAAAAAAAAAAGAAAATTTCAATTCAATAAAGATGAAGTTAGCAAGGTTTACAAAAAAGCTCCTCTCCAAAGAAATAGGTGCCACAGTCTGCATATTCCGGGATCAAGAGCTCTACTACTCAGTGAATTCATAATTCACCGAATCAATGAACTGGAAACTAAACAGAGGTCTCGTGTAAAATGCGCACTTATTTTATAAGAACTGTTTTCTCCTAGTGCTTATTTTACGAGAAAATGCTATGTATTATGGAATTTTGTAAAAGCAATCTCCTGAACGAAAGCGATCAGTGAGACAACATTGTAACGAAGACGTGACCCAATTTAACTTTATTCTACAGTGATATGAGGCTAAGTAAACTATAAGCGTACCATTAGGAGACTTTCCCATGCCATCCAGCGCAGCGGCATTTGAGTGCCGTCTGGCATGATGTGGTAGTCACCAACAAACTCTTCGCAAAACATCGCGTAGTCTGAGATCTTCACGATGAGCTCTTCACTCACTGTCACATTCCTGCAGACAAGGAAACAGATATCAACAAGTTGCTCTGTTCCACACTACCTCGATCTTGATGCTGCTACGTGCAATGGCTTAGTTATTCAAGTACCTAATAGCGAGAGTGTTACCACCAACTGAGTATCGTGTGACGCGATCATGTCATGTTAATTTATAAGGGTGGAGGACTGCCTCCACCCTGAAGGTACCCTTGAGGTTCCTCAAGTAACCGCACAAGTTTCTTATAGGTAGCCCTTACCAATTAGAGGGTACTTACCGGGCTGCCAAATCGCGGTGTACTAATTCGAATGATTCCAGATACTTCATGCCGGCTGCTATCTGACAGCATATGTGAATCAAACTCGAATAGCTGCAAAGAAAATAGCAGTTTAGTAAAATGACATTTGTGTTTTTTAAAAACAACATGGATGATGAGATAATACAAAGTAGATTCTTCGAATGTCTGGTAGTTCAAGGATTACCTGAGTTTCTTTTCTCGTCGTAAAATGGTCGGGAGACAAGCGGCTTCCCCTCTGTCGAGAGCTGCGCATGGGGGCTCGAGTAGGCTCAAACCCAACACCCTGGCTAGTTGAGGGTGCTTCAGGCCTGCGCCCCATGTAGCTTCGCGGGCAAACGCCGCTCTGAAACAAATGTTTTATGAATTCCACCATCCTATCAGCTTAGCCGGCCATATCCACAGGAAAGACAATGGTCAATAAGTGTGGGGCTGACTAGCCGCGAGTTACTTCACGATGTTATGATAGCAAGGCAAATAGTACTCACTTGATATCGTTATGGCACCCGCGCCACAACGTCTTGACAACAACAAGCCGGCGGCGGCCGGCTCCGGGGGACTCTTCGTCGCTCAGCTCTTCGATGCCGTCGGTCTCGCAAATCTGGAGCTGTGAACAAAACACCAAATGAACACTCTCGCTACCAGGTAAAGTATATAATTGAACTGCTGTGGCTGACTGCACAAAAAGTGTTTATGGTTTTTTTAAATTATTGTAATTGTACGTAATTATTGTTTTTTTATTTTTATTTTTATACTAAAACTAGGAATGGAGGAAACATTTATTTACGTAAATACACTACCATTTGGTAAGCTTGGGTTGATATTTTGTATGAGGGATAAGAAAATAAGGCTCTGCACTCTATCATGAAGAGTTTAACCTTGACGACACTTTGTTAGTTCGGTGACCTTTGCAGTCACGCAAACGTGTCAATATTTAGTCACAGCTGATGTAACACTTTGGGTAGTAAAAAGATATTCAGTTAAGACTAACTTAAAAAATTTAAAAGATAAAGGGTTAGGAATTTACATTTTTACCTCGCGGCACGTGAGAACTTTGCATGGAAATAGTTCTTAAGCACGTAATATAGTGAGGGAGGGTGGAATTTCCCGTGTATTTTGCAAAAGCCTACTTTGGCCCAGTTTGTAAGTTTGCCGAGCGTGGAGAATGGCTTTGCGCCTAGCGGATTTACAAGCCTTGAAGGAAGAGCTTTACCTTCCTTATTTAGAACGTATGTTCTGGGATTGAATCATACGATTTTGAGTTAATTATCAATACCACAGATTACAAAAGTACAGATACCTCATCTCGAACATTAAGCGAGATTATTAGCGCCTGAACGCCGCTAGGTGACGCCGCAAAAATCAAACACCAGAAAAATTGACCGAAGAAAAAAAGGAGTGATTTCAATGTTCGAAATGAGGTACCAGTGCCAATACTAGATGACCTCTATGGCGCATGCTTAATATTAATTTTTAATCTAGACATCAGGTAGGACTTAGGTTAGTTTTCATATTCAGTAGGCCCTAGTTAGACTTCTGATTTTGTTCAATTTATAGGACCCATATTATATTGAAAAAACCTATTAAATCTATTTACCCACTACCTATATTATAAGTAGTGGGTCAATGCATATTTTTTTGAATAGAAACATTAAAATTTATATTTCATAAAGGAAAACCCACTGAGTTCGTGTAAGTTAGTGGTTAGCTACTTTAACACGTGAACAGCCGCTGCCAAGGCTTCAACAACTCCGTAAAAAACCAATACTTATTTCTGTATGTTTTTTATTTACTATATTTTATAAAGTATCCCGCTCCAAGATAATATGTCTTCAAAGAGTGTTGGATATAGTTTTTCATCCATAAGTAAGTTACGCGGTGGGTGTGAGATAAAAGAGCATTGTGATTCAGAACGCATATTCGAAGCAGCGAGCGCGAGACTCCATGATTGTTTTCAAACTTTACCGAAAATATTGATCTGTAGACCTTAAACTGTTGTGAGATGGGAATCTTGGATAAGTATAAGAAGTTTGGCAACTTATTAGTCTTATTAAACTTATCTTATGGTAGTGGTGGAATTTTAATATTGATATTAATAGGTAGGTAAGTATTTATTTGTTGATTCAAGTTGATACATAAGATTTAAACAAGTAGGAGTTTTCATAACACTATGAACTCAGATAACTAAAAAGACGCATGAAAGTAACCTATTAGAGGTTTATGAAAAGAACGTAAAAGGTAGTATGATTTATTATTTAATTTCGCAAAATCCTAAAGCTATTTGAAGAAAAAGCAAATAAGAAAATAGCAAAAGTTCATTTCAAAAACGCACCATTATACATTTAAAACTCGTAGAATGTTAGCTGGGCTCCCTCAAGTTGTTTCAACTTACAAAGTCGCTATTAAAGAAAAATCTCAACGAGAAAGTAAACAAGTAAAGTCTTTGCGGATTCAGCGGCTAATGGAATTAAAGTATTGTTTGCTCAGGTGTCGGGAGCCGGCAGCGGCGGCATTGTAAATAAGCAATTGGACGAGGGAACCAGCGGACCGGCCAATTGTCTTATTGCTTTTAGACCTGCCATCCATGTCTCGTGAGTTCCGCTGGGTTATGCTAGTCCGGTTTCTATTGAAAAGAAATGAAATATATGCGCTATTCATCCGACAAAATAGGTGATTCCTACTCTGATAAACATCCGGTTTCTTGAACGCAGATCCTCTCAAAAATTAACTAATCAATAGTCAAGTCACGTGACAAGTGTCGAATTTGTTCCTAATAATGTGGCTCAGATATGTAGGTATGAACAATAATATACAAAAATAATTATGTGCATTGTTTATGAGAAATAAAAAAGATTAGAGCCAGAGAAGCCGTGCCAAAACTTTTACATTTTAAGTGACCGTCGTCGTAAGATGACATCTTTGTCATCCTTTCATCAAGACAAAAATAACTTGCCAAAATGTACCAAAAGTGAGTTTTTACTTTGAAGTTGAATGTGTATTCTTTTACTCGTCGACGGGAAAAACATCTGAAATTATTTTAAGGTTAATTCAATAACCTTCCGTTCCATATAACAGGTTTTTTTCGAATACACTTGTGAGTATTACCTAATTTCAGAGGGAGTTCAGAGTGAAAAATACAGAAGCGAAAGGAATTTTCGAAAGTTAGGCCAATAAGTTCCATGTTCCACATATTTCACGAGTCCATTAAAATTGCATGCCTCGTCCAGCATTGTTAAATAAAGATAAAGTAGCAGTATCGTCGCAGCTTATCGAGTAGTTGGTATACGGAACAGTAGTTTAAACAGCAGTTAGTATGGCCCGAGTGCCTTGTAGATGCATTGCGGGTTTATTCCCGGCGTCCTACAATTTTACATTAGCAGTTACCTCGATGATATTTATTGCTGCGGCAACTGTTTTTTGCGCTCGCCCGTATCCGGGTTAATATCATAAGTTGTTTATTTGTGCGCCCACTGTGTAATAGACTTGCAAAATACACAATTTACCTACTCTGTAATCTAATTACAGATTGTAATGGAATTTTCTGTTGTTGAAGAACTACATAGAGATCTAACTTGACGCCTGATTACCATGTTTCTATTTATTTGCTTTGAAGGTTAGAGCAGCAAGCGAGACGACGTGTCAAAGCTTACGTAAACATAAAACTTCAGAACCTTGTTTCCTGCGTGTCGTCTGTTTGTTGTGAGTGCGTGACTTAGCATAGCATTACAGGAGCATAAAATAAACAATAATCGTAGATAAAAACTTCCGATCTTTACGTTTTATTTTATTTGCTGTGCTCAAGTTAATTATTTTTAAACAACAGACCATTACCATAAAAACGATATCTGAGTACCTATAGTTTATACTCGGAAATGGTTTTTGTGACATTGGGGACAAAGACAGACAGACCGATATGTGTGTCCCATTATTTGATATAGATCTAAAATACACACCACGCAGGGCTGACCGAATGATTCAAAGGCTATAAAAATGTGACTGAAAAATAGAGTCGTTATTCTAGTAACGCCCATGCTAAATTTGATGTTATAAATCCACAGAGAGGGTCACAAGACCATTCTAACGACATCTCGTTTGTCCAATCGGTCCATCCGCTACCTACAGCGTCATCCGGACATACCCACACTTAGAATGGGGGAATAACGTGCGGAAAATGCCTGCTATCTGTACTTTTAAGAAGCGTACAGAAATGAAGTTTTTAATTTAATTTAAGTTACTATTCCGTACAATATTGAACGTGATAGTCATTGCCGTTAAATATTAGAAAAATATGAAAAATAAACGCCCCAGGCTATTAAGGCTCTCGGAGAGAAGGAGGGGGCGGCGGGCGGCGGGGGGTATAGCGGGTGTGAGCAGATTGCATTTTCTAGCTAGGGCCAGTAATCATTTTTTATGGATATTTTTGTAGACCAACAGCACAAAACGGATCAACCACCAGATCAGAATTTAACTTGGTAATCAGAAAATGATAGCGGTGTAGATTTTATGTACTTACTACACATAGCTTGGGTCTCGATACCGCAGTGCGTCTGAAATGTTTGCGGAGGCTAAAACAGATGGGTTACCAGTTATTAGAGAAAAAATCGCTTCGCAAATGAGCATAGCAAACAGATAACTGAGATAACTGTTCACTGATCATGAAAAGCTGGTTATAATCTGATTTTCTACTGTTAAAAGGGAACCGATTGTGAAAGTTTTTTCTATGTTTTAAAGGGTTCACTCCCGAGGTGATCTCAAAAAAATTATAAGATTTGATGAGGATCTTCGGAGCTATGAAAAAAAATGGACCTCGAAAGTACAGGAAAATCATCTCTTTTCACGAATTTTAATTTTGCCGCTTGTTGTGTTTGTATGTTCGTTTGAACTAGTTGATTCTTGTGACGAAAGTATTAAAAAAGCTGCCGCCAGCAGCTTTCCTCGCCTATTGCTAAACCGGAAAAAAAGTATAACATGTATTATTTCTATCCATAAACTGTGTAGTATACATCAATTTTCAGCCAGATAAGTAGTTTTTGCCCGAAAGAGTAACAAATCCAGTGTCTACATCTTTAATTACATTATCAGTATGATTTTCTTAAGAAGAAGAAGAAGAAGAAGTATGATTTTTTTCTTTAAAACTTAGGTCGAACGACGAATAGTCCTTGGGAGTAAATGCTAAGAGCCAAAGAGGCTAACTCGACGTTACACTGACGTGTTAGAGGTGGCCGAGATGGATCGCCGAATTAACATATCAATGGGGTAGTGCTATCTTTATTATAGTTATGAATCAAAATATATGCATTGGGCGCGGCGTGAAAAGGTACTGAGTTTGTTTTATATTTGAAAGTGACTTTAGTATTTTTATATATGATATAAAAATATATGTCAGATAACAAGACTATTCTTGGAAAATAAATGTCTATCTTCACTTGTTTCCGCCAAACAACAAAAAACATTCATCTAACATTTTATAAAACGGTTTTTTAAATTATAGGAAATTTCAATTGTATTTTTGTATTGTTATGGTTATTTTATAAATTAAGTATATGTTATTATTTATGTTATTTTATATGGTTATTGAAAATTCATCTGAAAAATCTTGTAAGATTTTAAAGTAAACAGGGTTACCGTTTCATAAAGGTTTTCCCTGTTATTCATTATGGACGTTGGCGGTATGGTCGAAATGAATAACATTTAGCAAACAGTAACAAGTATCAACAAAAGTTACAGGGGGCCTATTCTTACTGTGTTATTACAATGTTACTACAAGTTACCCACTACGGTGTGGATGCACGATAACCCGTTCTCAATTCAATAACTTGATACCCGTCTGGTGGTTGCTGTTGAATCCTGCCCCTTGGCTAATTAGCCTCGGTGACTGACACTGAGTAATCAGTTGTCCAGTCAATTATCTTGTTTGCAGCGCTCTTTGATTCTACCTTTATGGATACAATTCAATTTCGAACACCTACTTTTAATTAGTAATTATAGCAGCAAGTGTAAAAGTTCGTGAGGGTGGTACCGAATTGAACGGGCGAGTCTCGTCACGTTCACCGCGTGTCTTTTCTGTGTGCTCTCTTTTATAAATTTAAGTACAGCTTGGCACAGTCACATTATAATTCTTGCCCTGAAAGCCATGGCTGAACTATTATAACGAACAAGCTAAGCACAATTAGATGAAAAATGTCTCATCTGTAAATGTGTATCATATTACCAGTTAAAACTACCTCTTTATTTTCTACTACAAAATATACCATTATAGGTTGATGCCATGTAATTTGTGCCCGCGATTCCCACCTGAGCAGTATTATTACTACAGACAGGCAACTGTGATGTGATCACGTATCATTGACATGTTGACTGATGCGATATGCCTAATGGTATAATATTAATTAATCCTGCCTTTGTAAATGGGACTACGTATAGGTAATAAATACCCATTATTGGATCAATACCTGAGGTAGTTCCAATAGTTGTAATGGATTAGGCTATAAATGTTTTCCTTTATTGATATAGCTACAAATCTTTTAATGGATCTGGCTTGTGGAAGTTCTAACAAGAACATCAAAATGCTTTTGTTTATACTACTATTGTATTTAGTCTAGATACAAGTCTATTAATTTTCTAGACATAGATCGCTCCAACTCTTGGGATAATATTTATTCCTTCCTTTAACTTCATTTAATCAGTCATTCTGGGTAACCTGATGCGATTAAATCAGTATAGACTGATTAAACTGGACGAAATCTATTTGTGACATATCAAGAACAGCCATTACACTTGACAGTAGTAACCGGAAGTACACACTTTTCTTTTTATAAAACCTAACTGACCAGACTATACAGATCTACCGGAACACACTAGTGTTGCCATTACACGTATAAAATTGTAATTCCAACAGAATCTACGAAAAAAATTGGAGAACTATTAAAAACAATAAACTTAAAATAAAAAAATAGGTAGAGACGAAAACCGCTCCATTATTTCAAAGTCAGTTACCGATGTACCGAGTGGTCGTCAGGAAAATTGAAAAATCGATTCGGTTATTTACAGCGGGTAAGTGCGTGTTGGATGACGTGCAATACCATCAATATTTCTGATGGAGTTGATGGCTGGACGGTAATTACACAGGTCGGGAGCCCGCTGATGTGACCATCACTTTATATTTCATTAGGATATTATTTTATTTTGTAAATGTAGACGTTCGTAGAAGCATTCTATTGGGGCGGTTTCCTACCAAGCATGTTAATTATCATCAGCATTCGTGAATTTTAAATTTCGGGTGTCAAACAAGAAAGCGTAACTGTAAATAACAAATTGTTTTTCTAAGATGTCCCAACTGTTTCTAATTGTGTGTTGTAAAGTTATGAAATGCAGTTTACTTAATTAAATTAAAAACCGTATGAGCATCGCTTAAACTAACAAGTACATTTAGATTTCAGAATCACATATCACAAATACATTTAAATTTGTGAAACACTGATCATAAATTGTAGAGTCATTACACACGAGTACAATTTAATGTCCTTAATAAATTGGCAATTATGGTAACCAGATCAAGGGTCGGGGCTAATCATCTGTCGCATTCAGGTAGGCTAGTTCGGTGGGTGGCTGTATATTATCAATATACCATCGATCATAATCAACAAAATTTGCAGGTAGGTTATTAAGTTTTTGTATATTATCAATGAAGCTTAATTATTGGTAAGCTTGCTTTCTATCTATCGTTGGTTTAATATACTGTGGGTAGATATTTGACAGTCAACAAAACCAAAGATAGATTGGTTTACATTTTAGGATGGGTAGGGTAAGTGGCATTACCAGCTGAAGCTTACTTTCTTAAAAAGCCCCGTCTTTTAAAGGGTTTTACGAACAAAGAACACCAACAGACATTTTTTATACTGTCTTATGATAACTTTATTAATGGTATCGCAAAGTAGTTTTTTACTCAACCTCGTTTGATATACTCGTAAGTGTATAATTTCAGTTGTATCACATAATCAAGGTGTAGCCTCACTTATACCTACATATTTACCTAGATCACAGCAATCGAAGGTCTAGCTTCAATAAACGGATTCAATAAGACTTAGTAAAGATTAGTCCGGAACTTTTACAATTAACTGAAAGAGGCTACCCGCAAGATTAGCTAAAACAAAGAGGGCTGATTTGAGGGTGCGAACAATGGGATGTTACACAGGTGCCGTATCTAAGGGCAGGTCCAGACGACACTTTGTGGTCACACTGAAATTTTCAACAGCGCTGTAAAGAAATTTTAAATTACAAGACAATACAGAATAGCCTTATTATAGGATTTTGACTTCTCGTGGTCTTGCGCCAAATGGTCTATGAGAACTTCATCGGATTAATACTATGATTATAAAATATGAATGAAATTGGCGTTACATTGTACTCGTCATTGCATGCCAAGTCTTATAAACAGAGCATAACAAAGAAAATTGGTTTAACCAATGAGTATGAGCATGCCAAATTGTTTGTTTAAACTTTTATTACTTTTGCAATGTCGTTGCCTTGAAACCGCTAACGGCTTATGCTGAAATTGGGACACCTAGAAATTTCAGGTATCGACCAAATGTTATTATGACAACAAACTGATCTAATGATCAGTCAAGCTCTTAATGGAGCTTAGTTTCTTAAATTTTTTGCCATCACTATCAAGTTTCGATAATAATAAGTAGGTTAAGATGCAAACAGGAGGCAATTTATGGAATGTTCTTTACTGACGTTCGTTTGTTCGTATGAGCAAGTGGCCAACTCTGGTGACGAAGTTTAGGCCGCCTAAAGGCCTTACTGACAAAAAGTAATCTTAAAAACTCATTTGCATGGCCATAAAAACATTTTTTGCACGAATAAAAAATGATTTTCATCAAATCTTTTCAAGTACTAGAAAACCTATTTCTTTCATTCTTTTTTTTCTTCATTATATTTTGAACTCCTTCTTATTATATTTGATTTCTTTATCTGAAAATCTACCAATTATTATATTTTCTGATGACACAAGCACTTGCTTTGTGGACCACACCATCGCGGCATCGGGTTGTTGCCTGATTCTTTGGGTAGTGTGTCGTATTTGGAATAGGCAGTAGAATCCCCTAGTTTTAACGACGTGACGTGTCAATGTACTCGTATTCTATTATCACAGATAATTTAATACTAAACATTATGATCTTATTGAATAAATATTATTTTAATTTAAAATTGTCTTTTATTTCATCCTTTTTTACTGTGCCACAGATGCAGTCAGATAGAAATGAGTTAGTTAAAATATGCACAAGAGTTGTAAGAGTATATCAAAGAAAAAGATTTTTACTGCGAGTATTTTCTTTGCTTCTCAACTTTTTCCTACTCAGCAGTTTTCAAGTACTTGTTTGTTCAATTTCAACTGTTTTGTGTAGTTAGCAAAGTTAGCATCCCATGAAGTTACTAATGAGAAAATAAGAACATTTTTTCGATGTAAAGATAAATTTCAATGGTGGTTTATTTCAATGAATTTCAGTGAGCATAATTTTAGAATCCGTGCCTGCAAAGAAGTTTTATATATTCTTCTTTACCAACTCACGCGTAAGAAAAACCTGTTTATAGATTCTGCATAAAAAGACATGCAATGAATCATCACTGTCACATGTCGTCTTGAATGTTGTCTAGATGAAAAAATAATAATATTTATACATTTTTATTCCCAAATTAATACCGAGTTGAATGTTACAATGGACGATTTAATTAAGAATATAAAAAACAAGCTATCCGTGGATAGCCTCGTTGAAATGATGAAAGACGGTAAGTTAGCTTCGTGTAGTAAACATTTTGTGATCTTATTAGCCACGGGCTCAGTTTTAAACGGACTTTTTTAATCTCCAACCGTGAGCTTTTAAGCTGTAACGAGCGTTTTATATTTTCATAAACCGTGGCTTTATGGTTTTGTTTAGCAAAAGTTATCGACGACAACCGTATTAAGGAAGAGGATGTTCGTAGAACTCTGGAGAAGATTGATACGAATAATTTGATCGATGTGGATGAGTTGGCTGCTAAGCTGAGCGAAGTGACGGAACAGGCTGAGAACGCCGGAAAGAGCCAGCCCAGCAAGAGCCAGACAACCAAGATCATCGACAAGGCCAAGTCCAGCTTCGGCGTTCTCAGCAAAGCACCCGACATTGAAAAGGAAGCCTACGAAGACATCAACGACAACGTAACAGGTTTTCTTGATTAAAACAATTTTTATTCACTCTAAATCAAAATTTTTCCAATACCTTGAATTAAAAGTTTTAAAAGTATTTACAAGGATTCTCTTTTGTACATTTATCGTTTCCACAATCCACGAGACGAGCAGCGAAACATAAATGGTTTCTTTGAGCTCGCTTTTAAGAAACCTAACAAGTTGAAAACAGATCTTTCGATCCGCGGATGATGTAATTAGTTTTATGAAGTAAAGTTTTTGTTTTTAACCTGGTTTTCAGTTCATGGTTGTATTGTGGTACTGTTAAACATACCTACATACAGTGGAACATAGAATCAATACTATGGATGTATTATATATTGAACCTTTCTCTCGAACCACCCTCCCTATTGATGAAAACCGCTTTACATTATTTTGCATAGTTTTAACATCTTAATGCAGACGTCAGAACAGTAACAGAAACTTGGCACCTGAAAGATTATTCTAGAACTTACATTCCCATGTGGTCCCTCGCCTAGGAAAGTAATAGGTTTCATGCGCCCCCGCGGGAAATCGAGCAGGGGCGCCACGCCGTTTGGGGGCTCAGCTTCTGGTAGTTTGATGGACGTGAAGAGACCGGGGGTGGGGCGCTCGCGGCGCGTCGGCCGCTCCTCCGGGTACGTCTGCGGACAACACACACGTTAGATTGCTAGAATTGAGAGCTAAGCGAGCAAAGATTTTATTGGCAACTAGGGCGGTTTTGCGTTGCAACCATAATAGGTATTGCTATTATGGTTGCAACGCAAAACCGCCCTTAATTTTGAGGGCTACCTTTTGAGGGGAAGTCTGAAACTGTGAAAGTTATCGAGTGCGACGATCTTTGATAGATTTGGTATATGGATCCACTGAGTTAGATCTATACATAAATTGATGAACTAATAAGTACAAGGTCTAATTAAGACTGACAGTGACACAGTAAAAGCTATAGCTTCAGGCTCTTTGATGGTGCCGCTTTAAATATTAAACGTTCCCTCGACTTGAAATTTGTATTTCCAGTTTGTGTAGTCTGTAAATCACCAGCGTCGGAGATGACAGAGACAAGTGTTGTGTGAAATACACGTTGCTTAGGCGCTTTCTCCACACGCGAATACACGCGATAGTCTCTTTGTGCTATCTTATTCAATACTAACTCTATGAATTAAGCTTTACAGTGCGATTACGATACAAGTAACATTGATGTGTAAATTTAAACCTCATCTTAGCAAAATCAATAATAATCGCCTTACTGTCGAGATTACCTAAGAGCAATAAGTTACCATTAAAATCTGTAAACACGAGTAGCAAATTGTTGCACTCGTCTTCTTGTCAGTCTTATTAATTACTACAAGTATGTGATATTTTTAATATATGACCCTAAAAAAAGTAGAAACTAGTTTGTATTAATTCACCAATCTACTTTTGCTCTGACGTCACCATAATTGCAAATGCTCATATTTAGCATGCAAGTGTAGCAATGTTGGCGCTTTGCCAGACAGGACTTATTAAAATCAATAATTCTTAATTTTAGCTTAGGCATTCTATAGCAGGCTGCGGAAAATGGAAAGATTATTTCGTTTAAAATAGGTAATAGTTCTGTCGTATTTCCAACTCATATGGTATATTATCAATATAATTGATAAACTTGTCTTTTAAAGTTGTTAAGTCTGAACTGATTCCTTAAGACGGCTTAAAAAGTCCATCACCAGAGTGGACCACTTGTTCATCCAAGCTTCCTTATCTTAAAACTTAATCTTTTAATTAATATTAATACTTCATTTATCCTATACAAGCTGAGAGCTTTTATATGAAAGTTTCTTGAGCCATTGAAGCTAAATCCGCTTTGTACTTGTATAGGCGACCAAGAAATTGGTTTACCACTTTTGATGACATCTCCCAGTAACATAATTATTCGCTAAGGATTACTGTATGACAGATTCTGACGTAGCAGTTATTAATCTGTCAAGCGATAATAGCCCTTGATGTTTTGTACGTGCAAATGAAATTCAGCCTTAGAGTGGTAAACTAATTTCTTGGTCGACTATACTACGAGTATAATAACGATAAACTTCTAAGCATTGTAAAGTTTGAAGTAGGAACGTTTCTCTACGTTTGAACGACTGAGTATTTTTAATCGACTTCAAAAAGGAGGAGGTTCTATATTCCACTGAACCTGTGTTTTTTTTACCTCGGGAGTGAGCTCATTCAAACACAAATAAATATATCTCAATCATTGATCCCTTATAAGGAGGAGGTATTATTAACATCAAACCTTTTTTGAAGTTGGTTTAAAATACAATTTTTGAATTAGGTACACACTTTCACAAATTAGAGACCATAAATTACTTAAGTCGTAATTAGTCAGTTATCTCAATCTTTCTAATAATTAACTAAGCTCAGATGCAGAACACAAGTTAAGATACCAAGTTTACCTCAAGCTACATGGAAATAGGAGAGCCAGTGCTCTCCTAGCCAGCTTAATCCTTTGGTTACAACGTAGATGGACGAAATAGAGTGTCTCTAGTCTTAGAGTCTGTGCACACCACGTTTTTCGAACGAGAAGTCACCACGTGTTTGTATCGATACTAACGTTTCTTTGGTGAACGAAACGCAAACGGCAAAGAGACTCGTTACACAAAATTCGAGCAGTGCCTGCTCGCCTTACTTTGCTTAACTGGATTCTCACTGAAGCTTGACTATTAAGATTACAAAAAAAACTAGACCCACACCACCAGGTTCTTTCTCTGGTGAAGGGAGGGGGTTGCGTTGGACCAGGCAATAGAGTTACCTAGCTTATAAGACTGTACATTTTAAGTGATCCTTGAAGTCCTACAGATATAAACACATTTTTCTTTCTTTCTTTATTTTGTTCGAAATACATGGTGAGCAAAGACTCTAGAGACTCGGCAAATGTTGCTGGCGGAATATTAGCTATTATCGCACGTATTGTGGTCGGTCCACTTGACATCCTCAGCTCTGTTTACGATCGACTTGCAGTGGTTTGAAGAATCAGATATCTACAGCAGTATCTTACTAATATTATAAACGTGAAAGTTTGTAAGTATGGATGTAAAAACTTCTGAACTACACGTAGTTTATGACCTGCCGCCTTATTCTCCAAATAACCATGTCTTAACGTGGCACGTCTCGACGTTCTTATTTTGAAATATTCTATGGATTTCAGAAAACAAAAGCTAGATAACGTGCAATCTCTTACCGCGTCATGTTTTAAATGTGTTCAAGAATCGATCTCCTGGTGGGACAAGAAAGTTTTATCTGGGTAAGTTCCACGCGACTAGTATAACATAATTATACAAATAGTCACCGAAGATCTTAATGAACACAAAATTTAAATTCTTCCTTTTCAATCCATTAGGAAGTTGTACTAAAGTAGACATCCATAAATCTAATAATAAAAATCTCCGACCAATTAGCTTTTCCGAAACTTTTTCGGATATTTACGTTATAATTCTTCGATCAAAGGCTAATGACTATCACAATCGATCGGTAAATAAGTATTGCGTTCTCAATCCAACATATTTTGTATTAAGGGCCAGTAAATAACCTGCCGGCTTAATTGCTATTCCCCTCCTTCTAAGACTCTAGTAATTTATACCGCGCGATGAAATATAGCCGACGTGCAAGTGTGTGCTGATAGTGCCGTAATTGTAGTAAGGAGTGAGTGATATATATACACAATAACAAGACAATAATAAAATAAACAAAAAGTAACGTTTTTTACAGATATACTACGAGTATACAAAAGATATAAACACACGAACTGCACTCAATAATGAATTCATTTTATAGTTAACACTTAAATTAAAATATAAAAACTATGAATTATAATATAAACCTATTGTTGTAAGTTCCCAACGTGTCACACCAGGTCCTTAGTAAGCCTATATCAATGTGACTACCTAATTTAATAATAATTTATACAAATAATCGATTAAAAAAAATCGATAAAATTTATCATTTAATATTAATCATACAAACAAACATGAACCAACAAAGATGAATAAAAAATAGATGATTATTTTAAAGTTAATAGAAATAATTTAAGCTTCTCTAAAACATTTACAACATCGGTTTAGTCTCCCTTATAATATCGCACTCATTTATCATTTCGCAAACGGTCGCATAATACTTCTAATGAGTAAAATCCAATCATGCTTTGGGCATTACCATTAATATTTCAAACCGGGCCCCTCTAGGCCGTAGTGTTTTCGACCAAGGAGGGCGGTGAGGCTGTGTACTAGTTAGCTAATGCACCATACATTTTGTATGGGCTTCTCATATAAGTGGGATGAACGAGAAAGAGAAATGAGGTACTTGTAATAGTCGCAGTGTTACTTTGTACTTAATTACTTATTATCCTTAATATATCCAATATTTACACTACCTCATGGTATAGTATAGGTTGCGCCACGTTATAAGGAAACCTGAGGGAAAAAGCTGCGTAGAAGGTGATTTTATGGAATCTTAGGCCTTATTGGTGGTGGGGTGGCACTGCGCACTTCACACCATTGATTTAGCACGTGCTATTGGTTCGTGAGCGAGTAACCCATGCATAAACATACCCCCCGTTCCCCTCATCGTTCTTCTTACATGGCGTGACTACCTTTCTTTCAGTAGGTTACCGTTTTATTGATGACACTACTGCTCTTTTGTTATTGTTGATAGCAAGCCTTTTCGTAAGATGTTAGATGTAAGTATAAAAAGCCGTGTTAGCCAAATGGATTAGTACCTCGACTTTCGAAGGTCGTACGATCGAATCCAATGAACTTTTTGTGTCGACAAATTTAAATGAGCTAACGTTATACACAAGCTTTAAACGGTGAAGGAAAACATCGTGATCACATTTTTTCAAAATATTCGAACTATTTAAAGATTTATAAAGTCTGAGTCACAAACCACCACTTGCAGTATGACTCCAATTAACTAATTTCGTCACAGTCGTTGGGTTCTAGAATTAGTAATTTTAGGATTCATATCATAAATGGTTATTATTGGGTTATTATGTTAGGTAGTTCTCTAAAATAACATGGCCTAAATCTGCATAGTGCGGTTAAAACATCTGGGAAAATACGTTTTTACTTTAGTACAAAATTACCTCGACCTCAAATGGTACTATCCTAGGGACAAAGGCATAGTTACAAAACATTAACTTTTCAGGAGAAGGCTTTTATGCTCGGGTAAAGTCCCTAAGCAAACATAACTGCCTGAATTTCAAAACGCTAATTAGTTTGTTAAAAATATTTCAATTTATTTTTAAAACGTTATATAGAATTGAGATGAGGAAACTATAACGTTAATGCTTATTGATGTGAAAAAGGCTCTTTTTCAAGGCCATACGAAGATAAAAATATGTAGTACGAGTGAGTATATAACAACAGAACTGTGTGTAAATGACTAGTGGCAAAATTTAAAATTTTATTAATACGACTTCAATTTCATGAAAAAAGTTAATGTAAAACTCGGCTGTACTTAGAATGGCATTGAACTTTCAGGCATCTAAAGTTTAATTTAAACCGTAAACAGACAAAAACATTTGCTGGTTATAATCTCAGCTTTAACGAGTAAACAACGTGATGGACTTTGAATAACCGGCAAAGGGCTGATTAAATAATCGGATCAACTCGACCGTTGAGAACTTGAGACCACAAGAATCGTATTAGAGGCTAACATGTTGAGAGTTTATCTTTTGTTTTCAAACACTTTAAAATAAATCGATTGCGTAAGTATTTACATAACATATTAAGCTATGGGTGAATACTTTGTGTACTTACGTTGATGTTAAATAAATTTAAATACCAACAAGTTATCCTTGCACATCTATCATACCTGGTACTTAGTTAATACAATAATTTGTGTGTGTAGTTTAACAATCTAATGTTGGCGTAATAATAAAACTGATTCAATTTAAATACCATACGTTTTATTTAAACAAGACAAAATCTTTTGACGTTTTCCATTAGGCATATTTGATCAAAATAGTTTTTTGAATGAATTTTAATTTACCTAAGTAATCATATATAATTTTATACCATCTAACATGTAAATACATTTCTCTTAATTCATTCATACTATTCAAATCTTCGTTTACTTTAAAGGCAGACTGTAGATATACAAACAGTTACAACACTAAAATGTATCCCGTTACAATTTTTAAGAACACATACAGCAGGCCAATGGGTATGCAAAGCAATCCATTATTTAATTCAGTGCCAGCGAGGCCCAAGGGAGGAGGGGGACACCTGACATATTCTCGCGAGTACTTACACCGTAGTGTTGTGGCTACATTACCGTGTTACAAGTAATGGAGTGCCAGCAAAAATGGGAGGTGGAAAAATATTGCTCTAAAGCGATTCACTATTTTGCGAAAATAAAAATGCCTTGCTTTGCCAACTATTATGGTAGATTATTGTGTGTGTCTCGAAGGCTAACATCCCGAATAAACTTTTTTGGTATTTTGAATTACCATAACTCGTTATTTTACTTGTTTGTTTTTTTTTCCAGAAGTATTTTATTTTGTTAATTACGATACACTCAACATTGTTACTAACGAGTAGTAGATGCTACCTGTGGTACTAGGTACATAGTAAACAAAATCTCTTATTCTATTACCCCACGACTGAGCTCATAAATTACTAAGAAGTCTAGAAATTAAAGCCTATTCTCATTACCTAAGTGTCTTCTCAGCGCAATTATATACTCGTCGAACAATTATAATGAAAACATTTTATTTTCAAGACTCTTGGCATCTCAAAGGGAAACAAACCTAATAAGGCCCGAAAAATACATTTCGTTTATTAAATAAAGTTGGTCCGTGACATCAATTTCATTGAAACGTTTGCGTCTGGCGTTAAGTTTTTCGTATGCTGAGCTGATGCCAAGCATGAAGTTCTAGCTTTCCCAACAAAATGTATCTTGGCATGGTGCACAACCTGGTCTTGCTATCGCAGCTGGTACCTTCAGTGGAAGACTATCATGTGTGGAATTGTCAGGCTCCATACACCAGTCGGAGACGTTACGGGTAAATGCGGCCTGAAGCATACAAAGTAAACAAGACTACTCGCGTCGCAGACATGTTTTTGTAGTCTTCATGCACACTTTGTATACTACCAAAGTTTCTAAAAGGCGGAGGCAAGACATGTTTACTATAAGAGCTTCATACGGCGCAATGCAAGAGTACCTATAGTAATAATAATCTGCGGGGTGGCGCAAAATGTTGAAATAGTTCATAATAAGCCCGCAAGATCCGGTTGCTGAATATTTTATAACGCAAGTGAATGAAAGCTGTAAGTTATTGCCTGCCTGTCGTGGTGGATGTGCTGTGTGCTATATTTATCAATTTGTCTTCTAATACTTGACAAAACGTTATAGCAATGTTGGTTGAGTGGGTTAGTTGCTCAACATTCGATTCAAAAGTCTGTAAGAATCCAGCAATGAATCAATGGTTTTTTCGTTTAGAAAATGTATACTTACACACATCAACATGAGCTCTAAACGGGGAAGATGTAAACATCGTTGAAATATCTTTAGCATCATAATTTTATTTATTTTGATTGAAATTATTATTATTAATGTATTGATAATAATGTATTGATCGTCAGCCTACATTAAAATGTCAATAGGTAATATGATTACGAGTATTATAAAAATATAGCTGCTTTTATTTAATTTTTCAGAAAGTTTAATAAGAAAGGCTTTGTTTGGCTGCGGTAAACTTAGCGTAACCTACAAAGTTTCTCAAGGTATGTGTGTGTTGAATCCCCTCTAATTAGTTATAAAGTTTCGCTCGAGTATGCTTTGTTAAATTTATGATGAGCCCTATGGAGCTCAATAATCGGGGAAGGCTCTGCGACATCGCGATTACATCGTCACAGCGCACCGCAACAATATACTTAAATATTAAGCCCCACCCGGTCTCAGGTGCTCCTAGTAGAATGCATTCATTAAGATCGCCGAGAAAAACCTTAAACAAGGCGTATAGTGCCGCACTAATTAGCTTAGTTACCCTATTCGGTCGGTGTTTCCACTCGAGTAGAAACATGGAACACGCTCCATTGTGCACATGCCAACCGCTATGCAAACAATTGCCGCTTCAAAACTTCAATTTTGTTTCAAAATATCGCAAAGAACAACAAAAGCGATTTACGTCACGTTTCGAGGTTAATACATGGTCTCCGAAAATAGGCTATCGTGCGGGAAGAGAAAAGATTAGGGCAACAAAAGGCGCAACCCTAAAGGTAATCCTTGAGTGGGCAGCGAGCATGCGTCGTTTGGGCAAACTCCCGGTGTCATTATAAAATACGGGCGAGCAGTGTGGATTCAGTTTGAGAAATGGCGGACGGGAGCCGGAACACCTGGGCCCGCATCGCGTCGCTGCTTCTACTCACTACACACAGCAATTTCGTCTTTTTGCCGCTACTTTGCGAAGTCACTTGAGTTATAGAATGCTTTAGAGTGGATGGAACGCAGTGCGTATACGAAATTACTATTTGGGGAGGAAAACTTTAATTGAATAACTTTCAAGGTGTTTCATTGTTTAGTCACTTTTGTTTAAGATGGCTAGGCAAAGCGAGAGGAAAGTTACAATGTCTGGAAAAGCTTTTTGAACTTTGAGTTTCAGTAACAGACTTTCAAAATTGTCGAAACGTTTTATCTAACCCTACATAATCTACAAGAATATCTTCAAGGTAGGATATAAAAAGTAATACTTACGTGTAAACCAAGCACCATCTTCGTGTTACAAATTAATTATGTAATAAAAGTCATTATACTCTCGTGTTATCACATTAATGTATGCAAATAAAATTACTCAGCATCTGCATATCTTATAACACGCGTAACTTTATCTGACTGAAGTTTAACTCGTTAGCTATTTTGTAACTAAAAAGGTTATTCGCGTGAATCTTAAATTCCTCGGCGAAAATCGACGTTTTATTTACGTCCGCTGAGGAATAACTATGTACTTGATATAGTGCATAGATATTATTATGTTATTTGGTATAAAGTAAAAGAAACAACATTTAAGGAACCCCTAGGTCTACAAAACCTGCTTTCTAATGTAACTTTCAGTTTTACATTTTAGGTACATTTTAATTCATTAATTTTATTTTCAAACACCCTTTTTTTGGTCGGGGGCTTAAAATAATGATTGTTGATTGATGAAAGCAAGCAGCTACTCACCTAGCCGTGTAGCATGCATGTATCTGATACATCACATGCTACACGGCCAGGTGAGTACCCTGCTTAACGTTAACACCTTCAAAAGTTTTGATATATAATATTTATCCAGCTAGATGTTCAAATTTGTCACAAAAGAAGTTATCGGAGTTGAAATTTCAAGTTTACTAATTGGAATGACTCTTCACAAAGTTTGTATTGCTTTGGCATTAAAAGAGGTACTCTCAAAGGAAGAGCCGGAATGAATTGATCGAAAGAGGTTCTTTATTGTTCGATGTCATATACCATTTTCACTCGTACTTAGGATTTTGCTGGATTTTGTAAAGAATATGGCGTGCGCGAAACGACATTTACGATTACAAAGCTTTTGTTGTGTTTACTTCTGAAGAAGATGATTGCTCTGAGTGTTTACTACTCGTGATGTCGATGTGACAGAATACTGAAAAGAACAAGAACAGAAGTTCGACTTCGCGAAATCATTAATTGAAATGGCTACTCTTACATCGAGGGAACAAAGTGCAATTTGGCTTGCACAAACTTTCTTGATTCGTACCTGCCAGTATTTTGGCTAAACATGCCATTTCATTCTATATGTTACAACAGACAGTGACAGAGTGTATTACAGGCAACATACTTAGTTCCGGAAATTCGAAAAAATAAATATAAATATCCTATGTAAGATAAAATCCTTAAATCAATTAAACAGACCGCGTCGGGGTTGAATTTTACTACCAAAACAGTGAGTAGGCCTGATGTACCTACCTTAGATATTATTTATCCCGATATCCGTACTACAAAGATTGCTAAGCTTCCTTGATAACGGACGCTAAAAGGTAAATAGCCGTAAAAGCTCTTAAATAACTATGTTTATTTCACTATTATTAAATCAGCTTGTTAGTATCCACCACATACACTAATAAATAAATTTAGGAATTATAATACTATACAATACAATCACGTTTCAGTTTAACTGCCTCAACTTTAGCATTTAATAATTACGAATTACAAAACATCAACGTTATACAATACGAAAAAGCTGAAAGCTCAGCACGTGTGACTCAACTTAGCCCAATATAATTTCTAATAAGAGTCCCGGGAGATATGTGACATGGGCAATAGAGTAAAATCGCTGTGTAATGAACAGAACGGAGCAAAACGGTGCAAGATATAAATTGTAACTACAACGTGAAGTCGGGAGGATTATTCTGAGTTTCGATGGCAACCGTCTAGAATGCCTTTCTATGAAACTGAAATGCTGTTATTGACTTACATTCCTATTTTAAAACTTTAACTCAATGATATTGTTGCAGAGTGCATAAATAATCAAGTAGGTATTTTTAACCATAGCAATAAGTAATAACGAAACCGTTTTTACATCGTCTTTATATCGAAACGAATTCCATAGCGCTCAAGAATCACATACAGTTTTTTTATCTTTTTAAATAGCAGAGAATGCATACAGACAGGGAGAATGGGGGTAATATGTTTCGATTACGGTTGTATTCCCAATGCTGGAATTGATAAATGTTCATCCCATCTCCTCCCCATTCGTCCACCTATTCTTTGTCATCCTTCTTTCTTTTGACTTTATTGCCGTACCATTAATTGCCGTATATATGCTCAAACATGACAAAAGAGAAGTTAATTAAGGCTCTGAAAAATGTTCAAGCATTTTTCCTTTTCTCAGACGGTTTAATCTAAATTTAGTGTTGATTCAAATGACTCAGCTGAGCGGATTATTCGTTTGTTATTTTGTAATTCATCTTTTTGGGACGTTGGGGCTTTATATTAGGGAGCCAGGCTGACTGCTGCCGTTTGTAAGTTATATGGACCGGAATACTTTTTTAAATTATAAATTGATTTGTTTAATATTATGCAAGTGTTATTCGACACGTTTCGGTTGAATCTTAGTATTACAAATAGCTTAAGCTCATGATTCCAGGCCGGTGCGTCTACTCAAACTAATTGTTGATATTTGGCTCAAACTTACTGACTGTTAACATTTGCCAAATGTTGGCTTTGGGATTCACTGACGTAATGCAAACTGTTTGGACCAATTATGTGATTTGACTTGGACTGGGAACTTTCTAGATAACTAGGCTACCAATAACTGGAGTGGAATGAACTACTCCCTTCATACGTTTAACACGATTGATGCAATAATTAGAAATTAAAGTTATAAAATTAAACTAATGAAGCTAATTAAAATTTAAACTATCCTGTGTGATACACTAAAAGAAATCTAAACTTTCAGTCACAGTAGTACAGCGTAACTACAACTGGTTTAAGCTTTCATAAATAATAAAGAAATTGTTAAGAAAGTTATGAGTATGAGTGTGGATGGATATACAAGTAGAGGAAGACCGAGGAAAAAGTGGATGGATTGTGTGAAAGAGGAGTGAATTCTGAGTTGACGAATGATAGAGAAGAATGGAAGAAGAAGACATGTTGGGCCGACCCCACCTAGCGTGGGATAAGGGCAGGAGAATGATGAACTACTATTGTAAGAGAATAGGTCAACAGCAACAGTTATAAAATATGATTGGTCCATATAGTCTTTCTGATCTCATAATCATACCAATACCAGTACGACAGTTCCATAATGTGTAAACTTGAATACCTGGTGAAGAACGAAGGAGTTACGCCCGCATGTTCGAAGTATGATCGCTGTACAAACGTGAGCTATTCCGAGTGCCACATGCCGTGTTGGCAAACGAGTTACGTGAATGTAGAAAGTTTTTTCGCTCCAATGATAAATGAAACAATACCGCAGAACTGCGTTATAGAACCCTATTGTGGTTTTTAAACAACAACGAATACTCCAATTTAGTGTAGCCAAATATAAACATAGGTAAATAAAGCGATATCTTAAATTATATCTAATAATGTTAAACGTTTATATGAGCTGTTTTTTTGTTGTCAATCATTATACTTATTATAGGAGTTGCCAATCATTATACATTTTCGGAGACAAACTCATCTTAGCTCGCTTAGTTCGCTGGATCGACATAATTCGTTTCTAAACTGCTACAAAGACATTAACTTCAAAGCTGACAATACATTAGAACTCCAATATTCTCGATTTGTCTCTGGAGCTGGAAACTCAGCCAAAATAGCTTCGATTCTACAATGACAAAGTAATAGGGCTGTCATAACGCTATTCAATTGGAATAAATTCTTGTGAAAACTATCGAAAACCACTTAAATAAACCTCAGTGGGACCCGCTGAGATATCTCGGAACTTTATTACCGAACTTTTAACTCGAACAATGAAAGGATCATTAGTTGCTTTTTATCAGCTTTACTGGGAATTCTGTGTTAAAAATGTTTTAATGACTTTAAACTCTCGTTTTGCCTAATAGGAGGCCTACTTATTGCAATTTTAATATTAACGGGTCTACCGAAGAACTCTTGAATATTAAAGTATTACGTACAAATATTAATTATTAATCGACGATATTGCCAACGTCGTGGGCCGTCAGTGGATCAGGCAAGCGCAGGACCGTGAGAAATGGCAGAAACAAAGGGAGGCCTATTCCCAGCAGTGGGAGAGATCAGGCTGCGGATGATGATGATGATGACGTACAAATAGAAAGATCGAAAATAATAGTTTAATTTTATAACTCAAGGTTAGTAAGTGCTGTTACATACAATAAGGATTGATGACAAATGCTTGTCTGGTATAACGCAACTTTTTTGTGGCACATTTAAATAATTTTTTCATTTGTTATTTTAGGGCAGCATTTTATTCTTCAGTTACTGTTGTTGTTTAGTTAATTTTGGTTACTTTTAGATTCACTTTGCCTTAAAAAGTATTCGAATCCAAATGAAAAGTAACTCGAGTGAAAGACCTATTCATTCTACTGTTTCTTTTGAACGGCTTTGAACTCGTGTTTGTTTTAAATTTATCTCATGAAACATAACGGCTACCAACAAAGTTACGACACGAGTCATACTAAAAAAATATCAATTCGTGTTTCGTACTGGAAAATGCTCGATAAAAATACAAAAAAAACTTTTACCTATTCTATTGAAACCTGGTATTGAAAAGGACTGAGTATGAATGTTTTTGGGAATATCAGAAATAGATATTACATCGCCATGAAACCTATGACAGAAAAAATAAAATAAAAACATGCATTCAGGGTGAATTTTAAAGCTCTTTGAAGCTAGTACAAAAAATACCGGGTGAAAGTAAACTACATTCGGAAACTCAAAAGAGAGCTTGCTAATTAATTCCGAGGAAAGCAATAAACAAAATGTTGTTTTTAAGGGTCGGTACATATCTGACGGAAGATGCGTCACGTATTATCGGTCGCGAAACGCCAAAACAAACAAATATATAAGTAATAAATGATTTTTCTTTCTTCTTTCTTCTTTCTAATAAAACATCCATCCTTTCACACCTAACCGATGATGCGTTAGTGCGTCGAGCGTACAGTGTCTGTGTATCGATGATACGCTCGACGCATTTTCCGTCAGATGTGTACCGACCCTAACTCTTTTTATACTCTTCTACTTTCAAGCCACGATGCGATGTTATAACTAATCTACATAACAGAATGGTGAAATCAAAAGGAAAAACTCGACCAGCTCTCGGAAATTATGAGCTGGATTCGGAGGCGAGAAGGCAATTCATGGTTTATAGCTGTATTCTTAGTGCCGCATTATTTGCGTGCTTAAAATGTACAATAAATTAGTATAAATTCTTTCATCTATGTAGTGTTTTATTTTCAGATTTGTCTAATAACACATTCAAATATAAATATTGGACTGATTGTTTTTGAAGTTCTTGAACTTTTGTTAATTACAGTGTTGTGTTTAGTGGATGTTTTGTGATCAGACCGTTCAGTAATAGGCTGAAACGACAAACTGTCAAAATCCAGCAAAAAAAAAATATGAACAAAATTAACTATTCTAAAACTAGATACTTAAATAGATAAGCTTGACTGTGTACACAGCGTAACTATGGTGATCCGCTTTTTCCTGTTAGAATTTTGACAAAAAATGGAACACTGGACAAAAAATTCAGTTTCAGTAATGAAAAATTCAATTTCGGTCAGTCAAGTAGGTAGTCACCTAATCCACTCAGTCTAGTGCATGTTCGTTCATCCTCTACTTTTCTCCACATACATATCTTTTAAATATATGTAAGCGCCTCCTAATATGCCAATCAAGCTGCCTATTAGATCATGAAAGCGCCACTAGGCGATAGCATCGCTATATCATTGAATATTCACTAATTTAGAGACTAATTGTAGGTATGTATGTGTTGTTACTATTAGTGATTATTAGAAGAAGTTAGACAAGTTCTAAAACTGAAAATTTTATGAAAAGGCTGGGCACCCCCTACCTGCGGTCGGTGACCTGAACTCTGTGCTCTATCTTTAGTTAATAGTTTGGATAGAATACAAGTTCATTTTGATTAAATTAGTTGTTAAGTAGTGTAGGTATTTTTTTGGCCTCAATTTAGTGAGAAGAGAGCAATTTCCCGTACTCTCGAGGTGCATTTATGTTCATAACTTCGAAGATAGGTTTAAAGAACTTTATTCTCATAGAAACACAATGGTTCACTTATAATAAGATACAATTAATTATTCTAAATTAGGTTTAAAATAGCCTCTGGTACCTATCTCATTAACATTAACACTTATGGTATTACATATTAGCTACTTAAATATGAAGATATAGGTAACTAATACTACAGAATTAACATTACACTATGATGATGAAAGGGTTTTTTTTAATGTTTTTTTTTTTTTTTTTTTTAGGTAGGTATCTAATATTACAAAACTAAACATTACACTAAGGTGATGAAAGGTATTTTTTTGTTTTTGTTTTAAGAGATTTTTTTTTTAATTTTTTTTTTGTATTTTTTTTAAGATCCTCATCAGATCCTAATTTGAACAATTGGAATATCTTCTTTTCAACCAAAAATGCTGTTATACGCAAACACATAAATATAATTATACGGTCGATTAGAGAATCTCCTCATTTTGTAAAGTCGTTTAAATTAAAAATGACACATGTCCCTAATAGTTTATCAAATAGGTATACCAAATATAATATTTATGATCTCCTCCTCAAATATACTGGAACATAGAACCATTTATCCTTTTTTCAAGTCGTTAATAAAACTTGTACATTGATTACACATACGTCACAAAGCGATATATCAACGGTTATAGTATGTAAGTTGAAAATTGATACCGAGTATTACTCAATAGTTACTAAAATCTAATTACTATTACACAACAGCGTCCTGATTATAACAATTTCCATTCGATCAGATTTATACCGTTTCGAGAGGAGTATGATAATTACAGATCCATGTTTACCTCGGCTTAAATTGTGAGCACCAATATAGCTAGAAATATTTGAACAATAACATGATGTTTAAATCAACTCATTAAAAAGATAGGTAGTCTATCGCAAACCTGTTGTAAGTTCAGAAATAGTAGGTAAATTTCACAAGCATACATCAAGTGAGTTTATGATGTAGGTACTACCCTCTTCTCTTCTGTCTTAAGTGCTATTCAAAGACTTTGAATAAAGTATAATGTATAACCATAGTGCCCATGACAAATTGAAATCCGTTTTTAATTTTTATTTGTCATCAATAACCAATCACTTTTAAAAATGGAATGACTATAAAATCTTCAACTCGTCAAGTACCAATGAAGTGTAAACAATTAGCGAGTCCAATGGGTTAAGCCGAATTGGGCTTCATGGCAGATGCCAAATTGGCCGGTTTTGGATGTAGGGCACGTCAAGTTTGTCATTTGTCGTGGGTTATTCGACCTGTCATCGCTTCTGCAGTGAGATGAGGATAGCTAGTTTTAATATAACTGTTAGATGGTATTGTTTTGTTCATTGATCAAATCAACCTTGATGTCTGTCACCGAGCATAATTTATAAAGTAATAATCTTCCGCCCAGGGCTACGGTATATATCGGATAAAAATCAGCCTACGTGGTATTTGAAGTTATGAACTATGTACATTTCGTGCTTATAATATTAGTGGGAAAAGGTCATGAGAATTTCTACAGGTTAACATCAAGTAGAAATCCGATTTTGTCTAGTCTGTTCAAATAAATTATTTCACGAATATAAGTAGGTAAGTAGGTATGTCAACTTAATAACAGTAAAAATTCAGTGGTGATGCACATACATAAATAAAGTTAAATTTATGATTACAAATTTTGATTCTGGCAATAACAACCACCTACATCAGAAATCATCATCGGAAACTTTGCTAGCAAGTTGGCCATCGGTTGTTCTCGCCATCTGCTGGCGTTAAACGCGTCATTTGAAATGAAATGCGGTCGTCTTTTAAACTTTTGCCACTTGGCCATCTGTCGCGGGGAGCCGCGCCGTCCTTTACAACTTTTGTACCGACTTACTGAGTAACCTAGTTCAAATCGCAAACCGTTAGTACTCAGTCTTCTCAAGTTATCTAATTTCTATAGTGTACAAATTGTGCATCACAGCGCAGAAAAGATCTTTATTTCTTACGGTGACTGCGCGTTGGGCCGCTCAAATTGTAGGTTTTTCGTATTGCCGCGCAGTGCCGCTCAAATACAGTGAGACTAAAAATAACGCATTTATTCCTTCCAGAAAAGTTCAAGAGCCATCTTGTTGTTGTTGTGCTTGTTAAGTTTTTTTCTTATCTGTAGATTATATCAGACACAGTATAGAGTCACTCCATATAACAAGAATGACAGAAACAAGTCCGACCACTACTTCAATCATAATATCAGTCCGAATATTCTTCTATTTGGTTTGTCATCTTGTGGATGTGCTGTGCACGCGGCATCGGAAACATTTTGCCGTGGTTTGGAACGTTATACTTTGAGTATGACGTTCCAGTAACCAAGGGTTTATTATTTAGTAGTTATATTTTGTTTGTCGTGTGAACCAGGTGTCTTGTTGCAGCTGTGCTGTGGTTATGCGCTGTGCACGCGTCATCGGAAACAGATCGCGGTGGTTTGGAACATGTCCGTTTCGGTATTTGTACGTTGATGAGTGACTTGTCTCTGTTTGTCGTGAATTTGGATTGGTCATCTCTTTACAGTAAAATGTCGTTTAATTTTAAAATGAAAAACAACGTGTGATAAGAATAGCATTATTTCCTTACCAGCATCTAGACCTTACCTACTAAGACATAAAATACGAAATTTAGGTCTACTTATTTAAAATAATAATAATAAATATTAGATACTAAAGTTTGACAAGGTAAGTACTGATATTTTAAAGTATTTACCCAACAGAAACTATGATTGAAGATTCTAACATAAGCAGAATTGTGGCATCTCAACTCAAGAACGGTAATTGGACCGTCCACTAAATTAAGCTTTCATCGTTCATTAACCCCGATACCGTTCCCACCGCTGCAGCTGGGACTTCCTTCTTCGAGTAATTCGAGCTTGAACAGCCGGATTAATTAAAGAGTTAGCAGTATTGTGAAAAATTCAATTAATATTAACAGCACGGACAATGATGCTCATTAAGAGTTAACGTTCAATTGGTATGTTTTACGCACCGCGCTACCGTACCTCCCGAGGGAAATCACCGCCCAAGAGCCGAGGCCTCGTTCGCGCTGAAAGCAGGTGCTAATGCTACTGTCGACGCGTGTACCTGCTTATCTGCTTTAACACACCAAGCCTTCTGAACCGCGTGTTTGATAACAGATATTTAGGGAACCGAAAGGTTAATAAATCCAGATTTTTAGGCAACCCGCGCTTTCAATGCATTTCAACGTGGGGTATGTTCAAATTTTATTAATTTGGTGAACATATAGGTACATCGGAAAATGACACAGTTGCAATTAGGTACTATTTTTTAATTTATTTTAAAAAATATTACAAATATTTTAAGACAGATCCAATAAAAAAAAAACTCATTTTTTTCATTACCATACAAACGTTGAGTTGTTTTTCTTGGAACTATCCGTATGAATTTCCAAGGACCTTTATTATTAAAGTTTTCGGACTACTTGAATTATTTACAGCCCGCTAAAAGAAAATCCTTCGCAACAACAACAACGTATCTACTATTCAACAAATTGTTGTTTTTTATTTATTTTATTCAGCTTTCAGTGTGAATGCGGTGGAAGAACACGAGAGCAAGTGGGTGTGTAAACATTTTTTTACTTTAATTCGAGTGATTTTGTGAATGTAGTTTTGATAAACAATAACTTTTTTCTTTATTGAGAGTTAGTGCTCACTTGGCATTATTGTGTTTTCTGATTAAAGTATTACAACTAAGTATTATTTCGTTTTTAATTAGCCATTTTTAGTTTCTTAAAAATAAAAAATAAAAAACCGCACTCTTGGGTTTTGTTAGGTGAATGAGAAGAGAGAGAGTGATGGGTGTCCACGTTCCTTTTAATTAATTAATAAATACAATTAACTGCACAATCTGCACATAGATGTTTTTAATCACCATTTATAATTAAATAACCCGAACACGGTATTTAATGCACCTTGGTGAATGAACTCCGGTGAATTAGGTTCACGAAGCCACAATTTTCTCCCACATTTGTTCTTTCCGGATCGTTTTTTTCTACTCTATTAAACCTCAGAATACAGAATACTGAACCTACTTTTTTTTAAAACGTTTTAATGATGAAATTTCGTCTTTAACGTTTGATTGGACCAATCGAGACAAAAATATCCGAGATCGGCTAGTCCTATTTCGGTAGAAGCACAAATTACACCCACATTTGAAATTCTAGGATACACTTCAACTGTGTTTATAAAGGCCGTACTTAATCTCAGGGACTGAGCAAAGTCCCGAGCCCAACTGGTAAACAAAAGCGGCTTCACAATGCCATGACACATACGCACCTGAAAATAACTAGCCCGTGACTTTTGTACCGATGGCGAAATAATTTAACAACCAGTTTCAGTTCTATATTCACGAAAAAATTAATAATAACCCTTCATCAGCTAGAAAAGAGCTAATCTTCAAACAGCTGAACAGATTGTCTTAAACAACGCTAAGAACAATCTCAATGAAAGCACCTTTCAAACAAATATTATAAAACTACTTATTCGGAGCTTTGTTGCCTCAGACAGACAAGCACTCGTATTATATCATTAGGTCTGGGTTCGTAATTTATTGTTTAAAAAAAGCATATTACAAGTTTATTAGTCACATCACAAGCTTTTTTGGGTTGTTTAGTTTTTGGCCCCATGACATTGTCTGAATATAGCAAGGATAATTCTTTTCTTCAATACTTTTCTACATCGCCCGGCGTAAACTCGTATGATATCAAGACTACTAAAGTTTTAATGGTAATATAAATATTTTACCATATGAGCTTTCTCTGGCGGACTGTACGCCTGCGGTCTTCTGAACGTGTCACTACTTAATGACGCTGCTTTAGGCGTCCTTTAACATAACCCAACACCAACTGGACTCTGTATTATTTCGATTTTACTGGGTGTAATACAACGAATGTACCTAACTGTTCTTCGGGTAAGGCATTATTTGGTGATTTTCGTGGCCATTTTCAAATTCAATATATTTTATATATTGATAGCCGAGTCTTAAAATATACATAAAAGTATATATTTTTATAAAAGAGGCACCTCTGAGAGCGATATACTTATGGAGATAATCGAGTTTAAAAAAATAGAGGCCACGCAAATCAAAAAACAACATTCTAATTTGTTTTTTTTTACTTCATATTGAACAAAAAAGTAATAATGTTTAAAAATTAGTACGGTTACCAATATAGAAATAGTTTTAAAGTAGAATCAGTCCAAGGTTTTTTATTATTTGTCAAAAAAATTACAAAAAAGAGAAAATAATATTTTTCATAGTTTTTGGGGCATCAATTCATCGTATTCTTTGGTCAAGCCTAGAAACCAGGAAATTTACATTTATCTAAAGTAATAAAATATATTTTCATACAAAACTCAAAGTTATTTCATTTGCATGGCCAAAAATTGACTTGCGTGGGTCAAAACTGCCACGTAAACCACGAAAATCACGACCACGAAAATCAAAATAAAACCTTTGTGCTAAAATTATACAAAAACCTTTAAAGCTGTGTGTGTGTGTAAACTGTGTTTTGAGTATAAGTTACTTTACCTTATACTTGTTTACCACAATATATTATTGAGTAAATAAATTCACAGACACTGGAGATAATTGGACCACGCAAATCAAAGTTTTGTGAAACCAAATCCACGCAACGACTTTCAAACTTCTATTTTTCGCAAAATCTAGGGACCAGCACATCACCACTCTGCCTAGCTGTCAGGGGGTGGCTAGTTGTACCTTAAATTAGGATGACACAGAATCCAGCCGCGAAATAAGAGTTGTGGCGTTGAATTCAAAATAAACCACGCAAATCAGCAACAACCTCGGGACAGTTACTTTTTATTTTTTTCTAGGAAATGTAGTTCTTATAGAACTATGGTCTTATTTTTTATTGCATTGTAAACTTCTTAGGTCATTGTGTTATTTTTTTGGTAAACATGTAGCGCTTAGTTTAAAAGATATAATTGATTAAGTGACTAAATCGGGGTTGGGGACACGCCACGAAAATCAAAGAACGAGGGTATTTAACCTTTTTAATCATATTATTTATTAAAATAATTGTATAAAACTCAGTTTCCCAGTTAGAAGAGGCTTTAAGGATTACGCGAAAAAAAAATGAGCCCGTTGACTATTCAATTTCTATTATTTTCAAGCACAGCCGCTTGAAAAACCTGTCCCAAATAATCACCCAACTATTGATCACATGACACAGTGTGACCACGAGTTAACTATTCCTGTTAGTCAAACTAGTGTAACCATGTGTCCGTGGAATAAGCAAGTTGTTTAATGATTCCGTCATGATAGTTCAATATTATTAACCATGATATTTTAATGAGAAAAAAAACACAAGTTGCTCGAATCTTTATTTTAAATGAAGGAAAGAATAAAAGAGTTTTTGAAGCTTAAATAAATTTTATACTTGGACATTCTACACAGCATCATCTAGTCCCAAGCTAAGTAACTAAATGCTTGTGTAACCAGATGACTGATATACTACTTAGATACATTTTTCAGAAGGATTCCTTTTTCACCCTATGTGTAAGTTATATAATACATCGAACCATTCGAACTTCGTTAACAAGCGCCATGCAAAGTAGAATGCGAACTTTGAAAGATACATCATTTGCAGCAACTTGGCCTTTCCTAGTGGACCTACGCGTATCGGTTACTTTGGTTGGACAAAGTTTTCGAGACTTTGCAACCACCTCTCTCTTAAACGAGTAAATCTCTCTTTAGTACTTTAAGAGAGAGTTTACAGTGATTGATACAAAAAATACATTTAATCTCTCATAAACTGATATTTTCCACCTAAATAATCACATAATTTTATACTATTTAAATGTTTATAACACGACATTTATTATTTACCGTGTATTGACTGTTCTAATTTGACGAAATTAAACTATTTCCTTCAGAATTTAAGTATATTTTCACTGGGAATTTATGATGTTTGCTATAAAGTGAATCTGTTATGTGTAAAATAACACTCACGAATCGGACAGAGTTTTATTTCACAATATTCTATAATTATCATGAAACGGGGGCAAATCTCGAAAACTGAATGTAAATGGTAATTATTATTATAAATCGCATAACATACGAGCAAGTGCGGTGCCAGTGTGTGTGTTTTTATGCTATCTAATACGCTTATAACGCGTTCACTGCCATACTCTGTAAAACCCTCCGAAAGATCTTCGAAGTTGATTCAAATTTTAAATTTTGCCACTTGTACTAAATTTTGTTCGAGTATAAAAGTGGATTCACTGATTTTACTAACCATTTCGGTGACTACCTGGCAGTCTACATTATCCTAAACTATTTAACTCTTGAATTTCCGATCTTGTTACACTAATCTTGAGACAAATGTCACAATCAAATATTAAAATCACTTGCCATCAGTATCATAAATAGAAGCATAATAATTCCTAAGTGAACAGAACTGACATTCTTTAATAATTAATGCACTTTGCAATCGGGCTGGGTTAGCGACGTGCGACGTGCAAGCAAACCTCATTGCTATGTAACTAGGCCTTGGTTTGGCTGGATTTATTATTATACTTGAATGAAATATGATCACGACTATTCCCAATTGTGCTATAGATTAGATATATACCTCAAATCAGTGTTGTATATTTTTAAGATGTGGGTAGTTAGAGATGTGACCACATACATTTTGGTACATATTTCATCATCCTTACTGAAATAAGTGGTTTCTTCAAGACGTTAACCTTCCCCGTTTAGAGCATAGACGTACGGCCAGATAGATCGATCATCGGTTGCTGGGTTTAAGAAGCGTACCTATTTAAAAAAATATTTAACGTTTTGTTTCATGTTGGTACAAAAATGAAGGAATGATTCCAATGATGGCGGTAATGCTCTGTCAACTCGCGCTCGACGTGGAGTAACGCACTGTAAATTGACCCGATGTATCGTGACGCACGATCTTGAGCATGATTCATTGAAATTACCTATCTCTATTGTGAACAACATAGTTCCGCCCCGCGGTGTTACCCGCGGTGAATAGTTCCCGTTCTCTTGAGAATACCGAAATCAAAAATAGTCTATGTGTTAAGCCAGGATATAAGCTATCCTGGTACTAAATTTCATTTAAATCAATCCAGCGGTTTGAGCGGAAATGAGTAACAAATGTACATCCATCTATAGCTACAAACTTTCGGATTCATAATATTATTAGGATACAGAGTTTGGAAACGATAAATAACAAGACGCAGTGAGATTCGGAACCTTAAATTTTACTTTGTTCATAAAATTGAGATTAAGCTTTGAATTATGAGTGGTACGCTATTGAAATACTGATTCTTGGACAAACGAGGAGAATTGAGGTGGCTTATGAAGAAACTTGTTGTTAGTCGGTTCATTTAAGATACAAGCCTACATCATTTTCATCCATGATCCAAGGTTTTCTAACAGTCACTAAAAAGATAAATTATACAAGAACATCTTGTTTTTCCAAGTTGAGATCGCGATTGTTTAAGCAATTCTTATACATAATAATTATAATGCGTGCCATAGCACTTTTTAACAGGTTTTTTAATCACTTTTAGTGTTACCAAAGCTTATTCCTTAGGAGGAGTATGCTCTTTAATAAAAAATCCGAACTATCATCTGAGAACTTTAGTTATAAAACTGTTGTAATAATCTGGTTCATTTATCCAAACAATTTATATAGTCAAATTGCTCACGTTCATTAGTTTGCTCAAACCGTAAACGTTCAGTAATTAACAGAAGCGGGGGATATCATAATTGCAACGATATTGATATTTTGATTGCCCTGTAATTAGGACAGGCGGCCTGGAAGCATGATACATGATCAAAACAATTTGAAGCAAATACCAGAGTAGTGATTCTATCTATGATTATCAGTATCTTATAACATACTCTGAATGCAATTCCTTATTTGTTTAAAACGTAACACCGACCCGGCGAGTTTCGTTCCCGCCGTAGTCTTTTTTCCTGACTTTTATTTGCGCTTCTTTTTTCATTTTTCACCATTTCAATCTTTTCTGAACTTACAAAATACAAAATAAGCCAAATCGTATCTCGAGCTTTATTATGTAGAAGACCCAAAAGTTAATAAAATTGAAGATGTGTTTTTTATATAAAAGTCACGATTAGTGTCATTAGATATAAGAATGTAATTTTCAGTATAAGTAAAGTAATACAATAATGTTTTATAATTTTATCTGTGGTAAGCTAGAGTTATCTAAAGCAAAAACAATTATAAAATTTATTTTACTTCAGTAAAAGTAGTGGTAGGTTATAAAAATCTGCTGATTTTCGAATACACTTTCCTAATAGTTCTTCCAATGCAATGTTAAAAACGGTCGTTTTCATAATAAGATCTGTAAAGTTTGCTGCAGCAAACACCTTGCATATCTAGAGATATTAGTGATGTACTCACATGGTGTATAATGTCGGTGGCCGCGTAGAAGCTCTCGTGGGGATCAGGACGCTTCATCATGTACGGACGTGGGAACTCCGGGTCCTCGCAAATTTCTGTTGGAAAGAGCACATGTCAATATTCAAGCTTTAGAGCCACTTTATTTCCGACGTCGGCAAAAATATGTTCGGAGCGATACAATCTATGAATTGCGTATGAGTCTGTGATCTATGAGTAGCGGTTTTTTCTCTCGGATAGGACGTAAGCTGTTTGAAAACGTGTTCGATTTTAAAATCACAACAATTTTATTTAGGATGTTTACCATTTAGCATAAAATCGAATTAAAAAACTTTTGATTACAATCGACATAATTTTGTTACATTAAAGCTTTCACACTAATCAGGAAATGATGACATCACCCTCCCCAATATTTAGAATCCACCTTTAGACAGTAATAGGTACATCCTGTAAGTATCAGTTCGATCCCCTTAAAGCCCGGGTGCACAGCCCGAAAACCTGTTCACTATTTTCTCTGACGCCTTTACATCGGCCTAAGGGGACCATTATCCTGCGCTCAGGGCATCATCTTTTCAATATGGGCCTGAACAATAGCCGCCTTCCCTTCCGGACGTCCGGCCGCCGTAACGAGCACGCCCCTATCTCACGGCTTCTTTTTAAAAGTTATTCAGGCGAGCAAGTATTGTTATTTGTTTTAAAACTGTATGAGGTTTAGACAAAAATATTCTAGAAACAGCCTGTTAAATCAGTTCTCTATTTGAATTCTACTTAGCGTGCAAAATGAGCTCCATTCGGGCGAGACCGTGCTATTAAAATATTCCGCGATAGTGGGTGACCTCCTATTTAAAAAGCTTCTTTTTCCGGCGTTCTGCGGAAAAGTAGGTATTTAATTCTAGGGGGGTAGTTAAGGAAATCATTAGGCCGTATCGTGCCCGAGTATTCGTTAGGGCGCGTAAGCAGAAAAGGGGGAAAAGTAACAATCCGACTGCAAGAGCACTTTGGATGCTAACGAGTGCAGCCGAGTGCCAGTCGAGTGCGGCGGTCGAGCCAACTAGCGCTGCTAGAAAAACACACCTCGACCCGCAAGTAGCCTTATGAAATTATTCGCAAGTTTTGCGACCCAGTTCTGATCGGCAGGCAGCTAACAGTGAAGCTCGGCAGTGATTGTCATGCATTTTAAGAGTGTAAATCGTAGCTAAAGTTTGACTACCTAGCCATTCCAGATGAGATCGTAGATTAAAAACTAGTCGTATAAATGAAAAGTTTATAGTGAAAGCAGTTGTAGTGGTAATTAGTGCTTCTATTTATTTAGCAACTATAACGACAGTTAAAAATGAAGAGAATCCATAATGATGTACTAGATTTTTTTTAGCGAAGTAGGTAATGTATTTTGCAACTTCACCAAACATAAAATTTGCTTAGATGAGTTTTGTCTGTATTCAGACTATTTTATCTATATTGTACACAAACAAATGCTAATGTCTATAAGGTGTGTTAGTTTATGTTCATTTGATTGATGAAACACAATGGTACCTACTCGTATGTTAGTTTATTTGAGTCATGAAACACAATGTACTAATATTTCGATAACGATCTGTAAGTAAATAAAAACCTCTGCGTCTCGCTTACATTTTAAGCCATATTCGATATACATGCTTTGCGCTCAATAATTTAATTAGGTATAAAGTTTATGCCTAAGCCCGTGGTTTGTGGTTACAGCGTGCGTAACCTCGTTTCAATTGTAACGGGGTATTACACGCACCTGCTATTGAAGTTCATTAGCGACAATCTCTGTTCACCTAAAATCCTCAAAATGATTATTATCGATTCGCGAGCATAAATTACTATTGTATTTTGTATCCAAATTAGGTTTCTGTGACGGCGTGATAATCCTGCTTACATTGGTATAATAGAGATTTCATTCTCTGTAAATTATTGCTTTTGTAGTTATAAACTTTAATCATAAAGCTGCACTTTCTATGAAACTTATTTTATTAAGAGGCAAAAGACACACCGTGTTTAGCGTCTTATTATTTTATACAATGAATATCTAACGACCTACACTACCTACATGTTTCACGGTAAGAAAGCAAGGAGCTTCAGTTGGAGCTTGCGTTATAAAAAAATTGAAAGTAGAAGAATGTCCTGGGGAGCATTTTACGATCCACCGTCCAGTAAAAAGTCATATAAATGAACCTCCTCAAAGAGATGAACCCTGTAAAGAAGGTAGAAATACTAATAGAATTCCTTTGAAGAAACATAAAACCTCTAAGGGAAGCAGTAATATAAAGTTGCTAAAAAATATATTTAATCTGATAAATATATCTTTCTTGCAAATACAGATGACTCGTTTATTTTTAATTGCGATAATAACAAAATGATAGTCAGAATTTTCTATTTAGTATGGAAAAACCCGAAGAAAAGGTATTTGCGGTAATCGTCCTTCACGGACGAAACATTTCGTGAGATCTTGCGATAATAACAAAATGATAGTCAGAATTTTCTATTTAGTATGGAAAAACCCGAGGAAAAGGTATTTGTGATAATCGTCCTTCACGGACGAAACATTTCTAGAAGCGTTTGAGGTCGGACGTTAGGTACTTTTTTTTTTTTTTTTGCTAACCTATGTTGTCCCACTGCTGGGCAAAGGTCTCCCCCAATTTTCTCCAACCATCTCTGTCCTTTGAGACTTCGTACCAGTCTCTCTCAAAAGAGTCGAGATCGTCTCTCCAGCGCTTCCTCGGCCGACCGCGACCACGCGTCCCCTCAGGCTGCCAGGTGGTGACGGCATTCGCCCAGTTGTCGGGGTGCATCCGGCCGACGTGACCCGCCCAGTCCCATTTCAGTCGGGCAGCTTTTTTGCCGACGTCTGCAATGCCCGTGGTTGAACGCAGTATGCTATTCCGCACCCGGTCGGTGCGTTTAAAACCGAGCATACTGCGTTCCATTGCTCTTTGACAGATCTTGAGTTTGGACTTCTGTTGTTCAGTTAATGACCACGTCTGGGCACCGTTAGGTACTATAATACAATAATTCAACTTAATTCTCCCTTATAGCTCTGTAACTCTTTGGCTTTTAAAATAAGAGTATACTTGTATTACCATTAAAAAATGGGTTCTAAATTTAAAAATGATTACTTTTTGATTTCCAGAAGAAAAGTAGATAAGTACCTATAATGGCTGATATTCAAATTCACTCTCAGTTAATTTTTTAACAATGAGTGTAGGTAAATATAAAAGAGTTTTTGAAAAGGAAATTTTAAAACAAGGACTTTTTATGAATGTTTGCTATTTGCTACATCGCATCAAAACGTGTTGACGAGAGTTTTTAACGATTTTAACATAGTACCAACAACATCACTGATTAACTTCCTATCTACGCGACAACGAGTTGAATAGGTATAACAATGCTTCTAACGAACTACCTATAGTAAATACCTACAAGTTGTTAGTTGGATGATGAAACTTAATTTAAATTAGGTACATTCATTAGCTATTTATAATCAGAGGCTAAACTGCACTACTGTAGTTTAGTTAAACCAAGCTAGGCTAACAAAAGTAGCTACTAACATTCGTTAACCGTAGTACGAGTAGTACATGGAACAATACAAATTGAGGATGGTAATAACGCCGGGATATTTAATCCGCTGGGCCCGTCTGACCCTAATTGTAAACAATACTACGCTCACAAATGAACAAACTACACTTCTCTGTATTTTTTGTCCGCGCGTAAGGGTCTAGCCCCTCTGCGGTTTAGTACCTACAAACGAGTATAAATGTAAGTATTGATGTTACGCTAAATACGTTTTTTCCTTTGTACTATGTACAGTATTTGAGTTTGTTTAATACCCTCAGGGTAGAAGGGGCATTTTGCCAGGAAAAAACAAAGCTAATGAAAATTTAAATTCGAAAACCGTACTGCTTTATGGAAAATTGAATAAGTTAATGAGTTAATAATCGTACTTATGTATAAAGTAATCTGATGTCGTTCTTACAAAATTTTGATAAAAACAAAAGAAGTTACAAAGTAGGTATGTACGTACTTACAAAATTAAAATTAACTAATTAGAGATAGGGTAGGTACCTTTTTGAAGTTTTGACTAATTTGATGCATCTGTTAATGCTTTGTAAAAGTGAGTTATCAGACAGGATAAAGTCAGCGAGTTTTGTTTTAAAAACATCAAATGAGCCAACTCTTTTTATTTCAGCGGGTAGTTAAAATAATTACGTTAACATTCCAAATGCTTTTTTGCTTTAAACTTCTTTATGTCTCCACTAAATGATTTATACATTCGCTATGCGCCCCGCAGTGTTAACCGCGGTGAACAGTTCCCATGCCCGTGGAAATGCCGGGATAAAATGGAGTCTCTGTGTTATCCTGGTACTCAATTTCATACAAATCCGTCCAGCTCTTTGAGCGAGAAGAAGTAACAAACATTCACACTTACACACTTTCAACACAAACTTGCGCCTTTATAATATTAGTAGGATTTCAGGAGGCATGTTTGCCTATAAATATACTACAATAAATTACAGAGATTGCTGCCGATAAATTGTTTGCCGTCAACTCGGTTCGCCAAAATACTGCTGCTCGATTCTTGATGACATTCAAAACATGACGCGGTAAGAGATTGCGCGTTATCTAGCTTTTGTTTTCTGAAATCCAAATCCAACTACGCCGTGACGTGCCGCGTTAAGACATGGTTATTTGGAGAATAAGGCGGCTTAACTTGTATTAAGTACACAATCCTGCGTCATCTAAGACACGATCATTGAAAGTTCTATTCACTCACCATTGTACTCATTCTGGTCATGTGTGTCACGTTTGTCTCGACGGCCAAGAGTCTCTCTCCAGATGTTGTAGGGCTCTCTGTAATCCTCGTCCACCACAGCAGGCCTGATAACCAAAAGAGAGAAAAATAAAACCATATTGGCAGAGATTTTCAAAGTGGGATTGTCGAATTCATATTTTATACTCGGCATCTTATTCATATTCCAGTATTGTAAGCTAAAACTAATATTAGTTTAACAATAATACACTCAGATGCGTTCATACAGTCCGTAACAGATACTAAAGATATTAGCGGAATAAAATAATCAAAGCTAACGCTTGAGCTGTTTCATTCTTCATCCATGATGATTCGTTCCATGATGAAACATCTAGAATGTTGTAGGTACGTAACCAATCTAAGTTTAAATCGGAAGCTCAACTTTTAGTAGATATTTTTCAATCCTATTTTCTTCATTTTGACAAATTAAATCCAATTCATACGAAGCAACTCTATCTTTTCGAAGTTTTCTATGTACGAGTATCTATCATAATGAACATGATTTATTGGGTACAGTTAGAAGTGGCTCCTAGTTTAAGTGTTTTCACAATGCACTAGTGTTTCACTAGTCCTAGTGCTTACATTGTGCTACCAAAAAATACTAGCGCTAAAGGTAGTCGGCCCTGTCTGGCATCAGTAGTCCGATTAATAAGTGCGATGATGATCAATACAGATCATCTGACGTATACCAAAAGCATAATTATGGGTATCCAAATGTAGTAAAGTTCTTAGATGGCTCAACTGGTTCTATTTGTATTTTGTACAGTTATGTAAATATGTATTAGTTTAGTTTCTGTAAATAAATTGTAAGTAATAGTAAAGTTTGTATTAACAAAAACAAATGATTGTATTAGAGTAAATAAAGGTGTTTAATGTTTGTGAACTTTATTAAGGCTTTGTTTAGATTTCCTGACATCAGTCGTGAGCGGCATCGATCGCGCATCCTATCATATTCATTATTCAAGAGTTTCCTTGAAACCGCGAAAATTCAATTACATTTTTCTCGACTCCCAGTTACTCGATCCGTTTCCTGATAAACAATTCATAAGTAACAAGGGTAACTACCTTTTTCCAGGAAAAGTGTTCGTAAGCTGGTACGTCTGAATGTGGGAATGCTAACACACAAGTAAAAACATACTAACAGGTATTCGATTTACTATGAGTTGTTTACAAATTTGTTCATGTTTCTATGATTGTTTAATTATAGCAAGTTGAACTTTTTACTAAAAATAAATAAAAGAATAAGAAGAAAACCTTTGATAGAGACAAATTTAATACAAAATAAGTCAATTATGTTGAAAGATTGTATTAAAGGAATTTTGAAATATTTTATATTCAATTTAATCTACAAGAAACGTGGAAAAAGTAGGTAGATAAGTATTTCTAATTAAAGTTCTTTATATTACGAGTATATTGTACTGTAACAACTTGTCTCTAAACCTAAAATAAGTATGTAATTAGAGAGCACATAATACATAAATGTAGTTTTGGAGAAATCGCATAATAATATGACGAAACCTGCGTAAGAATTCATGCGTGTTCATTGTTACACTTAGGTACTTATAAAAAAACAGAAAAGACATCACATAACATAATAGTAGTAAGAATCATAAAAGTTATAATAGAAATGTACAGTCACCTAAATAAATCAAGATAATTATAGCTTAGTAACACTTTGCGTGAGTATTTACTTTTTATGTAACATTCTGTTAAAGTTATATTTTTCGGCGAATCCCATTCACCTAAATCAAATATTTAGGCGTCAGTACAAAGAATATTTGATACATTTTCGAAGCAGAGATTCTTAATTAATTAAAATTTTGATAATTATTGAACATGTTAAGCAAATACTTACCTTAATTACATTATACAGTGAGACCATTTTCTTGTCTGTTGCATACATCTTATTGACTGTCATCATGACTTGCATGTTTAGATATAGGTTGTCTAAACCATTAATGTCAAATATTTAATCAATTTAAATATATGCAACTGTCAAGAAAATAGAATCATGTTTGTTACATAGCACGTAAAAAATGATTAACATTAACTCACCGTAACATGTGTATCGGTGGACAGTTAGCGAGTGCTAATGCCAGTCGGGGCGTCCTTCTATTATTGTTGCGTGAATTCGAGTTACTTCTCAATGAAGGACAAAAAGGTTTCTTGAGTAAAGCCGGGATCCTTCTTCTGGTCTTTTTCGTCAGTAGAACGGCTGTAAAGGCGACGAAAGCCCCACCGCCGACCAAAGCGCTGCATGCGAGTCCAACGGACACTCTCATAGAAGAGTTCCTTTTCTTCCGAGATGATGGAGGCAGGTCAGACCGGTAGTACTCTTCCAGGAATTCTGCTGAGCCGTTTATGACTGTTGGTGCTGTTGAAAAGTTACACGTTAGTGACCTATATTATAAATTTATGAGAATTTTATATTGATTGATATGTTGTTGTTATGCTTTTGTAAATAAACTAATTGAAATAATAATAAACCCGTAAATCCCCTACCACAGGAGATAAATCAGTTTAGAAATGTGGAAAAACATAGAAAAAATGTCTTTTGTGTGGTACTGCATAAGAATCTATGTAAAATAACGCCCAAAAGGAATAAGAATTTTTTATTAAGTATTTGAAAGTGACAGATTTTTGTAGGTGACGAAATTTTTATTTTACAAGCTTAATGGCAACTGGAATGGCAACTCGGTTTATTACCGCTACGCATCGAGTTCGTGTAATAAAGAGTAATATTTGAAATTAGTATCGGATTTTATCCATCAAATAACTACTAATAAATGTTTGAGGTTAATTTTCGCAATTTTGAATGAACGAATAATGAAATAAATAATAAATAATAATAATGAACCAACCGATCGCATGACTTCATTATTTAAAACATAATTAGTTTTCAATCAAGTTTCGTATAATTTTACGTCTGATGACTATGATAAAGTAGACAGGTGTGGTGTGATAGTTAAACACGGTCTGGTGATTACAGTTTCACGGATATATTAATAGCTATGAAACTTTGAACTTATATTTATCTTGTGTGGTAAGTAACCGATTATCAAATGATAGGTCTAATGAAATATTGAATACTCTGTTAAGCGTTTTGGTTCATTTTACAATTTTGAGTTTATTTTTGATCGAAAAGAATATATTATTTTTTAGAAATAGGTCCCTGTAATATACGTCAGTCACTGTCACAAGGTTATGTTACTATTCAATTAATTTCAATACCATTGCACACCTAACAGTGCACCGCAGAGACTGGAAAGCTCACAGACAATGAACGAAATGAATTGGTGTCGACTACAGGACTAATTGTGCCTCACAATAGAACTTAGACGCCTTCGCCCACTTTGAGCCTGACGACGGCACGCTTCGCGCTGCGAACTCGTGATAGTAGATGCGTCTATGACAATAGAACCTTACTCTTACTTGGTTTCTAAAGGAAGACCCTGACTTCTCTATGCATAGAACTGAATAAGCCACAGCTACTTTAAAGCCACTTTTTAATTAAAGTCGTCATATTTACATTGTAGACAAAAAATCTAATGTTTTAATTCTCATTTGCAGCACAATCCTGTTTCGCCATTCTCCCGGGGCTTCATTACCAGTACAATTAGAAATTAGTGCTGAATTAACTGACTCTTGGCACATACACACTATTGCACTGGCACCCAGCCATTCTCACTTACCTCTGTTTTAGTTTAGACCCAGTTCTAAGGCGGTTTTAGCTTGACCTGTTTATACTATAATTCATGCATTTTGTATGATACTGTGGCATTTTTTAGTAAGCTGAGCTATGCAACGGAACTAAAGTATATATTAATTTGATGTTACGCGTATGTCATTTTAATTGATATTCTTTAATTGTGAATATGTAAGAAAAAGGTGAGACATTCAACGGAAAAAGACAGTATGTACTACCATAATTATGGGAGCGAAACATCACCACCACCTGCATTACTATTCATCTGCCACATAGTATAGGTACTTCTCTTTATTTTTGTCGAAGTATTATATTTTTGCGACTTTCAGTCTGGCTAGATGTGATGCCTTAAGTTTTTTTTACCCATATAACTATTAGGTTTCAGATTATTTTTCCTTGCCTAGCATATTTTTTATATGAATAATAATAATAATAATAAATAATAATAAATATGAGTACCTAGAGTGTTGGGTTTTAGTTTATACTAAACACAGCAATACACACTTTGTACCAAATCGACACAAAATACTTCCCACTTTTATAAATGGACCTCGAAACGTATGTACATTTTCGTTGGCAGTAATAACGTATTCACGCCCCCATTCAGATGTTTTACGCTACCTATTTACTAATGGATTTCGTGTGCTGAATTTTATTAGCCCACAAACGAATAAGTATGATAAACTAAGAAAATTATAACCATCGAAATGTTTGTTAGATAATTTACGATTTTTCCTAAAGCATTCTCATTCATAACAAACTTTTGTTAAGAATTGAGCGGGAAACTGGTACGGTATTGAGAAAAATAAATAAGCTGTATTTTATGAAAAGGACACCGCCATTGAACGTTTAGTTTGTGTATGTGATTGGAGTTTGAAAGAACTTTGCGACGATCAGCTAAGCCGAGGCAAGTGAGGTCAGTAACCCGTCAGAGGTTAAGGTTTATACTACAACACTGTGGATCCTTATAAGAACTTGGATAGAACAGGCTACTTAGATTGATTAAAAAGTTGAGTAAAAACGAGGTTTAGAAATAGAGTTGACTTTTTTGAATGTTACCTATCTCACTTTAAATAAATTGCTACCATTACCTACAACTTTATTACATATACCCGATGGTTAACGTCACAGAAAACAGATTTATCTACCTATATGTTGAAATAATAATCAAGTCTATTTTATGGTATGTTCAAAAGGCTGTTCAGTTGTAAATTCTCTATTTGGTACGTTGTGTAACATAGTTACTTTTATTATAGCTTTTGCGCTACATAAACCACGAGGTCAATTCCATTGGCATATAAAATGTGAGCTGCCTCGAAAATTTAATTTTTATTAATGAATTGTGTGAAAACCACGCGTTCATTGTAAAAATATTTACAATGTGACCCATTTAATGCTTTATTGTTTAAAATATGCCGAGCACATGCTGAAAAACCTTTTTTTATAAGCCTGATTTTAATTTAATTACACATGATCTAACAACGTTAAACGTATGTATTTTATTTTAAATATAGCTATGAAATAATGTATTATTTATAAATTGTTATATGTGCCAAAAAAAGTGGGGTTTTACTCCTATAATTTAGTATGTAGTCTATTATTTTTGAAGTAATAATCGATGTATTAAGTATACATACTTATATTTCTAACTTGTAATATTTATTGTTTCCATTCTTGGATCATCTCGGATTTGGTTTTCCGTAATTAGACACCCATTACGACACTCGTATGGTTTCCTAATTGGAACGGATTAGGAATAATGATGAGTTGACTCTTCACCCGCGCTCTAATTAGGTGTTTCTCGGCCATAGTTGCCTACAACCTGCCACACAATGGAAAACAGTGAACCACCTGTATTTTAATTTACTAAACAAACTGCCATACTTTTATTACCAAAGTTAGCTTAGTCTGACCTGACCTGCCATATGATGCGGATAATCTTTAAAGTGGATTGTGTTTAGCTCATTTTCTGTGTCAGCAATAAATAATATAGTTGTAAAACTATTTGAGTTAATTAGTCATCAGGACTAAAGTATAAAGTATGTTTGCGGGAAATCACTGAAGTAAGTTATAGATATGATGTAGTTCCAAAATCTGTAAATGTTAATTTCTAAAGCTATGATTATTCTCCGAAATTGAAATTTTCAATGACATCGCGGCATCGCATCCGCTTTTTGAAACACAATGGGGGAACAAAGTAATCCAGATCAAAGATTTTCTTGAATTACAAGTTCTTCATTTAGCGGCAGCAATTTATCACTTAAGATGCGATTCCCTCAAAGAGCTGTGGATTAATTAGAGATAGATAAAATTTGTGAAATAGCCGCAGGGTTGCGAGTGCTCGGAACAGATAAGGGCGGCAGATGAGGAGTAATGGATCTATTAGCGTGCCTAGGAAGAGCCCTTGGGGAGCTCCGCTTTTTGTTAGCATCAAAAATCACTCGAATGCCGCTTATGAATCTTCCTGCTCAATTTTTTCTTACCCAACATTCAGAGAAATAATTTGTTTGTATAAAGCATCTGATTCGATAAACTGTGTCTGAATACCGGGTGCGGATCGGAAGGGTGTTTATCCCACAAATTGAACGTTGATTCGGACTGCGAACTCAGCAAGCTGCGAATGGATTCCAAACAAATTATCTGCCGTTCGCGCTGATTTATTTATTTTATAAGTAGGAACATTAAATTCTCAATCTGGATTAAGAATTGTGTTTGCGTACGTGTTGTGATTGGTGTTGAGTCAACTTGGTGTAGTGCTTGATGATTTATTAACTTACTGGTTTTAAAAGTGACTTCGCTGATCAGTATCCATTCATGTTGGAAGTAGAATTTGATCATAATATGTTTCGCGGTCCGGTTTTCAAGGTCCACGTGCACTATGCGGGCGTGCTCCGAGACCCTGTCTTGTTTCGGCTCATAAGCAATGCACTCCTCTTGCCAACGCTCTCCTTCTAACGAAAAGTAAACCTCCACTTCTTTGAAGAGCTGAAAGAAAAATATTTTTAATAACAGATTCGGATAAATGACCATAGAATGTGAAAAAGCAGGTGTGCGTGTGTACCTGGACGTCTTTCGTAAACATGTTGTTGGTATGAATATCGACATGATGAAAAAGTCTAGTATCTGTAAAGTTGAATGTGAGCTTTACACCGTCATCAGTAAGAACGGTCCTATTCCAGCCAATCCAACGACTCCCTGAAAATACATCATCATCAATACCTATTTAACAATGACATAAAACATTCGCAGTTGTACACAAAACTTACCACTAGTATCTGAAATGTCCGGTAATTCGAAATCATTAGGACCATACAACGAGTCTGTGATTTGTCCGAGACCGTCAATAGCGATCCACTTGGCTGTCATGTTTCCGTCGTAAGTGAGGTCGAGGAAGCGCGCGCCGCCCGTCATCGTCTGCATATCGCATCCTCTAGGCGCTGAGTACGCCACTATGGCCTCTAAAGGAATTAAGTCAAAGTAAATAATCCTACCAACGGATAAGTTCATCAATCGCTAGGCGCAATTGCACTTTCACATGTACACAATCGCAAGGGTGCAATGCGCTTCGCAAAAGCTTTAGCGCTTTACACGGTTAAATTTTCTCGGCACCTGGCTTCACTGCTTCCCTCCAGCGCTAGAGAGGAAGACTGTTAGTGTACGAGGTGCCGAGTAATCTCAACCGAGTCGTGACTATACATACGTTTCCATCTGCATCCAAATAGTTCAACGCGCATGCACGCCGTCCTCGGGTGAGCCGCGTATGGGAAAAAGCGAACCTTCGAAGCTATGAAAGGAGCTTCTAATGTAGACTTTCTTGGTGTGTATGTGTTCACATTTCCAGGTATCAGCTGAAAGGAAATCAAGTATCAAGCATCTTGACCAATATAATAAAATCTACATAGCGATATGGGAAACGGTGTAGCTACACTTTATAATTTCCCCCATAAAACGTACGTAGAGGAATATAATATGGTAAGAGCTATTATTCTAGCCCAGGTAAGAGCCAAGTAAGTTTGGAAACGATCTTTTCAAACCCAAAACTACCATTACGTCTAGACGGTGAAACGAACATAATAGTATTCTTCAAACTTACAAAGTATAGTTAAATTACTACGATAAACATGTTAGTCGGTAGACTAAAATAGTTATATTAAAAATTATTATTTCGAAAATTAACTATTAGTTATATTTATAATTTATCGACGCGCTTTGGGGGAAAAATCGATATAAGAGGCTGGTTTTACATTAGACACATGGTTGTGTCAACGTGCAACGTGCACCCATAGTAGCAACAAAATTCATAAAACAACAAAGTGACTTCAGCACGACAGCAAAATTGGATAGTTAATCCTTTCATTGACGGTTTATGACACAAAGAACATTTTGATATTATATGATTATGCACCTATTCATCACTTTTAGATCTGCGATAAGCAATTATAATACCTTTGGCTATCTGCAATAGTGATTAAAATGCTAATTACTTTGTAAGATGTCAGTATCAGCTACTTTTAATAAGCATGCGAACTTTCTGTAACATATTATATGTTCAAAATGGGCTAATTTCGTGTAACTCGAAAATCTTGCCTTAGAAACCGTACTTAGCAACTTCGTTGTGATGTAAAGGAAAAGTTTGGACGTTCTGATTTGTGCTAAATTACTAAGTAAATTCAGTAATTTACTGCTATTTTGATACATTTGCGAAGACCGTCGGGTAGAGTGGTTACACTCACCACTAAACTAGATTGAGTTCATTTGGGATAATTGATTACGTCTAATGACCGTCTCGTGTATTCAAACAGTATCCAATAAAACTGTAGGTATTCTGCCTATAGTTTAATCAAATAGTTTAGATTTTACCAAAATTGAAAAAAATATATTATGATAAAACAGCGCCAAAAGAAATTAATATCTCCTCGGAATAAGTTGGTTCAAGTTTTATCATAATTGAGTTTGAAACTTGAAAACGTGGCTTAGTGGAATTGAGTGAAAAATTTCCAAGTCTTGAAAAAATATTACTGCATTTTACTATCCTAACACCTTTTTCAGCAAATTATCTTGGGTATTGCCATACGCTTCTTTATTATTATCTAGTTTTCATTATAGTTCATATATTTTCAGTTATTGTAAATTTGAAAAGGCTTAACTTTCAAGTATCAAGTTAATGACTATCATACGCAATCATGAACAACCCTCATCATAGTTTTGGAGTTAGTTTATACAACTAATATAGGTAGGTACTACACACATTGTTTTTAACTCGGGCCGATTTTTTTTTATCCGTAGCTATTGTTCGTATTGGTATATGCTCAGCGTCGCTTGATTTAAAATATAATTTTGAGTTTTTAGCATTCTGTAGTTTTTCTCAAATAATAAATCTGACCTCTTAATGACATTTAAAAGAGATGGCAATAGCTTTGGGTACTCTAAAATAAACTCAGGCCTTTACATCATTACTAATTGGTTTACAAAGCTTCAAGAGACAACCTTTACCCATTTAAGGGGACACTGTATGCCTAGGACATTGTTTTGATGTAAAAGGATTGCCTAGCACGTCAACCATCGTGTCAGCTTAGCCAGCCATATCCTCAATGATCAATACGAGTTTCTTCACGATTTTTTTCCTTCACTGTTTAGAGTTCGTGATAATGCGCATATAAATTTGTTTCCTCCAATACTATAACTGACGAGGTTAACCTCCAATTACTTTTAGAGACTTACTTGACTTCCATTAAAATCTTTGTAGCGGACCCATCGTCCCAAAGCGTCGCGCCAATACTCCACGGAATAGCTCTCGACGAACTCGACGCCGACCGCGTTCGCGAACCGACCCTGGGTTTCCGTGGCAGTGATCAGGTACTCCCCACGCAGGTCTATCTCCAGGAACTGACGGCTCTTTGGGGTGATCAGTCCGTTGGGGCACCAGGCTCCACCGCGGATTTCCGTGCGAAGTCTGGGAACAAACAGTTGATTTATCAATTAAGCTTCGAAAGATACTTTTTAACTACGGAAAAGTCTTAAATTTTTAAGGTTATTTGAAAGAATATTGCATTGCTACCCTAGCGGCGTTCCAGGTGATGTAAAGGTTAGGGTAGTGAAAGCAGTCCAAATAAATAGTATGAGAAGTAACATCTCAGTATCATTGTGGTATTGTATCAAGTATGTATTTAACTATCTACATGCTAAATTTTTCTTATGTAGACTCGTTCGTCCATATGAGCTAGTAACTAAATCAAGTGAAGAATATTTAAGCCTCTTAAATATTGGAACTCTTGGCACTACTCACCGTTATTTGACGGTGCAATATAATACAAGCGTGCTAGTGATGGCCAATGCCTATGACCCCTGAGTGGTGGATATCTGCTTTCTTTGGGGATAAGTACAGTTTTCATGTCTATTACAATTCCTCGCGTTTGTAAGAGCATCTAGTAAGATTGGTATTTTTTTAAAACTTGAAACTCTAGATAAGTGAATTATAGAATCACGTTTCGCCTAAGGTAACTGAGACTAACCAATTACTACATTATTATTTGAGATAATTACTGTAAACAAAGTTTTACGGTAATATTTTAAAGAGGTAGGTACCACTACAAATTAAAGTATTTTAAACTCCAGATGTAGAACACGAAACTTAATAAATGTCAGGTGAAACTCTCGGGAAACATTCATTGAAACAAATCCAATTTACGAAATAAGGCGCAAACGCCGGCTAACTAAGAAACCGTTTGACTTTAGAGGGACGATGCTCATTTTTAAACTGATAAGAGCGCCGTTTGTTAGTTTAGCTAAGATTGCAACTTCAACCAAAGTAGCTCTCTCTCTGTTATAAATACTCGCTTAAGGCACGTTTGCGCATAAACAAATAAAATTAGCGTAATAGTCTCAGCAAATAATCTAAAACGTTTCTGTGTTTCGTTTGTTAACAGAGGTGGGGAGTCTGTGTGGCAGCCATTCCATTAGAATATCTCGAGCGATCTCCGCAGCGGGCCGGCGGCGGCCAGGTACCGGCGCGGCGCTAGAACAAAGCGAACTAAACGCTGAATTAACGTAGTATTTGCTAAATCGCCTCTGACCCTGTGTAAAGTGGCTCTGCTGATAAGGTTTCGGCACATCCAGCCGTACTTACATCTTGTTATCTTCGGCAGTCGAGCCCGAAGGCTTTTGTAGGATCTCGCTTGCTCAGAATTAATATGAAAATTTAATTTTCTGTTAGTGAATTTCCCAAACTGGAGACGAGTTTCGCGCTATTGTCTCGCGCCGGGCTTATGCGGGCTCAGGCTCGAATGTGAGACCCTCTGTTAATTGTTTGAGCTAAGTATGAGCGTTTTGCGGTCGGGGGATTCACAATTATTGTTACAACTTGGCCGTATCATAGCGCTTTATTGTTGTCTAACAATGGCCGACTAAATACGCTTATCGATTAGGAGCTATTTGTCTGGCATTTGACTGTATTTTAAGATATTTGATTTCGGTATGTTTGGTCTCCTGAATTCATTTAAATTAAGTATATGTATATTGCCACACCACGAGTTATTCGAATTGTGTTTTCATTTTCGTCATTGTTGTTGTTATGTGATACAACGAACACATTTATCCTCACGGTATTATATCAGACCGCAAGGAATTACAATAATAAATTAAGGTAAAATATTATCATCTTGCTACAAAATACCGTGACTACTTCAGGAAAGTTTGATGTACGAATTTTTAGGAGTAAAATGATCTGCTTAAGTTTCTATGTGATACCGATAAGATCTCAGAGTTTGATCTTATAAATACGTAAGTCGTTGCAGCTGTGGCGCGAGTATGGAGAAAATCTAGCTACGTTTACTAATCACCACCCGTTGGTCGGAAAAATAGTCAGTGTGGTCAAAAGAGAATAGGAAGGCAAGAGACTGAAAATAATGGCGTATAAGAGAAGACCTACCAAGCAGTGGGTAATAACGGGTTGATGATGATGTTTACCTGGAGCTTAAAGGAGAGACGCTCTGATCGTAGTTGGAGCTGGATGATAAAGACTCGTTCGATATGAGGCCGCTCTCCATTCCTAGCGGCACGCCGCACGACCCTACGTCCGCTGTGGACAAAGAAATTTAATTTATATGTTTTTAATATTGCTTTTGCCTGAAATTAAAAAATTTGGGTTAATATCATTTACACTTTTAAATATACTAGTAGCAAAAGACGAAATATATCTATTACTTCGATAAGTACTAAAAATGACAAATCTAATTACAGTTATCATTGATAGATAGGATATTGAGAACAATATAAATAAATCAGTAAAAATATTTTAACGCTAATTTCAAATAAAGCTAGCCAAGAACCTCTGCTTTTGTAAACTGTGTTCAAAATATTCATTTACAATCTTTCGTTTTGATATTTTAAAGCAAATTACTTAAGAAGCCTCCGTTAATAATTACCTTATCTAATTAAGTATGAATGAGAAACGTATATTGAGTTTATTTGGCTTGAGTTTTGTGCAAAGATTTCGCAAAATGTTTTTCTTTAATTAATGTCTGCCTACGTCCCCGGGCGGGAAAACCTCGAGCTGAAAGAACAGTGTATTTTTAAATTTTTTTGGGACAGTCTTGATACTTAGAGCCTATGTACACGGCGTTTCTTGTAGATTTGTATATTCTTGATTATATCTATTACCACAGATAAAATAATACTAAGTACAGATGGTCCATCTAGAACATTAATTTCACTCCTGTTTTTCTTCGGGCTATTTTTTGTGTTTGATTCTGCGGCGCCCCTAGCAGTGGTTAGGTCTTGCCTGCATTCAAAAATAAGTAACTCCATCTAGTGCAATAATTTTTGATTGCAGGCAAGATATAATCAAAAATGATAAGCACTATGACTGTAAGGGTGTACCTTCACAAACGCGATACATACGATCAGCGAACAAAAGACTGTCGGTAAGATAAGACTTTTAAATACACGAGCCTCGCGTTTGTGAAACATCTATTTAAGTAACGTACAAAAACGCAGTGACTACGCATTCGAAAATGTCGTGTACATACGCCCTTGCCTACCCGCAGTTGGTTTGTTGTTCTGACGAATACATTCGTATTCACTTTTTATTCTCTGCGAATAATTTAGGAAAAACGTGACTAGTTTTCACACACTATGTGTCCTGTGTTCACGGATTCGCGGCAATCCGGGGGGGAGTCTGAATAGGATTCATTGAAAGTTAAGTGCAACCAAGAACTGTAAGTACCAAAAACAACGAGTACGCTACGCATCCTGTAGGTACAATTTATTTTCAATTCATTTTATTCTCAGTTCCAGGAAAACATAAAAACAAAACAAAAATATGAGACTCATTGCAATAAACTGTGAAGAAAAAAAAAATGGATGTGAGTGAAATTTAAACACAATGAATCCTTTTATACGTGTTCCATATAAACTTTGTATCCAACGGATTTTATTTTTCGAGTTTTTAAAATGAGCGTTGTATAGGTTTGGTTCAATATCACAGTTTTATTTCCAAAATACTGTTGAAAATTTTAGGTCGCTGAAGGGCAAAATAAAACAAAATAAACCTTAATAGGGTTCGGACTGCGGCAGCTAATATCGTTATTGCTCTCGGCTATGGCGGTACCGATTTTGAACGTAAATATTTTATACAGAGATCGTGAACTTTTGGGTTAACCGTAGCGACATTATTATCGAGATGATAATTAAAGTGAGCAATACCACCGGTTAATTATCAGTACCTATTATTGGTTTCAAATGAATAACTTTATCTAGAACCTTCACTTATACAATTTGTTTATTCAGTCACAATCGCTTTACACTGTATGGCAAAGGCCATCTCATGAACACTTATACTACGAGTATACTTATTTTTTCGGTTAAGTAAATATTTTTTCGGTTATCAGGCACTAAATACAGCACTAAATACAGCAGCAGCTGTTCGAACTACTTCGAACACCTATATTCATGTAGACAGAGCTGATCTTGTTCTTGAGACATTACATGTGATATGTATGTGTGCTTCGGGAAGGGAGGCAAGCAACGCGCCTAATATTTCATCATGATACAGCAGGTACACGTTTTTATTTGGCAGCGCAACACGTACGAGTCACGGTCTTCGTTCCACCAACTGCGGTACCGACGGAGCTCCTCTACCCTGTCACCCCTCGTGAAACATTGCCTGCGAGGTATTTTAGTAAAATACGCGCTCTACTGCGGTCCACATACCCCGCCGTTCCTCGCTGCGCCCACATACGCAGCTTTGTATGGTAAACAACTGCGAATAAACAAAAGTTACGGTGTGCTCTTGTGAGCCCACTGGGACTACCCCCTCTCAAATATTAAGTTTTGTAAGAATTTAAAGTTAAGGGTATAGGGCGCGGCGGCGGCATCTCGGAAGAATTAAATATTAATATGCTTTCCGAACAAACTTGGCGAAAGGCTGAAAACAATGAATTTTTAATAGTTATTCTCCTTTGAGACGGGCAATTAATGTAATGAGGTAGCAAGTTTAGCTCACCCTCGGGTATCCAAAGTGGAGTTAATTTGCTCCAAGATTTTCTTGTGCTAATTTCAAAATTAATTAATTTTAAATAAATTATGTATTTTTTGCTGTACGGCACATATTTCCTTGTGAATTTTACGAGTAGTATATAATTATGTTACTTAACCAAGTATGTTATATTTCTTCATTAAAACTTGTCTACGTGGTTTGGCTTAGAACGTTACTTGAATTACTTTCTCCATTCTGATTTTAGTAGAGATATAGCTTATATTTTTGGGAGAGCCCGGTAATAAGCTGGAGGTTCACTGTTTATGACTTGGGAACTACGTGTCGCACAACTCGCTCGATTACATTGTCACACTCAAACGTGCAAAGCAAACTCTAAAAGTACTCTACAGTACATAAATAAGAGCCAAAATTGCTGAGCATTAATAAATTAACAGCATGAATACGAAAATTTGTCGGTGTTTTTAGGTTTTTATTGAAACTAATATGCAAACAATGAAAATTATCTTCAAGGTATACTCGTAATAATGTATTTGTCGATCTTACTTATAGGTCATCACATTATTTAATTTTAATAGTCTTTGTGGTGAAAATTTTAGTCTGGAGATGGGAAACTGGGTGTTTGTTATGTATTCAAGAAAAGCTTAAATAGTAACTTATTGTAACTTATAGTTTTCTGAATACCAAAACACATGGAGGACTAGATTATACTGCGTAGAAGAGAATGTTATAAATGGTCATGAACAAATAATTCGTTCATGGTATAGGTACAAGGATATTTTTTTTTTTTTTTTTTTTTTTTTTTAATATTTATTTATACCTATCATATACGAGTATATTCCAAGTCTATGCCCTTTTAATACGATATTAAAATTAAAATTAGATTAAAATTAGATCTGACTAGAACGCTCGCATTGACTCTGCTACAGATTTTTTTTTAAGGGTTGTATGTTGAGCCAAAACAAGTTGTCATGATTGACTTTCTCTTGTATTAAATTGTTTTTATACGAATGCACACCAATTATTATTGTGTGTAATTTATCACGTGTCCGGGAGCGTGGATTAGGCGCCCATCGCTCACCCTGTTTGTCAGATTAAAGCTCGCGGCAGACGACTAACTTGTCGCACACTTGATTAGCGATAAGTAATGATTGTGGAACACAAATGTTTCTTTAACAAATGACAATTTCGTACTAATTATGCACGTGTGAAAAATGATTGTGTTTTAGTATCAATACGTCTTTAAATTTGTTTTTTTGGTGCTAGAAACATTATTAATTATTTAGTCAAATTATAAACAGGAGGCTTACCATGACGTATAATTAAACAATTCTGATTAGGTTCTAACTGTCATAACTTGACGTTAGCGCCTTAGCTTACGTCAAAAGCAGTTAATTAGGATTATTATTATTAGTTAATTTTTTTATTAGGACCTAAACTGAATCGCTTTTAACGGTCATAGTAAGCCGGCAGGGCTACTATATAATCCGGTCAAAATAAACATTCCAGGTTACATTAATTCGCACCTGGCTGAAATTTGGCATGAATGTTGGGAACCCTACTTTGTCAGCTTTGTACATATGTATGTTCCTGCCAAATTATAGTTTTCTAGTATCAATAGTCTCTGAGAAAAGCTGCGGACGGACGGACGGACACTACCTCACGGGTGGCGCGGAAACGTGTGCATATTGTAAGTAACACAAATTTTTCAACATTTTGCATCGCTATATCTCCGAAATGGTGATTCTTAGGAAAAAAAGTGTGTGAACAATTTTTGTAGATAATTGCATGATAAATAATTTTGTCTTACCTACTTTTATAATAAAACGTACCGTTTAGCTGAAAAACTCTGAAAACCGATTTTAGCAACATTTGACCTTGAATAACTTTTTTTCCACACGTTGGATTAATGTGGATAATTGTCAAATTGTGTGTAATAGGGTTCCCAATATTCATGCCAATTTATAGCCAGGTGCGAATTAATGTAACCTTACCCCTATTTTTCATACTAATTTGACCGGACTATATAAGAACAAAACAATTTACATATCTTCTACAAGGAGTTAAAAAGAGCGAAGACTTTATACTGGTTGCCAGTTTATAATTGTTGCATATGATATCGCCATTTTAGGTATATATTTTTGGAGTTTCTTTCAAACGAATAAAATCGTATCTAGCTAGTCTTGTTCCATCCGTATATTTTTTCTAACTATTTTTGTCCGGAGGAGTTGTTTTTAAAGGGATACACTTTTGTACACTAATTTTAAGTTTGAAATACATGTTTGAATTGAATTTGAAAATAAATAAAATGTTATGAGTACATGCAACTTAAGTATTAGCATGCGAATTGAATATGCAAATTATTTATGCTTTTTTATAAATAATATTAATGTAGTAGAATTTCACAAGTCTTTTGGAACAAGCTGATCAAAATGACGACATATATTTTTTTAAATATTTTAACATTTAATATCACTTAAAAATGTCTAAGGTACACACGTTCCCAAAATAAAAGCTATGAGTTCAGATCAATAGTTTGATAAAAGCTGGTTACTCCATGATCCTTTACCGTTTGTTTTCTTGTCAAAACGATCATTTGTTTTCAGCCCGTCGCGTCGCTCCGCTGGGCAATTTCAAATTTTCTCGTCTTCGCTTCAAGGATTACATTTAATTACATGGTTTTTCAATATTAAAAAACATAATGCACCATTAAATATCGATTTAACAAGTTTTAGATCGATTATCACTTGGTTTACTTCTCTTTTACGAGTTTTGCAACTTCAAATAATAGTGTAACCATTTCTCAGCCATGCCACGGCGAAATTACGAAGTAGTATCTACACTGCGTAGCGAGTACCTACGGTCTCGTAGCACCCTTGTAGCTTGTAGCTACGAAAAATCAGGCTTTGCTTTATATCATAGGATACGTAATATATTTATGTTTTTTTTACAAAACGATAATGTAAATGTAAAGCATTCGAGTTTCTATAAACAGTTATTTATTTCATAACTTTGAGAAAAATCACCAAGAAGTTTTTAAAATATTTCATGTGCAATATTATTCATATTACTTATTTGTATTTTATATTAAGCTAATGGAGGCTGCATAATAATCTTATATGTATTACTCGCATTAGACAAACAGAGCCATTAAGAGCGCTTGTGGCGTTATTAACATCGGTATGCGTCCAATTGGGGGTGCTAATGGCATTCTCATGCAGTAATGCATTTTAGATTAATGGATATAAATGACCATTGCGAAATCTGTATCTAATGTGCTAAGAGCGTTAGAGCTCATACACACGAGCGGCACGATGTCGACGGCAGATGCAACTTCAGCCGTTGACTTGTCAACATCGAAGCTCTGCGGCAGCCAACGTCGACTCTCTTTGTACAGGAGCCAGTTGCAAAATGAATTCCGAAGAAGAAACACTGTTATTGCTTTTACTCCGTCGACGTCGACAAAAACGAAAAAGAAAAACACGTGCGTGGGTTTTAGAAATATTAATGAATAGAGAACAAGATGGACATTTTTTTACGCTTTATCCACTTTTACGAAGGAACGCAAGCATTTTTCTTTACTGCTACAATCAGCAATTCCACATCAATATTCTCACTGGAGCTCATTTTACAAAACCGCGACGCGTGCGCACTCCTGGACTATGTGCAGTCCACTGACAAAATGGCGGACGCGGCACGCTACAAACACAAACAACTGCAAGCGACGCTATTGGTCGACGGCTGCCGTCGACGCGTCGGCGGCTGCCGTTGACGGGTGTCGACGGCTGAAGTTGCATCTGCCGTCGACATCGTGCCGCTCGTGTGTATGAGCTCTTAGTCATCGATCGAGTGACCCTGACCTTTAAAAAATTTCAATCCTAAAATTAGTTTTTGAAACCCCTCTGAACTTAGCCTGCTGAATTCAGGAGTTTAAAAATCTCATATTGCAAAAACAATACGCAATACTCTATTTCACTTTTTCAAACGTTAAGCGGCCTAAAAATCTCGCTTACAGAGTTGGCTTTTTTTTTAACTCACTCTAAAATTTTATGGCGCATTTATTATAACTATCCAATCTATTATCTCATATGGTATCTCGGTTTGGTGAGGAGTAGCAAAAACTTCTCTCATCAACCTAGAAAGAACTCAACGTTCGATTTTGAAAGTCCTCTACTTCAAGCCTTTTAGGTATCATACAAAAGACTTGTTTAAAGAAACAAAAGTCCTCACAATTCGACAGCTCTTTATTAAAAGTGCTATTCTTAAACAGCATTCCCACCTAGGTCGAACTGACAAAGTAACTGGAAGAAGAGCGCATATGGTTTACAATGTTCCTGCCTGTAGAACAACTTTTGCCCAAAACTTTTCGTATTTCCTAGGGCCATTTTTGTATAACCGAATTGGTAATACTGTTTCTTTAAAAGATAAAACAAGTTACTCTTGTAGAAAAACATTGGAACAATTTTTGCTTCAACTAGACTATGATTCTACGGAGAACTTATTATTAATTGTTAAGTGACATCACAGATGAAATAATACATAGTACATGTGGTGCCATATAGGTATATTATAACTATTGTACATCGTGTTGTTGTCTTACTATCTAATTTTTATGTTTTACAAGCATGCCTTACCCGTTAAACGTAAAAAAATCTCTTTGTACCGTTAAACCGTTTTTACCTACTTATTGTAATTTTGCAACTTTTTTTCCTCTGCACTTCTGTACCTATATGAATTTTTACAAATTTACAATAATGTTAGTTCCATAAGCTATGTTATAAGCTAATAGAATGTTAAAGGGAGGAAATACTCTTAATTAAAGGCCGACGGGGGAATAGAGCTACTTTGCCGTAACACAGTTTACACTAGCACGGGAAGTAAGTCCTAAAACCTCATGGTGCTGATCCGGAATGTTTCTGTCTCCGTCCATTTTTATACTTAATTTATGTTCTCACCTGTAATGTTTCTGTGGAAATAAATAAATCTAAAAAAAAACAAAAAAACTATGGATTATGGATTTATTATGGCTGTAATGCACTCGAAACGTCGGGAAATAAAATAAAAAGGTGAATACGCGATAAATTCCCGTTATTTCATATAAATTAAAGGCAAACAGTTAGTTGCTCAATGTGAGCCTAGTGAAGACGAGACCATACAGTAAAACAACTGCTGTAAATAAAGCTGCAGTCACTGTACATATAAGATGCCGCAGGGCTTGCTAGCAGCTGTGGCACGGCTGCGCGTCTCGAGATAGATACTGAGGAAATCCTGTCTTGCTTTTACTCCTAATACTCTTTTCAAATATAATAACTCTGAGTTCGCATTACAAAACATAGTTTAATTAAATTAAATTCAATTTACGAGGTAATGTTGGTTTGCTTGTTTGACGGCAGTAATCTCTGAAACTACTCAGTCGGTTTCAATAATTCTTTGTCCGGTGTATAGAATGGACTGTCTGGATGGTTATAGGCTATATTTTAATTTTTAATTGGATAGTTTCACTAGTACACCCGTTCAAAGCAGGGACGTGCTGCTAGTATTAAATAAATAAGTCCATAATAATTAAAATTCGAAAAAGACAAATACAAAATTCATAAAGTTGCTAATTCGTTCATGTTCAATAATTAGTATTATACGGGTTGATTTAATTGCATTGCGTGATGGACCGAAAAATATTATCAAAACATACAAAGATCAGAAAATTAGGTCATATAAACAAGTCGGAGTATTTGGTACCAAACATGCCAGACCTAAAAAAACACCGCTTTAGAAGTTGTAATAGGATTTAAGTACGTCTCGCAAGGTTTTGTGCAAGAGCTCACACATGCAAGCCGCCTTGTCGTGCAAACAGCCTTAAGAGTTACGAGTACGGTTTATCAGGTTGTTCTCAACTCCCAACAGGTATTTAACGTTTGAGACAAACAGAGGCTTTGTTAACCTGGTGTAGTACACTGAATTCTTTATTGATTGGTGTATCTTCATAGTATCTTATTAAGATACTTTTGAAAGATTAGGTTATATGCTAGTACATAATTTGGACATTTATTTAGTATGTGTGTCATCTGTACTACGAGTCCACAAACAGTTACAAGTATATCCCACGGAGCTCACATGCATAAACCGAAGTATAGTCCATAACAATTCAAATTTTATGTATTTAATGTAGGCATGTACCTATATATTATTAAATATACAGGCGGCAAAATAATTTCAATTTAGTAAAAAGAGAGCAATTTTCTGAGCACTCTTGAGGCACCTACATACATTTTTAAAATGAAACTACTTCAGGTAGTATCGAACACTAAAAAGGTTTTCAAACAAAAAACAAAGTTTTTTATTACATCGGTCCACTTTTGACGGAATAATCAGTGCAATGAGGAAGAAGTAAGATCAGTGCGACGGAATACGAATACATAGATTTTTTGAATTCAGTTAAAAAGAACAATTGATTCATCTTGTTATTATTATAATCACCACAAAAATAAATTAAGAAAGCAGGTTCCTTTTCTTTACCTAATTAGATTTACCAAGACAACCGTAGTGTTGTTTTAAAATGTAAAGCTAATAACTTAGATTAGTCTCATTAAATCCTGCCAGTTTGAAACTCCGGACCGCTCTAAGTGTTTTGGGTTGATGAATTTTTAAAACGACCTTAAGTTATGAAGGAGGGTTTCTGTCGCTCCAAGCGTTATTAATATGAAAATTAGGGTTACGGACTACAAACACAAACAAGCTATAGATATTCCCCATTATGCATATTCGACCTAAAACCTGTATTAGCTAAAACGTATACTAAATCTGTTGCTATCTCTTTTCGTTGACATATGAGTGACAAGAAAAAAACGTTCTAAAACGTTCCTAAAACCTGTATTAAATTGTCAAGTTTTTATGAATAAACCCCATAATCTATAAGCAGTGACAGACATCATCGTGCATAATCACCCATAATGTAGACAACCCGCTGTGCGCTTACCACAAGTAATGCTGCAGTAAGTTATAATATAATATACTATATCAGTCCTATCTATCTATCTACATTGAATATGCAATGAGAAACGTAGAATAAAACAAATGAGTAACAAATATAGCAATTAATTCAGGAGCTAGATTCTTGAACGACATTTAAACTATGACGCGGGAGATTGCACGTTATCTAGCTTTTGTTTTCTTAAATCCATAGAATTTTCAAAATAAGAACGCCGAGACGTGCCGCATGATAATTTTGATTAAGACATGGTTATTTGGAGAATAAGGCCCTGGTCTTGGAGAAAAAATAATGTATGGTTGATTGCCTTAGGAAAGAACTGTAACAATGCCTTTGTACTTATCTCGTCGTAATGATTTATACAGCACGTGATAAAATTTAATTAGATTTGAGGACGGTGACTCGACTTACAATCAAAGGTCGGTTAAATTTTTGGCTCGCATTATGGGTTTATTTGTAAAAAAATTCGTTACGTTAAAATAAGATGCGCTAAACGGTAAAGGCAAACATCGTATGTAAACCTCCGTCCATTTTTATACTTAATTTATGTTCTCTAATTCTAGATCTAGCACCTGTAATGTTTCTGTGGAAAAAAATAATGTTTCTAATGTTTCTAATGTTTCTAAACCTGTTGGCTTTCAATTAGTGTCCATGGTGTAAGTAACCTGTCACAAAAGAAAAGTTATCTTCGGCAAAATGTGGCAAGTACCATGTATTTGGAAATACCTCTCTGATTGTCCTACCCTTAGACATTTTCAAAGGATCTAAAATTCTCACTAGATTTGAAGAGAAATGTCAATGCAGGGACGGCAAAATAATTATTTTACGTGACTACGTAGTTTCCGAGATAATGACAAGAAATAGGTAGTACGGCAAAGATCATTCAATTTCGGTAAAGTTATTAAAAGTTGAATTTTACTTTACTTAAGTTTGATTAAATTTTCTGTACGTACTTATAGTATATTTTAATATTTCAAGAATCTCTTACCCAAAGTAAATAAGTTTTTATTCTCATTAGCTATTTCTTAGTAATTTGCAAAATTATTAATTAGCTGCTATATCTTAGTGATCGTAACCTACTTACTGTTAGTACCTTTAACTTTGTTTTATTTTTATTGTAAACTCTTATAGCTCACTACAAACCTTAGTGGTTTTTTTGATGCTGCATTTAAATCTTATTCTTTTGTATATACTCGTAATTTAGTCTTTATCCGTTAAATAAATAAAAATAAAAAAAGTAAGAAATGCTTTGATGATCGTCAAATATGTTAACAAAATTTTTACTGTTCATTAATATGTTTATTATGAATACAATAATAGTTATTGCATTCCATTTTGCTATCACCTACAGGTTCATCAAAGATGAAAGCACTTTAGTGTTCGATCTCACCATGACTATACTCCGTTCACCGAGTCAATGTAATATAGGCCGCTCTCTCTCTCGCACATTTGTATGAAAATGAAAAGGACGCACAATATTGACATCTTTCGTTATTGGCCTAAATTGACATTTTGGCGGGGCCTAATGACAATAATCTAAGAGCGCGTTCTCTCATATATTTCTCACTATTAGTTCGACTCGTCGAACGGAGTATAGGGTGTTATAGGTAAATTACGTATATGACGTCATTTTATCAGTAAAATCAGTAGTTTGACTACCAATCAACAGCGTAAATCAATATCACGTGATATTTCAAAATACAGGTAGTTAACGTTACCTGCCATAAACACACATTTCGATGAATGTTAATTAAAATGCTTTACAAACTGCGTAGCTGCCACATTGATTTGTGTTTTTGGAATGTTATAATGTAGGTATGTATCAGATAATATCCGCTCGATGCATAAAGGCGCGCATCATTTTAGGTATTTTGTTGGAATTTGTTGGAAGTTTCGATCTTTTTAAAATGTTATAAGTATACTCGTATTTACTGAATCAGTGGACAAAATTAAACTTTTTCGCTAATGTTAGATAGTTTTGCCTGCTCTATTGCTATTTTTAACTTACGCGTTACCAAGAGTAACGGAGTTTAAATGCATTTTAAAATTAATTGATACTTGTAAATACACAGTCTTTTACTAGTAACACAAGGCTTGTTTTAAAATATCCATCATGTCAGTTTTTAAGCTATGATGGCATAAATTGAAACACGGTGCCAGAATTATAGTTTACTAGGGACCCGCCCCGGCTTCTTCTTGCTTTCTTTTTTTTTTAATCCGTTGCGTAGTTTTAAAGATTTAGGCATACATAATGGACATAAGGATATAGGGACAGAGAAAGCGACTTTGTTTTACACTATGTAGTTTTCAACAAATCTTTTGTTTTGAACCAAAAAACCTTCCTACAAAGCCCATGGTGCTAATTGCAGGGTTCCTCATTACCGGCTGGAAAGTTCCAGCAAAATAATAAGTAGCACCCGTTTTCCTCTTTTATGGCCAATAATTTAGACTTAACTCGTTAGTGTTTTAATTGAATCGAATTCGATTAATTTTGCGTAGTGGTCCACTTATAACCTTTATAAAAGAATGAGGTTCTGTTCCAATGTGATTTTGTCGTCAATCAGTAAGTCAATTAGCTGACAGATTTTGAAAATAGTAACTACAATATTTCCAAAAAATTAACAGGAACTTTCAAGAATATTCGGAGTTATGAAGAAAGCCTGTGTGAAGTAAATTGCTCTCTTCTTACGAAATTAAAGTTGGTGTTAAAAAAAATATGCAACTTGTTAATAATACACTTTTTTACTACATCCATTATTCGCAACTTCACAGTTTACTGGCCTGAAATCTGATTTTGTTTTCGTTAATATGTATATTGGCGTGAAAATTCATTGTCCGATAAAAACGGGAGAGTAATATTTTCACAGTAGAAACTTATAATTTGTACTCGGTGTAGGATATTCCAACCTAAGTCAAGATAAATGGTCAAACCATTCTGATTGATATATAATTTTGAAGCTTATAGTCATCTTGCAACTAATTTCTAATACTTTAAAAGAATCAATTTAAAATACGCAAATATTTTGATTCCGTGAGTGTACGTACAATTATCAAGACTGCAAATGGCATTCGGCGTGACTGAGCCAGATAGGGTAAAGGTAAGTAGAAAATAATTAGATACATTTAATAAAAAATCATACAAATAATGCAAAAGAGACGAGATTTTATGGTTTTCAATAAAATAAAAGTATTTCACTTTAAAAACTGTGAGTTGTATTAGACATTATATAATCACACGGCAAATTACTCACTTAAAAATATCATCGGTATAAAGAAAAGTATTCTAAAACTGTGACTATTTTATATTGCCAAAACCAAATCCCAACTACAGGCGTTAGTTACTCGGACCAGAGTTTGAGTTAGTAAGCCATTGACCTGTTATTTCTGAACCGGAAATTAACTAACAGATTTATAGCTTTGTAAAATTACCCCTGAAATACGAATAGTTAGATAGAAGTAACATAGCAAACTATTCGGGAAACACCTTTCAATTAAAATTATACTCGTAGAACACATCCAAAACCGGACATGGAAAGGTTTGCATAAATATTAGGAACCATTGTCTTGCTTGTGGATATGGCCAGCTAAGCTGACAGGATGGTTTAGATGCCATTCAAAAAATGACCTAGTCACTACAGTGTCTCCTTAAGGCTAGACAAATATTTCATCCTAAATAAATCATCTAGTAAAGATGTAAAGGCATGTGTAAAAAAATATTCTATGTACCGAGTCTCGATAAACTGTGATTTCTGTTAACAGTTATATTGATCAAGGGTAATTCGGTGAATTATTGGTAGCTCCTAATCGAGAAATTAGTCTATACTCGTATACCTCCACTTTTCGAATGACATTACAGTCTCCGTGGTCACGAGTAGAATGATTTCAATAAGCGATTAACTTAAAAAGTGTTATACCTAGTGTATACCCAATTTTTAGGCCCATAAATATATTAAATTATATTTTTAAAGTAGAATATACCCGTGTTTTGATTGAATAGGTACATCTGATAACGTTAAATGTGAAGGTATTATGTTATGTGTTGCGCACAAAAAGTGTTACGTAAATGAAATAATACCCGTAACTGAAAATCGAGAACTCGATACCAGCTTCCGCATTGCGTTCTGTATTTTATTATTTATAGACGAATCTAAACATAGGGATCTAGAAACCTCATATATCCGAATAACTACTTAGTTACCTTTTTAATAGAGGCTTTTTCATTGGTTTAAATAAGGTAGCCTTAGAATTTAGGTTGTTATTTTTTATACACGTTGTGTTACCCTCTAATTTTAGGAGCAGAAGATTTTAATTATTTTATATGAAAACTCTGTGGTATTTTTCTAAATTAAATGAATTAATAAATTTTCCTTCGATGTTTAAATTTTCATTCAAACTTCGAGTGATTAAGCATAGTACTAAATATGGAGTTTTAAATTTTGAATGCAGCTTTATTTCTAAATCTTTTATATTTTTTAATAAAAACTGACAAGCCATTACATTTTACGTTAACTTCATTGTTCTAGAAGAAAACAATAATTCGTAGACTTTAATTTTGTTGTTTCTTTACATTAGTCTGGCTAAGGAATGTAATTAGCAGTCTTTGGCTCGTTAACAAAGCAAAGCTTTGATGAGTGATCATTACCGTTTTTAATAATTTCTAATTACACGTTTAAATGTTCCTTTTGTCTATTTAATTACAGCACCAAAGCTTACCGACCCTTTGTTTATTCGTAAGCTCGCGAACAAAAAGGGTTTAAAATCAGGATAATGTGCAGAATATATTCAGTGAAAATGCTCAGCGACAATTATTCAAGTAGTTTCATGTAGTTCCGCATACCGATGCTCGAGTGCGAGCGGGAAAAGTGATACGCATTCCGAGGCGAGCGAGTGAGAGTGAACCTCTTGCGGAAACAATTTGTCAATGTCTTCGCCAATTTCCTCTTGTAACTAGTTTTTTCTTTGCGCCACGTAAATTTAATTTCAGCTCTTTGTTGAAGCGATTGTAACCGACAAGTGTGGTTTTTATTGTACTTAGGTATGTGATGCGATTAGATTGAAGCTTTGTCTTATGGACATCTGCGCGATTGGAGACTTTTTATGACTAGGTACTTTCTTTCAAACCCTTACTAATATTGTAAATGCGAAAGTAACTCCTACCACTGAATCAGTTTTTATGAAACAGGTATATATTTCGTTCGCTATGCTACGGGCTAGTAATTTATAAAGTCGAGATATTACATAGTTTCAAAAAACAAGTCGGGTAGATATTTCATTAAGTAGACATTTCAAATTCAAAGACGACATCAAAATATAACAAGTTAAATGTGATTTGCGCCAACAAAACATCAAATTTTCGTAAGCGCTTGTAAATATTCATGACATTATAACTGGCCAAGTATCGCGAGCATCTAAATATGAGCCTGAAAGTAGGCCAAGACATAAAAAAACAGACCCTTATTTCACGCCACTTGCTTCGTTATTTCTTACACATCAAAACTATCGCATACAATTTGTACAAAAGTTTGCCAAGTGTGTCTTTTCAATAAAGTTCCAAAATTATGAATAATGCGCATTGAACTAAAACTTTTGAGCGCTTTTAAATCTAATGAAGCTCACAGTTTATGTCCAAGAGGTAAATCTTGTCACTAACAAAAAAGCCAATGAATAAATTTGTGAAAATGTTTTATTATTAATAGATTTTTAGAATGTGTGTAATGTGTGAAAGTGGGTCATAAATGATTTGTGTATTTTGCCAATTGTTATCGAAGGACGTTTACAATGGCGTGATGCCAATACGGAATAAAATTATTAGTGCCTTTGTTATTATAATTTTCCCCGTGTTTACATTTATAATATATAATTTAATAAAAACGTAGGTATTTTGCCTACGTATGAGCACTGGTAAGTACCTCATCTCGAACATTGAAATCACTCCTTTTTTTCTTCGGGCAATTTTTTGGTGTTTGATTTTTGCGGCGCCACCTAGCGGCGTTTAGGCATCCGACTGCATGATACTACTAGATGGAGTTACTTATTTTTGATTGCAGACAAGACCTAAACGCCGCTAGGGGCGCCGCAAGTTGCGAAGGTCCATCTGACCAGTCAACATTAGTCCGTCAGAAAAAAAAAAAAAAAACAAACACCAAAAAATAGCCCGAAGAAACGAAGGAGTGATTTCAATGTTGGAGATGAGGCATCTGTACTTATGTAATTTGTGGTATGAGCAAGTTGGCCATCACAGGTGAGGAAGTTTTTAGGCCACCTAAAGGCCTCCGTCATGGCTAAACGACTTTAATTGTTTATATTATTATTTATTGGTCGACGTTGTGGACATTTATTGCTAGCTAAATGAGTACTATTATGATTGCGCGTAAATATATGTTTATTACGACGTTACGTAGAAGATCAACATCTCGATTGTCGGCGACTGACAAAACATGACGCGATAAGAGATTGCACGTTAACTCTAAAATCCATCGCATTATTCAAAATAACCATGTCGTGACGTGCCACGTCAAGACATGGTTACATATTTATAAATATTAACGAGACTTAATCGCGTATTGAAATCATATTATTTACCTCGACGTTCCAAGTCGCGATAGTTTAAATAGTATCTATTTTAAGATATGGTTATTTGGAGAATAAGGCGGCAGAGTGGCCATGCATATGTGACAGATTGGATGTCCATTATTTATAATGGTTTGTCAATTTAACAAGGCTCTAAAGAACTTTTTTACATGTTACTCTTGTGGCAATGAAACGAGATAGCAACCAGATATAACAGACGTCCTAGCTAGCGTAAATTTACTGGCCCATGAATAACGGGCTTTGTTTCTATTCTCTTTCCGTCGTGCCTATTAATTTAAACTATTTATTATTTAAAATAGTAACGCGTGACTTTTTGTCATTGAATATCAATTTCCATAGATTTTTCTGTTTCTACTCTAAAACGATTCTAGAAATGTAACATGACTAGGGGCTGATGTGGCATTATCATTGGGAATTTATTTAATTATTGTTTTTTACGGCCGGTGGCATTTCAAGTGCCATTACTTTTCATGGCTGTCATGTACAGAGGGTTCCTACTCATAAAAACGAAATGGGAACTTTCATTTTATTACCCTTAATTGATAGTAAATTTTGTACTTAGGAAAATATTTTCAGCTAAAGTGTATCTTTCTTGAACAATTATTTTACAATGCAATTAGCTAAATAAATAGCTCTTATGAGATGTTAATGTTTACAATTATATAAAATATATTATGTTCAGAAAAAGTTGACCGTTCTGCACCAAGATGGCAGGTGACATTTACATAAAGTCGAGGGCAAACCAACCCAGTAGTGGGTGAAGTTGAACTGTTGATGATGATGACGATGAACTGAGTTGTCACTAAAATACAAGGTATATGTGCGATGACCTATTCGCACTTATACCTTGTATTTTAATGAAACAATAATAATATGTACAAATAGGTACTTAATACAGTATTGGCTAATATATATTTTTTTTACCATAATACAAGTTTAAAAATCCCTACCAATGTAATTCCACATCTCTTCTCACAAATACGACTCTGTGATCTGCTCTCTAAGGAGAAACCTTAAAAACAAAAAAGACGCAATTTCTCGTCCGATAATCTAACTTTTGCCGACAAATCTGTTCGAAAGCCCGTTAATACCGATAAAAATTAAAGCACGAAAAATGAGAAATCGCTTTTCACAATGGCCCATCTATCTAATAAACCTAATATTGGTTCGATACGCGCTCAAGAGGCGTGAAATGACGGCCCACTTGGAACCCCGTGGCGGGAGGCGCAATTGCCAGTAAAGCTTGACCTTCGTTGTTTATATTTTACTTAAAAAGGAATAACAGTGCCTATTGACGGAGCTTTTCTTGCAGTTCTTCAGGAACTGGTCAGCCAGTTTATAACACCCTTACTCTGCATAAATGATATAGTACCGAGTAAAAACTTTTATAAGAGTATTTAAATCGCATCTTTTTGTACATCGTACGTTTCTGACCGACATCGACATCGTGAATCCGTTTCGAGGCAGTTTTGGCAAGGGCCGGTGGCGGATTGCCAATAAGTCAGATATGATTGACCGCTGGTGTTTCGTAGTAGATCTTCTCGGGTTCCAAATTGGGAAAGTATCGAATTTTCCGCACAGGCTCAGCGCATTCCGCCGATGGCCGGACAGTTACTTTCTCAAATTACGCCCGACCGTCCTCGGGGGTAAACAATTTAAATGTCTACACGTAGCCGAAGGGGGTTCCATTCCTTAAGATCCCTCGTTAAACTATTCGCCTTAAAACGGACGCGAGGCAACACGACGTCTCGACATGTCCCAACATACTTAAAGTACCAACTATTCAAGGTTTTGCTCACACTTTGGTTCAGGTACCGAGTTCAAATAGCTAACTAATGAAAATAAATAATCTTTCAACAACCAAAAGCACACACTAAATTCCTAATATCCGTATCTCCTTACCGTATATTTAGTGCGTAAATTAAAATACCTAGGTATTTAATTTATTTAAACAGGAAAATGCTAATTTAACAAAGTTAAGCAACTGGAAACTGGGTTAAATTTTAAGCTTCTTCAATAATTTGATTGTTTCAAGAATCTGGGTGAAACATTTCAAACTTCGAAACTTTGTTTTTCCTGCTTCATTGTAAACTAGTAAGAAGACTAGGCAGATTCAAAACTCAAAATACTATTATCATCATCATCATCTCCCTGCCCTTATCCCACTAAGTGGGGTCGGCACAACACTCAAAATACTATGATTTTGCAAATAGAGAGTAAGTAAGTAGTAAAAATCTGTTGTAAAGACCACCTGGCTTTTCTATATGTAAAATTATCAAAAAATTAACTATTTAATGATACATAATTGCAGATTTACTTTTTAAAGTTTTTTAAGATGTTACCTCTTACTTTACCCCGATACCACGCTACAGTTCCAATATTGGAAGCTTACGGATCGACGAAATCCTGGCTAATGGCCCGTAAACATTAATTTAAAACATGAAGCTACGAAAGTAACAAGAAATCGTAACAGTATCCCTATTTTGTAAATATTACGTTTTAAAAAGCTGGGGATCGAGAAAGTTTAGTACCTTTATGCTTTTATTACTTAAAAAAAATACAATAAATTAAAAGATATTGTGAAAGTTCCCTAATATTTTTTTATTTCTATGTCTTTTGTTTTGTAACGAACATTCTCACGTAAGGCAGCATGTAAGTCAAAATTAAGAAAGTTATAACAAGTACTCACTATGATCGAAGGTGCGAGGGTCAACCGTGGTGGTGGTGACCGGCGTTGTAAAGTCATCTTCATCTTCATACGGCTCAGTCGTGGTAGTTGTTGTCGTAGTGCGCTTGCGATTCTTCCTGCGCTCTGGCCGGCGGGGTGGAGCAGTGACCGCGGCGGTCGTTGACCTCCGGGCTTGAGTGATGGTGGTGCTCTCGGAGTTGCCAGAGCCACCGCCTGGCTCGGCAATGGCCAACGCCACTAGTGACACGGTCATCAACCGTATCACCAGTGGCGCTAAGCGCCGCATAGTGCCTGTTGACAAAATTACTTTTTGAGCATTGTCTTTTAACAGTTTATAATCTTATTGGGACTTAATCGCGTATTAAAATCATTTTATTTACATCGACGTTCTTTAAAATAATGTTTCAAGTCGCGATAGTTTAAGAAGTGTATTGACAGTAGTAGTAACTTTATGTAAACGGCGGGGCAACATTTTTAATTCTTAACCTGAGGTGCTCTAATTATAGGAGCAAATCGTATGCAATAGAACGTTTTTGAATCAAACCCTTTCGTTTTGTTAATTGAAGCTAGAAGTCATCGATCGAGTGAGCGAAGCGAACGAAGATCTTAGTGGCAAGTGGGGTAATTTGCTTTGTATATATTTTGTTGTTTGTATGTGCCGGCATAACTGTCGAACAATTAATCCAGTCTTCATGAAACTTGATAGGTATATAGGTAGTGGTAAGTGGGTAAGCAAGTAACCTAATGAGCTGAATCGGTCAAGGGGTTGTAAAGATATTTGGTTCCGAAGGGGATGAAAAAAAAAGTTGTGCAAATACATTGAGTGGGGTGTCATATGAAAGGGCTTTGTTTTACATTCCAAAATGGTTTTACTTTTTATTCTAAGATATAAAGTTTATGAATAACTTCGATAAATGTAAAAAAAACCTGACTGCTATAACCTGAGCTCCCATTTCTATAAGTTTTGGTAAAATCGCAGCTCAGAAAATCGTTCTTCTTCTTCTTTAAAATTATGTTGGTTGTTTCTAACTCCTAACTCTTTTTGACGAATCTAACGACGTTTTAATGGAAAAAGGATTCAACTTACTAAATAGTTTCCTTGAAACAATGTCACTACCACTTCACAACGAACAAAATACCAAAATGTTTTAAGTCGAAACACCCTCGTAAAAACTTATGCTTTTAAAAATACCATCAATCTTTTTTTTATAGAAATACATTTAGTAAATTAATGCAAAATGATTTTTGACAATATTTGACATAACCGCGGGCAACACATTTGTCATTGAAAGTGGTGCCATGACAGAATCCAAACAACATGAATATAAAATAGGTTAAGAGCCTAAGGTTTGACTCTAAATTCATAGAGTTTTTAATCAAATTCTGTATTGTAAATAATGCACACGCAAAATCGCTGAAAAAGGAACAATAATCGCCAATTGGCTTTAAAAAGTTTAGGTATTTAGTTCTCATTAGATCCTCAATTTTTTTAGTAGACCTCGGAAGTAAATTCATTAACACAGATAAAAAGTAATATGCACAACCACCGGCGAGCGAGATCTCGTTCGAGGCGAACTACTAGTTATTAGATTGTAAGGTGCATAATTTGACTGATGTGTTTTAAACCATTTTATTGTCTCATTAGTATGTTCCTGCAAATAAATGTAACTTAAAACAATTTGAAAGAGCTAACATTTGAAACATCTAACAAGGTATTCAAAATAAACATGTGCTGATACGGAAACAACTCGATCACAACACCGGAACAAGATCAGCCATTGACATTCGGATATGTAGGTCCGCTGCAATCTCAGCTAGATAATCACGAAATTCAACCGCATTTGCGGTCGAAACAACATGAGTTTACGTAACCTGCGAAATGCGTGTAGGTACTTCACGTGTAGGTACTAAGCGATTTTTTTTAAATCCGTAATATTTTTTTGGGCTAAAAGAAAACTAGCTCTCGACTCAACGGTTTTTGTTCAGATAGTTACTTGAGATTGCTTAAAAAACTTAGAGAAGCCAGTGATACGATCGAATCTTCAATGAATAAGTTCTTATTTCCCTTGGTCACGCTAAAACTTCAACATAATGGTAGTCTCTACATTCTTGATCATTATCATCACCAAATACCATTGGTTGATTAGTAAATGTTACTGAGTAGAGGATCTGGTTTACAAAATCAGCAGAATATTGATCACTTGAAGTCTGGAAGGTGGAATGCGAACAAAAACATAAAATGTGTTGAGTAAAGGGAAACGTCTTTTTCCAACTTTTAAAACTTTGTGATCTAAAAGGTTCGTTCAGGAATAGTAGATTGCTATACAAGGGGGCAAAGGCATTTTTTCTATGCACGAGACGGTTTATCGCGCGAGCGTCAGCGAGTGCGATAATAGTTCGAGTGCATCGAAAAGCCTTTTCCCCGAGGTAAGCACTCTGCTTTTCATTACGAATATAAGGAAATCACCAAAAAAATTGATGTAAAATTTAAATTTCACACACGAAAATTAGCTGTCTCGCTTTTTTTTTAAATCGACTAGTTTAATTTTGACTAAAAGCAGCTAACGATGGCATGGCATAGCTGCGTTCCAGATTTAAAAAAAAATACTGATTGGTAGAATGGCTATAAAGGTAGTAGGCATTCTACCAGTAGTTTTTTTGATGATGAAAAAATTTAAATAAATAAAATAAAATAAATAAATATAATATAATTAGTGCTAGAGAAGCACAAATTCGTGCAAGAGAGACATAATATCTAGCATCTGATTGAGTTAGAAGAACTTGAACACTTAGCATGCATCGACATGCCACAAAAGAAATGTCAAAAATGAAGTTGACATTTGACAGTTATTTACTTTCCTGCCCTAGGGCAGGAAAGTACTTGTTTTCCCTAGGGACAGAAAATGCTACTTTGAACCCTATAATCAGGCAACTTCGTGCGTACTTTCCGTGTATGAGTAATGAAAACACTTTTAAATATCTATTGGAACACTTCTGAAGTCTTAAACTTGTATTGGCATTTTACGACGAGAAGTAAAAAAGTAAAACGAAGTGTCCTCTGTCTTTCACTATCAAAACAGCCCGTAAAACTTTACCGAACCTTTGTCTTTTAGAAGAAAGGTTGTTTAGTACAAGGTAAACGCGTAAAAAGGATTCATCATTAATTCAGTTTAAGTGAATAGCATGCAGAAACTTTTTGATTACCTCTGGGTGATAGGAACCTTAGAGTAATAAATAAACGTAATAAAAGTAATATTTAAAACTTGCTAACCCGACTAACCGTTGCAAGGGTAACCTATCTTTAAATCGATCTTTATTTTACCGAATTTAATTTGCCTGAAAAACTTTTTTATTTGATGATCGTCACGAGAAAGAGAAAAATAAGTCATGATATTATTTTTGAAAACAAACTTTTTTATCTAAAAGACGCAGACGGTCTGATAAAAGTATCTAATAATAAGAATTCCGAACGACAGGATACATTCTATAAATAAAAACTCAAGGAAAATGTTGGCTAAATTACCGAAGCGACCACAAAGCATGAAGAATCGGTTAGGTACGAAGGTCTTTCGTATACCGCGTCAACATCTGTCAACGCACTAATACCGACGTTTTACGTCGGTTAATGCCCGACGGGTCAGGGCTACTGTAAATTCTTTATGGCATTCAATTCACCTAGCTCGTAAATGGAGTTTCGGTGTAAGGAGCCACTATGGTCGCACTACTTCTACCGGAATGAAAAATGAAAAGGGAAATATTTATCACGGATTACAAAAATAAGTAAATATGTAGGTATAAAGGCAGGTAAACAAAAATAAGGAAATGTTCGGTTTCTATAAAAATATTTAATTCTTAACTGAAATGTTTTTTTAACAAATAGGTATTGACTTTTCTTCTGAGGATTGTCATGGTGTTTTTGTATGGTGCAACTAATTAAACTCTAGCCTTTACATCTATATTAGATGATTTACACAGCGTCAAGAGGCAATCTTTGACTACGCATAACGGGTTACTGTAGTACCTGGTACATTGTTGAGATGATGTGAGTAATGTACAACAAATAATAATTATCATGATTCGATAAAATGAAGTCAAGATCAAATTCTCAAACGTTTATTATGATTAAGCGTACATAATATTCAATCAGAAGTGAGTGTATAGGGTTAACGGATCAAAGGCATATTTCACTAGGAATCCACTGTATGTTCGTTTTTGTTTTGTAGGTGTTCCAGTAACCCAGAATATCGGTATCGTTTGTGTAACTAAGTAGACAAACCGTATTTTAGACTATTATGAAAATGTAATTATACTCGTAACAACTTGTAAAAACTTTTTCGTGGGTGTATCAATCTTATGTTTGATATACAGTTTTAAGATCTTCTCGGTCTCAACATACTTAAAAAGTTAATTTGAATTGAAAAAAAATGTCAATTGTCAGATTATAATAAACTAAAAATGTGTATTATTATGTCACAATCACAATTGTCATTTTTTCCAACGACCAACTCTAATGTTATCAAGTCATTCGAAATAATTATGTAGAATGCCTTCCACGACAGCTCGCAAAAATATTGATGAATATTTTACTGTCAGAATCGTAACGTAAATAACTACTGACAGTGACAGGTTTTATTGAAAGATTTCAGGAATAGAACAGAACGGGCGGGCACAACTCTGACAGTTATAACATTCGCCTTTCACATAATTCTGTTGGCCGACCAAGTACTCATGGAAACTTTGACACTTAAACTTCTGTTAAATTGTCTGACAAATAAGTGTCGTAAGTTATTTACTGATTCTGAGTAACACACTTGAGAGTGAAATATTTCAACGTAATTATTTTTGTGTATCTTTTGAAGATAATTTTAGAACACAAGCATTCCATGTTTTTAGGGCCGCGACTCTTTTTACAAAGGACCGTAATTACGGACCTGTTCAATAAAAGTTGGGACTATACTTTATTTCTTGAAGCGAGCTAGCTAATTGGAAGAAAAATAAACGTACGTGATTGGTCGTCGAAAATAATTGTATTTCTCGTAATTGGCTAGACTGTCAAATCAATTGTCAATTTTCAAATCTAGCCAATCCAACGATTTTCGACGACCAATCACGTTCGATTATTTTTCTTCCTACTAGCTCGCTTCAAGAAATGAAGTATAGAAACATATTTCATTTCTCTCCTTGAATGTCTCAATGTTCTGATGTCCATGCTAAGGTTTTGTTGTAAACATAAACTAGCTACACCAGAAAATGCTCAATAAATTCTAAAATGTTGACTGTATGATAAGCATGGATATCGACTTGCGTGCTTCTCGTTATTGCTATTGGTGATTGCCCTGAAATCTTTCAGTCATTTAAGATTATTTATAAACATGCAACATTTATACTTATACTCGTACAGTTCAAATTATGTGATGAAATTTGGTGCAATGCGTCAGTATTTTACTCCAAGGCATGTCATTTCTCCATTACAATTAAGTCCCAGGATACGACGGCAGTTCTAGTAATTTCGAATAACAATGTCTCGAGTACATAATCTGAATATCAAGCACATGTGTTTCGTCATTTTGCGTGGTAGCATGTAATTACGATTGGAAACCGTTTCAGCAGATACGGAGAAAGAATACTAATCATCTGATTCTTTAGTAAAGCTGGTTGCTGTTCAAAACATGTGGAACTCATCTGCGAAATTGGAGTCTCTACAATTTTATTGCGAAAGCAAAACCTTTGTGTTAAATCAGGACAAAATAAAATAGCGCTAATGTATCCGAAACCCTTTCTGGTTTAAAAGGACGGTCCTGAACCGGAGAGCGCTCTGGTTTGTCATCCTTTAATTTACAAAAGCGGTTTCGCGACACGCTGCCCTCCCGGTGGACTTGGCCATTGACGGAGGTCCAAGTTTTTATCAAAAGATTCGGCCATGTATTTTCGGCAACATAAAAGTTGGACATTGCGGGTACACAAACCTTTTTCTATCGTGGCCGGCGCGGGTAATCTCTGACAAGTCGTTTTAAAAGCGCCTTCTTAGAGATTAGAGCGCGGCCGGGCCATTGTGCCCGTATCCGTGTGATCGAGCACCGCCACCGGTGAGCAGGTGCTCAATAAATGAATTTTCCCAACTCTGGGAAATTGATTTTCATTCAGTGAGAGTAAATTGCTAGCTTTACTTCCATTATGAAAGGTAGACTATTATCTGGCTGAGCTGGGCGAAAAGGAGATGCGCAAAATCAAACAATAAGACAACGCGTACAGGATGCACTATTGTTAAAATTCTTTTATTTGAAATTTCTCTTTTCTAACACGCATTAATATAATTCAAATAATCATTTATTTAAACAGAAACTAAACTAGGTAGATACTAATTAGTTAAATAGCTTCATAAAATACACTTAGAATCAGTTGAGACATCTTTGTATTACAGGAGTGTTCCATAAACATTTTAGAATTCGCTTCAATATGACAAGGTTCTGTCCATGAAAAACTTTACTAATTTATTTTGTTTTCAAACAATACCAAGCAATGTTTTCACTTAATTACTATGAAAACTTTTGGATGTAGGTACTCTCTTTATTATTTTGATCGCTTTATTACGTTGGCGGGACGATCTCTTCACCTTCGATGAAGAATAGTGGGACTCAGCCAAAAAGCGGAATGGTTGGAAGAGTTTGGGAAGACCTTTGCCCAGCAGTAGCACGAAATAGGTTAAAGAAAGAAAACACATTATATTTTGATATTCAATATTCCGTGGTAGCGTATTATAGGAAGGTATTGAGTTACCAAACGAAAAATAAATGTTTTATAGCATGCTCGTTTTAATCAAAAAAGTTTCTCTTGGTTGTTTTATTACTTTATAGGTATTCAGAGTAACTTGTCTGTCAAATGCCAGTATTGTTTTGAAGGTTCCTCAATTCGTTGAAGTTTCGATAATATCAGTTGTTCTTTTGTTGAGCTATGTAACGTACTTCGTGAGAAATTACTGATTATACATGCTAGAGTTAATTAATAATATTCAATGAATTGGGCGAAGCCGAGTCTGAGCCAACGCCTGGGTAAGACATAGAACTTTGTAAACTTAAATCATAGAATGTGCCAGGTGTCGCATTAGGCAATAGATGTACAAGCCAAAACCCCCGTATTAAATACACCAGCATAATGTGCTCATTGCTCAGCTCCCTATGGCTTATCTAAAACGTTACTCTAGTAAAAAACCTAGAAAAAGAATTGGAATTATCATTCAATGAAAAATTACATAATTACAAAATCAAATGAATATCAAATGATGCAGGCTCTAATTCTATAAGCAGTTTCATACGCTGATAAAGCAATTGGAGATCCGTGGTCTCTGCCTACCCCCATGGGAAAGAGGCGTGATTATATGTATGTATGTACGGCCAGGTAAGGGTACTTAGTGTTCGCAAATTGTACGTATACCAGTGTATTCGCCGATATCACAGGTACACTGTGCCGACACTAATACTAAATCAACAGAGACGAAATCGCTATCCTGTTCCTAATCGGAGTTGCTTGGTAGCTCGCAACCACTACGCATATAACGCACCTCTATTAGATAGACAAATTGACTCTAGATTGAACATTAATCAATACAGCAATTACCAACTAAAACCTATTTTAACGCAATGGTTAGAGTCCATGAATTATGAGGAAATTGAGGAATTACTTTATTAGCACACACACACACATACACACACACACATAAACACACAGACATCAACACACCCACATCCACACAACACGATAACACATTAATTTTAAGAACTCCTACTACTTTTTATCTTGTTCGCAACACATAGCTAAAAATATGATATAAAATGTTACATACTAGTGTAAAATTAGTTGGGAGAGTACTGTTTCCTGGGCCACAGCTCACGCTTTTCCAGGAGACAGGGCCTCAACTTTAACAGTGTAAATGTATGGTCGAAATAAAGTTCATTATTATTATTATTATATGTATACGCTCATAAATATTTCCCACCTACAAGATATAGTGGACATTTTTAAGCACCCTTTCATCATAAAACATTATTTCCTTATGTGGTAGGATGCAAACCCATTGTCTGTATTCAATAGCTAACTAGATTTTTCATGATGGTTTTTCACTTGTGTAAATGCATTTTAATGCACAGACGTAAAACCTTATAAAATCCGAAGCGAACACAGAATGCGTTAATGCGCGTTAATAAATTAACCGTTTTAAATATTAAATTATTTTTGCACACGTCTAACTTTATTGCAAAACGTAGGCAATTACGCCGTCGGCTTCGGTTGGTGTTCTAAAAGCTTCAATTAGGTACCTTTCAATAAGCGGTTGTCATAGCAACAAGCATGCTCCGTAAGCCGTAAGGGTAGAGTCGGAGGGTAGTGGCAAACTTCTCAGTGCCTGCCGTGCCACAAACCCCTTCGCCCAATTTATGACTTCGCCGTGCATTTGAATAAGTTTACCATAAAAATAGGCGTTCGGTGGCCAGAAACTTTGGTAATAAAATGCAAATGGTGGCATTGGTGTCGTATCTAGATTACATAGGTCTAGACTGTACATATTCTCTGAATGCTGAATTTTAAGTGCTTTAATATTAGTTTAGGACGCGCTATTATGTGTTTTTGAGTGTCTCTTTTAACTGATTTAAAATTAAACGCTGAGTTAATAAGAACTGTGTGCGTGAGCTAAATGTTAAATAACATTTAAATTACTGTGCGAGAAAATCCCCCTTTTGACTGGAAAATTAATATTGTCTGTATAAAACTACTTAACTATGCTATTTTGACTTTCATCCAAACAATTTTGATTACAAATGTACGTAAATTTCTGAGACGGCACTATTCTATAGGAATCCTTTCAGCCTGTTGTATGCTGTATGCAGCTATTTCATACATTAATGTAAAAATAAGAGTTTAATTATTTTATGTGATACAATTCTGGCGATCTGGAGTCTGATCTGGATCTAAATAAACTCAAGTTTGAAATGGTGTTAAAAAAAGATGCCTTTTTTTTATAAAAAAAGATTAAAACAATAACAGTATCTATCGTAACAAAAAATACAGATTACAGCACGAGTGATCTATACTCAGAGGCACAAATAACCGCCCACCTGTTTTAGGTAGCAAGTTTTGATTTGATCTAATTTGTAAGTTAGGAACATAAATTAGTCCAGTGTGAAAGATATTTCGGTACAAAAAACATTTAAAACTACCCTCATAACTTTTTTTTTCATATGCATCAGTTGTAAGTAGGATAAATTTCGAAGAAAACTAGAAAAGGTGGTTAATTGTGCCTCTAAGTATAGTTTGATTTTAGGTTTCTTTAATCTGAGTTACGGAACCCTACAAGGGTGAAGGTAAACGTTACAGCTGAATTCACATACGTGGCGTAACTTTGTATTTATAACTCGATTTGGCCACAAATACACAAGCTCCGATAACATCAATATTTTTTCAGTTGGGTATTTTAGCATACCGAAACCACATGGAAGTAAAGCGGGCGTATCAAAATATTTCAACATTAGACTGATATATTAAAAAACCGGACTGGTTTTATCGAAATAACAATGTTTTGTCGATCAAAAATATTTGTTAAAATTACTAAATTTCACTAAAGACTTATATTATTATACCAATCAGAGTGGTGACGTTGTACTCAAATATCTATTAAATGGCTTTTACTTTACTGTGTTAAGATGTACGTACCACGTTATCACACGTAGTTAAGTACCTATATAATGTAGAAAAAAAAATATTCTACTTACTTTTTTTAAATACTTAAAAGCGTCTTAAAAAAGAATTGTTTACACCATACTACAATTTGAGTTTATGATATAACTCGTGATAATTATAAGTTCATATAAGGAAACATGGAGCACATAAATCGCACCGATACCATTTATTACAATACCTACAGGATGTTACAGTTATTATTACCGAGGTAATTAGCATACCGGGAGGCACAGTACTTGCCGTATCGAATTTCCATTTCTACTGTTACATTTCGTAAATATTCCACGTTCAAATTTTAAAAACAAAAATTAACATTTTCATCATCTATAAATCTTGTTTTATCGTAACAGTCAGAAAAAAGTGCTGATAAAAATCGGGCTTATTGTTTTACAATTCTGTGTATCTTCAAACTTGAGTTAAGAGCTTTGTATATAGAAATAGAAAATATATACCCAAATGGCTTTGTACTTCACAAATTGTTTTTGAAAAATTCTCCGTACAGATAACCATTAGAAAATTCCCATCTCCGACAACGATGGATCCGTTTGATGCGTCCAATCAATCATTTCTCGATCGATCGAAACAAGCTTCCCGGCTGATTGTTTTTGCAACATGCTGTATCTTGGCAACTGTTTTGTTTGCAAATACTGTGTAATTTAAATATTGTTAAGGATACATATTATATTAATGCTGGTGGGAGTGTATGGAGTGTTAGAGTGGCGATTGATCGCAAGTATTGAAAGGAATTGGGACCAGTGGGATATTTATTTAAAATTTTTACTTTGTCCTGTTTGTTTAGGAATAGTGGGCGACGAGCGCTTAAAATTTAACATCAGCTATGTCAGTAAAAATTGGATTAGATGAATGCTAAGATGATTTAATTCTTTGAAAACAAGACTTTTACTAAAGTGAGTTCGTGTAAGCAAGGGGCTAACTCTAGTGACTTTGCTAAGTATGAACTGAATTTCTTAGTTTCTTTCACTTTCAACCCCCTTGTGCAGCTATTTAGAGGTTGAATTTCCAGATCTCCTTTACAGTGGAAATTCCATATTACACGAGAATTCAAAGTACACACACCCCAAGAAACCACACTTACCAAACTTCTAACGTGACTGAACGTTTGCTTGATTTAAAAACGTATCTTCTAAACTAAATCTATTCTATTTTAACTTCGACTTCAAAAAATAAGGTGCATTGTTCCACTGTATGTATCTTGAGGTGGTCCCATAACAATCGAGGATCTGACAAGGACCTTAGGAGTTATGAAAATGTCGAAAATGTCTCTCTGAATAAATTAAAGTCAAATATCAAGTTTTTATTTTTGAAATAAATTGTTTAAGTAAGTAATAAAATATAAGTATCTGATTTCAGTCTATTCAATTCGTTACGTGCAGCCTGAAGAATAGTTTTCTTTTCCATTCATTTGTTATCAACATTTAGTTATCAATATTGTAGTCTTAAGCTTATTTGGATCATCCCTACCGGGAATTTAAATCTTTAAACAGTTATTGAGCTTTATTTAAACTGTGAGTGGAGAAGCTGGATTAACATTCTCATACGAATTAGTTAAAGTAAGCTGAAACATGGGTATCTACATAATTTCGGAGAAGTATATTTGCAACCTGTTGAGGATTTCCCTGTTTCTACACATTATACAATCCTATTATAAGCATTTTGTCTTTTATGTAAAGATTTATTTTCTTTAAATAAAAAAAATAGGCTCACACCTTATTTTGCATTTACTGGGGTCTTAGGAATCACTTTGGAACAGGCAATAAGAAGTTGCCTGTCGAAGTGATGCTTGAGGTCCTACCGAAATAAATGTTTTTATTTCTTTCTTTTTTTACTAGACAAAAAACAAACTTCCCCCGTACATTTGAACTCTATAAGACGTTCCAAAATCCGTTTTATCAGAAACAGAATAAAACATTAGAGATATCAAAGCGCTATTTGCATTAGAAGGGAGTACAGATCGCTCTTTGATGTAAGTACCTACATTCTACATAGCTTAAAGTTTTTCGTTATTTTTTTATCAGTTTCAGAAAAAAAATCCAACTTAATTGAAAATATTGATGATGATGATACCTCTCTCTTAATAAATTAATTGGATTCATTGTCGAGTACCCGACTTTACCCACTGCTTGGTATTATTTAGGCTTTAGTTAGTGCCAACCGCCTTATTATTGGATTATTAATATAACTTTGAAACGTTCCTAAAACATTCTAATGTAGAAAGGTGAAGAAGGTCTCAAGTGCTCTACTCCACAAATCTCTACCTCGAATTTTAAAGGTCATTTACACTGTATTAATCTAAAAGTGAGAAATTTACTTCGTTTTGTTCTAATCACCATACAAAAAACGCACATCAGATGCAAAAAAAACGCTAAATAAAAGTTGATGCGTCGTAATTTTTTTGTTGTTGTTTAGTCACTAAACAGCAGTTAACGATGGAATAGCTGCGTTTCAGATTAAAAAAAAATACTGACTGGTTTCTACCAGTCAGTATTTTTTTTAATAAAGAATGGCACTAAATGTAGTAGGCATTCTACCAGTATTTTTTTTTCATAATTCATAATTATTCAAGCAAAGATGAACAAATTTGTGCTAGTTAGTCAATTACTAGTCGACGTTTAAAAAAAAAGCGAGACAGCTGATTTTCGTGTGTGAAATTTAAATTTTCATCTATTTTTTTGGTAATTTCCTTATATTCGTAATGAATAGCAGAGTGCTTACCTCGGGGAAAAGGCTTTTCGATGCACTCAAACTATTATCGCACTCGCTGACGCTCGCGCGATAAACCATCTCGTGCATAGAAAAAATGCCTTTGTCCCCTTGTATAGCAATCTACTATTTGAAATAGCTTCGGAGATTACCTCCATCAAACAAACAAACCAACCTTTACCTCTTTATAATATTACTACCTGTAGGTAGATATAATATTGGTATATACTATATTATCAACAAGAGTAAAAACAAAAACAAAATTGCCGAAAATAAGCAGATGCTTGTGTTACTAGTCGGTCACATTCAGAAATTAATTTCAAACAGTTCAATCAGATTCTTTTATCACAAATCTATACTAATTTAATATTCTAGCTCAACAAAGAAAGTTTAAGCAATTATGTAAATCCTATTTCTATAAACGTTCAAAACCATTCCGATTTTATCGTCTTTACTGCACGAAGTAATTAAGCCGAGTTGAAAGGAAAAGCAACATTTCATGCTTTTCAGGCGAATTCGTTCTGATCAATAAGCCACCTGGTGAGATCGAAAAATATTTGGGAGTACAGTCAATGCCATAAGTACAATGATTTTCACAATATTTAACTAAATGGTGTCTCTAGAATTTGTGTTTTAGTCCTTACAAAACAGAAAATGTGTATTGTGTGAATATCTGCCACATCCGGTTACAATAATATAAATACATTAGATGTTTAGCTTGGGATTACGCCGTGTAAGCCATTTCCAAGGTCATTATTTGTAACATTTTCAGGAACACTATCATGATCATCAATCATCACCTACGTGTTGACATAATGCGTCACACTTCAGACTTATTAGCCACTTGCTTATACGACCGAACAAACGAACAGTCGATTTATTATATTTTCATTGTTTTAAATTCGATAAACAGTATGTTAATAAATATTCTCTCTACTGTACCCACGTTCCATCTCTGCAGGGAAGGTAATTAAGTAAGAGGAAACTTCAAAAGACCCTTCTGAGGGTATTATAAGTAATACGAAAAAGGAAAACAGCTGACACCTAAAAAAAAAAAAACTTACCAAAAATTAATTAACAATAATAATTGAATAATATTTTACATTATGTTTTGTATCATCGCAGGTTCAAATCCTGCGGCTGCCGAAGTCGTAACTTTTATTAAGATTTTTAAATAACTATTCTGGTGAAATACCTATGTGTGGTTTAACTCAGAAATAAATATATATAAACTAATATTTATGTTTAAAAATTAAAAAGTTAATTTAGCCTTCTTTTACGAATTATGCTTTAGTTATTTGTATAATCTATCCTTCAATAATGTCCCATGAATGTACACGGTGCAACTTTATAGTTTGTTGCATACAGTTACAGTAGTTAGCAGCATGACTTGCATGTTCTCTAAGCATTGTTTAAGCCATGGAAATACCAACCGTAGGAGAGTATTCTGTATGCACAGGCAAGAATAAATCTTGCATCGTATAAATGGGACCTTTTATTGACCGCGAAAACAGAGTAATTTTACCATGTCTTTGAAACCGCCTGTCATATAAAGCTCACTGTATTTCTATTTCTTTCCCCGCAGGCTAATAAGTAATATTAAATGTGTTACGGTTATTTACCAAACATTCGCTAAACTTATAAGTATCATTATTATTTTAAATTATGATAACATAATTACGAAACAAAGAACGAACTTCGGCAAAAAGCTTTTGTAGGTAGCGAATGCCCTTACCGAGGTAACCTCGAAAAGGGCCGACCCTCCTGTTTAATTAAGGTCCCTATGCGTCAACTTTGCTGTGACATGGGTTCAAAAGCAATGCCAACCAGCAAAGAAAACCTATCACTATATACCTGCGCTTTAGTATCTGAGTTCAACGATTTGGAGATGCCAAAATGTCTAAAAGCAGTGCTATTAAATAAACAATTTGATTTACCGTCTAACGTAATAGGATTTCGTCATTATTCTCATTGAGGATAGAAAAATGTTTTCCACATTTAGGGGTATGTTTAGGGGATATATGCTATCCCGGAAATATTTGTTTTGCCATGGTTACGCCCCTTGAAATAAAACGCCAATTAGGTACCTAATTTGTTTAATGTTATTTTAATTTTGTAACTTATTTAACATGAACATGGGCTAATTAGAGCCATGCAAAATGTACCTGTCACAATGGCAAGACGTAGTAGATTTCATTTGTACTAGCTGGAAGCGAGGCTAATATAAACCTTTAAAATTATTCAAGTGTATGTCACCTAAACAAGAACGCAATTTTTACAATACGAGTACTCTAACAAAGTTTCTTTTGCGCAAACAAAACAGCAAAGTTAAATGAACTCTCCGTCTGTTTAGGGCAGAAGGCAGCGAAGTAGCAATGCCTTCTTAAAAACAAACCAGAGCGCCTGTAACTATAAAACTTGCGATTTTATGGTGACTTTTGCAGGTACGAGTATCTCAAATCAAGAGACGTCATTCCAAGCCAAATCTCCTAAGAATTACTGAGAAATTGGAAGGAGATTTGAGATCCAATGTAGGAGGTAGTAACCTGATTTCGAAACGTCTCGGTCGGACTGGCGGCGGGCCACGCCACATGACGTATCGTTTCGCACGTTCTGAGAACGATTACATGTTTGATCAAATATAAAAGTCCCTACGATCACCGAAAATCTGTGCGCGGCGATCATTCAATAAACCCTCACCGTACCCTCAATAATGCTGTTTATTACACCCCATCCGTAAACGGTATTTTCTTTTTTAATCTTATATTTCTAGCAAGCACCTTTTTGGTGAGCTTGCGAGTGGATGCACAATGGTTGTCAATAGTATCTAAGCGAGTATGTTTGATTGACTCTACAAGGAGTGAACAGGTTTTATTTAATCTTTGAAGCTTCATGAAAGCAGGTGGCTAACCAACCGTACGAAGACGGTCATGATAGTAAGCTCGGAGGTGTGATCGAGATCGTATGCTGCGCTCAGCGAGCAGTGAATGCATTCGTTTTACACAAAAGCGGAAGGTTTTCCTATTCTCCCCTTTTTTGTCGGGCATTCACATGGGACGAGAGTGGTACACGATTTTTAACTTAACTCACAGGTGAGTTTCATGTTAATGCACCGTTCGGGCTTTCGTGGATCGTTCCTGCTCATAAATTTTGCTGCACTCAAATTCATTAATTAAGTCTGAGTGCATTTGTAGTTATGTCTGTTTAAAATCTAGACATAAATAAAGCTTAAAGTTGCTTGCGCTACTTTGTCAACGTTTTTGTTCTCTAAGATATTTTTATGTTTTTGCTTCAAGCATCCAGTGAAATAAGCGTTCATCAGTGTTTTTCTTTTATAAAGTTTTAGTTTGAATGCCTTTCAGCAATTGTAGTATTGGTTAGATGCTAACTGGAAGCACGGTATCCCAAGTGGTATAACAGTTATAGAAACAGTGTTTATGGAATAAATTGAGCTGTCATGAACACTTGAGCTCAGCAAAGAGCTCCCATAACTTTTTATTGGACCAAATGCAGCGCTATCCAGAAAACAAACTGAAAGTTTCACTAAACTGTAGTGCAATTAACATCGGATGCGGCTGGAAACTGTTTCAGCTGCTCATTCGCAAATATTCTACAGTTTTATTCCTTTCATCACGGACTAAAGCTTCGCTTTCCGAAGAAACGGGAACCATCAACCTTAATTAAATGATACCAGTATGTCTCTTAGTTATGTTCAGCTATTTGGTACATTAATATAGTACCTACGGGAAGCTTGGTCGTGAAGCTAGTTTGTACAATATTCAAAACAAGGTAGTGTGGGCTGTGGTCAATTGTGATTGAGTAACAGCCGGCACACTGATTATGTATCTCGCGTCGCGACAGCCATAATAATGTTCAGTTTTTACTTCCAAATTACTAATTCGTATTTTATAAGAGCAATCAATTTTACGTATACACTAATATACTTTTGTACGTGATACTGTTTTATTTAGACTGCTATCGGTCGCGTGAAAATTCGCAAATAGGTAATAGGGCTGCAGGGTAATGGCTTCGTAGTTGAGGCTAACAAAAGATGACATAAGTACCTTGATATTACCGGGTTCTGTATAACGGCTGCAATGTGAAGTACGTCGTTTCCTAAAAACTAAAAGCTTTTGCTGAAAACGTATATTGCCGAAAACTTTACTAATTTTGCAATCGTGGAGTTGTCTGCAACCAAATAAGCATCCAATTCACCTACGTGTTATAAGCCAAGTGCATTGTGCTTTGCACTTCTTAAATATTTGTATTGAAATGAAAATATCTCAGTACAAAGGGCTGTGGGTTAATATATTAGTGGGTTTGAGAACGACACGATAAAATTGAAATACTTACAGTCTTATTAGTGAATATTTTTTTACAACAAAACTAATTATATTAAGTATTAACGCAATAAGATGAATTGTGTTCCTAAAAATACCTATATACAGGTAATTATTACAAGCAAATATGCAGGCATAGAGATAATTTACATTTTCTTGTATACATATAGGATATCACATTGCAAACTGGGAGGTCTAGGTGATTTATTAGTGTCAAGTTTCGCAAACCGGCTCGAATCCACGTTCTACCGCACCGAAATGTTCTATGATGCCTCCACGTCACGAAATACTAATATAGTCCACCATTCTCACGTAAAAGTCATTTGTATCAAGGGTTAGTAACCCCTACTCGATTCAAAAACAATTAAAATCGAATCTACCACATAGTGTAGATTACAATTACTGTTTATATTTGTTTAACATTTCTATTGTTTTGAATGGACTTTTAGCATGATTAATGTATAATACTTATTATTCAATTCAAATAATACGGCTTTTCGTTCGTCAAGACTATGTATTTGGCCTTTGACTGTCTTTCCACTGAGAGTTTTTCAAGAAGTCAATTTCTATATAATGAAGAAAATACTACGAGTAATTATACACACTAAAATTTGTAGTTCATGCGTAACCTAAAAGCATTTTATCAGCATCTCTCTAATAGCTCAAAAAGCTTAGCTTCTCCAATGTATATTGTTTACGCCGTGAAAAATTTGTACGTTTAATTTTCAGCAGAGTCGAGCGTTCCAAAGTGAAGGGTTATGCCGGGACGCGCCGCTCTGACGTGAACGCAACGTGAACGCAACACCGCTAGACTAGCTTAAAATCGTACTAGCTAGATAATTTCATTTGAGTTTTTAAATTTAATACTAATGGTAGCGACCACATTTTTCATTTTAAGCTACCGACGTTGGGTTTAATTTTTTAAATGTAGGTTCTGGTAGTCTAATAATTGAAAATAACATTACCTACAGTTTAAACTTTAACCAGTTTGTTAATATAACAAGATTTAAAACAATTTTTTTGCTTGTTACTCTTTTGGCATTTAAGAGGAATAACAACAGACATAACAGCAGTTTCAGCTAGCGTAAGTCTAATAGTCTATTAGGAACAACAGGATATATTCTAAATCTGGTCTCAAGCATTGATTTTATATCACCCGTCAGCTTTTTAAGAACCACAATCAGGTGGTTTTACCATGACGTATTATTAAGCATTTCAGTTTAGGTTCTAACTGTTCTAACTTTACGCTAGCGCCTTAATTCACGTCAAAAGCAGTCCACTACGAGTTTAAGACCTAAACTGTATCGCTTTCAACGGTCATAGTTAGCCAGCAGCTCTAAAAGAAAGATGAGTATTCCAGCAGCTCTAAAAGAAAGATGAGTGTTGATGAGTTACTCTATATGAGCTGTATATCCGTGACAGCGACACCACACCCGCTCTGGATTGCGGGCGACAGAAATAAGCGCCTATAATAAGTGTTATGTCCACACACAGAGAATCCTGCATTTATGTCGCAGGATAAACTGCGACATAAATGCAGCGTTTTGTTCGGCCCGTTAATCACCCTAAGAACCGAGGAACGTAAGCGAACCGTACTAGCCGAGTGGAATGAAACCTACCTCTACTTTGGAACCGAAAGTACCGCCAATCAATGGAATCTCTCACCCTTCATCAGAAAAATTAAGCGCATTAACGTGCTATAGACGTTGAAGAAAAATATAGCGGCTTTGCAACCCTATAGATAGGTATTTACCAATAGCGGCTTTTCAACCCTATAGATAAGTATTCACCATAGTCTTTCCTGTGGATGCGGTTGGTTAAGCTGAGTTTGTTTTCATATTTTTTATTTGCAACTTGTTATTGGGCATACCAATATTGTAATTAGGGTAAAATTATTTTGTTGGGCGTTTAACTGTTTAGCATTGATTATGGCACACAAAAGACAATAACTGCGCTATGTGACATTAGCCCTCCTTTCGGGACAATGGAGCGTCGTCATGCTCCCATCAATGTGATGAGCCTCATCTGAGCCGCGCGTGCCAAAACCCCTTTGTCGAATTCATTAATTTACTTAATGAGCTGAACGCATAATGAAGCTTTGTTTCAGATTCTAAGCTGCGGCAAGCCATCCTATTGTGATGAAGGAAATTGCACACCCAAAGTTAGCTAAGCTATTCGTTTTATATAGTGCTAGACAAAATAAAACGGGTTAACACGGTTTACGTGAATTTCAATTATCTCATGCATTTTATTATAATGCAGCAAACTATTTTAAGTTGCTTCGTAAAATGAATAAAGAACGCCATTTCATTTGAGAAGGAAAAGTTTAGTTGGAGCACAATGAACTGTGCAATGTTAAATGCATCGTGAAAGTGAACCAATGATTCTAGTTGGCGATTGATTCCAGCTTTATTGAATTATAGGTGGTCGGTACGTGAGCTTGCGCGGCCGCGGGCGCGTGCCATCCAGTTCTCGGTGTTTGCTCCACTCGCGTACGTGTGCGGTGAACTTAAATCGATCCTTGAATGATTCTTGTCGCCCCGCCCGCACCCGTCGTGCGTGCTCCGGGACCCACTCGCGCTTCTATCAATTACCCATCTCCGGGGAAGAGCGAAAACTCACTCATTACCCTCAAAACGACGGAACATTTCCTTCTCGACGTACTCGAAAGATAAAAAGAAAATATAATTTTTTATGAATTTTAATCTCACGATGGTCCTCCCTATTCAGGAATGCGACACAATAAGTGAAAGGGTTCCAGTCATCTATTGGTTCTAAAAAAATGAGGTAATGGAACTTGAATAACAATTCGGCCCTCGGGGGGCAGAGCGGGCGGGCGGCGGAATAGATTGATGGTATCCGTTTGTAGCATCTGTCGTATAAGTGAACATCGATTATAGTAGGTACACCTTGGCACTCTTTGTTTGGTAAGCAACGTTTGACTCGAGTCATCAGTCACGGGAGCTGGGGGATTAATTTCGCAATATAAACAAATGACACGCTGATATTCCCCTCGCGGGAACAGAGTGCCTGGTGTCTCTCAGTGAAAAAGTGCCTTAGTTCCGGCCATTGGGAGATGCCACGCTTTTATCATTTTGTAAGAGGTTTTGTGAATTTTATAAATGAACCATGACTTTGACAATTGATATTTGAACTGGAGTGTTTTTCAAACGAATATTATGTGAGTGCCTCAATGTTAAAATTCATTTACTACGGACATCGGACATGTTATTATATTATGTCAGTTTTAGGACGTGGCATGGCTTATGTTACGTTTAAATCTAAGTAAGTAAAAGTAGTCTAAGACTATATTTCATTGCGAAGTTTCATCTGCATCTATCCAGAACGTACTACATGCTGGACAGATCAACAAGCCAAATATCAATTTACTTCTCATTCTATTTAAAAGACAATTTACACTTTGCGTTCTCTAGCTTTCCGCTTTGTTTGTAGCTCGCGTGATCCCTAGACTTAGCTCAGACACTTCATAATACCCGTACTTATGTAATATTTTGAATAACAGCACAGAAAACAAGCCAGTCATATCTGGCTGAGCACTCGCGCCCGACCGCATATAGTAGCTCGTCTGACTACCTCAACTCGCAAGATTTACTGTTCTCTGGAAATTAATTCGAGCTAGTTTTAAAAAACCTGCTTGCTGTTGCTGGTATCGTTCATTGTAACTGAGATTATGGTCTTATTCATAAAGATTTGTCAATTTAACATAGTAAGTGTTTTTTTATTACTCCTATGGCAACGAAAAGAGAAAGCAACAGATTTAATATGTTTAGCCATAGTAGGTATAATAATAAGAAATAAGACTAATAATTAAATATTAATAAGACCGTGTTAATGTGATCCTAAATGTTTCATTAAAAAATTAACAGAGTATCATCAATTTTCAGCAACTGTACACAACTTCTTGTTCTAAAATAATTAATTTCTTTAATTTTACGATATCAAATTGATTACAATTTTTAGTTACGAAAATGATGATGATAACTCACTAGTTGCTTCGTTGAGAAATCGTTAAGTCTCTTGAGATGTTACAACATAAAAATACACCCAACATCCGAGAGTATTTCATTCGAATAAGCCGGCTGCCCTTTGAAGACTCCGATAGTAAATAAGGATTATGGGATCGGCGTGAGTGGCATTCTCACCCCGCAATGTAGGTTTTGCAACACGAAGAACTACTACTCTTCTACTCTACAAGCCCGAGAAACAAATGAAGATCAGAGTCCCTTCATCTTACCGTGGTACAGGATGCTATCCTCAATACCAAATCAAGTGTTTCAAATGCATGAAAATCCAGCGCGGCGCCGCGGGTTACTGGCAAGAACTAATATTTTCATACATTTGATATTAAAAAATATGATCACTGAAAACAACAGCAAAACATCAATACATTTCCTAAGTTGTTTCTAGTTCTAACTGGAAAAACCTTGAAAGAAAATGCAGCGTGGAAATGTACAAAGGTAACAGCTAAAGGTTTTGATATAAGATACTCTACAAGGGTGTTGTGAGTGGAAAATCCAGTTACGAGTACATCTCACAAGCGTGTATAAGCAGATTATAGTACTGTCACTCTACGGTTTACCTACGTATTGTGGAAGGATGGAAGGATCTGATCTGTGTTGAAATAATCCTATGAGTATTATCAACAGGGATTTTGTGAGTACACATTTATGATTTATTACTCTTTTGGACAAAAACTACGGAACGGAATGTTTTGATTGCTATTAAATGCATATTTTACAAAGACAGGTAAGTTTGTGGTGTTTTTTAGCAAACCCAGATCAGAGAGTTAACTAGTTTTATAGGAGGGTAGTTTGGCGCCTTACAAACCCAAAATACTTGTCTTAATTCTTCAGGATGAAGTGTTCTAAGAAAATTTGTAATGTTGATAAAAGTTCAACCCGGGCACGTTTACCTGCCTGCCTTTAAGCACCTCAAACAATATAATGCTTACAAGCCCTCGGGTACGAAAATACGCTTTATGCGATTAGATGGGACCGATGGGACACACGAAAGCGTACGTTATGTACCTACTAAGACACGTCACCTCAAGAAACGTCGCCCACGAAGCTCACGCGAATAAATAAGACAGAATATTTGCTCATAAACATGGATCTCACCCGACACTATAATCTCCTTTATAAACCACCGTGTTGAAGCGCCAGTGGGACAGCTTGCTTAGACGTCTAACGACAGACTATCAAAACAAACTCGTAGATTTTAAAAACAAACATCAAATGGCTTAGACGTGAATATGACCTTTGGAAGTAAACTGTCAGCATTTTCAATTGAATTTACGATTACCAAAAATACATAAAAAAAAATTGAAATCACTTTATCAAATTCAGTGATTGTGTATCCACTTTGTAGCGCGCGGGTTCGAACCCTGCCGGAATCGAATCTTACATTTTTCATTTCTAACTTCATCAAAGTTCTCCGTTTCCATGTATTGTTCTTGCGTCTGTATAATCAGGGGTATCCAAGTGTACTCTTGCTGTAAACGTATAGTTGATGTGGCGCAAACTAATCTACAGTGTTGCATGCTGCAGACTTGGGAAGTGTCACAAAGCTACGAGTATATGTACTATAATATCTCAGCGTTCAAGATTCACAGCAGCAGGTCTTACCTTGTATCTGTTCTTGCTCAGTTTTATCCTCATTTTTTAATACCTTTTGAGTTTCTTGGAACTATTACTCTTGGTTGTATTTATCGAGAAGCGCATTTAGCATTCACAGACAACAACAATTTAGAAGGAGATAGTTCTTTCTAAAAATAAAATTGTTTTCTTTGTTCTGTAATTACAGTTCTCAGTCTAACAGTTATATTATATATGGTTACATGGACAAATCTGGAAAATTTTAGAAGAATTATTACAAAAAAGCAGGACTTTAGGATGTCTGTAATTAAATTAGTAACCGTAAAAAAAAATATTACCACTAGAAATCACAGAAATTCTTTCACTTTTTAAATTTTTTTAGTTCCTTTGAAGATCAAAGGAAGAGGTATATTGTCCAAATACATTGTTTGATACATACATTTGCAGAAGTTAATATTCCGTAGGTGACAGGTTGCAAACCCTGACGCTATGAAAGCTAACTGATTTTCACATACGGATAAGGCTAATGAAATTGCGATTGTGATAATTATTGATAACTATTTGAGCGGGATATGAGATTCTCGCCATTCCCGGAATCCGGGGCCTTGTGGTAATTGAAGTCAAACAGACAACAATGTCTCGTCTCGATGCAAAACTACATTGATCCTTGGATAGCAGCGAGCGCTAACGAATTAAAAGTTTATCTTCAGTTAGCTTAGAAATCACGATCACTCACGATCATACACCATCTGATACGACCAGTAAGTGGGAAGATATAACTCTGGAACCCCCCATACTGCTCTCAGAAGTTTCTGGTGCTATAGCACTGCTCAAAGATAAAAAGGCCCCCGGCCTGGATCAGTTAACAGCTGAGATCATAAAAGCAATGGGAGCACAAGGAGTGGAAGCCTTTCATAGAATTTGCGACAGCATCTGGCACACTGGACGGTGGCCTAGTGAATGGGCTAAGTCTGTTATTCTACCTCTACATAAAAAGGGCTCAACTTCAAAATGCGATAACTACAGAACCCTAGCGCTCATATCTCACGCTAGCAAAATACTGCTCCATATAATAAACAACCGCATCCGTCACTACCTGGACTGGCAAATCCCTCAGGAGCAGGCAGGTTTTGTTAAAGGCAAAGGGACTCGCGAACAAATCTCAAACATTCGCCAATTGATTGAGAAATCATACGAGTTCAACACTCCCATCATCTTGTGCTTCATAGATTACAGCAAAGCGTTTGACTGTGTTGTCTGGTCGGCTCTGTGGCGAGTTCTGGAAGAATTCGGAGTCCCTCATCATTTGATTGCCCTTATTCAATCACTCTACTTAAGCAATCAAGGCGTCGTAAAGGTAGATAAAACTACATCAGACTCCTTTTGCTTCGAAAAGGGTGTACGGCAGGGTTGTATTCTGTCCCCCATTCTATTCAACGCGTATGGAGAGTACATCATGAGAAGAACCTGTGAAGGCTGGGAGGGTGGTGTCACTATAGGTGGTACTAAAATCTCCAATCTCAGATACGCAGACGACACCACACTTTTGGCTGCCGACGAAATCGAAATGTCACAACTACTGAGTAGAATGGAAAAGATTAGCCTGGAACTGGGACTGAAAATTAATCACTCCAAGACCAAACTGATGATAATAGACAGAGCCAACAAAATACAGCTAACAGGCGTCTTGCCTCTTGAGACGGTCGACGATTTCATTTACTTGGGCTCTAACATCAGCAACACAGGATCCTGCGAAAAAGAAGTGAGAAGGCGTATAGGCATGGCAAAGAATGCAATGGCTCAGCTGCATAAAATTTGGAAAGACCGCAACATCTCGAGGGAAACAAAGAAAAAGCTCGTAAGCTCCCTGGTTTTTTCCATATTTAGTTACGGTGTTGAGACGTGGACATTAAAGAAAGCGGATCGAGACCGCATTGATGCTTTCGAGATGTGGTGTTGGAGGAAAATGCTTCAGATTCCTTGGACTGCCTTTCGCACGAATGTGTCTATTTTGCGTGAACTGAAGATTAAAACCAGACTCTCCACCATCTGTTTACGCCGAGTACTGGAGTTCTTCGGTCACATAGCCAGGAAAGATGGACACAACCTAGAACAACTGTTGGTCACTGGTAAAATAGAGGGCAAACGTCCGAGAGGCCGCAGTCCACTCAGATGGACAGACCAAATCCGTTCCACTTTGAACACCAAGCTACATGATGCGCTCCACGATGCCAAAGACAGAGACAAATGGCGCAGCATTATAAGAAACAACACAACTCCGGATTTAGGGGATCACGACCCTCAGTAATGAGGAAATCGATGCGAGGAGGAGGGAGGAGGAGCTTAGAAATAAATCATTTCCCTGCCCTTATCCCACGCTTAGAAATAAATACCACCACGAAAACCATTTTAGAACTTTCTTCTAAAACGCTCGTGAAGCTTCTTAACAGCTCGTTAAAATTAAGCGTCGTTTTATGCGGTCACAATTTGGATGACCTCAAGTGTCATATCCAGCTTAGCGCTTTTGTGCTTCAGAGGGCACGTTAAATTGTAGGTCTCAGCTTTTAAACTTCTTAAGCTATTGAAGAGAGGATCTTACAATTTGAACGTGCTCCAAAGCATGACAGTGCTCCAACACACACGATCTAAATTGTTAGTAAATTCGTATGAACAAGTGGCTAACTCTTATCGACGCAGTTTTTACGCTAAAAGCCTTCATGGCTTATCGACATCTTCATTTTGATTGCTTGGAACGTTTCTCGCTTATTTTGAGCTAACCAGACCGTCAGAGCGAGCGCCACGATCGTCTCATTTACTTACCCCCGGTTCCTATAACAAACTAACGGATGTCCGTAGGACTTTCTCCATAGCAACGTTGTTATCTGTCAAAAAGTTTCATACATTTAATGTTGAAATAACAACGTTGCTATGGTGATGGACCTACGAACATCCGTTAGTTTGTTATAGGAACCGGGGGTAAGAGCACTTCGACACCGACTTTCCATTTATGACCGCATTAAAACGGCTAGAACATTCTAGGGTACGAAAACTTCGTACTCAACTCATCATCTATAGGTAGTTTGTCATTACACAAAGTTATTTAGTATCAAGTTAGGTGTTTCTCGAGCTATTGTTGAACAGGCGGGCTATAACACGTTTAGAGGATAATTCAAAAATGAGCCTCGTGGTATTATTGAGTTTTGAACTAACATCGTTAATTACTTAAAATTTACTGATATTTCGACATAGTAGCTTGCTTATTCTTGATCATTTCTGTGTTTAGAGATAGTACGCGTTTCAGGCGTGCGCTTTGAACTCGTGGTATTTTTTACCCGTTTATAAGCATTCAAAGCACGTGTTTGATTGTTTAGAGATGCTTTGTTACCTTTCGGTTAACGCGCGACATTCGCTTTACACTTCTATTCGGTAAAAGGTGGTGCTTACTTTAAATCGTCAGTAAAAATATGTTGCCACCGATAATAGTCACTGTAAAAGTATTTGGCAAATAGCTTACAAACATAACAATCGATGTAAAAAATAGAAAGCAAAGAAAAAAAACACAAAAACAAAAAACACTTCTTTCTACAATCTATATCAAATTGTCTATTTTGAACTACCTATTTTGTTAATTTGAAGCTGGGTTAGTAGTTGAAATAGTTAAATGATAGATAACATAAATAAATTGAAAAAAAAAATGTGTTTTAAAATGTAAGTAATAGGATTTCGGGAATCATTAGTGTCCTACGTTGCTGATGTTTTGTGGTGTTTGCACACATATCAATGAATTTTATTGCAATAAATTCCCTTACTGTAAATACTGAAAATAAATGTTATTGTGTATATATAAGACTATTTATCATTGGTTTCCCTGATATTTACTGTATTGAGTAAATAATTGTTATGTGTACATATTACGAGTATAATGACTATTTATCATTAGTTAATTATGACTGTATTAAAATTGAAATTGTATTGCTATACAAAATGTAGACATCCCAGAACTGAAACTTTCAATCATTAACAACGTAAAACTGATAAAAGAACTTGGTTGAATCGTATTTACTATTAATAATTAATAAAAATAATACTAAAATAAAAATAATAATAATTTACTAGATAATTACCTACGATTATTTTAAAACGAGTTTAAAAAAATTTGAGACATGTACATTTTAATCAAATTTATATTTTGAATCAAGTGTTTTTTTATAATTTGAATAACTGCTGTGCGTTTTCTTTCATGTAATTAGTTTTTCTTTCATATCTATCCAACTAGATCTGTGAAGTGAAATAGCTACCCTCAACTTAGCTGTGCTGTGTACCCGTTAAGGGGTGTACGTGTTTCGTTTTATTGGTCATTTCGGGGCGCTACCTATTTCACCAACGCATTAAAATAATAATAAAGTAGGCTAATGAATGCGTTAATTTTGACAGATATGAGCCTGATATCGGCACATTTGTATTTACCATTTGTTTTTATGTAAATAGGGGTTTAAATATAGGACGAATTAACCGGATGATATTGAGTTTAGTGCGAATGAAACGTAGAGATAAAGCTAGTTGGATCAACATCGAATGTTTATAAGAGTTTATGCACACGACGTTTTTCGAACAAGCAGCCAATGAAGCGCACCTACCATCGCTCAACGAACCTAGAATCGTGTGCAGTCGAAAAGCGCATTGTATTTGGAATTTGTTTACTTATATTGATACAAACGCGCCGCAAAGATACGCCCCGTGCATAGGATCATGGTAGACATCTTTCAAACACAAAGGAGTTATAATTGGTTAAAACTCACATGAGCTTTGTGATCAAATAGATCTGACGGATTCATTGTGAAGCAGGTACTTGCTAAAGTCTAGGAACATTCACATCGAAATGTGAACACGGTAATAACATTAGGGGAGGACCCTAACAAATGTTGCAGGGGCAACGAATGAATTAGGAAATGCTCTTTGTTCTTCTTTCCCTCTGTTTATAATCTTCTTTACATAAAGTCTATGTTTAAAAGACTTGTTTGATGTTTTTCTGATTTATTGTGGGATTTGAATATCTTATTTTTGTCATTTCCTTAACATAGATATAATAATTATATTTGTTATAATGTAATTTTGATGGATACATCAAACTAATAAAAGAGCTGATCAGGTAAAGTGAAACTGTATAATATTTATACGAGTACAGGTAAGATATTATAAGAATATTTTCTCGAAATGTCTTAGGCATGCATGCCCCAAATATGCCAAGATTCCATATCCTCTAGATAGGAATCTGTACGTTCTTTTATAATAAAGGTAGAGCGTAAACATTCCCCAAATTCCCTACCAGTGGAGGAGAAAATTCCCAAGAACTCATTTTATACATGGCTCTAAAACATTTAACTCACGCGTGAAAAAGCTAATATTTCCACGGAGAAGCTTTAAAAATGTTCATTACATTCAATTTAGGAAAGAAAGGAAATTAGGAAACGGATAAGGTATTTATGTCAGGCACGGTCACGTCACGGGAAATGTTTTGTTTAATGTTGGTTCTGTTTATGTGTAGGTAATGTGTTGAAACCGAACCACGCGATCGCGATCCAGTCTTGAAACCTCATTTTTACACAAAGTCGAGTTTTCCACGTAATTTTTAGTGCGGTCGACTAAAAATTACGTGGAAAACTCGACTTTGTTTGAAAACTACAATCTAATCTAGGAGCAATAAATATTTTTGTACTTTTATCGATCATTCGGACTGATTTTACCCTAGGGATTATTGGTTAGAAATTAAAATCTTAGTAGGTAGGGCAATGTAACTCTTTCGACAGACTTAACGTTTTGTAGTTAACGGTAGCGCGCACTAGGCGACAGGCGTCCGCGACAGTTCGGCGACTAGTCGCGGCTACTTGTCAACCAATGTGCGATGTACTAGCTACAATACAACTGTAAGGCACAGCTTGTACTGAAGAAAGGGAGGGAAACTTTCCTTACGGTCATGTCACCTTACATTATGTCGTAAATATTAATTTCATAATTTGATTTGCGTTGACGTTTTTCAAGAAATTTTTGTTATCCTGCCGCCTTATTCTTCAAATAACCATGACCCTCATGGCGCGATTATTTTGAAAAATGCTATGGATTTCAGAAAACAAAAGTGCGATCGTACGTGCAATCTCTTACCGCGTGATGTTTTAAATGTCGTCAAGAATCGAGCAGCTGATCTAGTTTAGTTTAGTTTAGTAGCTGTTTTAGAGAATAAGTATTCGTGTAAAAAGTAACTTCCCTAACACTATACTTAAACTGTGTTATCATCATCATTTCCCTGCCCTTATCCCACGCTAGGTGAGGTCGGCCCAACATGTCTTCTTCTTCCATTCATCTCTATCACTCGTCAACTCAGAATTCACTCCTCTCACATGTCCTCTTTCAATAATACTTAAACTGTGTTATATTTTATATTAATATTCCAAGGTAAAGAGTAAGGAAAAACAAACTAAAATAAAATATTTTACTTTTTCATAAAATATACAGTGATTTCGAAGAAATCCGAAAGAATGAAATCTCATACGGGTCTGACACATGTCACTTTTGGGTAGATATTTACCGATGAGGGTATTAGAAAAATGATAAGAATAAAGAGAACCAAAAAGTCATGTAAAAATTTAATACTTTTTTAGATTTCATTCTTTAACAAAGAAAATGCTACTTCGTAATCATCGTGTTATTTTGCCGGTGATAAAAGTACATTGTAACACAAGAGATGAAAGTAAAAAACACTGTAAGTCCTGGCCACGTTGACGCCATGTTACAAAATTGTTGATAATACAATTTATTTTACAACAAAGTTAAAGTAAATAGCATGTCGATGGAAAATTCCGGAATAGATCAGTGGAAAATATAAAAATATTTGTTGACATTTCATAGAAAAACAAGGAAAACTGTGATCCATAAAGTAAGTTTTTAGCTATATATTCAGGTGATATAAATACTTTCCAAGCATAGCACATGAAACTTATAATCTAAAGAATAATTAATATAATGTAGTAATTATATTCGTGCTATTGATATATGATAATGTGTATAATAAAGGTTACTTTGATAAACTAGTAAGGTTACCGAACTGAACCTACTATCCTTTTTCAAATACTTCCAGATCATTTTCAGTCTGTTACCATAGTATAAACATTAATTAAGTTGTTTGAACGACAGACAGTGGCAGGTCGCGACCACAAGCACGGACGGGCATAAACCTTGCTATCTCAATGTTTATCTATACCCTTCAAAAGGTTCCCTTCCAGTGAGATCAAATAGACAGTGGAGCGAGTGTTGAAAACATAGAGTAAATTTCAAAGACAGTACCTCATCTCCAAGTTTACACATTGGCCCTTTTGTAAAACAAGTAGCTGCCTCGGCTTCACACATTCATTCTTAGAGAATTTAGCAATTCTAGGCATTCATTAATCAGTCTACGTTAATTAGTCATATTGTAGCTTTCTGATATTTTTTTTTAGATCGGTCTGTAGGTAGTCTTTTTTGTGTTTATTCTTTACATAACTCAAAAATACAAATCTTCCCTCTTTATAATATATGTAAAGATACCTTGTAACTTGTCATTAATCCGGGTAAAATGTTCCGCTCTCTATATTGGATTTTTGGTGTCCGATTTTCACAAAAACGCACACGTATTCAATTAAATATGAATGTTTTACCGTAAATAAATTGAGCGTTTATTTACCGTTTGTTTTCCGTGTCTATTGTGTGTAACTTATTGCGGTAGTACTAGAGGTACTCAAATATTTTTTCATTAACACATTTTTCTAAAAGTTTTGTGTTATTTTAATGTGCATTTGATGTACTAGAAGTTTTTTCACTATGGAACAGGATCAACCGCCCACCCGCCGAGCAGTGTTTTTTCCCTAAAAAGGGCAGGTGATAAAATGTTTAATTATTGTGATGTTCCTGTGGAAATGGGTATTAAAGATTTAAGTAGCAATGAAGGTTCTTGGATTTAAATAGGTAATGGTACAAAATGGAATATTTGGTGTGATAATGCTATATTTTGAACTAATTGTGTTCGGAGGCCCTACCATCAGTTTACTGTAGTATTGATACTATCCTCGATACCGAGTCAAGTATCGCAAAATATATGAGAATCCAGCGCAGCGCCGCCCCCGGTAACTTGCATGAACTAATAATTTCATACATTTGAAATACTTGACTCGTTAGCGAGGATAGTTAACTATACAACTCGAAAACTCATGGTAGGGCTACTGAGATAAACTTTTTTGCCATTTCTGAGCTTATAATTAAATCGAATCTACGATGAACATCAAAAACAAAATGTAGAAAATATTACAGATATCGTTACTGTAGATATCGTTTTCATCAGTATTGTTATCTTTTCTTTATTTTAACGACTTTTTTAATTTAACATAAATATTTAGCTTAGGAGGAGCAGATAAACACTTTGGGTCTTATTCATAAAAACTTGACAATTTAATACAGGTTGTAAGAACGTTTTTTTCTTGTCACCCATATGTCAACGAAAAGAGATAGCAACAGATTTAATATGCGTTTTAGCTAATACAGGTTTAATACAGGTTTTAGGTCGAATATGCATAATGGGGTTTTTCTTCATCCAGGTGATCATACGAGTAAACCATAGTATAATTACCTAATTTGGTATAATTATATGAATTGAGATCTTTTGTTTATTTAATTGAATTCGTTTTTGCTTTCTGTTTGTTGCGAAGACGTAAACCTACAGTTAATTTAAAAATTGGATGATAATTTATTGTAACAAATAAAATTGGTGCAAGCTGTTGCAACTGCGATAGTACCTAGGTACTGCTATCAATCCGATTTTCAATAGTAAATAACCTTTTATTTTAAAGTACCTACTCAACTTGAATTTATTCCGTTATTTTAGTCCGAGACTGCGAACACTGAACAATGGAACAAATAAGCAATGGAATTGAAAACACCGATTTTCAGAGTTATTTTGTTACAACAGCGGCTGCTCCAGAAGATTACATTTTTATAAATTACTTAGTTTATTCGATCTCTTTGTAATAATACATTTTGCTTTACTCTATTAATATAGCATTAAAAGGCAATTTATGCCCAACCTCACTCGGTGCACTCACTGTAGTGCCCAGGGCATGGCTGTGATGGATTAGGCCCAGTTTAATCTTAACGGGAAACATTATGGTCCATTTTGTGTGAGGCCAAGAAAGCCGTGTCCAACCTTTTAAAGCTCGTCAGAGCAGAGTGTTAAGTTTAAGACTTTTATTATTATGCAATCAATATTTGAGCTCACAACCTTCGGATCGAAAGTCGAGGCACAATCCCACTTATCCAACACGGCTTTTAACTGTTCATACTTGTTAACATCAAAAAACTGTCAACATCCAGAATGGAGTAAAGCCGCTATCGACTACGCGCTCCTGGCGCGCGTGCCATGAATGACCGCGCCGAGAGTGCGTTCCGCGGAACGCGTGCCAAACTTTTGAAGTATATCAACTAAGCGCGCCTGGCGCGCTTGGCAACTGTTCCAGTGTTTGACCCTTCAAGATAATAATTATTGGGAGCGCAACGAACACAAAAAGTTGCGACGATCCGTCTCAATTGGAGCGCGCGCCACGATTGATGCGCGGTAAAAAAACCGACGGAACGGACCGCTCCGCGTTCGGGCGCTCCAACGAACACATTGGCGCGCGTTCCAAAATGGTATCCATTTCGCGCGGCTGGAGCGCGCGCCAATGTTCGATCTCTTGGAGCGCATAATCGATACGCAGCTTAAGTTTCAGCACCGACCGTTTATTTTACTAAAACATAATATTTCACTGAGTGGTAGCCCATGTCGTACCCGTGCGTACGAGTTTTGATGATTTATTGCCTTCTAGCGGTAGGATGTGGAGAAGTAGACCAAAAGGAAAAAATCATCAAAATCTAAAAATCTATAAGAAATTTTTATAAACAGTAAAAGGCAAAATGATAGGTCATTTCAAGGTCTCTCATAATAAAATAAAACATTATGTGATAATTTTCTTACTGTTTTTTACTAAATAATCATAAATAACTTAATCTAATTTTAAGTTATTAGTGTTGCCACCTCTTACATTAACTACACATCGATTTTTTTGGTTGATATTTAAAACTGAATCGCCAATTTCTTTTTTTTGAGGTGTTTTTGATTGAGGTCCAATTTTCTTTGCAAGTGTTCGTAAAGTTGTTGTCCCGTCGTCAAATTTGGCCGAAAATCTCTCAAAATTTTTCGCTGTAACATGTCCCAGGTATGCGCGATACGATTTAAGGTCGGGTGACTGTACAGGCCAATCAAAAACATGAAATTCATAGTATCGGTGAGCGGCCGATACCAGCCGCGCGGTATGGACATTAGCATTATCGTGTTTGAGTAGAAGTTCTTAGCCCATTTGGATTCTCTGAGGAACAACGACAGACTCTAGTACCTCCTCGTGGTATTTTTGTGCAGTCATGTTGCCTTGGATCCAAACGAGCTGGGTTCGGTCGCCAAGACAAATTTCTGCCCTGAGCGTGATTGTTCCTCCTTGGTATGAGGGGACCTCTTGAGGGTGCTGCAGGCAACTAACTCTTCCTAGAGTTTGCTAAACGCGTGTTCTTCTTGAATCCAGATGAAAACTAAACCGGAACTCTTCGGTGAACAGGTACCAAAGACCATTGTTTGTTACTCGATGGTAAATGCTCTCGAGCCCGCAAAACAGCCAGTCGCGTTTGCCACGTCGCAACGCTGGAACACGCAACGGTCTTCGAGCATGAAGACCAACTTAATACAATCTCCGTCGCACGGTTTGGTGACTTACTAGCAGCTAGGGGTCCCCCTGGAACCTTTGTACTAGTTGCATCGCTGTAAAAATTCGGTTGTCTTCTGGCGGTTATTTGGAAAAATCAATCCTGTCTCTGCATAGTAATACCGAATTTGCCTGTGAGCAGTTTAACTACATCCCCAGTACTAAGATAACGTGATTACAACCCTGTTATCACGTCTTGGCTGGCGTGTATGGCCTCAGCAACAACGCGTTAAAAAGCACCATTTCTGACGTGCCCACTGCACTTAACAATAAATTTTGACTCTAATAACGGTGTGACATAGCTCTTAAAGCTTGTACGGCCCAAAAAAGTATAAAATAAAAACAATTAAATACCTTTTTATTAATTCATTTCAAAAAAATAATTTATGTTTTTCTTATCGAAACACACCTCTAACAACTTTTGCCTCCGTAATGGTAATTATTGTTTTCTTTAAATTTCCATTTAACAAAATGGAAAATAGATTAAAGAGGTTTCAATCGGTATATAACTTTTTATTAAAAACAAACAAGATTTTAAAATATAAAAGCGAAAATAATGTAGGACCAAGATATCCCTAGACTTTGTTGATGTGTCTACTTTAGGTATTAGGATATTTTTTTTAATGTCTAAATAAATTGGATTATTCATTTTAGGCAGACCTTATTAGGGTTTTAAGGTGTTTTTTACTATGTTTGTATTTTTATTTAATTTGTTTAATCAAAAAAATACAAGAAACTCGTACACAAAAAATGATTTCAACACAATTGGAATATGGAATTTTTGGCTTCGCTTCGAAAAAGAGCTACTTAATTCCGACCTAAATCCATCATGCATCATTACATATACATCATTCAAGAAAGAAAAGTTAGTTCTCGAATTGCAGAAAACCAAATCGAATGGCTTTCATAGATTTAAATTTGAGATCAGCAGTTTCAAAAAATACTATGTATATTATGTTCAACCTAATTAGAAGGTACTAGCTGGCTCGCCTTAGGCGTACACGTTCCGGTATTGTACTGAATTAGAGACCTTATTATATAAATAACAAGAGCACTGACAAGAGCCTATTAGGAGAATAACAATGTTAAAGCTACCACCAGATAAAATAATATTTTGTGAAAGAGAATACGCCAACTTTACCTGGAATGTACAACTCCATTTTATATCAAAACATAAAGATAATGTCACTAGGCCTTCTGGTGTTAATGTAAGATGAGCTGTATTCCTGTATAGCCTTTTTTCAAAGGTCACACATAGGTGTACTATTTATATGCATGAGAATGAATGTATGTTTGTTATACTTTCACGCAAAAACGGCTTTACCGATTTGGTTAAAATTTGGTATGTAGATAGGTGATGCCATGGATTAACACATAGGCTACTTTATATCTCGATATTCCCACGGGAACGGGACTTACGCGGGTGAAACCGAGGGGCGCAGCTAGTAATATATATACACAAGGAGACTAAACGGTTTTTCCTGGCCTGGACCACTGAGCATTGAGCAAGTAAACTTAACATAATTATCACTAGGTGTAGTCTTATGATTAGTGAAGTATTAATTTCCGCTTGATGTTGGTGCAGAAATTCAAACCCGCGGCTTTTGAGTTAGTCGAGATAGCCTTTAAGGCCTCCCGCGCACTAGGCAGCCTGGCTGCGCAGCCAGGCTGCGGCAGCCAGAATATTTGCGCAGCCAGTTAAATAACAGCCAATCAACGACTTCCGAATAAATTTATCTGTATCGAAAGTCATTCGGAACGCAAAATACGCCTGGCTGCTGCAACTAGTGCGCGGAGACTGTAATATCAAACCTCAGACAAGGAAAACAAGTTATCGGAATTTAACTAGTATTTAACCAAGGTAAATCCGAACTGTGCGCTCATTTGGAGTTATTCAAATTAAGCGATGCTCAATAAGATTGATTTTACTCTACTAGATGGATCGGGAATATTGATTGTACTAATTAGAAACTTTATTTACAGAAACTAAACTAATACATAACTGTACAAAATACAAATAGAACCAGTTGAGCCATCTAAGGACCGTTGCAAACGGTATATATTATATTGTATATTGTACTTGTTTAAAATCACACCGCATAGTTTCGTGTTTCAATTCATTTTAATTGACAAAAAGAATATCAAAGTAATAAATCAGTCATCTTTTTAACACAATCATTATATTTTTTATCTTCATATGTTTCAATCAATATGCTTTGCAATGCCCTATTTTTTTTAATTTATGATGATTTTTTGGGATATCCGTGACCTTGGGAATACAGTCGTGTTCATATGTAACTTCAAACAAAGTACAATACAGTAAATAACGACTAAGCGATCACATTCTTCAGAGATAATGTTTAATTGCCACTTGCTCATACGAACGACTTACTCTGAATGTGTGACTGTGTGATGTGAATCGACTTTGCAACTGTTGAGCTTTGTTCCACTAGCCTTTGTTAAACGAAGTCGTCAAATACATTTGTTTCATTCTTTCTAGAAACTTACAATTCTCAAGTTATGAACTTTGCAATTTTTCGCATCGTAAACTGTTAGCGAATTTCATATAAAATTTAATATGAAAGCTGCAAACTAGTCTGACCCAGTTTTCAGGTAATTACGGACGTTTTGATTCACTGCGCACATTCGTTCATAAGTACCAAAATACATGAAGTACTTGTATGCATATTCTTAGCTTAACAACAAAGTTACATGCAAACCAACAACAATGGTGTAACTAATAAAACTACTTCGATATTTGTGGTTTAATATATTTTATTCTCAAAAAGACAATGGTATCACTTACATGAGAACAATGTTGTACTTAGTGTAAATTATCTAAAGTCGTTCTTACAAAATTTAGCTAACAAAAAACAGAAGAAGTTACAAAGTAGGTATGTACTTACAAAATTAAAGTTAACTAGGTAATTAGAGATATGGTGGGTATCTATTTGAAGTTTGTGTCTTGTCTATATATTGTTCGGTTTAACGCGTGTTGACATACCTTTTTTAAGGCATTTTTGGATTCTTATCATTTTTATTGTAATCAGAGGTAAGAAAGTTTGAACTCAGTTAAAATAGAGCGTGATCTTTCTGTTTTTCACTATCGCGTGACATTTTTTACCATGATTAGTATAAATATTAAACAAAATTAGTCAAAATTTAAAGGATGATTTCTCTGTGTTGCTTGATAAATATAGAAATTGTACCTATCCCAGATGCGTGGGATTAGTACGTGGTACACATTCACATCACAAGACGTCATTCTCGGTCTTTTGGTAAACCTTTTAATATCTATTAGCGGTATCTTAGACTAATCGCTCTTAGCTTCCAACTAACTGACTCTGTGTAGTGTCCAAGGATATTCATTTTTATTTTTTATCTGCTATGACTAATGAGCGTTGATGTTTACAGGAGCACAGTTCTCTTTGCCATCCAGTAATTAGCCAGCAAGATCCAAAATGTAAAACGGAAGCTGAGTTTACAAAATAAAACTTTAATGAGATTTTCTGAGAACTCCAAGAAAAAGTTAAATAAATGGGTATTATTTTGAAAACTGGACTTAACAAACCATTTCAGAATTTAATTCACCTATCAGATTCTGTAACCGCCACGTCAGCTTTCCAAGGTAATAGCTTTATGAGCTTTCCTCAGCTTTTTGCCGAATACCTTGGCGTAACGAGCGAAATTAAATTATTGTGTCCGTAGAGAAGCTCGCAGGTGCGCAAAAATTGAAATGCCTGCATTTCCACCCGCCTAACCATTCTATCAACCGCAAGTTTAGAAACAATACCGCTATTTGCGTTTTCGTGACAGATTAAGAATGTAGAGGGTACAAAATTGGATGTCGAGCAGCAAACAGATTATAATGGTTGTGGCGCCACTGGTGTTTAAATTTTTATTGAATTGGGGTAACATTCGAGTCTTTTCCGGTCGGGAGAGCGTTGCCTTTTCCGCGCGGGCCGAAATCCTATAAACACACTTAAAAAGCTACAAAGGTACGCAATAACGTAATGTTACCTTACGGTAAACCGAAAACAATTCATTTCTGGGAGCCTCCCCCCTCCCGTCACGTCTCTCCCCCTCCCCCTTGCTCGAGGAGCTGCGGAATGCTAGCCGATCCGTAAAAAGCAATTCTGCCCGCGCCGTTTGCCTTTTTCACCGTACATTTATTGTGAAACAATGTAATAGATATTGTACCTTCCTTTAAAAGCATCGGTAATTGATACTTGACGGACAATACAAAAGACAGAATAGATACGCTACAACAGTAACCTATGACTTTTTCATTGGATAAATGGCCAATTTCTAAAGAATACATTTAATCGTATTACGTATGTTCCCAACAAGTCGATTTTTAATTAGGTATTATGAAAGTAACTATATGATAGTTTTTTAGCAACAACCCTGTCTAAGCAAGGATTTTGATTGTCATTATAAAAAAACACAACTTTTGACATGACATGAATAAAATACAGTTAGTATTTAAATATTAAGTGCAAAACAAACATTTTGAACATAAACTCAAGGCTAAAATATTATCTTAAAAGCTAATGAACTGAATGATTCGTACACGGAAAACCTATGAAGATGTTTCCCTCCTTACTCTTTATAAAACGGGAGGGTGAGTGAATACGGTAAGAAATAATTATTTGACCACAAACAAAATGGAGGTAAATTTTTCGAGAATATTATTTCATTTGCGACGTCGAAATCTGCCGGAAAAAAATTTAGATTAGAAACCGTAAAGAAAGCGATATTTACCTAATATATTTTTGTAATAAAGTTGCTTTTACTTCGAAACTGCAAAATTAAATACGATAATGGCATTTTGATTTGATTCGTGGAAGTTTATTTGTATTTAATTTGATGGTAAATAAACACTTATCAGGTATAGGTGTTTTTGCTAAATCCGAAGTATTTATAAAGAAAATCCATATCCTGGAAAGTGTGTGTGTCTGTCTGTTTGTCCGTCTTTCACGGCAAAACTGGGCGACGAATTGACTCGATTTTGTGTGGTGATAGTTGAAGGGATGGCGATTGACATAGGCTATATTTTATCCCGATATTCCCACGGGAACGGGACTTACGCGGGTGAAACCGCGGGGCACAGCTAGTAAAAGATAAATTTATAATACTTTTAGTTCTTCAGGACTAGGATATCTAGTATGTATATAGATATATCATAGGAATGAACGAACACATTTTGGTATAAACGTTAGCGTGCGGTAAATGAATAAAAACATTTTCGTTCCATCGAATTTAAAATCCGGGCGGTTATTAATTAGATTAATAATAACACAGTTGTATAAGTAAACACAAAAACTTGATGCTTGTTTTTCTTTTATTCCCTCAGCGGGACTGCGGTAAAAAGCGGTACTCTAATAATTACGGTAGGGAATAAAATTACGAACTTTTGGACGGACACGGTACTTATACTTAGTAGACTAAATGGGGCAATGAGCCACATAAGTCGAAAAACATCTGGGCTCTCCATTAAAGTCGCATGCAACCCTTAACCGCGGTTATGACTACATGCCTTGCCATTCAGAAAAAAGTACCGCCATAGGAAAGAGCTTTTTCTTGTATCATTATTTATGATTATTTCCCACAAAAGTTAGTGGCTCTTACGTCGCCAATTCGAGTAGAAACCAGTTCTGGATGTTTGATCCTATTAAATGAGTTCGTTCACAATATTGTTTTCATGTGATAAATGTAGACTGGACTTAACTTAGGTACCTACACGATATACCTGTCGTGTATTATAAGTCATGAAATAGGTCAATCAAAAGTACCTACCTTAAGTATTTATGTAAAATTAGATAAACATAAAATCAATGGAAATCCGTGATCTCGGCCTACCTCTGGTAACGATGGTAAAGATACGTTTTTATAGGTATAAATTTTGTGTTAGTCAAGTAAGACCTTTCTGTTTGAAAACAGTTGAAACGGCACGACACCAAACCAAAAATACTAAACCAAGTAGTTGGTACTTGGTTTAGTATTTTTGGTTACACTAAAAATAACCGTAAAAATATATTTATTCTTTAGTACCTATTGCAAGCGGCAAACATTTATTATATTTTAGGCATTGACCTAAAGTCGTAAGTATATTCACACAAACTCCTAATTCTCACATTTATTTTGGTACGTAAAAAGTTTCTAAAGCTACCACATAAATTATGCTTTAGTATGATACTAAAAAACTTGTTTATACTTTGGAGATACTTAGGGTATGTTTCTTAAGGTATGCAAAGTCACGTTTGCGGCGTAAGAGGTCGAAGCTTTGACGTTTAAGGTTGAACATGCTAAATAACGTTTCAAGTGTTATGAAAATAGGGTAAATCAGATTAATAAATATGCATTTATTTTTAAATAAGGTCATTTCGGTGTAGCAAAGTAACAAACGATATTTGTGGAAAATTAAATTATCATCATTATTTTGTTTGATTTGAGCTCGTTGTCTATAGTGTTCGTTTCATTTCTTAAGCGATTGTAGATTGTAAAATGTAACTTTTTTACAGTAAGCAGCAAGCTATGACTTCATTTCGTTTTTTGTTGCTGCTCTGCTTCTGCTTCGTTCGAACGAACGACGAGCTGCTTCGTTAAGTGATTTTTTTTGCTGTGCAAGGGACTAAGCAAACTCAAGGGTAGCATGCCGTCTGGTATCAAGTTTTTTAAGAATTTAGTATTTCTTATACTGTTCAGATTGTAATTGATGTAAAACGAAAAGTTAAAAATATTTTTACCATTCGCAACATTTTAAAAAGAAAACATTTCCTTCAAATCACCAAGGTCGTTACAGCTAAGAACATCGTAGTACAAAATGATTCGAGTTACAGTGAAATCTTTTCATAGTGTATTGAGCACAAAGAAGATCTGCAGACAGTTTTGTGCCTCTTTCGTTTTGTGAACAATGTTAAGCGTTTATCGCGTTAAAATAAAATTTCAGGAAAAACTTAAGCATCGTATGTTAGTAATATATGTGTAATGCTATTAAATTATACAGTTTGTCAAGACTACCAAGATATCATGCATGTAATCATCGTTTTTGAGGAATATGATATTAGTATTTTTATTATTCAGAAAATAACAGTAAGAACCTTTCTTAACCCTCACAATATTTTGGGACCCGTTTTTTTACTAAAAAAGAAACAAAACACGATATTCACAGTGACTTGCTCGTAAAGCAGGAAAAATTCGTATCATTTATTTTCCTCTTGGCGATAAGGACGGCGCACCCATTGTGGCTCGCCCGTCACCTGTCAGATTTCACAACGTACGCTCCAAAACGTGTATAAATTGATTTAATTTCTTTCCAAGCTAAAGAAAATACCGAGGAAACCGATCTGCCGCCAACGTAACACATGACCGGAATTATTTATATGAGTGCTTCGACCGCACGTCTCGGTGAGTGGACATCCCCGCTGTCACCGGCATTTGTCAGTTGCTTCCTGGGTCACACTCCAATAGGGAAACAAATACGTTTTGTCAATTGTATGCTTCCTTGACTTCCGCGTACATGAATGTACTTCCGCTGTTGCGGCATTGGAAGACGGAAGACGCACGTCTGTTTTGGTAATATTGATCGGTCGCGAACGCGTAACACCGCATTGACTGTACGAGAAAAAAATAACTAATTTTGATTAATTTGTGGTCTCAAGTAACAAATGCTCTTTTGGTATTATCTAGAGAATTATAGAATTTTAATTAAAGAATGATTTAAATATATTATTCACAAGTGAACCAATAAAGTCAGTACATCAAGAGCAAGAGACTATTAAAGCCGGGTTACGACGGAGGCTGCTGGCATCTGCATGACACCTTCTAGTTCCACGGATATATAGGGTTTTCTTTATTCTGTCACAAAGACAAGGGATTTGTATGTAGCGCATCTGAAATATTGCAAGTCGACAATATGTTCAATTTTCTAGTTAGGTTGAACGTCGGGTAAACTAGCGATATTTTTACACGTAGAACCCTAGTAATAAAAATTGGCGTTTCAAAGCGTGCTATTTTAGCTGCGGTAAACTCAATTATAGATAGGTTGAACCAGGCAACATGCCATACTGTGTTCACAACCGTTTGTTTTTCTGTACATTTTTGTGTTTTGGAAAGTCCTATATTAATCAATCTAGACGTCGAACACCTAGATTAGTATTCTTGATTATGTGGTGGCTTCGATTCACGAACGTTTAGTGCTAAATGTTTTTCTAAGCCTACACAGCTGGCATTATCAATCTTCTTTGACTGAATAGTGAGTATGAAAATAAGAAAAGCATTGGAGCTAAAATAAACCTGTCTTGTAAAAATCCTCGAAACACCAGCAACGAATACCGCACTTTTCCCTCAGAGCTCCGTGTTACAGATTACATGTATATTTTAGTACAGCATGTACTTCTGTTACGCTAGGCTTGCTTCCTGGGGTTGTTGAAATCATTTATAACGTTTCCGGATGCGACTTGTGTATTGAATTTTTTGGTTGAGTAATGTTGAGATACCGTTGTCTGATTTTAAACAAATTAGGCTCAAGTCTTAGTATAGTCGACAAAGAAATTGGTTTACCACTTTTGATGACATCTCCCAGTAACATAATTATTCGCTAAGGATTACTGAATGACAGATTCTGACGTAGCAGGTCAATCTGTCAAGCGAAAATATCCCTTGATGTTTTGTACGTGCAAATGATATTCAGCCTTAGACCCCGTTCACACGGCATTGTCCTGCACGTTTTTTCACGTATTCGTTTTTTAACGTATATATAGTGGCCATACAACGTACATATATCCATTCACACGACGATTGTACTGAAAAAAAACGTGTACCGCTTATACGTTTAAACGCATACGTCAAAAAATCGAATGAACTTTGACATATTCGGTTCGCAGTGGCACATGGTATAGGTTTGTTTCCTTCACTTTTCTGCGGCTATTCGTTTTTTACACGAATGATAATTTACCGTGTGAAGACCTGGGTGATTGTACGTTAAAAAACGAATACGTGAAAAAACGTGCAGGATAATGCCGTGTGAACAGGGTCTTAGAGTGGTAAACCAATTTCTTTGTCGACTATACATGACGACAAAAAATCATGCCTACAGGGATTTTTACGGAAATAAATGTTGTTATTATTATGAAAAAGCAATTAATCTTTTCCTATGTATTTATATATATATATATATATATATATATATATATATATATATATATATACTTACTAGGTTAGAATACAGAGTTCATTTTTATTAAATTAGTTTTTAAGTAGTGTAGGTATTTTTTGTTTCTGTCTGTTTTGTGAATTTGTTCCTTATCTCAATAAAAACTTACCCCATTATGCATATTCGACCTAAAACCTGTATTAAACCTGTATTAGCTAAAACGCATATTAAATCTGATGCTATCTCTTTTCGTTGACATATGGGTGACAAGAAAAAAACGTTCTTAAAACCTGTATTAAATTGTCAAGTTTTTATGAATAAGACCCTTAATCTTTTCCTTGAAATTATGTCACAAGTAGCAGAATAATACTTATAAAGTATGATGCTCTTAAGAACATTGGTCCTACAAATAAAGCAATCTTATAAATCGAAAATGGAAACATCAAATTTTACATGCTTTTATCTGTCTTCAGCACGTTTTGTCAGATTGCATGTGTTTGTATCTCAGACCGGGCTTGTAATACAAACGCGCAGTAAAAACAGCTCTTATTAGAGACAATTCAATCGATCGGTATTGGAATTGTGACATTTCGTACTCCTGAAGACGAACCTAGCGGCAAATCGATTCCTTTAGTGCGGAAATTGAGAGAGCTAACCAATCTGACTGACTTATCGCATAAGTATAGCAACCTGTCAACATTGAACGGAGGGGCTTACCATGCTTTAGTTAGACAATTTTTAAACCGACGAAATCGAAAAGGAGGAGGTTCTCTGTTCCACTGTATGTTTTTTTAATCATATTTTTATGTATGTTCAGTGTTCACCAAATACTCCGTCAGTAGAGGACTGTTTGTATATATTCGTAAAAAAAATTAATTTTGCTAGTAAGTGTTAATATATAGATAGGTACAGTTAAAGGATCCTCGTTATATGGTCAAGCATTTCAAATAGGTATATGGAATTCAGTGCAGTTCCTAATTCCATACATTTGAATTTGAGCGGGTATTGAAATAGTTACAATATCACTTGAAAACTAATGCTAGGATGTGCCATCAACACTGTTTTGTTTGAGGGAATTTTGAAAAACCCGTTATTTTTAAGCTTTTGTGGCGTTATTTTTGTTGATGAGGGACATAGTTCAAAAAGGTTTATAATTTCTTCCTGCCCGCTAAACCAGCGGTACCGAGAGGAGATGACAGCCCTCATGCCTTTTTATGGCGTTTTATATTTATTTATAACGATCTCTGTGGCGCAGTGATGGTCTTACGTGGCTTCAATTTTTAAGCACAAACGCTGTACTTTTATTGAGGTGACCCAATAAGGTGTAATGAAATCAATATAGTTAGGTGACGTAGTAATTTTCTCGTTTGTTCTAGCTCATTAAATGCTATAATATGGTACTATTAAAACATGAAAAATAAACATAGCTAGTCTTTATTGATTAGATAAGAACCTTACATATTCTTAGAAATGTTCATACTCCGTTTAGCTTGAATAGAGCAATCAATATCTAGGCAATTGGCCCACAGCGGAACTTAGCCTTATCTCCTCCGAACATATGAGTATAATGCGCCTTGCGTACAATCGACGAGAAACATTCAAACATTTTATAAGTATTACAAAAGAGTTTTCGGAAAAAACCAGATGAAAATAAATATGCTTGTTCTCATTATTTTATCAAAATATGGAGTTAGATAAGTATGCCACCATTGAGGATGCAGTAAGGGGAGGAGCCATCAGCTTTATTTTCTATGACGCTAAGAAGATCACTTTCTGCGGGGGACGAGGAACTGTCTGTCAATATGTAAATGTCAATTTTTGTGTAAAAGTCATAGTGCTTGAAGCTATCGATAGTTTATTATCGATGAAAGAAAGAAAGAAAGAAAAGAAAGAAAGAAAGAAAAATATTTATTTTGTCAAAAACGCGTTACACATAAGACACATTAAAATAAGTAGGACATTGACAAAATTGGCAACTACTCAGCGTATTGCTGCAACAGAAACCAGAGAATCTGTCGCAGCGCTGGTCTTCCGTAGCGCCGTAGGTATATGTGTGTGCTGCGGCCCCGCAAAAAACACACATTTTAAAGTAATTTAAGGTAGGTTGTAAAAATAGAAACAAGAGAAGAGAAAGATGAGTGCGGCCAATACGGTAGGTATTGGTTGTATGACAAATTTTAATGTTATTGACAAATTAAATCACAAATTGATTTGATTTTAAGCTATTGCATAGCTTCTATCGCGGGCCTTGGCGGGTTGACCGAATCCAGAAATTCTGTAACGAAAAATTCAAAACTGGCTTTGAACCCTTGATTTTTTTTATACTTAAATCAATATTTAAGCCTTTTCTGTCATCACAGCGTCTTTTGGTGTGGTTTTACGTGGTAGCCAAAGGAAAAAATTATATCTTTGTTTCTTTAATTTTAGCTAAATTCGTAAATAATCGAAATACAGGCGAAATTATTCTTTATCTTGTTTTTTGCAGTTATTTATGTAAATGTTGATAATACGATGAAAATTGAGAGGTCCAAAGTTGTATAAAATCACAACAATATTGGTTCTCATTCATTTTTGTAAAAATTAGAAATAACGGAGATAGGTATTATGGCTTAAAAAAGGTTTGACCTTTAAACCAATAATGGCGGCTAATGTTCTAGTCGGATTTGGTTGAGTTTTTCGATTAAGCTATAAACCACACCTATACAATCATTGGCGGAAAAAAAATCGTCCTTTAATCAATTTCAGGTTACCCCTCTACTGGTGAGCTTATCCGACTGGGCTGTAAGTCAATATCGATAAGTTATTTTGAACTGTCCCTTCACTAATTTCGCTGCAGTGACAAGCAGTGTGTCCAACTAAAAATACCTATTTCCGCGATATTGTGAAGATGGTAAATATTTTTTTAATAAAGTTTACATAAGATTTTAACAGAAGTTTAACAGCCAGAAGTTTAACTACCTACTTAACGTTCTGAAAGCTTACATAGGTATATAATTAGTAAGTTGGAGGTATAGGGGTGGTATAGATACCTAATTTATTGTGCACCGATAATGATAAATCTAGATAAAAAGTAGTATTTTGTTATATGCACATTTTTCGATGCACGGGATGATTTGCAAATATTTTTTTTTCAAGTGCATTGAAAAGTTTCTTCCGAGGTAAGCACTATCTACTAGTTTTGAAGTAGGTAGGTATGTAGGTGTTTTGTGTACCTACCTACCTACTTATTTGTTTATTTTTTTACTCAATGCAGAAATATAATGCTTTTATCTATTATAACGAGTACGAGGAAATACAAAAAATTCTAGGAACTTTAATTCGTTTAATTAAACCGACTTGCAAATATTGACCAAGCAACAGAAAATAGAACAGCTACTTTTCAAATTAAAAAAAAGAATAAAATAAAAATATAATATGCCACTAAGAGTATTATTTTTCATAATTCGGGATTCGTGCTAGATAACAAAATAAATAGGTAGCATGAATATGAGTGATGGAATAGTGGAATTCATGCGCATTCAATCCTACGCCTTTCGGATCAAAGTCGAAGTAGCAATCCACTTGGCCAACTCGGCGGCATAGCAAAATACGCTAAAATGGAATCTGTTACGATTTGTTGGCAACATTATATAAATTTTAGTTTTATTCAAATTTAGTGCATAAATTGTTAATATTTAGAGGAATGAATACTTGCAGATGGAACGTCACATCATCCTTTTGTAACCTGAAAGTTTCCAATATTTTAGGATATGCGAAAACTCTGCAATTTGGCATTTTATACTTATATCCTTCCGCGTGTACCGTGATTGACAAATGACGCGTAACCAGCGGCGCGCGGGGTTTTAAATATGGAGAATGATTGTTGGTCCAAGGACCTTGGCTGCGGGGAAAGCATGTCAAAAATTGACAATGTCGTCTCCTTCTGAAGGAAGATAATTGCTCTGAGTATGCCACAAACAGATGAAATAAGACATCTCAACTTTTTATACCAAACTTTTTATACTTTTTACTATTTTATTTATTTTCATAAATTTACTTTATTATTTACTCGTAATGTTAACAAATTGAAAATTGTACTTAAATCTTACTAAATCTTTTGATTCCAGCGGGATTCAAACTTTGAAATGATACAAGTATAATCTTTCAGGACTGCCCTACCAGTCGGCCACAAAACCTCTAAAAGCCATTTTTTTTCAAATGAAGACCATTTCATGTATTTGTATTAACTATATAAATGAAACCGATACGTTGTAATTATATAATATCAAAGTAAAATGAATTGTAACTTAAGCTAAACTCATTCCAGTCTCAAGCTCGACGTACATAGTAAAATAGAGCAGTAATTATCGTTTATACACCAATATAACTAGAGCTAGGTGGCGTTAACTGTAAATTATTATTGCAAGTGTTTTGGATACGCTCTGTTGAACCTCATAGCATGTGGAATGACAAGCTAGAATGGGCCTTGAATAGTTCTCGTAGTTTATGGGGTATGGCATGTTATTGAGGCGTCGTAAGGCCGAAACATTACTGAGACGTGACGTCATAAGACATCTTCAAACGTTTGATAATGTATACCTCTGTCTGTACTTATACTATAAACTAATATTATCAAGAGTTAATGTTGGTTTGTTTGTTTGACGGAAGTAATCTCTGAAACCACTCAGCCACTCAGCCAGGTTAGAACAGTTTAACAAATTTTAATATTAACTTCATCATGTGTCATTTGAAATTATAATAGAAAAACAGTAACACACAAAGTGCGTTCTTAAAATAAAAAAAAATAAAAAAAATCATAAAATGAATTAAAAATTAACTCGTTACGATAAAACATGCCACCTTGCTTTGCGGACGTTTATTAACGCTAACCACGTAAGCCAACATAGTCTGTCAATAGTAACGTGATTGTGTTTACTCGTCTATGCACGATATTATACAAATGATCTAATTTAATTTTCCTTCTCACAAACGTAACGTTTTTCCTTCTTAATAACAAGAAAATTGATAAAGATCGCATTTACGTTCTTTTGCAAAAATCTACGATGTTTTTCGCCGGTTTTGGAACAACTCTAATATTTTTAAACCGATTTCATTTTGTGCCGTGAAATTGTAATATAACTTTTAGTATATATTTGCTTAAGTTATACAGTTAGGTTTACACGATAAATTTTATTTATAACTTTTTTTATTTTTAAACCCATTTGATACAATCAAACTATTAGGATTATATTTAGTATATTACGTCGGCCTTGTTACCTTTTGATTGTCATTCCTAGTGAATTTATATTTGAAGTAAACTTACCACAAGCATTATATTCTAAACTATCATTAGTTCAGTACTTAAACAGCTTCGCACAGCATCCGGATCCCTTGATTTAGCAGATTTTAAAGTGCGGTCACGTGAACATAAAATCATCGAGCGGTGTTCATTCTCAAACAAAGTTTTAAACAGTAATTATATAAAACCCGGTGGTGATATGACGTGTGGACGAGGGTGCACATTAATCATTGCCAAGGAGCGCTATCTCGTGTACACCCAACAGCTAAGGATGGGATGGATGGGCTGATGGTCGGAAATGATTCTGTTGCCGTTTGATCTTGCGTAGGGTTGATTCTACTTTAAAGATTTTTAACTAGCTCCGCGGTGCTACCCGTTAACAGGTCCCGTTCCCGTGGGAATACCGAGATCAAAATTATATAGCCGATATGTTAATCTAGGATAAGAGCTATCCTAGTACCAAATTTTATACAAATCCGTTTAGACGTTTGAGCGTGAAAGCGTAACAAACATTCACACTTACACACACTTTAGCCTTCATAATATTACTCGTAGTAGGATGTACGAGTACAATGAGTATACTGTAAACGAATAAAAAAAAGGTTTATCTTCTATTTTATTGTTTCACATGGAATAGTCCCATCACTAATTTGATTAAATCAATGTGCTCTGTTCGTAAATATCTTCTGAAATGATTTGAGTCATGTTTTTTACACCCCGTAGACGTGCACTACGGGGAATGAGTACCTATATAAAAAAGTTTATAGAAATAAATCATGTTTCTATATTTTAAGTGCTTATTTAAACATTCTACCAAGTTCGTAGAGTAGCCGGAGAAAGACTTTCTAGGCTTTGAAAGTTTAATATACGTCACATCCCTTTGGTACATCTAGCAACATAAGTTATATGTTCTGTCAAACACGAAGCGGTACTGTCGTCTGCACTAAGTACCGGCTTTATTTACGTTAGTCAACGTGTTTTGAGTTCATTATTCCCCGGGCACCTTCTGAGTACCCAGTTAAATATTGCTCAACTACTTTGTGACTCTATTTAATGTTTTGGTTAAATTATTTCAGTGAAGTTACTTTAGTAAGGCTCAAAACTCTGTGTATGTATATATTGTTTCATACTATGCTTTAGCTCTAGATATTACAAACAACTGAATAAAGTATTATCGAAAAGGGAACTTGAATTCATTCGATTCTGAGATCGAATGCAATATAAGACGAACTCTGATTCGCCTTATACTCATGTATTACATCCTGGATTTTTATTAAACTTGGTTTATTAGCTATTATAGAAGAAAATATACGTATAGACAGTGATTTATATGAACAAACGTAAAATAACATATAGATAGAACATCGTAACTAAATAAAATATTACTGAGTGCATCCTACAATCTATTTTGGATGTCGGTTAATAAACACTTTGTTCTGTGGAAAGGACATCTGGTTTAAAGTGGAATGTACCTACGAACTAGAGAAATATTTTACGAGTTAGGAAAAGCGCACAAGTGCGTATCGCAAAAAGTGAGTTGGTTCCGTAGTTTTGATTTAAAAAAAATAAAACTTTAGCAGGTTTTTGTATATAACAATTACTTTCAGAATTTAATGGAATCTCTCTCCCAAACGCGGCAATTTTGATCACGTCAGCTTCAGCTTTGAGCTATATTCCTCAGACACATATATATTTATTTATTTATTTACCTACAGATGGTTTATTGACAAATTTGGCTAAATCATAGATTTTATTAGCATTATATTCCAAAGCGTAACTTTGACATAACTAAGTTTTATTACTACAACGCAAATGGAAGCTGTAAAACTTACTATTTCAATACGAAACTTATTGGTATAAAATTGACGTGATTTTCATATTTTTTCTACAGGAGTTCCCACTCCCAATACCTGATGCCAACGTCATCACACGGAAAAACAATAAAAGTGCCACAAAATTGCGGCAAACAAAGCCAAACAGACGGTTGGCAATCTTGCGATTTTATGCTCGACTGCGGAACTCTGAAAAACGGAAAAAATGACGTGACGCTTTTTGCCGGGGTTTAACGATCATGCCGCGGTTGTCGTTAAATCAGGGGGTATCGCGCCATGAATATGCAAATACGGCATTCGTGCTAACGATTAATGTCGATTTGCTATCAAGGATAAAAGATTCGATGGCTTTTACTAGTGTACCTACTTGTTGGTATAACCATCTGGTGATAGAATTTTAAGATAGCGTAGAATGTCTGTCGCAATAGTAGATTGCTATACAAGGGGGCAAAGGCATTTTTTCTATGCACGAGATGGTTTATCGCGCGAGCGTCAGCGAGTGCGATAATAGTTCGAGTGCATCGAAAAGCCTTTTCCCAGAGGTAAGCACTCTGCCTTTCATTACGAATATAAGGAAATTACCAAAAAAATTGATGTAAAATTTAAATTTCTCACACGAAAATTAGCTGTCTAGCTTTTTTTTTTAAATCGACTAGTTTAATATTGACTAAAAGCAGCTAACGATGGCATGGCATAGCTGCGTTCCAGATTTAAAAAAAAATACTGATTGAGAATGGCTATAAAAGTAGTAGGCATTCTACCAGTAGTTTTTTTTGATGATGAAAAAATTTAAATAAATAAAATAAAATAAATAAATATAATATAATTAGTGCTAGAGAAGCACAAATTCGTGCAAGAGAGACATAATATCTAGCATCTGATTGAGTTAGAAGAACTTGAACACTTAGCATGCATCGACATGCTACAAAAGAAATGTCAAAAATGAAGTTGACATTTGACAGTTATTTACTTTCCTGCCCTAGGGCAGGAAAGTACTTGTTTTCCCTAGGGACAGAACATGCTACTTTGAACCCTATAATCAGGCAACTTCGTGCGTACTTTCCGTGTATGAGTAATGAAAAATATTTTTTCAATACCTACAATGTTTTTGTTTTGATGTTTCACGTGAAATGATTACTTTCATTTTTTTATAATATTTTTACCTACAACAAAATATGTATATCGAGTCACAAAAGACTTATTATTAACAGCTTTTTATTGAATTGGGTGAAAGGTGGAATGACGAAGTAATAGTTATAAAATATAAACGTTTGTTTATAACTAACCCCGTTTGTTTATAATTTATATTGGACTAAAAGTTTCATAGAGCTCTGGTGACTGATAAATCTGTTATCCATCTCTTAATTTCACATGAGCGAACGAGCTAATTTGCAGTTTTAGATTATTTATTTGGAGACTTCTCAGAACATAAGAAACCAATTTCACCGTTTTCACAATAATAAGAGCTGCTTGCGATCTTGTAAAATGAGAATGGTGTGGCGTGAAGCGGAGTTCGAGACTTGCAACTGAAAGCAACAGTGACATCGTGACTCACTCGCAGCTTACCCAAGAAGCCAGCAATGAATTGCCCGAAGTGAGGGCTGCGTTTAAAATATTCAACGCCCCAAAAAGCACCATTTCGCTTCATTGCGTATTCGCAACACTCCGGCCTACTGATAGTACTCCTTGGAATTATTTAGATGAAACACTGTTCTTTTTCGTATCTTTTCTCTTTCAGTTTCAAAGGGTGGTTAAAAAAGAAATGCAGTTTGAGTGTGGATGTACTACTGCAGGTATCACCGTTATGACCCTAAAATGTACCTTATTTGTATGTTCCGAAATAAATAAAGTACCTACCTAATTATTATTATGTTTGATAGCAGTTTTGTGTTTTATAGATCTTCCTAACAACCAAGGATGATAATCGTCCGTGCTATAACTTAACAGACATTGGATATAGAGTTACTCAGATGTCGTTATCGGGTAATTGATATCCATTGATATTTACACAGCGCCACCTATTAAAGTCACGCTAAACAACATAACAAAGAGCTTGGATTATGGTAACCAGATATTTGTGTAATACGTTACATAAAAAATATCTAACTTAACCGAGAAAAAACACATAGGCACATGCCTAGCAGTAGGTTTAAAATGCTGAAAACAGTGAGGTCGTTGATTATCTAAAATAAAGTAAATTAACTAAATAATTATTATTTTATAATCAATCCTGTGAAGTTATGCCACCAACCTGCTCTTCACATACGGTCACACCATGCACCTGCGGTCGGTGATCAGAACTCGATTTTCACTCTATAATTAAGTTAAATTGTATGTTATAAACAGAATAAAGTTGCATTTATTTGATGATGGTCTCTGTGTGATTTTTCTTTATTTTTCAAATACAAAAATAAAATGTATAGACTATGAAATTAAAATACCTAATTGAAGGGTTAAAATTTAAAAACATTTTTATTGTTATTTAGTCATCGGGATTTTTTCAAAATGTCATCATCATGTTTGTTCGCCAGCTGAAGAGAAGGTCGTCCTTCTCTTCAGCTGTCCTTGTTCTCTCTAATCATTTTAAATTCTAATAACAATTGATGTTCCTTCGAAGCAATAATACACCTAATTAATTTAGCACAATCGTCTCATCACATCGAACGTCGGACTAGCAAAGCATACTCCGTAAACAGCTGGCTGGTACGTGACGGGGTTACCAACACACCGAGCTTTGGATGTGACTAATCAGTCACTTGACGCTTATTACTAAACTTGATCTAGGATTTAAAACTCTGCAGTCGTTTGCTTTAGCGTTTTATTTAAGTAGGTATATGATTGGCAGTATCAAATATCAGGGGTGGTTCTATTACATCTTGTAAAGGATGTTTAGCAAACTCATTTGTTTGAAAACTATACACTAAAAATAATATTCCTTGTAAGTAAAGTGAAAAATAATACACGGTTTTAGTTATCAATGAGTCGATTCAAAGTCTGGTATTTAGCTATCCCTTGATCCGGGTACATTGATGGCTGTAGACAGGCATTCCATCTGGGTTGCATGATTCTCTCTATATATATAGGAGTTCATATTAATTATGTTATTTTATTATGTAGTTACTGTTAATACCAGATACTACTCAGACTAATCAAGTCTATTGAATGTATGCCGTATTAAGAATCTTAAACGTTTTATTACCCTTCAATAACATAAATCAGTGGTTTGCACAAGTCAGTGGTTGTTGCATGATTTCCATAGTTAGAAACCAAAGTCATTGAATAGAAAATAAAAAGAATACATTACAACTCTTAGACAACAATGTTGAAAATGGTGATCTAAAGTCCTGGCACCTATTTGGCTCAATGGATCAGCATTGCCATTAAACGCGGCAATGTTTCTAGTGTCTTGGGCAAGTTTCCCTCAGTAGTATCGTTTTAAAATGATCCATAGTAAACGGGTTCAAATTGGAATATAATTATATTCTGTAAGAAAATATTCTGTGAATTCTGTGAAAATAAATCAGTGTTGAGACACGAACTATCAAAATAGTGTTTTCTATCTATAATGCTAAGTTTTATTTCAGTCATCTGAAAAATTTACATTAATTTCTTCAAGTAAGCCCTATGTGCCGACCCCACATAGGGATAAGGGCAGGAAAATGATGAAGTAAGCTTCTCACACATTATATTTCGACTAATCTGCCTTCTTAGTTTTTTTCCGGATATTTGTCGTATTCTTCCAAAGAAATTCTTGAAGATCTAGCACATTGGATTTTAAAAACTGTTCATGTAGGTTAATGTAGATTGTTTCGTGTTGATAGTGCGATAGCTCCTTATAAACCAAAACTTAGGACTCTGAATCTTTTGCGTATCAAAAATCCATTTAGATCATTCTCAAAATAGCGCAAGCCCTATTCCTGAAAAAGCAGTACAGAGTACACAGTAACATCGCTTTGAATAATTTGAGTCACCACGCCTACGATGTTTGCACGCTCAAATTACGTTATCGAGATGAAACTGGAGGGCAGTTGTAAACTTTATGTTATGTCTTGTGACGGTATTACGACATTGCTAGTGGTGTTTATCTAATCTGATCTACACACACGTTTAGCTAAATACCTTCTGCCGGCTATAATAACGGCTTCTTGTCGGGCTGTTTAGTTATGTATTGGTTTAAACTATGGTTAATGGCGTGTGGACTTTTGGATATTTTGAAATTTAGGAACTTCAATTAAGCTTGGCCATTGCATTACAAAAATATGTTCGAATCAAAAGGTGCTACAATCTAGCCTGGACTCTGGTTGAGTCTCGAAAGGAAGAAAGAGGCTCTTCATATCTCCATATCTTTATTGTCTAGTCTTATACTCAGTTCACCGAGTCGATCGAAAAATAAACCAACTAAGTTTATAAATTTTGGTACATAGGTAGGTATTTTGCTTACGTGTAAAGAAACCATTATAGAAAAATACATTACATGAGGCAATGTGAACTCGCCCTAGGCCCGTTTTCGATGCCTATATTCTATATTTATGTTCTTGTATTAGAAATAATACTCTTGTTTTCTAAATGTCTTAAGGCTTGTTTCTATTTATCTAATGAGTGAGGAAAATCTACTGGTCGGTAAAGGCTTTTTCTCTATCAGCCACTCCATACTATCTTGTGCCAGTTTGATCCACTACTCGTCTACCACACACACTTTACAGTCCTTAAGATTAGTCAATCACTTATAGACAGGTCAAGTCCTTAGAACTATAAAGAAGATGGACTGTCTATTCCAAACGCGACACATTTAAAGAATCAGGCAACAGCCCAATTGTAGAAGGTCGATTAAGCTGAAAAGATGGGACTGTTATCCAACCCCATCTTTTCAGCTTAATTGACCGCTGTCCATCATTTAATATATGTAAACAAAAACAATTTTGATAAGTACTTACTTAAAACTATTATTGAAAATAAGTTGTTGTTGTACTTACACCACACCAATGTATTTTCATTATTTTGTTTGTTTGAAGTTGGTTTACATACCTGAAACAAAATCATACATACGTTTATTAATAATTTTATATTTCAACGTTGTTTTAAAACTCACAATAATATTATACTGAATAGCATTTCAAGTGAAAATTCACCAACTGCATGTTTTGAAACCGAATACATAACATTTATTTTCGGTTAATCGTTCTACATAATTATCTCGGTTATGGCGCAGTGGGTGAAAGTCCGAGAACAGAGGTTTTGGGTCCCTGCTGTGGGACAAATTTTATTTTGATCTGCAAATGTCTTGAGTTTAACACATACATTACATTATTATGTTTCTGAGAGCATAGAAATAAAAACGAATGCGAAAAGCGAGGATTCGCAAGGGATTGTCCCGTGACAAAGAAACGCTAAATTGTCACGCGAATATTGTCAAATCTTTCTGAATGTGGAGTAGACTGCGACGCGAAAATGTCAACCAATATACATACATACGAGTATGTCACGTCATAGTTTGCGAACCGAGGACCGCGCGCGAAACCGTAAACAATTTGCGAAATAATTTTACATTACTGTTATGATGGTCGTTCGCGGGTTCGAGCGCGATTCTTGGGCGAAGCCGAGGCTGTTTCAAAATTTATACATTTAAAATAAATAATAAAGTAAGTAAGTTCGTGTGAGCATGGCTAACTCTGTCGCCTTATTCTGCAAAAAACGATGTCTTGACGTGTCACGACACGGCGCCAGCGTGGTTATTTCGAATATGCTATCTCTACCGACATCCTGGTGACTGAGTATAATAATTTGAATATTATTATTATTTCTTGTAGCCTTTCTACTCTTACATCGAAATATTCCGTTCAATTTCCACCATGCTCATACAACTTTTTATTAAATCCCAAGCATTACAAAAGCTTTGCAAAATTGGAATTGAATACAAATAATGCTTAATTCCCATTATGTTAACAAAAAAGCGCTTTCATTTAAATCGGTACCGACCGTGAGAGGCCGCCGTTTAATTTACATTTTGTGACATCTATATATATAAAGGAGTGGTCAAAACGTAAGAGACACGGTTTCTCTGAAACTACAAGTGCTATTAAAGTGAAATTTTGCATGTAGGTTTCTGTGATGACGTAGATGAGCGTTAAGAACGGATTTTTCGATCAGAGGTCAATTCAAGGTCAGAGGTCACTTTTTTTATAACTTTTGTATGGTGACACCTAGATTGTTGAAATTTTGAGTGTAGATTCTTGACATGAAATAAATGAACACCTATTTCAGGATTTTTCAAAATTTTTACCCAAAGGGTCAATTTGGTTGGGTCAAAGTTGGGCACTTTTTGACCTTTTGCGATATCTCTGTAACCAAAAAAGCTATATTAGTGAAACTTTGCATGTAGGTTCCTTTTAATACTCGGGCACCTGTTATAAAAAAAATTTAAGGTCAAAGGTCAAGGGAGAGGTCAAAAATCATATTTTTCGTAGCTACAAAATGGTGACAGATGGAGCCTCAAAATTTCAAGTATTGATTCTTAGTTTAAAATAAAGGTAAACCTGTTTCAGGGTTTTTCAAAATTTTTACCCTAAAGGTCAATAAGGCATAGTCAAAGTTGGGTAAAATTTTGACTTTTCATGATATCTCTGGTGTTGGAAGAGTTTCAAAGTTCAAATTTGGCATGTAGGATTTTTTTCAGACGTAGGCACCTATTATGAATGAATTTTTAAATCAAAGGTCAAATTCGAGTAATAAATGCAAATTAAAAAAAAAACATGATTTACCTTTCAACGCATCTCTGAACCCACAAGTGCTACGAAGCTGAAATTTTGCATGTAGGTTTTTAATAGTACGGAGACTCTTGCTTAAAAAGGATTTTTCGATCAAAGGTCAATTAGAGGTCAGAGGTCAACTTTTTTATAACTTCTGTATGGTGACAGCTGGAACGTCAAAATTTAGAATGTTGATTTTTGACCTAAAATGAACGAGCACCTGTTTCAGGATTTTTAAAAATTTTAACAATAAAGGTCAATTTGGCCGGGTCAAAGTTGGGAATTTTTTGATCTTTTGCTATATCTTTGTTGCTAGAAGAGCTATTATGGTGAAACTTTGCATGTAGGTTCCTTTTAATACTAGGGCACCCATTATTGACAAATTTTAAGGTCAAAGGTCAAGGGAAAGGTTAAAAGTCATATTTTTCATAGCTTCAAAATGGTGATAGTTGGAGCGTCAAAATTTCAAGTATAGATTCCTAGCTGAAAATAAAGGTAAACCTGTTTCAGGGTTTTTCAAAATTTTAACCCTAAAGGTCAATTTGGCGGAGTCAAAATTGGTTAAAATGTTGACCTTCACGATATCTTTGAAACTGCAAGAGTTGGTTCCTTGAGGAACATAAGCGTCGCTTTCTTACAAATTGTACCTAGCCGTTGTTTCTAAAGTCATCGCGAATGAAATCGCGCGCGGGACGGCTAGTGTTCTATATATAAAGCGATCCTCGCGGTGTTCACAAACACAGACACAAGTTTGAAAGAAAATGCATTTAAAAGTTGCTGCTCGTTTAAATTTTGAGTCGTTTTACGTAACAAATCACCTCTTTCCAATCTCCATTTTTGTGTAGTAAAAGGTGTTTTTAGATTTTAATAACACCAATTGACATCGTCGTTGTAATTGAGATGAAATTTTGATTTATATTTACGGTTTTCTTTTCAATTATATTTTATAGGATTACCACATTTTCCTTATATCTAGAGATGGAAATTTTGGCAAGATTTCGGTCATATATTTTACTCACAGCAGTCCGATACCGTTTGGAAACTATTCCTCCCGAAAGCTCTCGAGTTAATGACATTATCTGCAGTTGATCGACAAACAAAATACAGAAGTGTTCCTTGTGATTTCGCTTTAAGCAGTCTCTCGGTCATTATTTCCAAGTACTCTTCTTTATCGGAAAGTGTTTTGTTATTGTTGATATTTTATTGTAAAGAAGATAATTGTATACCAAACTGTTGTATTCTGGTAAACAAAAGAAGATTTACCAATAAACTTTTACTATAATATTTTGTTATGAATAAGCACATTAAGCACTACCTATTAAAATAATCATGGTTTTATTAGAGGGTTCCGTAAAAACAAAAATTAGAACAATTTTTTTATTGTCCCGTTAAAAACCGCATTAAAATCCGATTCAACATTTACTCTACCAAATTTAACTAACCACATCTAACTTAAGAAAACACAGATAAAGGTAAAAGCAATGCCACGACCGTACCAGCAAAAGATCTTCTATTACAGACCCTTCGGCGCCAAAAGGGTCGGCAATAGAGCACTGTCTAATAATTAAAATATACAGAGAACAATGATACGTTTCGCTTTGCACAATGTTTATTGACGGCCTGAACCCTTTGTGTTCCAATTTGCAAAAGGGCCCGTTGAGAAGTTTGTACTGTGAGTGAGCGGATGGGGAAGGTACACAAACACGGAACACGGGGGAAATTCAAGCCTAACAAAACTTACAAAAACCACGTAAGACCTCGTCTCACTCTAATTTCCTATAGCAATATCACAGCTACAGTAAACAAAAGAATAATACGAAAATAGCTTCCGGAGCAAACATTACGCCATATTATTGCCCAATAAATCGTAATAAACCCAAAATGACCGCAACTCTATAATACCTATAGGTGACGCTACACAGCAATGATCCCGCGCGGAATGGTTCCTGGTTCAAATTTCAACTCTCGGGCGATGAAGAATACAAGCTAAAGCGAACGTGAATCGAACGTGCATAGCCGCTAGCTAGAAATAGTTTGTAAATAATTTTGTAACACTAAACTATTTATTGCATATTATAATATCGTATTTAAATTTGCTCCTGTGAACCCTCATGTTCTGTTATATTACAGTGTTTGATATGGAATTTGAAGATGTCTACGAAATATTATAATAGCACACGGAAAATTACACAAGTAAAAATACCGTAGATTTAGATACCGACAGTGTTTCGTTTCCTCCGAATATTTTTCTTCAGGGTATAATTATGGTCACTCTTCGCGGTCGCGTCTCATACGCTTAGGATCATGTTAAATGTTAATTTTCCTCACTTCGCGTCGCGGTTTTGAACGCAAAGCTGTCTACAATCTACTTTTCTACACTCACAGAGATTTGACAATATTGTTCTCGTTCTATTGTCGTGAGACAGAATGCCAACAACTAGATAACATGAAAGAGGCGAATTTACGAAAATAATCTACACTCCTGTGTCGCAGGCTGTTCATGGATCTGCGTGTGATGGGCGAGTGAGAATAGTGACAAAAGTCTACTACAGTTAGTGTTACTGAACCAGCTCTTACCATAACTTACCGATGGAAAAGAGTTTTCTATTCTAAACGTACGAACAATTTAGCGCTACAACACAATCTCTTTATGCCTTTTAAAGCAAGTTCGTGAGTAAAAGTGATATGTCGTAAACGCGTGGCACTCTTCCTTGCTGGTAGTTTATAGTGCATTCCGAGTGATTCAGTGCCGAGGGGTTCCGTGTTAAAATCCCGAGTGTAGTCAAATATTTGCATACGTGGGTAACACAAGTATTTGTTTGGGTTTGTACTTTGTGTTGACGCTAGAACTGTTTTGTGGGGCTGCAGCTTGTGACACTTTTGTGGATGAGACGGTGCATCAGCCTCAATCTTGGCACTTATTTTGGTCTATATATCTATACGTTTCATTTTGAAGTTCTTCCTCGTTTTATCTAAGAACTTATATTTACATTTTTATTAATTGTTATTAATTTGATTTAAAATACAAAATCTTGACGATTGATATTTTGATCTCCATAAGCTTAGACCTAAAGCACTAAGTTCAATCGCATTTTAAGTTATAAGTGATAAACAAACCTATTTCAATGTAAAAACGTTCATAAAAAACATAAATTCCCCAAAACAAAGTCAGTCACCAAATAAAGTCAACTAAGGAAAAATTTCAATTTCCCTAAGTCCTAACAAAGCATTGAATAAAATAGCCGAAATACTATCCAGGGCGGTCCCCGTAAAGACATTCTTTCTATCATAGCCCCACAGTTATCCTACCCGCGAATCCAACGCTGTACGGTCGAGAGTAGTGTAATACAATTTTATCAAAAATTACCTCGGTACACTGCACGTGCCGTAGTCGTAAAGGTGTCTGCCCCCCTCTCCCTACTACCCCTCCCACTGTGAGTGACCTTATATTACACGGTAGAGATGGGCTGCAACTTTGTTGCCAGTTCAGAAAGCTATGTACATTTACGATTTTTTGATCTTTGTTTCTAAAACCTACTTTTAATGGTAGTTTTCTCCTTTTGTTAAATGCTTCTAAGGAGACAGTACTTTTTAATTGCCTTAAATTTTTTGTCATAATTAATTTGTACGATATACGTCGTCCTAACCGGGACGACGACACAACAATCCTAACAGAGTTTTCTATTAGGCATATATAGCATTCGGTTTAATCTGTGTTCTTTCGACTCAATTTCTTATTGAATAAAATAATTTTCATTGTTCACAAGTAGGTATATTTTATAATATTTAGAGGTATTACTAAAATTGTGCCGAACTGAAGTTTTCATGAAAATATTATATGAAATGTATGTGTTCTATTCTAATTTGAAAAAAACATGCAAAAAAAGGCATTAAAATTATTAAATTTGAATTACATCCCAACTGTATTAATTAAGTAGCAATTAGTGTAATGATTTGTTATAGATACTAAGATAAATAAAACAAGTGCTTTCTATTTTCAAACAACTAAGCTAGGCAACAAATATTTTTGTCCAAAGTAGACAAGTCAGTAGCATCACTACCCTCCGGCAGACTCGTAGAATATTTAACAGATTTTAATAACAAACCTTGTTTACTGGCTACCGAATTCTCATAAATCAACTTTATTTCTGTAACCTCTAAGACAAGAAATTCGTTAATAATAAATATTTTGTAGGAAATTGTAATTTTTAGTCATGCATTCCAATTTAAAAAATTTAATGGCCTTGGTATACCTATACAACAGTTACTTTTTACTTCACAAGTCAGAGATTATTGAAAATAGTGGAACTTTTAAAGCTTTATACAACAAACCAGCAATAAAATTTAATCATAGAGCAATTCCATTCAAACTAATCCACTTTATAACAACAGATCGACTGCTATAAACGTCGAAGTTTGAGCTCAATCGCAGTAATGCACAAACTGGCCTGATTCATTGGAATTCCCGAATGGGAGTTGCAAAAAAAAAGAAAAAACGAACGGTAATTAACAGGCGAGCCAGTCAACTAAGCCCGGCATTGTAGGGACGAAACAAGACGAAATAAAACATTGGTCAGCTGCAGAGACGAAATTAGATAATTTAATTGTAACCCTAAGAAAAATTGGTGATAATCCTAATAAGCAATGACAAGATCAAGTAATATTAAAACACTTTTGAAGTTGTCACTATTTATACTCGGTAGAGTGTTTAATATATTAAAACATGTGTTATTAAAACATGACTTTATTGGAAATCCGTGAATAATTATATGTGCGTTCTTGCAAAAAATATGAAGTTTAACTATTATTAACGTCAAATGCGAGTAAGACAAAAGGGTTCTCGATACGACACTGGCCAGCGGCATTGTTCGTGACCGATTCGTCGCGAAAGTTTCTGGAAAGTTTATTGCTATACAAACAGGTCCCTGAAAAAGCGAGCCCGGCATAAATCATAACTTAGCATAGCAATTCATGTTTAGGAAATAAATAAATATAAACGGCGGTCGAAGGGCGCGGGGCTTCATTTGAATTTCATGAAGGTGTATTAAAACAATCGCAGCGAAAGAAATCTTCAGACTCGTTTATTTTGAAAGTTCTTATGTCCATGCTTTACGTGCGCACGAAGCTATTGGCTATCAATCTCACTTTACAACTTCGAATTTTACGGAAGGACTAATTGAAAAAGGTGGTTCTCGATTCCTGTTTCCCGGTAAATGAACTATGCACTCGTGTTCATTTTACTGCTACGAACAATCAACTAACACGTTTTTAGAATCAAATATATTGCATTAAATCAATTTGAATCCTAGCTTTATAGTATAGCTACTTACTTCCATATGTATAATACCTTTACAGAAGTAATACCACAGATAAAAATAATACTATATTAGTAGTAATAGCGATGGCGATGACGCGATGAGTTGGACGCCTTTAGCGATAACCAGTGGCAGCAAATGGCGTGCAACCGAAACAATTGGAAAACTCGAGGGGATGCTTTTGCCCAGCAGTGGGACACTCCAGGCTAGCAACAACAAGAATTACGTAAGTAGTTAACGATTTAGGCATACACATTTTTACTAAACAATGTTTAAGTACCTATTCTGGCTTTTCCGACCATTACCTTGTGCAGTGACGATATCAAGCACAGAAACATTAAATAATTTTTTTATTGACTCTAGTCATTGCACGCTACGGTGTTGGTCGATGACGGAACAGTCTAGTGGCAGTGGTGTGGCATGGTTATACTCGTAGTCTGTCTCGGTTTAGTCGGCAAATAACTTTATTTTGATATTTGTATCTGGAAGTTAATAACCGCATTCGAGATTAATAGCTTATTGGTTCTTTCATTCGATTGATATTTCGCTTGCTATTCAAACATACAGAATGACTGCGGAAACGAAACGAGATTTCAATTTTTGCCAACATTCATCATAACCGAGGAGGCAATTTGAACCACTTGACGGGGATTTGACGCGGAGTGCTTTCACGTGCCGGCTAAACTGTTGGCTCTCTGAATAACCCGTCATTTGCTTTTGATGATGCCAAATTCACTTTATTGAAGACGTTTGGTTTGTCTGATTGTTCGGATCTGGAATCTGAGTGAGTCGGGTTTACCCCTACTCACTCAGATTTCCAGACAAACAGCTTTGGAAACAAACTTAAACCACCTTAATGAAGGATCGCAACTTATATCCATAATTTAATAAACTGTTCCGCATTGTTTCTTAAATTGTAAATTTTAATTAAAACTATTGCTTTGCATGAAGCTAAGAACAAATGTTTAACTAAGCAAAGTTAAAGGCGCTAAAATAAAGTTTTATGGTTGGAGTTTCTGCGTGGCGAACAATAAGTGAACAATGTATAAGTTTGCGGTTGTTGCCGTACTTAGTCATAGTGGGGCTCGAGACAATATCCTTTCTGCATTTGTTTATTTACTGCTGCGGAACTTTGTGAGGCGCCCAATGCAAAAGCAATAAAGCATCCATCGTTTATCACGCTCACCAATCTCTTTTGTCATAACGGAGGTTTTTATTATTCACTAGCAGCGCCCCGCGGTGTTACCCAGTTTCCGTGAGAATACCGGGATCAGAAGTAGCCTATGTGTTATTCTAAGATATAAGCTATCTTGGTACCAAATTTCATACAATTCTGTTTAGCCGTTTGAGCGTAAAGGAGAAAAAACATCCACACTTTCACACACACTTCGCCTTTGTAATATTAGTAAGATTAGGTATTATTTGTCCATTTTATCGTCCCACTACAAGGCATGCCTTTTTCCCAGTTTTAACACTTTTTTAAACGCATTTCCTTAAATTTATATTTATTTAAATATTATTTATTAATTACTTGCCAGTAGCTTTACCCCCGTCGTAGCCGGATAAAAAGTAACCTACATGTTATTCCTGATCTTTAAAGCTATTTAAATTTCAGCCAATTCCGTTCACTAGTTTTCATGGAAGAGCAACAAACATCCACATATAAATACAAAATTTTTGCATTTATAACATTAGTTTATCGCACTCAGTTGTGATACTGCTTCAGTGTTCTACGCCTTCAAGCTTCACTAATTCTGCTAATATAACAATCTGGATTCACTCGATAACATTGAGAATCCATTAATTTGTTGAATAGGATACGCCCAGATATCTAACTAATTGATAAACTAGCATAACGTGGAAATTGGATAGACACATCGTTTTAAATCGTTGTCTATTAAAGATAAAACTAGTACTATACGTACTAGTTACGTACGTACAATAAAATTCGTAACTACTTTTGCAAGCTACATAATGTGGTAAATTCGATTAACACAGCAAAATTGTTGAAAAATAATTTAATAATATTATTCATCATTGTTTAAAAGGATTATCAGTAAAAACTTAACAGTCTAGAGTCTAAATTCGCATAGCACCATTCCGTGCCGAATGCCTGTCGAACCTTTGTCATTTTAATCATACTTCCGATCTTTCAAAATAATGTTATTGAAATATGTTCAATTTCCTACGTTCCGTAGGACTTTGTAATTTCTGCGTGCTGTCATTTCATATAAGGTAATGCTATGTAAATCATGCCTATCTTGAAAATAATTTAGTCTGTGAAATATGTTTGTTTGTGTATTTGAAATGCGACAACGTGCTGGTAAAATCTCTGTGGTAGATACGCATTTCAAAAATAGATTGCTTATTCGATTATTTCTTCTTTCATCATTCAAATCTTTTAACGAAATGCACCGCTGATTTCGTTATATTCATCGAGGCGACTTTTTAAGCGCTTCGGCAGGTTTCAAAATTTAATAATAGGGTAGGAAAATCAATTGTTGGAGAATTTCCCGGCAATGCAATTTCAGGTGGGGTGATGGACTGACGCTGGTATTTTTATGCTTTGAACAATTACTGTCCACGGTCTCCGTAGATTTCATTAACATATTTGAAATAACATTAATGGCATAATAGAATGCTCTTTGTTTTAATAATGTACCTACTATATAGGTAAATTTTCCTGTTAAATTTACCCCTGTATCGATTGATGAAATCTGCATTAAAATACATTTTAAATGTTACTTGCAATAAACAAAATCTACGTAGGGATTTAAATTTATTTATTTAATGTTTAAAAAATTTATACAAATGTGAAATATTTTTAAAAAACGTATTTGCTTCGAAAATTTATAAATACTCTGAATCTCATGTTGGGTACTCTAATAATAGATTTAAGTATTAGCTCCTTTCTTTAACTGTGTAATTTCTTCATTAGAACGACAGATTCTAAATCACTCTTCTTTGTCATGAAATTAGTTGAGCGTAATGTAGAGAGACCTATGACAAGATTATGCGTTAAAGGGGATTGTCACATGGGGTTTCATTTACCATATTTAAGAATAGGGTTGGAAATCTGCTGGTTGCTGATTGATATATTACAAAATCCGTTGACATTTAGAAAAAGTTTGTGTATAGAAACGATATCTGTCGGCCACTTTGTCGGTGTGTTTATCATTTTACTAGTATCAATAGCCTCAGAATGAAGCGGCTAATGGACAGCGTGATACTTTCTGGCACGACTGTAAGTGTTAAGTAAGTACTTACCTAAACGTAAAAGTAACCGTGTTATAGTGTTTAAACATCAAGTTTAAACACTCTCGCTCACGCGTACTTAACCCATAAAAATTATTTAGAGCCTAAAATAAAATAAACTAAAACGAATTTAGAGTAGGTTCTTAGGTTTTTCCACCGATTTTAATTAAATAAAATAGAAGCTCAAAACATGTCTACCTAACGGCCAAAAACTAAACATCTATTAAATAGAATCAATAAATTTTAATCATTGTTCAAAAGCCTAATGGACCTACGATGTCTGAAATAAAGAGTTTATTATTATTAATAATATTTTGAAGAATAAAAAACACAGTAATAAAATAAAAATATATTAAAAAATAAAAACATATTTTCAATTCTCTCACTGAAATCAATAGCCTGAAAAACTCCTCCGAAACTTTTATAAGCAATTACAATTCAAATATTGCTCATACTTCAAGGCAATAAAAATGCCTCCCGTCAAATCTGTGCCGCAATTATTCATTCGAAATGCCATTGGAGCGCTTTCGACCGGTCTCCCTGCCTAAAGTTGTATTCACACTTAAGTCAGAAACTACACGCAATCAGGTATAGCAAAATAAACCCAAAAATCAGGAAACACAGGAAACATGATTGTATATGATTTTTACAGCAGGAGGCAATCTTTTCCTACGCTTGACACGCTAAACTGCGCTAGTGGAATACTGTAGTGCCCGTGACATTCATCAGCACCATCCTCTTAGCTTTTGATATATTACTTACTTTGATCGTCACAAATTTTGTTTAACTCGTGACTCATGGTATCAGAAGTGCCCGAGATCTGTCAGGTGGAGGCACCCTTATTAACGTTCATTCAGCTTACCCGTCTAATACGTAATCGCGCCATGCAAATTAAGCAGGCCCATTGAATTATAGGCAATCTATATTATCGAGTTTCGATTTATTTACGACATAAAAGCTGTAATTTGGTAACGGGCTTTGTTGGAAACAGTTGGCATGCTTCAAGAAAGTAAGAAATAATTTAATTACAATTAAAATAAATGAGCACCCTTCCGTTCAAAAAGAAGCTCTTTTATCGGTGTACGTAACAAAAATATACAGTGGAATATAAGAACCTCCTTTTTTGAAATCGGATAAACTTAGAAATTATAAAAATGTAACAAAAAGATTATATGTATACTACAGGGTGTTTTTTTGAGTTTACCATAATACTATACTGTATTCTATTTAGAATATCATCTGCGTTTTCAAAAATATCGATTAGTCAGTCTAATTAGTTAGACTAATATTATAAAAGTGAAAGTTTGTATTCTTACTCTTCACTTTCTAATCGAAATACCGCTCAAACGGCTGGACGGATTTGAATAAAATCTGGTACCAGGATAGCTTATATCCTAGACTAACACATAGGCTTCTTTAATCGTAATATTTCTACGGGTACGAGAACAAATGTCACCGCATACGAGTATAACACCGCGGGGCGTAGAAAGTTTGAAATAATTTTACATACACATAGTTAGATTAGAGTTATACTCGTATTATTGAACTACTAGTAGAATGGATGGAATAAACGTTCCTTTGCATGGTATCGCGTGTGCTCAGAGTTTGAACTCGGCAGGCAGACGTCATGTCGTGTCTTACCTGTCACGCCTAGCACGGAACGCCCCAATATTTTAGATGTCTTCGTAAAATATTCATAGTTTCTCTTGTTTGTTTTGTTTACTCATTCCATACAGGCCTTCGTGTTTTTTATCTATCTAGAAAATGCTATGATTTTGAAAGTAAACTTCAAAAGTCAAAATATATTTATTCAATAAAATCTTAATAAAGACCACTTTGACACGTCATGTTCTTAAAACTAGGGGATTCTATTGCCTGTTCCAACGCGACTCCCTACACCAGGGAAAGAAGCAGGCAATAACCTGGTGATGCGGGCCTAGCATTTTTTTCAGTGGTCCAATAACTGAGTTGGAGCATGTCCAGATTGTTCAGTTGCGTGCGTTCAAGCGTTTTTGTCATCTAAATAATCTGATATTTTATAATAAGCTTTGTTTAAAAGAAGACGTTTAATTTGCTTTTTAAATTTGTTAAATGATAAGTCTTGCAAATCACTTCGAACTTTGTTATTAGAAGCGTACACATTGCCCTTTAAATGATCTCTTAACTTTTTCGAGCCTAATTGTGGGAACTAAGACTTTTACATCTATACTAGCTTATATAGCGTCAGGAGGCTTTTTGCCTTTACTTAACGGGACACTGTAGTGCCTGGGACATTTTTGGGATGAAATAGGCTTGCCCAGCGCCTAAACCACTTTCCCAGCTTAGCCGGCTATATCCACAGAAAAGACAATGATCAATACGTGTGGGGCTGATTAGCCGCGGGTTTCTTTACGATGATTTCCTTCACCGTTTAAAGCTCGTGTTAAAGCGCATACTTATAAACTTTTCGACACGAAAAGGATCACAAAATGGACCGTACGTACCTAAATACTTTTATAATAATAACTTATTTGCTTGGTAATCATAATTCAAAATCAAATAAAAATCAAAAATCATTTATTTGGAACAAAAGAACAATTGGTAATACAAACAATGGGAAGTTGACACCTGCAAAAGTAAACTGTGTAGCAGAGTCAACGCCCAATTATCACTTTTATTGGATAAGTTTACTCTCTTCTTAAAATATGATATAAAAAATAAATAAAACGCAACACTTCTAATAAAAAGTATTTGTGGGGCGATAAAGTCTCCGCTAAAGAACCTTTATAGATCAACACAGCAGCGGCGTGGAAGCTTGTGTAATCATGCATATTTTTTACCATGCACAAACGCTCTTAGAAAACACTTGCGGGCAAACCGTGGTCTTTTAACCTAATAATCCTTGTGGAGTAGCGAGCTTCACTATAGCGGGTAAGCACTACTTCATAAAGTAAAATTAAATATGTAATACAATTTTTTTATAACTGTCTGAGAGGACAATTAGGTTGCACGGTCGCTCATTTATTAGCAGCCCCAAGTCAGAATTCCTGTCAAGCGGAACTCGGACACAGACGTATTATGCAGTTAGTTCAACGGAATGCTTCGTAGCAGTTTTCGTAGCGTGCGTTATTGTTCGTAGCGACGTGCGTAGCGGTGTAGCAGTTGAAATACGAATTCAGTCAGAACTTTATTTGGCTGATTCTTTCTGTATTTTATTGCCTTTAAACTAGTTTTCTCTCCCTCGCTAGAAGAATGTGGATATGAACGCTTAGTTTTACTTGTTTTTACTATTTCGAGCGTTCTGTTTTATTGCGGCTGGTGGTTGAGTGTTAGCTTGATTATGGCTAATATAGAACTGAAATAAGTTATTTCACACCACTGCACTTTTGTCGGGTTGATTAGTTCTTTGAAGCAAAAAAGGTTTAGGTCATTTTCTTAAAAATATCTTGAAAAAAAAAAGAAGACAATAGAAGGGAGTGAGAGCTATAACTGTGCTGAAATTTGTGAGTGTTGATTCTCACTCATGTGAATAAAATATTTGTACATTTATGTCTGGAGTCTTCTGATAGGATGCATCCAGCAACTATGCCTATATGTAATGTATATGTCATAAAACCTTGGTATTAATTTATTTCTACACAATCACCACTAAATATTAGATTATTGTTTTGTTACTGAAAAAAAAAAAATCTAACAGCGCCGGGTACCTACTAAAAATATTACATAAAATAAAATCAAGTTTCATTTTGCCACGGTTAGCTAGGCAAGTGGTTCTAAACATACAAAGCTCATAAAAACGTGCGCGAGGCTCATTAATTCCCATAATGCCCACCAGCCCAATAACGTTAATCCGGCGAATATAAAATTTGTAAGAATGTAAAATTGGTATTAATATTCATTCGGAAACATTAGCACGCGCGCTGAGCTCTTGATCCCAACGCCGGAAATTGCGTTGTGAACAGAGCATTGTCTCTGTCGGATTACTGTCAGTTCGACACGTCATTTCCGCTCCACGAAAACATCCGGTAATTATTCGGATAATGTCAAATGTTTGACTCACCTGTAGAGTTCCAATTTGTCGGATATTGAATCTTTTGTGGGAAATTGATTTTGTAAATAACGTCAGTTTGTGAAGAGGATATTAAGTGTATCTAGGAGCACTGGCATCTCAAAGCAATCCCTTTGCTTCATTTTATCTTTTTAGTGCATGTATAAAATTCATAGAGGAAATCTAAGTAATTTCCCGATCGACCCTTTATAAGAGCCATCAAATCTTGGATGCAATCTTTGAGAAAATATAGCCCCTGAAAGGATGCATCGATTTTCATGCTGTTAATAATGATTAAAAAAAAGCGGTTTTAAATGAAAAGTATTTATAGTTTAATATTGTAAAGTCCAAGCAGATCATGTAAAGTCAACAGACAAGTAACTTGCAAAATGGATGAGCTGGGATCTCAGCTGTTAACATGAAGTGTTTAGTTGGATAGACCCGCTACCTCATACGTTTCACATTGCATGGTCACATTATATAAAAGCTTATTTTCGGTACAAAACATTTCCTTTTTAATAAAAACAGCGCCAAAATGTCGCGATAAACTGTTACAAACTTATTTATCGTTAACGTTAAGGAAAATGACGTGGTATTGCGTTCGTAAATTGCATCATGTCAAATTGGAGATACTTTATTCACGATAAAATAAATTCTTCATGACAATTTTCAGTGTAAAACGGTGCGTGATTGTTGCATGTCATTTCGTTAGCTCGAATGTAAGTTAATGAAAAGCTTTCAGACATGCACGCTTTTTTTTACAAGTAATTGTGTAATTGAATGCCTGAAAATGTAATATTAAGCTTGGTTATATTCTACAGAAGTGCTCAACGGTGAGTTCTCAGGTCTGTAGCCGTATTATGGGTTTTGCATACTAACCTCGCTCACGAGTCAAGTAGGCTAAATGTATGAAAACCAGAGTATCGCCTCTCTCAGTAACCAGACTGAACTACTAGTTTTCATACATTTAGCCTACTTGACTCGTGTGCGAGGATAGTACGCAAAAACTCATTAATACGGCTACAGTATAGTATAGTTGTATTGATAACAATGTAAGAGGACGAATAAAGTGCAGTGCTGATGAATTTCTACCCGAGAACCTAAGATTTAAATTGATACAATAAACGCAGGTTGTTCTCGCCGGCAGTCAAGCATTATACAATTAAAGTACAACCGATGCAGGTTTACTTGCCGCAAGCAAGTAGTGTTGCCTCTACAACAAGGCACAAGGCACCGTAGAGAGTAAAAGTGCAAACGGTTACATGTAACTAACAATAAATAAAAAAAAACAAAAAGTTGACTAGTCGACGGCGATAGTGTACTGGTATGTACTTTGTATAGTTGAAAAAGGTGCACTTCGACGGTTGCTCGGGAAACTCAATGCGCAAACTATTATTATTGATTGAGTCTCTTATAAAAAATATGTACAATTTTTTTTATTAAATTTATAAAGACAAATCTGGAAGTTTAAGCGACATTATCGAGAACTGTTTTTCCTACAAAGTGCATTGAGCGTTTAAAGCTAAGATCTGAACCATGTTGTCGAGTATTACATCTTTTAAGATTTCCGTCTCGATTACAAGATGCAAGTGCCTCTTCGGGTTAGAAAACTGGAGAACCCTTTTGTTTAAAAACCATATGAGACTGTATCCAAGAAAATACTTATCCCTGACTTAACTTCCTAACTTCAATTTAGGTTATATAAAGGTAAGTGGCAAACTTGAAATATATCCTTAGCCCACTGGAAGGAAACGAAACAAATCCAAGTTAGACATTCTCTAAAATTTGAAGGTATTCAGAACAGTACCTACTAAGATGTCTAAGGAGAGTATAACGGAAGCATGTTCAAATTCATAATACGAGTATACTAGTAGCATTTGTGAAATATTCCCTTGTGTAAAGCAAGATTTTGCATTTCAACTAACGGAGCCACACAATGAACTTACGATTCTAAAATGCATGGTAAACAAATGTTCTACGTGCCAGTACGCTGTTTCTCACTAGCCTTCAAGTACAACAATAGACACGAGTGAATATGAAAAATAAAAGTCTGAATGCAAATTGTTTTGTGCACAAGTTATCTTATCTAACAGTCTTTATTCAAAATTAGCAAAAGACACTATGGTTTATTTTAAAGACTTTTGTACAAGCTCTATAAAAACGATTATTAAGAGCCTGTCCATACTCACTTCAGCCGCCTTATATTCCAAATAACCATGTCTTGACGTGGCATGACACAGCGTGTTTTTTTTTTATTTTGAAAAGCTCGATAACGTGCCATCTTTTACCGTGTCACGGTTTGAAAGTCGTCGAGAAAATCGACATCCTGAGCAAATAAGTCTCCTTTTCTGATCTCTATTTATCTCCATTATGAGTCAATGGCCATCAGTCTCATTTCTCCATTACATCTACGGCAAATTTCCATTATTATTTTATAAAAAAGTCAATTCAAATGCTGTTTAAGATCAGTTGCTGTTTCATAACTAGAAGTCTCCATCTAGAAGACGCTGTGCAAAGATTTTGCTATTCATACCCTTGCAATAACTATTCTAATTAATACGCTGATTTAAAATCGGATAATATTTAAAAATGACTAGTAACCTAATCCAATCGATTTCACCCAAAAAAAGTAAAGCTCCACGCCCACAATTTGAAAAGCAAACTCTCCTTAAGAACTGACTAAAGTATAAAAACATATTTCAACAATTGCATTTAAAAACCTTCAATTCAAGCTTCACATCAGTTTAATTAAAAACCGCAGGACAAAAGCTACAGTGACCGTGTAGAAAGTGGCATGTACCGATTCGAGTCCAATATCGAACGAGATCTAATCTTGCTCGAAAGCGAGCGAAGACTCGGCTAATTTTCTGACCTAAAAAACACAAGATGGTGTAAATGTTGTTGGTTTGCTAACTGATTTAGATGAAACTGTATAAACAGTTTTAAAAAAAAAATATTATTTTTTACTTTTGATAATTATGATACAAAACAATAATTAGGGGTAATGTTTTTCCCGCATCGGGAGCATAATGACCAATATGAGTAATCTATAATTTTAACCGACTACAAAAAAAGATGTGTATGTTCATCGATTACTTACTCTGTCAGTAGTGGACCGATTTAGAAAATTACTTAGCCACGAGGTGGTCCCATAAAAAAAAAAGAATCTGATGAGAATCTTCAAGGTTATGAATTGAAATGTGCCTCGGGAGTGTAGACTCTCTGCAAAGTGGTTGTGTGGTTTCATAACTTTTTAATTTTGTTACTTCTTGCAGGTTTTCCACTATAATGCTCGGGGCTCCTCTTTCACTGATGTATCTTGATGTTAAATGGCGAACGTGTGGAAGCATCATAACATCGATTTTTTTAAATGTATATTGTTTATCCAAATTAATTCACTTCAGTATATTTTTAACATGATAGCCTCTTTCCTCCATTTTAGTTTAAAACAATAGTCTTTTTTAAACTTACGTGATCAGAACACAAACGTAACGTGACGGTAACGTGATAAATACCCGGTCATATAATTTATAAAATTTGATCTCGGATGCGCTTAAAATCACTCATAAAATTTACTACATAATAATAAATTATTTCTTTACTACAAGCACTCGGATGGTTTTGCATTTGAGCCCCTTGCTCTGTGATTGAATTATGGGTGCACTTTTAAAGCACCGTCTAATACAAAGGACTATAAAAGTCTTTTGAAAAGCTCGGAGACCTTTTAAACTGAAAATGGAACAAATATTTTCCTGTGAGATGTGACATCACAGGCCGCTAACCCTCAAAATATAAAGTAGTAGTGAAAAAAAAAAGTAATAGAATTTTTTATAGGATAAAATTAAGCGGATAAAATAACTAAATATATGTAAGTGAAATGGTATTTCTTTATGAGAAAATATTTTTTTAACCTAAAATAGTAAATCCGTTTTGTTTGTTGCCTCAGATTATATTATTAATATACAGACTACAAACTTCCAACACCATTATTAACAATTCCATGCCAATCTAATCCAGTAAGTTTCTAAACACTTTACATTGTTATCTGATCATCTGGAACGACTGGCACGCTCAAAGAGCGGTTTAGCAGTTTAACATCTCCGATGGTGGAATACTTACTGATTTAACCCGTTACAGATGGGTTATAAGGATGGTTTTTCCTCGTTACTCTACGTCAACGAAAAGAGATACGTAACTTTACTATATTATGTATGAGTAACCGGGTTAGTTCATTAGTCTTTGACATTAATAAAAAAATTCAGTCATAATAAGTTAATTTTCATTGATGTTGACCGTACCGCCATAGAAAATATACGCCCGATTACGCCCTTTATAAATAATTATTTGTAACACGTTTCAATACTTGCAAACACTCCTAATGATACAATCTCACGCCACATAAAGTGTAAGATCAAACAAACTCATTAGCAAATTGTTAAAAGCGTCATTAACTAAATTGAAGTTAGCATAATGAAGTGAAATGAATATTTATTCCCCACTCAGATATTGCATAACCAACAAAATTAAAAGCAACGAGACGACTCCCGAGTTTGCTTAGTCATAATTACCCGAGTTTTTTAAATAGGCAAAAAACATGAGCGTATAAAGAAAACCAGGGACTTAAGACCACTGAAAAACGAGCGAACATTTGTTTATTCGGGCCCTCTTTCCATTTTAATTCAGATTTATGTATGTACATTAAATAAAGAAGCTTATATCCTGGAAATGACACGGAGGCTCTTGCATATGCCTGTCTACGTTTTATACTGCCTTTATTTAGGTCTTTGTCTGAATAAGTCCACTTTGAAAGTAAAAGTGTATGTAATTTAAATGTCTTTTTTACATTAATTTTAATCGATCAAGCGCGTAAAGCATGAGATGATATTATTTATCAACTTGGGCGACTTATCTGTAAAGGAAGTAGGTTCAATGTTTCACTGTATGTATCGACCCATTATTGCGTCAATTGTAAACCGATCTAGATATTTTTTCAGAGTTATGAACAGAGACGCACAATAAGAGCGCAGAAAATTACGCTCTTCTTACGAAACTGAAGTCGGTTTAGGGAATAGTGTGTTTGTATTAAATCGCATCTTAACATTGGATCCTACGCCTTAAAAGATAACAGTTATAAATAATGTTGTTACACTCGAGAAAAGCAAATGGAATCTATTAAAATATTAAAATGTATTTCGCATTAAGAGAATGCAATAAATCGCCAAGTCTGAAGCCCACGAGCGTCACATGGTCCAGTGCTGTGGCGATCAGTTGCCAATAACAGCTTAATTGTCAAGTGTTAATTATTAATTGTTACGATAAATCGGATTCAAAATGTTAAACCTGTAGGTTTATTTTCATTATCTGCAGAATTCATCAAAAACTGAAAATACTTTTGAAGTTGATGTGGGTGTCGTACTTAGGTATTTGCATTGTTTGCTTAGTATCTGGTTTACAAGCTTTATTATGCAAACTATTTGCCAAAGCTTAAGTTAATAATAAAGTTTCGATAAGTTACAACGTCAATTTAATTTACATACTTGAAGTTAAGTTACGTGAAGTGAAATTTGTTAGGAAGCATAGGAATTGCGCTTTTGCCAATATACGTAAAAAGTTAGCAGAGAAAAGCATTCTGTCTGTCAGTTTTTTTAAAAGCGCAGTAGGTAATGTGAGCTTGGAAAATCAATAAGATCCACATGCGGGTGGAACAAAAGTTGGAAGAGCTTACAGTTTCCTACCACGTACAACATTTTGGTAGAATTATTAAGCTTTTGGTAATGAGAAATAGTACGAAGATAAAGTTTATTTCAATTACCTACAAAAGCTTTCTTAATTTTTATGCGTTTATTTATAGTTCGTTTTTCAGGGCTAGAAACAAGCTTTATACAACAACTCTTGTGTCGGAAACCTCAGAAAATCGTGCCAGTCTTCACTCGGATGTGCATGTAGCATGCTAGCATATTGTACCTAGCCTCAAACTTGGAGCGTGGTTTCGATCGCAACCGGTTACGAGTATTTTATGAGACGGAACGAAATTGATTCACAAAGAAGCTAAAAGAAATGGCTCATGTTGTCTAAAATGTGAAAAATGCAAAAATACTCGTATTTTGACGTTGTGATGCAATTATTATATATCGTCCTTTAAATTAAGTACCTAAGCATTGGCTTAGAAGCTAAGTACTCATACCATTGGGTGATGTGTTCTTTGCTACCTAAATTTCTTTAATTCTTTACCTTTTTTCTTTCACCAGGAAAAGTTTTGAGTCCCTGAAATTAACTACTCGTAAAATATTTTTTAACAGATTTCAAAAAAAGAAGATTCTGTGTTTCACTGTATATTTTTAGTGACTAGTCGTTCGAAAAACGTGGTTCACAGACTTATTATTAATTATGTAATTGTTTTTTAAAGTAAGTTTGTAATATTTTGTCTCGTGGCATCGTAATTCCCATACTTTTGAACCGTTTAGATACCGAAACCTACATTCATTTACATTCAGATTCATTAAAGTTATTGATTGTAGAAGTATAATGCATTTTAGTCATTGGTTTCAAATACTTTTCTGTTTATGACACCACTACACATACTTTATAAAGAAAAAATGTAAAAATTCGTATGCAGGATAGCGTCCGAAAACGTTCAGATAGTCCGAAGTTCTTATTATGTCCGATAGTCCCCTTTGTGAACCCCATGAATAGACCATTGACTGCAATTTTTAATATCTGTAATGTCGTCTGGAAAATTTATTTCTGATTGTTTAAAGGTGAATGAACAAGAAAATCTTTAGAATTTTAATTGAAATTATATTTTAGAACTATCTAAACACAGGTTTTTATCGCGTTAATTACCTTTTTTATATCCCGACGTTAATTGAAATTAGTTTGATTGTTTTGTATCAAGGAGGAACTACATGGACATTTTGACAAGTTAAATAACGAATAGATACACCGGTCAAGTTAAACAGAAAAATAGTGGTCAAATAACAATAATTCCCGGAAAGCTGAATTTTGGTAGAGAGCTTGGTATTACCATTACAAATAAAGTGTTAAAAGTCCCCATCGATCCCATGTGTGCGTCACGAGTTATTCGGGATCAAAGGTCCAAATTTAAAGTTTCTTAGTTTTTTTTCGAAAACGGTAAGTTTTATCAAAACAAGTTTCAGCCCAAAGTTGTAGATCTTAAAATTGTCTACAATAATGGTCCCGATAATATTTTTCCTAAGAGTTACCATTCGTGAGTTATCGCGGTGGAAGCGAGATCACCACGCGGCCTACTAGGATGGAGAAAGACCGCGATTTGCTTGCAGCGAGTGCACCACGCTTTTTTTCCATACTGAATTAGGGGCTCGTACGGAATCTCTTACTGCACAAGGGGCTCTGAAACGTTTTCATAATACATTAAGACTCATATCATGGATTTTCAAAATGAATAAAGATTGGATTTTCCAACTCTTTTCCAATGGATTCTTTAGGTTTTATGGTTTCTCTCTCTAATTCTCTCTCTCCTAAAATTATGCTAGAATCCAGTTAACCATAAAAGAGTTGGAAAATCCGATCTTTATTCATTTTGAAAATCCATGATAATGAGTCTTAATGTATTATGAAAACGTTTCAGAGCCCCTTGTGCAGTGCGAGATTCCGTACGAGCCCCTAATTCAGTATGGAATAAAAGCGTGGTGCACTCGCTTTCACGGGTGTGTAGAATGGACCGTCCGGGGGAAGGGTTTTAGGCTACATTTTATTCCGGTAGTTTGATTATTTCACCCGTGCGAAGCCGGGACGTGCTGCTAGTATTACATACAATAACAATCAACATGCATCATCATTTACATTCTCCTGCACTTATCCCACACTAGATGGGCCCAACATTTCTTCTTCTTCCATTAATCTCTATCATTCGTCAACTCCGAATTCACTCCTCTTTCACACAATCCATCCACTTCTTCCTCGGCCTTCTTTTATTTGTATAGTCATTTATAGTCATTTATTTGTAAACACCATTACACGTCATATCATACAATTTTGTTGCATACCCACATAAGGTATGCTTCAGTACCTATCTAGGTAGTACAAAATGGTGCTAATGTCTATGTACCTATATCCATCACACTTATACTCATAATTCTCTTAGTAAGTAATATGACTTTCATCCCTCATTACATGACTATACCATGTTAATCTACCAGTTCTACTACTCCTCACCTTTTCATTCACACACAGATGCCACTTTCAAACTTCCCTTTACAACATTCATTAAATAATAAGACCTGTCTTAAATCATTCGCCAATATAAATATTAATTGCGCGAACGTGTGCGTCTGACTGAGGTACGAGAGGCCGTTTTTGAGGTTACGTAACTTAACGACACTTCAGGTGCATTCGATTTTTTTCGGGACGGGACTTACGCGGGTGGAACCGCGGTGCGTAGCTAGTATTATAAATGTGAAAGTTTGTGAGAATGTTTGTTATTCTTTCAGGCAAAAACGGTTAAACCGATTTGATTGAAATTTTGTATGTAGATTGGTGATACCCTGGATTAACACATAGGCTACTTTTTATCCCGATATTCCCGCGGGAACGGGATTTACGCGGGTTACGCGGGTGAAACCGCGGGGCGCAGCTAGTCTAAAATAATTTAACTAGTAGTTCGCCTTGAAAGAGATCTCGCTCGCGGGTGGCTGTGTTGTGTAAGTATATTATTTTTTATCTGTGTTGGTTTAGAATTTACTTCCGAGGTCTACTAAAAAAACGAGAGCGAACTAAATAGTTACCTAAAATTTTTAAAGCCGATTATTATTCCTTTAATTAACTGTAAAGCGATTTTGAGTGTGCATTATTTTCAATACTGATTTTGATTTAAAACTCTATGAATTTAGAGTCAAACCTTAGGCTCTCAACCAATTCTATAAAAAATACTTGATGGTATTTGTAAGAGCATAAGTTTTTACGAGAGTGTTTCGACTTAAAACATTTTGGTATTTTGTTCGTTGTGAAGTGGTAGGGACATTGGTTCAAGGAAACCATTTAGTAAGTTGAATCCTTTTTCCATTAAAACGTCGTTAGGTTCGTCAAAAAGAGTTAGGAATTAGAAACACCAACTAAAATAATAAAGAAGAAGAACGATTTTCTGAGCTGCGATTTCAACAAAACTTATAGAAATGGGAGCTCAGGTTATAACAGTCATGATTTTTTTACGTTTATCGAAGTTATTCAAAAACTTTACATCTTAGAATCAAAAATAAAACCATTTTGGAATGTACAAACAAAGCCCTTTCACTTGACACCCCACTCAATGTACCTATTTGCACAACTTTTATTTTTTTTCATCCCCTTCGGAGCCAAATATCTTTACAACTCCTTGACCGATTCAGCTAATTAGGTTACCAGCTAAACCACTTACCACTCTCTATACCTACCAAGTTTCATGAAGATTGGATTAACGGTTAGACAGTTATGCTGGAACATACAAAGATACAAACATATACATACAAAGCAAAATCACCCCACTTGCCACTAAGATCTTCGTTCGCTTCGCTCATCGAAAAAATAACTTTGAAAAGTCATTTAGTCATAATTCTTATACGTTACAAGTACTTAAATCACCTGAATAATTTAAGAAATAATGTGAAAAAGAAGTCTCCATCGGATATCGCGAATCGATAGTCTGCGCATACCGAGGTGAAATTTGAGCTAACATGACAGATTTTATATACCCTGCCTGCTCTTAACAGCACAAAGAACACAAGTACAAAATTCGTCAAAATTTCAGTGCGTTGACGGTTTAACGTTATCTAAAGGGATTTCTGTAACTACGGATATTTGATCCAACGTTTCGCTGGAGGCCGTGGCATATAATGCACGGTTATTTTTGATCACGTTAATGCAACATTTTTGGTTTTATGTAACAGTTTTGTTTTTGTATCGATCAAGATCGATTACGACATTACAAGTAATGTTATTCTACGAATAAATGAGGCTGACGACCGCGTTCCAAATTAGATAATTGTCTTTTTTGCATATGGTCGGCTAAGCTGAGAAGATGGTTTACAAGGCAAACCTATTCCATCTTAATAATGTCCCAAGCACAGTTAAGTGAAGGAAAAAATTGTCTCCTGACACTGTATGTACATACATTTCAGTTAGGGACCTACTTATACAAATAAAAGACTTTTATTTTTTGTGAGTTAATTATTTATATATTCAAACAAAGTTTTATATCAGAAACAAAAAATACCTACACTACTTAAAAACTAATTGAATAAAAATGAACTCTGTATTCTAACCTAGTATTACCTAAAGATAGAATACATAGTTCAGGTCACCGGCCGCAGGTAGGGTGCCCAAAAGGCTGGCAGCGTTACCTCGTTGAATGGCTAAACTTATCCTTTGTCCGAGGTAAGCACCAGCCCTTTGGTCATTGGTTTCGTCTATGAGCCTCTTTGAAATTTCCCGGTAAAGAAGCCACGCCTCTGGGCCCCACGAACCAAGCGTTTCTACGCCAAAAGGCAGAAATATGTAACCATCTCCGATGGATGCATATTTCCGCCTTTTCAAGCTTTCTGCTGCAGCCGCCGCCGCACCCGCGATCCTGGATGTCGCCGATAAATGAGAGCTCGCCAGTGTGTCCACGCAGGTGGCATCCCACACCAACGGTCTCCCACGGCTCCAAGGAATCAAAGACATACCGTCAGGCCGCTTACATTCATCACGTGCGATGTCGTTCGGCTCTAAAATGGCCGGCACGTTGATGGTGGCGAGGGCTCGACGGATTATGTCATTGAGGCCGGCATGGCGGGAAAGGCGGCCTGCACAGCGCCGACAGGAGAGGCCGTGATGGCCTTGACGGTCGACTGCGCTACCACAGTGGCACTGATGGGGCTCGTTGGTCGTGGCTCCAATACGCAGGCTTACGGCTAAAGAAAACGTTATATTGTCCAAAAGGGTTCCTAAATTTACGGATGGTAAGGCATGGAGCCAGAAACCAGATTCTCTAGTTCCAGAGGCAATTAGACGAGCTTTGTCAGTCAGATTTGCAGCAGAATCCAAAAGATCTTGCTGCAACTTCTCACAGACAGGCTCGTCCCAATGCCTCTGTAGGTGTAGTTTTTCGGGAATCGATTCGGCTAGACAAACCATAGTCCATGCATTCTTGGCCTCCTCCATAGCATTAATTTTAATATTACCCAAAGAAGCATTTACTATTTTGGAAAAAAGGGCCGAAGTGCTATGCACAGAGGACAAGAACGCTGGAAGAGACACACTAGAAATTTTGCGAATGCCTAGTCCACCAAACCTTATGGGTAGAGTGGCCTGACACCAGGAAACATCTGACAGAGGACAATTTAGAATTTTAACAGAACATCTTTTAACGCATTGTCCAAATTTGATAGAAGGTCATTAAACATCTAAAGAGGGCTGCATCTAAGAACATAGGTGAGCTGAGGCACAAAAAGACAAAACCGAATGATGTGAAAAGCTATATGACGGTGAATTTTAGATAAACGTTTAGAATATTCATCGAATTTCGCACGCTGCTCTGTGATGAACGATGGAAACGATTCATCTAGAATTGGGGCACCTAAGAGACGTAAATTTTGTTTTGTGATAATTTTGATTAAAGGGGCCAATAAACTAAATTTTATAATAATTTCATATTTTTTTGAATTTTGAATTTTTTGTTGTAAATAATAATCAAATTTTCTATAACATACACCTATCAGAAAGAGGGTTTTAAAAGTTTGTATTGTACACGTCTCTGCGTATTTGCGGATTGAATTGAGCCCAATAAAATTTCAGTTCTCACATGACTCCATGACAGTACATTTTGTACCCACTCTGTATCGTCAAGAAGCAATATCCACGATGTAAAAGTTAAGTAGGTAGGTGCACTCTTTTCTGTAAGTAACGCTCCACAGTGATTTGATACGACGGTTTGTATCACGTATCGAGTCGCACACGAATACGAATTTTTAGGAGCACAATTGCACATAGAGAATTATAAAGTGAGTTTTAAAAGAAGAACAGATGTAAGCAGCCGTTAGTAGTACTTACTTTCATCAGTGAAATATGAGACTTCAATGAAATATAAACGTAAAATTGAATGAGATAAGGTTTTTTTACAGAACTGCTTCTGTTGTGGGTTTTGAAAAAAATATTAAAATACCGAAATAACAAACTGGTAATCTGCAAAATCACACCTTACTTAGAATACGTTAGAACGTTTAGAACTTCTAAAGGGGCTACTTTTAAAAAAAATCGGGTATAGTATTCTTGGATTAATAAAATGTATTGGAATAAGTTTTCTAACCATGTAATTTACAACAAATTAAATGAATTTTAATTCTTGACTTTTAACTTCCTTCACACTCATACCAAATCCAAAAAGCAAGACTATCTTTATTGTAACGTAGAAACATTCGCAAATCACAACATTATTCAATCAATTTACCCCGAAAGGGTATCGGAGCGAAATCACGCAGATAAGCAGAATCGAGGGGCTGGGATGTGATCCCTAGTTACTTAAAATCGCATGTATAATTTAAAAGGAGGCCCCCGTAGGTACGGCATATGTCCGGCTTTCATGCTACGAAGAACAAGATTAAGACAGATCTTAAGTCATTCTACTCATATTGTAAACGCGAAAGTTTGTTTAGGTGCATGGATGTTTATAGCTTTTTCACGCAAAAAGATCGGAACGGTTTTAGCTAATACTTGGAATATACGAGTGGCTACTTATTATCTCAGTAGATTGGGGGCAAATACCGGCCAAAGTCAAACGCTTTGATATAGCCCGATTCGATGAATTCTAAATGTTACAATATTTGTAGTAAGGATGGACGTTTTTGTTGTTGATTTGTTTAAGTTAAGACTCAAAGACCGAGACAAAACCGCCACGACTAGGCCGTGAACGAGAGGTGGCCAAGATAGAGCTATAGGAGCAGGGGCATCGGCCTGGTGGGTGGATGATTTAGAAGCCATAGAGGGAAAAGCATGGATGCGGACGGCATCGGGCCGGGATAATACTTGATCTACCAACGATGATGATGATGAAGAGTAAAAGAGTATTCACCAAATCGACAAGTTTCTCGTACAAAATAAAGTCTGTTTACCATAATCTCATTTTTAGATCCGGCCTTTAGATCTAGTTACCTACTTCCGGTCCACATTCGTGTGGCCACGCCTTAACACGGTGTCACGTACGCGATAACCGCCGGTAATATAATTGGTTTTATCGTGTTTTTGTGATTGATATTCTCGGGATTATTATTCTCCAGAGGTAGGAAGGCAAAATTCGTATCATAATGTTATCAATTATTCAGGCGTTTTATATATCATGCATAATTCTTTAGGATTTCACATTCATTTATGTAGGTAGCGAATCGCCTTTTGCTTGCTAGATTAGTCATACAAAAAGAACACAAAGTGGACTAATGTACCAATTTGAAACATTAAATGAATAATAAATATGAGTGTTGTTACTACTTAAAATCAATTTTTTTTTGTTTCAATCATGATTAGACAGTAAAATCGGATTACTTCGGTAGCATTTTGCCAATATTAAGAATTTAACAGCGCATAACTGAAGCAGTTAAAATACAACTCGAAATAGATTAACTGCATATTTGTGAGCTAGCTCTTGATTTGAGCAGCATTTAAACATGATGTTCGATAGGTACTAATGAAAATAGCTTGCAGCTAACATGTATTACTTATAATTTATGAACATTATTTGTAGATAACCATAACAATATAATCAGAAATAAAAATAAATTGTTTTATTATTACAAGTTTCTCTATTTTAATATTCATTCTGACACATTTTTATATTAATACTAATGCAGTGTAGTACTAATGAAAGTACCTGCATAAAATATAGCCTATAACCATCCCGGCAGTCTTTTCTACACATCGGTAAAATAATTTTTTATATCGGGAGAAGAGTTTCTAAGATTACCTACGTCAAACAAACAAACTTTACCTCTTTATAATATTAGTATATATAAGTATAAGTAAGTATATAAGTAAAGTATAGATCTGCACTTTCTTCCTAAAATCTTTAAATTCGTTATCGCTAAGGATTTAGGATTTACATACTAAGAGAGAATAAGATATAATAAGAGATAATAGTAATTTAAAAAACAGAGGATTTAAGTCTCGTCAAAAGCAGAGCTTGTAATTAATAAAAGGCAGCAACTGTTATGACGTCACGAAGGGTGAGATCAAAGCGGACTCAAACATACTTATTATCTTATAGTTCGCGAGTTAAGGGGTATTGATAAAGGAACCACTGACAGATTATTTAGATAGGTTTCTTTAGAAAGTAAAATTAATTTTATACTAGCAAGTTACAGGATATTGAAGTTTAATTATTTTGATAAAACTCTCATGATAGATGATTCAGCAATATTAGAAAAAAAACTATTCAAGTGTGACGTTTTACGACTGTCAAACAGCGCTATGTGTCACATAAAGTCCACCATAAATTGCTGCTAAGCCAGGCTACTAGTTAAAATATAAACATAGGTACAGTGCACTGAGGTTATATGACAAAATCCATAAGTTTTTATATATTTATTTCTGTGTTAAACCATACTTAGGTATTTCATCACAAAAAACAAAATCTTTCTTGGTATACCTACGACGTAGTTTTTTTATAGGTAGTCAGTAGAGGCAAAAAACAATAGTAATCATACAAATTAATGACTTTAGAACAGTAGTGGGTTGGTTGCCAAGAAGCCGTCGACAACACACTGTCCATAACATGTCTCTTGGAACTGGTAAGTTATATGTGCATTGGGCTTGCCAATGCTTAGCATTCACTATTCGACTGAATGTGGTTCTAGCCAAAGGTATGAACAAGCTACAAGTTAGTATCGAGGTCTGGTCATAAAGTGAAAGAGAGAGAAAAATTAATATGACCATTATTTATTTATTTATACACACATAGACTATAACATTACAGTTGGGCACCAAAGGTAGCTCAACTGATCCAAACTACTGTCAGACGAAAGCGTGCCCAAGACACTGGCCTCAATGATTTAAAAAATACGTAGTTCTTATAGGCTAGGGTATACCTAAAGTTACAAAAAAACATGAAACGATCAACTACAAAGACTACACGATTGATATCCCTAGAAGCTACAACCATTTATTGGTAGTATTTGAATAGGTACGGAAACAAATCTAGCTCAAATTGACTGTGTGATCGATTCCGATATTTGTGAACGAAAAAAACAACGAATCGCCGAATTGGATAGGTACCGCTATTTTTCAACGGCACAAAACAATATTTGGAAAGTTAGTAAAAATAGTAGTGAAAAAAACGTTGTCACAATACTTTATAGCTCATGTAATTGTTTTTGAGAAATTATATTATTAAGTAGGTATATTCGACAAAGAAATTGGTTTACCACTTTTGATGACATCTCCCAGGAACATAATTATTCGCTAAGGATTACTGAATGACAGATTCTGACGTAGCAGGTCAATCTGTCAAGCGAAAATAGCCCTTGATGTTTTGTACGTGCAAATGAAATTCAGCCTTAGAGTGGTAAACCAATTTCTTTGTCGACTATACATAGGTAACAATAATAATTATGAATGATGTTTAAAATAATGTATGCGCACAGCACAAGTTATTTAAAATAAAGCTGATGATATAAGATTAAAGTCTCAAATATAATTTTAAGCTTGAAACTGAATTACATCAATACGAGTCTTAAATAAACGGGGCCCGTTTGATCTTTCTATCCTGCCAACAACCTCTTAATATTGTTAGGCTTTATTAGAACTTAAATTTCTTCTGCTAGTTTTAAAATGATTTTTCCATTATCTCTATGAGATCAACCATTAAGTTTGTAACCTCATTGATACATCATAAATAGAAAACAAAATACTATCGTGTTATTAAATATTATTGTAACAAAAAGTACTTACCAATTTTTGTTGTGTGTACGAGTTATTTGTGTACACTAATCCACATAAATCCAATCAGTGAGTAAACACACCTGAAATCCATACGTAAACACCGCTAAGTAAGCCGCTCTGTAATACCATTTAGAGTGCAAAAACGAAACGCAGGAGTAGTTTTGGGGACTGGTTAATCCTACAAATCCTTTAATGGACGTACGGAAATGTCTAAAAGGTGTAACCGCTTACTGTGGAGGCTTAGCGATACATTAAACACAATTCAATACATATTTGATTACAAGTTACAACTTTATTGACACTTTATTGAAAATGTTGCGTAAGTAAGTGAAAACTGGCCGGCCAACAATACGGGGCAAATAATATTTGTTTCGGGCCTTGGTGTTTTTTAATGTAGATAAATAATAACAAGCACATCAATAAGACCATAACGAGCCATACGCCCAACGAATGCGAGTGAGAAAGGTGGCGATTCTGATTGCCTCTATCTAAAGATGATGCCGTCCTTTTTATTTTAATCGTTATGAAAGGGACGGCTAGTTTAGGTTTCTGGTTTAAGATTTTTATTTCTCATAAGAATAGGTACAATTCACTTACATGAGAAAACTAAAATTAACCTAGGTAACATGTAAATAGGGGCAAAAGGTTTAGTTTTGGCAACATCAGAATCGCCACTAATAACTTCTTTTATTCCTTTGTTCAACATAAGCGAAAGCGCTAGTTGAAGACATACAACTGCCTGTTAAATAATAGCAGCATTACAGAGTATTACCTACACAGGTCAAACCAAATGATTGTAAAATGCACGGTAAAGAGGTCAACCCGTTTGGGCCGGCAGTAAAGGCACCGTTGCACCATATATGAATTTTAAACTGTCTGCATACAAATGAACCGGCGGCAGTACCATTGGAATGGGATTTAGGCGAAGCCAGACTGAATCTATGATGAAGTTACGTTCGAGGGATTGGTAGCGGAATCCTGTACTGAAATCTTTCTCGTTCTTATTTCTTTTCATCCCATGTCAAAAAAAAGGGATGTTATAAGTTTTTAGTTTGAGTTTGTGCATCTGTATGTCTATCTGTTGCAATGCAGTTCTTGAACTTTTTAACGGGTTTTAATGTTCTTTAAAACAAAAATCACCTCATTCCAGAGGCAAGATTAGGTAGTAGGTACATTATTTTCAAATTAATTAAAAAAAAAATGAAGTATTATCACTCACTACTGTATCCCAGGAGCGGTAGTCATTTTCTTTCAGATCTTTATTTAATTCTTTTAGATCTTTCGAATATGTCTAATGGGGTACTGACTGTATGTCCAAATAGGTACATGTCATATTTGGTACAAACCCACTTTTTGCAGAAGTTAACTTTCCATACGCGACAGGTTGCAAGCCCATCGACGCTGCTAGAAAGCTAACTGATTTTCCTTCACCGTATACGAGTATAAGTTTTACGACACGAAAAGTTCATTGATGCACGGATTGATGCACAAATTAATTTATATTTTAATTAATTAATCAACAATGTGGTAACCACCATGTATGTTTCTATGATCCAGTGTGTTTTTTTTAAGTAAGTACATATGCTCTCAGATTATTTCATCAATTCGACCAATTATTAGAAAAAATATTATTGATCAAAAGAGCATGCTCCCGAAATGGAAATCTCATTCAAAACCTTTAAGAATCTTATGAGTAAATGAAGTTATAAACAGAAATACACCTCGATAGTGTAGGTTTCTGTCTTCGTTCAAAATTTAAGTCAGATTTATAAAAAAACTTGCTGCATCCCGCCATGTTACCCGGAGAAAAGTTTCCTATGTAGCTTATGTGTTAATCCAGGATATAAGCTATACTGGTACCAAATATCATTTAAATCCGTCCAGCCGTTTGAGCGTGAAGAAGTAACAAACTATCACACTTACACACTTTCACAATTACACACAAATTTTCGCCTTTATAAAATTATTGTAATTATACTATTTTGTCTACAAAGCACAACCAAAGAATACTGTTTCTAAAAGTGACCATATCGCTAAAATATTCGGCCGCACGCTCGCTTGTTATCTTTACCCTCCACTCGGGTACTGACTGTACGGGTTTCTGCACGTGTGTAATGTTTATGCCAAAGGATAATCTCCGTGGATATTCGATCAATGAAAAAACGTTATACTAAACACTTTATTCACATTTTTTTAGTTAACAACCGACTAAATATTAAAAAATATCGATATTTTGTTTTATGTTTTTTCGAATGCGTGTGATGAAATCTTTGTTCAATCAAAGCAAAATAGGTATGATACTACCTGGCAGGGCCACAGCTATGATTTGGATAAGAGTTATTGCAAATAAATGTACGTCAAAGGTACGTAAATGGACGCTATATACAATAGTTCTACATATATTATTATATGATTTCAACAACAGTTATTAAAACTTTATTAGAACTCTCATTGATCGAATTTCTGAAACATGTTTTTAGAGATCTGCAAAGATCTCTTCTGAATTTTCTAAATACTACAACACCACTTTAAACTTTCCGTTCCTGTTAAAACGTAAACTTTTTTTACTGTTAGAAAGATTGATGGAGTTGTGCATTATTACAGTGAATTATATTAAAGTTCAAATCAAATTATCACCCTGATTGACTGCATAACATGGAAGAATTTCACCCATTCACTTTTCAGCCGTCTACGTCTTTCTATTAGCATTATGTATAAAAAGTATGAAAATAGCTATGACATTATTGTGTACTTATCACAATGGCTATGGCTACACACAGGTACTATTTCCAGCATCATGGTAATATTTTTACTGACATTTGCGATATATAAGGCAACAGTATGCACTGTAGGTTTCCAACATATCAAATGTCCTTTTTAAGAGACTGTGCACGCACATTACGTTTTTTGAACTAGCAATGTTGTGTAGTGCGTCACATTATCTGCTAATTAATTCAAAGCTAGTTTTACAAACGCGTGGATGAAGACGAACCACATGACTTTGGTTGCCACGAGTTTGTATCAATACAAACAGCGCGTTCGAAAAACGTTGTGTGTATAGGCTCTTACCGACCTGTAAGCGAAAAGTTTTGTAGTTCCAAACTAACTTAAATAAAAGTTTGTCTAGTGGTTGCACAGCGCTGCTATCGCTGATCGCTTAGTCGGGATGCACAACTAAGCAGTATTTTGAGAATAATAGATGAATATAAAAAATACACGTAAGTTCGTTTACACCTACTCGGTTTCTTACTTTGTTTAACTGTCCAAACTGAAGCTGGACTATTAAAACCAACAACCTAACTAAATAGTTAGGTTGGTAAATCACTGTTCAAAAAAACTATGTGCTCCTGTTTTTTTTATCAATGGAGTGTAGTGTTGAAACAGGTTACATAAATTATTTTTTCTTTCTGTTGCTTTTCCCATTTATTTACCATTGCTTCTTTGTAGTGCGATGATGATACGTGCAATATTTCACAGCAAATAAATGTGATATTTTTGAAATTTTACTGTATTTTTATGATGAAGTTGATAGATTTTATGCATTCATAATCATTATGGATGGTGGGTTCCGATCGCGTTTTATGCTCCCACGAGTATTTTCAATCTCTCATAATGATAGTGTCCTATTTTCACCGGGTAGGTAAACCTTCCAATTACTAAAAAATTAATTGCAGAGATAAAAACGGCTTTTATTCATTATAGGACTTTAGTAATATGACATTCATCCCTCCTCATTACATGATCATGCTCTTCCAATGGATGATGTAAAAAAACGCGTTTTATTTTTGAGGAGCTAACTAATTCAATCTGTTACTTATTCAGGATTTTTTCATTTTCATGGAATAACAACTTCTGAGCTAAATACGTGAGCGCTTCCGTGCTTAATACGCGTTATGTTGTGTTTTTGTGTAGCGACTAGCGCGTCACCTACAAACTACTTTTAGAAGAGCATTTTGACAGATTGCTTGAACTGCAAGTGCACGCCTCTATCAATTCGAACGCGAGTATTGTGTGCATGAATCACAACTAGCCGACCTTGCGTTCATTCGTATCGCGTTTGTATTGAAACTAACGCTTTATAAAAATGTAGTGTGCCTAGGCCTTTAGATGTACACCAAACAAAACACGTACGAGCACATACGCGCGAAAAAATCGCGAATGTTTCCGACTGTCATGTTACAGCACTGTAAACACAGTTAGTTCGAGAGCGCCGGGAATTTTAAACGTTTTACGGAAGTGCGAAATGAACCAAGAGCATGTGATGATTTTATCACGTTATAAATTGTCGAAAGTAAGAAAATATGAGAGTGCTATTTTATGTCATAATACCAAAGATGTTAAGTATGTTTGTTGCTTCTGAACTTTATATGAGTTCTTGTTTCCCATGTATTTTATACGGTTTTAATGCTGGATTTTTACACAAATGTTAAAGTTTTTAACAGATTAAAAACCATCATTGTATGTTAAGTTTTACTTCAAACCTGCCTGTGTAAGCTATTACATTTCTAAAATCCCTTCAGAATCAATGCAAAAAATATATAGGTATTGAAAATTCGTGTCAAAAATGGAGCAAACAGAAATGTCTTAACAAAAATTAATAATAGACAGGCTAACGGTTTAGCTATCTCCAAAATTGAAATGTCATAGAAACTCAAAAAAAAAAACATGACTATCCTCGAGCCCGCAACGAAGCGCCAACAGGATACAACTTCGTGTTATGCGTCTACCAAAAAAGGTAAATGGGTCATAAAAAGGCATATCAATATTGACCGAGGAGCGTACATCATTCTCGCTGTACCCGCCATATCTCTGTGAACACGGTCACTTAAAAAGCAGGTTGACACTTTCTACATACGTTTTTTCAATAACAATCAACTTTACTGTGTTGTATTTCATATCTTTTTTCCATATACTTGAACTTAAATACCTTAATACTGGGTCAGAGGAACCTTTGAAAAGTCGTGGGATACAATATAGGCACAGATACCAATAAACTCTTCATCTTTACTAGATGATTTATACAGCGTCAGGAGGCAAGACTTTACGGTACTCTGTTGACATTGTTGAGATGGAATACGCTTGCCCAGCACCTAAACCATCTTCTCAGCTTAGCCGGCCAAATCCACAGGAAAGACAATAGTCAATAATGTGGCTAACTAGCCGCGGGTGTCCTCAAGATGTTTTCCTTCACCGTTTAGAACCCATGATAATACGTATATAAATTCACAATGAAAAATCCATTGATGTCCGGCCGGATTCGAACCCACTACCTTCGGATCGAAAGTCGAGGCACTAACCCACTCGACCATCACGGCCAACCAATAACAACAATTGAAAAACAGTGTACGTACAATACGTACATACCTAATTCATTCTCGTGCATTTCTAACAAAAGAATTAACCCTGCTTTCTTCATAAGAGAGGTCTATGCCGAGGCTACTAATTTATGTATTGAATTTTTATTTAAACCCTTTTTCGAAATCTGATGTTTGGGGCAGCGGTGAATGAATGGTTCGTACGTTCCAAATAATTTGGGCAATATTTTGTTTTGAAAAATGATGGGAATAATGAACGTAATGAAAAATACTAGGTTTCACGATAAATTTTCGCTGAAATTTTTATCACACCAAAACCTACTAAAAAGAGGATTGCTTAGCTACATTTTGATATTTTTTCTTTGTCAGAAAAGTTTATTCAGTGAGTCTTTTTATCTATCTCTTAAGAAAATATTGTGTTCTGCCGTTTGAGTTATGATAAGATCAAAAGCTTTTTTGAAAGTTTACGTTTACCATCAATCTTTGTTTGTGTTGTACTATACTTGATTGTGTTACAATCTGTAATACTAGCCCATTTTTTAAGATCTCACATTTTGTAAGAATCGACAATTGTACATTTCCTGAAGACAGAGAGCCGTAAACAATTAGCGCAACCAACTTTAGAAGAGCACCTTGAGGTGAAGCTAAAGTTTTAAGAGCTTTTAATGTACTTTCTACATTTTTCACCGAGTTTCTAGTAATAACTTTTTGCTTTTCTGATTGTTCTGCTTGTTTAAAACACTGCTAGTCTGCTTGATAGAACATGTTTAATCTTACTATTTGAGAAGCTGTATATAAAGTGATAAGACTCCATTCTTGTTGGTATTAAAATCTAAGGAATAATTATAACGATCTGAAAAAAATGTCTACTGCTCCCTAGAATTAGTAGTAGTGGTCTTATTTCATTTAAATGAAATTGTGAGTGGCAAAATAAGAAAAAAACTTTTAGACTGACTTTTAATTCGTTAGAAGACAGAGCAAATTCCTACTTTCTCTAATGCATTTCTATTCATAACTCCAAAGATGTTCGTAAGATCATCGAAACTTTTAATGAGATCCCCTTTTATCAAACGAAAAAATAATATACGATACTACTGACAAAAAAATCGGTGAATGTACAAAAAATACAAGTAGAAAAAACAGAACCACCACTTTTTTTCAGACAGCTAAAGACGAATACCGCTGATGTTGGTTTGAACTCATATTTATTTTCTCTTCCGGGCAGATACTACTTTTTATACAATATACAAAAAACCAGTGTAGACCACATTATGTTACCTATAAGTACATCCGTAAAAAGTATCATAAACCAATGATCGTTATTGAACCCCTGAAAGCACTACCACACCACCCAAAAACAGTAGTAAATTGCTTTCATTGAATAAATGTCAGGCCGACCGAATTGGGGTGTTTTACTAAGAGCAGAACGGCTACGAGTGAAGGTGTTGACTCATAAAATAAATTGAAATGCTCCGTCGATCAAGATCGCGCCCGAAGAGCGGCTCCCTGCTCAAATGATAAATCAAATCCAAGGTTTTAAATTAAAAGAAAGCAAGAAAGTCGTTTATTTGTTTCCAAACTATTCGAACCGCTCAGATTCCGATAGCATTATAAAAAAATCTTGCTTAAATTGAAATTTCGCATTTTGTCGCAACGCCGCGGCAGGCAAATGAAGGAAAAAACGGATAACTGCGAAACTTTCTGGGTTCGGTCCTTTAATTAGGTAGAAAATGTGTCAGTTAAGATTTAAAAATAAAATGTTATTTGCAGAGAAATGTTTAATTAGATTCCGTTTGTGTGTGTTTTTGACTTCAATTTTGGCCACTTCAGGTAAAATTACTTATACTACTACTATGTTTGAAAAAGTTTAATCCCGAGGTATTCCCATAAAAAGATTTATACCTAATTTATTGTTATCTATCTATACTAATATTATAAAGAGGTAAAATTTGTTTGTTTGTTTGACGGAGGTAATCTCCGAAACTACTGGACCGATTTCAAAAATTCTTTCACGGGTGGGTAGAATGGACTGTCCGGGGGGTTATAGGCTATATTTTATTCCGGCAGCTCCATTAGTACACCCGTGCGAAGACGGGACGTGCTACTAGTATCCTATAAGCTGAATTCAAAGACAACCAATTCTTATTATTAAATTTTGTCTAACTACTGTTTGTTACATATATATTTCATCATACCATCATCATATCAGCCCGGTCGCCACCCACTACCGACAACCCATGGCCACCCACTACCCACAGCACAGCCCATTGCCACCCACTATCCACCACCCTTTGCCACCCACTATATACCCACCACCCTTTGCCACCCACTGCCCACAAACCATTGCCACCCATTACCCACCACCCATGGCCACCCACTACCCACAACCGATTGCCACCCACTACCCACAACCCATGGCTACCCTCTGCCCACAACCCATCGCCACCCATCATCCACAAAACAACACTATCTTCCACGAATTTCACCTTTTGCCATCCACTCTGCGTATCAAGCCCACTCTACCACCTAATAATCAACTTTACCCCCCCCCCCATTTATCCATAATATCCATCATGGTGGACAGGTGCAAAGACACCTCCCACCAATCACACATCTCACTTGTCACTGATATCTTATTTGTCATCTAAGTACAAATATTATTTCTGCCACGAAAAACCCATTATTATCCTAATTCCGTTTTGTACGCGTAGGAGGTGATAAAAAATTTGTAAACCGATGGTAGCTTATGCATACACCTTGTATTATACAAGTAGCATTGAATCTTCCCCCCCCCCCCTTTACCTTTTAGTCTAATCTCTCCCCCCCCCCACCCTTATTACATTGCAAGCCAAACCCATTAAAATAATGTCAATATGGATCTCATTTCCATCCTTGCAATGTGTTAATTAATTGTTTGTACAATTATTTTTTATCTAAACGACCTGACTGCAGGTAAATGACCAATTAACTGTTAATTAAAACAGTAATTTTTTTTTTATTTTCATCATTCGTTTTGAATTATCTTGTTCTAAAGATTTATCTTTGTCGCCTTCCTGTTTGTACATGTAGGTACGTATTTTATGCAAACGCATAAAAACCTACGCTAAGATAATTATGTAGAAACTTTGGTAATATACTTTTAATTTACAGAAGTTGGTAGCTATCTATATATGTTATTTTAACAATTTAAAATAGAAGGAAAATACCTTAAAAATTTAGTCGGATTCTTGTTATTTTAGCACTACGTTGGCATCGCGGGTAAAAATAATTACCCACCGTACCTCTGGGGTTATGGGCGGTGGGGCCGTGGGTCCGCAACTTTATTTTTCATTAGTCATTTTGTACCCACATGTAGTACTACTGATACGGAGGCCTTTTATGTAGACCATCATCATCAGCCATTTTGCATCTACGTCTAGGCATAGGCTTTATCCCAAAATAAGTTAATAGACTTAATTTTGATTACCGTTCATATTCTATATCTTAAATAATTACGGCTTTAAAGTAAATAACGGTAGCTTAAATAATTAAGGTAAGCAGTTTTACGAAATCGTATCAATATCTCATTTTCTCTATTTGAATTGCTGATTCTGGAGTTGGGAGATTGTGCTAATTGAATTTTGATTTGACTTTCTTTAGGGAAGATACAATCTGTTCTTGTGATAGGTATACTCTATTTGGGTTTTAAGGCCGTTGACAACATTTTAAATAAATTAACATTGTCTTTAAATTAAATATAAGTAGTACGGGTATTGGGAAAATTCGATTTCTCTCTAAAAAAGACCAGATTTTTTATATATTTCTATAAAATTTATTATAAAATAAGATAATTTTATATAAAGGAACAGTAGCTTCTTTTTCAATTTTCTTATGTTTGATTGACAAAATACATAAACGGTATATTTGATTTGAGAAAAAGGTTTAAGATTACATGAAGAACTAATTTAATAGCTAAAAATGGACACTCCTTCATAATTTTAAACGTGACAAACATTTAAAAAAATAAAATTAGAACGGTATCATAAATTGAAAAATAAATAAAAGGAGTTGTGTTTAGAGAGAAATCAAATGATTAGAAAATAAAATATAGTTCTGTACAAAATTGCAAATAAAAAAAACTTTTGACACGTGCTCATGAAAAAAACACAAAATAAAAGAATACCACAAAATATAAAGCAATAAATTAGTTTTCATTGAACAAAAGTTTGAAGCTCCTAAAACGCTGCCAGCATCCAAAAAAGCTGTAATATCCACATACCTTTTTAATTCACCTCAGCGCCAGGCACAGCGAAAAATGTCATAATCACATTAAAAAAACACCATTGTCCGTCACGACAGTTTCCGCACAAACTGTTTGGTGGGCAACGCTTCCACTGCACGTCACTAGTTGTCCTAAACCGGAGGACCCGAGGCGAAGAGCCACGTCTGCCGGCTTCAGGCGTGGGTCTGAGCCACTACCCGGTCGGCACCACCATTTATGAGCGGTAGGGTGGATTGGGGGTGGCAAGGGGGCGAAAACGCGCACGCGTCCAGCACCCTGTTGCTTCATTGTGAGGGGAACGGTATCGATAGTCTCGGGTTTTTTGTTATCGAGGTTTCTACGATATGTACCTTTTTTTTTGCAATATTTTTGTTTTATTAATCAACACAATGATTTAGGCTGTTTGTCATTCTGCTTGCTGGTATTGCATTGTTGCTTAATATCGATGCATTGTTGATGTCTAAAAAAATAAATTAACTAAAAAAAATCTGTCAAGTGTGTTACAAACACACTTCTCGCCCGGGCACACTACCGCGAGGTAAGATTATCTACAGAATATTCAATAAGTAACATGAGTTACCTGGATGTGTGGCATTATTCTAAAACAATAAAAAATACTCTAATTCTAATTACATTATAGTAAATTAGAGCCTTTAACCATCCCGACAGTCCATTCTAAACATCAGTGAAATAATTCTGTGGAATCGGCTGAGTAGTTTCGATGATCATCTCTGTCAAACAAACAAATAAACATTACCTATTCATAATAGATATGGATTGATTAGCTGGTTTTGGAGATGATCTAAAACCGGCTGTAACTATACTTCATATATTGAAACGAGCTAATAGGAAGAGAAATAAACACACGTGATTGGTCGTCGAAAGTAATTGGATACAATAAATGAAGTATAAGTATTTAATATTTAATTACTGTTTGAAATTCAAAATTGTTCACCCGAAATTTTCGACTACCTTTTCCAATGTTACGGTTCAGAATCCACCCTCACATATAAATCTCATAACATTTCTTCCTCCACCGGCTGCCAACAAGGTGATCCACTAGGTCCAGCAATATTCAGCCTTGCAATTCATCCAATCATTTCAACACTAAACTCAAAATTAAACATTTGGTATTTGGATGATGGTACTTTAGGTGGTGTTTCAGAGACAGTATTAACGGATTTACAAGCAGTTATTGACAAATTCAAAGAAATCGGATTGGTTTTAAATTTTTCCAAATGTGAATTATTTATAAGTGATTCCGTTCAAAATTCAAAAAAAGATGAAATTATTACAAAATTTAGTTTATTGGCCCCTTCAATCAAAATTATCACAAAACAAAATTTACGTCTCTTAGGTGCCCCAATTTTAGATGAATCGTTTCCATCGTTCATCACAGAGCAGCGTGCGAAATTCGATGAATATTCTGAACGTTTATCTAAAATTCACCGTCATATAGCTTTTCACATCATTCGGTTTTGTCTATTTGTGCCTCAGCTCACCTATGTTCTTAGATGCAGCCCTCTTTGGATGTTTAATGACCTTCTATCAAATTTGGACACTGCGTTAAAAGATGTTCTGGTTAAAATTCTAAATTGTCCTCTGTCAGATGTTTCCTGGTGTCAGGCCACTCTACCCATAAGGTTTGGTGGACTAGGCATTCGCAAAATTTCTAGTGTGTCTCTTACAGCGTTCTTGTCCTCTGTGCATAGCACTTCGGCCCTTTTTTCCAAAATAGTAAATGCTTCTTTGGGTAATATTAAAATTAATGCTATGGAGGAGGCCAAGAATGCATGGACTATGGTTTGTCCAGCCGAATCGATTCCAGAAAAACTACACCTACAGAGGCATTGGGACGAGCCTGTCTGTAAGAAGTTGCAGCAAGATCTTTTGGACTCTGCTGCAAATCTGACTGACAAAGCTCGTCTAATTGCCTCTGGAACTAGAGAATCTGGTTTCTGGCTCCAAGCCTTACCATCCGTAAATTTAGGAACCCTTTTGGACAATATAACGTTTTCTTTAGCCATAAGCCTGCGTATTGGAGCCACGACCAACGAGCCCCATCAGTGCCACTGTGGTAGCGCAGTCGACCGTCAAGGCCATCACGGCCTCTCCTGTCGGCGCTGTGCAGGCCGCCTTTCCCGCCATGCCAGCCTCAATGACATAATCCGTCGAGCCCTCGCCACCATCAACGTGCCGGCCATTTTAGAGCCGAACGGTATCGCACGTGATGATGGTAAGCGGCCTGACGGTATGTCTTTGATTCCTTGGAGCCGTGGGAGACCGTTGGTGTGGGATGCCACCTGCGTGGACACACTGGCGAGCTCTCATTTATCGGCGACATCCAGGGTCGCGGGTGCGGCGGCGGCTGCAGCAGAAAGCTTGAAAAGGCGGAAATATGCATCCATTGGAGATGGTTACATATTTCTGCCTTTTGGCGTAGAAACGCTTGGTTCGTGGGGCCCAGAGGCGTGGCTTCTTTACCGGGAAATTTCAAAGAGGCTCATAGACGAAACCAATGACCAAAGGGCTGGTGCTTACCTCGGACAAAGGATAAGTTTAGCCATTCAACGAGGTAACGCTGCCAGCCTTTTGGGCACCCTACCTGCGGCCGGTGACCTGAACTCTGTATTCTATCTTTAGGTGATACTAGGTTAGAATACAGAGTTCATTTTTATTAAATTAGTTTTTAAGTAGTGTAGGAATTTTCTGTTTGTTTCTGATATAAAACTTTGTTTGAATAAATAAAAATATTACTGTCATAATAGCTCAGGCCCTTTAAATTTTTTTTTGATAACTTACCAAAATTCCAGGAGACAATCTTTTGCATAAACATAATTATCGGGACAGGCTCTTTCTTAACAGATGTAAATAGTGTAGTCTAAATATACTGTATGATTTATACAGCGTCAGAAGGATAGAATAGAAAAAAGATTTTTTTAATATAGGAATAGGCTTGCCCAGCACCTAAACCATCATCTCAGCTTAGTTGGTCATATCCACAAGAAAAACAATGGTCAAAACGTGTGAGTCTGAATAGCCAAAGGACAACTGTGTGTTAATCAAAGATATCTTTTATAACACAATAAGCAACGAATTTTAAATTCGTGGTCACTTTAAATTATATCTTAGATGTCTTATATCGATGATGTATGTTACTCCTCACTAGAGCCCTCTACCTCACATCCTAGCAACCTGTAACACCCCCACCCAAACGTCGTTTAAACACTGACTTATCAAAAAACTTATGTTTAAGTAAGATACCGTTACAAGTTTTGCCACAGAAAAGGGAGCCGGGAATCCGGATTGTGGCTGGGTTAAACGGCTCCTCTCCATAAATAGGTTAAGCCTTAGTCCACGTCCAAATTTCCTCATTTTTCATAACAACGTTGATTTAAATTTTTTAAAAGTTATGTCATAATCTGATTACCGAGACAATGCAGGTTGAAAAGGTTGACATTTTAATATTTTCCCTAAATTTTGCTTGAAACCCTTTTGTGTGGAACCATTTTATGCAAATTATTGAGACGGATCTGAGCGAGGGGCGTAACGAGACTGCTTTGTGAAATGCTTATCTGTTTTTATTTTTGATATGCTGCGTCCACTAGCTTAAACTGGGAGTGGTATTTGACCAAAATATTACATTTGACGGAGTCATTGAAAATAGAAAATTTTCAAAATGTCACTGATTCATGTATTAGTTTCCCAGGTCTCATTTAAAAATACGAATATACAATACGAAACCATTGTTTAATAAATTGTGGGATTGACATAAAAATCATGCTTCCGTTATTGGTCCGTCGGTTTTAGTTGATTAATTTGTTTTACCTACCCAACCTAAAAAGAGGTATGTTAAAAGTTTCAACCCAATGGGTGTTATAAGTTTGACCGGTGTGTCTATGAGACCGTATGTTTGTCAGTGGTACCTTACTTAAACGCAAATTTTATAACTCTATGGATTCATTTTGATTACAAGAAAATACCATCCACCAATATCAGGTCTTACCAAAAGAAACGCATTTTATTGTTTTCTTTTTTTTACCAGCTTATTTCAAAGTTTTGCGGACTTTTATCAGTACTTAAACATGGAAAAATCCTAGAATCAAGCTTTTTAAACAAAATTTCATTGTTGGACATCAACAACAACACTGGACCTTTCCATAGACTTTTGGTCAAAGTCCTTTTCACATCTGTGACCTTTTTGAAAATTCTTTAAGACGAAAATAATTTTCCAGAAAATACGTGCTCGCCTTCAGATCGTTTGATCGATCGTTCGAAAGTTTATTGTTCCAAAACAACCTTCGACGAATAAGCGATATCTTTTTAAATATTTGTTATTCATGCATTTTGATATTGATTTATCATTTCATATTCAAGCCTAGTCCATTGATTGAATTACCAGCGCTGGTGTATTGTCTAAAGTCTAGACAATACCACCAGTGCTGGTAATAAAGTCTAATCTAGACTCCAGACAATACCCACAGAATATAACACTTGCATTTTTTAAAAGTTCACTAGGTGATACCTAAATAGGTTACCTCTTGGAGATAGCTTAGCCATGTCAGAATTATCCTACACGGGTGTGTATGAAGAATGTAATAAAAGTGAATGAGGCGAAAGAGGTGTGTCAGAATTTCAGAATGGAAGGAGAGTGGAGATCTTTGGTTTCTGCCTACACCTATGGAAAAGAGGCGTGATTATGTATGTATTTATGCATGTACTAGGTGATACGAATTACTGAAGCTATATTTAAGAATACTTTTTACGACATAGTCATGGTCTTATACTATACTATAGTGCTGTTTTAAATATTTATCAAACTAATTCGTAGCAAGCAAAAACATATAAGGTGGTCAACCTTTTCATTTTACAACGTATACCTGTATAACTGTATACCTGTATACTGTTTCAACTGTACAACCAGTTGGGCTATGGGCTGACTGACTACTGGTTGAACATAGCAGTTATATCACGAGTCGGGAGCGTCACGAGCGGTAAACTCGCACCCGCAATTTTTGATATTAGAAAAGTTCACCATAAAAGCATTGAAAACTTAAAGTTTTGTTTCTACAGTAGATTTATTAATATAAATCAATATAAAATATTTGAATAGGATTAGAAGCTTAAAATGCAGGTAAATAACAGTCGCGGTTTAAAAAGTTGGCCAAGAACAATCGTTAGGATAATGTTGGTAGTTCATTAGCAACTGTAATTTATTGGTCAGGGCGGAGGCCGGGATAGATGAGTATTTTGCACTTGAGTTTAGGAGATAAAGTTTGCTTAAGTACAACTACCTACTACAGTTAATTTTCGATATTAAATAGCAGCAAATATTAGACTTATGTGACGTTTCACGACAACCAAATAATTAAGTTTCAACAAAAAAAACTAAACCTTTCAACTGGTAAATAAAAAAATAAATAAAATAATCGAAATTGGCGCACAATGCAAAAACTCAGGGCCCATCAACGCTTGATTCTTTAAGGGAATTTGTCCCTCAGGCGGGGCTTAAAATCTGATGTCCCAAGAACAAATTCTTGTCCAAATTCCTATCAAACTGGTGAAGTTCAGTTTATTTCTGCACGATTTGTCACTGATTAGGTGTAAGCACAACCCCCACCAATTGAATTTCAGAGAGGCAAAAAGAAAAGCCAAGTTTTTTAACGCCTTTCTATGGGAATTTTATAGGCTTTCAGATCGTGTCGTGTATTTTATGTAGCGTTTAATTATTTTTTTATGTTTTTAAAAAAGGACCAAATTTAGTCAATATTATGTTAGTCGATTTAAAAAAAAATTGTGTCAACAAACTTTTGTGTGAGATTTATTTTTTAAAGTAGGTTTTTGGTAATTTCCTCCTATTCGTAATGAAAAGCGGAGTGCTTACCTCGGAAGAAAGGTCCTTCAATACACTCGAACTACTACCGCTTTCGCTGATGTTCGCGAGGTTAATCATCTCGTGCATAGAAATATGTGTCTTTCTCACCTTGGATAAGAATCTACTATTGTTTTAAATTATACACGATTTCAAACAAGACTTTCGTCTTCACAGAAGTACGAGTAAGTCGTGTTTTGTTTGATGGTAGCACGTAGCTTCAAACCCGAATTCTATAATCAACGTACGGTGTCCGTAGGTCCATCACCATAGCAACTTTGTTTTTATGTACCTACTACACAAAATGTATGAAACTTTTTGACAGATTACTATGGCGAAAGTCCTACGGCCATCCGTAAGTTGGTTATAGGAACCGGGGGTTAGTTTCATTTTAGAATGTCAAATATTGAAATTCAGTGACATTGCTGATTTTCTATCCTATTTCATAGCGTAATTGGTGGCTTTGTGGTGAGACACCCACGGCAAGTGTGGGTAGTACAGTCAGCGTCAAATTGATATGAACATCTAGAGTAGTCAAAATGATTTGAAAAACATAAAAGCAATTTGATGTACTTCTAAATTATCTTAGTAAACAAAGCTCCCAAAGTTATCTGTGCATGAAAAAAGCTCACAAAGGTACTCGTAGTATGAAAACTCTTTTGAGTCAATACTTGAAATGTCATAGATACTTAAAAGTCTTGAAATATCAGATGATCACTTTGAAATCAGATAACTTTGAGTCTTTAGTATGAAAGAAAAAAAGAGAGAAAGAAATAACAAAATATTTCAGTAGGACCTCAAGAATCGCATCGAGTTTTATAATCTGCCGATATTACACATATACACAATCTCTTATTATCAAATTTATCTTCCATTCATGGTTTTTTTTCCATTTCATTTAGTTTTACAGAGTTTCTGTTGGTCCATAATTAAAAATAAGCCATGAACCTTGATAATTTTGATAGATAGTCGAAGTTAAGCAACTGATTTTTGACTTTTGACTTTTAGGCGGCCTATAAACTCCGTCACCAGATTTGGCTAATGCTCATACGAATAAACGAACGAACAAACGAGTCATACCATTACTAACTATTGAAATTAATCCCCTTCTGATGCGAGTTACACTGGGGTGCTTTTTAATTTCCGTCGCGGCAACGTTTTGAAATAAAAATCATTTGTAAAAAGTAATAAATTTGGAACATCGTCTTAAATTTGAATATTTTATGGACTGAATACATTACTCAAGATAATAATTTACATAGTAATGATCATTATTATTAACGAAACTAAATGCACGGGTTTCAGTAGTTAATTTTGGTCTTTACTCCGGAAAAATAGATAGGTAAGAGAAAATTTACATCCATATAATACTCCTTTATTATATTCGCCCATAGTAATAATTATTATTATTCGCCAATGACTTACTGTTATAATGCGTAGATCAGATCTTGCTGTTCTTTGGTTAAAGCGTATGCTAATCATTTTGTAAGATTCTTTATAAAATCTTTAGATTATTTTAAAGGTGTCTTAGGAAATGGTTCAAATACATATTATTTGTTACGTGCCCACATTTTTTACAAGTTAACATTCCACACGTGACCAGCTTATCTACGTTATTAGAAAGTTATAGTTTCCTCGCGATGTTTTCTTTTACCGTTTAGAGCTCGTGTCAGGTAGTTAAACCTACTAACTGCCAAAAAACTAGATAAAGGATATTGTTAAAAAGTATACATAGATAGATAGTACCTTCAGTTCATTAAAATCCTAAGCTGTTGCTATAAAGTGATCCTTACTCAACAAAATGCATGTTGCAGGAGAGCTCGCGCTAGTTTACCGTAAGGGCCGTTTCTGACCAAGCAGATACGATATAATAAAATGAGATTGATTTAAATAAACCAAAGTAGAAAATAACATTTAAAACCATGCAAGAAAAAATAATAAAAATAAATACCTATATTAAAATATATTATGTAATAATAATATTTTCATTTCAGCCAAGGATGGTTGGAAAAGTTTGGGGGAGACCTTTGCCCAGCAGTGGGACGAAATTGGTAAGTAAACAAAAAAAACCTTTTCATAGAAACAAAAACTTTATTCACACAGGCTCCTTATTATCATTGGTGTAAAGTAAAAAAAATAATAAACTATTTTACTCTACAATATAAGGAACAAAAATATGAAGGGTGCCGCATTTATTTTTAAAATTTCAATAAAATGATTGCCCTCAGCTGTAAGCAATATGTTTTCATCTATAAGATTATACGGCAGATTAAAGTGTCGGTCATTCATCGACTATGCATTATTTGCCAAAGCTATCGAACTACCGCGACTTGTCTTGTCTGGAATTGTTTCAGAACAAAACAAAATTGTTTTAATAGTATAATTGCGTAGCGTAGTACTCGTACATAAAATATAAAGAATAAAGAAGATTAGTAAAACGCTGGTTTACCAACTTTAAGAAATATTTAAAAAAAAAAATCTCATAGTATTTTACTGTTGCCAAGTAACAATAAAAATATAAAAATCCTAAATATATCCTCTTTTAAACGAGAAACGAGCTGATTGATGATCTACGGATAAGAAGATTCTCTTGAAATGCTTGTAAACACTCTCGGTGAATACACCTTTCAAACAAAAAAAAAATAGAATTTGTTGAACCGTTTAGGAACTTTGTTCTCAGACAGACACACATACACACTGACACACTCTAAAAACGTAGAAACGTAGATTAATAAATTCTCGCATCCTTATATATTTTATCATCACTGATTTTACAGTCAGTCACTCAGTAAGTAAAATTATTTTTGTATTAATATGCGCAACGGAACGCATTTGTACTTATTATTGCACCCTCGCTAGGGGACTGTGTTGGTTTTGGCGACAAGTTCATCCACCACTGGGGTAAATGTATTGTTGGTGAATATTGCAAATTGTAATTTATTGATTAAAACCACATTTTATTACTTTGTTTAATACTTGCGCGCCCATAATTACTTATACGAACTATTTTAAGAAGCGGCTTTTTAAAAGCTTAGCTTTTAAGTGGTATTTGTTTGAGATTTAAAATGTTCTTTAAAATACAACAAGTTTTCGAAAAAAACCTCCGTATCTATCGATTTCTAAAAGTAGGTAAGTAAGCTACTGTTCAATTTTAGTGTTCCAGCAAAAAGTTCTAAGAAATAGTTTGGTAGAGTGATTAATAAACTGTGCATATAATACTTACTGTTTTAAGTAACATTAAGTAATAAAAAGTAATGATACTTACCTAAATTTACTATTAAATTAATTACAGGTATAATAAAATTAGGTACATTCCTTTCATGTACCTACTTATACCTATCAAAATCATATCCGCAACAACACGCTCGCCATTCTTACCCACACTATGAATCGGTTAGGAGACAATATTATTTTTTCTAAAGCTAACCCTTGTTTTGCATTAGAAAAAGTAATTTGCAAAACAACAGTATCCTTGTACAAAAACTATAGTGTTTTTTTCGTTGAGAAACCCATAAAACGGGATATGTAATGGAATTATTTCTCCCCATATTTGTGTTTGTACGGATCAGCCCCTTCGTCTGGGTTCAATCATTGAAATGCCCGGTCTGTGCACCGCCTAATGTTTTATTTTGCAATAAAAATGGGTGAATGCAGCTGCGATACGTTAGTTATGCTAAGTTTAGGTTGTGTTTATTTTAGAATTTCATTACTATTAGTTAAAATAAATCATTATTTTTATTTTAACCCTCGTTTTCCAAAAAAACAACATCTTTGAAGGCATTTGAATGTTTTCTTTTTATTATTGCCATTACATTATTTATTGTACTTAAATAGGTGTTTTTAAATGTTGAAAGCGATGGTACTCGTAATAGTTTACGTAATTTACAATTACTTACTTATCACTGAAAAAGTCTAGTCGATAGAACGTGAAGGAGTAACAAACATTCACACTTATACACTTTCACACAAACTTTCGCCTTTATTAATATTAGTAGGATGTCAGGAAAAACCGTGACGCTGACGTGCCGGGACGCTGACATGTTGAGATACCTAATGAAAAAAACACTAGGTCAAATAATGAATCATCGATTACTCACTGATCAGAAAAAGCTCTCGACACGCCGCATGTGATGTTTTGTCTTCCCTTCAGGGCCCTTCAGCCCTTCTGCCCTTCACCCTCCGATGGGTAACATACCGAATCAAATAATAGATATAACTACCTATTGTGTGCCAATACAAGTGTTTGTCACACTTGTCCTATAGTTTCGCTTCATTTCACGTTTATTTCTTCACCTTGGCCCAATGTATCATGACGCCTGATTCAGTTTAAAAATTAGAGTTAGTTAATTACTGGTAATTGAAACGCTTGTGCGTAGCTTGCCATTTATTTGGGTTTTTGAAAAGTCTTTGCGTGATGACATTTAGATGTCAGCTTGTACTTTAATAATAAAAAATATACTTACCTTAATACTGTCATTGATTAGCCGTCGTAGGCCGGTGCTTACCCACCTGGCAAATGTCACCTTAACTATTTAGCTGTCCTACACTGGTCAAGTGTTTTTTTTTTTATTTTTCGCTCACCGAAGATAAATTATTTAAAAAAACTATGAGGACGTAATCTACGCTGGTAAGTAACTAATTCAATGAAGCCTATCAAATGCATAATTTTAGGAGCTGCCCGCAAGCAAGCCCACGGCAGCAAGTAACTAAGTCACTTAGTTGTACGTGCATTGCCCTGGAGCACCTACCTACTGATGGTTTACCTAACGTTAATGCCGCTTTAGGCTATACTTAAATAGCTGGGAATAATCGAGATTTTAAAATTTACGAACGTTGACTGACAACGTCACTGTCACTCTTAAACACTGCATTTTCCGTATACTCGTATTACAAAGTATTCTGTGCACTGCATGCTGCATCTCATCCTATCTTAGCGCATTCATGGGTCTTCTATTTACATCTCTTTTGGTGTTCATCTTTATTATCATATTTTTAGTTGTAGGTATTTATAGAACGCGACGGACGGGTGGAGCGGCTGACTGTGAAAGCTTGTTACGTTTTCAGATTGACTTGTATGCGATCGCTGATCGCAGATGTACCTACTTACGTACCTACGTGTGAGCTGCTGGTGAAACATAATATATGTAGTTCGTTCGTTTATTCGTATAGGCAAGTGGCCAACTCTAAAGACGGAGTTTTTAGGATTAATATGCGTAAGTGCCAATTTGCTCTATAAGCTAATATTTTCCTCAAATTATGGTAGTTGTGCTAGTTAAGTAGGAAAACAACGCCATGCATGCAACTCAATGACATGTCGTCTATCACTGCAAGTTGCAAGATTTCGGTCACGCTCAGAGGCTAGCTAGGAGGCAAGCTTATGGTTGTCCAGATGACAATGACATAGCAAGTAGTGTGGCCGTTCAAAAAACGTGTTTTTCGGGTCACTAGGATGAATCATCGAAGCTATCAGCTAACCTCTTAATTTAACTTACCTACTGCATTTATAGTGTGCCATAGTGTTCACAAACCTAATAAAAATGTTTAAAACACTACTACCAATGTCTGGTATAAGTAGGTACTCTGAATGAAGCTTTCAAAACATCGGGAAATAAATAAAGAAGGTAACGACGCGATAAAGTTCCGTTTGAAAAATCATTTCAGAAGTATATTTATGAAGGCGCTAATTTATACAATCAACTTCCAAAAGACATTAAAAATTGTAACAGTCTCATAACTTTCAAAACCAATCTCAAAAAACACTTAATAAATACAACTAACTAAATCCGACCCTGCACAAAATTCGCACTCCACAATAATTCCTATTCAACATTTTTATCAACTACCTAGTACCTACCCTATAATATATATTTTTATTTTTATTGTAGACAAAGCGAAAACTTATTTACATGAAACATTTAACAAGTTTACCTACTACCTATATTATCGTATTATACTACTACCTACATAATGTTTTAGATCTAAGTACCTACCTAATATAATGATGCCTGTGTGCTCACTGTTATTCTACACTAGTTTCAGTGATTCTCATTAAGTGAAATGTAAATTTCTTTTGAGAAATAAAGTTCTTTAACCACATTTAATAAGTCCTCTGAAAAAATTCATTTAAGTATGCAAAACACCGACCTACGAACTGGATATCGAGTAATCGACGACGCACCGAACACAATGAGACAAGATATAAAACAAAAGAGACCATAAGCAATCCACATTCTAACTAGTTGACTAAATACAATCAAATATTGGATCAAATAAAGCTGATTCCGAAACGTACCCATGCACACATAAAGCCGACTTCATGCAGAATCAAATACTCAATGATGCGTGAAAGGGTCCTCGATAACTAAACGTGCTCAATGTGTGAACACACCTTTAGATAACACGAATTATTCCACGTTTGGTTTTACTATTTTCAGATTTGGATAAATAAATAAACGTGACTTCACATTATTATTGTGAGTTTGAATAGGATTTTGAGTACATACATACCTATAATAAAATGTAATGAACTTGCTATTTTATTTCATCTACACTAACATAATTAGACATTTAAAAATCGACTTAAAAAATGAGATTCTATTTCCACTGAATAAGTGTCTATTTTATGTATGTGTGTTCACCGATTATTTTGTCTAAGTTTACCGATTTTAAAAAATATTTGTTTGCTATCGTACTGCTTTCTTACATTGTTTTTCTCTTGAGCACTGTATGAACTGGAATCAGAAGAGCATTGTGTTATTAAGTTTGCTTTAATTTTACCTTGGACCTCAAGAAGCGTGTCTGTTCTTAAAGCGAGTCGATCGTAATTTGAATTCTCCCGCGTTTACTTACGTCAGGTGACGTCATCTACCGCTAGACAACCAGGCGCCACGTCAGGCCAGGCGCTCGGCACTGGCGCGTTCTCGTTACATAGCTTAATATCAGCGTTTTACCTAACAATAAAACGCTTATTAAGCGAAAACAAGATTTGGTTATAATTTCGGGGTCAGCTTAAATTTGCTGTTACTGAATTCGTAACAGTTCACCAACACAAAGGAATCCCGAAAATTGGCACGAAACTTCGTTTTCGTTGATCCCCAGTACCTACGGCCTCAGAATAGTAATATTTTGTCAATTTGGTGAAATAACTCGGTGGTCGTAACTCTTTGTGATTTTATTTTACCAATGATATAAAAACAATAGGGACCAAATTAAAACCAATCCACATTCTAGCTAGTTGACACTTTAAAATAAACCAGTTAAGAAAAGGATGTCTTCAAACGAGATGGGTGAGGCTTTTAACTTGCCAAACAATTTGTTCCGGTGCATCGTTAGGCCTATTAATGAGGTCCTTTACGAACCGAAATATATGAAAATATATCGAGATATACTGAGATATGTCGAGCTATATCGAGCTTTAAATATATATTTTCGTATCGCTCGGTATCTTAAGATACGAAGATATGAAAATATATATTATAGCTGCTGTGTGTGGTCTCTTGTCAATTTCTAATCTATAGAAAGATGTAATGAGATGTATCGTGCTATAAGATATATCTTCATATTATAGCTGCTGTGTGTGATGTCCTTTCTACTCATTTCCTCTGATAAAAGGCGATGGCATAGGTGCCCGGAAACCAGCTACTAGAAAATATAGGTAGGGACATGTAAATTATCAAGCAACTGAAATAGTGGACAGAATTGAGTTAATATAGATTTCAGCGAGCTGGCAACATCGTACGGCATAATTGAGTTTACCTCCAGGTCCTGCAGCAAAGCGTAACATCGTGGAGGATCTAGGTACCTTGTTTTCACTAGAACAAACTTTAGGACGAAATTGACCTTTATGTACTTCTAGAGTTATTAATTTTCTTTTTATCGCGCCACTTGACTGCGAAGGCATCCTTTCCCTCTACCAAAGAATCAGGAACAAATACTTATCCAAGAAACTACACATCTTTGTCTGACTTTGAATAAATCTTATTTAATTTTACAATTTTTGTTTATAAAGTATTGAAAGTACTGTTCGTTAAAAAAGCATTTTTTCAACCGTGTTTAGTTGACTTTTTGTTTTAATTTTAACGGGGTAAATAATTTTATCACGCAACACGTAAATAATCCATAGCTTTGCAATTTCGCGATCCTAAAAACGAATCCCAAAAAGTTTAAAACATTAATTTGACATAGGGTATAATGCAGGCGGCATGTCGTGCTAACGACCGGGCCGCGAATCGGCCACCCGGGAAATCACCAACTCATGTCGTTCAGAACCGACCAATACCTGACCGCAAAAAACAGTATCTGATATAAAACTAGAAGACCTTAAATATGTTGAGTGCATAAAACTCACAGAATGATATGGATTATTTTTAAGCCCTCATACACGCTGGAAGAATGGTGCCTTGAAAATGTTTGTGGCGGCGGTTTTATGTGAATCTCATTATTTTTGTCTCTTTTAAGTACAATTATACGTACATACATACGTAAACGTATACGAGTACAAGCCTTCAAGCAAACTTGGCAATAAATACAAAAATTAATAGTAAGCTACTTACAAAGTAAACAGGGTAAACAAGATAAATCCTGTTGCAAAATGCTTGAAATCTAAAAGCGATTATCTTATAAAGGCGTTCTTCTAGGAACCTTTGAGTTCAAGGGAATCTCTCCGTTGTAAATAAAATAATTTTAGTACAAAAGATTATTTTAAGCTTTACGGAAAATATACAAATAAGTTTACACCTGTGCATGGTCTTCTAATCTCCGGGCTTCTTTGTACCTCACTTTATATCAATACCTATTATGTTTTTCATTCAGTTACAAAATAAACGAAATTAAAATTTTATATTATACAAATTAGGTCCTAGTTGGCTTCATTTTTTTTCATTTCAAGGGGCGTTACCATGGTAAAACGGCTTGAATCCCATGGAATACATTTATAATTTTTCCATCCATAATGAGAAAAAAATCGAAATTCTGTTACTCGGCATAGTGGAGGTAAATATAAATTACCTCCACTATGCGTGTTAAGTTAATATAGTCGGATGAGATATGAGTCGCTGTGGTGACCACAGAACAGTTTTTATTGTTCTGTGACGACACCGATCGGCTCGAGTTGATTCTGCTTGTTGACGCTTGACCACGTAGTCATTTATAGACCGAAACGTCATCGAAAACGATTTTGCGAAGAACCTACTGAAAATAAGGCTCGTATTTAAAGTTCATTCTCAATCGTGAATTGTGTTTTAAGTGATGATTCATTACTCATTTCGCGAACTTTCAAAAAATCGATACTCAAAAATTCAGGCCTTAGAGCAGGTTTTGAATACGAGTCTAAGTTTAGAAAAACTTAACATAATGTTCGCAATTGCTACGCTGATAAATATAATTTTAAAATATGAAATATTATAATATTTAACTTTTTTTTTGCTAACCTATGTTGTCCTACTGCTGGGCAAAGGTTTCCTCCTTATTTTATCCATGAGATATTCAACTAAAATAATAATAAAATACGTAACCCCAGTACCAGCCACTCAGTAGGTAAGGTACACAGTTGATTATTCAACCAAATAAATATAAGTAATAAAAAAAATTGAGTTCATTATTTATTTATCTTTTGTTATTTTTCGGAGATTGATCAACATATCAATAATAATATGGTACAACACCTCTGGGGCATCCTCTCCCCAAATAAAATCAGTGTGACCAAAATTCCGCTGCCTTATCACATGATGAACAACAACATTAGGCAATAAAGACAACAATCTCATTATGTTAGCATTTGTAGACAACCAGTCGTCAAATAATGAGCTAAATAAAACTATTGGTAACGTTACATTTTCAAGTTTATACCGAGGCGGTAAATTTCCTCCGTATCTCTTCAAATTGGCTAAAGTGCTGTAGTCGTACATTTGAAATAGACCACTATTCACCAGCTGCACATAGTGCAAAATCGTTTTCGCCGAAGCACCGCCTGGCAAATGACCCAAGACGTCCTCTAGAATGTTTTTATTTTTTATTTCCTTACCTCCGTTCGCCATCAGCAGCCAAGGATTGTGGCACAGCCTGCTGTCGCCTGTACAATATTTTTCAATAACTTCGCTCGGAAATGTTTCGATTCGCATAAACTCATTTACTCCAAGAAAATTAAGAGAATTACGAGCGTTCTCTCCCTGGAATTCCGCTAACAGTTTAAGTGGACCTTTGATTTGGTACATAAATGCGAGAGGCGCTAATAAAGTTGCCGATTTCAAAACTTGATTATACTGAGGCAGTGAACTCAGTAAGACGAGCACCGCCGTCGCTCCCATCGAAAAACCGATGAAGTTGATTTCCAAAACATTTTCTGAATTATATTTTATATAATCGATAACTGCTGGTAGGTCAAATGTTCCCATTTCATGAAACGAAAAATCCCAAAACTTACTTGAGTTATTTGGGAAAGTGGTCATGGGTTGTGAGTATTTGCTGCCACGTGCATTTGTGAGCCACACATCGTAACCTGCTTCCCTGAGTAAATAGGGAAGTGCCTGGTTTGGCCCGAGAAGCAGCCAGTCGTTTGAGCTTCCCATCAAACCGTGATGAAGAATTACTACTTTGCTCCGCGTTGTTGTAACATCTGAACTAGGCAAAACTCTATGCAGTCTGAGCATGTACCCATCTCGCGTCTGGACGGTATGATCCTCTGCTTGATATCCGTGGTGAAGTATCATCTGAACTGCTGACATCTGGAACTTTTCAATAGCGTTGGAGCCAGTTAATCCATACAAGGCCAGTTTATTCTTTTTTGAGTTAGTTTTATCGTAAAAGGCTTCGTTGACAAAATTATGGAGCGCTTTTTGGATTTTCCTTTGTCTGTTTTCAATTATTTCACTACTTTGTTCGATTGATAATCTAAAAAATTGTTCGAGTTTATTTTTAAATCTGGAAAAGGAGTCTTGAAAGTTATTCGCAAAACTTGAATCAAGAGCTTTTCGTTTATATTTGTTTTCTTGGTTATTATCTACATAACTGAAAACGCTGAGAGCCAATATTAGTACTTTAATTAACATTCTGAAATGATGTCAGTGTTCGGGACTAATGAGGCTTAACTGACCACATGGAATGTTTAATTATAATCATGGTGAATAGTACAATAGTATTTCTATATCTAGTGTATTGTGATGTATCTAAATATTATTGTTCTAAGTACCATGCAAGATCTATTGTTCCTAGTCATGAAGGTTCAGGCAGAGAGCAACTCTAGCTTCTCACAAGCACTAGTCGTAATTGATCATAAACAACTATGTTTCAATACATTACATCGTTAGTTATGTGAAATTGAAAGACATGTAACGTAAACTTTTTTAAAAATCAAACCAGGTAAAACTAATAAAAAAAAACATTAGAACTCATTCAGGCGACGACGCTGTGTGTTGTGTCACCACCTAAACTGTACGAAAGTATCTATCGATCAAAGTATAAAGGACATCACACACAGCAGCTATAATATGAAGATATATCTTATAGCACGATATATCTCAATACATCTTTCTATAGAAATCGTCAAGAGACCACACACAGCAGCTATAATATATATTTTCATATCTTCGTATCTTAAGATACTGAGCTATACGAAAATATATATCTCAGTATATCTCAATATATTTCAGTATATTTCACTTCGTACAGGATGTTCAAAAATTTGATGATTATTTTATACTTTTATTTCATACTTACCTAAAGCACAAAGCAAGTCGTTCTTCGGAAGAACATGTGGGAATTATTGCTTACACTGCTGTCCCCATCCAGAGCCTCCGAAGAGCGGACGTGTCGTGAAATCATAGATAATTAATATAAGTAATTAATACTTGCACATAGAAAGTTAATCCTCTTAAGACTCAAGCTATAGTTCTGGGCAGTTCCCGTACAATACCTAAAATTAACTGGCTATCATTACCAATATAATTACACAATAATAAGAACTTCGCAAATTGTGCAGTGTTTTATTTATTTAACGCAGCTATTCCATCGTCAGCTGCTGTTTAGTCAATATTATACTAGTAGTTTTCAAATATTTTTTTGGTCATTTCCTCAAATTCGTAATGAAAAGCAGAGTATATTACTTTTAAAGGAAGGCCCTTCGATGCACTTGAACTATTATCGCATAAATCATCTTGTATATCGAAAACTTGCCTTTCTACCGTTTACAGTTATCGTGTTGTGCCGACCCCACGTAGTGGGATAAGGGCAGGGAGATGATGAGATGATGATGATAGTAATCTACTATTCCTAGGGCAGGAAAGTATTATTTATTTTCCCTAGGGACGGATAATGTTGCTTTGAACCCATGATCCGGCAACTTCGTGCGTACTTTCCGTGTATGAGTATGAATAAATAAGAACACCTTTTATAACACTTTAGCTGGAGAGCGCGTCAATCGTGGGTGCATTTCTGTTTTTACCCACAGTTTCTTCCCAAAAGCACAAAGTAATAATAATTTTTGCCGTTTAAACCCACTGCTATTTTTCATTTTCGTTCATTTTCACTCAGAACAAAAATGACTTAAGTAACAAAATACGGCAAAAATGTTCAGTTGAAATAAAAAATGATGGCATTTTAAAATGTTTTAATCAAATAACAACATAAATAATTATACAGTAAAATATACACATAAATATTATATACATATATATCACAAAAACTAACGAAAAATATTATAGATGTTTTATAAAAATGTGTATATAAATATTATAATTTTGTTTTAATTATAGTTAAAACATACTAGGAAAAGCTTGTATCTTAGCCATAATAATAATTTCTTAGGTAGGTATGTTGTTCAAAACTGGTAGCCGTAGGCAGGTGTAAGTAATTTTAAACAGTTAACTGTCAAAGTTTTGTAATTTTATCTACAAATTGTTTGTCTGACTGTATAAAATTAATTATTTTGATTGCGGGTAGAAAATAAAACACATTTTGGGTATAAACTACAAAAAAAATCATATTTTTTGAAGTTGGTTGAAAAACCGACATCATTTGGGGAGAAACAAAAAAAAAGGTGAGTGGGTAGAACATGTGGGTAAAAACAGAAATATACCCAATCAAATGGCGTATGTCAATGAAATGAACTGGACGTATCTAGGGGGGGGGGGGGGTCCAGGGGGACCGAACTACTACTTTTAACTAAAAAAACATTTGCTCGCTTTGCTCTTGTCGTTTTTACCAGAATAAAAACCGGCCCTCAATAAAACAAAGTGACACAATGCTTTTATCTTCCAAAAATTATGTTTATAAGTCAAAAGAAAATTTGCTCGCTCTGCTCGCGTCTTTTTTTGCAGAATAAGAACGGAATGAATACGCTGCTTTTAACTAAAAATATTTTGCTCGCTCCGCTCGCGCCATTTCTACAAATAATAGAAGAAAAAAGAGGCGAGAGGGGGGGGGGGACTTTGATGCCTCGGATCCCCCCCCTTAGGAAAGCTATAGCTACGTCCGTGCAAAAGATATATTACAGCAGATATCTGTTCTGTGTGTGATAGCTTACGATAATATACAGCTATATATCCCGGGATGTAATATACCGTAATATATATTATAGCTGCTGTGTGTGAAGTCCTTTATTCTCCGACTTTCCTCCAATAGCATTTACTCAAGTGAGTTCAATCTAATTGACGTGTCGGCATCACATTAAAGGAGACAGTAAGTACAACTCATAAATATGCCCTGCCTAACTAGGTATCTAAATATGTATAATATTTGACGACCTCTGTGGCGCAGTAGGAGAAAGTCAGCCTGAGACGCAGAGGTTGCGGGTTCGATTCCCGCTTCAGAACAAAAGTTTGCATGATCTGAAATTGTCTTCTTAGCTGATTGAACTTGTCACTTGAAGAACTCGAAGAGCAAGTGATAATAATGAATCTGAATCTAGTTTGACCTTATCTATGTAAACCTTATCTCTATTTTTAACTATCTTAATAATACTTTTAACGCGAAAGTTTGTGGATCTATAAGAAAAATGTTTGTTACTTTTCACGCCAAAAATGCAGAACGAATTTATCTGAACTTGGTATAACCATAGTTTAAGATCTAGAAATACACATAGGCCACAACACTTTACATTAGATACACCAGTTAGTGAATATTTTTTATTTAACACTATCTAACCACCTTGTGGTAGGAAACTAAGTGTGTACCTACTATCGTAATATTTCCTCAAATATTACAAAAGAATACAATAATACAAGATGAAGATTTGATAAATGCAAATATAATCTTTTATTTAATACAACTTAGGTACATCTACTAATTAATAACATATAAAATTCTTACGCCCGAATACTCAAACACAAAATTTCCTAAGGCCGTACTATTAAAAGTCGGTTTTACTTGTCATTTCTATATTCAAAAGTCATCATTATAAAAGCCGCTTTAATTATCGTTTTAGTATTCGGGTGTTTTAAACACAAACTTATTCTATATAATATCAAATAAATCTTTTCGAGAAAATGGAAAACAACCTTGCATTATGACATGTACCCACACAATAATGTAAAAACACAATGGTTTAATTGATTGTTTAAATTTTTACTGACTGACCGATTTAAGTTCATTTTAAGCATGAAATATTGTTACAATCGTTGGTAGACCAAATAAATAAATAAATAAAATCATTTATTAAACATTATTTAGTAGTCACGGAGATTATATAATTTATTTATCCTTTGCATGAAATGACATAATTATAAGTACCTACATAAAAGTTGACACAAAGTTATGTTTCAGTAAAACTCTGAACCGGTTTAACCACCCATTATGTATGGTTTGCTGACTTTAACGAAACGTAAGCGATTACATTTTAATTGTTCATTTTGAATTCGTCTTTTATATATAGCGAGTAACACCTTGTTTCAGTCCTTCTTAAATTTTTTACTATTTATTTCATTATTTTACTTCATTTTCTTTTATCATATTCCAAGACAAACCATCCTCTAAATATTCAACAATTTTATTGAATATTAACCTAGTCGCTTCAGTGCCCCACACAAAATCTGTATGAGATACATTTCTATCCCGTATTATGTGGTGGTCAATAGGATTTTGAATCAGAAAATACAATTTAAGGACGTCGGGCACTGTTGCCAGCCAATCATCGTTAGAACTAAATAAAGCTATCGGCAATTTAATGTTTTTAATGGGAAATTCAGCTGTTTCGTCATTGTATTTATGAAATTTTCCACTTTTAGCCAATTGGATGTAATGTAATATAGTATTGATCGATCCTCCGGCTGGAACATGGTAAAGTAAACGAGCGATAAAACTTGAGTTCCACTCTTTATCCTGAGGAAGACCACTTAGAAACAACAACGGATTACTGCAAAAGACCTTTGGCCCCTTACAGTATTTGTTAGCGAGCCAACTTGGCACTTTCCTAGTGGGAAGAAACTCCCCTTCACCCATCGTTTTAATAATGTCCTCAGAAACAGTTGTTAGTACTCGGAATGGACCTGCAACATTACCCATGAATACTAACGGTGCGATCAGAATGCCCATCCTCAAATACTCTCTATACTCTGGGGCCGTGGACAATAACACCAAAAGAGCAGTGGCACCCATGGAGTGACCGATGAAGTTCATAGACTCATTAGTATTTTTCACGCGCCTTATGTAATCGATGGTGGCTGGTAGATCATACTCGCCCATTTCTTGAAAGCTGAAGTTCCAGTATTCGGGGAAGTCTATGGTTAGAGAGATGTGTCCCCTAGAGTAATAATTTCCACGAGCGTTGGCGATCCACACGTCGTAACCAGCATCAGCTAGTATGTAGGGCAACGATAACGTCGAACCAAGTAGAATCCAGTCTGTCGAGCTCCCCAGCAGCCCATGATAAAGTATGACTGTGCGGTTTGGTACGAAAGGGTCTGTAGCTACTCTGTGTAAAGTCAAGATGAACCCATCTTTGGTTTGAACGACATGCGACTCCATGTTGCGTCCGTGCCACAGAGCCAGCTGAGGCGTAGCCAGCTGCACCACTGACTCCGTTTTCAGATTCACATATGCTGGTTTATCAACTTCACCACTGTTCCATTTACTTCTTGCAAACTCGCTGAATGCTTGTTTTTCTCCGTTGTTAATTTTTGTTTCGTCGTATTGTACTGGTTTAGTTTTACCAATTTGACTGAAAAAGTTGACCACTTTCTTCTTAAATTCGGATACATTATCTTTGAGATATATGTATAAGGATTTGAACGATTCCTTAAAATCCCTACCAATCCATTCAAGCTTGTAATCTTTTTGTAAACAATGAACATCCTGATAAATTGCCACAAAAACTATTATTATTATGTAAACTTTCATATTTGATGTATTCATGGCGGTCGTCCGCCTTATACTGGCTGCATCATCAGTGCAACAGACACAAAGCGTTTTAATTCTAATTGTGTTTACAATTGAAACAATAGACCACTGATTGTATTTTATAACACTTTCTTTACCACAACCATAACATGCTACTAAATTGTTTTGAAGAAGGGATATTGAAACATTAGGTATCTATAAAACAAAGAGGAAGAAGCTCTTTTTCAAGTGCTATGATGTTTCCATTGTTGTTTAGATCGCTTATCCGATTTCAGATGGATATCACTTACCAACCAGTACCGTGGAATTCAAAACAATAAACACTATCAGTTCAAAAGTCCAATTCATTGAAATGTTCCTTCATAATGAAGGTCGCATCGCATAGCCTTCTAAATGGGTCAAAATATCCCACACGATGATGTGGCATATTAAATATACGGAGCGGTACGAAGTTTCTTGACTCTCGCTTAGTTCAACAGAACTTTATTTCTTAACGACGTAAACAATTTAAATCTAATGCAATATGCAGACCGCTCCGACGACTTGGGAAGCCGTATCCCCCTCCTCCGACCTCTGTCTTTATAAAAAATTCACTCTAATTCTACGCCCAGAGAATCTACGGACGGTAAAACCGCTTTCCCATTTGGCTTGCGATGACAAGTCCTGGCCTTTTAAAGCTATAAGAGTATTATATTTCCACACTTGCCTACAATCAAAAATATTAGCACTAGATAGAGTTACTTATTTTTGATTGCAGGCAAGACCTAAACACTGCTAGGGGCGCCGCAAAATCAAACACTTAAAATAGCCCGAAGAAAAACAGGAGTGAAATTAATGTTCTAGATGGACCATCTGTACATAGTATTATTTTATCTGTGGTCAAAGTTACGGTTCACAAGTCCCTTGGTCAGGCCTCGGCAGTTGTATACACACTCATAGACTACAGACTATACAAACCTAAGTACTCGCTTTGTACGTATGCTACTGTAATGGGGCAAAGCTTAGGGTTTCAGTGCTAAAAAAAGTTATTCCTTTATGTGCTACGACGATGGTTTGGCTCGTTTAAACTTTTTATAAAGTGGTACTGCTTTAATTTACTGAATATAACATTTACATTATCCAAATATCCTAGTTCCAGTTCCAATCATCATCCGTCATCAGTTTATTTGAGCTGTATTTGGAGAGCCATATCTCAATAATGTGATCAGATTATTTAAAGAATTTTACGGTTTTAGAAAGATTAATCTTTATTATAGTGCACTACAGCCAGAAAACATAATTTTAAATTATAGTTTTTGAAGGAGAAGTCAATCCCGTCATAGCGTTTTAAGAAAATGAGCGTCAGAGCTGTCTTTCAGAAGAGATATCACCATTGTAATGTGAGAAAATGTTTTATTTTAAGCGTTTGTTGACCTGAAAATATAGTCTCCTAATGCACTACAGCGCAAAACAATAAAAAAATCGCATCTGAAGGTAAAAAAAATATATATTTAAAAAATATAAAATCGTTTCACTCATATTTTTTACTAGTATTTGAATAAAAACAAAATGAATTTTATTTATTGTATGTAATTATAGGTATTTCTAAACGTACAGTTTTTTTTTAACCAATTTCGAGCACCCAGTAATTTACAGGATCTTCCAATCAGTCGATCCCGGGTCCACCCAGCGAGAGGACGTATCACGGAGCGGCGCAGAGTTGTCAAAAATGACAACTCTGCGCCGCTCGATCTATTTGTTTGGGAGCCATAATGCTTGTGTTATGGTAAATGTGTATAATAGCAGAAAATAAAAACTAATTGAAAAAAATGTATAGGATTAGTTATTCCTCTCGTTAAGTTATGTAATAAAATAATAAGAATTACTTAGTACTTGCCTACTTTTGTTTATTAAATATGTATTGGAATATTGATGTAAATTCAATTACAGCTTGTTGCATTGCTCTTGGTATCTAAAGTTTTCGCTCAATCAACCAACAAACCGACGATGTGTAGTTTCAATATCTAATATCGACAAAACAAGAGGCAAAACATGTTTAATTTATGTTTTGTTAAGATTATGTAAGTATATTTTCTTACATACTTTACTAACACCTGTAAAACCATGATTTTGTAGGTTAAACATACTGATACCATCGTCGATTTATATTACGAACACGCAAAAAACTCGCGTGTAATCATCCGAAATGTGTGAGCATACTTACAAGTAGAGCTATGAGTTGGATAGAGTAACATGGGTCTCATGCAAAATGCAGCTGCGCACCTTTCCCACCCGCCTCCCCATTTATAAATGATTCTGGCTCAATTCCGCTGCCTCCCGGGTACTACTTTGTTTGACTTGTGGACACACGGTACTAAGACAGTTTTTACCCTGAGCTCCAATGATATTGAAAAAGAAATAATATAGATTATTTTAGTGATCGTTCGTTTATATGAGCAAGTGGCTAACTCTGATAACGGATTTTTTAAGGTCGCCTAAAGGCCTCCGTCATGGCTTAACGACTTTAAAAGCCGGGACTGACAATTAAACGTCAGTTTTCAGTAATAATAAGGAGTCAAAAACTCGTCCAAGGCGTACCTACGTATAGTCGACAAAGAAATTGGTTTACCACTCTAAGGCTGAATATCATTTGCATGTACAAAACATCAAGGGCTATTTTCGCTTGACAGATTAATATCTGCTGTACGTCAGAATCTGTCATTCCTGTTTATTTAAACTTAGAACTGTTGGCTTGCAATTTAACCTCCTGACATAAAACGTTTTGTTTAGTTTCGACGTAAAATAGTTGAATTTTGAATCCAGGGAATTGAACTTTATTAATTATATGTTTTTAATAGATTTAAAAACGTCCCATTTCCTGCTAGTAGCGTAAAGGGTTTTAGGATTCATAATAAACAATGATTTATCATTTAAAAATAACTTTATTGTCCTTCATAAAACGTAACAGTATCATTTAATTGTAAAAAAAATTATAGGGAAATATCAGCCTAATAACGCGTGTTTCCACCATTAGCTTCGATGACTGCTAACAAGCGACTTCTCATAGAGCCAACGAGGCGTGAACAAATGTCTGTCCCGCGCAAAGCCTCCCAAACTTCATGGCAATGACTATCGATGGCATCTCGAGTTCTCTCATTGCGGTAATGCCATCGCTGCACCATACTTATGGTGGTGGTGGTGGTGAGTTATCTTAACCCGATCGAAAACCTTTGGGGACTTCCCCAAAGGTTTTCGATCGGGTTAAGATCTGGACTTTTAGACGGCCATGGAATCAAGTTAATGAATGAATGTTGATCAAACCAGGTACGAGTCACTCTAGCTGTGTGTAATCTGCAGTTGTCTTGTAGAAAATTAAATTGAGGCAGATCGCTTTCCGGGTAGACATTCCGGACGGTTGGCAACATAGCATTTTCTAAATTATCCACATAATCTAAAGCGTTGGCTTTCGGAGGTAGTCTGCTTAATTCTCCGACTCCATCTGCCGACATCCAGCCCCAAATATTTACACTGATTCTACCAGACTCCGTGGTCGGCACAACATGTTCTTGAGTGTATCTAGTATTATTGTCACGCCAGAGAGTCAATCGACCATGTTGGCTAGATTTGAACGTTTTTTCGTCCGTAAATATCGTAGTAGACCAATCGAAATTCAAGTACTCCCGGGCAAAATTTAAACGAGCCGCTTTGTTAGCGTCGGTCAAATAAACTTTTTTAGCGTAACGTCTGTAATGCAATCCCATACTATGCAAATGCTGCCGAATGGTCTCTTTCGTAACATCGAATTCTTCTGCCAAATCGCTGGTAGAAGTGAAGCTGTTCTCTTCGTACTGACGTCTCATTGTTTCTCTTTGCTCGCTGGACAGTGCAGGCGGCCGACCACTTCGCCTATGATCTTGAAGATTACCTTCTTCCCCTTCACGTCTTATCCAAAAACGTGCCGTATATCGCGATATGTTCAGTTCTCTAGAAATATCACTTATGTTGTATCCTAACCGATGTAATGATATAATTTCGGCTCTTTCCTGTAAGTTTAAATTACGCGACATTTTCTTGACATTACGTGACTCGAGTTGATCAATAACTGACACTTGACAGATCATAAGTCAAAAGCGATTCGAAAATGAATAAGTTTTTTTTAAGTATGGTAGGTATCTAGCATAAACCTCCTTGATTTATAAGGACAAGTTGGTTTGTGTTTACAAAAAATATTCTCTATTGCGTTGACATCACAGTTCAAGTTGCATGTTCTTTTAACCATTGCTCTGTGATTGGCTCACAGTTAACCAATTACGTTAATGTAATACAGTAATCCTTAGCGAATAATTATGTTACTGGGAGATGTCATCAAAAGTGGTAAACCAATTTCATTGTCGACTATACCTACGTATACTTTTCGAAGGTTTAATTTACATCAAACGAACATCGAGCTAGAACAAGAGCATTCTTTCGTGAAAAACATTCGTCCAGCTCTAGCTCTGTGCTCGTTTCATGTAAATCCACATAAAAAGTAAACGCGTAACGTTAAGTAAACTTAACGTAACGTGACGTAAACGTTACGTACTAATCTAATCTAATAAGGTCACTGGATTCCACTGCTGGGCAAAAGCCTCCCTTCCTTTTATCCCTGTCACGTACTGCTTCAACATAATCCTAAACAGAAACCGAAGTCAATTGCTACTCAACCAGAGCGCGCTAATTAGCTAATTAGTAGACGACAGAGGGCGCAGTGGGCGGAGGCCCGCCTGCGACGCGGAGGTTGCGGGTTCGATCCCCGCTACGGGACAAATGTTTGTTCCGTGTCTGGGTGCTTTCTATCTATAATAATCTATGTATTTACAAAAAAAAGTATCAAAGTATTATTTCAGTCATTTGGTTACCATAACACAAGTATCAAGTTGCTTAGATTGGGACAAGATAACGCTGTGGGGAATGTGCAAGAATATATTTATTAAGATTATATTTAGTTTTGTGGTGCCACTTTTAAGGCACCAACAACCCATCTGCCTCTATTCTAACATACCTTTGCTGTGCTCTGTGCTTCAGAAGTGACTGTGACTGCATACATACACGATATTAACAGTCGTGTAAAAACCTTTTGTAATGATTTCCTATACTTTCTTTTGTTCAATACCTGTTACTGATAATGAAGATTCTTTATTGCCCTTTTTGCACGCTCCATGCTCTCAAAGAGATTACAGGTTTCATCAATACCTACTATTATTGAGGCGTGTACAGAACTCACTTTTTCGTAGTTATCTTACAGAATGAATGTGAATCTTTAAAACATTGTTATAAGGTTACACAGACAAGCTAATTTAAATTATAAGTACATCATTAGCTCGGTACCTACATTTATTAAGACTTTCAAGTAGTTATTTTCTAGAACACTTTAACATTTAATACAACTTAGAAAATATTTTGCATTTCAATATTTTTTACTCGTATAATAATGGTGGTAATTGAAATCAAATATTCACCGGGAGAGGTAAATGTTTTGTTTTTTGATAGAAATAATGTTATAATCTAAATAATCTTAATAGCTTGCTATGACACTTTCAAAACTATCATATAGAGACCGCCTAAGTGTACCGGGCGTGTATAAAATTCCGTGTGACTGTGGTAGTTCATACGTAGGTGAAACAAAATGAAATATCTCTACCAGGCTGACCGAACACATCCGTGCTATGAAGAATGCTGACACGGAGAAGTCGGCTATTGCGGAGCACGTTTTAACTACGGGATCTACACACTATATTCGGTTTGATAAGGCTCAAGTTCTATCACAAGAGAAGTTTTTCGTTCCCCGCAAGATTCGTGAAGCTATTGAAATTAGCAGAGTTCCAAATTTCAACCGAGATAGGGGTTGGGCTTTAGCTCCAGCCTGGAAACCTTGTTTGCGGGAAACAAATAGTTATAGTGGTGTATTGGAGCCTGGTAGAGATACCATCAGTGCTGCGTGTCTGAATATCCAAGACATTGAAGACAGTACGAGTGAGGATGAAGACCCAGCACAGACTCTCTTGACGACACCGGCATCTACTACAGCGCCGCCCCCCCCGCCACCTCCTCCGCGACCTGCGTCCTGTGCCGAGCGATACCTAGCCCGCAGTGTGAAACGCGCCCGCGAGGAGTGAGCATACTCATACCCAGATGAAGATTCTCCGGAAGAATCGAAACATTGTCGGTATCTAAATCGTCAAAATTTTTACGTGAGTAATTCCCGTTGAATTCATTATAATAGCTTGCTATGATTTTCAATATTCGAGGTTTTGACCACATTTGAATATCACTGTACAATAAATAAATTATTTTTAAAATACCTTCGAAAACGGATACTGTAACTGAAAATTGTTAATTCATTGAATTACAAACCTCAGCTTACCTGGAAATTTTCGAGCATAAAACATTCCGCCGAAATTTGTACGTATATCCAATTCTCTTTAAATTGATGCGTTCTGTTGAAAAGTTTTGTTTACTCGTTGAAAATGTATTCAGTAAATAGGTACTACATACATTTAAATAAATACCTATTATAATTTCAATTTATTAAAAAAGAGAGGTCTGTTTTATTGGTCACCTACCTAAGGTGCTAAGGTAAACCTAAAAATATTGAATAAGTTCCAACAAAAATTTATAGAATAGTTTTCGTGCAAACAAACAGTATTTCACGTAATTATAATATGCCTATAATGACAAAAATAATGAACTAGTTATCCGACAAAAATGCAAGCAAAGTACCTACAGAACAAAAAAGTACCGACAACATAAATTAAGCATGGTAAAAATGTGACCATGAAATAAAGCTATGAAATAATGTCATAAAGCCATCGAAATAAAGGTCCAATTGCGTTAGAACTTGACAGCTTTTTATTTCCCGCATTCAGATCTTGAAACTCGGAGTCAGAATTAAAACTTCAATTAATTTTTGATTAAAGTTGACCATCTCCTTTCCTAAGAATTAGCACATTTATGCTCCGGTTTATTTAGGATTATTTTCTTGTTTACTTGCACCATAAAATAGAGAAATCTAAGTGAGGTTGGTATAAAGACATTATACATGCAATAGTTACAACCAAGTACCTAATTTTCGAAAAGAATAACATAAGTGTTTAGAAATATTATTATTTAAAGTGACACTTGTCGTAGGCTGTTAAATAGTTAGTTTGTCCCCATCGTCTAAAACTTGATTCATTAGTGGACTAAGATAATTAAAAAAAAGATTTTTTACTTTCTTATCCTTATCACTTGCTTAATTAAATATCGAGAGAAATAACAAATAACTATCAATTCATTTAAATTAAAGATGGTAAGGAAAAAAACATAAGATTGGCTCAAAAATCGAATAAAAATTCAAATGTTTATACTATTTGCACACATGAAAGTACCCATTGAATGTACCTCTTGAGGTCCGTTCAATATCTCCCCTAAATAATAACACTTACTTGTACAAGTCCTGTAGTCCATTTCTGAGCCAAGGGTGCATAACAAAATGTAAACAGGGGGTTTATATTGTATCAACAAGAGCAGCGTAAATTAGTTAGTGAAATATTCAGAGCTTTAATAAAGACCGGTTACATTTACACGCTATGAGCGTAACGTTAATTACAATAACCCATTCATAATGATTAGTAGGTTTTTTAATAATTATTGCTCTAACGACAATGTAAAGAGTTAGCTACAGATAGGCTGTCGTTTGAGGTAGGTAACGTAAGCTTAATAGGTAGGTACAAAATTATAATAGTTTATCATTGAACTGTAAAAAACATATGCTAAAAAAACCACAACAAAATCACCCCATAAAAAGGTAACGCATACTATAATTGTAAAAAAAAACAATAAATATATTAAGCATTATAATCACGCGACCGCGAGGAGGGACCATACTCATACCCAGATGAAGATTCTCTGCGGAAGAATCAAAACATTGTCGGTATTTAAAGCGACTATATTTTTACGTGATTTTCCCGTGTTAAACACGAGTTATACATAATAAATAAATATCCTTGGACATTTCACATAGTCTACCAAGCTAGTTATCTGATTTTAAAACAATTTTTTTAAACTTTGTCGTCCCACTGCTGGGAAAAGGTCAACTGTTCCAAACATCTCTATTTATTGGCTGTATAACAAAAACCTTCAAGTTTTGTTAGAATTTTTTTTTTGTGCTTTCATTACTGATAAATAAATGCATATGACTATAACTTCGTTCATCAGGCATTTCGGCCGGTGGGTTCGATCTTTAACGAGCTCGAATTTACCTCGAAGTAATTTACTGGTCTAGGAAAATGTATTTAGTTTACTCAAGTTGCTCGCTGCAGTCGCTGCTTGAGTACTATAAATTTAATCATCTACCAAGCTTCCTGTCCTGATTGAAGGCACCTCTGAACGAACTCTAGCGACGGAGTCTTGATGAAAACTAATGGAAAACGCTTGCAGTTAGTTCGTTTTTTAAGCATAGTAACACTGATATTTAACTTGTAAAAAATTGTTCTCAAAACGTAAAATTTTTTCAATTCTTATAAAAGGGCTTTGTTTATGTGAAGTTCGTCTTACAAACTCATCAGTCAATCGTGTTTTATCAAAGACACGTCTTATAAAACCCAAAATATCTAAATAACAATGTATGTTTATTTAGGAAAACAGGTTATCTGGATAGTATTTCGTGCAATGCTTTGATACAAACAAGTCAATACAAACAGGACACCTTGGAGTTAGAGCGGTATATCGGAAAATTGTAGCAGCGTCTCCCCTCTGTATTGTGCTCTTATTGTTCCAAACAACCGCAAAGGTACAGGGGTCGCCGCTGTCTGTTTTTTAATAAAACTATACGATGCTGTGTGTGTACCTTGATATGGCACTTCGTACTTTTTTGAGACAAAAAAATTTGTCAATAGTGCAGCAAGTAAATACTGTGGTCTCTGCCATAACGTACTTACATCTATTGAATCTCGTCTCGGCAAACGTAGAGATCGCACTCGGGTTAGGTAAAGTTACGATTTGCAGAACGTTGAAGCTCTATGAGGCAAACCCCATACAGCTTCAACCTCACAGCGGAAAAGAGAAAAGAAAATACCCCGCAGCGGATCGTTTCTTTCAGACGATGATGATTTTTTTAATATTTCTGCTCACGGCTTCTTTTAAATATAATTAGGTGGTTATCTATTACATTTATCAATATATAATTGTACATTTGATTTATCTCAATACCTATAATCAGTTATGGTACATAATAACATAAATATTCAATTGCTAATCTTGAGAATAAATGACTTTGTGTCTTTGCTTTGTCTAATTATATTTACTTTATGGTTTTAAAACTATCGGTAGTCCACTATAGCGTGTAGAAACTATTATTAGGTAAGTAAGTATATTTATAGTATATCTACTATTTTGGCCACACACACAGTCTGTTCCAAAACATGTTCACATTGAAATCAATAATTTATTTCATAAGTTAACTTATGAAATAAATTATTATTCATAAGTTAACTTATGAATAATCAGGTAATACATTGCAATAGTGCAATGGTATTGTGCCTGTACTGTAAAGAAAAGCTGGGGAGGCATGGATTAGTTATGTTTTTTGTTAAAATATATTGAGTTGGATTACAACTACAAATAACAATAGTGAGAGGGTCTAACGCTCATACCTAAATTGAAGAAGTTGATTGCTCTGAGCCTAAATAGATTTATTTGACTTATATTGTAGAACTTTTTGAAATTTTACTTTTTAGGTATTTCATTAAACCAATGAGGATTAAACATACCAAACAGGAAGATGATTGCTCTGAGTACCAAACAGACTTAAGCCCGCAGCACACCAGGCATACATTTGTGACGCCACAATTGTGGCGCCACATTTGAAACGCGACACATTTAACGCCCCCATACATTTGTACGTGAGCACGCACACCGAGGAAACATTTGTGGCGGGTGCATTTTGTGGCTAGGCGTTGTTCGCGCTACAAAAATTCAAGATGTCGCGTTTCAAATGTGGCGCCACAAATGTATGTCTGGTGTGCGGCGGGCTTTACTGATGTGCGGCGGGGCTAACTTGTAGATTTATAAAAAACTAGCAGCACGTCCCGGCTTTGCATGGGTGTACTAATAAAACTACCGGGATAAAATACAGTCTTTAACCATCTTGACAGTCCATTATACATACGAGTATTCGTCCGATATTATGTCGAGAATTTCTCTAACTAGACCTATACGTGTACAATACTTTTTCGTGCAAATGATTGTCAAACAAAAATTATTTGTCAAACCCTCGTTCTAATCAAAAATTATTACAAAACATCATCATAAATATAACGAAGAAAAAACACTTATCAAGATTTCTTACAATTTCCATCACAATGCCAATATGGAAGAAAATGAAGGGAATGCCAAGTGAGAGGCTAGCTGCTGAAGGACTGGTGTACCAAGACTGGACTGCTCTCACTCCATGCCAGAAGGAATGCAACATGCGACTCGGGATGACAATACAACAGGAACAGGAAACTTATCTGTCTGAACATCCTGAGGTAGGCAGTGCAGCCTTTGAGAGTTAGTTAATTTACCTAGCGGTTGATTGCATCAGTCGACGGCAGAATGAACCAGCCGACGTCGATCGATAGCTTTTAGAATGATAGAAACAATCAAATTAGGATGTTCTCAAAGAAACAAAGGGCTATAGCAAACATACAATTAGACTTTGAGATGACTAGATGTCGCTGTGTGAAATAGCCAAGGATATATTTACAATTCTTAGTTGAACAAATATTTATTTGTGCTTCATAAATTTAAATATGAATGTACTGCGATAATAAGACTTGCGCATATACAACCAACAAGATAATTGACGCCAAAAAAATCTAAAAGTTAATCGGTTTTCTTTTGATTCAAAAGTTGGACAATTATCAATCAACAAAAAAATTAAAAAATATTATTAGAAAGAAAGAAAGAAAGAAAGAAAAAATATTTATTTTGTCAAAAACACACATAAAGACACATTATAAAAAGTATTATAGTAATAAGACACATTGACAAAATTGGCAACTACTCAGCGTATTGCTGCGACAGAAACCAGAGAATCTGTAGCAGCGCTGGTCTTCCGTAGCGCCGTAGGTTTATTAGATATGACACCGACAGAATTAGGGAAAGTTGTACGTATCAACTAGCCTTAGAAGCTACATGTGATTAAACAGCCGGTTCCACACCTAATAAAGAATCAGATAGCAACACGATAGTGTGTGCCTAGCTTAATAAGTAGGTACCTAGTACTGATCCTCATACAGTGGGATAAAAAAGAATAAATTAAAAGGTGATGATCCAATTTGCACGATGACTGATAAAAATTTAGACGTAAAAGTAAAATATTTACTAGCTCTTTCATATGAACGTAAAATTTTCGTATCGAATTTCCAATATTGCTGATGAAAAGCCTGACACTTGAAGAGATATAAATGTATGACTAATATAATATATTAGTCAAACATATATCAATACGAGTATTTTATGTAATGTTCTTTTCCGCTACGGCCCGGTGAGATAAAGTTCGTTAATATACGAGTACGTACACGCCCTCTGATGACTCTTAAATCTCTGGGAACTTTCAGAGTACATCATCATTTATTTATTTAATATGTATCTACATGATTATATCAAGCCCAGATTCATAAGATTCATATTTTTTAATAGAAGTTTGATGAGGCCCATAAGTATTTAATTTTTTATTTTAATAGTAAGTATTTAATTTATATTTACCGAAACTAAATAACTGCAAATTTTTTATATTTACAACTAGCTGCGCCCCGCGGTTTCACCCGCGCAATTCCCTTTCCCGCGGAATATCGGGATAAAAAATACTTTCACATTTTATAATATTAGTAGGATTTGTACAAAATACAATAAGAACCAAATGAGCTACCCAAGGATCATAATAATGACAATCAATCGAGATTTAGCTCAACTGATTTTTTATAATAATGTACTTTCATTTATATTTTATACAATTTATTTATGTGAAAAGTTACCTACTTAAAATCAAATACCAAATAAATGGTAACCATAACCGATCCTTAGGCATTCCCACACAGCGGCATCTAGCCCCAAGCTAAGCAATTTAATTCTTGTTATGATAACCAGATCATGACTAACCATATGCATAGATATATTATAAAATACACTGACACGAGACAAATATTCACAATCTTTACAAATATTTCTCTAAAAGCGGGGATCGAACCCGCAACCGCTGCGGTCTCAGGCAGGCTTTCACCCACTGCGCCACAGAGGTCAAAGCATCATCGCATGTTATTGCACTCAACCGTGTTCATATTTCCGGGATTTAGTTCAGTACCAGTGCAATCCATCCAGCTCTCACGATCTCTTATGAAAGCACACTCGAAACCATCCTTTTTCCGGCTTAACGATTCTCACTTTGCAAACACCCCTACACTATTTGTAAAGTAAACGCTCGTGATATGTTTAGTACTTGCATGTACAAGTCGAAGTGACAGCGATGTACAATCTACTCTTGAAGCTTGTGAGTGATATTTAAGGACAAGAGAATTTATTTTTCAGGTAAAAGCTATGCTCGAACTATTCATGTGCAAAATGACTCAGTCGGCGAAGAGAAAAGACATTTTAAAAGAAGCTGCAGAATATTTCACAAGACCTGAAGTTGATCTTGACAAAGAAATTAGAGAAAGACTTGGAATACCTCATGATGGGCCCTACACTAAGGTTTATTTAACCTTTACATACAACATTTTTACGACGTCGTCATCTACTTCAAAGCTTATTCTCCATTCCCAAGATTTCAAACCTTTGCCGCGTTGTTCCCGATTTTAGCACTTAGTATCTTTTTCTATTGTTGTTCGTGGCACCAATATCAAACTGTTACCAATGTCACTGATCACAAATCAATTCATTTAATTTCAAAATCTATACAATCATTCAATCTCTCGCAATTTCTAGTAATTATCAGTTTATTTTTCAGGAAACACAACCAACGTTCAAATACACGGATTTTAACCTAGAACAGGACTTGAAGAATATAACTGTAAAGCATTACCCACCGGATTCTTGGACGATCCCTACTCCATACCAGAGCACTCCTAACACGCCGTCATCTACCTTCATCTCCATCGTCACTTCAGAGACTACTGTACCTACACCAGGTGAATTATGAACCGATTTAAACCGACTTACATTTTGTGACGAGTATAATTTCCTACACGCTTAATGTGCATTTCTGTTAACAACTCCGAAGATCCTCATCAAATCCTCAAATTTTCAAGGGATTTTCAAAAGTTATATAGATAATTTTAGGTAAAAGTCGACTAAATCTTTTACAACCCTAAATTAATTGTTTTAGGTATACCAATTTAGAAAGGTTTTTAATGTCTTACCGTTGTTTACACCGTTATGTTTTACAATATAACAAGAACATAATTGCAGGTTAGGTACCTACTATACCAAAAAGATGAAAGCATCTGGCACCTTTAGAAAAATGCACTAATAGTGCTAATAGTATTAACCTACGGTGTTTGGCAATATAATCAAACTACTTTGAGCCTGACTGTATGTACTTGCGGTCTGCTTGTTATTGATAAAAGTATTTTAAGTGTTCCATACCTGAATGCAAATAGATGTAGGATCACGGTTGTCTGGCTGTCTTTCAGGATTTTTATATCAAGGACAGCATTAAATACAAATAAAATTTTAAAACCTTCGCGAATTGCGATCACATACACAATAAAATAAATGTATTTCGGTAAGTATGGGTAATTGTTCTGGAAATAAAAGCTAAGTTATTCTTTTAAATTGAACATGCTTGATCCTTTATAACCAAGGCATTATATGCTTTAGTTCATTCATTTTATTTTCGTTTCTTGCAACTTTTTAGAGATGTTCAATTTATAAATTAGTACTTAACAAACATTCACACTTACATAATAATTAATGTGAAGTGATTCTATGTTATTACAGTCGTGTCGTGCGTGATACATTTCGTTTTGACTTTTAACTTGGAAAAATAACGTTCTTCAATTATTTCTAAACTAGTGCTTTGCTTACGGTCAACAGAAATTACCAAGCAAGCGGTAGCTTTCTTGGATATTCTTGGTGACCGCTCATGCGGAAGCGCTCAGTTTTTATTGCCACAACAACTGTGCACTTCTGTGCTTCAGAGGTCTTGTTAACTTTACGGTTCCGGGTACAAAAATGCCAAACCTGATGCAGGGGCTTTCTAGTGGTCTGCCAACTTAGTTAATAGACCTCGGAAACTTTTGTATTATAGGTACTTTGAAAAGGCTTAGGTTATTTCGGATTTGATAATAATATTACTAGACACACTCTTGGCTTTTCCCTTTCCATCTCTAATCACCATCAGCAGAAGACAGACAAATTAATGAATTAGATAAGTTTTTAATTCAGTTCACACAAAAAACCACACAATTGATATTAAACATAGAAAAATAATTCCTTTTTCCATCAATCTAATACAGCTACTTTAGACACAGTGAAGAGCACCTACTCAAGGGCTTATAAATACTCAATATTACAGTAGAAAATAATACCAATACAAATATACACAAAGAATGCCTAGCAAACTCATCTTCAAAGTTATAAAATATTTCATCTACTTCAACTGAATAAGGGCTTAAGTCTTTGTAAGTTAGTTCAATGCAGCAAAACATGCGTATACTTATGTTCGAGGTGAGGCACCCCTGGTGTTACATATTCCTCGATATGTATCTTCGCACATCTTTGGTGGAAACGTAGCCTAAAGTAACCGACTCGGTAACTACCTGCAGTGTATTTATGTAAGTAGGTACCTAATCTCCTACTCGACGCGGACTGAAGCGTACCCACTTCGGTTAAACAAGAAAATGTTTAGAAAGTTTATGAATTACTAGATAAAACACGCAGTTTTACTCGAAAACTTCTTTCATGAGTAAAAAAGTGTAATAAGTTTGTCAAAGTGTAATAAGGTTAAATGAGTTTTGTTGACGTCTAAAGACCGTATTTATTTATAGTCATAATAAAGACTATTTGAATCTCCAACATTATAAGACTAATGCAAAACATATGACATACGAAAACAAACGCTAAATGCTACGAGCTATATGCGCTTTAACACGAGCTTTAAACAATGAAGGAGAAACATCCTGAGGAAACCTTTCCTATTATGGCCGGCTATACTAAGAGGATGGTTTAGCAGCTGGGCAAGTCTATTCCAACTAAACACTGTCCTAGGCAGTACAGTGTCCCGTTAAGGTGTAGGCAATGATTGCCTCTTGACGCTGTATAAATCATCTAGTAAAGGCCCGAGTTTTTAAAAAGACTTATACTGCCAATTAAAAGTATTATGACACAATAGAGACCCAGCACAATTTAACACTCAGCAGACCATGTGACAAACATTCACGTTGATATTTTTCCTATGTTAAGATGCACTCGCTTCAGTAAACATATTGAAGAAAGTACTTAATAGTTTGCGATGGTTAAGTTCTTGTAATTTATGCAAACCAGTCTGACACAATGATTTTACTTACACAGATTATTTCTATGTTTCTAAGGGCTTTTTAACTGCCATAAGTGTAGATTTTTCTTAAATAAACACCACAAAACTTTTTAGAAAAATCATTTAATTTTAAATAATTATTTACGAATAAATAAAAAACTGGTTTTTTAATTTATTATTATTTATTATTATTATTATGAGCCCTCAATGTCCCACTGCTGGGCAAAGGCCTCCCCCCACTCTTTCCATTCATCCCTTTGCTGTGCGATAATGGTCCAGTCGGCATTAATTTAATTAGTTTTAAAAAATAGTAATGAAGTGACATTAGACTTAGGTTGCATTAGACTGCTGTAGGAACAGAAATACTGTAAGAGTGTAGAGTGATTAGCTAAATTCGTATTAACAAATTATTGTCTTTATCATCATTTGTCTCGTGGCGGAGATCTAACCCACAACCTCCGCGTCTCAGGCGGGCCTTCATCCACTAGGCCACCGAGTTCATCTAAAAACTAAGCCGACCATATCTAAAGGAAAACCAATGGTCAATACGTGTAGGGCTGACTAAGCTGTGGATTTCGCCGCGATTTTTACTTTCACCGTTTAGAGCTCGAAAAAACAAAAATCATTGATAAAGGCCTACTATCTCCTGAACATAAGTTAAGGTCTCAGTCTCGTTTGATAAGGCCTACTATCTCCTAAACAAAAGTTAAGGTCTCAGTCTCGTTCTCATCACTCACCAATGATAACCATTTGACACACCACTCTTGTCTTGTACGCAGTTAAAAACGCTAGCAACGAGTCATAATTGAAAACTTTTTGTTCTGCGACTCTATAAGTACGTACAATAATGTTTAAAGATGTTATAGATAAGTTTTTGTATTTGCCTTCACAGAGCCCATTCCAACTCCTGACCCTACGCTCTCTGAAGTATTCTTCGCCTTGGTATCCAATACCGTGGACAAGGCAATATTCTCTCACGTCGACGATAGAACTCTTCGCTACGACACCGCATACGTTGAACTGTCGAAACGCGTCGAAGATGCGATGGAAATACCAGTAACAGAGATCAAGGAAGATATAGCAGAACTTTACTATAACTCATACAAGATGTTTGAGTTGATAATTTTACAGAAGGAGAAAGTTGGTAAGACTATTATATATGACTAGTAGGACGACCCGGCTTCGCGCGGGTGTACTAATGGAGCTACCGGGATAAAATATAGCCTATAACCTCCCGGACAGTCCATTCTACACACCCGTAAAAGAATTTTTTAAATCGGTCCAGTAGTTTCGGAGATTACCTCCGTCAAACAAACAAACAAATTTTACCTCTTTATAATATTAGTATAGATAGAGTATAGATTATTCTAAAAGGTTTATTCATAAAAACTTGAAAATTTAATACAGGTTTTAGGAACGTTTTAGAACGTTTTTTTCTTGTCACTCATATGTCAACGAAAAGAGATAGCAACAGATTTAATATACGTTTTAGCTAATACAGGTTTTAGGTCGAATATGCATAATGGGGATAGATTTTAAGGCGTTCTCTTCCGAATCTAAACATTGCCATTTGTAGTATTAAGATTGTCATCCCCATCTTCTTACTGTGTTTGTCAAAAAGCTCCTTACAATCGAGTAAGTACTAATCTAGGTTAATTAAAAGTAAGTTTTGTTTTACCTAAATGTCATAAACAAGTAACGTCCTTAAACATTCAATCATGACAAAGAATGCTCTCATGTTATTTTCTGCAACCAATTGAGTTTTCTACAAATAGAAAACTTTAACGAGCCTGTAAATAGCATTATAAACGCTTCCGTCAATTCAGTATTTTCAAATGGAATATTTTATAAATTCTTTGCAGCCGCTGAGATTGCGTGGGAAAAGAGGATGAGGAAAAAGTTGAAGAGGACTTTGAGGCGCCTACACAACTTCAAAGGTAACCTGAACTATGTACATCATACCTTGTGCCAGAAACCAGACCTTATTATTTAAAACTTCAGTCTAAGGAACAATGGAAGGTTTTTATCGCGACGCATTTTTTATGCTCGTATGTTATATTAATCCAAAACTATTATGAATAATTTACTACAATTTTATAATTTTACCTTTTTTTAATGTTTTAGGTTACCTATGAATCGGATTTAAATTAAGTAAAGCATAAAATCGATAAGCATTTCCATAACCACGATATATTTCCACAACATTACTATTGTTGTCTAATTAATGCATCCTTTATTCTTTATTCTTTATTCTTTATTGCACACAGAAAATAATACAATAAAACAACAATTGAAAGGGCATGTACATAGGCGAGCTTAACCCTAAGAAGAGTTTTCTTCCAGCAAACCTTAAGTTAGAGAGAGAAGATCAAAATTAAATGCTAAAGGTGGTTGTGTACACTAGGGGGTTTATTTATAAAAACTTGAAAATTTAAAACAGGTTTTAGGAACGATATAGAACGTTTTTTTCTTGTCACTCATATGTCAACGAAAAGAGATAGCAACAGATTTAATATACGTTTTAGCTAATACAGGTTTTAGGTCGAATATGCATAATGGGGAAGAACTATAATAATATTGATTATTACAAATTTTACATTTACCTAACTACTTAAATTAAATATACCTGTACATATATACCTACTTATATATTGTAATACATAAATACAAGTTATATATATATATATAATATATCTCATATATACCTAAATACATATTTAGGGGTTTATTCATAAAAACTTGACAATTTAATACAGGTTTTAAGAACGTTTTTTTCTTGTCACCCATATGTCAACGAAAAGAGATAGCAACAGATTTAATATGCGTTTTAGCTAATACAGGTTTAATACAGGTTTTAGGTCGAATATGCATAATGGGGTTATTATATAAAACGTAATATAGATAAACAGATACGTATTTTACGACATCATACAATGATGAAAGATACTAATAAATTAACATATAACCCTACTAACAAGACGATATTTATTAAGATAGGTAGTGCTCTTTTACTTTGCTCTTGAAAATATGGATTGATTTTGAGTCACGAATGGTGTGAGGGATAGCATTCCAAAGCTTTACGGCCTGAACAGTGAAAGAGTCACTGTAGCAACTCGAGGAGTGAGAAGGAGTTTTAAGAAGTAAGGATTTAGAAGACCTACAAGGTTGCCCGCGTGGAACCAGAAATTCAAATCGTTCACGCAGGTACGAAGGAGAGAGTGGATTATGAAGAATGTTGTATAGAAGAGTCACTACATGAAGGTCACGACGGCGACGTATAGGGAGCCACTTTAGTTGCGATCTGAACTCGGAGACATGATCAAACGTGCGCAATCCAAAAATAAACCGGATGCACAAGTTTTGAAGACGCTCAAGTTTGATCATCCTTCTGTTATTTATTATTATCTCTGCACTATTTTGTATTTATTTATTGACCATAAATTGACACAGATTTCTAACATGCGAAATCTTCACAGGATACGAAACGCCTCCGACGCCAAAGAGCGAAATTTCGTCCCACGAGAGTTATAAGAAGCCTCCACTCCGACCGTGCATATGTCATCCGCAGTTCAACTATAATCGATATGCTAAGGTAAATATGCTGACTGCATTCTATCTTCGTCGCCTACTCGAGTCATACCGGTTGAGTTTTAGCGCCAGCTTTGGCGAATACTCTAAAGGCCCCAGTACACAATGGCCCATGCTAGCCCATTACAGGCCATCGCCATTGTGTACAGGGGGTAATGGTATATGATGGCGGACAATTGGCCATCGTGGCGCGCAATCCGAAAGTTGTCGGTTTTTTGGGCACACTTTAAAGGAATCGTGGCGTAGCGTGGCCTGTGGTGTTCACACAATCGGCCATTGTTTAGTACGTCACCGACCACTGACCGGGATTTTATAACTTTTATATTAATTTTTTATAACTTTGTAATTTTTTATAACTTTGTGATTTTTTATAACTTTGTGACGGTACACACTTCTGTAATACTTGTAAACAGTATATAAATAAATAGCCGCAGCCGTAACTACTTCTACGTCCATCGCAAGTGGTTTGCCAGACAGCAATGAGACATGCGCCACTGTGTGAACACCAAGTGATCGTGGCCTACAGTTGTGCATTGTAAAGCGTGGCCCTTCACAGGCCATTGTGTACTGGGGCCTTAAGATGAAAACGAACAGGAGGCTTATCATTAAACTATTCAGTTTAGGTTAGGTTAGATTACATCAAAAGCAGTTTATTATAAAACCTAAACTGAATCGCTTTGAAAAATGGTCATAGCAAGTCGGTTTTTGTATCGAAAAAAGTATCTTTCACACTTGACTAATTTATGTAACTTACAATTGCTATTAAATCAAAACTGGCTACCTAAAACAGGTGGGCGGTTATTTGTGCCGCTGAGTATTAGGTGACTGACCCCGACGGAATAAACACGAGTGGTAGGTAAGCACCACCTACACAAAATCGCAATATAAATAAAATAGAAAAAAAATAACTTCACGTTGGATACTCTTGCAGATACTTACTCAACAATTTAGATCCGAGTCAAAATTAAATACTAACAAAATTTACGTGGGACCTCTAATTTAAGAGATTTTTTTAACGTGACGAAAGAACTTGTACTTTTATTATTTTAATGGCAACACACCAAGATCAATGACTAAGGTAATAAAACATGCAAAAAGATAACGACCTTGCCAGGATTCGAACCTGGAATCTTCTGATCCGTAGTCAGACGCGTTATCCGTTGCGCCACAAGGCCAGTGGGAGATGATACGAATTTATGCTTATGTATTTAAAAAATTACTGACAAAAGCTCTTATATTTAGGATATGTCATAATTAATCATTTCTTTATATTTGACTATGAAAGACCATCATGAAACTAACATTGATATACGTTAGATCAATGAAAACATGCACAAGCTATCGGAAACCTGTGGTTCGTTATAAACTTTTCGAAGCAGAATATAGGATGTAATACCGCCACGGGTTGGGCTTATAGGACTTTTTTGTTTTGCATGTCTGCCTATCGATTTTGAGATCCACGCACTTGCACTGAGAGTGTTGTTTATTTTTGTTTCCTCAAAACTGTCAGCGACAGAAGAATTTTCTTTAAATTCTGAAATATTCGCTGTTTTTTACATGCTTTGTTCGAAATACAGGTTTTTAGAGATTATGAATTTTTGATTTTTATTTGAATTATAAAAAGTTGTTCTAAGAAATAATATATAATTATTTATCTTTTAAAATTACTCTAACGACTGAATATTATTGAATGTAGGTAGTATGAAGAATGTTAACAGAGTCAATGGGACCTAACAGCTACGTAAAGGTTTTTGTTTGAGTTGAACAGTTTGTGGTTTTATGCATGTATGATTTGCAGGATCGCTTTGGAATATACCAGCCACGAGATGAGAAATTCAGTAACAACAACGTGACTGCCACTCCTGCCATATCCATGGAGGACCTCACGGAAGACCAGAACGAAGAAAAGATGGACACCAAGTCCGTTATGAGCAAGAAAAGTTGTGCGTCCGCGAAAAGCACAGTTGACAAGAAAACAACATTCAAATAAGTATACTTAATTTCTTGAAGCGAGCTAATAGGAGGAAAATTAAACGCACGTGATTGGTCTTAGAAAATAAATGTCGATTCTCGGATTGGCTAGATTTCACAATTGACAATTGATTTGACAATCTAGCCAATCACGAGATAGACAAAAAAATATTTTTGACAACCAATCACGTGACTTTATTTTTTCTTCCTATTAGCTCGCTTCAAGAAATGAAGATACTTATAAGAGCGAAGTTCTGAGGATGATTTTTATCTGTGGTTTTCGTCGCTCAAAGTAAGGTTTTCAAATGCTTCATGACAGTTATTTGGTGTGATGGATAGCTGAGTTGAAAATGTGCAAGTTAGAATTTTAATAATAGCGAATGAAATCATTAAAATAATTAATGCAAAATGAAAAATAAAAAATAATGAATTATTATCACGAATGTATCCCAGGAGCGGTAGACATTTTCTTTTAGATCTTTATTATCTTTATTTTATTATTTTAGATCCTTTGAAGAATTAATTAACTAATTCATTTTTTTTATATTTGCTACTGTTTTATTCGTTATTATAACGAAAACCAAACGAATATGAATACAATCTATCAATCTTAATCGTGTCTACACTTTGTAATATTTTTTGGTTCTAGTTAAATAATTTATTGTATAATTTAATATTTATAATTTATTTATTAATTGGTAATACTAGGTTAGAATACAGAGTTAATTTTTATTAAATTAGTTTTTCAGTAGGTATATTTTTTGTTTCTGATGTAAAACTTTGTTTGCTCTTATAAATAAAATCTTGTCAAAAAAAAAATTGTATTTGTTACACTTGTAATTCTTGATAAAATTATTTTCTTCTTAATTGAGTATTCAGAGAATCACAATCATGTTCATAATATTCTATTAATTTATATTCATACGTATAAGTATATTTGTTTGAATGAACAAATAACTAAATACTTAAACATTTTTGATTTATGTACCTTTGGTTTTTACTAAAATGAAAAATAATTGAAGAAAGTAAATCCAGGGCACTTTTTAAGTCATAAGTATTTTTCCACTCATTATAACATGACAAGCTTAAAAGGTGGAATGATAAAGTATAGTTTTATCAAAGTTAAAAGTGAAATATTAAAAGCGACAATATTTCAGACGACACTGAATAATATTTAAAAATTAATAAAAATCAAACGTCTGCCGGGACAATGGGCTTCTCCATCAACGGAATAGATAATAAAACCTCCCGAGTTTCAAGAAAAATTCTACCTACTACACTCTTTATACAAAGTTGGCATCAGATCTAAAACAGGAGAAACGCACGAACATATACCTTAAACTGGACTGAACAGTATTTCAGGAAAAATGAGCTGAAAGAAAGGTATTATAGATCTTTTCAAGATGTTTGAGGGACCGCCAGGGGCATACTTTGTAGTCGTGTGATTTTTGAAGATCGCTTGTTCGAGAAACAGCACGGTAAAATTTCAATTATCCAGTAGGTTAATTAAGATGAACGTATGGATTTTGAGATTGTTTTGTTTACTCTCCTATTTTTATAGTGGATATGATTTTCATCTTATTATTAGATATTACATTACATTATTACATGGATCAACATAAATCATTAATGTTGATCCATCCAATTGAGGTTATTTAATTCTAGCACAGATAAAATAATACTATGTACAGATGGTCCATCTAGAATATTAATTTCACTCTTGTTTTTCTTCGGGCTATTTTTTGTGTTTGATTTTGCGGCGCCCCTAGCAGTGTCTAGGTCTTGCCTGCAATCAAAAATAAGTAACTCCAAATGTTCTAGATGGACCATCTGTACATAGTATTATTTTATCTGTGCTTCTAGGTATACAGAGATAATGTATGCATGCTCGATTTTGCCTTCCTTCCACTCGAAACCACCAAAACGACACCATCCGTGGTGTCGTATGGAATCACTAGTCCATACGACACCACCCTAGTGATGTTCAGAAACGCGTGTTTTTGACTAACAGCTCCCAGTTCATTAAAATAAATAAATAAATATCAGACAACATCACATACATTGATCCGACCATTGTTTGTTAAACTTTATCAAATGACATACCTCATTAATGAAACTGCTTGAACATAATTGGAGTTTTCACATCAACAACTTTGTATGTAGGTAACCTCACTATTAGTCGGTGGTGTCGTATGGACTAGTGATTCCATACGACACCACCGATGGTGTCGTTTTGGTGGTGTCGAGTGGAAGGAAGGCGAATTTCCCGCGGGAATTTCCGTACATTGTAAAATTGAAAAACAAATAAAATGAATCGAATTTAGCATTTATTGGCAACGACCATCACCGTTACCGTTTCCGATGAACGACAGAACCAAAGTAGATTATTTAGGATGAACTGTAAACCAAAGCCAATAAGAGTTAATTTTGTGACGATTTCACAGAATAAAGTTAACACAAATCTATTAGAAGACTCACGCCCGATCTGCCTGAAAATAAATCCACCAACATAAGCTGAGTTTGAATGTTCGGGACATTCACGAAACTTCGGTTTCGTTAATACCACGTAGGGCCTCAGGTCTTAAACTACTTTAAAATGTTTTATCTTCCATTCCCACTGCTCTACATTTTGATAATAGCGAATTAAAGATGAAAAGACAAAAAGCTCCATCATCAAAGGTTCCTACGCTTTATTCGACATTTCTTTGTTCCTAGGGACAAACTGGAGGCGCTTTCCAAGTTAAAGCGTTTTATAATTCCTGTGTACTGTCGGCCAAAAATGTGGTGGAGTTTCATTTGAAAGTCATAAAATAGTCGGTCGATTTTTTGTAACAATTTCATGGCAGTGACTATTGCTCTCCTTTTTATTTGTTACTTTCTATTTCTTCCACCTTGGTGTTTATTAGATCTCACATAAAACTTTTGTCGATTCTAGCAGAGCATTTTTTGGACGAATGTACAAACCAAGTTAATATTTAATTATTCATCCTTACTGGTGTCTTAAAAACAAAGGGTGTCTATGTCAGTTTTTTTTTTTTTTGCAATATTTTCGAAGGCCCTTCATTGTTTACTTTTTGTCCGTCCGTTACCGTTAGAATAATCTGTAGTTTTTCTTGCGTATATACACAAATTGCTAATTTAGATACCTAATATTTCTCTATCAGTATATCATAAAAGCTATAAAAACCTGCGTAAGTAATTGTTTCTTATTTTAGGTGCGTCTCACACGACACGAGCTGGAGTAGAGGCGATGTCGATGCGCGGGCACATATTATCTCTTTTCACCGACTCCGTCCCGACTCTTGATCATGTCAGTGACTCGCCTTAAATGTATGTAAGACGTTACATCGGTCTTTAGTAAAGGCAACCTCGTCAGAAGCCCCAGTTCAGATGACCGCACGGTGCCACGCGGCTTCAACTGAACAGTAGCCCTACCATGAGTTTACTGTAGTATTGATACTATCCTCGATACCGAGTCAAGTATCGCAAAATATATGAGAATCCAGCGCAGCGCCGCCCCCGGTAACTTGCATGAACTAATAATTTCATACATTTGAAATACTTGACTCGTTAGCGAGGATAGTTAACTATACAACTCGAAAACTCATGGTAGGGCTACAGGTCTCAAAGGAACAGGTCGATACAGGAGATATTAGATCCGACCCACACACATTACATACATTGATTTGTTACAATCTTAAAACGCGTGTCAAGCAAACCACCCGTCACTGCGCGTTCATCTGAACTAGGGCTAAAAGTCTGAGTAAAAATACACATACTTATTACAGTTTACTTTATAGTGTCCCGTTGAGTGTAGGCAAAGATTGCCTCCTGACACTGTATAGATCATCTAGTAAAGATGTAAAAGGCCTGAGTTTTTTTATACAGTTTATTCAAAGACAATAACGATTATTTAATAAAAAAATAAATTATCAGGCTATTAAAATAAGTAAAGTAAAATCTAGAATAAAACGGTTCCTAATAATTTTTATAAAAGCTCTTATTATAAATGCCTAAAACAACCTTATGGAGTCCTTATTGGATCCCACTTATGGAGTCCACAATCCATCCATACTTAATTTTATAAAAGGGAAAGTGTGTGTGTCTTGTCTGTCTGTCTGTTTGTCCGTCTTTCACGGCAAAACGGGGCGACGAATTGACGTGATTTTTTGTGTGGTGATAGTTGAAGGGATCTTCTTCTTCTTCTTTCGAGTGAGCAAGTGGCCAACTCTAGTGACGGAGTTTTAAGGCCGCCTTAAGGCCTCCGTCATGGCTTAACGACTTTAAAAGTTGAAAGGATGGAGAGTGACATATGCTACTTTTTATCCCGATATTCCCGCGGGAACGGGACTTACGCGGGTGAAACTGCGGGGCGCAGCTAGTATCGTAATAAATAATTTAATAATGCAAATAAGTAACAATAATTGGATATTAATCACATCTGAATATTAGGCTTCCTCTGCACTTAGTGCCGAGTGTTTTATTTTGTGAGTAGTTTTGCAAGCTCTCTCAGGCTTCCCTCCATCAGCAGCCAGTAAAACTTTAAAGGAATAAGGACGAAAGGGGCATCCTCCTCCAGTGTAAAACTTGCTCATAAATTCTACCCTGCAAATAAAAACAGACTTTACCAAAAACTACCGAATTGGGTTGTAAAATTGACGATGACTCTATTACGCACGATAACATAAAAGAGACAAAATAAAAATGGACTTCAAATTACGTGCACTCTCACTCAATCACGAGGTCCATATTTTTTCATAAGGTTCTAGGCTAGCTAACAGTAACCCCCTTATGCATATTCGACCAGTAAACCTGTATTAGCTAAAACGCATATTAAATCTGTTGCTATATATATAAAGAGATATCTTTTCGTTGACATATGAGTGACAAGAAAAAAACGTTCTTTAAACCTATATTAAATTGTCAAGTTTTTATGAATACATACATACATACATACATAAAATCACGCCTCTTTCCCATGGGGGTAGGCAGAGACCACGGATCTCCATTTGCTACGATCCTGACATACCTCTTTCGCCTCACTCACTCTCATTACATTCTTTTATGAATAAGACCCTTAAATCCTTAAAACTAACAACAACAACAACAAACAAGCTGTGACCAAACACACTATCCTCATCTGAAATGCGCTGTGAACTAGAGGCGCGCATTATCGTATCATTTTGATCGAAACAAACAAGATCGGAAAAAACTATACCTATAATGAAAAAAATGTGTTCGTACGCTCTAAGAATCAAATATATTACCATGGTAAAACCTACGCACCAGTGCAAGCGTAACGTATGAAGAAAAGCGGAAAGACCTTCCATCACCACAAGAATGCATAGAGTGAAGGCCGCCCATATTGCAAATACAAAGAAGAGTTTTGGTATGCCCATAGAAGAGTGGTCTTGCAATGCTAAGCGGGAGAGCACCATGCTCCACAGCATTTCTGACAACTCTGCAAATAGAAATAGCCCAGTCATTTTCGGGTATAAGTTGCGCCACGTAAAATGAGCCTTGAGTGGAACGGGAGGGGGTGGGTTGGCGCATTAATCTTCTGGTTAATGGCAAAAATCTAAGCCCCAAGCCCGGTTAATGAAAGATAGTAAAACTATTCAAGAATGATGAAAGACACAAGAATATTTTCCTACTTTACACTAACTGCTGACTAATGAACAGAGTCGGACAAAGCTAGAAAGCTTTGTCGGACTCTGTCTAACCTTAATTTATACCATTTCTACTTTAAATTGTTTCTCGTATCCTAGCTTTAGTATTCTTGTCAAGCAGTATTCCTGAATGAGACTCGTTGTGGTTTGGTATTGAGAGATCCAAGCGATTCGCTTGGTTTATCATCAATGTAAACTAAGTACCCAAAATGTAGCATCTACCCATTGGTATCCACGGAATCCCTTTGAGGTGCCCTTTGAGTAGAGTATAACTATGCAATTCCATCAAATCTATTCACGCTACGGGCACTGTTCTGTATACGGTATTGATATACCTAGGTACGTACACTGTACAGGATGAGCTTTTTTAAAAATCTGAATCCGAGAAAAGTCATGTTAGGACTAACTTTAATACACGATATTGTTAAACCATTCAAACCAATTACTTTTTTTAGTTAAAATATTGTCCATAATTCATAGTTTTTGTAGATTTTTCTAAACAAGCTGATTTTAGTATTTTTTTCATGTATGATAATTAATATAAGTAATCATAGATCGGGTTGCCGCTATGTCTAATGAGTTGAATTGAGTGTTGTATGAGTCCACGAGCCGGAATAGCGGCGAACGCTTACCAACATTGGTACGGCAGGGAGATGTGTAAAATATTCGACAGGGTTTACGGCAATGCGTTCTAGTAATAAAATAATATGAATGTGCTGCAGAAGTTCACCTTAAAATTATAAAATTAAGCTTTATGAATAAAGGCAAGGAAATGCGACAGCAAATCCATTGTATTCTTGCAAGCATAGAGCTTGCAAGTGACTCCTTACATTTATTTAAGATAACTAGCACGGATCCAGACATACCCTGAGTAGACCTAAAAAACCTCAACCTGTATAGTTGGAAAGCCCATTTACAAGCACATCCTGCATCAGAAGGCGTGGTTAGACAGTACGCGAAAGAAAATGATGTCGAGTTTGAAACGATTCTGTCTCAACAGCGGCGAAAGCTGAGATAAAGGAGCTTTTGTTAAAAACATTAGATACAGACTAATTTTGGTATCATGTACATTGAGTGTAAAGAGATTTGGTAACAAATAAAAAAATATATTACACTGAACTAAGGGTTAACGTGCTGCAAGTGTTATTAGGAAGTATAGCGTTTATTTCATACAATATTGTGATTAAGATCTCCGAAAACCATGCAATTTTAGCTCTTTTGATAAGTATTAGTTTCAAATCCACCGTCCGTGCGATGCGGCCCGCCCCGCCCCGCTGCGGCCCGGCCTAATGTGCTATCCATAACGTACAGTTGCATGCAAATTCTGGCAGTACACTGAACTCAAAATCCGTCAATGCACTGTGACCCGGCCCGTCACTAATGTGCTAGGTAAACATTTTGCGCTGCGCTGCGGCCCGCTCCGCCCCGCTGCGGCCCGGCATAATGTGCTCGAACCTTTAGTCATACACACAGGTACACAAAAACACAATACTACTTATACAATAAATTCTTCTGTTTTATCGTGTGTTAAAAAGGTAAATAGACGCGCTCCACCCCACTTTACCTGAGACAAAGCCTCAGGCATCAAGATAACACGATATCAATCCATTATGTGATTGAAGACGTGACATTCTGTGCTGTTGCAATTATTGTAACGAGCTAGCTATTACTAAATGAAAACGTTATCTCGTGCGTGTAAACTATTAAAACCACTCAAGCTTGAATAGCATTAACATTCTAATCAATGTCATGATTGTATTCATATCAATGTGTGTAGTTAACGTAAAGCTAATCTCCAAAGGGATGTCTAAACAAAAAGAAGTTCGCCAATGAAGATGACCTCTGTGAATTTTTTTTATTTTGAATTACTTATGTTACACGACTGTCAAATAGCGCTATGTTCCATATAATAACAACCAACATAAATAATAGACCAGTAGTGTTTATCCTACCAATACGTAAGAAATAGCGTATCCGGAGCTTATGTACTTAGAACTTATTTGTACAATGTGAAACTAACCTGAGAATTAGAAGATTGGTAAACTGTATGCACTTACGAGCATGTGCCAGCGACAACGCCCACAGCCGAAGGTACGATGCGGTGTGCGAAACAGTGCTTAGAACAAACTCGATCGTATGAACTGCCTGGTGTATCATCAGCTCCGCGATCGAGGTCTTGTAGACCGCTGCTTCAGCCAACAATAATTCCTCTTGCGCTACATCAGATTCTCGATTCAAATGACGCTTGAATTTGCTGATTTTTTTCTGAAATATTGAAATGTATATAAAGTCCTGAATAAGAAGAGCGACAGCATACATCCTACTTATATTTATAAACTGTTACTAAAGTAAAGTTAAGTGAACTAAATATGGGTAACTGCGGCGCAATCGCAGGCAGTTAGTAGTGCATACAAAAAAAAACTTGTCAGTTGTCAAAAAGTTTTGAATTAGGCCAACATGAAGGAAGGGCTTCTTTCTTTTTACATGAACAACGTACGTACAGGCACACGTCATGGTAGTAGCACGTAAGTGAAGCAGCGGTTACTTCTCCTGCCCATATGGATCTTACAATCGACTTCTGCGTAAGTATTTAAACTGAGTTTAACCGTGACGCGACTTATATCTTTATCCATAGATTTTCTAATAGATATTTTCAATATAGAATAGAATAGAATAGAATAGAATATATATTTATTTGGAAACAACAGCACAGACTACATTACATTAACAACAGAAGGCACAGAACAGAAGACACAAAACAGAAGACACATCAGTAGTAGGTAGAATATAATACAAAAGTTTAATTTGCCTTTGCCAATATACAATTTCAATTACAATTTCCAATGTAATGCTTACCAGAATCTTTTGCCGCTTCTTCCTATTAGAAATGGCGACATAGATCGGCGTCCCAAACAAAAGAATGGGCACACAAACGAGAGAGAAATAAACCAGTGCCCGCTGAATTTCACGTTGGTTGGCAAACATATACGCATCGCACGATTCTTCTACTGGTTTCGACGTGGCCATTAGGAACATGTCGATGAAGAGAATGAGAATCTGAGGGGCACATCCAGCCCCTTGTTTTGGATCAGCTGTGGAAATAAAAAAATATCCTTGGACATGCTCACACAACGTCTATTTAGTTCGGTGAAGTTGCAAAGGTCCCAGAGACCAGTTAACATAAAATATCTAAACTTGTGATATCCAATAAACCAATCCCTCAGCTTTATTTAATTATAAATTCTATAAAAAATTGCACCTTGAAAATCAACGTTCTATTAATTAATACTTAATTACTTACGTTACTATGGCATCCTAATAACAAATAAACGTCTAGAACGAATTGAAATTAATTAAATTACTTATAATATTACTTAATATTATTGCTTATAATTGAAAGGTTTAATAATAATTAAGTAAGTATTTACGATGTCGAGCGCTGTAGTTGAACCACTTGTAGTAGATCAATATCACGAGCCAGAAGAAAAGGCAGACCAGGAAGCAAATCTCAGGAATGAATTCCAAACATATCGCGTGGTAGTTTTTGAAATGTCTGCAAAGATAATTATTTTACAAATTAAGCCGGCCATGAAATTAAAAATTCGAATAAGACCGTACCTACCATGCCGTACTAAAATAAGTAAGCGAAAATATATTTTTTTATTACTTTTTGACTAAACGGAATTAAATCATAAAAAAAGACGTGTGGCACTCGGGGACTGCCGCGGTAAAGCTATTGCATGCCACCTAGGCGAGTTGCTGAACTAAAGAGACAAGCGTTAGGTTATTTTCGTTACGGAATTTCTGGATTCGATCTCCACGCTCAAGGTCCGCGATGCAATATTTGATAATTTTAACTTTACTTTTACTTTTAATTGCTCTAACATGCCTTACATTGTTTGTTTGACTGGCTTCTAACAGTTAGCCTTCTCGCAGCTCTGATTGTTTATAATTATAACAAAAATTTTAAACTAAAACAATAATAATATGAGAATGTAATAAGAGTAAATGGCGCGAAAGAGGCGTGGCAAGTGGAGATCCTTGATCTTTACAAAGTTATTATTATTATTACGAGCCTGTAGCGTCCCACTGCAGGGCCAAGGCCTCCCTTCCTTCCTTCCACTCGTCTTTATTAAGTATATACAAATTGGTAGGTACAATTTATGTTAAAATTGAAATGTATAAATAAATAGACAAAAAACTTACAAGTGGTTGAATAAACTCAAAATAATACCAAACATCATATGAACAATGCCGAATATGATAGACATCTTCATTTTTATTGTGTTCTCAATCATTATCCTGTTTGAGGCCAACTATAATAAAAAAAAACAATAGGCTAGTTGACTCTATTTTTGTGTAGCTCTTATATGATAAATAATTGTTATTTTAGACCAAAAAAATACTACCATATTTTTTTGGACCTAAGAAACCGCAAAATATTTAAAAAGTTCTACTTTTCAAAAACAGGTGAAAACGCTACGGGCCATATTGGTCTATAGATTTATCTGTGCTGTGACGTCATTAGTATCCAAAACAATAATTTTCGTGATTTACGTCTAGGGAACATGCAAATTTTGAAAAGTTGGCATTACTGTAGATTGATTTTAGTTGTGACATTTGTTTATTTACGATACTAATGACGTCACCATAATGGCCGTAGCTTTTTCAGCGTTCCAATTAAAAAAAAAGAAACCGTTTTTTAAATTGAAATTTTGCAAGCATCATGGACTTTGATTAACTGAAATTGTTATATTTTGGTTTTGCAAGGAAAGTACTTCAGGAAATACTAATTTATTGGGTCAAATTTGATATGAGTCAAGTGACACAAGTAGAAGCACCAGAGGCCGTACTGGGGATCGACAGGTACAAGGTTATGGGACAATTTTCGAGGTCAGCTTACGTTGGTGGTTACTGAATTTGTAGCAGTCCACTAACATAAACTGCTTCGATAGTTTTAACTTTTCACTGATGATAAATAAATATCCTTGGACATTCCACACAGCGTCATCTAGTCCCAAGCTAAGCAACTTAATGCTTGTGTTATGGTAACCAGATGACCGATATGATACTTAGATACTTATTTTTTTGTAAATACATACATATTATAGATAGAAAACACCCAGACACGGAACTAATATCTGCAGAACATACAAATATTTGTCCCGTAGCGGGGATCGAACCCGCAACCCCCACGTCTCAGCCGGGCGTTCGCCCACTGCACCACAGAGGTCGCCGAAAAGATAATAAGTACTAACTGTCCATATAGGGTCAACCCCAAACATATAAGGGGGATTATATTTTCCCATCGGCTCAATAGTCAGAAACTCTTCTTGGGCCATTTCAGAATATTTCAATTCGTTCACATAGTATGACTTTGTTATTGCAACAGTTTTACTGAACCAATCGTTATAAATAAACCCTGTATATATGCTGAAGAGACCAAGAAGCAGAATTACGTATCGACCTGAAAAAGACGAATTAATGATGCTAAAACTTATAAATTTTTTGACAAAAGTAACACCTTTAATTTCACAGCGCGGAAGAAAACTGGATAGATAGACAAACAATTTATGAGGCTCAGCGTCAGTGGGTAAAAGTTCGCCTGAAACTCAGAGGTTGCTGGTTCGATTCTCAAACAAATTTCCTAATATCAAAATAAATAAATATCGTTAAACATTTAACAGAGCGTCATCAGCGTCAAGCAAGCTAGACCTAATCTAAGCAACTCAATACTTACGTTATGGTAAAGCAGGCGATTGATATAAGAATTTATTAAATCGGTACACAATTTACGGAATTATCAGTAAACATAAAAAAAACAAACATACAGTGGAACATAGAACTTCCTTTTTTTAATTTGGTTAAAAACCAGAAGGTTATAAGTAAAACCAATAGAGGTTACTAACGTAAAAAGAACTGAGAAAACTACAATGTAAAAAGAAACCACATCAGGTACCAAAACCGACTAAAAAAGGAGCGAAACAAAATTGGTATAAAAGCTCTGCTAGAATTATTTCGTCATTTCTTTAAGCTTTTATTTTTATAATTATTCCTGTGTTTATTGATTAACTTTAACTAGCGGTATCGTGTGGCTTCACATGTTTTTTTTTATGTTGAGTCAGTTTGTTTAAGTCATAGGTATTTATGCTATCAAACCTATGTAAAGGTTGGCCCGTCGCTACAGAGACAGGCGACGGGGACAAGAGACCAAGGCGGAAGACCGCAACAGTTACTTAAAGATAAAGATAAGATAAAGAGAATTTTTAGTTACTTATTAAGTATTTTTGCCTTATATTACAGTAAGTTTGACAATATCCATAGAATAAATCATATGTATGGAACAAAAGTAGAATAAAAGTAGGCACTGCTCTAGTCTAAGATTAAGATAAAGTAAAGGATATCAATATGGCAGAAATATGGAACTTTACCTTCCGTGCTAGTTAAAAACTGTGTTACGGCAAGGTACAGCTACACACCCTTATCATCATTCCCCTGCCCTTGTCCCACACTAGGTGGGGTCGGCACAACATGTCTTCTTCTTCCATTCATCTCTATCACTCGTCAATTCCGTACTTACTCCTCTCACATTCATATCCTCTTTCACACAATCCATCCACTTCTTCCTCTAAATATTAGCTACACACCCTTATAGATACTTATGTAAAACTAAATGTGAAGGTAATTACTTACTTAATCAACATTTGGCACAGTGCACAATTTAATCTTAACATAAAAACTACTTAATATTATAATTAATTTTTGCTAGGCAGGTAAACTATCTGACATGACAAAAACTGGCCTTCATCATAAGATGCAGATATGAAAGAACTAAGAAATTGCTCTAGATCATAAGATCAAGAGCAATTTCTCAGTTTTTTCATAGTCTAGTTCTATCATCCGTATACAAATATATCTGGTGTTTTCTTTGAGCGAAATCGATTTACTTAAACGGTTATACAAGAAAGGTGCCAAGAAATATGCGAAACTTTGGGACAAAGTAGTATTGCAGAAGGGCTTTGACTTTAGCCAAAGTATAAGCATAAGTTCGCGAGCGAGACCGAGACATTAGTGCCAATTCTGGCGCTGCCAAAACACCACTAAGGTACCTATAAACATTGCCTTAAGTCAATCGAATAGTGGTCGCAGTCTCCCGTCTCTGTCTCTAGTCTTGGTCTTAAAACATTGAAATAATTGTTTAAACATAAAAAATATTGCAGAAAACTCAATTAAATGAAATGAAGAATTATAGAAATTGTTGTTGCTAAAAGTTGCTCTTTGTTTGTTTTTGTTATTTATGTTGTGCGCGACGTTAACAATAGAAGCAAATAGCCACAAAAGATAGGTACCTTAAAAGTTAAAAACCATATTATGTCGAGTTCGCAGCCCACCGGATAATTGTTACAAAATATACGCATATAAAGTATACTCATTCCAAAGTGCTAAATAAAAAAATACCTTATGATGATGTTTCTGCAATTACATAATCTCGCGATAGCAGCAATGCGACTGAAACGCGACAATGATCATAAATAATTTTTTGCTTTTAAATCGCTACCAACACAATTATAGCTGTCGCGTTGCAGTCGCTTTACGATCGCGAGATACGTTGTAAGACTGCGGTTATAAAAAAAACCATGTCCATATAACTTACCTCCAAACATTATATTCCATATTTCATTGTTTGATTTTTCTTGTTTAAATTTCTTCTCATACTTTAACATCCAAACGGCGAACACTAATAAAATCGATGCGTGTCCTACGTCACCGAACATTAATGCGAAGAAAAACGGAAACGTTATTAAAGTGTATAAACCTGAAAAAATATTGCAATTGTCAACATAATTCTCATTTACAATAGCAAAAGAGAAATTACTCACGTAAAATAATATAGTCGATGTAGATACCGTGAAACGCAACCGCGAGGATTGATAATATACTCAGATGAAGATTCTTAGGAAAAATTGCAACATCATAGGTAGGTATCATGAAAGAATTAGCCACTGGACGCGTCATAAAATTCTAATGTATGTTATTTCGTTTAACCACGAGGAACATAACGCAACCAAAGGAGTTGTACAATTATAAACACTTATACAACAATCATCGACTATATTTACCATTTTGAAATATTTTGAATTTACCTTGTTTAGCATTTGATTAAATTTTTGTGATAAATAACAAAAAAGAATAATAAAATGATGTTCTTCAAAGTTATTGGAAATAGTGTTGCTTTCGCCTCTGTAGTTTTTACACAACATTGTACTGAATATTTAATTTTATTTGGGAGATATTTTGTAGACAAAAAGTGCTTGAAACTACCGCAAAAACAAACGACCAAGCCTAAAAACCTGGTTATTGGTAAAGCCGAGCAAGGTTCTGATGTTCCCCGTTCGCTGTCACGTCCAGTGGCTAATTCGTTCATGGTAGGTATCTATACCGACGATATTTTTATTTGAGTAATTTTTCGAGTGTTTTTATAATGTACAGATTACAATAACTTTAAAAGTGAAACATAAATAAGGATTGTTTTTTTATGATCCTGTCATTTCCCACTGCTGCGTAAGGCCCAAATCACACCACGCTAAAAGAGTAGCGGCGGCGCCGCGGGGCGCAGTTTTATTGTGAGTGAGTGACTGATAAATATTCATTATCATCATCATTATTATCAGCTCAGCCGTAGGATTTATTACAGAAAATCCGTCTGTAAATCTCCAGTGGTTTAGGTTGAAAGTGGCCTGCACTCACTGTGGACCCGTGGTAAGTCATACGCTGGCCCGGTCATCTGTTCTAAATGCTCTATTGTCTCATGGTCTACTCAAGATTTCAACGATTTCCTCTAAATATTACTTTGGCCGAACTGCTTTGTCCAAAGCATGAAAGGATAAGCCTTTGTAACATTCAAATAGAAATAGCTAGGTTTAAAGGTCATCAAAGGTTTTACAAATAGAAATATCTCAAAACCGGACTATATTAAAAAGCCATTTCATCTACCACATGCCCGAAGCTATTTCAACATGTCAATATGCAAAGCGAAATATCGTGAAAGCCAGCTTCCGAAAACCACAGATACAAATAAAACAAACATGCTCTACCCTAAAAAACCAAGGCTTGTTGTTAGCAAAAGCAAATGCACTACGCACGCTCAAATAATATTTCTAGCTTTGTGGTTCATATCGAAAAAAATACCTATTTCATCCCGCCAACATGGCTATTTCATTACTCGTCGTAAGACAAAAGCGGAATGTGGTGTAATATTGTAAAATTTAACAAGCCTTATTCCGCTTCTTTCTAGGCATCTTTAATTATGTAGGTATCTAATAAAGCGCGTGACCAAGATTATTATGGGCCTGTTTCACAATGTATGTACATCAGTTTCGAATACGCTATTTCTTACTTACTCGTATTGGTATGATAAACACTACCTGGTCTATAAATTTATGGTAGACTTTATGTGACACAGCGCTATTAGACAGTCGTGAAAGGTAAAATAACCGAGTTGGCCACTTGTAAGTAAAATTGTCTTTTAATAACTTACCCAAACATTATACAACATTATGTATTCTATGCACACGTTTTTCAAATCCAGACTACGAATAGGTAAATTGAAGTTAAATAAAAATAAACTTTACGTACCTGGATTGAGTTCGCCGTACTTTGAATCACCGTAAGCATTGATAAGAGTTTGAAATCCGTGTGTGAACTTATTCGTCCGATGGTAAGTAGGTGGTACAGAATCGGTGTGAGTTTTCGATATGAATGAAGGCACGTTGGTGCCAACAGCTGTCTGCAAATAAAGAAAAAACAATAAAAACAATCTTGATAACAACGTCAATATTTTTTGTTGTAAAAACAAAGTTGCTATGGTGATGGATCTACACCCGTACGTTAGTTAAAGAAATTGAGCATTAATAATTACGATTGTTTGACGTTTTAATTTCAATTAATAATAAAATTAACGCCATACCACATTATGCATATTCGACCTAAAACCTGTATTAAACCTGTATTAGCTAAAACGCATATTAAATCTGTTGCTATCTCTTTTCGTTGACATATTATGGGTGACAAGAAAAAAACGTTCTTAAAACCTGTATTAAATTGTCAAGTTTTTATGAATAAACCCCTTAGTTTACGTCAAAAGTAATTCGTAGTAGTTTAGGTCCAAACTGAATCGCTATAAAACGGTCATGGTAAGCCGGCAGTTGACCCGTGCATCATCGCGCGTCGACGCGCGTTCTTCTGAACCTAGCCTAAGAGTGAACCAATTTTTTTTTTTACTAAGTAATTTTTTTTTTGTAATTTTTTCGAGAAGGTCGCTTAAAAAAATAAGGATCTGACAAAGATCTTCGGAGTTATGAACAGAATGCACCTCGAGAGAGCTAGAAATTGCTCTCCTCCTATGAAACTGAAGTGTCAAAGTGGTCTCTAATATGACTTTATTGAATAAATATATTTTGACTTTTGACTTTTGAAGTCAGTTTTGTAATTTTTTTAATTTTCACTTGCACTCACACTTTTGTCACTTTGCTCATACCCGGGAACTATTTGGATTCCCGGTATTGCAATAGTACACAAAAATGTTAGTTGCGAAATATTTCCCAGTACTTCATTCATTCTCGCTACAGCTAACATTTCATGTTTTTGAATATCCTAAAACTGACGTATATTTGATGAGATTTCAACGAATACTAAATATGAAATATATTTTACAGCTTCACATATTTCAGGAATTCCAATTAAAAATTTGTTTGATGCAAACCAGTAGTCAGAAAACTAATAACGCTATGGGATTTCAAAAGTTGAAATATAATATTTTACAGTTTTCTCGTTCATAAATAACGATTTTCCAACAACCGAAAAAACACATTAATTTAACATTTTTTTAATTATAAACAGAAACAGAAATTTCATTTCATGCATAATGTCATTATAATGCATTAGATAGGTACTGAAAACAGGTCGAATACTAACTGTACAGTGAAAACTCACTCACACCCCCTTTTAAAGTAAAATCTTTACAACAAATTTAAAAGAAACGAACATAACACTTGAAATATTTTAATGAACTTCCAAACAAATCATCCAGCAATCGCAAATATTCGTTTTGTAGATAAGTACCTAATCTAGGTTTTAATTTTTTTGTAAATGTATTATAATTTGACCGCTGTGTTCCACTGCTGGGCAAAGACCTTTCCTTTATCTCTCCAATTATCATGCTCTTGTGCCATTTGAACCCACGCTGTATCAAAGGCATCAAGCTCGTCGCACCATTTCTTCCTAGGTTTGCCGCGACGCGTCTGGCTGTGTCAGGGCTCCACTGAGTGGTAATCTTGGCCCACAGCTCCGGTATTCGGCAAACATGAATAATAAATAAACTAGGTAGATCTAAAACAATTTCAAGGAATGTTCTAAGGTATATCTTTATAACGTACTAGATGGCCCTAGTAAAAATGACCCAATTCTTGATCGCGCTGACGAAAACGCGCGGCGCGGAACGACCTCCCCATACAATCAAACCAACATTATATCTTTATAATATTAGTAGAGACTAGCAGCACGTCCCGGATTTGCACGGGTGTACTAACGAAACTATCGGGATATAACATAGCCTTTAATCATCCCAACAGTCATCAGTGGAATAATTTTTGAAATCGGGTACCTAAGTAGTTTTAGCGATTACCTCCGTCAAACAAACAAAAAAACTTTACCTCTTTAAAATATTTGTATAGACTTTAGTCTTACGAAATCACATTGATATTGTGATTTATCCATTATTATTTTATAGGACTAAAGTCCATACTTCTAATTATGACTAAAGTCAGTACAGAATCACCATCACAATAGATAACTTACAGAACAGTTTTCCAGTGTGTCTCGAACTCTCTTCAAATCCAAGGTTGGTACCCAGCACTGACCAATCAGACAGTTCTTAGTGATGTCCAAAGAAAAGAGGTTCATGTTATGATAGATGGCCTTTGCTTTGCGTACTCTGATCATCCAATTGCGCCATTGCCTGCCCACTGTACGTAGAGCTTTGCAACGATGGTACTTAGTCGTCTTCAGTACCTGCGATACATGAATACAAAATTATAATCTACAAGATTACTCATCCGCGGCTTTGCTCGTGTGGTTTATAACCGGATAAAAAGTGGTACAATGTTTCGGGTCATGTTCGGGTCAGTTTTGACCAAATCAGGGGGTCTACTCTGCACAGCGAAAAACGAAATTTTAGCATCAAATTGCAGGTCAGCTTCAGTTAGTGAATAGTGAATAAGTGGTTTGGTAAGGATTCCAGATACAAGCACTGGATTCGACCTTGAAACGAACCAAAGAAGTATTAAAGCATTTTTACGGCTCTGCTTTTAAAGTCTCTACAATTCCGTGAAACAAAACCTAATTTTTTAAAACTTGTGGTAGTTAAAGAATGGATGTGGTGATTTTTTTGATTGTGTAAACTTACTCTTTTGGCTTTTGACTTTTGACCATTCTTTTGACATTTTATGGTTTGTTTTATTAGAAGTTTGAAGAAATCCACATAACTTTATGATAATATACTTTAAGCACAGTATTCTCTGGCGGCTGAAACTTAACATTTGACGTTAACGTTGTTCATTCTCGCTATTTCCTTAGAAGTTTTGAAGTTGAGCTCCTATCATCGGCAAAACATTGCAAAGTTAAGACTTGCGGTTTAGAAGTGGCAGGTATCTCGTAAGTTTGTTCTTTCACGTCTATTACACTAACTTCAGTAACTGAGAAAGTTTGTATACCTTTTGTAGAGTCAAAAGCTTTTAAATAAATTATAATTAATCTTTCTTGAAATGGGTAATATAGATGAGGTTTGATATTTTATTTAGGTTGTAGAAATCTCAGTTGGCAAAGCTTTATAAAACAGAACAAATATTTGTGAAACTCTACATAGTGTATGATAATATTTGACGTTTATCTATACTAATCTCACAGGTAATGCCTCAAACGGTAAACGCTACCAAATATTTAGGTAGTGTTTCAGTCAACATACGCCATACTACACTATTTGCATTTAGAAATGTTAGCATTACCTACCACACTAATATTAATCCTACAAATATTATAAATGCGAAAGTTTTTGAGTGTGGATGAATGGATGTATGCTTGTTCCTCTTTCACGAAAAAACTACAAAACTGATTTCGATGAAAAAAATAAGAATATAGGTAGCTAAAGACCTGGAATAACACATAGGGTACTTTTTATCCCGATGTTCCCGGGAAACGGGTCACAAGCGTAAGTAATTCCTTACCTGTGTCCGTACTAAGTTTTATTTGTTCCTTCGTTTGTTCGTATAAGCAAAGTGGCTAACTCTGGTGACTCAATCATGATCATCACGTGCAGCCCTTCTCATCCCACTGCTGGGCATAGGTATTTCTTCGCCTGTGCCAACCTTCCCTATATTTTGCCATGGGTCAGCCATGTGCGACCTCCTGTTTTGACTATGTCATCGTCTTATCGAGCAGACGGACGATCCACTTTTATTAATATTAGCAGCACGTCTTGGCTTCGCACGGGTGTACTAATGAAACTACCGGGATAAAATATAGCCTATAACCTTCCCAACAGACCATTCTACACATCGGTGAAAGAGTTTTAAAATCGGCTGTGTAGTTTCGGAGATTAACCTCCGTCAAACAAACAAACTTTACATCTTTATAATATACTAGTAGCACGTCCCGGCTTCGCACGGGTGTACTAATGAAGCTACCGGGATAAAATATAGCCTATTTATAACCACCCGGATAGTCCAGTCTACACACCCGTGAAAGAATTTTTGAAATCGGTCCAGTAGTTTCGGAGATTACCTCCGTCAAACAAACAAACAAACAAACCAATTTTACCTCTTTATAATATTAGTATAGAAGTATAGAAATATAGATATAGATAAATTATTAGCAGCACGTCCTTGCTTTGCACGAGTGTACTGATGAAACTACCCGAATTAAATATAGCCTATATCCATCCCGACAGTCAATTCTACACATCGGTTAAGAATGCTTAAAATCGGCTGAGTAGTTTCAGAGATTTTCTCGAAACAAATAAATAAACCACCATTTACCTCTTTATTATATTAGTACTAAAAGATAAATCATAACCAACCTTTTCCAAATCGGCAATTCTCTCTTCTATTTTGAACATCATTTCGCTCCTCTCCGAGGCGGTTTGTGGGCATGGATAGGAGTTGACACGGAAACCACTGCAGACTTTCTCCATGCGGATGCTTAGCTGTTCGCCTTGACAGACAGCTAGGAATGCCACTTTTCTTATCTCCATTCCCTGAAAATAATCCTACTAGTCCTTCCTACTAATATTATAAATGTGAAAGTTTGTGAGAATGTATGTTTGTTATTCTTTCACGCAAAAACCGCTGGACCGATTTGGTTGAAATTTGGTATGTAGATAGGTGATACCCTGGATTAACACATAGGCTACTTTTTATCCTGATATTCCCGCGGGAACGGGGCTTACGCGGGTGAAACCGCGGGGCGCAGCTAGTATTATTATAACACATAGTGTAGAGAAAAAGCGAAAAAAAAAACACTCTCGCTGCACATGAACGGCAGGTACCTTGAAATAATAGAAATACCTTGAAATATGGCTTTCAGTACATTCTATTACAATTTTAATATAGGTGGACTCGATTTAAGTACTCATTTCGTATTCTCTTTATCAAACATGCAAATGTATTTAAATGAAAGCAAATTTATCATGCATCAAACTAATTAGCTGTGTACTAAATTTTACAATTCAATTAACTAATTGACATAAACATAGAATAATTTTCAAAATGATTCCAATAACACACAATAATGACTTTCCCCTAGATATTCTGATTTGAAACAGAATCATGATCTTACGTCCAGTCTCAATAAGATAACTATCAATGTCTATTGTTTAATACTTTATGATTATTGTCGGTAGATATTGGACATTTCTTGAATGGAAGTAATGTCAAATATCTAACCAAAGTAAGCAAAACCAAAGATAGATAGTTTCTTGAGACTGGTAGTTAGTTCTAAGTTCCACTATTGTAGGAATAACTGCTTTACGTTTTCTTGCAATTGCTCATCAATATCAACAAAACATAGGTATATTACCGTTGTCTTCATTTACGCTTTAACTTTATGGAAACAAAGGAAGTCGTATAACTTCATTCTCGTGATAATATTTTAAAGCCACGATTAGTGATACTTTTATCCTCAGGTATGATATTTCTTGAGCTCTTTATTAAAATGTTATTTGTAAAGTATGAACGAATAAATATTTGTTGAATTATCATATCGATTAGTTAATTCAAGTTTTGTTTCCAGGTGTAGGTACCTTTATCCGTCTCCTTCCGATTGCATTTTTCCCATAATTTTTTTTAGTTTGCTATCCTTTTCTTATTGCGACGTTTGAGTCGCTCCTTAACCCGATCCCTCGAGAATATCCAGACAACTAAGCAACAAATGCAGAGTTTACACATCTCTGTGTAACTCAAAGAACGCAGCGAGATGAGAAAATAATGATGTTTGAAAACAAGCCCACACGAAGCAAACTTCCTCCCAACAAACACACTGCAAACATTGAATCCCTTGTTCAAAATACGTAGGTATACATTTTTAAATACATTCTGTTCATTTTGTTGCCAGGAAAATTGAGCTTCTAAAGCTTTGTAGGATTAATCAAATAAGAGTTAAAGGCACAAGAATTACTGTAAGATTGATGGCTGAGTGCCCCGACTTTCGATCGAAGGTCATTAGGTTCAAGTCCGGCTGTGTTTCAATGTATTTTTTAACCAGTTAGCTTTCTAGCTGCGGCAATGGCCTTACCAACTGTCACGTCTGCAAAATGTGGTCATGTTCCTAAAGTGATTTCACAGAGTACGTAAATGGTAATAGGCATTCAAAATTATTAGTTACCTATATAAAATCTTTAAACCTTGTATAAAATTTCATTAAAACGGGATTCGAATCCGCATTCATTTAAGTAACTAATATTTACCAATAATATGACGTCAGATCGATTTAAAAAGAAATTTTATCGCATCAAACGCAAACGTTAACCAAAAAGTAAACTCGAAAAGATCTCCTTTCTAAAACCTTACCGAGTAAGGGTCCCATAATATCTTGTCTTTGGCTGCCTGGCGGTAGTAAATGATGCCTCTTGAGATCCTCCACAGCATCATCTCGAAGTGGAAGCACTTGGAGCGTCGGACCACGCCCGTCATTACGACGAGACGCCCGCCCGGCCCAATGTCGCCTTGTCCTTTTCTGCGTATAAACAGAGCCCTTTTATATGACACCAGTAGAAATATTTTTATAATTTTTATTTCAGTCCCTTTGGATCCTAATCTTTACATCCCCTTGAATGATTAAACTCATTATGTTAGCCGGGAAACCACTACCTATATACCTATTAAGTTTCATGAAAATTGGAATTACGGTTTGACAGTTATGCCGGAACATACGAACATACAAATATACAACGCTAAATCACCTAAGTTGCCAGTAAGATCTTAGTACGCTTCACTCACTCGGTCGACTATGTAACATACATTATAATACTTTTTTAATTTTTTCTATGAGTTCCAGTAAGTAGAAAAAACACTTTTTATTCAATAGGAGTTACTGACCTATAGTATACTAACCTGCTTATAAACACCTCATATACAAAAGTTCAACATACGAGTACAAGCGAAATTATCACGATTCTGTGTGACCGACTTCTACAAAAAACTTTACAAAACTCACACATTAATAAATCTAGAACATGGATAAAATCACGAGCAAAAGCGTTGATGCCATAAAATTTTAGGCAAGTGCGAATAAGACAAAGCCACATAGGTTCCAAAAGTCAGTAAAACTTTTACGAGCCAGTGAGCCTTTAGTGACAGATATTAAAGATTTATTGACTTATAAATTCCCAAACGTAATAAATTCAATAACATAATTTTTTTAACGAGAAACCAATGAGCTGCCAAAAAAATTCGTACTGTAAAATAAGCTTATCTGACGCCGTTTATTGAAAGTAACACAAAACGCCATAACAAAACTAACAATCACGATTTTATTTTATTTTAGTTTAAACTACTCCTGAATAGGTAAAACTTAAAAATGTTTATAGATCTGAAATAATATACCGTCCACACTTTGAAGTATTTCATTTCATTTTAAATTGATAAAATCAATAGCTGACTTACTCGTACAGTACTGTAGTCCACTCTTAGAAATATTAAAAATGCGAAAAATTGTATGTTTATATACATCCCTCCACAGATCAGTGTGGAGGGATGTATGAATGTACCTATCCCTCCACACGGAAACATTCATATGAATGATTTATGAATGTTTCTTACTCTTTCACAAAAACTACCTGACTGATTTGGCTGAAACTTAAAATATACATAGGTTATGATCAGAAATAACATAAATGCTACTTTTTACCAATGGTGAAGCCGCGGCCATTTACACTAATGGCAAACAAGAAACGGACGAGTATGACAATAATGCTAAAATTTGTAGTCCGAAAAACCCTGTCTTTTATGATCATTCTGACGAAACGGAACTCCAAAAAGGTTTTACATAAAATGGAAGCGGCAACAGGCCGCCGTGTATGCGTCAAGGTGCTTTGTGGCGGAGTCGACACTTTCCTTCTTGTGACGATGAATGGGCGAGGTTAGGTAAAAAAATAAACCGCTGTTTTTTCCCTTTGTTGAACAAAGGTAGTCTTTTTGAAATTATTCGCATGCCACGAAATGCTAAGACAGTGCGAAGTGCAGTACTTATGTTGACATAATATAAAATGATGAAAACTGATTATTATAAACCTTTATAGCCGTACTTTCAAATATATAAGCATTTAAATCTTTCTGAGTCAAGGCTTTTAAATTTACGAAATAAGTTATTTGTTTATGAGCCTATGCATGTAAGTTTTTCAATCAAGCAGTAGGTAACTGCCCTTTTTTGTGTTGCGCGTTACTTACTAGTTCTTAGCATCCAATGCAATAGAAAGACTCCTTGAATGTTATCTAACTCTGATTAAAAACATAAAACCTTTGTAAAATAAATCCTACCTCTTAGTTCTATTTTGTTTTTATTTCCTTTTTTCGAATGCTCTTTGAAGCTGCACAGTGTTGTTTGTTAAGTTTAATCGTCCCTCATAGATCTTCGAAGTAAAACAAATATCAGCGGAAAAATATTTAAGACTAAAGTAATTAGTCTTCAATATACTTTAAAAGCCTGTACCGACAAGTTAACGTGCCCGGAGAAGCTCGGAAGCGCTTTTAGACTTGCAGTCATTCGTCCAAATTATGAAAATTCATAACGTTGTTTCACTTATACGCTCTATTTAGATCGTCTTATAACCCAGGCTCAATAATCTTTAGTTTTGCTTACTGTCGATAATTATAATGTCAGTTGTTGGATGGGAGTTGATAAATATTATCCACCCATTAGTATCAGAGTTTATTCTGATGTTTTGTAATCTTTTAGACGAAAACTTAGTAATGAATAGTAAACTGCTAAATATTTATTTACTACCTTACTCGGCCGTAGCTTTGCTGCCGTGATAACTGAACGGATTCATTTAAAGTAGGTAATATGTATTCCAGACCATTAACTATGTATTTCTGTGTAAAAAATCAAGTTTCTGAAGCCACGGACAGGTACTAGTTACATAAAAAACGTACCATGATGAGATAGATAAGATGAATTTTTGACGATCGTATAAAAACTGTAGCATACCTTGAAAATAAAGTTTCCCTGCGTATTTCAGCGTCCCCAAGCAATGGGCCAATGTCACTCAGAACATAAGACATTTCAAGCATCTCTAGATAACTCTTCATGAGGTTGGCTTGATTTTCAGACATTTCTGTGATGTCCTGCTCCCATTTTTCAAAGATATTCTGGAAATCCATACTAATATTATAAAAGGGAAAGTGTGTGTGTCTGTCTGTTTCTCCGCCTTTCACAGCAAAACGGGGCGACGAATTGACGTGATTTTTTTAGTGTGGTGATAGTCGAAGGGATGGCAAATGACATAGGCTACTTTTTATCACGATATTCCCGCGAGAACGGGACTTACGGTGAAACCGCGAGGCGCAGTTAGTTATTTATAAAACAGCCAGCTATAATTTAAATCATTGAAGCATGGAATCAAACTATGTATTTGTATTGACGCGTTTAGTTCTTCAAGTTATTTTCTCAAATTGTAGAAGTGAAAAGAAAATAAATAGTCGTCCGCAATTTTTTTTTTAGAATTACGTAACACAGCTAACAACATTCATTGTCATCCAAACTAAACGTATGTACCAAATTTCAGCTCTATCAGGTGAAAAATAAATAATATATCCTTGGACATTCCACACAACGTCATCTAGTCAAAAAAAACAAGGCCACCTTACCTACCTCATACATGACCATTTCATTGGGATGCATTGCGTCAGGTTCTTTCTGCGGATAAGGCATGTATATCTTATCCTTTAACATCTCTCCTTCCATGAATCTAAGTCTTCTTTCCATCTCAGCGCAGCGGCACACCTCCGATATGTACCGCCGTTGAAAAGCTTGGACTTCTGGGGTCATCTAATTACAATAAAAAGTCAAATCGGAAATTAGTGTATGAGAGACTCACGAGGAGGTCAAAAAGAATGAAATAAGCAGGCGATGTTGCACCTAATACGAGTATAATAATATTTTTAAATAAAAATTATACTAAGTTTTAAAAGCTTTTCGACGGTGCGTTTCATGTTACATCTGGGATAATCATCAAGGTTTCACGCAAATTTAATTAAAGTTCCAAATTCAGCTTAGCCCAACAGTTTTTCCAACTGTAATGGACAGTAAAATGTAGCAGCTTTCCTTTGGTTTTTCCTTTTCCACGCGAGCTTACGTAATTTATTAATCGTATTTCTAGTACATATTTTATACCTCTGTTTGGCTTTTGATGATTATACCTACATAGGTAATAAGATTTTAATTAGAACATTACGAGCTAACTGAATTGGTAGCTTAGCTATTTAAGTAGTGGAAATGCTATGTAATTAGCCATAATTAGCTATATTCATGAAAGTTAAAAAGTAATAAATATTTGGCGATATTATTATTCATTGATAATTAAGAAAATAATTGAATTCGATCGAACGCGCAGTTTTAAGTTTTAGATTAAAATCGGGATTTCGTCGAAACTTTCATTGTATCAAAATCAGGCAATAACGTGTACGGTTTGTTGCTATAAAATAAACTAAAAAAATAAAAATAAGATACTTTGACCAGCTCTCGAATGAATAATATGAATATGTGTAGATATTTTTTTGTAACAATATTTCAAATTTTGAGCCGACTTCATTGGTTTAATTTTGTGACTGAATTGGCTAAATCCGGCCTATGGGGATCGGAGGAGCGAGCGCTTCAATCGATGTGGTTTTAAATCCCATCTGAATCGACAATTTTGAAAGATTAGTCATTTGACTTAGTACAGAAATGCCCTGCAAAGATCCCTTTCAAAAAGAATTTTTCGAATATTTGTACCGTACATCTATCAATTGAATACAGCCCATTTCGCCAAGTTCCGACATCATCTCAAAAGCTGCTTCTGGCTGAAGGAACATGTCGCAGTATGACATCGGATCGCTTCTCAGCATCGCACCCATTGTTCTGAGAAAAAAGTCTTCATATAATGAATTCATAAACGAAAATCGTGCCACTAGTACGAGTTCCATGATGGAACCATTGATGTTTTTTTAATCACTAGTTCTATGTTATTAATTTTGGAACACGTGAATTTTGAAGGGAGTACCTAAATACCTAAATACCCCAGACCCTTACGCAGCCAGACATTGTAATAATATACTAATGTGCATAATAAAATTTTGCTACTCGTTTTTCTGGTCCTCTGACATTGTAAACAGCCTGTTAGGTCTTTTATTGGTAGTTTTAGACTCAAGAAGCCGTGTTGGCTAAGTGGATTGGTACTTCGACTTTCGTTCCGGAGGTCGAATCCAGCCGTGTATCAATGGACTTTTCGTGTCGAAAAGTTTATATGCGCTTTAACGCGAGCTTTAAACGGTGAAGGAAAACATCGTGAGGAAACCCGCGGCTAGTCAGTCCCAACCCACAGGAAAGACAATACCCACAGGAAAGACAATGGTCAATACATGTGGGACGCACGTATTGACCATTGTCTTTCCTGTGGGTATGGCCGGATATGCTGAGAGGGTGGTTTAGGTGCTGGGCAAGCCTATTCCAGCTCAACAATGTCCCAGGCACTACAGTGTCCCGTTAAAGTGTAGGCAAAAGATTGCCTCCTGACGCTGTATATAAATCATCTACTAGAGATGCAAAGGCCTGAGAGAGAGAGACTCTTTGTGACTGGGCGTTTCGCGCTACTGTTTAAGTACGTACCACTTAAGTTAGCCAAGTGTAATGTGTGATGCCGGACAACATGTTTTGTTAAGGTGCTAATATCTTGATAATTTTACATTTACTTTTAATTGCTCTGACATGCCTTACATTGTTTGTTTGACTGGCTTCTCACTGAAGCTTGACTATTTAGATTGTTAAGGGATTGCTTTAAAAAAAAGCTAGGCCCAGACCACCAGGTTCTTGCCTGATTCTTTCCCTGGTGTAGGGAATTGTTTTGGAACAGGCAATAGAGTCAACTAGCTTTTAAGACTGTACGTTTTTGAGCGATCCTTGAGGTCCTACGAAATAAACATATTTTTCTTTCTTTCTTTCTTTCTTACGTACATAATTAAATTTTAGCTATTTGAGTTAAACTACATATTTGCTCACGCCGTAGTCTCTCAATGTTTTACCTAACCATTGATAACTCGTGTCAATGTTTAAGTAGCGGTTTAGCTCGAAATGGCTATGAGCAGGCCTTATTGCACGCAGAATAATTGTTATATTTGTTTTTGAATGAAGTGGAAACTGCGGATCGGCAAGAGCTCAGAATTACGTCCACCAATGAGGTGGACGGATGATTTAGCAAAGGCAGGTTCACAGATGCAGGCCACCTCCAACCGAAATAACTGTGAAACTATAAATAAATAAATAATAAAATAACTGACACGACACAATCGTTTTTGTACATACTCTAAACAGCAACGCCCCATTAGAAATTACCACGAAATTAACTTATTTTTCATACTGCGGAACTTATTGATTGTCTATGCCAACGGTAGTTCGATTTTGTTTTGTGTGCTGAATCACCTGTAAGTTGAACCATCGTTTGCCAATTTAAGTGAATGATAGATTGGTCGCAACAACCACTAATCGATCCTCTTGTTTCAAATTTTAATCGACCACATGTAAATCGAACCGCAGTTACAGTCGCGACTGGGGGTTGTGTCACAAACTGTTGGTTAAAGGAAGCCTTTCGAACTAAGCGTCACAAACGCAGCGTCTCATCTGTCTTATCATGTATCTCATCTGTCAACGCGGTCACAGCGGCACTGTGACGTCACTGACGCCGCGACAGTGACGCTGCGTTCGAATGACGTTCCCTAGAATTTCATACATTTGCATAGAACATCTATCTGTCGCACTGTCGCGGCGTCACAGCCGCGGCGCCAATGACGCCATAGACGCTCAGTTCGAAAGGCTACCTTTAATTACACGAGAGAATCAAACTATGTAACTACTTTAAAGTTCAGTTACTCAAAAGTACCAGGCGCTACGGTTGCTTTGTCATTGTATTTTCCAACAGTTTTTCTAGTTTATGTTCCTTACGGTCTTAGAAAACTTAAAGACTTGTTGATTTTACATGCAAACTACTACTTTACTCTGTTGCAAAGTCATAAATTACTTAATATACATTAAATATCTATAAAAAAACAGAACACAAAACTAACCACAAGTATTATGATCCAAGGAGCAAATTAATGTTATTAATTAATTTATTTCCAAAATACTCGGAACCAACATATAGATACACAACAAATAAAATTGACAAATGAAACTGTCTTCTGTCAATTTAATTTCATACTTTATCGACAATTATTATTTTTTTAGACAAAAAGTTTAAATGGCTGTTATACATAGGTTGCAAAAGTAAAAAAAAACCTCTTATTTTAAGTATAACTTTTTTTTAAAACCACAGCTTGAGTTTTTAATTTTCTTCTCATTATAACAAATTGAATAGGCTACTTGACCCATTTGTTTTTTCACTTCGATTTTGAAAAAGTTCAGGGATGTTTTAAATGTCCGGATGGAAACAAATATGGCTGTAAAAAGTCCGCGCGGTCAGCTAGTATTTAATAAAAATAGTAGTTTACCAACCAACCGCTATTTAGTTTTTTCAAACTGCAACCTATGTATTTTGATATTTGAAATGGTTTTTAACAAAAAATGTGGTGATAAAAACTCGCTAAATCCAACTTCCCAACATTAGAAGAATCAGAAATTAATACAGAAATCATCATTATTCCTTTCAATTAACCAAGTTGATAACTTGTATTTAGAGGAATTAGAGATCTCGGCTTCGGTTAAGGATAATGGGGTCCATAATTTTATTTATTATCAACACCACAGATATACTTTTGAATACCATTAGTAGATATATAGATAGATTTAAAAATTCACTCACAGGAATCATTTCTTCATTTTTGAAAAGAAACAAAACCATATTCAAAGAATTCTAAAATCAACGTACGGATGTCCGTAGGTCCATCACCATGACAACATGAAATGTATGAAACTTTTTGATAGATAACAACGTTGCTATGGCGAAGGTCCTCCAGGTAAGTTGTTTAGAGGAACAAGGCATTAGACATCTCAATACGTCGGTTCGTTACAATGTAGTTACGAACGCAGAACCCCATCGATTACCGCTCGCTTCTTCTGTTATTCTTCGAGTCCCCCGGGTTCCGCAGGTACGAATAATTTACCGTTCCCGAACTAAGTTTTGAGGTGGGATCTTCCCCAGAGCCCGGGCCTATTTTCTCCTCATACATTATAGCCGATTGCCAACATTATTTTGGATGTAAATGTTTCTTTTGTGACGTGAGGGTGAGTAAATTAATCTTTGTTGCTTTCATGTTTCAGGTTACCTTGTTTGTCTAGTTTTCAACTACTTTTTGGTCAGTTTTCTAACTTTTTGGTATTTGGGCATTTTACAAGTTGGCGTTTTTTAAAACTTGGACGTTTTTCCGATTGGACGATACTATAGTTACCCATTTTTTTTGCACCAAATCCTATTTATACGATGCAAAAAAATATTGACTGTTATCATGGCTTTCATGCATAATTTTCTACGATATTTTAGCATTTCTAGTTGATCCGCTATTGCTCGTCAACTTGTAAAACCTACTTGGTTGTGACAGTATTCCTTTGTACTTGTGATGATGTTACGTGTATTACATCCAGTGCTGCTACGGCAATATGCTGTAGGGAAATTTCTATTTTGTATCTATCTGTGAGACATGCCAGTAAATAGCAAGTGTGGTCATGAAGGCTTCATTGTCGCTTTTAGGTCCTCTCAAGTGATTGCCTGTCAGTTTGAGAAAGCTATTTGGTAGCACACATTGAAATTTGTATCTACAAATAAACTTGTAGTAGTAATAATTTTCAATTTAGTAATAAACTCCAAATAAACCTTTTTGTAAGCAGGGATGAGTAAATAATCTGACTAAGAAACCTATTTATTTTCAGAATTTTTGTTTTTTTACTTTTTTATTTTTGGTTAAAGTGCTACGCCACGTTGACCTGTCGTAGAACTCTGCTACGAACTTAAATGCGTGGTAGTCCTAGCCGATCGATGCCGTAATTAGAAATGAAAATGAAATGAAATGAAATGAAAATTCTTTATTGCACACCTTAAATTAAAAATAACAAATAAAATATTTAAAACCAAGTAAAAAATTTACAATGGGCGGCCTTATCGCTAACAGCGATCTCTTCCAGGCAACCTTTGGATAGAAAAGATTTACTTTAGACTTTTTGTCTACTTGTTATGATTGAAAATTTTAACCCAAAAGTAATTATACGTAATACGTACATTACAGTCGTATAATTTGGCTTGAAATTATACAACTGTAATAATATTTAAAGTATGATTTGTTAATTCTAATTTTGGCGAAGCAAATAAAACTTTATGTTAACTAGCAGCACGTCCCGGCTTCGCACGGGTGTACTAATGAAACTACCGAGATAAAATATAGCCTATAATCATCCCAACAGTCTATTCTACACATCGGCGAAAGAATTTTTGAAATCGTCTGAGTAGTTTCGGTGATTACCTCCGTCAAACAAACAAACAAACAAACAAACAACCAAACAAACAAATGTTACCTCTTTATAATTATTATATATATATTATTATATAGAATCAGCGGTAGATTTTATTTTTAAAATTGTATCGGTGGCGATCCTATAAAAGCAGAGCGCTCGCCTGCCTCGGGTTCACTTTTGCTCGAGCCTTCGAACTGGTAACATCTCTTATTGTCTGTATCATGCTGTTATTCTGTTCATTTACTTGATTAGTAATTGATTTGTAATTGTAGATGTAATTGAATTGTAATTGTAGAAGACAATCTGATATCTGTAATCTTGTGTAGCTATTTTTAAATTACTTTGTAAAATTAATAAATTGTGTTGTTGGAAGTTTTATATTTTTTTAAATAAATCTGAGTAGAATCCTTACTTCAGAAGTGGGATAGGCCCCATGGTCTATCCGCGCTCTGGCCTATATTTAACATTCTGATTAATCTGTTTGCATTATGTCCGAAGGTTCTACGACTCGCAGCCGAGGTAGGACAAGGCGTGCCAATACCGAAACTAATGAACTTCGTGAGACTTTAGGTACAATTCTGGCGCGCCTGAACGCGTTGGAACATGTCGGTCTACCCCCGACGTGCGCTACGCCATCGCAGCCGATGGCGCCGGACGGGCGCGCAGTGGCGCCGCCCAGTCCTGTCGCCACGTGTTCGCAGCCGATGGCGCCAGACGGGCGCGCAGTGGCGATGCCCATTCCTGTCACGTGCTCGCCGTGCTCGCAGTCTATGACGCTTCCCGGTGCGGCGCCCGAGCACGTGCTACTTCCATCAGCGGCTGAGGTCTCCGTGCCGGCATCCAATGCCAGCACCATGGGTGACTCTCTGGCAAACACCACGTCCTCGCTGGACGTCACCGAGCGCCTTATTGCAGCGTTGAGTACACTGAGCAAGGTTAGATCCAACCATTATTATATTTCGAACTTTGACCCTGGTTTACACGATATTGATTCTTGGTGTGAGGAAGTGGAGAGAGCTCGTAACACAAATTGTTGGGACGACAATGAGTGTTTATCCCGGATAGCTAACTGCTTGAAAGGAGATGCTCGTAGTTGGCTCAATGATTGGGTTACTAATGACCGTACGTGGTCTAATTTCAAAAAAGAATTCAAGCCACTGTGCTCACGAAGAATTGATATCGCTGATATATTGTTCGAAGTTATGTGTTCCGACTCCGACGGTTACCCCACGTACGCTGAATATGCCCGGCGTTCTATTTTGCGCCTCAATATAGTAAAAGGTTTGAGCGAAGAGCTAATTGTTGCTATTGTGATACGTGGAATAACCGACGCACAGGTACGTGCTGCTGCTGTGAATGCTCACTTGCTACCCAAAGACCTTGTCGAGTTTTTGTCCATCTATACTAAGCCTAAAATAAAATCTGAATCATCGGTTTCTAGGAAATCATTACAGTTTAAAGCCGATCTTAAACGACCATTTATCGATAGGAAATCAGATTTGAATTGCTTTTCTTGTGGTGAATCTGGTCATTTACAACGTTCATGTTTTAAGAAAATGAAATCGGATGATCAGTCTCAAACAAATTCTAAAAATAACTCTGATAGTAGAAATGCGGGTAGTCAGAAAAATGTTACGTGTTCTTTTTGTAAGAAACTGGGTCATGATGTCACTATTTGTTTTGCGAAACAGCGATCAGAAAGTAACGTAACGAAAACAATGTAATTTTTGTCGCGAGGTGCTTCTAGATAGTGACGTTACGACCGCGGTTATACAGGGTAGGTATACCTACGGACGCAGAGTACCAGCGGATCGTCATTTACAGGCTAAAGTTGGTAATCGTGTCTAGTGTATGTGTGTGTTCTTGATGTAGGTACCTACATAGACGACATACATATTTATTTTAGCCTCTAACATTAGACGAAGCTATTGAAAACTTACGTGAGTCATTTATTTTAACAATTTCTGGTTTTGCTATAAACACGAATAAAAGTACCTTTGTAACTAACTAAAGTTGCGTATTTAGGTCGCACAATATCTCAAGGTCAGGTTAGACCGAGCGAATGTAAAATCAAGGTTTTGATGGAATTGATTTTGAGACATTTTTGGTACCCGTGTCTTTGTACTTTTGTTAAAAAAATACATTGCCCATTGTTTGTTTTGCATTCCATCATTTTACGCATTATAGATGCTAAGGTACTTAAAGTACTGTCTGTTTTATGTTATGCAAAATCAAGACTCTGATAAACTAAAACCTTAAGTAACGCTGTATCTTTATTTAGAGTCCCTAAGCTTATTGTGTCTGATTGTTGACGTTTGTTTGAGAGTGTAAGTTGGGTTAGTGAAATAGATAGCCGAATTCACTTTATAACATCAAATGCATTGTGCATTTAAAAACGGGCAGGTCGAGCGCTACTGTAGGACATTACTCAACATGTTACGGGTTGAGGCAACCAAACCAGGTAATACTTGGTCAGAGTCCTTATGGAGAATGCAGTTAGTTATCAACTGCACTAAGCAAAGGACCACTCAAACTTCTCCGCTACAACTGCTCATCGGCATCAAGGCGACAACGCTAGTAATAAGGTCACTTGTTCGTGATGTAGCTATATAAGATTCTGGCAAAGATCGAGAAGGTATGAGAGACATGTGTCATCGACGCACTAGCCGGCTGTTTGACCAACATAGACATAAACAAGACGAGTATGTTCATCGTAATAGAAAAACTGAGAACATTGTCACTTAACAACATGATTTTTAAAATAAACTTCTCAAATTACAGGCAAGCTGGACTCGGGGATGAGAGGGCCTTATCGTGCAAAGAGAGTTCTGCCCCATGGCGGACGCGAGTTGCAGTTGGTTGGTGGATCGTAATGACCAGTGCCGCCGCCGAGCACATGGTGCCTTGGCGAGGCGAGTGGACCCCTGAGTCATGTGCCTCATTTTTTGACTGTAAGTACGTTGTATTTACTAATGCCATTGCTTTGAAAAGCGATAGAGATCATGGGTTCGAGTCCCGTTGAATCTGTGATTGATTGGTGTTCACATGCAGTGATTGTTTAGTGTTCACATGCAGACTAGATGCCTCTGTGATTTATGTGTGTGGCAGCATGGAGCCTCGCTCTGCTTGCCTTTTTCACATGCGGACTGGATGCCTCTGTGATTGATGTGTGTGGCGGCATGGAGCCTCGCTCTGCTTGCCTTTTTCACATGCGGACTGGATGCCTCTGTGATTGATGTGTGTGGCGGCATGGAGCCTCGCTCTGCTTGCCTTTTTCACATGCGGACTGGATGCCTCTGTGATTGATGTGTGTGGCGGCATGGAGCCTCGCTCTGCTTGCCTTTTTCACATGCGGACTGTATGCCTCTGTGATTGATGTGTGTGGCGGCATGGAGCCTCGCTCTGCTTGCCTTTTTCACATGCGGACTGTATGCCTCTGTGATTGATGTGTGTGGCGGCATAGAGCCTCGCTCTGCTTGCCTTTTTCACATGCTAAGTGATGCCTCTGTGATTTGAAGGTACAATGTACCATAGTAACATGTAAGCTTGAAGCTTTACGATGCTTTAGACATGAAACTTTGAGCACTGTCTGGTTAATTCAGTGCTTTCAGATATACAGACTTGCTGTATATCCAAAAGCCTATAGAAAGTGAGCTAATACTTTGTTTGTATTACTTTCAGTTGATGATGACGCCCAAGCGGATGCGTCCCAGCCTGTCCCGAGCATAGAAGCTGAAGACTTTTCCGCGGGTTCATCGTAAGCTGCTCCGAGTGCACACGACGGAGACATCCCTGCGGGTCCACTCGACGGAGAGGCCACCACCACTGCACCACGAGACATGCCTGAGCTTCCGCCGAGTCCACTTGCCGAAGACGGTCTTTAACTTGACCATGTAGATTATAATATGCCAGAACTGTGATGTGGTTGTGGGCAACCACTTGTCAGGAGAAGCCGAATCAGCGGTAGATTTTATTTTTAAAATTGTATCGGTGGCGATCCTATAAAAGCAGAGCGCTCGCCTGCCTCGGGTTCACTTTTGCTCGAGCCTTCGAACTGGTAACATCTCTTATTGTCTGTATCATGCTGTTATTCTGTTCATTTACTTGATTAGTAATTGATTTGTAATTGTAGATGTAATTGAATTGTAATTGTAGAAGACAATCTGATATCTGTAATCTTGTGTAGCTATTTTTAAATTACTTTGTAAAATTAATAAATTGTGTTGTTGGAAGTTTTATATTTTTTTAAATAAATCTGAGTAGAATCCTTACTATAGTTATTACTATATTACTATTTTCATCGAATTATATTTAATCGAACCTCCATCTTGACTTGTGTAAATTTTCTCGTATCGGTTTTAATCTTGCTCTTTATTCGAGATTATTAGTTAATAATAATTATTTATATAGAGTATAGATATAGAAATACGACTACCTAGTTACCCGTATGCAATATTAGGTTTATTACTCACTAGGCGACACACACTGATTTCATAGTCACTTAAAACCAAGCGTTTCTTGCTTCAGTGTCCTTTTACTTTATCAAATTTAAGGTATAGGTATAACCACTGTTCAAGTGTTGGACGACCTCTGTGGCGCAGTGGACGAAGGCCCGCCTGAGACGCGGAGGTTGCGGGTTCAATCCCCGCTACGGTACAAATGTTTGTAGGTTCTGTAAATAATAAATTTGTTCGGTGTTTGGGTGTCTTCTATCTATATTATGTATTTACTTACTAAATAAAAAAAATATAAGTATTATGTCATCTGGTTATCATAACAACCATTAAGTTGCTTAGCTTGGGACTAGATGACGAGGTGTGAAATGTCGAAGGATATTTATTTATAACTAGCTGTGCCCCGCGGTTTCACCCGCGTAGGTCCCGTTCTCGCGGGAATTTCGGGATCAACTTTTTCTCACCTTTTAAACCTTCCCTAGACCTCCACGAAAATTTCAAGACCAAGATAAGATAAATCCGTTCAGCCATTGTTATTAGCTTATTGGCACGTTAAGTTCCAATCCTGAAATAGTTGAATTTAGGCCATATAATACATGTGATTAACGCAGCGGCAACACTGCTGCTTGCAGCGATGTCCGTAATCATACCACAAGGAACAAAAATGTTATGAAACTAAAAATCCATAAATCAGGACATTCATGAAACAAGTGTACAATGATCCTTATGCTTCAGGAACCATCGATGACAAGACAAAGGGAACCTGCAATACCTGCATCCAATCATACAATGGACGCACACACAATACACCTGGGCTTGTTTCGAGCCTAAGTACCTACCCTACTAAGAAGTGTAGGTTTAAGAGCAAGAAGCCAGTAGCCACGTATATTCGCTTCGTATCGATTATATTCGCTGTCATTAGTTAATTCTTTGTTTAGACGTTTCTTAATTCAATGGTAATTCCTATACAAAGTTTTATTTCAAAGCGGATCGTCACAGGGAGTTTCTGGACGCAGCCTATATTCCTAGTTTTAGTTCTAGTACTTTGTTTAAAACATTTATCTTTGAGAAAAAGTCAAGGAACGTATCCTCAATCAGGAGACATCCTTCAGTAAAACAGCTGTAATGTATTTTCCTGGATGGCTGAAGCTATCTAACTAATACTAAAATGAATGAGAAACTGAAGAATTTAATATTTCCTGCAAAGTATTTAACTGACATCAAAATGTGTCACGTAGTAGTATAATATCATAACCAAAAGCCGATCTTTCGTTACCCATACGCGTTCCATAAACACAAGTGTGTCAACACATCGAATCCAGCTACTGTGCTGTTTGTTTGTTTACCGTGACGCTGCTATCGCCATTATAGAACGGACTTCTGAAATATTCCTATTTTACGTCGCATTCATATTTGAACGCAGTTTATAATGGTTACTACTCAGGCCTTTACATCTTTACTAGATGATTTATACAACGCAAGAAGGGATCACGGAGCATTGTTGAGATGAGTTAGGGTTGCCCAGCATCTAAACCATTCTCATATCTGGCTAAAGGTTGGGTAGTCCCTAATTAATTATTACGTTAAGACCTTTAAAAGTTTTTTGTATCATGGTATTTAAACTATACTCATACTCATCACATAATTACTCGTATAATAAAATCCACCAAAAAATTGCGTTATTAGGTTATTTTTTTCGCCTCACGTATTGTTTATGCCAAAGTGACAACGATCAAAATGCGTCTGACCCAATGATTTTAAAAAACAAATATCATTGGCTCACCTTATCTATCAGGATCAAAGTCACTTTGACTTTTTTGACAACTACGACTTAGACCATAAAGTTGCCTCTTCACCAGAATGTCGATTCTTGACGACTTTCAAAACATGACGCTGTAAGAGATTGCACGTTATCTAGCTTTTGTTTTCTGAAATCCATTGCAATATTCAAAATAACAACGACGTGTCGTCATCAAGTCAAGACATGGTTATTTGGAGAATAAGGCTTCAGAAATTAATGTGTTGCTATGCAGCTATGCTACGAAGATGTGACGCTACGAAACTATGTGACCCTTTCGACCAATGCTAACTGTGAGTGATGTCAAGTCAAGTCAAATCAAAACCCCCAACGGGAGCCAACCTATATTATCAGTAGTTACAAAGACTGAAACTTGGAGTACCTATACATAGTGTATGGAATAATACATTATCTACTTTATATCCAGGTAGAAACCGGGAACAAGTAAACTTTGCTTTATATTGAAATTCGTTCTGCGTTGATCAAAATTCTGTGGTATATTATGTTTGCGTTCAGCGGTTGTTTGATCGGTTTTGGTAACAGGTAAAATAGAATGTCCTAAAATTTGGGGTGTGTGAGACAGCATGGATTTTCAGTTATGGATCCAACTTTACTTTGTAACCGCAACGTAATCACATCTAAAGTTACCCAAGGCTTATTTGGTACTATTTTCTATTCAAATGGTCGCACTTGCCGCGTAATCGAAGTTTATCTACAAAGTTTTACTGTCAAATCTAAATGCAACTTGTCTCGCATAAGACAATCACAATCAAATTTAAATTAAAAATTAAATAATACTACCAATGCTCCGCCCAGAGATCCTTGAATGAAAATGAAACTTAAATACTAACAAATAACAAAGAAAATTTAATTTATACGTATTTAATAATGATATTTATAACTACTATCCCATTACAAAAATCTTATTTAATTTAATTTAACAAACAATTAAAATAAATTTAACCGAGTAGTAATGCATGAATCTAAATAATAATGCATGATAATTATAATTGTAATTGAATTGAATTGTTAAATCTAATCTCTTTATTGTAAACGTGAATCATTCAATGGATAAATAAATGGCTTTATTATTATTATTAATACTACCAATAAATTAACTTTATTTTACAGAGCATCCGACATGGTTTGAACACTACACTGCAAGGTAACAATTCGGATTCAAGTTGAATTTGAAACCGAATTTATTTAAATACATTTTATTATCCTCATAGTTTCTAGGCTCTGACAGAAGTGTGTTTATCGACAATTTTCTGTTGTACCAGGCGACCGTAATATCGTTATTTCAAAGTTCAATCTAAAATACAAAGTACCTTTACTTCGCTGTAGAGAGCCAATAGACCTTCCACTCAATCGAATTTTCCCAGCTGAATACCAGAAATTGCAAATCTGACATTACCGGTCGATTCGCCATTCGTAGTTGAAATAAGCATAAAGTTTCACTAGTGCGTTGAAAAAACTTTCTCAATATTTTAAACTTAACTCTTATCGGTGTATGATGCAACTATTGTACTCGTATGCACAATGTTGAGTCTTTAAGGATGCTTTTTCTTTTTTTCATTAAAATATTATGACATAGGCCACTTACAAACAAGTTGGTCTATAATAACTCTATTTTTAATCCCAATGCGATAGATAAAAACGTACGTCTTATTTAATTCGTTATGCACACGTTAACTTTGTCTTCGATCAAAGTGACACAAGCCAAGATAGACGTAAAATTGTATACAAAGCACCCGTTCGAATCAGTTGACCTGAATATGGGTTACAGGCTGTAGTCAAGTGATTTGTCACTTGACTACAGCCTTACATCTGTTAATTTTTTATCGCTATTCCTTTGTTTTGACATTTCTGCTCCTTGATCCGAGATCCTCCTCCTCCTCGCGTCGATATCCACATTGCTGAGGGTCGTGATCTCCTGGATCTGGAGTTGTCCGAGATGTGTCGTCTGCTGGTGCTGCGTGCAGTCGGCTACCAACTTGTACCTTTATGCCGTCAATCATAAATCGCGGTCAAAAACCGATTTCTTGTAAATATACAATAACTATATCTGACTCAAAATGAGCTTGTTTATACTCGTAGTCATCTTTTAAGTTCATTAAGAATCTGATTTATCATCGACTGACTAGACGGCGTCTGACCAATACCTAACATTAGGTAGATATAATTAGGTAATAACAATAAAACTTATTTTGCATCTACTGTTAGCGTCAGTGACGTCCTTTTTTGTTGGGAAATCCGCAATCTAGCGTATTCTGAAAGTTTCACATAGCTTCGGACAAGGAAATCACTCTGAACAAAAGTCAGTTTAATTCTGTTGCTCACGGTTAAACATAGTCTCACCCACGCTGCTCCGGCGCCGAACCGCTCTCTCTAGGCAGTACCATACGCTTTCTCGACGCCTATACACGCTCCAGGTCAGTCTTTATTTTATAAAATTCATCTTTTACCAACGCGAATTGAATTGAATGCTGTGCGATAAACATTTTCAATCTCATTCAATGCATTGTTTGTTCTGGTTCGGAATCTGTGATAACTCAACCCCAGTTTTCAGTTAAATATCAAATAGATCGTTACCGGTAATGTGTTGCGTTCGGATTTTGAATGCGTGATTATTTTTAGCTGTGCCGTTGTACAGACGAGTGCATAACACAATACCTCGTGTCAGACAAAAACCGGGTTTTCGATACTAAAAATATCCCCATATCAAATGTTTGCGAATTCTATTTCGGTTTTGTTTCTTTGTAAGCGTCACCCGTAGATGCGTGAAGTATGTCACGATGATCTATGGTATCGGATTGTTGGCATCATTATGTACGATATTGACTATGAATAAAATGAAAGGCATGTTCCAGGATCAATCGCTGCGTGAAGAACATGCATGATTATAGATTCATAGTCACTTCTATACAGCCAACAATAGATCTTGTATGTAGTCGTATACCAATTTTTAACTCTACGAATGACAGGATGACCTTTTCATAAAATCCAGTCTGAAGGTCCATTATGTAAATATAATCAGACTGATGACTATGGCTGTTTGTTTTTGATGTTTCATAAGGTAGGTAATCGTAGCAAATTAGTGATTTGTTCTACTTTTGTAAGTATTTTCTTTTAAAGGAAAGGTCTTCTTCGGCCACATAATTTGTCGTATGCTTTTGCGCTTCTGTCGTCATTCATAAGTCTGTTAGTCCACCGATTCAACAATTTTGTTGTTTTTTTATTACCGTAAATAGTTCAATAATAACAAAATTTTTATATACCCCGAAATCAAAGGATTTTACACAATGCCGTGTTTATTCATACCTATAGTAAAACAAAAATATAATAACAAAATAGAAGTTTACAACTCCTCCAAACTTTGTTTATGTTTATGAAACTCTTATATTATGTAATTTGATGAAATTTATGCATGTTCTAAAAACATTTGAGTGTAACAACTTTAGTTCTGATTATAATGTATATTTTTAAATTTACAAATTAATAGATTCAGAAACTTTCACTATAATTCAACTTTAAATAGATAAACTATAACATCGACTATAAAAAAGCTTTTATTGCATTTCTGAAAACCAATATAGCCAGTGAAGTACTTTTAAAAAGCGCTGGGATCAGATTCCCTGAATGAATATTTTATTATGTCGCTTGTAACTGACATAGTTAAAATTCGGGCGCATACTCTGAACTTCACAATAGTTCGAGACTGAATCGTAATACAAAGTATTATTTTACATCATAATATTCTATAGCTATATTATTGATATACTTACTATCAAATAATTCTTATTAGGAATCAGTCGTATTTCAAACAAGACTATCCACAAAGCTAACTTTAAATGTAGGTAGGTACAACGCCCGTATACTCAAAATGCTAATTGCATGAGAACCATGGTAATTTTAAGAGTTATGAACAGACACGCTGCTCAAAGTGCAGGTGATTATTTTCCTACATAATTGAAGTTAGTTTTGTCAAAATTATTTTGCCGATTGCTAAAATGGAAACGTCTGTTCCTTTTACTAAGTAAATATTTTATCTACCTACTCGTAAATACATTTGCCCTACTCTCATTATTCGTTTTCGAAATCTCGGTCAAGATTTTACTTGACGTCACTGATTCACAATGTCTGGCAACGCTATCGATATACGATTTCAACGCACAATGCAATTCGAATCTCATTTGGGCGTTCACTAATCCATTTAGAATATTTAAATTTGGCTGAGGTATTGCTGTATACGATCTTTCCTCAAATAAAACCGTTTAAACATCTTCCGCAAATCATAGAAATAATAATTATTATAAGAGCCTATAATAGCGTCCTACAGCAGCGCAAAAATTCTCCCTTCTTTATTGTCATGTCATGTTATCAGTTTTAATTATTTTGGGCCACTGCGGTGCGGACCCATCCTTTAGGTATGATTATTAAAAAATAACAACGTATATTGTTATTGTTTAGCAACTGGCGATATCATACGATATTGCCAGTTGCTTCGAGATACAAATACTTTATTTAATGAAGATGTTACCGAATATTTGCAACCCGAGGAAGCAATATTGCATTTCAAAATACTTCTAACAGTAGTGTTTCTTGATATTGGTTAGGTTCGGAGAAAACTCTTGTTGGTTTATTTATATTTTTCCTCATAGTACTTTTCCTACTTGTTGTTGATTAGTTTACGTTTAGGTTCCATTCTTACAAAGATCAGATTAAATTAAGATTTAATGTTGTCTAAGAGGAGAGGAGTCTTTTTATTTACACAATTAATTTCCATTAATTACTCCAGTCTACACTGACAAAAATTTGTTCTGTTGGGAATAACCTATACTTATATCTCATAGTGATTAGATCAACGATGAATTCACTCGATAGGTTGACACCTATCGAGTGATTGCACAGAACATACATAAATATTATATGATTTATCAAAGAGAATTTGGACTCTTAAACAACCAAAAATTCCAAAATTTATAAGACAATTTTTTTTTGTTGCTGATAACTGGCTCAACACGTGTGTAATTTTCGTTAGATTACCATTAAGGTAATCTAACGAAAATGACAGTATGTAACACATTACATACCTACTTAAATTAGCGCCTCATCACCTAGCATCAAAAAGATTACTTAGTACCAACCTTGTTTTATTTTAACTGCTATGAGACATTGTGATTATTTTGTGATGTCACACCACGCACCCACCACTTAGTCACTGTAACAAAATTTAATTACACAGACTTTAGTTTCTATATATATTTCCATTCTCAATCCGTTTAGGATTCAGTATTAAATTGTCCATTATCCATTGACAATCTTTTACAAAAACCCACTTCTTCAAAGAATAGAATTTCAACGTGATAATATTTTTTATAATTCTCTTCTAGGACACAGTATAGAACAAAATGAGTCGTCTAGGTCGCACGAGACGTACCCGCGTCTATGATTGCAATTACAACAAGGGAGAGAGCTATTACCGGCCAGTACTCGACCGTCTGGACGGCAAGTCTCCTCTTGCCAAGGAGCCTGAACGTGAAAGCATCAGGTCTGAAGTGGAGAACCGCATCAAGAACGCGCTAGATGATTCCGAGTCTGCTCAAGATGGGTTCTTCGATTCGAGGGGCGCGCGCGCTCAGAGAGGCAGACCACTGTCTTCCGCATTTGAAGAAGATGAGCTTTCTGACGATGTAAGTTCCACTATTAAATGGGATGCGAATGGATGATTGTACACTTTATCTAAAACGAATTGCGTCTCATTCCTTATTAATCTTATCATATCATTCTTCAATTCAAATTGTAGTTTTACGAATGACAGAATCAACCCTGCAATAATTCAATAAAATTCCCATGTTGCAGTGTATGACATAATAGTGTTACGTCTGCCATTCCACGTATCAAAGGTAAAAATCACTATTGGCACTACAGTCTGAAATAATTCAATAAATTCTCGTTGAATTTTGCATCTAAATTTGAACTTTGAAAATATTTTGATAACTCGATTTCGTTGGAGTTAAGAATAGAATAGAATAGAATAGAATAGAATAGAATATAACTTTATTGTACACCATAAAAAGAACACAGAACAATATACTTAAATGCAACTCGTTTTTGAGTCATGACTAAAATTGTAAGTAATATAGTTTTGAAAACTAAAAACATCATTACTAAACCTTGAAACTGAACTGTTTACTACCTAATCATGTTTATTTTTGGACTGTAAATGGAGCTTTATTATCTGCGCAACTCACTGTTCACTCACATTAGTGCATGCTTATTTCTGGATGCCATTGAATTAGGCCCTTATTCATCACCGCTGATATTGACGTGTTGGTGAAGGCCCACCTAAGACGCGGAGGTTGCGGGTTTGAACCCCGCCACAGGACAAGGATAGTTTTTAGTTTAGTTATCTTGCCAATTTCCATTTCGAAAAAAATTTACTTATTTCTCTTAGTCATTACATGAGAAACAATTTAACCTCCCTAAATATGTTTTAGTATTGCATCGGATAATTCATCATAACCATATTTATTACTACGCCGCAAGGCACAGCTAGTAGGTTATGATGATAGTATTATCTTTAGAAACACATCTCATTGAATCATCTACGTCGCAAGATTACGCGCGTAGCATTGACGTAGAGCTTCAGTAAATTGTCCACACATTCTGGCATGTAAATAAAATATTGTGGCAGGTATTTGGCAACGTGGTTAACAGCTGTTTGCTACAGTTAACAACTTTATTTGATCAACTTCCTAAATCTTGAATTTACGTGATCTGGGTGAGTAGCGGCGAGTGATAAAGTGTCTCCACGTCAATTTTGTTATAATTTCACTCCATTCACACAAAGTCACCTGATAAAACGCATTGTTCTCTCCTAAATAAATAATTCTCTCTCTCTTAAATAATAATTCACATGTTTGGCGATATAATTGAATTCATTTTGTTTAGAGAATACTTTCTATAAACCAATACACGTTGACAGGAAAACCCTCTACTTAAAACACGTGCACTTACATTGATAACTTTCCTCATTGGAGACATATCCATACCAACACACATAAAAATGATTAAACTAATAGATCATAAACTTATGCAAAAATATCAGACTTAACAATATAAATTAGCAATTACTACAAGTATAAAAACGATGGTGTTAATCAACGCCGACATAACTTTGAAAATGTTAAAACCGTAACACTCAAAATATGCATTTTTATTAGCAACAAATACTTTGCATTTATTTTCCCTTAAGCATATTGGATCAGTAAACCTATTTAAGCTAACTACGGATATTAAATCTGTTGCCATAGGAGTGACAAGAAAAAAACATTGTTTAAACCTGTATTAAATTCACAAAGCTTTATGAATAAGACCCAATTTTAGCCAATAAGAGAAATTCTATTGTAAAAGTTCAAAAATGAATAATGATATCACAAAAGTCACAGATGCCAAATAAGTTTTTAGATAAAATATAATATCAGAAGAATGTGTGAAGTCCACGCTTCGAGTTGGTATTGCATTCAAGTTGGACGTCGCGACTCATATTATGAGTATCGGACAACAGAATTTCATAACTTCTGATCTTCAGATGCGGAAAATTCTAGGAATGCTGTTCAAAAGTTTTGCAGAAATAGTATTCTAAAATATTACATGAACTGAACGATTCTTGTAGTTAGATTTAATGCTCAAGAGCTAAAAAAAACAAAAATATTCAAAAACATATTTTATTAATGTGAAAAGTGTTTGATGTCAATTCATCTGGCATTATTTTGACATTCGAAATAGGACTATTATTATTATTACGAGCCTGTAGCGTCCCACTGCATGGCAAAGGCTTCCCTTCCTTCCTTCCACTCGGAGCTAGTGTGGTCCAATGTGGGCAGAATGAGTCGAGTTCATCTCTACACCGGCGCCGCGGTCTGCCGCGTAGTCGTTTCCTGTCTCGTGGGATCCACTCGGTGGTGGTCCGTGCCCACAACTCATCCGACATGCGGCAGACGTGGCCCGCCCAGTCCCATTTCAATTTGCCAACTTGCTGCCCAACGTCGGCGATTTGTGTTTGGGAGCGCAGTTTACTATTCCTGATGCGATCTGTTAGATTAACACCTAGAATACTGCGCTCCATAGCTCGCTGGCAAACCCCGAGTTTGGACTTCTGCAGATTTGTCATCGACCAGGTTTGTGAGCCGTAGGTGAGGATGGGAAGAATGCATACGTCCATTAGTTTGCGTTTGAGTGTGAGAGGAAGGTTTCCCTTCATCAAGCCTAAAACAAGAAATAGGACTAACGTAAAGCTAAATATATTAGGTATAGGTAATGTAAGTTTTAGAATAAATTTTTATTATTTTTCAAGAAGCTCAAATAATTGATTGACTTCAATAGGTTTTACCTGAGGGTTTTACATTTAACTTCGGTAAAAAAAAGGATTTTTTTTTGTATCGCCTCAATATACTTCCTTCCATGACTTTTTGGACATCATACTTTCCGCAATTCGTGTCAAACAAATAATTTCTAGCCTCACCTGTCTTTATAGAAACAATTGAATTAAATTTATTATTCAATTGAAAACGAAAAAAATACAATTCATAGTTCATACATAACATGGCATCGACACATGCCTATAATAACATGGCGAAGAAATACTGGTATAAAATAGACTATTTTCTTTGTATTCTATCTTTAGGTAATACTAGGTTAGAATACAGAGTTCATTTTTATTAAATTAGTTTTTAAGTAGCGTAGGTATTTTATTTTTGTTTCTGATATAAAACTTTGTTTGAATAAATAAATAAATTTTCTTTGTTATGTTATTGTAAAACATAACAAAGAAAATACTCGTACAAAATTATAAAAACTAGTCTCAGAAATAAAATTATAGCTAGATGTTTCCAATGTTTTTCCTAACGTTCATATCCGATTTCAAAACAATCCAACTAAAGTTATTAAATGCATTCAACGCTGAAGCTCAATTAGTTTCCCGTGTAATAATATCTCCGCTATCCTCTTCAGATGGAGTTTGCTTAGGATTTATTATATTAATTTAATTATTTCTTGCAATGTTTACATTTTGTATTAGAATCATATATGCACTGTTTTAAAATCAACTCACGTTTTAATTATTCTACCATATCGAACACAGAAGCTTTCAAAAGTTAATCTTTGTAATAATTAGCATATTGTAGTTTTGGTTTTATTAATAATGTATCTCTTCTAAAGCATTTTAACATTAATATTATCTTTACAGTCAAGCCACAAAAATCTCACGACGTAGGTATATTTGAAAGGATATTACCCAGTTTGGTTTTGAACGTTACTACCTTTGTAAGTAAAAGTTTGTATGACCAAGTGGAGAATTCTAGTGACAGGCTTATATAATGCCACCTAAAGGCTTAAGTCGTCGTTTAACGACTTTATAAGGCTGGACCGATCATTTAACGTACCCTCTCTGAAGCATTGAAGTGCCCAAATGTTATTACCATTTGCGGTCACGTATACGAGTGTCGAGTACTAGTTCTGACCACTTAGACATAGGCACGCTTAAATGTGTGTCTGGCGTCGCGTATTTCGAACACATCAAACTTCGAACAAATCACCTGTTTAGAAGTGAAGTGAACTGTAGATTGATGGCTAGTAATACATCTGGTGCGATCTCCATGCAAGTAGTTATACACAAAAATAAAACATGACACAAGATCAGCAATACGCAAACCACCTTTCTCATTAACAATGTGGGACGATGCCAAAGTTTACACAAATACTATAAATAAACCAACATGCCGTTAAATTAATTATATCCTACAAATGAAACGTGGCAATGAGTAAAGGAATTAATGTTTAACTAATAAAATAGAACCCAAATAATGTTTTTTTATTTGGAAAGATAAGCAGATATTTCAGTTCGATAATTAATTAAAATATTTTTAAAACCAAATTAAATATTGTGGTATCTGCACTCGAATTCCTGTCGAATGAATTACGAGTGAAACATAATTAGTATCGAGTATTATTGTTAAACAAATGGAAGCTTTGTCCTGACTGGTTTGTACATTCAGAGAAAATGCTCATTTTCTATCCATCTGTCGGTGTCAGCGATTATTTACTGCTGTTCCCCGCGCCTTCCCATGCATGGGACCCTGTCAAAATGTAGCCTATGTTCTTTCCAAAAGTTTAAGTTATAGTACCTTTCAACGAAATCGATTCACTGGTTTAGGTCTGAAAGCTTAAAAGACAGAGTTACTTTCACTTTAAAAAAAAAAAATGTAGTAGAGATTTATATTTGTTCTATCAATAATAATATGCCTATTTTATTGCTATTTACAAACTTACATATTAGTCATACTTCAACATAATGAAATGTAATCAAGTACAACAATCAGGGGAAAGCAGATGTCTATAGTACAGGCTCTTAGCCTAGTTTAGACATCTGAGATCCGACTAATAATGCATACACTTACATTTTCAAAACTACTGTGCCTACATTTTAGTTTTAATATTATGTATGTAATGCTCTCAAATGTTTGTGTCGAAATAAATTATTATTATTATTATTATTTACGTTATATCAAATAGTATGTCCAAGCTCATACAGCTATTTGCATTTTAATTTAATAGAATAGTAAAGTAAATAAAACAAGTAACTACTAGTTCATGAGTAGCCTTACTTTGTTTTCATTATTTGTAAAGAGTTAGTTTGCTTTCATGGAAATGGAAGTAAGCGGAATTTAAATTGTATTTTCTTGAGATACATTTCATTTTTATTTATCTTTATGCGTTGCATAAAGATTTGTCAATTTATTATGAGTTTTCAGAACGTATTTATCTTGTTACTTTCTTGTTAAATAAAAGAGTAGCAACTGTGGTAATGTACTCGTATAATAAAGTAATAGTATAATATAAGCATGGACGATTTCGTCTATGGTATAAGTAAATGATTTTCAACGGAGATTGGTGGACTATACCAATATGAACATATTGATAGTTGTAGAAGAAAACATTGTCTTCGATGATAGTTTGAAGACTTGGCATCAAATTGAAGTGGGTGTAACCTTACGATCTCCAGGAGCCGTACCATGAGGTGTTAGCGATTCAGTTTAGGTTCTGCCTGACTGTCAAAACTTTACGTCAGCGCCTTACTTTACGTCAAAACTGGTTCGTAGTTGGACCTAAACTGAATCGCTATAAACGGTCATGGTAAGCCCGCAGTCCTGTTTATTACGATGTTGTACATCATTTCATTCATGTAAATGACGTATGAGCATGTTTACGTTGCTATGTAATAATAGCTTCCTGTTTATCAATGACTTCCAAAGTCAAACTTTTACTTGAGTAGGTACTTTTTAAAAGAGTTTCATAATTTTACAGCATTACGTATTATGTTTACGGATAATTCCGTTGTTTACCGATTTTGAGTGTATTACTATTTTTATCATTTCGGTATCAGTCTATAAATTAAATAAATAAATAAATATCCTTGGACATTCCACTAGCTTTGATATGTAATTACTCCGTTCTTATACATTCTGGTGCTAAATTTCGCTAAAATCTGTCCAGGGATTTGAGCGTGAAGGAGTAACAAAAATCGCACAGCCTTTCACCTCCATAATAGGTATTGAATCTGCAATGCATTCATTAACCTATATTTGTCGATTATTGTGTTATTAATGTCAACGACTCTATTTTGATATATTGCAATGCCGTTATTATTTGTTCATTTCTAGACCAAACAGAACTGTATTTCTCTATCAGGCGGATGGTGTAATCCGTGTCCAGATTGTACTCACATCACTCAGGGTATTGGCTTGAAATAGGCATCTAGATCTAGGGAGTTCCACTTAATTCATGCCTAGTTGCTTATTGGATCTCCTACGTAAATACAAAATGAGGTACATAGAAAAATAATCTAATAAAAAAAAATTTAAGAGTTTGTGACAGATCATTGATGCAACGCTCTTACAATTTGGATGGGTGGCACATGCTTAGACTTAGAAGATGCCGGCACGGTAGTTCTTTCACGGGCACAGAGTCGGTCCCGGGTTAAAATTTTTAAAAATGAAGGCGGCCCTAAAAACACCGTAAAAAAACCGTCGAAGCATATTTATTTATATCGATTTTTTGTTCCAAAAAACAAAGACATACCTACCTATAAGCATAAGTTCAAGCCCTTACAGAACTAACAAACTGACAATTTATAGTCGTGTGTTTGGCATAACTTCAGTGAACGTTTTTCCCAAGTCTAACCTGAACTTTGAACGGCAGTGAGAAAATTCCATTAACGAACGTCGAGGACAGGAAAGTTTGCGGACAAATGATGTGATGAAAGCGCCCGTAAAAGAAAATATGCAATTTTCTCGTGTTTCGTGTGTCTCTCATGGCATTTAATAATTCCACAAGGCATATTATGCTCACAGTTCTATTTCAAGCAACGACGAACAAGCTAATAAACCTCGGAACTATTCTTTTAAGTCATAGATTTTTGACTAGTATTATAACCAGCATTGTTTCTCCACATTATAATCAGCAGGATTGTATATATATATTATGAGTTTGTAGGCAACCTGAAGAGTGGTAGCGACCCACCGACCTAACTAAATTACTGGATTCTTAAGTTAAGTCGTACTTCATTAATTGCCTACATTAAAAAATCTTACCAGAGACCTAATCCGATTTAAATAGTTAAAAGCTCAAAAAAGTTGAATTAATTTTATAGCTTTGATAGTTACAAAAGGCAAAAAACTTTCACACTTTTTATTTTCAATTCTAATTCCCATTTCATATATTTCAGATCACAGAATCACTGAAGCGCCTACGCGCCAGCAAGAAGTCCTCCCGCTTCGCAGAGGACATCGACTTCGACAACAGCGTCTCAAACCTCGAGAACCGAATGAGGATCTCCGACAAGATTCTCGAGTCCGTTGGCATCGGCAGGTCTGAGGTCAGCGGAGCAAGGAGAGCACTGCAGGAAAACGAAGAACGCACAGAAAAACGCATCGCACGTAGGCTGAATGATGAGGGCAGTCTTACAAAATGGACAGCTCTCGGTAAGAGCGATGATGAGAGCGCGGCTTCTCAAAGGGCTAAGGCGACTCGCGCCCGCCTGACGGATCTCGAAGATGAAATGAATGAGCTGAACGAAAGAACCGCGATGAGGGAAAAGAGAGCCGCGCGTCTTCGCGCACTCGTTGCTGACTCCGAGTCAGAAACCAACGTATCATCCTCCAAAATCACCATCCGCGCCGAAAAGGAAAAGAAACAAGTCACTTTTTAAAGAATCTCTAAAACACTCCTTACTCTGTTTCAGAGCGAAGTGAGTGAAGAGAGAGATGGGTGCTAGTTAAGATGTCATCAACCAATCAAAGTTTTATACTATTATCTTATTTGTACTGGATAGAATAAATGTATGTATTTGCCAGTTTTTATTTATTCGATTTTTAATTAAAAAATTATACTTTTAATTTGTGCTATGAGTTATTGAACTATAAATAGTCTCGAAATCCTAAAGTAGAAATGGAAAATTTTAGTTGTGTCAACCGGGAGGCTTCCCAGTAGACAGTTGACAATAATTAGTTTACACGGAGGTTTACATTATAATTGCGTGCGGGTGAGGAGCGGGCAATTCCAGTTGCATAAAAAAAATCCCCCAAAATAAAAGTATGTAGTGTGATCTGAGACAACGTACCTTGGCATTTTAGCTTTTTAAATTTTTCTGATGAAATACCTAGGTGTGATTTATTTCAATCATAAAAACTATAGAATATATTTAATCCTGAGGATACCATGGAAAAAATTGAGGATCTGATGAGGAGTTATGAACAGAAATGAATTTTTTTTGTAGTCCCAAAAAAAAATGAGGACCTGATGAGGTTCAAGGAGATATAAACAGAATTGTACCTTGAAAGTGCCGGAAATTGTCCTCTCTTTACGAAATTGAAGTCGGGTTAATAACATTTTTAATTTTGCCAGTTGTTTACCTTATTACGAGTATGTCTGTAGTTATACGAGTATTATGCTGATGTTGTGTCAGAGATGTATTAATTAATGTGGCAGTACTAGCAGTGTTTAAACGTAGTCGTATATTGATACAATTCAACTTCAGTAACGATAGCTAGATGCTACGGCATCGAGAAAATTAATAGCATGTGATAACTATGATTTATTTGTCGTGATAAATGGTAAATAAATTTCATACCAATTTACACAACATTGTTTGAATGATTGCCCATGAGCACTTGCAGTTGACATACAAGCAAATAACTATGTTATGCATAGTTTATAAGTATTCGTTTCTCATAATATTCATAAAATTTATGTACAGAAAAGATTTTACGTCGTTGTTATCAGAAAATTTAAATAAAAATGAAAATGAAATGAAATATGATCACGACTGTATCCCAGGGAGCGATAGACATTTCTTAAAGATCTTTATGTAATTCTTTAGATCCTTTGAAGATGTCTTGAATTTAAATAGATTTTAGTAATTAAGTACATACAGTGAGGCAGTCCTGGGTACGTACTTGCTGTGATATTCCTTGACTGTTGACTGTCCATCGTTTTGTGAACCAAACCTTTAATCAGAGCTAACGTAAGACTAGGCTACCCTGGCCTGGTCTTCCCCAGTGTAGCAGAAAGCCATCCGTGATGCGGATGCTACATTAAATGGTATAAATATATATATAAATATATACATTATAGCCAAATACATTACGAAAATATATAAATAAATATATATAAACATACATATATATAAATATACATATAAATATATATATATATATATATAATGTATTTGGCTCAATCAGCACTGTTATTCAGCGCGAATCGCTTAAAAACGATCGTTAGATAGCTTAACTGATTCTTGTTATACCTACAGTAGTATAGTTAAATAAGTATTTCGCTGAAACGCTTCTTAAATCTGTTCGTTGCCATATGAGTAACAAGAAAACAACATTTTTTAAACCTATATTAAATGAACAAAATAAATTTATGAATAAGATCCTTAGTAACCAGTTCCGCAACGTGAAACAAAAATAAATTCCCGAACCATGTACTACCAATTTGCTTCATTTCTAGTCAAGTGTGAGTCAGGAGAACAACGAGTAAAACCAAATTCCTTGTTGTCCCTCCAGGAGAACATCTTGGGGGGACCACGAGTCCGGAGCGGTCACGGCACATCGTGTAGAGCGCGAATTTTTCGGTGTGCGCGTACTGCGCATTGCTATTTAGCAGCGCCGTCGGCGTCGTCGGTCAGAAAGCTCTGATTTTATTCAGTCTTACAGAATATACATAGGTACTATAACCTTCGTTTCTATTCTCTATCTATCATCGGGATTAATTTGAAGTTTGTTATAGCACGAGTCTTCGTCTTAGGAAGACATTTTTTATAATTTTTGTTTACAGGCTTTAGTATTCTATGAAGCGGTAACGATGTCGTGAAATCTGCAAGTAGCGTCGAAGCTTAAGTGACATTATGACTGAATTTAAAAACACCTTGTTTTCAATACGCCTGAATCCCAATAAAACCTTTTCCCAAAATGTCTGTAAGCGAAAATGATTGAATACTGATACTGAACCTCAAGAAGATGATTGCTCTGAGTACTGAACTGTCCAAATGTGGAATGATATATGTATACATCTTTCAAGATGTGGCATGTGCTAGTGTGCTTGCCTTTATCACTTCAATACCAAAACCAAATCATATCTACGAAAAGTGGATGCCAAAACGAACTTCATATTTGTATTTTGTAGGTACTGAATAAATACTCGTATAACAAAAGGGTGTCAGTTTTGCTTAGTACCACCATGGGCGCAGGCTTAGGGCGTTATGATCTAAGGAAACAAGGTACTCCACTATCATTTTGTAGATGCACTTAAAAATCTTTTTTTTTCTCGTATCATGATCAAAAGATACTTTGAAATACAAATTCATTTATTTGGTTATTATAAATGATTTATAGGACATAGCACAGCATATGATTGGACATAGGCGCACCGCGCAAGGCCGTAACTAATTTGAACATACGTTTCGTAAATCGACCGCTAACAAATACAGGGTGTTCGCAGAACGCGTGTAAACAAACACGCCTAATTAAATCTAATTATTCAGGTTTTAGAGCTAATTTTATCAAAACTGAGGGTCAATTATGTAATCCAACGAAATTTCGAGGTAAATAATGGTTTCAATAAGCGATGGTACGATACTGTATTTAAATTTAAATAATTTATGTAATCCACTAGAGTGAGTATCGAAAACGCGCTATTGCATCAAGTTCTTAATTAAAAGGATCATTGTTTCGATTCATCATTGTTGAGCATAGAGACTTCGCGCAAGTACAACTTTTCTATAAATAAATAAATATCCTTGGACATTCCACACAGCGTCATCTAGTCTGAAGCTAAGCAACTTAACGCTTGTGTTAAAAAGGTAACCAGATGACTGATATTATAGTATACTTAGATAGGTACATTTTTTTGAAATACATACATATTGTACATAGAAAACACCCAGACACGAAACATATCTGCAGAACTTACAAACATTTGTCCCGTAGCGTGGATCGAACCCGCAACCTCTGCGTCTCTGGCGGGCCTTTGCCACTGCGCCATGCTCCATCATGGTTTTCGGCTTGATGAAGAACCAATCAGATCGTTCTATTAATTTAATTGCAATATAATATTGCATGAACGAACATTAATTTTGCAATGACTACACAAGCTGTCTAATTAGTCATTAAGGGAGTCTAATAAGACTCCAGTCAAGCAAGTAGGACTACTATCATGGATCAAAGCCATGTTGCTTTACTAATTTCACCGTTGACTTACCCCTATCAGTGAATTGGCATAGGCCACATCACATATTAATAAATCCATGACGACCTCTGTGGCGCAATGGGCAAAGCCCGCCTGAGACGCGGAGGTTGCGGGTTCGATCCCCGCTACGGGACAAATGTTTGTATGTTTTGTAGATATTTGTTCCGTGTCTGGGTTGTACGTATTTACAAAAAAAATTGTATCTAAGTATTATATCCGTCATCTGGTTACCATAACACAATTAGCTTGGACCTAGATGACGCTGTGTGAAATGTCCAAGGATATTTATTTATTTATATACATTCGTCTTCAAATTATAGAGACCTGAAGATTATTTCATTTCAAACCAAAAAATAATTTTCAAAATCAATCTACTATTGACGGAGTAATAAAGGACATCACACACAGCATATATATTACGGTATATTCGGTATTTTATCCCGGGATATATAGCTGTATATTATCATAAGCTATCACACACACAACAGTACTGTAATATATCTTTCGGTTCATTTCATTGACATACGTCACGATTGACGCACTCTCCAACTGCTGAAGTGTTCATTATTCATAATTATAATACTATTAAAAAAATCATACAGTGGAACATAGAACCTACTTCAATTTTGAAGTGATACAAAATTCAAAGACTTATGAACCATTTTTATACTTGAATTGACTCACCATGACCTGCGAAGTCTGTATTTTCAAAGCATTTACTTAAATAACTTAATATAGTGTAGGCGTGTCCAGTTTCCACAAATTTCGAGTCTGATCGATAGCAAATACGAGTGAACGTTAATTATTGTCCGTCATTCGGCTTTATTTTCAATGTCACCGACTAGTCCAGCACTAGCGGTATTGCACAGAAGGTATAAGCATGCAAACCATGTGATGTCCGTATTATATGAGATTTAACCCCGCTAGGTGGCCAACAAGCTATTCATTGCCATATTGTTTTTATTACCTTACTTTTGAAATGAACATGATTTTCAAAAGCCAGTTCATGTTGCAGAAATTTAAATGTGAAATCAGGTGACATTCATGACAAAATTGTGAAAAACGTGATCATTTTACCTGATTACCTAATTTACCTGTTATGTGAAACGGCATAATATTCTTCTAGATCATAAGACATTTTTAGATTCATTGAAGTAGTTTAAGAAGATAATCGTCGTAGATCAGAGGCGGGGCTAATTCGTCACTAACTAAAGATGATGCCGGTCCTTTCATAACGATCGAAATAAAAAGGATGACATCATCTTAAGTTACTTTAGTTTAAGTTCTGCTGACATCAGAATCGCATATAAGGTATGTCCAAATACAATAGGTACGTACACTCACATCAGAAGTACCATACCAAGAAGTTATTAAAAAACGTGCATTCAAAGAATTATAAATTTGTTTTTAACTACATATTGTGTTGTTTTAATGTTTTTATCTCATCCTGTAGATTGGCAACGTCGTAGATCACACGCGGGGCTAGTAGCCAAGTTATTCGTCAATACAGCTTTGATGTTATACTAATCTGCGTTTGACAATTGTAATCTACTATTGTAAATAACAATTCATATTATGACTTTCTTACGACAGCCTAGCATCTACACTATCTAACGGCCGATTTCTATATCCAACTGATGGCCGTAGGTCTTTCGCAATAGCAACGTTGTTTTCTGTCAAAAAGTTTTCCTACATTTCATTTTTTAATAGCAAAGTTGCTATGGTTGCTATGGACCTACGGACATTCGTACGTTTATTATAGAAATCGAGCATAAGGCTACTTTTACATAGGAAACCTAAGGAGGAACCTAAGTAATCAATAATAGGTCTCAAGGGAGTCACAATAAATGGTTCTCCTTTGTTATATAAGATTGTGAAGCATCCATACCTTTAACGTATGGAAAGCTAACTTCTGGAAAATATGGGTAGGTATGTACCAAATATCTATTTGGACATACCTCTGACTACCCATTAGACATCTTCAGCTAAACAATCAATTAAACAGTCTTCTTCCTTAGCTATATTTAAATCTAATGTAAAAACACATTTCCTTTCTCTTTGAGTGTCACATGGGTTCGTTTAATTATTTAGTTATTGTATGTCTATTTATATATTTTAGGTAAGTTTTATATTTGTGTATGTTTAAGTAAGTTTATTGCAATATGATTAGTCTATTTAGTTTATTATTAGGCATTAAATTGAGTTTGTTTTACTATCTTACTTATTTATTTATTTTGTTTCTATGCACCCGACCAATCATCCTTTCAGCGTAAATCTTTTCCATCCAAAGGTTGCCTGGAAGAGATCGCTATTAGCGATAAGGCCGCCCATATTTTTAACTTGGTTTTATATATTTTATTTGTTATTTTAATTTAGGTTCATTTTCATTTCATTTCATTTCATCTTCAAAAGGAGCTAAAGGATTATATATATAAATCATATTATTATATTTATAATAGAAGATCTGAAAGAAATGTCTACCGCTCTCTGGGATACAGTCGTAATCCTATTTCATTTCATTTTTCTTTTATTTTTTCAATTTCCAGTGTGATTATAATAATGGCTATTAGTTATTCGATTAAAAATGTTAATGACGAGAAACTGAATATAAGATAAACACGTGATAAATTCCGTGGGCGTTGCATCAGTTGACATGAAAACTTACTAACTTACGCAAAAAGCTTGACTTGCATATTATAAATATATAGTATTTTTATAAACAACTGAAAATCGAGATCTACTGTTGTGGTTGATAAATTTGTAAGCCTTCTATAGCACCAAAAAAAACTATCAACTCGTTGCTGACAATTCAAATATCTTTCTCAATGTTTGTGTTATACTCGTACTACGAGTATTATATACAATTACTGACATCACATCGCAAAAATATTATAAAGGCGAAAGTTTGTGTGAATGTGTGTAGTAACTGAATTGCGATGGGATTAAAAGTAGCATATGTATGTGTTAATCTAGATTTTAACCTATTATTAGGGATTCCCATAAGCCCATAAGAACAGAAACTTTTTACAGCGGGTAACACCTCGGGGCAAAGCTACATGTATACTACATAGATTTGTTTTGTAAACACATACGTATGCGTACCCACTTAATCTACTTATTATATAACTCCCGCAGCGGGGATCGAACCCGCACCCATGCCGTGATCTTTGCGACTAAAGCGGGTTTTCCTCATGAGTAGGTAAGTATTCTACATCTTTCTTTTCTTCGAAACTAAATTCGAAACAAAATCTACAAAAAACCAAACGACAAATCAAATTGAGAACCTCCAACTTTTTTTAGTTGTTTCAAAAGCAGGTATGTACTTATTTGTCGTAGAACAAACTTAAATATATAAAAACTAAACTGTAATAAGAATCATTTACTAGCAGCACGTCCCGGTTTTGCACGGGTATACTAATTAAACTACCGGGATAAAATATAGCCTGTAACCATCCCGACAGTCCATTCGACACATAGGTGAAAGAATTTTTGAAATCGGTTGAGTAGTTTCGGAGATTACCTCCGTCAAACAAATAAACCAAAATTACCTCCTCCAATATTAGTATAGATTAATGTAATGTACCTATCTATTAATTATCTGGTACCCAATGCATAAAAAGCGAAAGCAAGGAAGACCGCATAAACGATGGAGCGATGACATAGTCGGACTAGCAGGCAACACATGGAGCAGACGCTAGGGATAGAGATAAGTGGAAAGTAATGGAGGAGGCTTTCATCGCCAAGGCGATCTTTACTTTAGAATCATAGTATAAGAAATCATAAGTTATGTAGTTAGTTAGTAAGGAAATAAAAGCTTTTTTATTTTTTATTTATTTGTTTATTTTACCCACCTATTGTGTAAAATAACACAAAATTATTTAATTTATTTTATACTTGATTGAATGAACCCAAAAACAGACAAGTGTTCAGACAAGAATGTTTTTTTTTTTATTTTATTTCTATATAATTTCAGTTCTAATTTTATTCTCGTTGATGAATATGAAAGATATATAATTCTATACCTACTTAAATGCATATCTTAACCATTATCGATTAAAATACTTCGACCTAAAGTAGGTTGATAGTAGGTACAAACAACCAAACGTATCATTTTCAATTACTTTAAGATCTATCCAATCTAATTAAGGAAACAACGCAAATCCACCTGGCTTACCTGGCATGATCATCACGAATCGATATCAATCACGTTGACTAGCAGATCAGCTGATCAGTGTACTTGTTTACCTATATCTGTTTCTATTTAAATCATTTATCTGATTCGACATGTTAAAAATTAAACATGATAAATTAGACTTTGCTTCCCCTATAATTAAAGTCCAAAGTAAGCATTTCATGATGTGGAAAATGTGTCACCGGCTACTAATTTACACTTAATCTTGGCATTGGTGTCACATATTGGTGTAATTTTGTAAGGTAAATAAAAGTGTAGGAAGAAAAACGAATGTACGGATGTAGCTAAAACTTAAAATGTACACAGTCAGGTTTATGACTGGAATAACACAAAGGCTACTTTTTTACGGGTTAGCGCTACGTAAGTGAAGGAGTAGGCGAAAGCTTGAAATCCTATAATACTATAAACATGAAAGTTTGAATGGATGTGTGGGTGTTTGTAACTCTTTCACTCAATTACTACTTACTGAACGGATGAAACTTATGATGTACATTATGTAGCTTCTGACTTAGAATACCACGTACCAATATAGGCTGCTTTTTATCAAAATAAGGTTCGGTTTAGAAGTCGATTAGCCATTACGGAAACTTTCAGGTGGCATAAGAAAACTCCGTCATCATACGATGTTACTCAGAACTCAAAATGTCTTTTCAGCTTATCCCACTACATCAATTTGAATAAATTTTAAACACATTTCGAAGAAAAAAAAACGAACAATCAAAGTCGATCCACCAGTTAAAAAATAAATCGATGAACAAGAAAAGACAGTTGAAAATAGACCCCATTTTTATATCGCCGAAGTCTATATTTTTTATGTCTCCGAATTACGGAAGATTGAAAGTTTTCATCGAATTTTGTCGCTGACTTCCTAGTATAGTTCGTTAACCATGGTCATTTAAGATCCTTAATTGCCCAATGGGTATCCGTTTTTAGTGATTGTGTAATGCCCATCACCACTTTAACTAGGTAGCTCTAAGCTATGCTGGTAACTTAGTTTTCTATTTGACGCTATCTCAGAATATCATTACCACACGGTCCAAAGCAGAGTATATCGGTCGAGTCTGCGACAAGTTTGAAAACCCTTTGATATCCTTAAAAATCTAACTTTTGAATGTTCGAAGGAAAAGAAATTGATTTAAACTTTTAACACATTTCTATGCAAACAAGCCAGGAACTTTTAACTTTTAAAAATAAATTTTTGGCATCATTTTGATGCTCAACTTGTAAAGAACGTTCAAAATATATCCAATAACACCAAAAGTTTAGTACGAATCATATGGCTGTGTGGATGAAACTTAGTACATGTAATGCTTGAATTTTGTTAACAAGTATGTCGCTGTCTCCGTCCTGACTTTCAACGTATATTCAGGTAAACATTAGAAAAGAAAAGTCTGAGCTCACATTTTGACGTCAATTAATATGTTCTACACGTAAAATACATCGTCTTGGCTTGGAGTCATGGTATTTAATTTCACTGAAACTGATTTGTTTAACATAATTATGTATATATTTTTGATAAAAAATAAGTGAAACTTTTTTGCATGTGTCATTTTGGCACAACAATTAAAAAGCAGGAATTTTCCGATAGTATGCACGGCCGAAGTATTGACAGAGCATCATTGGCAACGAACGACGCGCTTGCGACAGCCAGGTGGGGTCAAAGGGAGATAATTCGAGAGGCTGCGAGCCGCGATTGGGGACGGAGGCGACAGTCGTACTCGAACGATCACACGATACACACGTTCTTCTTCCTTTCCCAGTTAGGTAGGTCGGGTAGTGCCGGGTAGTGTTGTTGTTTATGAAAATAAGTGATAAGTTATTAAAAAAAATATTTGTGATCTTTGACCGCAGAGAATCCCTTTGCGAGATGTGGGACGACGCTGATCTTGAGGAGGAAACTCCAGCGCCGGTAGCAGAAGAGGCCCCCGCACCTGAGGCCGTCGAGGAAGCGCCTGCTGAAGCTGAGACCCCTGCCCCTGAAGCTCCCGTCCTAGGATTTGAACCAAAGAAATTAATTTGCAAACACTGGATAAGGTAAGCAACTTTTATAAAACAATTAAACTTTGCCTTTGACCTTTACAACAATTGTAGTTGATGTGCAAACGTAGACCAATAAATCCTGATTGATTGGTATGCTATTCAATGACCGAGGATCAAAGTTCTTGGCGCTCACTATTGAATTTTGCATTCCAGGCCACGATCACACCAGTACAGATACATAAACGACTACCGAACAAACTATTACAACGACGTAATCAGCTACCTGGACAGGCGCAACCAAGGTCTGCCGGTGGAGAGGCCTCAAGCGCAGACCTGGGGCGAGCGCGTCCTCAGGACATACCTCGCTAATGCGCCCAGGAGCTACGCTGAAAGGACATGTAACCGGGATGCTCTGCTAATGAAACAAGTGTCGACTGCCGCGCGTTTCCACCGCTACCACACCAAGTCCCTGATCTCGAGGAAGTATTCCCGTCTCGGGTTTAACACCGTCAGCGTGTAGCTTGGCTCTAACACCCCGCTTGTTGGCTTGACGGACTCGCTCCGGTCTCCGCGTGACCGTGCTCTCGTGTTACAGGATTTCCCTGCAGTAGCCGCACCTTGTAGCCAGAGCCGCCCTGTCTCCGCGTGCTACTAGATCGGAAGCCGTCAGCATTCCTACTTTAATATCTGTTTCGTTTGGTAAGAGAATAAACGTTTAAGTTTATTTACTTTAGTTTTATTTACCGCCTACATCGATAACTTTGCTAGCGATGTAATCAAGATTCTTGAGTAATTAATTCATTAAAGTCATTAGGTTGAACCTAGCTATGCGATATTTTTATACTTTAAACGCAATGCGATTTAATCTTGTACAGGTCACGAATTAACCTACGCTATTTTGATTTTCAGTCGTATAAATTATGCAGCTCGGCAAAAACTGAATTCATATGCATACGAGTATAATCACGAAGTTTAACGTATGAAAAGTTTTGTAATTGTGCAACTGAAACTATATTCCACTGAATATTAACCACTCATGTCAAATTGAATAAAAGTGGGAACATTATCTTTTTTCACATATAAAATGTGAAATGCTCAAGGTTTTTGTCCGTTACTGCATTTCTGGAGAAGAGTGGTTGCTGTGCGATGCCAATGTTTTGATTTCGATGTTATATTCTGGTCTCACACAAATCTACAAAAACTGTCGCACTTATACCACTCTTACTTTCTAGAAATACAGAACTGAATCTATCAGTATTCTTGAATGGTAAGTATCTCAGTTTCAGAAAATCATTTTTTTTACCTACCTACCTACTTTATAGAAAGATACTATCAATACGAGCTATTTTTACAAATCAACAACTCTAGCAAACAGTGTTGGTACACATAGTATTTGTACGAAAATCGACTGTTGCCGATTTCACTCGAATATTATGTGTGACTGATAACGTACCTACAGGTATTTTTTATTGGTACGAGAAATAGTGAAAAAAAACTATATTAATCATTATTATGACTAAATAAACAGGTAGGCGTAAAATACGAGAGTATCTTATTAATAAATTGGCAGAAAAGTTAAATTACTCCGAAGAGCGGGAATCTCATTATAAATTATTATTAGTGTACCTACTCAGAATGACGTAAATAGTTTCAGGAACTTTGATGAACCAGTACTTTTTTTATGTATGAAGAGAGCTAAAATTATTTGACATAATGATGCCAGTTTCCGTAGTTCTATTTTAGTTTGTTGTAAGCATAGATGAGGGTATCAGTATGCCCTTGACCTAATACATATAAGTATATGAAAACAAGTATAATGATGATATACAATATAATATATAAATGTATATGTCATTAATATAATTATAAAGCTAAGCCTGAAAAGTAATAATTAAATTACAAAGACGATCAACTGTATACGAGTGGGTTGGTAAAGATTGCCAAGAGAAATGAAACTTTACGAAAGGTGATACTAAGTTGGAGATGAGTTCTTGAATTTCTACAAGCTTTGCATTGCTACAGAGATTGAGCATACAATAAAATTGTACTACATAAGTTTTTACATACCACCATTTATTACAACCATTTTACAAAACACCGGAATAGCTTTCTACGCTGTGGGTCGTAGGTTCGATTGCATCAGGAAAAACATTTTGTACCTACGAATATAAGGTACATTTGTTCAGTTCCTGATTGTTTTAGAGCACGATCATTTGAGTAAGTATTTACGATAATATACTTTAGTAGAGAAAATTCGGTCCTTTTTATAAGGTGGCCAAAATTTTGTAAATAAATCAATGTTTTGTACCTGATCTCTCAAACTTTTACATTAACATTTTAATTCAAAAAAAGTTTATAAAAAACTCGCAAGAAGAATTCATAAATTTCAATAAACAGTGGTCATTGTGGTCAATCTATATATAATTACTAGCCGTCCCGCGCGCGATTTCATTCGCGATGACTTTAGAAACAACGGCTAGGTACAATTTGTAAGAAAGCGACGCTTATGTTCCTCAAGGAACCAACTCTTGCAGTTTCAAAGATATCGTGAAGGTCAACATTTTAACCAATTTTGACTCCGCCAAATTGACCTTTAGGGTTAAAATTTTGAAAAACCCTGAAACAGGTTTACCTTTATTTTCAGCTAAGAATCTATACTTGAAATTTTGACGCTCCAACTATCACCATTTTGAAGCTATGAAAAATACGACTTTTAACCTTTCCCTTGACCTTTGACCTTAAAATTTGTCAATAACGGGTGCCCTAGTATTAAAAGGAACCTACATGCAAAGTTTCACCATAATAGCTCTTCTAGCAACAAAGATATAGCAAAAGATCAAAAAATTCCCAACTTTGACCCGGCCAAATTGACCTTTAGGGTTAAAATTTTTAAAAATCCTGAAACAGGTGCTCGTTCATTTTAGGTCAAAAATCAACATTCTAAATTTTGACGTTCCAGCTGTCACCATACAGAAGTTATAAAAAAGTTGACCTCTGACCTCTAATTGACCTTTGATCAAAAAATCCTTTTTAAGCAAGAGTCTCCGTACTATTAAAAACCTACATGCAAAATTTCAGCTTCGTAGCACTTGTGGGTTCAGAGATGCGTTGAAAGGTAAATCATGTTTTTTTTTTAATTTGCATTTATTACTCGAATTTGACCTTTGATTTAAAAATTCATTCATAATAGGTGCTTACGTCTGAAAAGAAACCTACATGCCAAATTTGAACTTTGAAACTCTTCCAACACCAGAGATATCATGAAAGGTTAAAATTTTACCCAACTTTGACTCTGCCTTATTGACCTTTAGGGTTAAAATTTTGAAAAAACCTGAAACAGGTTTACCTTTATTTTAAACTAAAAATCTATACTTGAAATTTTGAGGCTTTAGCTTTCACCATTTTGCAGCTACAAAAAATATGATTTTTGACCTTACCCTTGACTTTTGACCTTGAAATTTGTCCATAGCGGGTGCCCGCATATTAAAAGGAACCTACATGCAAAGTTTCATTATTATAGCTCTTTTGGTTACAGAGATATCGCAAAAGGTCAAAAAATACCCAACTTTGACCCAACCAAATTTACACTTTGGGTAAAAATTTTGAAAAATCCTGAAATAGGTGTTCGTTTATTTTAAGTCAAGAATCTATTCTCAAAATTTTAACAATCTAGCTGTCACCATACAAAAGTTATAATAAAAGTGACCTCTGACCTTGAATTAACCTCTGATCGAAAAATCCGTTCTTAACGCTCATCTACGTCATCACAGAAACCTACATGCAAAATTTCACTTTAATAGCACTTGTAGTTTCAGAGAAACCGTGTCTCTTACGTTTTGACCACTCCTTTATATATATAGATAGGAGTGGTCAAAACGTATGCAACAAGGTTTCTCTGAAATTACAAGTGCTACATAGGTGAAATTTTGCATGTAGGTTTCTGTAATGACCTAGATGCTGGATAAGAACGGATTTTTCGATCAGAGGTCAATTCAAGGTCAGAGGTCAGTTTGTTTATAACTTTTGTATGGTGACAGTTAGATTGTTGTGTTGAGTGTAGAATCTTGACTTGAAATAAACTAACACCTATTTCAGGATTTTTCAAAATTTTTACCCAAAGGTTTTTTGGTTGGGTCAAAGTTGGGAATTTTTTTACCTTTTGCGATATCTTTGTAGCCAGAAGAGTTATGATGATGAAACTTTGCATGTAGGTTCCTTTTAATACTTGGTACTTGGTAGCTGATAATAAAGGTAAACCTATTTTAGGTTTTTTAAAAATTTTAACCCTAAAGGTCAATAAAGCAGAGTCGAAGTTGGTTAAAATGTAGACCTTTCACGATATCTTTGGAACTACAAGAGCTTTAAAAGCTGAAACTTTGCAGGTAGATTCCTTGAGGGAACAAGCGTCGCATTATTAAAACTATTGCCTGTTTCTAAAGTCATCGCGAATGAAATCGCGCGCGGGACGGCTAGTGTTCTATATAATTTCAAACAATAGGCTAGTTGACTTATTTTTAAAGTGTGTCTTAAATAATTGATAATTGTTCTATTAGACCAAAATAAACATTATTATGTTTGTTTGGAACCATGAAAACAGCAAAATTTTATTTTAATGTTTAACTTTTCATTAACATCCAAAAACGCTGTCGGCCATATTAGTCAATAGACTATCTGTGCTGTGACGTCATACTTATCGTAAATAATCATTTGACATTTTACAAATGTATGAAAACTGATTGGAAATGTCAAACTGACATTGGTTTGTTTACCAGTTTTATGACATCACATCCGGATGTAATGGCCGACAGCGTTTTCAGCTTTCGAAATTAAAAATATAAACAACAGTTTTGCAATTGAAAATATGCAACCATCTTGAACTTTTATTAACTGAAATTGATATAGTGTGGTTTCGTTAGTCAAAAACCGCAGGAAATATTAACTTATTGTGCTAAATTTGTTATGAGTCAAGTAGCCTATTGCAACCACTGAGTTACGTCAATGACCGCTAGATTTGATGGTGAACGATCTCAGCTATTTATTATAAATAATCGATTGTTACCTGACTCTAATAAATTTCTAACAACGCAAAATAATTAACATTAAGATATGATTAATTGCAAGATAAATGATCGTTATTAGCTTCGCTTTAATAAATAAATCTTAATCCATAAGTTAATGTTATTTATCGCCTTATTAACTACACCAAGTCTCGCATAGTTTATTGTTTGAAGAGTGCCATAGAATAAATAATAAATTATCCAACTGGCAAAATCATTGTTATACGAATAATAAAAATGCAAGTACGTTTTGACAGTAACTGTCTTTGTTTTTCTTAAAAATGATCTGTAAAGTGACAGTGTTTCTTATTTTATAAATTAAAATAACTGAAACAACAGTCGTAAGTTATATAAAATAGTTACGACTTTGAAAGTGGTATTTTCGCGCGACAATCACATCATAAATAAGCTCTGGCTGTTTTCATCATTTTTTACGCGTAAAATGATCTACAGTAGGTACTTTCGTTCGCAGCTACTTTCAATGTCACATCGCATGACACATCCACTCAGCGCAACTGAAAATTTCAATGTCGACATATCTAAAATAAGTTATCTTTGACAGTTCGGTAAATGTAATCGTTTGGGCGTGGGCCAAACCGCTGGGCTACCTAGCAGGTGAAGTAGGCAATTGGCCAAATTGAACATAATTGAATGTAACAATGACCAAGGGAGTGCAGCCATCGATTAGTAAGTACCTGTGCCCGAGAATAGACTGTAGGTACTGTCAAGTTTAAAAATAATTTTCCGTCTGATTTATAAAGGATTATGTGTTATATGACCAAGATTTCATTAAAATAATCATTCAAAGAAGGTACGATAGAACATAATAAAGTTTTGACTAATAAACAAAAAAGCAATAGCTTGATGCAATTTGTGGGATTCTAATTTTTAAGTTCAATTTAAATAAAAAAGTGCCTATGCCTCACCACGCTTTCCAAACTTGTAGGCACAGCGTGTTTGTATCGTTACAGACGTGATAAAAACGTGTGGAGAACAAAATGTAGGTGAAGGCTGTGACAACAGTGCTAAGTTGCACACTACACACACCCTCGCGTTTGACGCGTGCTGCAAACTAACAGGTGAAGTTCTAAACAAAATCGCGAAGTGACTGCTCGTTTGAAAAGAATAGTGTGAGTAGGCCCTTGGTAAAATATTATTAAAGTTTAAAACAACGTTTTTGATGGGTTGACATACCTACCTACCTATAAAACTTTACAGCTGACTGTGTAAAATAGCAAAGAAATAAAATACTAAAATACTGCAGGTTTATAAGAATGCGGCGTGATGTGCGTAAATTAATTAGGCATATATTAGAGTAATCGTCGATTAAGAGGATTTTGTGAAGTGGTTTTGGCTTGTGGCCTCGACTTATGACGTGGATTTAAAATAAACAAAATTCATTAACAGGTGTTGCCCGCTATTTACTGTTGATGTGGCGAGACTTAGACACAAATATTATACCTATAATATTACATTAAGGTACTCTTCGTACAGTGCTTTATGTAGAAATTAATTGCTAAGGAAAGTCATCTTCGCGCAGAAACTCAAGAATTCAGAGATCACACTAATATATTGAGCAATTTAATTTACTTTGAAAATATTTTAAAGCAATCAATTTTATTACTCCTCTGTGCTCTGAAATATTAATCAGTCGTCTGGTAACATAAGTTAGGTGGGGCTTCATTTTGAATGAAGTTGCAGGGTGTTTTTTTTAATACTCTTGGGGTGAGCGCGCAATCAAATTGAATTGAAAGGTTTAATAAACTTATAACGTTGGTAGAGGTGCTGTGAGTAGTTAGATACTGAAGCCAACTGAAGATTTTACGAGTTTTGACGTGACACGTTTTATAAATCCATGAATGTCGGCTGCACGCACTAAAATATTGTCACGTGCCGCCTGAGCCGAGCCTGCAAGCGAGAGCGCGGAACAAATAATAGAGAGGATCGAAATCAGGCTAAGACCCAGTTCACACGGCATTGTCCTGCACGTTTTTTTGCATTATACGTGTTAACGTATATATAGTGGCCATACAACGTACATATATCCATTCACACGGCGATTGTACTGCAAAAAAACGTGTACCGCTTATACGTCAAGCAAATCGAATGAACTTTGACGTATTCGGTTCGCAGTGGCACGGTATAGGTTTGTTTCCTTCACTTTTCTGCGGCTATTCGTTTTTTACACGAATTATAATTTACCGTGTGAAGACCTGGGTGATTGTACGTTAAAAAACGAATACGAAAAAAACGTGCAGGACAATGCCGTGTGAACTGGGTCTAAGACACAATGTATTTTTCCATAAACCGACTTTACTGACAACCTATACCATGTACCTATCTATACTAGAATATTTTTTTTTATAAAATAATCTCTGGTACTTATCTGTTGTACCTACTTGTATTATGTCGTTGTCGACCTCTGTGGCGCAGTGGGCGAAAGCCCGCCTGAGACGCGGAGGTTGCGGGTTCCTCGCTACGCACGGGACAAATTACTGTTTGTATGTTCTGCAGATATTTATTCCGTGTCTGGGTGTATTCTATCTATAATGTGTACGTACAAATTATCTAAGTATCATATTAGTCATCTGGTTACCATAACACAGCATCAAGTTTCTTAGCTTGGGACTAGATTACGCTGTTTGGAGTGTCCAAGGATATTTATTTATTTATTATTAATATTTATATACAATGTTAAGTTAGCTAAGTATTTACAAGAACTTATTTTTTTAAAAATTACATATTTTTAAATGAACAAGCACTACTAGTTCGTTTAAAAACAATTTGTTTGGTTACTAAAGCCGTTTCTAAGATTTAGATTACACGAGTTATATCAATACAATACAAGAAATAGGTAAGTACCTACCTACTCGTTAAAAGGTCTGACTGATTTAATTGGTATCATATAAATGTAATAGGAAAAATAACTGGGGACCTATATTCAATAAATTTATGTAGGAATTACCTTCCTAGTATTTCAAATGTATGGAATTCAGTGCAGAGCGCCGCTCTTGGTAACTTGAGTAGACTAAAACATTCCATACATTTGAAATACTAACTTTTATGATTGTATTTCATTTTCTTACAAATAATCTTATAGCATGTCCAATGGGCCCTACATTATTATTGTTATAGGCTGACTTTAAATCCGGCGTTGCCAAGGGCCAGTCAGGCTAACTTAGTACATCCATTCACTGTCATCATTCACGGTCCACAGATTATTATACATATCCAACTCCATCATCTCCATTGAACGACTACCATCTTTCATTCACCGTTCACAAATTACCAAATAATTGATCGTTTTGGCAGTCGAGTCAACTGGCTGTGTGTACTCCAAGATATTAATGGGTGATAGATGCTCTGGGAATTTGAGCTTTATGTTAATGTAAGGAAAGGAAGAAACTGACATTACATTGATTTGGACATTATTAGAGATAGATAGTAGATAAGATAAAGATAAATTTATTTTCACAACTTAAATGGTACAAGTACATAGTGCTTAGTAGTTGTTATTTAGTGCGTATAGTGCTCTTTTATCTTTATCTATAGAGATTGATGGTTTATATAAAGGCCTGTGCTCATGACGTTTGTGGAACGCACAGTCACTGCATTTTGTAATAATACTAGTAGCACGTCCCGGCTTCGCACGGGTGTACTAATGGAGCTACCGGGATAAAATATAGCCTATAACCTCCTGGACAGTCCATTCTACACACCCATGAAAGAATTTTTAAAATCGGTCCAGTAGTTTCGGAGATTACCTCCGTCAAACAAACAAAAAAACAAACAAATTTTACCTCTTTATAATATCTTATGCATAATAATTTTTAGTATAGACAAAACCGAAACTAAACGCGTGGCGAATAAAATATAGGCGGTAAGCTGAGATCATGCACACTATCCTAGCGTTTGTAAAATGCGCTGTGAACTAGTCCACACCACATATCTGATTGCTGAATTAGAAATCCTTAAATCATTTAAAAGTTTAAGTAACATCATCATCATCCACAGCCCGATTTTACCCACAGCTGGGCATAATAGGCCTCCCTCAGTTTGTGCTATCCACTACGATCCTACGCCAGTAACACACCAGTGAATGCTAGCAAATGTAGGCTTTCTTATTATTAAACTTTCAGTTTTTACTACTTAGGTATTTTAGGTACATACATATCGATAACAGGATGAAGTACAAAAACAACGTTATTATATTTAACGTTATAGTAATTACTGGGCTGCATCTGAAGATAATTGTATAAACATACTAATGAATGTGTTATAAACTTTTCATTCACACACACGTTTTCATTCCCTTTTGAAGGATTTTTTGTTATATTGTTTTCCCATATTATATTTATGATCATTGATTTACACCTTGACCGTGGTTTTAACTGACCTTACTAAATTTATTTAAATATAAATTAATTGCAGACGATTCGTAGTTCGTTGCCAACGTTTAATTAAAGATCTTCATTGTTATCAATTTATCTTTGTTATGTTTACCTATTTGTCATTGTGTTTCCTTATTATTGTATTATGTCGATTCAAGACCGGTCGAGAAGCTATCTTTTATCAGCAAAACCTAGTATTTATTTACTTATCGCCAATGGATATAACAGTGATTTCTGTTAACAGTTGTATTGATCAAGGGTGAGACGGTGAATAATTGGTAGCTCATATCAGGTAGGTACAGTCATATTAAAAAAAAAATATAGGATTATTATCTTTTAAATGTCAGGAACAATCCATTTTTTCTGTTTCTCCCCGGATATATCTATCCAGTATTAAAATGTTTAGATATATAAACAGATTTTATTATTATAATCATTAGACGTCAGTGTATCTGTAATTACAACCATAATTTTAATTTAAACTTTTAAAACGCCACTCAAACCATAAAAACTAACTATAACAAAAGAATATTATTTAAGTTTCTATCAATCCCGAATCCCCAATTAGATTTTTTTTAACTGTAGATAATAAATAATTATCTTCTGAAATATGCGAAAGTAAATTTTTTATTGCATATTTTTATTACATTTAGGAAGGTACTTAGGTACTTAATGTTATTTGCGCGAATTATGTTTTGATCATAGTTTTAACGTTGCAGTACAATTTTTTATCTTCTTCTTCTTTCCGTGCCTCTCCATTATTGAAGGTTGGCAGTCAGCTTCTTAAACTCCTCCTTGTTCAGCACAAGTCGGAAGAGTTGCTCCACAGTTTTTATCCCCGTCCACTCCCGGATGTTACGGAGCCACGACATCTTACGTCTTCCGACCTTGCGCTTCCCCGGTACCTTGCCCATCATGATGGTCTGTAAGAGGTGGTATCGGCCATGCCGCAGTACATGTCCGAGGTAGGCGACCTTTTGCTGTTTAATGGTCCGGATAAGTTCCAATTTCTTCCGCATACGGTCTGAAACCTCTACATTTGTAATGTTATCCGTCCAACTGATGCGAAGCATGCGGCGGTAAGACCACATTTCAAAAGCCTCAACTTTTCTTCGGAGCTCTGCTGTCATGGTCCATGCTTTACATCCATATAGTACAACGGGCCATATGTAGCACTGAAGGAGCCTGGTACGCAATTTTATAGAGAGTTGTCGGCTACACAGGACCTTTCGCATGTTCGTAAATGCAGCACGAGCTATTTCGATACGTGTACGAATTTCTGTATCGCTTTCCCATGTGTCAGGTAGCCACGAGCCCAAGTACTTGTACTTGTCAACATCCTCCAGCAATTGATTTCCGATCCGAATGTTTGCACGAATATTCTGTAATGGTGATATTACCATAACCTTTGTTTTTGAGATGTTCATATTAGTCCAACTCTCCTGCTATGTAACGAGACTCTATGTACTATCTCTTGAAGGCCTTCTTCAGTGGTTGCTATCAACACGGTATCATCAGCATACCTCAAGTTGTTGATTGTTTGTCCGTTGATAATGACACCGTGTTCCACTTCTTCAAGCGCTTTCTTTATAACAGCTTCCGAGTACAAGTTAAAAAGAATTGGAGACATAATACAGCCTTGTCTCACACCCTTTTGTATAGCGACTGGGTTGGTCTGCTCACTATCCACACACACTGTCGCACTCTGTTTCCAATACAAGTTGCGGATGATACGCAAATCCTGCTGCGCTGTCCAGATCCGTGTCCTTCAGCAAATCCATCAGAACCTCGTGTTTAACACGGTCAAAAGCTTTTTTAAAATCTATGAAGCACAGGAATACGTTCTGTTGCATATCTCGATACTTTTGGATTAAGACGTTTAGCGCAAACAAATTTTTATAAACGTACGCAATTTCTCAAGCTAACCTTCATAGGAACATTATTTTAGGCGAAGTCAGCTCAGGCCAGTTTGCAATTAGTCAATGAGAACGTGCAAAAAGCTGAACACACCTTTATGTTCACCATCCACTGTCACAGATCTTTCCGACTTAAAGTTGGCGAAAGAATCAAACCATTGTTTCCCTGGGACGTGTCCCAAAAATAGCCGAAGATACTGGCTGTAGTATAAATATCTTGTGACGCTCGTGTTGAAACCGACTTTAAAAGATAAAAAAGTGGCATGTTTCTATTTAGGTGTTGTCTATACAGTAGCTACGAATTTCATAATTATGTCAACATAACTTGGGCATGAATTATTATTTTATAGGATACAGGAATTTAATTTAAACTGCGTAATCCTACTATGTTTATTATTAATATAATGGTTATTGAACTAGAAGGACTGGAACTAGTAGACTTTATAACCTACCTAGTTGACTTTTCAAAATTTCAAGTCATTTGATTTTCTATATTACTAGCAGCACCTCCCAGCTTTTCACTGATGTACTAATTTAACTAGCCGGATAAAATATAGCCTATAATCATTCCGCTGTTCATTGTCCATTAATGAAAGATTTTTTGAAATCGGCTGAGAAGGTAGTTTCGGAGATTATCTCCGATAAACGGTCAAACCAATATTACCCCTTTAGGATATTAGTAAAGATAGAAAATCTATCGGCTTAAACTAAAGATGAAAGAGTGTTTATTTATCTAAGTGTTGCTGTGTGTGTTATTTATCTAAGCTGGAGTTTTATTTTTGGTCTTAATAGTATGGAATTTACCACCACCTAAAAGGAAAATATCGAAAAGTACCAGTTAGTTTTTATACTCGTAATAGCGCCCATGGAATATCTCTACAGTTTAGCGTAATAGCTTTTGACATCTTTATAAGATTTAAAAATATTAATATTTAAAATGCCTTATAAAACAAATAATAGCATTACAAGTCGTTATTATGTTTTATTTCATTTTCCTGTACAGAAATGTCACACTTTCTCAGAAGTCGCGAGTCTAACATTATTTACCATCATTTATAACATCAGTATGTCCGACTGGCACCGTCCGTACACTTACATTATTATTTATGCGCTACTAATGATGGAATATAATATGAGTATGTCAAACAACCGGACTGTTATTTATGTTTCACAAATACCGATATTTTAATTTGCTTTGATTTTCTAGCATGTAAAAAGGAGACGAGAGGCATTTACTCTCACGAGAGGCATTTACTCTCACGAGAGGCATTTACTTTCACGAGAGGCATTTACTCTCACGAGAGGCATTTACCTGTAATGTAACATTACAAATTGAACATTACATTAGTGAGGAAAAACAGACTGAGCATTACAGTGCGCAAACTGCAATTTATTGATCGGTAGTACGCGGATTTTAAACTTCAATTCAAAAATAACAGAAATCCGCAAAAACATCTGTGAAATATGATGGTATGTACGTTACTAGTTATACATATAGGCAATGAGGAAGTTGCTCTGAGCTTAGAGGGGTCAGCTATGGGCATGGCATGAGAGGGATGTAACACGGCGAAATATCAATGTAAACAAATACATAATTATCCATGAACATTTCACCCAGATTCATCTGGTCCCTAGGTACGAAACTTGTGTCAAGATGACTGGTAGAGTACTTGCATACATATTTATTTAATTAATACACCGGAGATAGGCCAAAAGAGATTAATGAATAAATGCGGTTAAATGTATGAAAGGAGAGGGAAGAAGATTAAAAGAGCAATAAAAAAATTTGTATGTGAATTATTGGGATACTGGCTAAAGTAAAGAGAGTTGTGTTGAATTATGGAAATGAATATCATTACGTCAAAACTACACTGTTCATGTCTCTAACTTTCTAACTGTTCAATCTAAAGATTATTATGCTGGCTATTTATATTTCTACTAGCAGCACGTCCCGGCTTTACACGAGTGTATAATGAAACTACCGAGATAAAATATTAGCCTATAACCATCCCGATAGTCCATTGTACACATTGGTGAAAGAATCTCGAAATCGGCTTAGTATTTTCGGAGAGTACCTTCGTCAAACGAACAAACAAACCAACATTACCTCTCTTTATAATATTAAAGTATAGATTTAATCCATAATAGTAACCAGAATCATACTTTATGCTGAACACACGAAAAGTCATTCCATTTCTACTATAAAATCGATAACAACAAAACAACACATAAAACACCAACTGCCTATTATTTTAAAGCAGTCCCGACGCATAGATTACCAACTTTGACACTGCTCCAAGTCCCTTTCAATTTTGAGGTGAACCATATTTATTGTGTTTTAAACACGTTACAATGGCCTTCTCACTATTACACGAATTCACTGTTTTTAGTTTATTTCCAATTATTATAGGAGACGTTTTACAAAGAACAGCAGCTGCGGCAATTGATCAGCAGGTCACAGACGGCGGACAGTTCTTTCAAAGAATCGTCCATGGAGATAGTAAGTGATTGTTTAATTAAGCGAACCGTTTTAATTTTCTGCAGACATTATGAAACAATATTAAATTTTAGAAATATCTCAGAACCCTGGGTATTTATTATTCACTGCTCCGTATAAACTGTGCGAAGGAGGATGTCAAAACGATGAGAAAAACTTTGCAATGGCTTTCCCCATATACATTGGTAAACGAGGAGTTGAGAAATATCATGAGTTATACGCACGAGATCGCAAAAACCTTCACTCGGATAAACCAAGTGCACCTTTCGAAAAAAGACCTACTAAAAAGCTTTTTACTCTCTGTAAAAGTGCAGTCACAAAAGATCAAACTACTGAAATGACAAAGGAAACCGAAACTCCTACAACTGAAACAATATTAACAACAGAAACATCTACTAAAGAATATACCAGCACTAAGGAAGCTAAGATCACTGTTGAACCAGAAGAATCTTCAGAGACACTGCCAAGTAATGAACCAGATACAACCAGTGCTGCAACACATACAGAATTATTAATACCTACATCTGATTTATCGACGAATCTAGAAATGACAACTTCTTTTTCCGAAATATTTACATCAAATACAATTACTGAATCGCCTATAAATACAAATACTGAAGAACCGTCAACTATAGATTCTAACGCACGTCCATCTCATCTTAACACAGATGTTACTGAAACTGAGGATATAACATTTGAAGCTTATACAGACGGGTTATATACAGACACTATATTTGTGACGAATGCAAACGGAGTCAGATGTCCGCCAAACAATTGTAGAAAAAAGAAAAGCACTGCTGCCATTGTTACTCTTCTAGCAAGAAATAGACCAGATGCTATGAAGCTTGATCCAAGAAATGCAGATTGGAATAGTGATTATTCAGATTTACTAGATTCCTTAGATGTTTATTGATTTTAATTACCTCAGGTATGATTTATTTAGGATTTGCAGGAGTTTTAATTTTTCTAAGATGATATTAAATTCTGTAAAGTTACAAATACAAGCGTTGAGTTTCTCTTCCTATATCAATGTGAATAAGTATATAGTTTTTTTTGGTAAGACCATTTATTTCCTGTGTGTAGCTCAATAAAGAAATCCTCAAAATGTAAACTAATAACTAATTCCGTTTACTTATTCCCTGCCCACTACTCTCCTTCCAGAAGATTCTCACCCAAGCAACTGTGTTCATTATAAATTCCAAATGTATTTTCCTTCATTCGGCAGATACGAGTATTTACAGTTCTGATGTTGACTGCTATTGAGCCAAGTTTTGCTCGACTGCCCTGGAGCCGCTGGCCCTTGTCAACTAACCAAGAATACTACTTTAGAAGAAACCAGAACATGCCAGTGAAAACCCCAGGTCATCAATGTCAATGTCCTCCAAGCAAAGGTCAGATAGTAGTGATAGCTGCTGGTTTCCTAACTAAGCAGTTTGTTGGACTCCTCGGTTGGACAAAGGCTACCTGGTTTTCCTACCCTTTGCTCTTCCAGTTCTTCACATTTTCTTTATCTGGGTTCACCACACCTATCTAGTGTACTAACTATACTTCATTTCTTGAATCGAGCTAATAGGAACAAAAATAAACGCACGTGATTGGTCGTCGAAAATAATTGTAATTCTCGTAATTGGCTAGATTGTCAAATCAATTGTCAATTGTCAAATCTAGCCAATCCAATGAATTTCGACGACCAATCACGTGGGATTATTTTTCTTCCTATTAGCTCGATTCAAGAAATAAAGTATAGATAGTTAGTGGGTTAGGGTTAAAAATCCCTTTTAAAAATGGAATGGAAATTTGTGAATTTAAGTCTCATAATCTGTATTAGAGCAGAAAGTATAGACTGAAGGGGTCTCTCAACAAACGGAGCATATTATGTAGAAAATATGTTAAAAAGATTTTTTACATAATATGCTCCGTTCATTTTGATTTTATGAATGGCCAAGTTGAACCGTTTCTGCTACTGTTTTTAAACGCGACAAGTGCAATTAAAAATTCTTGACATGGCCGGGTACGCTGTCTAGTTCATTTGTTAAAACTTCGCGAACAGTTTACTATCTTCATTTAACTGTGTATTTTCTTTTTGTGTCTATTCTTTCATTTATTTGCGCCATAGTTGCGTGATACTACGTAGACAACTAGATCCATAGAATTTCTAAGGACTCTCAATTATATAATTGGTAATCGAAATAAATGTTAGTTTTGTTAATAACCTGATTTTTTTATGCCATTTAGTAGGTGTTCTTTCATGAGCTATGTATACTCAAACTTTCATACAAATCCGTTTACTTAGTAATTTTTGTGTGAAAGAGTTTATTTCTATACTACCTACATCCATCCATACAAACTTTCGCGTTATATTGGCAGGATTGTTTCAGAATGCGTAGTCAATTTTAAAATCAACGAAGACGCCATTGTATTTCTCAGTATGCGAGGAGTTTTGAAAGAGGAAAAGGTGCATCAATTAAAAGAAGACATTGAGAACATGGATCCAGTCACAAAAGCTGTAAGATATAGGAGGAATAATGATGAAGTCCTGGATAATGGGGAGGAATGCTGCTGCCCTCCAAGGAGTGTGATGATGCCAACTATTATAACAGAAAAGAAGTTCAATGAAACTCTTCATAGATTTTATAGTAATGAGGCAAAATAAAGATCTTCTCTGAAGAAGTTGTTTTGTTTAAGCGCGGTTTTGAAAGCAAAATATAAAAATTATATTTTAAATGCTTTTTTGGCTTAATGGGCGAGTTGACCTAGTACCATGCCTTTCGTTCCAAAGGTTCCAAGGGTTCGAATTTAATCATTCATCACGAAAAATTTATATGCGCATTAACCAGGAGCTCTAAACGGTGAAGGAACATCTTGAGGAAACTAGTAAGCTTTTTCTAATAATCACCATATAAATTGTTACTGCTAAGAACGTTGTTTAACTTTATCGATAACTAGTATTAGTAATAGCGCAAATAATATTAAAGTACTATATATATATATATATATATGTATATATATTATGTATATATATATGGTTAACACCTTTGAATTCAATTACACAACTGTCACATTAAATTTGTAATAAAACGTAAATAAAATACATAGGTACACCTAAATATTTATGACTATTACAAAGTCTTATCAAAAACTTTAACATATTCGGCGGCTGCATAAGACAATTTTCAATTCTGTAGGTATTATGTTCCGATCTTTGATGTGAAAAAATTTTTAATTGATACAGAATTACGATATTTTAATTACTGATGTGGAACTTTTTAATCAATATTTCGTTATTGTTGCTATTGTTTGAAGTTTCTTGCATAACACATTGCCAAGGTACGAAAAGGACTTAATTTAAATAGAGACAAAAATCTATGCTTTTGAGACAATTTGTTTTATTTTAGATAGTGATTGTGTTGATCGTCCACCAGTGATCATTCTCCCGGTATTTATCAAAGTTTTTCGATATCCAAAACTTCCGAACACATCATCAGCAAATCAGAAAAGAAAAGGAAACTTGACTTCGAACTGATCTTCTAAGGTACAATGTAATATATTTGTTTTTGCACTCTAATCTAATCTATCTAATTAGATACCACTGGGAAATGACTGAGTCTTATTCCGTTTCTTCGAAACGAAAAGTTTGCTTGTTTACTAAAAGTTTCTCGTTCCCATATTTATAATAATATGATTATTCTTGAAGCCTTTTGTTTCTCAAATATGTTAAGTAAGTACTTAGGTACAAATAAACATGGACGTATATAAGGGGGGGGGTCCAGGGGGTCCGGACCCCCCCCTTAGCATACGGCGAAAAAAAAAATTGACAACAAAATGTGCAATGTGTGTATGTGGTGGTAACAATGAAATGTGCTAGGTAAGTCAAGAACATTAAATAAAAGAGTACTCAATCTGTTTTTAGAATGAGACTTCAATCTGAAAACAAAGAAGCACAAAAACAGCACATGTAAACGTTGGTACTTTTACTTTTTTTTCTAATGGTTTTTTTTTTTAAATGGTCTTTGGAGAATTTTTAAACTCCATCAGACAACCTCTATGTACTTAGTTGAGGCCGACATTTATATACTTTTGACTTCTATCAAAATAATAATAACGCGTTTTCGCTAGCGTCTTTTCTCGAAAAATAAAAACCAAACTAAAACGTTGCTTTTATCTTAAAAAATTTCGCTCGCTCCGCTCGCGTCGTTTTTGTAATAATAGGTAAGTACCGGTGGAAGAAAAAATAAGAACCGAATTAAAACGCTGCTTTTAAGTAAAAAAAATTTCGCTCGCTCCGCTCGCGTCGTTTTTGTAATAATAGGTAAGTACCGGTGGAAGAAAAAATAAGAACCGAATTAAAACGCTGCTTTTAAGTAAAAAAAAATTTCGCTCGCTACGCTCGCGTCGTTTTTGTAATAATAGGTAAGTACCGGTGGAAGAAAAAATAAGAACCGAATTAAAACGCTGCTTTTAAGTAAAAAAAATTTCGCTCGCTACGCTCGCGCCATCGCGTCGTTTATACTACGATAAATTAACCAGCCCTAAACCAAAAACAACCATGCCTACATTTACAAAAAAATGTCAGCAAAAGTCGGGGGTAGGGGGGGGGTAAGGTAACTTTGATGCCTTGGACCCCCCCCCCATAGGAAAGCTATAGCTACGTCCGTGCAAATAAATATACGAAGTGTTTCTTTCTAGATAAGCAACGACAGGACATTCTATGCCATTTCCTACTATTTTGTTTTTACCAATTATGCTTCATTTGACATACCAATGGTTAGGTATATAATTAACTAGTTGCGTCCCGCAATATTACCTGCAGTGAATAGTTCCCGTTGGAGTTTCAATTTCAATTTCAATTTGTTTATTCATCAATAGACATATTACAATGCGCTTAGATAAGTCATACAGTTTCAGAGGTAGGTATAACATTTATAATTAAAATTAGGTACATAGTAATTCCTGTAGGTACAAGTTCATAAGAACAAAACATAACACAACAACAAAATGTAATTAATAAGCACTAATTTTATAACATAGGTACATTAAATAAGATAAGCCAAAGCATCGTCAAATTGTATAACTTAATTAAAAAATTAATTGTAAAAATAAAATCGTCAAATTGTATAAATAAAATAAAATAATAACCATTTTAAATTCTACTTCATAAAAATTACCTATGTCATGTATGTTAAGGGAACATGTCATTATCATTTTTTATAATTTCATGTAAAGGGATCATGTCATTATCTGCAAAAGCTTCGTCAATTTTATAATAACTCTTACTTATTAATTGTTTCCGCACACAGGATTTAAATTTTAAATCTGTCATATTTTTTATGTCTATAGGTATTTTATTATATAATTTAATTGCAATACAATAATAGCTATTCGCGACTTTTGAGAGTCGAGTAAAAGGTACAACCAGTTTATCCTTATTTCTAGTGTTAAAATTATGTGTATCTTTTTTACTGTTAATCCTAAATAAATTTTCTCTTACATAAGTTAAATTTTGGAAGATAAATTCTCCAGTCATCGTCATTATCCCCAGTTCTTTAAATCGTTCTCTACAAGAGTCTGTGTGTTTTAACCCGAGTATATATCTAACAGCTCTTTTTTGTAGAATAAAAACTCTGTTTGCTTCAGCTGCCGTGCCCCAAACTAGTAGTCCATAAGTCATTATAGAGTGAAAGTAAGCAAAATATACCTGTCTTGCAGCTTTTTCCCCACCTAGCTCTTTAATTTTTTTAATTGCGTACGTCGCAGAAGACAGTTTTTTTGTAACTTCATCTATATGGATATCCCATTTTAACTTAGTATCTATATTTAAGCCTAAAAATTTAACATTTGTGGTCGGGGAGATGCTAAAATCATCTAAAATATCTTTGATGCATTTAGGAGGGATTCCTTTTGCTCTAGGGCCTAAAGCGAATTCAATTACATTCGTTTTGTCTACGTTAAGAAGCATATTATTAACAGAAAACCACTCTTTAATACTAAGTATAGATTCTTTAAGCTTTTTACTAATAATTACAGTATTGTTGTTCTTAATAATTAAGCTAGTGTCATCAGCAAATAAAGTAATGTCAATGTCCTTAAAAACTACAGAGATGTCATTAGTATAAATTATAAATAAAAGAGGGCCTAATATTGATCCCTGTGGGACACCTAGGTTTATTTTACAGTTATAAGATCTGGTCCCATTTAGTTCTGTCACTTGAGATCTATTACTGAGATATGATTGCAGAAGTCTCAGTTCAATTCCAGTGACCCCATAATGAGCTAATTTTTCTATTAAAATCTCGTGGGAAACACAGTCGAACGCCTTTGAGAGATCACAAAAAACTCCGTACGTTTTCTGTTTATCTTCCAATCCCGAAAACACATCCTCAAGAAGTCTAGAAATCGCATGCTTTGTAGACTTTGCTTTCTGAAATCCAAATTGCCTATCATTCAGTAAATGATGGTCAGCCAGGAATTCCATCAGTTCCTCGGCAATATATTTTTCAAAAATTTTGCTAAAACTAGGTAAGATTGAGACAGGACGATAATTATTGCAGATAGTTTTACTACCTTTTTTATGAACGGGAACCACCTTTGCAGTTTTCATGTTCTCAGGAAAATATCCTTTCTCAATACAGCTATTGATAATATTCGTTAGTGGTATTGCCAGTTCACATTCTAACTTTTTTATTATAAAAGGTGTTATATACCAGTAGTCGCTTGATTTTTTAGGTTTCATAGCCCTGATAATTTTTATAACTCTCGAAACAGTTATCAGATTTAATTTAAATTTATTAAGTTGTGGAGGCATGAATTTATTGAGATACAGCTGCGAATCAATAAGGGAAGACTTTAGATTATGGGTTAGGTCAACAGCTACATTTACAAAATAATTATTAAAAAAATTACAAATTTCATTTTTATCATAAATCAATTTCTTATCATCATTTAAAATTTTATCACAGTTAACATCACAGTCTGTTTTTTTTCCAGTTTGATCTTTTATGATTTGCCAAACACATTTAATTTTATTATTAGCATTTTCAATTTTTTTGGACAAATAAAGTTTCTTGGCTTCACAACAAACTCTTTTGAAGATTTTACTATACTTAGTCACTAGAGTTCTCAACGGTTCAGTATCATCTTCTTTAAGGAGGGCATAGAGGTTGAATAGCCTCTCTCGAGAGATTATGATCCCTTTAGTTGCCCATGTTTGAAATTTATTATAATTTTTGGGGCAGATTTCAGTTACTGGCATGACCTCATCAATACTTCTGATAAAACAATTAAAGTAAGTTTCATAATCTTTCAAATGCTCGGGGTTTTTTAAAAGTGAGTTAAGGTTTTGTTTTAGGATTACGAGATTAGAATCCGTTACTTTTCTTAAGAAACGCGAGGTAGGAATCACATAGTCAACGTTTACTTCAATTTCGGCTATCTGTGCATAGTGATCTGATTTAATACCCTGTAGGACTTTGACACCCGTAACTAAGCTAGCATCAGTAAAGATGTTGTCAATACAAGATTTACATGACATAGTGACTCTAGTATAGTCGTAAATGTGGCGCTTTAGTAAAAAGCTATCTAAAACATCTGATAGGATATGTTTGGAGTTTAGCTCAAGCTGAAAGTGAACATTAAAGTCACCACATAAAATTATAGTTTTATTATTATTTTTAGTGATTTTGTCAAGACATTGTTCTAGTTTTTGTAAAAATATATTTATATCTGCCGATGGCGATCTGTATACTACTAATATAAAAGCACTTTTCAACTCAATACAACAAGCCTCAAAGTGTTGTTCTACTGACATTTTAATAATGTCTGCCCGATTTTTAAACCTTATGTTTTCTTTTATTAGAATAAGACAACTACCCCGTTCCATTATTGAACGACAGTAAATAGAGGCTTTTTTATAATTCTCAACATTAAATACTAAAGAATTACTGGTATTCAAAAATGTCTCAGTCATGCACATTACATCAATACTTTCTTGATTTAAAAATAGGCTAAGATCGTGTCCCTTCTGGTATACACCTTCTACGTTCTGATGGCATAACTTTATTTGACGGCCGTTCGAGGCGTCCCTTTTTGAAAATTTGTAGTTGCTTCAGTGGTTTTCTCCCGTAAGTCAGTCGAGCTTTCACATAAAACTTTCAAATTGGTTCGGTTTACACCGAGCATACACGCAGTGGCTATATATCTAGCAGCAGCTTCTTGGCAATTTTTGGTGAATGTATTCCATGTCTGTCCGCTATTTAACTCGACGATATTGACATTGTTGTGAAGCGATGCAAGGGTAAATAGTTTACTGTTAAAATTCATTATATCCTGATTTATCCAGTCCCGTTGTATGTACATCATTGTCGTGACAACTATTTTTCTACCTTCTTTCTCTTCTGCAAGCTCTTTTATTTTTGTTAAATATTCGTTAGATTTTCTTTTCAGACTTCTGTAATTTCCTATCATTAATATTATAGGCTCGTCATTGCCCGTTGTCATCAGGTCTGTATTTATTATTTCATTTAAGTCATTTCCCGGCTTACAATTATTAATAACAGTGTACATGTCAGGCAGTTGCATTATTATTTTGCTTGCCATATCTTTCCCAAAGCTATCTGAATACATGTTTATTGTCCGTTTAGTTGTACTTCCTGTATTCATTTTATCGCTGGTATTGTCAGCTGCACTGCTTGTCATCATAAGCTTACTTGTCAGGTCTTCTGTGAGTACTTTGTTGTTGGTACAAGGTGCAGCTTCGTTGATTGTAATTTTGTTAATCTTATGTTCTATGATATGTTGAAGTTTCTTGAGTTGTTTTTCTAGGAATGAGATTTTTTCTAAAGTAACTTCATTGTCCTTGAGATCCTGTTCATAATTGAAGATGTAGCTTAGTAATTTGACATTTTCCAATTTCAGTTCTGTTATAGCATTTTCTCGACGTTTTAGTTCTTCTTCCAAGAGTCTCTTTGTTTCTGTCAGTACATTTATTTTTTGATTATTTTTCTTCTGTTTGTTTTTTATGATATATTTTATGTTATGTCTTCGTTTTAAGTAGTATCCCTTTTTAACACTAGAGGAATTTATAGATTGAAGCAGTAAGTCACTGTATTTTAGTTGGAGTTGCATAATTTCATCAGTTTTTGCCTCAAGTTTTTTATTTAGTTCAGTCAATATTACTAAGTTTCCACATTCCTCTTGATCAAACACTAGCCTTTCATTCTCCTTTTGTAGAGAATTTACTTTCTCCTGGAGCTCGGAACATCTAAATTCTTCTTCATAAATTCTCTTTTTTAGTGAACTTAGTTCCTTACACAGGTTTTCAAACTCTTTTGAATTATTTTCCTGCTCTTCTATCAGTTTTGTGTTGAGTTTGTCTTTGATTTCTAATTGTTTCTTTAAAAATTCGATTTTTACAACATATTTTTTTAGATCATATGTCTCTTCTTCTTTAATTTCCATATTTCTTTTAGTTTTCGATCTTGTATTCATTGTGAAAACGTATTAACTATCGAAATAAAAAGTTTAAAAACACAAAAAGTGTATACGCCCGTCAGGAATCGAACTCGGCCACTCGAACGTAACACCCGTGAGTGTGAGGTCGTCGGACGCTAGGCCAACCGTAGCATGTCTCTAACGGCGAAATTAGTGAATAGTCTGGTATTTTGCACTTTTTAAAGAAATGTTTATCGTTATTCTTTATTTGTAATGAGGGTGATGTAATCCGTTCACTTATAAAGTTACCTTCATTGATTTTTAGTGTGCTATTTTACTAAATATGTTTAGAAAGTAATTAGTTTATAACTTTATTCACTGATTTCAATATATTATTGTCACTTTAAATTTAGACTGTCACTTAAAACACTTTTGTTCTGGTCTTGAAAGCTACAAGAAACAATTTGTCAGTTTATTTGCTTCTATTTATGCACTTTATGTTTTCACCACTTTACTGTTTATAGTCTCACTTGTTTCGTAAGATTTCATTTGCACAGTCACTTTGCATTATTGTTTATATTTATTAACGGTTTGATGTCACTTTTAACGGTTCAATGTATTTATTTATCAAATATATTTACGGAGCTAATGTTTCTTATCAGGGTTAAAAATAGCATATTTGTAATTTCAGGATTTAGGCTATCCTGGTACTACATTTTATTCCAATCCGTCCAAAGCGTTTGACCGTGAAAGAGCAACTAAGATACATCCATCCATTCACCTATAGCAGAGACCAGTTTATATCAAGAAGACTGACAATCCCGTACAAAAAATCGTGACCCAAAAAAGCTCAAATTTACGGCTATTCCTAGATGGCGCTGCTGCGTAAGAGACGACCGGGCTAAGATTTTTATTTAGAAATTGGTTCACAGGTAGGTAGGTACTTACGTATGTATGTACATAATATCTAATTTCTAATATACCAATTATATATATATATAAACTGGTCTCTGCCTATAGTTACAAACTTTTGCATATTATGTTATTGTAATCTTAGTAGATTTACTAAATTACTGTCCGAACTTCAGCTATATGCACTAATAATCTAGCTACATTATATCTGCACCTTGCATTGCATAACCCCCACAGCTACACAGGTGTGTTAAACAAAGACGTTGACAAATCCATGAGTCGCAACAGAACAATGCGATAAATAGGTGCTAATAAAGTGCCATTGAAAGAAGTGACATACGAAATGAAAATGAAAAATGTTTTGTGTGTGAGTGATTTAATCTATTGTTTTGACGGTCTTTTGTGTTGTTTTCTAATAGAACAACAAAAATATTCGTCTATAACTTAGTGCCGTAATTTAAGCAATCCTACTCACTTCATTTTATTATGAAAGCAATGTTACAATTTACCTTAAGTAAATAAATAAATATAAGGAAATATCATTAGACATTCCTCACAGCGTCATCAAGTACCAAGCTAAGCAACTCAATGCTTGTGTTTTGGTAACCAGATGACAGATATAATACTTAGATACCTACATTTTTTTTGTAAATATAATACAGATATTCAATGTACGAAATCGTCATCTGAAATCTAAAATGTAAATGAATATATAATTTTGCGTGCGTAATAAACGAATTAACTAACGAGAAAAGATAGGATCTGTTATCATCCTGTGATTAAGAAACAGGCCACGGATAAGCAGTTTTGGCAGCAAAAAGATGCACGAAAAAGTTTTTGAGATTGATATTGATTTATTTATTTTTCTAAGTCTTCACATGAAGATTTCTGTTTTGTCAATAAACGGTCAATTATCTATATCTAGATACTACTATCAAGCTAGTGTTTTTCTAAGTCTTCACATGAAGATTTCTGTTTTGTCAATAAACGGTCAATTATCTATATCTACTACTATCAAGCTAGTGTTCATATTCTGCAAACCAGTTCGTACCTAAAATCATTTTTGTGAAGTAAATTATCTCCTCGTGTCCGCAGTGCACTCTTTTAAAGAACTGATACAATCAAATATTTACAGATGAAATGGAAGCTAATATTGCTGTATCAGTTAAAACTCACCAGCGAATCACACCAATCGATTGCCGGAGTGACGTACATGGATCATTTTGATTTCGAAGACAGATACCGAAATGTTTACGAGTGTGATCCCTTTCACTGGCACCCACTGCACTTACCAGAACAATGTGCTGATATGTATGCAAACTTAATAAGATCTGGAATTGCCAAGCGCGTGCCAGTCGGGGTCGTCAGGGAGCGGCCGATCCCCAAACCAGTAGTCTACTCAATGAACCCAAATATCTACTCGCCATTCCAAGCGTCTTTCCCAACTTACATCTACAGTCCCCCCGAAGTAGAAGTAACAGGAACTTATGAGTATAAGAAACCGAACTCGCCTTACGATAAAGTTCTTAATCTTTTGCGTAAGGACGTAGAAGTGGACCCGTCACTTCCAGTTATCGGAATGGTGCCCAATGTCGGTCCTGCGGTTATATACCATCAGCCGATATCAAGAAAGAGTAAAAATATGATAAAAAAATTAACGCGTTCCTACAAAAGAGCACAGCGTTTGAGCTATGGTGGAACATATTACGGGAAAATAATAATGTCTGGATCCCCGGAAGATGAAACTCCAGGTGTGACTGCAGAAGGAAACAATGCAAACGTGAAAAGTTTGAAGAAATCTAAAAAGCAGGCAAAAATTATTACATTAGAGGAATAAATAGTAAGTTGACCAAAAACACAGTTAAACCTTTTTTAAAAAAGGTTGAGACATTCCTTCTCTTTTCAAGTAAGTTTTATTAGTTAAATAAGTGTTAATAGATCAGTGTTTTCGGACATTAGAAGTGTAAATTAAGATTAATTTAAAAAAAAGTGTTTATTTAGTTCTTAGCTTTGTGAAAAAAGCTAAGTTATTACATTTATATTCTTTTAGCATTGAAACTTGAAAAAATGAAATTCAAAAAGAAAGACTGATTTCTAAACATCATTGTATTCTATAGCGTGCGTGCTCCTATTGCCTCGATTTATGAGGAACATTGTAGTATTGTTCCGTCAAGATTCTAATGGTAGTTTACCAAAAGGCTTTTTAAATACACCAGGTCTTCAGTTATAGACTGAACATGAAATCCATGTTCAAGGTGAGACAGATTTCTTACAAAAAATGCAAATTAAACTCTAGTTTTGTTTGAGTGTGGTGTATAATAAAACCAATGATTGTTTTTAGATCCTGTGCTTCATTCTATCAGCATCATGCGTGTATTCATCAATCGCCGGAATAAGCTACATGGACCCTCTCTATCAAAAACCCATAGAAATACCACGAGGAGAAAACCCTTGCAACCCTCTTTATTGGTATCCGAGACATATACCTGAATATTGCTTTAAAAAAGTAGAAGAAGCCCCAGTGAAACCAAAGATTATACCTGTTCCACCACAACCCATACCCATACCGGTACCAATACCGGTTCCTATACCATTGTACCAAATGGCTATAGCCCAACCTATGCCTCAGTTTATTCCACCATCTTTTCCAAATCAAATGCCTGGACCTCAAATTGTACCTCAAATGCCGGTACCTCAAATGCCCGTACCTCAAATGCCCGTACCTCATTATGGAATGCCCGTACCCAATCAAATGCCTATGCCGGCTCCATACCTATTCAATCCCATTGCCCCTCAACCACAAGCAGGTTTGGTTCCCGGAATACCAGGTATAGTATCTCAAGACGGTGGCATAAATATTCTACCATTCTCCGACGCATATTCTGATATGCTGGAGAAACATAAACAGAAGATGATAAGGAGGAGGTTACAGAAGGTTTTAGATGATTACGAAGATTATCCTCGTAGAAGGAAACATCACAAGCACATAAGAAAATCTGAATTTATGTTAAGTGAATAAATACGCGAGAAACCATGGCATAACTAATGTTGTAAAGTCGTTACAATAAAAGAATCGATATTATACTCGTATAGCTCTTTGTATCATTTATATATAGCAAAACTATAATGGCTACACTGTTTGTTTTTTTTTTCTTTTACCTATACATAGAGTCAAACCTTTATTAACGCAAAGTAACAGATTATAATCTAAGACTTTATAATTCCCTGAAATAAGTACCACTAAGCTATGTATGTTCTGCAGATATTTGTTCCGTGTCTGGGTGTTTTCTATCTATAATATGTATGTATTTACAAAAAAAAATGTATCTAAGTATTATTATCAGTCATCTGGTTACCATAACACAAGCATTAAGTTGCTTAGCTTGGGACTAGATGACGCTGCGTGGAATGTCCAAGGATATTTATTTATTATTTATTTAAAGCTATCTAAACCACTAAGAAATGAAATAAAACTACGTGAGTCGTGCTAAAAACTTTATTTCAATTTAATAAGTAACAATAAACGTTAAAATACAAACTTTGACGGTTCAACGGAAGTTCAACGTTCAAAGGATTCAAAACTTAAATATTGCATGTTCGCTACGATATTAAGAACCAATATTTCAAAGTTTATACTGCATCTTTCATACACTTGTAAGATCCAGTGTTACAATGAAATTAGTGTGTAACGGAACGTTTGATAACCATTTACACACGACACAACACTAGCACGCAGTTTAAAAAGGAGAATGTGCTTGCAACGCGTCAAACGAATTGATTTCAAAATTGGCCAAACTTTTTGTTCTGCGACTGTGATGTATTGTAATCATTGATTTCCGCTAGACGAACATTTCACATCTCTCTAAAATATTTACTTTACGTAATAAAACTTGTAGACTAGTAAAGATACTTGTAGTTAAATTTTCTTCGATTATTTTGTCTTTAAGTATTATTGTATCTACCTGTACACCTAGGTACTCAATTCCTTTGTTGTTTCAAATACACTGCATCGTGAATTAATTATACACCATGTTTATGATGTATAATTAAATAAAACGATAGCTAAACACTAGTTTTTACTATGTTAATCTTACTATCATTTACCTAGAAAAATAAATTGTAATTTACAACTAGCTTATTGTATATATTATTCATTCGAGGATGAACTATTTTAGATTATTCTTAATTATGGACGGATCTTCTGCAGGCTTCATTTATATACAAATACATCTTAAAACTAATTAGTGAATTATATTCAAAAACTCATAAAACTTACATTAATTGCTGTAAATAATTAAGTGCACTTTGCCGCTGGAGACTACTTAAACATCTACAATTTTATTTAACGTGTACCTAATATTTTTAAGACAATCTTAAAAACTTTAAACATCTTTCCAGAGAAAGTCATAAATTATTTAGATAGCAAGTACCCAGATTGTATTTAATTTTATATCTAGGACGTACATCTTATTAGGTACAGGTAAGTTTTTTTCAGGAATTATAGGCTTTACCATATACTAAGTTTTTTTCAGCTTGGCTTTACCAGAGACAGACATAAGGTGCGATTCTGATTTTATCAAAATTATACTAAACTAACTATAGTTGTTGCCATGCTTTCTATTTCGATTGTAAAGAGAGGGACGGCAACATCTTTAGTTAGTTTAGTTTACGTTTTGGCGACGTCGTCAGAACCGCCATTATAGTCTTCGTACATTAATAATATTTTATCAAACAAATTCATAAATGTCTATGTCCAAAAATATTGTAGGTATACCTTTACCTTTGATGTACTTAAATACTACATCGTCCTTGTGTTTCTACTCCTGAAAACTCCGTACCGTAACCTGTATACATACTTTAGATGATAGGTACCTACTCCAAAAAAATTGAGATATTATTTACGAAAAATATTTTGTTGTTATAGGTGAATGCTTCGTATGTATTACTTGTAGCAACAAGAAATAATCCTACAAGATATCTCTTAAAAAAATAAAATAAAATAGAAATAAAATATAAAATAGAATAAATTATAAATTTACTACCAAAGTTCTAACCCAGATCAACATTGGGATTGTAATTTATGACGATTTTACACTATGTTTGAGAAGTAATTTAGAGTTTAAAAAGTCTTCAAGCTCAGTACGTATCTCACAACATCCAAAACTTAATCTAATTAACTAATAAGAAATTTACTAACTTGATTACAATCTACTTATAGATAAAATCTCTAAAATATCGTAAACTAATTGGAATGATTTTGTATGGACGGTTAAATAAAGATTAACTTATTCCTATGATTATAATACCTATGTAAAGTTCTATATCCTTATGATCTATAAAAATATCATAAAATTGTGATGTTAAGTGGAGTTACTTAAAAATTAAATATTTAGTAGAATAATTAACGTTATAATTTATTTTGTTTTGTTGATTTATACATTCGAGCTCGTGACGTGGCCTTATTAGATGAAAAATGTTGAAGTAGTTCGATTCGATTAGAGACAGCGTACTCACTCCAGCCCTGGATTTACGATTTCTTTGAGCTGGGACAAATCGGGTGATAATAATCGATTTGTTGATTGTATATAGCATTGGGTTTCCATGGCGGGGGGCGCCCAAATCGCAATCAATCAATAATCGACTGATAACTTCAGCTTTAGCAACCTCCTGCCAGCCGGGACAAGTGCCCTAGGAAGCGCTCGTGGCGAAGCATGCTAAGACGTTCTAGAGAGAGCAACGTTTTGAGCGGTCACATCTTGGATGAGTGACCACAAATGGCATAAGCAACTGAGCGCTTCCGTGCTTCGGAGGGCACGTAAAACTGTCGCTCCCGGCTTTAAGCCATGACGGAGGCCTTAAGGCGGCCTAAAGACTCTGGCACTAGTATTTGCCACTTGCTCATACGAACGTACGAACAAACAAGTGCCCTAGGACGACAAACATGTCCGGGCCTGACCCATTTCCATGCTCTACCATGGGTACCATAATAATGACACGTAAGTTTCGTACAATTGTATAAAATTGCGGTTTCATGATGCAAGTCCCAAGACACGACAAGGAGATATATCGATAATGTCAAACTGTTCTTACTGACTACATTGTGTTCTACATTGTGGATGGATGTGGGGATTAGTGGAAAAAGCCTTTAAATTATATAAATAGTAGAGTAGGTAAGAAAAAATTGTCGGCAAATAATTTACCGTCTTGTGCATGCTTAGCCCGCTGTTCAGCTTAAAGGGCATCTATTGTTATTTCTTAATAAAAACACAAGAAATGAAACATATTCCATGACACGAAAGATCTGTTTTATAAGTTTTCTATAAAATTATGTGCAGTGGCACACACTCACAGTTATGTGTTAAATTATATGAACCACCTGTGGGTGGTTCATATAATTTAAAATGCTCTGCATATTGTGTTTACATAATGAACACGTAGGTACTTAGCTTTGTCTCTGTGTCTTGTCGTGTCTTCAGTCTTACTTGAAGTGTTAAAATACCAAGGATTTACATTTAAAATGGATTTCTTCGTAAGTTGTTACATGCATCTTCACTTCATAGAAATTCTTATACACTGATCTTATTTTTCGTTGACTTGCTATCATGAGAATAATGTCTCATCAAACAAAAGATAAGATACAATCAAACAACACGATATGAATATAAGAACTAGTTAGAATGCTTGCAAGGTTGGGAACAGAACAGAGTAAACACAGGAGGCAAACAAAGATAGGGTGGTGACGAGGGAATAGGTACTTAGTCTAGTGCAGTACACAGTTAGACAAATGCTACAGTAAGCTACGCTGTATAAGCGGGCCGAATTTAGGGCCTCCAGACGGTAGCAGTCATTGCGAAAAAGCTACACAGACATCAACAGCACGTGCGTGATATGTCTGTGTAGCTCTAAAAATAGTTACTTATAAAGATAAAGATGTGCTGTAAAGATAGTTATGTTTTTCTCTGCGACGCTGATACATTTTTTTTGCATGAAATATGGATGTAGATTTAAAAATCTGATGCCACAAAACCCCTCTACCCCCTGTGTAATGTAAGTACCTACTTTATGGAGTTTTTAGTATTGAACTTAGTTCATGCATTATTACATTCACTTATCTAAGTTCACTTAGAAATGTCTTCAATATTGTCTTTGCTAGAACGTTCATACTTTGTCGAAAATATATTTGTCCTGAGCCAGAATGTTCTTACTTTGTCAAAGCAGATGTCTTGCAGTTTTTTTGATGCTGATTGGTATTTGTTATGTAGTGTAATGATGAATGAGTTACGAGTAAGTAAAGTCAAAATTAGGTGCATACATTCAGTTTTATAAATGGACATAAAATGTGTAATGTGTGTACCTATTCTACTTTTACTTCAAAATAGCATACCTATCTTAAAATCTTATCAAATCAAACAAGACTTTATCTCTATTCACACTTGAGTTTAAAATGCTCTAACAGTATTACACAAAACTTTATAGATTCACGGTTGATGAAAGTCGTTTTGTGCCGTTTAGCAAATGTGCAGTAGACTGAATTTATAGACTGCCATTCGACGAGTATGAATGTATTCGATAGAACGATCGCTACGATACCAGTCAGCTATCAATATGTTAAGCCCACGAGTATAGGAACACCACTGTCCTACTATAAATCGAATGCCTAATATTCAGGGATTTTAATCGAAAAGGTATAGATATCTACCTACACTTTGGTATTCAGAAAGATCTGACTTCCAAAAGATACTACTGATTCCAAACTGATATTTAAAACAAGTCAAGTAAATGAGCTGAACGTACACAAAATCAAAACATAAGCACAAACAAATGAATAACAATATAAAAACGATTATCTCAGATAGCAACAAATTATTACATTGAAACAAAATCAAACTGAATTTTATACACTATTATAGATAATGCAACAAACACGACAATTCTTCGCACGGTACGAGTCGCAGTTCTTAGACTTCTTAGTTCTTTTAAGGAAGGTGTAGGTATATAATAAACATGCGGTTAGCGATTTCACACCTCTCTGATCAGACAATACAATTATCAGAGCCGTGCGATGAAATGGCGTGTATAATGTTCAGATGTTAAGAACATTTTTTTTTTATTTTTTTTTTTTTATTTCTAGCCCATATTGTCCCACTGCAGGGCAAAGGCCTCCCTTCCTTCCTTCCAGCTTTTTCTATATTATTTTATTTTATTAAGAACATTATTATTTTTAATTTATCTTTGTTTCAACTAGTACGTAATATTTAGAATATATCTGAGCTAATCGCTTCAAACAAACACTTATTCACACCACTATCCTTTACATAACAACATAAATACATTAGAGCCCTTAATAAAAACCAACCTCATCCATGCTAATGCTATTTATTTCAACTCGAGTTATACTCGAATGCAAATCTAGTAAGTACATAATATTTTCATCAACTTAATGATCTCGACATCTAATTATCTATTATACTATAACTAATTATCTAATTATAATTAATCATTATCTAAGTATACACGATCTAATTATAATAATCATTAATTCATAACGTCAGAGTTTACAAAATACATTTAGAAATCGTAACAAAACTAGCCCAATAAAAATATCTGTAAAACTATGTAGGTACAAATGTTGCATTACAAAGTTGTTGGTTTCTAAATTGTTAATCTAAATTGAACAGTACCTAGGTATACAAAGTTTAAAAGTATCTAAAAATCGTGGATCAAAGGAATAGGTCTATGTTTTCTAAAATTTCAGCAAATTCTCTACATGGCCAGAATTATACTTATAAGTACAGCAATTTCTAAGCACGCCTATATAGGTTTCTAGAACTAAAAATCTATAAGCTAAAGAAGTTCGTAGTATTCAATAATTCAATTTAAGCTACCGATGCTACTACAAACGAAACTACCAGGACGACAAACTCGAAAACTGTTCGTGCAACCTGCACCTGCCTAATAGGTTCTAGCTCATATTATAATGCTTTAAACAGACGTGCGGTCACACCAAAATGTATAAAAAGTGATGAATAATACGTTTTAATCAAAATCGAGAATTTATGTAAACACCCCTATGTTTGTTATGTTTATGCATTTTTTTTAATAACTTTATTTATGAGCCTTGAAGTTTCTCAATCCGAAACTACACGGTAGCGTTTGTATCTTTCTTTGTGTATAAGTTTCTTAAAAGATCGTTCTGAGCGTCATTACTTGGATGGGTGACCGTAGTGACTCAAGCGCTTCCGTGCTTCGGAATGCAATCTTAACTGTCAGTACAGTGGCTTTCAGGTGTCAACAAAAAAACTAACATTACTACTTACTTACGTCTGAATACAGCCCCCCTACTCCAGACACTAAAAACGATGCATCGTGCCATTTTTCGCAGGTCAGGCTTATGTTGGTTATCCTTTCGAGTTCAGTATCCACCAACTTAAGCTGACCTGCGATTTGATGACGAAATTTCGTTTTTCGATTTGCGTAGTAGACCCCCTGAAACACAACTTTAAAGCGTATTGTAAATGTCATAAAAGCACCACCTACAAGCAGTGTTTCAGTATTCTACTAAAAGGTCATAAACAAATTGCTTCCATAAATGTAATATTTTGCAAATTAAAGTACAAACTAAAGCATCGAACTGCACAGTTCCAGTATATATTGGACGAGAAGGCTGAACTCGGCTTAACTACTTTAATATAGTTCACCGTTGGATGATTTAAGCTCGGTCCCTAAAGCAGCATGTGCTGGGTAATTCGACATAGAATTAATTGATCGGCTCACGGCTATTTAGACTGGTAGATGTCTGCGGCTTAGTTCGCTTTGTACCGGGGGGGAGCGAGCACCTGCGAGTGTGGAGCGACGCGACAGGACGAATACAATTTTGCTTCGGTATTTTGGTGTATTTGCGATACTGTAAGGACTTAAAAGGCCTTTAAGCTAAATCATAAAGTACGATAAAAATGTATGCAATTTATCATTATAATCTAATTATGATTTAGCTAAAGTCTTTTTAGACAGTAACAGTGGAGACAGTATTCAAGTAATTTTAAAAAAGTTGTGACTACTATCATTTGCCTATAAAGTTTTCATTAAAAGCTTGTTTGCATCAGAACTATTAACTACTACTTATAGGACCTACCTACCGATAAGCAGGTACTTATCTGACTTGATAATGTTTTCAGGTGATCTACATTTCGTCAAAAAATGGATACCTACAGTAAAATTTAAGTAGCATGATATGGTAGAGGCTCTTTAATAAAGGTACCTACTACCAGTGGCGTTACAGCAATCGATGTAATTTGAAACTATTAGAAATGTGTGGAACGCACTGAATTTAGAAAGAGATTCAGTTTAGTAAAACTGTCTGTCTCATTCTGTCTGATCTAGCACTTCTTCAGTTTTGACACGATAATAATTATAATATTTTTCTGTAACCAAATCTCAACCTTTCCTTTTCTGTAGGCTCTACAAGAAAACTAATACCCATAAATAGGTTCTTAGGATACAAATAATTTCAATACTATAATTATTGCTTTATAAATTTTGCATACTTAATCATAGAGTAGGTAAATATCGCATAATACCTATAAATGAGGATTAGGCATACCGACCAAAATTCTAACTACCAACACGAGGTATTTCAATTATTTTAGTCAATTCGACCTCAATAAGCTGTATTGAATAGGTGTTCAGTTCAACGTGCAATGCAAAATACAGATTTCTACCTACAAACTTGTTTCGAACACAACGTAGCTGTAAGTAATAATATTTTACATTCAACATTTAAAGCTCCGAAATGAATAAAACCGATAGCTGAGTTTCAGACACAATACTAATGAAAGCAAAGGAACCGAATAAAATAAACTCCCGAGCTTTTTCCTTCATATTATTTTGTTTGATAAGCGTTTGTAAAGTTTATAAAGTTAAAAGTTTAAGGTTATTAAAAGTTTAAGTTCATTTAGTTTTAACGTAGGTATAATATTGTATAGGTATTAAAATAGTAAGCTTTGAAAATAAAAACATTCCTAATTGACCAAAAGTCTTAGGCTACGTTCCGATGACAAGCGTTCAGCGCGCGCTGAGCGCGCGTTGAATTTTTGTATAGTGTTCACATGACACGCGCTTGTCAGGCGTTGAACGCGCGTTGTCCTCGCGGCCGCCATTGATTTCAGACTTCAGTAGAGTTCTACCATTGCCGGAGATAGATGGAGATGATCTCCTTCACAAAATATGAGGACGAGTTCTTCCCAAGCCCGTCTGTTTAAGTTCTTATCTGAATAATCGCGACTTATCATGTCCCATATCGCAGGACGTTTCTCTATCTCATCTATAAACAACTCCGTATTAAAAGCTTCGGTTTCCATTTCGGACGATTTCTGAACGAACTGATCCCTAAAATGTGTATATCCGCGTCGAAAGCGCGCGCTCAACTGAATGGAAACATAGAAAACCAATGATCTCAAAGCGCGCGTTGACGCGCGTTGACAACTGTCGAGCGTTGAGCGCGGCGTCAACGCGCGTTTTATTAAAACGCGCGCTAGCATGTGTACGGCCTGAATAAAAAGTATGTAGTTGTCAACGCGCGTTGTCGAAACGCGCGTTGAACGCTTGTCATCTGAACGTACTCTTAGATTTCTTTTAGAGTACGTTCAGATGACCAGCGTTCAACGCGCGTTGCGCTAACGCGCGTTGACAACTAAATACTTTTTATTCAGGCCGTACACATGCTAGCGCGCGTTTTAATAAAACGCGCGTTGACGCCGCGCTCAACGCTCGACAGTTGTCAACGCGCGTCAACGCGCGCTTTGAGATCATTGGTTTTCTATGTTTCCGTTCAGTTGAGCGCGCGCTTTCGACGCGGCTATACACATTTTAGGGATCAGTTCGTTCAGAAATCGTCCAAAATGGAAACCGAAGCTTTTAATATATATCGTATGATATAATCGTTTATGAGAGCCAGTAGGTCATCAAATGACTTGATGGACATTCTGAAGTAGTTAAAAAATTTGGGTCCAAATTGCCTTAATTTAGGATACAAAATTATGTACTGGCTTTCAGTCAGCCTGTGTGACAAAATTGGGTGGACCCAATATCTCCGTCTTCTGTTGCGTCGGTTCAGCCGTCGGTATAAAATCACCGCTAAAACTGTTTCTACGTCCATCTCCGGCAATGGTAGAACTCTACTGAAGTCTAAAATCAATAGCGGCCGCGAGGACAACGCGCGTTCAACGCCTGACAAGCGCGTGTCATGAGAACACTATACAAAAATTCAACGCGCGCCCAGCGCGCGCTTAACGCTTGTCATCTGAACGTAGCCTTAGATTTCGTTTTCTATACTTAAAGAAAACTAAGACTTTTGGGCACAAAAGCACAATGGTAGATTTCTACTATACGACGTCGCAATAATGTAGGTGGTGGTAGCACAACATCGTATCGTGTTTTGTTTACGGGCCCGAAATTTTAAAATATTAAATATTTACACTATTCAGCCTACAAAATTAAGTAAGCCTGAACGCTAAACGAAATACTGAATTTAATATTGGGAGTAGAGCATAAATGATGAAATCTCAATTTTTATCAACTAAAAGCTGCACTTTGAAAGGCAAATGTAAATAATTATTTAACTAAAACTTATGGCGTAGTACCTAAACATAAAATTCTAAACACATAAACCTACTCGTTCATAGAGATTCAGCCTTCGAGAACTCGATCGATCAGTATTAACAGTCTATGTATCGTACAGTTTCGTGTCCGAAACTGACCGTTGTCCCTCAGAATTTGTGACGACTCGCATTTTCCGGCGGAGTGACATTCATGCCTATATTATCGTATGAGAAGTCTAGAGTTGTGTCTTCAGCTGGATGACGGTTACTGAGAGCGGTGCTCATTGTCTTGGGGGTAGTGGCCCCTTGACTTTTCTCTGTCTGCGAGGTTCTGTTGTCCAAATCCCGCACGTTTAGTGGCTGTGGCGCACGTTTCGGAGGTTCAGGGTTACGTATCTCCAGCTTCAGCTCTGGTCTACCTTTGGGCAGCTCCGCGTGTGGATTGTGGTGTGTCAGATCGTTCGGGTACTGATTCACTCGGTTCTGCAATTAGAATAAATTGTTTCTAGTCGCAGATAGCATAGTTGAAGAGTAACATTTGATTGTATACTTAAATACTAAATGTTGCAAATGTTGCAATTATATTTGTGTAAAGTAGGTATACAAAGTGCATAATATAAGTAATACACTTTTTTATATTGTAACAGAATTTTTGTGTACTTCTGTGATATGTAATCTATTTAAATCTTTACAAGCAATGACCTACCCGAATACTAACAGAGCCCTAACCAGAAACGTAAGCTAGGCTTGGTAGCCCGTAGGGGACCCGACCCCCGGCTAGGGCCAGGCTGGCAAATGCCACTTCATTAATTAATAGCCAGACCCTGAAGCCATCTATCCAATTCTCATGTTATTCAAATGGGAATTAGGTCGGTTACCCAAATGCATACATTAACGAACTTTAAACACCTTAATGGAAAGACTATAACTTTATTAGTGTACAACAGCACCCCAGACGCAAGGGTACCTAATGAGCTTTTATATTCATTTAGATGCGCTACGCTGTAGTTTAATTTGTTGATAGAAAGGGTCAGAGAGCGGCGGTTGTCGTGTCTTCTATTCTATTTATTCAAAAGAAGCCATTTTTGCACTTTAGTTTACGTCAGGCTGTCGGTATAGATAATGTACAAATGTATAGTACTGCGAGTGATCGCCAACGTTTATGAGTTCTATGTAGTTTATTTCGAACAATTCAGAGAAGAGAGTAGACATTTAAGATTTAAGATCTTCAGAGTGCTGATTGCAGCTGTTAAATTAAAACTTATTTACTTATTGGATATCAGAGCAAACATTAGGAATTTGAAAAAATAAAGCGAAGTAAAGGTACAAATAAATATTTAACACAAAGGTACAAAACATTATTATACACAACATTATAATATACTCACGAGAAATTACTTACGTAAAAATATTATAAAAATAATAAAAATTTCATTTTCATGTCAAAAATATTGTCCATTATCTAAATCGGCAATATTTTTACGTGAGTAATTTTCCGTGTGATTATAACAATGCCTAGTACAACTCACGATAGTTTGAAGTGACAAATGTAAGAAAATAATACTCCGAACTTCGCGAGAAGAAGAAAACTAAATATTTTTATCTACTCTTTGTACAACGTAAATAGTAAAATTCTTCATTTTTGCATTCTGCATTTTTGCAAAAGTGAAAATGCGTGGTTTGTTGACTGAGCAACATTACAATGCAGAGTTAAAAAGCAGCATTTACCTTGGCAGGCTGGAACTTCTGCTTGATGTACCTCCATGAAAGCTTTCCGCGACATACGATGACCAGGACAAGCACCAAGATGGCGAGGGCCACACCGCTGATGATCAGCGAAGTGGTGGCTTGACGCTGGATACCTTAAAAGATTACAGACATTGGAATTTACCTATTTCCCTAACTTTTTCATTCCTTAAGATAAGTAAAAAATAGAAAATGATACAAAAATTAACTCTAACCCATTTTAACTGGACTGACACAGCAAGCAAAACCTAGGACGGAGTATAGTATTGTGTTCATTTTATAAGCATTCTTTGAGCTTTTCCTCGTTCATCGTAGAAGTCTATTCCCTGTTAGCACAGTGTGATTGCGCTGGTTTTACCTACATCAAACAATAAAAGCCGCCATACAGACTATAAGCGACACGCCCACTAAGGCGACTCTCAAAAGTCAATAGAGATCCTTAGAAATCTCAATGAATGCCACATTGATTGGTGCTATATGAATAGATAAAAACAAGAACTTGCGATGCAAAACAACTGCGACATAATAAACTATGAGGTGTAACTTACACGTAATCTATAGGTTTTATAAAATTTGTTTGTTTGTTTCACGGAGGTAATCTCCGAAAGTACCTACTCAACCGATTTCAAAAACTCTTTCACAGATGCGTATAATAGATTGGCAGGATGGTTATTAGGCTACATTTCATCCTGGTAGTTTCATTAGTACACCCGTGCGAAGCCGGGACGTGCTGCTAGTTTAATATACTTAATATACACATAGCTGTAATAAAGTCGGCACCTCGCAAAGCTCAGTAGAGTAAGCGCAACTCATTCAATATTAATTCGCCACACAATTGGACACGAAAAAAAACGATCTCATATAAAAATCAGCGGGCAATCCCGTAGAGGAACAAAGCAAAGGCAGTTTATTGATCGCTCTACGTTACAGTACCGTTTTGGTTTTCATTTGTAAGGTTAGGTTATTATGTTATTTTGGAAGATCATACCTACCAAAGCCTAAAAAACCTTTCAATATTCATTCCAATTTTCATATAGGCCAACGGTTAGAGTTGGTCTTGTTTATATGTATTTGTATATACCTACACTGATTTTAGTTGTTTTAAAAACGTATTATCAAAAACTATAAAGTTAAAGCACTTAACTTTATAGTTTCTTAATACTGTATGAGAGTAGGTAAGCAGGACCCTGTGTGTTGTGTGATGAATGCAAATTGTAATTTCCATTGCATTTTCCAACACGTTTTTATGTCTCAAATAATTACTTATCATAATTATGGTCTGATATCATATTTGTCATTTTTTCCGACGCATTAGCACATTATAGTACCTATTGTGGTAACGTCTAGTGTGTAAATAGTCTAAGATCAATCCATGATTCGTGAAAATTGCTAAGACGTTGTTAGGATGGATATTGTACTTATCTCAAAGGGTGACCTAGAAATGTAAGTCTAGATAGATTTCCTATACCTATCTACTAATGAAACAAGTTTCGTCTCGGCGGGAAGCGCTTTTCGGGGATGCAACCTATATCCGTGTCCAAGTTACCGTAATCTGTTCAGCGGTTTAATTGTGAAAAGCTTATAATAAATATAATACATAACAATTTACGCATATCAACCTACCACTTCCTTCCTAAATAACGACAATAAGCAAACTTATTTTAGGTAGAAAAATACTTTAATATATAGGTACTATAGTATTTATATTCTAGTACATATAGTAAAAAAAAATTGAAGTATTTTTCATATTTTTTTTCGATACTTATATCTGATAATTTATATAACCTATATAGGTAACAGATATTAAATGGAATCAATACCAATACACCAGTATGAAAGCCAAGGTAAGTAGGTACCTGAGTAAAACAGTGCTTCTCAAAATCAGTAGCACCATGCGTTTCAGATGCTAACGATCCTAAATGTTAGCTATATTCTTGAAGTATATCGGAATTATTACCACAGATTATATATAAGAGTAAGAACAGAAAATTCACTTCGCGAAAACATTGAATTAAATAGTGATTTACTACGACCGACACCATAACACGCAATGCAGTTCGCACAGGCCTCTTATACCAATCGTATATAGTAGATTGCTATACAAGGGGACAAAGGCAACTTTTCTATGCACGAGATGGTTTATCGCGCGAGCGGCAGCGAGTGCGATTATAGTTCGAGTGCATCGAAAAGCCTTTTCCCCGAGGTAAGCACTCTGCTTTTCATTACGAAATAAGGAAATTACCAAAAAAATTGATGAAAATTTCACACACGAAAATTAGCTGTCTCGCTTTTTTGTTAAATCCTAGTAATTGACTAACTAGCACAAATTTGTTCATCTTTGCGTGGATTATTTATGAAAAAAAATACTGGTGGAATGCCTACTACATTTAGTGCCATTCTTCTACCAGTCAGTATTTTTTTTAAACTGAAACGCAGCTATTCCATCGTCAACTGCTGTTTAGTGACTAAACATCAACAAAAAAAAATAGGTACTGACTGGTAGAATGGCACTAAATGTAGTAGGCATTCTACCAGTATTTTTTTTTTCATAATTCATAATTCATGCAAGGATGAACAAATTTGTGATAAAGGAGCACATATTCGTGCTAGAGAGACATAATAGAATGAATGAGTTAGAAGAACTTGAATACTTAGCTAGCATGCATCGACATGCGACAAAAGAAATGTCAAAAATGAAGTTGACATTTGACAGTTATTTACTTTCCTGTCCTAGGGCAGGAAAGTACTTGTTTTCCCTAGGGACGGAAAATGCTACTTTGAACCCTATGATCAGGCAACTTCGTGCGTACTTTCCGTGTATGAGTAATGAAAAAGTGCTTTTTGATTCTTAAAAAGGTTAATATTTCTCCCCTTTTTTAAAATTGGTTGAAAACTATCGATCGACATCGATCGATGATCTGGTAAACCTACCTGGCAAAACAAACATCGTGAGGACTTTCATGAACGGAATCAGCTGTCTTCTACCAAAAGAGCATATTCTCGTAAAATTGTAAGTACTTAGTAAGTACATACTATGTAAGTACTTTATGTAAGTACTACTTACATAAAGTACTTACATAGTATAAAACAAAGTCGCTCTCTTTGTCCCTATATCCCTATGTAGGTATGCTTAAATCTTTAAAACTAAGCAACGGATTATGATGCGGTTTTTTTTTACTGGATAGAGTGATTGAAGAGGAGGTTTATATCCTACTATTATTATAAATCCTACTAATATTATAAATGTGAAAGTTTGTGAGAATGTTTGTTATTCTTTCACGCAAAAACGGCTGGACCGATTTGGTTGAAATTTGGTATGTAGATAGCTGATACATTGTGGAGAATCAGCATAGCAGCCGTGCGAAGCCGGGAAACATTCAAAATAAAAAGTCTTGGGGTCCTTCTTTGGTTGCTGACTTAGATACACACATAATAACAGAAAAATGTTGCAATAATTGCAAGAGACAGCCATGTTTTGATTTCGCTCGGGCATATTGAAATATTGGGTTCGGTCTAGCTCAAATAAAATACATACTGGTGAGGTCCGTGGATGCTGGCAGCTCGTCCGATCTCCGCATGTACCGTAGATCCAGAAGGTAGTCTGAAAACAGAAAAAAAATTACAATAACAATTAGGTAGGTGGGTACGTCCGAAAAAAATTATGACCTGTCATTAAAATTTTTTACATGGGCCCCCTTAGTAATGCCACAGATGCCTACTTACTGGTAATACAGCAGGATAGTTTATTCTATGTACGTACGTACGTACACACACACAGTCATGTTTCAGATACTTACTCATCGTGACAAGTGGAAATGTGGAAGTTGATTACCTACACTTCAACATTTTCTAAACAAAAATGCACCTGTGACTGTGCATCGGACATTACTTAACTACGACGTATAGACTACAGTTACCCGTTTAAGTAGGTTTAAAGGGCCAATTTATTTTACTGTTTGACTGAACAGCAACACAATTTACCTTCCAAGGGTTAGGACACGACGTATGTAGGTATATTTTTGGATTGTGAGTCTTGTAAAAATTATAAGTTGCGTAGTTTAATATTACATTTGATAAGTCCTGAAACCGACGACGTATGTATATTTTTGGATTGTGAGTCTTGTAAAAATTATAAGTTGCGTAGGTAGTTTAATATTACCTACATTTGATAAGTCCTGAAACCGACGACGTATGTATATTTTTGGATTGTGAGTCTTGTAAAAATTATAAGTTGCGTAGTTTAATATTACATTTGATAAGTCCTGTCACCTCACCTCTCTATTCTATTCTATTCTCATTTTGCCATGTGTGTAGGACTTTTGTATGAACCGAACGCTACGCTGCATATTATGGTTAAATTCTGTGACAGGTGACACATTTGACGCAACACTTAACTCAATTATAATGCTCGTTTGGCCAGGGGCCATAAAATGGTCGTTCGAGCATTTCTGCTAGCAATTCATAAACTGTCATTTTTGGTGAAAATGCTAAACAATAGGCTAGTTGACTCTATTTTTATGTAGCTCTTATATGATAAATAATTGTTCTTTTAGACCAAAAAAAATACTACCATATTTTTTTGGACCTAAAAAACCGCAAAATTTTATTTTAAAAGTTCTACTTTTCAAAAACAGGTGAAAACGCTACCGCCATATTGGTCTATGGATTTATCTGTGCTGTGACGTCATTCGTATTCAAAACAATAATTTTCGTGATTTACGTCTAGGGAACATGCACATTTTGAAAAGTTGGCATTACTGTAAATTGGTTTTAGTTATGTGACATTTGTATAATTCCGATACTAATGACGTCACCAAAATGGCCGTAGCGTTTTCAGCGTTCCAATAAAAAAAAAAAGAAACCGTTTTTTAAATTGAAATTATGCAAGCATCATGGACTTTGATTAACTGAAATTATTATATTTTGGTTTTGCAAGGAAAGTACTTCAGGAAATACTAATTTATTGGGTCAAATTTGATATGAGTCAAGTAGCCTATTAATGAAATAAATGCACTTTATGAATTGCTAGCAGAAATGCATGAACGGCCATTTTAACCCAGCAGAACAAAGACCACAGAGTACTTAGTAATACAGAAAATAGAGACTAAATAAGACAATAATGCTTTGCAGAGAATTAAGGACACCACACACAGCAGCTATAATATGAAGATATATCTTATAGCACGATATATCTCAATACATCTTTCTATAGAAATCGTCAGGAGACCACACACAGCAGCTATAATATATATTTTCATATCTTCGTATCTTAAGATACTGAGCTATACGAAAATATATATCTCAGTATATCTCAATATATTTCAGTATATTTCACTTCGTACAGGATGTTCAAAAATTTGATGATTATTTTATACTTTTATTTCATTCTTACCTAAAGCACAAAGCAAGTCGTTCTTCGGAAGAACATGTGGGAATTATTGCTTACACTGCTGTCCCCATCCAGAGCCTCCGAAGAGCAGACGTGTCGTGAAATCATAGATAATTAATATAAGTAATTAATACTTGCACATAGAAAGTTAATCCTCTTAAGACTCAAGCTATAGTTCTGGGCAGTTCCCGTACAATATCTAAAATTAACTGGCTATCATTACCTAAAATAGAATTTGATAATGTTGTTGTTCCTTTTTCTAACAATGTTAGAAACTTAGGAGTGGTTATGGACAGCTGTATGTCCTGGAAGCCGCAGCTTGGTTCAGTGAGCCGAAGGTTGTTTGCTTCTTTTAGTTCACTTCGAAGGTTGCGTAACTTTCTCCGTAACTATCCACGTAGTGGGATAAGGGCAGGGATATGATGAGATGATGATGATAATAACCTACTATTCCTAGGGCAGGAAAGTATTATTTATTTTCCCTAGGGACGGATAATGTTGCTTTGAACCCATGATCCGGCAACTTCGTGCGTACTTTCCGTGTATGAGTATGAATAAATAAGAACACCTTTTATAACACTTTAGCTGGAGAGCGCGTCAATCGTGGGTGCATTTCTGTTTTTACCCACAGTTTCTTCCCAAAAGCACAAAGTAATAATAATTTTTGCCGTTTATACCCACTGCTATTTTTCATTTTCGTTCATTTTCACTCAGAACAAAAATGACTTAAGTAACAAAATACGGCAAAAATGTTCAGTTGAAATAAAAAATGATGGCATTTTAAAATGTTTTAATCAAATAACAACATAAATAATTATACAGTAAAATATACACATAAATATTATATACATATATATATCACAAAAACTAACGAAAAATATTATAGATGTTTTATAAAAATGTAATAAATATTATAATTTTGTTTTAATTATAGTTAAAACATACTAGGAAAAGCTTGTATCTTAGCCATCATAATAATTTCTTAGGTAGGTATGTTGTTCAAAACTGGTAGCCGTAGGCAGGTAAGTAAGTAATTTTTCATTACTCATACACGGAAAGTACGCACGAAGTTGCCTGATTATAGGGTTCAAAGTAGCATTTTCTGTCCCTAGGGAAAACAAGTACTTTCCTGCCCTAGGGCAGGAAAGTAAATAACTGTCAAATGTCAACTTCATTTTTGACATTTCTTTTGTGGCATGTCGATGCATGCTAAGTGTTCAAGTTCTTCTAACTCAATCAGATGCTAGATATTATGTCTCTCTTGCACGAATTTGTGCTTCTCTAGCACTAATTATATTATATTTATTTATTTTATTTTATTTATTTAAATTTTTTCATCATCAAAAAAAAACTACTGGCAGAATGCCTACTACTGTTATAGCCATTCTACCAGTCAGTATTTTTTTTTAAATCTGGAACGCAGCTATGCCATGCCATCGTTAGCTGCTTTTAGTCAATATTAAACTAGTCGATTTTAAAAAAAAAAGCGAGATAGCTAATTTTCGTGTGTGAAATTTAAATTTTCATCTATTTTTTTGGTAATTTCCTTATATTCGTAATGAAAAGTAGAGTGCTTACCTCGGGGAAAAGGCTTTTCTATGCACTCGAACTATTATCGCACTCGCTGACGCTCGCGCGATAAACCATCTCGTGCATAGAAAAAGTGCCTTTGCCCCCTCGTATAGCAATCTACTATTAAACAGTTAACTGTCAAAGTTTTGTAATTTTATCTACAAATTGTTTGTCTGACTGTATTAAATCAATTATTTTGATTGCGGGTAGAAAATAAAACACATTTTGAGTATAAACGACAAAAAAAATCATATTTTTTGAAGTTGGTTGAAAAACCGACATAATTTGGGGAGAAACAAAAAAAAAGGTGAGTGGGTAGAACATGTGGGTAAAAACAGAAATATGCCCAATCAAATGGCGTATGTCAATGAAATGAACTGGACGTATCTAGGGGGGGGGGTCCAGGGGGACCGAACTACTACTTTTAACTAAAAAAACATTTGCTCGCTTTGCATTGTCGTTTTTACCAGAATAAAAACTGGCCCTCAATAAAACAAAGTGACACAATGCTTTTATCTTCCAAAAATTATGTTTATAAGTCAAAAGAAAATTTGCTCGCTCTGCTCGCGTCTTATTTTGCAGAATAAGAACCGAATGAATACGCTGCTTTTAACTAAAAATATTTTGCTCGCTCCGCTCGCGCCATTTCTACAAGTAATAGAAGAAAAAAGAGGCGCGAGGGGGGGGGGACTTTGATGACTCGGACCCCCCCCTTAGGAAAGCTATAGCTACGTCCGTGCAAAAGATATATTACAGCAGATATCTGTTCTGTGTGTGATAGCTTACGATAATATACAGCTATATATCCCGGGATGTAATATACCGTAATATATATTATAGCTGCTGTGTGTGAAGTCCTTAAGTCATAGATTTCATGTTCCTACAAGCAAGTGGCTGGTTCTGGAGACTGAATTGTTACATGACTGACAAATTCCAAACGAGTAGGTACCCAGTTCCTAACCAACTATTGCAATAAAAACTGAAAATTTCATTTACAAGTCTACACCATCAACACCGACATCATTTAAAGATCTTTAGTGAGTCTGTTTACAAAAAAATAATATCCACTGTTTAGCACTTCGGTGTTCCACGCTAACGGTTTACTGCACACAGTCACAGGTGCATGCACTCGTGTGACTTTTTGTATGTATGTGTGTGTGTATGTATAGGTACCTATGTGTGTGTGTGCTGTACCTGTCGCGTCGCGAGCAACAGAGCATGACTTCGGGCATTGTTACACCGTATCTATTGCACCAGCAATACCGATGAACACTTGTATAAAAACGTGTTGGCGGAGTGAATGCCTTGATTTGCGATGGTCATGAGTTCAATTCACGACCGCACAAAAACAATAAAAAATAGGTATATATTATAAGTAGGTAGGTAATTATCAAGACTATTTTCAAAAGGATCAAAGATAGAAAAATCTATGCGCAATAACACGAGCTCTGAACGGTGAAGAAAAATCAATGTACCTATCTGATGGTACCTAAGTTCGTAAACAAAGGGCTCAAGCCTGCAGTATTTGTTTACCTACAGTGTTTTTAATCTCTGATAAGAATCTAATCTAAGAAGTTTGTATGAAAAGGGTTACGGTAGGTACAATCATCGTACAAGCTTAGGGAACACCACTTCTATCTAACCCCTTCGATTTTCAAAAAGGAGTTCGTCAAGGCTGTGTCATTTCTCCCATATTATTCAATATATATGGTGAATACATAATGCGTAAGACCTAAGAAGATTGGAGAGGTGGTGTGAAGGTCGGAGGAGTCACCATTTCCAATCTTCGATACGCCGATGACACGACTTTATTCACGTCTACGGAAGCCGAAATGGTAGAACTTTTAAACCGTCTAAAATCGGTAAGTGCGGATATGGGTCTCTTAATAAACAATAAAAAAACCAAGCTGATGATTGTTGATCGCTCTGACTCTATCCACCTGTCGAACGCTCTGGGGGAATACGATACCGTACATGAATTTCAATACCTAGGTTCAATGATCAACAACAAGGGAAAAAGCGAACCTGAAATCCGTCGACGCAACGGCATGGCCAAAACAGCCATGAACCAGCTAAATAGGATATGGAGGGACAGTAACATTAGTAGGAAAACTAAAATACAAGTCATCCGGACGCTAGTATTCCCCATATTCCTATATGGCTCCGAGACATGGAACATCAAAGCAACTGACCGGAAGCGAATATACGCGTTTGAAATGTGGGTTTGGAGACGCCTATTGAGAATCCCCTGGACGGCTAAAAGAACGAACGTCTCTGTTCTAAAGGAGCTGAAACTTGAGCGATCCAAACGCCTACAGCGAGTACTGCAGTACTTCGGACATATCGCACGTAGAAAAGCCGATAACATGGAGAGGCTAATAATAACAGGCAAAATAGAGGGCAAAAAACCCAGAGGCAGAAGTCCAAAACTTGCGCGAAGTCACGATCCTCAACTGTGGGGGAACGACTAAGGAGAGACAGTGTTTTTAAGCTATTTCATAGCTTCTATCGCGGGCCTTGAGCGTGGAGACCGAATCCAGAAATTCCATAACGAAAATAACCTAACGCTTGACTCTTTAGTTCAGCAACTCGCCTCAAGGTGGCATGCAATAGCTTTACCGCGGCAGTCCCCGAGTGCCACATGTCTTTTTTTTTGTAAATAGGTAGACGTATCTGCTGTTCCGACTATGAGCAACAACGATAATCAAGCCTGCCCTTTTGTTTATGAAGTTGACTCCGAATGTGAAATTCCTTGGGATGCTTGACCTGAAATCTCTCATTCAGAGCCTAAGTGCGAAAGAGAAGACAGATACAAACAGAAAAGATCAGACTTATGTACCGGCGGCGTCTTGCGGTCACGAAACTGGTTGTAGGTAGGTACAGGTAAAGCACTGATAGCGAAATTCTGCTTTATCGAGATGCAATAGTGTTCTTAATAGCACGTTTGGGTACTGGAGGCCATTATTATTTCATTATTAGTCACGCGTGTATAATAACGTCTAGTACCTACAACTCACGATTGTTTTGAACGTGAAAAAAATATATAATAAGTAGGTACTCACTTTGGCACTCCTTGATGCACAGCCCCGCGTCGTAGTTGTGATGGGTCTTGTTACAGACAGTGTTGCACGGCGCACATCTGTTGGTCTCCGAGGAGCAGTACTCCTCGAGCTGGCAGGTGAGCTGGCCGCAGCGGATGCCGTCAAGCGTGAGCTGGGCTGAGGCGCCAGCCACCGCCAGCAAGTATGCCAATCGCGACATCTCCAACCTGGTGTGGTGGTAGAGAAAATAAACTTTTCATTACTCATACACGGAAAGTACGCACGAAGTTGCCTGATTATAGGGTTCAAAGTAGCATTTTCTGTCCCTAGGGAAAACAAGTACTTTCCTGCCCTAGGGCAGGAAAGTAAATAACTGTCAAATGTCAACTTCATTTTTGACATTTCTTTTGTGGCATGTCGATGCATGCTAAGTGTTCAAGTTCTTCTAACTCAATCAGATGCTAGATATTATGTCTCTCTTGCACGAATTTGTGCTTCTCTAGCAGTAATTATATTACATACCTATATTTATTTATTTTATTTTATTTATTTAAATTTTTTCATCATCAAAAAAAACTACTGGTAGAATGCCTACTACTTTTATAGCCTTTCTACCAGTCAGTATTTTTTTTTAAATCTGGAACGCAGCTATGCCATGCCATCGTTAGCTGCTTTTAGTCAATATTAAACTAGTCGATTTAAAAAAAAAGCGAGACAGCTAATTTTCGTGTGTGAAATTTAAATTTTTATATCAATTTTTTTGGTAATTTCCTCATGTTCGTAATGAAAAGTAGAGTACATACCTCGGAAGACACACACATACTTCGATGCACTCGAACTATTATCGCACTCGCTGACGCTCGCGCGATAAACCATCTCGTGCATCGGAATCTTTGCCTTTCTTCCTCGTGTAGTAATCTACTATTAAAAAAAGGTCTGGTCAGGGTCACGTACCTACATCTTTTATAGATTTTTCTATTCCGGTAGGACAAGACAACGTGGCCGATCCCGCGTTTAGGTCGAATCCTCCCGCTGCCATAACTTTTGAAAGGATTTTTTTTTTTTTTTATTTTTTTTTTTTTATATATATTTATTTTGCGTTCACCACAGACTCTAGGGTCCGTGCTTGAAAGGATTTTTCATTTTTTATAGGTAATCTTTTAAAGATATTCTGTAAAAATAAGCTCATATTCACCCAAGTGACCAAAATCTCTTTTTTTGATAGGTGAATTGGACTTTTGGGTGATTATTCTCTAAACGATTAGTGACAATTTTTTTTTTTTTCAAGTTTTCAGTTGTTTCCGAACACAACAGAAGACATAGATAGTGTTAAAGGTAAGTCGAAGGTATGGTGTGGAACTGTGGACCTCGATAGCTGACTTGTGTAGAATGGACCACCCACCTTTTTTTTCAATGTCGAGACTTGGAATATGCCATTATTTAAAATACGTACAGGCTCAAATTAGCTTTTTGACTTTCGAAATAGCTCTACAATAGGTAAAAAAAAAACGAGCACGTATCATCATCATCATCTCAGCCCATTTCCACCCACTGTTGGGTATCGGCCTCCTCTCTACTACGCCACTCTCTCCGATCCCTCGCGAATCTCATCCACTGATGACCGACCACGCTTACGATGTCGTTCGACCATCGGGCAGGTGGTCGGCCTCTTGGTCGTTGCGCGTCCCGGGGCCACCATTCGTTTATGTATCATAAATAAGATAGGTGCTGTTCGCCGACGACATTGTGCTTGTTGGTGAAGACGAAGCAGAGGTACAGAGCAGTTTGGGAAAATGGCAGGACAAATAATTGGAGAGTGTCGGATTGAAGATCAGCAGAACCAAAACGGAACACCTGTTCTGCGACTTCGGTGGTCCCTCCAATTTTGTCCATATTGCCTTTGACGGTGTATCCCTACCAGCCTGCTCCGATTTTCGGTACCTCGGCTCTGTCATACAGAATGATGGTGAGATAGACAGGGATGTAAGAAGTAGAATAAATGCGGGATGGATGAAATGGCGACAGGTCTCCGGAACAACGTGCGATTCACGTATGCCCCATAAACTCAAGGGGAAAATTTACAAATCAATCGTGACCTGTCGTAATGTATGGATCTGAATGTTGGGCTATGAAAGGGACTCATGAACGAAAAATACATGCGGCTGAGATCCGAATGTTAAGATGGATGTGTGGAGTGACGCGAATGGACAAGATAAGGAATGAGTACATAAGAGGAAGTGTGAAAGTGGCTCCAGTGAATGAGAAGATGAGTAGTAGTAGATTAGCTTGGTATGGTCATGTTATGAGGAGGGAAGAATGTCATGTTACTAGGAGAGTACTAGATATGAATGTGGATGGATATAGGTCTAGGGGAAGACCAAAGAAAAGATGGATGGATTGTGTGAGGGATGACATGAGTAAGAAAGGTGTGAGTGATGAGATGACGTCTGATAGAGGGAAATGGAAGAGGAACACGTGTTGTGCCGACCCCACATAGGGATAAGGGCAGGAAAATGATGATAAAATAAGATAGGTACCTTACCTATCTACTATACTAGTAGATAGGTAGGTACTTGTTGTATAATGTAAATCACCGCAGAGATTAAAATAATTAATTATCATAAATTGCTCAAGTAGGTAGGTACTTACCCAAAGTCTTAATTAAGGCAGGTGCAAGTACTTATTATTATTATTATTTCTAGCCCATATTGTCCCACTGCAGGGCAAAGGCAAGTACTTACCTATCAAAAAAAAGACGTGTGGCACTCGGGGACTGCCGCGGTAAAGCTATTGCATGCCACCTAGAGGCGAGTTGCTGAACTAAAATGACAGCGGTCAGGTGATCTCGTTACGGAATTTCTGGATTCGGTCTCCACTCCACGCCAAGGCCCGCGATATCTTAATAAAAAAATATCTTCAAGATGATTTAATACCGTATCATAATTCATAATTCATCATAATTTACGTTATTTAACCGGAAATAATTCACCCACTGTAAAATCCAATAGTGAGTCACCTCCTCGACACAGAGTTGCCTTGCCTCCTCCTGATAAGAATAAAATATGATACTCAGATACAATTCCATTCTTTTTCTTACATTATAGGTAATAGTCTTCAGTTAATTCGGAGGTCTATCAGCCGGCGGCCTAAAAGCTCCGTCACCAGAGTTGGCCACTTGCTCATACCTTCATAACTTCAATCAGAGCAAATATTTTAATACCTACGTTGAAGGAATACTCAAACCAAGACGCTTTTTGTAAATTTTATGTGAAACTAATTTAAAACATTTTCATTATTTTGTAATCTCAGTAGGTAGGTAGTATAGTACCCGTCTGTATTCTGTGGTAGTACCACAGATAAAATAATACTATACATGTACAGATGGTCCATCTAGAACATTAATTTCACTCCTGTTTTTCTTCGGGCTATTTTTTTTGTGTTTGATTTTGCGGCGCCCTTAGCAGTGTTTAGGTCTTGCCTGCAATCAAAAATAAGTAACTCCATCTAGTGCTAATATTTTTGATTGCAGTTTTGACTAGAGTTGGCTTCGTTGAGGTGAGTCATCGCGGCAGGCGTTCAAACTGGTTTGAAATTGATAAAGTCTACATTATTGCCAATTTACTTGTGAATCTCTCAAATAGAAAATATCTGTCGCTAGGAACAAAATTGTGAGTTCTAACTTCAGAAACGGTGATTTTTTTAGGGTCACTTTACATCCGGTAAGTAGGTAGGTACCTACCTACCTACCTAGTTAAAACAAGTTTCTTTTTTATAGATTGTAGATTTTTCCACTAATGCCTATATATTTCCACTAATAAATGCGAAATTTTGTAATGTGTGTTTGTATGGTAGGTATCTACCTACCTACCTACTACCGATAACATAGTTATCATAACTTATGTATAGTTTTTCATTAAGTACTTACAATTATTAATTGATAAGTACCTACGCAGAAAAATAAAATATTGGAAGCAAAACATAGCGCTTTCTATAGATGACTCACGACGCCACCCACACACTGCAGTGGTCTCAACCGGCTGTTGATTTTACTATCTATCCCCACTATGCCTTAATATGGAATACTTTTCACGACCGGGCTGAGTTGACCAATCATTTAAAAAAAGGTTTGATTTAAGGCCCGCCCGCCGCGGTCTAAGTTAAAAAATGACCATTACCTACTTATGAAAAATACGTAGGTACTAGGTAGGTACCTAGGTGGCATTTCAGCCCGCGAGATGACTGAGATGGGGGCTGAGTTGAGCTCTACTCTACCTATATCGAAAAAAAACTGTGATTTTTTTTTCTTATAAAAGTCTTAATACCTACCCTTTCTCCTATTTTATGACAACAAACTTCTAGTTAGACCTACCGACTGTTGTAAGTTACGTTTGTTTACAACGTTGATCATAGGCTTAAAAAACTATCATTATGAATGATTAATCTCATTGCTGAAACTCACATAAACGGGAATACCTACCTACTTAGCGTTACAGAAAAAAGGTAAATGACAACAAAATTAGGTCAGGATTAGTCATCCCTTATCTTTAGGGCCCCCGCAGACGGCCGACTTTTTGTAGGTCGAAAAATCGGTCATACCTACGAAAAATTTTGTCACCGACTCTCTTGTCGGTGCTAGTGAGGGGACAGTACGCATACTCGCATACTCACTTCTACCTACGGGATGACCGTAGGTAAGAGTGAGTACGTATGCGAGTAATTCCTCTAAACAATTTTCCATTTATTTATTTAGTTACCTACTTACGTATGTAAGTTCCATAATAATTTTGCCTGGCTAATTGAAAAATCGCGGTCAAATCAAAAACTCTGAAATAAAAATCGTAATTTTATAAAAGGTTGTAGTAAATTACTTATTGAATGTACGTAATTAACAAAAAGTAAGTAGATAGGTACCTATCTATCCAATTAAAAGTCATATTTTTATGACTAAGTTGTAGGTATTCACTTTAGAATGATCTTTGTTTCCATTTACTCAAAAAGCATAATTGAGAAGGTAGGTAGGTACCTATGCAGAAAATACGTCAATGTCAAAAATACTTTTAAAAAAATAAGGTCCATCTCAAAAATACTATTAAAGGATTAAAACCCCTTTTGTCATATCATAATTGTGTGCTTTGCAGAAAAAACTTTTTTGCTAAAAATACTTCAAGCCAAAAATACTTTTGAAGAATAATAATCTCTTTGTTCATCCAAATAAAAAGCATTACGGCGTAATACGCCGTAATATACGTGAATTGATATTTCCAGGTAAAATACTATGTAGAAAAAGACTTTTTGGCGCACTCGCGCTCGCTCCGAATGAAGAAGAAAGTCGGACCCTTAAAATACTTTGAAGGTATTGAGCCCTGGTTTTTAAACGCACTTGCAAGCCCTGGTACTCGATTTTACAAGTATGACCCATCCCTAGTCGGAATGCACCGATTTTATTTCTCACCGACTTTTTTGGCGCCTACAAGGAAAATCATTGTAACCCATTTTTCACTACTTTTTAGGGGAGCGTGTTAAAGTTTCAAAAAATTCATTTAAGTCTAATAATGACTGTAAATTATGTTGCAATTTTGTTACTGTTATCTTATTATGAATGGGCTAGATTATTTTTCGTAACTTTACATAATAGTTCATTGAAATGTTACTACCATGAGCTTTGCATTTGTAAGAGGACGCAATTTTATTTTTAGGACATGTGTGGGGGTCAATAAAAGCTTAACCTCAAGTTTGTGGGGTCGCCACTCTTGTTCCCCGGCCGCCATTTTGAAAAAAAGGGATGAAAACTCTTATTTTGCGAAATCTCTTAAACTTTGCGTCTTACAAAAAAAATGACAAGACATAATTTGTAGAAAATTGCTTTACCTACCAATATGTTGCTTTAACTTTTTGCCATAAATCAACTAAAAAAGAAGTTATAAGCAACAACGTTAGAGAATATTTATAAAAATAATACTTTTTGCTCTTTATCTTGTTTTTATTCGTTTAACAATAAAGAGATACGAAAGTCACATTTAAAAATTGAGCTCAGATACGCTCAGCACGAATATGATTCTAACTCAATTTGGCCAAAATGTGAGTTACAATATTTTTCCTTGCAGTAGTCGTTTTGTCAGTAGGTATGACCGATTTTTCGACCTACAAAAAGTCTGCCGTCTGCGGGGGCCCTTAGTAAGGAACCCTCATCCCCATCTATGTAGGTACATACCTTGTCAGAAGATGTTTCACATAAACATGAATAAACACTATTTATAACACTTTATAAAACCGGGATTGAACTATGGCGGGAAGGTATTTCTGAACATTTTGATTCTTAATAGTCTCATTGCAGAAAGAGCTCGTAAGCCACGGTTGTGTTACTCAAGTTTATGACCTAGTTGCCATGGAAACCGATTGAGGCAAATCAAATAGTCACTAGGTAGGTAAGTACCTAGCTTTGAGCTCACAGTAGCTTAGCTTGTTGGGTTACTGCATTCAATTAAATTCAATAGGTTTCCTATGCTTATTGATCCTGAACTTCAAACTTGCCAATGTACCAGATCCCTTTATCTGGTACAATTGCGCAGAAAACACTTGCGCGACGAACACATGCGCGATAGACATTTGCGCGTAAAGACATTTGCGCTTATGACCATTTGCGCGATTACCTTTTTGCGCGAAATCCTATATAAACAAAGTTTCACATGAGCGAGTCGACATTTGCGCGAGTGGACATTTGCGCGACTTTTTTTAAAGTAGCTATAACTTTGGATGTAGACGTCGTAGAGACATGCTGTTTTCGGCATCTTGTAGGTGAATTTTTGTTTCATCTTTTAAGTGTTGGTGCAATATCATTTTCCATTTCCATCCTCCTTAAAATGAACATTAAACTTTCCATGGCACTTTACGTAGAGGGTGCTACGAGCTTCCGTAGCAAACAAAAGATTTCAACGCGCTTCTTTTTTTTGTGTTGTATGTAATATGCTACGTCGTAGCTGACGTAGCTGCGTAGGGAATTGTGCGTGGAATGTGTTCGTCGCGCAAGTGTTTTTCGCGCAAATGTCCTGATACCAAACTAAAGCTATTCTTTTTGACAACAAATGAAAGCAACAGATGAAAATAATGATCATGAATGCTTGCCCCTTTTTCCAAGGTGAGATTTATAATTTTAGATCCTTTGAAAATGTGTAAGGGGGTAGTCACAGGTACGACCAAATACATTTCGGTAGGTAGGTACCTATATGCCCAGTGCCCACGTTTCGCAGAAGTTGTCATTCCTTACGTAGGTAGGTACCTACGTAGGTACCTACTTACGCTCTTAGAAAGATAATTGGTTTCCTCAAAATGTTTTCTTAAGACTACATAATTTCATAAAAGACATTATTTTTATCTAAAAGTAGGTACTTAGGTACCTACAAGTCGGTCAAATACCAGATGTAGGTAGGTACCTACCTACTTATTGCAATAAGTATTTTTCCAAACGTGATAATATTCTTTGAAACAACTCGAACGGGTTTACAATAAAATACCTAGGTAGGTAGGTAGGTACCTACCTAATGGAATCACTGATCTTATCAGTTTAGTTTTTCAATTTCCTTTGCTCTCTTCATTGACTTAGAAACGTCTTAAGCATTTTAAAGCAAAAGGAAGAAGTCTACGTCCGCCTGTCTGTCTGTATCTGCCTCGAGGCATTTAGCTTCGAAAACGAAAGAAATGGTTCAATTTTAATGTACCTACCTAGCTCTCAGACCAAATAAAATTTGGTCTGAGACCAAGCTAGGTAAACCTACGCTAAGACCTAGCTTTTAAAATAAACAAAATGTGGTACGAAATCAGTGTTTATTGAGCATGTACCTATTTCATATTAGGTATTACCTATGTAGATATCTAGTTCATTTACCTATTTGAGTTTATGGTAGGAGGTTAATGTAACAATTTCAAATTCTTTTAATTAAATCGAGATAACGTTTTGCGTTCGGTAGGTACATAGGTACCTACCTAGTGTACTTTACCATGTAAGTACATAATACGAGTAGGTACCTAGATGCGGTGCTATCAGTACATAGGTATATTATCGTTAACTTCTAAAAAATAAGGGCCCCTGCAGACGGCCGACTTTTTGTAGGTGGAAAAGTAGGTCGCTTTTTCAACCGATTTTTTCACCTACTTTGTCACCGACTCCAACGCACACGACCGTCACTTTGTAGGTGGCTAGTGAGGGGACAGCACGTCGAAAAATATTATAACGGTGGATTTGCAAAGGAAGATAAGTATAGCTAGCTCTCTTTTCTTACGTAAGTAGGTACCTACCTACCTAACCAAAAACTGTTGCGTGTGATAGGTAGTACCTATGTTCAACAACATGGTACCTACCTACAATACAAAGGAAGGAGGAGGTACTTTGGTTATAATCCTTTCTACTAATCCTACGAAAATTCCTACTATAATTTGCTTATCGAAAGTTTGTGAGTATGGATGTATGGTTATTTCTCTTTCACGAAAAAACTACAAAACCGATTGTATACTATGGGATATAGGTAGCTAATGACATGGCTAATACATAGGCTACTTTTAACCTGATGTTCCCGCGGAATTCGTTGAAATTACTTTAAATTACAATAAGTACTTAATAAATTACATGGTTAGGTAAGTAATATTATTATTATAAATCCAATAACAATAAATTATAATTATGAATGATTGAACCTACTTATCTACCAGAAGTGTACCTAGGTACCTAAGCAAATAAAATTCGGAGTAAATAGTCCACTAGCGGAGTAAGCTCTATCACTTATTCCGAAAAGCGCATCACTAAACGACCTACACTTTCGGAGTCGGTGTCGGGTCGGTCGGAATGCCACCTACTTTTTTCTCACCTACTTTTTGTAGGTCGTGTGCGTTGCGCTATTGTTGTCAGTACGTTCTATTTTTCGACCGATTTTTCCACCTACAAAAAGTCGGCCGTCTGCGGGGGCCCTGCGTTCATTCCACTCGACACCACATCTGTGTGTCATTTGGAAAAACGATGTTGGACACTGACTAACTTCTCGAACACAAAACTGCGAATTTATTATCGCGGTGCGACGCGATTTCTCGTGAAATATCTTTTCTACATAGAGCATGATTGCTAAGTTTTGTGTACCGGTCGTAGGTATTACTGATGCCCTGCCTTCGATCATAGGTATGTGATCGAAGTGCCCTGCAAATTATCATTGGTAGTTTATTCTCTAAACCTACTGCTGGCTTTTTACACTTGACTATAACTTTACTATTTAGTGTAGAAGTAGGTAGGTAGGTACCTACCGTGATGATGCATCAAGATTGTAAATGACAAAGTACTAACTAAGTACTTACCTACCTACTTTATGAATTAATCTATAGTTTGTGATGCGCAGTCGACGAAGAATTCGACTGCAAACGTGACATTGAGTGATCTAACGCTGCTCACCTTGAGATCGAGGCTCTTGCGCACGTCTCCATAGCTTCTGGGGTACAGATTTAGTGTAGGTAGGTAGGTACCTATATATTTTGTGCGTAATAGATATTTTCAAATTATTTTATGCTTAGGAAACTCGGGCTCTGTTTCCAAAATCAATATTTCTTAAGTTTGTTAGTACCTAACCTAGGTAGGTAAAGAGGTAAAATTTGTTTGTTTGTTTTTTTGTTTGACGGAGGTAATCTCCGAAACTACTAGACCGATTTCAAAAATTCTTTCACGGGTGTGTAGAAAGGAACTTCCGGGAGGTTATACTTAGGCTATTTTTTATCCCGGTAGCTCCATTAGTACACCCGTGCGAAGCCGGGACGTGCTACTAGTATCATATAAAGCAAGTAGCCAAATTTGGTGACGGAGTTTTCAAAAGCTTCCAACATGGCTTGGAGACTTTAATTAGGTAAGATGTGATGTGATGTGATGTGATGTGACCAACAATGTAGGTAGGTATCATGTAGGTAGGTATATCATGTAGGTCTCAAGATCTTAATGACTGGGACACCTACAACCTATATAGGTAGGTACCTACTTACTCGTAGGACGACACTAGCCCAGCTATATGGATGAATATTGTACCTACATCAGGATTGTCAACCCGTTTTTACATTTTTATAAGAGTAACAAGGCCATTTTGGTCAGCTATAAAGGAAAGCTGCAACCACTAAGAATGGCAGTCACATCACATCGCAATTTTGTATTGTTTCCCTTTCATTTGTATGCACGGAAAGTATTCTTCAATAGCGCGGAGATTGTCAAACAAAAATGTGCTCTATGCTGACAGGATACGACTGAAGTTATGAGAGGATAACGATGAAACAAAGTGATAACTGTTATTGTTTTGTAGGCGTTGGACTGTTGAGTCGGTAATACTGCTGCGGTGTAAGTAAATAAATTAACACCAGAAATCATTATTCTCTAAAGTGCTTTACAACAAAAATGTTTTAAAATACAGTGTTGTAAATTACAACACTGTATTTTAAAACATTTTTAAATATCCCACTAAACATTTTCAAACAATCTTAAAAGCTCTTTTTATACGTACCTACCTGCCTATCTTACTTAACTCATGCTTGGTAGGTTATCTTAGCTCCTTTTAAGCCCGGACAAAATAAATGGGTTAGAATCTGAGTGTCTTGCCTTCCAGTGAAGTTAGAAAGGTCCCAAACTAATACTTAGGTACCTATAAAACTACAAATCCAAAGAAAAATGAGTGTCTCAGGCAACGTGGCTTAAAAGGGCATTTAGTGCTCTCTATTAAATTTTTTTTCGTCTGATCAATATTTATTTCTATGTGACGAATAAAATTTATTGGAGGTTTCACATTAAGTACTTACCTATTTAAGTAAGTACCTACCTACTTATTTTTTTTTTTTTTCATTTTAATGCACCGATGGCAGTGACTGGAAAATTAATTGGCAACTGCAGGAGCATAGTAGGTACCTAGGTAGGTACCTGATATAGTTAAAGCTTCCTTGTTCATAGAATAAGAGACTGTGTTCTGTTTAATTTCTTCTGAGATGACGAGTGATACCTAGGTACTCAGACCAAATAAAAACTACCTAGGTAGAAGAAAATGGATAAAAACATATTTTGCTAGCTCTAGGTACCTAGGTAGGTACTTAGTGGGAAAAGGGCGGAGAAATGATGATGATGATGTTCTGTTTATTTAGAAGAGGGTTTTCAAAACTATAGTAAATTTTAATATCAAATAGGTAGGTGTTTGGTTATTTTTTTTAGTCAGTAAACAAATAAGTACCTACCTAAATTATAAAAAGTTCATAAACCCCCACTCTATAAACGCAAAGCGAAAGCAACTTTAAGATTAAAAATAAATGCAGAAAATTTATAGCGACCTAAGAGGTTCGCTATTAGATTGAAGAACTACTCGTTCGTCGGTCGCAGGAGTTATTACGTGCAGTCACAGACTAACTATAAATCCATTTAGGGCCCCCGCAGACGGCCGACTTTTTGTAGGTGGAAAAATCGGTCGAAAAATAGAACGTACTGACAACAATAGCGCAACGCACACGACCTACAAAAAGTAGGTGAGAAAAAAGTAGGTGGCATTCCGACCGACCCGACACCGACTCCGAACGTGTAGGTCGTTTAGTGATGCGCTTTTCGGAATAAGAGATAGAGCTTACTCCGCAAGTGGACTGTTTACTCCGAATTTTATTTGCTTAGGTACCTAGGTACACTTCTGGTAGATAAGTAGGTTCAATCATTCATAATTATAATTTATTGTTATTGGATTAATAATAATAATATTACTTACCTAACCATGTAATTTATTAAATACTTATTGTAATTTCAACGAATTCCGCGGGAATATCAGGATAAAAGTAGCCTATGTATTATACCATGTCATTAGCTACCTATATCCCATAGTATACAATCGGTTTTGTAGTTTTTTCGTGAAAGAGAAATAACCATACATCCATACTCACAAACTTTCGATAAGCAAATTATAGTAGGAATTTTCGTAGGATTAGTAGGAAGGATTATAACCGAAGTACCTACTCCTTCCTTTGTATTGTAGGTAGGTACCATGTAGTTGAACATAGGTACTATCACACGCAAAAGTTTTTGGTTAGGTAGGTAGGTACCTACTTACATAAGAAAAGAGAGCTAGCTATACTTATCTTCCTTTGCAAATCCACCGTTATAATATTTTTCGACGTGCTGTCCCCTCACTAGCCACCTACAAAGTGTCGGTCGTGTGCGTTGGAGTCGGTGACAAAGTAGGTGACAAAATCGGTTGAAAAAGCGACCTACTTTTCCACCTACAAAAAGTCGGCCGTCTGCGGGGGCCCTTATATTATAGAAAGTACCTAATGGAAAGTAGAGAGAACACTCCTATGAAAATATTATTATGGTCACAATATTTACTCAAAATCTCTTTAACTTTTTAACTAGGTATTTAAAACTACGAGTTACCTAGTACGAGAACTCCTAAATTTAGTAGGTAATTGCAAAGAAGTTTGCTTTACTAAAATATTAGGTGCCTACATTCGACTTCGACGCGGGTATCTCACTCACACACAAGTCACACGTCTTTTAACTTCACGCAATTTATTGAGATTCGGTTTTCGTAACTCATTAGAAACTAATTCGATAGAGAGTCGATGATCTAGGAAGCCAATATCGATCGATAGTTCCTATTACACCGATCGATCGATGGTAGAAAGGATTGAAAAGTAAGCAGCTCATTTATTTCCATATACCTACCCTCACAATAAAACATACATGAATAAACATTAAAGTATCAACTGATTTCACTAACAAAATGAAGGAGAAATCATTAACATTGGAAAATTAACTCCAGCTCTTAGGTTTAAAACAGCGAGCTTCGACCGGAAATGATTGGGACATAGGTACTTTTCTGTACCGGATATTACAGGAGGCAAACTCAAATAGCATCCTATCTAGTACCTATCTGAAATATTGTTATAGGTAAGTAAGTACCTTTTACTGCTTTACTTTGTGGCACGTTGATAGGTCACTACAGTCATTACCCCATAACCGGATTTAAATGCAGCGTGTTTAAGGGCCCCCGCAGACGGCCGACTTTTTGTAGGTGGAAAAGTAGGTCGCTTTTTCAACCGATTTTTTCACCTACTTTGTCACCGACTCCAACGCACACGACCGTCACTTTGTAGGTGGCTAGTGAGGGGACAACATCGAAAAATACTAGAACGGTGGATTTGCAAAGGAAGATAATTAAGTAGATATTATAGTAGAAGATAAGACTACCTAGTTTTCTTTTCTTATAATGCAGCCGAAATATACTTCGGTTATAATCCTTTCTACTAATCCTACGAAAATTCCTACTATAATTTACTTATCGAAAGTTTGTGAGTATGGATGTATGGTTATTTCTCTTTCACGAAAAAACTACAAAACCTATTGTATACCTACTTTGGGATATAGGTAAGGTAGCTAATGACATGGTATTATACATAGGCTACTTTTATCCTGATATTCCCGCGGAATTCGTTGAAATTACTTTAAATTACAATAAGTACTTAATAAATTACATGGTTAGGTAAGTACCTACTTGTAATATTATTATTATTATTAATCCAATAACAATAAATTATAATTATGAATGATTGAACCTACTTATCTACCAGAAGTGTATCTAAGTACCTAAGCAAATACAATTCGCAGTAAATAGTCCACTTGCGGAGTAAGCTCTATCACTTATTCCGAAAAGCGCATCACTAAACGACCTACACATTCGGAGTCGGTGTCGGGTCGGTCGGAATGCCACCTACTTTTTTCTCACCTACTTTTTGTAGGTCGTGTGCGTTGCACTATTGTTGTCAGTACGTTCTATTTTTCGACCGATTTTTCCACCTACAAAAAGTCGGCCGTCTGCGGGGGCCCTAAATGGTGCATGACATGGCTATATACCTACGAGTATGCCTCTTTTCAAAGTAAGTAAGCTTAGAGGATAAAATCTAGTATTTTTCAACTAATTTGTGCTAAAATAAATAAATATTATTACTATTACTATTACTATTAGCCCATCTTGTTCCACTGTTGGGCAAAGGCCTCCCCCCGCTTTCGCCAGTTACGCCGATCCCATGCTTTCCTCTGCCAGTCTATAGTCTATAGTATATAATTATAGTCAATATATAAATATAGTAGGGGAAATTTATAGATACAGTCGTAGTAGTAAGGACAATATAGGCTAGTAGGCATTGATGTATTTACCCGGATATTGCGATATCGGTTTGCAATCTGTCACATAAAGCATACTGAGGGCCCCCGCAGACGGCAGACTTTTTGTAGGTGGAAAAATCGGTCGAAAAATAGAACGTACTGACAACAATTAGTGCAACGCACACGACCTACAAAAAGTAGGTGAGAAAAAAGTAGGTGGCATTCCGACCGACCCGACACCGACTCCGAATGTGTAGGTCGTTTAGTGATGCGCTTTTCGGAATAATTGATAGAGCTTACTCCGCAAGTGGACTATTTACTCCGAATTTTATTTGCTTAGGTACCTAGGTACACTTCTGGTAGATAAGTAGGTTCAATCATTCATAATTATAATTTATTGTTATTGGATTAATAATAATAATATTACAAGTAGGTACTTACCTAACCATGTAATTTATTAAGTACTTATTGTAATTTAAAGTAATTTCAACGAATTCCGCGGGAATATCGGGATAAAAAGTAGCCTATGTTACTCGTGGATAATGTAGCTTTCGAATGGTGAAAGAATTTTTAAAATCGGTCCAGTAGTTTTTGAGCCTATTCATTACAACCAAACAAACAAACAAAGTTTTCCTCTTTATAATATTAGTGTGGATAATACCATGTCATTAGCTACCTATATCCCAAAGTAGGTATACAATAGGTTTTGTAGTTTTTTCGTGAAAGAGAAATAACCATACATCCATACTCACAAACTTTCGATAAGTAAATTATAGTAGGAATTTTCGTAGGATTAGTAGAAAGGATTATTATAACCGAAGTATATTTCGGCTGCATTATAAGAAAAGAAAGCAAGGTAGTCTTATCTTTATTTATTTATTTATTTATTTATTTTTTTAGGAAAACTAACAGCACATAAATACATGTTATACAAGAGTTGATAGAAGCATAAGGCTAATAACAAGTTTTCACAGATAGAAATAGAATAACAGAAAAAGAGCATACAATGAGCAAACTAGTGGTAGGTAGGTACATTATTATTAAACATGAAGTTGACTACAATGCAGTGTCGTTTAGCACTGTTACTAGTAAAGTATAAAAATGATCTTTAAATTTATAATTACTAATTTAAGCAAAGAACTTTAAACCCATTAAGCGCCTTATTTCGACTACGCTGCAGCTGAACAAGTCAAACGTGCCAGCATAGTTTTTATTGTAACTATTACACACACGCCAAAGATAAGAGTTAGTACGGTAGTTGGTAGTATCTTCTACTATATTATCTACTTAATTATCTTCCTTTGCAAATCCACCGTTCTAGTATTTTTCGATGTTGTCCCCTCACTAGCCACCTACAAAGTGACGGTCGTGTGCGTTGGAGTCGGTGACAAAGTAGGTGACAAAATCGGTCGAAAAAGCGACCTACTTTTCCACCTACAAAAAGTCGGCCGTCTGCGGGGGCCCTTATCAATTTCTGCAACTTCTGCAAGAAACAGACCTTAATAGGCTAGTTGACTCTATTTTTATGTAGCTCTTAAATGATAAATAATTGTTCTTTTAGACCAAAAAAAATACTACCATATTTTTTTGGACCTAAGAAACCGCAAAATTTTATTTTAAAAGTTCTACTTTTCAAAAACAGGTGAAAACGCTACCGCCATATTGGTCTATGGATTTATCTGTGCTGTGACGTCATTATTTTCCAAAACAATAATTTTCGTGATGTACGTCTAGGGAACATGCACATTTTGAAAAGTTGGCATTACTGTAAATTGGTTTTAGTTATGTGACATTTGTATAATTCCGATAATAATGACGTCACCAAAATGGCCGTAGCGTTTTCAGCGTTCCAATTAAAAAAAAAAGAAACTGTTTTTTAAATTGAAATTATGCAAGCATCATGGACTTTGATTAACTGAAATTATTATATTTTGGTTTTGCAAGGAAAGTACTTCAGGAAATACTAATTTATTGGGTCAAATTTGATATGAGTCAAGTAGCCTATTATTTGAACTGAATCTACCCTACTCATTAAAACGATGTGAATATCGCAAACGGATGGCGGGAATTGGATATGGTAAAAATATTTATCATTATCAGTCCAAACATCCGTGAGAAAAGATACACATGTAATTTAAATGCGTTAATATGTTGACTCTACCTACCTACATCTACATTGCGTATCCAAATAACAAAATCATCTTTAGAACTAAAATTTTAAAATAATAGGCATCAAGACAAAAAATAATTAATTTGCAGTAAGTACAGTACCTACATAACTACTTGACCTATCATTACTCCTATCCTCCTTCTTTGCAGTCGGTTAAATACTAGAGTTTTGGCCCGAGGTTACGAGATTCCCATAGGAGCCGATAGTTTTGCATTAGCCTTTCAAATTCAGGAATTGAAGTAGGAATTTTTAGGATGAAAATTAGCGGTTTGAGGCTATCGTTCAGGATTCCGAAAGCGTTCAACCACGGGCTAATGCTGTCCAATTAAAATAGGACTTAGCCGGTCACGTTAGCCGGGCGCACCCTGATAACTGGGCGAACGCCGCGCCGCCGCCGCCGTCACCACCGTCAGCCTGAAGCACCTGAAGGTGCTCGCGGTCGGCTGAGGAATGCACGAGTGCATTGCATTTCATAGTTTTTTTTCTGTTCTACCACAGAATAATGGTTCTACTATCTTTACAATGTACCTACCTATTGTGTCTCTATTCAGTAGATTTATTGACTCGTAAGGCACAGTGATAATGTCACAGCACGTGTCAGTAGGTAGTTCATGCAGTTGCATTTGTCGGCACTTAGAACTTGTCGTAAAATTCAACGTTATGCACCAGAGAACAGTTTTATAGGACTTGTAGCTTGCTAGTAGGTACCTAGTAGGTATTAAAATTTTATCTATTAATATACCTAGGTACACACATGAACACATCGCTCATAATGAAATATTAGTTCAGTCAAGTTACCTACTATCGGGGGAGTCGCTGATCTTGTTTCCAATTTTATATAGCGTAGGTAGGTACCTACGCTACCTAAGGTACCTTACCTAAGTACCTATATACCTTCGAAGGACCGTGAGCAATGGCATAAACAAAGGGAGGCCTTTTCCCAGCAGTAAGAGAGATCAGACTGCGGATGATGATGATGACCTAGGTAGGTACCTTACCTACCACTTAAAATACTTGACGCGGTTACACTTACCTATACTTTACTTATAGGTAGGCAGGTGCCTACTTATACTTCAGTATTGAAAAGACCACGAGCACGACGAATCCGTAGGTACCTAGGTAGGTAAGGTAGTTATTCATCGTAGGTATAGACCAAATTATTATTACGTACAAGACAATTGCATTGTCTAATTATAGCCAAGCGTGACTGTCTTATCACCTAATTAGATACCTACATTCACGGAATAGTGGTGGCAGCTTGTATTGTAGGTATGGATGATTATTGTCTATGGTTCTACGGTTAGAACCATAGACAATAATTATGACTCTCTAGCACGAATATGTGCTCCTCTAGCACAAATTTGTTCATCCTTGCATGAATTATGATGAATTATGAAAAAAAAATACTGGTAGAATGCCTACTAGGTACATTTAGTGCCATTCTACCAGTCAGTACCTATTTTTTTTTTGTTGTTGTTTAGTCACTAAACAGCAGTTGACGATGGAATAGCTGCGTTTCAGATTAAACAAAATACTGACTGGTAGAAGAATGGCACTAAGGGCCCCCGCAGACGGCCGACTTTTTGTAGGTGGAAAAGTAGGTCGCTTTTTCCACCGATTATTTCACCTACTTTGTCACCGACTCCAACGCACACGACCGTCACTTTGTAGGTGACTAGTGAGGGGATAGCACGTCGAAAAATATTATAACGGTGGATTTGCAAAGGAAGATAAGTACCTATAGCTAGCTCTCTTTTCTTATATGCAGCCGAAATATATTTTTTTCTCACATTTTTATTTAAAACCATTAAGTAGTCTTTAGTTTGAATTACCATTTACTCGTAGTAGGTAGGTACCCAATCAAAAACATTTGCGTGTCCTTCCTACTAATCCTACGAAAATTCCTACTATAATTAGGTACCTACATATCGAAAGTTTGTGAGTATGGATGTATGGTTATTTCTCTTTCACGAAAAAACTACAAAACCGATTGTACACTATGGGATATAGGTAGCTATAGACATGGTATAATACATAGGCTACTTTTATCCTGATATTCCCGCGGAATTCGTTGAAATTACAATAAGTATTTAATAAATTACATGGTTAGGTAAGTAATATTATTATTATTAATCCAATAACAATAAATTATAATTATGAATGATTGAACCTACTTATCTACCAGAAGTGTACCTAGGTACCTAAGCAAATAAAATTCGGAGTAAACAGTCCACTTGCGGAGTAAGCTCTATCACTTATTCCGAAAAGCGCATCACTAAACGACCTACACATTCGGAGTCGGTGTCGGGTCGGTCGGAATGCCACCTACTTTTTTCTCACCTACTTTTTGTAGGTCGTGTGCGTTGCGCTATAAATTGTTGTCAGTACGTTCTATTTTGGGCCCCCGCAGACGGCCGACTTTTTGTAGGTGGAAAAATCGGTCGAAAAATAGAACGTACTGACAACAATAGTGCAACGCACACGACCTACAAAAAGTAGGTGAGAAAAAAGTAGGTGGCATTCCGACCGACCCGACACCGACTCCGAATGTGTAGGTCGTTTAGTGATGCGCTTATCGGAATAAGTGATAGAGCTTACTCCGCTAGTGGACTATTTACTCCGAATTTTATTTGCTTAGGTACCTAGGTACACTTCTGGTAGATAAGTAGGTTCAATCATTCATAATTATAATTTATTGTTACTTATTGGATTAATAATAATAATATTACAAGTAGGTACTTACCTAACCATGTAATTTATTAAGTACCTACTTATTGTAATTTAAAGTAATTTCAACGAATTCCGCGGGAACATCAGGATAAAAGTAGCCTATGTATAATACCATGTCATTAGCTACCTATATCCCAAAGTAGGTATACAATAGGTTTTGTAGTTTTTTCGTGAAGAGAAATAACCATACATCCATACTCACAAACTTTCGATAAGTAAATTATAGTAGGAATTTTCGTAGGATTAGTAGAAAGGATTATAACCGAAGTATATTTCGGCTGCATTATAAGAAAAGAAAGCTAGGTAGTCTTATCTTCTACTATATTATCTACTTAATTATCTTCCTTTGCAAATCCACCGTTCTAGTATTTTTCGATGTTGTCCCCTCACTAGCCACCTACAAAGTGACGGTCGTGTGCGTTGGAGTCGGTGACAAAGTAGGTGAAAAAATCGGTTCTAAAGGCGACCTACTTTTCCACCTACAAAAAGTCGGCCGTCTGCGGGGGCCCTTTTCGACCGATTTCTCCACCTACAAAAAGTCGGCCGTCTGCGGGGCCCTTAGTCGATTTCGCCCAAAATGGCGCTTATCCCCAGTAGGCCGGAAGGCATCGATATAAACAAAACCAACGTCCTATAGAACCTACGTAGGTATACTAGGTATATACCTAATGCTATTTGATACCTACAATATTGTCATCGCAGCTGAAACAATGGTGTTGCTTGCAACTGACCACTTTCTGCCAATTAGATAATAGGTACCTAAGTAGGTATCTACCTAGGTAGGTACTTAGAAAATGTAAGTATTAGAGTTTTGTGACTCTAGACTTGTGTATCGAGTTTGGACTTTTGACACCTACCTGACAAAAACGCTAGCACAACGTCCTGAGATAGGTGTAGAGACGGTGTTAGGCGGCCTCCATTATAACAATCTTGTGTTTTATAGAGTCAGCCTCAGACTGAGACTGACTCTATCTAATAGAGAGATGAGCCCGCCTAACACCGTCTGTACTTAAAGACAGTTAAAGAACACCTACTCTTCATCCACCTCCATCCATTGATCTTCGAAGACTTTTCACATCATTCGGCTACGTTTTCGTCCCCCCAATAAAAACATCCTTAAATTGTTTAACTAAGAATTGTTCGCTTGAGTCATCGCAGAAGAATGCATAGAAAAAACCAATAAACTAGTCACGAGTTTAAATTTACTTTAGGTACTCACGTGGTACCTACTTAGAGTCTTATTAGATGCTAGCATAGGTATTAGGTAGGTAGGTATAACTTAAGTTCATAAAAAAATTTACTCTATTAAAACATTAGGTACCTATTCGAAAATATTATCAACAGTGTTTTAAGCACTTAAAGCCTCATTGAGTTATGATTCAAAACCTGATAAGGAAACATTTGTATTAAAGAACCTTCCTACCTAGAATACAGAGGAAGGTAGGTAAGTAGGTACCTACCTACTATAAAACTAACGTAGAGATTTCTCTATTTAGCACAAAAAATTCGCAAAAGAAAGTAAGAAAATAAGTAGGTACTCACATTTTTCACAGCACCGTTGACATTTTGTTGTGAATTACTCAACCAAACACTAGCACTGGAAGTTGACTTTCTAAATTTAAAAAGCCTTCGCAGGCTTGACGGCCAATCGTGGAGGCGGACGACGGAATGTGACTCAGGCGCAGGTAGTGGTGCTCTAGGTGTGTTTGTGTGCACACCTGTATACGTAATTACATTGTAGCGAAGCGATGTCTTCGTGTCTGTGTGTGTGGAGTATCAATATTGACAGTCAACACGAGAGCTCCAGGATTCAAGCCGCCTTTTTGTCTTTATTGTTACGAAATGTTGCATTGCATAGCATTTATGGTTTCATGCCTTGCTATCATGTTATGGCTGCCTCGTTTTTTTTTGACAGAATATCGAGTGGAATGCTCTCGCCAAATCCGATACAATAACATCTCACTCAATGCATTGGGGGATTTGGGTACCTTACCTACCTACCTAGGAGGACTGCATCGTTTCTGTAGCGCTTCAGGTAGGTACCTCCTACCTATGTTTGCGAAGGCTCAGGTGGATGGGTTCGCAGCCATTATAGGTACCTACCTTACATACCTACGGACCCGCATAGCTTCTCGGGTCTAGTTATTTACCTACTTACAACAGCATTCTGAATATCAGAAATGTAGGTGTACCTACCTACCTACCTATTTACATATAAAATTCTTCATCTGCGTGAAGACTAAGTACATATTTATAATGGTGTGGTGTGTGTATTAAGTAGGTAGGTACCTATACATATAAGTAGGTACCTATCTAATTACCTACATCATCAACACAGCCCTAACAGAGGCATTAGTCAAACATTGCCATTACTGGCCATTTCTACCTATATGGCAATGATCCCTGAAAATTACTGGCGAGCGATGAATATGAATGTGGATGGATACACTGGAAGAGGTAGGCCTAAGAAAAGATGGATGGACTGTGTGTGTGCAGATAGGTGTGGTGTGTGTGAAAGGAGTGAGTAGGTACTGAGATGACGAGCGATAGAGAGAAATGGAAGAGAGAGAAACGTGTTGTGCCGACCCCACTTAATGGGATAAGGGCAGGGAGATGATGATGATGGCAATGTTCCCTGAAAACTGAAAACTTTTTAAAATAAGTACCTACATATTCTAAAGGTACTTAATTGTGTAGGTACTACCTATACCTTACTAACGTACTTATAAGTACCTATCTACTAAATACTTATGGCAATGTTCCCTGAAAACTGAAAACTTTTTTAAATAAGTACCTACTTATTCTAAAGGTAATTGTGTACTACCTATACCTTACTAACGTACATATTGGTACCTATCTACTAAATACACTATAAAGATGGTTATGTAAGAATTCCACTGCAATTTTACTATACCTACGTAAGTAAGTAGGTACCTATTAATTCTCTGGTTGAATCCACTTAGTAAGGATTTAATACCAGCACCACTCATTGGTTTAGAGCAGAAGCAAGAAAGGAAACATCGAAACACTATTACTTACCTACTTACTTAGAGCTGTGAGATTTGATTATAAATACTTAATACATGGGGGAAATCTAGGCATTCCATTTAAACTGAAAAGTCATGGTACCTACTTACTTACCTACATAAAGAGAAGTGAAGTTATACCTATACTTCATTTCTTGAAACGAAGTAATGAAGAAGAAATGAAGTATAAAACATCCTCTCAGCTTAGCCGGCCATATTCACAGGAAAGACAATGGTAGTTCACAAGTAATGAGAAAAGACATGCAAGATATGACATATTTTTCTTCGCCGTTTAAAGCTATTGTAATAGCGCATAGCTGTACCTACTTAGGTACAAGCTTTTCGACACGAAAAGTCCTATGATTCACGGCCGGTTTTTATCCCACAACCGGATCAAAAGACGAATTTACAACGCTAACATGGCTTTTTTTAATCTGAATAACATGATTTTATATAAACATTCTGTGTAGCTGTAGGTATATCCGGAGCCAAAATCAAGCACGTCCATTCGATGAGAGCTCTCACTTCAATCTCACAAAGAGCTTAGATTATCAGGGCCATCCTTCTGGGATTAGGTCGGTACCTTCCTACATGAAGGAATGTGAAGTTTGTACAAACATTCAAATTATGATCTATTCGATCCTTTCATTTTACTTTCAAGAACTAGCTGATAAGGTCGGTGTAGTACCTAGTACCTAGACCTACCTAGTTTATTTTTTGCTTTAATCCCCGAACACACAAACGCTCATTAAAAGTACCTAAGTGGCACTTATCTATGACATAATTTGACATTTATTTGTCCATACAAATCTGTCAAAATATGCCTTAAAATATTTAATTAGCGATTGAGTGTTCGGACACTAGTCAATTAAAATTTAAGTACTAGATGACTAACATCACAGATTACTACTTATGCATATAAAATACAACCTTTTGCCATAAGTCATAAAGTCGAATATCGTTGAACACAACCTCCTATGATATTTTGTAGGTAGATGCATCATGCTCCATACTACGCATACAGCCAATAAAAAAAAACGCAAAAAAATACATACAACCTTTTGATATGACAGCGACGTTATGTAATCTGTGCTTCTATCATACAGGGCTAGGAAGCAATTTATAGTGCCTAAGTATAATTAGGTTCGTATTCTGATACTGCACTCAAGCTTGTCTTCGCTCAAATATATTATTTTTAACAGATCTCTACGGAAACTGGGTACTTATCTAATAAATGCAAAAAAACAGTTTTTCAATTAAATTTATATCTACTTCAAACAGTAAAAGCTTACTTAAATATTCATAATTAATTTTAATATAAAGAAAAGTCCATAATCCAAAAAGAAACAGAACAGTTTTTGTAAAAACCGAAAAAAAAATTGATTCGATACATGTTGTAAAATATGGTTCATACGTTCTTAAAATAAAACGGAAACTCTAATATAGGTATTTGAAGGTTACAATACTTAGGCAGACTGAGCAATGTTTTAAATTTAAACTTATGTTAATATATAGAAACATTAGCCATAAAATATTATCAAAACAAAAAGAAAATAATTACATATTCTAAAACTTAAATTCTTAACTAATTACCGACACATAGGACTTTTTACTTAAACTTAACATTATTTAAATATAATCTAAATAATTTGAACTAGACAGTATTCTATGAAGGAGCCACATAAACGCATTTCAACGTACTTTGATTTGATTAGAAATAACTTTAATACGTAAAAGTATAGGCTAAAATGAGTTCCTGTGGGCCCAACGCACCCGACCACCTATCATATTATCAGATTTTGTGTACGTTTTCAGTCTAGGTAGTATGTTAATTATAAATCGTATCACTACAAAACTCTTCTAGCCAAGTTACATATCTATAACCGCTAACGCTATACTTACTCATAGTTACAGAGAAATGTAGACATTTTGTACTACCTAATTAAATGATAAGAAAAGAAGTGCTGAAACTTTTTAGCAAACATGGACAAGAGGACCAGTTTGATCTAAAGTTTTAAAACGAAGCTTTGGCGGTGATAGCTAGGGATTCGATACTTACAAACCCCATTATTCATAATGATGACAATGTTTTGCTCTTGTTACGATTATGTCAATGAAAACACATATCAACAGACAATAACATCCGTCTTAGCTAGCGCAAGCATACTAGGCCATTATGAATAACGGAGAAACCCTATAATTTGGCTGTTAGGGTCTGGCTGGACCGAATTAATAACAAATAAAAAAAATGTAAGTTTTGAGTGTACAGCGATTATAACTAACTTTGGAACATTGTATTGGGCCGTCAATAATCACCTATTTGGTAATATAACTAAGAGAACACAATAACATTCTGGGATAATCTTCCTTATAATTATGTATTAATTAAATATATCTATACTTCATTTATTGAAACGAGCAAATAGGAAGAGAAATAAACACACGTGATTGGTCGTCGAAAATAATTGGATTGGCTAGATTTGACAATTGACAATTGATTTGACAATCTAGCCAGGAGACTAAAGCTAACGAGAAAGATAATTATTTTCGACGACCAATCACGTGTGTTTATTTCTGTTCCTATTTGCTCGTAACAATAGATGAAGTATAGATACTACCACAGATAAAATAATACTATGGTACTACAGACAAGCTGGAGAAAAAGATCCTCCACCGTTTGCAATCACGACAGAAAAAAAACCGCTATAGCAGATAATCTGTAAACGGCATTCACTGTTTTAAACAATAATATAACTTGTTGTTCAACATATTGGCCTTCTGTGTAAATATTATTATCATTTTGATGCAAGTACTTGACAGGTTTTCATCAATTAAATTCCTATTAAAATGATACCTAGTTTGAAAATAGTAGGTATAACGATCACTTTTCAGCCAACTTCTCTAGCTAACATAATAAAATGAATATTTTCACTCGTGCATCATTCAAAATGGTTTGCTATTAACAAAATATAAAAATATCAAATTACAATGGGTAACTTAGTTGCCACATGTATAAAATATTTATTTTATAAATATAATAAAATAAATAAATAAGTACCATAAAATGTATATGTATTGTATTTATCACATACACTATATCCTATATTTTATTTAAGATCATTAAGTGCTGAATTTTAGACAGATTTTAAGCTCAGCTCTGTTTCTACTTTGATCAATATGGTTTGCTATTATCAAAATATAAAAATATTAAATTACAATGGGTAACTTAGTTGCCACATGTATAAAATATTTATTTTATAAATATAATAAAATAAATAAATACCATAAAATGTATTTGTATTGTATTTATCACAGACACACATACACTTTATCCTATATTTTATTCAAGATCATTAAGTGCTGAATTTTAGACAGATTTTAAGCTTAGCTCTGTTTCTACTTTGATCAAAATGGTTTGCTATTATCAAAATATAAAAATATCAAATTACAATGGGTAACTTAGTTGCCACATATACAAAATATTTATTTTATAAATATAATAAAATAAATAAATACCATAAAATGTATTTGTATTGTATTTATCACAGACACACACACACACACTATATCCTATATTTTATTCAAGATCATTGAGTGCTGAATTTTAAACAGATTTTAAGCTTGGCTCTGTTATTACCTTTGAGGCTTCTGTCGTTCAGACGGTGGAAACAACTGAAGATAAAAATAATTTAAGGTAGGCATAGTTTCTCGTTCCGCTTAAATATTGAATAGGAACAAACGTATAGTTTTCCTTTTTTTTATCTCAAATGTCACTATTTTTATATAGAGTATTAAGTCTACATTGTATGATTTCCAATGTACGCGAACCATTAGGTGAGAACTTCGGCTTAGATAATTGTAGGAATTTAGATTTTTAGACCTAAAGCACGCAGTTTTTGACATGGCTTTAAAACACTAACAAACTTTGGACCATTTTGTAACTTGTATGAATCTTACATAATTACTCAATAATCTTATGCAAACATAGACGTATTATTTATAAGTAGGTACCTAAAATTAAAGTATATTTAAAACTCTGCTTATATTTTTATTAAAAATGCAGATTTATGTTAAGACTAGCATAATATGACTGGCACTTTCTAGCTAACAATATAGTATATCTTTCATTTGTTAAGTAAATCAAATATGATTCCAGTACCAATATCAGTTAAAACAGTGCTTCTTTGTTCCAAGGTTTAGACGACATTTCATAGAAGATATGTACTTAAAAATATCCCGATAACTTTAGATCCAGTCACTCACGCCGATTGAGCGTAAACTAAACAGAATGTATTGAATCCGCTATATTGGTCTAAACTGAACATGGAAGTGATTTGCTAGAGAGAAATAGACGTTATTATTTAAAACTCAAAATTTAGGATTTAAAAACACATACGGTCTTTTTACAATAAACTACTTACAAAATAAAACTGGTTTATCAAAACCATACCTAAATTTCCCTATAATCCGATTCAATTACGTTGACAGATCCAATTTATTTATATTTCCTTGTTTAATGATTGTTTATTGATTGATGGTTTATAACAGGGGTTGTGATCACAGTTTTCTGTAACCGTAGTTTATTTAGATATAATGCGAACCATGGTTTTGATAGACGTAGGTTTATTTTATTTTTTTGTATCTAGGCCGATAAAGGATCGAAATAACCTCAACTATCCGCCTAAACCATAATTTAGTTACCCTAAACAAATTGTAGGAATGATTTGAATTCAATCAAAAAAAGAAAATTACTCCGGTGTTTGGCGATAAGTCTTCGCCGTTAAAATATATCTAATCAGATATTCATAAAATTTATAGCAAAACTACAATTTAAAATACACCAATTAATAAACTAGGTATTAATGAAATCTCCATAATGTTTACCGCTCCTTTGGCGTACAGTCATCATATTATCAGAGGTAAAATTTTACCACTACTCCGATTAGTCCATTTTAAGTGCCTAGTGCAGCTCGAGACGCGATATTTTAAGGCACTGGCTTCCGCTTGCCGCTTCACTTACGATGAGTTCAGTTAATAAATAGGTTATAACTCTCAGTTTTAGAAATACTTTTAAAAAGTTAGTAAACATCAGACAAAGTTATATGGAGCGTGCAAGCATAGCCGCGAGCGGAAGCTGGTTAAATAGATAAATGTAATCTCCTGTCTTGAGACAAAGACAGGAGATTACATTTATCTATCATTATGTTTCTGCAGGACTCATTTATAACGCCCTAGTCAGTTTTGAACCAAAATAAGATCTTTAGTTATTTTCGCGTACTAATAAGGTCACAAGTAAAACTGAACAGGCCAACGCGCCACATTTTACTATGTTCAACTTGCTACCATACCAACATACATCTTCATTTCATAAAATGAAATAGAAAATCACTGCTACATTGTGTTATAATCATTATCTCCAAGTACCCTCATTTTATACATTTGTGCATTATACTCATGACATTACCCAAACTTTGCCGAAGCATTTTTGTCTTTAATAAATGCGATTGGGTATCACTCATATTTCAAATGAAATATCAATGCAATTATACAAGCACGATGCTTATGATTTTATAGAAGACCATGAGTCAATTTCTAGCAAGTATTTACAGGCTCTAAATGGCAAGCAATTAAGCAGTGATTAATGGTAAATGTTCAAGTAAGGGCTATTTACAAGATCCATTAATAAAGTTTCCACAAGAATCAATATCACCTAGATTTTTTCTAAATGCAAATGTAACTACAATATGAGATGGTTTAGTGAATATTATACTACTACTTTATACAAGACAGCGGATGAGCTTCAAGTTCACCATAAGATGTGGTAATTATAATCATTAGATTGAGTGACACAATAACATTTGCGTTTAACAATGCAACGGTACAAATACCCGAAGAAAAAGGGTTACATACTTATTCGGAAAGATCTGAAAAGCTGTAATGGAAGATTAAGCAGTATTTCTTACTTCTTCAGCTCTGTTGTTGGAGTCAACATAGTTTTAACAAGCTGTTTGTTAGTGAACATTGGATTTTCATCGAATATAAATCTAGTGATCAAACCATTGACTAGAAGAGAAATAGATAAATCTATTATACTACTTGTCTCTATAACTTTAATAAGCATTCTATTGAAGAGTTCCCTTTTCCTTACTATAGTTAGAATGAGAGGATCTAGATTGTTCTAAAGAGACAACAGAAGAGACAAATTGAGGTAACTTATGATAATGCTTCTGGTTCGGCCTCCGGGCAGATCTCGTCTGAGGCTGTAGGTGGGGGCGGTAATGGCGCGTCTTCTTCGTAAATCATATTCAGTTGGCAGTATTTCCTTTTCCGGCGCGGGGGCTGAAAGGAAAGGCTTTATTGTAACAGTTTGCTTGGTGTGTTTCGATTAATTATGGCATAAAAAATATGAAAATGGGAAACGAATCAAGATACTTCGTATCTCAGTGATGAACTCTATATAAGTCTAAATTTGTAAAACACGCGTCATGTAAAAATAACGCTGAGGGGAGGTGGGTATATTTACGCATGGGTATAATAATAAAATAATAAATAAATAATAAATATCCTTGGACATTCCACACAGCGTCATCTAGTCCCAAGCTAAGCAACTTAATGCTTGTATTATGGTAACCAGATGACTGATATAATACTTAGATACATTTTTTTTGGTAAATACCTACATACATATTATAGATAGAAAACACCCAGACACGAAACAAATATCTGCAGAACATGCAAACATTTGTCCCGTAGCGGGGATCGAATCCGCGACCTCCGCATCTCAGCCGAGCGTTAACACAACTGCGCCACAGAGGTCGTCAAGAGAGAGGGTATACTCGCTTACGAACCAACAGCAAGCGATGCATCAATATAAAGTGCGCCGCGTTAATCCACTAATCGTACCTAAGCTTCCTAAAAATAGACAACTTAGCTTTTCCCTTTAGAGTTATTTATACGTGACGCGACCTTTACGCGTATTTTGCAGAAGTAAGCATTCTATACATATGTTACCTGGAACTAATAGATTCGAACAGGCAATAGATTCCCCTAGTTTTAAGAACGTGACGTGTCAAAGTGGTTTTTAATATACTAATTAATCTATTTTGACTTTTTGACTTTTGACTGACTTTGGAATGATACTAAAGTCATACCTTAGCCGAAGGGACACTGAAGCAAGCCTCATCACCAGAACTACTGGAGCTGGTACTGCCTTCTTCGAGCATGAGACGCGCCTCCACTCCTTCCGAATGCAGATCTGAATACAGCTGGTCCAACTGCTCGTTCACCAAAGTAGGCTGCAAATATTTTAACATTAAGATACGATTCCACCAATGTGCAGCACATTTAATTTTGATAACGAAATAATGTGCGCGAACAATTTTTAGCTTGAGTGAGTCGACAAGAATACACAATATACAATGCGTTACAGTGCCGCTATCTTTAACGTATTCACTGCCCATAACGCAAGTGACCTTTAGCGACGACCGTAATACTCGGGAATGGTATAATCTATGTGAACTGGCGCTTGGCTGTATTCTCTAGAATGGTGGTACAGAATCATCATGCATTAAAAATTGTTAAATCAAAAATCATGTTGGTGATACACGCTACCATACAAGGCTCCGTCGGTCGTCGCCAACTAATGTAGTTTAACTTAGCTTTCATAGGCCCGTATTCAGAGACTATACTCAAGCGTAAATCATGTCTCAAGCGGTGATTCATAACTCAGTTTTCATAGAGAACTGTCAAAAATCGATGCTTAAACGTCGACTCAAGTTTGAGTGAAGTCTCTGAATACGAGCCATAGAGCTAGTTTTTTATACATTATGCTTCCACTGCAAATTATACCAGCTAAGCTTGATTGTTCTCAGTTTAGCTCAGCTTAGTTCACTGATCTTAGTTCGTTTAATTAAGCCGGTGGACGTTCCGTTTTACTCTATTATTTGTTCTCTGACTGACATCTATTGAGACTAATACTTTTGTATTTTCTGATTGGAACTATGCCGTTCGCTTTAATAGTCGATAAAAATGTGAAACGAACCTGTTCTAACAGCTTCATTTTTTCCATATCAGCTCGTAAGACCTCCTCCATAGATCTCGACGGAATTTGATACTTGTAGATCAGCTCAGGGGTTATGCAAACCTGTAGGAATTATTTTTTTGTTTTACTCTCATCTAAAAAAATAAATTTCCTTGCCCTAGTATCGTCGCGAAGAAATCGCCGTGTCGAGACACGTTTATAGAGTGTATAGAAATACATGGCACGACGATAATATCTTACGATTGCATGGTTACTTTACTAGTTTACTACCAACTAATGTTAAATTTTTTTTTCTTTTTTTTTTTAATGTAATTGAAATTGAATTTTAAAGATGACATTACTAATTTTTTGATCAAGCTTAACAAGTCAATAGGTAGGTTGTGACAGAAAGTTGTATTTAATTACCGAATCCATCCATGGAGGGTTCTTTGTCCTCCTCAGAACCTTCTTATTTATTTGAGGATCGACTGAGTTGCTTGTAGCCAGGGGACCGCTCTGTTCCTAAAGACAAAGATCAAAATGATATTTTATTCGAACAAGCTATAAATACACATTTATAAGTAGTAAGTGTACCATGCAGCTTGGTACGTCACCTTTATAAAAATCATATCGAATAATTTGAATGACAATAACGCTTGTGACTGGCGCTCGCACGCGCTGTTTGTGCGAATGTTTCAAATCAACATTAAAAACAAAACGTACCTTTTCGAGAACTTTAGTGTTAGCTTTTTTAGGATCGCTGCTGTCTTCAGCACTGCCGGAGTCTGTTTTAAAGAAGGACGAGTAGAAGGAGGAGTAGCTTGACCCTCCATCAGTCCTGTCCGTTGTACCAACGCCGTTATTTCCAGACTTAACCAAAAGACCTTGGTTCTTAGCCGGCTCGATTTTCTCTTTTCCAGGCGGCTCAGTTTGCTTCGCAGTGATCTAAGGAAAACGAAAGTTTCTGTTAGAAAACTGAATTTTCTCTACATTATCATTCACTTACACGTTCATGCGATACACATTTTGATCTACAGTATTATATTGATCAAGTTTGAGTCTTATTTAAAGAACTTAAATATAAATAAAGTAAACGACTTAAAGACAGAATACCTGACTTTTGCTCTCATGTGCCTGGGTCTCCTTATGCCGTGTCTCGGATTCCTATAAACGATTGAAACGTAGTACACTAAATCTAGATACTAATATTATAAGATACATTTTCCTTGACAAACATTATTTTTTTTATAAAGCCAATTTTTCAGCGCCTGCATCAAAGTGATAAAGCGAGAGCATTCATTCAGTGCTGTTGTTTTTGCTTTTATGTAATGTGTAGGGTTCGTGAATATGTCTCTACATAACTTATTTCTTAAGGGGGAGTTAAATGAAAAATATTAATGTTCCACAGACTGATTATATTCCAATTAAGTTAATACTACTTATTACATGACTGAGCCTAGCGAGCGGGGAGGTACGACTGACGAAGCTATAACTAAAACTTACGTGTCAGCCTTTTTAGTGGCTACCTAGTTGCCACATAATGCATTATGGCAAAGCCAGCTATCATTTACTGTCATGATAAAACAAAACTCAGTTGGCTAAAAAAACAATATGCATGCATGATAACCCGACCAAGTTTAGGTGACAAAAATAATCAGTCGTTAGTCTTTTAAAATAAGTAGGCTGATGTTGCAAATCATTTGAAACGGATTGAGCGAAAAGTAAACCTTCCACCTTTTCACAATTTACTAAAATAATAATAAAACAGGTACTTAAAATTTATATTTTCTTGGTGTGGTTCCCACGTGACAGGAAATTGCAGTAAAGAAAAAACCCAATATAGGGTAAACGGTACTATTATTGGCAAACAGATAGGCACTATAGTATTTTTTCTTGAATAATAAGAAAGTTTTCATCCTTTCGACTGTGGCAACAGAAATAATTGGTAGAATATCCAATTTCTCATTCTACTAACACTTACTTTTTAATAAAACGTAAATAAACATTTTTTCTGGCCATTTGTGTGTACGTGTATGTTACGTTTTTGTGAAAATGTGTTTTATTTCAGTACAGCTAGCTCCTCCGTATCATCATAAAATAGGTACAGAAGCCATTCGCGGCATTTAGTTTTACATTTAGTTATAGGAAGGGGGTATATACTAATTTGTTTATATATTTTATTGTATACTAGCAGCACGTCCCGGCTTCGCACAGGTGTACTAATGAAACTACCGGGATAAAATATAGCCTGTATTCTTCCCAACTTTTTTATTTTTCTTATTTTTATTTATTTATTTATTCTTCCCAACAGTCCATTCTACACATCAGTGAAAGAATTTTTGAAATCGGCTCAGTAGTTTCGGAGATTACCTCCGTCAAACAAACAAACAAATTTTACCTCTTTAAAGGTAACCTTCGAAACTGCTTATGCGATTTCTAAAATAATTTTACGGTGAGGTGTAGAATGGCCTGTCGGGATGCTTACAGGCACTATTTTATCCCGGTTGTTTCATTAGTATAGCCTTATTTAATGTTTGTCAAAAAAATAATATAGCTGTACCTACAGACAATAGCGTAAACATTTGAGCAGAATATTGATAGTTGGGATGTAGTTTCCCTTCATTCAAGAAGCTACATATTATATAATCACCAGAACTTGCTAGGCAAAATAAAGATAATCGAAAATAGACAAAACGTTAACGACAATGGATATAATACTAAGCAATGCATGCAAACTGTTTTTTAACAAAAAAAATAATATCTCAGACAGGCGTAAAATTAGACTACATTTTTTTTTAATCCTGTGCCACCTTAGAATTACGTAAATATTTATATTAATAATGTAAATGTTTGCATTTTATAACATACCAAAATGCAATCATTAAAAGTCGCGTGTAAACTACGAGTATGTATTTTAAAATCTTGATTAATATTAATTTTGAATGAATTTTAAATATCATTTTTCACCTGCTGGGAATATAATTATGAGGCAAGTCCTTCTGCGACCATTTATCATCGGCCAACGATTGACAGTACCACACATGATTCTTCCGACACAATCATTGTGAGATGTTGCCAAAAGACGACCATTCACGAACATGCTAACAGACTATGTTAATAATATCCAGTAAGATGCAGTATCACCTACATAAAGCGATATAGACATGAGAGCAACGACGATAACTGGTGCATACCCGATTGACGGCGGTACTAGCGGTATCAGTGACTATTATCTCCAATTCCCGCGAGGTTTTGGCCAAAGTGTCTTCAGGTCTTTCCGCACAAGTTGTTTCGCCTACAGGCTGGCTCGTTCTCAACGGCAGAGTCTTACATGCCTATTTGTGATGATCATTTATTTAGATACATAAAGCTTGTTTTACAACGATGTTTTAAGATTAATGATACAAATAAACCAGTTATTACAGATTTCAGGAATAATAGTCAATTTGAACTTGAAGGAGTCCAATTTGTCGCAACAATGATGAAGCAATAATTGGAAACTTGTATATTTACATAACGTGTATTACAATGATTCTTAGGCAACAGGTATTTGTTGACTGTGCCTTTGAAAGACTAAAAAGAATAAAATCATAGTAAAAAAAAACATATCGAAATATCAATGATCATTTGAATTGAACTCTATACATAGTAGCTTTCCGCCTTTTCTATGCATAGATCTTTGAAACTTAAGCAAAGGTCCACGGCGCAAAGTTTATTTATAATAAATACAATGCATGTTACAGTATAGACAAAACCCGTACGACGCGGGGGCGGGTCGCAAATACCATAGTGAAAGGAACATCAGAGTACATTACGTAATGTTTTATAGAATCATAATTATGAAAAACCTAACACATATTAAATAGAATACAAGCTCCTTCAAGTCAGAATCGAGGTACACTGCACAGATCAACATACCTGTATATAGTTGTTTTCAGGCAGACCGAGAGGGTTAAGAGTCTGGTAAGCCATCGTTTGAGCCATCATGGCTGGCTGTTGTTGAAGACCGAAAGCCATTTGAGAGTACATGTACGGAGATCCGTATACAGGCTGGGGATACATCCATGGACCTGTGGAAAATTATGATTGAATAAAAGCAGTTTGTGACCCGTATTCATATATGTAGTGGTGCCATGATGGTTCTTAAAACACAGGTCTTGTTGGGTTCCGTACCCGAAGGCTGAAAACGGGACACTATTACTATGACTCCGCTCTATATTGGGTAAACTAGGAACCCTACATTGAGCGTGGCCCGACACGCACTTGGCCAGTTATTTGCTTGTTAATAATATACCTACCCCATTATGCATATTCGACCTAAAACCTGTATTAAACCTGTATTAGCTAAAACGCATATTAAATCTGTTGCTATCTCTTTTCGTTGACATATGGGTGACAAGAAAAAAACGTTCTTAAAACCTGTATTAAATTGTCAAGTTTTTATGAATAAGTAAGACCCTTATTATCTAATGCTGTGACGACCTCTGTGGCGCAGTGGGCGAAGACCCGGCTGAGACGCGGAGGTTGCGGGTTCGATCCCCACTACTGGACAAAATGTTTGTATAGTTTTACAGATATTTGTTCCGTGTCTGGGTGTATTCTATCTTTATTATGTATGTATTTACGAAAAAAAAATGCACTTAAAAGTATTATATCAGTCATATCTGGTTATTACAACACAAGCATTAAGTTGCTTAGCTTGGGACGTTGTGTGGAATATGCAAGGATATTTATTTATTTGATTATTTATTAATGCTGTACAGAAAATTGTTCGGAACTCTTCGTGTGCGAATCCGAATCCCACATGGTGGTATTTTTTTTTCGAAACGAAAGTCCAGGATCAATAGATTTTAAAACAACTATAAGTAGTACAGTAGGTTAAATACTAACTTGTAGCATTAGTGTTGTGTGGCATTGGCGTTATAGCTGGAGTTATTGGTCCAATCCGAGTTATGGTTTCGCACGGGTGCTGCGGCATCGTGGGCATAGCTCCCATTATACCGGGGCCTATACTGGGAGCTAAGTTCATTAATGAGTACACACCTGCAATGACAATAATAAGTATGAGTATACTAATGATGCGAAATCTATATCTATACTAAAATTATGAAGAGGTAATGTTGGTTTGTTTGTTTGATGGAGGTAATCTCTTTGTATGTGCCTATAAAACTAGCATAATTTTTTTTTTTTTTTTTTTTTTAAATACGTGATAAGTCCCGTAATCACTATCACTACATAATATAAAACAAAGTCGCTTTCTCTGTCCCTATAGAGATATATCCCTATGTCCGTAAGTATGCTTCAATTTTTAAAACTACGCAACGGATTTTGATGCAGTTTTTTTAATAGATAGAGTGATTCAAGAGGTAGGTTTATATGTATAATTATTGGACCCGTGCAAAGCCGGGGCGGGTCGCTAGTTTCATATTAAATAATGTCTAAAGATCGCGAAAGTTTAAATTGTATTAAGTTAAGACATACCGGTAGTCGTACTAGCGGCGGCGGTTTCAAACGCCTCATCAGCGCTGGTGACCTGGGGCTGGCGCCCTTGACGCGACTGCGGGCAATGCTGCTTGCTACCATCTTCGCAATCTGACATTATGGAGCGCTTCACTCCATGGACCTGAAACAAGCAAATAAATACTTAAATACTTTACAATAATATTTATACTGTTAAACGAGCAGTTATTGTGCATCTATACTAATCTATACTTATATTATAAAGAGGTAAAATTTGTTTGTTTGTTTGACGGAGGTAATCTCCGAAACTACTGAGCTGATTTCAAAAATTATTTTACTTATGTGTAGAATGGACTGTCGGGATGATTATAGGGTATATTTTATCCCGGTAGCTTCATTAGTATACCCGTGCAAAGCTGGGACGTGCAGTTATTAAATAAAGTACTTACCTGCTTAGCCTCAGCAGCGCCGGCCATAGTTGGCTGGTAAGTGGCGTTGCATCTCGCTAGATGCTCCTTCTTCTTCTGACGAGTGTCCTCACCCTTGTTGTTGCGAGTGCCACGTTTACACTTCGCCAATTCTTTCTCCATATCATTGTTGTGCCTGGAGTTTTAAGTAACGTTATTATCTTGGAGAGAAAAAAACTTACATAAACATAGACAAGGGGTAAAATATTATTTTTATTAAACGGACTTTCATTTCTAAATTATTCCGAAGATCTTCATCAGATCCTTAATTTTTAATAGTACCACCTCGCAAGTGTAATCTTTCAAACATAAAAACAATTTTCAAATCTGTCCCCTATTGGACGGAGTAGTGATGTAACGAAAATCTGCATTCTCATTCGCAAAATTTATGCGAATATTTTGCAAATGTTAATTTCAGAAATAAAAAAATTAAGAGTCATTTAACGCTGCCTTGGGCTCGCGTTCGTCTATCAGGGACCCCACACTATGGAGTAGGAGCGAAAAAAAAAATCACACTCACATAAGTGTGATAGGTACCCTTACAAAAAACTAATTTTACGATTTTATGCTACCACTTTGTCGGCGTATCGTGAATATGTAAGCCAAATTATAGTTTTCAAGAATCAAATAAATAAAAATCAAATGAAATCAAATGAATAGTCTCTCAGTAAAGCTGCGGACAGACGGACGGACAGACCGAAAATATGAGGGTTCCTTGTTTACTTCGGAACCCTAAAAAAGATCACATAGGAAGTAACTACATTATGAAATTGCATCATAGACAATTCGAAACTACTTCATTTTCTTGCGTTCTCTGGTACATCTGTTTGGAAGGATACCTACTTAGTGAGTATGGACTCAGTGAGGCGCATGGTGGGTGTTTCTGGCTTGGGCGCAGGTGGACTGAATGTAGAGGGACACATCGCAGATGAACCGGAACTGTTCACGTCGTTAGACTCGGGTGAGTTCTGAGCGATCGGAGACAGCATACAGTTGCTATTGGAAAGATAAGTTACATCACACTAATGTATTGCAAAAAAAAGGAAAGGCACATGGACGAGATTGTTTCATTACACCGATAAAAGCTAAGCTTTTTATCCAACTAATATTATGCAATAGTTTGTAATTAGGTTTATTCGTAGATGGATGGGTGGATGTGTCTTTGTCACTCTTTCATGATCAAACCGCTGGACGGATTTAAATGAAATTTAGTCCCAGGATTAAGATCAGGCTGCCTTTGATCCCGTCATTCTCACGGGAACTGTTCGTTGCGGGTAAAAACGAGCTTTGAGCTTTGGGTTTCCAGACTACAAGGTCTGAATAGCCAGAATAAAATGAACAAAAGAACTGTATGTATCGAGGGTTACTTTCTTTTATAAATAAACTCTTATTTACTTGTCTTTTATGGTTAAAGTATTAAAGAAAGAGAGATAAAGTGATAACCCGGTAAAGTCAAGACAGGCCCTCTGTTAAATGATAAATTGTAATAGTCCTAGTTCTTTATCATTATAGATCTACCGTGTGGGCTGGGGCTGGGCAAAGAACTCCCCTCATTCCCTCCACATATCACGATCCTGAACTCTAATACAACTCAGTCAAAGTACTGTGTACAAAAAGGTATCAATTACCTGAGTGACAGTTTCGGTGTTGATTCACCTATTAAAAGCATAGTATTGTTCTTCTCGAAATGGCAGTTTTGGTGGCTGTCGAAGAATCTAAAAGAGAAAAAAAAATAAGTTAATCTAATGAAATAAAAGGTAAATAGAGCGAGATAGAGATATGTTGTTAGAGGAGGATGGGAGATTAGATGGATTGAGAAGGTTACTCGGTGTGTAATTAAGAAGTTTTGATGTGGGTAAAGTGAGGACGGAACTTTAAGACTGCCTAAACCCCCTTAAAGCCGTGTTAACCAAGCCAATTAGTAGGTACGTTAACTTTTAATTCAAAGGCCGTGTGTGGGTTCGAATCCGTGAGTCGAATTGAGAAACTCCTTTTTAGCTTTCCGAAGTAAACAAGAAAGTTTATGTCTGTTCGTTGAAGAGACAACACATCATAGAACTGCATACAGTATGATATAAAATCAAATGGGAAATGATCGATGGAACACTTCCCTGAACAGCTCGATGCACTCCACAAATTTGCTCATAGTCAGAAGACTGATTGCAGATAGAACTAGAAAAAAAAAAAAAAAAAAAAAAAAAAATGTCTGTTCGTCAGTCCGTCCGCAGCTTTACTCAGAGACTATTGATACTATTGAAACTATAATTTTGCAGAAATAAATATATTTATGACGCCGACAAAGTGGTACAATAAAATTGTGAAAAAAGTATTATTTCAACTTACCTATGTGAAGCGAGAATGAATTTATTTTTTGCTATACTATGGGGTATTGATAGATAGGTCTTTCAAAAAATTATTTAAAAAATTATGAATATGAACGAACCTTTGTAAGTTTTCATGATAGTTGAGTTGATTGTAACTCAATAGTGTCCCGGTACTGGACCTGTTGTCATTGCTCTCATGGTGGGGCGATATTCCTCCCAGCATCTCCAAGTCTCTCTCCTGTTGGATATAACAAATATATCTTCCTACTAATATTATAAATGCGAAAGTTTGTGACTTTGGATGTTATACTCGTAAGCCGCGCCACGTAAAAAGAACGATGAGGGGAACGGGAGGGTATTTTCGCGCATGGGTCACTCGCTCTAGCACGAGCTAGATGAATCAATGGTGTGAAGTGCGCCGCGTCACCCCTCCACTAATCGGACCTAAGATTCCTTAAAATCGCCTACTGCGAAGCTTTTCCCCTCAGCGATATTTATACGTGGCACGACCTATATAAGGATGGAGTTGTCTTTCACGCTAAAACTATTGAACGGATTTGAATGAAATTTGGTACCTGCCGGCTTAACACAGCGCGAGAAATCATCTCGTTATCGACAAAATATTATCTCCTGCTCTAACATAGTACGTTAGAGCAGTCTGACATGATCGAGATATTTCATTTGTCGTGTCGAAACGTTGCACATGTTAGGCCTACAGGATAGCTTATATTTTGGAGTAACATATAGGCGCATTCACACGGGAACAGGAACTATTCACCACAGAAAACAATATGGGGCACAGCTACTAGCTTAGTCTATACTAATATTATTAAGAGATTATGTTGGTTTGTTTGTTTGTTTGACGAAGGTAATCTCCGAAACTTCTCAACCAATTTCAAAAATTCTTTCACGGGTGTGTAGAATGGACTGTCCGGGTGGTTATAGGCTATATTTTATCCTGGCAGCTACATTAGTACACCCTTGTACACCCGTGCAAAGCCGAAACGTGCTCCTAGTAGTGAATAAAAATAAGGTCGTTTTGGCCAAGTGGATTGATACCTCGACTTGATTGGAAGATTAGGATTAAGATTAGTCGAATAAGGCCTTGGCTTTCGGATATTTCAGTTCGAAAAAATAAGATGCGCAATATCACCAGATCGAGAGTAAATATCATAGTTCTGACGGTTACTTTCGCGATTTCCTGACGTCATATTTGACGGTTTATTCGTGATAGCGACGAATTTCGATTCGCGACATTTTACAGTTAAACAAAAGCCTTATAGGGCTTGTACACTTGTATACACCTTCGTAAAAAGATATATTTAAAGTAGTAAATATCATTCTCCAGAAGAATCGAAATATTGTCGGTATCTAAATCTACAATATATTTACGTGAGTAATTTCAAGTTGTATTAATATAATAAAAAAGATCATGTTAATACTCACAGAGCAAATCGTGCCGGGTTCCTGAATTTCAACCGTGAGCTTATCATCAGGTCTCGGCTTTTTCAGCAGGCTCTCCATGATCAAGGCGAGGTCGTGGCAGCGCTTCCTCTTCTGCTGTATCACCTTTTCTGCTGGCTTTGTAAGGACCTGAAAGAGACGGAATTAGTTTTAGAGTTCCGTACAGAAAGGGTAGGTTCCGTACAGAATGATACTCTGCTATCCTTTCTGTTTTTTACCAGTGTTAAATGGCCTTCTGGTTTTGAAAATTTAGCTTAGAGAGTTAATTTGATAGGAGATAACTACAATAAACATGTGTTATTTCGGATGCCGGTTGGTGTAACTTTGAAATGGGAACGAACAGGTTAGCTTATTGATTCCATTTACTTGACTACCACAAAAGTTTGGAGGGACGTAGCATCGCTTATTAGCACATGCACAATATATATAATAAATATACACAACAACATGAACATAGAGAACTGAGTGTGAAAGAAGATGTAGTGATAGGAGTTGAGAAAGGTATGTTGAGATGGTTTGGGCATGTAGAAAGAGAATGAAAGTCGATTAACGAAAAAGGTGAGTGTGAATAGGACAGCTGGGAGGGGAAGACCTAGACGAACGTACCTGGACCAAATTGGGGACCTTTTGGAAAAGGGCCAGGTCAAAGTACCCTAAACCGGCGAGCGTGTATGAACAATAGAATGTAATGAGAGTGAATGAGGCAAAAGAGGTGTGTCAAGATCGTAGCAAGGGAAAGAGGCGTGATTATATGTATGTATGTACAACATGAAACAGTAATTAGCTCTCTTCGTGAAGTGCAGTGTGGCTGAAAAGGTCCAGTCTCACTTATAATGTCACGTACGGCACCAACTTTTGTAAAATGTGGGCATAAATCATTATTTTAAATTTTCGCAACCTAATTTAGTGCAGCTATTTTATTATTGTTTTAATACTTACATCTTTTAAGATCCTTAATATGTCGTGTCTTTCTGTTTCAGCTAATTTAGACCTGAGTTTATCTGCCTCGGATAGCTTAGTCGGCTTTGGTGGCGGCGCCATAAAAATGTCTGGAGAAGCTGGCCCCTGAAAATAAAAGGTGAAATTAAAAAACAATCGATCCGTTAAAACTTGTTTATCATGATTGTAAAGATTACAAAACATAAAACTCACAATTTTTCGTACAAATTATTGTGCAATGAGTCTCTACACTAAAAAAGGGTAGGTTCGTATGATCTGGGTTGTAAAACGTTTAAATGTCTGGTGACAAAATGTCTCATTAATCTATATGGCATGCCTTAGTGATTATAGTACCTATAATGCTATGTGCAATAAGAATATGACTATAGGTACTCACTTCGATGACTTGATGCTTTCCTATAACAAACTCCAATTTCATGGACCACGGATTTATAAAAGAAGACCACTCGGATTTCAGCTTTACGTAGTCACCGTTCTGTGTCATCATTCTACAACAACAATCATACACATGCTAAATAGATTTTTGTAGAAAGTCTCTTACATAGATATGGTAGATACCAAGACTGTGACTAGTCTTAAAAAACACTAGACAGCTCATTTTATTAGAGAAACAAGTTGAGCTGTCTCAGAAAACAGTTTCAATTATTTAATACTTTGAGAGTCATTTGACTCAGTGCAAAACTTGATTATCTACTTGATCAAAAAAATCTTAATACATATTTATACTTACTTTTTACATACTTAATTAAAAAGGATTACAATTTTTCTTTTTGAAAAAAATATACAAAAAATAGGTATATATAAAAAAAATATACTAATATACGTATTATGCACGAGCATTTTTAAACGCCAAAGGAAAACGTCGTGCGGAAACCAGTTAGTTTTCTTACTGCGTCGGTGACGCCGCGCTAGGTAGCGCCACAAATATTAAACACGAAAAAATAAGTCATTTTAATGTTTGAGATGAGGTATATGTACTTATGTACTCTGTGTCCCCAACACACGTTCCGGTGTAGTCGTAGGCCGACCTCTTCGATGCCCCGTAGCGTGTGTGACCGGCATTACATATTAAGCTAAGGCCAAACCTGCGCGACCAAAGCGACTGCGAAGCGGGAGCGTCTACCGCGCGGCGGACGCTACCCATATACATCTATGGCGCTTTGCATACCTACGCGACCGCATCGCGGGACGGGTTATATGGTAAATCCGTCGCGCGGTAGACGCTCCCGCTTCGCAGTCGCTTTGGTCGCGCAGGTTTGGCCTTAGCTTTAATCATCGTGAAAAAGAAACTCACCTGTAAGGCACGGTCTGGGCAACGCTACCCTCTTTCACAATCATCTCATAGGTCAACTTCAAAGCGGGTAGATCATCGGGATGGTACAGCATCAATGCATCCATATTATGCAGATCTTGGGGTAAGTAACCAAGGTACTGTACCGACTCAATATCAACGTACTCAATCAAACCCTCGGCCGAGTGTTTGATAACGAACGCCGTTGCGTCAGTTTTCAGCTCATGCGGTGCTGAAAGTTGATTGAAATTTAAGTACCTATTCATACAAATTACAATTCCGCTACGGGAAAAATGTTTGTATGTTTTGCAGATATTTGTTCCGTGTCTGGGTGTTTTCTATCTATAATAATATATGTGTTCACAAAAAAAATCTAAGTATTATATTAGTCATCTGGTTACCATAACACAAGCATTAAATTGCTTAGCTTGGGACTAGATGACGCTGTGTGGAATATCCAAGGATATTTATTAATATGACATCAGATAAAACAAAGAAGTAGTAAGGAGGGAAGTCATTCACAAAACTACTAGAAAAAAATCATTTACATCGATTATCACTATCATTTTCATGATGAAAGTTTGTGTTTAAGTGTGAATGTTTGTAACTTCTTCACGCTCCAACGGCTAAACGTATTTAAATGAAATTTGGTACCAGGATAGCTTATATCATGGATTCACACAAAGACGATCCCGATATGCCGACGGGAACGGGTACTATTCACCGATAACATCGCGGGGCGCAGCTAGTATTATATTGGTGAATGTTTGTTACTTTTTCATGCTCAAACTGCTGGACGGATTTGAATAAAATTTGGTACCAGGGTTGCTTATATCCATTAGGATATAAGCTTACATCCATTAGGATATAAGCAACCCAAACCTAAATCATTAACACATAGGCTACTTTTGATTGCGGCATTCCCCCGGGAATGAGAACAATACTCACAATTGTAGCCGGTGTAGACCGGAGTGGCTTGGATGACCAAGTACACGACTCTGCCTTCGTCTTCATTAATGTCTTTGAAGGAAAACCTGAGCAAGCAGGGCATATAAGCCACTGGTCGGTCTTTAACCCCATAACCATGTGCCAGGCTTTTGTATCTGCGTATGCGGCAGATCATTTTGCAATCTGCCATACCTGCTGATTGATCTGTAGAAATGTTACTTATTAGAAAATGTTACAATAAAACATAATCAATTATGAAGAGAAGAATAGGACGTACGAACATTATACCTACAAATTTCGCAAGTAATTAATTGTTTGGCGTTCTGCGCCATATATATATAATTTTTTTTAACCTATTGTGTCCCACTGCTGGGCAAAGGTCTCCCCTTTAATATATATAATAACTTATTACATATATTAAATTACATAAAATTAATAATTTAATACTTTTATAATAATTTTTAACTTATTATAATTTTCGTTTTAACTGTTCCGCGGAGTTTGTTTAGTTAATCGTGACAGTGACCGAGTTATAAGAGTTAACTTAGTTAGAATAAGATAGCATGATTTAAAGATCTACACGGAGAACCATTGCCAGTCGAATAGCAGTTTGATACTTCGTAGTGAGAGTCGTTATGAATGTATTCGCGTTGTGGGTCTCCCTTACTTATAAAAATTTTGTTTCTATTAAAAAAGCACACGAACCCTTTTATAACCATACAAGTTTTGTCCACTTTGAAAAAATCATTTGTGAAAAAACTGTTTAAATTACGAATTGAATTTTTTCAAGAACAAGAAAAAGGCCTTTTAATTAACATCAAACACCCACTTATAATGAAATCACGTGAAAAATTATCACAAAGGAAACGTGAAGCGACTTTCAAACACTTTCCTTTGTTTCCATGGACGAACGGCGACTTTAAAGGGGGAAAAAATATTTGGTTTTCTTAATACCAAAATACCTGTGTCTGGAATCTTAAAATTACCTACTTGTCTCGCAAAATGTAGCAAGCAATACTGAAAATATAATGATAATAAAAAAAAAACTACAAAACAAAAATGGCTACTACTACTTATGTATGAAATAATGAATAAAATATCAAGCTTTGATGTAAAACTACTGAAACACATATTGCCATTGTGAAATATCCTAAAAACTAACATTACCTTTTGTTTGCGTACCATTCACAATCTTGGGTACTGCCAAACCATTCGTTATTAGAGATGCAAACGTATTGCGATCCTGCGAAGATAATTTCATATAAAATTTTGTGCAAAAGACTTAAATTGGTAAAATTATCCACCGCATTGAAACAACACAAAAACGTCACTCTTAAGCTATTCTTCTAATATTATAAACGCGAAATGTGTTTGTTGCTTTTTAACGCAAAATTGTACTAGAAGGATTTTGTTGAAACTTTGAATATAGTTTGGATCCTGGATTAACACATAGGCTTTTGATCCCGGTATTACGGCCTTATGGGAACGGGAATTGCTCACCGCGGGTAACACCGCAGGGCGCAGTCATTTATAAAAACTGTTCAGAAGGTTGAAAATAATCTGCTCTTTTGTTGTTAAGTAACGAATGTCGGAGGTTTACATACTTACAATACGTATAGTTTAATTGTTATTTTTAGGTACTTTATGAGACTGAGTTAAACAACAAATCTGTTCCGAAAACAACATTTAAAGTCACTTATACTAATTAACTTTAGAACTTACCTTAGGATGAACGAAATCTATAAAAGATCTACCAATCCACATATCCTTGGGAAAGCCGAGATTGGTTGTCAAGTTTTTAGAGGTGTACATGACCACGCCGTCATACATTGATATAGCACATGTAAATCCACCCTGAAATCCCATTTATTTATTAATTTCTAACACAAACATATAACGACTTCAATAACATTAAAATATCTCTTATCAAAATACAAATGTTGCAATCGTTAGTTTGTGTTGAGCAAGTGGCCAACTCTGGTGACGGAGTTTTTAGGCCTCCTAAAGGACTCCGTTTATGGCTTAACGACTTTAAAAGCTGAGGCCGACAATTTAACGTGCTCTCCGGAGCACGGAAGCGCTCAGTTGTTAATACCAAGAAATCTTTCATAACGAGCATTCTGACTTAAGCAAGAACAATTTTGACAAGGTATGATCAAAATTGTAAGCTTAGACTTGAGAAGATGATTGCTCTGAGGCTTAGACTGTTCTTTGTATGAACGAGCCATCGCAATATTGAATGAACATCTAAGTTGATACTAGAAATATGTAGATTGCCCACGAGTTTCGAACGAGCAATCGCTGCACGTTTTTGTGTAACGCGTCGGACTTCGATCTTCGATCGATATAAAGACGAGTTTTATTTAAGTGGTAGTACTTAATTATAATAATTATTATACTATAAATGATATTTTAGATCTAGATCTTAGTTATTTAATTAAGTTTAGGCTTAAATCTGGAACGTGCAGCTAGTCTTAAATGTAATTGACAAACACATGAGTTTTTGTTAACACTGGGTCAGTACTATCACAGCCAATGAAAGAAGCTTTAAGAAGTTTAAAACAAACAACATACCCACTACACTTAATTCCTACATTGATAATTTAACATGCCCTATACCAAGCTTTTCATTTACACGTTTTAAACGACTTTAAAAAAAGGAAGAGTTTCTCAATCCAACCGTTTTCAGGGTTCCAAAGTAAACAAGGAACCCTTATAGTTTGTCCGTCCTTCCGTCTGGAGCTTTACTCAGAGACTATTAATACTAGAAAACTATAATTTGGCAGGAACATAAATATTTACGATGCCTGATTGAGTGATATTCTAAGAGACGTTTCTTACTAACATTTTGAGTATCTAATGAGGATTTTCGGAGTTATGACGGTGGGATTGCAGGAAATTGCTCTCTCCTCACGAAACTGAGTTCGTTCTAGTTTAGCTACTTATACAACAAACTTCCATAATCGGAATCCATAACTAACACCTCGCCCAATCAAATTGTGTTTAAAGAATGTTCACAGACTTACAGAATCGACGTTAGCAACCGGGCAACTCGTCTCGAGGCTCACAGGTGTGAGAGTTTGTACCGTTGTTATCTGAACCTGAAATGATTAGATCACATTTGATTTCTCTGTGGCGTAGTGGAAAGACCGCTTGAGACGCAGGGGCTGCGGGAATATTTATATAGTCTGCTTTGTCCGCAGTGGGTGAAAGTTTGAGACGCAGAGATTGCGGGTTCGATTCGTTTTTAGTAAATATTTTTTATATCCTTCCACACAACGTCATCTAGTCCTAAGCTAAGCAAACTAATGTTTGTATTATGTTAACCAGATGACTACTACATAGATAACCATACTACTTTACAAAAAACATATTATTATTTTTGGTAAAGTTTGCAAACATTTGTCCCGTGTCTGGGTGTTTTTTATGTGTGATATGTTTGTATTTAACATACATATACAAAAAAGTAGTATATTACCATTACCATAACACAAACATAAAATTGCTTAGCTGAAATGGACTAGATGTCGCTGTGTGGAATGTCTAAGGATATTTATTTTTAATATAATTAAAGAGCAAAACTTTTGCAAAATATTGATATTACCTCATGTTTGATATTAGCAAGTTCTGCTGATGATAAATTCAAGTCATCGATTGCGTTGTCAGGAAGGGATAGCGGTTTCTGCGTAGCCTCGACAACTGCACAACAAAAATAGCGAACCGAAGATAAACATGAACCTACAGTCTCGTAATAGAAAGTAAATATCTGAAAAGAATACATATCTCCACCACATCGATATCCCCAAAGATACTTATAATATTCGAAAATAAAATCTGGGAAGGTGTACGTACCATGCATTAAATTTCTCGCGCATCATTATACGTTACCTTAATTATCGCCGTTTGGGGGGTATTAGACAAGTGATGCCTAAGTATAACATAATAGGGTTTTTTTTAATCAACTAGCAGAGAAGATTCATAAACTCGAACACCCTGGCCTTCTGTAAACGTAAAATTTGGTTAAATAATGCTTGCATGGCCATGGTCCGGTTTCAAAGCGAATGGTGAAGCCAACTAGGTGCAGATAGTGTGGGTAAGAATGGCGGTAATGGTGTTGCGGAAAGGAGTGTGATTTACATGAGAGGAGTGTACCAGCAATGTACCAGATAGTATATTTAATTAATTTCATAGTACCTTTATGAATCAAGAGCAATCGTAAAAACAAAGTGAGCCGCGGACTTGACTTTCTGGTGTGCGGGTGAAAACTGATTATTATATTTTTTATTTGATATCATTCAGAACTAGCTGCGCTAGGTTTACCTGATATTTACCAAAGGATACATTTAAATTTTTCATAGCTACTCATTGCCATGAAAAAAATGGAATGTATCCTATAAGGTGTATTACTCCTACTGTATGTTTAATCGTTGCGCTATCTTCAGATAATACTTTTTAAGAAGTACATTGGTTGGACATTATTTTGATAAATTGTATTAGGCAAACCTATGGTATCCATTTAAGTTTTAACCCGCCAACCAGAAAGTCAGGTCCGCGGCTCACCTTGTTTTTACGATTGCTCTCGATTCATAGAGGTACCATGAAATTAATTAGAAGGGCTAACAGTTACATTGCTGATCCATTCCTTTCATTTATACATAATATGTGTGTTGCGGAAAGGAATATGATTATCGCCATTCTTACCCACACCAAATATACAATGATTTTCGCTTTCGCAAGTTCTGTTAGTAAGATGTTGTTTTATTCATTTTTTTATAGCTAATTTTCATAAGACAAATCAAACGTTTATTATTTACAATTGGACCATATTTCGCATTATATGGTTTTAATGTTAGCTACTCAGTTTCAATCAAAAGAGACAAATAACCCTCAATTGGTAATTTCATTAGTTACTTTGAGGTGTGTGCAATATAATTATTATAGAACAGTATTATACAGAGTATATTTATAAGTTTACCGAAAAGATATATCGATGGGCTTATTATCATGAATAAAGTATATTTCATCTTGAAAGAACGAAATACAATATACCAATAGTACGAGTATACTCGTTTTAGAAGAGTAATATGCTATACTGTAAATAACTCCGAAACATGTTGAAAGTAATAATAATAATAACGTTTATTTATCTCACACAAAATGGTAGGTTACAACAGTAGGATTCATTAGCTCGTTTCAATAAATGAAGTATACATACATGTACAATACAAAAAAGTCTGTCAACCAACTGAGGTATGTGGGAGCGGGAAAGTGAGCGCTTATTGGTCTGTTCAAGGTCACGGACAAATCTTGACAAATCAAATCAGAAATATTCACAGGTCACTAATCTGGTGACCTTTAAGATGTAATTATCTACTGTAAGCTTTATTAGGCGTCTGCTGGGTATTATGTCGATGCTTTACGTGTTTAAACCGACTTTAAAAGAGGAGGTTTTATGTTGTAAGTACTGCATGTTTTTATTATGTTCACTCATGCTCAGTAGCGGACCGATTTCGATATTTTTTTTTAGTTTGTACCAACGAGATGGTATTATAAAAATATATGACGATTTGATTTTGGGTGCAAAAAAATGATCTCAATCTCTTTCTAATTGAAGTCGGTTTCATAAAATTTTGATTTTTTTTAAATAATTATTTATTGTTAGAATGTACTTGCTACAGGAACAAGCTTCTAACACTATAATAGACACACACATTAACTGAATAATAAAATTTAACTGAACAGTAAGCCAAAAACACATACATCGCTAAAAACAACCACAAAAGCTAATTCTCCATATTAAGGAACCCACCATCGTTGGTTATTTCATCCTTTGGCAAGTCAAGAAGAGGGATTGGCTCCAGTGCCTTGCATTCCACCACAGGCTCCTCAGCAACCTTCACTTCGTTCTGAGACTGTTTCTTTTTCTTGCCATCCTTGTCTTTCCTTGATTGTTCAAGTTTGTTGCTGTCAAAACAAATGAAAATTATCGGAATGTCGTTAACAACAACTACTTTGTATATGCTGATATTAAAGAGGTAAAATTGGTTTGTTTGTTTTTGGGCGTGTTTGTAATGGGTATTGGGTAATCTAAGAAACTACTTATAATTTTTTTTATTTTAGTTTAAGTATAATTTTTTATCCACCACCATATGGAAAAACCTTAACCTGTAAGTATAAGAGTTCACTAGTACAAGCTGTGTTCGGCCGCCTAGTGCCGGCGAATAATATTATGTTAGCAGTTAATTCAAAAGTACTGATATAACTTCTCATATGACGACTGGACTTATCAGTCATTATTTAAAACAAATATTCATTATATTAGTCTATCTATACTAATTCCTAACATTATAAAGAGATAGTGTTGGTTTGTTTTTTTCACGGAGGTACTTAATCTACGAAACTGTTCCATTCAGCCGATTTCAAAAATTCTTTAACCGATGTGTAAAATGAACTGTTGGGATGGTAATAGGCTATAATTTATCCCGGTAGTTTCCTTAATACACCCGTTCAAAGCCGGCATGTGCTGCTAGTCGTATATGAGGACTAACCTGCTGCCAGAAGTAGACGGTTTCCCGCCATATCCACTGCTTCCACTGGAACCGGAATGTGTAGACTTCGAACTGTGGCTGCAAAGAAAAATACATATTTAGTACTTATAGATACACATATAATATATAGTCACAGATAATGTTTCAAAGGAAACAAGCTCAGAGCAATCATTGACCTTCTCAATGGAAACAAGAGGCGCCGTCTGTTGCTAACACTAATTCAATAATTATCTAGATCCCTAAACAATTAAGTAAATTGTAATTAATCTTCTTCTTCAAGACCAAGATAAAATCAGCAATTCGAATCTATATATAGTATACCTATCTATCTATTTGAATTGCCGTTCGTTAGTCTCGCTGAAACTCGAGAACGGCTGAACGGATTTATCTTATTTTAGTCTTGAAATGTTCGTGGACGTCTAGGGAAGGTTAGGTAGGAAGTGAAAAATTCGATCCCGATATTCCCGCGGGAACGGGACCTACGCGGGTGAAACCGCGTGGCGCAGCTAGTTTTGATTATAAAAATATATCTCTAATTATACTCGTATACGATTCAATATACCTGTAAAATGTATTATTTTATTAACAAATCAATATTTATTTTTATATAAATAATCTAGATTTTTTATTTGGTCTGAGCTAGACTATATAGGTATTTAGATTAAAAATGATGTTTCAACAGTCCAAAATTTTTTTTGATGTACGAGTAGGACTCGTGATTTTCTACGAGTTTTTTTACAAATTTAGTTGATCCATTATTACTCGTCAACCTGTAAAGCCTTCTTTATTTGTATTTATAATAATAAAAATAATTCATAATTAAACGAACGCTGATGATAACAAAGAGAATATAAAAAGATAAAAATCACAATTATATTATGTGCAGGTTTAAAATTCTTTAAATTAGGAAAATTTCTTGAACCGCAGGAATAGTCATGATTTACGCAAAACCCATCGATAGCACGATCTAATCGACTAGTAACGCCATCTAGTTCTGCAATAACACACTTATGAATTGAAACTGAAAATGTTCCGCTCGCTTACTGTTAATCCACTATTACTCGTCAACCTGTAAGCCTACTTGGCCGTGATGAATTTAAAAGGGAAACTTCTGTACGCGGAAGAACTGTGTAAGTGGCAGTTACCCACAACTCGCATTTTATTTATTTCATACGCGTCAATGTGGCAGATCAGATAGAACATTGTACGGCGGGCAGGTAATACAGAAATACAATAGATACCTACACAGTTATACGTTTAAGAAAAATGTACTTAGAGATGACTGTTAAAAAAAAAAAAAAATTATGATAAATTAGCATGGTGGGGGTGCAGATGGCAAAAATGCATTAGACGTATTTGACAGTTACGTGAAGATACGTAGGGAGCATAGAGAAGACAGAACATGATTGCTCTGAGCAAAGAGGAAGCTTACTCTGAGGTAGGGAGTGTCGATATAATAATAATATAATAATAATAATAAAGTCATTTACGAGTATTTCCCATAATTAAACAATAACATCAATTTCATTTAGGTATTCATTCCATTTCACATGCAAATATAATTAATAAACAATAAAATTAAAACTTAAATAGTAATATTAACTGAAGTCATCATTTCCCTGCTCTTATCCCACACTAGGTGGGGTCGGCCCAACATGTCTTCTTCTTCCATTCATCTCTATCACTCGTCAACTCAGCATTTACTATTAACTGAAGTATTACTTCAATTTTGCATGAATTAAATTTTTAAATTGCTTTTAACTCGAGCAAAACTCGGCGTATTCCAAGCACCCGCCCCGAGACCCTCAGGGAAAAGGTTGCTCAGACTCCCTCTCACTACTATCCCGCTCCCGATTTACAAAAAAAATTTTAACCACATTATATTTTTATTTTTTATTATAAATTTATTTAGAGACTGCCCATTTTTGGGCAAAGGCCTCCTCCAACTATTTACAATCGGTCCTTTGTTGGGCTAGACGTGTCCAAGTAGCTCCTGCTCTCACTCCCATTATATCGTCGCGCCGATATAAAACCTCCTTTTTAAATTAAAATTCTATTAAACTATATAGTATATTTATGACCCAGGGTCGCGAAATCGCTAAAGACTGTCTTTAATAAATTATTATGTCTGTTTTGTAGTCCAGTCAGTAACATACTAGATGGCGTTGATATCAAATTGTAGCTCAAGGCTAGATCGCGCTTTTGAAATGTTCCGAGAAAATGACTAGTAGTTCGATGCGGCGCGGCGCTTTCCATATTATCCCACCCTCATTCCGATATTCCGAAAAGGAAAAAGGAAATAAAGACATAGGTATTTTTGAAGGCTTTATTTGAAGCCACATAAAACTAAACTACACTCACTCGAACGAAAGGAGGGGGTGGGGACGGTATTTGAATTGATTACAGGTCTGTTTGAATTCAAATAAAACAATAATACATAGTTGATTGATTGCTATACAAGGGAAGAAAGGCAATTTTTCAATGCACGATGACGAGACTGATGTTTAGTCAATATTATGCTAGACATTTAAAACAATATCGTCAAACCAAATTTTCATGTGTGAAATTTAAATTTTTAACTATTTTTTTGGTTTTTTTCTTAATAGCCGTCTTTATTCTGTGTTAATAGTAATGAAAAGCAGAGTATACCTCGGCAGAAAGGCCCTTTTGCCTATCAACTTGTATGGCAATCTACTATGGTAATCTAATCATTCTTGATTAAGCTGTCACCATCACAGAACAGAAATTTTATTCTGCGGTCAGTACCTATGTCCATTGATTTAAAATGTAATAAAAAGTATTCAAAAATTCAAAAAAAAATTTAAAAATTGTTTATTTGGAACAATAAAAGAGGTATACAATAAGAAATGTAACGTTGACAGCAGCAAAAGTTTAAAGAAAAACTGTGTAGCAGTGTCAGCGCCCGCCTCCGGAACTTATAAAGAACGGTGTTCCACAGAAACGGATTGTATAAAGTACACATTTAGAAAAGTTTTAAAAAAGAACTTAACTATTATGAGACAAAAAACATAAAAAAGGAAGTTCTAAAGGAATTAAAGTGAAGAAACATCACACCTTCCTTGTTCCTATTGCTACTTGTTCCGAGAGAGCTATTACTTCATATTCACTGGAAACAGCTTTATTTGTAGCGTACCAAAATATTTGCCAAGCTTAAATAATTCACATAATTCATAAGTTTGCATTCATATCAGTCGCCATTGCTTGAGTAGTTGCATTGCATAGCATTACATTAATAGGCTAGTTGACTCTATTTTTATGTAGCTCTTATATGATAAATAATTGCTCTTTTAGACCAAAAAAAATACTACCATATTTTTTTGGACCTAAGAAACCGCAAAATTTTATTTTAAAAGTTCTACTTTTCAAAAACAGGTGAAAACGCTACCGCCATATTGGTCTATGGATTTATCTGTGCTGTGACGTCATTCGTATCCAAGACAATAATTTTCGTGATTTACGTCTAGGGAACATGCACATTTTGAAAAGTTGGCATTACTGTAAATTGGTTTTAGTTATGTGACATTTGTTTATTTCCGATACTAATGACGTCACCATAATGGCCGTAGCGTTTTCAGCGTTCCAAATAAAAAAAAAAGAAACCGTTTTTTAAATTGAAATTATGCAAGCATCATGGACTTTGATTAACTGAAATTATTATATTTTGGTTTTGCAAGGAAAGTACTTCAGGAAATACTAATTTATTAAGTCAAATTTGATATGAGTCAAGTAGCCTATTTTTTTTGAATTAATACTACTCTTTTCTAATTATCAACATCCTACTAATATTATAAATGTGAAAGTTTGTGAGAATGTATGTATGTATGTTTGTTATTCTTTCACGCAAAAACGGCTGGACCGATTTGGTTGAAATTTGGTATGTAGATAGGTGATACCCTGGATTAACACATAGGCTACTTTTTATCCCGATATTCCCGCGGGAACGGGACTTACGCGGGTGAAACCGCGGGGCGCAGCTAGTAAGTCATAAAGGATGAAACGTGGTACAGCTAATATACGAGTAGAATTGAATAGAATAGAATAAAATAGGTGAATCTTCACTTCGAATAGCATCAATACATACGATTTGCACGTGCGTTTTCTATAAGACCGTTAGAGATAGAAGATTTTTTTTAAATGAACCAAAACCGGTAGGTAGGTATACTATTTTTATTAGTAGTAACCACAAATCACAAACTAGGAATAGAAACTTCGTAAATATGATTAGATACAATAAATAATATCCATTTAAATACAGACACAAGAAGAAATGGTAACAATAAAATATTAATGACCGTAGTAACGACCGTCCCGTTCCCGCGCGAATATAGGGATAAAAAGTAGCCTATGTTTTTTTTTTTAAATAAATTTTAAAGTAAGTACAAAAAAGATAACAGTGATCGAAGCTTCCTTTTAAGTATTATAATATACCTGTACTAGCCGTCCCGCGCGCGATTTCATTCGCGATGACTTAAAAGACAGGCATCTCTAGTCCTCATTGAGAATAACAACGGTTAGGTACAACTTGTAGCTTCAAAGCTCTTGTAGTTTTAAAGATATCGTGAAGGTCAACATTTTAACCAACTTTGACTCTGCCTTATTGACCTTTAGGGTTAAAATTTTGAAAAACCCTGAAACAGGTTTACCTTTATTTTAAACTAAGAATCTATACTTGAAATTTTGACGCTCTAACTGTCACCAATTTGGAACTACAAAAAATATGACTTTTGACCTCTCCCTTGACCTTTGACCTTAAATTTTGTCCATAGCAGGTGCCCTCATATTAAAAGGAACCTACATGCAAAGTTTCACCAACTTTGACCCAATCAAATTGACCCTTTGGGTAAAAATTTTGAAAAATCCTGAAACAGGTGTTCGTTTATTTCAAGTCAAGAATCTACACTCAAAATTTCAACAATCTGTCACCATACAAAAATTACAAAAAAAGTAGCCTCTGACCTCGAATTGACCTCTGATCGAAAAATCCGTCCTTAACGCTCATCTACGTCATTACAGAAACCTACATGCAAAATTTCACTTTAATAGCACTTGTAGTTTCAGAGAAACCGTGTCTCTTACGTTTTGACCACTCCTTTACATATTATTATATAGATTAGGAGGCAACGTAATTCAGGGTAATTCATCACCTATCTACATACACCAAATTTCAACCAAATCGGTCCAGCCGTTTTTGCGTGATAAAATAACAAACATCCACACATTCTCACAAACTTTCACATTTTTAATATTAAACACTAGCTGCGCCCCGCGGTTTCACCCGCGTGAGTCCCGTTCCTGCGGGAATATCGAAATAAAAAGTAGCCTATGTTAATCCAGGGTATCACCTATCTACATACCAAATTTAAACCAAATCGGTCCAGCCGTTATTGTGTGTAACAAACATACATACATTCTCACAAACTTTTTTAGTTTAAGTAGGAAGTAGGAAGTAGTAGGAGTAGGATAGGATAGGAAGTAGGATTTAAAAAGCGTGAAATGATCTGCTAATCTGAAGTTGAGTACCTATGATGAAATGCTATAGATACAAATACAACTGAACTAACCTTCTTCTCGACTGGCTGTTGCTGCAGCTGTTGGAGTAGGCAGAGTCCGAAATCTTCGCATTGTTCTCCGAATCGTCCAAGTTATCCATTTCACTGCCGGAAACCATAGTTATTTTTTTGTAATTTTTTTTTTATATTATGAGACGCTTTGCTTTATTTTCGAACAAATCTAAGAGAACGCTTTTCTAAGATAATACCGGCACAAGAAAGATTTGAAAAATATTCTAAAGGAGAATCAACTTCAAAAGTACACTCGAATTGGTCTTTTCGAGAAACTGTTCTCGGAAAGAGTAAGAACCGACTGTGTAGCTCCCGGGCCACATTCCCCTTTTATAGCCCGAATCCGGAATCATGTCAAAAAAACAAGCCCGAACTTTTTCCATACCGATGAAAAGTTTAATGTTCACAAAACGTGATGAGTTGGGCCCGTGAATTTTGATTTTCGCAAAAGGTTTTTTGCAAATCGTTTTCATGATTTGTTTTAGGGCCCCCGCAGACGGCCGACTTTTTGTAGGTGGAAAAGTAGGTCGCTTTTTCGACCGATTTTGTCACCTACTTTGTCACCGACTCCAACGCACACGACCGTCACTAGTGAGGGGACAACATCGAAAAATACTAGAACGGTGGATTTGCAAAGGAAGATAATTAAGTAGATAATATAGTAGAAGATAAGACTACCTAGCTTTCTTTTCTTATAATGCAGCCGAAATATACTTCGATCGATTATAATTCTTTCTACTAATCCTACGAAAATTCCTACTATAATTTACTCATCGAAAGTTTGTGAGTATGGGGATGTATGGTTATTTCTCTTTCACGAAAAAACTACAAAACCTATTGTATACCTACTTTGGGATATAGGTAGCTAATGACATGGTATTATACATAGGCTACTTTTATCCTGATATTCCCGCGGAATTCGTTGAAATTACTTTAAATTACAATAAGTACTTAATAAATTACATGGTTAGGTAAGTACCTACTTGTAATATTATTATTATTAATCCAATAACAATAAATTATAATTATGAATAATCATTCAATCAAACCTACTTATCTACCAGAAGTGTACCTAGGTACCTAAGCAAATAAAATTCGGAGTAAATAGTCCACTTGCGGAGTAAGCTCTATCACTTATTCCGAAAAGCGCATCACTAAACGACCTACACATTCGGAGTCGGTGTCGGGTCGGTCGGAATGCCACCTACTTTTTTCTCACCTACTTTTTGTAGGTCGTGTGCGTTGCACTATTGTTGTCAGTACGTTCTATTTTTCGACCGATTTTTCCACCTACAAAAAGTCGGCCGTCTGCGGGGGCCCTTATGTTCGCTTAGTTAGGGTATCGTTATAGGTACTTACTTCCAATATTATTACCTAGCTGACCCTTGCGGTGTTACCCATGGTGAACAGTTACCGTTCTCGTGGGAATACCGGGATCAAAAAAAGCGTATGTGTTAATCCAGGATACAAGCTATCCTGGAATAACTATTATTATGTTGAATTTGGTACCATTTCATAAAGAACCATCAAGCGGTTTGAGCGTCAAAGAGTGACAAAGACACATCCATCCATACAAACTTTTGCATTAATAATAAACTAGCTGCGCCCCGCGGTATTACCCGCGATAAACAGTTCCCGTTCTCGTGGGGATACCAGGCAGGATCCAAAGTAGCCTACGTGTTAGATCTATCGTCCTAGATTAACAATGGTAACAATACATGAATTCCGGTATCCCCACGAGAATGGGAAACATACATACGAGTATAATCACGCCTAGGCATGGACCATGGACCTCCAATTGCTACGATCTTGACACACCTCCTTCGAATCATTCACTCTCATTACATTCCTTATGCTCGCTGGTTTAGTGCACTTTTGACCTGGCCCTTTTCCAAAATGTCACTAATTCGGTCCAGGTACGTTCGTCTAGGTCTTCCCCTTACAGCTGTCCCATTCACACTCGCCGTATACACCTTTTTCGTTAATCGACTTTCATTCATTCTTTCTACATGCCCAAAGTATCTCAACATACTTTTCTCAACTCTCATCACTCATATACATTAGTGGCGGGACTAACACTCCTCTATGAACTGCCAGTCGTGCCTAAGAGGACACCATTTACTCTCCTTTCAATATCATCTTCTTCCTAAAGTACAAAGATATACAAACTCTTTCACTTGTTCCACTCTTTCACCATTTATCACTATATAATTATCACATACTGTTGATTAAATCTCTGTGCTCCGTGCAAAGAGCGAAACGGGAAGGGTCCCGTTTCGCTCTTTAGGCACGGAACCTTAAAAAATTATATCTTTGTCGGGTTTTATCCTTAGGGCCCCCGCAGACAGCAGATTTTTTGGAGGTGGAAAAGTAGGTCGCTTTTTCCACCGATTTTTTCACCGACATTGTAACCGACTCCAACGCACACGACCGTCACTTTGTAGGTGGCTAGTGAGATTATGATTAGCTAAAATGATGCCAGCTTGACTAAAAAAAGAAAGAAAACGTGTGGATTTGACGTCGACGTTTAAAAATACGCGTGCACGTGTAAAGTTGAACTAGGTATATTCCTGGTATATTTCAGTGAAGGAAAATTATTTACTTTTACTTACATTTTCACCGCAGTTCTATTAAAAAGTTCCGATCGAGAGATGTGACGCAAATTGTAATAATACACTTCTCATATAGTTGAATAACTCAAGAAAAATATGGCATTAATTTCCGGGTAAGAAGTACTCGTTGTTTTAAGGAAAAACAGATGGAAATAAATCAATGTGCCTTCTCATGAACTTGGATATTTTGCCACGTACTTGCATTATTTATTTAAAAGGGTTCTTTCGTTACTTATCTATAATTATACTCGTACTAGTATTATAAAAGGTAATGTTGGTTTGTTTGTTTGACGGAGGTAATCTTCGAAACTACTCCAAAGATTTCAAAAATTATTTCATCGATGTGTAGAATGGACTGTCGGGATGTTTATACCTATGTCCCGGTAGCTGCATTAGTATAGTACACCCGTGCAAAGCTAGGACGTGATTCTAGTAGGTTATTATATTAGTACAAATAAAAAAATACAAGTAAAAAATGTTTTTTAGGACTTACATGGGCATGAGTGGAATAATCCACAAGAAGCACCTAGGTACTTTCCAGTCACTTCAATTTTAAATTAAAAACATTTCAAGTTAACAAATAATAATAACGGTTACTAATCACTACGCTAAACTACTATGCTAAACTACTAGGAACACTTAGGTTGCTTCTATCCAGGTAAGTACCGTCGGCGAAAGAAGCCGCGAGCATAATACTAGTACAGCATATTTCATGCGTTGCGTGCGACTAAAATAAGGATGAACCTATATTGAGTCGCGGATAACTACAACGATCCAGTGATTGAAACCTTAAAACCATCTTTAAACTTGCAGTACAACTCTAAACACAAGTATAAGTACTTTAAAAAGAAACAAGGAAACAAAGAAATAAATAATAAAAAATTAGAAAGAAAAAATTAAATATTATAAAACTGGCCAAGTGCGTGTCGGGCCATGCTTAATGTAGGGTTCCGAAGTTGCCCAATATGCGAAGGTAGGTATACACTTGTAGGTAGGTATTTAGATTAAAAATGAGTCAAAAAATTTCATTAAAGTACGAGTTCAAAAAACTCGTGATTTTCTACGAGTTTTTTACATATATCCTATATTTAGTTGATCCATTATTATTCCTCAACTTGTTTACTTCGGAACCCTACAAAACTAAGTAGGTACACCTACTGGAACTGAACTGAAACAAATCAGCCAAAGTTTCATAATGCAAAGAACTTAGTTAGACCATAGCCTCGCTTTAGATCCATAGAATTATGGAATTCTATGGACAAAACTGGTAAACGCGCTAACCCAAATCATTTCATCAAAAACAATTATGTACTGGACCAGTACCATAGATTAACCAGACCAGTATAGTACGGAAACCAAAGTAATAGCCGGGAAACCACTTACCACTACCTATTACCTACACCAAGTTTTATGAATATTGGATTGATGGTTCCACATCTATGCCGGAACATACAAACATACAAAGAAAAATTAAGAACACCCAAGTTTGCCTAAGATCTTTGTTCGCTTCATTCACTCGATAAAAAATTCAAAAGTTGGTAAAAAACAATGTTTTATGAGTTTAATAAAACGTGAATCATTTAAACGTGACCCTATTATTTTTGAGAACAATAACTTTTCGGTTGGGGGGTTGATTTCAAGACAAGCTCTTTAATAGCGCTTCATCGAAGCGTTATTATTTATTTTATTTATTCATTGTGGCCGAGTGGCGCCCTGACCCGGCGCGAAGGCGACGCGGCAGACCTAAAAGAAGGTGGCGGGACGAACTTGAAAAATTTACAGTCGACTGGGAGGTTCTAGCGCAAGATCGTGACGTCTGGAAGCAATTGGGAGAGGCCTTTGCCCAGCAGTGGGACACGAACGGCTGAATATAATATAATAATTGTACATCATGCATGTTCATATCAAACGGACACAATTGAGTAGAAAAACAGATTGATTTACGAATAGCTCGCGCCATGTACAAAGAACGATGAAGGGAAGTGGGAGGGATATGTTTGCGCACGGGTACACTCGCGCACGAAAGTACTAGGACTAATAAAATTGGCCTTAGGTTTTTAAACTAGCATTTCGCTCGCAGCTTTGTAAATGTACTACCTAGTGGCACGTCCCGGCTTCGCACGGTTTTACTAATGGAGCTACCGGGATAAAATAGCCTATAACCTCCCGGACAGTCCATTCTACTCACCCGTGAAAGAATTTTTGAAATCGGTCCAGTAGTTTCGGAGATTACCTCCGTCAAACAAACAAACAAATTTTAAACAAATAAAAAGGTAACGTGATAAATACCCGGTCATATAATTTATAAAATAAATTTTACCTCTTTATAATATTAGTATAGAAGTATAGATATAGATAGTATAGATATAGATACCTAGTATAGATTGGTTAATGGTAAGTACATCATAAATGAATTCAATATAAAAAAATTATCAACTTGAACCTTAATCTACAAAGAACAGGAAAACGTGAGTTTAGCACAAACGTGACAATGCAATACGTAACCAGGGTGAAAGAGCTAAGCAAGCTACTGTATAAAAAAGAGTATGTAGACTTAGCTATGGCTTTCATTCCATTAGTTCACAAATACTTAGATTTTGTTAACTTTTGAGGTAATTTTAAAGCAAAAACATCTTCCGATACAAATTGTTTATTTTAACGACAAAAACTGTCAAATCGATTGCTTCATTGCTTCCTTTCAAGATTTTGACAAAATCAAAAGAAGAGCAAAACGGATTACAGGAAAAATAAAATATGAATTAATTGTGAAATAGCCGTTTAATTAGGTACATTACATATACCTACCTATGTAGTTTTTATTTTGCTTCTTTTTCTAAAATATTTAAATACCAGCCCCCCCATACATTTTTAGAACATCTCCTTTTGCTGGAACAACTTTTAGTTTTGTCCATCACCAGAATTAAATATTTATGAGTACTAAATTTTTTGATTCGAGCTATTAGAAACAAAAATAAACACACGTAATTGGTCGTCGAAAATAATTGTCTTTCTCGTTATTGGCTAGATTGTCAAATCAATTGTCAATTGTCAAATCTAGCCAATCACGAGAAATACCAATTATTTTCGACGACCAATCACGTGCGCTTATTTTTCTTCCTATGAGCTCGTTTCAAGAAATATAGTACCTATAGGTAAATCGCCACCTAGGTACTTTGACTAACTTTAGAACAAAATAATTTTCATAATTTATGGGTTATTTAGTTTGATAGCTAAAATAACCTTCAAAAAGATAACCACGGAGGGTTTTTTTCGGTCCGCCGCGCCCCGTGCCGCCGCGGCGCCGTCCTACAAATTTCGTCTCCAGAGGCTCACTAATACCACAGGCGCAGGTAAAAGCTATTTAAATGAATAAATGTTGAATATCTTTACAGGAACTTGTAAAAAGTGTTTAACACCAACTTCTTTCAATTAGAGTAGGTTAGGTACCTACCTACTAGGGTTTCTTCAAAGAACCTTTGATGAGAGTTTTGATTTCTCGTTACGTAAGTAGATGCTTACTACGTGTTTGGAAAACAGTGTAATTAATTAAAGTATTCAGTAAGTACCTTACCTACTACTAACGTTAAAAAAACATGTGTGGACAAACTTTAATATCCTCAATAACAATTATATTAACAAGAAGACAAGATGCGTTTCATTCCTCACAACAACATTCCTACAAACAAACAAACCAACGATACCTAAAAAAAAATCGTCGGATCTCAAAAAATATTTCACCGGCGAATAAAATACTTTCCGAATAAACATGAGTAGGCCGGAAGCCGCTTAAAATCTCGGAAGTTTATTTTACAAATGGTCACGTTGACTTTTGAATTTTGCAAAACTGGAAATATTTAGAAGAAAATTGTGCAGGTGGCGCTATACAGCGGCATACGGCGAAAACTCGCAACAGGCATTTACTTCCTTGCTATAAAAAATTCTATATTATTATTTTTATAGGTAACATTACCTACTACATATAATAATATGCAGATTTGCAGATTGCAAGATTTGCAAGTTAGTTCAGCAAGTTAGTTAGTTAGAACATGTAATTGAATATTTCCCATTTACAATTGTTTCAGGACCCTTGCATGTACATTGTACATAACTAGCAGCTCGTCCCTACTTAATATTTAATAGTAAATAATAATTATTTCTGCATTTTATAAATGCAAATAGGTAAGTAAGGCTAAATGACTTTTTGTGTCTTTTTCTTAAACTATTTCAATTCTGTTAAGAGATCAGTTATAGGCCACCAGCAAATTATTCAGGACCACCGAGAGAGTAAATCTTCCAAACAAATAATATTAAACTTTACGTCAGCGCCTTAGCTTATGTCAAAAGTAAGTTCACAATAGGACCTAAACTGAGTAGCTTTAAAGGTCATAGTAAGGGTACAGAAAAAACTGTATTTTGTCTAAGTATGCCTGGGGCAGTTCTTGAACTCGTATTGACTTGACATTGCAACAAACAAAAAAAAACAAAATTGGTTCATCCAATCAGGAGCTATATTGCCCCAGTCAAACGCACTGATTACAGAACTTTCAAAGACACATAACTACAAATGAATATACCTTTAAAAGTACTTATTGTCTCTTTATGGGGTTAGGTAAAAATAAGCTTCTATAATATGTAAAGCAGAAACTCATTTTATGAAATAGGTACCTACAATAACTTTTCACATTAAGAAAATTTATTGTACCTAGGTATTTCATAATACGTACCTATTTAGAATTTGGAACAATTGAGACTTTTCTTAGCATGGATTGACCCTAACAACTCTAAAAATACCTACCTACCTGTTTTTTTACTAAGACGCAGAGCATACTTTGAAGAACTTTGAACGAAAGAGTTCAAGTTGTTTGTATTTTGGCCTTTGTATTTTGTGCCTACGTTCCTAAGTACTACGCGTTTTCAATTAGTGTTCTTTTTTTAAATTGTACTTCGCAATAGAGGAGACCTAGAGGTACCTCAGGGGTTCGTATAATTTATTACGCAAACATAGCTAACAAAACAAACTTTTCTTACCTTTGGTACGACGACGTCAAGAACTTTTCTATAACTTCTTTTGTCCGTAATTTTTCACCTTCACACTGATGAACTTTCTTGGACTGCGCACGATAACTTTGGAATAGTTTAATTCTAACTATTTCACTATAAATAATGTAGAAAGCGAAATATTTTAGTTGCTATTGTACACATCATTGCACAACTAAATTCAAAGCACGTCACATGCAAAACGTTCTACTCTACCGCACGTTCCGCTCTTGTCGTCTGTAGGTAGTCTGTCTGTCATCATTACATTTATTAGTGATGGCTAGTTCGCACTTAGTTTAGCGATGTATCGATACATCGATCGCCAAGAATCGAAATTATACTAGCGTAACATGACGATTTGGTAAAATTTTGAAGTCATAGTATGTACCTACCTATTTCAAAACAAGTATAATTTTAAGCTATTGCATACCTTCTATCTCGGGCCTTGGGGGGGTAGCTTTGATGCCTTGGACCCTCTCCCTAGGAAAGCTACAGCTTAGCTACGCCCGTGACCGTACCTAATACCTACCTAACTACCTACTACCTACGCTTAATTATTATACCTACTTATCTAGTAGTAGTTCGCTCAAGGAGGTCTCACTCGCCGATCGTTGGTGGTTTTAATTATTTTGCTTCGAGAAAGTTATTTTGATACGTTGAAAGCTGCAACCATGCAAAATAGTAGATTGCTATACAAGGGGACAAAGGCATTTTCTCTATGCACGAGATGGTTTATCGCGCGAGCGTCAGCGAGTGCGATAATAGTTCGAGTGCATCGAAAAGCCTTTTCCCCAAGGTAAGCACTCTGCTTTTCATTACGAATATAAGGAAATTACCAAAAAAATATGCAAATTTCACTTACTACAATTAATAAGATGTCTCGCTTTTTTTTTTAAATACGACTATTATATTGACTAACTAGCACGAATTTGTTCATCTTTGCTTGCCTAGCACGAAAGATGAACTAAGAATGCTTAGGTACCTACCTACTACCTTTGGTGCTTTTGGTGGCATTTTACCCGTCGGTATTATTACTCTAAATTGTTTATTTTAAAGCTCAATAATACTCTCTATGGAAAAATTACTAATTGAAAATAATAATTAGGTAGGTACAATACCTAATTGAATATAATATAATTTTCATTACTCATACACGGAAAGTACGCACGAAGTTGCTTGATTATAGGGTTCAAAGTAGCATTTTCTGTCCCTAGGGAAAACAAGTACTTTCCTGCCCTAGGGCAGGAAAGTAAATAACTGTCAAATGTCAACTTCATTTTTGATATTTCTTTTGTAGCATGTCGATGCATGCTAAGTGTTCAAGTTCTTCTAACTCAATCAGATGCTAGATATTATGTCTCTCTTGCACGAATTCGTGCTTCTCTAGCACTAATTATATTATATTTATTTATTTTATTTTATTTATTTAAATTTTTTCATCATCAAAAAAAACTACTGGTAGAATGCCTACTACTTTTATAGCCATTCTACCAGTCAGTATTCAATTTTTAAATCTGAAACGCAGCTATGCCATGCCATCGTTAGCTGCTTTTAGTCAATATTAAACTAGTCAATTTAAAAAAAAAGCGAGACAGCTAATTTTCGTGTGTGAAATTTAAATTTTACATCAATTTTTTTGGTAATTTCCTCATATTCGTAATGAAAAGTAGAGTACATACCTCGGAAGAAAGGCCCTTCGATGCACTCGAACTATTATCGCACTCGCTGACGCTCGCGCGATAAACCATCTCGTGCATCGGAATCTTTGCCTTTCTTCCTCGTGTAGTAATCTACTATTCCTTAGGTAGGTTGTGTACATTCAAATTTGCTGTAAAGATTTATTTTTAACTAGCTGTGCCCCGCGGTTTCACCCGCGTGAGTGATCGAGATAAAAAGTAGCCTATGTGTTAATCCAGGGTATCACCTATCTACATACCAAATTTCAACCAAATCGGTCCAGCCATTTTTGCGTGAAAGAATAACAAACATTCTCACAAACTTTCACATCTATAATGCTAGCTGCGCTGCGCCCCGCGGTTTCACCCGCGTAACGTAAGTCCCGTTCCTGCGGGAATATCGGGATAAAAAGTAGCATATCGCGTTGGAACAGGCAATAGAATCCCCTAGTTTTAAGAACGTGACATGTCTAAGTGGTCTTATGATCTTATTGAATAAAATATTTTGACTTTTGACTTTTGACTTTTGCATATGTGTTAATCCAGGGTAACACCTATCTACATACCAAATTTCAACCAAATCGGTCCAGCCGTTTTTGCGTGAAAGAATAAAAAACATACATTCTCACAAACTTTCACATTTATAATATTATAGTAAGATTAGTAGGATTAGTAGGAAGGATAGGAAGTAGGATAGTAGGAAGTAGGATCTATCTACGTAATAAAAGAACTTCGTGCGTACACTGCGTACCCTACGTGTATGAGTAGTAGGTAGGTACGTACCTACTCATCCGATCAAATTACTTTTCATTTTGGTACTCAACTCATTGAGTATTAAATAATGAAAAGTAATTTGATCGGATTCGCGGAAAGATTTGAAGGAGTGAGTAATCCAATCGATGGTAGAGATAGTTTCGATTATCGCAGCACTAATGTTCACGCTCAGAAACACGTGAGTTGTTTGTCAGAGTGAGATGGCACTATTCATTTGGTCATCGAAAACATAGGGGAAATCCAAGAGCACGTGGCCTTAGACAGAGTCAGCAGTAGTAGTCGCGTGTCAGACTCATTACCTACCAAGCTAGGCACGATCACGATCAAATTAAAATTACCTAACGAACTTTATATTCCACCAAGTGAGTAGGTATGTATGTACCTACCTCTCAGAGCAATCATCTTCTTATGTACCTACCTAGAATACCTAGATAGGTAACTTCTATAAAGCGGTAAAACTTCTGAGACTTAGATGTCCTTATAATTTTGTCCAAATAGGTAGGTACCTAGTACCTAGGTACCTACCTACCTATAATCAATCACGTGCGTTTATTTTTGTTCCTGTTAGCTCGATCCAAGACATGAAGTATAGGTAGGTAGGTACCTATTATTGCCTGGTGTAGGTGAGGAGGTATCAGGTAGGTAGGTATCCGGCAGCATTTCGTGGCAGCTTCAGGTAGGTAGGGGGTAGGGGAGAGCACTAAGGGGAGCAGGTACCTACCTAGGTAGTAGTAGGTAGGTACCTACGTAGTATTATTTTATCTGTGGTAGTAGCACTGATTAGGTAATTTATTGAAAGTAGGTACGTAGGTCTACGTACCTACCTACCTAACCTACTTTCAATCGCTCCACTGGCATCTCCCTGATAGACTACAGGCCCCCCCCGTGTTGAAAAAATAAGTAGGTACTTATCTACCTAGGTACCTTACTTTGTTTACCGTAGCCTCAGACCAAATAAAAATTTATTTGGTCTGAGACCGTAGCATTAGGTAGGGACTTAGAGGTACCTATGTTTAAAAAAGTGTGTTTTGACTTTGAGAAGCACTCGTGGCGAAGCTTGCTAAAGACGTTCTTTGATAGATCGTCGAAGTTCTGAGAGGTCACAACTTGGATGGGTGACTGCAAACAAGTGGCATTATCATCTGAACGCTTCCGTGCTTCGGAGGGCACGTTAATTTGTCGGTCCCGGTGTTTAATGTTTAAGCCATGACGGAGGCCTTTAGGCGGCCTAAAAACTCCGTCAACACAGAGTTGGCCACTTGCTCATGAATCTGTACCTACGAACGAGCGAGCGAGTTAAGTATGTAGGTACCTATAACTACCTACACCGATACTATAGTCCTATACTGGCTAAACTTTGGGTTTGAATACTCATAGTAGGTAGGTACCTACTTATCTACCTATAATGGGTAATGAAATAAAGAAAGCTACAGATTATTATTTATTTTTACGAACAGTTTTATTATAGGTACTTTACATAGGTAGGTACACCATAGCATATTTGATTCTATAAAAATTTGCTGAATAGTCAGACTTGAAACTGTTATACCTAGTAGGCTACTTGACTCATAACAAAGGATGATGCCAGAGTTTCTATGAGATCTGGTCCCACCTTCCAATAGTTATGTGTGTTACATCGTTGGATAGGTATTTTTGAGCTGAATAAAAGTTACTATGGCGCCAAGTTCAAATCTTAGTCCGTTCAGAGTTATTCTTTAATAAACATGGTAGTTTTATCAGTAGCCAACTAATGTTGTTTAAGTAATAATTGCATTTCTTTGCTTTATACACGTAGTGTAGATACTAACCTACGGTTATCAATTGCGTCACTGAGTCGCAAACCTTATGACAAAAAGTTAAACAGATGTCAACATTGACAAAATGGTTTTTTTTACAAATAATACAACGATTGCGGATTTTAAACGTATACATTTATTTAATCATCGTTGTCTACAATGACGTTATTTAAAAATAAGGCTGGGCCTACAAATCCCTCATGCCTGGCGTGCCCTAGGTACCAAACGATTGACACGATATGCGCACAGGTTCCTACAGTACGTCGTCCCGTCATGCAGGTACAATATCTTTGTATAATATCAGTGTTGCGAACTAATAAGTAACAGTAGTACTTTCTAGCTCTCACGTGTCGCGACTGTATACGACCACGTAAAAGCCAAGCATCCTCATCAATGCCAAAATCAGGTAAATCCTCCAGTGCAGCTTCTCGGTATATTTCTATTGTATACATTCCATTTTGTAGATGTTCGCTGCAGTAAGATTTCGCTAACTTCAGTTGGTAGGTTCCCAAAGCTAACAAAATGATTTGTTCTTCACTGAATCTCGGGAAATCAATATCACTTGCTTCTACTCTTGTAAAATCAGCTCTTCTGCTGTTTAAACGTTTCCGTTCCACATATTCATATAAAATATTAGGGGTATGTAACTTCTGCCTTATTTCGGTGACGATAGCTCCTGCATATTGACTATCTTCGATGGGTATATGAAAGTGGTTTGTGATAGCAGCAGCTATCCTAAACTCAGAAAACATATGCGGCAACGCATTGTTGAAATATTTTTGGCGAAACAGTTTAAAATCCCGCTTGAACCTGCCGTTAACCACTTCCACTACCCAGCGGCAAATAGTGACCAATCGAGATTCGTTGGCTTGGTCAGTAGTAAGTTGGGATTCGTGTCTATCCTTTGAAGGCGGGACATGGTATTCGTAACCACAGGCTTCTATATCATCCAAGCTGTCCCTAAATCCGCGATCCAAAATAAACACGTCATTACTTGGCTACTGATAAAACTACCATGTTTATTAAAGAATAACTCTGAACGGACTGAGATTTGGATCTTGGCGCCATAGTAACTTTTATTCAGCTCAAAAACACCTATCCAACGATGTAACACACATAGCTATTGGAAGGTGGGACCAGGATTTGCATCCTCCTTTAGCACAATAAGTTGGTAGGTATTTCTTGCGGTTTTTGACTTACGAAACCACACTACCTATATCGATTTCAGTTAATTAAAGTTCAAGATGGTTGCATATTTTCAATTGCAAAATTGTTGTATAAATTTTTAATTTCGAAAGCTGAAAACGCTGTCGGCCATTATAGCCGGATGTGATGTCATTAAACTCCCGGATGTGATGTAAACAAACCAATGTCACTTTGTCATTTTCATACATTTCTAAAATGTCAAATGATTATTTACGATACGTATGACGTCACAGCACAGATAGTCTATTGACTAATATGGCTGACAGCGTTTTTGGATGGTTATGAAAAGTTAAACTTTAAAATCAAATTTCGCTGTTTGCATGGTTCCAAAAAACATAATAATGTTTATTTTGGTCTAATAGAACAATTATCAATTATTTAAGACCCACTTTAAAAATAAGTCAACTAGCCTATTCTTTATTGTGTTACCTAGGTACCTACTTTTCATCATTGCTACACTTGTAAATAAAATATACCTATACAGACAGATATTTAATATATAACTGTGATGCTACTTATACATAATGCAATGTCTAGATAGAATACTACACCTACCTAACTACTGACAGAAATATGTAATACGAGTAGGTACTTATTAGTCTGACTATTATATAGTCTGACCATTAGTTAATTTGAAAAATAGACTAAAGTGCTCCCACTTTTGTGAAAAAATATATTAAAACAATAGGTATATAATGTCCAAATTGACTAATGTGATAAATTCTTGAACAGCAAGAAACAATTTGAACCTTACGATTTAAACCACTTAAAAACTCGCTCATGAGAATGATCTGTTTTAAACTGACTTCAAATCAAGAGGAACAGGATGTTCTACTTTTTATATTTTTGGTTTATTTGTCACCATACTAATTATGTTAAGATAGGTTAAACACAAATTGTTTGGACAAGTTTTGATTTTTTGTTTGGTCGAGCATAATATTGGTAATATTTATTACCAAGATTAAAAAATTACCATTAAAAAATTGAACAGGACTTACCAGTAAAAAGTGATTCCAAACTTGATATCAAATAATGTCATTATTGGTCAGACTATAGATACTCTACTTATTACACAATAATTATAGTTGTTCAAGAGTAGGTACAGGCTATAATAATATTATTATAATAAAGGATATCATAATTTCTTATTTTGAAAACCTAAGCTACTAGTTTTAACCAAAACCTAAAACGCAAATTTTAAAACTACCTACTGAACAATTTAAATTTTGATTTTAATTAAATAAATAATTAGGTTCACGGAGGTTCACGGATTTCAAATGTAGGTAAATATCTATAAAAGGGAAGGCACAGGGTTACAAAATAGATATTGAATGGTACAGATAAAAATACGAGTAATGGAACGTATACTAGACTAGCCCACAGCAGCAAGGAGAAGAGTGGCTATCTCTTCTTTAGGCGATCGCACAGTCAGTTGCATGGTAACAGCGCCTTGCGCCGCAACCAACCTAGCACGCAGAAGAACTGGCACCCCCGAGCGCCATATCCCTCCTCCACGAATTTCCTTCACCGCGTCACCGCTTATCGATTCCATCGGCATCCCCAAATGCTCGCACACCGCTTTAGCGGCTTCACCAACATCTGTTTGCGCCAGGCCGAACGTATCGCAAGCTTCAAACGCTTCAGCAGCTCCTAATGTCCAAGTTGCCTCCCAATCAGCGTTTGCGGCGCGAGTGCGCAATTGATCTGCGCATCCCAAATCGAAATCTTCAAGGCGATACGTGTCCGCGTATCCTTCGTAAGAATCCGGCAAGCCGGTGGTCGGGTCGCAGTCGCGGACCACAAACTCAAGCGTGGAGCCGAAGGACCCCAGTGATTCTAATGTGTTAGGTGGGAACTCGAACGCGTGAAATACGCTTCCGGGAAAGTTGTACGGCAATTGGCTGCATGGCACGTTAGAAAGATGCTTGTAGCCAGGAGGTGACTCCAAGCGAACGTAAATGTTCTCCAGAAGCTGATCGCTGAGAGTATTCAGACATTCAAATTGCAAGACCAGGTGGCGAGCGAATACGTGCTTGATGCAACGGACTCTATATTCAGTTTCCGGTTCTGTCAAATCGATAGCATCGCAACTTTTGAAAATAGGTCCGTATCTGTCGCAATCCGGAATGGTTTTCAAAACATCTATGTACTGCTCCTCGCGCGAGAGCGTTGGTTTGGCACGTGTCTCTACTTCTACAGGAGCTTCCTTGATTTCTTTAGGCTCCTCTACAGTGGGAACTATGGCAACGTTGAACGGTTCGTCTGGCGACGTGGCAAGATGATCGGCAAGAGCTTTTTCAAGTAGAGTAGGGTTGGGGACTTGCACGTTTGTTATGTAATCATTTATAAGTTGGGCATCGCCAGACTGGAGTATAGCGCCGTAGTAGACTGCGCGATCGCGGACTTCATCTTCGTCGTCAAGTTGGCAGCGAGCGAGAAGCACCATGATGTTAGGAAGCAGTTCCGGCCGCGCCGCACCGAACCGAGCCACAGCCGATACGGCAGCCGCCCTCACCGGACCCGACTCCAAAATTACTCGATTATAAATATACCGAATGTATCTCGAAGGCTGACGAGCTTTAGGACCCTCACGACCGAGTACGTGCAGAATCCGAACCGCCAACGAAGCGTGCTCACAATCTTCTATAAATTCGCACAGATGGGCTAGCCCTGTTTCCTTCGCGTCCGGGTTCTCTTCAACCAGTGCTATGATCGCATCAGCGATCGCGCTCTTGTATTGTACTCCACCCTCTTCTCTGAGCATACCGGCGAGGAATGATGCCAGGGATTGGTGCTTACGCGGGTACTTAGAGCACAAGCGTTTTATAGCTTGCACAACGACAATCTTGAACTCATCCGATATTTCCGACATGAAGCTGGATATTTGCTTCATGAGACGTTCGATAGAGCTTTCAGCACCAGTAGCGAGTAGAGTAGTGACGGCGAGCGTCGCCACAGAACGGTTCGGGTCGGTGATCAAATTCTCAAGGTCTACAGCGCACGCAGCTACCGCACTGGGATGCTTGGTGGTTAGTTTCGCCAAGGTCCTGGCGCCCGCGAGGCGCAAAGTAGCCTTTGATGACCCACAGAAGATCTGAAGCACTGATACTGCTTGAGCGAGATCCTTGGCTGATTTCCTAAGATTCACTATCGCATGAGCAGCTTCATAAACTACTATCTCAGACTTATGGCGCAAGCAGGTCATAATAAATTCAATGTAAGGATCCGAGGCTTCTGTCGGATCTTCCTCTGCCAGTTTGGCCACGTGACGGACAAGAAGACAAAGTGCATAGGGAGATAATCTGAGTGGGGAACGCATCATTTTTTGGATGAGTTTAACTGTAGAGAGTCGGTCATTGCGCCGAACATTAGCAACCACAGCAAGTGCATGGTAGGACACCAAGCCACTTTCAGATGTCATGGCTTCCTGAAAAACAAATATACCACTTGAATGATGATTGTAAAAAATATAATTTACAATATAATGTATCATTATCATTTGGGCTATAACACCTGAAAACTTCGACTGACATTTTAACATGCTCTCCGAAGTACGGGAGTGCTTAGATGTTAATGCCAATCACCCATCCAAATTGTGACTAGTATTTCGTGACATCAACAATCTCTATCAAGATATAACAGCAAGCTATACCACAAGCTCTACTTGTGTATTAAGTAAAACTATTAACAACATTGAAAAATATACATTCAATTAGGAAATAGTGAATAATGCCCTACCTAGCCATATATTTTTCTTCCGGACTGATTATGGCCATGGCAACATAATATCTTTAAATTAATGATATGGAAGAGTTTCCAAATACATTATAACCTAACCTAACACTCAATTATTTTAATAGTAATTTTAAAGCTTTGTTAGCTTTAAAAGTGAATTATTTTAAAATAATTGAGTGTTAGGAACCTTTACATAGAATGGATGCACTTATTTATGACACACATTATTTTACTATACTATAAACGAGCTTAAAGGAAGAAAAATAAGCGCATGTGATTGGTCGTCGAAAATAATTTTCTCTCGTGATTGGCTAGATTTGACAACTGACAATAGGCTACTTGACTCATAACAAATTTAGCACAATAAGTTAGTTTAGTATTTCCTGCGGTTTTTGACTTACGAAACCACACTCTATCAATTTCAGCTAATTAAAGTTCAAGATGGTTGCATATTTTCTATTGCAAAATTGTTGTTTATATTTTTAATTTCGAAAGCTGAAAACGCTGTCGGCCATTACAGTCGGATGTGATGTCATAAAACTGGTAAACAAACCAATGTCACTTTGACATTTCCAATCAGTTTTCATACATTTCTAAAATGTCAAATGATTATTTACGATAAGTATGACGTCACAGCACAGATAGTCTATTGACTAATATGGCCGACAGCGTTTTTGGATGATTATGAAAAGTTAAACATTTAAAATTTTGCTGTTTTCATGGCTCCAAAAAACATAATAATGTTTAGTTTGGTCTAATAGAACAAGTATCAATTATTTAAGACCCACTTTAAAAATAAGTCAACTAGCCTATTGATTTGGCATTCTAGCCAATCACGAGAAAGACAATTATTTTCGACGACCAACTACATGAGTTTATTTTTGTTCCTATTAGCTTGAATCAAAAATTTTTGTATAGTTGCTAGATTGCTTAGCATTCAAAATTTATACAATCGCAAAATTCAACATATTCAACCAAACACAACATTTAATGGTAAAATACCTACATTATCCAGCAATCACCCTGTCCACATCACCTGCCTGATGTGCCAGTTGAATTTTCCGATTCGATTTTGTTGTACTTAATTCAAGGTTGCAGATTATGAAACTTCATAGAAATGTTAGAGTAAAATGAGGTTATGTCATAATTGTCACAGACTGTTATTGAACTTGATTCTAAGTAGGTAAGTCATAAAAGCAAATATGATGTGGTTCAAACAATGTTGTTTTTGAACATTATTTTACTCTATTGTGAGGATGAATACATATGTAACAATTGGGTGTCATTTACTTTGCATTGGCAGTTAGACAAGTAATTTTCAAATTCAGTACAAAAAAAAACATTAAACAGATTAAAATCACACTAATATTATAAAGGTGAAACTTTGTGTATTATTGTGAATGTTTGTTACTCTTTCACTATCAAACAGCTTCATGAATAAAAAAAAAATAAAAAACTCAGACCTTTGCATCTATTAGTGGATGATTTAATACAGCGTTAGGTGGCAATCTTTGCCTACACTTAACGGGACACTGTAGTGCCTGGGACATTGTTGAGATGGAATAGGCTTGCCCAGCACCTAAACCACCCTCTCAGCTTAGCTGGTCATATCCACAGGAAAGACAATGGTCAATACGTGTGGGGCTGACTAGAAGCAGGTTTCCACACGATGTTTTCCTTCACCGTTTAAAGCTCGTGTTAAAGCGCATATAAACATTTCCACACGAAAAGTCCATTGATGCATGGCTGAATTCAATTCCACGACGTCTGGAACGAAAGTCGAAGTACCAATCCACTTAGCCAACACGGCTTTTAATGGATTAACACACAGATTACCCTGTATAAGTGCTAGACTTATACAGGGTGACATCACAGGGTGCAGCTTACTCCTATTAAATATAATTACTCAATAAAATATCATAACACAATATTAAACACAAGCATCAATATGGAATGAATTCGCAGTTAGGTATGTAGCTGGGCTTTTGAAATAATATATTGTAAGTATGTTACCTGAGCCTCATTCACCCAGCGACGGACCAACTCAGGGACAGAAGCAGAAAGGTGAAGCGCAGACACAAGGGCCGCCGAGGAGACAGCCGGGTTCTTATCTACGATTGCTTGCTTCATGTAACGTTCAATAGCTTGTAGCATTGTACTATCGGTTATACTGCACAGGGCACGGATCGCAGCAGCGCGGTAAAGATCTTCCTTCCCAGTCATATCTTTAGTAAGAGATGATGTCACAATTATCACGTCCTGTGCGATCGGACTCAGCTCCTTGATGCACAAGTATACTAGCCGACGCAACATAACATCCTTAGACTGGAATAGCTTCGTCGTCGCGAAAAATACATCAGTTGCCTCTTGAGGGGATAAATTTTCACCCTGGTTCAGTAAATACACGACTTTGGTCAGTATCAAAATGCATTTTCTCGGATTTACAGGCGTGGAGTTGAAATATTTAGCCTCTTGCAAAACAGTTGTTTTGTCCAGATTTTGAAACAGATTTCCAGCTACATCTTCGTCTTCTTTTTTATCTCGGCGGCTCATTTTGACCACAGTTGATTTATCGTTGCTTAGTTTTAGCAGTTAGTTTTGATTTTACAAATTATTGAGTTGGAACACTTGGAACACTATTGAAAAACAACACAAATTGGAAATCGATCATCGATCGGCACGGGGCATAGGTACTTTAATTTATTACACTACTCTACTTTAAGACAGACAGACAATACCTATGTATATACACGTCACGTCACGTCACTGTTTAATTTCACTCACAGATTCACTTCACTTCTTTTGTATGGCTTCTGTGATTTGTTTGTTGTCACAACTCTGCCAGTGTCCATGTGATGCTATCGTTAGTCAAGTCACGTCATATGTCATAATTTCATACTGTCATTATCAATGTCCGAGTAGGTACGTGGTTCATGTTTTTTTTAGATTAGCGACAGCAACGAATATTTAGGGATGATGTGTGTGTAGAGTAGAGAGAGCACAGAACATAATACTCAAGAGAGAGAGAGCCTGCGCACTACACACACAATTATTCTCATTTAAGCACAATTTCATTAAAATGACTGCGTTGTAAATATTTGCAAGTTTTGCAGTAGTTATGTACCTACTTGTGAAACTTGTGAATCATAGATAAGTAAATTAATGTAGGTACTACTTAATGCTAATATTTATTTATGGCGGACTTACCTACTACTACTACCTACCAACTGTATTTCAGGTTTTATCGGTAGCTAGGTATCTACCTACCTACCTACTTGAACTAAATTACCCTCGTAGGTAATAAATTTTAATTTGTATTAGGTAGGTACCTATTTATTAACTATTTAAATAAAAAATCGGTCATTATACCTACCTACCTAATTCATTGTTATAAGTACCTAGGTACTTAGGTAGGTACTTACTTATTTAGCTAAGTATTTCTCATTTCGATTCAGAACCTTAGATTTTTTCGACAACTCTATTTAGTCGGTTTATAGGTACCGACCGGTTTTGTTTTTACTTCAATGCGAGTTGATGCTCGCGACGCACGTTTTTCTATTTTCGTTAACCGGTGCGAGACAACCTGTTGAAATCATCTTATTAAAATTTAAGAGACATCTCTAGTCGAAAAGGTTGGTACCTACCTACCCTAGTAAAATAAATCCTATGTTTTCATTGTGTCATCCTAGTGGCTAACATCCCTCCCCTCACTGACACAGACACCTCAGGTCACCGGCAATTTATTGATTTCATCCCCTTGTGGTAAATTATAAACTAATCGAGTCCTAGCAAACGGACGGAAGGGGTTGAACCAAAACTAAATTTTTATCTATTAAGTACCTAGGTACTTACCTACTCTAACGGGAACTGAAATAAACTGTGATTGTTTATTAGGTAGGTAGGTACATAGTACGTTATTAACGTACTAACTAACAATGTTAATAACGTAGGTACTTAAACTTATCTATTTCCCAATAATAAAATACTAACTTACCTACTTACTACGAAACTACGAAATCCTGATGTATTTAGGTACGGAAAAACATAAAATTATTTATGAAAAATAGTGATAACCATAATGTAAATACCTACTAGAAATAAGGATAAACTCGCTGTTCCCACAATTATTAGGCTCGAAAAAGTTAAGAGATCATTTAAAGGGCAATGTGTAAGCTTCTTTATCAAAGTTCCAAGTGATTTGCAAGACTTATCATTTAGCAAATTTAAAAAGCAAATTAAACGTCATCTATTATTCAAAGTTTATTATAAAATATCAGATTATTTAGATGACAAAAACGCTTGGGACTGAACATGCTCCAACTCAGTTATTGGACCACTGAAAAAAATGCTAGGCCCGCATCACCAGGTTCTTGCCTGCTTCTTTCCCTGGTGTAGGGAATGAGTGGGTACCTAGGTAGGTACCTACCTAATAAGGATTAGGTTTTATGGACTTAGGTATACTCCTATGGCTAGGCCTAGGCTTTGAAGTATGTAGGTAATCTGTGGGTGGTATACCTACTTATTTTATTCGGAAAAACTAAAAAACAAGTGAAGTTTTGCTGTGTTTCGTATTATCACAGATAAAATAATACAATGTGCAGATGCCCCATCTAGAACATTAATTTCACTCCTATTTTTCTTTGGGCTATTTTTTTGTGTTTGATTTTTACGGCGGGCGTCACCTAGCGGCGTTTAGCCCCGCCGCCGCCCGAGACCACACTCGCACTCGCACTCGCACTCGCATTGCGAGTGGCAGTATTTTTAACCAATAGGCTGGTATACACTTTGATTAGTGCGAGTGCAGGTGATTAGTGCGAGTGTAGGTGTGTAGTGTAGTGCGAGTAGTGTCCAATTCACTGCGAGTGCAGGTGATTAGTGCGAGTGTAGGTGTGTGGCAGGCACGCTGCGAGTGAGTGGGAAGGGAGGGCGCGCGGGACGTGGCTACTCGCAGTCCACTCGCAAAAAAATAGAACACGCTTCTATTCACTTTACTACACAGCCAACTAATCACTTGCACTAATCAGTCGCTGTCCACACCTAGTCACTAAGCACCTGCACTGCACACCTGCACTCGCACTAATCAAAGTGTATACCAGCCTTTAGGTAGTACTGGACTCCGCATTTGCTCTCACGTGTCGGCGCAGGCACACGACGTACGCCCTGGGATTTCGGAGAGCACTTCAGCCGCTCTGTCCCCCGGATTCAGAAGGTAGTGGGTGCTCTGCACAGACTGCTGCCAAATCTCGGGGGAGCCAGGGAAGGCGTGCGCCGCCTTTATGGTGGGGTCGTGCGATCGATGGCTCTCTATGGAGCGCCCGTCTGGTCGCAAAGGCTGGCGGGTGTTAGGCGCAATAAGCAGTTGTATAACAGCCTACAGCGTCCTATGGCCATTCGTATCGCGCGAGGATACCGAACCACATCGTTCGAGGCGGCGACCATCTGGGCGCGGTTCCCGCCCCTTGACATCTTGGCGGTGATGGACGCACGTGTGTACGTTCGTCTCCGACAGGACGATGAGAGCGGAGCCGCGCCTGCCGCCGTGTGCGCGCCAACGCGTCGTCGGCGTCGCCAAACTTCGAAGCCTGGCTGGGAAGGGAATATGGGTACGTCACCTTTCGACCTACCCAGGTGCTCACCGGGCATGGACAGAAAATTAAAAAAAAGATTCTTGTCTTAACACGTTCACTGCTTTACGGGGTATTTTCAACCCCGTACGCTACTTTCATTCAGTGCGGAGCAGAAAATGTAGTGTCTACCCTCTGGTGCGTAGGCTATATCTCTATCATAAACTGTCGCATGCATGATAAAGACAATTATATATTTATGATCATTGTCGAATATTTATTCAGTAAATATTTTAAAAATATACGGGGCTTAATGAACCCCGTGCCGAGCAGAAAGCAAAAATTACCTCTTATTGCGATACTGGGTCCAATAATCCCGTATATCTTTTTGCACATCTCGTACGGGGTTATGCGCTTATTTGCATTAGTGTTGTCAATAAATGCACAAAATATCGATAGTTTTAGAAAATTAAGCGCTCGCGAGGTATGTTGGCAATGTCTCTTAAAAATGAAGTTGAAATTCCCTTATTACCAAAATCATCTCGCCCTCAATCAGCATCCTAACCATTGTTGCGAAAGGTTTTTGCGGAATGCGGAACCTTGATACTTACAATATTTTCAAACTTATCAGAAGATGCGTAAAAAGTGTTTGCTATGAAAATGCTTTGTAATATAGCTCTACCGAAACAAATATTTTCATTTTCATTAAAAATATCGTATCCATTCATTCCCATCACTATTATTTCATCGATAAAAAAATATTAAGTGCGTTACGGGGCATCATGAACCCCGTATTTTTTCGTACAGTGCTATACGGGGTCAAAAGCACCCCGTACATTTCTTTTCTTTATAATTTCTTCAGTTTTAGCTGTATCTACATGCGAAACGACTACAATATAGAATATTTATCAACCATTCAATTAAAATAATAATAATATCGATAATGTTAAATTTCATATATAAATAGGTGTTCTATGTAACTATGGTGTGCGGGGCACTTGAAACCCCGTAATGCACAATGGAGTTTCTCATCACGGGGCGCAATATATCCCGTAACGCACTGAAATACAAGACATGATTTTAAATAACGAAGCGAACGTGCTAAAATAAACGAACACTTATTTCAGGATTTTTCAAAATTTTACCCTACCTAGGGGTCAATTTGGTAGGGTCAAAAAATACCCATTTTACCTAGATAGGTAGGTACTTTGGGAACAACCCTTGAAGGCAGATTTATTTTAAAAATTTCCGCTTTTGCCGCTGTTCATCATGGTACCTACCTACCTACTTCCTTACTTCTATGTTCATTAGAGAAAAACTATTCTATATTAGGTATGGTGGTAATACAGTCAGTCAGTACAGATAATTTTTGCTAAATGTGTTTATGAATGAACATGGTGGAGAACAGAGTCAGGTACTGAAGCTAGTAGAACACAGATCTTTAAATTTTTTAATTGAGCACTTAACGCGTAGGTACCTTTACCATCTTTATTCTGTGCCTATAATTCTTAATAACCATCATCATGGTCACACTTTCCCTAAGCGGCCATAAAATAACGATCTTTGTTTGGTACTTTTTTGCTGGACGGATTAATGAAATTTGGATCCTGGATTAACACATTAACTACTTTTGATCCCGTTATTCCAATTCCAAAGAGAACTGGAACTGTTCTGTTCACTGCGGGTAATAACGCGGGGCGCAGCTAGCCCTCTGTATTGTCATAGCATAGCATTAGTACCTACGCCTTGATCTAACTTTATCGCGTCTTGCATAATTTAGTACGTCTACTTCTACTTCTAGGCCATGTTTGACGTCATCGTGGTGGGTTTGGGCGCTGCGGGTTGTATGGCCAGCACCGTTCTGCAGAACCATGACAAAGCAGTGCTGGCGTTAGAAGCCTCGGACCGGGTGGGTGGACGCGTCCACACCGTCACTTTAGGGGACAGCTACGTTGAGTTAGGAGCTGAATGGTACGTGGAAACAAAACGTATCTACAAGTAGAGATAGTTCAAGTTTTTACGTTTTGTTTGGTGACAGTTTATGGAGGTAAAGTTTGAAGTTTGAATAAGTTTTACAGGTGTAGAGATAAGTTAACTGAGAGTTATTGACTGTTATGTTGGTAGTAGGTATTGGTACCTAGGTTAATTCAAAAATCCATGGCAGTAGCAGCTTAGTGTTTCAAATGGGTGACGGAGCCGGTTTGATCTTTAGTAGCAACTAGAAGCACGCCCCGGCTTCGCACGGGTGTAGGTACTAATGGAGCTACCGGGATAAAATATTCTACCCACCCGTGAAAGAATTTTTGAAATCAGTCCAGTAGTTTCGGAGATTACCTCCGTCAAACAAACAAACAAAAAAATTTTACCTCTTTATAATATTAGTATAGACTAGTAAGTATAGATGAAAAGAAAGGGAAGACTAAGGAAATGCCAGTTTCAACGAGGCTGCCATATAAAAGTCGAATAAGTATGTACTTAGGTACATGGCCATAATGCAGAGTGTAACTGCTTTATACCTACATCAGCTGCCGAATAGTTTATAAAATCTGTCTAAATTTTCCTAAAAGTGTTAGGTAACGGCAATACTAAAACAAAACCTAAAATTGAAATAATCTTTTAGGATACATGGAACAATAAATAATTCTGTCCATGACTACGCGGTAAGGGAAAAAGTCAAGTTGAAAAAACAAGGTATAGTGCACAAGGCATACACTTCTGATGGGCTCGATGCGGATGCGAACCTGCTGACGGAGGTCATGGAGTTTGCATTCAGGCTGGTGGACCAGCCTCCTGATAATCCGGAGCCACTTGGCCAGTACATCACTAGGAGGTTAGTATTCGGTCTTATTCAATTGATATCTATAGGTTTCTTTTCCTTTACCCGACAAGCTATCGTACGCTCGGTTTGGCCATGTAACAGCTTCCGCAACTACAGTCAATCTTGTACACTCCTGGTTTTTCAAAAGGGAAATTATCAGTTTTATAGGTTTCTTTGTTGTTTTTGTTACTTCTATGGCAATAAAAAGATACCTATAGCAATAAGGTTAATTAAATTAAGAGCACTAAAGCGTATTATACCACCGCTAAGGGAGTTAAAAGGGGTGCAAAGTTTTTATGGGACAACGTGATTCCTTAGTCCAATACATCACCTACCGACTTCAAATTTTGCATGGAACATTCTTTATCAGAATTAAATTGACGGAACACGACTGTGATAAGTACCTACCTATTTTTTTTAATTGCATCACGGACGTAGCTATAGCTTTCCTATGTGGATGGGGGTCCAAGGAATCAAAGTTAGGTACCTTTCCTTACCTGTTTTTGTGCTTCTTTGTTTTCAGATTGAAGTTTCATTTTAAAAACAGACTGAATAAGTACCTACTCTTTTATTTAATGTTTTTTTCAGATTTAGTTGTCAATTTATTTTTCACCATATGATAAGGGGGGGATCTGGATCCCCTGGACCCCCCCCCTTAAATACGTCCATGAATTGCATCCACTAACATTGATATAAATTATAATTATCAACTCCGAAGGAAATCACCCCCAAAACAATTAAGTTCCTACCTATTTTGCATGAACATGCTTTACAAAGGAATTTACAAATGGCACGTGTTTTAATTTTCAATACCGACGTCATGTTTAATTTTTTGAATAACAAAGCCGTACTTAAGAAAGTTCTCGACGGTCCTCGTGTTACTTTCTTCTTACTTTCAACATCACATTGCAAACAGAAAACTGAAGTAAAAGTTAATTTCGCTTCTGTCAGGATTCCTATTTGTTTTCGTTATACAAATCCGTCCGCAGCGCAGGTGACGGAAGTTAGAATTTTTTAGTTTAGATTTTTATTAGAAGAAGAAGTACCTACCTTACCTACCTATACGGGTATTGTAATCATATTACCATGTATAATTTTTAGTTTACCTACCCTTATAGATCTTAATGTTTATTACATACAACCTACCTTACGTCTGTTCACTACCCTTAAAATTCTTTAGTACCTATTGTATGTGGGGAAACCTGCAATTGGCCATACTAATGCATTACCTACTTGTAAAAACTGTTCCTTTGTGTATCGCTGTTGGTTTCCCAATAAATAAATAAATAAATTGTTTTATAATGTAAACAATTTTTTTTATAAGAATTTAATTTTTTTTAATATGACCTTTAGTAAAATACTTGTTGTAGGTAAGCAAAGTTTAAGTTAGTTTACCCAAAACCTCCTGTATTAAATTTTAAATATTCAGCAGCTATGCCATGCCATCGTTAGCTGCTTTTAGTCAATATTAAACTAGATTTAAAAAAAAAAGCGAGACAGCTAATTTTTGTGTGTGAAATTTAAATTTTACATCAATATTTTTGGTAAGTAATTTCCTCATATTCGTAATGAAAAGTAGAGTAGGTACATACCTCGGAAGAAAGGCCCTTCGATGCACTCGAACTATTATTGCACTCGCTGACGCTCGCGCGATAAACCATCTCGTGCATCGGAATCTGAACCTTTCTTACTCGTGTAGTAATCTACTATTTTTCTCTTTATATGTTTAGTAGTAATGTCTAACCTATCACTAATTTGCTCAATGTTTGCTCTTCTTCTGTCATTCTATTTCTATCTGTGAAAACTTGTAATTAGCCTTATGCTTCTATTGACTACTTTATAATATGTATTTTTGTGCTGTTAGTTTTCCTAAAAAATAAATACTTAATTTCCTCATATTCGTAATGAAAAGTAGAGTAGGTACATACCTCGGAAGAAAGGCCCTTCGATGCACTCGAACTATTATTGCACTCGCTGACGCTCGCGCGATAAACCATCTCGTGCATCGGAATCTGAACCTTTCTTACTCGTGTAGTAATCTACTATTTTTCTCTTTATATGTTTAGTAGTAATGTCTAACCTATCACTAATTTGCTCAATGTTTGCTCTTCTTCTGTCATTCTATTTCTATCTGTGAAAACTTGTAATTAGCCTTATGCTTCTATTGACTACTTTATAATATGTATTTTTGTGCTGTTAGTTTTCCTAAAAAATAAATAAATAAAAAAATCTGCGAATTTGTACGCGTGAGATTGCTGTTCCTAGGTAGGTAGGTACATACATACTTAGATAATGATCCCTTTATTTAAACGATGTCGAAGACCTACCTAAGACGTAGGAAGACGCAGGTTCAATTTTCATCGTTGTAGGTACAAATTCGCTATTTCGTAAATACCTATTATTATGGTTAAGAAGGAAAGAAACATGTGTGTATTTCTGTAGGACCACAAGGACCACTTAAGCTAATTGTAGGTACGGTCTTATAAGCTAGGTGACTCCATTGCCTGTTCCAACCACAGATTACATACCTAAGTACAGATGCCTCATCTCGAACATTGATTTCACTCCTATTTTTCTTCGGGCTATATTTTGGTGTTTGATTTTTGCGGCCGGCGGCGGCGGTGTCACGTAGCGGCGTTTAGGCATCCGACTGCATAATACACTAGATAGAGTTACTTATTTTTGATTGCAGGCAAGACCTAAACACTGCAAATGATGCCGCAAAAGTCAAACACCAAAAAATAACCCGAAGAAAAATAGGAGTGAACTAGGTAATTAGATATTAGGTATATTATCTGGGGTTATAGGAACCTACCACTAGCTGTAGATTGGTCATGTTAACTGTTAATTCTTCTTCTCGTTCGTTTACTTCAATTCTGAAGGTCGTGCCCTTGAAAGGATTTCATTGCCTTGTGTGTTATCTCTCTCCATCTTGTCCTGTTTTCGGCTTCTCTAAGGGCTTTTGCTACAGAGAGTCCAGTGTGACTGGTAACTTGGTCACACCATCGGCTGGGTGAACGGCCACGGGGTCTTTTTCCTTCCACCTTACCAACAACGACTAGCTTGTCGAGATTATCTGGTTGGCGGCGGGCAATGTGACCGATATACCCCAAAATATGTTGGTAGCATACGGTCGACAGTCTCGTTTTTATGCTAATCTGGTCCAGAATGGACTTATTTGTTCGTTTGGCCGTCCACGGTATTCGGAGCATTCTACGCCAGCACCACATCTCGAAAGCGTCTATCTTTTTTCGATCTATGGCCCTAATAGTCCACGACTCTGAACCGAACAGGAAGATAGAGAAAACCACTGTTCGGACTAGTCTCATCTTGGTGATGTTGGAGACTTTCCTGTTTTGCCATATACGTGTCATCTTGCTCATTGCAGCTTTGGCCATTTGAGTTCATCTACGGATTTCTCGTTCACTTCCGCCTTGGTTTGTTATCATTGACCCAAGATAAACAAAGTCGTCAACAAATTCCAAATTTGAGAGTTCGCCAGTTCTTGGTAGTTGACCGGTTCTGTCTATGACCATGACTTTAGTTTTGGTTTTGTTAACCGTGAGTCTAACTAGTTCACTCTCATACTCTACTCTCTGGAACAGCTCAGCAAGCTCTCTTTCAGATGACGCAAAGAGTGTGGTGTCATCTGCGTATCTCAGGTTACTGATTTTTAGGCCCCCGACCGAAATGCCTCCCTCCCAGTCTTCCAAGGCTTTCCTCATTATATATTCACCGTATATGTTAAAAAGACTGAGAGATAAAATGCATCCCTGCCTAACACCTCTTTCTGGCCTAAAAGAACCCGAGATCACGTCATTCACCTTTACCACGGACTGTCCATCGTGGTATAAGTTCGCACTGTAACTGTAACTGTTAATTATATAACCGGCAAGTCGTTTATGCTGGCTAAGATACCTACCTAAATCAGTTTCTGCTACGGCCTAAAACGCTTACGGGTTTATGGTAAAGTTCGTGTTTTATCGAATCGACATGTTTTGTTTTGTTCGTAAAATAACCACAAGGTCTGGGGGTTGTTACCTACGTAGCAGATCCAAAAAAATATTCGACTTCGATGCATTTGTCTATAAATGGCCGGAAATGGAAACGTTTTTTTATCGTTTTTGTACCTCTAAAAATTTCAGAGTCCAGTAAGTACCTACCATTCAGTAAAAATTTCAACTGTCTAGCTATCATGGTTCATGCATAAGATAAAGCCTGTCGGCCTAACATGTGCAACACGAGAAATTATCTCGTCGTCGACAAAACATTACTTATCTCCTGCTCTAACATAGTACGTTAGAGCAGTCTGACATGATCGAGATATTTCATTTGTCGTGTCGAAACGTTGCACATGTTAGGCCTACTGGTGACAGTTACACAGCCGGACAGCGGAGTTGTTTGTACTCGTAGTAGAGTCTTGTGCTTACTCTGGAACCCCAAAAATACTGCATGCATCATTATCATCATCATCGTAATATACCTACCCTACCCAACATACGCGGGTAACGCTCAATGGCACTGCTGGTGTTACTGTGTACCATGTATGTACCTATCTACGTTCGTTCGTATGAGCAAAGCAAGTGGCCAACTCTGGTGATGGAGTTTTCAGGCCGCCTGACCTGAGGCCTGAATGGCCTGATGGCTTACTCTATAATAAACGGAAATACGGAATGACGTTAAGGGATGACTATACGGAATATTTGTTTCCAGAGTGAAAGACTACTCAAAAACCGTACACACAAAACTGGAGGAAGGCAGCAATTTCTTAGAGAACTTTCTGAGATGGATGAACCTCATAATTGGCAACCACGAGTCTTGCGCTCACTGGGATGATGTCAGCACTCAGACTAAGTACGAAGAGTTGGGCGGGCATCTCCAGATGAGCTGGCATAAATATGGGTACAAAACCCTGTTTGAACTCATGCGTGTAAGTTACAATACGTTTTTTAGGTAGTGCAAGAATCAGTTATACCAACACCAGTGTAAGAAATAATGTAGCTATACCACGTTTTCTATCGTCAAGATCGAATAAGGTTTTGCTTGGTTCATCACATTAATTAAGTAGGAATTTTTAATAAGCCTAGGCACACTACGTTCGTTTGTCGAACGGCAGTCGCTGTAGGTACCTACAATTTTGAATAGCGCATCCACTTTACCACAGCGCAGCACATTTTACGCGAAGTGTGCACGGTCGTGTTTGCATTAAATTTTTTGTTGCAGAAGAACAATAAGATTGGCTACCAGCCCTTGGAGACAAAATTGAATACCGAGGTGGTTCAAATTAAGCTATCCTCTGATGCAAATGATCCTGTGGAGGTGACCTGCAAGGAGGGTTCCATCTATAAGGCGCGCGCTGTGATTATCACAGTTTCGTTGGGCGTGCTCAAGGGGAAGTAAGAACAAATTGCTTAATACGAGTACATTCTTAGTGTAGGTAATTACTATGTTGGCCTTTGAGATGTTTGACGCGAAAAACGCTTAATTGCTTAATACGAGTACATTCTTAGTGTAGGTAATTACTATGTTGGCCTTTGAGATGTTTCCCCGCCCCCCCGGTTGTCTAACTTGTATCAAATTGTTGCAAATCAAAATTAAAAGTAAGTCCCTAATCCGCTTAAACAACCAACAACGGTCAGATTTTACGCTAAACATGTAAGTTAGTAGGTACCATCATATTTCACAGTTGTTTTCGCGGATTAAAAATTTATTTATTTATTCAAACAAAGTTTTATATCAGAAACAAAAAAAACCTACACTACTTAAAAACTAATTTAATAAAAATGAACTCTGTATTCTAACCTAGTATTACCTAAAGATAGAATACAGAGTTCAGGTCACCGGCCGCAGGTAGGGTGCCCAAAAGGCTGGCAGCGTTACCTCGTTGAATGGCTAAACTTATCTTTTGTCCGAGGTAAGCACCAGCCCTTTGGTCATTGGTTTCGTCTATGAGCCTCATTGAAATGTCCCGGTAAAGAAGCCACGCCTCTGGGCCCCACGAACCAAGCGTTTCTACGCCAAAAGGCAGAAATATGTAACCATCTCCGATGGATGCATATTTCCGCCTTTTCAAGCTTTCTGCTGCAGCCGCCCCGCCGCACCCGCGACCCTGGATGTCGCCGATAAATGAGAGCTCGCCAGTGTGTCCACGCAGGTGGCATCCCACACCAACGGTCTCCCACGGCTCCAAGGAATCAAAGACATACCGTCAGGCCGCTTACATTCATCACGTGCGATACCGTTCGGCTCTAAAATGGCCGGCACGTTGATGGTGGCGAGGGCTCGACGGATTATGTCATTGAGGCCGGCATGGCGGGAAAGGCGGCCTGCACAGCGCCGACAGGAGAGGCCGTGATGGCCTTGACGGTCGACTGCGCTACCACAGTGGCACTGATGGGGCTCGTTGGTCGTGGCTCCAATACGCAGGCTTACGGCTAAAGAAAACGTTATATTGTCCAAAAGGGTTCCTAAATTTACGGATGGTAAGGCTTGGAGCCAGAAACCAGATTCTCTAGTTCCAGAGGCAATTAGACGAGCTTTGTCAGTCAGATTTGCAGCAGAATCCAAAAGATCTTGCTGCAACTTCTCACAGACAGGCTCGTCCCAATGCCTCTGTAGGTGTAGTTTTTCGGGAATCGATTCGGCTAGACAAACCATAGTCCATGCATTCTTGGCTTCCTCCATAGCATTAATTTTAATATTACCCAAAGAAGCATTTACTATTTTGGAAAAAAGGGCCGAAGTGCTATGCACAGAGGACAAGAACGCTGGAAGAGACACACTAGAAATTTTGCGAATGCCTAGTCCACCAAACCTTATGGGTAGAGTGGCCTGACACCAGGAAACATCTGACAGAGGACAATTTAGAATTTTAACCAGAACATCTTTTAACGCATTGTCCAAATTTGATAGAAGGTCATTAAACATCTAAAGAGGGCTGCATCTAAGAACATAGGTGAGCTGAGGCACAAAAAGACAAAACCGAATGATGTGAAAAGCTATATGACGGTGAATTTTAGATAAACGTTTAGAATATTCATCGAATTTCGCACGCTGCTCTGTGATGAACGATGGAAACGATTCATCTAGAATTGGGGCACCTAAGAGACGTAAATTTTGTTTTGTGATAATTTTGATTAAAGGGGCCAATAAACTAAATTTTATAATAATTTCATATTTTTTTGAATTTTCGCGGATTATATAGATACTAGCCGTCCCGCGCGCGATTTCATCCGCGATGACTTTAGAAACAGGCATCTCTAGTCTTCATTATAGACTAACAACGGTTAGGTACAATTTGTAGCTTCAAAGCTCTTGTAGTTTCAAAGATATGTGAAGGTCAACATTTTAACCAACTTTGACTCCGCCAAATTGACCTTTAGGGTTAAAATTTTGAAAAAACCTGAAACAGGTTTACCTTTATTTTAAACTAAGAATCTATACTTGAAATTTTGACGCTCCAACTGTCACCATTTTGTAGCTTTAAAAAATATGACTTTTGACCTCTTCCTTGACCTTTGACCTTTAAAATTTGTCAATAACGCGTGCCCTAGTATTAAAAGCAACCTACATGCAAAGTTTCATCATCATAGCTCTTCTGGCTACAAAGATATCGCAAAAGGTCAAAAAATGCCCAACTTTGACCCCACAAAATTAACCTTTAGGGTTATAATTTAAAAAAAATCCTGAAAGAGGTGTTCGTTTATTTTAGGTTGTAAATCTACTTTCAAAATTTTGACGCTCTACCTGTCACCATACAGAAGTTATAAAAAAGTTGACCTCTGACCTCGAATTGACCTTTGATCAAAAAATCCGTTTCAAGCAAGAATCTCCGTTCTATTAGGAATCTACATGCAAAATTTCAGTTTCGTAGCACTTGTGGGTTCAGCGATGCCTTTAAAGGTAAATCATGTTTTTTTTTAATTTGCATTTAGACCTCGAATTTGACCTTTGATTTAAAAGTTCATTCATAATAGGTGCCTACGTCTGAAAAGAAACCTACATGCCAAATTTTAGCTTTGAAACTCTTCCAACACTAGAGATATCATGAAAAGTCAAAATTTTACCCAACTTTGACTCTGCCTTATTGACCTTTAGGGTTGAAATTTTGAAAAAACCTAAAACATGTTTACCTAAGCTATACTTGAAATTTTGATGCTCCAGCTGTCACCAATTTGGAACTACAAAAAATGTGACTTTTGACCTCTCCCTTGACCTTTAACCTTAAATTTTGTCCATAGCAGGTGCCCGAATATTAGAAGGAACCTACATGCTAAGTTTCATCATCATAGCTCTTCTGGCTACAAAGATATCGCAAAAGGTCAAAAAATGCCCAACTTTGACCCAACCAAATTGACCCTTAAGGTAAAAATTAAAACCTCTGATCAAAAAATCCGTTCTTATCCAGCATCTAGGTCATTACAGAAACCTACATGCAAAATTTCACTTTAATAGCACTTTTAGTTTCAGAGAAACCTTGTTGCATACGTTTTGACCACTCCTTTATATAAATAGAAGATTTACCTACTCTACTATTATTATTATTATTACTTACCTACTGTTATTTTGATTCGCAAAAATTTGATACAAGTTAGACAATCGGGGGCGCGCGGGCTTATTTACTTGAGGCGTTCTGTATTATTTTGTATGAAACTCCCTACTGCAACGCACACTGATCGGAATCGTACTTATATGCCTCGCCTAACTTTGAAGGTAAAAAAGGCACACAGGTGGTTTCTTGATAAACACTGAGGAGTACAGTCGAACCGGTCTTGAATACATCATGAGATCAGCTCTCAATGCCCCCATACATTTGTATGTAGGTAGCTAGGTAGTCAAAACTTCACAATATGCAGAGTCGCAGCACGATCGGCATATTTACTCAGACGACCATTGAGCGTGGCCGACATGCACTTACCTGTGATTAAATATAAGAATCGTAATTCTGGTGTTCTTTCTTTGTGAACTTGGCAATTTCTCTACTTACCTACCTAGTTTGAAGTTAGATAGATAGAAGTTGGTATCTAAACTGAAAAAATTAACGTGAAATACGGTATACCAATAAATATAGCTACTTAAATAAATTGAAGGGCTTGTCCCATTCGTTATTCCGTGTCCATAGATTCCTTCGCAAGGTTAGTACATTTAAATAATGCAACAGTGGATGTGACCTAGTGCAAATTGGATGTACCTACAATTCTACTAACACATCCAATTGATGCACTACATTGAATGATAGCACTTTGTTGATGGGTCGATCTATCTAAGGCTTCGTTCACACGGCATTGTCCTGCACGTTTTTTTCGTATTCGTTTTTTTAACGTACAATCACCCGGGTCTTCACACGGTAAATTATCATTCGTGTAAAAGACGAATAGTCGCAGAAAAGTGAAGGAAACAAACCTATACCATGTGCCACTGCCTCTAAGGCCACTGCGAACCGAATACGTCAAAGTTCATTCGATTTGCTTGACAAGTCCGTTGAGTATGCGTTTAAACGTATAAGCGGTACACGTTTTTTTGCAGTACAATCGACGTGCGAATGGTTATATGTAGGTACGTTGTATGGTCACTATATATACGAAAAACGTGCAGGACAATGCCGTGTGAACGAAGCCTCAGGTGACCTGAATTTTATCTAAAAGTGCATGAGACGGAAGTACCATTTACGAGTATAAGATGCCAATTTGCTGGCCTGTTGAGTGTACGATTAAATTGATTGTCATTATGACTCATAAAAGAGACAGAACTAGCTTCTCTGAGTTATGACTTGTATAGGATTACATTAGTTCAATTTAATTAAATGCAATAGGCAATAATCTTGGATCGTGCAAATAGGATTTTAGGCATTAAACATTCTCTAAAGTTAAATGATGTAGACAGATGCATGTCCAAACTATAATTATTTGGTATAATTTTACTTCTATAAATATTGCAGGCATAGGCTCTATTTCCTATTTATCTATCCATGTTTTTTAAAACAACTCATCTTTTCCAGGCATCAAACACTCTTCTCCCCGTCATTACCGGAGAAGAAAGCCAAAGCTATAGACGACATATCCATCGGCGTGGTGGACAAAGTTATTCTTCTTTTTGATGAGATCTGGTGGCCAACTACAGCGACTTGCTTCGCGTTTCTCTGGCGCTCCCAGGAACTGGCTTTGGTCCCCGAAGAGGACAAATGGACTACCATGATCTTCGGAGCTACTATCTCCAAGGCCAATAAGAAGTGCCTCGTGTTTTGGGTTAGTGGCAACGAAGCTAAATTGGTAAGTTTTCTGAAAATTGTTTCGTTCTTTCATTACCTATCTATCGTGGAACATGTCATCATCATGTGGTGTTGATATGTCATAGCGTTTCTTTCTTTCGTTTTCCCATACAACATGATACACCGATGGTTGATTTTTTTTGATTAAAATGTAACATCAATGTATTTCCATAATTACAATCACTAGGAATTAGCTATCCTAAGTAAAACATAAGTAAGTTTTAAAAGTTGCAACCTTTCATAGTTAAACGGATTTCTCGAATCATTCTCAAGTTAATTAGGTACCTACCAAAGTTTTTGGTAAATGTTCTTTACTCAACTATAATTTAATAGTAGGTTGCTATACAAGAAAAGAAAGGCAAGTTGCATCGAAGGGCCTTTATTCAGAGGTATGCACTCTGCTTTTCATTACGAATTTGAGGAAACTACCAAAAAAATTAAAAAAAAAAAAATCACACACGAAAATTAGCTGTCTCGCTTTTTAAGCTACTTATTGCATAGCTTCTATCGCGGGCCTTGGCGTGGAGACCGAATCCAGAAATTCCGTAACGAAATCACCTGACCGCTGTCACTTTAGCTCAGCAACTCGCCTCTAGTCTAGGTGGCATGCAATAGCTTTACCGCGGCAGTCCCCGAGTGCCACACGTCTTTTTTTTTATATCTACTAATATTGACTAAACAGCAGCTGACGATGGAATAGCTGCGTATCAGCTTTTAAAAAAAATACTGACTGGTAGAATGGCACTAAAAGTTGTAGGCATTCTACCAGTAATTTTTTTTATCATAATTCGTAATTCATGCAAAGATGAACAAATTTGTGCTAAAGGAGCACAAATTCGTGCTAGAGAGACATAATAGTTAGCATGAATTAATGAGTTAGGTAGAAGAACTTAGAATTCTTAGCATGCATCGACATGCCACAAAAGAAATGTCAAAAATGAAGTTGACATTTTAAGTATCTGACAGTTATTAGGGCAGGAAAGTATTTAATTTACCCTAGGGACGGAAAATGCTACTTTGAACCCTATGATCAGGCAACTTCGTGCGTAGGTAGGTACTTTCCGTGTATGAGTAATGAAAAGATTGTTGATATGGTTTCTCGAAGTTTCAGCATTTCTATGGTTGCCTTTGTGTGAAAATTAAGAAAATTTTCGGTGAAAAACTTTTGCAGTGGAAGTTTTTACCGCTTTTTATTTGGCCGTATCGTATTATGGGTACTACTTGCAGTAGGTAATTGTTGAAACTGTTGAAAGGTTTCTCTTTTTTTTCAGTTGGAAACACTCCCTAAAGAAGAAGTGCAGATAAAACTGATGGGACTGCTGAGAAAGTTTATGGGTAAAAGTCACATGATCCCAGAGCCGGTCGAGATAATCAAGTAATATACTTTCTATCTATAGAGCCTTAGCGTCAATTCACACGGAGATGGAAGCAAAGCGGCTGAAGTTTCAGTGTCATGTGATTTTAAACTTTACGGGTATTATTATAATGCATAGTATTAAAGCGCTTTGAAAAGTGCTCTTGGCGACGCCTACGGTCGCTTGTGGTCGACTGCGTCTAAAGTTTCTCGAGCGATACTACTCGTATACTATTGTACTAGCCGTCCCGCGCGCGATTTCATTCGCGATGGCTTTAGAAACAGGCAATAGTTTTTGTAGTGTACACTTAATCAATGTAGGTAGATGTGTAATAGACATAATAATAATATATATAATATCGGCTCGCTAGCACACGCACTCGTCTTCACTCCGCGGCGGTTGGATATCGACTGACTCCGATCTACCCCACAATCTGCGAGTGCGCTGCTCGAGACGACAGATATATATAAATGATATATATACAATGTTATATTATTATATTATAGATACCATGATGTAGTTCTATACACTACAGTTTTAAAAATGCGACGCTTTTGTTCCTCAAGGACCTGCAAAGTTTCAGCTTTGAAGCTCTTGTAGTTCCAAAGATATCGTGAAAGGTCACTCGACTCTGCTTTATTGACCTTAAGGGTTAGAATTTTGAAAAAACCTCAAACAGGTTTACCTTTATTTTCAGCTAAAAATCTATACTTAAAATTTTGACGCTCCAACCGTCACCATTTTGTAGCTATGAAAAATATGACTTTAGACCTCTCCCTTGACCTTTGACCTTAAAATTTATCTATAACAGGTGCCCTAGTATTAAAAGCAACCTACATGCAAAGTTTCATCATCATAGCTCTTAAAACAACAAAGATATCGCAAAAGGTCAAAAAATGCCCAACTTTGACCCCACCAAATTAACCTTTAGGGTTAAAATTTTGAAAAATTCTGAAATAGGTGTTCGTTTATTTTAGGTCAAAAATCTACACTCAAAATTTTGACGCTCTACCTGTCACCATACAGAAGATATAAAAAAGTTGACCTCTGACCTCGAATTGACCTTTGATCGAAAAATCCTTTTCAAGCAAGAGTCTCCGTTCTATTAGGAACCTACATGCAAAATTTCAGTTTCGTAGCACTTGTGGGTTCAGAGATGCGTTGAAAGGTAAATCATATTTTTTTTTAATTTGCATCTAGACCTCGAATTTGACCTTTGATTTAAAAATTCATTCATAATAGGTGCCTACGTCTGAAAACAAACCTACATGCCAAATTTGAACTTTGAAACTCTTCCAACACCAGACATATCATGAAAAGTCAAAATTTTACCCAACTTTGACTCTGCCTTATTGACCTTTGGGGTTAAAATTTTGAAAAACCCTGAAACAGGTTTACCTTTATTTTAAACTAAGAATCTATACTTGAAATTTTGACGCCTCAACTATTACCATTATGTAGCTATGAAAAATATGACTTTTGACCTCTCCCTTGACCTTTGACCTTAAAATTTGTCCATGGTAGGTGTCCGAGTATTAGAAGCAACATACATGGAAAGTTTCATCATCATAGCTCTTCTGGCTACAAAGATATCGCAAAAGGTCAAAAAATGCCCAACTTTGACCCAACCAAATTGACTCTTACAGTAAAAATTTTGAAAAATCCTGAAACAGGTGTTCGTTTATTTCAAGTCAAAAATCTACACTCAAAATTTCAACAATCTAGCTGTCACCATACAAAAGTTATAAAAAAAGTAACCTCTGACCTTGAACTGACCTCTGATCAAAAAATCCGTTCTTAACGCTCATCTACGTCATCACAGAAACCTACATGCAAAATTTCACCTTAATAGCACTTGTAGTTTCAGAGAAACCGTGTCTCTTACGTTTTGACCACTCCTTTATATATATAGATTATGGTGAAGCTAATTGCGCTTCCCTCCCATCTCGGTGTGAGTTGAGCCAGTAGGATATGTTTTTTTGAATCATTTTATTTAGGCAACTCTTCTTCCCCCGTAGCGGGGATCAAACCTGCAATCATCGCGTCTTAGGCGGGCCTTCGCCAACTGCGCCTTAGGTCGTCATTATCATTATCAGATGAAATATGTTAAAATCCTAAGATTTTATACTTCGATGCTAAATAGTGATTAAATCGTATACATCCATACTAATATAATAAAAGCGAAAGTGTGTGGTGTGTGTCTGTTTGTTTGTCCGTTTTTGACGGCAAAACGGGGCGACGAATTGACGTGTTTTTTTGTGGGGTGATAGTTGAAGGGATGGCGAGTGACATAGGCTACTTTTTATCCCAAAATTCCCGCGGGAACGGGACTTATGCGGGTGAAAACGCGGGGCGCAGCTAGGTAGTTATAAATAAAATTGCGCTCCGTGGTGAATAGTATCTGTTCCGGAGGAGTAACAAACATAGTAGAGTAACATTAATACTCAGACAAAACTTCACTTTATAATAGCCGTGATAAATATACCTACTTTTAAAATTTTAGGTCGAATTGGTACAGCAACCCTTACACCCGTGGAAGCTACTCCTTCGACAACGTACGTACCCCAGAGCATCCTAATGCACGGTGCGATCTTGCCGAGCCTGTCTGCGATCAGCACGGAAACCCACGCCTTCTGTTCGCTGGTGAAGCCACTGATAAGACCCACTTCTCCACGGTCCATGGCGCTATCGACTCTGGTAAACGAGAGGCCTACCGCCTCTTAAAGTTAGACATTGGATGTTCAAATTTGGACGAAACGTCCACCGATAATGAATAAAACATTGATTCTGTTCGCTTCTGATTATGGTCTCGAAACGGCTTGCACAACGGTTAGATATATGCATGATGACTCATTCTGATCAATCATTTCCTATAAGTACTATTTATGTTTTTATTACGGTTTTGTTTAGTTGGTTCCCAGGACAGATAAAATAATAAGTACTATGTATTATTTTATCTGTGTTCCCAGTACGGAGATCAACTTAGCTCTTTTTACTTAGCCCGCGGCAATGTTTAGCATCTTTTAGAGTAGAAACTCTAATTTTAATTTGTCTATCCCACTCTTAAGATACAAATATCTATCTTTATTTCTTGAAGCGAGCTAATAGGAAGGAAAATAAACGCAAGTGATTGGTCATCGAAAATAATTATCTATTCTCGGATCGGCACGCTTTGACAACTGACAGTTGATTTGACAATCTAGCCAATCACGAGAAAGACAATTAATTTTGACAACCAATCACGTGAGTTTATTTTATCTTCCTATTAGCTCGTTTCAAGAAATGAAGTAAGTATACCTAAATACGTTTTTAAGGATCCATTTAATTAGGTAAGTAAATACATTTTTATTAATTTCTCGGTAACTGTCATCGGTACAGACAGTCGGACCGACACTGTTCGTGGATATTATTGATAAGTTAGACATTCTAAATACTCAATTATCGACTGTTAAGGGCTTCACAGACGGTGAAAATGCTATAAATGCTGTAATCCATACTTCCATACTAATATTATAAATACCTACTCAGTGTCTGTGTCTGTCTATCTGTTTGTCCGTCTTTCACGGCAAAACGGAGCAACGAATTGACGTGATTTTTAAGTGGTTATAGTTGAAAGGATGGATAGTGACATAGGCTACTTTTTATTCCGATATTCCCTCGGGAACGGGACTTACGCGGGTGAAACCGCGGGGCGCAGCTTGTATTTCATAAAGAAAGCGAAGTAGGGATTCATTTTTATTTAGAGATAAACCGTGTGAGATGCATCATAGTGATTGTAAGGCGGGCGAGATTTTATCGAGATTATATAGAGAGAGCGCGGCGAGATTTATATAGAATAGCAGCATGTCCCCGGCTTTGCACGGGTGGACTAATGAAACTACCGGGGTAAAATATAGCCTAACCATCCCGACTGTCCTTTCTATACATTAGTGAAAGAATTTTTAAAATCGGTTGTGTAGTTAGGTACGGAGATTACCTCCGTCAAACAAACAAAGAAACCTATTATACCTCTTTTTAATATTAGTATAGGTAGATGAAAATGTTAAACTTCACCGCCTGTGACGTCCTGTGTATTGGTGGGTGTTCAGATGATTGTTTCATTTGATGATAATAATTTATTTTTCGTTACTTATGATAGTATATAAAGTGTTATGTTTTTTCACATAGATAATTGCAATTGAACTGACTAAAATTAAAAGAACAACCTGAATCTTGTAAAGTTGTAAGGAGTGTAATTTGATGCACTCTCAAGGTAAATTTTTTTGTTCATCAGTCCAAAGGTTCTCGTCACACCCTCACCATGTTATGGGATCACATTGGAAGCCAGTTTTTTTAATAAATACATATCAGTTAAACATAAAACTTCGACATGTTATAAAGTCTCTTTAAAACCAAGCTTTCAGTCGAAGATAAACTGTCTAATCCCACCGAAATGTTTGATGTGAAATTAAATAAAAAAATTAAGCTCAATAATTCTATATAGGATTGGCAAATGGTGATCGGCTTGATTCAGCTATTATTTTTAGTTTAATCTGTATATACTTTACTTGCCTGTTTATAGACGTGACCAATTAAAGCTTAACTTGTAAACTGAAATAAATCCCGAAATAAATATTTTCTCAAAACTTGTGGCAGATGTATCTAAATGTTGAAATCAGCATTCAATCATAATACCTATATTTGGTTTCACGGCAAAATTGTTATGTATGACGTTTTTGTACTGGCACCATTTTAAATTAATGTCCAATACACGTATAGAACCCGAGTAAAAAGGCTGTTACATAAACTCACTTGGACTGACGTGTTTTGTAAAACTCTTTTGGGATGGTTTTTACGAACTAAGAAGGTATTTTTGGAACTTTGTTTAAGTAATTTTTATTGATGTATTTGTATGAAATGTAAAAGTCTATAAATCAATGTTAGATGTGTAAGAAAAACTATTGTAAGCATTTCGATGCTGCTAAAACCATTATATCAATTTATATTTTACCTTTTATTATGCTATTATATTAAAACTTATTATTAGGTATATCTGAATTGAATCAAGAAGAAATAAATATTTGCAAGCATATTGAATATGTATTCGACTAATTTACTATGATTTGTATAAACTATAAATAATACATATAGCCATGTACTATTAAAAACAGTTTTGGCACTGTCCAACTAAATTTGTATCTACTTTATATGGCAAGATCGTTTTCTTAATAAACGCATTTATTTGGTGTATTGGTATTGTTCTTTCTTATATTCGTTTACCCTTAAAATATCCTATTTCATCCATATCCATATTATCCATACTTCCATTCTAATATTATAAAAGGAAAAGTCTGTATGTCTGTCTGTTTGTCCGTCTTTCACGGCAAAACGCAGAGACGAATTGACGTAATTTTTAAAGAGGTGATAATTGAAGGGATGAAGAGAAGAGTTACCTTTTTCCCAGCTTATTCTGTCATTTGCCGACATCTAGAAGACGCACTTTTTAGTGATATACAATATTCTAGGATACTTTTTATAGTTTTGTTAGAGAGGTAAAATCACCTCAGAATGACTGTAACTGTAAGCACTACCGTAGCAGCTCGTAGCACTATGTATCTTTTGTTATATTATTTTTTATCAACATGATTTATTTTTTTGCTCTCAAATGATGTAGTGTTGGGGGTCTAGCATGACCGTTTTAAAAGTAATGTTATTTTAGTAATGTTATTTGACGTCTTGACTGTCCAATGACGCATGGCAAACTTCGGCTGCGATGCGATCGGCGGTGGCGCTCCTTCGTGAGCAAGTTCAAATAAAATTACCCAAATAACATTACTTTTAAACGGTCATACCACGGCCCCAGTTTCTTGAAATTTTGTTAAAAATGAATATAATTTACTCACGTAAAAAAGTTAATTTCCTATCATTTATTGTGTGGATGATTTCGTTAGTATTTCTAACTATTGTGACTGGGAATGTTATCGGAAGGTGGTTTATTATTTACCAATAGGTATCTATGTTTTTTGAACTTTTATCTACTTTGTGTTATAGGTAGGTACCTACTCGTACTTTAATAAAATAAGTTGCCACGAGAATACCCCGAAGTTTCAACCACTTCGCTAGCTTGATCGAATATCGCTAAATGTACCTAACTTCAAACTGACATAATGCTGTAAACGGACAGGTAACACATCTTTCCCGCCAGGTGAGTGCAATTTACAAATACCTGTTAATATTCTAGAGCTCTCTATTACTACAAGGAATAGTTAGAAACCATTCCTTGTAGTAATAGAGAATATAATATCCCTAAAGAATTTTAAAAGATAATGATGTTTAAATGAATACCTACTACAATTATTTTTTTCATTTTAGAATATTTCGTAAAATTTCTATAAAATCGCGCATGTGCAGTAGCTCTGACGTCACGCCCAACTATTCATTCCATATTTCCCGCGCAGTATAACCTTTGCGATTGTGGTATTTATTGCAGTTTGGGTGCAGTGGTTATACTTTCTTCTACAGCACATTCGTGTTTTCCGTACAACAGCACTCGTCAAGGTATGTGTGAAACATCTTTGACACTTTTTATTGTAGGTAGTTCTTATTTGCCGTAAGCGACTTGCAATGCGCTTTGCAATTTAGCAGTGCAGTGTTCACAGATCCCTAAAATAAATGTTTAGAGATTGAAAACAGTCAATAAGATTGCATATTAGAGCAACAAGTTCTGGTTTATTGCCAGGTAAAACCGGGATTTTGTCTGCATTTATCAATGTAATTTTCATTTCATGTGGGCGTTGCGATCTGATCCAAATGCTGTTTGAGTTATTTCCAGTTGTTATTTGATAAAGTTATCGATTATTGCGTTTGTGAAGGTAGTCTTTTATGCGACTTTAAAATTCCTGGTTTGTTTTTGGGTTGCTTAGCTTTAGGATTATTAGGTATGAAACATGTACATAACATTATTCTCATGATTGATTGAGGGTTTGATAGGCGATTGCTACCGTTTGCATTGCATTATTGATAGATTTGATTGTGTGTTATGACAAGATAACTCACATTGTATGGAGTTATCTTGTCATAGGTAAATCATTTGGATTGGATTGGATGGTCTAAGGAAAATTTAAATTCCAGGATGTCGATTCTCGACGACTTTTAAAACAAGACCCGGTAAGAGATTGCACGTTATCTAGCATTTGTTTTCTGAAATCCTCGCATTATTCAAAACTAGCTGCGCCCCGCGGTTTCACCCGCGTAAGTTCCGTTCCCACGTGAATATCGGGATAAAAGGTAGCCTATGTGTTAATCCAGGGTATCACCTATCTACATACCAAATTTCAACCAAATCGGTCCAGCCGTTTTTGCGTCAAAGAATAACAAACATTCTCACAAACTTTCACATTTATAATATTATATACTTAGTAGGATAGGATAACCACGCCGTGACGTCCACGTCAAGACATGGTTATTTGAAGAATAAGGCGGCAGGTAAGTAAATAAACAACGAAAAACAAATTCCAAGTATTTTTATACTTTTTGGCTAATAACCAAAATTAAAAAAACAACTGTTTCTTCGTTTTTTTTGTAGCATTCTACCAGTAAATTATGGTTTGAATATCCTTCATTTTAATAAAATACTTCAGGTAAGTCAAGTACTTACCAAATAAAGTCATCTTACAAGTTTGTTACATTTTTAACTAACTCCAAAAAAGAAGTTCTAGGTAGGTTTTTTGTTTGAAAGAGAACACACGCCAGCTAGTGCCATAAAAATTGAGGATCTGATGAGGATCTTTGGAGTTATAAACAGAAATGCATCTCAAATGCCTTCTTTTTGTAAAATTGAAGTCACTTTTCATAAAATTTTGGATTTAATCGGAATTAATCGTTGATTTATTACTTCTAACAAGCCGTGTTGGCTAAGTGGATTGGTACTTCGACTTTCGTTCCGGAGGTCGTGGGATCAAATCCAGCCGTGCAACAATGGACTTTTCGTGCCAAAAAGTTTATATGCGCTTTAACACGAGCCTAAAACGGTGAAGGAAAACATCGTGAGGAAACCCGCGGCTAGTCAGCCCCAAACGTATTGACCATTGTCTTTCCTGTGGATATAGCCGGCTAAGTTGAGAGAGGTGGTTTAGGTGCTGGACAAGCCTATTCCATCTCAACAATGTCCCAGGCACTACAGTGTCCCGTTAAGTGTAGGCAAAGATTGCCTCCTGACGCTGTATAAATCATCTAATAATAGAAATTAGGAAACAACCTGCTCATTGACTGAAACTACATTCAATACAAATGACTAGAGAAGTCGCTATAGCTAAAAAAAAGCTACACACTCGAAATGGCCCCATAAAAAATTGAGGATCTGATGAGGATCTTCGGAGAGTATCTTCTTTTTCTTCAAAAGTGAACCGATTTTGAAAATTATTTGCCTGAAAGAGTATAACACCATGGTGTTATAATCTTTCAGGTTGTTTTGTTATTGGGTCATTCTTGCATACTACCTAAATTTTGTTTTAGGTTCAAATCTTGAATCATGGAACCGCCTAATGATGAGTCTAACCAGATGAAAATATCAGAAGAGACAAGTCAGCAAGCTCCAACAACTCCTACAACATCTCTTCCTCTCGAACAGATTTCGAGCGCACCCATGCAAGAAACAAGTAAGTCTTTGCTTAGATATAGGTACCATTTTACCACTTTGGGACCCCGCAGACGGCCGACTTTTGTAGGTGGAAAAATCGGTCGAAAAATAGAACGCACTGACAACAAAAGTGCAACCTGTGCAACGCACACGACCTACAAAAAGTCGGTGAGAAAAAAGTAGGTGGCATTCCGACCGACCCGACACCGACTCCGAAAGTGTAGGCCGTTTAGTGATGCGCTTTTCGGAATAAGTGATTAGAGCTTAGACTATATAGGTACACTTGTACTCCGAATTTTATTTGCTTAGGTACCTAGGTACTCTTCTGGTAGATAAGTAGGTTCAAAAATTCATATTATAATTTATTGTTATTGGATTACAAGTAGGTACCTACCTAACCATGTAATTTATTAAGTAAGTACATACTTACTTATTGCAATTTCAAGTCAACGAATTCCGCGGGAATATCAGAATAAAAGTAGCCTATGTATTATTCCATGTCTTTAGCTACTTATATCCCAAATTTGATTACAATCGGTTTTGTAGTTTTTTCGTGAAAGATAAAAAACCAGACATCTATACTCACAAACTTTCGATAAGTAATTATAGTAGGAATTTTCGTAGGATTAGTAGGAAGGATTATAACCGAAGTACCTACTCCTTCCTTTGTATTGTAGGTAGGTACCATTGTAGTTGAACATAGGTACTATCACACGCAAAAGTTTTTGATTAGGTACCTACCTACTACGAGTAAATAGTAATTCTAACTAAAAAACAGGATTTTATCGCGTTACATTATGAATTGTGATCACGAGAGTTTAAGAAAGACTACTAAATGGTTTTAATTAAAAATGTGAGAAAATATACATTTCGGCTGCATATAAGAAAAGAGAGCTAACTATACATAATTATCTTCCTTTGCAAATCCACTGTTATAATATTTATCGACGTGCTGTCCCCTCACTAGCCACCACCTACAAAGTGACGGTCGTGTGTGTTGGAGTCGGTGACAAAGTAGGTGAAAAAATCGGTGGAAAAAGCGACCTACTTTTCCACCGACAAAATGTCTGCCGTCTGCGGGGGCCCTTACAGTGTACTTACTCAACGCCCATTTTGAACAAGTCATGGAGAAATATTAATGTTCTACGGCGGAGGGGCGTTTGAAACACGTGCGCATAGTAGAAATAATGGATGAATGTAGGTTTGGTAAATATAAATTATAATACTTTCGTAGTTTTCTCTAAGTTTTTAAATATTAGGTAGTTGTCAAATAACTACATAAAAATTTGCTGTACACTTTAGAGTTATTAGGTTTACAGAACATACAATAGGTAATTACTAAATCATTAAACAGGGTAGGCTTAAATAATTATAACCTTTTATTTTGTAGTATGTTTTGAAGTTAAACAACCGTTGTTTTAAAAGAAAAGTTAAAGGACTCACCCTACCCCCAGCCTGTATAGCATAGTTTGCGTATTTTGTACTACGCCAAAGTTGAAGCCCATATTATGTCTACAGGTTTACCTTCCACATCCGCAGAACCGAAACTTGAAACTGTAGCGGTTGCTTCACCAGCTACTGATATTTCACTCATTGCTGAAATATCCAATGATTTTGAAGAACCAACTCAAAGATCCCTTGCAAGAACGCAAATCAAAATGACAATAACCCGAATCACGTCCGAGCCATCTAGAAAACGCAAATTAGAAATGGCACAGGAAGCTGCTTCAAAGTTAAAGTTTAAAAAGCAAATAAAAGAGCTAGAGCGAGCTGTGTATCCTGTTAGAGTAGTTGTTCTTCATAAGGAGTCTGTTATGAAAACTGACGCTGTTGAGGTGCTTCTTCTTCAATCAGAACCACAAATCAAGTTAGAACCGCTCGATTCGGTTCCAATTGCCTCTACTTCTCAAGATCAATTACAACTTGGTGAGCCACTATATGCACCAATAACATCATATTATTATGTTCACCCAGACATAGTAGAAAATGATCCTGAATATTCAGGAGTACAAATCAAGACAGAACCGCTCGATTCAGTTCCAGTTGCTTCAACATTGCAACTTGGTGTGCCACTTTATGAACCGTCAACGTCATCATCTGTTCCACTAGATATAGAAGAAAATAAACCTGAATATTTTGAAGTACCAATAAGGCTCTTGATTAGTACTCCACCTCCTCCTACTACAATCGAGTCTAATCTGTCATCTGATGAAGATGAGGGTGTACTTTTCATCGATACCGATCCACAATTTGAAATGATCAGTATAGATTCCTCGGATAAAGAATAAACACTTTCGCTAAAACCCCTTCCAAACGGGGTATTATTTCCATGCCCGGTGATATTCAATGCATTGACTTAACTCTGTAATATCGCCATTAATTTTTGAGATCTATATAGCCTCAATATAGCTTGTCGTGTCATACAATACCTTTTTTTTACAAATTATTTATCTCATCAATATTGAAGTCTCAAACTAATATTGCTGTAAAACACATGATACAGGATTTGCACTGAAGCTGACTTTTTTTAAAGTATGAGATGAAGGCTGATAGCTGCGTTGTGATAGAGAAAGCTATATTTTGTATAATGGTAAATGATGTCATGGCTACAGCGACAATACTTGACCAGCGACTAGGAACCATTTTACTGTGAATTATTAATCAAAGCTTTATCGTTTTTCGTCCACAATTTTAAGATGTTCCTATCTCAGTATTATTTTATTATTATAAAGTCAATTATTATAAAGACTACATTATACTATTAAGGCCTACATATTCGGTGTAACTTATGGACTATGTTATAAATTCGAATTTTTTAAAGTAAGTTAAAGTATCACAAACAAACAAAATTGTTATGTTTTATGATGTTTAGGGAGACAATAAATTTAAAAAATGTAAAGCCAATGTTTGTGTTCAGAACATAATATTTTACACCATACTATTAAACCATAATTATTATCCCTAGGTCCGGTGTAGGGTACTTTCAACACTAGCTGTTATTATTTGATTAACCCCCACTACCCGACTAATACTGAAATTCTATACTTCATTTAATGAAACGAGCTAATAGGAAGAAAAATAAACACACTTGACTTGTCGTCGAAAATAATTGTCTTTCTCGTGATTGGCTAGATTTGACAATTGACAATTGATTTGACAATTTAGCTAATTTTTTTGACAACCAATCAAGTGAGTTTATTTTTTCTTCCTATTAGCGTCTCTCTATCCTTTCTTGAAGCGAGCTAAAGCTCGCTTCAAGAAATGAAGTTGTAGTTAAATATTTGGGAGCGTATTACACATTAGGGACGCTCTTACCTGCCTGTCAGTTTTTTGTAGAGAAACGTCAAATGATGTCATAGTTAAGTGACATTTACTAACACACACTACTACAACTACGACTAATTTAATAAAAGCAAGGCGTTGTTTTCATAGATACAGCACCAACAACGTAAAAATTTGGGAAATTTCGTCCCTAGTGTTAATATTGTTGCAATCCTGTTGTACCTGTTGTATCTTCGTAGGATGTTTAAAATCAAATTTGGTTCAACGAACCTTATCAGAGCTCATTTAAGTTTTATTGCTGATTAATTATGTTTGGATCGCCTTTATCGAAACCGATAATTAGTAGGTACCTATAATTACATGTACCTATTGTATTTGTGAAAATAAGATATTATTATGTATTTCTATTATAACCATACTAAATACGCTAAAGTTTATGGATGTTTATATTATGTATGTTTAATACTTTCTCACGCCGAAACTTCTCAACAGGATTTGTCTGCAAATTTGTAATATAGACAATAGTCGTTTATGACTTGAAATATTACATAGGTAGATACATTAGATATTATGATTGCCTGATATTTTCTTAAATTGTAAGTAACTTATATTATGGTACTTACCAATATCGAAAACTAGGTGTTATATTAAAATCTTTGATGTTTTATAAATGTTAGATAGAGGTGATAAATGTTGTAGGTATATTATAGTATTAATACTATTACAAATTTTACTTATCTAATATTTATAACTTATTACCAGTTTTGTAGGAATCGAACTTAGTAGCAGTATTTATATTTTTTGTAAGTGTTGAACCACTTTTTATGTAGGTACCTACATACTGCAAATTGTGAAATTCTCTTCTTATACCTATTTATTATTACTTATACCTAGGAGTACCTAAGAGGGAGGGGAATGCACACATCGCATATCACTTTGAAAATCTATAACAAATATAAAAAAGAGATGGTTATTCGTCGTTATTGTGTTCGTCTATAAATCAGAGGCTTTTCATTAGGTAATAGTGGAGAGGAGAGACTCACAAGAAAATGTACCTCAAACTTTTTTGGAGAAAACATTTCTTTCTTATCTAATCTGTTAATAGTTATGTTTCTTAGATATTATATATTAATATTAGATATTAATTGATTGTTGTTGTGAAATTACGTGATACTCGTGTTAAAGAAATAGTTTGATTAATTAAATTAGTGTTTAGTGTAAGCGCTTCCGTGCTTCGAAAGGCACGTTAAATTGTCAGTACCGACTTTTAAAGTCGTTACGCCATGTCGGAGGAACTCAGGCGGATTAAAAAAAAACTCATCCTAGAGTTGACCACTTGCTCATGCATTAAGAACTTGCAAACTTTTTATGAGAAGTTTAAAGCTATAAAACTCACACATTCAGAACTTTTGACAAAAAATGCTCTGAATATCCAAAAAAACAACTAAAAGTTTAATGCTATGTTCACATGCACGCCATGCAGCCCGTCCTAGGCCGGCGAAAATTCAAACTGTTCACACGCACGCCGGTGTGTCAGTCAGTGCCAGCATGGCGGGCAGCGAGGATCTCGGATTCTTCCTGGTAATATTCCAGGAACGTCAAAATTGTTTCGTTTGACCATTCGACCATGTTGTACATAATCTCCGATCGTAGCGACTTTTTTAGCAACGGACATCCACTCGTCACAAAAGCGCGAGAGAGACTGACTGCCCGCGCGCATGTGAACAGTCACCGGGCGCCCGCACATTCATCCTTTGAACTTTGAAAAAACCGACCGACACTCGCCCGGTGAACCGCCGTGTGAACGTACACTAGAATATTAAATTGTAATACATACATATATTAAAAGTCTGTCAATTTGGCAATCCGTTTCAGATTTTTCTTGTCACTCTAATGTTCAATAATAAAATTATCGCTGTAGTCACAAACTTCCTAAAAATAAGGTACCTATAGATTTCATGAAAACTGGAACCAAATAAACTCTTCTTGCTTAGATGTTTAAGTAGCCTATTATTGGAAAAGACCGTTGTTTCGATGTAATGGTGTATTTTATTAAAAACTTTAATAAAATATAGATATTCATGTTATCACAAACTTCTTAGAATTTTCTTAGATATCATGAAAATTGTGACCAAAAAACTCTTCTTGCTATTGGATGTTTAAAGTAGCTTAATTAAATCTTTATTAAAAAGATCGTGATGTTAGTAGTGTATTTTATGAATATGTGAATTAGTAAATGTTGTGATGAAAACCAATAAAGTGATTTCTCAAACAGGTTATTTTATTGAAGTTTTAGAAAATTCGCTGCTGAGAAAGTAATCATTGATTTATCACAGGAACGTTAACGATGGCACAAACAAATACACAGTTATTATGTGCTTTAGCACAATCAATATATTTGTCACAAGTTGAAAATAAAGATAACACCATGAAAATTTTAAGTACTTTTTTATTTCGTACCAATCTACTAATACATTTTGTACACAGGTAATTTGAAACAATTCGGCAATTATGCCCTAACACTCATATACATCTTGATTAATTAATTAAAATCTAATTACACTAGATACTGCACATTGAAGTCATAGATATTCATATCTACTCAATTATAATACTTGATATTAGGACAACAAAGAGGTATCGTATACCAAATTATTGAAAATTAAGTAAATAGTATTTATATTTAGGTATACTTTGATTTTATAAACCTCATCCAATTTAAAGAGTCCAATACAAAGTAACAACTTAGTTACAATAACAATATTCTTGGAATTCTTGGAAACCAAACTTTAAAAATATTTTTGAAGTAAAATGTTCTATTTAAATTTTCAAATATTACATACCTATGGTATAAGTACCTACTTAAATCTGTAACAAGGTCATGTATAAAATACTAAATACATATTAAAGTTTCCTTTACATTTCATGTCATGGATTGACAAAATCAAAAAATGTGCTTCATAGATACCATCTGTTAAGGGTGGCGACCCCACAAACTTGAGGTTTAGCTTCTATTGACACATGTCCCAATAATAAAATTACGTCCTCTATCAAATGCAATACCCGGCCCTCAAATTGTAACATTTCAATGGACTAGAATTAATTAGAACTGCTCAAGAAACTATAACTGTTTATTAAAAATGTTCCGATCTTCATATTGAAAACTACCAAGTAGTCAATGTTCCTTCCTACGTTAAACATTTTTATACATAGTCAATGTTAACATCTAAATAGTGAACACTCATCGCATTAATTTTGGCAGTGACTATTTTTAAAAATTATTGTACAAGTTCTTTTGCAACGATGAAGATATACAAGTCACAATGAAATAAATACCTAATACTTCTCTATTATGTTAAACAATATACATATATTTATATAGAAGAAGAAGAAGATTGCAAAATTTTTAATATTAATTTAAGTTCGTCGTTTCTTCAATGTTTAACCACGCACAGTAACGAAAAGGAAAAATATATTTTACGCTAAGTCTTGAACTTGTAATTTCTAAATAGAGAATGTTAGACTTTATTTCACCATATAAATAAGTTTATGGTTTTTCCCATACTTTAGGTTTTATAATCTATGGATGGCTATAGTATAGCATTCATTAGGCTGAACGGCGCATACGAAGTAGATAATTCACTTCACTAATTAAGGAAGTTGCAAAATTAAATAAAACAAAGAACTACTCTGATTTTGTAAAAGAGAAGTTACCCGCACTCTAGAGGCGCATTTCAGGATCTTAACTACGAACATCTTCAAACTGTTTTAGGTCGAAATCGGTTTACTATTAACAAAATAATCGCTGGCATCCTTCCTCCTTTTACAGGGTTCCCATTTGATCATATGATCCGTTTGTGGCATCTGATCAAAAAAAATATTCCCAACGGATTATTGAGTTGCAACTGCGTTATTGAAATGTATTTGTGCCAAATAAGGTAGTACCACAGTACATAGCTAAGTAAGCTGATGGTGAAACAAATAAGCAAGAAATTGAACAATGATTTAATCAATTACAAAAACAAATGAAACTGCTCTACTGTCTGTGCTCAAGGACAGAATCCATACAATTTTGTGCCCACTATCGAAAATAAATAGTTTTCTTTGTTAAGCTCTCAAACTTAATACTTTTTTCCACGAGTACCTACCATGTACTCGTAAGTAAGAGATCACTGGTCACTTTTAACCATACATATAACTTAGATCACTACAAAAAATAACATAAAATATGACTGACTAGTTAGGCTGGCGCTATATTTGCCAATAGTCGTATTGTAATAGAAGAAAAAGATTTTTACCACATATATCTATAAAGATAAGTAACTGCCAAGCAGCAAAACAATATTCGTATCACATAGCATAAATGTTTCTATGATAAAACAGATTTATTGAATACCACAGAATAATCATTAATTTTTATGAACGGCAAAGTTACGTTAAAACATTACTAAGATTTATTTTACATTCAGTTAGGTTAAGTCTGAACTTGCACAAGTTATAGAAAAGTAGATAAAGACTTGATCGATAATTAAATGAAGATTTTGCAGATTTGCTGGTGACATGCGGTTCGTTCACATCTGTTAAAGAAATGCTCATAAAAATACCACAAGCAATACTTTGAGTCTGCATATGTTTTACTTCTGCTCTTTCACGAATAGTGTATAATAATGAAGTGTTTACGTGAAACTGAGCGCAGTACTCGCAGTATTTAGTTATAACTTAGTGATTATTGGATAACATGAGCTTTAAACGATGACAGAAAACATCGTGAGCAAACCCGCGGCTAGTCAGCCCCACATGTATTGACTATTGTCTTTCCTGTGGATAGGCCAAGCTGAGAGATAGTTTAGGTGGGATGGCCCAACCAGGCACTACAGGCAAAAGTTTGCTTCTTGGCGCTGTATTATATCATCTAATAAAGATGTAAAGGCCTGAGTAGTAGTAGTGATTATAATTATCTTTGGTTATGTGTACAGAACTTTTGCACCCTTCAAGGAATGTAGTAATGCTTTGACAACTCTTTATTTTTTAGAGTTAATTTCGATTCAAGTAATGAAAACAGTAGGACTTTTTTTTCGCTTAAAACCTAAAAACATTATTTTTTGCTATTATTAAGATATCCTCATTATATTCGATGAAACCACAAGTACCTACCACAGTCACAGTTATAATTGAATATATTTCTTAATTTTAACAAAAAATATTTTCTGTTCAATTAATGTGATGGCCCAATTTTTTTTATTATGATATCTCTTTTTGATAGCTTTAGTGGCCTTGAGGCTTTATTTACAAAATAAATTAGCTTTTTAATACCTCCAAATTGTTATGAGACCCAAACCAACGTAAGTCTACTAAAATTATAATTAGGTAGGTATTAAATTATTTTTACTAAATTTGGCTTCGTCTGTTATGTACACAATGAATTTAAATTTACAAAATAGTATTTTATCGATAACTCTCATTCATTTCATGTCTACCTAGTACAACTACACTTTTTATGAAAACTCTACTTTTAAGAACTGTACTTACATATTATTTCATTACTAAAACCTGACAATATTCTTATTTTTAGAGAAAAAGTGTTTAGGTATAAATACTCGTCTGGAAAAACTGCATAGAGTTGCATCAATACTGTTGCAGTCCTTAGAAACTAGCAAACAAAAATGACAAAACTACCTCTAATTACTTATGTTAAAACATGGACTTTAACATTTTAAGTAACACCATGAAGTAATTTTATAATTAATTAACACTGACGCATTGTATTTAACAGCATAGCATAAATTAAAAGCCCTGTTTGGGTTCTAATGACTTATCGACGTTCTTTGTTTTTTAAATACCGTAAATATTAGTATCATTTGTCTATTTTTGTAATAAATGGTTCTAAAGCTTTTAGTTTAGCTATACAGCCTTGCCGAGAGGGTAGCGTAAACATTGGTCAATTTTGGTCATACAGATAGTGCGATAACGTTTTACCGTTTGAGCATCAAATAAGTCAACAGTCACTTGCGAACTACTACATACAATTTATCTAAGCAGACATTTTTACAAGTAAAAATCTTAACCAAGCAGAAGCAGATAAACTTATTTATTAATTAATGTTTTATAGTTACACGTTATCTACTAGCTTCTATTTTGGCGTTTTCAAAATCGAGGCGGCGTCCCATTGTCCACAACGTTCACTGGCTATATTCATACGAAATTCTATATCCAAAGAACAATTTCAACGCTCACACAGACAAACGGTGTATATCATTCAATTTATTTCTACAAATCCTTACAAACAGATTTTTTACATTGATATTGTTCCACATTTTGTATTAATAAACTAATATCACAAAACTATAATCCAGCTTAAAACTAGTTTAGGCCGGTCATAAAAAAACAAAATGTTGATCTTAATCTATGCAACTTACACGTTAGTTTATAACTACCTACATGATGTACAACAGTCGTTTGATTTTTGGCACAACTTTGGTACTAAAATCTATTAAGATTATGGGGTAAGATAATGTTTACTGCCAATTCAGTAGGCAATAGGTTTAATTAGTATTCCCACACTAACAAGAACAGGCTCTTGCCTATCACCCAGTCTTTAGACATCTGTTTATTTTACAAGACTCGGAATCTAAAATGTCTAGAGTTATGCAATAAAAGCAAAAAAAAGGCTAGCAATCGTTTTATACTTTTAAACGTTTGAATAACTGCTTTATTTCCTATATTTACAATATTGATCCAAGCATCGTTTAACACGTTCGCTGCGGTATGAGGCCTAAGTGCCTCATGCACGTCCTCGCGCGAAGTGCGGAACAAAATCCTGCTGTTTCGCTCTGGTGCGGAGCTCATAACTTGGGTATTTATTGGAGTAGAAAAAAGATGGATATAGGTTTGTGTTTGTCATTATATCGAGGATTCAGAAAGGCAAAAATATAGGTAGGTATGAGGTTTTTAGGCCCCAAATCGCACTAAAGATGAAAAAAACTTTATTCAGTGCGGCTATGAGGCTTAAAGACCTCTCCACCGAGTGAGGTGCATCCGCCCCATCCCGCACCTGTTTATTTCTTGTTATTTTCTTTTTACGCATTAGTGTTGCGCATGTATCGGTATAGCAACTCAAGAATCATGTTAGAAAAACCAAGACCTAGCTTTAAAATTGAGAGAGGTGTGAAACAAGGGGATCCACTCTCACCCAAGATTTTTATTGCGGTGCTTGAACAAATTTTTAGAACACTAGATTGGGAAGCAAAGGGTATTAAAATACACGGTCGATATCTATCCAATTTGAGGTTCGCGGACGACATAGTACTATTCTCAGAAGACCCGGAGGAAATGCAAATCATGATAGAGACGCTATGTGAAGCAAGTTTGAAAGTCGGCCTAGATGTCAACAAAGATAAAACAAAAATAATGAACAACAAGCAAATCTTACCCATCACTTTACGATCAAGAAATCTCGAATATGTAGAAACCTATATATATTTAGGACATCTAATTTCCCTTAAAAACTGCACAGAACTGGAAATAGAAAGACGAACAAAAAACACATGGAATAAGTACTGATCCATGAAAGAGATTTTTAAAAGTAACATTCCCATTCCACTCAAAACTAAAGCGATGGAAACGTGCTTACTTCCCTGTCTTACATATGCTTGTCAAACATGGCCCCTCACTGTCCAGAACTTAAAACGCATTAAAATATGTCAGAACGGCTTAGAACGAAGCTATTGTGGATACAAACTAAAAGACAAAATAAGAAATAATATTATAAGGAAAAAGACTAAAGCCAAAGATGCAGTAAAAAAAGAGTTCTACAGCTTAAGTGGAAGTGGGCAGGCCATATACAGAGGAGTGCAGAGGACAAATGGTCAACAGTGGTGACAAACTGGTACCCAACATATAAAAAGCGAAAGCAAGGAAGACCGCACAAACGATAGAGTGATGACATAGTCGGACTAGCAGGCAACACATGGAGCAGAGACGCTAGGGATAGAGATAAGTGGAAAGTAATGGAGGAGGCTTTCATCGCCAAGGCGATCTTTACTTTAGAATCATAGAATAAGAAATCATAAGTATGTACCTAGTTAAGGAAATAAAAGCTTTTTTATTTTATTTTATTTATTTATTTATCATGTATCGGTACCTGACATTTTGAATAATGTTTCGCGGAAACAAAATGTGCCGAAGATGAATAAACAAAATAAAAATGACAAAGTATACGATGGTTTAGTACCAAAATATCGTCGTATAATATGAAGATCGTCCAAAAATCATTTTATTCTGTATTAATTACAGCAAAGCTTTGTTTACGTGTTTAAATGATTCTCTTAAAAAGTTAATTCCTCACGTTAATTAGTTTTAAGTTTAATTTAGTAAGATTAGATTACCTATCTACCACATATCGATAGTTTGGTTTCATTGAACACTCAAAACATCACTAGCTAGACTCATAACTGTATATATAATTCAGTGCGATAGGAGGCTTATGTGCCTCATACCATTTTTGGTGTTTTTCTATTGTTTCCAACATCAGAACTCCAGGCGAAGCCAAAACATGATGCACTGAAGTTTTTCGAATGTAAGTAATGGTTATAGTTTGAAAAACAAAAAGTAGGTTTTCGAGAAGAAAATAGAGGTAAAAGCTATTGACGTGGAATGAGGTCGAAAGACCACATATAGCACTAGCGAAAAAGTACTTTTAGGGCTTTTCAACCTCATATCGCACTAGCTGAAAAATAGACGAATTTCTTCTCGCAGCGAACGTGTTAATGTATTAAGGATGAACAGACACAGATAACACCGAGAGTTCAATCATTTGATTATGACTAGTAGAATAAAATGATCTCTTTGTTTTAGATGATCATAGAGTTTATTTCCTTGCTACCGATTTGTACACACCATCGACTTATTAGCCAGTAGACTCCTAATACCAACATACTCACAATACAACAGTCTGTCAACCAACTGAGGTGTGCGATAGCGGGAAAGTGAGCGCTTATTGATCTGTTCAAGGTCGCGGACAAATCATGTCATTATCAGACATGTTTACGGGTCACTAATCTGGTCGTTATTGGTTGAACGTAAGGGGTCGTGGATATATAATAAAGAACTTTATTTCTCAAAAGAAATTTACATTTCACTTAATAAGAATCACTAAAACGTAAAGAATAAAAGTGGGATTGCAATAAGATCGATTTACCTAATGTGTTATCTGAAAGCGTTCGCTCTTTATGAGGGTATCTACTGGGTATTGTGTCGATGGTACAAACCATCAAAACGGCCTTTAACTTGTCCACCACACATTTACAGGTACCTACTTCATTTGTCCACAATCGCCGTAAGTATTCTCACCGTTATAAACTGTGTTATGATATCGCTAAAATCATCATCGACTTCACTACTGGATTTAGGCCTTCGTTTTTCTATGCCAGTACTTTTATCAGTCCAATCACAGATATTATATATATATAAACAGATATAATAATGTCTGTCTGTCTCTTTTCCAAATTTTGAAACACTGCCTACTTTATTATTTGAGATCGCATTAACCTTTTGAGCTGCTATTATCTGTTAGATTTGTATAACAAACGTCAAATAATGACAAAAATAAGTACCGCTTAAATTTAGTATTTAGGCATCTCTCAACATGGTAATAATATCGAAACATATAGGTAGGTACACAGCTCTTTTTCTAGAACAGGAAACATGAAATACAGAATTAATCTCTTATTTATTGAACGCATTTTGTCCGAGATGTATCAAATATGTCTTAATATTTTACTAATAAGCACATATACTATTAATAAGTCAGTTACCACCATGACGTCACTCACATGAACAGGGTTTCTTCAAGTTTTCTACTATCAACTTTGCTTGGGAATACAGTCCGTTTTATGACATGGTTGTATCTAAAGTGTCACTTTCTTCAATGTCATATCACAATTTATCAAAGTTCCAAGCGTTAGTTGAGGAATGTGTTTCACTGTGGATTGGACTCGTCGGAATTCGAAGGTTGAACGCTGATGCGGACTTCGCCGGTGGGACCTACCACGATTTTCACCTGTAACAATGAAGTTTAATTAGCACCTTGAACATAATCGTGAAATCGTGGCCAAGTGGATAAGTACCTTGAATTCAAACCATCAATGGATCAATGGATGTTTTCGTTCAGCAAAAATATGTGCGCATTAACACGAGCTCTTAACGGTGAACGAAAACATAGTGAGTAAACCGGTTAGCTTACGTATGGCATCGACGGGTTTGCAATCTGTCATAAAGAAAGTTAGCTTTTGCAATTTGGTATGAAAGTCTACGAGACTGTTCCAGAACGTTCTAAAGTGTTTGACATGTTTCTGGAAATTTGGATATAGGTAGTTCGCGTTCGAGGTCTCTATAATGATTCATAAGTACGAGAACCTTCCTGGAATATTACAATGAGTTTGTGAAATTATGTTTACTGAACTGTATTTAGTATGTACCTATTGAATTAGTGATTGTGTTTTAGAAGTATTTGAAGCGACACCTAAGAGGAAGCCTAACAACTGTTTGCTTGAACAAATCAACATTGCCATTCGCTCTATAATGCTGTCAGTGGCTTGGGTCTGGTCACGCTTCTGTCTGGCAGACGCTTTCATCAGAGGAGTTATCTATAGACCATTTACAGAAGTTCTTTGATGGCTTGACTGGTTCTAACTGCATTTGCAATTTATCTAAGGTTACGTTGTAAATCTATGGATGGATGGACGGATGTAGGTGTTTTTGTTACTCTTTCAAGATCAAACCGCTGGACGGATTTGCATAAGGTACCAAGATAGCTTATACCCTGAATTAGGGCCCCCGCAGACGGCCGACTTTTTGTAGGTGGAAAAATCGGTCGAAAAATAGAACGTACTGACAACAATAGCGCAACGCACACGACCTACAAAAAGTAGGTGAGAAAAAAGTAGGTGGCATTCCGACCGACCCGACACCGACTCCGAAAGTGTAGGTCGTTTAGTGATGCGCTTTTCGGAATAAGTGATAGAGCTTACTCCGCAAGTGGATTATTTACTCCGAATTTTATTTGCTTAGGTACCTAGGTGCACTTCTGGTAGATAAGTAGGTTCAATCATTCATATTATAATTTATTGTTATTGGATTAATAATAATAATATTACTTACCTAACCATGTAATTTATTAAGTACCTACTTATTGTAATTTAAAGTAATTTCAACGAATTCCGCGGGAATATCAGGATAAAAGTAGCCTATGTATTATACCATGTCATTAGCTACCTATATCCCAAAGTATACAATCGGTTTTGTAGTTTTTTCGTGAAAGATAAATAACCATACATCCATACTCACAAACTTTCGATAAGTAAATTATAGTAGGAATTTTCGTAGGATTAGTAGAAAGGATTATAACCAAAGTACCTACTCCTTCCTTTGTATTGTTAGGTACCATGTAGTTGAACATAGGTACTATCACACACACGCAAAAGTTTTTGAATAGGTAGGTACCTAGTGTACCTACTTACGTAAGAAAAGAGAGCTAGCTATACTTATCTTCCTTTGCAAATCCACCATTATAACATTTTTCGACGTGCTGTCCCCTCACTAGCCACCTACAAAGTGACGGTCGTGTGCGTTGGAGTCGGTGACAAAGTAGGTGACAAAATCGGTCGAAAAAGCGACCTACTTTTCCACCTACAAAAAGTCGGCCGTCTGCGGGGGCCCTTATCACAAAGGCTGTCCCGTTACTGTGTGAATGTCCCTTGCTCTGGGGGACGTGGCTTGTTGCACTTGCATATCCGAGGGGGTTACCTCAGGGGTCCTTCACACGCAATGGAGAAACTGCAAGTTCGGGCACATAGGGGGTTACCTCAGGAGTTCAGGTTAGGGAACATACCTAGTCTCCTCGTCACACATTCATCGCGTAGTATACAGGGTTGGGCGGCGGCGCCATGGGGGACGTGGCTTGTTGCGCCGGCATACCCGAGGGGGCTCCCTCAGGCGCCCCTCGCATCACACGCGACGGAGATCCTGGCGCGGGCTGGTACATAGGCCCCACCACCTGGAATAAAGACACGCTAATTAAATCTCTGTTTCTATATAAATTACGAAGAGTGTTTGTTCTTTGAGTGATGAGAGTTTGTTTCATTGGTCAGGTTAAGGTTGTGATGAAAGTTTGATGGTTCTGATGAAGCCAGCAAATTCTCAAAAATTAAACGTAGAATAAGTTTACGTAGTACGAAGTTCGCCTGGTTAAATTTATTAAAATAATTATAAAGCAAGTAAATAATAGGTCTGATATTAAATCATACGCATAGGCATTGTATATTCTAGATAATGACGCATATTGTGATACCCTGTGAATTATGGGAGCATTAGATTTAAGTTAGCTAACTTGACATGTTTGAATGTAGAGTGTCAGAGTTCTACATCACTCTTCAGTCATTTGAAATCTACTGTTGTCTATATCTTCTATACCTACTAATTATAAAAAGGTTAAGTGAGTTTGTTTGTGTGTTTGTTTGTTTGTGGAGAGTAATCTCCGAAAATACACACTCACCCGATTGCAAAAATCTTTCACTGATGATGTAGAGAACGGATTTTCCGAATGAACATAGACTATGAATTTATCCAATTTTTAATACAATTGAATGAAATGAGCAATGCAACATTCATTATAAAAAACAATTAATAAAATGTGTGATAATAATTTAAAATAGCACAGAGGTATTTAGAAATAATTTGACATTTTGATTAGGTCTCATGATATTTCGGTAAGCAAATATTTCAACTCTCGCCTTATCATTTAATATGTTTATATTTGTTACACCTATGCAAATGGCTTACCACTCGCAAAAGCTTTCTGTAAATGAAATTGTCTATTTTTAACTTTAAAATTTGTAGTGTACCATATTTACAATACGAAAATAGAGCAAAACAAGAAAGGCACTCCCAATTCTGATGCAGAATAGATTATTTTGCGCTAACGGATTCGTATAACAACTTCGCAAGCAGTATGCAAATTATTATTCAAATGACCTCTCATCTACTATTTGATTAAGCACCTCTTTATATGACGATGGGGTCGCCCACAGATCGATATAGAACTGACCTTGGACTCGATGTTGGGAAGATTTAGGAGCTCGAACTAAACAGTACATTTTAATACAGTGATATGAAATGGTGTAGGTAACTATGATTGTATCGAAAGTTAAAGAAAAAAACAAACTAAATATATGATTTAAATATTGAAAATCTAACTTTAAGCAACATTTATGATTTCGAATCGAAGCTATGGGTTCGAGAAATAGAGCTGTTTTACTAATTTTAAAAAAAAAAAAGAATGATTTACATTTTGAGTTTTGAGTTTTTATAAACAACACTTTGTCATGACCATCGTTGATGTCATGTAAGGAATTCGAAAGGCGTTTTGTCACATATTGTATGCCCGCCCCAGGCGGTCTTTGAACTGCTCTTTGAAAACCAGAGGAGGGTGTAGCTATGGCAACAATTAATTGCTACGCCAGAAAAGAGTAAAAGGGATTCATTATTATGAAACTACATATTTCCGATGTCATTAAACCGAGTAGGCAAATGTTATCGGTAAACCTGTTTGTATTATTATGGATAGCATAAGGTTACACAACTGAGTGATTGCAAATTATGAAGATTTTCCTGGTTTCCTCCGCTTTTAATCCTTTTGGCTTTAGTTTTTTACAAAATTTGTAATATTAGCGATTTCGTCTAGGTACACACTAGCAAGTTCAGGCTCTTAGCCCAATTTTATCTTATTGTTCAATATATTTATTAGTATGACAGCCTCTATACAGCAAACAATTTGCAATAATCAATGAATTCATTTAAATGTTAGTATGTGATACCCATTATACTTCTTTACATTTGCATAAAGAAAATAACCACCAATTTTGGTCGCAAAGCAAAACACGGAGCAATGAATTCGCATGTATTTGTCATATCAGTAAATCGCAAAGGCAGGAAATTACCTTTTCGGAGTAGCAGATCATCTGTTTGCCTCCGCCTGGCTGCGGGGCGGGCACGGCGCGGTAACGCGCCGGAGCTGGGCACAGCGTCTGAAGTAAACGAGTACCTTGTAAGCTAAACGAACATTATACTTCGAACAGAGTGACTAATCTTTTAATCACACCGTACCGGATACAGTGACCTATAATAGTTTATAACAATTACTAACTTTTCTGACTATACAGAAAAGTTAGTATTTATTTTTATTTACTATTTAATTTAAGATAGAACTAACATCTGCAAAAAGTGGGCTTGTACCATATGTATTTGGACATACCTCTGACTTCCAAATCAGGCATTTTCAAAGGAATCACATAGTGTTCTGAAAGAAATGTCTAACGCACCCTGGGATACAGTCGTGATCATATTTCATTTCAATTTAAGAGAATGTTTTACAGAAACGAAACTTTTGCATATTTACAAGATTTAACAACATCCAGTAAGTACCATTAATTACGAGTAGAGCCAGTTGAGCCCTCCAATAATCGTTGTTTATCATTTGATAACAGTTAAATACTCAAATTGATGTGTTAAGATAATTTCAAACAATATAATAAATCACAGTCTTTAAAAGATCACGTTTGTAGCTTCCCGGTGTTTGCTACGTCACGCTACGTGCCTGATTTCAGCACGTTGCCGGCCATTCGGAGAGCAGTACTCAGATTGCGTCAAAACATTGATCCGTGCGTGCTTGACGCAGGTAGCTTCTGACATCAATTAGAAGGACCATGCAAATATTTTCCTAAATGATGCGACTTATCAACTTGCCATTCTTTTCTGTGTAACTTACATACTTGTCACTATGTATGAATGTAAATTTACAAAAACTTTAATAAAACGTAGTTTTCACGATATTGTTAATAGAAAAATGTGTGATAAGTAAGTTACACACTTTTGAATAAGTTGTAATAGACACATTTGTTTATAGTTACCGTAAATTAGCTGAGGCACGTTAGGTGTCAGGTTTTGATGCAGTTTGAAGTTATGCTGTAGGTAATTTTTACCTACTTTTAATGGACCAGCGACATTGTTGATATAGAATAAACTTGCCCAGCAACTCCACCATCCACTCAGTTTAGAACTCGTATAAAAAAGAAAAAAAAACTGTAAGACTTTAAACTTATGTGATAAAATGCTAATTTCTTACCTGCATATGTAGTGCATGTGCGTAGTTAGCTCTCTGTTGTAAAGGTACCGCTGCCGCGTGTGTGCTTGCCCCACCATTTCTTCCTTGTGGATAGTATTGATAAGCTCTAGTATCTGTGAAATAATCATAAAACACCTTTCAGAGTGATCACAAAGAAAAAAGCCGCACATCTGTGACTGAACTGAACACACTACGCCGAAAGTACGCGGCTGAAGCTCGACGTAAGTATACGTTCCGACGTATACAAGTGACACGTCCACAAGTGCTACGAAGCTGAAATTTTGCATATAGGTTCCTGATAGAACGGAGACTCTTGCTTAAAACGGATTTTTTGATCAAAGGTCAATACGAGGTCAGAGATCAACTTCTTTATATCTTCTGTATGGTGACAGCTGAAACGTCAAAATTTTGAATATAGATTTTAACCCTAACGGTCAATTTGGTGGGGTTAAAGTTGGGCATTTTTTGACCTTTTGCGATATCTTTGTAGCCAGAAGAGCTATGATGATGAAACTGTGCATGTAGGTTTCTTTTAATACTCGGGCACCCGTTAAGGACAAATTTTAGGGTCAAAGGTCAAGAGAGAGGTCAAAAGTCATATTTTTCATAGCTACACAATGGTGACAGTTGGAGCATCAAAATTTCAAGTAAGTATAGTATAGATTCTTTGCTGAAAATAAAGGTAAACCTATCTTAGGTTTTTTCAAAATTTTAACCCTAAAGGTCAATTTGGCGGAGTCAAAGTTGGTTAACATGTTGACCTTCACGATATCTTTGAAACTACAAGAGCTTTGAAGCTACAAATTGTACCTAACCGTTTAATGAAGACTAGAGATCCCGTTTCTAAAGTCATCGCGAATAAAATCGCGCGCGGGACGGCTAGTATTAAATAAGTAATATGTTTTAAGAGTGTTATTGCAAAAAACTTGTTATAATAGGCATAAACTCCTCTAACCTAGTTTTTAAAACCAAAGACGACACGGATGTATGGTCCTATACATTTTTAATATTGTCTTCTCGCCTTTGATTAGGTTTTTCGATTTCGTGAGTTTACAGCAATGTACAAGGATTGTTATGAAATGGAGCATTGACATTTACATATTGATTTCAGAACTGCGGTGTCCTTTCTGCCCGAGAATTAACTGTTGGTCGGAAAACTGAGACGGAATATAACGGATAGAAACGGAAACCGCACATAAAGAACCTATGTAATGCCAGCAAAAGAGAACACAAGTAAGTAGGTAAGTACCAATCATTATCGAGAATGTAGGTATACCTACAGCTTTAAATGTTCGATGTCATACGATACGTAGGTACCTACTTTTATATTTTGAATACCTACCAAATTCTGACGACACCAAAATATAACGTGGTAAAGTAATAATAACGTATCCGTGAATCGGCCGAATTCTTTTAAAAAATTAAAAACGGTTCAGCCTATTCATGGAGTAAAAAAGAATAACAAAAAAACAGTGGAACATTGACACGTTTTTGTTGTTACTAAGTGGAATTGGTCGAGATTATTTTGTATAATTTTTTTAACGTCGTCATTTTTTAAAGTTAAAACATGATTTCACTTTCAAAACTATCGTGAGTGGTACCTACTGGACATTGTTATAATTACACGGAAAATTACTTACATAAAAATATTCTCGATTTAGATGATGTTTCGATTTTTCCGGACAATCTTCATCTGGGTATGAGTATCCTCCTCACAGGCGCGTCTTACACACTAAATCGACAGTAATTTTACGTGAGTAATTTCCCGTGTTATTATAAATAATGTCTGAAACATTATTGTTTACTCACAATCGGAAGCAGCCCACTGCTGCTGGTGGTAATCAGTGTTTGTACTGACGGGCTCGGAGTAAGGTATGTACTGCATCTCCTGATGCGTCCGAATCGGCGGCGGGGACTCGGGGCGGCGGCAGCGCGAGGACCGCACCGGCGACGTCGGCTCCGAACTCGTCGAACTGTACAGCTCTTGGGAGCTTTGTGAATCACATCTAGAGGTTTCCAAGACAAGAACGTAATTAGCACGTTTTTTTAAGTCCTCAAGGGATAAACACTGACTGATACACTATTAGGACGACCTCTGTGGCGAAGTTGGGTGAATGCCCGGCTGAGACGCGGGGGTCGCGGGTTCGATCCCCGCTACGGGACAAATGTTTGTATGTTCTGCAGATATTTGTTCCGTGTCTGGGTGTTATATATATAATATGTATGTATTTACAAAAAAAAAAATGTATTTAATCAGTCATCTGGTTACCATAACACAAGCATTAAGTTGCTTAGCTGGGACTGCATGACGCTGTGTGGAATGTCCAAGGATATTTATTTATTATTAGGAGCCTTGTGAATCACATCAAGAGGTATTCAAGAACGTAATTTGCACGTTTTTAAGCCTTATAGGGATAAACACTGCCACACCTGCAAAGATCTGAAAGAAATGTCTACCTCTCCCTGGGATATAGTCGTGAATTTATTTTATCAAGTCTTACTTTTGTATAGAATGGTTTATTTAGTGAATAGTATTTTTCAAATAATCTCCCCAAAAGACCTAACAACAAAAGAAATAAACAACAGAATTAATCTATCCTGGAAGAGGTACTGGTCTCTAAAAGAAATAGTAAAGAACCCAGAGATACCTCTTAAATATAAACAAAAAGTATTCGACTCATGCATCCTACCTGTTATGACGTACGGATGTCAAACCTGGAATTTAACAAAACAAAACATGACCTGCCAACATGGTATGGAAAGAAGCATGCTCAATGTTAAAATAAAACACAAAATAAAATTAGAAACAATACGAAAGCAAACCAGAGTAACGGATGTTACATATTGTGTCAAGAAACTAAAGTGGCGGTGGACAGGCCACTTGATGAGAAACAAAAAGAACAAATGGGCCAAAGACGTGACAGAGTGGTACCCAAGACAACACAAAAGGAAGAGAGGAGGACAGAGTCGGAGATGGGAGGACGACATAAAAAGAATAGCAGGCGCAATGTGGAGAAGGAAAACACAAGATCGCACCTTAAGGCAAGCTTTAGGGGAGGCCTATGCTAAATAGCAAGACAATCTTCGTGAAACTGGTGTCACTAGTATAAGAAAATAATAATGTTTTGTAAGATTGTTAAATAAAAGCTTTATTATTATTATTTATATTTCTTATTTTTTCGAAATATGAAATATTTCGGTATTAAATGGGACTCACGGGCCTTGGCCAAGTGAGAACCATTTATTATTATTATTATAAATAATCTATGAAAATGTTTTATCATGTGCCCGTGACTTAACGGGGGATGGTTATAACGAAGTTGAAACAAGTTTCTGAGGAAGAAATTATGACTCGTACGTACTTATTCTAATCAGAACTTTTCCCAATACATGTAGGGGAGTTTGAAATAAACCAGTTTTTTTATTTTACCACGATTAAAAAAATGGACTGCAGGTATTTTATCATCATTTTCCTGCCCTGCCTCTGTCCGACATTACGTGATTACGATTACTATGTTTATTTCCGTCACTCGTCATCTATCTTACTTACAGAACAAATAAAACAAGGTCTTACTCATCTGATCTTTCATACAATGGATGCTTATATCGTGACTTTGGTATACCTCATCTCTTAAAATATGACTATCCATCTAATAGCTATATTCATCTCAATAAATCATTCATCGACTTCTTTCTGACGACATGACGAGCCGTCAACACATTATGTTATGCTGCGTAATGAGTCAGGGTAAAAGGTGATGAAAACTTACCAGACATAGCAAGTTCAAATCATGTAATGTACCAACTTGAAACAATAAATGAATTGTTGAAATCGTTACCTTAATCTAAATTTTTGTTCTCTTAAAGATGCAGACCCAACGATGTGTACAGAGGGGCTTTGCACGTGCGTGAAACCTCGCTTTGCAAGAAACTGGGTATGTGATGTCGTGATTATCATGTCCAAAGTAACGCCACAGACACGCTACGCATAAAACTGATATGATTTGGTACGAGCGTGACTTGCTCAAAAAAGACAACGTTGTCAACACCATGCACGTTGCACGCTGTACACGTTAGCGCATGATCCAAAACTGTAATGCAATAAATACGGAGCCTCCCTTAGCTTGTGCCAATAACTTATAATACCTACTTACCTAATTGATTTTTGTCTTTTTTAAACTTACGTGATCAGAACACATTTTATAATTAAAAAGGTAACGTGATAAATACCCGTTCAAATAATTTATATAAGTAATTGATTTTTATTTGAAAGATTACTTTTTGTTTCTAAGAATTATTGGAGATTACAAAATACAAGAAATAAGGTGTTGCTAGGGAGGTGCTTAGAGAATATGCAAAAATAAAATTTTCGTTTTTGTTTTTGTTGTTACTAAGCGGAATTGATCAAGATTATTTTGTATAATTTTTGTAGTAAGTATGTAATCGGATTATAATAGATACTTGGGAATAATTAAAAGGCTCGGTATTTACCTACTTAAGTCAATTAAATAGGCGGAAAACTTTTGAAGAAAAATAGGAGTTATTTCAATGTTCGAGGGGAGGCACCCCTGGTAGGACCTATGCGAGAAGTTTTTTTTCTTACCTACAAATAATTTAAATGATTGTAAATCACGCTCCTACATATTAATACCTTAGTATACGAGTACATCTGCGTAACTAATTAAATCAAATAATTGAATGTTTTAATGTGCATTTAGTAATAATAAGAACACGGAGGCTAATTTAAATTACAATATTTTACTTAAATATTCTAGATAAATGAGACGTAACTTATATCAAGCTTTTAATAACAAACGTAAACATATGCCGGTAGGTACCTATTTTATTCAAATTCTACTAGATAATTTAGTAAGAGTTTGCTATCAGTTTCGGCATTCATAAAAACCTCTCATTTACCTACGTAAAGGGTTAAAGGCATCTGAATCTATAGTGTCTATCTAAAGCAAAGATATCTATAAAATATTTTATATCTGAGAAGTGTGATTCGTCCTACTGTTATTGTTCTCTACTTGCGATCCATGATAGCTTTTTAACTTGTACAGTACATGAATGATCTGATGGTTGAACTGAGCAACATGCATGCCGGCTGCTCCATAGATGGTGTCATGGTAAATAATATTAGTTACGCGGATGACATGGTGTTGTTGAGTCCATCCATCAGTGGTCTAAGAGTTTTTTTAAAGGTCTGCGAGGACTATCAAGGCATCAAGGCATGGGTTAGTGTATAATACTAAGAAAAGTGAAGTCATGGTATTTACAGGAGGAAATAATAAGGATCCTGATTTTGTTCCACCAGTTAGACTAAATGGGAAAGATTTGAATATTGTAAATAAATTTAAATATATAAGGCATATTCTTACTAATGATCTCAAGGATGATTGTGACATAGAAAAGGAACGTAGGGCGTTAGCAGTTAGAGGTAACATGGTAGCCCGTAGGTTTGCAAAGTGCTCCCTACCGGTTAAAATTTCGCTTTTTAGAGCTTTCTGTCAGTGCTTTTATACCAGCAACCTATGGGTTAAGTTCACCAAAAAATCGCTAAGCGCCCTGCGAGTCCAATATAATAACATCTTCAGAATGCTGGTGGGTTTGCCTCGTTTCTGTTCCGCTTCGGGTATGTTTGCGGATGCTAGGGTGGACGGGTTCGCAGCAATTATTCGGAAACGAATAGTTTCATTATTGAGCAGAGCCAGAGGCAGTCACAACAGCATTCTGAATATCACATCAGAAAAATTTGATTGTCCAATTCTTCATCATTGGGTGAAAACTATTATTTTTATTTGTTAATATTTTTAGTGTGTTTTCTACACTTCTACACTAATATTATAAAGAGGAAAACTTTGTTTGTTTGTTTGTTTGTTTGTTTGGTTGTAATGAATAGGCTCAAAAACTACTGGACCGATTTTAAAAATTCTTTCACCATTCGAAAGCTACATTATCCACGAGTAACATAGGCTACTTTTTATCCCGATATTCCCGCGGGATCGGGACTTACGCGGGTGAAACCGCGGGGAGCAGCTAGTATTGTATAATTTTATTTTATTTTATATTTATGCCTATGTCTAAAACTGTGTAAAACTATGGATTAAGTTGTCCGAAATAATTGTTTATTATTATTATTATTTTATTACTACTAGCTCTATCTGTAGTAATTTTAACAAAAAAAATTTACTAGCGCCATCTTTTGCTTTAATTTATAAGTTTGTGCTGCGCTTGCAAAACATGAAGCTGCATTGGTTGCACCAAATGTCGGTTTAGTTCTCGCTTAGCAGATGGCGTTTATCAAGCTTTGCAGTTGCACTCGCAAACTGAAGATGGCGCTGCACTGATTTCTACGAGTAAAATGGCAGGCAAGATCACGAAAATAAAAACCACGTTTTTGAGAAAACAGTTTTTTTTGGGTTAAGCTAAAATTAATGGGTGTAAAAATTGAAAACCTAATAAAATAATCATTTGATTACGATTAGATTTACTGTTTCTAACACACAACCTTTGGCGCCCGGTTTCACACGGGTTTTTTTTTAAGGATAAGGACCATGATCGAAGAAAAAAGACAACAAATTCATCCAGTATTTAGAATAGACAAGTTTGAGTCATTTTATAGAAAAGGCGCCCCAATGGCGTAGGCAGTCTACGTCAGCGCCGCGTAGGCGTCGTAGCGCTACGACGTAGCATCATTTATCCACACTGTTTATGAGTCTACTTGGTGTAGTTTATTATTATCCTTCCTCAAGATGAGTCTAACTAAACTACCAACTAAAAATACGAGTTTGATCTTTGCGTTTCTAGAAATGCGGGCAATGTATAAAGATCGTGTCATTCTATTTGAGATAAACCTTTGCAGTTTCTATGATTTGCGTAACTAAAAATAGGACACTTTGCTGCGTCATATTATTCATTCAAATCATTGTGTACTCGTAAGTAAATCCGAGTAGGTATATCAAAGCACTTTTTTCAATAAGTAGGTATGGTGTATTTATGATCGTGGTTTCAATAATGAAATCTATGCTAATATTATACAGAGATAATGTTGGATTGTTTGTTTGACGGAAGTAATCTCCGAAACTACTCAGCTGATTACAAAAATTAGTTCACCGGTGTGTAGATTAGACTATCGGATAGTTATATGCTACGAGTATAGTTTATTCCGGTGCTTTTATTAGTAGTAGTGTTGCTAGTGGTTATATAAAACTTCTTGTACAATTTTATTTTCCAATAAACATCAATTTTGTCCGTTTCAATTTGTAAACATTCACCCCACTACAACTCTCTAAGACCGACAGAAAGTCACATAGCGTTATTATATAACTCATCTAATAATGTAACTTATCCAATACTAGCACACTCGACGAACTTTGTAGTGCTTTACTTTTCTTATTTACTTATATAGGTACTTTTAGCCAGAAACCTTCTACAAGACTCTACGAGAGTTTTATTACAATCGTAATAAATCACAAAAACTATACTTAAATTGCTTTTTCAAAGTAGAACTTTTTAATCATATATCGGGTTCTTAAGTCCTAACTTTACTTTTCGATTTAAGGTTTCAGACAAGGACACATAATCTTTCAGAAAAACCCAGTCTGTACCTGTATTTCAGAAGCGTGTGTAAATCAGAAATTATTTCATTATATTAAACATCAACGAGTCTTAATCGCATAATTATTATTACGCGATAAGTGATTGAGTCTCGTGACCACAGCGTCCATAATGACATCCAAAATGTCGAGGAAAATAAAATTATTTTATCATAAAGTCCCCTTCATTTTGTTAAAAAGTTCAAGTCTCATTAAATTAGTGTAATTTTGTAATTTTTACCGCTTTATAATAATTGAATACTGCTACTTATCATCCATCCTTAGTAGATAAGTACACATAAGGGTGGAGAATGATGATGACATATTTCAGCCATTATTTTTAATCTAAAGTTTGTATTATAACTAGCAACACGCCACACTTTGCACGGGTGATTTTTTTACTTTGTACTAATGAAACTACCGGGATACAATATAGCCTATAACCACTACGACAGGTCATTCTACACATCGGTGAAAGAATTTTGAAATCGGCTGAGTAGTTTCGGAGTAGTTTTACAATATTAGTATAGACATCCGCCTTGAACCAATTAGTGGAGGAAAACATCTTGTGGGATCCGAGGAGAGATCTGTAAATAGCATCGGTTGGCTTGCAACCAAATGTTGACTTATGCAAAATGGTTATGTACTAAACGTATTTGGACATACAGACATTTTGTGTTGTCTTATTAGTACATAGTACATTGGGAATATAGTTTCGATAAAAAAAATTGATTCTCATACATTGTTGGCATTTATGCTAGATTTCTATTAACTTACGGATGTCCGTAGGTTCATCACCATAGCAACTTTGTTTTTACAACATAAAAAATATGAAACTTTTTGATAGATAACAACGTTGCTATGACGAAAGTCCTACGATCATCCGTAAGTTGGTTCTAGGAACTGGTTGTAAATTGTCTAATCACACAAGTGAGCTGGAGATCAACGTACTACAAAGACCGATATCCATTTACAAACGAAACTGACAAACTTGTCTCGTATCACCATCATTTCGCTTTTCATACAAGCTCGTAGGTTTAGGGGGCGTTGACCTGGCTCATCTCCAAAATGTTACCACTTTGAGTATCTCCATCAGCATCATTCACACTCGCCATATACACTGCTGGGTTATAAGATTTTACTAGCCGCCATCAAAATTGCAATCACACCAACAATAAAAACGCGTAAGTTTGTTCGGTTGTTTAAATGTTTGTTATCTCTCTCAGGCGAAATCTACTGAACAGATTTGTCTCAAACATGGAATGTGAATAGTTTATAGCGTGAATTAAACACTTGGTCATACGAAAGAAGAAGAAGAAGCGTGAAATAACACACATAGGTTACTTTGTATCCGGATACCGAGTGAACGAAGCCGGAAGCGGATGCTTGTAAACTATTTTTACAGAAGTTGGTTTGTTGTGAATGGAAGATAGACCTATTCAGTCATTTTGGCTTTCAGGCATTATGGATTCAGGTGTATCGATAACAAGTTTTTTTTTATTCAGTTCAAACATCACGTAAGCTTTGTGCCAACTCACCTAACATACACATACATAAAATCACGCCTCTTTCCCATGGGGGTAGGCAGTGACCACGGATCTCCACTTGCTACGATCCTGACACCTCTTTTGCCTCATTCACTCTCATTACATTCTTCATACATGCTCGCCGGTTTAGGGCACTCACCTAACAAGGGCAGGAGAATGATGATCGAACTCCTTGCTACCCAAGGTGTCATTTCGAGATCTTTTTTGTGTTAAACTCACCCAATGTTAGCGAAGAGTTCGCATTTCCCTAAACTGCCTAATTAGTCTAACCCCACATAATACGCTGTAGGTTTTTTTTATTTTATGATCTTTTCTGTAAACTCACCCGATGTTAGCGTAGAGTTCGCAGTTCCGGTACAAAGCCTCTTGTTGGCGATGGTACTGAGCATACGCCATCACTTGCGCGCTCGTGAAGCAAGTGTCCGTGTGCTGGTGTTGCATCGGATTCAGGCATGGACGCGCAGTCACGTAATCCGCTGACTTGTTCGACCTGGACACGACATGACAATCTATATAAATACAAATAACTATCTATAACTATTATAGATGACCCAGTGAACGTCACATCACTTTTGTGTGTATGGGAAAATAAATTTGTCGTTTTTATTTCACTCGCAATTTTTCTATAATTTCACACAGTGTCAACCTTCCTTGGATCATGGACGTCCAAAAATATTTCAAGACTAAAATTAGCCAAATTGGTTCAGCCGTTCTCGAGTTTTAGCGTGACTAACAGAATTGCAATTCATTTTTATTTATTATAGATAATAAATTATCGTGATCGGTAAATTAAATAAACTTGAGAAATTGTAGTCCTAACCTCACAAAATTTATAAAGGTGAAAGTTTGTGTCTGTAAGTTGTGCGAATGTTTGTTACTCTTTTACGCTCTAAGCGCTGGATGGATTTTAATGCCATGCCGTTTACCCTGACTTAATTTATAGGCACACACTTTTGATCCCGATATTCTTCGGGAACTCGAACAGTTCAGCAGGCTTCAGTTTAGGTTCTAATTGTTCTAACTTTACGTCAGCGCCTTAGCTTACGTCAGAAGCAGTTCATTATAGGACCTAAACTGAATCGCTTTTAACGATCATAGTAAGGCTAACATCGCGGTGCGCAGCTAGCTATTTATATTCGATGTGCCTAGTACGAGTTTGTTAGTGTAGGGATTAGCGGAAACGTAGCTATCTCTGGTAACGGTGTTTGTGGCCACCTAAAATCAAATCAAAAAATATTTTTATTTTTCTCATAACAAACCTTAAAAGTAAATTCCTATCGATAACATAGAAACATACATTACTGTACTATACTATTTGAGTCGGTTTGTAGGAGAACTGGTGCCTGAGATAGGTTTAAAACCTGTATTACAAGTCACCAGGGCCCTTAACTCCTCGGATTTAAAATAATAAGTAGGTATAAGGAAATTATAGAAAGATAACAAATATAAGAATAATAAGGACAGGAAAAAACCCTAAACATGGTTTAACGAGTTACAAGTCAGAACTGACATGCTCTCCGAATCACAAAAGCCATTAGCAATCACTATTACAAACTGTGACCGCTCGAAACGAGTCAAGAACGTTTGCAAACTAAGCCACAGCTTCAGCCTTGGATAATAAATTCCCTGTGAAATAATATTATAGCGTGCGTAAGGGAGCACACAGGCACTATCAACGCGGTCGCATAAAAGATTGAGACGGCTGCGGCGTATTCACTTGGGGACACTTTATTAGAACACTTGTCATTGGTCCTTCAAGGTTTTGCATTATCGCACGTCGTAGTTAGAAGCGGTTTTTTTTACACAATTGAGAAAAAATCATTAGCAAAGCATCATGATTGAGCAGTTTTTATAGCCGTATAAAAATATACGCATGAAAACGCTAGTTAAAACTAGAGTTTTTTGATGATCCTTGTTTAGATACTAAGGTGGCTAAATAGTTTATTTCTAGAAACAGTCGTATTTGGAAGTTTAGAAAAAAACATAGAACATAGTAAGTAATTCATATAGAATATTACAGGTAATTTACTTTACGCTTATTACCTCTGTCTAAAACTCCATAATTTTTCTCGAGCAATAAACTTAGGAACGTTATATTTTCTACGAGTACGAGTGCTATAATTATACTTGTAACAAGTCATTTGGAATGGAATTAAATTCTTCCGAGTGAACTGTTATATTCTTGACTTGGCATAAACTTACGTACATTTCAATTCTATAAGAAATGTCAACCTATTAAAAGTTTCATGGGAGCTTTCTTGAGTGGTGTTATCTTTTCACAAAAGTTGTCACTGCGCGACTTTTTACTGAAGGATCAAGTCAAGAATCAACGAAATTGAAAAACTGAATTAGCGCAATTTTCTTTTAGCAGGTGTTCCGACAACTTTCGACAGCATAATCACCTTTATTTATTATCAAAAAAAGAAGCCATAAAACAAAACTTTTAGACTCGTTTTTTACAAAACTGTAACTAGGAATTGAATGCAGTTATTTCTATTCAAATCAAGCACGCAAGTCCTAGCATGATTTTTCGATAACTCTCACGGTTTCCGGCCTCAGTAGACCCAAAAAACTCATTCTGAAACAACATTACTTGAAACTTGCTCACTACATAATGTAGTGCTAAATTAAAGAGAAAATGAAAATAATATGACACACTCATTTTATTTAAAGTGGAACGTTTATATTCTGAAACCGGAGTAAGTACCTAGTAAGTGTAACATTTTATTTAAAATTACACTTTGAGCACAATCTGAAACGTTTTATTACAAACGGAGAAGTTAAACTTACCAGTTGGAATTACTGGCTCGGCTCTGCGGCCGCGAGTTCAAATTGGCCTCAGAGTAATATTGCCAGGCGTAGTTAGAGTTGTTCCTCTGGCAGGAGTGGGCTTGCATTTGCGCTTGCACCGCGTTTGTCTGCGGCTGTAGATCGTTCTGCATCTGTTGCATTTGCGCTAGGATATCGTCTGATGCACCAAGCTGTTGCTTCACAGCGATCCCGCGCACCGCCGGACGACGGTGAAATCCTGTTGATATAAATAAATAAATAATAATCCTTGGACATTACACAGCGTCATCTAGTCCCAAGGTAAGCAACTTAATGCTTGTGTTATGGTAACCAGATGACTAATACAATACGTAGATACATTTTTTTGTGAATACATACATATTATAGATAGAAAACACCCAGACACGATGTGAACATTTAAGATTAGTGACGGTTCATCCGCATAAGAGCACACCATTTTTTTTTATCCCGAAGTCTCTACGTTGTTTCGAAACAAACGAAACGCGCAGTTAGTATAGTTATATAGTTAGTTATAGTGAGTGTCGATACAAATGCAACACGTTTGTCCAACAAAAGGCATCAGCAAACTGTGACTCACGCACACTATCCTAGCGCTTATAAACCGCAATGCAGGTGTCTACGTTCATACTGAAACGTAACTCTCTTGATCTTCTCAACATTAAATGTCAGTCCTGAATCCTGAGACTAAAGGGACAGTCCCGCTCTTTAGCAAAAAAAAATAATTATTCTCGAGGGACAAGCTCTGTTCCGCTTTTTTGGTTAGAAGAAAACCCTAACCAAAAAACGCCTCAAAATAAAGGTAAGGTACAAGTTACAAAGTAGATGATATTATTTGACTGTAATAGAGGAGAAGTACTTGATAGATTCGTATTTTGCATTGTACTAATCCTCTTCATGATGATCACGCTTTTCGGCGAACTATTTGATTCTTTTTTTTTAAAACTTAATCCGACTACACCCGATAAAATCCTGGCAACGTAGATTTTCAGTATCAAAACAATTTTTAAAATTGGAATAACCAACTTCACAAACGTAAAACTTTACCTCCACACTATTTTTTAAAATTGGATTTGTTATTCCATCACAAACTTACGGAACAATTTTACCTCTACAAAATTCAGTTTTGCAATTCATTGGAAATGATGTAAACTAATCAGATTTTTTAACGCTATTTTGATTTACTTGGAATACTGCTTGGTGTGTAATTTTGTTATGTCTAATGTTGGGTAAATACTGATACGGAATCCTTCGTGCCGACTTGCACTTGGCAGATTTTATATATATGAGAAGATTATGTTCGTTCTTCTTTTGCGCAGAAAGTACTTTTAACTGATTTAGCTGAAACTTGGAATATGCATAGTTTATAACCTGAAACACATTATACTTTATCCAGGTAAACTTGTATACGGTCAGATACAGATATAATAACAACCATCATTAAACTACTTAAACTGAAATATAGCGTTATAAAAAAATATATACGAGTATATCGTATTAAGACTTCTTAGAGTCGTTTAGAAATATTCGTGTTATATTTCCATTGAAATTTTAAGCTACTAAAGTATTTATACAAATAAGATTGAAATACTTCTTCTAAAAGTGATATCAGAAGCCAAACGGTGCCCTAGTAATAAACTTTGCAGGCATTTTGCGTGCGATAATGGAAATACTTTCTGGTCCGTGTATGAGTTTAGAACTTTATTTCCAGCTCAGAAATGATTTATACAAGCATATTTTATAAATTAATAAGGCATAATTAGCTTATTGTATAAAGATCTATATAGGCCTCTCTTTATGACGCCACTCAGTTCGGTCCTGAATTCCTGAATAAGAAATATAATAGAATAATATCGAAAGTAGCCTATGTGTTAATCCCGGATTTATTTAAGCTATCTCGGTACCAAATTTCATTCATAACCATTTAGATGAAGGAGTAACAAGCATTTTCAGTTAAACAAACATTCACCTTTGTAATATTAGTGTGAGAACATGTAAAAGGATATTTAATTTACCACGTAAACACCTTTATTTAAAGGTCCGTCGTTTGGACTAGATTGCACCAGCTATGGTCGCGGGAGGACTAAATTGATAATAATTTATATCATAAGCCACGATGATCCCTCTAAATGCTCAAAAGCTAAATTTGATAATATTTTTATAAAATTTTATCATGTAGCAATCGCCACTTATTTATATTAATACACTCTGCGTTGTTTAGTATAAGATTTACATTTACTATGCGGTGTAAAGATGTACAGAAAAGTATTCTGTACATTTTTTCTGAATAACACAATAACTAAAATTTGTAATAGATTTCGACATCCCTTAAGCTACTAAAACGTGGTAGGTATTTGAGAGAAAACTAATTGGTGTTGTGTTAAATAACTTACGTCGCAAACACGGAATGATAGTGACTTTTGAAATCATTTTACAACCTCTGACTACCCTCTCAGCTTTATTTATCTACAAGGATCTATAAGAAATACATAACAGTCATACAGTCGTGGTTTTATTATTTATTTAATCATTTACAACACTACAAAATTGAGAGTATCCAAGTTTCCAGCTTAGATTCTTACTCCGAGTCTTTCTAAACCAGACTACAATAAATCTTAGCACAAAGCGCTTAACTATGTTAGTATGAGTAACGCCCGGTTCCTATAACTAACGTACGGATGTCCGCAGGTCCATCACCATAGCAACTTTGTTTTTACAACATAAAATGTATGAAACTTTTTGACAGATAACACGTTGCCATTTGCCATACGTCCTAACGCCATTTAAGTAAGTTACAGGAACCAGGCATCTGTGTTCAACAAGCGATGTGATTGGATAATTACCGACCTGCGCTTTGGCGGCACATAACTACATAAAAGGGGAAGGTTCTTTGTTTCAATATAGGCATTTTCTTTAACCAATTAATGCATCAATAGTGGATCAACTTTATAAGTTAGCTTTTTTAAAAAAAAAACACTGACAGGTGGTTCATAAAAAGTTAGAATTTGATGAGGATCTTCGGAGTTATGAGGACCTGATGAGGATTTTCACTTCTAACAAAGTTGATTGTCGTCGATGATGACGGCCAATTGTTTCGTTCTGACGTAATGAACAAACTAATGGGCATTTGCATTGAAATAACATGGATACAAGCATCACTATGATTTTGGAGCCCCCCTAATTCTAGGTCGGACATCGTTGCAACTTAGAATGCATCGAGATGAGAACATAATACGAAATAATACGTTGCTAATAAATTACTTAGTATCAATATGATTACGAAACAAATTAAGACTGCAACAAAGGTTACTTATACTCTTAAAAGAATAGCTCGTATTCTATTATTATTCCTTGTAATACTGTAATACTGTAAACAGAAACCGCGGCTACTGAGACTTATTAAATAACATTTTAAAATAACTACATAGAAAAGTAATGAATAAAACTAGTTCAAAGAAACCTGATAAGTGTAATTACGTTCTTTAACAGTTCAGTAGGTTCTGCGAAAAGTAGACTCCGTGGGTACAAACATGTTTCTACTAAACACTCATAAATAAAACTTTTTTAACTATCATGGTTTATAATCATAGTTTTGAACATTATTAGAACTTAACACGTTGAGTGCGGGACTACTTTGGCATGACTTTCCGCTGGTGCGTTACAGGTCTTATATGATATGTACAAGAGTTAGTTTGGGTGCGGTACATAACATCTGTAAAAAGTTTTTTTTCAAATGCCCATAACTTTATGAATTTTGTAATTAACTTGATTTTTTATGTTATAAATATGTATATATAATATATAATGTATATAATATGTATTAATTATGTTAGATATTATCTGGTAAGCCAGGTCGGGGATCTGGTGAATATTTTAGAAGCTATACCTAAATCTAAATACCCACCAAAAATGTCCTGTATAGCACTGAAAATATGGGTAAAACACGTGTCCTGTATACAAGGTATAGTGATGTTCTAACTGTAAAGTAAACAATCGGTATCGATAAAGAACATTTATTTTTTTTGCAAGACTTGATAAGAATTTACTAAAATTATAAAATAAAAGTCATACTTTCACATAGGCCCCCTGGCACGGACTTATAGTAAAAGTATCCGCAGATCTCGCTTAATAAGCCAGTAGAAAAATTGTACGAATTGGCTAAATTTACTATCTACTTATCCGCAGACACATAAAATTGATTGAAACATGGCAGGCACATTGCTTTATTGCATATAGGGCAAGTAGTAAACATTTTTTGTATGGCGCGAGTAATCATCGACAAAGACCAATCAGATGGTGGTCAGCACTGGTTTAAAAAAATCGATAAACCAATACAGGACATTTATGTCAGGTATCGCACTGATTTGTAAAAATTGTTTTCTAGTGCGTACATATCATTTAAGTCCTGTACATTTTTTTTACAAATTCTACTAAAACTTTAAATATGATTGAAAAAAGTATACTTGACTCTTTTCTACTTAAAGGATTTCATATAGAAATACCCCCCGCACCAGCGGAAAGACTACAATTTTACCCTCCGCACCAGGTGAAAGTAGCGTACAGGACAAATTTGTCCTGTACCGCACTCAACGTGTTAAAACAGTTTAACCGTAATCATGCAACTGTGCCGAAATATCGGAAAACTCATAAATCTACGAATCATGGTAAATATCCCGTTTTAAGTGTTTATAAAACTCAAAAATTATTTTAAGGATAGTTTTAGATTTAGAAGAAGTTGGATACAGAACTTTACGATTACATTACTTAAGGCAATGTGAACTCGCCCTAGGCTCGTTTTTGACGCCAATCACGTGCGTTTATTTTTCTAACTATTCGATCGACTCGATGAACAGAGTAAGTATAGTGAAGATGCAAAGGCCTGAGTTTTTTGTCTTAAGCTGTTCTCACCGTAGTCATCATGTTCATCATCGCTGCTGGCCGGCTGCGACTCTTGTCCGTACCGCTGTCGCAGACGCTCAGTGCGGGGCGCGGCGGCGCGCGCGAACGCAGCTAGCCCGTCGTCGTTCTCACCGGAACCCAATGTGTTGTGGTGGTAATCTAAGAAACACATTCATTTATACATTACTAATATTAACAAAAATTTAAAGTTTTTGTAAGAACAACAACAAAAATGCCATATAAAAATATGTATTTCTTGTCATTCAAATTAGAGCAATGATATTAAAAAATACAGATATGTTACTTTCAAGGTTACCCGGAAAAGATCGCTTTTCAGCGATAAGGTCGCTCAAAAAAGTGCCAAACAATCACATAATAGCATTTCTTATTATGTATTATACTTTAGTAAATACCGCTCGTCATCGCGCTGACGCAGATTGATTACAAGACGTCCCAACTAGGACGTATTCGAGTATTCACAACGCGCGCTCTTAGGACATTTCTGTGTTAATTAATATCATTGCATAAGAGTAACAAAGAAAACATTGTATAAAATCTATAATGGGGTTGACTATAAATAGTGTATTCAGTTCACCGCTTGTCTTTAACGCGAATATGGCCGGCTAAAATGATATAACCCGCCTGGTAGTTTGTGTTATTTATATGACGAATCTCTCAGCCTCTGTATATCTTAACCTCACTGGTCTTTCTTTGACTTCCAAAAGGTGTGCTAAGTAAGTCTTGCTTTTAGACATTCATAGGCTCAAAGAGGGTATGCATCCGGGTTCATTCGAGGTCCGAAAATATCCTTCAAATATCCCTAATTGGGTTACATAAGGGTTCTGACCTACTTTATTTGAGGTGGTCGTTAGCTAAAACAGCTAATTTCGCAGTATTATGTTTCAGTAATATTCGTTGGTGTTATATTTTTACAGGCAGTCGTATCAAATTCTGTTTCGGATTTGAGTTTGCGGTGTTGCACGTGCATATTATTATGAGAGAGCTTACTTGGAAGTCTTTTAAAATACAAAGCATGATTGTCCGAGGAACTAAATATATCGTCTAGTGTCCATGGTCAACAAAAAACTCTAGTAGTTTCGCCCCAGTTGTCTTTCCGTCTTTCTGTCTGTCCGCGACTTTGCTCAGAGACTTATGTCCGAGTGCGAGTACTCAAACGATAATATTAAAATTAATGGCTATATTACCCGTTGTGGAAGTTACAGTTCGACAGATATATTGGACTTAATGATACTTTTAATATCTTTGAGTATGAACTCACCTGGTGTACCAGCCACAACATCAGGCGCCGGTGCTTCGTTGTGGTTCTGAAACTCGAGGTTGGTAGCTGCGGATGCAGACCCCCTGTCTCCGGGTGGCACGTAGTAAAACCCCTCATGATGCGCCGCGCTGCCGACGCAAGCGGTCAGTGGCGCGAGGGTCGAAAGAAACTGCCTTCGAGGCTCAGGCTTTGGCTAAGGAAAAAGAGATCACATTCCATAAAAAAAAACCTATATATCCTTGGAAATTTCACACAGCGTCATCTAGTCCCAAACTAAGCAACTTAATGCTTGTGTTATGGTAACCAGATTACTGATATAATTCAATTCAAAATATCTTTATTGTGGACACAGTTTGCACACATAATACTTAGATACGAGTACATACAAAAGTTCCTATTCCAATTGACTTTTTCCCTAATATAATACAGAACGTTAAAAGTGGTGGTAAACTTTGACATTTTCTAAAGTCTATACAAATCAAACAGGTGTGTCCCAAATGGTTACACAATTTTTACTCCAGCCGCTAAACATATAAATTTTAAGATTTATGATATAAAAGGCTTTTAGCTGGTCTAAGAGATTAGGAATAAAAGTGTAAGTAGAAAACATACAGAAACCTAAATGACTTGCAGGAAAATGTAAAGTATTTCCATTTGAGCACCTTAGGTATTCCTATTTAAGCACCAATAAATATTTTAACTAGGTGATCAAATGGGAACAAATAATAAAATTAGTTTTTATTTCCAATTGAGCACCTACGTGAGCGATGGAGTTTATAGTGAAGTGATCTAACCCATATTTAACCTAACACACTGTTTATAAATGGTTTTATATTTTCTACACATACAACGCATGGAATATCGGATTTGAAATTTCAAAGCATGACTTAAAAACGTCGTGTCGAAAAAAACGATCTGCAAGAATTTGTCTACCCCACCTTGAGAAGACGTGATCATAAAGCTTTCATTTCAACATTATTCACTCTTCACTGATTGTTTTTTCAGGCATAGGCATACCCAACTATCACTAGGTACCATACAAGTAAAAACAGCCGTCCGGTGTGAATGAATGTATGTTATTGTAACGCAAAACTCTTTTCAGGGAACTGAGGAACTTCCACTCATGCTGGCTATTTCCATTTGTATTTTTCTTTTTTAAGATCGAGGTTGCTTCTCTGACCCCTTTCATTGTCAGTTTTGCGTTTACAAAACCTTTTGAAAGATGAACTCTGATGAACCCCAAGATATTATTTCTGTACCACAATAGATGTCTCTCAAGGTATTTGGTATATAATTGGTAACCATTTCCTTGTACTCTATCTGTGATAATGGTTATTGAGGTCAGAAATTTGTTTTTTGTTGTGTTTCTATGTACTCGTACTTATAATGTTAATGTACTCAAGAGATTTGGGGAGACCTTTGTCCAGCAGTGGGACGAAATAAGTTTAATAAAAGTATCAGCCATTTTCAATAACCTATAAATCCTAACCTATAAATGAAGTGATATCTACTCGTAATACCGCCACTACACATCACCAGACCCATCTGCAGATGGCATCGACGGAAGGATCTGCCGATAGGGGGTTATCTGATCATCTGTGGTAGGTATTCAACGTCTGCCGACGCAACAGTGATTGATCATTGGGAGACGAATGAGAGTGCACGCGTTTTTATTTTTTTAAATAGATACTTATGCGGTTATGAACCGATTTTGATGATTATTTTTTGTTGGAAAGAAGATATTCCATACGTGGTCAAATAAAATACAATTCGTATATTCTTCGTATCAAAAAATCACAAATGAGTATCTTTAAAATTATATACAGAAATGCACGAAGACTCAAGAGTTCACGAAATTACTCACGTTTCAAGACATTGAAGTTTTTGGTTTAAAAGAAAATGTGTTCATCCATGATATCCTGGTACTAAATTTCATTCAAAACTATTATATCTATACAGTTTTTACGTGGAAGGGTAACAAACATTCTCCCATCCAAAGAACAAAAAAAGTTCTGTTCTGTGCACAAATCCATCCACAGTCACAAACCTTCTCATTTATAATATTAATAGGATACTCAATACCTACGTTATTTCCAGCTTATTATATATCATTACAATGACCCATTAATTTTGCCTATTTCACTGAACTCAATTATGGTATGGCGTTAATGAGCCACAATGCGATCCTCGATAATCCATCCAATTGAAATTCACATTGTCTAAATAGAATATGTATACTAATAATTCAGATATTAAATTTCATTTTAGGATAAATTATGTTCGCTAATTTATGGAAAAGAGAATTGGATTATTGGACTTTAAAACCGAACGATACGACGGAGATCTCTGCCTAAAACTCTTTCATCAGAGGTTGGCTACTTACGAATTTACTTAGGTACCTCATCATTGTAAAAAAATCTGCTGTAATATAATACTGGATGGATATCATCATTTACCTGACTTTGATTAATTATTATCCTTTGCACAACAAACGTCCATCTGTACCACCAATATGTAGGTATATTTTTGGAACATTAAATGGTAGGGAATGATTGTTTAACTAAGATTATGGATTGGTTGTCTAAAACACGACACAAACAATACACAACAAATTATTGTAGCTTGTCGTTATTGATGGGTGTCGCCGATGAGAAGTACCTGTACAATTAATTAAGCGCTTACATGTTTTGAATATTTTGGTCTCGGATACAAAACACTGTTAAACAATATCGGAGGTCAGCGGGTGGCCTAAATACGTCACAGATTTAAATGGTCACTTCTGAAATTTCAAAAACATGAATACTAGTCCGTTGAAATGTTACATTTGCTTTGCATTTGTTAGGCAAAACAATTTGCTACAAATTATGGCTTGTCAATTTTTTTGTCAGACGCATAGTTTCTGAGATATCGCAAAATAAGTGTGTTCACCCCTATTTTCAAGATGGCGCGCCATGGCGGCCGGGGGACAAGGCTGGCGACCCCATAAACTCGAGGTTAAAGCTTATATAAAATAATAAAATTGCGGGCTCTAACAAATGCAATACTCAGCCCATAAATTGTAACATTTCAATGGACAATACGTTTCATTTTGTAAATGCTAATATTCCTCACAGACATTTAAATATTTCATATTTGATATACAAATTACCAAATAGAAAACCGTTGCCAATTCTGTTCCTTAAAGAATGAAAGGTACTTCTACGTAAATTTTAACCTGCTTTTAAATAAAAAGATCGTCTAACATATACCGTGCCAGAGTCAGACAACAGTCACGGCTAAACAAATAACACCCCTCTTTTTATATCGGAGATTAAAACAATGGTACGTACTGTCATAATGATTAACATGTCTAACATACGGATGGACCCTTGAGTGCTTTATCTTGTCGTTTATTGTTTTCCTTTCATTTACTCGTTATTTAAAATGATTGTTAGAGCGATTTGATCCGTATGATTGACCACATCGATGGATGACGTATAGCTAGTTCGACTACTGGGACTATTTTAAACACACTAATTAGGTTTTTTTGTTTTTAAGTTATCAAACTACATTCATCTTGCCCTAATTGCAGTAGTCGTTTATGTTTTTAGTTATTTTTGAACAGTAAAGTGAGTAAAGTAACTTCTAATAAGAAGTAGGTGCCTAGTATATACTAGGTACTTACCTACTTCTTATTAAATGAGTTTGTTCTTAACGAAAACCATTTTTGTTCCCATTGAGGTCACCCTCAATAGGTATAAAAATGTATATTCATAACTATAATATTGTTATAATCATTGTGAAATAATATACGTTTACGTCAATAAACTAGAGCGGCTACAGAATTTGTGTATCAGATTTATTTTTGGACTTCGCAAATTTGACCACATTACAGAGTTCCGTCTTAAGCTTAAATGGCTCCCTATCCGTCTTCGCCGGAATACTTACATCCTCTCTCTTTTATACAACGTGCTTTATAATCCTCTATCTCCTTCTTATTTACAAGACAAATTTGTTTTCCTCCATGAAGATCATCATCGATTACTTCGTTCATCCGAAAATCTCCTTCTCAAAACCCCTGTTCATAGAACTTCCTTCTATAGCAAGTCTTTTGCGGTCCAAGGTGTAAAGCTTTGGAATTCTTTGCCTATCTTCATCAGGAAATCTCCATCGCTATCTATTTTCAAAACTCGTGTCAAAAACTTCTATCTATCACAAATATCGTAATTTCATCGTCTATTTATCTATTGTCTATATTGTGTGTATTAAATTCTTAGTGTATGTATATTCACTTACATATTAACCACATGGTACCTACCTACATATTTTATTTAATTACAATATTGTTATTATTATTATCATTATTATTTTTAGTCTATTTCTGTATAATATATATTTTAATGATGTATTTGTGTATGTATGTATACCAGTATTTATGTAATGGTTTATTGTTGCATATTATTGTTGTCTTAGGTTAGTTACTATTAAGTTGTTTTGTGTTTATTTTTGATTCTTTTTTCATACTTTCTGTACACCCCCACCATTCCTATTATCCCATCGATTTCTTTCCATACCAAGGTTGTCTGGAAGAAATCGCTTCTAAGCGATAAGACCGCCCTTTGTACAGTTATCTTAAGGATTTTAGTTCATAAGTTTATTTTCAGTGTGCAATAAAGTATTTTCATACGTTTAATGAAACTACTTTGATATACATAACTGTTATGGGATTAACAAAGTACATTTCAAACTGATATTGTGTTTTAAATTATCAGCATTTGACTTATCAATATACCGGTGGATGTTATGCTGATGGTTAATAACCGTAATTAAGTTTATGAATTGATAAATTTTAGCTCCGATATAAACTTTCAGAGCTAAAGTTCGATTCGATGAATTTTAGCTCTGAACTTCATATCTGAACTTGATCAAAATTAGCGCAATAAAAGCCCCGCAAGTTGATATTGCGACGGAACCTTGTCACAATAACAGCTGTGTGACGTCATCCGTCGCCAAAAAGTACAGATAGCAAAAAAATGTAATAAAAAGTAAATAAGCTAGGGTTATGATGGGTTTATTTATATTTAAACTTAAACTAGGTTGTTATGTAAAAAAATTATATTTTTAACTAAAATGACCTTGGTAGAATTTTGCAAAATATTCAAAATGTCTATTGCTAGTTGCTTCGACATTGAAATGTTCTCAGTAGTGTTCGAAGCACTTTTTAAGGCACGATTTATATTTTGGATAACTAACTTAAGAGTCTTCTTTCTCTTTTACAAAATAATTGTCCACTTTAATCATCATTTCATGAGCACGATTGTTAATTATTTTTCTTACTCATTTTAACGGGTAACAGGTAACAAAACTAAACAATAAAACTCAAAAATAACAATAAAATAATAATAATAAAAAATAATAATAGCACGTAAGCGCGGGCTGACCTTGCGAACGGTACTGACGGTGCGACGTCAACTACGTCACGAAGATGGCCGCCAATCCCAATATCAACTTGCGGGGCTTATACATAAAAACTCAATTTACATCATCATCATCTCAGACATAGGAGTGCACAGCTATAAGCCATAGATATGCCATAGATCGCCAGTTGTTTCGTTTGAAAGCGTGAACTTTCTCAAATCATATGTCAGTTTAGGCAGTTTATCCTAAGCCGAGTTCGGGGTCAATTTAGGCATTATGAAGGTGTGTACGGATTGCGCGTACCCTGGTACGCGTAGTCAGTACCTATACGCGTGTCCGGAACGGCATATCCATACCTGCAGCTACGCATACACTCTTGGCAAGGTCTAATTACTATCTAATTTTTATGTTTTACAAGCATGCCTTACCAATCTCTTTGTACCGTTAAACCGTTTTTACCTACTTATTGTAATTTTGCAACTTTTTTTCCTCTGCAGTTCTGTACCTATATGAATTTTTACAAATTCACAATAATGTTAGTTCCTTAGGCTATGTTATAAGTTAATGGAATGTTAATGGGAGGAAATACTCTTGATTAAAGGCCGACGGGGGAATTGAGTTACTTTACCCTAACACAGTTTACACTAGCACGGGAAGCAAGTCCTAAAACCTCATGGTGCTGATCCGGAATGTTTCTGTCTCCGTCCATTTTTATACTTATGTTCTCTAATTCTAGATCTAGCACCTGTAATGTTTCCGTGGAAATAAATAAATCTATAAATCTATAAGGTGTGTACGCCTTCACAGTAATCAAGAATGGAGTTTGTAAACGTATTTATTTCAGAATAATTAAAATTAAAATTACAGTATTCCGCCATGTTTGATTTATCACTGCCGAGGGCGATTTGCTTTAGAAATATCACTTTCTTGTTATCTCATTACCTTTAAAACTTTACCTTGGCGTCACGTCACGACTAATTGAGGTGTTTTAAAAATACTAAATTTTTAGTCAGTACCTAAATGTTTTTTTTCGTCAAAAACAGGAGTTTCTTTTTTAAAATGGTTTTTCAAAATAAGTCATCATGCCTGATGTTGTTTATTTTTATTTTATTTATTTGAAGATTTCCAACACAGGTTTATACTGTACATTCAAAAATAAAAAGAAAGACGTCACTCGAGGACTGCCGCGGTAAAGCTATTGCATGCCACCTAGAGGCGAATAAAACGTCAAACGTTGTCAAACGGACGCAATTATGCTTCCTATGTTAATGAGTAGAGGGTTCATTATTCTTTAACCGGTCGGAATTTTTTTCGTTACGGAATTTCTGGATTCGGTCTCCCCGCCAAGGCCCGCCATAGAGGATCTGGTACATTTACGCGAAAAACACTTGCGCGACGAACACTTGCGCGATAGACATTTGCGCGTAAAGACACTTGCGCGTATGATCATTTGCGCGTATGACCATTTGCGCAATAACCTTTTTGCGCGAAATCCTATTTGAGCGAAGTTTCACTTGAGCGAGTCAACACTTGAGCGAGTGGATATTTGCGCGACTCTTTTTAAAGTAGCTTTAACTTTGGATCTAGACGTCGTAGAGACATGCTTTTTTCGGCATCTTGTAGGTAATTTTTTGATTCATCTTTTCAGTGTTCGTGCAATATCATTTTCCATTGCCATCCTTCTGAAAATGAACATTACACTTTCCATGGAACTTTACGTAGAGGGTGCTACGAGCTTACGTAGCAAGCAAAAGATTTCAACGCGCTTCTTTTTTTTGCTGTGTTGTATGTAATATGCTACGTCGTAACTGCGTAGGGAATTTTCGTAGCAAGAAAAAGATTTTCTCATCATCCGGTCTTGAGATTAATTTAATTAAAGAACATCCTTCCAACGCAGCTACGATGTAGCACGTTAAAAAAAAATCATCTTTATCAACAACATCAAAATGCCAAAACGCGGTTATCTGTGTCATATAATCAGTATGCGTTCTACCATTTCCCATCGCCATCACTTTTAAAATCGGAAAAACGTTTTCTTTAGAACGTTATGTAAAGGGGTTGCTACGTACCTTAATTTTTTTGCTACAAAAACTCAGTCGTTGCTCCGTGGCACATTTTACACAGCTATCTAAAAGCCTAACCGAAAGATTTACTACATACCAATATAATTCGTTATAGGAAAAAAAAATTCATCGAGGTGCGCGTTTAAATCTTTTTATTGCTACGAGAATTCTCTGCGCAACTACGATGTAGCATATTACAAAAAAGGTGCGCGTTTAAGTCTTTTGATTGCTACGGAAGCTCGTAGCACCCTCCACGTAAAGTTCTACAGAAAACGTTATGTTTGTTTTAAGAAGGTTGAAAATGGTAAAAAGTAGTGTTCGCACGCTGAAAAGATGAATACCATTTCCCATTGCCTTCCTTTTTAAAATCTTAATCGAAAGATTTACCACACCAATATTATAAATTCGTTGTAAGAATCGAGGTGCGCGTTTAAATCTTTTGATTGCTACGGAAGTTCGTAGCACCCTCTACGTAAAGTTCTACAGAAAACGTTATGCTGATGTTGAGAAGGTTGGCAATGGTAAAGGCTGTGTTCGCGCACGCTGAAAAGATGAAACAAAAAATTACCTACAAGATGCCGAAAACAGCATGACTCTACGACGTCTAGATCCAAAGTTATAGCTACTTTAAAAAAAGTCGCGCAAATGTCCACTCGCTCAAGTGTTGATTCGCTCATGTGAAACTTCGCTCAAATAGGATTTCGCGCAAAAAGGTTATTGCGCAAATGTATTTACGCGCAAATGTCTATCGCGCAAGTGTTCCTCGCGCAAGTGTTTTTCGCGCAAATATCCTGATACCCGCCATAGAAGCTATGCAATAGCTTAATAATGAAATAATATCAACCAAGATAATACCAAGATCCAGTGCTCCCATAATTATAGGGCGAACAACATGCTCAAATAAACAACTTATAAATGAAATAGGTAACTTGGGTAACACAGACAAGTAGACCAATAGTAGTTAGTGACTTACTTTGATTTTCTGAGGCTCTTGATGTACATCGCCCAAGTCCGGTGGTTGTTGTCTTGTCGGCACCGGCACCGACAGCGTCGATGACGATGACGACGACGACGCCGACCCGAATGCTTTCTCACTGTTCTTATCAATGCTGTTGTAGGATTTGTCGGACAACTTGTCCGAGTTAACGGCAGGTGATGGCCTTTCCTCGGGCTCGTCTTCAACGTCGCACGTGAGGAGGCGAATGCGCTCCGCAAGCGATGTTGTTTCTTGCTGCGGAGGTAATAGATCGATTATTTGTGGTCTACCACCGCCTCGGGTATTGGTGGCAATGCCTGTATCTCGTCAACCATTTATACAGACAAAAAGTTACATTTAATGCAATGTTACATTTAATCAAAAAGTTATTACCAAAATATAGTAAGTAATTCCGAAACGTGATATTATTTCGATAAAAGGGCTAATAGAAGTATAAGTAAATAACCCATCAGGTTCAAGACAAAGTTTGAAGCCAAATAACTTACATAACTAAGAAATAACTTTGCAGGTTGCAGGGATAAGACCACGATCTTCTTGATAGTAAATAATTATAATGAGTTATAATGGTAGGCCAATAGTGTGCACGCCTTTCAGAATCCACCAAAATTATTATTTTAAGATAGAAAAATCAATAAAGCCTCTTTTCACACACCCGTGGATGGCGCAAAGCAGTAAACCGCCAGTAATTTTTTATCTCTACAAAATGGTGACCGTTTGATGGTCAAAGCTTTCAGAACATTATTTTTGATTTTATGATATACATACAGATATCTTAATTTATAGGTATGGTATTTACCTTCGATCTAAAAATTCGTTTATAGCGGACGTTTGGGTCAGTAAAAAATTCGGTGATGATCACCAGCGGTTTTTAGTAAAAGACTAGGTACCTACTTATATAATACAAATTACGTTTAGGTTTTACAAACGATCTTACAGTCAGCTTATAAAAAATTATTGCTTGATAAATTTTAGTCGTAAAATTAGATACCTTTACGAGAAAAAATGTTTGAACGCAAATCTTAATCTTATTCTGTGTTTGTGACAGGTAGCATATTATAATTTATTTGTAGATCTCGGTGTTTGAGATCGTCTAATTTTTTCTAAGCATTTGACATTCTCCTCGTACCTATTTACTCGTATTAATTCTACGAATTTAGCCTAGAATATATTTAAGTGTTATTTATAGTTTTGTTTTTACAATGACACCGAGTGAAAAGTATATAAAACACTTTATTATCGAAAAACAGTGATACAATATTACATACGTAAATATGTATACAAGACACCAATAAAGGTTGTCGTGTAAAAGGCGTCCAAAAGGTAAACAAAATTATTGAATTACTCGAATATATTTTAAGATGTACAAATATTGGTGACAATGCAAAAATCATGGTAAAATCAGCTGAACTGATGGTGAAAGTGATGTCGAACAGAAAATACTATAATACATAGTCATAAACCCGTCTCCATTTGATAGCATAAAATCTTAGTTATGATGCCAAGTTTAGATGCACAGAAGCACTCAGGTAGCAATAAATACCTTCTGAATTTGTTTGAAAAGTTCATTCCAAATACTTAAACTAATTTTAGTATTTTTACTTCGTTCATTTTACAGTAGAAACTTAGCCTGTCAGTATACTCGTAAAGCCGTATTGGTATAGGATTTCTTTTGTGCCATCAACTTTATAAAATATTCATTAGAAAGTAACATAATATTCTCAAAACATATTTATACATTAAAAAGGTAGAGGTTGTAATAATTTGTAAAAACTTTGTAAGCACAGTTCTTTTGAGTGGCAAATAAAAAGCCTTCGAGTCGGCATCAACCTTACAAAGTTTTTACAAATTATTACAACCTATCTACCTTTTTAATTTATATATATTTTGAGAATATGTAAATATTAACAAAATTAAATGTAGAAACTCATTATGAACCTGTAGAAGCAATTCTTAGCAAAAAAACCCGCGTTTGATCAATGAAAATGCTTATCTTTTCTTTGTACCTATTAAGACAGGTTTTCCATTAAGTCTTGCAAACAAACTCTAGACTGTTTCTTTAGATATTAAATGGAATAAAAATCTAAACACTTACGTAAACAAAGCAAAGACGCTATTTTTTCAAACATTTAAATATACGGTAAGTCTCGTCATGCGCTAGTCCCGCCATGCTATATTCATGTGAGGTAGACTGTCTAACAATGGCTGAATCAGAGGTTGTGCTATTAAGATTTGTTTTTAGTCTTTATTGCAAGAATAGTCGCATAAATCTCTAATTAAATCTCTTTTACAAATTTTAAAATATTAGGTAATTAATAAAATACAAGTTATTTTGACCACATGAGCAGACTTTCACAATTTGTAATATCTAGTAATTGTGATAGCGGAAGTAGGTAGGCATTTTTTGACGACCTCTGTGGCGCAGTTGGGTGAACGCCCGGCTGAGACGCGGGGGTCGCGGGTTCGATCCCCGCTACGGGACAAATGTTTGTATGTTCTGCAGATATTTGTTCTGTGTCTGGGTGTTTTCTATCTATAATATGTATGTATTTATTAAAAAAAATTTTTAAGTATTATATCAGTCATCTGGTTACCATAACACAAGCATTAAGTTGCTTAGCTTGGGACTGGATGACGCTGTGTGGCATGTCCAAGGATATTTATTTATTTATGGAATTCATACATAATAAGTGTTTCGATGCTTCAAACTCTTTAAGTAGAAAATTACGCTACGTCTATTTGTAAACTGGAAAAGAAATATCTATCTAATGAAAACGAGAGCACTCCAAGTCATTCTCGAATGAAATTCCCGTACACTTTCACTTAGCGATCTCCAGACTGTAAATAACTCTCCATTTCTATATGCCTGTCGCACTATTAATAATATTCCTCCCTGTCTCATATTAGCTGAATGGCTGAAATTATGCGGAATTTGACATTTTCGTTAATGGCTTTGATATTATTTGCAGGGATTTAGTTTAGATAGCTCCACGCGCAAACTACCCTATTATGGGTGGGATCATCAAAATAGAGCAGACAGTTTAAATGTTGAGACTACTTTAACTACCTAGAAATTCTTAAATCTATTGCTGTTTCCATCGTAGCTATAGTTATTTGCATTGCATCTTGCAATATGTTTATTAAGATGAAAGAACAAATAATTGTCCTCGCTATAAGACTTACAAATCGGGAAAAATGATCTATCGGATGACAATCGTCAATATTTACTATTATTGGACACCGACTAGAAAGGGACAGCATGTGAAATAGTAAAGATCTAGTATTCACCTTAGGCTGCTGCTTTTTCCTAGCCTCACTGCGCAAGAGTGAGCAGCGCAGAGCGTTTCTCTCAGCTACGCGACGAACTGCAGCGTCTTCTGTTTTCGGCCGTCCACCTGCATCCCATGCCCTGAAAGTAAAACACACTTAATGTCGTGATAGCTTTTATGTAGTGGTATTTCAACAAATTCTCAATTTGGTTTTGGTACTACCTCTAAATAATTCTCTTGTGATCCTCCTGAATACATCATTTTTAAATTGATTTAGATTTTTCTATAAGCCGAGATTCCTTTTTCTGAAAGACTACTAATTGGAAGAGTAGTGGCAGCGATAGATACTAAGCTGACTTTGCTATTAAACACCTCAACTAAAAGTTTGTCTTTTAATTGAGTTTGATGTCTGCATTACAGAAAACTCGACGCAAGCATTCATTAGTGTTGATTCAAGGACTAAGTTGAAGTAGTGTAAGGACTAGTTGTATTTTCGAAAGCTACATCATAAGTAAAAATATTTTCTCGATAAAAGTTTTGGTCTTTTGAACATTGCATTGAAAAAGCTCCAAGCGAAACTTCTAGCTACTTGAAATGTTCGTGCATGTAAACTGAATATCTGAATATTCAGTGGGTCCACTTTAAAAATAACATTTGAAAGCCTATAAAAGTTCGTGAAAAATATACTGGTTTAGAAATGGATGTATCGAATTCTCGATATTCAGTTTCGGGCATTGATAAAGTAGAAGGGAAATAAATTGATATTATATTTCAGATGACTGTGATAGGGAGGGAACGCAAAAATGCAACTATAATCGGTTCACCCGTTTTTACGTGAAAGAATAACAAACATTCTCACAAACTTTCACATTTATAATATTACTAGCTGCGCCCCGCGGTTTCACCCGCGTAAGTCCCGTTCCCGCGGGAATATCGGGATAAAAAGTAGCCTATGTGTTAATCCAGGGTATCACCTATCTGCATACCAAGTTTCAACCAAATCGGTCCAGCCGTTTTTGCGTGAAAGAATAACAAACATACATACATACATTCTCACAAACTTTCACAATTATAATATTAGTATAATAGTATAATATAATATAATCTATATATATAAAGGAGTGGTCAAAACGTAAGAGACACGGTTTCTCTGAAACTACAAGTGCTATTAAGGTGAAATTTTGCATGTAGGTTTCTGTGATGACGTAGATGAGCGTTAAGAACGGATTTTTTGATCAGAGGTCAGCTCAAGGTCAGAGGTTACTTTTTTTATAACTTTTGTATGGTGACAGCTAGATTGTTGAAATTTTGAGTGTAGATTTTTGACTTGAAATAAACGAACACCTGTTTCAGGATTTTTCAAAATTTTTACTGTAAGAGTCAATTTGGTTGGGTAAAAGTTGGGCATTTTTTGACCTTTTGCGATATCTTTGTAGCCAGAAGAGCTATGATGATGAAACTTTCCATGTATGTTGCTTCTAATACTCGGACACCTACCATGGACAAATTTTAAGGTCAAAGGTCAAGGGAGAGGTCAAAAGTCATATTTTTCATAGCTACATAATGGTAATAGTTGGAGCGTCAAAATTTCAAGTATAGATTCTTAGTTTAAAATAAAGGTAAACCTGTTTCAGGGTTTTTCAAAATTTTAACCCCAAAGGTCAATAAGGCAGAGTCAAAGTTGGGTAAAATTTTGACTTTTCATGATATGTCTGGTGTTGGAAGAGTTTCAAAGTTCAAATTTGGCATGTAGGTTTGTTTTCAGACGTAGGCACCTATTATGAATGAATTTTTAAATCAAAGGTCAAATTCGAGGTCTAGATGCAAATTAAAAAAAAATATGATTTACCTTTCAACGCATCTCTGAACCCACAAGTGCTACGAAACTGAAATTTTGCATGTAGGTTCCTAATAGAACGGAGACTCTTGCTTGAAAAGGATTTTTCGATCAAAGGTCAATTCGAGGTCAGAGGTCAACTTTTTTATATCTTCTGTATGGTGACAGGTAGAGCGTCAAAATTTTGAGTGTAGATTTTTGACCTTAAATAAACGAACACCTATTTCAGAATTTTTCAAAATTTTACCCCTAAAGGTTAATTTGGTGGGGTCAAAGTTGGGCATTTTTTGACCTTTTGCGATATCTTTGTTGTTTTGAGAGCTATGATGGTGAAACTTTGCATGTAGGTTGCTTTTAATACTAGGGCACCTGTTATAGATAAATTTTAAGGTCAAAGGTCAAGGGAGAGGTCTAAAGTCATATTTTTCATAGCTACAAAATGGTGACGGTTGGAGCGTCAAAATTTTAAGTATAGATTTTTAGCTGAAAATAAAGGTAAACCTGTTTGAGGTTTTTTCAAAATTCTAACCCTTAAGGTCAATAAAGCAGAGTCGAGTGACCTTTCACGATATCTTTGGAACTACAAGAGCTTCAAAGCTGAAACTTTGCAGGTCCTTGAGGAACAAAAGCGTCGCATTTTTAAAACTATTGCCTGTTTCTAAAGCCATCGCGAATGAAATCGCGCGCGGGACGGCTAGTCTATATATATAAAGGAGTGGTCAAAACGTAAGAGACACGGTTTCTCTGAAACTACAAGTGCTATTAAAGTGAAATTTTGCATGTAGGTTTCTGTGATGACGTAGATGAGCGTTAAGAACGGATTTTTCGATCAGAGGTTAATTCAAGGTCAGAGGTCACTTTTATTATAACTTTTGTATGGTGACAGCTAGATTGTTAAAATTTTGAGAATAGATTCTTGACTTAAAATAAACGAACACCTATTTCAGGATTTTTCAAAACTTTTACCCAAAGTGTAAATTTGGTTGGGTCAAAGTTGGGTATTTTTTGACCTTTTGCGATATCTCTGTAACCAAAAGAGCTATAATAATGAAACTTTGCATGTAGGTTCCTTTTAATATGCGGGCACCCGCTATGGACAAATTTCAAGGTCAAAAGTCAAGGGTAAGGTCAAAAATCATATTTTTTGTAGCTGCAAAATGGTGAAAGCTAGAGCCTCAAAATTTCAAGTATAGATTTTTAGTTTAAAATAAAGGTAAACCTGTTTCAGGTTTTTTCAAAATTTTAACCCTAAAGGTCAATAAGGCAGAGTCAAAGTTGGGTAAAATTTTAACCTTTCATGATATCTCTGGTGTTGGAAGAGTTTCAAAGTTCAAATTTGGCATGTAGGTTTCTTTTCAGACGTAAGCACCTATTATGAATGAATTTTTAAATCAAAGGTCAAATTCGAGTAATAAATGCAAATTAAAAAAAAAACATGATTTACCTTTCAACGCATCTCTGAACCCACAAGTGCTACGAAGCTGAAATTTTGCATGTAGGTTTTTAATAGTACGGAGACTCTTGCTTAAAAAGGATTTTTCGATCAAAGGTCAATTAGAGGTCAGAGGTCAACTTTTTTATAACTTCTGTATGGTGACAGCTGGAACGTCAAAATTTAGAATGTTGATTTTTGACCTAAAATGAACGAGCACCTGTTTCAGGATTTTTAAAAATTTTAACCCTAAAGGTCAATTTGGCCGGGTCAAAGTTGGGAATTTTTTGATCTTTTGCTATATCTTTGTTGCTAGAAGAGCTATTATGGTGAAACTTTGCATGTAGGTTCCTTTTAATACTAGGGCACCCGTTATTGACAAATTTTAAGGTCAAAGGTCAAGGGAAAGGTTAAAAGTCATAATTTTCATAGCTTTAAAATGGTGATAGTTGGAGCGTCAAAATTTCAAGTATAGATTCTTAGCTGAAAATAAAGGTAAACCTGTTTCAGGGTTTTTCAAAATTTTAACCCTAAAGGTCAATTTGGCGGAGTCAAAATTGGTTAAAATGTTGACCTTCACGATATCTTTGAAACTGCAAGAGTTGGTTCCTTGAGGAACATTAAGCGTCACTTTCTTACAAATTGTACCTAGCCGTTGTTTCTAAAGTCATCGCGAATGAAATCGCGCGCGGGACGGCTAGTATAGTATATATAGTATAAGTATATTAGTAGGAAGGAAGGACAGTAGGATGTTTCGTGCAGATTTCTTCGACAGTTATGCCGACCGGAAAACATAACGCAAAATCGCCTAATACAAGTTGCCACAGGTCTTGACATTCCTCGCTCGATCGATTAACCGTAATTAGTGGATTTAATTGATCATCCAAAAATAGAAAGGAGAATTAATTATCTTCTCAATAATTATTATTATGTAAATGACAACTCCCTAAATGGATACAATGCTCTACCTGAGTGAGACACGTCTAGCCGCGAGGCCTTCTGCTTTTCTCATAAAGTATTATTTAAGTCTACCTCCAGACAAGGCTGCTCTAATCAATGCTTTATAATATCGAAGATTGTGAATATTGTAATCGAATCAGGTGTCAAACAGATAAATCCTCAGTTCTAGCGATCTCTGAACATTTCCGTTCGCTTTGAAGGAGCGGGATTCCGCTTGAATTTCTCGTCTCTCAGATATTTTGCAAAATGTTTGCAACAGGCGTAAATTATACAATAATCGCGTGTAGCGATTCTGTTCTCTGATACCTAATTAGGAAATGACGTCAGAACGATTCAAATCGGAGATAGTTTCATTTTAATTTCAATTCAGCTTTTTTAAGAATTCATTGAACTGTTTAATTTCAAAAGTGACACAGTCAACAACTACTACTTTCTTTTCAGTGTGAGACGCACCCGCGAGGAGTGACCATACTCATACCGATGAAGATTCTCCGCGAGTAATTTTCCGTGCGTGTTCATTAAATGGGATTTACACCAATGAGATAAAATTAAGATTTGATTTATTATTTTCACAAACGTAAAAAATAGAAGCAAAGAGGTCAAAACACCAAACCTGCCTCTAATATTCTTCTTGAAATTAGCTAACTAAACTGACAAAATGATTCTGAATGATGGGTAGTAGTAGATTCTCAATTCAAAGTAGATTAAGTAGTAGATAGTGAGATAATGGTATAGATTTTATAAATTTCAATTCTTTCATTACAATGAACGGAACGTCTGCGCTGCTAAATCCTTTTTTCCAGAATGTCAGTCTCAAAATTGCACTCTACAAAGGCATGTTCCAATGACAGCTAATAATCAGCTAATTCATAAATAATGAGACCTAAGAACCTAAAAAGCCATTGAATCTGAATCATAAAAAGATATTTTTTTGTAATCGTATAATGGCTACTTAGTGATAATTCATAATTTAGTACCATTAAGCAAGTAAGTCATCTGTTTGACAGTTTTATTTTTTAGACGAATTGCTTTTGTGTTCACAAGAAGTTTCGAGGATCATTTTTTAAATAATTTCGTAGATTTCATTGAAATGGCCATTCGTAGCTCCCTTTACAGTTACTTTAGTAGTCCTCAGTTTTTTGAGTTGTATGGTTAACTATCCTCGCTAACTAGTCAAGTATTTCAAATGTATGAAATAAAGTCTGTGGTAAACGCGGAAAAAAAAAATTGTATGTAATTAAAAGTTCATGCAAGTTACCGGGGCTGGCGCTGCGTTGGATTGTCATACATTTTCTGATATTTGACTCGGTATCGAGGATAATATCAATACTACAATAATCTCGTGGTAGGACCTGGGTTTTGAAAAGTATACCTGAGAGTTTCCGACGTGACGAGCTGCGGCTCTATAGCGGGCGGGGGCGGTCGGCCACTGTTGAACAACTGTTGTACCGCGGAGTTCGTCTTAGGCGTGTTCATTGTCAGGATGCGTGCTGTGTCCAATCTGTTGAAACGTATAATGTACTAGCACGTTCCAAATTTGCAAGGGTGTATGAGGCTACCGGAATAAAATATACCCTATAACCACCCGACAGTTCATTTTACACATCGGTGAAAGAATTTTTGAAATTGGCTGAATAGTTTCGGAGATTAATTGAATCGGAACCTCCGCCAAATAAACAAACCAACATTACCTCTTAACGATTCGATAGTTCTGCGATAGCTGCGCCCCGCAGTTAATTGTTCCTGTTCCCGCGGAAACGCGGATCAAAAGTAGCCTATGTGTTAATCCAGGATTTAAACTCTCTTGGTGCCTTTCATTTAATTCCGTTCAGCTGTTTCAGCGTAAAGGAGAAATGAACTTTCAAAGTTAAACATTTACGTGTAATAAAGTTTTTTGTAATACATTCACATTGCTCATTTATTACTTAGATCTTCGATCATCAAATTACTAAAGTAATCAAATCGTAATCCCAGTTTTCCCTAATGCCAAATATCCGCAGCACCACGCGCAAATTCAATTTTAATTACAGTCGAGTATGTGAGTTCGATTTCCTAATTGGTTACATTGATTTGTGATTGGAACAGATTGAACTGATCTACAAGTAATACATATCCCTGGCTTAAAATAAAAATAAAAAATAGCCTAATATGTACGTATAATGCCACTTTAATAACAATAAGTATATCTTAAGCTGATTTACGGTTTCGCTTCTTATTATATTTAAAATTTAATAGCATATTAATAGAAAATCACATAACATTATCTTTTTAACTATACCTACCCACGATTCCACTTCCAACAATTTTATAGATTTCAAGGACAATTTTTTTTTTATTTATTGCACAAGCAATATTGTTTTAAATGTTAGGCGAAAGAGGTATGTCAGGATCGTAGCAAATGGAGATCCCCCCATGGGAAAGAGGCGTGATTATTTGTACGTATGTATGTATATACGTATATACGTACTCTGTCACTATCTTTTGTAACTTTCGAGTACTACATAATTTTCATTCGACCATGTAGGTAGGTAGGTAGCCACGACGCTTTGTATTTTTTGATATTGATTATGATTTATCAGACTTGTTATATTTGAACAGTAGGTATCAAGTGTGTAGTAGATTGTCTTTTTAAAACTTATCAGAACATAGATTTTATCTATCAATGTGTAGAAATTACCTGTGTGTAGTGCTGGGGTATTCTCTCTGCGGGGTAGTATCACCATCCTGTTGTGTGTCTTCCACTTTCTCTTCCGGTGGTTCTTCGAAGTTAGCTACGGGTCTTTCGAAGAAGCGAACCGATCGCGTAACCGAACCATCCTCGTCACTAGCCGTGGTTATCGATCTTTGATCTTCATTCTGTTACACAAACAAAAGTATTAATGTATACAAGCTTATGCCTACAGAATGTACCCAGTTACTTAATTTCAGTAAACTTAAATAATATAACTTGAAACATAAATATTTACATGAATCTTTTGACCAACTGAGACTTCTAAGCATCATTGTTAACGATACGGTTTAAAGTGCCCTGCCAAAATATAGGAATACTTCGCTTTCTGTCGTTGTATAAAATAAATCAACTAATTATTTTTAGCAACTTTAATTAGTTGAAACCATTTTATCAAAATATAATTACATATTTAAATAGGGACTTATTTTTTTAAATAGCATTCTTCCCAGTGAACCTAGAATGTGAAACCGAATAATTCAAAGATTACCGGTTCAGAGCACATACGTCATCAATAAATTGATAGTGATGCCTTTGTTTTCAAGGCGCTATCTCTTTATGGATAAGTTATTGTTCTCGTTGTACTCAGAGCAATCATCTTTTCCTCATTGTCTTTGTATTTGGTTACAATCGTTGACCGCATAAGCTGTTTTCTTTGCTTAGCTGTGCAAAGAAAAATTAAACTAATAGGAGAAGAAATTTTAGCCAAATTATTTTCATTAGTAAAGTATAAATAATATAATAAACTAGTAGTTCGCCTCGAACGAGATCTCGCTCGCCGGTGGTTGGTGTATATTAATTTTTATCTGTGTTTGAAAGAATTTACTTCAGAGGTCTACTAAAAAAACTGAGGATCTAATTAGTACCTAAAGTTTTTAAAGCCGATTATTATTCCTTTAATTAATAGTAAAGCTTCTTTGAGTGTACATTATTTATACAATACAGATTTATATTAAAAACTCTATCTATTTAGTTTAGAGTCAAACCTAGGCTCTAAACCTATTTTAGGTAGATCATATATTTAGTATGTCATGTTAATTTGATCCTGTCATGGCACTACTTTCAATGACATTGTGTTGCCCGCGGTTATTTCAAACCTCAGAGCAATCATTTTCCTTACTGCTTCCTCATTGTTTCAAACATTGTCAAACAATATTTTGTATTAATTCACTTATATTTCTATAAAAAATAATTGATGGTAGGTATTTGTAAGAGCATAAGTTTTTACGAGGGTGTTTCGACTTCATTTTGGACGCATCACCAACCTCCTACAAGGGAAACGATGGCGTCGCCCGCATCGCAGATTTGCGCCGGGCGTTCACCCAACTGCGCCACAGAGGTCGTCAAATATTTAGTAAGTTGAATCCTTTTTTCATTAAAACGTCGTTAGATTCGTCAAAAAGAATTAGGAGTTAGAAACAACCAACAAAATTATAAAGAAGAAGAAAAACGATTTTCTGAGCTGCGATTTCACCAAAACTTATAGAAATGGGAGCTCAGGTTATAACAGTCAGGATTTTTTTACATTTATCGAAGTTATTCATAAACTTTACATCTTAGAATAAAAAGTAAAACCATTTTGGAATGTAAAAACAAAGCCCTTTCATATGACACCCCACTCAATGTATTTGCACAACTTTTATTTTTTTTCATAAAGTTCCTTCGAAACCAAATATCTTTATAACCCCTTGTCCGATTCAGCTCATTAGGTTACCAGCTAAACCACTTACCATTACCTATATACCAATCAAGTTTCATGATGGTTCGACAGTTATGCCGGAACATACAAACAAACAAATATACAAAGCAAATTACCCCACTTGCCACTAAGATCTTCGTTCGCTTCGCTCACTCGATCGATTAATAATAATAATACAGTACAGGCTATTATGCTATATTGATGAAAATAAATAAAAAATAAATAAATAAATTAATAAAGGAACCATATTATTATTACAAAACGTAAATTAATAAAATATTTTTTTCCTATCATCTATCCTAAACTTAAACATTCCGTACTTTCAAGTTGACTGCAAAAGAAGAGTGCATTTCCACACTCTAACTAAGGTAAATTAATAAATTTAAACAATCATGGCAATGTAATGCTTCAATATTTGAGGACACGCATTCAATAGGCGTAACCGCAAATTGTCAACCGCAGGAGAACATGAGCACGCATGGTTGCTGTAACCAGCAAGGCAATGTGATAATGAAACACGCCACTGGCTCCCAAACTACAGGTTGATCTAGAGGTGGGGTAGATGCTATTCCCATCGTCTCTATTTGCGGTGAGCGGACGAGACGACACTATCCACTTTGCTCGGGTGCATATGTAAGTTGCCTTCCAGAAGTGGTGGGCGGGCCGGTGATCGTATGGGACCTTTCCTGTCCTGTCTTACTGTGCTGGGCAAAGGTCCCATAATAGGTTATTATTAAGAGGAAAAAACTATATGATAAAGGCACTTGCACACTCATAAGGTTTTCCCTCGAGCTCTACGCTCTTTGCTCCGGCTTAGATTGCAGTGGCACTATATAGGCACATGACAGGTTTTCGTACATTGTCTGCCAAATTACAATAGCGTAGTGAGTATTGCTTGTGATCTCATTGTGACATTGTCATGGTATCTACCCACACTAGCGTCCAATATTACCCGTGATTTCGATTTGAAACAAGGTTCCTTTGAGAGCTGGGACAATAGTACTTGGTCAATATTTTTAGAACAGTTTACAGACAGGAATTTGAAGCATTGTATACATTTAAATCAATTTGTTATACATTTTTGCCAGAAGTCTCCTTTCTTTCGACATTAATATTTGTATACCTACAATCTACATAGCGTATGGTTATAATAATACGGCTGTTAATATATCAAATTAATAATGAATTATTTTGTTTCGTAAAAAAATGTAGGTAGAATACATTTCTTATTTTCTCCAAACCGCAATCAATGCTATATTCATACCAAAAAATATGTATCTATTATTCAGCGTCAGGATCTTATACTCCTTTTGTTTTTAAATTATACTTTATTGGAGATCCTTATTTTAATCTCAACGAGAATTGTTTAGCACCTAATTAATATGATAAAAATTATATTCATTAGGTGCTATACAGAATATCCACACAATCTATATCCAAAATCATAGCTGGGCATTAACTCGTTAATCCGTTAATCGTTAATTAACGAAGTTAACATTTTGATTAACGGATTAACTTTTAAGTTAACTCTTAAAAATGTTAACGGACACGTTAACTTCCGTATATATGCAGAAGTCCGTTAATCATTAATGCAATGCCTACTATTTACCGGACAGCACCGCGGCGCGGCGCTAAAAACAGGTTTAGACAAGTATGAAATCAAATGAATGATAAGTGCCGGGCGGGGGAATATGCACCTTATGCCCGACGATTAAATTACACATTTGAATTATACATGTATTTTGTTTTATTCATAACCTGTTAACTTCCAGAACCTAAACCAATACGTTTTCTAAGTTCACTAACGCAACGATATAAAAATGTAATTTTACACATATTAACGGATTAACGATTAACGTTAACTTGCGTTAATTCTTCCGAAATGTAACGCTTTAACGTTTAACGAAGCTAACTTTTTTTGTAGCGGATTAACGATTAACGAAGTTAACTATTTGATTAACGGTGTCCAGCTTTGTCCAAAATATTGATCAATTAGTGAGAAGCTGAACACCAGTTTAATTGCATGTGAACAGCACTTACAACGAAATGTGGCACGATTACATAGTATTGAGTTCCAAGGGTATGAATTCCCAAACGTACACAGTCAGTTACATATTGTAAATACACACATCAACAAAGTCTAGGGATATCTTAGTACCACATTATTTTCGCTTCGATATTTTAAAATCTTGTTTGTTTTCATTAAAAGTTTATATACCGATTGAAACCTCTTTTATTCTATTTTCAATTTTTTTAAATGGAAATTAAAAAAAAAAAGAATTATTAATAGTTCGGAGGCAAAATTGTTAGAGGTGTGTTTCGACGAGAAAAAATTAAATTGTTTTATTGAAATTAATTATTGAAAAAGGAATTGTATTGTTTTTATTTTATGATTTGTTGGGCCGTATGAGTTTAAAGAGCAATTTTACATCGTCATTTGAGTCGAGATGAAACCCGTGAGCCGTGGGCACGTTAGAAAATGGTGCTATTTAACGCGTTGTTGCTGAGGCCATACACGCCAGCCAAGACGTGATAACAGGATTGTGATCACGTTATCTTAGTAATAGGGATGTAGTAAAACTGCCCAAGGTTAGATTCGGTGTTACTACGCAGAGACAGGATTGATTTTTCCAAATGACCGCTAGAAGACCACTGAATTTTACAGCGATGGATCTAGTAAAAAGGCTCTAGGGGGACCCCCAGCTGCTGATAAGCGTCCAAACCGTGCAAATGAGGTTGCATGAAGTTGGTCTTCATGTTCGAAGACCGTTGCATGTTACAGCATTGCGACGTGGCAATCGCGGTCGGCTGCATTAGTGAGCTCGGGAGCATTTAACATCGAGTGACGAACATTGTCTTTGGTACTGTTCATCGATGAGTTCCGGTTTAATTTTCATCCGGATTCAAGAAGAACACGCGTTTGCCAAACCCTAGGAAGAGTTAGTCGCCCGCAGCACCCTCCAGAGGTCCCCCCATACCTCGGCGTAACAATCACGCTTTGGGCAGAAATTCATCTTGGCGCACGAACCCAGCTCGTTTGGATCCAAGGCAACATGACTGCATAAAAATACCACCAGGAGGTACTAGAATCTGTCGTTGTCCCTCACGGAATCCAAATGGGCTAAGAACTTTTACTCAAACACGATAATGCTTATGTCCATACCGCGCGGCCGCTCACCGACAACTCCGCAATAAGAAATTGGCAATTTAATTTTAAGTATCAACCAAAAATATCGATGTGTAATTAATGTAAGAGGTAGCAACACTAATAACTTAAAATTAGATTTTAAATTTAATAAAAGAAACAGTAAGAAATTATTATTTTTATCATACAAATTTTCCATGGAGTTAAAAAAATAATATTATTAATATTAAAAACAAAAGAATTACATAATGTTTTATTTTATTATTATAGACCTTAAAATTACCTACCATTTTGCCATTTACTGTTTTTAAAAATTCTTCACCGATTTTTAGATATTTAATGAAATGTACAATATCCCTAGACTTTGTTGATGTGTGTAATTAAATTATAGTGTTACGCAGAATGGTGGCATCATTTTGTTGCTTACTGCTTCCTCATTGTTTTGTTGGTATTAAATCTTAGCTTGCATGCATTTTGAAAATCTATTTACAAATAGGTTTTTATCGGAAGCACATGTCACATTATTGATTGTTACAACTCAATAAACCCTTGGAATATTTTGAGATGTTAATTAGGTATATAAGTTCGAGCTGAGCAGACTTCATTATTTTCACACACTGACAGCCGGCTGTAGGTCGCTTAACTATCATTTTATTAAACCTATAGTAATTGCACTTAGGTGTTGTATTCGCCGCGATTTATCTCTTTAAATTGCTGTACTTCGATTGGCTACTGAAGCTAATTTAATAGTTACCTGTTCATTTTCCTTTTCGTCCTTGTCGAGAGATTTCCATAGTCTTCCCCCTTTGAGAATTCCCCCTCGGCGCTGCCGCTGTGGAGAGCTCTCTGCAGATAACCTTCCGTCGTTCTCACCGGTATCACTCTCCTCACCTACGAAAAAAAAGTTTTGGGTGAGGAAAATAGAGTTAATAAATATTTACTGAAATGTACAACGTCTAATTGCCAAAGTTGTCATTGTGATTTCCGCGTTCGCCTTAACGAATGTGAGGAACAACTCGACATATTTTTATTTCTTTGTTGTGTTCGTAATTGTAAATAGAATGTTCGTAAAATATTAATTCGTCTTTATAATATAAGTGTGAAAAATTTTAAAATCTTTAAAAAGTACGAGTCGAGTATGTGTGGTCTAACACAATATTAAAAATTTAAAAAAACAATACTATTGTGGTTGCTATTCATAATCTGGTATTCATTTTAGTGTATCACGACCCTTAGAGCGTTTGTCCACCGCCGCCGTCACCGTCACGTCACCGAGAACGAGATGACGGCGCCGAAGTAGCGGTACATACATTTACATTACATTACTTAGCCGCGTGTCCACCGCACATCCGTCACCCGAGCGCCGTCATCCCGGCCGCCATACTAAACTCGGCCCGAAATAATCTCGTTCTCGGTGACGTGACGGTGACGGCGGCGGTGGACAAACGCTCTTAGGCGGACATTAGTGCTAATGAGAGATCGGGGACGCGGTCGCGATTCTAGTGCTAACTGTATTCTGCTAATGACTGTCATGTGGCGCATTGTACGTGCCAGGACGTTATTAGGGAATGCATTATGTGAAACACTAATGGAACGTCTGAGTCCGTGCCTTCAACTTTGCAATCAATATCCGATATTCATGTCATACACACAATCCAAGGATTTACATTGAGGAGGTTCTGTCTAGTGATTTTGCTATAAAACGTGCACTACTTAAAAGTGATAAATAAATTATCATAGAAACGGCTTCATTCGTCTCAGATGAAGTTGGGTTATTTTACTTTATAACTTTACGTTTCGCCAGAATTAAATAGTGAAATGAAACACATATTTCCAAACCTGAAATGTTTTTTACAGGACGCGATTTGTTTAATACTAACCAATACAAACCAAAAAGCTAAAGTTTACGTTTTTAAATACTTATAAATTTATAATACTTATAGTAGGTAGGTTACCTATCTGCTGTGTCGGGTTGTCGAGTGGGTACTTAGCGTAGGTATATACGACGCAGCTGTTATGAGTGGAAACATTATACCTTTACTACTAAATATTGGAATAGTTGTGTCGTAGATACTAAGTAGCTGCTACCTAACTACTTTAATGTACCTATAGATAATAAAAATTATCATGTAATCTACCTATGCTACTGGCGTAAACTTGTGTTAGTGTCAGGGTAAACCTTAGTGGTTTTTAGATACTAATTTACCTTTTAAGATTTACTATTGTTTTTTAAACGGTAAATAAATGAAAAAAAGATTAAAAAATGATTGGTTTTGAATTGATTCAACGCGGAAACTAAAGTCTCTTTTTTTTTTGTTAAAGCTTTAATAAAGTACCTGACATCTGACAAAATATTTTAGCATCCATAAAAATTTAGTTTGACTACCAACTGACTAAGTTTCTAGATGTTTTTGAACAGATGCTTCTAAGCCCGAACTTCAATAGCTAAATACGGACTACCTATTCTAGACTTCACGTGGTACAATTTTAGCACACTCAAAAAATAATATTCTGTCCACCCAAGAAATAATCTTTAAAACTAGAAAAGCAGTTTCGGACATCATCTCGTACATCCTAACTTATAAATTCACAAACTTCCATTGCCTTTTATGTTGAAGGTTACAAACATAAAAATCTAGCGCCTGGCGCCGTCATTCTTCTTCTATTCATTTAATTTTAACTCGGCCCCAACATTATGCAGTGACAATTTCAAAGCTGCTCTCTCAACCGGAAAACCACTATTTTTATTCTCTTACAAGCTGTCCCGCCCGCCAAACTTCATTACGTGAAATAACTGAAACCAATCGATTTGACAGTTGTTGACAACAACTGTCAAATCGATTGGTTTCATTGATCGATTGAGATGGTTGGAACGGTAATTTCCTTTTATTTTTAGTAATTTCCCATGTTTTTTTATAAATTATTCTCAAAGAGACTCAGACAAATGCAACATATCTAAAATCATGAAAATGTTCTCGCGATATTAGTGTTGGATGGAACTAACTAAAAAGTCTAGTTTACTTTTACAAATGAACTTGTTTTTGAACTTTGTTTTTGATAGATCTTTCAGCCAGTACAAACAGATTTTATCATTGTAGATGAAAATTCAAATTATACCTACATGCACAACAAATGATTTAATTTGAAAAAAAGTAAGTAGGCTGATAACGTGATTTTGGGTGTGTTGTGGAGTATTTGACCTAGAGGGTCATTCTGTAAAAATTGAAAAGTGTGATATAGCTCACTGAAGTTACTAGAACTGTTTAGCAATAGCCGGGTTTTATTTTAAAACATTGTACTTCTTCCAGCTCGCCTCTGCGGTCGTAGCCCCCAGAAATCGAGCGCAAAAATCTACAAACTGCTGAATGGTGGTCAAAATGAGCGATTTTACTGAGGCTCAACTTCCGAAGTTCTAGAACTTAATATATCTTCCATTTAAGTTCCTCCGTTAGTAACCGGACCAGTAATTTAGTTTGCTATTTATACATTAAAACTTATCAGTCCTGATAAAGAAAATCAGGACACCTCGTAAGCAAATGAGTCGCAGAACGCAGGACTAATATATCTGCAAATTTTTTTTCGAGTCTAGGTGTTTTATAAACTCGTATGCAAGTATTTACAATAAAAATATGAAAGCATTATTTCAGTCGTCTAGTTGGGTAACCAACCATACAAGTAATTTAATGTAGTAAATTAGCTGGGGTCAGCGAAAGCATTGAATAGCTCGAGACTATATAGATTTATTAGTTATATTAGTTATTAGATAAATTTATTATTCTCGAAGGATCTATTTATATTTTTATTATGTACTTACTTGTGACTGGTACAGATGGAACATCAGCTTCTGTCTTTTCGATGCATATCTCTGGAGGAATTTCTGTAACAATAAAATATCTCATTCAATTTAATTCAGTGTACAGTGAAAAACCCATAAATTGGGGTTGTCCTCTGAATTGTCCAAATTACGCTCAGCGGGTTATATATTTTTTTTAAATAAAATGTTCTACTAACTAAAATATACTTTTTCATTACTCATACACGGAAAGTACGCACGAAGTTGCCTGATTATAGGGTTCAAAGTAGCATTTTCTGTCCCTAGGGAAAACAAGAACTTTCCTGCCCTAGGGCAGGAAAGTAAATAACTGTCAAATGTCAACTTCATTTTTGACATTTCTTTTGTGGCATGTCGATGCATGCTAAGTGTTCAAGTTCCTCTAACTCAATCAGATGCTAGATATCATGTCTCTCTTGCACGAATTTGTGCTTCTCTAGCACTAATTATATTAAATTTATTTATTTTATTTTATTTATTTAAATTTTTTCATCATCAAAAAAAACTACTGGTAGAATGCCTACTACTTCTATAGCCATTCTACGAGTCAGTATTTTTTTTAAAATCTGGAACGCAGCTATGCCATGCCATCGTTAGCTGCTTTTAGTCAATATTAAACTAGTCGATTTAAAAAAAAAGCGAGACAGCTAATTTTCGTGTGTGAAATTTAAATTTTACATCAATTTTTTTGGGAATTTCCTCATATTCGTAATGAAAAGTAGAGTGCTTACCTCGGGGAAAAGGCTTTTCGATGCACTCGAACTATTATCGCACTCGCTGACGCTCGCGCGATAAACCATCTCGTGCATAGAAAAAATGCCTTTATCCCCTTGTATAGCAATCTACTATTTATCCACCCAATAAAATAAAGTCAATCATTTCCGTTTAACGATTCGTAGTTTTCAAAGTGTTTTAGGAAAAATCACTACAAATATTGGTTTATTTGATAGTTTCACAGCAAATTCATGCTAAAAAATTAAATTCAGGGATATGTTTATTGCTTCAATTTATTTTAGTTCAATGTATTTTACATGAATACTTACAAAGTAGATATATTTATATTTAACAGAATCACAGCTACGTGTGTCATATTACGCAACGGATTCTGATGCGGTTTTTTTAATAGATAGAGTGATTCAAGAGGTAGGTTTATATGTGTGATTATTGGACCCGTGCGAAGCCAGGGCGGGTCGCTAGTTGCTAATATACCGCAAACCAGTACAGAATTACAAATATATAATATAAAATGCCAGAAAAGTTGCGTGCCTGTTATTTCTAGCGTATATATGTAGATATTAAAAATATTGGAGGTTTGCTCATATTGCGATTTTCCAGTTGCTTAGTATGTACATAGTGTACATGCGGTAATGCAAACTGTCTGGTATCTTATAAGATACTGAATACACAGGGCGGGTCGACCGCTGCGCAACATATTTGCAATGCATGAGCTTCCCATTTCCTGTACATGTTTTGTATTGCGACCTTTTGACTTATATAGAAATTCAGTGAATGGTTACTCTTGCATAAACGGTTGTTGAGTTTAAAATGGTAAGAATTTTTATCATACAAATAGAACACAATTAGGTATGTATCTTAAACCGATACACTTTCTATCGACTATCTTAGGTTTAGGTTTAAAGATATTTATTCTCAAAAAAGACATCACTTACATGAGAATACTTATTTAACTTATGGTAAAATATATTTATATATATTTATATTTATCTTGATACTCAGTTGGTATCTTTCACATTCAGTTTCGATCCATAAAAAATCAAACAATAATGAAGATAAAAAAAGGACTTTGAAATCACGTTAAACAATTGGTACCTAACTTGTATACATCATCTATACTACGAGTAGATGATTTATACAGTCTATAAGGCAATCTTGGCCTACACTTAACGAGACACTGTAGGGCCTGGGACATTGTTAGATGGAATAGGTTTGCCCAGCACCTGAACCATCCTCTCAGCTTAGCCAGAAATAACAAATATTCACATGAAAGACAATGGTCAATACGGTGTGGGGCTGACTAGCCGCGGGTTTCATCACGATGTTTTCCTTCACCGTTTAGAGCTCATGAAAATGCGCATAAAAACTTCTCGACTCGACAATTCCATTGATGCACGGCCGGATTCGAACTCACGGCCTTCGGATCGAAAGTCGAGGCACTAACCCACTCAATCACGACTTTTTTGTCTTTATAAACATTTAACAATACCTAATATATTTTACCATAGGGAAAACTATAAATAGGAGTAAAACCAGTTAGTTATAAGGATAATTTAGCTATTTACAACGATGTTTTATAGATAGGCGCTGATGACAGGTGCAAGCGAAATCGAAGGCAATCAGTTTTTCATTAACTTTGGGTTTCGGTAGCCCCCTCCAATTTATGAGCAGGGACTTAAACTAATTTGTCGGCATCTGAATAGGTAACCAACCGTGGAAATTACTTGCAGCATAACCTATATTTTGTTGTGATGTCAGCAAACATTTAAAATTAGCAAGCGAAGGTAAATAATAAAGACCAAATTTGTAATTTATAAAAGGTTAGGTACTATGATTAGTAAGTGCCTACATTTACGAGTAGGTATGTTATACAAGTTAGTAATTTTTAAAAAAGCATTCATTTTTGCTGTTACAAAACATATGGGTAAGTACTTATAGCTTACAATCAAACTAATTTTTATAATCTTTCAACAAAAAAAAAATCAGTAGGTAATTAGGTGAAAGAACGAAAGAAAAACATTGGTTTATTAGGTACTATTTGTTTACAAATTTTTTCTAGCATCAGTCCTGAACATAATTCTAAGTAGGTAGGTACGCAAATCTAAAATGTTTAATGCTATACCACAAATTAAATTTATGTAAAACATTTCATTCAAATTATTATATAAGTACTTACTAAATTAATTGATTCGAGCTAATAGGAACATAAATAAACACACGTAATTGGTCGTCCAAAATAATTGTCTTTCTCGTGATTGGCTAGATTGATTGTCAAATCAATTGTCAATTGTCAAATCTAGCCAATCACGAGAATAAACAATTATTTTTGACGACCAATCACGTGTGTTTATTTTTCTTCCTATTAGCGCGTTTCAATAAATGAAGTATAGATAGGTAATCTTGATATGTTTTTTAATTACGAGCACTAAGCATGACATACTCCTTAGCATGCAAAGACAGACGCGGCAAGGAGGTTGGCTCTGTGCCAAAGTCCCTATCGCGAATTTCGAGCCACCATTTTATCCAGATCTCCGACCTCCACCACAACAGTACGTAACCTTAAAGATTACAGCGCGTACCAAGGACACATATAGCTCTGTTCTGGTTGGTTAAGCTCTGTTGTATTCAGGTTGTTGTTTTCTTCATTAGAACTGTGGTGTTGTGACTGCTGTCACCGTTTTTATGGTTCCCTATGAATGTGATCCTTATGAAAAGAAAATGGTTTGTGGCAATTAGAGAATGAATAGAATAGAGGAACGTACAAAAATATTTCCTATATCAATAGGTAGATACATAACTTTTATTGAAAACATTTATTCCTAGAAAATGAAATGTAAATAAATTGTATAAAATACGAAATGGTGTTTACCAAAAGCTTTTTACTGTGATTTTAGCTCGCGCCGCGTTCACTACTGGACGCCTACTCGAATCTACTAGTAAAGGCTGCAATAAAAAATACCTTATATTTTGTACAGTTATGTATTAGTTTAGTTTCTGTAAATAAACTGTACAAAGAATTCCTTTTATTTACTTTTGCTACTACATTTTAAATTGAATAATTAAACAAACAATCGACCTCATCGGGGCGTCGCGAATAATAATGCGCACCAACATGGACAGTACAGTAATTTTACTATAATAGATCTGGGTCTTGGAAGCGTGTCAAAGCTAGACTATAATAGATTGGTTTGTTCGTCAAACTTTGCTATATTACTGGTTTTTTAAACCGTCTTTAAAAAAAGCAGCAGGTTTTATGTTTCACTGTACTTTTTTTTAAAATGACGTTTTTTTTTAAAGTGCTGGAAATTGTTCTCTTTTCACGAATTTAAAATCGGTTTTTATTTATTTTTAATTATGACACTTTTTTCTAAATAAATTTTGTAAATAGATCGCAGATCTTACAAACATCACCAGTCAGGCGTGGGCTAGGTAATGTTCGTATCCCTATGTCCCCAGGGATGCAAGACGCAACTTACTGCACCTCAAGTGCTTTTGTCATGTTATTTTTTTTTATACACACAGGTGGAGGAGGGCCTCCACCTAATGCTTATGCTTCAAACAACCCCTTATGCTTCGACGTTTGTTAGGATTACGCTTGTTTTGATTCCGTGAGATATCATCTGAAAGGAAGCTTAGAGTAATTTGAGCCTTTCTTTAGACGAGGGCGTTTAGACAAAACTGAACATTTTGGAACACTGTGATAGAGCAAATCTAAATTACACATTAGAAAGGCTCAAATTACTCTAAGCTTCCTTTCAGATGATATCTCACGGAATCAAAACAAGCGTAATCCTAACAAACGTCGAAGCATAAGGGGTTCAAAGGAAACCGTTAACATTATGTGTGTTCCTGTGAGAAGCCAAGTTATCGCGTTCTGGCGTACATTCATTTTCTTAAATATACAATTATTAAAGTAGATACTTCTCCTTCATATGACATAGCGTTGGTTCACCCAAATGTAGCCAACTTTGATTTTACGAATCTACATTCCTACATACAATGTTTCGATTCTAATTTACGAGTATAACAAAGGAACACAATTGTATGACATAGTTGTAGGTACGAGTAGTAGGTACAATACGATTACTATCCGAATTGCAACCAAAATCCAACTGCAAGGCAACAACTTCAATACTGATGAGTAGATTCCGAAATTACAAAGTCTGTTTTCTAAAATTGAAATCAGTGTTCGACCGACCGAGCGAGTCGCCAGCGTAACGCAATTAAAGACTAATAACATCAGTCGACTGTCCGCTGCAAACATGTGAGGCTGAATCGATCTGACTGATTTGACTGGCCTTTGTCTGAAATACCTTCGCTTGTCTTGACGAAATTACGTAAATTCTGCTGTAGTATCTTTTAACAATGGCATTTTGTTTACAACATACCTACAAGGAGCTTTCTTTAAAGGCTTTTCAGATCTATCTATATTATGTAGGTTGATTGACCGACTGAGACTGAGTCGGTCAACCTGAGGCTCCTTAGATCTTCTTAGCCTAATAAGTTAAAATTAAATCCGGCAAAGTCGCTGTCATCGGTTAGTTTTAGAATAACTCTACTTTAGCTGATATAAAAGTAGGTAATAAAGAACAAAATACATAAATAAATTTATTGATTGTTTGCTAATGTGACTGCTAATTGGTCACTTCATTATATACTCGTACTATTGATCTTGGACATCGTTACGACTTAAGTATATTTAATACAGATAGATATTTTGATCTTAATACCGTTAATGCACTGCTCGCCAAGATTTAGTTCAGTATAGTTGGCAAAACCTATTTTAAATTGCTGTATTTTTGTGATTGTGATACAAATTTACCGGCTCCATTATTTTCAAAAATAATGTACATGAAATATACATTTGAAAGAGATAAAAGCACTCAACTTCAGTTTGTAATAAAACCCTGTGACTCATCGAAATCATAAAAGAAAACATATCAAACGTTTATCTATCCTCAAAGGTTTTCTAGAATACCCCATTGTGTTTTTCAAAAGATTATCTTTTTCATAAAATATTTCATCATACAAAACACGACATAAACTCGACGTTGACCTTTGAAGTCAAATACCTCGCCTGCGTTGAGGTTCTGATAACTTACCACGATTAGTTGATACTCAGCTCAAGATGTTCCAGAGAGCAATGAAACTCAGCATTCTGGTTTTTAAGTTTCTATAAGTTATTATATCATTGAAAGATATTACTATATTCTTCGGCAGGGTTTGACCTACATCGTGGAGAACTTAAGTAACTCGTCGCGTCTTGTGTGTATTTATCACTTGAACACGGCCCCACTTAACTAATGAGCCTATTATATTCTTTACTTCAACTTACATGTAAGGTATGTGCCAAGAAAACGATTACTTATATAACTACTTTTTTGCTGTCTTTCCGATGCAGGGTGGTTTTCCCATAAATCTCTAACCAAAATTCCCACTCTCAAAAGAGCCAAAATTGTCCCTTACAAGTTTTTTTAGCTGACCGGGGACCCCAACCCTCCCGCCTGCCACATTACTAAGACTATCATAATTTATTTATTTTATTATTTCGTTGGTTTTTTTTACTACTAAGACTGTATGTATTATTGAATATTTTTTTTTAAATTAAAAATATTTAAGTAGGTATTTAAAATAAAACAACAATTTTCTAACATCAAAACTTAATAACAGAAGAAAGGACTAAGTTGATAATTAATTAAAAATCGCCCATCATCGAGCATTGAGAACGCTTCTATACCTTGAGAGCGACTTAAGAATGCTATCGACCTAATTAGCGGCACTTGCACAGAAACGACTTAAGAACTTTTTCATTTTTTAATGTACCCAAATATAAAAGTTTATAAATAGGTAACCACATTTTCTTTCTCTTATAATTTTATAGTTAACATTTTGTATAAAAAGGCCAGGTCAGCGAATCTTAACATTGTTCAAGAATGCGGTGAATGAGAAACCGATGTAAGCCCTACAGAACAATTACAATTCCTGGCATTGAAGATTAATGTTTCTACAAATGACGGTGATTCTAAACTCACCTTCTGTGGGTGTAGTCTGTTGGCTAGAGTTGATACGAGGGCGCTCTTCTCCTGCGGCTATATGCTTCGCAGTGCGACGTTGAATCGGACGCAGGTCTCTATCTCTATCTCTTTCCCTGTCTCGATCTCGCTCTCTCTCCCGCTCTCTTTCTCTATCATCACTGCTCTCTTCCTCTTCGTAACTGTATTCCATTTCTGAAAACAAACGGCAACTTACAAACTGATTTCTATAATACTTAATATAATTTTAATATAAAAAAAATCTGCAATATTTGTGACATAATCTAAAAAATTAAATTCGAAATAAATTTAATATTTTAAAAGAGAGGTATTTCCTGCAATCGAGTTGCATTTTAAGGATCTTTAGAGGAACTTTTAAGTTATGAACAGAAGTTCATTACTTTGAAGTTGCTCTTAATCCTTAATGTTTTGAAACTTTTACTTTAAAATTTTATGAGATAACTTATAATTACTCATAAAATCTTTAGCTAGTGTTATCAAAATTAGTCCACAATTATTAACGGAATAATCGGTAAACATTAGACTATCTATTATACCAATAATTACCTAATAAGTAATAGCAGCAATTGTAGACAAATAACTTAGCTAGGGCAAAGAGTGCAACAGAATATTGAACGGGTTGAGTTTCATTACTTTAGTATTCACGTTTCAAAGCACTCTAACGCTGCAATTAAAATAAACTGTAATCCTTCTTCAGGGAAACGACAATTTCTATTCAGAAAAAAATACAAATGAACAAACCTCTTTGTAAGTGAACATTTTTTGTAGTGAATACCTTATATAAATTGACTAGGTGACCCGAGCCCACTGGGTTGGGCGGTAAACATTTTCCTTCAGTAAGAAATGTTTTTGTTAGATCGTTTTTTCTTCATCTTTCTTTTTAAATCCGATTACCGCGAAATCTTTTTCATGTTATACACGCTAAGTCGTAGACACTCACAAATAATGTGGCTTTCTATTGGTAAAAGAATTTTCAAAACCAGTTTTTTCTTAAACTTTCGCGATCACAATTCATATGATGAGTCTGCCCGCGACCACGACTATTGTAACATAGTCGAAACGTCGGGATATAAATAAGGTAATTAACGCGATAAAAACCTGTGTATAAATAGTTCTAAAATCAGATGTATAATCGGATGCTGCATAAATCATCTCATATTCCTAGTATGGGTAATGATGATGATGACGATACTGACACGGTTAAAACTATCCACTAACTTTTTTTGAAGTCTGGACATGTTGCGTCAAAAATAAATAAATTATTGATTGATTGATTGATTTTGATGTAACGCTGACTAGCTAAAGTGTAACTAAAACCAAAACCATGTTCATGATTAATACTTACCATTAAGGCTGTTTTCATATTTAACCGCGTTTCTTTAGAAGTTTTAGTCACAAACAAAAATGGTTTTGACAAATTCAGTCCAGATACACATAAATTGTACTAAAATATAAGAAAGGGCCAAAATATTTGACAAAAATATCATATTCTTAGGCATCTACCTAACAGGAGCAGGTGATTGCATGTTCCTTCAAATTCCAATAAAGTTTGCGTCGCGTTTTCGAATGATACCCTACAAAAGCCTGCAAACGACATCGTATCAATTTGCCCTTATTTTGTATTTTATACGTGCATTCCTTAGAGAATATAGCTACTCTCTCAGGTGCATTCTAACCATGTTATAACAATGTCACTACAATTGGTCTGATGGTTGAAATAATAACTTAGTAATAACTCAGTTCAGCTATTTTAAGTGCACCTTTAAAGCGTCTGACTCATGTTCTGGCCCATGGAAAGTGTCTGACACCTTATGATACAACATTAAAATAATGTTCTACACAACATATAAGGTTTAAAGAACTTTATTTCTCATAGAAACACTATGGTTCACTTACAATGAGATACAATAACTTAATCTAAATAAGGTATAAAAGAGCCTCTGGTACCTTATTTATAAGTATACTCTTAACTACTTAAATATAAAATATGGATAACTAAAATTACAGACAAACATTACACTTTGATGATGAATGGCTTTTTTTATTTTTTTATGTATGTATTTTTTTGTATTTTTTATCTACTTTCTAACTAACTTAATTTTTGTATTTTTGATCCTTTTATGATTTTTTTTTTATTTTTTTTTATTTTTACTTTTTTGTTATGTTGTTCTTGAATATTATCTACTTCCTCCAGGTATGCTTTGAGTTTATTTTTATAGTTATTTATATTTACACATTCTTTAACATTGTTAGGCAAAGTGTTAAATAGGTGAGCTCCCTCTAGCAGGATTGTTTTTTTTCCATAATTTGTTCGTGTCTTTGCTAATTGTAGTTTTATTTTGTTTCTTAGATTATGTTTATTATCTTTTATATGTAACTTTATATTGGATTGAATGGAGTGCGAAATTATTTTTTTTATTAATATGCATGTTTTATAAGCGTATAGTTTCTCTATATTGAAAATTTTAGTTTCAGCGTACAGCTTTTTCGTTGGCGTGAGATAGTCGTAGTGATGAAGGACTTTTATTATTTTATTTTGGGTTCTTTGTAAGGGAGCAATGTTTGTAGTATATATAAAAATCAGCCACGTTAATTTAAGTTAAATCATACTTTTTTTAGTCGCCTTTCTGACCTTTTACCTGCTTATGTGTCACTCTTGGAGCTTCACAAAAACGCAGGTTATTCAAAGCACATGAGACTCTACTGAGCATGTAAGGTTTCATCCATGTTAAAGTAAGTGAAGTCAGATCTTTCTGGGCTCTTGGTCTATTATATCAGTCATCTGGTTACCATAACACAAGCATTAAGTTGCTTAGCTTTGGACTAGATGACGCTGTGTGGAATGTCTAAGGATATTTATTATTTATTAGGATATTTATTTCTGAATGACCTTTTTAAAGACCTGAATTGAATAGATTTAGCTGCCTACACATACTCGTAGATGTCAATAGCACGGTATACTATTGTGAAGGCCGTAGCTCGTAGCTCAGCGTAGCCCTCGTAGCCTCGTAGCTGGAAGCCTATTATAATTTAGCTACGGGGCACTGACTATGCAAACATCAGTGAATTTGAAGGTATCAAATTATTACCACGTTCGATTAACCAATTGATTTATGTTAGGTTACGTTCACAAAATAGTATGATATATAAAAAATCATTTGTTTAGATGATTTAACAGAATTACACTGTTTTGAGGGCAATGGATAAGATAATATATAACATAGTATTATTTTTTCTGTGATATATATAACTAAGGCTAAAAATAAGGTTTTGACTATCCTTTTCCCATAAAAGCGCTAATAGAGATTCCAGTAGGTAATAACTAAAACAACAACATTGAAAAAGCAAAAGTAACGTATTGCGATCCAAAAAACTATCGATTGTTACTATACTGAAATATAGTAAGGAAATGGCATGGCAAGACATCTCGGATCAAGTAGGTTTTGGGATGTAATATAAGCGTCTTTCTAAACAATGATAACGGTCGCGTACGCTTACAGTTCATAAAGCACAGGGCTTGTCTTACGAGACGGTGATAATTGTAAACACCAGAAGCAGAATAGGGCTGCACGACAGCGTCCCCCATGCAGTCGTAGCCATATCACGCCATACAGGTAGATGTATCTATTACACCGACGATACCGATGACGCCATAGGGAACTTCATAAAGTGAGCAACGGCAGTGCCAGCAAAAGAAATAGTAAACTACAACTTCAAAATGGCCATAAAAGATCGCAATGCCGCTGTTTGGAACACCCTAAAGGAAGTGACGGCGGAGATGGATGGCTAGCAACATAACTATAATATGTAATATTAAAATGTTCTTTAACTCATGTAAAGTAATTAAGTTTTTTTAATTTTTATTCGTAAGTAGTAATATTAATATCGTTTATATAAATATCGTTTCCTTAAAGTTTGCTAAGTAGCAAAAATGTCAAAATTATAAAATAGTAAGATCTTTTTAATATATTAACTGTAACAATAAAAGCACGGACCCTAGAGTCTGTGGTGAACGCAAAATAAATATATAAAAAAAAAAAAAAAAAAAAAAAACAATGATAACTAGCCTATTATTCTATTTCTTCTTTTATTTCTGGCGTTTGTGAATTAGGTATTCTTTACACTAGCGCGTGTATTTTCAGGTCGTGGTAATGACGTTTTTTGTACAAAAAACGCCTTGACTGACAATGCTCGACGATGGTTGATAACAAATTACCAACAGGCGCTAGTTGACTTACAAACAACGAGATGAATAAAATACCAACTATTTTATTTAAATAAAGCCTATTATTTAACTCCGTCATTTCACACCTAGATGGATTAATGTGATTTTAAACTTTAAATGTACTAAACTATTACTATATCTAATGCATAATTAATAAAGCTCTTTGAAAAGTGCTCTTGACGTCGCTTACGATTGCTTGTGGTCGCCTGCGTTTGAAGTTTCTCAAGCGATACTACGTATTATGGTGATGAAGATTAAGAGCAAGCAGTAGATATAAAATCTGGCATGTTAGCTCAAATGACACCTCGGTATGCGCAATCCATCAATTCGCGATATCCGATGGAGACTTCTTTTTCACACTATTTCTTAAATTATTCAGGTGATTTATATATTTGTAACGTATAACTCTATAATAAGTTATCATTTTTTTTATGACTTTTCTAAGTTATTTTTTCAATTATTTTAGATAACGTAAGTATATCTATTATTTCCTGTTAGGTAGGTAAGTTAGATTCTTACTTTAACGAAAAAAATTGGACTTCAAAGATTGACTAACTCAGGCAAAGACAGTTCATATGGAATAAGGTTCACTTTCATTTTGCTATCTAGCCTTGGCTCCATACTTTACTTTTATTCATTAATCAATCGATTTTTGTTGTAGAATGAGGTAGTCTTGCGAATTATTTTCTTTTCTAAAAATATTTAGGTACTTAAAAATAAATTGCATCCTTTATCACGGCCTTAAACGGTGAAGAAAAACACTGTGAGGAAACCAGTTATATTGCGATGGACGACGATGAGCCTGCTTGTCACGTTTGGAAAGAAATGAGAAATGTACCAAATACGTGTGTATTTGGACATGCTTCTGACTATCCCATGAGACAATCCTTAAAATTCAAAAATTCCTAAAAAGGTCTGAATTATAACATGTCTAGCACATCCTGGGTAGCAATATGTGTGTCACAGTTGTGATAATATTCGTGTGTCAATGGTTTAGGTATGCATAGAGAGAGGAAAACATCTTTTCTCTGATCTACCTATATATCCATTTACATTCATTTCAAATACTTTCCTAGTAACGCGACATTCTTCCTTCCTCATAACATGACCATCACCTAATTTTCCGATTAATTTCTATTTCTTGTGTATAAACATCGCAGGGATCGGAATGAGTGGCGTAATAGAGAGGAGGCCTATACCCAACAGTGGGTGGAAATGGGCTGAGATGATGATGATGATGATGAAACATCGCAGCTGTCTAGAAATAATTAACGTCTAACGACGTTATTCGACGTGAAACGTCATGGATTCTTCTTAAATAATACATATACTTACATTGCATGACGTAATGCACCTCAGTGTGGGACAGAAGACAGACGGACTTGCCGTGTTTGGGTGTCTCTTTGCCTTACATATATTTATTATTGTGTTTGATTCTCTTGTAAAAAAGCCACGGATGGTTTTTTTAAATACGTTCTGGCATTGTATGATTAATTTTCCACCAAATGATATTTAGTCAAGAATGCACTGATTTCAAAAATCTATTGGGTATCGGATCAGATGGCGTTCGCAACTGTGCCTTTGATTAAATAAAAACAAATTTTGGGTTATTTGTTATGTATTCTGCAATATAAGCTGCATACGATAATTATCATTAAACTTCGATTTCGATCAAAGTGAGCAGGTATTTCATTCTACGAGTATGAGCATTTACTTATTTAAAATGAAACGTTTTTGTGCACAGCCTATCCAAACAAAACAAAAGCTTACAAAAATAGCTATATTTATTTTCTCAAACGACACCACTAACCAAACATAATTGTGATTTGTTTACTTGTTTACCACCTCCAAGTTTATTGGGATTTGGTGCAAAGTTTACAACTTCGCATCGTCTTTTTAATCTAGGCACCTTGCCAGCCACGGTCGTCCAAATTTACAATGGACTTTAGGAACGAACAAAACCTTTGTAGGGGATGTTCATTCTAAACTGCAAAACTGATAGGATAAGCTACCAAACATTACCACACAGATATACATTTTCGTCAGGTAATTTTTTCACAATGGAGTAGACCACACAGATGTCTTCAACATGCATGAGCAAATTCCTCTTTCCAAAGTAAATGAAATAGAACAAGAAATCACATGGATAATCTTAGAGCATAAATATTTGTCAACGAATGAATCGAACAAATGAAAAGTCGCTTCGATACAATTAGCTCCAATTGAGGTCGTTATGACTAGTTCATTTGTGAGTCAATAAGCAGTCAGTTTGTATATGCTTGCAGAACCAACATTAGCAGAACCAACATTAGTGGGAAGTTTGTATAGGATTTTGTCGTTAATGTCGGCAGAATATTACTAAAACGCTAACGTAAGTTGGACTTATATTATGACATTTGGAATACAAAACTGAAAAGTACCTTTCTTAAACAGTTAATCACAGCCCAAATATTTAAGTAGCGTCGCAGCTTTTGACCGTTTATTTCCTTTAGGGCCCCCGCAGACGGCCGACTTTTTGTAGGTGGAAAAATCGGTCGAAAAATAGAACGTACTGACAACAATAGTGCAACGCACACGACCTACAAAAAGTGAGAAAAAAGTAGGTGGCATTCCGACCGACCCGACACCGACTCCGAAAGTGTAGGTCGTTTAGTGATGCGCTTTTTGGAATAAGTGATAGAGCTTACTCCGCAAGTGGACTATTTACTCCGAATTTTATTTGCTTAGGTACCTAGGTACACTTCTGGTAGATAAGTAGGTTCAATCATTCATAATTATAATTTATTGTTATTGGATTAATAATAATAATATTACAAGTAGGTACTTACCTAACCATGTAATTTATTAACAGCTAACACTGCAATATTTTACAAGAAAAAAACGACTTCTTTTCGATTAAACATTACGGACATAACCGGACACCCATCTTTATTTAGCGTACTTCGGCGATGAGTCTCATAATTATTAACTTATCGATCGTAACTTTTTTAAATTTAAATACAACTCCATTGCTGAAAATGGTCTGCTTTATGCCTCTCATTAATTAAAACAACATCATTAATTAACATTAACGGAACATTTTGCAATGTAGTAATTTACCGAAAATATGTATCAAACTCAAAAATCAAAACTAGCGACTACCATCTGACATCTTGTCGATAACGAATTCGACGAATTCACATCGCGAGCAGGTCAGCTGCAAAAAAAAAGCACACTACCTGTCCGTAATATCCTAGTTAAGTCATAAACTCGTAAATTTATGTCGGTGTCGTCGGGGAAATTGAACACTGCGCTGCTTTGATAAAATGAAAAATTTATGGGTGACAAAGCTGTGACCACAATTTTTCGATAAAAGTTTTGTTTTTAATCATAAAACCAAAACTATCAATGTACCAAAAAAGAGAGCAGTTTGTATCTTTTATCTCCTTTAAATAGGTGGGTATATTTTTATGTTTTCGATTTTTTGTATACTTTCGATTTCTCCGTCAATTGTTGACAGATTTTGAAATTTCTTCACCACATTTGTAAGGTGGTCTCATTCAAATATTGAGTGGGATTGCATTTGAACAATAAATATTAATAATAGAAAAAACTGTTTACACCAACGCGAACGCGTTGCTTGCTAATCATAGACCTACGTTATTTAGACGACGTTAAGCGTGGCACTCCGTAAGGGTAAAAACTGCAGCCAATCCACAATTTCGTAGAATAACTTTTTCAAAATAGGAACTTATAGGTGTTTCGACAAAGGGAAAGGCAGCACGCGTTATGGGACGAAAATATTTTACTCTGCGTCTGTTTTAGGTAATACGATCTTTCCTTTGTCTGACTGAAAATTAAGATTCAAATATTGATTTTTTATGTTGTGATGTGTACCTACCTACCTACTCCACATTTTCACTTTGAAAACTGACAGTAGGCCACACTTGACGGAAATTAGGTCGCGTTTATATTTGGCGACCGAACGTAGTATTGGCGTACCGTCATCAAATATAGGTAGGTACGCAATGTTATTGCATGCGCTCTTTCAAATTGTATCTTGTATACCAAAAATCTCGTAATGTATTTTAAAACACATAACCTAAATCACTTTAAGCCTTATCTACAACGAATTTTTTAATGCGCGACCTTCTTTAAAACATTTAATTTTTAATGTTTGTACAAAGTGTCATCAAGGTCGACCCAGAAATCGAAAACAACGTAAAATTGTAACAATTTTTCACGTGAGTGAGAGTGACAAGATACTATTTTATAATGACTTGCCAAACTACGCTCGTGTTTGCTTGTAGTTGAAATAATAAATTATGTACAATGTTTGTGCTTCATCTATCCACTAGAAGCACTGCGGCAAGTTATGATGCATGAAATTTTCAAATAACTAAACGATTGTATATGTACAATCGTGTAGTTATTTGAAAATTTCATTTCATACACTACATTAGATCGTTATTATGATCAGAGTTGTTATACCTATGTCAAAACAAGTGGCAAAATTGAAAATTTAAATAAACTGACTTTAAATTTTGCAAGACAGTAATTTCTTACTCTGTCGAGGTACATTTCTCTTCATAACTCCGAAGATCCATATCAGATCATATTTTTTTTATGGATGGTTCCTTGGAATATCTCCATTGCAACGAAAAATCATCAATATCCGTTATATGCAAACAAACATAAAAAAATATTACATGTTTGAATTGAGAAACTCCTCCTTTTTTTAAGTTTTGAGGATATTGTGCAGGAAATTGCATTGAAATTGAAGTTAATTAAATTTTGCACCTTGTGTTATTTTAAATATACCTATAGGTATATGAATAGCAGAAGCAGACATGTGTTTTGAAGGTAAAGTAGGTATGTAATCTTTACCTACTCTGCACTTTTATAGGTACTCTTTTTTGAAGTATCGTTTGGATAGAGTGTTAAGTTTACAGCCCCATAAACTTTGCTTGAGTAACGTTTTAGGTGTGTTTACATAGAGTATGTTGAAAACGCTCGTTTAATACTATTTAGGCATTGTCGAAGAAATTTTCCACTTTATTTTAAGTTACCTAAACTCTTTATTGTTTATCCCTACTAAAGCTTACGTGATATAAATACCTAGTAGGTAATCGTTTTTAATATCTGTTTAAACGCACAATTCTCTCGTCGTCGGATTGTAAGAACTATTTCCATACTAGCTGCGCCCCGCGGTTTCACCCGCGTAAGTCCCGTTTCCGCGGGAATGTCGGGTTAAAAGGTAGCCTATGTCACGCTCCATCCCTTCAACTATCACCACTTAAAAAATTACGTCAATTTGTTGCTCCGTTTTGTCGTGAAAGACGGACAAACAGACACACATACAAATATTATAAATGTGAAGGTGTGTACTTTCCTATGAATTTTAATTGTTTATGTCTTGTTAAAAGTTTCATTCATCATCATTTTAATCATAACCAACATTATATGCCAGCACATAGCGAGTAGAACAGTGAGGGTGCAATATGTATAACTTTTGACGGTTTAGCCTACCCTACTTACATATAAAGTCAAACAAAATAACACCCAAAGACACTTTTTATCACCATCACAATAACAAGATAATACGAAAAAGTGTGTGAAAGGTTAAAATATCGTATCATTGAATCGTCTGTTGAACTTTCGACTTCGTACTATACCTACTCTACTATATGTACATAAAATAGACACGCAAAACACCGATGGAATAATTAAACTGGACGTTGTTGGAGAGAAATCAAAACGTTGCGCAGCTCCAACCTGACTGCGGTATTCCTAACTAAATTAATCTTCAACCCTGTTACAACTGTTTAAAGTTCAGATTTCAAATGTTACCGAGGTATTTTTGTTTAGTAGCTAAACTATATAGTTGTGCAGAAAGTAGCTACAGGAAGCGAATTGAGAATCAACATACATAATAAAAAGCTATGAAGGTGCTTTTAACATTAGGTAAAATGCTACTGCTATGCTGCTATATATACGTGATACCCTATAACTACTTAGGGGAGCACTAGCACCAGACCCGATTTGGCCACTTGCTCATACGAACGAAGGAACAAGAGCTGTATACTTAATTTCTTGAAACGAGCTAATAGGAAGTAAAATAAACGCACGTGATTAGTCGTCGAAAATAATTTTCTATTCTCGGATTGGCTAGATTTGACAATTGACAATTGATTTGACAATCTAGCCAATCACGATATCAACAATTATTTTCGTATTTCGTCTTCCAATTTCGTTTATGAATGTGTACAGAGTTAAACTAGTTGGTGCGTGGTGCGGATATCCATGAGAAAATCCATAAGAGATCAAAATGCATTTGAAAATCTATGATATGACAACTTACGGACACGAAAACGTTTCAGGAGCAAATAATAAAAGTAGGAATAAAAAACAAACAACAAAAAAAATGTATGTCGTCGCCCCTGAGTTACGCTTCACCCGCTCGACCTCCGCTCCACTCGGTCTCGCAGGTTCGCTCCACTCAAGACCTCCGACTCCTGGTAGGTAGCGTGGTGCGCTCGCTGCAAGCAGCTCGCGTATCTGCATCGTTCCTGGTAGGGAGCGCGGTGCGCTCGCTGCAAGAAGCTCGCGTATCTTTATCGTTCCTGGTAGGGAGCGCGGTGCGGTCGCTGCAAGCAGCTCGCGTATCTTTATCGTTCCTGGTAGGGAGCGCGGTGCGCTCGCTGCAAGCAGCTCGCGTATCTTTATCGTTCCTGGTAAGGAACGCGGTGCCCTCGCTGCAAGCAGCTCGCGTATCTTTATCGTTCCTGGTAGGTCGCGCGGTGCGCTCGCTGCAAGCAGCTCACGTATCTGTATCGTTCCTGGTAGGGTGCGCGGTGCGCTCGCTGCAAGCAGCTCGCAAATCTTTATCGTTCCTAGTAAAAAAAATTACCCCTAAAAAAAACTAAAAAAAAATGAAATGGGGGGCAAAATGAGGGGGGCAACTGGGGGCAAAACTGAAAACTTTTTTTTACTTCCCAAAATCTCCTCTATACAAACCCGTTTTATGCAATCAAAAATGTTACGTCGTTTCCAAGATCTACCAATGGGCCAAAAAAGGGGCTAAACAGGGGCAAATCAAAAAAATTATTTTTACTTCCCAGGACCTTCTCTATACGAATCTATAAAAAAAATGTTCAACAGGTCCTTTAGTTTCCGAGATACACCAGAGGGGGCAAAAAGGGGGAAAAAAATGGGCAAAGTCGGATTTTTCCCAAACTCCCCAGGGTATCCCCTAAACGATTCTGTAAAAAAATATACCTTCCTATCCACCATTATGTCAGTCAGTGAGTGAGTGGTAATCTAACTTTATAAAGTATAAAAAGTCAGTGAGTGGTAATCCAAGTTTATATAGTATAACTAGTTGGTGCGTGGTGCGCGAGCTGCAAGCAGCTCGCGGCCCGGATATCCATAAGGAAATCCATAAGAGATCAAAATGCATTTGAAAATCCATGATAGGACAACTTACGGTCACGAAAACGTTTCAGAGCAAAAAATAAAAGTAGGAATAAAAAACAAACAAAAAAAAAATGTATGTCGTCGCCCCTGAGTTACGCTTCACCCACTCGACCTTCGTTCCGCTACGGAGGTCGGCGGCTCGCTTCGCTCGCCACCTCCCCCCTCCGCTCCACTCGGTCTTGCAGGTTCGCTCCACTCAGGACCTCCGACTCCTGGTAGGTAGCGTGGGTGCGCTCGCTGCAAGCAGCTCGCGTATCTTTATCGTTCCTGGTAGGGTGCGCGGTGCGCTCGCTGCAAGCAGCTCGCGTATCTTTATCGTTCCTGGTAGGGAGCGCGGTGCGCTCGCTGCAAGCAGCTCGCGTATCTGTTTCGTTCCTGGTAGGGAGCGCGGTGCGCTCGCTGCAAGCAGCTCGCGTATCTTTATCGTTCCTGGTAGGGAGCGCGGTGCGCTCGCTGCAAGCAGCTCGCGTATCTGTTTCGTTCCTGGTAGGGAGCGCGGTGCGCTCGCTGCAAGCAGCTCGCGTATCTTTATCGTTCCTGGTAGGGAGCGCGGTGCGCTCGCTGCAAGCAGCTCGCGTATCTGTTTCGTTCCTGGTAGGGAGCGCGGTGCGCTCGCTGCAAGCAGCTCGCGTATCTTTATCGTTCCTGGTAGGGAGCGCGGTGCGCTCGCTGCAAGCAGCTCGCGTATCTGTTTCGTTCCTGGTATAAAAAAAAATTACCCCTAAAAAGTTTCCAAATTTCATACAAAATGTATGGAGAAAAAAAAAATGTCGGAATTTAAAAAAAAAAAGTACCACAATTTATCAACTTTGTAATGCCCTACCTGAATCTGAAAATTAAAATTTTCCAAGTCTCCTAGTTTCCGAGATACGTGGGGGGGCAAATTGAGGGGGGCAACTGGGGGCAAAACTGAAACCTTTTTTTTACTTTCCAAAATCTCCTCTATGCAAATCCGTTTTCAGAATTGGCGAATGTCTTGTAGTTTTCGAGATCCATCAATGGGGCAAAAAAGGGGCAAAACAGGGGCAAAACAAAAAGAAGTTTTATACCTCCCAGGACCTCCTCTATACGAATCTAGAAAAAAAATGTTCAACAGGTCCTTTAGTTTCCGAGATTGACCAGGGAGGGGCAAGAGGGGGGCAAAAAATGGGCAAAGTCGGATTTTTCCCAAACTCCCCAGGCAACCCTCTATACGATTCTGTAAAAAAAAATATACCTTCCCATCCACCATCAAGGAGAACAATTCTGTCAGTGAGTGAGTGAGTGGTATTCTAACTTTATATATTATAACTAGTTGGTGCGTGGTGCGCGAGCTGCAAGCAGCTCGCGTCAGTTGGCTTAAAAAAAAAAAAAAAAAAAAAAAAGGGGGGGGGGGGGGGCAAAGGGGGGGGGGAATTTTTGTCGTCGCCCCTGAGTGGCAGCGAACCCGCTCGACCTTCGTTTCGCTACGGGAGTCGGGGGCTCGCTTCGCTCGCCCCCCCCCCCCTCCGCTCCACTCGGTCTCGCAGGTTCGCTCGCCACTCAGGACCTCCGACAAGCCTCCTCTGTACAAAAAAAAAAAAGGGGGGGGGGGCAAAGGGGGGGGGGACTTTTGTCGTCGCCCCTGAGTGGCAGCGAACCCGCTCGACCTTCGTTTCGCTACGGGGGTCGGGGGCTCGCTTCGCTCGCCCCCCCCCCCCTCCGCTCCACTCGGTCTCGCAGGTTCGCTTGCCACTCAGGACCTCCGACAAGCCTCCTCTGTACAAAAAAAAAAAAGGGGGGGGGGGGCAAAATGGGGGGGTGGACTTTTGTCGTCGCCCCTGAGTGGCAAGCGAACCCGCTCGACCTTCGTTTCGCTGCGGGGGTCGGGGGCTCGCTTCGCTCGCCCCCCCCCCCTCCGCTCCACTCGGTCTCGCAGGTTCGCTCGCCACTCAGGACCTCCGACAAGCCTCCTCCGTGCAAAAAAAAAAAGGGGGGGGGGGGCAAGGGGGGGGGGAACTTTTGTCGTCGCCCCTGAGTGGCAGCGAACCCGCTCGACCTTCGTTTCGCTGCGGGGGTCGGGGGCTCGCTTCGCTCGCCCCCCCCCCCTCCGCTCCACTCGGTCTCGCAGGTTCGCTTGCCACTCAGGACCTCCGACAAGCCTCCTCTGTACAGAAAAAAAAAAAAAAGGGGGGGGGGGGGCAAAGGGGGGGGGGGCAAAGGGGGGGGGCAAAATGAGGGGGGGAGGACTTTTGTCGTCGCCCCTGAGTGGCAAGCGAACCCGCTCGACCTTCGTTTCGCTACGGGGGTCGGGGGCTCGCTTCGCTCGCCCCCCCCCCCTCCGCTCCACTCGGTCTCGCAGGTTCGCTTGCCACTCAGGACCTCCGACAAGCCGACGATCGAAAATGTTGCGTAGTTTCGGAGAAATTGCTCAATTGGCAAAAGGGGGGCAAAAGGGGGGCAAAAAAAATTAGTGATTATTACCTCCCAGGACCTCCTCTATACGAATCCGGAAAAAAAAAAAATTACGGGTCCTCCAGTTTCCGAGATACGATAGGGAGGGGCAAGAGGGGGGCAAAAAATGGGCAAAGTCAGATTTTTCCCAGACTCACCAGAGTTACTTGTTTTCAAATCTACAAAAAAAAATATACCTTCCCATCCAACATCATGGAGAACAATCATGTCAATGAGTCAGTCAGTCAGTCAGTGGTAATCTAGCTTTATATAATGTAACTAGTTGGTGCGTGGTGCGCGAGCTGCAAGCAGCTCGCGTCAATTTTTTTCTGTAAAAAAAAAAAAAAAAAAAGGGGGGGGGGGGGCAAAGGGGGGGGCAAAGGGGGAGGGGGACTTTTGTCGTCGCCCCTGAGTGACAAGCGAACCCGCTCGACCTTCGTTTCGCTACGGGGGTCGGGGGCTCGCTTCGCTCGCCCCCCCCCCCCTCCGCTCCACTCGGTCTCGCAGGTTCGCTCGCCACTCAGGACCTCCGACAAGCTTCTTTCGTGCAAAAAAAAAAAAAAAGGGGGGGGGGGCAAAGGGGGGGGGAACTTTTGTCGTCGCCCCTGAGTGGCAGCGAACCCGCTCGACCTTCGTTTCGCTGCGGGGGTCGGGGGCTCGCTTCGCTCGCCCCCCCCCCCTCCGCTCCACTCGGTCTCGCAGGTTCGCTTGCCACTCAGGACCTCCGACAAGCCTCCTCTGTACAGAAAAAAAAAAAAAAGGGGGGGGGGGGGGCAAAGGGGGGGGGGGGCAAAATGAGGGGGGGAGGACTTTTGTCGTCGCCCCTGAGTGGCAAGCGAACCCGCTCGACCTTCGTTTCGCTACGGGGGTCGGGGGCTCGCTTCGCTCGCCCCCCCCCCCTCCGCTCCACTCGGTCTCGCAGGTTCGCTTGCCACTCAGGACCTCCGACAAGCCGACGATCGAAAATGTTGCGTAGTTTCGGAGAAATTGCTCAATTGCCAAAAGGGGGGCAAAAGGGGGGCAATTTTTTTTTGTGATTGTTACCTCCCAGGACCTCCTCTATACGAATCCAGAAAAAAAAAAAATTACGGGTCCTCCAGTTTCCGAGATACGATAGGGAGGGGCAAGAGGGGGGCAAAAAAGGGGCAATGTCAGATTTTTCCCAGACTCACCAGAGTTACTTGTTTACGAATCTGCAAAAAAAAACATACCTTCCCATCCACCATCATGGAGAACAATCATGTCAATGAGTCAGTGAGTCAGTGGTAATCTAGCTTTATATAATGTAACTAGTTGGTGCGTGGTGCGCGAGCTGCAAGCAGCTCGCGTGACGGTTATCCTGGCTATAGCAGTTTGGACTTAACAAAAAAAAAATGAGAATCCATCGGAAATAGCATAAAAGAGTTTGAAAGAGTTTGAAGATCAAAATGCATTTGAAAATCCATGATAGGACAACTTACGGACACGAAAACGTTTCAGAGCATCATTCAGTATGAATAAAAAAAAAACAACAAAAAAAAATGGATGTCGTCGCCCCTGAGTTACGCTTCACCCACTCGACCTTCGTTCCGCTACGGAGGTCGGCGGCTCGCTTCGCTCGCCACCTCCCCCCTCCGCTCCACTCGGTCTCGCAGGTTCGCTCCACTCAGGACCTCCGACTCCTGGTAGGTAGCGCGGTGCGCTCGCTGCAAGCAGCTCGCGTATCTTTATCGTTCCTGGTAGGGAGCGCGGTGCGCTCGCTGCAAGCAGCTCGCGTATCTTTATCGTTCCTGGTAGGGAGCGCGGTGCGCTCGCTGCAAGCAGCTCGCGTATCTGTTTCGTTCCTGGTAGGGTGCGCGGTGCGCTCGCTGCAAGCAGCTCGCGTATCTGTTTCGTTCCTGGTATAAAAAAAAAATTACCCCTAAAAAGTTTCCAAATTTCATACAAAATGTATGGAGAAAAAAAAAATGTCGGAATTAAAAAAAAAAAAGTACCACAATTTATCAACTTTGTAATGCCCTACCTGAATCTGAAAATTAAAATTTTCCAAGTCTCCTAGTTTCCGAGATACGTGGGGGGGCAAAATGAGGGGGGCAACTGGGGGCAAAACTGAAAACTTTTTTTTACTTTCCAAAATCTCCTCTATGCAAATCCGTTTTCAGAATAGGCAATTTTCTTGTAGTTATCGAGATCCATCAATGGGGCAAAAAAGGGGCAAAACAGGGGCAAATCAAAAAAATGATTTTTACCTTCCAGGACCTCCTCTATACGAATCTAGAAAAATAATGTTCTGCAGGTCTTGTAGTTATCGAGATTGACCAGGGAGGGGCAAGAGGGGGGCAAAAAAGGGGCAAAGTCGGATTTTTCCCAAACTCCCCAGACAACCCCCTATACGATTCTGTAAAAAAAAATATACCTTCCCATCCACCATCAAGGAGAACAATTCTGTCAGTGAGTCAGTCAGTCAGTCAGTCAGTGGTAATCTAGCTTTATATATTATAACTAGTTGGTGCGTGGTGCGCGAGCTGCAAGCAGCTCGCGTCAATTTTTTTCTGTAAAAAAAAAAAAAAAAAAAAGGGGGGGGGGGGGCAAAGGGGGGGGCAAAGGGGGAGGGGGACTTTTGTCGTCGCCCCTGAGTGACAAGCGAACCCGCTCGACCTTCGTTTCGCTACGGGGGTCGGGGGCTCGCTTCGCTCGCCCCCCCCCCCCTCCGCTCCACTCGGTCTCGCAGGTTCGCTCGCCACTCAGGACCTCCGACAAGCTTCTTTCGTGCAAAAAAAAAAAAAAAGGGGGGGGGGGCAAAGGGGGGGGGAACTTTTGTCGTCGCCCCTGAGTGGCAGCGAACCCGCTCGACCTTCGTTTCGCTGCGGGGGTCGGGGGCTCGCTTCGCTCGCCCCCCCCCCCTCCGCTCCACTCGGTCTCGCAGGTTCGCTTGCCACTCAGGACCTCCGACAAGCCTCCTCTGTACAGAAAAAAAAAAAAAAGGGGGGGGGGGGGGCAAAGGGGGGGGGGGGCAAAATGAGGGGGGGAGGACTTTTGTCGTCGCCCCTGAGTGGCAAGCGAACCCGCTCGACCTTCGTTTCGCTACGGGGGTCGGGGGCTCGCTTCGCTCGCCCCCCCCCCCTCCGCTCCACTCGGTCTCGCAGGTTCGCTTGCCACTCAGGACCTCCGACAAGCCGACGATCGAAAATGTTGCGTAGTTTCGGAGAAATTGCTCAATTGCCAAAAGGGGGGCAAAAGGGGGGCAATTTTTTTTTGTGATTGTTACCTCCCAGGACCTCCTCTATACGAATCCAGAAAAAAAAAAAATTACGGGTCCTCCAGTTTCCGAGATACGATAGGGAGGGGCAAGAGGGGGGCAAAAAAGGGGCAATGTCAGATTTTTCCCAGACTCACCAGAGTTACTTGTTTACGAATCTGCAAAAAAAAACATACCTTCCCATCCACCATCATGGAGAACAATCATGTCAATGAGTCAGTGAGTCAGTGGTAATCTAGCTTTATATAATGTAATATAATAAATAATACTTTTGTTTAGTGATAAGTACGGTTTCCATAACTGAAAGCATTTATTTACAGACTAGCTGCTCCCCGCGGTTTCACCCGCGTAAGTCCCGTTCCCGCGGGAATATTGGGATAAAAAGTAGCCTATGTCACTCGTGGATAATGTAGCTTTCGAATGGTGAAAGAATTTTTAAAATCGGTTCAGTAGTTTTTGAGCCTATTCATTACAACCAAACAAACAAACAAACAAAAAAAAAACAACAGTATGCTTTAAGATGTTGTCAACTGTGGAAACACAGTGAACTGGCGGAAGCATAGAGGAAGCAGTAAGGGGAGGAGCCATCAGTTTTATTTTCTATGACGCTAAGAAGGTCATTTTCTGCGGGGGACGTGGAACTGTCTGTCAATAAGTAAATGTCAATTTTTGTGTAAAAATCATAGTGCTTGAAGCTATCGATAGTTTATTATCGATGAAAGAAAGAAAGAAAGAAAAGAAAGAAAGAAAAATATTTATTTTGTCAAAAACGCGTTACACATAAGACACATTAAAATAAGTAGGACATTGACAAAATTGGCAACTACTCAGCGTATTGCTGCAACAGAAACCAGAGAATCTGTCGCAGCGCTGGTCTTCCGTAGCGCCGCCGTAGGTTTATGTGTGTGCTGCGGCCCCGCAAAAAACACACATTTTAAAGTAATAAAAAACACACATTTTAAGGTAGGTTGTAAAAATAGAAACAAGAGAAGAGAACGATGAGTGCGGCCAATACGGTAGGTATTGGTTGTATGACAAATTTTAATGTTATTGACAAATTGATTTGATTTGGCGGGCCTTAGCGGGGTGACCGAATCCAGAAATTCTGTAACGAAAAATTCAAAACTGGCTTTGAACCCTCTTTTTTCTGATTTTTTTTATACTTAAATCAATATTTAAGCCTTTTCTGTCATCACAGCGTCTTTTGGCGTGGTTTTACGTGGTAGCCAAAGGAAAAAATTATATCTTTGTTTCTTTAATTTTAGCTTAATTCGTAAATAATCGAAATACAGGCGAAATTATTTTTTATCTTGTTTTTTGAAGTTATTTATGTAAATGTTGATAATACGATGAAAATTGAGAGGTCCAAAGTTGTATAAAATCACAACAATTTTGGTTCTCATTCATTTTTGTAAAAATCTAATGTTCTAGTCGGATTGGTTGAGTTTTTCGATTAAGCTATAAACAACACCTATACAATCATTGGCGGAAAAAAAATCGTCCTTTAATCAATTTCAGGTTACCCCTCTACTGGTGAGCTAATCCGACTGGGCTGTAAGTCAATATCGATAAGTTATTTTGAACTGTCCCTTCACTAATTTCGCTGCAGTGACAAGCAGTGTGTCCAACTAAAAATACCTATTTCCGCGATATTGTGAGGATGGTAAATATTTTTTTAATAAAGTTTACCTATGATTTTAACAGAAGTTTAACAGCCAGAAGTTTAACTACCTACCTACTTAACGTTCTGAAAGCTTACGTAGGTATATAATTAGTAAGTTGGAGGTATAGGGGTGGTATAGATACCTAATTTATTGTGCACCGTTAATGATAAATCTAGATAAAAAGTAGTATTTTGTTATATGCACATTTTTCGATGCACAGGATGATTTGCAAATATTTTTTTTCAAGTGCATTGAAAAGTCTTTCTTCCGAGGTAAGCACTATCTACTAGTTTTGAAGTAGGTAGGTATGTAGGTGTTTTGTGTACCTACCTACCTACCTATTTGTTTGTTTTTTTACTCAATGCAGAAATATAATGCTTTTATCTATTATAACGAGTACGAGGAAATACAAAAAATTCTAGGAACTTTAATTCGTTTAATTAAACCGACTTGCAAATATTGACCAAGCAACAGAAGATAGAACAGCTACTTTTCAAATTAAAAAAAAGAATAAAATATAAATATAATATGCCACTAAGAGTATTATTTTTCATAATTCGGGATTCGTGCTAGATAACAAAATAAATAGGTAGCATGAATATGAGTGATGGAATAGTGCGGATTCAATCCTACGCCTTTCGGATCAAAGTCGAAGTAGCAATCCACTTGGCCAACTCGGCGGCATAGCAAAATACGCTAAAATGGAATCTGTTACGATTTGTTGGCAACATTATATAAATTTTAGTTTTATTCAAATTTAGTGCATAAATTGTTAATATTTAGAGGAATGAATACTTGCAGATGGAAAGTCACATCATCCTTTTGTAACCTGAAAGTTTCCAATATTTTAGGATATGCGAAAACTCTGCAATTTGGCATTTTATACTTATATTCTTCCGCGTGTACCGTGATTGACAAATGACGCGTAACCAGCGGCGCGCGGGGTTTTACATATGGAGAATGATTGTTGGTCCAAGGACCTTGGCTGCGGGGAAAGCATGTCAAAAATTGACAATGTCGTCTCCTTCTGAAGGAAGATAATTGCTCTGAGGGCGGAAGGTTTGGACAACATTATTAAAGATACTCTTTCGTCGGTTTTAAATATTTATTTGGATGACAGGGCATGGTCGCAGGCCTCCCTACCTGTCAGATTGGGAGGCTTAGGTATAAGAAAAATTTCCAGTGTAGCATTACCAGCGTTTTTGTCGTCAATTTATAGTAATTCAATTTTAATAGACCAAATTTTATCTCAATCGATTTCGGCTTTTCCTGGACATAGTTTGAAAATTTCATTGCAAGACGACGCTCTGAACGCTTGGCACAGTGCTTGCCCCGCTACCGCTCCCCCCTCATCCCTTTCGTCTCAACGGCAATGGGACGGGCCTTTGTGTGAATTGACACGGAAATGTCTCCTACAGACGTGTTCAAGCTCCGCAGATCGTGCCCGTCTCCTAGCCGTCTCAAATTGGGAGTCAGGTTTGTGGCTTCAAGCACTTCCATCCAACAATTTAGGAACTTTAATGGATCCCGCTAGCTTCCGTGTTGCAGTATGCCTACGGTTGGGTGCGCCGTGTTGCGCCCCTCACCTTTGTCAGTGCGGTACGGCGGTCGAACAGCTTGGTCACCATGGATTGTCGTGCACCAGGGCTGCCGGTCGGATCTGCCGACACGCCAGTCTTAACGACATCATCCGTCGAGCTCTTGTCGCCGCCAACGTACCAGCCGTTCTAGAACCGAGCGGTCTGATGCGTGACGACGGCAGGCGCCCCGACGGTATGACTCTTGTCCCTTGGGAGAGGGGAAGGCCATTGGTGTGGGACGCAACTTGCGTTGATACCCTTGCGCATTCACATCTCCCGGGGACATCCGTTGGACCTGGCGCAGCGGCAGATTCGGCTGAAAATCTCAAGCGGCGCAAGTATGTGAATCTGGATAGGGTTTACATATTTGAGCCGTTTGGGGTGGAGACCCTGGGTCCATGGGGTACCGGGGCCCATCGCGTTTTCAAAATTCTTTCAGGGCGTCTGGTCGAAGCGACGCGTGATCCGAGGGCTGGCTCTTATTTGGCTCAACGAATCAGCATTGCTATTCAGCGTGGCAATGCGGCCAGTGTCTTGGGCACGCTTCCGTCTGGCAGTGGTTTGGATCAGTTGAGCTACCTATAGACCGTTTGCAACGGTCCTTAGATGGCTCAACTGGTTCTATTTGTATTTTGTACAGTTATGTATTAGTTTAGTTTCTGTAAATAAAGTTTTTTTATAACAAACAAACAAACAAACAAAGTTTTCCTCTTTATAATATTAGTGTAGATAATCGAGTCATTGGTAGTAGTAGACGTTAACCAATTAATATGTAGGTATTCGTGTAGGGTTGTTAAAATTTTATGTTCTAGGGACTTATTATGAACTGGTTTTACAATTTATTTAATTGTAACCACTTAATGTAAGGATAAGGACATTTCAATTTAGTTATTTTGTATGTAATGGTCCTTTTCCTAACTCTCCTAACTCAATGGTGCAATCAGTCATTACAGATAGAACAATTCGTAGTTTGATTTAAATTTGAATTCATTTCACAGATTTGTCGCGTTGCGCGGCCCAGTTGCATAATACTAATTCAAAAAGTACAGTTTCAGTAGGTACCATTATTTATATTATAAAGAACCCTCCAAAAACTTGAAAGATGTGGAGCACATAAATATAACATTTCAAGTTTTTTGTTTTTTTGCATTTAAAAAGACAAATCATTCCGACAAAAATGTGGTGCCTGGGTTTAAAGAGATATAATACTAGCTGCACCCCACGGTTTCACCCTCGTAACGTAAGTCCCGTTTCCGTGGAAATATCGGGATAAAAAGTAGCCTATGTCATTTCTCATCCCTTCAACTATCACCACTTAAAAAATTACGTCAATTCGTCGCACCGTTTTGTCGTGAACTTGAAAAACGGACAAACAGACAGACAGACACACACACTTTCCCATTTATAATATTAGTATGGATGGATGGATGCAACCCTGTAACAGCAACCATGAGTTCTATACTACAAGCAAGTAGTAAGTATAAGTTTAAGTACTACAAGCAAGTAGGTCCAGGATCCTGAATCGCGGTTCGCGCAATCTTCGATCAAAGATGGATCGCCATGTCATTGTGTAGAACCAAACCAGTTAATGTTATTGATATAGGTACCATCATTTTTTAATAATAATGTCATAGTAGTCTTGATATTAATTTGTTTTTTCAAAATTTTCTATGATTTACCGTGAAATATTATAATTAAAGACGTACGTTCAAGTAGGTACGCGTACTTTTAAGACGCTCGTCCTTGCGAAAAAAATTTAGTTACTTTCCTGGTAATTAAAATAGTTAAAATAATAATTAAAATATTATTTTAAGTTTTTTTTTTAGAAACTCTCTGTTACAGTTTTATTTTGTATAGTTTAGGAAAAATAGCTAAAACAAAGTTTAGTGGCCACCAAGTGCAACTTTGCCTAAACTGTAGGTAATATAAAAATAATCTACTTATAAATATAAATATATCTATATCTTCATATCTACAGTTGTCAATGACAGGACGTTATAAATTTTAGGACCACTTCGACATTTTACGACTCTAATATCCCGATTGTTTCAAACACAATTTCACTAGCTTTAAAATAATTAAGGAACGTTTTAAGTATCGTGGCAACCCTAGTGTAACCATTTAGACCTAAATAAATACGTCTGAAGGTCAACGGAGCAAAAGTTGTGTGAGCTGCCGACTCCATGCGATGTTCAAAACCCCGGTTGATTTTAGTATTACGGTTTTCGTACCTACACCATTCAATAGATGTGTTACTTTAATCGTACAATATTGAGTTCGTGGTCGAATGAAAACTGAAGCCAATTGTTAAACCTGTTTCAAATTCAAACCGATTTCTTAGAGATTTTGTTATTGCTTGGGAGTGACAAATATTTATGTACATAAGTAGGTACATCAACAGACAACCTTATTTGTCGCTGTCATTGGTTATTAGTATTAATAAAATAGGTATATGCCATCTAACGTTGCTTTATGAGATCCTTATCAATTTTCATTAAATATTTGGTTAATTTATAAGGGCAGGGGAATGATTTGGTTACATAATAATTTAGTGGAGAGTAAATGACGACGACCTAGGGACGAAAAGGACTATTTTAAATCCAAATTTTTGAATACTTTCCTAAAATGTTCATTCACTCCTGCAGGTAGATTTTCATAGAAGGTCAGAATTTGTGATGACGTTTTCGCTTTGACGATAAGATGACTGTACTATCTATATGAGGTTTTGTCAGTAAGGACCGTTCGCACAGCTTTGTTTTCCATCTCAGCGCGTCTGGCAGTGTATATTCTGGCGCATGCGTATATTTGAACCATTCAGGCCCGTGCCACTTGCTCGCCACCGTAAACATACTCGTAAATTCTGTGCGAGTTTCGTTATGTTGGCAAGAGCTCCTCAGAAAAATGCTCCAGCCGCTGTTTCGCTGGGAAAGGATTCTTTCATAAATCACAATGCCACCATAAGCACTCGTAAGATTCATGTCTTTTCATTGGTTATCTCAGCCACCCTGCATAGGTTAACGACCCTGTTATATGGGGTCCTGAATTAGAACCAAATTCTTTTGATAATGCTCATGTGGATAGCTTATATTTAAGTTTTAGATACCTAATATTTCACTTTCTTAACTTAATTTAACTTATACTTTCCTACTAAATAACTACTTATAAGCAGACGCAGTTGTCAAAACGTCGTGCAAGTAATTTAATTTTCAACTGATAAGAGTAGGTCGTTTGTGTGCGGTTCTTCGACCTAAGTCACAGTATACCAACAGTTAGCATTTATCCAAGTTCACTGAACTCGTTGTACTGCTCAGGGTGACCGTGACTTGCAAAGGCTACATTAGTTTCTAGCTAGATTTCTTCTAGGATGAGTTATTGGAAAGTAATAATAATACAAGTATGTTTTCTTTATAAAAACCACAGATTACATACCTAATTACAGATACCTCATCTCGAACATTGATTTCACTTCTGTTTTTCTTTGGGCTTAACTTTTGGTGTTTAACTTTTGAGGCGCCCCTAGCAGTGTTTAGGTCTTGTCTGCAATCAAAAATAAGTAACTCCATCTAGTGCTAAGTAGCATGCAGTCGGATGCTTTAAACTGTGCCTAAACGCCACTAGGTGACTCATTAAGTTATGTTCAGCCAAGCTCAATGAATACCTCGATTTTAAAACAACAATCAACAAAATTTTGTCTGACTTTCTACGTTTAGACGTAGCAGTACAAATCATATACCATCATATATCTACTTAACAACATTTTTGCTGACCATTATTTTGACGTAAAAAATTTATATCTTATGACGGACATGACACTCCGTCCGAGGTTTCTCAAAAAATCCCACCCATTTCTAGGGTTGCGATATAGCTGGAAGAAACGGGAAATAACTAGTTGCGAAATTATACTTGCTAAATAAGGAATTATTGGTCAAGTCCACATGACTTATTTCTGTTAACATCAAACAAGACGATGCAGAAACCTATATGATTTTTATTTTTTTCAAACTTCATTGATCACGTAACTCATAGTGGATTGAACATGGCCTCTGTCCAACCTCGGTCTGATCACACTCGTATGCATTGCGCCTAATTGTTGTCTATTGCTACTCAGTCTACGCAACTTCCGTTCTATTTAACGATATTTTCAAGAATGGAGGTTTTTCTTTTACACGAAATTTTCGCAAAAGACGTATAAAGGGAAATGCATGAAACAATATTATATTTTCTCACTAATAGTGTACGGTGGGTACGGTATTGTCGGTCACGTGTCGGTACTGTAACGTGCCTTGACCCCATTAGGCCTTGACCCCATTAATCACTCATCATTTTAGTAACGCTTTGGAGATTATTTTTTACAGAACAGAACCATCGCACAAGGTGTGACAGAGAAGAGTACGGTGTCGAGGTAAGGGAAGCGTTTTCCTATCTGTACCTAATACTAGTGTTTTATGATCGAAATGTTCTTTGAATTATGAACAGAACTTGATCTTCAGAGTTAAAAATTCACACCTAGATAAAATTTAATTCGGGATATAAATTTCAATGTTTTACTTGTAATTGACAGACGATATATGCAAAGATTATATATATATATATATATTTATTATGTCGCGGGCAAAAGATGGATCGGATTGGCACAGGACCGTGGTGGATGGCAAACTGAGGGAGGCCTATACCCAGCAGTGGGTGAAGTCGGGCTGTGGATGATGATGATGATACTTGTAAACCATAAAACATCCTTCATAATACCAGTCATTTTTGTCAATACAATCAGTCATCAAAATTATTCCAAGAGATTTAGTACTTTGGATAAGGTTTCAGTAATAAATATAAATACATATAATATATCCTTGGACATTCCACACAGCGTCATCTAGTCCCAAGCTATTGTGTTATGGTAACCAGATGACTGATACAATACTTAGAGATACATTTTTTTTAAGCTATTGCATAGCTTCTATCGCGGGCCTTGAGCGTGTAGACCGAATCCAGAAATTGCGTAACAAAATCACCTTACGCTGTCACTTTAGTTCAGGAACTCGCCTCTAGGTGGCATGCAATAGCTTTACCGTGGCAGTCTTCGAGTGCCACACGTTTTTTTTTATATATATACATACATACATAAAATCACGCCTCTTTCCCATGGGGGTAGGCAGAGACCACGGATCTCCATTTGCTACGATCCTGACATACCTCTTTCGCCTCACTCACTCTCATTACATTCTTCGTACATGCTCGCCGGTTTAGGGTACTTCTGACCTGGCCTTTCTGCAAAATGTCACCAATTTGTCCACATCGCCTAGGTCTTCCCCTATATATATTATATATGTATATATAGATAGTAAACACCCAGACACGGAACAAATATCTGCAGAACATACAAACATTTGTTCTGTAGCTGTGATCGAACCCGCAACCTCCACGTTTCAGCCGGGTGTTCGCCCTGTGTGCCTGTGGCGCAGTGGCGCCACAGAGGTCGTAATTGAGTATAAGATTATAAATATTTGTTCTAAAACTGATATTACTAAATGTGCTTAGACATCAGAAGCACTTAAATATACAAACAAATTAATACAGCTTTCACAATGTTACTTTGTAATGGAAATAAGTCACGAAAAAACACTTGACAAATCTTCAAAAAGGACGAGATTGTATGTTCTACTTTCTTAAGCAGAGATTAATTAAGAAGGTTCTATGTTTTATTATTTTTCATTACTCATACACGGAAAGTACGCACGAAGTTGCCTGATTATAGGGTTCAAAGTAGCATTTTCTGTCTCTAGGGAAAACAGAAAAAAAAAAAAAAAAAAAAAACTTCATTTTTGACATTTCTTTTGTGGCATGTCGATGCATGCTAAGTGTTCAAGTTCTTCTAACTCAATCAGATGCTAGATATTATGTCTCTCTTGCACGAATTTGTGCTTCTCTAGCTTAATTACTTAACTGCTTCTTCTATCGCACTCGCTGACGCTCGCGCGATAAACCATCTCGTGCATAGAAAAAATGCCTTTGTCCCCTTGTATAGCAATCTACTATTAATGTGTGGTCACCTCAGAGCAATCATCTTCCTTCAGTCCTCATTGGTGGTCACGGTGGTCTGGTCACCAATTATTCCGTCAATACCTGACCGATTTTTTTTTGTTTTCTACTCTTATTGTTGAAAAATAATATTTGAGAATCTGACGTCCATTTTAGGAATACAGAAACGCACATCAAGAGTGCAGGAAATTGCTGTCTTCTTACGAATATAGGTAAGATTCATAAATAAAAATTATTTCGCTGCTCGTTACTGTTTGATAAACTATTCGTTTGTTTATGAAGTACCTACATTGCAAATTCTATGCTTCGTTTGTAAAACAATATAATGTTCAATGGGTTTACATTGAACGTGCGTGAGTAACTCTTGATCGAGTGACTATTATCTATTAGAATTTGTTTGATTGTATCAAACAAATATTAATTTCAATGTTAATTTCAGTTTGTTTTCTTAACGAAGTGCAATATACTACACATACCTCAGTACCTACAGTTTTTGTAATGAATTTGTTGAACACGAAACTGAAACCAGAAAAAAAATTTGACCCAGAAATGTCCATGGCCAGACTTTATTAGGTACTTTTCTATTTTTTGAAAACTAGCTCTGCCTAGCTTTGTACCTAGTTTGTAAGTATTGGTTATTATATTATTAGTACCTACTATTGATCTTTAAGTGATGGAGGAGATATTGGATATGTAAATAGGTAGGTACCTACATTGATACCAGTTTGCTTTTTGAGAAAGATTCCGACTTATGTTTAAGTAATGAGTTTTCAATCAGATTGAAATCAAACATAAATATCTCGTTATAAGCTGTGTAAAAGTTCAATGCCTTTAAGATATTTTCAAGAACTATGGTAAAATATTGCTGAAGTCTAGATATTTTTTAATAGATATTTTTTCGATCGCTTGAGGGGCCTATCGAGATCCTTTGATAACAGAGAAAAAAGACACGATGAAGTGTCCTCACTTTTAGATGATGAACAATAGATTAACGGCTGTTTCGAAACACGACGCTGAACACGACAACATCACTCTTACAAGTAGATAATATACCTAAATGATTTTTCATTACTCATACACGGAAAGTACGCACGAAGTTGCCTGATTATAGGGTTCAAAGTAGCATGTTCTGTCCCTAGGGAAAACAAGTACTTTCCTGCCCTAGGGCAGGAAAGTAAATAACTGTCAAATGTCAACTTCATTTTTGACATTTCTTTTGTGGCATGTCGATGCATGCTAAGTGTTAAAGTTCTTCTAACTCAATCAGATGCTAGATATTATGTCTCTCTGGCACGAATTTGTGCTTCTCTATCACTAATTATATTATATTTATTTATTTTATTTTATTTATTTAAATTATTTCATCATCAAAAAAAAACTACTGGTAGAATGCCTACTACTTTTATAGCCATTCTACTACCAGTCAGTATTTTTTTTAAATCTGGAACGCAGCTATGCCATGCCATCGTTAGCTGCTTTTAGTCAATTTTAAACTAGATTTAAAAAAAAAAAGCGAGACAGCTAATTTTTGTGTGTGAAATTTAAATTTTACGTCAATATTTTTGGTAATTTCCTCATATTCGTAATGAAAAGTAGAGTACATACCTCGGAAGAAAGGCCCTTCGATGCACTCGAACTATTATCGCACTCGCTGACGCTCGCGCGATAAACCATCTCGTGCATCGGAATCTGTGCCTTTCTTCCTCGTGTAGTAATCTACTATTAAACAATGCTATGTTTTTGACTCCCTTAGTCCATCATTGTTTGACGACCTCTGTCGCGCAGTTGGGTGAACGCCCGGCTGAGACGCTGAGGTTGCGGGTTCGATCCCCGCTACGGGACAAATGTTTGTATTTTCTGCAGATATTTTTTCCATGTCTGGGTGTTTTCTATCTATAATATGTATATATTTACAAAAAAAATGGCTCTTTATGTATGTATTATATCAGTCATCTGGTTACCATAGCATTAAGTTGCTTAGCTTGGGACTAGATGACGCTGTGTGGAATGTCCACTTTTTACACACAATTTATTTATTTATTGTTAGACTTACTTTCCTAATAATAAATTTCATTTCATTTATTATTTATTATTATTTTCGCTTCAGCGTCTTACAACAGGCAAAAAACCAAACTAGAGTACCTACCTACGTTCGTATTTTTGCGCCCCAGCTCAGACGGAGATAATGCAATCGCACAAGAACAATCTAGCTATTTGCATATTTTTTATAGTTTGCGTTGCGTTCGTTGGTACTTATATTATTAAGTTTATGTATATTCCTACTTAAAACTAGCATATAATAGGTATAGCATACCGTAGTTCCTAAGTAGCTAGCTATCTATAAGCAATCGAGCGTAGTAGACAAGTCGTAAGGTTTCTCGCATTCTTCGGTCAATGTGTAGGAACGTGACCAATCCGCAAAATGAGTGCGTAACCAGGCGCTCGGCCTTCAGGACGGAAATCCGAATCGAGACGTCAAGGACGAGAGGGACGGTCGTCCTTGTGAAGGACGAGTCGAGGTGACTCACCGAGCGGCTGGTGGAGCGCGGCGTGTGCGTCGCAGTCTGCACAGATGGCAGAGCGCAGCATCCGCTCGCGCTGCAGCCGGCGCAGCAGCTGCAGGTGCTGCGGAGTGAACACCGTGCCTGAGCGCTCGCCCACCAGCAGCACGTCGCCCGCCTCCCACCACGCCTGCTCGCGCAGCGTGCCGTCCCGGTTGAACAGACCCAGGTCCTTGTAACCCTCGGGAGGGCTAAGCGCGCCCGACTCGCCCTCCTGGTAACGCTCGCACGAGCCGCATCCCGAGCACTCCTCGCTCTCTCCCTCATCGGAATACCCGCATTCGTCGCGGACCACGATTATATAGTCTGCTTCGAAAAATTCATTAGCGCTCTCATCGAAAACAACCCTATGCTTCTTGGATTTTTTACTCTCCCTGTTATCTTTTTTAAGTGATGATTTCAAATTGTCGTGATCTTTATTATGTCTGGTGTCTTTCGTGGCGCGATCTCCGCGCTCGGAGCGATCGGCGCGCATCTTCGCGAACGGTCGCGGCGCTCGATGCCGCCGGAGTGAGCGGGGTTTGAGTCCCGACGCGCGCGAGGTGTCGCGAGCGAGTGTCGAAGAGGCACGGCGCCGGCAGGGCGACAGCCGTGCGGATAGCGATGAGCGACGCGAATGCCGCGCGCGGTGAGGCAGCCTGGCGCGTAGCCGAAGCCGCGGAGCCGAACGATGCGCCCCGCCCCGCAGCGCCCGCCTATCGATCGCCATGCTGTTGCCCGAAGCACGATGCCCTCACGAGCGTCATCAGCACCACCGATGCCATCACCCCGTGCCATCCGCGACCCATAAACATGGGTAACGCGTGCGCTTATTCATCGGACCTAACTGTCACGCGCTCCGTACATAATTACCGACGTGAGATCGAGAGTCCGTAGCAGTATGCATTATTGAGTAGTGTGCATAGTGAAAATTTTAACCCGCTCTTTTTGATAGTTTATTTATTTTATGTTACTTTTTTACAACAATTATTAATTAATTAGGTATCATTATTTGTAGATTACTTATAAAAATGGGGTTTTCACTCTTCAATTTCATTACAATTCAGCATTAATTTTATTTCAAAGTGAAAATTTATTAATGGTTGAAAATTAACCAACATAACATCATCGTGCAGATCACTGTCTTGCAGATGACATCGACCCATCGAGTCGGTGACTAGACGCCCCCTATTTTGGTGACCTTGTCTCGGCCAGTCAGTGAGCGTTTTAGTAAATGTGCCGTCACTCTGTCTTGCCAGGTGAGATGCTCAATACTACCAACTACTCAAATTTAACTCAACATCCCCAACATTTATAGATTTTTTTCTAATTTTAGACAGAGGGTCTTTCCCCATGATTACTAAGGTACCTGCGGCAAATAAGGGCCACTTAATTTCAATTCAAAATATTTTCAAAATCAGACGGATATGAATGAAAAACAGGACATTTTAAGAATGTTTACTTCATAAGCAGTCTGAAAAAGTATGATTTATTTGGTTTTAATTGAAATTTATCATCAATATTGAGGTTTTTCAAAACCCTTCCTTTGGTCCTTATTAGCCGACGGTAGTTTAATTTGGGCCACTTATCAAAAACATTCATTTTGTCTTTTATCATTGTAAACTCTAGCTATACTATCTCTCGCAGACTTTTAGATTGATTTTCTAGTGAGTTACGCTTGACGATTTATTTAAATCACGGAAAAAAACAGTGATGGCCCTTATTAAACTAATGAAACGAAAAGTTTGAAAAAAAAGCATTAATTGACTAAATTTGTTCAAAATTATCATATTCTTGAAAAAGTTATTAGTTTCACTACATAAAACTCAAAAAAAAATCAAAAATAGCATAATATTTTCTTGAAAATTTTCTTGAATTGGTGGCTCTTATTAAACTTATGAAAGTTTACGTTTTGGAACTTTGCTCTATTATGTTTCCTCCAAGTTTCTAGGAGTCCTGTGAAGTATTATGTACTTATATTGGGCATACTCACTCAAACGCAAGATATACCTAATCTTTTGTGTTGTGTGTGTGTGAATGTGTGAAGAATGTGTGAAGGCCGGTTTCGATCCCACAAGCTTCAGAACTAAAGTCAAAGTAACAAAAAAAAAATCTTTTCGTTCTTATTGTTCTTTTTGTTTTTTTTTGTTCTTTTTGTTCATTTTGTTCTTTTTGTTCATTTTGTTCTTTCTGTTCTTTTTGTTCTTTTTGTTCTTTTTGTTCTTTTTGTTCTCTTTGTCCTTTTTGTCCTTTTTGTTCTTTTTGTTCTTTTTGTTCTTTTTGTTCTTTTTGTTCTTTTTGTTCTTTTTGTTCTTTTTGTTCTTTTTGTTCTTTTTGTTCTTTTTGTTCTTTTTGTTCTTTTTGTTCTTTTTGTTCTTTTTGTTCTTTTTGTTCTTTTTGTTCTTTTTGTTCTTTTTGTTCTTTTTGTTCTTTTTGTTCTTTTTGTTCTTTTTGTTCTTTTTGTTCTTTTTGTTCTTTTTGTTCTTTTTGTTCTTTTTGTTCTTTTTGTTCTTTTTGTTCTTTTTGTTCTTTTTGTTCTTTTTGTTCTTTTTGTTCTTTTTGTTCTTTTTGTTCTTTTTGTTCTTTTTGTTCTTTTTGTTCTTTTTGTTCTTTTTGTTCTTTTTGTTCTTCTTGTTCTTCTTGTTCTTTTTGTTCATCAGTCGTCAGTCGTCAGTCCAGTCGTCAGTCGTCAGTCGTTATTCACCAGTCACCTTGCCTTTTGCATCTGTTTTTGTGTACCAGTATTGCTAATAACCTGCATTAATGCAGAGAAGACCAAACTAATGACAAACGCAGAAAAGAAACCGAGAATGGTAGTAAATGGAAATGACATGGAATACGCAAATGAATATGTATATCTAGGACAAATAATAACACCCCAAGATCAAACTCAGAAAGAAATAGAAACTAGAATAAATAAATCATGGAAAAAATACTGGTCACTAAAAGAAATCATGAAAAATCCTCAAATACCATTAAAACACAAAAGAAAAGTGATTAACACATGCATCATGCCATGCCTAACATACGGCTGCCAAACATGGGCACTAACAGAGAAGGACAAGAAAGCACTTGCAGTATGCCAACACAACATGGAAAGAAGTATCTTAAATATTAAACTAAAAGACAGAGTAAGGCTGGAGGACATCAGGAAGAAAACTAAAGTGTCCGATGTTACATACACCATTAACAAATTAAAATGGAAATGGGCAGGCCATATGATTAGGAGTAACCAGGATAAATGGTCGAGACGTGTCACTGATTGGTACCCACGAGAGGGAAAACGAAAAAAAGGAAGACCACTCCAAAGATGGGAAAATGATATAAGGAAAGCAGCAGGAGTCCTATGGAAAAGAAAAGCCCAAAATAGAGATGAGTGGAAAGGGTTGGGGGAGGCCTATGCCGCAAGGCAAACTGACGAAATGAGAAACTAAAATGCTCAATGAAATAATTTAAATTTATTAAAATGGAATAATTTATTACTTAATTTAATCTAAACACTATTATCATTTGCATGTAACTAACTTATTTTATGTTTTTGTTTAATGTCAGAAATAAATGGCTATTTTATTTTTATTTATTTATTTATTTATTGCTAATAACCAGTCTTTGTCCTTCATTATTATCAATCGCTTCTAACTGAAATAGCAAAAAAAAGAAAGAAAATACATTCATATTTTAACCTCAGAACACGTATACACAATAAAAACAGATATAATAGAACACGACTTCGAAAGAAGACCTTTGAAAGCCTTGTAAGCCTTGAAAGCCTTGTAATTGACGGCCCTTACTACCCGCCTTGGGGGTGGCCCTTATTAGCCGCCTGCGTCAAGTTCGACAAAATTCACTGTAAAATCATGAAAAATTTATATTTATATTTAAACTTAACTTAATCAGGAAACATGATAAATTTATGTTATATTAATAACAGCAGATTAAAATAAAAAAGTCTATGGTACTCACAATTAATCAGTTTTCGTGGAGATTTTTTTCTAGTAGAGCGATTTTTACAAACATCGTTTAAATAAATGTGTCTACTGACATGAAGGCGAATAGGAAGGCGATACCACCGCGGATATTAGCCTTCCTAATGGTCCTCTATAATGTAGGCTTGGTTTGAGTCTAATAATAATATTGGAAGTATGTTAAAATAGAAGTGGCCCTTATTACCCGCCGGCCCATATTTGACGCACCTACCCTAGTCCATTCTCTTGGCCATGTCTTGACAGACTTGACAGAGTGATCTTTATAGTTTGATTTTGGTACTATTACCACCCATATCGAAGTTTTTATACATTTTTGTATTGAAACATAATTTCCTCAGTGTAATCGACGACAGTGTGAAATCAGCATTTTGTATATTGTTTTCAATTTAATTGAGTCTAGGCGTCTCATAGCGGTCTCACGGAATACGTAGCACTTTTCGTAGCCCACATATTTTGTAGAGCATCAGTGCTACGAGAAACTATATTACCAACGCTACCACGGTGCCGCAAGCCGGTGATTTAAAAAATTAAATACTTCCCACGAATTTACTCTTCAAGATTAGGTTGGGCATTAAGTACGGTGTACTTCTTCATTAAAAGCTTTTAGATTTACTAAATCAGTGTTTAAAAAAAGTAACATGCAAAATTTATACGGAAAAGCTACTTATTTTAAGTGGTGCTTGTCTTTCACATTAATAGACGTTTTGTATATTAATCAGCCAAGAAGAGAGTCCAAGTTTAGTCAGTTAAGTTTAGTAAGTTTAGTCTTCAACATCATTCTTCAATTTAACCATAAATAAATTCTCATTATAAAGGCGCGGGCCCACCGCGGTGCACGGAGAGGCTACGCACGTGTATTAAGCTTCGCTTTGTAAGAAAATGTATGTGGTTGTGTCCACTGCAACCCACGGAGAGGCTACGCTTATATTGACGTCATTGATACACGCGTGGCTTGCTCGAATAGGCGGTTACATAGCTCAACGCTGTCAACGTGGGTCTACGTTTCCACTGGAGTACACGATTAAGACCCACGACTATGTACAGCTCGGTTATCGCAGAGCAGTAGCTAGTGTAGCTTCCCGTGCGCCGTGCCACGCTAAACATAGTCGTGGGTCTTCGTGTAGGTACTCCAGTGGAAACGTAACCCACGTTGTCAAACAAATGAATACACGCAGCTAAAATGCGCCGCGTGCCCGTGCACAGCATGCACCGCGGTGGGGCCGCACCTTAATGTTTGTCACTTTCAAAATTTCTATTCATTGTGATGATGTGATGACATCACTAGAAGGATAACATTGTTATCCTTCTATTCTTTAATTTACTTAAATAAATAAATATCCAAGGATATTTATTTATTTATTTATTTTTATTCTAAGCACCGGTCATGTGAATAATGGTGGTATGGTATCACCAATTAATTCCTTTTGTATTTAATAGTAGGTAGGACCTATGATATGTATACGTACGTACTATGGGCATAGATTACCTTGATGGAGCTGTGCCTGTAGGTAACTCCAGGTGGGAAGTACCCACCTGGAGTTACCTACAGGCACAGAGTCTGCAGTCTGTCTATCATGGGCAAGTGCCCATGATAGACTTAATGTAGTAGACATAGTCTACATTAAGGGTCTTATTCATAAAAAAATGACAATTTAATAACAACTAAATAAGCACTTAAAATAAATATGTATAACTAAGTATCGCCAGAATTCCGCATACCTATCAATTTCGATGAACCTATAGTAGTAGTAGGCTAGGCTTGCTACTTATGCTCTTTACATGAAAAATTAATTAAATTAATTTACATAAATTTATCTCTAAATAAAATATGCTTTATATATGTCACATTTTAGAAGAATTGTAATGGTGACACCTTTTGTCGGTTAAGTTTTTTTATTTCGCGTTTAAGTACCTATATTTTTTATCTAAAATTATAATAACGACTTATAATGAAAAATATTTTTTGAAGTGGCCAGGGATTCGGGATCTCATCAAAAGAGCTATTTACTTATAATTCAAAACTAAAAAAAGGTAAGAGAAAAAGTTGAACACAAAACTGAAAATATGACTGTACGTACTTACATCAAGCAAGCCAGACCTTTTGCTACCAAGGCATTTTACTCGTATGAATAAATCGAAACAATGACATTTTATGATTAGGGCGTTCTAAAACATACAACGTTTTGCTAAGAGGGTTTTCCGATAGGTAGGTACCTACCCAAAGAGGTAGCAACAGATTTAATCATAGAGGAAAGAAGATGATTGCTCTGAGGATTTAATATGCGTTTTATTTAGCTAATACAGGTTTACAGGTCGAATATGCATAAGGGGGTAAGTCTATCATGGGCAAATAAGTAGGTACCCACCTGGAGTTACCTACAGCTCCATCTAGCAAAACTCGTTGGCAACAGCTATTATTTTGTCTGTGCTATTAGTGCTAATAGCCCATCCACACGCTCGACAAACAGCTACCACAAACAGATAACGCCGTCGCGGCGTGTGGATGGTTGTTTGTGATAGTCGACCAGTTTGTGAATGTGTTTGAAGCTGTTCGGGATAGGTGTCGGTTTTTCTGCAAAGATCAAAGGGTGTTCGGCGGTAACAGTTTTGAGATCCATCCACACGTGTCAGTGATGCACGCGGCCTTGCGCGAGGCGGTGGACGGGATTTTTGGGCGAGAATTTAAGAATGCATGTTTTTCTTGTTTTTTTTTAATGTATAAATAAAATAAGGTCAGCTGTGGTGGCCGAGTGGGGTAGAATCTTGAAAAAATGTACATCGCATCTTGGGAATACAGCTCCCGACACGTCTGCCATGTTTGTTGATCAAACAGATACTGACGTGTTCGACAGACGTGGTGATGCCTGTTTGTGTTAGCTGTTTGATAAGCAGGAGGCGTACCTACCATGACGTCTTATTTAGCGATTCAGTTTTGGTTCTGACTGTCAAAACTTTACGTCAGCGCCTTAGTTTACGTCAAAAGTGGTTCGTAGTTGGACCTAAACTGAATCGCTATAAACGGTCATGGTAAGCCGGCTGGTTGTGAATCTGTTTGCTGTTTGTAGAATCTGCCAACTTGTGGAGACACCATAATAGTATCTACCTGCAAACAATGCCCTCTATAATTTGGTTATTAAAACTAGGAAATGCCATTTTAAAACTTTGAGATGTCGCTACTAGGTCATCCCGGGAACAAAATAGTTGTGTCAATAGATACTAGATGGCGCTATAAATTTAATTCAAAAACATGAGTGAACTTATAAGAAAAGACCGGAACCTGTGTTTATTCTGTGCCTGTGCTAGAGGTGGTAAAAAGAGATATTTTCGTATCACCGTGACTGTCGTTCTAGTTCCAAAAAAGTACCGTGACTTTGTCACGTCGATCACTCACATCACGCACGAGAAACGAGATGAAAGTTTTTTAGAGGAAACAGGAACCTCATCTTGTCCCCCCCCCCCCCTCAGTAAAAGTAATTATTAAGTTTTAATTATTACCTATGTTAGCTAGGATGCAATGTGGTAGGTAGGTACTATTACCTACCTATATTATTACATTAGCAACATTTTATTCTTAGCATGGAATTTTTAAATGAATTAAGTACATATAGGTAGGTATTATAAAATAAGGTAATTTAGTAAATATTATGGTAACCTACGCGGCTACGTACCTAATGCCGGTACTACGGCCGTCTGCGGGGGCCCACCCAAACAGTAAGTAGGTATGGAGTCGGTGACAAAGTAGGTGAAAAAATCGGTCGAAAAAGCGACCTACTTTTCCACCTACAAAAAGTCGGCCGTCTGCGGGGGCCCTAAACCGAAGTTACGACGCAGCGCGTTTGCTTGGCTGTTCCGTTCCGTTTGTCGCTCTTTAGAGTATTATGTTCTGTGGTTTGTCGACTCGCGACTCGCATTCGCATCAAGCCGCATCGCACGCGGTTAGAGCAGGAAGGAGCGACTTACGTTACGTTTCTTGGAACGTTGTTCCTTTGCGACAAGTCACGGGGCGATACTATTTATTTGACTTCTGATTATTAAAGAAAAACAATAATAATAATAATAATAATAAATATCCTTGGACATTTCACAATAGGAACTTCGCAGGATGACTCGACGGGAATCCCAACTTAAAGAAAACATCTGTCAGAGGTAAAATAAATGTGAATGGACTGTAGCATCGCCATCACATCAGATAGTTATGTCAGTGTTAGTCATCAAGTGTTAGGCCCTTCTCATCTCTCACGAAGCGACTCTCAAGCGATTTGTGTTTCGTACGCGTATCCTACGCGTCGCTTGTGAGTAGCCGCCATACATATTCAGCTAGTTTCGCACACGACGAGACGCGTCGACCGACGACGCGTTTCGTCGTGTGCAGTCGCACGCAACCGTCTTGCTGGTCGCACGCTACCCGAGTCGAATACGCGTTGCATCAAAAAAATAATAATAATATTAATAATAAAAAAAAACGCGGAACAAATCTTTAATATGAATTTTGTCCAGGAGGTGGAAAATTATCCATGTTTGTTTAATAATTATAAGCTGCCAGAGTACGTAAGAAAAGATGTTACAGAAAAGGCGTGGATTGAGATTGGAAAAAAATTCAAATGCTCGACAATTTATATTTTTTTCGATGTACGGATGCACCCAGAATCTTCTTTTACATTTTCGTTTATTTTTGTAATAATATTATAAATACAGAAGAACAATGTCTTCATCGCTAGAGTTACTAGACATCTTCGTACGAATGTTGTTCTTCAAATGATAAAAAATAGTCTCATTTGCATAGCACCGTGTGCGGAAACGAGTAGCATACCAGTAGGCGACCATGGTTTGCATCTCAGTCGAGTAGCATTTGAATAGCGTCGTGAGAGAAGGGCCTTATTGTATGCTTGTTTGGGTGAATAGTCAGCCAGCCAGTAGCCTAGTTTAGCCACGACCCGCGCGGGTTGAGCGAGAGTGCGTTCTCTTTGATTAAGTTTACGTTGGAATAGCTTTTGCCATTGCGATAAATGCGATAGATAGAATAGATAGAAGTGGTGAGATTATTTTGTTAGGTTTTAAAATCTAATAATAAAACTCAATTTAAGTACACCCAGTGTTTATCGAAATCAAATATTATGCTACCTACCTAAAGATTTCAATTTTTGAGATGAAAACCTTAAAGTGGTAAGTAAAGTTTAAGTCGTACCTACTTACGAATTTTACATTCATGCTCATTGTATTTGGATTTTATTCCTGATTTTCCAACAAAGTTAGGTATAGCCTTAAAAAAAACCTGCAAATTTCCATGTAAAACGTGGTGTTACATAAATTAGGGCGTCTGCTGCGTGCGCCGGTAGATATCGATTTTATTGTTTCCATAGTCACGGGAGGAACGGGTAGGTGAAGAGGGTAGCGGTTGCCGCTCTCTGATGGCCGCCGCCCAATTTATCCCGGGGTAGAATGTGCGCGTCGACTTCGTGTGGCTGTTCTTAAAATTTATTGCTGTGCTAAATTCTTCTTTTGTCAGTTTACCTCTTTACCCTCATAAATAATTTAGTGAGTTATTACACTTACAATCAGTGGTTTTATCATGGATTACATACAAGGTAGGTAATAGATAATACCAACACATTTGTTGCATTTCTATCTTAGTCTTTTGTCCACCATGTCCACCATCTTTGATAAGCATTGAATTTGAATTTGTGCCCATCACATCATTGACATAGTCATCAATCTATTTTGTTCAAAATCTTACATTGATCTCTGTCTAATTTCTTTGAATTTGATATTTTCAGTAACAAATACTTGTTGGTTTATCATTCCATTGCATTATTTTGGAAAGGTCTTTATATTTCTTTCTGTAATAATTATATTCTAATAAGGTCATAAGTATTTGAATGTTGCTTTCATTCCACTTTATTGTTAAGTAATGTGAAGTGCATTTCATTCTAGCTTTAAGCTGTATTCAATTACTTATGAAAGATTAAGGTTTTTTTCTTAAATAGGTACATACAATTTCATTGTTCTGAAACAACACTACAATAATGTTGTTATTTTCAGGTGATGGGTTTATGTTGGTGTAGAGAAAAATCTAATCCGGATGTTGTTGGTGGCCGAGCTATGAGTGACTCTGACAGTAGTATGGAAGAAGAGGCAATCCAGGCTCCAGCACAAGGTCTTCCAACCCTAACTATGATTGAAGGATACATTCTAAAGATGGTGAAAATGATGGGAAGTTCGGGCACAAAGTAAGTAATGTTCCATTTATTGTGTTTAGTTATTAAGCTCGGAAACACTCAGGCATTCTTCAGCTGACAGATAATAAGTACTCTGCTATAATGCCTATTTGGTTCTGGTCTTCATATACTAAGACACATGAAACATGGTTTGGCATCAAACATGTTTGCACATAGCTTCAGTCTTAGTAATGTTCCAGTCTGCCTTTGCGAATCCTGATGCTGCTCTCTTAGATTAATTACTTATGCTTGTGTTATTCAATCCGGTAAAAAGAATGTAAGGTGCGTTCCGAATTTACAAACCATTTTAAAAAGTATAACAATTTAAAGCTATTAAAGAAAATTCAAATGATTCAAGTATCACTGAAATTAAAGTCCATCTAAACTTCGAATTTCTGAGTAAATTCACAATTAAGCTAACTGCTTAATAAAGTCAGAAATAGCTAACTTTCACTATCTCTTTGTATGACGAACCATATACTTACCGATGACAAATAGTGTATGGAAACTATTAACACACCTCTAGCAGATAGATAAAGTACTAAAGTTGTACATACCTAATTATTATTATTACGAGCCTGTAGCGTCCCACTGCAGGGCAAAGGCCTCCCTTCCTTCCATAGAAGGAAGGGAGGCCTATACATTATATTTTGTATTAGGTATGCCTAATATAAAATAAAATGTATATACTGGCCTCCCATTTTACAGACTTACTTGTGCAACTTCATAAACACAATACCTAACTGATATTTAAAAATAAAGGAAAGGGGGCATGTTGATAGAGACTGAATTCGTCACACACCTACTGTTCACCAACATTTAAGCTGATATAGGCATTATGCGCTTTGTTCATGCCCCAAACTTATTTTACTAAAGAAGCTTAGAACATTTTGTAATAATACAATGTCTCATCTCAAGTACTACAGTGTCCCATTAACCGCAAAGATTGCCTCCTGATGCGGTCTATAATTCAAATCATCTAGCAAAGATGGAAAGATCTAAGTTATTATATCAATGTAAAACAAAATGGCTGTTCCAGCAAGACAGCAAGGGTGAAGGTAGCTATTTCAATCAATATACGATTATTAATTTACTCCACCCTTGCTGTCTGGTGCAGACAGTTTCCCCACTTCCCCTCACCCCGTATACCCTGCGATATATTGTATTTATCTATGCAATGTGCAACTCGGAAACGCCCTACGTATGAAATAAAATCAATACCGGTTTGAATCGTAGCGAACTAGCGTAATTTCTGTTATCATCTCAATGTGAAGTCAAAGGTGTAATGTTATAAGGTGTATTGAAAACTAAATATTTGTGTGGTAGTTCAAATTGACAACAGTACTCTAGGTAGTACTCTCTCTATTTTAAAATTGTTTGTCCCTGTCTTAGAGAATTCAGGTCCCTGTACTGTTTGGTGCTCAAATTTATTTCGTGTTTATACGAGACTGAACGACCGACCGACGCCTAAGATTAAAAACTGCACATTGATCATTTAATAGGGGTGCAGGCAGAGCGTCTAGGAGATCGAACGGCCATATTTTAAGAACCGGTTCTTTTGATTCCAGTTCCAACACAGAACCGGGTACCCGGTTCTTTTGGTTCCTTCACTTTTTTATTACAGCTGGCAAAATCTAAAATTTTAGTTAACCGACCTCAGTTTTGTAAAAATAGAAATTCACTGCACTCTCAAGGTACCTGGTCATCCCTCCGAAGATCCTAATTAGATTTTTTTTTCACTCCCTTCTTGTAAAGGCAGTTAGTGCGGCAGCCTCGTGTACCATAGACACGGAGATTGCCATATCCATCCAAGAATAGACAATTATTTTCGACGACCAATCACGTGCGTTTATTTTTCCTCCTATTAGCTCGCTTCAAGGAATTAAGTATTTAAGGAATGAGTAATGTAAGGGGAAGTTTGAAAATGGCACCTCTGACTGAAAAGATGAGAAGTGCCAGATTAGCATGGTATGGTCATGTAATGAGGAGGGATGAAAGTCATATAACTAAGAAAGTTATGAGTATGAGTGTGGATGGACATACAAGTAGAGAAAGGCCGAGGAAGAAGTGGATGGATTGTGTGAAAGAGGACATGAATGTGAGAGGAGTGAATTCGGAGTTGACGAGTGATAGAGATGAATGGAAGAAGAAGACTTGTTGGGCCGACCCCACCTAGTGTGGGATAAGGGCAGGGAAATGATGATAGCTCGCTTCAAGAAATCAAGTATAGTATTGAAGACATTGAAAAAACACTGTTTTATATCTGTCTGTCGATCTAGGTGACAATGTTTGAAGAATTTCCATAGGCAGGTAGCATCAAAAATAGTTTTTGTGTAAAATTATCATTATCATTTTCTTGATGACTGTATACTGTATATACATTTATGCAGCGGGAAATCCCAGTTCCGGAGCCTACGCCACCCTCCTCATGCTACCATGCCAACGACTGGGTATAGCCAATTAGCCACTTATATCCAACTAGCTTTTGCCCGCGGCTTCGCTCGCGTTCGTAGTTTGTTATTTGCAAAGGGTACCTCGGAGGCTAGTCGCCTCGTGTCGAGGAGGTTTCTGTTGTTATTTGCTAGCTGCGCTCCGCAGTTTGAACCGCGTAAGCCCCGTTTCCGCGGGAATATCGGGATAAAAAGTAGCCTATGTCACTATCCATCCCTTCAACCATCACCACACTAAAAATCACGTCAATTCGTCGCCCGTATTGCCGTGAAAGACGGACAAACAAACAGACAGACAGACACACGTCGTCTCCGAAGGAGACGGCCGTGGCCGGGCGAGTGCCCCTACAGCCAAGCACCGCGGTTGTCTCCGCGGGAGACGGCCGTGGCCAGGCGCTCACCCCTACACCCAAGCACCGCGGTCGTCTCCTGCGGAGACGGCCGTGGCCGGGCGAAAGGACGTAAATCCAACCACCACGGTGGTCTCCGAAAAAGACCGGGCGCGCGCCCCTACTCCCAAGCACCGCGGTCGTCTCCGAAGGAGACTTCGGAGACGACCGTGGCCGGGCGTGCGCCCCTACACCCAAGCACCGCGGTCGTCTCCGAAGGAGACGGCAGTGGCCGGGCGCGCGCCCCTACTCCCAAGCACCGCGGTCGTCTCCGAAGGGCGAGCGGACCTAAAGCTATCTACACATGGCGGGCAAGGCCGGCGGCCTGATTTTGAACGACCAAAGCCAAAAAACGACCAGAGCATTAACCCACCGGGTTCGTGCCGCCGGGCCGGCGGCTTTAGTGTGTAGACAGCTTTAATCCAACCACCGCGGTCGTCTCCGCAGGAGACGGTAAAGGCCGGGCGCGCGCCCCTACACCTAAGCACCGCGGTCGTCTCCGAAAGAGACGGCCAAAATTTTCAATATCTCCAATGTACAGACATCGATGTGTTACAGTTTTATTAAATTATTATGTATAGATAGATAGATATAGATAGATAGCTGCGCCCCGCGGTTTCACCCGCGTAAGTCCCGTTCCCGCGGAAATATCGGGATAAAAAGTAGCCTATGTCACTTTCCATCCCTTCAACCATCACCACACAAAAAATCACGTCAATCAGATAGATAGATAGATAGATAGCTGCGCCCCGTGGTTTCACGCGCGTAAGTCCCGTTCCCGCGGGAATATCGGGATAAAAAGTAGCCTATGTCACTCTCCATCCCTTAAACTATCACCACACAAAAAATCACGTCAATCCGTCGCCCCGTTTTGCCGTGAAAGACGGACAAACAAACACACTTTCGCTTTTATTATATTAGTAGGGAAGTAGGGAAGTAGGGATAGTAGGGATAGATAGATAGATATAGATAGATAGCTGCGCCCCGCGGTTTCACCCGCGTAAGTCCCGTTCCCGCGGAAATATCGGGATAAAAAGTAGCCTATGTCACTTTCCATCCCTTCAACCATCACCACACAAAAAATCACGTCAATCAGATAGATAGATAGATAGATAGCTGCGCCCCGTGGTTTCACGCGCGTAAGTCCCGTTCCCGCGGGAATATCGGGATAAAAAGTAGCCTATGTCACTCTCCATCCCTTAAACTATCACCACACAAAAAATCACGTCAATCCGTCGCCCCGTTTTGCCGTGAAAGACGGACAAACAAACACACTTTCGCTTTTATTATATTATAGTAGGTAGATTAGTAGGTAGATAGATAGATATAGATAGATAGCTGCGCCCCGCGGTTTCACCCGCGTAAGTCCCGTTCCCGCGGAAATATCGGGATAAAAAGTAGCCTATGTCACTTTCCATCCCTTCAACCATCACCACACAAAAAATCACGTCAATCAGATAGATAGATAGATAGATAGCTGCGCCCCGTGGTTTCACGCGCGTAAGTCCCGTTCCCGCGGGAATATCGGGATAAAAAGTAGCCTATGTCACTCTCCATCCCTTAAACTATCACCACACAAAAAATCACGTCAATCCGTCGCCCCGTTTTGCCGTGAAAGACGGACAAACAAACACACTTTCGCTTTTATTATATTAGTAGGGATTTCGAAATATTTACCGTATTTATTGTTATAATTTGCAAAAATGTAAGCTCTCTCAACAATACTAGTATTAATTATCTGTTATTACTCAGTTAGTTGGCCTGAGGTTTTTGCCCACGCACAAATAGGATTCGACAAGGTAGGGTCATGGCTCAGAGACAACCTCCTAACTCTCAATGTTTCTAAGTCAAACTACGTTGTATTTGCTCTCAGAAAAAATACATTACCACCACAAGCTCTTAACATTTCTGCTCACAATTGCTTTTCTTCTACCACGAATTGTAGCTGCCCCACTCTGAGTAGAGTGAATACTGTCAAATATCTGCGCATATACCTGGACGAAACTCTAACCTTTAAACACCACATAAACGTTCAGGTCGCTAGAATCAGAAAAATGATTTATATATTTAAAGCTCTCAGGCATGCAGCTGACCGCAGTACAATTAAGATGGTCTTCTACTCGCTATGCCAGTCTATTCTTGGCTACTGCATCTCTGTCTGGGGAGGTACAGCAAAAACCCACTTAATATTATTGGAAAGAGCTCAAAGAGTTATTCTCAAAGTGGGAGCTGGCCTTCCTTACAGGTTCCCTACTTCAGAACTTTACCTCAAGTGGGAGGTTCTTACGATCCGACAACTCTTTGTCCTTCAAATCGTACTAAAAAAACACGCTCAGCTCGTGTATAACCCGGAGTTGGAAAGCAATAGACGTAGAAACCGGAACATCTGCCCTTGCATTTCCTTTAAAACTAAGTTCTCACATAACTTCTACTGCTTCCTTGGAAGCTACATTTATAACAAAGCCAACAAGCTCCTACATATCTATCCTATGACAAAAAATAGGTGTAAAATAACGGTAACAAACTGGCTTATGTCCCTTAATTATAACCAAACTGAGGACCTGTTACTAGTACAAAAGTAAGTAAACTTGTCTACCCATTATGTATTTATCTCTAACAAATATTACTCCTTCACTTGCTGCTTGCTACTAATGTTCTGTCTATGAGTATTTATGACTCATTGTGCTATCCCTCTAACTCACTCACTATCACACTTACTCACTATTCTATACACAATCACACTTAGGCTAACACTCACACTCACAACTCACTCACACATACATCACACTCTCACTCACACCGCTCCCTCACTCTCACCACATACACCCACGCTCAAACATCCCACTCAAACGAACTAACATACTTCAACCTCCTCGACCTCGACTCAACACACTACACACTGTCAAAATTTCTTTGTTTTCCTGTATACTTAGGTATCGCAGTATACCTACTTTTATTATTTAAGTTTCTTTTGTTTGTTCCTTTTGTTTATTGCTTGATCTTTTAATTGTGAGCCTACCGGCGTGCCTACTCGTTTAATGTTGTTTTATTCCTAAGTTTATGTCTAATGTCTACCGAGGAGTGGGGGCCTGGTGACCAGTAATACAGGCTTTAGCCTACAACTGGCACCAGTCTCTCATAAACTGGTTAGAACCTAGTACTGGACTTTATTATACTTCATCTTAGCTGTTGTCACAAGGCCTAAATTCTAACCATTTTGAGAGAAAAATAAACAATTATTATTATTATTATTATGTTTGTCAAGGTTTCACCTCACGGGACTATGGAGTCCCGGACCTTTGGTAGGCATGCATGGGGCCGAAGCCAACACACAGAGGCCATTTGACATTTTTGATGTTAAAGTGATGGAGACACTTATTTATATTATTATTATTATTATTATAGTTAGTGAGCATTATGAAAGTTACATCACTTTTTACCAGGAAACTAGTAAGACAAGCGCTGTGAGCCGTATTCGCTAAGTGGTTTGATACTTCGACTTTGGGATCCGAAGGTCGTAGGATCGAATTCGACTCTCCGTGTCGAAAAGTTTTATATGCGCTTCTTTAACACGAGCTTTATACGGTGAAGAAAAACATCGTGAGGAAACCCGCGGCTAGTCAGCCCCACAGGTATTGACCATTGTCTTTCCTGTGGATATGGCCGGCTAAGCTGAGAAGATGGTTTAGCTGCTTGGCAAGCCTATTCCATCTCAACAATGTCCCAGGCACTGTAGTGTCCCGTTAAGTATAGGCAAAGATGAAAAGGCCTGATTTTTTTGTTTTTTTTTAAGGCAAAAATGTTGCTAATATTTTAAGCTAATCGTTTTTTATCATAACGTGAAGTCAAGCCTTTCACAAACACTACATCTTAAATATCTGCAGTCTACTGTAAATATTTATTTTTTAAGTTTCGTCAACCATTACTACCATTACATTACGCAACCTTTGTAAAACGCTATACATACGCACAATAGTGTGTGCTTTTCTAGGTACCTACTTAATACCAAATGAATTGCAATATTGAAAACTTGTTAAGTATAAATATAAATATTATACTTAACATTTGCATTTAAAAAAAAAATATTAAAAATAAATACTTGTGTTAGGTATACTGTGGTTAAATTTTAGTAACTTATCGATTCTACCTATAATAGCTCACTAGTGGAGCAACTGTAATAAGGGAAAAGATGGTGCTCGTAATCTTTATTACATTTTATCTTGCTAAGAAAATATGTTCAACCAGTGCGTTGCGTTGCGGCTTTGCGATTTCGCTGCTGCATTTGATGTTATTTTAAAAATGTTGTTGCCGTATTCGCTATTGCTTCGTGGCTAATTACGACTGGCAGTTAGCGATTATTTGAACTTAACTAAACCAGTTAAGCTCAATATAAAGTGACCGGACCGAACTAGACCCTCCGAGCGGTTGCGCATTATGAACTGTCGTTACGAAAGATAAGTTAACCTTTGAGTTAAGAGACAGTGACATTTCCGACCACAGCTAATCGCAATAACTATGTTCACTCCGGTCAAGTTAGATTGAGCTTACTGTACTACTTATCTGTGAAATGTTTAACACAGAAATATGAGTATACCAAACGGTACCCAACAAACTCGCCTATAAGCATATGAACCTAAACCCAATGTAATACTTTCGCAATCTACCGTTGCGATACTGACTGGGGCCCTTATTACCGAAATCGATACATCATCATGCCATCATCGCAGTTGGTGTAAACTAAATTAGGAATTACCAACATGTCTTCTTGATTATGACGTCTTGTTTTCGATTTTGAGGTTTTATTTGTAGAGGCATAGTGACTGGACTTAGCAAGTTGCCCGTAACGTACATGTACTCGTATTTTCAATATAAAGTGGTTGCGAAATTTAAAGAATGACGAACATTGAACCCTTTTTAGTGAGTGCGCTAGCGTCTGCGTCATTTTAACTTTACGTTCTTTGAACGGCTTGACAAACAATCATCGTGAACATCAATGGAGTATTTTTACAGAACAATTAAAAACACAGTCTCAAGTTCGAGAGTAAGGCTTCGTTCACATGGGCTAGAGTTGAGTCGACGGCGGCGCCCCGCGCTGACGCTAATCTATGTTCACTGATTGGAGAAAAAAATAGAAAGTCAATCTTTCGCCACCGCCTAGACTCTTGATCATGTCAGCAAAACGCCTAATGACGCTTTACAATATACAGCAATAGGACTTTATTCAAAGTTAGCTTTTGTTTTAGTAACGATGACCAACCGGCGCCTCTGCTGAGACTTCACTCAGTGGCAGACAGTGCCGAGGGCTGGAAACTGGTGGTCTCTGCACTGATCAGCGCAGTCCCGCTGACTGAGGCCCTAGGCCCATCTGCTATAACAGTAATATTCGAAGACTGCCCTTTGCCATCTATAGATACAGTTGTGGAGGTAAGTACTCACAAAACTATTTGGTCTTTGCTCTTTGTCTATACTAATATTTCTAATAAAAAATGAAATATATACCTATTGATTCGCAGCTACCTAGTCATATTCAATTTATCAAAATACGTAGCTTGACTTTTAATGATAAACAAAGTACCTACTAATTTTATTGTGTGTTTGTTTGTTGTGACAGTAAGCCTTTACATTCAACTTCTAGCTACTTTAAGACCGGCGTTCAGTTACTTCTAGTTGTTTTAAAAACTTTGCAATTTAGGTACTCTACTGATACGTACTTACATATACCCAACACATTTTTTTTATCCTCCAGGCAGTCCAAAGCTTTGGCCTTGGCCGTGAAAGAGCCATGTCTTGCCACCTTAACGACGAAAACCAGCGCTACGAAAGGAACATGCTGGTCCTTCTCGGATGTCTAGCTGAAAAATATGCTGGGCCGGTCAGCACTAGACTTGTAACTAATGAACTGATTGAATATCTCTTCACTTTTTTGGTAAGTCCCATTTTGGTGAACTATTAATAAATGTGTTTTTTGTTTTATTTTACTTAAAAGCAGGTTTAGCTACTATCGAATCTATTGTTAAAAGGACTAGTTAAACTAATTTTAATTGTTTAGCCTCCAAGCTACCACAGATAAAATAATACTATGTACAGATGGTCCATCTAGAACATTAATTGCACTCCTGTTTTTCTGCGGGCTATTTTTTTGTGTTTGATTTTGCGGCGCCCCTAGCAGTGTTTAGGTCTTGCCTGCAATAAAAAATAAGTAACTCCATCTAGTGCTAATATTGAATTCACGCAGACGAAGTCACGTCCATTCGCTAGAATTTTATTAATACCTTTGTTTATTACTTTACTCTAAGTCTTGCAAAAGATTAACTCGGAATTAACTCAAACAACAACATGTTTTTCACGAAAATTCGCCTTATTATTTTTTCTTCATTGCTTTTTTCCAAATATAGATACTAATTAGGCAATGTTATTATTATTGGAGGGGTGATCTGTCGAGGGTGAGCCGGCTGAAAGTGAAAATATTTGCCAACAATTTCTCGATTTCTCTTTGTAGATAATTATACATTTCGAATATAGTAGAGGGTGCTTTCGCAATCAGGGGGATTGTATCGATCGATCGAGCGTGGTGTATGAAGGAATGATTTGAATAACGTTTCAATTTGGGTAGCGATATTTATTATGAAATTATATTTTGAGACGACATTAATGCTACTTGAGTTGTTTGTAGAGTGAAAATCGGCATCATTAATTAGATACCTACTTATATATTCTGCAAACAACTTAAGTAGGTATTTATACTTTGTTAAAATGATGTTGTTTTATTTTCTAATGAGATCTGACTTCTTTTTTGTGATTTTAGAAAAACATTATAAGTCTTCCTGATGGATTTAGTCTCGACTTTCAATCCGAAGGTCGTGTTTCAATGTTTTTTCATGATCGGGCATCAATTTATTTTTCGTTTAGAAAAAAATATGGTGAAGAAAGACATCGTTTGGAAGTCAATTAGCTTTCTAATAGCGTCGTCGGGCCTGCCATTGCTACCTGGCAAAGCTGGCTGTTACTATAATCAAAAATAAATTAAAAAAATGCCCTTGGACATTCCACACAGCGTCATCTAGTCCCAAGCTAAACAATTGAATGCTTGTGTTATGGCAACCAGTTGACTGATCTTATAAAGAGGTAAAATTTGTTTGTTTGTTTGTTTGACGGAGGTAATCTCCGAAACTACTCAACCGATTTCAAAATTTTTTTCACGGGTGTGTAGAATGGACTGTCCGGGTGGTTATAGGCTATATTTTATCCCGGTAGCTTCATAAGTACACCCGTGCGAAGCCGGGACGTGCTACTAGTATACTACATAGATATATTTTTTTCTCTTAGATTGACCAGCGCGCACCGGATCTAATCCTCCACGCCCTAGTGACCGCTGAGAAGTTCGGCAAGACGAAGGCCAGTAAGGATGCTTTTCAGAGTTTCTTCTCGCGGCAAAAGGACAGACATCCTCTCATACCGCTGGAGAGGCACCACGACTCTGAGCACTTGGTGTGGCGTCAGGTCGGCTTCTGTGCACGCTGGCTTCTTGACAATATGTGTAAGTTTATATAATATTATATAGTGTTACACCACACTTAGGCATTTCATTTATAGTCGGTGCTTTTAACGAAAATATCATCTTACTGATAGTTTCGAACTACGACACTAGGGCTTCGTGGCCGAGAGGTAAGGCAGTCCGGCTTGACGACGCTTGTATTTCGCGGGTTCGAATCCCTCCGAAGCCCAAAACTTTTTGTAAGATTTTTCATTTATCAATTACTAGCTGCGCCCCGCGGTTTCACCCGCGTAACGTAAGTCCCGTTCCCGCGGGAATATCGGGATAAAAAGTGCCTATGTGTTAATCCAGGGTATCACCTATCTACATACCAAATTTCAACCAAATCGGTCCAGCCGTTTTTGCGTGAAAGAATAACAAACAGACATACATTCTCACAAACTTTCACATTTATAATATTAGTAGGAGATAGTAGGATTATAAAAAGAAAATCATGGTTAATGTGTTTGTGGAGTAAAAGAAATCAACGATTGTGATTGTAACTCAAAAGTCCACGTGCACGGCTGACTTGAACAACTTAATGTGAGGAAGCGAAAAATTAAAGTAGCAACATCTACAGTTATAACAAGAAAATTAGCTAAACTTAAAAGCTATTTCATTAACTTACACATACTCGTATACTATGTTCAAGTCAGCCGTGCACGTGGACTTATGAGTTACAATCACAATCGTTGATTTCTTTTACTCCACAAACACATTAACCATGCTTTTCTTTATATAATAATTGATTCAGTGTACTTAAATAAATAATGTAGTTTCATAATCTCAATAGAAGAATGTTTGTTCCAGTCTTCGTGTCAGGCAGATCTCTGTCTTACACAACGGTTGACATGAGTGGGATCAACGCCATTTTGGATTGCAACGACACAACAGACTTTCTGAAGATTTCCTCGAATGGACTGGAGGCGCGCTGCGACGCCCACACCTTTGAAAGCGTTCGCTGCACCTTTGAAGTATGAACATAATAAAGATATATCAAGACACTTATTAGTCCGAATCTAATACGATTACATTTTAAGATTTTAATATGACCTGGCAGGTATTCTGAATAAACTGCAGGTTAACCGTTCCATTGCTGAAATCAAACATCATACTTCTTGCGTCTACCGTCATGATATAAGATTATCCTCGTAATCAAGTGGATGAACATTAAATTATCCATAAAGAAGACACATAATACTTAGTTTTGATAGTTTTTCGGTAATTTGAAGCTAGGTTTTAAGTTAACTTCACTTATGGTTAATTTTCTTCCAAATATTTAAGTAGCATATTAGCGTATTCCCGCGTCAATTTGTAAATTTAAGGTTGAAAGGTTGAAATGTGTGTGTGACCATAGTCCTTCTTGCAGGTTAACGAAGGTTGCTGGTACTATGAAGCACAAGTGTACACTCCTGGTGTGATGCAAATAGGATGGGCTACTAAGGATACCAAATTTAGCACACACGTAAGTTTAAAACTACTTTTTCACTTCTCAGACTTTAAAAGTACACGAATATAACCCTATAAAGCGGGACATATATATATATATATATATATGCAAAGACATATTATTAAAGTGACCATTTTAGTCTCTAAGGAGTAATTGAAGTTTTTTTTTTAAACTTGGTTAGTACTTCATTTGACTAAAAATACTCAATCAAACTAAATAGACAAACTCGTTTGAAATGGAATATTTTTTATTATCAAGTACACGCTCGTTTCTCATCCTCCGTTTTCATTCTTCTACGAAGATTCCTTATAAAAGCATGGACTTCTACAGCCAAATTTTCAGGAAGGGTACGGTATAGGCGACGACCACTTCTCACTCGCCTACGACGGCTTCCGCCGCCTGCTTTGGCACAAGGCGTGTCCGCACCAAGTGGAGACAGTGCAGCCGTGGGCCCCGGGAGATATACTCGGCTGCCTCATCGATGTAGACCAACAAGAGGCTGTATTCTCACTCAACGGCGTCAGGCTGCCAATATGCAAAGACATATTCCGAACGGCAACGTAGGTTTTATTCATAACTGGTATTCAAAAGTTCGGTTTTAACATACACGTATAAGACCCTGTTCACACGGCATTGTCCTGCACGTTTTTTTCGTATTCGTTTTTTAACGTACAATCACCCAGGTCTTCACACGGTAAATTATCATTCGTGTAAAAAACGAATAGCCGCAGAAAAGTGAAGGAAACAAACCTATACCGTGCCACTGCGAACCGAATACGTCAAAGTTCATTCGATTTGCTTGACGTATGCGTTTAAACGTATAAGCGATACACGTTTTTTTGCAGTACAATCGCCGTGTGAATGGATATATGTACGTTGGATGGCCACTATATATACGTTAAGACGTATAATGCAAAAAAACGTGCAGGACAATGCCGTGTGAACAGGGTCTTACTCTACATATTCTTGTTGTTAGTACTAATTCTTCATGGTGTTCGTAATGGAACAAAAGTAGTTAAATATTATCGGGACTTAATCGCGTATTGAAATCATTTTATTTACCTCGACGTTTCGATGCCGTTACAGTCACCGTGGTCACGACACGAGTTTAAAATGTATTGGAACAAAAGTAGATTTTAGCTTTTAAATCTTTTCAATGGTTGCGATGTTTGCATGATCTGCAAATATTTTTCTTGGGTCTGGATGTTTTCTACGTATAATATTATGTATGTCTTTACAAAAAATTATCTAAATATACTTCATTTCTTGAATCGAGCTAATAGGAACAAAAATAAACGCACGTGATTGGTCGTCGAAAATAATTGTATTTCTCGTGATTGGCTAGATTATCAAATCAATTGTCAATTGTCAAATCTAGCCAACCCAATGAATTTCGACGACCAATCACGTGCGATTATTTTTCTTCCTATTAGCTCGATTCAAGAAATGAAGTATAGGTTCTATCGAATAGCTTTCAGTTTTCCTTGTAATATCGCAGACGGTAATTTTCCGCTATTTCTTAACAATACTGAAAGGCACTGTTCATCTCCGTTCGCAATTTAGGAGGGATCATGTTTTTGTTTTGACTTAATTTAATGTTTTTGTTATGAAATTAGGAAATTATTATTTAAAGTCGGGTAAGAATGACGTTTTGAGATGAGATGTTTCTAGGTACAAAACACATTACGAGAGTAGAACTTAGACTTTATTTAGAACTTATGCCAACGTTAAACCGAAGTTTTGAATATCAGAATTATAATTATGTATCAGGGTGGCGAGTGTATCTATGTTACGTAAAATACTGAATGCTGGTCTGAAGCGTTACTCAGTAATGTACAATCGGGTTTGATTTCACCTCAATATCATGATTTCACATTTTAACACACATTCGCCTCTCTGCAATGCTTCGCTTTGTTTTTTTCAGTTTTTTTTTAAGTTAAATCAATGTGTTTTATTTCAACGCTGAACGAGGGTGTTCACGACTATAAGTCACGATTATTTTGCTTGCTGTTCAAATGTTGGCTAATTTCAATAATTTAAAAATCATCGAAGTAGTCTTTGTATTTAGACTTTGTAATTATTAATGCTTTTTAAAACAGTGAAATAGACAAAAACTTCTTCGATTTTGTCTTGCATATCATTACTGTCTACTTTATACTTACCAAACTATATGGCCAACAGTATCAGAATAACCTTATTATACTATTTTATAAGTAACTAGCAGCACGTCCCGGCTTCGCACGGGTGGTGTACTAATAAAATCCCGGGATAAAATATAGCCTATAACCTTCCCAACAGTCCATTCTACACATAGGTGAAATAATTTTTTTAAATGGGCTCAGTAGTTTTGGAGATTACCTCCGTCAAACAAACAAACAAACTTTACCTCTTTATAATATTAGTATAGATTTAAATAAAATAGATATTTAACCTAACAATATTCACCCATAATAGTAAACAGTAATAGTTACATTATCACGCCGTAATCCCTCATATATTTTTGTTAGTTACTGTGTTGCTGTTTATTGAAAGTATATTTTTCACCCACTAAAACTACATTCGTACAATGAAAAGTTTAAAAATCATTTTATCGTTTACTAAAAAACTGCCTACCTTATGCACTGTAAAACATTTTCACTAATATAGTGACTTCATTTTTCCATTAGTAACAATAATTTAATGACACTGGCGTTTTATGGAATTAAAACTCGAGTGCGAAGTCATATGACTTATGTAAAATGTGCATGAGTTCACATTCACTCAATACGTGCATAGCAATACGTGCGTAAGTATGCCGAGAACTGCAGACTTCAACTCCTAAGTAAGGGTGGAAAGTAAAAAATCTACTTTCACAAACATGATGGCTTTATCTATTTTATATAAATGTTCCTATATAACAGCTGCCATTCGTTCCACCAGGGTGAACAAAATATTTACGTCTTCCAGCGAAGGCTTCTTTGCAGCAGCCAGTTTCATGTCCTTTCAAGGAGCAAGGTTCAACTTTGGCAAGCTGCCATTCCGCTTTGCACCAACGGACCGGGAATTTACGACATTTAATGAGCATGGAACATTATCTGATGAAGACAGACAGGTATACCACCCATCTACATGCATTCTTTAACCTGAGGATTATGTATTCACACTTCTTCGGAATTATTTTGTTTTAAACTTATGCGATTACAATTCGTACTTTTAAATAGATGAACAGGATTTTATGACACTTTGGTATCTTTTGCAATATTAATAACCGCTATCTACAGTAGGACTCGTAAAGTATTCATAAAATATTTGTTTAGTATTGATTTTAAAAATTGTCAAAAAAGATACTCGGGGCTGCTTTGAAGTTTTAGCTGTAAAACAGAATCAAATGTACCTACATCTAAATATAAGTAGATACTTTCGCATATTGGTCAATATTGAGCGTGGCCCGATACACAGTTATTGTATCACCTGTGTTTTCTCTTATTTCAGGTGATCCCGCGCTGGCTTTACTTGCAAAAGCTGCTGGTTCAAGATGAAGTGATAGACCACGACGCAGTCTGCGCCATCTGCTACGAAAACACCCCGAATACTATTTTCTCTCCGTGCCGCCACAAGTAAACACTTTAAAGTTTAAAAAAAAAAACAATTTTAAAGTTTTCAAGTTTCAAGGTTAAAGTAGAAAGAAGAATAACATTTAATTAAAATTTAAAAATTCTCAGATAATACACAATAGTTATTTCAAAAAACAGCATCAAAATCCGTTCGAGACAGATATGCTACAAACTTTTAACTCCTCTTACGTTCTATTTCGTAAATATCTGCTATAATTTCAAACACTTGATCGAACTTGTCCCACTGTGTCGTAGAAAATTCATGAATATTATTTGAATGAGAATGTAATTGTTTCAGGGGAATATGCCGTCAGTGCGCGTTCCGCCTGGCGGAGTGTCCTATCTGCCGCGTGCGCGTGTGGCACTACACCGTGATGCCGCTCTGAGACGAGCGGGTGGCGCGGGCTCTCGCCTCCTCGTCCGCGCTGCCGATACAGTTCGCAACAGTCTCGCGCTACCTCACCGCCACGCGCCTCGCCAAAAATATCCTCTTCGGACTGGCTAATCTTATAGAGATCTCCCTGCAGACCGCGACCAAACAGTTCCGCGTCTACTACAAAATCGACGCAGGACAGAGCTTCTGGAAGACCGCAACCTACGAGGACTTCAACGTCAACCTGTTCCTCCATCTCGGACTGATCAACCGCGTCCCTCGTCCCGATGTTTATATCATCGAGCTGATTGAAGATAACCCGGATGTGCCACCCGAGAACCCGCCCGGATTTGATATCGCTGATATTTCAGACAGCGAATACGACGCCAGCTCCTGTACCGATCCGGTCTCCTTATCAGGACGCGGAAGCGGTAGGGCCAGATCCATCTCTGGATACGTCTACGGGACCGGATCCGACGGTGTCGGCGGCTCCAATCCAGATCCCTCGGGAAGCGGCACCACTAGAGGCAGCTCCTTCTGCGATGTAACGTCTCAGTCAGAAAACGAAAACAGCAGTGCGAGATCCAGCGCAAAATTCAAAAAAAGTAGAAAAAGATTTGCCTCGGGAAACGTCCACAGCACAGGATCGGAGGATACCGGAGCATCCAATTTGAGTTCAAGCGGACTTGGGAGTCAGGACAGCTTACATAATTTGGAGGAGCTTAATGATGAAGCGCCCATCTCTTTGACAGTCTCTACAGCGGCCGGTTCAGGCTCTGTTCCCGCGGGGGACGACACTGCAGCATCGACAGCGACGATGCCTTCAACTGCTACTGATAATCATGCAGATTCATCTTCTGCTGCTCCTGCAACTGGCGAGACGACCTCTGTGACCGTTATTGCTTCGGGCGGGTCAATCGACACCCGACACCCTTCAACTACGGCAGTGGGTGAGTCGATGTCTTCAACTGCTGCAGTGGGCGAGTCGATGTCTGCAAGCGCTGCAGTGGGCGAGTCGATGTCTGCAAGCGCTGCAGTGGGCAAGTCGATGTCTTCAACTGCTGCAGTGGGCGAGTCGATGTCTGCAAGTGCTGCAGTGGGCAAATCGATGTCTTCAACTGTTGCTGTGGGCGAGTCAATGTCTGCTAGTGCTGCAGTGGACGAGTCGATCTCTTCAACTGCTGCAGTGGGCGAGTCGATGTCTGCAAGTGCTGCAGTGGGCGAGTCGATGTCTGCAAATGCTGCAGTGGGCGAATCCACCTCTTCGACAACTGTAGCAAACGAGTCAACTTCTACAGCAGGCGGGTTCGTACCTTCGACTACCACTGCAGCGAGTGGATCCACCACTTCAATTGCTACTGTACAAGGCCGGTCGACATCTTCAACTATCCTTGCAGCGGAAGGGTTACTCTCTTTAAATGCATTTTCTGTGGGCCTATCTTCAATGGCTCCTGCAACTGCCGATTCGGGCACTTCGACTGCTCCTGTAAAGAATCTGTCCACATCTTCGACTTCTCTCGCAGTAGGAGGGTCCACTTCTTCGTTTGCTTTTGCAAAAAATGACTCAACATCTTCAACCGTTCCTTCAGCGGCTGCATCCTCTTCGTCGACTTCACATGCGAGCCAGTCCTCAGCCTCAGCTACTGCACTGGACTATTCGACTTCTTTTGTAGCGGGCGGGTTCATATCTGGGACTGGTTCCGCAGCAGACTTGTCGATGTCTTCCGCTGCTTTTGCAGCTGGACCATCGACCTCTTCGGCCGCTATGGCAGGACCATCGAGCTCGACCGGTCCCGCAGCAGGTGGGTCAACTTCGACCGGACCACTAACTAAGGGAAAGAAAACTCCCAATCTTCCAATTAAAAATCGTCGACGCCCACCTCCAACCCCACCTCTGCCTCGGGTCCAACAGCGCTGGATCAATCCCATACACCAACACCCCCGGACCGTTCGGTTACGTCCGTTCGTTCGCGGTCGTAACGGCTTCAGGCGAGACCTGATGGCCTCGTTAGATCTGATGCCTGTATTTTTGCCGGTCAATCTCAGCCCGGAGCGGCCGCCTTCAGGAGGCAGCACCGACCTCGAGACGGAGCACGTGGAGACGAGCGCGGCGGACTCGTCGGAGGAGTTGCTCGACATGCCGCGACATGGGGCGTGGCACCGGCCGGAGCCGGAGGCGGGAGTGAGCAGCACGCAGCCGCAGCTCGGCGCCGACACCTCGGAGGCGACAGCCGCGCCCCTCAGCCCGCTGGCGGCGCGCCTGCGCGCATACGACGCCGACATACACGGCTTCAGGAGGCATCGTCCCGCCGCGCCTCCCCCCCCGGAAACTTCTTGGGAACGTCTCAAGAGGATCTTTGAGCGCGACCGCGTCGAGGATCCCTCCATGTACGATCAAGGGCAGGGGCCGAGCTTCGAGGCCCCTGAGGGGTCCGGCTCGCCGCAGCCCGGCGCCGAGGAGGGTGGCGCGCGCACGCCTCCTGCCACCTTCATCATCGTGGAGGCCGGCCCTTACGAGCCGCCCGAGGAGATCGACGACCCTCATCATCAGCCCTCCCCCGATTACTCTCACCCGATAAATTTCGATTCTGATGACTCTTGCTAGATTACAACCTCAGGGATTACATGATCATACGATAACCGGGGTACCTAGGTGCAGGCTAGCACCTATGCAAGTGAACCTGTGGTTTATTCTTAAAATTATCAAAATAAAAATGCTTTTGTTGCTATTTAGGATTATAAAGTCTAATTGCTTTTATAACCGCATCTGAAATTGATTTATTATTTAGAAATTTCTGGTACGTTAAGCTCATAGTGCCAACGTTAATTCAATCGATAGTCATTAGGCGGTCCACACTGAGCGAGCAGCCTCGCGCGGCAAATGCCTCGCGAGGCTGTGTGGACGCTGTGTGGACGTGCCTCCGCCGAGGCAAACGGCCTCGGCCCGCAATATTTACGTCCACACAGCGCGAGCTGCTTCGCGCGGTAAATGCCTCGCCTATTAAAGTTACTGCTTCGAATCAGAAAGCATCCATCCTCTGAAATCACTACAGATAACGATAGTATCGTTATCAGCCGCGTCTTCGGGACATAATCGTCAATAATAATAGGAATATCCACTCGATCTGCTGTTACGTACATCATTATGAAGCTCCATAAGTCAAATAAGTGCGAGTGAGATGACTGATTAGTGATTTCAATTATTTAAGGCCCGACGACTCAGTTAATAACGAGGGCACTACACCAAAATTCACGCACATCTTAAGAATTTCATCAATTATAAAAAACTTTTTTTTTTTTTTTTTTTTTTTTTTTTTGTGCTTGAAGTTGAACAAGCCGGGATCAGTGGAAAGAGGGAAGGGAGGCCTTTGCCCTGCAGTGGGAAACATCAGGCTTATAAATAAATAATAATAAATAATAAAAAACTGGTTAAGTCAAACTTGCACACAAAGATTTCCGTACAATTACAGAACTTATTTTACCTTTTTACATTATCTGGATTGTTTAATTACATAAATTGCGTAAGAACTTGCTTTTTGCTAAATTTCTCAACTCTAGGTCAACCCGTACTCTATATGATATAGGTTTGGGTCTGTGACCTAATTCAGTTCAAATCTAGGAAAGGTAATTTTCCATGGTCCTGTGATAAAAAAATAAGGTTTAAATAAGTTTTGGTACTTGAATACTTTTGCAAAAATGTTTCATTGCTATAACCTAGGTCCGTGATTTTTTACACCCAATAGGGACCATGTAAGTACCATAAAAATATGATATAAGTTAAAAATACTGACGGACGACCGAGAGATCCATTCCGGTTTTTTCTATCAAGGCCCTAAACATTATTATCAGTGTCCTATTTTGTTGGACCTAGGTTTAATGGTGCACTATGAAAATAAATGTTGGTTAGGTGTCAAGAGACACTATCCAAATTTTTCCATGTTTTGAGCCAAATGTCTCTCAAAATGTTTCTTGACATCTCTAGATCAAAAGTGTCCCTCAACGAAACACTACCTTTATTACAAAAGAGACCTGAAAATAAACTTTTCATATCTCATACTCGGAAAGTACGCTTGGAGTTACCTGAACATAGGGTGGAAAGCAGTGTACTTTTCGCCCCTCGAGACGCAAAGTACACTTTCCCTTTCTAGGGACAAATTAATGTCAAATAATTAAATATGACAATGGATTACAATGTACACGAACTAAAATATTGGCGCATTCGGCTACCGCTTGCGCGCCAAACCATTTCGTGCGATAATAGGTAGCAACCTTGTGTAATAATCTATTAAAGTAGATTCCAATGACAACATATTTCGAATCCTCAACATTCAAGGATAACCGGTCCAAAAGTCGCAACAAAGAGACTGACGACATGGTCGTTTAAGATAACAATAAGGTAGGTAGGTGAATGCCACCCTGTCCCCTTTGAGGAATGGCATCAGTCATTTAATGGCCTAAAACTCTACCACCAGAGTCGGTCAGACATGGTTGTATGTATAAAAACTAACAATTAAATAAGTTGGAAGTCACTTTCCCAGTCCCCCTATAGAGGGAAATTTTATAGGTCAAACTCTATCAGAGTTAACCACTAACCACTACGACCTTACAAGTTATATCTATTTTGTGAGTGCACTTTTACGTGACTCTTATTATTATTAGGTAACTTAGTTTTAAGTTCTATTATAGCGAACTGTGATTTCCTCTATGGAATTTTGGAGCCAAAGTTTTCGAAATTTAACGCTTTTTGTTATGTTTCGTGTTTTTTTTGCAAATTGGGGTTTAAAAGCCCAAGGGTGGGTGGGTGCCATCTATGTCAGCGCATCTAAAACTTCTCCTGTGATGTTTTTAGACGGGCGAAGCGTGAAACGTTCAAACGCTCCATAAACAGTTTTAAGGCGCTCATAGTTAGGGAGTAGTTTATGCTAAGGTGCTTGACGGGGCGAGGTGAGGCGAGGTCTATAAATTTCAAAGTCTTTGCGAGGTATCGAATTTATTCTGCACATATTAATTACGTGCCACGGCGCGGCGCATAATTGAAAAGTATTCGCAAGTTATTGTAAGAAACTTAACGAGGAAGTTGTGTTTGCGGCGCAATTAAGCCCCAATTGAATTTATTCTTGAAATACTTAATATCACGAAGTAGCATACAAGCTAGTTATATGGGCCCCTACTTACCGTACGAACCAATGATCGTTTTTCATCTATTAATCGTACATATTAGTAATCTTTTTAAAGGTGGCAAATTCCACTACTATCTAAATGTTAGTTATAAGTAAATGACTTTTTGTTAGGAGTTAGTATGATAAGTACTGGGTGTAAATATACTCCCGAAAGCCTGTGTTGTGGTTAAACAGATCTTCCGAGTACCACAAAAGCTACGGCTCACCTATGTATATGGGTGGCCTAGACTTTTCTCAGTGTTGGTCGGAAGAAGTATTGCACTCAGTAAAACAATTTATAAATTATATCATTCTCTGAATTCGTGATAATATTAAGTATTATTTGTGATAAGTAGTGCTATTTCGAAGTCGACTTGGAACTTCTCTACCTATAATCTTCGAACTTTTTGAAAGTATATTGATGTTTTTAAGAAATTCAAATTACGTGTACCTAGGTAGGTATAGAAATTTATGGTGTACGGAAAGGACAATATTTTCATGTGAAAATTTTTGTTTACACTTTAAAATGTACCTAATAATACCCTATGTATGTATACTTGATGTAATAGTACGTAATTAATCAGCTATTAACCTATATACCTAATTGTCTTGATATTTGTACTTCATGAAATGTTACCGGCAACGTATCACATCTGAATAATAATAAATTTTATTGTGCATCATACTCACCTACATTTAAGTATACTTAATGTAGTTAAGTAGTCAGCTATTATACAGGTACCTATATTGCTTGATTGTGGTCTAATTCTTTGATAAGTTTGATATTTAGTAAGATCGTATATAATTAAATGTATGTTTAGTTTAAAAACGATATGTGTTTTAGATTATTGTGATTACTATCTAAGTCATGCTTTTTCGACGAGCCTCACTCTGTTTAAATGCTGTAAGCAGCTGGAAGTTTATTATTTAGATAAATGGAGAAGAAAACTGAAATAACAAGAAATAATTTTAACTGATGGGTGTAGAGTTAAGCTCGTTCTTATCGTGATGTATTGGCAGTAATATTTTAACATTTCTGTTAGAAGTAGCAGCGTAATTATACTCATACATTTTTCATAAACAATATGTCAGCGTCCAACTCTTGAGACCTCCATTAGACAGGTCTTAAATGTCTTTGTTTTCTTGTATCGCAGCAGTTTTGTACCATTTAAAAAAAGAGTTATTCAACATCGACGTGCCCCAGAAACTCTTCAAACACCTTCGCACACAAACATAATTTTGCATTTATAAGTTAAGTAATGATAAATACCCAGTTTAAGCAGTCTGTCCCTAAGAATATTAATAGATAAGAAACACCCAATAACTTAATCATCCATATAATATCTAATTACTTATTAGGTAACTACCACATTTAAATCTACCTTTAATTCAAAGAAATTAAATTGCTCTTATTTGAATCAGTTATGTACCAGGGTGTTGAACAGCATAGTGCTTTTAAACGCCACCTACGTACCTGTGTCGTTCTGGTGGTGTACTGGAATGAACGCCTGCACGAAGCTATATTTGCATACTTTTAGTACCTTCATACTCTAATATTATTTAGCCATCTATACCTAATTTATTATAACAGTTTGCCGGTAGCGGATACATTTTAAAATAACGATAATAATTGTTAAAATTAAGTACTTGCACTCGCGAAATGGAAAGGTTTGTCAGTTTCCAAATTGACTCGCAAAAAGAACGCTGGCTGTCAAGCTGTGCATTAGATAAATTTTCATTGAACATACCTACTATACTATCCCACTAAACTACAGTACTAGCCCTCAGAAGTTTTATACTACGATATGGTTTTAAATAAAATAAAACATCATCATCCACAGCCCGACTTTACCCACTGCTGGGCAATAGGCCTCCTTTAGTTTGTGCACTAAGATCCTGCGCCAGTCGCATTCAAAAAAATATTTGTTTCGGCTGCATATTGTTATAAGACAGACTAGCTACGAATAATGCTTTTTGGTTTAAAGTTAAATTTAGATCAAAATTGTTTGCTCTATACCTTGTAAATTAACTTTCTTGTTTTATATTTTAATATTGTTGTCATTTTGTTTTGGATTTTTTATGTTGGAAAAACCAGCTAAACCTTATTCGATGCAAGGAAACGCCATATAATATTCAAACGTTATCATCATAGCATCACTTGCACTGGTGCACAAGTATTGAATCTTTAAATATTTAATTATCATTGATTCTTGCAGTCACTACTGGTGCAAGTGAAAAGGTGAAAAGGTATAAGGAACCTTTTCATTCCGTGACTGTACATTATAAACTAGATTATTCTGAATGTGTATTTTTTATATATCTTTCGATGGAGTCCATTAATTGGTTTATTATGTAGAATGAAAAATAAACGGACATGGAATCTTACTTAATGTTGTTTTTGTTTAGGTATAGTTCCCAAAATCTATAAATGTACTAAAACGTAGGTATCTCCATTAGGTATAAAATTAGTAAGACCGACATAAAATTAGGAACTTCCATGTACCTAACTACTTATTCTGCAAATCGAGTCAAGATCATAAGGGCCTATGCCTTAGCATGTTCTCGCATAAAGTATACAAGGCGTCCCAGAGCCCTGCCACATGGAGGGTAAGTACCTTATTATTCTCAATATAAAATTTACAGAAAGAAGACTTCATTTTGTTTTTAAAAACAATTTCAACTGCATTCAAAGACTTTTCAAAAATCACTGTTCTGAACCGGGCATCGAACCCGCAAAATTGTGAAAAAATCATCTATTGTACGATACCGATCGAAAGACGCAATAGTAGGCATTATTTTTAGCGAAGTAATATAAGCTTAAAAGCTTTTTTATAAAAAAGGGACCGCGAAATTTTAAATGTAAGTATTAAAAATAATTGCCTTTTCCATACAATAAATGCTCAAAAGGTTCTGTTGCCATGTCATTCTGTTGAGAATACAAAGTCAAACTCTTAACGGTTAGTCCATTAGAGACCGTTGATCCTAGTATGAAACAGGATCGATTAGCATCAATGTTTTTGAGTAAAATTACCATTTTCTGACTGAATATTTTTTTCATAACATGTCATGCTCGCCACCGGCACTGTTCGGCCGTCGCGAAGTAAAAAGTCAAAAGTCAAAGGGGTTTATTCATAAAAACTTGACAATTTAATACAGGTTTTAAGAACGTTTTTTTCTTGTCACCCATATGTCAACGAAAAGAGATAGCAACAGATTTAATATGCGTTTTAGCTAATACAGGTTATATACAGGTTTTAGGTCGAATATGCATAATGGGGAAAATATATAAATTATTCAATAAAGTCATATTAGAGACCACTTAGACACGTCACATTCTTAAAACTAGGGGATTCTATTGCCTGTTCCAACGCGATTCCCTACACCAAGGTAATTTTTACATACCTACCTACATTTATTATTTCACGACGCGTCGTTAAAAAAATATAATGTCTCGTTCTTCCGTATCACCCTAACGATAGTCATCCACAATCCCTGATAGGTAATAATAATAGCGAGTGTGCGCAGCTGCCACCCTTGCTAATGGGGTGGTCTCACCCCATCAGGTTCAGACGATAGCTCGCCTCGTTCCGAGAGTCACGGCGTATGGCCGTATGGCATGCCAATCGGTTCTGTATCTCCTCGCTGTACCTACACATATCTGCTACTCACACTAACACGTGGTCTGTTGTTTATTACGCTTCAGTTAATATTGAGTTTACTTATTTCCAAATTTGTGTTGTTGTAACGTGTATTAATAAATCACCAGGCTGGGTTGTTTCAATACACTACATGGTGACAGCGATGGGAAGTCCTAAGTGACTGTAGAAAGAATCAACTAATTTGTGAAGAGGGGGTACCTTACCTACCTACTTAAGTCCCATAATTCTCGCGGTCGTTTTGCCGGACATACCTATAGGTACAGAATATTCTCACAATTATCTATTTCTCAGACATGGTCATGAAGATAATCAAAATGTATGCCTCTGGGTTTGGAATCTGTATAAGATTTTGGGTAAAGATAATTATTGGAAAAGATTCTGAAGTGGACTTTTTGTAAAAATCAATACGGGATGTTCCCTGATCATTGCTCCTCCTGTGACGTTTTATCTTGTTAGGTCAAATTAACATTCATTACCTAACTGTATTTCCTATTATTTTTAATTGATAAGATAAGATAAATTTTATTTCGGAAGTAGGTACGAAGTATCAACATTAACATTAAGTTGGATGGAGAAAAGTTAATAGAATCAATCGTCTAGCATACGAGTATAGTTATAACTTATACATAAACAATCAATACATAATATCAATTAAAGAAAGGAAGAAAAATTCATTTATTTCGGTGGTTCTCAAGGATCGGATCGACATGGTCTTATCTATACTAATATTATAAAGAGGTAAAATTTGTTTGTTTGTTTGACGGAGGTAATCTCCGTAACTTCTGGACCGGTTTCAAAAATTCTTTCACGGGTGTGTGGACTGTCCGGGAGGTTATAGGCTATAATTTATCCCGGTAGCTTCATTAGTACACCCGTGCGAAGCCGAGACGTGCTACTAGTAAGTTATAAGTTATAAGACCATGTCGATCCGATCCTTGGGAACCACCGAAATAAATGAATTTTTCTTCCTTTCTTTAATTGACATTAGGTATTGATTGTTTATTTACCTTGTCGTTTTCGCCATCCTCCTGGTCATTTTGATAGACCTACAGAATACTTATTTTCGAAAAGTTTATTACGAAAATCTTTTTTCAGAACCTACCCCTACTTCATTCTTCAAGTATTTTTGACAGAGAAGTAAAGCTCTAAAACTGGGTAGCTAATGTTGAAGTTGAACGGTTGTAATGAGTACACTAAACTTAAAAACCATATTACCTTTATTATGATCAATATAAAATATTGTTATATTAATTACATTCACATTCGATAAAAACCCTTGTCGCTATGCTTCTTTGCTTCATTCAGCTTCCTGGCTCCAGACCACCTGAAATCAGAATAATTGATTACTAACGAGTAGAAGTTTCAAACAGACAAATTGCACTTATTGTCGAAAGTAGTTAATTTATAATCGAAGTAAACATTTAATTACATTATGCAAATAGGTATTCTAAAATCTAAGAACACAACATTAAAGTTATTTAAGATGAAAACACATAAGTAATTAAATTGTGAGTACACATAGTATGTTGCATAAGATGAAGATGAGCTTGACCGGAGTTAGAGCAGCGAGCGAGTCAACAAAGCTGGCTGTGATATGATGTGAGCACATAGTCACAGCCACTTAGTCGGCGCCCTCGCTGAATCGCGCCGACGGCATTTCGCTGATCGCAGAGTGCAGAGTGCCCGTCGCTCATCAAAGCTGGCTGTGATATGGCTATGAAAACGCACATAACAGCCACTTTGTGAGCGACGAACACTCATTTTTTTCTCACTTGATCTGCAGCAAGATATAGTTGGGCCGTCGCGCAGTCCGACTCGTCAAAAATGGCTGTGATATGATTGGGACAACACTGCACATCCATTTTCACGAATGGACCACGGACTTCAGACTTGATTAATCTGAAATGACTGTTGTTCAAAGTACGTAATAGGATAAATTAAAATTACATCGGTTTACTAAAACTAAGGCATCTATTTCAATAAATATAATAATTAAAACACAAACAAACAATAGACATTCATCATTATTTACAAGCACAGAATACAACTTCACATTATTACGTACGTATTTACAATATAATTTTAACATTATAATAAACAAAGCTTGTTGCGAAGATGGGTCTCTAAAAACCGACCACATCAAAGTGGCTGTGATATGAACTACACACATAGTCACCGCCGCTTTGACAGGCTAGGCTCGAGAACCTTCCGTTGGTCTTCAGTGGTCGCCAACATACTTGCTGTTGTTACAAATGAGGCCATGCTCATCAAAGCTGGCTGTGATAGCTACGCAATGACCTATGATCAACCGGCTTTGATGACAGGGCCGCATTGCACTCGCTCCTGGAAATACTGTCAGTTTTACGTAAACGCGAATGTTAATCGATCACGCGTATTTCGAGGATAAAGTTTTGGTATAGTTCTTCTGTATTACAAAGATAGGGCTTGGCCTTATTTTATTATTGACTACCTTTGTGGTGCAGTGGGCGAAGGCCCGGCTTATACGCGGAGGATGCGGCTTCGATTCCCGCTACGGGACAAATGTTTGTATGTTCTGCAGATATTTGTTTAGTGTTTGGGTGTTTCTATCTAAAAGATGTATGTATTTCCAAAAAAATGTATCTAAGTTTTATAACTGTCATCTGGTTAAAGGCTCGAGCAGACCGGATGCGTATGCGTAGACGTAAGCGTAGACGCATACGCAACGCATACGCATCCGGTCTGCTCGAGCCTTAAACACAATTATTAATTTGCTTAGCTTTAAGCTAGATTTTTTATTAACTTTATCTTGAATTTGGTTTAATTTTATGACCAAGTGGGTAATATAAGCGGTCGGAAGATAACGAAGCATATTATTTTATGCAGATAGTCGTTTCATAATAACCCTAACAAAAACTACAGCGGAAAGTTGTTGCCTAAAATAATATTGTTTAGAAAAATTTAGAATTTAACGTTTAGGAATGCCGAAGACTTTCATTATGGCTCAATGTTTTCAAATACTTACATATTAAAATATACGAAGCGTACTTGATGAACTTGACGACATCTTAATCAGAATTAGAAATTGGATGTTGGCGTTAAGAAACATTTTACGTCTTCCAAAAATGTTAGTATTCTAAACAAGTATTCTAAGTAAGTATTTCAGAGCGTTATTATAAATTATTCAGGTAAGGAAACTTTTAATTTCAGTGTCCGTCTCCTCAGCTCAATGTACTTATTCATAAACATAAACACACACTACACACTCTGCACTAGTAGTACGGTAGTGAACTACCCACGCGGTCGATGAACCAATCACAAGTAGGTACCAGCCGAGCGAGAGTATAAAGAGCTCATAGCTATTCCTAGAAACGCTGCCTTCATTCGAAGCAAACTATATCATTGCGACTCTAATGTAATTGACTTGCTCCCACTACGGTACACGGTACATCTAGCTTTTGATTGGAAGCTTATTTTTATTTTTAATAGCTTTCATAAGTGTGCCTTATTGCTTCGTCTGCTTTTATTTAATAAGCTCCCGTTTTATAAGCTTATTAAGTTTACGCTACGCTATCGTTTCTTGGTCGTCAACTCTAAGACTTATTCATTTTCATGGCTCTTTGAATCTTACTACTTTAATTTTTGATTCGAGGAAAATCAGTTTTTACTTTATAATACGAGTACACTAGGAAGATAAACTCTTATTTATTTTTTCCATTTGCTATGGAAGTAAATCGAGAATCGAAATCAGTTATCTAGGTACTGTTAACTCAATTATTTGATATTTTCAGTTGTTGACAACATGAAAGTAGGATCGTCGAGTGAAGCTAATATATTGAAATGAAATGAACAATGTGGGTAATTAGTAACTACTCTGTTGAATTGTCTACGAATCCTATATGTCACAGATTTCAACAGAATCTCATATTTACTGAATTCCTTATCTCAAACTCTGCGGACGCTTTTCTTAAAATTTTGAGTCAGTCAAGTATTAAATTTTAACTCCAAGTCTTAACTGCAATTCGTATTTTTGCCGTAAAATTTATTTCTCATTTACTAGATTAAATTGATTTGGAAGGCTTAGACTTGGACATATTCAACAGCTGTACAATTAAATACTTCAAATATCCCGAAAATAGCATCGTAACAAAACATGTACTTTCTGTGTTTTAAATAATTCCATAAACTATGATTAGATTATGCAGGATGATGATAAAATCTTCCGTAATGATTATATTTCTACCAAATTCTTATATTATGTTGTGTGTTTCGCTTGTCAAATACGCCAGAGAAACATTCACGACAGTATACTATACATTGCTAGGATAATTGTCAGCATACCGTAAAAGGGCCTGAGCTCACAACGGGTAAAATAATAAGTTTGAGTGCTTCCGATTCCGACGGAGCACATCGTTTACAGAATGAGTAACTTCTCAATTGATCGATGCAGTATTTAGTACAATATTTGTATTGGTTCAGTTAAGAATATTTAATGTGTAAAGTTAATTTTTCTTTATTTGAAATTTACTACACGAAAGTGTTTCAGATACACTTATTTACGCAAAATAAATCAGCTTCAAAATGATGAACTTAATATATTGCCTAATGTCTATTATTTTACTTTTACCAGTGTACCTTTTTGTAAGAACTTTCGTAAACAGTCGATCGGATGTCAAAAGACCGTCTATTAGTCTTAGAGATCAGAACTCTATTGTCTGGTCAATTCAATAGACTGGCTAACAATGTTCATCATTTCAGCTCAGAATCACGGTATACGATAGTCCGCAACACGACAAAGGGGTTGGTAGGGTTAGTGGAAAAAGTCATAGAAATTACTGATGTCGAGCACGAAGTGTAAATAATTCACCTGCTACAAATGAATCACCATAAGCTGCACTGCGAAAGATCGTATCACTAGTTTTGTCTAAAAGCCAGGGATAGCCACAGCTTGTTGCCTATATTTTAATCGCCTGTTAACGGCGCGTTCGAAAAAGTGGTGTGCCCAGACTTTAAACCAAGTCACCTATATAATTTGATTATTTATTTTGCAGACGGTCCCAACTTGTTGCCCCCTTCCGCTCGCGCTAATCGGCTTTCAGACAAACGATGTTTGCTAAATGTCATAGCTACGGAGGATTGTGACGGATCGATGCGGTGGCACGCGGAATTTAAATCTGATTGTAGAGTATCGCTGTGGGCTACAATATGTCGTTCATATCAGAGTGCCCAATCAGATCATGGAGCAATTAGCAAAATGTACACCGGGATAAGTTATGCAGCTTTAAAGCAGTTAGCTAGCCGGTCTGTGGTTTTGCGTTTAAAGGTATAATAAATCAGTTTCATTCATTGATTTTTTTATCAGATTAAGTTAATCCAACGAGCGTTATGAATAAAAACATTTGAACATGTGAATAGATTGCTAGTTCTATATTAACTATTTTGGTCCAATTTTAAATAAGAAAATGCAATATGGATGAGATAGTACGAAAGCGACAAACATGGACTACAATCAAATAATTTGAGAAACACCTCAATTGACTTTTGATCCAATTTATCCAGGACTACTTCACATTTTCTTTTTCCAATATTATTTTACTTTTATACAAGCAGCTTTCACTAATAGATCTTTTCCAAATTTTAATTATTTTTAATCAATTTCAAGGGACAGAATTACGCTATAAAAAATTCTAGCATAGACATGGAAAAAATTATAGTTTTAACAGATTAAGTTACCATTGCAAAAATTACTATTACAGTACACAAATAACTCAAAGTAGCGTGTTTTTGCTCTTTTGGTGGTTAATGATTTAAAATAATATTATCATTAAATGTCTATGATGATGTAACAATATGATATCTAAATTTATACATTTGGAAACGTTTACATGATCTGAAACGAAGAAACTACTTCTTCATTGTTTTCTAGACACATTAATAACCAGAAACATAAGAGTTCAAAGTAGAGAACAATAGAATTACCTAAATAGATTGTACATCTTGCTACAAATACAGTGGTACTACAACAATGTAAGTGAACAAAAAAACCTAACTAGTAAAGCTGAATACAAAATGATAAGAAAACTAAATTTTCTACTATTTTTAAAATAAACAATTTACGATACAATTTTATGCACCTAACTAGTAAGGATTGCATGAATGTCATTTGTTTATTTCAATTTCTATAACAAATAATAAATCTAAAAAAGACAAGCTACAAATTAAATTACACAAACATGCTAACTTTACATCTATCTAGAATGCGAAATCATGCTCAGCTACGAGGTACTACGGCGCGTAGAAGCGTAGCAGCAACAAGTGGATCCACAGACTCAAAACCGTCGTAGCGCCCATGGCATAAAATAGCTACTTAGATAAAAGTCTTACTCAATGGCGATGAGACAGCTGAATCGAGGACCGGTAAATGGTAAAAAATAAAATTTTATAGCGAGAAGATGAATTTTGTTATTTTTTTCAGATAAATAGGCAAATAATTGAATTCATGAATTTAAATGAGAGATTTGCAGTGATGATAAGGGGCGTATTAATGTAAATGTGTCGCGTACCACTTTGTTATTTGTAAGTGATGAACAAAAGAGTTAAACGCGTTCCCCTAGCTAGTGCTCCGGGATCAGAGCAGATGTAAGTGTCGGCCGTTTGTGATGGCCGGATCCCGTAGACTGAGCTGAGCGACGGCAGGTGGTGCGGTGCGGTGCTCACCTGCGGCGGGTGGCGTCGGGCGCGGCGCGCATGCGTCGACACCACGCGGCCCGTGAGCCACGCCGCGACCGCCGCGCCCTGCCAGCCACCACCCCGCCTCGCCACGCCGCCCGAACCTACCCGCGCAAGCCTGCCACGTGTCTCTATCTCTACACAGATACCTCGAACATCAGCGTTATCACTAACAAAAAACGTTACCAATTTTACTAGAATAAGATTTACAAATTAATAATAAAAAATTTATAAACCAGTTTAAAGTGGGACATCCGTTGGTTGTTTTGATTTTATGTGCTCAATGCAAAAGGGTGCAGCTGTCAGGAGTAAATTAAAAATGTTACGAAATGCGCATCCTCCCTTTGAACGGACAAATGCTTCGCCAAGGCCAGGGGCTGTTTATTTCCGCCTCAATAAAATAGCATTAATAAATTTAATTTAGAATATAATGACGTTTGTATATTTCGTATTGATTATATTAGTGTTTATATTCAGTAATCCGACGTCTGTACGCTAACACATATTTAAGCAACAGAACGGATTGAATGCGGTTTTCATGATCATACAAAGGACCATACAAAAGGGAAAATTTATTTGGTAAAATATTTACTTTTCGATTGTCTTAATGACAACTAGGGCAATCTTGCGTTGTATGCTCTCGCATAATTTTCGAACCGTTCATTCATCTACATGAAACTTGGCAGGTGTATCGGTACTACTGAGTAAATTTACGGCTAATCTAATGAACTTAGTCGGTGAAGGGGTTGTAAAGATATTAGGTTCCCACGGGGGTGAAAAAAACTATATGCAAATATTTTGAGTGGGGTATAATTATTAAATCAGATCCCTAATAGTCGAGTTCGGATGTCTTTGTTGTGAATTATGCTCAAGATCCTGGAAAGCATGATAGCGTTATTTTGAACCTTCCAGTGATTTTTCAAAGATGTAACGTTTTGTAGACATAATAATACGTTTCTTGTGAGCTAGCGCAAACTAAGCTAACTAAGCAGCAATGGCACAGTCAGCAGCAAGTACAAAATCATGTTAGAAAACAACAAACGGTTCGCGAGATCTCGTTCGGTGCTAGTACGAATACAAGTAGGTACAGTAGAGATAACACACGTGTAAAGTCCGGGCTAGTTGCTACCTAAAAGCCTAAATGCAATTAGGGACATTTATAAATAGAAAACTAATACGAAATCCACAAGTTTTTTTGATATGAAATCCACAAGTTTTTTTTTTGCTAGTTTAATATTCACTGAGAACTCATGACATATTCGTAATTAGAGGTAAGGTCTGTATCACAAGGGGCAAGTGAGCTTATTGAGCTAGAGACTAATAGCTTTCTTCAGGAACTTGAGATAGATCAAGAATCCTAGATACCCAGTATCAAACTGTGCTGTGAAAGGCGAATCGAATATTCAATCAGTATAACATTGATTTTGTACAACTCAGAGGCTCTCTATAGGAATAAAATAAACGAGGAGTGGCTGCTGTGCTAAATTGACTGAAGACTACCTCAGCTTGATCGAGTTAAGCACCCGCACCATCCAATGGCTTTGTCCCGGATACGTAACGTTAAAGTATTTATCTGCTTAAAGAGTAAATGGAATGGAGAGAGCGCACAGTCTTTTTTTATTTAAATGAAAGAGGAAGCTTAACTGCCCATTGAATCTTTCAGGTTTTTAACGTCAAAACCCATTTTGTCGCCTTTAATGTCGTCGTGAGCATGTTTACGACATAAATATCAAAATTATGCTGTAAACTAATACTGTGTGCCTAGATACTCGTATTAAGGTTGAAAATAATTCTGTGCACATTTATTTACTTTTATAAAATGTTACACACATTTTATAAAACTACACATTAAGGTTACTTAATTCCATACCAAAGCATGGGGCTTTGAATAAATTGTACATGTGTCAAAACTAATCGTCCAATTCTTCTACAGCTGACAAAATGCTACTGCATTTTCTTAAGTTTAACTAAAGCAATAATTCTACATGAAACAAGGACGCGAGGGAAGAGGTTATCGAAGCAGACAAGTCATGGCAATGCACTGAACTGAGTTTACACGTCTCACAACACGCATAAATTAATTAACCGCCGTCGAGTATGTTATCAAGTGGTATACGTAGGTATGTTATAGGAATACATTCTATTCTATGTTTGCTTAGAGACATCGCATCACATGCATGTCAAGCAAACATCATAACAAGGTATGGATACAGTCTGCCAGTTTGACGTTATACCTATAATCGCATCACATGCATGTCAAGCAAACATCATAACTAGGTAGAGATACAGTCTGCCAGTTTGACGTTATACCTATTTAGCTATTGAACTATCTTATATTTGAAGTATAATCCGAGATGTGTATCTTGTTTTAAGATAGGATTATGTTATGACATTCTGTGTGCCGAATTTGTTCAAGGTGTTCAAAATTAACCATTGCTTTACTTTTGAAAATGAATAAGTTAGTGAGTGATGGGTTTTATTTTATGGAATAGTTTGAGTACGTACAGTGTGTCAATATAACTATTTGGTTTTTAGTCAATTAAAACACCCATCTGTCACTATGCAGCCGTTAAAACTGAGTGATCACTATTACATTTACATTTACATTTTACATTTTTCGCAATACAGACGATATGCACGAAAAAAATATCGACACCGCATCAATCAATTAATTCCCAGACCCAAATGTATTCAAATGGAGGATTCGTGTTACATAATAAAAAAAATATTGTGACGTAAAAATAATACAGTACAATAAAGTGACGTGCAACGACTACCCATTACGTTAAAATGTCACTGTAATGCAGTGCTCCATTACCCATATACTAGTAAAAGGTTTACTAGTATCGTCAGATTTTAAAGTCGGATTCCATGACGGAGGCCTTTAGTTGGCCTAATAACTCCGTCACCAGAGTTGGCCACTTGCTCATACGAACGAACGATCCAGTTTTCTCAATATTTTACGTTTACACAGCTAAAAGCTTTATGTCCGAGCGTTCCATGTCCGAGTTTTAAACTGCCTTGTAACCAAGCATACACCTGCTATTGTCACCTAGCCCGTTCTATATATTTTTTTTTAATAATAAAATCATTTATTCTCTCAGAAATGGCTAGGTTAGGTACATGTTAAAGTTGTCAATATTTGTAGTCTAGTAGCTAAAATCTAACCAATTTGTGAGAGGCTGGTGCCAGTTGAAGGCTATAGCCTGTAATACTGGTCGCCAGGCCCCCACTCCTCGGTAGACAGTTAGAACATCAATCTTGGGAATGACACAATAATTAGATAAGCTTAGGTAGAAAGGCTCACAAGTAAAACCATCAAATGAACAAAGGAATAAAAAAATAAAAACAGAAACTTAAAATACCTAATTGCAGGCATTAGTACATTAACCTAGATTAGTATAAGTATACAGGAAAACGACGGGAATTTTATGAAGTGTATAGAGTGATGAGTTGTGTGTGATGTTAAAGTAGGTGGATTCATTAGATTGGGATGTGTGAGTGAGGGTGTTGGTGAGGTGTGTGTGTGGGTGTGTTGTGAGTGTGAGTGTGTTGTAAATGTGAGTGTGCTGTACGTGTGAGTGTGTTGTAAGTGCGATTATAGTATTTATAGGTGTGTGTGTGGGTGTGTTGTGAGTGCGAGTGTGTTGAAAATGTGGGTGTGCTATACGTGAGAGTGTGTTGTAAGTGTGAGTGTGTTGTAAGTGTGATTATAGATTGAGTATAGAGTGCAGGGGTGAGTGTGATAGTGAGTGAAGGGGATAGGCACAATGAGTCATCAAAACCCATAGACAAAACATAAGCGGTAAGAGTAGGTAAGATAGTTTTATTCTTGATAATAGTTCAAATATTGTGAAAGATTGTAAGAGTGTATGTATGCCTGTTAATCTTTCACGCAAAACGGTTGGACCGATTTGGCTGAAACTTGGACATTATTCGTTATAATTTAATTTACGCATACTTTTAATCATGCATTGAGAGCATTTTCCTTTTTGATTTTAAATGAACACATCGATTAAGCTTTTTAGGAAACAAAGTCCATTTTCAAGTTTATCAGGTACGATAAAATAAATGTTAAATGTAGTAACGTATAGTTAATAATGAGCGGCTCTGGGAACCATCAACCTACTGGGAACATTATAATTTTTTTATTATGTCTGTAGAATCGAGACATTTCAAAATTATAACAAGTATTTTATGTAAGAGACATCATCATCATCATCATCCACAGCCCGACTTTACCCACTGCTGGGCATAGGCCTCCCTTAGTTTATTATGTAAGAGACACAGTTTATTAAATCTGGAATGACAATATCTTTAATTTGAAAACTCCTAATGCTAGTTTTGAGCATTTCAACAACGTATTTTGATAGCAAAATGTCTGCAAAGTTTTAATAACGCAGCTAATGTTGGGAATGTAACAAATGATGAGATTCTCATCAAACAGCATAGTCAGACGTTTTCTAAGAGTTGACGAAATTTAATCATCTTAATTCTAAATGACTCATAATGGTGAACATACCATATTAACTTAACACGTGCATAAAAAGTGAACATCGGCACACTAATATGAAAAAATACAAGATATAAATTCAGCGTCATAATAACGATAGTGTCGTAGTGTGGTAGTGTCCTCATATATAAGTGGATTCAATTATTAAAAATGACAGGAAGAAGTTGCTTTTGCATTGTGATGAAAATGTATGTTATCACTTTCGTAAGTCCCGTTTCCGTGAAAGAGGAACAAACATACATCCATTCATCCATACTCACAAACTTTCGCATTTACAAAAGTAGAAGGGTAGACTACTCGTACAATAGAACAAAATTCGACATTTTGCAATTCTAGCTTTTGGTAACTTTTAACGCATTTTGAATTTAATTTTAATTCAAAATAATATCTAGCTTGACTGACACTTGCTCGAATACTCAAACACTAATTGAATATTTTAGGTCGTATTAACCATTAAAGAAGTTTTTATTTGACAGATTTGTAAGGACAAATATGCAGAGCTTGTAATTGGGTCATTTGGAACTGCCAGACTAACTCTATAAAAGGGTATAATTACTGAATTGTTGAAAGCAGAAACCACCATTAGAAGTCAACCAGTCAACTGAAATTCAGTGCTTTTAACTGGAAAATGGATGGAAATTTATGCCACGTTATTCAGCGAATTAGCTGTATGTTCCGACTTCACACTGGTATTAATCAACCAGCCTATGCTACTCAGTGATAATGTAGTTTTCTAATGGTTGATAACTTGAAATTGAATTGTTCAAATCGGTCCAGTAGTTTTGAGTTTATTCGTTACTTACAAAATGACAGATCCTTACTCCCTATAACAGGGAAATATTGTTCTACAAACTTAACTTTTGGTATATTCATTAAGTTTATTTTTTCTTATTGAAAAGAGCACGTTAGAGTTATCGAAAAGTCATGTTAGGAATCACTAACATGACTTTTTGATAACATTCACATCTTTTAATGGCCGGTTCTAAGCAAGTTTCTTTATGTACAATTGTACATTATTATATTATATACTATTATGAATAGTATATATAATAACTTCGGAGTATCGTTAAGGATCAATTAATATCTAGTTTTTTTTTTTAAACCGACCTTAATTTCCTTAGATATAAATAAATACACTTTCAAAGTCCATTTCTGTTCATAACCCTGAAGATCTTCATCAGATCCTCAATTATTTTATCAGACAAAAAACTAATGACAATCGATTCACTGTTGACAAAACAACAAGTGAATAAAAATATGAAATGAAAAATGAAATATCATACCTACTTATGTTCACTGAGTACATTAAAAAAAACTTCAGTGGAAAACAGAACCTTCTACATTAATTTTTATTTGGTTAATTACAAAGCGTACAACAATAAAATGTTAGTATGTATTTGCGTGCCGCGACGCGACGTTCACATAATTGATACAGAACTGCAGCAACATCCAATTAGACGCTAATAGGTTGTAACAGTGAGCTGCCTCTCTACTCCTTTAATAAATATTAAATTAAATACCGTCCCCAGACAATAAGCTCTAGACGTACCTACTGAAACATAGCAGTAGAAAGGTTTACTTAGATTGTTTCTGATTAAGTTAGAACTGAGATACGTCTAGGTAGGCGAACGGAGGACCGTTGAAATTGTCACACGCAATTGCCTATACCCAGCAGTGGGTGTAGGTGGGTTGCGGATGATAGATTTTCAGATTTTTATTTATTGGCCATTACTATAACATTGGAGGTTATACAAGGCAAGTCATTAATGATACAATTTGAAAATAATATTAAGATAATTATAAGATATTAGGTAGGTATTACATATTAGTTATAAGATACAACAAGATATTCCACTATAGGTATGTCAGATCAAATATAATGCGAAAAGTAGTTCATTCAATGTCATTAGGATATGGTATAGATAAATTGCTTTCCAGAAATTCGGTAATAGAATAGAATGCATGGCTTTCAAAAAATCGTTTAATAATAAGTTTAAAGAGATTATAATTGTCAATGTTTGTTATGTCAACTGGTAATTTATTATATAGTTCAATTTTATTTGATTCTCCATGTCTTTGTACCTTTGCAAGACGTACCTTTGGTTTGATTAGATGATGTTTATTTCTTAGGTTGTAGTTGTGTTTATCTTGTTTTTGTATGTAGTTTCCTTTATTACTATGTATTTCTAACATAGTATAAAATAATGATGATGATGTGATATTTCAAAATTAAATGGTCTATAAGGCCACAACTAGCGAAAAAAGCATTTATAAGATAGAAGAATATATTGAATCCGAAGTTGTTTTTAGCTGTTGATGAATATGGCATGGTTTTAAACAGTTTTTTAAAAACTGTTTAAAACCATATATATACCGGAATCGAAACCAAAATTTAGTACCGTTTAATTGGTGGTTCAAATGTTTACTTATTTCTGAGTACCAAATAGTCGAAATGCTAATAACGTTCAGTTTGTGACTAAAGCGCTCGCTTACATAGAAAAAAAATCATGCAGCACTCCGTTTCTAAACCACTGCAAGTTGTAATGATAGTGCTACCGAATTACCGAGTCTGCCTCGTCTCTTTAAATACTACTCATCTCCTATTTGTAATAGCGGCTCGATTAGGTTAGCCGGAACATACAACGGAAAAACGAAGCGTTCGTGGCGAAGCTTGCTAAGACATTCTTTATAGATCGTTGAAGTTGAGCAACGTACTGAGCGGTCACAACTTGGATGGGTGACCACAAGTGGCAGTAACAAGTGAGCCCTTTCGTGCTTCGGAGGGCACGTTCCGGCTTTTAAAATCGTCAAGCCAAGGCGGAGGCCTTTAGGCGGCCCAAAAACTCCGGCACCAAAGTTGGCCACTTGCTCATACGAACGAACGCACGGACGCAAAATCGCCGAAGTTGCCACTAAGATCTGCGCTATACTATGCAAATCTACCAATCAGTGATTGACCTGATCCTCATACCTCACTAGATATTATCTACGTGAGACACGTAAATTAAATTACTAGATCCAGTATGTATCTGAAGCATTATTGAATCAACAGTACTGATTCAATAGTGCTTCAGATCCTGGCACTAATCTTATAAACAATAGATACACGGTGTACAGTCGGTTCAAAGCAGGCCTTGTGTACACTCCGTTCAACTATGCTCCGAAGCGTATATATAGGTAATTCAATTGTGTACAATATCCAGGAGCTTACTGTTGGTAGCCTATCTGTTCAAAGTATTAAAAATTTTTATTTTTATTTGCATACACATTGTGATTCAGAATCGGAATCTCAATCGTAACGCTACTATGATACAACAAGCTCATTGGAATCACATCAAACAAAGGTGAACGAACTTCTTCAAAATAAAATCATAACTGATTAACTGCCACATGGTTATACCGTTTACGGTGTATCTTGAAGTTTAAGGTCATATCAAGATGCCTAACGGGCAACGGCAGTCAGAAGTTCAAATCAGCAAGCTATATTCAGTAAACATCTTGCAAAGTGTAAGATAACACAATTTATTAGTATGAAGATGGCGCGAGGGCGGAGGCGGTAGGAGACGAGACGGGGCTTTTTAGAAAAATATATTTCAATTACGGCGTCGGCGTTGCGTCGCCCACCCTGCATTATGATATTTTAACGAACTGGAACGTTTTTCTCACAAATCGTTTGATTGGTGCTTGATTCGCTTAAGGATTCACATAATTAGATTCTTAATAATCGAATGATCGGTCTAAAGTAAAACTTAGTATTGAACCTCATCTGGGTACATCGAATGAATATCAAGCACAAGGTACCTACTAATTAACTTGTTATGCGATAATGGAGTAAATTATGCTGGCTGCGACTAAACTACGAGCGTGTAATTGGCCCTGTTTCTAGGTACAGAGACAATTTAGTACCGGCGAGCATTTTTATTCGTAATAACAGTAATCATAATTTGTCATGTTGCTAGACATGTTGATAGACATAATGCTTAAATATTTAACTTAATTATGCATCAGACAGCAGGTCAGGTAAGATCAATAGGTTCTTGATCTAATTTTAGCTTCCTATGATTACGCTACTATACCTATGATTAATATTGTATGCGCTAAACTCTGCTCGACATGGTAATGAAGATAGGTATAAATCGATGCAACGAAACACTAGCGAGACAAAATATTATTGTTTCAAAATGGTTCTGTTTTGTCTTCGAATTTTATAAATAATAATCCATAAATTGTGTTCTCATACTTATGAAATACAAAAAAATCATTAGCGATAAAGTATCTAACATGACTGACTTTATTTTCATAATAGTTCATAAGAATAATTTTAATATTCATAATGTTTTGGAACATTATAATGACAAACTATGAAATTAAATACTATTTGTAATAGACTAAGTACTATTTAGATTTTTTCCTAAAAATGATAGTTTCACATTATTGGCTGCAAATATTTGGTTATAAATACAATACTAGCTGCGCCCCACGGCTTCACCCGCGTACATCCCCTTCCCGCGGCAATATCTGGATAACAAGTAGCGTATAACACTACTTCACTACACTTCAACGTCTTGTCTCTCTGTATATATAATTATAATTTCTCCCAGTTTTTCATTTACCATTACCACAACCACTAAGTACTTAAAAATCACGTCGATTCATCGCTCCGTTTTGCCCTTAGTTAGACGAACAAACAGGCACACACATACACACACACACACACACGCACCTATACACATACACACTTTCCCATTTTTCTATAAGAAAGTAAGGATTTTAATTACAAAATCATAGTTCAATGACCATAATTATTGGGACCCTAGATTATGCATTGTCGTGATACGTCCGGAGACACTTGGCATTGAATGTTAATTACGCACAATCGATTTTCAGAAACGATATGGAAACCTTTTTACTTATTTGTTAATAAGTTTTAAATTGGTCAATTAATAATATTAATGAAAGTTAATAATTGAAATTTTAATTAGTATTTAAGGTAACATAAATCTAACGACAATATGTTTAGTATTACCACAGATAAAATAATACTATGTACAGATACACCATCTAGAACATCAATTTCACTCCGGTTTTTCTTCGGGCTATTTTTTTGTGTTTGATTTTGCGGCGCCCCTAGCAGTGTTTAGGTCTTGCCCGTAGTAACTCCATCTAGTGCTAATATTTTTGATTGCAGGCAAGACCTAAACTCTGCTAGGGGCGCCGCAAAATCAAACACAAAAAAATAGCCCGAAGAAAAACCGGAGTGAAATTGATGTTCTAGATGGTGTATCTGTACATAGTATTATTTTATCTGTGGTATTACGTACCTACGTTATATTTATATCTATCGGGCCAGCATTGATCAGACACTCATTTGATTTCATTGGAATTTTTTTAAGTAAATGCTTCTTAAATAACGCTAAATAAATATGCCGCTTAAATGTACGTGAGATTGGAAAGTTTTTAAGTAAATGCTTCTTAAATAACGCTAAATAAATATGCCGCTTAAATGTACGTGAGGTGCAGATTTCCCACGAAGTCTTCTATTGGTGACTGATGCTCAATCCGCATGAAAGACAAGGTAGTGAGAATTTGTGATGTCATAGACATCTCACTACTCATGTCTTTCACGCAGCAGAGAGCAATTCAGAGCATTTCGACTTGATGCTGTGCCGCTGAACATAACCGAGACCAGTTTAAATTATCTAGTATCAGATATGCGCTTAGTAAACGCGCGACTTTAATATTGTAACATCAACATTTTATATCTACAAGATAATATAAATCAGTCGATACAGAAGAAGCCACTAAAGCTTAGTTCACTAAGTTCACCGACACGAAATCGACTGCTTTAAAAGCAGAATAAGTGAATTTAGTATAAATCATTGGATAAAACATTAAGCCGATTTTCAAAATGTTAGAGAACTTTCGAATTAGGAGGTTCTTCAGAAGTATCTAAGAAGCGTCCCTAATCTAATATTCAATTATTTTTATAAATTTAATTGAACGCACACTACGGCAAGATTGTGTCGGTCCCGGTGTGACCACCGTAAAATTTAAAAATCTAAAGATATGCGTACAGTGACGACGTCTACTCCAATGGCGCATAGCCGTTTGAATACTAATGTTAATTGTATTTTATTTAAAAATGTTAATTTATGGGAGCACCTTTATACAATATTGAATAATTTTAAAGTGCAAGAACATTTCCCAAGATCATCATGAGCTTAAATATTCTCTCTCAATATTCCTAGTTCTAAAATTAGGTGATCAAATTATCTAAAAATTTAACATTTAAGATCTAAACTTGAATTATAACAACTACGCAACGTGTTTTGAAAAGCTTGAATATAATCATATTACCGAAGAGCTTCACAACACTGTAAACATATCGAGCTCGTATCAAAACCATCGCAAGCAAGCAGTCACACTGTTACCAACAGAACATTACATAATTATATACTTATCATAATGTCTATACAATTATACACAAATCAAAACACTATTATAATAAGCACAATTTTCACACAATACTACTAAACCATTTTAATGTCACTGCCGATTGTATTTTAATCAATTTCATTATTGAAACCATTTTAACTTACAATATTGCTCGACTTCTAAGAGATTTATAGATAAAAGAGGAAGAAATTACATTGTCTATTGTCATAAAAAGATTCTTTGATCAGAAAATAGCGGCAGGTTATTAAAATCCTACACAAAGGTAAAACAATGCCAGCCAATACAAGTGACGAATTAAAAAAAATTTGAAACCAACCTTAATTTCGTGAGAGGACAGCAATTTCCTGCACTTTCGAGATAAATTTCTGTTCATATTTCCGATGATCCTCATTGGATCGTATTTTTTTTTTTAACTACCTCATAAGTTTTTCTTTGTGCGAGTGTATTCTTCCAAACACAAAAATTTTAAAAATTGGTCCACTTTTGACAGAATAATCGATAAAAATACTTAAATAAATGACTAATAAAAAAACACAATGAAACATAATAACCTCCTCCATTTTCTAATCGGTTAAAAAGGAACGCGATTGCTCTCAACTGGCAAAAGCAACCTTTCACAACAATTTGTTATAATTTTCATACAAATTGTACTAATTATACTAGTATAAACGTGATACTTTTTATGGATATTACTTTTCACGTAAAAACTACTAGACAGATTTGGCTGAAACTTGGAATATACTCGTACATAGAATTTGAAAAAAATATACTTAAAAGATTTGTCATATCTAGGTTAAATTTAAAGATTTTTTTCTTGTTTTTCCTATGGCAACGAAGAGAGATAGCAACAGATTGAATATATTTTTTAGCTAATATAGGTTCTCTGGTCCAATATAAAGAAGGGGGATAGTTTATGACCTAGCTAGAGTAACATATATGTTACTTCCTATCCGGGTCAACACCACGCGTTCTTAAGCGGCGGGCGGAAGCTTGTACGCAATAAATATACGCGTGGATATTGCAGTCTCTATTAAACAAATTTATGGGTTATTTACCATGATTCGTAGATTTAACTATATATTAAATTAAAACAAACAGTCAATTTGTGGCTATTAAAATAAACGGTCTTTTCGTGGCTTGTCTTTTGCGACCAAAATCAAAGAAAAACCGGTCATGGAAAAAGCGTTTTTACGAGCACTGCCCTAACGGTAGACATAATTTAAATGCTTCTTATAAAAAGTTGTGCAGCACGTAAAGTTAAATAAACATGGAGCCCTAAAAGCCAACAACGATCTAATCCCGTTATTCATAAAGATTTGTCAATTAAACAAGTATAAAAAAAAAGTAAGTATAAAGTATTAAAGAGAAAAACGTTTTAATTTTTTTTTCTTGTCAAAGAATACGGCTAGGAATGTTCAGACGAAAAGTCTTGTTTCATCAACTAGGTGGACACCACGGTTGGTCGGTTAATAGATGAAGACAACGCCCGTGTTAAAATCAATAGCTGAATTCAACATCAGTGGCCTTATTCGCCTGATCTGGCACCATCACACCTCTTTCTGGACTTGGCAAGTCAATAGCCGCGTCCAGACCGGCTGAGCGCCGCTCGCGAGCCGCGCTCAGACTTCCTGCTCGCGAGCCGTGGCACCCGAACTAATTTGTAAAAAGTTCCGAGCCGGGCTCGCGAGCCAAGGTGAGCCGGTTTGAGCATTTAGTTTCTCTCCGTGTAGCGATGGAAAACCACGTCTACACCGAGCGAGCAGCTCAGACTGAGCCGCCTTTGAGCATCGGCAAAAACCGACAACGCATGGCTCGGGGCCGAGCGGCGCTCGGGCGAGCCAACGTGCGCCCGAGGAAGCCCGAGCGCCGTCCACACCGGCCAAACTATTGGCTCGCGAGCCAGACTCGCGGGCCGCGCTCGGCCGGTCTGGACGCGGCTATGGAGTATGGTAGGTTTATTCCACTAACGAGGTCAAAGCAGCAGTAGACGTATATTTTGACTCTAAAGAAGAATCGTAATTTTTTAATGGTCTAAGGCTCGTATTCAGAGACTTCACTCAAACTTGAGTCTACGTTTAAGCATCGATTTTTGACAGTTCTCTATGAAAACTGAGTTCTGAATCACCGCTTGAGACACGATTTACGCTTGAGTATAGTCTCTGAATACGGGTCTAAAAGGTTGAAACATGATGTGTTAAAGGAACTTGACGATGGTAGACGTAGAAAAATACAAAAAAGACGTGTGGCACTCGGGGACTGACGCGGTAAAGCTATTGCATGCCACCTAGAGGCGAGTTGCTGAACTAAAGTGACAAGCGTTAGGTGATTTCGTTACGGAATTTCTGGATTCGGTCTCCACGCTCAAGGCCCGCGGCTATGCAATAGCTTAATAATAATCAGCAAATACATAAATACAGTGAAAAATAGAACAACCGATTTTTTTTTTAATTCGTATAAAAAACTACCGTCAATATATTGATTGACAGGCAATTTTGAGCATGACGTGAAAAATGAAATGTAGAGTGCGCGCAAGATAAGTCTGCGCGCGGCCAAAATCGGAACTAATTTTTATGCTAGTGGCAATAACTTATATCTAAATAATAAACTTGAATTACTTTTTATAAAAAACTTAGTATTGATTTTAAAGTAACTAAAATATTTTTTACTTTCCTTTATTTGGAGGAAAAAATATTCTAGGTTAGTCTGGCACGCCACCAGCGCCACCAGTCGCGCGCAGACTTATCTTGCGCGCACTCTAATACAGGAATGTCGTTTGAAATTGAAAGCGTGAATATTGTCCGTATTCTGTAGCTGGCAGCGCTTTGTAGCGCTCGGCTTAACTGAGCTGTCTAATTGTCAAACGCACACGAAGTAACCTCGAGTTTTGGTAACTCAATTAATAGAAGTTGCAAGCAAACAGTTAGCAGCGCGAGACACATGTATTGACTGATTGCTGTTTAGTCATTTACGGTCAAAATAACGGAGTTGAATGCACTTGTATCAATGAACGCGGTTAATGCACAACTATCAATGATAGATAATATTCAAAAGCTTCTAAGACTGATAGTGATAATACATAGCGAACAAATCCACATAATTTGAAGCCCAAATGTACCTGGATGATGTAAAATTTTCGAACAGCTGGTATAATGAAATCGATTTACGAAAAGTAGGTAGTGACATAAAAATGATCGCTAAAGCACACACAGGCACGTACGAGTATAAAGCTAGCATTGTGTTCACTGGGCTGAAAACATTCTATACTTCATATAAGTACTACATTATTATTATACTTGTAAAGCCAAGTGATCACGGTGCCATTATAATGAAGTAGCAATAATGATGCAATCCTATATACAGAAACATCTATTAATGTAAATGACGAAGGAACCTGGAAATTCAAAGTCTCAAACCAAAGTACCAGCATACACAATAGAAGTATGTATAAAAAAAAAAAGAAGTAGTTTAAGCTTGAAAGTAAAAATAATTATAACCTACCTTTTAGGAAGCTGCTTCCGGCGCAGATCATCCCGCTTGGTGCCTCCCCGGTTCAATGCAAGCTGTCAAATGCATTACAAAACTTATTCAATTGTTTTTGTGTATTATTTCAACGAATATTGTTACAAGACATCAATTTTGCGATTTTTTTTTATAATTTTAGCACGTAGTCAGTACTGTATGGGGATGACTCGTTGAAATAAAATATCGCACTATGGACGTCACGTAGGTATATTCCTTGAAGCTTATCTATGCAGGCTTATTAAATTTAGAGTTTAATAAGACTGCGATGATTATTTTATAAAGTTCTTTCCGATATTAAAATATCAGCCAAGTACGAGTCGGACTCACGCTCGGTTCCGTACCATTCGAATATAATTGCGAATATTTCAAGCGTGGCAAGCTTAGAATTTCAAACACATTTTGTAAAAGGAATGTTTGTGAATAAATGAACTGAACTGAACTGAATACTTGATAATATTTTTTTTGTAAATATGTACATACACAATATCGATAGAATACACCCAGACACGGAACAAATATCTGCAGAACAAACAAACATTTGTCCCGTAGCGGGGATCGAACCCGCAACCTCCGTCTCAGCGTCTCAGCCGGGCGTTCGCCCACTGCGCCACAGAGGTCTTAAACATTTTATGGTACGGAAGCGACATCTATTGTGATGTTTAAGTTGATGCCACAGGTATCTTTTAAAAATACAACAATTCGCTGAAGTTATAAAAGTCATCGCAGTGCGATACACCAGTCGCTGAGGCAATTTTGTAAGAAGAAACTACTTAAAAATAACTAATTACTTAGACAAACTACTTATAACAATTTGTAACATCTTAGTACCAAAGCGTTCATATAATTTTTTGTAAATTATTAACCCTTCCAAAATTTATGCGTGTTATGTATGACTCTAGAGTATGTGGAACGAACATTTTAGTACTTAGTTGTCAGCACTTAGGAATAATAATTTAAATTTGGTAATTACCTGGATTATAATTAAGATGTAAGGGATCCTTAGTTGGAGAGTTGTTTAGTTGTTGTCATATTATCTGTAACAACAGATAAATGTGTTCTTTAACTTCGAAAAATGTGCAAATACATATTTTACAACGAAAGTAATATACTAGTACTTATGATAAAACGGCACAGCAGACAAAAAATAACACAAAATAAAATAGCTACGCAGACATAAGAACTAAAAATGCACATTAAATAAACATTTTATATCGCATAGCAAAGGCAAATAACAAAAGGATCAAATGTAAAATATAGAAAAAAGTAGGGTGATTTAGGCTAAGTTCTTAAACTTACCCGAAGAATAGCGTACTCTTAGTCTGGAATGCCGCGCTGGAAGAATGTTGATTGTTTATTAGCCGCTCGCGCCTCACGATTCCTGTTGAAGAAAGAAAATATTATTAAAAAACTACAATTTTAAATGATTTGAGCTAAAAGTTCCGAAACTTGTGCAAAAAAAGTATTATGCGGATGTTAGATTTACAAATTCAGACACATTGAGCTTTAGATATTTTCAAGATATTTCGTTAGCTGCATTCCAAAAGAAAATATTTTACACACTTCTAACAGATTAAACCAAAATCAAAGTATGACTAATTAATAAGTTTCAGATAAACAACGGCCACATTTAGTATTTCATTATATAAACGTTACATGTTTCGTGAAAAAAACTTCCTTTATTTAGTGATTATGACACATTCAGACAAAACATATTACTGTATAGTTTTCTATAGAATTGGGTTAAATGGTCCGTCAAATATTTACAAAATTGAACATAAAATGGCCAAAAGTGTCCGCTTGCCGTCCGCAGGTTTTACTAACTATAATAATTAAGTGAGCTTTAAGAGGAAAGCTAACAGCATTAATAGTTAGGTAACACAATTACCCTGTCAAATCAAATGCTGTATTACAATATTTTTTTTATAAGTACAAAATAAATAACTAAAGAAACGGGACCAGCTTCATCAATGTGAATATAATTTTATCTATAATATTGATTTACTCGCCATAATTGCTTCTGTTGGTATTATTTAAGTGTTACTTACGTAGATAAAACCCGCGAATATTGAAAGAGCACGCCTTATTTGCGAAATCGATCGCGGGCAAAGCGCTTGCGCGTCCAACTAAATGTAGGCGTAGCGAAATTCGAACAACCCTCCACTAACAGGTTTAGTTTGACGACTTTGTACTCTATGCATGGGATATAAAGTTGTGTTTCGATATTTAACACTCTGAATGGGATTAGAGAGTGTGGTTTTGATGACGTGAAGTTCTGAGAGTATCTGGGAGAGCCCGCAAAGCTGGCTCAGCGTCGCCTGACGCAAACTTGATGTTTTAGGTCAAGAAGATTTATTTTCTAAGTAAATTATTTATGTGATCTGTTCACATTTTTACCATTCTTTGATACGTGTACTCAAAAATGAAAACCTCACGATATTAGCCACCGTCATTTTATTTACATGACATAGCATAAAAAGATAGCAAGAACAGAGGACTACTTGTTATCCCAGGTCATAAACTATGCATACTCGTATTTTAAACTCAGGCCTTTACATCTTTTACAAGTTGATCTATCAGGAATCTTTGCCTACACTTAACGGGACACTGTAGTCTGGGACATTGTTGAGATGGAGTAGGCTTATCCAGCACCTAAACCAAAATCGTATTTTAAGTTTCAGCCAAAACCGTTCAGTTATTTTTTCCTGTAAGAAAAACAAACATCCATACAAACATTCGCGTTTATAATATTAGTGGGATGTTCGTATTCAAAACCTAATCCAACGAATTTTAATGGAGGAAAATACGATAGACTTATATCGGAGTAACCAGAACGTAACAGAATAACAATATCCGCGTCACTTAGTACAAGTCTAACATCTAATAGTACGTTCACACGCGCGCGCGTTCAACTCGACATTCAACGTGCACATTCACATTCACGCGCGTGTACACGGTACGCCCGAGCCCGTGAACGCGCCCGTGAACGTGAATGCCACGAACCGGGCGAGTGTCGGTTTTTTGGCAAAGTTCAAATGTGCGGGCGCCCGGTGACTGTTCACACGCGCGTGCAGTCAGTCTCTCTCGCGCTTTCGTGACGAGTGGACGACCGTTGCTAACATGGTCGAATGGTCAAACGAATCGTTCATCATTTTGTTTCTTTTTCCAATAAAAATAAGTTAAGCCAAAGGATATGGCAGCAACAACACCGAGATCCTCGCTGCCCGCCATGCTAGCACTGACTGACACGCCGGCGTGCGTGTGAACAGTTTGAATTTTCGCCGGCCGGGCACGGGCTGCATGCCGCGCAGCCCGCCAGGCAGCCCGCCGGGCTGCACGGCGTGCATCTGAACATAGCATAATAAATTGCCGGGGAATCAGCGAGCGTTGTGCACTGCACCGTATAATTATCCTTTGTTGATTGTAAATAACAGCATTATCAGTGGTACATTTGGTAACTACCTAAACGATAACAACCAAGGCCACGTTCGATTAGAATCCTCAGTTTTAGGGTTCCGCATCTTAAAAGGACAAAACAGGATAACTATTGGATCACTTTTATTCAGGTTGCAATCAGTGTTAATGTTTATTTATTGTTAAAATTACAGTAGCCGGAGTTTGTCGCATAAAATAAAATGTTCTAAATAAAAATCTGTTATTTTAGATTTCATTACATATAGGTTTATAAAAATCCATGTGTTATAAACTACTGATTGTGAAATACAGAACCGCACTTAGTTGGTTCAACACGTGCCAGCCAGATTTTATTAACAGCGGGAACTGCAGGCGCGACAGAATATCAACTTATCAAAACGAATGATGCCGGCCGGAGCTACTGAGAAGATATGAAGCTGTGCATATTTTTTTTGACACCGATCGGCGTTGCCTTCATAGTAGATATGGCATCTGTTCTTGTGCTTGTGCTAACTCACCGGCATCTACCTGACCTCGGTTAATGCTAACGGCCCCAGTACATTCGCCGAGTTCAACGCCACACGTTTTTTCGCTAACTTTTACAACCAATGCCATTCAGTTTTTCCCCGCCCCGCGGCCCGCGCCTATGCGTACTTATGCATCCTATGCATTTGGTACTAGCGTAACCGATAGATGGCGTAGTGCGGGTAGAAACTACATTTCGTTAGTGCTTGTACATGAGTCTCAAAATTACACACCACGTTCTTCATTATCTCCTAGGTAGGTACTTAATTACGAGCGCATTTTACAAACGCGAGTATAGCTTTGTAAAAACATGATTCACAGCTTTTCAACTTAAAATTATTTATTTATTGATTTCAAGAGTTTAATACGTTCTTAATTTCTTATATATTAATAATAAGCGTTTGAGTTTTCAGGCAGTATTAATGGTTTAAAAAATTAAAATATCATAGCTGTTTAGATTTTTAGCAGAAGAGTGATTCATCTTTTGATCTTGCACTTGTACAAATCCTTATTTGCTAGATACAACTACCTCATTTACACATTCATTAACAACTATGTACTAATAATTGGCCTATGACATGAGATAACTGGCAAAAACAGAATATTGACACCATTGACCTTTGATAATGTTACGAATAGAGATGTAACGGATAGCAGTTTGGCCGGATACCGGATATCCGGCAAGCTACTAGGCCGGTACGCCGGATATCCGGCCCTTAATTTCGTTGACGCGATCAGTTTGATTTGAATATTGGCGCGGTGAACGAGATCGGAAATATTCAGGCGCATTCGGGTCGCACCGCACGTAAGCGGAGATCGGGTCGACTCGGGGACGTTCAAGTGATATCGCGCGTGTCAGTTTGTGTTTGTTTCTCGGTTCGATTGTGGTTTATTTCATTGTTTAATATCACTAATTGTCGTCGTGATTTTAGGTTTAGGTTTAAAGATATTTATTCTTATAAAAGACACTGTCACTTACATGATAACACTTAAAATAAAAATATTAGGTAAACAAAATTTGGTTGATCACTCATCTCTAAATAAATAAAAGTAAGATAGTATAAGTAGGTGTACTCACTTTGTGCATTGCCCATGATTTTATGTCTGAAATCTGATAGATTAACAAGAAATATCATCATCAAAACACGACGGCAATTAAACGGTGTCCATAACCTATTGGCTGTGTATGAGTGTATGATTAGCCTTGTGTAAAATAATAAGATATTTAAAAATTTTACTATCCGGTATCCGGCCGGATACTGTATTACTATCCGGTATCCGGCCGGATAGTGAAAAAAGGCCGGATAGGCCGGATACCTGATAGTTACCGGATATCTGTTAAACCGAAGTCTTAAACTTAAATAATTCAATATTCATATTTTTCTCTTATTAAACTTCCAAGATTAGCGTGGCATGATCTTATTACATGCCCTTTTAAGAAAATTCCAAAGTTATAAGTAGACTCGTATTTGATACAGCTTGCAGTATAAAATTAAAAGAATAACTTAGACTAATGTTGCTAATGACACAGAGGACTTTCCATTGTAGAGAGTTTTGAAGTTATTTAGAAGAAGATAAAGGTTATGTTTATTTTTTGAGAATTTACTTTAAAGTTTATAGTTAATACGAAGGTTAAACAAAATTGACATAAACGAAAATTGAATGAGGAAAATATGAAACATCAAAATGTTTCATATTTTTAGTGCCCTTCTATTTATTTTCCACTACCTTATTACGAGTAATAGAGGTTAATATACGAGTAGCATCTGAAGAACCGCAAAATTCGGAGATCGGCACGCTAACGCGCCTCGCTGCAAGTATTTCAGCGGATGTGCTATTTCTTAGCACCGGCAACTGTGTGGGCACTTCTCATCTGACCCCTTACAACATCCACTTGCTTCTCTTTGCCAAACAATGAACAATAACGTTTAATTAAAGTATGAAAATTAGTAAATTTAAACCACGATTGCCGTCGAACATTTCTGCGAAATAATTAGATTGGCAGACATCCAGAACCAGAATACGCGAGTGAAATAAATGCAAACATTCACGCGCCAACAGCTATTGAATGTTTTACAAACAAATACAATCTTACCAATTTATGTAGATTCTGGGTTATTCTTATACATTCCTTCAGTTACGTAGTTTTTAATTGTTGAAGTAAATTAAGTGGCTTACCTTCAGCTGACATTAGTCCTTCCTATTCTGTTTGTTCAGGCCTCACGCACCGGCCACGCCCGCTTGGTAGTTTCGTTTGACGGCCCATCGCTCCATGTCTACGACAAAAAATACTAGTTTCAAGTAAAGCACTTTTCAATATTTTTTCAGTTTAATCTAGTTTACTGTACGAATGCGTTGGTAGGTGTGACGTGGCATCCAATTACCTGATACTAAGGGGTAGGCCCTGCAATTAAAACAACTAACTTCGTTATCTACCTACGTCTGGTATTTCCGTTTGTTGCACAAAGAGAAGACAATGTAATCGTCTCCTTAGAAACATTCTTCAAGTTAGCTCCTAGCTCTAAGATCCATTATAATTAGCTTAGTAAAGACATTTGGCTTACAATGTATTATTTACCTCTATGGAATAATGCCTTTGTAAAGTAAAATTAAAAGTAAAATTAGAAACAATGCCAAGTTTTTGCCATTGAACTGGCTTCGTGTTGATGGATAACAATGAAAACTTTTACAAAGAGGTAAACGGTTCGACACTCTGGCTCTAGCAATGGCACCCACACAAAGGACAAAGAATGTGTTGCACAATAATTTTAACCCGGTTTTTATCATGCTTATGGACGCTTCGGGCAGATTTTTCAACGTGGACTACCTGCGGTTTCCTTAAAACAGACGCTTTACCTCATCCCATCCCGAATTATCGTTGAGAGTAGCGTTTAAAAGCTACACGCTCGCATGAATGCTTTAATAATAAGGTAGATGATACTTACCGGCGCAGTGGCGCGGTCAGAAGGATAATAGACACGATCGATACTAAAATGAAAGTCAGCTTTTCGTTTATTGAAATGGTGCCCCAAACAGTGATCAGAAACGACGAAAACTACAACTTTCTACTAATATTATAGATGCGAAAGTACGTACATATGTGAAGCCACCAATGGGTACAAGTAGAATCATAAAGTTATATTGCTAATGGAGCGGATGTAGGTACGAGAGTGTGACCGGTCAACTCATTATGATTTAATTGACGAAATTAATTCATTACATTCGTGATGTCAGTCTGTCGGACCCGGTCAGGCGGCACTCGGCCCTGCTCTAGCGCATCCTATTTTAATTCACGCTTTTAAAAACGTTGTTGTTTACGATTCTCTTATGTTTATTTGAATGTAAAGTGAATCAGGATGCTTTTATAATATACAGGCCTCTTTTTGTTTTTGCTATTTTCCCTGGTCCTTAAAAGATGCACAGCCGGCCCACGCTGCAAACGAATAAAATCATAAACTACTAGCCCATTTAAAAAATTATTGACCATTAGAAAGCTACGTTATTATCATTATCACTGAGTAACATAGATTTATGAAATTCCGTTCAAAGTCTGGACAGGCATCTAGTTTCTTGATAAATCGTAAGCTCTCAGGTAGTATTTGCAGTAGCATCGGTAATTCGTTATGATATGAATGAGACGCTCCAGTTCAGATAACGGCATGTCGCATTGAGCGCTTGTTGAACTGTTTTACTAATTCAATTACTCAATGATTTTCTTATCTACATAAAAATCAACTGAACATTTTCGAGATAAGAACCAAATTAAAAAAAAATGAAAACTGACCTCAATTTTACAAAAGCAATTCCCTGGACTCGAGGTGCGTTTCTTGTTATAACTACGAAGATCCCTGTCAGATCCTTAATTAAATTTAAGTAACCCCCGACACGGCATTAAGTGAGTGCCTAGAAAGCATGTGTTAGTTAATGTATCTATCAGTTAAACAGTCAATAATAATAATCAGTTAATTATTTTCACCAACAACTTTTTGGTCACTTTCACCCTCAATTGAACTTGTAAATGGCTCAACTGATTTCTGTGTTACTTTCGGTTTTGCGTTCTACACACCTTTCATTCGATACCAAACTTGGATGTATTTGGAAACACTCAATTAATAATTCCTACTTCCATCAACATCTTGGAAACGTTAACCGATAAAACTTTTTGATAAAACTGAAACGATTTTGTTTAGGAAACCGAAAACCGAAAAACCAATGTTCACAACAGCTAGAAATCCTTTTGGATAACAAAAACTGCATTCACATCGGTCAAACTTATAAGATAAAATTGTTCCACTATTGGCAGAATAATTTGCGAACATACATACAAAAATATGGAACCACTTACTTTTTTCAAATCAGTCAAAAGACAGTGTGAGCCAAATAAGGAGCGAACGCAGTCGTAATATAAAAGCTTTATGGACACTCGTGTGCTTACCATAAGTAAGTAAGTAAGATAAAAAAACATACTAAACAACTCATATTAAAATAGAATATCTCTTTTACATTAATATGCAACTAAAAGATGATTTTTAATGTTTTACTAAACTCATAATAAAATTATATTATCCTTACTGCTTTCAAAACTTAAAGGCATATATTTAATTTACTAACCCCATTATTCAAAAACATTTGTCCATTTAATAAAAGTATTAAGAATGTTTTTTCTTGATAACTCTTTCGTCAATGAAAGTAATAGCAACAGATGTAACAGTTATTTACATTTAATATCAAATTCAACGTTGATAAATGATCAAAGAAAAACGTCTTACTGGTAAAATCATTAAAATATCGTCTGTGCATCAAAGATTTGAATGTCAATCAGGTCGTTTCCATACGAAACGGCTGCAAATTAGATTCCACAGTGATATACCGGATGGCCGGAGACGCATGCAAAATTAATCACTGATATTCAACCATTTGATTCCAGGTCACGTACTTTAAGTAAGACAGTTACCATACCATACCGAACCAACCAACAGTACCAATATAATTTTCAACTTATTTAATTGCGTTATGCACAAGTGGCAAAATTAAATTTTAAACTGACTTCTTTTTCGTAAGACAGCATTTTTTGCACTTTTGCGGTGCTCTTTTGTGCATAAATTCGAAGATCCGAATTAGATCCTCAACATTGGTAAAATGTTGAGGATCTAATTCGGATCTTCAGGAGTATAATTTATTATAAAAAAATTAAAATCAGTAAGCTAAAGATGGAATAATTTAATTCTCTAAGGGAATAATCGATGAACATAATTACTTCCGTAAAATATGTATTAAAAATAAGTGCAAAAAAAGAATTTTCTTCTCTTTAGAGCTGTTAACAAAATCTTTTCCAATTAAACAACCCTAACAAAATCAGTGTATTTGACGAGTTTTATAAATGGTACTCCACGCAATTTAAAATTTTACGCACCATGATTAAAGTAAGCTATGTTATAAAACAAGACTGGAACAGGATTCTGCTAGTTACAATAGTAGTGCGACTCGATGAAGCGTGGATATAGCTTTCGAAACTTGATGCACAGCGGTAGCGTGCACACGAGAAACACGGAACTATATTGGGTGCATGAACTCAACTAGCAGCAACTAGGTTTAATTTAAACTAAGCTTATTACGCACGTCATGGATAAAACTTAGTCATAAAAATTCTAGTAACTATTTAAGTAGAGTGTTTTGAATGTCCAAGTTTCTGCTTAAAGATACTAGGTCCTCGTAGACATCACAATTGAGCTCGAAGTGTTTGTGACAGATTTGCATCCGGTTATAGTCTTTTTAGGATTTCGATTTTCATCTATACTAAAATTCTAAAGTTGTAATGTTGGTTCGTTTGTTTGACGGAGGCAATCTACGAAACTGCTCAGCCGATTTCAAACATTCTTTCACCGATGATGTGTAGAACGGATTGTCGGCATGGTTAAAGGATAAATTTTATCCCAGTAGTTTCATTAAAACACCCGTGCAAAGTCAGGACATGCTGCTAGTTTTCTATAAAATCAGAAAAAATGGATTTATGGAATACACTGGATTTTTTAAAACACATATATGTGTTTGTAGTAGACCAAGGAATCATAATAATCCATATTTTTCTTCTTTGAGCCATAAGTTTTATTTTATTTTTTAAGGTTTTAGGAAAACTTACAGCTAGATTAAGGACATAGTTAACAATATTAGAAGCATGTGCCTATTTGCGTAGACACATGTTTGCCGATGGCCAATTAAAAGTTTCCACATATAGTAACTGAGATACATTAAAGTTAATTTAAAAAAATGAAAGTAAGTAGACGACCAAATACAGATAAATACATACAAATAAATACATATAATAAACTTTAAAAAGTAAAACAACACTTATCACTTGCTTGACAAAAAAACACAAAAGTAGGTTTACTAATCATTGTTAAAGAACCGATCACTTAATAATCGCTTGAGCGTAGGTATAGATGTATTAAAGAAATCAACGTCTACGCCTGACTTCACCAAAGTATTGAAGGAGCTACATGACCTTAGCAAAAAAGCATTTTGCCTTAGTTGGCATTATTGAAACATATTTTTTATTATAGAGCTATAATTGATTCTAATATTGTCTACTGTAGCTGTTGGTTTTCCAAATAATAAATAAAATAAATAAAATAAAATAAGTTGGGACCGACAATTTAACGCTACTGTTAATCGGTATGCATATTTGATTCTGTTTTGTATACATCGGCAGCACAAACATACTACGAGAGCGGAGCTTTCTTCGCATTCCAGATATTGCATGTCTGTGAGATGCAGCGGCTGTCTTCGTCGTCGCACTCCACTTCTCACGAGGCCTGCGCTCGCGCATCTAATGAGCTCGAACCAATCAGACAAACAACTGTGCTATATGTTTTAAATTTTCGCAGGCCGTTTACATGCCACGCATCGTCTTAGCTGATTTAGCCAACTTTTAACAACCATTTTATAAATTATAGGACCGGGTATTTATCACGTTACCTTTTAACAACCATTTGACTGCTCTAATTACTATGCTATCCTTTACTGTTTATAGGCTGTGTTACTGCGCATAATAAGTTGTTTAAGTATTTCGTTATGTAATTGACATGAGAAACTCTCATACCAAGCGATTTATGTTCTTTAAGAACTTTGAACGTGATAAAACCGTATTTATCTCACGTGAAAAGCTTATTATATCAATACTATTTAGTTTTAAATAAAAAGTTTATTTGATTTGGAGACTTGAGACGTCGCATTCTAGTGATTATAACTGACCTAACATCAAGAGCACCTTCGTTGTTCACTGGGGTCGCTTTGCACCTGGCGACAGGACTTGGGTTCTTTTTTATGCAGCTATCTGTCGATGGCAGTTTATTTTAATCGCACTTGCGCAGATGGCGCGAGCGCAAGGGTCGCATGCTTAGCCATGGATATTGCCATAGTACGCCCTAATGCAAGGCATGCAGGGTACATTTAAGTTTGTTACAAGCTCAAAGCTCGAGTTGTAAACAAACCGGGCGAGGGCATTGGCTGCCTGCTACTCCCCGCGCTATGCCGATGCCTTGCCTCGGCAATAACGGCGACGCCATTCAACCGGGAAGTACACCGCTTATTTTTAGTGCCTCGAACAGACCTTTCTGATACTATAGAAAGAGAAACACTTGAATAAAAAGAAACCATAGGACTCTGTGATACAAATAAATTAAGTTTGTTTAAGGTATTTGGTATATCGCTATAGCAGTTATATTAGTTGTTGGTGTTAGAATGGATTAACGCAAAATTAGCGAAGTTGTGCTAACAATGGCGACTCAACGGTTAAATTTTAAAACTGCGTAGGCAGTGTGCCAATAGTATCCAAGTTTCAAAACGTACGGACTGTTATACCTATTCAAACAAAGATAAGGTTATACTGAGGAAGAGCGCAATTTTATCATTGAATCAACAAATCATTAAACTAGGATCTGAAATAACCAAGTCAAATCTAGATCGATATTTGCATATTTTAAAATTTTCATGAACAAATGATTGTGTCAAAATCTTGGTAATGTCTATTTATCTCGTTTTGGCAAGTTATCATATACCAAAATAGGGCCCACCTCAAAACAAATAGAACGAGGAACAACAACAAAAATACAACGTGCGCGCCCTGGTGACGCCTAATCATCATCGGCATTGACATTGAAAGAGACGCAGGCCTCGAGCCACAGCGCCGCCTGAGCCACCTGAGCCGGGGCCGGGGCCAAGATCGAGGTGCCACTTCCTAGAATTTGTTGTCTTCGGCAGCGTCGGCGGCGGCGGACGCGCGTGTCAATGACCCGAGAGCGCGGAGGGCGCGGGAGGGTGCGCGCGCAGGCAGCCGCGCCCCGCCTTTATTTATTACAGTACGCGCGGCGAGACCAGCGCCGGCAACGCGCGGCGGGGCGGAGGCCGCATTCCGGGCGGTTGGCGCCGCGGTCACCGTGTGCTGCGAAAATAACGCGCACACCGGTACCGGCGACGTCAACAGTCCAGTCACACTTTAAAATAAACTAACTAATTGAAACTTACACATCAGGATGAGGAGCACGTGGTGGAGACCTCGTGCACCCGAAACACCAGCTCGAATGTATCTCTATGTTCACAGGCACCATGTCACTGTCCATAATAAGTCACGCAGTAATAGTATCGAATGGTACGATCGACTCTGTTCGAAATGTTAACACAAGAGTTTCACATGGCGCGCGCGAAATGCCGCACTGAAGCGTCGAAGCACGCGTCAGTTACGATGGCGATATGACGCATTAGTGATCGCGCGGCGCGTTCGTACAGTGTGCGCAGGCATACGGGCGGTGGGAAGGACGCGGGGGTCGAGGGAGCGCCCCCCGCAGCGGCTCCGTGCTGCCCTCTGCGTCGGGCTCATCGACCGCGCTCGCCCTCTTGCCGCGACGCAGAACACCGACTTACTACCAGTACCATGCCACTCTCACTGTACCGCAAGAGAACGCGTTCTCGTCCTAGCCCGCCACATGACGCTGGACATTGCGCATAACTCTCCTACTACATCCCTATTCGAGCGCACTCGACTTAGCATATCCTGCTTCTTGTATTCGCCAACCCTTTTCAGCCTTGCCGGCCTTTAGGGTTTGTTTGCACTCACAATCCCCTAGTACAAACCCTAAATGCCGAATATTGAGATGATGATGGTATCAATTATAGGCAATAATGTAGTGTGATCAATTAACAATAAACTCAAAATCACGGATATTAAACGACCGAGACGTAGAGGCAGGAGTGGCCGCACCTTCTGCCATGCCGGCAATTCTAACGGTCTAATGCTAATGCCTTGTACACACTAGGCCAATGCCGGCGGCTAAACGGATAACAAATGAACTAGAGCGAGACAAGTTCACCATAGGCAAAAGCGCTGTGGTAGCCGTCGTCCCTAGATGTGCTTTATAGGCGCGGTACCACCTGAATACATTAATAATTTATCCCAGTAATAAATATCAATAACTACGAGTAAGAGGTAATTTCATCAGTACATTAGGTAAGGATGTTTGTATATTGTGACTAAATCATAGTCAACGATACTATACCTACCTACCAGTTGGAAAAGCCACCCTGCTGCTCGATTCTTGACGACATTCAAATATGACGCGGTAAGAGATTGCACGTTATCTAGCTTTTGTTTTCTGGGGGGCTAAAAGGCAGTTTCGAGCATTTCTGCTAACAATTCATAAAATGCATTAATATCAGGATTTTTTTCGTAATTTTGTAAAATGTGGTATAATGGATCAATTTGAGCATTCTTCAAAATAACCACGCAGTGAGGTCCCGCGTTTTAAAACATGGTTATTTGGAGAATAAGGAGGCTGGAAAAAAAAAATGAAAAAATGCTTTTTCATAAATCCGTAAAACGGTATAGTACAATAATTGTAGCGGCTTAAAGCTGGTAAAATCCAACTTACGGTAAATATCAAAATATAATTGAATGGTGTCTTTTGGCGATCGTAGTCACGTCTGATAGGCAGATAACACACAGCATTACATGCGTCGCCTACGCAGGGCGCTCAGAAATAGCAACGCGTGCGCAGCCCGTGACTCAGCACAGACAATGGCTGGTGTCCCCGCTCATAACAACTTTCGCCAATATCACACGCCAATTCAACATATTAGAACAAGCTACATGATCTAAGAATTCCAATGTTAGAAACCTTCTCAGATCTTAATGGTCTAAAAAATATTCTTATAACTGAATTAACCTTGAAATGTATTTTTTAAAACTGTAACTGCCCACACTAAGGGCTAGTGCAAGAGGTTAGCTGGTAAGTTAAAGTAGTTTTACCACCGACAAACGAGCGTTGACTTGTTACGTTGTTACAACTATAAGACTTTTTACGGTTTACGTTATTACGTGATCTTTGGATATATGTATATAATGTAGGTAGGTAAGTACTTATAGGTATGAGAGTAAAGCTCACAATAATTGAAAATTATTAATAAATCAAACTGATTATTCATATTTCTACACGAACGAAAACTAAAGACAGTTAAGATGGATTTTAAAAATGTAACATACATAATCGAATAATTTTTAACGGTATTTTTAACTGTAACTGGGCAAAAACCATTACATATTTAGTTTTAAAATAGCATTATAAGTGTTATTATCAAAGGGATTTTGCTAAGGTACCGATTCTTGGTTTGGTGTTATGATATTCCACAGACAACTTAAAATAACAAGCTGAAAACATAAAACCCTTAGCAGCAAAATTTTAATTCCCGCCACTTTGTTATATTATATTTTTCACAAACAAAACAGACCGGTCTTACTAGCCTCAAACACATTTGTATGGAAATGATGATATTCAACTTCTTAAACACGTAGTCATGCACAGTTTGTTAACTCTACACAACTTGAGGCTACATTGGCGGTGATTCGGGCGGGGCGCTGACTAACTAAAAATTCCTAAATTCGAGAGCTCTTATTTCGTTCACAATAAAGTTCAAATCAAATAGACCGTCTGAGTGACAGTTCTAAAATTACGTATTTAACGTCAAATTGAGGTAAATGTGTGTAGTTTTAATCAAACTTATCAAGGCTACTGACTAAAATTGCATACATTCACTTAAATTTGACGTAAAATACGTAATTTTAGAACTGTCACTCAGACGGTCTATTTGATTTGAACTTTATTGTGAACAAAATAAGAGCTCTCGAATTTAGGAATTTTTAGTTAGTCAGTGCCCCGCCGAATCACCGCCATTATTAATTTAAAACAAGTTTGTCACATCACGGAGAGAAATTAACTTGTTGACAAAGTGCGAAAGAGTGTGTGGTATTTAAACTCAATATAATAGATTTGCTTAGTTTTAAGGTTATTAGTTTAGTGTACGTGGTCCAGACCATGCACAGATTTGAGACGTAACGTCCATGTAATCCATGTATACAACTTTAAACAGTGCATTGATCCGTGTCGGATGTCCCCAGACGGGAACAACACTTTCGATCAGGCACAATTTTCAGAATCGATAAACAGTTGAGGAAAAAATCGATTTACATACTTCTATCTATCTATCTACCCAGCCGGTAACACCCACTGCTGGGTAAAGGCCTCTTCTCTATCACTACATGAATTTAATTTCAGAATATATATATAACCATTAAGGACGTTCTCATCTGTCAGATTTGTATATAGATTAAAAAGCACTCATATTTTTTTAGTTTTAAAAAGTACTTATGTTTGAGTTTTAGTATTCTGGCGTTAGTCAATTAAATAATAGGCCTGCTAATATTTTCAAATCTTAAATAGATAGTTGGCACAAGGATACTTCAGGGTCAGCTGCTTGGTATCGGAAATGTAAAGAGTTGGGGCAGTGTCGATGTGATTCTAAGCTAGGATGAGATAAATGAGAAAACAACCTTCATTTGTAACGCCCGGCCCAAATTATCTCCGGTCGATATCAAGACGCGTATCCAGCCGCCATTAAAGCTCGCCAAAGTGCGGTTACTCAAATATTTCTAGAGCCGAGTGCTTGGCAAACATGTCTTGTGGCACATACTAATGCAATGCTAATCATTAGGTACGCCGCCGGGAGACATATTAATTTCAGTACGGCACTTTAGCAGTGTGATTAGTCAAGCATGCCACGAAGCGATGATTTGCTGCACTACGTTCTAAAACAGTTCTGATGGTATAATCGAAAGTATTTTGGTGTCATTCTACAAGAGATTTAGATAGATTAGCTATTGAATTTGTGAGGGTCGTGTACTGTCACTCAAAGTATATAGACCAACTCAGGCATTTAGTTTTGTACAAGTTCATCGGCAAATAAATCGTGTTTATTTATCAAACAATCAAATCTTAATATATTTAATGCGTGTTTGGCTCTTACATTCAATATTGCTACCATCATTGTAACTACTAGGCACTACCTTCTTCGTGGCTTGTTAAACTAACAAACACATTTTAAACAAAAAGTAGTACAACAAGCAAGATAATAAAATAACGAGATGGTTCGAATGCGGCCAAGCAGTTACAGGAATGGCCTGTGAATAGGTATTTTTGCACCGAGAATCGAGCAGACTTGTCCAACTGCATTCTTAAGCGCGCAGCACACCAAACAGCTTTTACCATACAAAGCGTAGTAGGTTCTATTAACATTTTTGATCATGCAGCCAGAAGCCGCACCTAGATTTCCGTATCTTAAATCCAGAAATTGTGAGATTGTATACTTCTGCTTTATATATGTACATATTTAGAAAAACTTATTTTAGAACACACACATCAACCTCTGGCAAAGCGGGTAGCATCTATCAAAATATTTTAACAATTGCCTATTTTTATTTTATTTTTATTTATTAATACAAGTGACCAATACCGCGCCGATGTAAGAAATACAAGCCTTAATTACAAAGTACATACGACCAGATGCAGGTGCAGCTTGTTCACCTACAGTACCATTGAACGCACAGTGCAGTGAGTTTATATCATATAGATATATAGATAGATGGATGAACGCGGGTAAGAAACGATTGGCGAGAAAGAGACAAACAAGCCAAGCGTGGGAACCTCATCGACGCATGGTATGACTGCAAGCCTGCGGCGGCAGCGCGGCGGCCGAGAGGTTCGACCAACATGCAAGAAAAAGTTGTCTGTGCAGATATTCAGTCATGCCTTTCAAAAGACCCATGAAAATAACGGGCTTTTGATATAAAACCTTTTTCATAATTACATACTAGTAGTTCGCCTCGAACGAGATCTCGCTCGCAAAAAATAATATAAACAACCACCGGGTTGTTTATATTATTTTTTATCTGTGTTTGAAAGAATTTACTTCCGTGGTCTACTAAAAAAAATTGAGGATCTAATGAGAATTAAATACCTACAGTTTTTAAAGCCGATTTTTTTTTTACTTTAATTAATAGTAAAGCGATTTTGAGTGTGCATTATTTACAATACAGAATTTGATTAAAAACTCTATGAATTTTGAGTCAAACCTTAAGCTCTAAACCTATTTTATGTTTAGTATGTCATGTTGTTTTGATCCTGTCATGGCACTACTTTCAATGACAAATGTGTTACCCGCGGTTTTTTAAATCTCATTGTCAAAAATCATTTTGCATTAATATACTTATATTTCTATAAAAAATACTTGATGGTATTTGTAAGAGCATAAGTTTTTACGAGGGTGTTTCGACTTAAAATATTTTGGTTTTTTTTTTTCGTTGTGAAGTGGTAGTGACATTGGTTCAAGGATACTATTTAGTAAGTTGAATCCTTTTTCCATTAAAACGTCGTTAGATTCGTCAAAAATAGTTAGGAGTTAGAAACATCAACAAAATTATAAAGAAGAAGAAGAACGATTTTCTGAGCTGCGATTTTACCAAAACTTATAGAAAGAAATGGGAGCTCAGGTTATAACAGTCATGATATTTTTACATTTATCGAAGTTATTCAAAAACTTTACATCTTAGAATAAAAAGTAAAACCATTTTGGAATGTACAAACAAAGCCTTTTCATATGACACCCCAATAAATGTTTTTGCACAACTTTAAATTTTTTTCAACCCCTTTGGAACCAAATATCTTTACAACCCCTTGACCGATTCAGCTCATTAGGTTACTGGCTTACCCACTTACCACTACCTACATACCTACCAAGGTTCATGAAGATTGGATTGACGGTTCGACAGTTATACCGGAACATACAAACAAACAAATATACAAAGCAAAATCACCCCACTTGCCACTAAGATCTTCGTTCGCTTCGCTCACTCGATCGATTAAATACCGTTAGCCATATCATGCTTTTTATCTGAAAATGTACAGCGTGATTCGGATATACTGGTAAGACATAAATTCTTCTTAAAATTTGCAGAATAAGAGAACCCTATTAGATGCGGGATATTCATTATATATGCCTAAAAACACAACTGAAAATTAGATGACTAGTCAGAGAGTGTAGCGTTTAAAAAAAACCATAAGAACCGGCAAGACAATAAAATAAAACCGATAACAAAACATTTTCAGCATCTACAACTGGTGAGTGAACGATCAGGAAAGTTACACTAGCGAGCAAATTACTGTGCGTTCAGTGTAGAGCAAAATACTTTGCGTGCAACGATGTGCAAAAATACGTGTTGTAATCATTTAAAATTATAATACATAAATCTAATGATTTATAAATCGTACAGCTAAAGAGCCTGTGCAAACGCGCAGACACTGTATAAACGCGGACATGGCGAATAAGGCAGACCGCACGCTTCAACCCATGCACACTATCTTCGTGTTTAAAAATGCACTGCGAACTAGCAGGTCATGTGCTACACAAAACGCGCAGTGTATGTTCAGAAGTTTCGCCTGTCAGTATTTTTTCATATAAAATACCCAAGCGAAATCCCTACTAGTCCGTTGAAATATTACATTTGCTTTGCATTTGTTAGAGGACGCAATTTTATTATTGGGACATGTGTGGGGGGTCAATAGAAGCTTAACCTCAAGTTTGTGGGGTCGCCACCCTTGTTTCCCGGCCGCCATCTTGAAAATAGTGGTGAACACGATATCTCAGAAACTATGCGTCTTACAAAAAAGTTGTCAAGCTATCATTTGTAGTAAATTGTTTTGCCTACAAATATGTTTCTATAACTTTTTGCCCTAAATCAAATATTTAAGAAGTTATAAGCAAAAAAGTGAGAAAATCTTTCTATTTTACTCTATCACTTCACGCAAAAACGGCTGGACCGATTTGGTTGAAATTTGGTATGTAGATAGGTGATATCCTGGATTAACATATAGGCTACTTTTTATCCGGTTTAAGTTGTTGCGCCCCGCGGTTTCATCCGCGTAAGTCCCGTTCCCGCGGGAAAATCGGGATAAAAAGTAGCCTTTATGTTAATCCAGGATATCACCTATTTACATACCAAATTTCAACCAAATCGGTCCAGCCGTTTTTGCATGAAGTAATAGAGCAAAATATAAAGATTTTCTCACTTTTTTGCTTATAACTTCTTAAATATTTGATTTAGGGCAAAAAGTTATAGAAACATATTTGTAGGCAAAACAATTTACTACAAATGATTGCTTGACAATTTTTTTGTAAGACGCATAGTTTCTTAGATATCGTGTTCACCACTATTTTCAAGATGGCGGCCGGGAAACAAGGGTGGCGACCCCACAAACTTTAGGTTAAGCTTCTATTGACCCCCCACACATGTCCCAATAATAAAATTGCGTCCTCTAACAAATGCAATACTCGGCCCTCAAATTGTAACATTTCAATGGACTATACGGTATTAAACGCTTTTATTAACAAGCCGCGGGTTTCCTCAAGTTGTTTTCATTCATTGTTAAAGCATGTAAAGCGCATATAAACTTTTCGACACGAAGAGTCCGTTGATGCACGGACGGATTCGATCCCACGACATTCGGATGGAAAGTCGAAGTACTAATTTTTGACAACACGGCCTTGTACATTTTGAAATTGTAATTGCACTGAAGTGTAGGATCTTTATTATTCGTCAGTCCGTAGCAGCATGCTATTTGCGGATCATGGCACAGAGCCAGCGTACAACGCACAATGTACCTAGTGTACCTACGTACAAGCATATTTAAACAATACGTTACAATAAACATGTTAGTACTTATATAAATATGTATAATTTCAACCGGAGGAATCAGTTTCATATCGCCGCATAAATATTTTATTACCTATCTCATATGTATAAATGAAATAATATAATATGTACAATAATGTAAATATGTAGGTACCTAATAGTTTAGTTTCTGTAAATAAAGTTTTATATATGTATATACATATATATATATATATATATATATATATATATATATATATATATATATATATATACTTATACGCTTTTTTAAAACAGTTTTTTAAGTACTTTTTGTTTATTTTTTAGTTATGTACCTATAGCTTCCCAAGCTCTTCCATTTGATATCTATATTGTAGAAATTCATCAAAAATAACTAATCCGCTATCATATTTTTGTGCATAACTGCGAAGATTCTTGTAAGATCCTCAATTTTATGGGACCAGAAGATCTCTTAAAAAAATTATTAAATCGGTTCACTATCAATATCATAATAATTCATTTTATTTGTGAATGTATCGTACCTACATAAAAGCGATGGTATACATTGTAGAAATAATGTTGAAGCAATTCGTGAAACTCTGACAAATTAGCACTTTATGTTTGCTGATTTTCAAAGTTTTATAATAAGCTGCATTTTTCTGTCTAGACAGTAAACCCGTTAGTAGCTTACTAGGTCATGCACTTATTTACGCACGTTGACCTTAACGCGACATCGTAATTAACTGTTGTCTGATTTCATTCAAAGAATTTAAATTACCGTGTAATCGAATCGAAATGCAAACATTTGAACGTTAAAAGGTAGGTTAGGTATTCCTAGAAAACCTACTTACATAGTTATAAGTAAGGCACGAGCTGTATAGAAATAATAAGAATAAATAGTTACTGTTGGCAGTGTCTAAAAATTATTTTAATTTAACGTTGTCTTATCATAATGTTTAATTATTCTTAAAATTTAATCATGAAACACTTCTAAGTGTTTGAAAACCAATTTTAACAAATTATGTTTATGATGCTCTAAACGGTGAAGTAAAACATAGTGAGGAAATCAGTTAGCTTTTAATAGCGTCGATGGGCAATGCGGATATTAAATCAAATATGTATTTGGACAAACCTCTGTTTGTCTACCCCTCAGACATCTTCAAAGCATCTAAAATGATTAAGGGATCCGATAGAATGGGTAATTTGTCTACATACAGCACCTTGGGATTTGGGAATACAGTCGTGATCATATTGTTTTGTCCACAACTACTTACTGCATTTATACCAGTCTCCCAACCAATATAGAAAATGGATTATAAAGTGCTTCTTCAGTAACAATTCAATAAAAATATGTCTGAATTCTGTTATAGACGACGAAGTCAGGAGTCATTTGGATTCATGTGTATCTGCCGTTTACTTTCAACAAACTCAAATCAAAATCTGTGCAAGTAAAATTAAGAAACTGACAGATTTGCGAATCAAGTTTTTTCAATTGACGCACTGTTTGCTTGCGAAGTTGCGACAATGTATATGCAAAAATATTCCCTTGTGTATGCTCAGTTCAGAATTTAAAGATCTCTTATGGTTGCCAAAGGGTTTTTACAAATTATATCTATAAGCCGATAGGTAACTTCCAAAATTTCATTGATAAACAACATGGATCCAACCAAACTGAGATCTTGCGAACTCCGTTGACTTTACATTTGAGTACTACTGCCAAATTGTAACTGTATTGCGATAGGAGCCTATTAGGAGAGTAGTGAAACAAGCGAGAGCTGGATAAAGACTGTTTATTGAATAGGTATCCATGTCTTATTAGCTAGAGTACCTAAGTAGGTATATTACATGAATCATACACTACACCTTCTTACAAAGAGAAAAAAAAATATATATATTTAGGTACTTAAATATATAATAAGTATATTTTTTTTTTTTTACCTTATACCTACGATTACATCAATACATGCTTGATTACATAAAAACGGTACAAAAATAATTAACCTAATTATGTATATTATAATGGCATATTATAATGCTTAGTACGATTTTTATGAACGATTTGTTCCTTATTATTTTTTAATATTTTTACGTTACAATCTAGATCTTCTAATACTATGTACGGACCCAAATATAGTTGGTCCATTTTATTACATGATGGATTTTTCACTAAAAGATTTTCACCCTTATTATAATACACCGGGTTTGTTGCAATGTCATATTTTTTTTTTCTTTTCATTTTACTTTGAATTAGATTATCGCGAGCATCTGCTTGGGCTACTTGGAGCCTATATTTCAGTTCTAACGCGTAGTTATCATGAGCATATAATGGATCTACGACGCCGCTATTAAAGTTACCTGGCAGTGGGCATGGTTTACCGAATACTAGCTCGTGCGGTGTGTATTTAGTTTCGGTATGTACAGTATTGTTGTAAGCAAAACACCAATACGGTATCCAGCTGCTCCAGGACTCAGCTTTATTCTCACAATTAATTCTAAGGTACGCACCCATTGTCTTGTGTGTATTCTCCAACGCTCCAATGCTCTCGTGATGGTAGGCTGTTGAGGTAATCTGTTTAATTTTCAAGATTTGGCATGTTTCTTTCATTGTAGAACAAATAAATTCAGTTCCTCTGTCCGTTGCAATTTCGCGTGGAATGCCATATCTTAAAATAAAATTATCAACGAAAGCACGAGCAACACTTACCGCATCTTTATTTCGTAGCGGGTACGCCTCTGTGAACTTAGTTAATTCGCATTGTAACGTGAGAATATAGGTATAGCTACTGGCGTCTTTCGGAAGTGGCCCGACTATATCCAAGTATACCTTTTCGAATGCTGAGTGTGCTGTAGATGTAATAACCATGTTTTGCTTAGTTGGTATGGAATACTTTTGCTTTTGGCATTGATCACATTTAGATACATATTCAGCTACATCTTTCTCAAGATTAGGCCAAAAATAGAACTTTTTGATGTTATTTGACATTCTCCTTACACCTGCATGCCCACTCGTAGGTAACAAATGAAAATCATTTAAAATAACCTTCCTATTATCCAAGTCGTTTATTCTTTGGACATTTCTCACAATACATAATCTTGGACCCGACCATTCAACATTTTTATTTATCTCTTCAATAAGCCCCTCTACAAATTCTTTATTATTTTCTTTTATAATTATGCATATCTCTGCTATCTTTAATCTTTTACATAAGGCTGACAAATCCCTCACCAACTCGTCTCGCGTAATTGATGATCGGGATGTTGTACTCAAATAAATGGCAGATTTACTGGGCACATAAAAAAAATATTTACCTTCCTCTACAGATATTCCGTTTATTAATAATTTATTCATATTACTCCTAGTTATTAGTGAGAGTTCAATGTACTTATTTGGTTTTTTAATGATTTCCACTACCCTTAGCCCTTCGGGTTTTGACCCGATATTAATTTTTTCGACTTTATTGCTATTTACATCTAGCGACGGACTATTCGTTTTACGATATTGAGCTCTAGTCATTACATTTATGATTCTTTCATTCAATTCTTTTAATTCGTTTGACGTAATAATGATCCTCGACAATGCGTCTGCCACCGAATTAGATTCACCTTTCAAGTACTCTACATCAAAGTTATATTCCTCCAATTGCAACCTAAACTTTAATAATCTACTTGAAGGATCACGCATACCAAATAAATAAACTAGTGGCCTATGATCGGTCTGTATTTTGAATTTTCGACCATATAAATAGGGGCGAAAATGTTTAACACTCCACACAATGGCTAGAAGCTCTTTTTCAATTGTCGGATAGTTAATTTCTGCCTTATTAAGGCTTCTACTAGCGTAAGCTACGGGTCGTCCATCTCTGTTGCATAATACTGAACCTATAGCTTTTCCTGACGCGTCTGTTTGCAACAAAAATTCGTTATTTTCAGAGAAATCCGGGTACTGCAATACAGGTGGTTTCGTCAAAGCAGTTTTCAAAAATTGAAATGCATTTTCACACTCTCCAGTCCAACTAAATGTAACACTCTTACGACATAGCTGATTTAAAGGTAGTACTATTTTCGCGAACTGTGGGATAAATTTTCGGTAGTAATTGGCAAAAGCAACGAACCGCTTCACTTCGTCAGTACTAAGCGGTCGCGGATATTTCTCTAAAACTTCAATTTTTTCTGGATCAGGTAGAATTCCATCCCCTGACACAACGTGACCTAGATACAGAATTTCTTTTTGTAAAAAATAACATTTAGATGGATTTAATTTCAAGTTGACGCTGCGAAGTCTGCTGAAAATATCCATTAGATTACGATTATGTGACGCCAAGTTTTTCCCGTAAACGATTAAGTCGTCTTGATAACATAAACACCTTTCATAATTTAGTCCAGACATGGCTATGGTCATCAATCTACTGAAGCTATTCGGGCTGGACTTTAAACCCATTGGCATTCTTGTCATTTGGAATTGATTTTTGCCCGTTGAAAAGGCTGTACATGACCTACTTTCCTTATCCAATTCCGCCTGATAAAATCCTTGATATAAATCTAATTTTGTATAATACATTGAGCCGGATAATGAGTCCAAAATATCAGCAATATTGGGCAGCGGAAATTTATCATCCTGTACTTGATTATTTAATTTTCGGTAGTCTATGACCACACGCCATCTCTTTGCGCCTGTATTGTCAGTCTTTTTCGGCACTAGCAATAACGGACTATTCCATGGGCTTCTAGTTTCTTCTATGATGCCGTCATTTAACATATTTTCTATCTGCTTGTTTATTTCGGCTTTTTGTGCGTGAGGCAGTCTATATGGTTTAGTATAAATAGGAAAAGTATGCGGTTTCAAATCGATAGACTGTTTGTATACATTGCAAGTTCCTAATTTATCACCTGGTAAGTGGAAAACGTCAGGGTATTTTGCGCAAACATTTTCGATTGATTTTTGTTCCTCCATTTTTAACCCATTTAAATTTAATAATGAAAACAATTGTTTAACTCTTTTAGCATTCATTACAGGTTTTTCGAATTGACAGATGAAATACTCGTCTAACATGCTTGTGTCTACTTGGAAATTACTCAATTGAACGTCCGTTTCCCTCGTATTTAAAATACGTATTGGAATTTTACCATTCACTGGGCATGTCAGAGCATTTGCTACGTAAACGCCTTCGCATAACTCTTGCGAAGCTACCACACAGTCTTTCCTACAGTCCGTGTTCAGATAATGAACAATCTCACATCGCGCGGGCACACTCAGATAAGAATCGGTATCCGGTAGCATATAATTAAACTTTAATGACAGTTTATTGCCGTTTTTTGTATTTAATTGTAAAGTATTTAATTCAAAGTTTAATGTAGCTTGGTATTTTTTGAGAAAGTCTTGACCTAAAATCCCTACCGTTTTACATGGTAAAAAGTTGAAAACGTAAAATCTATGCGCAAAACTGTGCCCGTTTTGATTCAGTGTAAGATAAACTTCGCCTTCAGAATAAACGTCACCTCCAATTCCTTTTACGCTAATGTTTCTTTTATGGAATGGAATTTGTAAACGCTCTAAGCAATCGCGCTTGATAGCTGAGATTGAAGCTCCGGTGTCGATGAGCCAATCATGCTTCTGATCATCTATATTAAACGATACTTTGTTTAAACTATTACACGAAAGGATGTAATTAGGCACGAAAAAATGGCTCAGCGATTCCATACTTGATTCAACGCTTGGGTCATCAGCCGACACATCTAAGTCCGTTGTCAAGCTATTTATGTTGCTATGTGGGCCTCTACCGCGGTTGAAATTTCCGTTGTTAAATCGGCCCCTACTACGATTATTATACTGGTTATAATGTCTTACCTGATTTTGTTGATTCTGTGTTTGGCCCCTCGTATTGGGGCTGCCACGGCTATATCCCCACTGTCGGATGCTGTGTCCTTGTTGGTTTCTTCTGAAATTATTACCACGATAAGGTTGCCTGTACATACCCATCACTTCCGCTGAAGTACCTGGGCTCGAAATGTCTTCGTCCTGTGCTGCTTGGACGGCATCTGATAAGGAAGTAAAATTACGCGCCGCGATAATCGTACTCAACCTTTGATTTCGCAGGCCGCCGGCAAAACGCTTGATGGCGAGTTTTTCATTTAAAGGTCTTAAAATATTATAATTTTTTGAATTTCCATCGGCCTGTGAAATCGTAAGGTCCACAAATAATTCTGATAGTTCCTTACCAAAGTCTGAAATTGACTTTTCATTTTGTCTACAGTACTGTAGCTTTGCATAAATAGCTGTGTCACTTTTTCGTGGCAACAATAGCCTGCGCATGTCCTTTATAAGCTCATCGATAGACTCGTAGTTCGGTAACAATTTCAACTTAGCGTGCTCCGATAATCGGCTCTTTAATACAAACTGAACAAGTTTCACCTTACACTCAGACTTAGATAAAACTGTGCTATAGTATTCAATTCCATATATTAATTTTTTTGTATTCTCTTCAACGTCAGTCATGACAGGTAAAAGATTTAGTGCAATTTTTAAATCAAATGTATCGACAGCCATCGTATTGTCTTGAAGGAGTGAAGAGCCAAGTTAATTTCACTCTCGGACAATTTATTTAATTGTATCCTATTTGTATGAACTTCTAAATATTTGTTATATCTCGACAAAACACTACTAGCCTCGTTTCTTTTTTGTTAGAATATTTTACCTGTCCTTCGACTAACTCCAATTTTTACCTTTTACCTTTTGTCCTTATATTTTTTTTTTTTTTTTTTACTCAGTTAAGATTAAAATTAAATCTTCGGCCATAATATTTCAACTGGTACATTTTAACAACCACAATATTTACCTACCTATCTTCAAAATATTATAGGCACTTATTTAACTTTTACCTGCTTTAGCTGATTATACACATGCTATATTTAACAAACTATAAAAATTTTCAAAATGTTCTTCGCCTTCGTTTATGATAGCCGCGCACTGGTAGGTACTAGGAACAGGAACAGTACTAGGTACACGAACGCATTACGTACATTACCCGGGTATTTATATTCGGGTGGGTTACTTACGGAGACGTTCATTCACTTTACCGCACTTCACTCAAACACGCACACTTTCGCCAATGATGTTATCCGGGACCTCGATCTGACGCCTGCGCATCAAGCTAGCGTATCTCCTCAGCTTAATCTCGTTGAGATGTCCTTGGACTAGCTCCTGGTGGCACCGCTTATACATCCGATACAGCAGCACAGCCAATCCAATCGCGAGCACTATCGCGATGCCAGTCAGGATATTATTGGTGTATCCGACATGTTCCTTCAGCTGTTCCACATGCGCTGTCCCGGCCGCGTTCTGCACCACGATCACCTCTTCCTTCTCTTCTTTACTTTTATTGTGGCCCATTTTTGCAGAAAACCCAAACACACACTAGCGACTCTGATGCAATAGCCTAGCGACTCTGATGCAAATTACCACAATCAAGCGCAGTTCCGAGATCATTATGATTTATTACGATGCTCAAAGACTGATGTTTATCTAAACTCGGCCCTTTTACGGAGGGAGTCGCGCGCGGTTCCTGTTACAAGGCAAGGTCGCCATGCGATAGGAGCCTATTAGGAGAGTAGTGAAACAAGCGAGAGCTGGATAAAGACTGTTTATTGAATAGGTATCCATGTCTTATTAGCTAGAGTACCTAAGTAGGTATATTACATGAATCATACACTACAGTATAGATATAATTGTCATAAAGATTACTGAAAAGCAGTATTAACTTAAGAAGGAAGATTATGAGAGAGAAAGGAAGTAAGTTGCAAGTCGTCTACAGAATTACAGTAAAGTACAATAGCGGAATGCAAAGGATGACAAGATCTGTTATTGTTTGCTAGGTATAGTCGACAAAGAAATTGGTTTACCACTTTTGATGACATCTTCCAGTAACATAATTATTCGCTAAGGATTACTGAATGACAGATTCTGACGTAGCAGGTCAATCTGTCAAGCGAAAATAGCCCTTGATGTTTTGTACGTGCAAATGATATTCAGCCTTAGAGTGGTAAACCAATTTCTTTGTCGACTATACCTACTAGCCAACCATTTTCTTTTGAGAGTGCACAAAGGTATTAAAAGCGATATAAAAGTGTTTTTGATTGGATTTTCATAGTAATAAATGTATTATTTAAAGACTGTTTATAAGTATGGGAAAGAGGCGTGATTATATGTAGATTGTATGTATGTTTATAAGTTAAAACAAGCAAATTCATTATTTGTACTATATCTCCCTATAACAATATCTGATATTAGATATTATATTAGATATTAGATTATATTAGATTTATTCCTACAAACATTTTAGAATGTTTGTAGGAATAAAATGTTTTTTATAGTTATTCTGAGATGCAATAAAAAAGTCCTTGTAAGTTGCAACGAAAAAAGCTAAAAAAAGTGCTAGGATATCATGATCGCAAGGCGGTTGACCTTGTTGGATGTTTACATTAGTGGCATCGGCCGCGGGTGCGTCAGCGTCAGGGCCGCGCGTTGCACCGCGCTGGGACACAAACAACCTACATACACATACCTATATCGCTCGATGTTAATGCGTCTCTATCTACATAGTGGTTCAAGTATGCAGGACGCCGCTCGCCTGTGTCCGGTTAGGCGCGACGCGTTTCAAGTTCTAACCCATGGATGCCACTGAACTCTAAGAACACCTATTGTACCTCCCTACAAACATGCGCCGGTTCATAGGATAGCGCCTTTTTAATAAGAGCAAAATATACCGTTACTTCAATAACTTTTGCAACAATTTGTTGCCTCTGTATCAAGTAATGCGAACACATGAGTTTTTCATAAAATAATTGTCTGTTTAAGTGTTTAAGATGATGTGCGTGTTAACAGCCTATAATGTACGGAGCTTTGTAGAAATAAAATCAAACAGTAACATGATCATAAAATAACACTGTATACAGCAGTAGGCTTTCCCACTTTAGAATGGATACACTTGAGTCTAGAAGGAACCTCACGGATATTGTGTTTCTGCATAAAATCGTTAATGGAACCATTGATAACCCCGATCTACTCAACAAATTTTTATTAGCCGTCCCTCGTTTCTCCAGCCGTCTTGAAAATAGAAAAACGTTCAGCCTTCCTATCACTCACACCATTTACGCCCAGCATTCCCCTATTTACCGTATGTCGTCTTCCTTAAACCACATTGATAAAGATATAGATATCTTTTTTACACCAATCTCTTCTATAAAGAGATTTTTTAAAAGTTCTCCAAAATTAGTAGTTTTAAGTAAATTTAAGTATTTTATGTTAATTATTTTTTCTAAATTTTACTTTCATGTTTACATGTAACATTTTTCGCATGCCGTGTTCCCATCTAGTAGGTCGAACACTCCTGTATATCTTCATGTATCCTAACTTTTTTTTTGTATGTTCATAGTGTATCGTCCAGTTTTGGGAACCTAATAAAAAAAAAAAAAAAAAAAAAAAAAAACCTATTACAATTTACTCCAAGATAATTTACATCAGACTGTACCACGATACGTGAGGAATAAAATTTCAGCAGTTAGCAGTTAAAACCATGGCTCGTCGTTGGTGATGGATGATACAGATCTGATTATTACGGATCTGATTTATTATACACGGAGAACAGTTATTGAACATATGATCATTTAAACAAAACAATTTCCTGTTTACAAAGAATGTAAGTAAAACTTTCCAAAAGCCAGAGTAGATTGACGACTTGCGGAAGTTTACCTCAATGGCGAAGTAACTTCAGACCAAGTACGGATAGCAATTTCGAAACTTAATGGCAACAATTTAATTTTATGTGTTAACGTTTATTAAGACCTTTTTCTGCGACTATGTTTTTTTTATTTTATATGTTCGCAATTCGTTATTTTATAGAAAAGGTAAGCCGTGACCCAAAAACCAGTAGGCCTATAATACATGGGCTACTTTCAGGTCTTAAAACTATGTAGATACTAGCTGTGCCCCGCAGTTTTACCCGCGGTAAACAGTTCTCGTTCCCATGAGAATAGTTAAAGGTATCAAAAGTAGCCTAAGTATCCAGGATTTAAGCTATCCTGGTACTAAATTTCATTAAAATCCGACCAGTTGTTTGTGCGTGAAAGAATAACACAGGTACATCTGTATGAATGAATGTGGATGGATAGGTCTAGGGGAAGACCAAAGAAAAGATGGATGGATTGTGTGAGGGATGACATGAGTAAGAAAGGTGTGAGTGCTGAGATGACGTCTGATAGAGGGATATGGAAGAGGAACACATGTTGTGCCGACCCCACATAGTGGGATAAGGGCAGGAAGAAGATCTGTCCGTCCATCCATAGTTACAAACTTTCGCATTTTTAATATTAGTAGGAAGTAGGATTTTCCGAGTATGACACGTTTAGTAGTTTTTTAGTGGAAAACCAACAGGAAATTGTAGGATGTGATTATCCTACAATTTTCGTTTTTGTTAACCTAAACCTTGTTATCAAACTTCAGTCATTATTGTTGCCTAATATGATAAATAATGTTAACATTGGGTTCAGTCAGTCACATCATACCTCCACTACACTAGATGAAACTTGCAATACTTTCATATATTATGCATAATTGTTAGAACGAAACAGAGCATAGTAGGTAAGTTATTTTTTTCTAATATTAATAAATTTCGTAAGAAAGAAATTTCTTACACACTTTAGAGTAGCATATCTGTTTATAACTCAGAAGATCTTCTTTAGATCCTCAAATTTTTTTATCACTTCGGAAATAATCTCTTCCTTTTTTAAAGTAGGTTAATAAGAAGAATGTTATCTTAAGCTATTTTATGATCATACCAGGTGTTGAAGGCGTAAAAGAAGTTGTTGTATAGTTAAGTAGGGTACTTTACTTATATAAACTAAGTTGCCGTTAAAGTTGTGCCTTACATTGTTTGTTTGGCTGGCTTCTCACTGAAGCTTGACTATTTAGATTGTTAAGGGATTGCTTTAAAAAAAAGCTAGGCCCAGACCACCAGGTTCTTGCCTGATTCTTTCCCTGGTGTAGGGAGTTGTTTTGGAACAGGCAATAGAGTCACCTAGCTTTTAAGACTGTACGTTTTTGAGCGATCCTTGAGGTCCTACGAAATGAACATATTTTTCTTTCTTTCTTGCGTGAAAGTTAAAATTTCCCGTAGCGGGGATCGAACCCGCAACCCCCGCGTCTCAGCCGGGCTTTCGCCCACTGCGCCACAGAGGTCGTCAATCAAATATTTAAGACCGTAATAACCATTAAGGATGTTATTTTTTGACTGATTTGTGACAAATGGAAAATGATGTCATAGATAAGCAAAGCTTACTTTAATGAGCGTGTCAGTATTCGGGCGTAAGTGTATCAGCGATAGAAAACATTAGGTATTTCTTAAGGCACGCCTAGTGTTATTAAGTACTTACCTACTTGTTTTTACCTTGCACTTTCGATCTACACAAAATACTATTCCATTCAATTCAATCAATCATTTTGGTTAGGGTAGTCCTAAATATGTTTTAAGCTATTGCATAGCTTCTATCGCGGGCCTTAAGCGTGGAGACCGAATCCAGAAATTCCGTAACGAAAAAACCTAACGCTGTCTCTTTAGTTCAGCAACTCGCCTCTAGGTGGCATGCAAGCTTTACCGCGGCAGTCCCCAAATGCCACACGTCTTTTTTTTATTTCTGAAAACACGCAATCTTCTTCTGTAGGTACATTATTCTGTATTTGTCAAACTTTTCCTCATAAACTTTTTTCACGAAGGATTGGGAAAAAAAAAAAATATAAATATCCCGGTAGTTTCATTAGTACACCCGTGTGACGCCGGGACGTGCTGCTAGTATTATATAAAATCTACACTTACATTCTGACTTGCTTCACTTAGAATTTATGAACAAACTCGTTATGCAAATTTAGAATTATCAGTCATATTACAGATTTATCAGTCATATCAATAGGCAAATGGTTACTGATAAGCTAAAACGATCATGACCGAGAAGCGACCGTGACCGGCATCATTTGTCTACCGAAAGGGTCGACAAATCATTACGAGACAATGTTAAAGTCTTGCGAATTCTGTCTTGCTGTATCGGAATTCGGAATATGATTTATTTGTGTTTGTTCAACAGACTTAGTCCTTCTCTCAGTTCTCAGAAAATCAGGAAGTAGGTACTGTACCCTACGTAGTGAACAGACTTAGCAAAGTTTCACCGCCAAACAACGCTTATAAAGGAATCGAGGCGCGCGGCGACAGCGATCCAAACCACTTACGAGAAGAATAGATAAAGCTGTTACTCTCAAGTGCGATAGGGACAGCAACGCGATGGCGGAATGCGGCGCACTTAATTTTTGTAACGGACTTCGGGTTGAAAAGCGCGCGTTCGTCGTCGCGTCGATGCCGAGAGCACCATGTAGTACGGACAGGGGGGGCAAGTAGGTGGGGGGATCGAGTAGTACGAGACGGGCCGCGTTTCTCGTAAAGGAAGCGACCCTGGCGCGGTCATTGCTCGCCGCGACCGCATTCCTCTCCCGCACCCCCCGCCCCGCGGCGCCTGCGCATCAATGAACGGCTCGCGCGCAACTGCGTATCCATCCACTCGCCCTCTCGTTCCTTTGGATATTCACAACCCTTTCAATTTTTTAAACTTATCATAGCATTTAAGGGGGTATTTGCAGTACTCAGTAGGTATTTCAAAATAAAAATATTTATGATAAAATTTTAATCAACTTTAATGAATATGGATTTATATCATTGGTATTATTTATCAAGGTATACTACTGCCAATCTTAATAACCAATGTAATAGTAGTCTAGGTATGGTCATGTTATGAGGAGGGAAGAATGTCATTGTACTAGGAGGGTATTAGAATGAATGTGGGTGGATGGATATAGGTCTAGGGGAAGACCAAAGAAAAGATGGATGGATTGTGTGAGCGATGACATGAGTAAGAGAGGTGTGAGTGCTGAGATGACGTCTGATAGAGGGAAAAGGAAGAAGAACACATGTTGTGCCGACCCCACATAGTGGGATAAGGGCAGGAAGAAGAAGACTTTAAGATGTTTGACATTTCAAGTGAGTAGGTAAGTAAATAGTGTAAAATATTTAACCACAGTAAGCAGAAACTTTCTTTGGTTTTACTTACTGTGGGTAGAGATTTGTACTTTTTTGTTTGGAAGTAATGTCAAATATCTACCAACAGCGAGTAAAACCAATGATAGTAAAACAAGGATCGGATCACTTTTATCTGTAACTAGCAGCACGTCCTCGCTTCGCACGGGTGTACTAATAAAGCTACCGAGATAATATATATAGCCTATAACCACCCGGACAGTCCATTCTACTCTCACCCGTGAAATAATTTTTGAAATCGGTTGAGTATGTTCGGAGATTACCTCCGTCAAACAAACAAACAAATCTAACATCTCTATAATATTATTATATTATCATCATCATTCTCCTGCCCTTGTCCCACGCTAGGTGGGGTCGGCCCAACATGTCTTCTTCTTCCATTCATCTCTATCACTCGTCAAATCTGAATTCACTCCTCTCACATTCATATCCTCTTTCACACAATCCATCCACTTTTTCCTCGGTCTTCCTCTACTTGTATATCCATCCACACTCATACTCATAACTTTCTTAGTAATATGACTTTCATCCCTCCTCATCACATGACCATACCAAGCTAATCTGGCACTCCTCACCTTTTCAGTCACAGGTGCCACTTTCAAACTTCCCCTTACATACTCATTCCTTACTTTGTCCATACGCGTCACTCCACACATCCATCTTAACATACGCATCTCAGTAGCATGCACTCTCCTTTCATCAGTCTTCTTCGTTGCCCAACACTCCGATCCATACAACGCGACAGGTCTTATTATGGTCTTATAAATTTTCCCCTTAAGTTTAAGGGGCATTCGGGGGTCGCATACCGTCCCTGAGACCTGTCGCCACTTCATCCATCCCGCATTCATCCTGTTGTTAATGTCCCGGTCAATATTGCCGTCGTGTTGGAGAAGTGAACCAAGGTACTTGAAATCGGAGCAGACTGGTAGGGTTACACCATCTAAGGCAATCCGGGAGAAACTAGAGGAGCCACTAAAGTTACAAAACAGATGTTCTGTTTTAGTGCGGCTGATCTTAAGGCCCACATTCTCTAGTTTCTCTTGCCATTTTCCCAGTCTGCTTTGTACCTCGATTGCCTCCTCTCCGACGAGAACAATGTCATCGGCGAATAGCATGCACCAGGGTGCTTCCTCCTGTATGTCTGATGTCAAGGCATCCATTACCAGGAGGAACAAATAAGGGCTTAAAGCCGATCCCTGGTGCAAACCTACTGCCACATTGAACTCGCCAGTTACGCCAGCTTCGGACCGGACATTCGTGCGTGCTCCTGCAATATAATATTATTATATTATGTATAGTATAGATATTAGATAGTACAGAAAAGAAACGGCTTTAAAGCATACCAAATTAATGGCCAACTCAAGTGACTGCGTTTTAAGCCGCATTAGGGCCTCAATCATGGGTTTTAGTAATAAAAGGTAAAGATAATAATGACACAGTTAATATGAGTGTCTATATAGTGAGAGTTTTTCAATGCATACATCTCGGAGGCAACTGCACTTACCAAATTAAAAGCGAAGAAGAAACTCAAAAATCATAATCAATTATTGTTCCGTACTCGAAGTTTAGCTTCGAAATCTTGGATATCATCGAATAAACGATAGCAATAATTATAAGAATATTTTCTTATAATCGTTCGAGAAACAAGGCTACGCCAGAAATGTAGGTAAGATAAGTACCTATGCTTTAAGTTTACCGTGCGTGCCATCGAAAGCGTCCACCGAAGGTAGTCCAACGGCTTTGCACTCGGCAAGGTGAGCGGTCAACGCACGGCAAACTGCCGGACTTACAGGTTGGACATGGGGCAATGGAATCCGCGGGGGACAAAAAAGAAATGCGCCCAAGCCGCCTGCTGCGCGCGCTTCACGACTACTAAACAACATCACACGATCAGCGATGTCCTCGCTCGCCTCGGCCAAGAGTGCAGTGCAACGCGTTTCTATACCTAGCTTAACAAAAAAATGTGGTCCGTTTCAAAACATTACCTGCGCCGAATAAACCTGTATCTTATCGGTATAGTAAGATAATTAAGAGAAATGTATTAGGTGCATTCTGGTGCATCTATCAACGCAACATTAATGTTTTATAGTAATTACAAGTTAGAATATATACCTAAATCATAATAGACTAGTAGTTCGCCTCGAACGAGATCTCGCTCGCCGGTGGTTGTGTATATTCGTTTTTATCTGTGTTTGAAAGAATTTACTTCAGAGGTCTACTAAAAAATATATAGGATCTAATGAGAACTAAGTACCTAAAGCCGATTATTATTCCTTTAATTACTAGATAGTAAAGCGATTTTGAGTGTGCATTATTTACAATATAGGTTTTGATTAAAAGCTCTTTGAATTTAGAGTCAAACCTTAGGCTCTAAACCTATTTTATATTCAGTATGTCATGTTGGTTTGATCCGGTCATGCTCAGACCAAATAAAAAATAATATATATTTTTTATTTGGTCTGAGCTGGCATGGCACTACTTTTGATGACAAATGTGTTGCCCGCGGTTATTTCAAACATTTTGTCAAAAATCATTTTGCATTAATTTACTTATATTTCTATAAAAATACTTGATGGTATATGTAAGAGCATAAGTTTTTACGAGGGTGTTTCGACTTAAAACATTTTGGTATTTTGTTCGTTGTGAAGTGGCAGTAACATTGGTTCAAGGAAACTATTTAGTAAGTTGAATTCTTTTTCCATTAAAACGTCGTTAGGTTCGTCAAAAAGAGTTAGGAGTTAGAAACACCAACCAAGATAATAAAGAAGAACGATTTTCTGAGCTGCGATTTCACCAAAACTTATAGAAATGGGAGCTCAGGTTACTTATAGCAGTCATGATTTTTTTACATTTATCGTAGTTAATCAAAAACTTTACAACTTAGAATAAAAAGTAAAGCCATTTTGGAATGTATAAACAAAGCCCTTTCATATGACATCCCACTCAATGTATTTGAACAACTTTTATTTGTTTTTCATCCCCTTCGGAACCAAATATAATAATAATAAATATCCTTGGACATTCCACATAGCGTCATCTAGTCCCAAGCTAAGCAACTTAATGCTTGTGTTATGGTAACCAGATGACTGATATAATACTTAGATAATTTTTTTTTTGTAAATACATACATATTATAGATAGAAAACATCCAGACACGTAACAAATATCTGCAGAACATACAAACATTTGTCCCGTAGCGGGAATCGAACCCGCGACCTCCGCATCTCAGCCGGGCGTTAACACAACTGCGCCACAGAGGTCGTCAAAACCAAATATCTTTACAACCCCTTGACCGATTCAGCTCATTAGGTTACTGGCTTACCCACTTACCACTACCTATATACCTACCAAGTTTCATGAAGATTGGATTAACGGTTCGACAGTTATGCCGGAACATACAAACAAACAAATGAACACAACATACAAAGCAAAATTACCCCACTTGCCACTAAGATCTTCGTTCGCTTCGCTCACTCGATCGATAATAAGGTTTTCGAGCCATGTTCTTAGAAATTGCTAAGCGTTTCTTTCCTTTATTTTGATACAAAAGCAAAAGAAGTCATTTAATTTTTTAAAACAGATAATAAAAACAAAAGGTGTTACAATCCCGCAACTTCCTACTAGGTACATCCCAGACGAGCTTTCATCTCCATCAGCCTTGAAGCGAGCTTCAAAACCTACGCGCACTCCAGTAACTTTTTTATGGGACCACCTCGGAAGTGTGTACCTAATTTCAAGCAAAAACTACATAAAAAATTATAATAAATAAAAATACAGACAGAGAAACATAGAACATCCTCTTTTATGAAGTCAGTTAAAAATGGCCACGTGTATCACGAGTTAAAACATCGAAATAAACTTACGGGTACCTTAACAAGAAATAACTAAAATGCAGAATAATCGCTTGCAATAAATAGCCAGTAAAACATTAAGGCCCGCCCGAGGGAAAAGACGGTGCTGGTCTGGTACTGTTTCGCCCTTTCTGAGAAGTCCTTTCTTGCGCGCCGTTTCTCGGAAGAGAAGCCAACTTTTTACGCGCCAAATTCTTATTACAATGACTTTCGGACGCTTCCTCAGAGCAATCATTTTCCTTGACGCTACTGTGCATTCTAAACCCTGCCTTTTAAGATACAAGTGGAAAAACATATTTTTTAATAAACAGCCCTCAATTTCGTGAAAAAAAGAGCAAACAAGAGGAAAAAATTATTTATTAATAAACAGCCATCAATTTCGTGAAAAAAAGAGCAAATTCCTGCACGTTCTAAGTGCTTTTCTGTTCATATCTCCGAAGATCCTCGTCAGATCCTCAAATTTTTTTATAGGTTAACCTCGAAAGTGTATTCTTTCGAACGAAACCACTAATTGTCTTTTTTAAACTTACGTGATCAGAACACATTTGATAAATTATATGACCGGGTATTTAAAGTGGCTAAGCGTCTACGTACACCGAAGGATGTGATACCTTTGCAAGTACCTGGTGTTTACAAAATCGATTGTAGCTGTGGTCGTTCCTATATAGGCCAGACAAAACGCACAGTCGCTGAGGAACACATAGCTGCTGTTAAGAATCGACAAGTGAACAAGTCTGCTATAGCGGTGCACATAGTAGACTCAGGACCTAATCACTGGATGGAATTGCACAAACCTAACATCCTTGCCAATGAGAAGCATTACTATAAGAGAATGGTTCGGGAAGCGATTGAGATCAGGAAGTATCTTAATTTTAATCATGAAGACGGCTTCAGACTCTCTTCTTCGTGGAATCCAGTGATAGCAAAGTGTAATCGTTATGTGAAAAGTTCTCAAAATACTGATACTGTTAGTGTAGTGTGCCGGCCTAGTGCGAACCGGCCCTTATAGTTATTTGTGACATTAAGTGAGGGTAGTTGAACGTACGCCTTCGCTTTGCTGCTGTGCTACCTCAGCCACTCCAGTCGACCCGCGCGCGACCACGCACGGGCGGTGCAATCCGTCTCGAAACGTCGGGATAAATAATAAAAAGGTAACGTGATAAATACCCGGTCATATAATTTATAAAATGAAACCACTTATTTCAAAATCAGTCCACTATTGACGGAGTAATCCGCCAACATATATACACATCAACAAAGTCTAGGGATATTGTACATTTCATTAAATATCTAAAAATCGGTGAAGAATTTTTAAAAACAGTAAATGGCAAAATGGTAGGTAATTTTAAGGTCTATAATAATAAAATAAAACATTATGTAATTCTTTTGTTTTTAATATTAATAATATTATTTTTTTAACTCCATAGAAAATTTGTATGATAAAAATAATAATTTCTTACTGTTTTTTTAATTAAATTTAAAATCTAATTTTAAGTTATTAGTGTTGCTACCTCTTACATTAATTACACATCGATATTTTTGGTTGATACTTAAAATTAAATTGCCAATTTCTTATTGCGGAGTTGTCGGTGAGCGGCCGCGCGGTATGGACATTAGCATTATCGTGTTTGAGTAAAAGTTCTTAGCCCATTTGGATTCCGTGAGGGACAACGATAGATTCTAGTACCTCCTCGTGGTATTTTTATGCAGTCATGTTGCCTTGGATCCAAACGAGCTGGGTTCGTGCGCCAAGATGAATTTCTGCCCAAAGCGTGATTGTTACGCCGAGGTATGGGGGGACCCCTTGAGGGTGCTGCAGGCGACTAACTCTTCCTAGGGTTTGGCAAACGCGTGTTCTTCTTGAATCCGGATGAAAATTAAACCGGAACTCATCGATGAACAGTACCAAAGACAATGTTCGTCACTCGATGTTAAATGCTCCCGAGCTCGCTAATGCAGCCGACCGCGATTGCCACGTCGCAACGCTGTAACATGCAACGGTCTTCGAACATGAAGACCAACTTCATGCAACCTCATTTGCACGGTTTGGACGCTTATCAGCAGCTGGGGGTCCCCCTAGAGCCTTTTTACTAGTTACATCGCTGTAAAATTCAGTGGTCTTCTAGCGGTCATTTGGAAAAATCAATCCTGTCTCTGCGTAGTAACACCGAATCTAACCTTGGGCAGTTTTACTACATCCCTATTACTAAGATAACGTGATCACAATCCTGTTATCACGTCTTGGCTGGCGTGTATGGCCTCAGCAACAACGCGTTAAATAGCACCATTTTCTAACGTACCCACGGCTCACGGGTTTCATCTCGACTCAAATGACGATGTAAAATTTCTCTTTAAACTCATACGGCCCAACAAATCATAAAATAAAAACAATACAATCCCTTTTTCAATAATTAATTTCAATAAAACAATTTAATTTTTTCTCGTCGAAACACACCTCTAACAATTTTGCCTCCGTACTATTAATAATTCTTTTTTTTTTAATTTCCATTAAAAAAAATTGAAAATAGAATAAAAGAGGTTTCAATCGGTATATAAACTTTTAATGAAAACAAACAAGATTTTAAAATATCAAAGCGAAAATAATGTGGTACTAAGATATCCCTAGACTTTGTTGATGTGTGTACATAAACAATATAAAAATACACACAGTGAAACATAAAACCCTCGCCTTTTTTCAAATCGGTTAACTCGTTGGGTGCCCCGGACGCACTCCCTCTAGTACCAGCAGCGCGGCCGTAGTCCTCTCCTACGGAGACGACCGCGGGGAGCTGGGCCTTCAATGTGTTAAAAATGGACGAGTGTTAGTTACAGTACAGATTAAAGTAATGCGAAATTACCTACTATAAATGTTTACTTAGAATACTTAAAGTGGCATATTGCAAACGACCGTGTGTTTGTCCTTTTTGGTGAATATCGGATAAAATTAAAATTCAGTTAAAAAAATTATTAAACCGCCTTTAATTTCGTAACAATAGAGCAATTTAATGCACTACCGCCTGAGGTGCTTTCTGTTCATGACTCATGGGATCAATCTTATGAGATCACCTCGGGATCCATTGTTTTAGATACAAAAAACAAAAAATACAGCGAAATACTTCCTCCTTTTTTGAAGTCGGTTAAATATGAATTCAGAAGTTCTGTCTTATTGACATAATAGGTAAACAAAAAATTACATACAGTGGAATACAGAACTTCCTCCTTTTTTAAGTCTTTTAAAAACCGCGATTAGTCACATCATTCTCTAGCGCAAGATCAAATCAATAGTTAATGGAGTGCACCCCACCTAATCGTCCAACTATGGTTCCGGATCGGAGTCATTGACCGGCGAACGTCGGAAATAGATTCTCCCTCCATCAGTTCCGGCGAGTTCCTCTGCGCATAAATTTAACTTACACCGTGTCGGCATAGGTACATAACTACCAAGTATGAATAACGATTATACACTGATAGACGACATCGGACCGGTAAACAATGTTAAAAATAAAGTGCACAAGTTTGTGAGTAATCGGTGGTATGGATGTACAATATAATATTTTAAACTGATATAGATCATCTTGGCGTAGCTGGGGGCTGTGTGTTTTATGTCTTTCGTGAAGTCTATCTATGATTTATTATATTATGGATAGTTTGGATTGTTTTATTCCTTCCAGGAAGATACCATATCACCCAAGCTCTGTACAGCGGTTTTAGAAGATGTGGTAAAGTTGCTTGAATGGGAAAACCTTGGAGTTAACATCAATGGTGTCTCTCTGTCACACTTACGATTTGCAGATGATCTCGTTCTTTTTTCAGAGAGCTTTGAAGATCTCCAGCTCATGCTACAACATCTGTATGATGCATCCTTAGAGGTAGGGCTGAAGATGTATTCATTTGTCTAAGACAAAGGTAATGGGAAACCTCTCCAGCACCGCTGATCCGGCTGTTAAAGTTGGAAATTTGAGATTGGAGATGGTGGAAAAATACATTTACATACTCTGTCTTTCGGCAAGGACCACCAGAGAAAAGAGATCGAAAGGCGAATACAGCTTGGGTGGGCTGCATTCGGAAAATTTGACGACATTCTCAAATCTGTCAACGTCCCACAGTGTCTGAAGACCCGTTTATTTAACCAGTGTGTCCTACCCACCATGACTTATGGTGCCGAGACATGGACGCTCACGTAGGAGGCTGTGTACAAAATGAGGGTTGCACAGAGGGCCATGAAGCGTGACATGCTCGGCATTAAGCTTGTAGACCGAGATCCGAAGACGAACCAAGGTCAAGGATGTCAGTATACGGTTGATGGAACTCAAATGGAGTTGGGCAGGACACCTGGCGAGACGTGGTGATAACAGGTGGTGCAAGGCGTTGACAGAATGGTGACCGAGGACTGGCAAGAGAAGCGTCGGACGTCCAGCAGCACGATGGGTCGACGATATTGCCAACGTCGTGGGCCGGCAGTGGATCAGGCAAGCGCAGGACCGTGAACAAAGGGAGGCCTATTCCCAGCAGTGGGAGAGATCAGGCTGCGGATGATGATGATGATATTCCTTCAATTTATTTCTAAGGTATAAGTGAGAGAAGACGTTGAGATTTGTTTTCTTCTTTATTTAACTAGTACTTATACTTACTTCGCCCTGAACGAGATCTCGCGCATTACAAACTTTCGCATTCGTTATATTATTAGGATTTAAAAGTTCAACAGAAAAATTAAAAGTTCTTGATGAAACTTTTTAAACTATCATGGTTTTGAACATTATAAACACTTGATACGAGATAATTACCATGATTTGTGGTTGTTTGAGTTTCCCGATATTTCGGCACAGTTATTGATAATTTCTTAACGATGATCATGAGAAAGCACGCAAAAGCAGAGGGCGTCATGCGTGAGACGGGCCGAGCTTGTCTGATATGAGACATGACAGTAGCGGCAATCGCACGTCACGCACAATGCTACAATGCGGATGGTGGCGGATGTGTTGGCAGCCGGCTCGATCGCTAACCCGTATGTATCGGTTGGCATCTTTGCGAATGGTGTCGTACTCGTGGTGTTCCGATGGCTCGCGAGATCTCTCCGGCCAGACGTGATGCACATCCGGCCCGGTCGATACGCGCGGCGACTTGCGCGGTACCTCGGCCTCCCTCTCCACCCGCTCCCATAAAACGTAGCTATCCTACGTCTTTGAATCCCCTCCGCGACTACTCACATTCATTCGCGAGTTTAACTTTGCACATTTTATAAATGTAGACAAATCATAAAATATATTTTCTTAACAATAGATTTGTAATACGTGTAGTATTAAACCCTCAGGCCTCGGTAGCGGAGATACACATATCTTTAAGGAAATTAGAAGATCGCATTATCGATAATTATATAATATCTTGTATCTTATAATTTTCATCTTTCATAAGGTTTTCGTCTTCACAGATGCTTTATGATTGCGGCGTAAAGCATTGACACGATACGTTGGGAGACCCGGGGAGATGTTAGATCCGATCCGATACTTGCGTACAGCCATAAGCGGTATACGACGCATATTTGTATCGATACGATATACGATACGATGGCATACGATCCGTTAACGAATCAGTATTGATCAGATTCACCGAGTTTTTGTAAATGCAAGCACGGATCGAAAGTTTCGTATAAAAAATTATGTTGAACTTGAAGATGAAGTACTTCTTTTGTCCAAATACTTACAGTTCTAACGTCTAGATCCAGAGCGTTTGTCTAAGTTACTGTTTTTGCGTAATTAATTGCTTACGGGAAAGTTTAAAGATTGTTACTTTATTTTTTTGTATTAGAATGTCTTACCTTTTAAATAAACAAAATTTTTGCTGCGGTTCTAATAATGCATCTTCTATTCATGTAACGTACAGACTCGACTTGATTCGATACTGAATCGATCTACTTACTAAAGTATCGTATCGAAGGCATTGAAACGAATGCGAATCGAAATATGGACACAAAGCACCCGGACCGAGTATCAGGAAAATTTAGTCCGTGATTAAATAGGAAATTGGATTTGTGACAGAACGACCACAACTTTATTCCGTGGCTGGTGAATGTGAGTAAAATTGGTTTCTTGGAATATATTAGGTTATTCGAATTGGCTGAGAAGTTTAGTAACGTTTCCAAATATTACGAACTAGTATTTTTAAATATTATGATGGTATTACATATACCTACTCTGTTCATAATTAATAGGAGCATTGAATGATACATAAAGGTTGAGTATTAAATCTACCCGTAATACACAACTCTGTCTGCTGAAACAAAGGTAAAGGTATAGGATAAACGTACTTGCATTAGTAAACATAAGGGCTTTTAACAAAGGCTCTTAATTCTCTGAATATAGTGAAAATCCGCAGGCGTAACCAAATCTAGTGTTCAGCCAGAGTGCGCGCCTTGCGTGATTTCGACGAGACTGCTGCGAAATATTAAAAAATATATAAAACGCCTCGTTTGCCAGTGCAGGCACGAGTCTAAGCAAACTACACTTTTATTGCGGAGCGTTTCAATAGATTCTTCTTACATTTACAAAAATAAATTTGGAAACACTCGATTATTCATCCCCACTTTCACCCCTTATATGTAAATTGTTAAAGCGATTTCTATGTTAGAGAAATGGTGTTTACAACTTTTAAAGTGAGCTGTTCGAACTTCTTCTTGCGTCTAAGTTATCCTAACCCATCTCTTACTCGACTTAAAGTATATTATTTAATACAAACTCATTTAGTTTTACATCATTGAGACAAAAATAAATGCATAGTAATTTCTGATTACAAACATCAATGAACGATTTTGATTATAAACGTATTACATTTGATATGAAAATTGTACCGTTAACTAATCATAGTGAATTGACCGCACGATAAATATCAGCAGTTACTTTATGAATGAATGGCATAACTACTACGAACTCATACCTGTGCAGACGCTGCCCGTCCAAAAATGTATGTTTTTTTTTGTTCTGTTTTACTTTTGTCTTTTATAATTCTAGTTTTAGTTTTCTTTTTTTCTACCATTGCATTATTTGTGTACCTATCTTCTGTTATTGTTTTCGTCTGTGCTGTGTGTTCTCTAAAATAAAGATATTCTTATTCTTATTCATACGAACTTACTACTATCGTAGCGTGGTCACTGACAATTTTCATAAATTATAGTATACGAGTATATTCCATCATATTAGGCCACGTTCATGACCATACTTTATCATTACTGGCGTGGATTTGTTACGTCCAGATTCTCCAAATAACCATGTCATCATAACGCAGCACGTCTCGGCGTTCTTATTTTGAAAAATTCTATGGATTTCAGAAAACAAAAGCTAGATAACGTGCAATCTCTTACCGCGTCATGTTTTAATGTGTTCAAGAATCGATCTCCAGGATGTTAGAGATTTTAAAACTAGAATGAGTTTTGTATATCTGCTGTGCTTAAAACACTAACGTCAGTTTACAAATACCTATACTTTATTTATTGAAACGAGCTAATAGGAAGAAAAAATAAACTTACGTGATTGGTTGTCCGAAATAATTGTCTGTCTCGTGATTGGCTAGATTCTCAAATCAATTCTCAATTGTCAAATCTAGCCAATCCGAGAATAGCCAATTATTTTCGACGACCAATCACGTGCGTTTATTTTTCTTCCTATTAGCTCGCTTCAAGAAATGAAGTATAGTTTATAATTATGTATGAATATATATTTTATTATTAAATGGTAGCTAAACGGTGAAGGAAGGGAACCAGTTAGATTTCTAATATATAATCTATACATCGATGGGCTCGCAACCTGTCTTGTATGGAATATTAACTTCTACAAAAAGGCAATGGGCATGTACCATATTTGTATTTGGACACACCTCTGATTACTTTATAGACATCTTTAAAGGATCAGCGTCATCCTGTCGCGGTACCAAACGGCTTTGCGAAGGAATGCACAAAATGCATTAGTTCTATATATAGTTGCATCGTCATGAGTCATGGGCTAAAAGTTATCTAATTAGTGGAGTTATTCAGTTTTACTAATTACGTTTACTATACCTACATGATCGACGGCTAAGTTTGCATACACTTTTTTCGTTTACTATACCTACATGATCGACGGCTAAGTTTGCATACACTTTTTTCGTTTACTATACCTACATGATCGACGGCTAAGTTTGCATACACTTTTTTCTTAGAAGTTGAAACGAACTTTACTTACAATCGACAATAACTTGAGTTAGTTTTGGAATGCGGGCATACCTTAGCAGGTATTTGGTACAACTTCTCAAAGGCCTTTCAACTATCTTCGAATGAGTCACAGAGACAGACTTTAGTTAAAAGACTTTAAGCTGAATAAGTTCAATTCCCTTTAAGAACTAAGGAATCTGTTACCTAGACATTTATTACAGTCTTTAAATTATAAGTGACAATTAGAAAGATTTTTTGGGGTGTAATTTAACCCTTTAGGTAACGCACCCTTTAGGTAGCAAAACGAGGTTTTGTGCTTCCTGGCCCATTATTTGTTCAGAAGTCAAGCTCGTAGGTATCACTATCGCTGCTTCGGTTGTTGGGGCATCCAACCCGAGGTTGTTTTTGCATATCGTTGATGGCACACGCGGTTCTTGCGTCCTGCCTTCTCACCGCCTACCCACTACCACCACTACCACCAGTCCCAATAACCTGTCAATTTTTGGTTTTCTGTAGATATTTGTGAGTTTTTGTATGAAAGTTATGTCAAATATCTAAGTACCAGAAGTGTTATTGAGATAGGACGTTTAGCTGACCCGTTTTGTGTTTTTGTAAGTAGTCCGTGAGTTTGACATCCAGTCCAGCTACCGCGCTCTTTCGCATACTCCCAAGGCAAGACTTTTCGCAATAAGTGAATAAATGAGTGAGCAAGTTTGGGCACCGTAAGTGAAGGTAGGGAGAATGCATATGTCCATGAGCTTCCTTACTTAAGATAAGAGGAAGAGCTTCTACAGGCGTTCTCACTGCGAATTGATAATTCTTGATCTTGTTTCGCCATTTGGCTCAAATAGATGTATTCGTGGTCATGTTCAATCTCCATAGAATCAAGTTTTATTTGTCTCTCCGTGCTGTTAATCATAATTATTTTTTTTACCATATCATTATGAGTCCTTCCTCGAGGCTTGCAGTGCTCAGTTGTTCAAGCATGAGCGTCTTAGCTCTGAGGCCGACAAAGAAAATTCGCAAACCAAAGATTCTATAACCTCTTCGAACTGACAACAATGCTTTATCCCTTCAATCGGAAGCTAGGTTTTGGAATAACTCTTCTAAAGTAAATGTACATCTTTCTGGATAGATAGTAGAGGATTAAATTATTCATAATTTCAGAGGCGAACCGTAGGTACCTATGTATAATTGCTATTATAATTACGAGAGATTGAATAGATAGATGTTCTTTCAAAAAAATTTAATAGCTGACGATAGCGGAGCTGGGATAAATTAGAACAAATGTGGCTAATACAATGGCCGATTTTTACTTCAGAAAAAAACGAGACTTAGATATAGTGTTGTTTAACGCTGTTATTAAGCTTTGTACCTAAATCTCTGCGATCAACCTCGACCTAATCACATAAAAGGTACAAAACCCCTATAAACAAAAGCTTTCTAAAAATTTAATATGTTTTCGCAAAATTATAATGTAAATGAAATCATAATGATCTTAAAATAAAAAGTAACATACTAAGTACTAAGAACTCACCTCCAGCTGATCCCCTCTTATGGAGTACCTACTGCTTCGAACCGATTCAACTGGAACAAACACACCATTTGGTTTACTTTAATTGTTCTATCATCTAACTATTATTGTAATAATTGACTGTCTTATTGTAAATCGTAATCGTATTTCTGTGGAAACGATTAACAAATTACCGATTGTGTTTGAACTCGACATCCTATAATCAGTGATAGGACGATAGACTAGCACATTGATATATATTAATATTTCGGTAAAGTGGTAGGTTTGTTGTCATACAAGTGGCAAAATTAAAAAACTATTACATTGCTTCAATGTTCATAACTCCGAAGATTTTTAAATGGGACCCGTGGAATATTTGTTTAAAAAAAAAGAATTATCAAAATTTGGTTCATAAACGACGAAGCAAACACACATAAATAAAATGTATATTGGTATTATTATGGCTTATTATTGATTTTAAAATACAAAGCCATTTCAAGGAAAAATTTTACACAACATCCATAAATGGGCACCGTGCCTTGGCTTGGGTACCAGTTGAATTTGTATGAAACTTAATTTTGTCTACTGGTTCACAACAATCTTTAATATATTTAATCAAAAACTCTAAACATTTTGCTAAATAGATAACAACAGAGGATCTTATTTCATTCTTAAATAGTAAAACTAGCAATTACACAAACACATTGATTCCAAAAATTATTTCACTAGTGTGTAGAATGGACTGTCTGGATGGTTATAGGCTATATTTTATCTCAGTAGTTTCATTAGTACACCCGTGCAAAGCCGGGACATACTGCTAGTCTGTGGATAAAGCTGATTCAACTAACAACAGCAACTGCGTTCCATTCCAAAATGCATAATAGCATCCCATTGAGTAAAGGCAAAGGGTGCCCTCGGTGTTGTACAAGTCATGTTAAAGAAAAACTAACGTTAAGCCTAATTTGAATCATCAGGTCTCCGAATATGTTGCTTTTTTGTAGCTTTAAAAACTAATTCATTGTAGCTCTAGAAAAACAGCAGTAGTGAATCTAGAGTCTAGATTTAGGCTTAACACTGTGTTGACTGTTGATTGTGCCCGAGAAATTCCCATTCACCGTTTTTACATTCAACAAAAAATAAATACCTCTAGTACTTAATTAAACATTATATTGGGGTAGTCAGATGTTTAAGATGTTTTGTTTTGTTATATTGTGGTAGACTATACATATTTGGCACATGCCCACACTTCAGAAGTTAACTTAACTCTTTAAAATGATCTAACAATACAAATGTTTGATGATTAGTGATCAGAGTATTACAAAGTAGCAGCATGTCCCGGCTTTGCACGGGTGTATGAAACTACCGTGGTAAAATATAACCTATAACCATCCAGACAGTCAAATTCTACGCATAGTGAAATAATTTTTGAAATCGGCTGAGAAGTTTCCGAGTTTACCTCCATCAAACAAACAAATTTCACCTCTTTATAATATTAGTATGAAGTATAGATGACATAGGTACCTCGCACTGTAGCTGGAAGTCTGGATTTCAGCTGCATCCTGCATTTTACATCACCACACCCTGAAATCAACAAAATATATTAATCAGTAAAAATACTCAAAGAAAATGTAGGCGAAACGTTAACATGAAACCAAATTTGAAATCTGATTTCAAGTTGAAATCAGCTTAGTTGGAATTTAAGTATTCAATAAAAATATGAGGGTAGGTAGTTAAATTTTCGATACGTAAATTTTCGTATGTAAAAACGAACTTTTTGTACTTATCATAGGTATCCAATTTACAAGTTTCAAGTTATTTAGCTACTTAATTATTTTATATAATTAACAATGAAGCATTGAAAAAACATATATAAGTTCTTAGACTCAAGCCTAATATGAAACTTCCATAAGCAAAGTACCTACCTAGTCAAGAAATTCAAACACATGTGACATTCAACACATATAGTACAGGAAGGAAGTTTAATTAGGTTTCTGATCATCCCTGCTCACTCAATATATCACCACCCTGTTATTTAAACAAACGCATTTATGTAGGTCTCACTTTAAATGGTATTGCTAAAGCAATATACCTACCTACCTATTTATTTTCACAGATTTCCATGCTTGGTTTAATTCAGAAACTTATTTAAACATGGCTCGCCTTAAAATGACGATTTTTGAGGTGGAGTTTAATACCTGATAGGGAATGAATGGTAGTAGAGGGTAGGTAATTTTGAAAGTTATTAATAACCGTTTTATCAAAATACAGAATCACAGAAGAAACTAGACAATTCATTTACCTATAGATTTTAAAGATTTTACACTTGTGTAGGTAGGTACTGCAAATTAAAGTATTCAACGGCGATTAGACCGACTGATATAAGGAGTAAGCAAGCAGGAACTAGAGTGTTATTTACCTAGCCTGTTTTGGGCATAAGTTGCCCAAAACAGGCTAGGTAAATAACACTAAAAGAAATAAATGCTCTAAAGTAAAACACAGAGATAATTAATTAATAAGTAAAAGGTACTTACAACGAAAGCGTTCTTTTCAAATTTACGCAGGAACCCACAGCGAATCAATAATTATTATGCTGATCGCATCCCAGGCTACGCTACCACAGAAGTTCACAGAACATCGCGCTCCTCTCGTCCTCTCCGCTGATCCATTCCGCACGCTCCGGTTCTACCGATATATAAATTATCTATGGTTCTACCAACGCGCACCAGCAAACAAACCAAACAAATTCCTGTCTGGTCTGGCTGGATGGAATGATATTATCTTTCTTTTCTCGCTCGGCTTCGCTTCGGTGAGAGTGAGAAGCAAAGCAAATATTATAGTGTTGCCATGCCAGCTCAGTTTGACAGATTGCTGCAACAACAAAAAAAAGAATATCCCAAGATCCAAACAACGTGCAACGCGATGATTGTTGTGCCAAATTATAATAAACATGTCATATGCGCGCCAATTGGAGATCATTTCGAGAATCGAATACAATGAGGAAGCAGTTTGATGATTGCTCAGCCCTATGATTGTGAACCGTTTTTTTGACGGAAACTGAAAGCAGTTTCAGTCAAATTTGACAGATTTTCTATAGTAAATCTGTCAAATTTGACGGAAACTGAAAGCAGGCATTGTCAAAAAAACGGTTCACAATAGGGGTGTCCACTTGAAAAATATATCGATATTTTTATTCGATATAAAATATCGGATTCCAGCATCGATGTTTATCGATATATCGCTACTATCGCTAGAAAACATCGATATATATCGAATACTTTCCACAAAAGTTTAATTTTACCTTTTCGAGTGAAATGCGCAAAATTTGTGGCCTTTGATTTTGCAGGTGTGAATGTAGAATCAGAGACCAGAGTAACATAGATAAACTAGTAGTATATTGATAGTGATTTTCTATGAGAATCACTATTTACATAGTTACATAAATAGAATTGTAATACCAAGTTAACGGTGAGATGACTGAGATGAGTTATACCTACATTTACAAGTGAAATAAAAACGACAAATTAATAGAAATTTTTATTACATATCCAAAAAACAAAACTTGAAAGTCAGTTTTTGCAGGTAGGTACACCTGCAAAAACTGACTTTCACTTTACCTTTGCCTAAAGAGCACTCAATTTTCGTAAAATACTTCCATACGAGACTTTTCTTTGGAGGCGCCATCTTGCTATTAGCTAAAATAAAAACAACAAATTAATAAATGTTTATTTCTTTCTACCAGTTTCAAGTACACACCCGAATTTGAGTTAATTTTTAAACTTACAAGTTTAAAAATTGAAATGAAATATCGTTATGTTTTATCTTAAATAAAAAACACTGTCACATACTACGTAAGTAAAACAATGAGAAGAATGAGTGAGAGACTCATCAAAGAGTTGAGAGTGAGTGAAAGTAAATAGAATGAATCATATCAATGAACGAATAGAATCCACAGATTATATAAACTTAGAGTGAATCAAGTTAGAGTGGTCAATCGATCTGCTAGGATGGATTAAGTAATTAAGCTAGTCACTCACAGATGTCGCTACCTCTTGAAACATATTTTAAATCCAAGTCATCAAGTAGTGTTAAAATTATTTTGTTTTCTAGTATAATAAACAAAAAGAAAATAAAAGAACAAAAATATTCGATGTTTCTATAAATATATCGATATATCGAATACAATAAATATTTGACAAAACATCGAATCAATCCGATATATCGTAAAGTAAACATCGAATAAATACTATATATCGATGTTAGATGAATATCCCTAGTTCACAATCAGCCCCCAGCCCACTGAGATCGAATACGTCCTAGTTGGATGGAACGTCTTGTATTAAGTCAGCGTTGAGCGCCCTAACGAGCGGAAGTTTGCCTATAATTTTGATTTTTTGTTCACCGTCCATTAACTTAGTTTAAGATACTTATTAGGTAGTTTTAATTTTAACTTCGTGCTGTGTAGGTATCGCACGCGCCGCTGCTGTACACTCTGGCGACACGACACAGAAAACCAGCGCAGCAGTAGCATACCATAATGGTCCTCTGCTACTGTTGCAAATGCTGAGTGACGACCTTTTCATGTCACAATCACAATTTTGATTATGTACTTGTTTGTCTATTTTTTGTATTTATTTTCTGTGTGTGACTTGAAATAAACGTTTTTTGATTTTAATATAAAGTCCTGACGTGAATGTTTGAGGAACTAACATTATTTGTGTATTTGGCAACACCAAACATACTTAAGAGTTATGTTATGTTTGGTATATCAGCTGTCATCGAGTGAGTTCAAGAACCTATTTTCCTCTATTTTTTGTTGTCTTGGCTATATAAACTGCAATGAAATGAAACCGAACTACGCACAAAAGTATAATAAGTAAAGTAAATGAGAGTGTATTGGACTATAATAAACTTCAACTTGACACTCAGGAAGCTGCACTATGTTGCGCTCCACTGAATAATAGTTTTTTTATTATTTATTGGATTTTTTGTTAAAAACATTGAGCTCTTGGACTTTAGGATCAAGGATCATGTTTGTTCACCAAAAGTGAGAAAGAACGGATAATGAATTTTATCGTCTGTAATGATGATTTAGTTTAATAAAGAAAAGAATTGAGAATTGAGAATTGAGAATTATGTTAGCAGGTTCTTTATTTATAAATATTAACGGGACTTAATCGCGTATTGAAATCACAATAGTAGTATTTATAAATATGTTTCCAAGTCGCGATAGTTGTAAGCAGATTTTGTCTCTTTAACTAGCAAGAAAACTGCAATCCAATGCTGCCAACATAACCTCCTAGAAAATGCGTTTTGAATTTTTTTTCGGCTGGGCTCTAGGTCTTTTAGCCCGTTTTTGTGTCAATAATTCATTATCAACATTTTCATCACAAATTATCACAAAATTTTTTTTTGCCTCCTGACGCTGTATAAATCTTCTAGTAAAGATGTAAAGGCCTGAGTTTATTTTATTTTTATGAAAAGAGTTAGGGCACAGTTGGGATTGGGACGGTGCTACAAAAAAAAGTGCCACCAGTAGAAGTTGGCGGTGGCGTTTTAAGGAACTAAAGCAGCCATCTTGAAAATTCATTGAAAATTCATGTTAACAACAAACAAGTCTCGATTTCGATTCGTCAATTTTTGTCTGGTATTGAGCACAGTGGCGCACAGCCGCGCCAAGTTATACTTGCTGGACTGTACTGTACCAATACTAACACACACACAAACACAACTTCTCTACTCTGTGATCTGTCTGTACTATAGATGTATGTTGTAATTTTGTCTTGAGTACAGTGTTGCCATATATACAGATTTCTCCGTATTTATACAGATTTTTGATGTGTGATACAGATTAGCACTGGATACAGATTTTTATACAGATTTCTAACTCGGTTGATTAAATTACTAAATATTTAACTCAAAACAGAACGCAGCAAAAAATACATGCTTAGCACAACACATCTTTGCACTATTCTATTAAATATGGTTAATAAAAATATATATATCGACTCCGACGACCTCTGTGACGCAGTGGGCGAAGGTTCGGCTGAGACGCGGAGGTTGTGGGTTCGATCCCCGCTACGGGACAAAATTAAATGTTTGTATTTTCTGCAGATATTTTTTCCGTGTCTCACGTGTCTGTGTGTATTCTTTCTATAATAAGTAGGTATGTATTTACAAAAAAAATGTATGTAAGTATTATATCAGTCATCTGGTTACCATAAGCATTAAATTGCTTAACTTGGGACAAGATGACGCTGTGTGAAATGTCGAAGGATATTTATTAATAATATTTTCAAAGGACTGACATGGTTGGAGAAAATTGGGGGAGCCCAATTTTCCCAGCAGTGGGACAACATAGGTTAGGAAAGAAGAAGATTATTTTTATATGTCTGAAAATAATAAAGTAGGTACCTAATTATTAGTTCGTTTATTGCGAATGTTTGATTTTTAATATGTTGTTTGTTTTAATTAATGTTTTTAACGTGATAATCAAACCTTATCACGTTAGTACTTATCCCTTTTCTTCAAAAGAAGCAATGATGATGATGATAAATAGCTATATTTTGGTTTATTTGAATATACAGATTTTATACAGATTTTAGCAGTTTCAAATACAGATAAAAGGTTTGAGGCATCTGGCAACACTGCTTGAGTATTATGTTCTGTGAATTTGTGTGTACTGTGTGTGTATGTGAGCCCTGAATGAAGCTGACCGTGTTTTTACTGAGAAAAACAAAATTCTATGGTTTATGTTCGCGAATTATCGTGATTTTGTTTATTTCTAAGTAATATATTGTGAGAATTGTGCATAATGACCTGGGGATTTGTTACTTGCGGGCCAAATGAAGCACTTGTTGTTTCGGGTAAGTAATCTGCTGCTTATAACCAATTTTACATTTTTTTATCGAAACTGCCGTTAGTGGTGCCTAGTATAATTTCATGATTGAATATCTCTAACAATAAGATGTTTTAACAATAAGAATTACATATAAGATGCATTTCATAAATGCCCGGCGATGTCTAACTTTTGCATAGTGCGTAATTTTTAAAGTGATTTTCCAATAATTTTTGTACCTAGCTACTCAATTGAAATCTTTGTAAATAATAAGCCTACTTTGCTTCTTTATTTAATGTTTTTAAGCCCAACTCGAAGTTAGTTAATCAGTCTGTAAGCTACTTGTTTCTAGTTGGTTGTCTAAACCTTGTATTTTGCCATTGGCCAAGTCTCAAACACTGAAAACAAAACAATGTAAGTTTGACACTAATTCAGCAAAGTTACCTGAGCTGAGAGAAATAGGTGATATGTGAAAAATGCGCGTTTTTAGTTAGGTATATAAAGAAGTCAATGGATTCCTGCAATTGTCAGAGACGCAGCAGCAATTCTGAAGCATTTCACAATAATAAAGGCATAAAAATCATCTGTTGTTCGCACTGAAAAATGGACATGACTCATATCCCTATAGCATAGATAAAATCATTCAAATACTTGGCCATACCTTATCTTGCAGTAAATAAAAAACAAATAAGATAAAACTCATAAAATACCTAAATACGTTTTTCAGTAACTAGGTACTTACATTAGTTTTTAACATACAACTGACCGAACTTCTAACAGTATCGATAAAACATGTATTACCTAGTATAGATTGCCCAATTTCCATACTTAAAAAAGCCAAGAAAAAGTTCCTAATAATTACTGGGCGACTAAAAAGGCCGTTTTGAGCATTTCTGCTCACAATTCATAAAATGCATTAATTTCATTAATTGTTTAGCATTTTCACCAAACTAAAATGGCATAAATTGATCCATATTACCAAATTTTGGTGAAAATGCTAAACAATTCATTTCAATTCATTTTCTTTTTAGCTTAGCCAGGGCCAGGTAGCGTTTATATTTGATGTTTTAAGTTTAGACAATCACTTGTTATTTTGTATGAGCAAGTGTCCATGTATGTATTCAAACTCCAATGAATCCTACTGACTTAGAATCAGGCATTTACATCTTTATAAGATTATTTCAGCATCAGGAGGCAATATTTGCCTACACTTAACGGGACACGACAGAGCCTGGGACATTGTTAAAATGGAATAGGTTAGGTTAGGTAGGTAGGATTCCTCATGATGTTTTCCTTCACTGTTTAAAGCTTGTGTTAAAGTGCATATGAACTTTTTGATTCGAAAAATCCATTGCTGCATCCCACAACCTTCAGATCGAAAGTCAAAGTACCAATCCATTTAGCCAGCACGGCTTTTTTACTGACTTCAGTTATTAAGTCAGTATTAAAGCTGGCTAAATCAACGCATCTCTATATTGAGCATAAAGTGGTGTCTGGTGTGTCATGGCTTCACAAGAGCTAGAAGTTAATTTGGTTCAATTCAATTCAATCCAATGACTGTTTAATTGAAGACCAGAGAAAATGTCTGTTATCTTGTGATAATTGCGATTCTGTTTGTTAATGTCAGATGCCCAAATAAAGTGAAGAAGTGGTGTTATCTATGACATAATTTGACTTTTGTCCATACAAATATGTCAAAAAAGAACTCATTGGTTAATTTTGTGTGGAGCCTTTAATATTATATCAACCGACAGTAAGCCTAACCAAAGGTTATTAAAACTGGTAATTAATGAATAGTCAAAAAAGTTACAATGATTAGAATAATAAAACATAATATCTTGGATAGCATGCATGCATGTTGATGAGGAAAGGTAAAGATAAAATAAAATTATTTTTCCTCATGTATGCTTTGTTTGGTAGCTAACCATCTAATAAAACATAAAGGGTGTTTTTTATTATTTAATTATGGAACTACAATTAGTCTACTGTTCATTCAATGAATAGAATGATAAAACACATAAAGAAGAAGAAAATCGTATCACATAGAAACTGGGTTTTACTAGTCTCTTTGTCAGGTGCAGCTTTTACTTAAGTTGCGTGCTTTTCTTGCTTAAATAAGCGTGATTGTCAATATTGTCAGAGTTTAGTTTTAGGTACCGTTTAAGCTACCGGCCTGCAATGTGTAGAAAAAGACAGCACAGGAGACTTTACTAGAATACAATTATGTATGTACCTATCTATCTACACACAAAATTTTATCCAAAGCAGTCCAGCCGTTTAGGGAAATAAATTTTTTAATGAGTTTCAGGATGACTCAAATAATTAAAGCAGTGGTTTAATTTAAATGATGTGGCAAATCCTACAAACGTTATACAATTCTCGTCCGAATACTGAATACGCTTATTAAAAATTTGAATCCGTATTGTGGTCTCAAATAAAGCGAATGGCAATCAAATAGCACAAGTAAGCGCCGTAACCCGCTTTTATATGAAATGTGGAATAGATGATGTCATGCCACACCTCGCTAAATAAGTCAAGTTTCCTATTTGTTTGGGGAGTTATTAATGGTGTTTTAGCAGCAACCATGGTGTTCGTCTATCTGTCTCATTTTTTTTTATTTTTCTACTATGATTCATAGTACAAAACATTAGGAGAGAATGAGACAGATAGACGAAAATTATACTATGTTGAGCTAGATTAGATATTTTACTGTTTGTCCATGACTAGCTGCGCACCGCGATGAACAGTTACCGTTCCCGTGGGAATACCGGGATCAAAAGTAGCCTATGTGTTAATCTTTGCTAATTATGAACTATTTTGGTATCAAATTTCATACGAATCCGTCTAGCGATTTGAGCGTGAAGGAGTAACAAACATTCACACTTACATACAAACTTTCGCTTTTATGATAGCAGTAGGATTTTTCCTGATTCACATTACAATAGAAAAACAAGAAGAACTAGCCTCGCTTGTAGTAGAGCTGTTTAATGTTGTCGTATTCGTAGATTTGAATGTAATTTGAGATTACTTTTGTTCTGGCTATTTGATTGAGGCTGCCCATTACGTGTGTTTATAGTTCACTATCTGATTCGTCAAAGATATTCTTGCCCTTAACATTCTGTAGGCACTTGAGAACATTTTATTTATTCTATTTGCAGCACACGATAAAAGAATACAGTATCAGCTGAATGAGATAGCAAAGTACATTTAGTATTCAAGATGTTGTCATATACAGAGTTCATTTTTATTAAATTAGTTTTTAAGTAGTGTAGGTATTTTTTGTTTCTGTCTGTTTTGTAAATTTGTTCCTTATCTCAATAAATAATAGTAGATGTTGTCTTGAAAATGAAAGGGTATTTTCGTCGTAGCGGTTTGCCTTTGAATCTAGTCGAGATATGTTGCGTCCTAAAAGTTTTTATTGGTGATAATTAAAGTCGGCGCGGCGTCCTTCGCTACAAGCCTACAACTATAATGTCTGATCGATAGTTCAGCGCTAGACGTTTTGTTACGTAATAATGAACTACCTCATACCTGCCCTTATTCTTCCCACCAATTATTTAGACTATGGAAAAATATTTCTAGCCTTCCTCGAATGATAGGCATGAATACCTACCATCAGTTGGTCAATATTAATAGTCTATGAACCCGTTGTGCTACTACAAAGAGGTAATTGCTATAAAAAATTACCGTGGTTAAAAACGAGGGCAGTTTTATCAGTACGTTTGAATGTAATATTACTTAAAGCGCCATCGCTTTCTTTCATTAAGTTTATTAATATAATTGACGAAGTTGTTTGTTGGCTTATGCGAATGTTGTGTATCAATTTCAGTATAATAAAATAACCAAAATAGCCATTGAATCGCTCTGCTACCCATTACTTCCTATCTGATTGTATAAAAATTCAATGCGAATATTATGTTCTTATGACCAGTCGTTATGCTATAACAGCAGCTATCAGATTAGATTTGCAAGATTAATTATTATTAGAAGATTGTTATTGGAATGGAATATTTCATTGGAAGATCCTTTAAAGTGGTTTTCGAAAAATGTTTTCCTTCATCTCTTATTATTTGAAAAATCAATATTCAGTTTTTGCATTTTCGTAATAACCCAATGTTGGGTAGCACACCCATCGTTAATATTTGAATATTCTCTCCGATCCCTCGCGATTTTTATCAACTGATTTCCAGCCATTATCTACACTAATATTTCAGTAAAAAGCATCTATTGCAACAGTGCCAATACTTTTATCTATTGATAAAAAACGCAGTAGAACCGATACGTTACGTACTTGTTTTCTCGTTAAGTTTAATTTACGTTATACGAGCGAAGATACATTATGTAGCGACTGTATTGTATTAACTAATGGCTAGAAGTTTCAGAGGTAATATCCGAAACTATTCTACTCACCCGTTTAAAAAAAATCTTTCACCGCTGTGTAGAATGAACTGTCGAGATGATTTATAGGTAGTTGCATTAGAAGACCCGTGCAAAGCCGGGACGTGCTAGTAGCTAGTACGAAACAAAACGTGCTATCCTATAACAAAGTGATAATTGAAATTCCATCTCAACTTCAGGATGCTGCTATTCAAAGCCGCTCCTGGTGCCTGGAGGGCGTGCATTCGTCTGGCCGGCAATCCAAACCGTTCAGCGGATATCCCTGAACACCATGACACTGCAAGTGGAATCGCCCACCGTCTACACGAGTCAAGGCGTGCCTATATCGGTCACAGGAATCGCCCAGGTAAAGTTAACAGTCCCCTAAATTCTGTTACTAATTAATTTAAAGGCTTTTCTGAACTTTATTACTATATCCTCAAGCTTTTCTTATAAACTCTGTGAAAGAGAGCGGAGAGAGTCAAACCCCGTCCATTTTGCTGGTGACCACGATTCTTTTAAGAATGTGTCCAATGTCGGCGAAATATTCCAAAATTCTACGCAAGCATTCAGATTACAGCCGCGTGATTTTGAGCTTATACGAGTGATAAAGTTAAATTTATTAATCTAAATTTGCTTTTACTCTAAGGCACTTGTAATATTTGGTACTAGACGAACTCTTTTGCATTGGGGCTCGTAGATATGTTAGTTCGATGTGCTATTTGTAACTGAGAGAATGCACAAGCTCATACCAACATCCTTACTATAATTTGTTTACTTCCAGGTCAAAATCCAAGGTCAGAACGCGGAAATGTTGCTCTCTGCGTGTGAACAGTTCCTTGGTAAGAGCGAGCAGGAGATCCAGCATATAGCGCTCGTGACCCTCGAAGGTCACCAGCGAGCTATCATGGGCTCCATGACTGTGGAGGAGATTTACAAGGACAGAAAGATCTTCTCGAAAAAGGTGGGAAAAAAATTGTAGTACTTTATGGATTGCAATAGCAGACATGGAAATTTTGCAAATATATAATATTTTCAAGGTATCACCTTTGTGAAGCCGTGAGTTAAAAGCTAAGATTCAGAAGTATACATTCACACAGCTTTATAGTATTTTTTAAAGATTTCTTTGGTGAGAATAAAAGAAAGAAAAATGTGTTTATTTCTGTAGGGCCACTTAAAATGTAGAGTTTTATAAGCTAGGTGAGTCTATTGCCTGTTCCAACGCAACTCCCTACACTAAAGATGTCTAAGGGGTCAGTGAGAGGTATGTTTAAATACAGTGGTGCATACATGCCCACATTTTCTAGAAGTATGCATTCTATACTTGACAGATTACAAGCCGTTAGGTTAGGTTTAGGCAAGCAGTTTGGTTTCTAATGGAGGCGACGCTCTATTAGAAACCTAACTGGTTTCCACAACATGTTTTCCATCACCGTTTGCACCTGGTGTTAATTCTGCAACTAGATGCCTGAACCGCTCACCATTGGATAGTCATAATTACATTATAGGATGAGATGAAATATTTTACTACGGGTATTCCCTTAGATAGTGACTGACCTTGTAGGATAAGTCATCTAAATAGAACCTGTTGTTTACTTTCGAAATTTGTTTTTCATGAAATACATGACAGTGTGCCTCATTCGGCAAAAATATGAAGAAGTGTATTTTCATGAAACGGATTATCATCATCATTTGCAGCCTCTATGAACCCACTGATGTGTGTAGGCCTCTCATCTATGCCACTCCTTCCGGTAATGAGTCGATCGCATTCATTAAACTGATAGATAACATAACTATTTCCAGGTATTCGAAGTGGCATCAAGCGACCTTATTACAATGGGCATCACAGTTGTATCATACACTCTTAAGGACATTCGCGATGAAGAGGTATGTATTAAGATTGCTTAAATTATGGCAAAAGTAAAATTATGTAAATTATACTTTACAGTAGTTTAATCATTTCCTACTAGTTGTAGATACTTTGAAATCTCTGTTTATGGATTTTATTAAGGGCATCTTGTCACGAAACTTAATTCTTTCGCACTGTCGTGGTTCTTTAAAGATAATAAGAAACGAGTTTAAGTACAATACCATCCTGACGAGCTACTAACCACTGCTAATAATGAATTGATACTTTTGAATACTGTTACCGATAAAGAATAAGCGGAAGTCGTCTTATACTAACCAAAACTGTCGAACTGATGATTATGCTTCATTGATGAGACACGCCCTTTTCTACTTCGTATCCTGTAAATGTTCTACTAACTAGCATTTTCTTTTAAACTAACTGGTATTTTTCCTGGGACGGTGTTAGATTGAAATGTGCATGGATATAGTCCATCTGCATGTGTAAAGAATTAAATATTTTGGTTTTATCTTGTTTTTTTTTCAATACAACTACAGGGAGCTAAGGTAAGTGTGTGTTAGAGTGCTAAAATCATCAACGGCTTATGAGGCAGCACCAAACTTAATGACTGGTCAAAAATTTAAGCCATATTCAACAAATACTTTTTCGACTTTTTTTAAAGGAAGAAAATGTTTATGCTCTCAATTGTTACTTTTTTTTTGTCACAGCTACGTTGCTGCATAAAAAATCTTAAGTTTATTAAATCACTATCAGTCTACTACACGTACGTTAATTGAATGTATACTTACAAGTTAAACCTTATATATAGTACAGACAGACCAGTCGTTAATTTGGCTCGGCACGTACAAACTACTATTGATTACTACGTCATATAATTTGTACCGCAGATTATATTATATAGATACATATTTGGCTATTCAGTGATCACGATTGTATGTCTATACTATACATACAAAATTAAACATTCATATAAAAAGTAATCTACTGTAGAAATATACATATGGTTCTTGCTGTAAAGCTAGATATATATTATCTGCAAATAATAGATCTTTTAATTAAGCTCTAGTGTATCACTAATTTCATGTATATCTATACTAATATTATAAAGAGGTAATGTTGTTTTTTTTTGTTTATTTGACGGAGCATATCTCCGAAACTGCTCAGCTAATTTCATAAATTATTTCACCGATTTGTAGAATGGACTGTCGGAATGGTTATAGACTATATTTTATCCCAGTAATTTCATTAGTACACCCGTGCAAAGCCGGGACGTGGTGCTAGTCTGTTACAAAATTACTTAGTCAAATGAAATAATCCGCGGTGTTCCCATCGGCAATAGTAATTTCATTTGCATGTGAATGTGTAGAAGATGTTTGTTTTTATAATGAAATGACTAGATGTTTGGAGTGCAATGCATGGATTGAAAATAGATGTAACGATAATTGTAAATAGATGCCTATTGCAACGTACAATGGCATGATCATAGCTGAATAGACTCACGTAAAAGAAAAGCAAGAGTTATTTAATAAAACACAGATTTAAAATCACAATCATATCTCTACCTGCGCGGGTTGTAGTTTTTTGTGATGACGGTCAATTTTATTTAGCAACAATTTAGGCAATTTCTGCTGTAGTGATGCGTTTTGCGGAATTTGGAATAGCATCTTTGTTTTGACGGTTACGGTCGTGGCATAGTGCGTTGCAAGTGTCGTATTCCACAAGTTTAACACGTTGGGTGCCCAGGACGCACTGGCTCTAGTACCTGAAGCGCGGGCGGGAGCTGGGCCTTAAATGTGTTAATGTTATTTTATCTGTGGTTAATGTTACTTTAAACAAATTCAATGTAAACGTAAAGTTTAAGAACAAAATATCGTGGTTCGTATTCATGCAACCGCTTTAGTTGATTGATGCCAATTGCACTATCATGTTGCTTAAAGTAGATTTCAAGTTTGAGATGATTTTATTTTCGTCGTAGTTCTAAGTTAGAACTTCTAACGTTGATTACGGACATTCGTATGATATCAAAGCAATACTAGATTATTGTTTTGTTTAGCCGTTTGGTGTATGAAATATACAAACCTAGCTACTGCATGAATCGTGTACATTTGTATAGCATAATTAAATCTACATGGAACACATGAAATAAATCTAAATACTATGCTAAAACTGCATTTAAATAATAGGGTAATCCAGCGTTAACTTCAGCAGTCTTTAGTATAAAGGTCCACGCAATTATTTATGCTATACTTATAACTTTCTTTTCAGCATTTTATTAAGAACTCGAGAAAACATCTTGACTAATGATGTTAATTCTTATCTGCAATACATCCCATTTGTTTTTAATCAACTTTTTTATGTAGGGTTATCTGAAAGCGCTCGGTATGGCGCGTACGGCTGAAGTCAAGCGAGACGCGCGTATAGGCGAGGCCGAAGCACAAGCCGAGGCCAAAATCAAAGAAGCTATGGCCGAGGAGCAGAGAATGGCATCCAAGTTCCTCAACGACACTGAAATAGCTAAAGCTCAGAGGGATTTCGAACTCAAAAAGGCCGCTTATGATGTCGAAGTGCAAACGAAAAAGGTACGTGTTTTTTCTGTGACAGGTCATTGTTGTGCGTTTAGGTTGATTTATTCAATTAGGTCAAACAAAATAACAACGGTGTGTCGCAAACTATGCTAAATCTGTTGCCATATCTTTTTATTCAAATTAAAGTCACAATTAAAATACAAATCAGTGTATATAAATTGTAATTTATATTTTCTTCAGGCTGAAGCCGAGATGGCTTTCGAACTTCAAGCCGCTAAAACGAAACAGCGAATCAAAGAAGAACAAATGCAGATCATGGTTGTTGAACGCACTCAGGAGATTGCTGTTCAGAAATGGGAAGTGCAGCGAAGGGAGAAGGAACTAGAGGCCACTATTCGAAGGTACGTGCAACCTATTTTAAAAATTAAAATAATGCCAACCAAATGTTACGCTTTTTGATTACAAGAACAAAAAAATCATTGAATAGCCACAACCTAGTCTTCGCCCAGATCTCAAGCCTCTTCAATCTATAGACAAAAAAAAGTCTTGTTAGTTACACACCTGTAACTCGAGAAGGTCTGAATCGGTTTTTTCTTGGTTTTTGATGTGTTGTTTGTTGTCTAGAATAGCATAATAAGTACATTGTAGGGTAGGTAGTTAAAATAGTACAGTGTAGGGAGTTGTTTTGGAACAGGCAATAGAGTCACCTAGCTTTTAAGACTGTACTATTTTGAGCGATCCTTGAGGTCCTACGAAATAAACATATTTTTCTTTCTTTCTTTCTTACTTTCATTAGAAAATTGACGAAAAAATTAAATAAAAGATAAATCATCTTTTATGCTTGAGTGAGTCGGCCAGAATAAACATTTGTGTCGTAAAATGTGCCTAACAGTACACTCCTCTCGAAGAGTTCTCTTGCTAAGGCGTTTTTGTTAGATCGTCGAAGTTAAGCAACGTTCTGAGCGATCACTACTTGCAAGTGGTAATAACAACTGAGCGCTTCTGTGCTTCGGAGGGCACGTTAAATTATCGATCCTGGCTTATAAAGTCGTTAAGCCATGACGGAGGCTTTTAAACCTCGTACCAGAGTTTGTCACTTACTCATACGAACGAACGTAACACTACATTAAAGTCCCACACACTGGTGCTTGCCGCAAATCGTACCTTAGACTGAATGAAAAGCACATAAACACACGAATGCTTTGCGGAAGTATAATGGTGCTTATCAAAATGGGTGTGCTATTAAAAATACCTCAACATGATAAAACATATATTTACGGGTTTATCATGTGTTCAGAGCCGTACTATAAGTTTTGACGTACTATCCTCGCACACGCACGAGTCAAGTAGGCCAAATAGATGAAAACCAGTAGTTCAGTCTGGTTACCGAGAGAGGCTCTGGTTTTCATACATCTAGCCTACTTGACTCGTGAGCGAGATTCGTATGCAAAACTTATAATAAAGTATCAAGGTATATATTATATGGGCCTTAGGTAAATATCATCTTGTTACTTTATTATTATTATAATACCGCTACTCATCGAAAGTTTAAAAAGACAATACCTCAACAGCTGTTAACCATGAAATGTAACTCAACAGGCCAGCGGAGGCAGAGAAGTTCAAACTGGAGAAGTTGGCCGAAGCCCACCGATTGAAAACTGTACTCGAAGCAGAAGCCGACGCTGAAGCGGTGAAAGTCCGCGGAGAGGTGAGGGAACCTTTCAAATCGATCGAAATAAAAAGGATAGCATCAAGTTATCCTATCCTTTTTATTTTGATTATTATAAAAGTGTTGGCAACATTTTTAGTTCTGTCAAACTAGTTTATTAAGTTTTGGCGACATTTTGGCATTGACATTTTCATCTTGGGAATACAGTCGTAATGATATTTTTTTTTTGCAAGCTTTTTGTTTACCCCGTTCTTCATAAAGATCTGTCAATTTAATGTGGGTTTACAGAATGTTTTTCTTGTTATTAGAGGAATATGAACAGATTTTATAGACTTTTAGTTAAAATAGGTTTACTGGATTGTATAATTATATAAGTAATTTGAAAAAGACCGTTAGATTCCGAATAACATCGACCCAGTTTCATGTAGATACTTCAAGTCGCCATCTTAATTTACTATTCTACTATATGCACACGCCGCAGTGTATTTATAAATATGAAAACTGTAAATATTTATTCTCTGTTTACAAATTCAGCTGCTACTACAATGTGTTGTGGTTGCAATATAAATTCAATACTAATATTTATTTGTTCTTAATCTGCCATGACTATAAATATATGAATGTCATAATTAAATATAGTTTACCTCAACCATATGGTAATCATACGAGTATATCTTGTTATTCTTGTAAACTTTTGAAAAAACATGAAACAAGTTTCCATCCGCGGTTTCATTCGCGTGGTACTTACCCAAATTAAAAAAGTAGCGTATCTGTTATTCTAGTACCTAGAACTTACATTATGGACTAGAACCTAGAATATAAGGGGCATAATTTATTACCCTGTTGCTATCTTTTGCTATCTTTTTCGGTGCCATAAGAGAAACAAGAAACAGTTTGTTTGACGGAGGTAATCTCCGAAACTACTCAGCCGATTTCAATAATTCTTTCACAGTTCTGGCTATATTTCATGCCGGTAGTTTATAATTACACACTTGCATAGCCGGGACGTGCTGCATGTATAATCTAAAGATAGTTCTTGTGAATTCTTAAGCAAATTATTCCACACACTAATCTCAATGCATTTTTGTGTAAGTACGAGTATGTGTTTATTGTAATTGTACATTTACTTTGATGATTCGAAATATCTAATCTAGCTGTAAAACCGGTTTTAAACTTATTTATACCGAATTTATTTACATGTTTTAAAACACTTTTAAAGATTACTATTTCTTCATTTCTAGTTGATTACATTACATAGTAACTATAATGTATTCGTATTTGTATAGTCAGCGTCTAATTGATATGAACATCTAGAATAATTATCTGCAAAATATAAAACCAATCTGATAGGTATATGAAAGAGGTGATCTAAAAACCTAGGAACTTGAGTTTAAGCCTTTATAATCAGTAGGTAACTTTAGTTGTGTGTCTTCATGTGAAAAAAATGAAATATGATCACGACTGTATCCCAGAGAGCGGTAGACATTCTTTCAGATCTTTAATAGTATTTTTAGAGCCTTTGAAGATGTCTTAAGGGGTAGTCAGAGGTATGTCTAAATATATCATGTGTTATAGATTTCAGGCACTACAGTGTCCCGTTAAGTCTAGGCAAAAATTGTCTCCTGATGCTGTATAGATCATCTTGTAAAAGATGTAAAATCCTGAGTTTTTTCAATTTAAATTATAAAATAATAAAAAATGAGACATATATTTACAGGTATTTATCGCAATTACCTTAATTTAACTTTATCCCGACGTTTCCACTGGATTGCACCAGCCGTGGTCGCGGGCAGACTGATGTAATGGAGGTACACCGCAGCGAAGGCGCGCGCTCAATAGTCTACCCTCACTTGATTTTATAAATATCATCATGTGTTCTGATCGCGAAAGTTTAAAAAGGCAAAATAATAAAAACCTAATACATGAGCTATTTCAAGTTGGTATTAACTTGCAGGCTGAAGCGTTCGCGATAAAGGCGAAGGCAGTAGCTGACGCAGAACAGATGGCTAAGAAGGCAGAGGCGTGGAAGGAATACGGCAACGCAGCCATGGCTGATATGATGCTTGACACTTTACCCAAGGTAAGCTATTTGACTCTTTTACTTATGATAACTTGTCAAGGATTGAGTTTGATTGGTTGTTGAGGCTTGACGCCACAGATATGATATATGTATAATTATGATCTGTCTGATTTTCCGTTTTTCAAAACGGAGCGACGAGTTGAAAGTGGTGATAGTTGAAGGGATGGAGAGTAACATAGGCTACTTTTTATCCCGACATTAATGCGGGAAGGAGACTTACGCGGCCTATATATTTGGCGCGCGGATATATTTCTATTCTTGACGCTTTATGTCAAATGATATTAATTTATTAAATAAATAAATATAAATAAATATCTTTGGACATTCCACACAGCGTCATCTAGTTCCAAGCTAAGCAACTTAATGCTTGTGTTATGGTAACCAAATGATTGATACTATTGTCATGGAAAGGAGACGGCTATAGATTTAGAATGTGTTCTCATGGAATTATCAGTCCTCAAAGTGCTATGAATATGTCTAGGGGTTTTTGTTTATAATTATCACGTTTTAAACTACGGCATCGAGCATCGAGATCGAATCTAATTTTATTTCACGTACTTCTAGTGCCGTCAACTATTCTCCTTCTACATTACATCATTATACCTTACACTTTGTTCACTTTTAAATAATCTTATCGACGTGCATAGCAAATGACAATGTGCCTGGTAATTAATTTCGTGTCAGCGAGCCGAGCTATTATTGCCGGAATAAAACAGATTTGCGTCGCTTCCGAGACCGAGAGCCGTGACGAATGACGGTAATGGTACCCAGAATAAATGTATACTTTATGTAATATCATTTCGAGCATTCTATAAAACATACTAAAACATTTTGTTTTTTGTTATTATATAGTTGGGGAGACTTTACCCAGCAGTGGGAAAATTTAGGTAACTAGCTGCGCCCCGCGGTTTCAGCCACGTAAGTCCCGTTAACGCGGGAATATCGGGATAAAAAGTAGCCTATATGTTAATCCAGGGTATCACCTATCTACATACACATTTCAACCAAATCGGTCCAGTCGTTTTTGCGTGAAAGAATAACAAACATACATGCATTTTCACAAACTTAATATTAGTAGGATAGTAGCTTAGGATATTGTCAAGTCAACATAGGTTATTATTATTATTATGAACAGCCTTCAATGTCCCACTGCTGGGCAAATGACTCCCCCCCCCTTCGATCCATCCCTTTCCTGTGCGAGAACGGTCCAATCCAACATAGGTTATTTATTTATTTGTTTAGATCGCAGCGGAAGTGGCGGCGCCACTGTCGCAGGCTCGCAAGGTGACGATGGTGTCGTGCGGCGACAGCCAGGTGGGCGCCGCGAAGCTAACCGGCGAGGTGCTCACCATCATGAAGTGGATCCCGGAGATGGTGCAGGGTGTCACCGGAGTCGACATCTCTAAGGTATTATATATTATTATTATTTAAAGCCTATGGTGTCCCACTGCAGGGCAAAGGCCTCCCTCCTCTCCTTTCTATCTTGCGTTAAGGGACCATTCCTTGTCAAAGTCGTCAAGCTCGTCTCGCCATCTCCGCCTGGGCCTTCCGCGTGGCCGTCGTCTGTCCGGGACCCAGTCTGTGGCAGTTTTCGCCCACATCTGGTCTGATATACGGCTCACGTGTCCAGCCTAGTCCCACTTTGAGTTTGGCGGCTTTTTGAGCGACGATTTTTAGTCTCACAATGTTCAGGTGGTACGTCTATCCGAACTAATAAGACTTTAACATCTGAACTGCACTCTTTTTGTCTTCATTGTTGGTAAAGTCATAAAGTTTCAATATTGTGTGATTTTGTAGTATCCTTTTAAAGTAGCTTTCACGTTTTGTGTCACTACTAACAACCTATCGCTTGGAGGCTTATGACTAAATGTTTTTCATTTCTCTTACCCGGAACGTACGGTTGAACCAATAGCTAAGATTTATCTGGAAACATCTATGTCAATCTTAAGTATTCACCTTCTAACATTTTTTTATTCAAAATAGTACATCTTCAATTTAGATACTAATACCGAGAAAATTAGTTGACTCATGCAGATCCTATCAAGTTCACATTATCGGTATCTACATCGACCAAATATTTTTATTGTTTCTGTCTATAAAAACTCAAGAACTTTGACAAAAACAGTCTTCGACAGTTCGATAAATAATATATTTAGCAAAGAGAATTAAACCACTACGTTTACTGGTATTTATTTATTTATAGAAAATCAACAGCTTCTTTACAGAAAAACAAACAAGAATAAAAAACAGAATGCCAATTACAGGTTTTCACGAGTAAATTACAGATTATAAAACATTAGTGACAAAAGATTGTGGAAGATGCCCTAAGACTGTAAAACTTTTTACTTACTCCAACTACACGTGCATGATGATAACGGTTGTATGAGGCACTCGTTGATATCTTATTGATATCTTATTGAGGTGGGTAATGTTCTACTTTACTTAAAATACAAAATGTTGCTTTTGATAATCGTTTCTGAACATAGCTGAAACAAAAGGGTCCCATGGGCTATTCTATTCCCTAGACTATGTATTCTCTTAATGATGGAATCCAATTTGACCTCAACTTTGTCCCAGGCAGTGTCATGTATAGGTATAAAATCTTATCGCCGACCAAGACCCGGTCTTCGGTGACACCGATGAATGATCTATATGTATCTATCTATCTATCTATCTATCTATATGTACACATCACTGCAAAACTACACCGGGGTCAACGATGTATATCCACCATTTCCGGTGTTCTAAAAACAAACTTCCTCTGGTAACAACCCAAGCCGAGGTCCGTACCTAAGTAGTGTCTTTGCCCTAACTTTTTTTGGCGTAAGATCATTCCGCTCTCGCCTATGTTCAGGAAAGCTAAAAAGTGCTAATGACCACCAGAGTAGAACTTTCGTCCATGTTATAACTAAAAACAACTTCCTCAAAAAAGCTTTGTTCATTTAGTAAATATTAAAGGCCTCTATTTTATAATCAAGGTAATTGCAAATTAAAATGGTTAAATTGCCTTTTTAAACGCCATCCCATTTAATGGGTATTATACCGCGAAGAAAATTAGACATACACGTAACAATGAAATTAAAATATACAATGAAACCTCCGACATAATTACTCTTTCATTAAAATCTATATCCATATATAATATTATACAAAATACAACAATAATTGCGTTCATATTAGGATACTTATCAAAAATGCCCGCTTTACGGCCCCTACATAAAAACGATTTACGTATCGATTAATTTCTTTAATATATTCTATAGTAATGACGTGAACTGTGCAAACAGTTCAGTTTAATAAAACGGGAAAGTGTAGGTATTCGCAGAATTATGTTATCTGAGTATTAAAGGTCATTTTATCAATTCACCTATGGCTTGTATAATCGATTCTCACAAATAATTACAATACTCAATTTTCTGGAAATAAAGGAGTGTTTAGTGAATGACAATAATAATTATCTAACAATACAAATACGCCGTGGAAAGCTAAAGAAATGAACTGATACTATCTGTAGCTAGGGCCTAGGTTTTTTCATCGGTCGTCTTCCTTACACAGCTTTGTTATCTACGCATACTAGAAGTAGGAAGACGATGTATAATGTAGCATATTGTAAACTATTTTCGTACTGTTCAGAGCAAGTAATACTTTTATAGCGGTAAATGATAAGCGAACTACGCGGGCGAATACTAAGTAAACATTTTGTATGATTTATTTACTTTGCAATATTATGCAAGGAGAAGTAAATACTCCTATTATATTATAATATGTGCTGTGACTATTGTAGCGTTAAATAGCCTTGAAGATACAGAAAACGTGCATTTAAATTAATTCGCAACATAGTTGATATTGGCACTATGTAACATGTGTTAAAAATTTCCATAGCATCTTATTATGTAGTGTGAAACTAAAAGTAAATTAAATAAATAGAAATGTGGATGACTGTGCCACGGTACAACCTTTTATTTGTATTGCTACGTAAAGGCGGTTAAAAAAGAACGCATCCGAAATAGTTACTAAACATGAAATTCTAAAACAATCAGATGTTACCATTTCTTTTAAGCCGAAAGAATTGAATTGATTTTTTTTAACTGGTCACCTTATCGGAGAATTATATTATTATAGAGCGAGATTAAAAAATATATATATTATAGAGCGATGGAGCGCAGCATTCTCGGATTCAAACGGATCGACCGAGTACGTAACACCATGCTGGGCTCACTTACCGGCATCGTAGATGTCGGTAACAAAACTGCCAGGCTCAAATGGGACTGGGCGGGCCACGTAAGCCGAATGCAAACAGATAGGTGGGCCCACATATCAACGACGCGTCGTGGGTTCCAGATGGAAGGCGGCGTCGGGGTCGGCCGAGAAAGCGTTGGCGGGACGATCTCGTCACCTTCGACGAGGAATGGTGGGACTCCGCCAGGGATCGGGATGGTTGGAGAAGTTTGGGGGAGACCTTTGCCCAGCAGTGGAACGAAATAGGTTGATTAAAAAAAATAAAAAAATTATAGAGCAGTATTCGTTGAAAAATAAATCTAACTAATAAAACTGAACTAAATAATATTGTAAATCCATAAATGTAATTATGATTATGAAAAACAAGCAACCTTCCTTTATAACACAATAACAAATACATATGTAGTCAAACTTTTCCTGTAAAGCAGATTATAATGTTGTAGCGTTTTCCCGTTCGCCAACACACTATGCATAATACGTTCGTTTCAATGTTCAATATCACCACAATACCGTAGGTACTCAACATTTCCTATATCAAAGCAAAATTACATAGCCGCACTGGTATTTGTTACAACTCTATTGTATGACTATCGCATTAGATAAGCAACCGTTTTAATGTGTGGTTTCTAGACCACAAATTTAAATGTCAATCGAAAACTACTCATTAAAACGTTGGGTTCTAACTTTTAAACAAAGCTCCATACCTACCTTTTTTATTTTTAGTCCAAGAGTGGAGCTTGAAAATTTATAACTAGGTATTTTGTTTTATTGAAAAGCAATAAGCGTTTTTCTTTCAATCCGCACACATCCCGTTAGGTAAACAAAACACATTTTTATGTTTAAGCAGCATTTGCCGATCCTGTGCCAGTTGTATCGAGTACTTTCGATTACAATACGTATATAATCACTTGATAAAGATCCAGATACATTACATGCTACACGGCTAGGTGAATACCCTGCTTTAGATCATCAGACTGGTTGTCTTATCGGCCCCTTTTCCTCACGTGGCCATAGATAGTTCCCTCACTACCTCTGTCTACCGCCTTCCCGCTTTTCCTGCATGTCATGCCCTTCTCCAACTGGTTTCTCCTTGTACTTCCCCCACGCTAATGCGCTATCCACCGCTAATATCCACTTAACTGTACGTAATGTCCCGGGGTGGTGGCAGGCGGTGACGATGGCCGATGCGCCAGCGCTCCCGACGCCGACGGCGCGCGGCGACTCGGCGAGAAAGGCGCGATAACCCTCCAGCTAGCCTACTTACTAACATAACCCGTATACTCAGGTACGTACTTCCCTATGAAGCTAAGCGTCCTCATGGAAATGGAGCGTACACAGCGTACAGCGTATGTTGGTAGATATCCCGATACGTGTACGATGTAAAAATCAATACCAAGCAACAAAATGTTTACGCTGCGTACGTTCTGACTCGTTCGGTGTGGTCACAATTTGGATGGGCCAATGGATGTATGTTTAGCGCAGCTTGATACCGTCAACGACAAAATTCTTAAAGTGTTGTCTTTTTGTGTTGTAATTTTGGCGTTTGTAATAACCGTATGTGCTATTTTAAGTACAGTCGTTTGCTATAATCTATAATTATCGCGCTGTAAATATCAAGTTATGTTACGCATGAATAAACCCTAATACGTGATTGCCTATTACTCGTATAACCTCATGCTTAGTACCTAATTTCAAAAGTTAGCTAACCTACCTAACTGTTCAGCTTGTTTTCTATACTAATATTATAAAGAGGTAAAATTTGTTTGTTTGTTTGTTTGTTTGACGGAGGTAATCTCCGAAAGTACTGGACTGATTTCAAAAATTCTTTCACGGGTGTGTAGAATGGACTGTCCGGGTGGTTATAGGCTATATTTTATGCCGGTAGCTTCATTAGTACACCCGTGCGAAGCCGGGACGTGCTACTAGTATAATACAATTTCATAGTTCTTCTAACTTTATTTATTTTCTTCCACAGGGTGTTCGCGCAATGTAACCAGTCATCCCAAGATATTCTGGGATAAATATATTTATAGTGTTCCCTTTTGTTTCACATCATAACATGAATATTGCAAAAAAAAACCAATAAGCATTTATTCCTTATGATTTGTTCCTGGGGCGAGTTTTTTTTAGCACTGATTTTTCTATAAGTACATCTATGCAATTTTATCATTAGAGAATGATAAAAATTTGCGCGCGGTGATAAATTTCTAAACTCGTAGGAACATATTCATATTTTTTGATATAATTTATGTTGATCACAGATACGTGCATGATAAACGTTTCATAACATGAAGGTCCTCTTCATTGTTTATCACAGGGGGCTTAGAAAGAATACAAATGCCACAAGTTTATTTATTAGTATTGTTTGTAGTAGAGGAATGTATATCTGTGGTCATTGATTAAAACTGTCATAAGACATTGTAAATGTATTCTATTTACTGCTGATACGCTAAGCTGAACAGCCAGCCTTTTCTCTAGACTTCTCTTATAAACGACAGTAGCAATATAGTACAAAATTCTAAATTATCTAGTTTTTACGCTATATGTTGATTATGTAACTTTGATAAAATCGGATCCTGCCCTTTCCTAGTTCTAATTAAGTATATTAGTCACAATGAAGTCAAAACTAAGGTTATTCTCAAAACCCCGATAGACTGGCTAGGGAGCTTTATATTTAAAATTGAATTATTTCAATGAAACATCGCGTCACGACCAAAACATTATTTAACTAAAACATTACACATTCGATTAGACTAGACATACCTACGATTACCAATCGAGATTTCATCCAATTACTTAGTAGAGAAATAACAAATTATTATACTAACTAAACTAAATGTGTCCCGTCTCAATTATGCGAAATTTATAACCGTAAAAACCCTTGTGAAATGAGGCCTCAATGTTCATACTACGTTATAGGAATAGTTTTGTTAACGTCGCGTTGTTTCATTATACTTATGAAAAGAAATATTCTTTTTTGATCTGAAATGTGTGTGCAGATTTAAAAATAGTGTAGACCAACCTTGAGTGTTACTATGAAAATGCAGATAAATTTTAGGTTTCTACTTACGTTATACTTAGTGAAAAAATATAGTTTGCTATTATTTTCAATGTACCATGTTCGAAATAAAAGTCACTTTATTTTGCCTACCTTTTTCATCTCGTATATTATCTAGATACCGAGAGAGATTACCTATATATATAGGTAATTTGCATTTTTATAAATAAACCTGACTTGCGTATTTTGAACCTATTCATGATTCGGTTGGTCTATTTTGTAGTAAATATAAATTAGATAGGTTCATGGTAACACATACTCAGATCATGACTGACTGTTTCCGTCGGGCGGGCTCCCTATGCTGTCATGTAGAATTCAACTAATAGGCACCGTTACATAATTAAGTACATTTAACTAGCGTAAATCTATTTTTGACCAATAGCGTTCATCTTATTTCAATGTAGAAATTTACAAATGACTGTTGTTATACAAATTAAGAAACCTATATTTTTTTATTTAGCTAATCTGTCGTTCGTTAGGATATATTATTGTAATCTACTATTTGGTGTTCAAAGTAAATTTGTAACTTAAGCGACGGAGTACATTGACGTCTTTTTCTAAAAAAAAATATAATAGGTATATTGTAGTTTTTCATGAATTGTGTGGAAGTTATTTGTGTCATCGTGGCATTTTTTCTCTTACTTACTTTCTTCTTAAGTTTTATTTGCTACATACCTATTCCTTTTTGAACTGTAATAAGATTACAGTTCAACTTGGTGAGTCACATAAAATTTCCTTCTAATTAAAATACTGGCATTGTTTTATAACGAGATTACTGTTTTAATTGTGGAAACTTGAATCTCACGTTCAGTGGATAAAGCTAGATTATATTTTGGCTTACTGTTCTTGTTAAAACTAGTTTAATTCATAGTTAGTTTCAATAAGCAATGTACCACCTCTTGTTATTAAGTTTAACTTCACACTAATGGATTTTGTAAACATGTTCTTTTCTCAGCTTTATGTATATGTCGTCGTCGGGGTGCCATAATTTTCAATGTATCTGTTTATTTATTGAATAATTAATAGAATAAGCTATAAAGATATTCTCAAAGATATATTTAATTAATTTATTTATTTTGATCTTATTTTGAAATTGCCTAGTTATGTATTTTTGTACGATGATGATGATGATGATGTATTATTATTTGATCTTTATGTCGATTATTTAAGATTATGGTATTACCTTTACCTCACAACATTTAGGTTAGTTGGGTACTTAATTTCTTTCTTACCTGTCACTATGCCCTGCCGAAACTTCACAAAAAATCATGAAGTACCTTTCGCGAGCAGTGGTTATTTGCATAATGAAAGTAGCGAACCTATAACGATGTTGCGCAATCTGTTTATATCGGCTGATGGCATTTACATATTTATTACCACTTTAAATACCATTATATATGGGCTTCGAGTGAAACAGAGTTGACATCTGGTGAAATGATGCACTGAGAGTGGCACAAGTATTTACTAAGGCGTGGATCACAATTTCAACAATTTTCTTACGTATGCATGTGTATTGACGTGGTTTTTATTAATGTATTCAATAAAAATTATGCAAAATTAAGCGTTTCTAATTTAAACACCTAGTAGTACACCTGATTAATCAGTCTTTTTCATACATAATATTAATAGGCAGATAGTAAATAAAGGCGAGTGTATGGAACTTGGAATACTTATCATATGAGGACTTAATTCAATGAAACAATAAATAGGCTAAGTGAATCATCTTTTATTCTAATTAATAAGCCATTTGATATCCAATAGTATTGAAATAATGAGATCAACTAATCTAATGAGTTCTAATCTAAGTCTAATCTAACATTGGCACGATAACCTTTGGAATTAATGTTATAGGGAACTGGGCGTATATTGGAGAAGCCGTTGGTTTTAAATAATGATTTCCTTGGCGAGTTGAGTTGTCAGTTTACTTGTTGATAATGCTAGCCTTACATGTACCTGCAACCAAAATGATTAGATATAAAGTGATTGTCTGCTAAATTAACATTATTTCCTCCTTCGCGATTGTCTTCAGAAGCACCTAACATTATAAGTTAATGAGTACTTAGTAGTTTTAATTTACATAAAGTTTATTCTTTTACAGAAGGTAGGCACCTAACCCTCCGCCATTTAGTATTAGGGCTGGAAAAAAAATGATTTAATATGTAAAGCCACTTTTGATGCTGATTATACGTAAAGCCAGAATTTTAATTTAATTTCACAAATGACTAAGTAATTAAGAAAGTTAGAACATCATACTGCGCTCCAAAACCAAAGTCGTAGGGGAGAAAGTTGCAAAACTTAAGTGGGACTGGGCCGGGCATGTCTGCCGCATGCCAGAAGAACTGTGGGTCAGAATTACCACAACATGGAGCCCTGACACAGACACTCGGCTGCGCGGTAGACCACGGACAAGATGGCGGGACGAATTAGACGCCTTTGAGAGGGGCTGGCAGAGGAAAGCGTGGGATCGGCGTGACTGGCGAAAGCAGGGGAGGCCTTTGCCCAACAGGGGGACAAGATGGGCTAATAGTAATAATAATAGAAGAGTATTCAATAAAATTAAGAAATCTGCATCTGATATCATGGCTTCTTCAGCATCAAACTTCACTGTGCTTTAATTGCGTCTATTCTTGCAATACCTTCTAATTTTATTTTATCCATCTGATAACTCCACTTCCCACCAGCTGTTAACCTAGAAGTAGGTAAGTACCTATACAGGCACTTATGACACATTTTTCACCTCCTGTTCTGCTGTAACCGAATCACTATTTCTGCGAAACAGTTGTAGGTATTCAGGTAAAGGTTTGAATCTACGAGTAATATTATAATTTACTACATATGTACACCCAGATACTGAAACACTATACTGAAATATTTGGGAGCTTTGTATAGACAAACGTCAAACTATGTCATAGATAAGCTCCACTTAGATATAATAGGAAGCATTACAGTATTCGGGTACCTAATAGATTATTAGGAAGGTACCATAAGCATTACAGTATTCGGGTACCTAATAGATTATTAGGAAGGTACCATCAATCTCTTTTAGTGTGATGAGAACGATTCATAAATAAAGGTAGCACAGGATGCAGTGGTACAGATGGAAATTTTAAATTAACACACGTGTTGAGTTAGTTATCAGTTACGAATGCTACATAGGTACCTACCTACAATACTACCTCTGTACCGCGGCTCAATGGGTGAAATCCCCCGAGTCTAGGATTAGTTTTGTCTGGTTACCACAACACATAGGTACATTAAATTCGCTTAGCTTAAAACTAGATGATGCTATTTTTAAATTTATGTACCTAGTACTTTACATAAAAGTTTGATCAAAATGTTTTGTCCCGAGTTAGTTTGTGTAATAAAATCAAAATTCAAATTAAAGAACTATAAAATAAACTGAAGTGTACTTTGAACTGCAACTATTTTTCTAATAATGCTGCTGATTGACAACTAGCTCAACAAAGTGTTACATAATTGAAGTCGCCATTGCTGCCATCGTGCAACACCCTGTATAAAAGAATAAAAGCAAGTGCTTATTACACAGTAAGAAGAAAGCATGCAGTTAAAAACGTGTAAGATAGAGACCATCCTTGCTTTTAGCAACCCAAAATTAATGGTTGTTAATTAATGAGGTGTAAGTAGGTAAGTACAAAAATTACTTATAATATCAGAGTACAAGCTTTAGTTTCTTTATATTTAAGTAGGTACTTAGTTATTAAATAAATAACTTGGTAGCTATAGTATAGTAACTACATGCATAGGTTAGTACCTTACCTACAAAGTCGATTCGTAACTGATTTTGCTAATCTAGTAACATCATGTTATAAACTATTGTTCATATTCAAATAAGTACGTAGGTATAAACAATGGTTTTTGACTTGATGTTGCGTTACCTGCTTAGGAATGCCCTTATCGCGCATGACGAGTTTAAAGTATTAGTAGGTAGATATCTTTTTTTTTAATTATATCCTAATACCTCACACATAATTGAATATTGTCTTAATATCGTGCTATCTGTTAATAAAGTGGTTTGGTAGGTAGGTACCTAGCTATTATAACTTCTTAACTGTAGATACCTCGATTACTCTACCTACACACATAGGTAATACCAAATTTCCTATTTTTTTTAATTACTTAAATAGATTCATCATCATTCATACCTAAGCAACCTACATTTTGCACCCATGTTAATTAAAATGCATGCTTAGCTCTGACTGAAATGTAGTGTTCGTCTATCAAAATTATAATGATCATTATCAGTTAGGTACCTATTGAGCGTAGAGCCGTAGACAATCTCACATTTGAATGAAGAAATAACATTAACATCCTTATAACACCGTCACCACTGATTGATTATATTAAATTATAATTAAGTAAAGCCAAAACCCATCACCGTTAAATAATTATAAGTGATCTACTAGCCTCAGGCCGTGTCCAGTTATAGGTAGTCCGATTTGCAGCAAGATGTGAGTCATTACACTGAATTAAAAAAAATACATGTAAAGGGTTTTAACAATATAATTAAAACAACAAGTTTACTAACATGGGTTTGTATTTAAATGTTTATATAGAAAAACATGAATAAATGAATAAATTAACAACAAATGAATAAATTAACTACATATATCTAAAGTACCTAATAACTAGAGTACCTATTCAATGGTGACGATTCTGTCAGATAATTTACAATTATTTGAATTAGAATAAAATCCATCAATACTTTAATTGTTTTTTTTTTATTTAATTGCGGGTAGACAGACACATATAAAAAAAATCTTAAATGTCATATTGCTACCGATGATTACCTACTACTTTATTGATAGCTATAAAGATTATCGTCCAAAATATTGTTACAGTTAGTTGACAAAACAGTATAAAAATATATACTTAACAAGAATACCGTTTCAACACGTTAATAGCACTCTCTTAATATTCATATTTATTCAAATGTAGGGAAAATAATACAATTTCCAATAAAGTTATTTGGTTATCGAAATGTGAAGTAGCCCATGTGTTATTCCTGGTCTTTAGCTACCTATGTTCCATATTTCATCGCAATCGGTTTTGTAGTTTTTTCGTGAAAGAGGAACAAATAGGTACCTTGTATGCATATATATGAATTGCTTCCTAAGAATTGGTGTTTTAATAATATGTAGTAATAGAGTTGATGGTTATTTATTTATATTGAAGGGAGTGGTCACAAATTAAAAATAATTGAGAATATGTACAAAATCAATAAAAAAAGTTATTAAGTTGACCCTTTATTTACTTTTGGATTGGAGTGCTGCGATCAGACTATTAAGAGAGTGACTATAACGGGATATTTCGCTAATAGCTGTACTTATCAATATGGTCCACTAATAAAACTGGTAACAAAATACGATTGCATCGCGTGATTAAAACTAGGACAAAACCGTTTTAGATTATTCTTACGCGTTTGCAGAACAAACTTACATAACGCCTTATTCTATCTCTTCACAAATGTTACAAATATTGGCAGCGCTTATTTTATATATAGGTATGTAATGTACGAGTATATGTATAACTACTTAATACAAAAGTTGCATCGTTGTCACGAATTTATATTATAGAACTTAATCACTGTTTAATGTATATCCAATCCATTATTTATTTAAATTTAATTAGGTGCACTAAATCACATTTGTTTGTAGTGCTCGAGGTAGTCATGGATAAAATAGTAGATTTTTATACAAGTTGAGAAAGGCACATTGTCCGATGCACGAGATGATTATTTTGTTGATGCGGTAATAGTGCGAGTGCATTGAAGAGCCTTTCTTCCGAGGTAATACGAATATGAGGAAAATACTAAAAAAATAGATGAAAATTTAAATTTCATACACGAAAAGTTTTTCTAACCGGTCTAGCATAATATTGACTAAAAGATAGTTGAAGATCGAAAAGCTGCTTTAGAGCTTAAAAAATAGAATAAATATACTGGCCGATAGAATGCTATTTATAAATACTAACGGGACTTAATCGCGTATTGAAATCATATTATTTACCTCGATGTTTCGATGACGTTACAGTCAGTCACCGTGGTCACGAGACGAGTAGACTGTCGAAAAAAAAATAGGCTTCCAAGTCGCGATAGTTTAAATAGGATAGAATGCTATTAAAAAACGTAAGCATTCTATCAGTATATATATATGTATATATTTTTAATTCAACAATTTCAACATTCATGTTAGGAAGTACCTACTACTTCATGCTAGACAACAAAATATCTAGCCTGAATTAGTAATGGATTAGTGGAATTCATGCTAGATTATGTTAGTTAGAATTAACATAATATCTAGCATGAATTCCACTAATCCATTACTAATTCAGTAACGATCGACATACAAAACAAAACTAAAAGAAATGGGCCACAGGACCCTAAGGGGCGCAAAATGCTACTTTGAGCCCTATGACCAGACCACTTCATGCGTAGGTATTTTTCGTGTATGAGTAATGAAAAATAAATTAATAACTTGAAATATGTTTTCCTTTAATAATAAGAGGTATTTCCTACAAACTAACAGGAAGATTAATCTACGTTACATATCAATAGTAGTAGGTACCAAGTTAGAATCATTTTGCTCAATCAGAACTAAGAACGGATTTCCGTCTCATATGGATGCCCGTTGAGCAATTGTCTTTGAGCGATATTTACACAACACAAGACACGTTTTATTTAAATTCTATAAGACTCAACTCACACCGAAATACGAGTAGAAGGGAAGCGGCGCAGTTAATCATATCATTTTAAAATTTATCTTCATCGCCATAATGGGTATATAGGTACATAGTATCGCTTGAGAAACTTCAAATGCAGGCGAACACGACACGAGCGACCGAATGGTTCCCTTTACGTCGAGTCTCTTTACGTCGAGCCTAGTATAGTATTCTCTAATCTGTGGTCGAGCGGTGATCGTCACCATTGTCTTATTCCCTCTATGTCGAGTCATAAGTTATTTCTAGCTTTCTTTCCCTTAACGTCGAGTCAAGAAAAGAGCTGAAAGTACAGTCACTTAATAAAATGAAAAGCAGTTTCATTTCGTTAAGGTGGATGTGATGAATAGTAATATTTCATAACTAGGGTAAATCTAAATAAATATTCATATAAATATATATATATATAAATATATATAGGGTAAATGAAATATTCAATCATACTCTACGAGAAATGTAAGTACCTTGACTACAGTTTTAATAAAAAAAATACCATATTATTTTTATAGTTTTTTATGTACCTACACATAATATAAATCCTGCAAAAAACAAACTTAGAGTGAACACGCACTTAAGTAGTTTTCATTTTTTTAAGTTTGCTTACAAGACAGTACCTATTTGATTGTGATTTGAAACTAGAGATTTTTTTAATTAAGCATAATAAAATTTCAAGAAATAAAATATTCACTTGTTGTTAATCTCAAATCATTAAGTATGATACTTTTTGAATATTATAATCTATACTATACTAATACTTACCAGGTATTTGTTTATTTGATTTTTGACTGAGGTAATCTCCGAAACGATATTAATGTTTTCAACTGTGTGTAATTATTTTTTTGTCTATGCTATGTTAAGGATGTCACTATTATTTGGTCTGATTTATAAAACGAATGTGATTTTTAATAAAATTGACAGACGTTTATTTTTGATTCGACTGTACTTCTTCAAAATCGACGTAAAGGGAACCATTCGAGCGACCGTAAGCGGCGCCAAGAACACTTTTCAAAGCGCTTGAAAATTATGAAATACTAGCTGCGCCCCGCGGTTTCACCCGCGTAAGTCCCGTTCCCGCGGGATTAGGGCCCCCGCAGACGGCCGACTTTTTGTAGGTGGAAAAGTAGGTCGCCTTTTCAACCGATTTTTTCACCTACTTTGTCACCGACTCCAACGCACACGACCGTCACTTTGTAGGTGGCTAGTGAGGGGACAACATCGAAAAATACTAGAACGGTGGATTTGCAAAGGAAGATAATTAAGTAGATAATATAGTAAAAGATAAGACTACCTAGCTTTCTTTTCTTATAATGCAGCCGAAATATACTTCGGTTATAATCCTTTCTACTAATCCTACGAAAATTCCTACTATAATTTACTTATCGAAAGTTTGTGAGTATGGATGTATGGTTATTTCTCTTTCACGAAAAAACTACAAAACCTATTGTATACCTACTTTGGGATATAGGTAGCTAATGACATGGTATTATACATAGGCTACTTTTATCCTGATATTCCCGCGGAATTCGTTGAAATTACTTTAAATTACAATAAGTACTTAATAAATTACATGGTTAGGTAAGTACCTACTTGTAATATTATTATTATTAATCCAATAACAATAAATTATAATTATGAATGATTGAACCTACTTATCTACCAGAAGTGTACCTAGGTACCTAAGCAAATAAAATTCGGAGTAAATAGTCCACTTGCGGAGTAAGCTCTATCACTTATTCCGATAAGCGCATCACTAAACAACCTACACATTCGGAGTCGGTGTCGGGTCGGTCGGAATGCCACCTACTTTTTTCTCACCTACTTTTTGTAGGTCGTGTGCGTTGCACTATTGTTGTCAGTACGTTCTATTTTTCGACCGATTTTTCCACCTACAAAAAGTCGGCCGTCTGCGGGGGCCCTTATCGGGATAAAAAGTAGCCTATGTGTTAATCCAGGGTATCACCTATCTACATACCAAGTTTCAACCAAATCGGTCCAGCCGTTTTTGCGTGAAAGAATAACAAACATACATACATACATTCTCACAAACTTTCACATTTATAATATTAGTAGGATGGTAGTATTCACACGGACATAGCTATAGCTTTCCTATGGGGGGGGTCCAAGGCATCAAAGTTACCTTACCCCCCCCCCCCTACCCCCGACTTTTGGTGACATTTTTTGTAAATGTAGGCATGGTTGTTTTGTTTGGTTTAGGGCTGGTAAATTGATCGTAGTACAAACGACGCGAGCGTAGCGAGCGAAATTTTTTTTACTTAAAAGCAGCGTTTTATTTCGGTTCTCATTTCTTCTTCCATCGGTACTTACCTATTATTAGAAAAACGACGCGAGAGTAGCGAGCGAAATTTTTTTGTACTTAAAAGCAGCATTTTAATTCGGTTCTAATTTTTTCTTCCACCGGTACTTACCTATTATTAGAAAAACGATGCGAGCGTAGCGAGCAAAATTTTTTTTTACATATAAGCAGCGTTTTAATTCGGTTCTTATTTTTTCTTCCACCGGTACTTACCTACTTATTATTACAAAAAGGACGCGAGCGTAGCGAGCGAAATTTTTTTTTCTTAAAAGCAGCGTTTTAATTTGGTTCTTATCTTTTTCTTCCACCGGTACTTACCTATTATTACAAAAACGAAATTTTTTTAAGATAAAAGCAACGTTTTAGTTCGGTTCTTATTTTTCGAGAAAAGACGCTAGCGAAAACGCGTTATCATTAAGCCGCGGCCCCACCGCGGTGCATGCTGTGCACGGGCACGTGGCGCATTTTAGCTGCGTGTATTCATTTGTTTGACAACGTGGGTCTACGTTTCCACTGGAGTACCTACACGAAGACCCACGACTATGTTTAGCGTGGCACGGCGCACGGAGAGTGACAACGTGTATGACTGAAAACTGCTCTGCGATAACCGAGCTGTACATAGTCGTGGGTCTTATTCGTGTACTCCAGTGGAAACGTAGACCCACGTTGACAGCGTTGAGCTATGTAACCGCCTATTCGAGCAAGCCACGCGTGTATCAATGACGTCAATTCATGCGTAGCCTCTCCGTGGGTTGCAGTGGACACCACCACATACATTTTCTTACAAAGCGAAGCTTAATACACGTGCGTAGCCTCTCCGTGCACCGCGGTGGGGCCGTGCCTTTATTTTGATAGAAGTCAAAAGTAGATGTCGGCCTCAACTAAGTAGGTAGAGGTTGTCTGATGGAGTTTTAAAGGTGCTTCTTTGTTTTCAGGTTGAAGTCTCATTCTAAAAACAGATTGAGTACTTTTTATTTAATGTACTTGACTTACCTAGCACATTTCATTGTTACCACATTGCACATTTTGTTGTCAATTTTTTTTTTCGCTTTATGCTAAGGGGGGGGTCCGGACCCCCTGGACCCCCCCCTTATATACGTCCATGAGTATTCATAACGTTAAAAATCACATTACACTAAAACTTCGCTTTGCTTCCATCTCGGTGTGAATTGACGCTAATACGTACCCTGCTGATGCGACCGACTTGAGATGAATGGAAGAAAAAACAGCGGCCCATCCCACCTAGCGTAGGATAAGGGCAGAAGAATGATGAAGACTTTAGAGTCAGTCGTATAATATTTGTATATTTCATCACAATATTTTGTACTTAAATTATAAGTGATAGATGATTTTATGCACATTATTTTAAACAATTCGTTGTATGTTAGTTTTTGAGAAATGTGTTGTGTGGTAGGTATACACAAACCTACTTTGAATCTCCTTATTCGTTTATTAAATTCTCTTAGTTAATGTATTGTTTATGACTAGTTATCCTTAGTATGGGCATTGGACGTGCTCATACCTAACCCTTAGTTCAAATTTTGTTTTTGTGTACCTACTCAAGGTGTACTCATCTTTTGCTAATGCAAATATAGCGCTTATTATCAGATAACGTTATCTCAACCTACATTTCCTTAAATTTTAAACTTAATTGTTTTATGTCTAAAAAAGATCTTCAAAATAGTCTGTACATTAGAACCTCTTAAAATAGCCTTTTACACAATATAGCATAGCTTAAAACAAAAAAAAAATATTTAGATACTTAAACATAAATGCTACCATTGGTTTAGTCTTCATATTTATTAGTATGTATTTGTTATGTCAGAAATTAAGAGCAGCGAAAATTAGTTAGAAAATCATCTAGTTTCTGGCATTTAGATTCAGTTTTCATGTTACTGCAGTTCGCGACCCTAATATTAGCAAAACCTACTTTCTACTTTCAGAAAAATAAAGATCATCGAAAGTCAAGTCCCTACATTTTACAAATGTTTGAGAATCCAGTGAAGGACGACTCCCGGTAAATTGCATAAATTTTATTCATACATTGACTCGTTACGTAAGCGACTTAAATACTAACGGTTAAATACTACCTACTAGAAAACTGATGATACGCCTACTGTTGGTACTGAGAGAGGATTTTTGATATTGTGATAATAATATATAAATCTATCGTACTTAACCTTAATGTACTCCAATATGATGGTTACGGTTTGTTAAATTATTACAATTATTTCATGTCTTTGTGATTTTATCATGGTATAGTTGGTAATTATAAAAACTTAAGAAATTCAATTAGGTACCTATATCAATAACTAGTCAATAATCAACATTTTAAGAAAAATAGTTTCTCATAAAGGTAAAATAATAATGTAAGTAATAATAATTACCTACTTAATAGAATTTCTTTTAACTATCTACCTACACAGCGTCATCTAATCCCAAGCTAGGCAATTTAATGCCTATGTTATGGTAACCAGATGACTGATAGAATTGCTACATACACATATTTTTTTTATAAATACCTACATATTGTACATAGAAAAGACCGAAATAAATATTTGATCCGCATTGGGGATCAAATTCGTTATCTCTGCGGGTCAGTCGGGCTTGCTTGCACCCACTGCGCCAGAGGTCGTCAAAATATAAAAAATGCTAAACTCAAATGTCAAAGTAAGCAAAGTAGAGTACCTATCGAAGACAGAATTTCTCATTTTAGATTAGATAATGTACCTAATGCTTTCTTAAACTATTTTTAGGCACTTTGTAACTGGTTAATTTTCGGAATGTTATGTGAAACTATGAAATTACATTTAGAGCACTCTGTTCGTAACAAAACAGTACCTTTACCAAGCCCAACTAAAATTACATTTAGTTTTAAATGTTGGCGGAATACAGAAGTTTGAATCGTTAAATTCGCTAGTTAAACTGACAAGTGACTAATAAAAACAGAACGTTATGAATGTTATGATGTAAGAAGAAAAATGTGATTAGTAGCATTTCATGCAAAACAAGTATTTGGACAACAGGGTGTATTAGTATCACACACAACAAATATTTGTGCACAGAAAGGTACACCTAATTGATTCCACATGTAATATTTTAGCAAACTTGAATTGGAATGCATTCAAGTTGCACCCTACAAAAAATAACCCACTTAATTTAGAGATACCATGATACTGCCAATACTGCTATACAAACGGAAGCACAATGTTATACTTTACCCAATCCATGCTTGTAAAGTTTCTTTCTGTAAAAACCCCTGGTTAGGAAGTATTTGATGACTAGAATGAGGATAATAAAGGATAATAAGTACAGGAGACTTAGCATTCCGATGTCCAGGTCTGAGAAGGGGCTGGGGGCGGCGGCGTTGGCTGCGCGCGCTCGCCGCTGGTCGCGGATACTCTCCGTGCCGTACACCGACTGCAGATACTGGTAGACCGCCGGCAGCGCCCAGGCGCCGCGCGGCTGCCGGCACGAGGGACACCGCGCGATACTCGGAAACTGAATCTTGGGGTGCTGTGGGTCCTCTGTCACATCTCCAGCCAGACGCAAGTTCACCTCATTGTGCGATATCCACAACCACAGCACCGCCTTATCGTTCTCCTTAACATCAAACAATCGGTTCCTCTCTGCCATGGCTTGGAAGTGCTGCGAGCATTCTGTGCAGCCAAAGAAATGCTTTACGTAACCATGCATCGCTCGTAAAACTTTAGGTCCCTCTTTGCCCGGTTTTCGTGCAGCATTCACTGTCAATGTGTGGAATAATGTCCACAATCCGCAGGTGTAGCCTCGATATTTAGGAAGGCTGCCTCTGCATGCGATGTAATCATCATCGTTGGATATGTAGATTGGAGCATAAATTTCCTCTAACCTTTTGACTGTTTCATAAAGTTCACTACCACCCCAGCGGGGTTTGGTGAGAACAGTTGCTCTCAAGCCATTCATATACTCTCTCAGGTTACTTCTGAATGGAAATGTTGTTATGATTACATCCAAATAGTCCAGTAATGCTTGTAAGGGCTCTCCGCTTAAAGTTTGATGCCTGGTTATTTCAGTGTGCAAGCTTGTTTTTAGAGTTTTTTCTAAATCATTGTAGTAAACTGCATCACTGTTGGGTGTCGTTGGAATGTCAGGATGGTTATTTTCATTACTAGTGTCTGCGATTACATTTTGTTTAGGTATTTCATAGTTTTGTGATATCAAAAATGAATTAATAGATTTTAAAAGTTTTGGTGCAGTGGGATCTTTGGGGTTTAAAGAAGTGGGCTCCAATGAGGATTTCACAGCGACTACACCTGGGAATTGTTGTATTTTTGCTACTTCAGCCAATTCACTGGTTTCAAAAACTCTCTTTAGTCTTATGTTCTTGTAGTTGTTCAAATCAAGGGCAAGCTCTGATCCCACAGTTGAATTTTCATTTTCAAATACCAAAAAAGTGAACAGTACATTAGTTGGCACATCTTTCAAAGCATTTCTGTAGGAAGCGTAAGAAGCAATACTAAAAGATGGAGCCAATGGAAGATGACCCATTGATTGTTCAGTTTGCATTTTTTGAATAATATGTTCTTTTAGCCTCTCTGCTGTGTCTGTGTTCTGTAGCTTCTCACCAATATTTCCATTAGCTTTTACATAGTTCTCATGGAGGTACCGAAGTGAAGGATATGCCATTACTTCAAACAGTCTACAGATTTCATTGTTCTCTTCAATTGAACAATCAATAACTGCTAATTTGATCACCTTTTGCCAAGATACTATATCCGAAGCTAAACTTTTGTATTTTGGGGCAAATGCTCTGCAGTGGCCACAGTAGCTGTTATAAAACTGAACAACTAATGCATGGGGCTGATGGTAGACTTTTCTTTCGAAATTAAGGTTGGTAAGGATTTCAACTAAATCAGACTTACTGTAAAGTCCTTGTTCATCCACATCGCCATTTCCCGGTACGACAGCGCCTTTCACTGCAGCGCCGCATACAGCTATAGCCAGTATAATGTAGCACAAATTGATCATTATTCTTGCAGAGCAGCACTTAGGGTACCTCAGAATAATTTAATATAGTCAAAAAGCTTCCAGAAAATAATTATCTCTTCATAATACACCAAGGACACCCTCTTAAAGGACACGTCTGAACCCGGGCTTCAAAGGCTCGTAGTTTCAACTTCCGTCTGACCGACCTCTATGAAACGTTTGAGATGTTTTTTAGTCGGAAATTACTATTGTAGTGTAGGTGACACGACACCATCAGTGGACTACACTTGAGACATACTGACTGACTCTAAGTAACTAAGTTATATGAGATCAATGCACCGAGGCAAGGCAACCCATGGCATAGTAAGCAGCACCGACTATTCTTTAATGGCAGGTAGAAAATCTGTTCTTATTTATCTAACAAAAAGTTAGTGTGAGGTGAGATTAAATATCGTGTGATTGATTGCTGTGTAACAATTTAATTTTGACATGACATTGACTGATTGCGCTTTACTGACAATTAGTTGACACGTCTTCGACATAGACAATGACATCAAAATCAACAGACTTTGACATTGACATAACTGTAAAAAAAAAAATCGGATAGAAATGACAGTGGCATTATGAGGAAGACAGTGAAGTAAAGTGACGCAACCAATGCACGGACGTCATTTTTCGTCTGCAATCAGCCAGCAAGCGGCGATGTGTTTTCATGCTGTGGGAAATAGATAGAAAATAGAAACCTTTACAGTTCAAATAATTTGTGTTATCAAAATTCAAACAAAGGTTAGTCAATTTACGGTTCTTCTAAATGTATTTGCGAGGTGTGAAGGCCGTGGTAATCGGTACCTGTGTACGTAACTTATTTTTGTACATACTTTTTTTGTTACAAAACGAAACGTGGTGGTGCGAGAAACACATTCTAATACATTTCCTTACTATTTGAGTCGTAAGATGATTGTGTGAGCACAATATACCAACGATGAAATTCAGTGCACCTTACCTACCCTTCATTTCAGGGTCATGAGTGAGTCGCCCTTAGCTATTAATATTTTTCATATGTGGGTAGGTAAGTACCTAACTTTTATCAAAGTGGTCAGTGAAAACCTTGCATAGTATGTTGTAATACGTTTAAGACGTATATACGTACGCAATGTTGTATGTGTTGACTTAGGCCAAGACAGATCAATACAAAGGTAAGCCCTTGCAGAACGGGGATGAATAAAGCTGCGCGCGCATTCTTCTGTAGATTTCGTTACGAAGAGCCAGAGTATAGGGTTGTACGTCGTCAATTTGTTTCTGTACAGTACAGCACCTTTTAATTGTCTGTATCAGGAAGCAATTAATCAATATCGGCATCGCGGCGGCGCATTCGCGCTGCCGCAATGCAGGTGTGCACTTAACTACTGTTGAATACCCCATGACATAGTTGAATTTAAGATAAACTTACGTAAGTAAGTTTTTCATTGATGAAGTCTTTCAATATTTCTACTTTACTTTAGTTACCTATTATTAGGTCATGAAATAAACATTGCATAAAATAATGAATGAACAATGAAATTAAATGATTATAAAACAATTGATTCCTGCTAATATTAAACTTTCTAGAAATTTTTATATTGGCTTGAGACAATAATTTGGGTTGGTTGGTTGCATACAGAAAAACACTTAGGTTTAAGGTGTAAATTTTGCTTGTATTTATAAATATTTGAGATCTCATTTAATTTATTTGTGTATGTAACTCCGGAATACTGAAATGGTAGTTAATGTAAGTGGTGGTACAAATCAGTCAAAAAATTGCTTCCTTAGCGGTTAATAAGGCCTTAAATATTTAATTAGCATTTCAGTATTTGGGCGTAAGTCTGGTATACTCTGCAAAGTGCTGCAGTGGCAAAGCATTGAGAAAAACATTGGCACTTAATTTTGTGGTGTGTGTGTCTGAAGATCATTTAGAGATTGGATCATAATGCAATTTCATAATTGCATCTTCTTCTTCTTGCCCTTGCAAGCCTTGCCTACATGCATATCTGGCATAGAAGGAATAAATAGCTATGGTATTGGTCAGTGACTGAACCACAGAATATAACTTAGTATATTTTATATTAAGAGACTAACAGAAGCCAATATATACCCAGTCATGAAACTGACGGAATATCACCAAATTATATCATAAATCAAAAGGTGTGTCGTTCTCACCTTTTTTAACAATCTACTATTAAAGCCTGACCGACACCTTATTAAGCACATAGCATGTTCATTGACTTGGTAGATAATAGTTTTAATTTTATTTTATTTTCATGTGTGTATCGCCAAAGCTGGGCACCGTTAATCAAATAGTTAACTTCGTTAATCGTTAATCCGCTACAAAAAAAGTTAGCTTCGTTAAACGTTAAAGCGTTACATTACGGAAGAATTAACGCAAGTTAACGTTAATCGTTAATCCGTTAATATGTGTAAAATTACATTTTTATATCGTAAAAAATTCTTCGCAGTTTTCTCACTCGCACGCGCCGGCCAAATATATCTAGTTTTGTTTTTGTTTCACGCGCTGCCACGCGCGCCGCCCGGCACTTGTCATTCATTTCATACTTGTCTGAACCTGTTTTTCGCGCCGGGCCGCGGTGCCGTGCGGTAAATAGTAGGCGTTGGATTAACGATTAACGGACTTCTGCATATTAACGGAAGTTAACGTGTCCGTTAACATTTTTAAAAGTTAACTTAAAAGTTAATCCGTTAATCAAAATGTTAACTTCGTTAATTAACGATTAACGGATTAACGAGTTAATGCCCAGCTATGTGTATCGCAATGCCGCTGCTGTACCTACACTCTGGCGTCACCGAAAACCAGCGCAACAGTAGCGTACCTTTCCGGTCCTCTGCTACTGTTGCAAATGCTGAGTGACGACCTTTTCGTGTCACAATTTTGTCTTACTTTTGTCTATTTTTATTGTACTTACCTAATTTCATGTGTGACTTGAAATAAACGTTTTTTGATTTTGATTTTGATTTTGTTTAGGGATAGTCATAATTGTATTACCTTAATTTTAACATTTTTCATTTATTATATTTGCATTGCAAACATATTTCTCTTATAAAATTTATCAATCTATCACACACTATCAATGTGTTAACAGACTAAATATTGATCAAATAGCTTTAGGCGAATGTATTATCATATTGCGATTGCGTTTGCAAAGTTCACCATTCCCTGTGTTATACAGTTGTGATCATATTTCAATATATAGATAACTTTACTTTGTTGACCACATTTTTTTTTTTTTTTTAACCTATACTTTCCCACTGCTGGGCAAAGGTCTCCCCCAATTGTTTCCATCTCTCTCGGTCTTTTCCTAGGTCCCACCAACCCTCTTGAAAGGTGTCGAGGTCATCTCGCCACCGTTTCCTCGGCCTGCCCCGGCTTCGTTGCCCATCTGCAGGCACCCATGGCGTGACGATCCCCGCCCACCTGTCACCATCCATACGACTCACATGGCCCGCCCAGTTCCATTTAAGAGTGGCAGTTTTTTTGACCACATAACTTACAATTATTGAATCTTCCAGGTAAGGTAAGGACTACTAAACGAGATGTCCAGCCGCAATATCCGTCGGCTGGTGGCGGAGAAGGAGAGAGAGAGACAGAGAAGGGAAGAAGCGGAGAAAGAGAATGAGCCAGCAGAGGACTTTTCACCTCATTACGTTCAAATGAACCCAGCTTATGAAGGGGTATGTTTCACACATTTATATTGATTTTTATAAGATAGTAAGAGTAGTTGCTGAGCTCCTTGTCTGTGTCTCAACAGTGTTCTGGTATTATAAATCTCTCCCCTGGTAACAACCTAAGCCAAAGTCCGTATATGAGTTGTTCCCTTAAGCCTCACTGACTGCTTCTTGTGGTGCTTTGGTTTAAAATTTATCGGGTATATGACTTCAGCCCAAATGCCTAGTCTTATAAAAATGTTGGCCTTGGTAAAAAATAAGTGGTAATCTCATGAGCCTATATCCGTCAGTATTTTGACAGCATGGCTATAACGACTACAAGCTTCAATCAATATTATTGGCTATTCGAAGCCACAATCAAGTTACTCTAATTGAGATAATATCAAGTCCATAACTATTAATTTACTCTTACAGCTGGAAGTATACTCTGGCTCCGAGTCTGAGCTCTCAGCTTTGAGCGATCATCTCGAAGATGCTGAAGAGCCTGAAGAGGTTCCTTTGCCTGTCCAGGAAGAATTGCCAGAACAAGAGAAACTGCCCGATGAGGTCAAAGTGCCAGAAAATTCTGGGGAGCTAAAAAAATCTGGTGATGCAGAACAGTCGGATCAGTACCAAGACGAGGCTGCTGCTGTTATTCCCGAAGAGGACAAGTACGGCGCCAAGAAGAAAACTTACACGGCCGCTGAAACGGAGCGGAAAGAAAAGAAAAAGAAACGCAAGAATAAGAAGAACAAGAATAAGAAGCCGGAAGATGTAAGTTGAACTTAAAAGTAAAAACAAAAAATAATGGGTTGGTTTATTGCACTAATTCTTACGAAAGGCGCTTTCACGCATTTATAAGGCACTAAATAAATTTAAAAAAAAATATACATAATCACGACTGGAGCCCAGGGTGCGGTAGACATTTCTTTCAGATCATTTTATGTACTTAATTCTATTAGCCACTAAATCAATTTTGATATAATGATCTATTAACTAGATTACTAGAACATGGGAAAAGACATTGGCTACATTTTGTTTGGGTCCCACGCGGTGAATAGTATTGTTATATCATTATAGAGTACTAGCTGCTCCCCGCGGTTTCACCCGCGTAAGTCCCGTTCCCGCGGGAATATTGGGATAAAAAGAAGCCTATGTCACTCGTGGATAATGTAGCTTTCGAATGGTGAAAGAATTTTTAAAATCGGTTCAGTAGTTTTTGAGCCTATTCATTACAACCAAACAAACAAACAAACAAACAAAGTTTTCCTCTTTATAATATTAGTGTAGATGTACTTTTCATACATTTCAGATGGATGAAATAGACTGGTCACTCCGTGAAGTGAACCGCATTCTCGGTGATCCGCCCAAGAAGACTGAGGAAGTGGTTGTTGATACGAAAGCTCAATGGGAGAAGAAGATATTCTCCATCCATCCAAATCAGATCAACGTGAATTACGAGCTGGCCAAAGTGTTTGGAGAAGAAGAGAGATTGAAGTATGTTTATAATTCATCAGCCCACATTCACTCTCTGCAAAATATAATCTATTCTAATATTATAAAGAGGCAATGTTGGTTTGTTTTTTTGACGCAAGTAATCTCCAAAACTACTGAGCCGATTTAAAAAAATCTTTCACCAATGTATAGAATGGACTGTCGGGATAGTTATAGGCTATATTTTTTACCGGTAGTTTTATAAGTACACATGTGCAAAGCCGTTACGTGCTGCTAGTTATACTATAATAGTGGAAAACGCCCCCACTCTTGACAATATTTTAACTGTTATTATCGGTTACATTACTGCCTTTGTATGCTTCTTTTAATTAAGTAAATGATGCCATAACTATATAATAACTGGTTTTTCAGGAAAGCCGCTCGAACTGGCACTCGCAGAATGAGACATGAAATTGGACTGTCTCCAGATGTTCACCCGTTCAGAGTGAAAGGTTTGTTATCCATTTTTAATTTATTTAGGTTAAATAAACTTATGTATCGCTCGGTTAACGGATCTAGCTAGAATTGCACCTTTCGTTAGATCTGCAAAAATTTGATGTATTCGGAAATAAAATCTCACTAAATTAATGATAAATCTTGTCAGACGAATCTACTGACAGTGATTTACTAAGGGTTTATTCATAAAAACTTGACGATATAATGTTTTTTTTTGTAACTGATATAGCAACGAAAAGACATAACAACAGATTTTATATGCGATTTAGCTAATATAGTTTTACTGGTCCAATAAGCATACGTAAGTCTGGATGCCTACATATTAATTAAAACTTCAGAACCATAAAAACATATTTTCTGTTTATAATATTACTAAGTACCTATTGACTAACTAACGCAAGATCATAAAATAATGGAAATACATATTTCAGGATTAACAATGACACGTTACAAGACCGAGGGCGATATAAAGTACTTTAAGTTTGAGCATACTCTGGACTACAAGATGAGATGCCATTCCCTTGTCGAACAACTAAAGGGCATGTTGTTTGGCCAAGTCAGGCATGAAAACAATCTGCACTCTGAAACCTGCGTCGAGGCCCTTTTAGAGGTAATTTACAATTATTTACTTTAAATTATCGTCGTTTTAAACATTGGAACGGGATGTTTATCATGATTTGTAGATTCAAACTTTTAAACGTTTTGGTAGTTGATAGACCGCACCAACCGCTGTTGTTTATTTTAGCTCATTTTCTAGCGATAGAAATGCTTCCATTTTTTTATTTTGTGTAAGTCAAAATTAGTTAAAAATTAAAATTATTGGTACTTAAATGTAAAATAAAATAAATTATAAAACAAATTATGATTAATAAAAAAACATATTTCTAAAGATTTTCTGAATTGATGAGGTAAACAATAAAGTAATCATCATTATTCATTAATTTTATACAACGACAGTAATAAATCGTACAATAACAAGTTGTGATTATGTAAATATACTCTCTCAGTGTACTTAAGTTTACATCCGAAAACTTGAACAGTGCTTGCCAACGTTGTAATAAGTTAAGGTATGATTCCGCTGCACGCAGCAGTGCTGCCTCTACTGCCTGCTGAGCAAGACGGCTGCGTCTCGTCCTGATCGAGAAGTTTCGCTCTTGTGTATTTGTCGTGCGTGGTCAGATCGTACAATTCTTAATTTTCATCAATTGATAATATCTTTAAAACATTTGCACATCTAACAGTTACTCTTTTATGAAGTTCAGCCGTTATTGGCCATACCTTTAATACAGGCTTATCATGATTGTCGAGGGTACATATCCCGATCCTTAAAATGCCGAAGCTTTTTTTGAAACTAAAAAAATTCTGGCTGAAGTAATCAATTCTATTTTTCCAAGACTTACCAATTTATTTTTCATTGTTTGATAACCTTTGACATGCGCTTGCAATGCGTCAAACGAATTGATTTGGAAACATGTACATACCTATCTGGTTTGTCGCGGCGACTAATAACTGATTTTTATAATCAACGTACGGATCCTTTAGGACCATCAGGTTGATTTCGCATAATAGAAAGAAAGAAAGAAAGAAAATAAATTTTTGGTTAATAGGAACCGGGGATAAGACGACACTGCCGCGCAGCAATTTAACGGCAGCTGCCGCGCAGCTGCCGTTAAATTGCTGCCGCAGTAGTGCCTAGCTCAAAATTTAGCATTATTTAGTATTTTTTCATCACTCCAATTTTTTTATTATGTCCACCACATCATCACCACTGCTAATCTTTGGTACTACACTGTTCACAATCATGGCACGTTAAATTCCAGTCCTGGAAAATCGGATAGTGCACAAGACTTATGCCCGATTTCTATAATCAACCTACGGCTGTCCATCCGTAGGTCCATCACCATAGCAACTTTGTTTTTACAATACAAAATGAACTTGACAACTTTTTGACAGAAAACAACATTGCTATGGCGAATCTCCTACGGCCATCCGTAAGTTGGTTTTAGGAACCGGGGGTTACTTTATATATTTTTTAGCTTACGATCAACGCTAATATATTAAAAAACTACACAAATTTTAGCAGCTGTGTCTCGGAGAAATGCTGCGTGTCAGAACCACACGCACAAAACAATTGTCTGAACTTGTTACCATTGTCCTCTACTCTATTTAAACTTTTTATTTTATGGTTTTGTTTTACAATGAATTATATGAATAATATCTATCAAGAAGCATGGTCTGGAGGTTTGAGTTTTCAGAGGCAGTTTTATCAAAAAACAATTATTTTTAAGTTTCGAATTATTTTACTTTAATGATAAATACCAAAGGTATCAATGCGCCAATTTTCTTGTCTTAGAACTGCGATTTTCTGTACTACGTTGAAGAACACAAGGGCGCGAACCAGGCCTTGGAGCAAGCTATCTACTTCATGCAGAGCGTTGGCGAACCCTCTTTTAATTTCGTTGATGTAAGTTGAAAACGAAATCCATGGGAATTCCTTTATGCTAGAATAGTTTTCTATTTCACTTATCGTTAAAAAAAATAATCATCGATGCTAAATATCACAGTCATTCACACGATTCTTTAGTTAGGTTATCTAAAATACAGGATGTAATAAGACTACAAAAATATTCAGGCCATGATTCTTTAGAGATATGCATATTTTTTTATGGTTTTAATTTTATAATTTCTAACACTTTTTTCATCGTCAGAAGAATATTTATGTTTGTTTTTTTTAATTTTTTTGTTGATATTTGATTGATAAACAAAGACGGTCTGTAATACACGTTTCAATTTTCGGATGTAGTCTTATTACACTATAGTGCTTGGACGACCAAGCTCTACTTTTATGAGTTTAATTTCATAAACTACAAAATACGTTAGCTACTAAACGGCCAGTGCTGATAAATTTTTCGTCCTTGTAAACTATTATTTGTCTTTCATCGAAATCTTCACAGCCGTTTTGACAGATGTGATTAACGTATCAAAAATATTCTACTAATACGTATGGGGCATAGCACTAGATGTATTTGTCTACGATTTTAAAGGTCTTAAATCTTTCAGGGAAAAACACGTCTTGAGTACGAGTTCGTGGAAAATCGTCCTTTCCACATCGCTATACTGAAATATCTCCACGTACTTACGAATATAGCGTGCCACCGCACCGCTCTCGAGTTAGCCAAGGTGCTACTCAACTTGGATCCGACGGATCCGGTGGCTGTCATCTTCATAATCGATACTCTGGCAATAAGAGCCAGGGAGCACCAGTGGCTGTTGGATCTGATGGATCACTGGAGAGAGAAGAGACAGGCTCACCGACTTTTCCACATGCGGTATTCGGGGGCTCTTGCTATGTTCCACGTGGCTTGCAAGAAGAAAGATTATAGTACGTTTTATTTTAGATAATTTGAATTTAATCAGGTACTAGCAGCACGTCCCGGCTTTGCATGGGTGTACTAATGAAACCATTGGGACAAAATAATAAAATTAAATATAATGAAATATGATCACGACTGTATCTTGTTCGGAGATTACTTCCGTCAAACAAACAGTTAATCCTGCTAAGTGTGGCAGTAAAGAGGTTGAAATGACACGAATAATATCTATTTAACAGATGGTGTGGAAGCAGCTAAGCAAGCGCTGTTAAAGGCGATGAAACTCTTCCCGCCGGTGGCCGCCAAGATCATAGAGTTCTCAAAGATGTCCATTGCTGATGAGCTGAAGAATCATGGCCTGTTCGTACCGCCGCCCAACATCGCGTAAGTAACCAGTTTCATCATTTTACGGGTCTAGAACTTTAAAAGCTCAAATCGTAATTTTGACCCGGGATTAAATATAACCTATAACACAGACAGTCCATTCTACACATCGGAAGAATTTATGAAATTGGCTAAGTTGTTTCGGAGATTACCTTCGTCAAACGAAACAAACCAACATTACCCCTATAGTGCCCCTATATAATCACACCTCCACTAAAAGAGAATTCAAAATACAACTTGAAAAAGTTGTATTATGAATTAAGTTAACATTTCCAATCTTATTTTTAGGAATAAATTGCATATCACAACATACAAAACTCGAGTCATTCAAAATATCATATGCAGTAATTTTAATATCATTATATTATTAAAATTACAAACGGCCAATCATCGAGTCTGTCAATTTATTTTCGCTCCTCTGTAAATGTAGGTTTTTTAAGTTGTAACCTTATTTTAGTGGATGTGCGATATAAGTATAGATTGTAATATGTTTCAGCGAGAGCCAGGATTTGAACGAGCTGATGACGCTATACGCGTGGCTGATCGGGCCGAGGTGGCGCGAGCCGCAAGTGTGGACCTGGTTCATAGACACAGTCACCGATCTCACGGACTTGTACGATCGTTCACAGGAAATACGGGTAAGAACCGGCTGCTTTAGGTGCTGGACAAGCCATGGAATAGGCTTGTCCAGCACCAAAACCATCTTTATTCAACAACGTCTCAGGCACTACAATGTCCTGTTATGTGTAGGCGAAAATTGCCTCCTAACGCTGTATAAATCATCTAGTAAAGATAATACTCAATAATAGTCATTTATTTGGTAAACACTTTTACACGTCACTATTACACACTCAATACTTACACAATACCTCTGTGGCGCAGTTGGGTGAACGCCCGGCTGAGATGCCGAGGTTGCGGGTTCGATCCCCGCAACGGGACAAAATATGTTTGTATGTTCAGCAGATATTTGTTCCGTGTCTGGGTGTTTTCTATCTATAATATGTATGTATTTACAAAACAAAATGTATCTATGTATTATATCAGTCATCTGGTTACCATAACACAAGCATTAAGTTGCTTAGCTTGGGACTAGATGACGCTGCTGTGTGGAATTTCCAAGGATATTTATTTATTTATTTAATACCACAGATAAAATAATATGACAATACTAACTAACAAGATACCAAGGAATTTCTATATAAAGGCTTGAGTGATGATACGTATCGCTTTGTTTGTAGGAGGAGGTGTGCAATAACGCCCGCGTGCGCGCTCAGCTTTACCGCCGCATCCCGACGCAGATGAAGCGCCATCTATACGCCATCCGACCGATGGCCAAGTACATCTCCGACGGGGTAATGTTATCTTTATAAATATTACACATATTATAGTCACGCCTCATTCCCATTGGGGTAGCTATACACACGGATCTTTTCACTTTCTACAATCCTGACGCACCTCATTCATAATTATTCTGTACATTTTGACAAAATTATGTTCTCCCCTGATAGAGTATTAAAGCATGTTGAAAGGCCAGACCATTTAAGCATGACGAGATTTAAAATCAATTATATGTGTTTAGTGAGCAAAAGAGCAATAAAAGTTTGTTCTTTAAATCTCACTTTCCCAAAAACTATTTTTAACAGTATTTTTTTTTATTTTGTGTCGTTTTTTTCATTTACTACCATTTCTGACATTATATATCATTTTGAAAATGACTGTAATTTTTGACATTCATTGTTAATTTTTGGCATTGACATGCCTTTTGACATTGTCATATTAGATATTATAGTTTTAAGGGGCGTCTAAACGGGCTATATTTTACGACAATTTGTGGCTGCAATACTGTGGCCGGCACATTGCTAGCAATACCAGCCACACTATGCAATATTTTAAGGATGGCCCGGCAATATAGCCACATATTTTTTGGTATCTCAAAACGTTTTTATGTGTAGCCGGCGTGTGGCCGAACGATCGCCTCGCAATCGAAAATACTGCAATATATCTGGGCCATCTATATTGTTGTTCTGTTTTACTGTATATGCGCGTCCCTTTCTCCCTGCGACGTGAAGTACTTGCTGGCTGTCATGAGCGTCATTTCGTCGGCCATTGTTGCTGAATTGTGTGGCTCATTAAAGGGTTCTGAATCAAAGGCCATACTATTGCAGCCATATTGCAACATGTTGCCTGCAATTGATTGCTCAGCCATAAAATGCACTTAAATGTTTTTTTGATGGCTGGGCAATGTTTGCCAATAATTGCAGCCACAAATTGTCGTAAAATATAGCCCGTTTAGACGCCCTTTTAGTAAAATAAAAGTGATTGGACAGCGTATGCCGCCGACGAGCCCGAGCGTCTCTTTCAACCCGTACCCTTTCGAGGGCTCCAACATCGACACATACCACTACTTCACAGACTGGATGCAACAGAACGCGCCGCCTGAAAACGGCACATTCATGGCACTCATCCAGGGACTATATCCAGAAATGTACCAAATAGGGTAAGCTATTTTGGACAGCATGCATCGGTGTTAGTTATAAATCTTTTAGTAGGGGAGCCCACGATGCTAAATGGGGATTTACTCGAGCGTCATGGAGTCCTATTGGGTTGCATAGCTTAGATCATAAGAAGAAAAAAAGGTTATCCTACTATCCTACTAATATTATAAATGTGAAAGTTTGTGAGAATATATGTATGTTTGTTATTCTTTCACACAAAAACGGCTGGACGGATTTGGTTGAAATTTGGTATGTAGATAGGTGATACCCTGGATTAACACAGGCAGCTAGTATGATCTAATACCTTTTCATCGGTGGGGGAAGCGGCTATAGATTTTAAATATGTAAAAAAAAACTGCTGCGTGGACATTCTCGAGCGCGTCAGATATTGATATCATCAATGCCCTAACGTATTTTTAATAATATACGTAGGTTAATCATACCAGCCACCCTAACATACATGTTAGGGTTGAAAATGCAATAAAAAAAATATCGTGCGCGTCAGATTTTCTAAGGGAACACTCCTTAGTGCACCAAAAAAAAGCTCTCATTCACTAATCTGACGATTTCGATCGTTTTTTTTTTTTCAACTTTGCTGCCCTCCTTTCCTTTACGTCACTCTCAAATTGTCAGATTAGTGGAATATACACTTTTTATGATGTACTTAATTAACTCACACTACACTACCTTAATCTGTCGCGCTCCAGAATTTCGGATTATATTTTTTTTTTAACTAATCTGATCCTGTATCCTTCACGGGGGGCCTTGAATATGGGGCTCATGTTTGGTGGAGGTACTTAACCGGGTACAAGGAATCCCCCTGTATATTAATCTGCGACGCATTAGTAAATCCCGAAATCCCGCTTGGGCTCCCCTACTATTCGTTATTTATTTATAGTAAAACTGGCTTACCCTGTTATTCATAATGATACTGAGGTATTAACCGAACGATACATTTATAAAATGACGGCAGCTTAGGTTTCAATATTCAACTTGCGAATGACGTAGATCTATCGTCATAGTAACGTGTCAAAAATTGTCACACATTTTGGTTGTTTATACAAAGTTGCTCTGGCGATAGATGTTATTTGTCAAAATATGTCATACATATTTGTTCTATGTACAAAGTACCTATGGTTTTCTTTTGATATTTTTTTAATTTTTATTGCGACTGGCCGTCATTTACAGACTCTATATTAAATGTTATATCTTAAAAAATACTATTATTGTTATGCTTTAACCTTCACCGAAAATTGTGATCCAAGTCGAAGAATGAATAAAATAATTTGTTAAGAACGGATGGATAGAAATCTTATTTATAAATAACAGGGTAGCTGTTTCAAAAATAATATTTAGTACCAATCAATATAATAAGTAAGGCTAGTGATAATCAGACTTTACAATAAGGTTTTCAAAAATAACTTTTATAACATTTTTAATAACTTCACTGGTTTGTTTATTTTCTGTGTCTGTCGAGCTGGTTGACTTGTTTCAATATTTTGCTTTGTGTTGAACTTATTTTTAAATATTTTTGTGAAATTGCATCTTTTATATTATAATACTCGGATGTATTGTTTTAATGTTATGTACCTACCTACAATAAATTATGAAAACCCGAAGTTAGTTGTTTGTATAGATCGTTGAGAAACGACCAATTTCGACTTAAAATAAGTAATTTCATATTGATTTCTAAGGCATTTGCCTAAGTATTTTAGTTTTTGTATGTACCTATACTATTGCAAAAAAATCGTAAAATCTGTTCACAGTTCAGTATAAAAAAGTTACTTTATGCCCTTGTAAGATGCATTTCTTGATTTTAACTTTAAGTATACGAGAGAACGTGTTTCTATAGGTAATGTGAATAGCAAACGATTTATAAATAAACCTGAAAGAATATAAAAAAATATGAAAATTAATATAATCACATTCCTTTCTAAATCATTCTACCGTTTTACAGGTGAGTATTTGAATTATCGTTAGAAATATAATAAACTGTTATTTAGACTACCAGTTTTAAATTGTTTTAGACTATCCATTTAAAGATATATGAGTGAGGGTGCTTATATTTATATCAAGTTTTATTTATTATGCTGATTATCTTCTCATTATTTTAAAGTCATAGTTGTAGTTTTTATTTTAAGCTTGATGTGAAATATTTTTTTTGTGTGTTATATTTGTAGTTAAAGAATACGTACTTACCTATATTGTGAAATCAACCTATTCCTATTCCTATTAAATAAAGCTTTTTGTTTTCTGAGCATTTTAGAAGCTTAGTCAACAGTTTATTTTAAACTTGTTTTTAATTTAATTTATAGTGTTGTTTCATATTTTGTAAACGCCGTTAGTAATTATAATTATTGCTTATAGTTTTTATTAGTCTGAAGTGGTTGAGAGTCCATTTGCACGAGCAAAGCGTATAGTTTCACTCTGCAAACATGTCAAGTCATACATCACTGAATACTTTAGTTCGGTTAAAGAACAACTCTGCTTTTGTTAATATATTTGCCATTGATCTGATAATATTTAGGTACGGCTATATTTTCTTGGTTACAACGGAAAGTTATTGAGTAACGTAAGTAACTGATCTGACCCCCAATGGACGAACACTTCCATACATTATCAAGATAACCAAAGATGAAGTCCATAAAGTAAGTATTGGCCACAAGTTACAACATTTCCAAGTGTAAGTTGTTTCTTATGTATCTAACAAATATTTTTTCCTAAATTTAGTGAGATTATTAACTTATACTTACTAATAGTTCACAGTGTGGCTAGCGAAGCCTTTGTCGCGGTAGGTACATAGCAAACGGCGCGGAAAATATACGAATGGGGTTCACACTCATGGGTCCCGGGTTGTTCGCGGCTTAATTTCGCGCTAGTTTAGAGAGGCTGCCATTAGGTTAAAGTCAAAACTTATGTTTTTTCATCTTCGAGCTTGTTAATACCTCCACCTGCAATCACAATTTGACTTGCGTTTGTAGATTCGCCGCAATTATAAAGGATCTTTGGTAGGGTTGACTCATTCACGTTGTTCCCTAGCCTTATTGTCGCTAGTGTAAAGAAAAGAGTTCCTGTTTAGATTCGTTAGATCATCAGCTTCGTGCACTCTTTCCTCGAAATTATGCGCACTGAGGAGTACCAACTTATAAAATGGAGTAAAGACAAAAAAGACAAGGAAATCAGGTAGTATTATTATTGACGTGTTATTGACTGATGCTTGAATGTGAATGTTTTTTTAATGCTAAATGCGAAATGGCTTGAGCTTATAATGTTTATTACCTATAATCAAAAAATAATAAATAAATAAATGTTATGTTGAAAAAACCGTCGAATGGTAGTCCTCGAATTGTCTCATAGGTAATCCGCGGGTTTTCTTTAATTATAGCCACATTATTTTCGTAGACGGCAGTTGAAGGCCGCCTTTTTTCACGAAATTCATCATGCAAAGAAACTCGATCTCTCTCAAATTCAGCAAACCATTGCCTTACGCTGCTCAAAGATGGTGCTTATCTCCCAAAAGCATTTTAAAGACGAGCAGCACAGTCTTGCGGAGAGAGAGAACTTTGAAATCTCTAAAATCGTTCCGACTTAATTCCATTTTCGTTGCGTACGTAGGACTTTGATGTGTGATAAAAAAAATTGACAAATGATTTCCCGCCAAATCTTTTTTTGTATTAATAGGAAGATTGCAACGTTTCAAAATATATAGCATTTAATATTCAAATAGTTCCGATTAGCTAGAAGTGCAAAACTTTCAGTGTGCCCCATGTACCTATATGAAAATCCGTGAGTCTGACCACTTATGACAGGTAGCTTAATAATATTGCCAGACTCAGACCGATGTTGATTATTCATGATTGTAAAGTGGACCTTTCCTCGACCTTTCTTCGAGAGTGCACTTAGCTGCCTGCCTGTGTTTCAAGAATAGGTAGGTACCTTCGCTGTTGTTTGAAGATCATCAGCTCCTTGCTATAACTATAGTGTAGTATTGTGAAAATAACTTAATATTTGTTCCATGCTATTTTATTGCTGGCTTAATGCATCGTGTGTGTGTGTGACCTATTGCGTGATCTGCATATTTGTAGACTAAACTTTAATATTTAGGTAGGTATGTATTTATCAAAAAAATAGGTAGGTACTTAAGCATAAATGTATTAGTCATCCGGTTACCATAAACAATAACCCATTCAAGGCCCACCTCCACCTGGTGGAGGTAGTGCGTCCGGGGCACCCAACGTGTTAAATTGCTTATTGGGAATAACTGTGTGAAATGTTAAAAGATATTTTTACCTATTTTCACTGTCGGTGATACCTTTTTATTTGATGCAGGTAAGCAATGATTGAATCTCTACAATGATGATAATTATGACTATTTTAAAAGTCTTGTTAATATCTACTTATTATATCTATATTATACTATCTATAGATAGATACTAATATCATGGACGATTTCTCTGTTGTCTGTGCTAATACTAGTAGTTCGCCTAGAACGAGATCTCGCTCGCCGGTGGTTGTGTATATTCGTTTTTATCTGTGTTTGAAAGAATTTATTTCAGAGGTCTATTAAAAAATATTGAGGATCTAATGAGAACTAAGTACCTAAAGCCGATTATAATTTCTTTAATTACTAGTAAAGCGATTTTGAGTGTGCATTATTTACAATACAGGTTTTGATTAAAAACTCTTTGAATTTAGAGTCAAACCTTAGGCTCTAAACCTATTTTATATTCAGTATGTCATGTTGGTTTGATCCTGTCATGGCACTACTTTCGATGACAAATGTGTTGCCCGCGGTTATTTCAAACATTTTGTCAAAAATCATTTTGCATTAATTTACATACTTATATTTCTATAAAAAATACTTGATGGTATATGTAAGAGCATAAGTTTTTACGAGGGTGTTTCGACTTAAAACATTTTGGTATTTTGTTTGTTGTGAAGTGGCAGTAACATTGGTTCAAGGAAACTATTTAGTAAGTTGAATTCTTTTTCCATTAAAACGTCGTTAGGTTCGTCAAAAAGAGTTAGGAGTTAGAAACACCAACCAAGATAATAAAGAAGAAGAAGAAGAACGATTTTCTGAGCTGCGATTTCACCAAAACTTATAGAAATGGGAGCTCAGGTTATAGCCAAAGAGAATAAAATCACTGGTTATAGCAGTCATGATTTTTTTACATTTATCGAAGTTATTCAAAAACTACATCTTAGAATCAAAATTAAAACCATTTTGGAATGTATAAACAAAGCCCTTTCATATTACACACCACTCAATGTATTTGAACAACTTTTCTTTTTTTTCATCCCCTTCGGAACCAAATATCTTTACAACCCCTTGACCGATTCAGCTCATTAGGTTACTGGCTTACCCACTTACCACTACCTATATACCTACCAAGTTTCATGAAGATTGGATTAACGGTTCGACAGTTATGCCGGAACATACAAACAAACAAATGAACACAACATACAAAGCAAAATTACCCCACTTGCCACTAAAATCTTCGTTCGCTTCGCTCACTCGATCGGCTTCGCTCGGGTGTACTAATGGAACTACCGGGATAAAATATAGCCTATAACCTCCCGGACAGTCCACGGTCTAGTAGTTTCGGAGATTACCTCCGTCAAACAAACAAACAAAGTCGGTTTGTTTGACGGAGGTAATCTGCGAAACTACCTACTAGACCGATTTCAAAAATTCTTTCACGGGTGTGTAGAATGGACTACGGGCTGGCTATATTTTATCCCGGTAGTTCCATTAGTACACCCGTGCGAAGCCAAGACGTGCTACTAGTATAGGTACTATAATAACATAACAAAAACCAAATATTCTAATCAAAAGTCATAATTATCACAAAACAAAATGTGTCGGACGTCGTATGACGGTGCTTATTTTTTTTAGAAAATCAGAGGTAATGTAGAGCGAATTGCTCATAGCCAATCTGATGGATTAGCATCGGTCGATTTTATATTTAAATAATTATTTCAAGTTTCAACCAAATCCGTTTTTTTTTATTGCTTGAAAGAGTAACAAACATCCCTCTATAGATACATTGAAATATCCATCGTAACTAAAAATCCGCAAATAGTTTAGTCTCACCTGTTTTTATTTTATTTCAGTGGTTCTCTGTTTTCTTATGAATCCAATCTCAAAAGGGTGTCTTAACATGATCCTTTTCTATTTTGCTCTATGTAATGATTAACAGGAGACGCAATATGGGCGAAATGCTGGAGCTCATGGATGGAATGGAAATCAGAACCCACAACGGCAGCTTCCTCGTGGTGGGGCCCAATGACTACCAAGAAGCCGATGTGAATGGGGTCTGTATCTTGTCTATACTATCTATACTATATTACCTATACTATAATATTATAGAGGTAAAATTTGTTTGTTTGACGGAAGTAATCTCCGAAACTACTCAGCCGATTAAAAAAGTTCTATCACCAATGTGTAGAATGGACTGTTGGGAAGGTTATCTGGCTATATTTTATCCCGGTAGTTTCATTAGTACACCCGTGCGAAGCCGGGACGTGCTGCTAGTATGTAGATATAGCCACAGATTTATGTAATCTGTGATATAGCTAATCTTCAGGGTTTTTTTATGTCGTCTCTAGTAAAACCTACCTCATTTATAGCCCTTCAGCTTTTCATTCTGACTATTCGAATTAGTATAATATTGATCGTGTTTACTCCTAAACAAAAAGTTGCTGTAAACAGTTTTAAAAAACGACATATAGGTAGGTACTCTACGAATTGCAAAGTTGGTAATAAATTCCCATCAACCAAATAGTAAGAAAACAGACCATTTATCTCCGTATCATAATTATCAAACATGTCCACATGCGTGCAGGAGACAAACCTACACCTCTTGCGTCACATCTCAGCCGAGCACTGCCTAGCCATGATTGCATTGCATACTATGCCATCTGTGGCTAGGCAGTGCCGTGATTATTAGAGACATCTAAAGAAGCTCATTTGTCTATTACGGATTATTTATACCTACCATCCTTTGATAAAAAATCTAAATTATATTTTTCGTTATCTTCTATCCACAGCAACGCATCTACCGCATCGTTTTCATGCGTCGTCCCACTCCAACCGCTCACGAGGTTAATGAACCCGCACCAAGACCGCAGAACCAGCCTGATGTTCTCCTCAATGGCAACTTGAACCCAGCGGAAGGCGACGACGTTCCTCTTCTCAACCGACTTGATTTAAACGATGCTGATGGCGTCCCGGTTGTCGAAGAAAATGTCGTACCATATCGCGTAGAAGAAAATGGTTTCGCGAATGGTAACCCCAACAGAAACGAGCCTGAAGAGCTGGATGATCAGTATCAACCGGATCATTAAAGTGGTCAGTTCTAGCCGAAACAGCAGATATTTGTGCTCGTTTTTACACAAAGAACGGCTCGTTAAAGAATAACCTGCTGAGTATTTTTTGTCCAAAGATTTTTTGTATGTAGGTATTTGTATTGATCAGTATTGGGTCGGGTTGTGTCAAGGTTTATGAGAGTTGCCAAATTAGAATTTTATCCCTAATTATTAGGTTGTCGCAGCGCAGGTGGCTTATTTCGACTGAACGTAAACGAATGTAGGTATCATTGGAATTGAGACCCAATCGAAATTATAGTAGTAGTATCCAATTATTCGGTGTCTATTAATATTAATCATATGTTAACTCCATCTGGTGAATTTGTGTTATGTATACACCTAGGTAGGTACCTAGAGTACCACACGATCACAAAGTACATATTACCTACTTATTTAGCTTGTGTCCAACAGCTAGTCAAAACGCACCATGTTAATTACTGGGTAACTACCTATGTAGGTAATTTACATCTAACTCTTATTTTACGAAGTTATGACCTGTCATATATATACTATTACTATGTTTGCATATGTCCAAATTTAAAATCTGTTTTGCTATCGGAAACCAACAAAAACGTCCTAAAATATAAGTACTCTAGAGTACCTACCTAATCAGTAATCACAGTAGGTAATCACTAATTAATCAGCTATTTACCATTTTGCATAATCATTGATGTTTTAGATATAGAAGAAAGTGTAGTGATCGTCAGGCAAACCCCTCTCTGTTTGAAAGGACAAGATGGTCTGCGAATGGACGTAACTCGTAGGTTACATTGTGTTACAAAATGCTTGTCGATCTTAGCACAAATTTCAGATAGCCCAAGGGCAAGTAGTTTACAGTAGTCTATGTTATATGTTGTCGAAATGTATCAAGTTGATACATAGATACTATCAACGCATCATTTAATTAAGTATCGCGAAATTCCATTAGGTATTTATACTTCATGTCCCATCTATTATTTGCGTGTTAACTATTTAATTTTACAAATATATTTTAAGTTTTTACTCTTTTTATCTCTCTCTCTATAAATAAGGAGCCTGTCATCTCAAAACTAGCGCCACTGCCTTATTTATTTGATTACTCCGTTGAATTTTAACTATTACAGAATCCCAAAAAATACTTAGGATGTCTATCACAAACTGACCGTGACCACATTTTCTTTTAAATTCCTTTGTTCAACGGAGTACTCAAATAAATAATATAGTGGCGCTAGTTTCGCAAGGTCGGGCCCCTTAACAACAAAAAATTAGAATTAGAAATTGTAAAGCCTCCGACGCTACATAACTTTTCAAGTTTTCGGAAAAATTTCAGTGAAGATGAAGTGTCGGGGGTTAGAGCTTTGGTTTTCAAAAAAACATTGCTCAAACTTCTGTGATCAAAAAAGTTTTGTAATTTGATCTCGAGTTAACCCCACCTTTGTACTAAGTATTTATGTACCAACTCTATTGTACTTCTATAATGTATTATATGCATAACCATTGCAAATAAAATTATAGATTGAAATTCGTGTTTTATTTACCTACTATATACTTCTGCCCGCGATTTCGGCCGCGTGGTAGGTAGGTAGATACCTACACGGATAAAAATAAGCCTGCGATTTACAACTAACGACAGTAGGTACCATTAAAAGTAAGTACCTACCTACATTTTAAGTTTTAGTTAAATCCGTTAATTAGTTTTTGCGTGAAAGACTAACAAACATCCATCCATACAAAATTACGCATTATATTAGTGGGATAGTAGGATGAAATAAATAAAATTCATAATTCAGTAACTTTTTTTTATCAACCTATTTCGTCCCACTGCTGGGCAAAGGTCTCCCCCTAACTTCTCCCACCATCCCGATCCCTGGCGGACTTTTATTATATTATGTATTTTTATTATATTTCTTCTTTATAATTTAAGTACCTATAGAAGTATATTTATGATTAGCTAGCCTCTGTTAGTCACCACAGGTACATTTTTATAGATACAAAAATGAATGATCGTCAAGAACTAATTAATCGTCGTGAAACACAATAAAACCATAGTGTATCAACGCGTATGCGTATGAATAATCGTAGGTAGATGGTCGGTAGTCGAGAATATAGGTACCTAGTCGTAGCATGCTTTCGCAGCTTCGTAGAATTTCGTAGAGGCCTACTAGGCCATTGGCACGACTGACTTAATAATGGTTTACGCTAAACTAAAACTATTTTGGTGGTAGGTAAGTACCTATCTGATCTATCACTTCACTGCATAATGATAATTTATTAATCTTTTACATAGTTAGGAAATTTGTAGCACAAGACGAAATCTGATTTCGCTTCTATAAGTGCGGCTATTAATGCCATATAACGTAGGTATAATGTGAATATCAAATCCTACCTATTTACTACCCGGGTTGGATAGTAAATAGATGGCCCGCATATGGTGCCTTTTACTGAAACAGAACAACAACCAAGCCAGAGATCGTATGTATATAGGTAGGTAGGTACTCCTACCCAATAGATGGCAGCAGGCGTAGATTTATTTTTTAATTCACCCTCTGAATCTAGGAACTTTTGACTTTAGAATAAGGATTACTAAAGTAGGTAGTCACAGAATCATCAAATAAGCGGCACTGTAAAGTTTTCTTAATCGTAATCGATGATTTTACGCGATTTTGATATGTGCTCTTTTTATAACTCCTAATTGGCAAACCCACAAAAAAACCGCACAAGGTTAGCCGCCGTTATTACCCAGCGTCCACCTGAATGATACCATTATACCTAAGTTATGGTATATGAAGCTTTACCTGAGAGTATATGCTCAGAGCAATCATTGTCTCCTCTATGGGCAAAGAGTGAAAGTACTTACAGCCTACAGCTAACCAAAGAGCATATTATGTACCTACAGCTAATGTCATAGCTATGGAATCTAAAGAGAATATATTATATCACTACTCAATCCAATGAGGAAGCAGTAAGAAGACTCAATCAATCAAAGTCTTGTCTATCGCTTTGTCTATCGTCTATAAATGTCTAGACCATACAAAGTACTCTGTGGTCTAGACTGGGTAATAAAAAAATAATAATAAAAAACGTAAAATTTAATTTTAAGTTCTATATTTCTAACGCCAATACGCTTTATTTAACAGCTTACAGAGGAGTGGTGTAGGTACAAGTTTATCAGAATTCAGAAATAAGACGTGATGATTCACAACCACCCTACATCGATATTTTGTATTATTGCCACCGAGTTTTGTGAAAGATTTTCTTTTTGTGGTTTAAGAAGTAAGTAACTACCTACCTAACCTACCCAATTATTTATATGAGTACTAGATCATTTTATTACCTACCATTATAGTTTTGGCACAGAATACCTTATAGAGATGGAAAGAAAAAATTCTGAAATACTGTGTGACGTGTGTAGGTAGGTAGGTATAGATAGCATAGCCCTTTCTTTCAGAATGCGAAACCTATTTTTAATTTATAGCATCGTAAAGTGGTTTCAATAGAACTCAAAAAGGTCTCCAAATCTAGACTAGAGTAGGTACCTACTTACCTAAACTGACTCTTTTTCTACTTATTTATTTCCTACGTCCCGTAAAGTAGCTCTCACAACGCAATATTACCATATTCGTCTATATGATATTACGATCTCACCCCCTATTTCCCCTCATTAATGTTATTACATAGTTATTGTTTGTCATTCCAGCAATTCTATCGCTGTACCTTCGGAACGTGCTCTGTCTCCACGAGAATGCCGCTACGGTCGTGTACCACATCTTTATTATGATGTGCTACACAATGCCTCTGGTGGGCGCCATTTTGGCCGACAACTTTATTGGGAGATACAAGTTAGACTGTTTGCATTCTTTTAAGTAAACAAAATACTTATCATTTTAACCATCATCACACCCTTTTGACCATAGGTATTTGAAATTTAATACCAACCATAGTTCAAGCGTAGTTCAAAGGAATCCACCTTTTTAAATCTTATGTACCTAGGTATAAAAAAAACGATTATTTCGTTAATAGTGTACCTAGTGTAGTGATCATTTTTACTTTTCAGGGTTATCTTGTATTTCTCAATAATCTACTTGATGGGGACAGTGCTCACGTGTTGCTCCGCAATACCTCCCCTCATGTTGCCTCCAACGTAAGTTGAATAAAAAAATCCTTATTATATCGAATAGGTATTATGGTAGGTATGTATTATCTTACTTTCCATTGTTGTGATGTTAACACTTAGGCATTGTACATATTTTCAACAGACTTCAATTAGTAGGTTTAATATTCTACTGTACCTATTTGTACCTACAAACCTACCTTTAACTACCTCCTTGGACATCTTCAAAGGATCTAAATGTTACACAAAGATCCGAAAGAAATGTCTACTGCTCCCTGGGATACAGTCGTGTCGTGATCATTAACCATTTTATTTTATTTTCTATTTTATTTTTATATGAAGATATTTTTTTTCTTCAAAAAGAACTTTAATAAGAAACTCTAACTTGCGTCGGCTCTAGCTTGAGTCATGTCTCTGAGAACGGACCTTAGGGTTTTTTCATAGAAAATTAAAAAAATATCGTTTTCGGCGGATATGGTGGACATAAGGTTCAGCTTCAGATCTACGATTTGATTGGACCCAGGCAAAAATTGTAAGAGTAGTAGCGTAGCGATTGGAGGAATCATAGCAAAACAGCGCTCGAGGATGTTGCGCCGGCTGATGATTTTATTAAGTTGTTAATTAAAAACCCACTATTCTAACCTACAAGTAAATACCTATCTGCGCATTTGTGAACCCTACATTGATAGTGCTCCGCCTTGGCCAGTTTGTCTTAATTTTATTAACTGTACAAACACATTTTACGAATTATTAATAATGCAAAGATAACAAAAACATCCCAGTTAATGGAAGGCCAGTTGTGGCACAGCTGTGGTAGAGATTGACTTGTGCTAGTTAGGTAGGTTCATCCCCCCCGGTGGATTCCGATCTTGCCGCGATGGGGGGGCTCAGTAGCCGTGGTTTGGCCCTAACCACGGCGAAGCTAACAGGAATCTGAGGAGGGGACGCTCCGAGCGGACCTAGAGGTGGGCCTGCTCTGGATGCGTCCAGGGTGCGGGGGACGGGGTCCTGTTCCCTGCATTAAGGAGGGGGTCGGGGGAGGAGAGGCGTGTCGGTGTTTCGTTGCCGCTCGCCCTATATTCCGCGACCAAACGGGGACGCACCTTTGTTTGATGCGTTGTGGTGGTGTGGGGGCCGGTCTCGGCGTCTCCAAGTATGGGACCGTAGGTGTTGGCACCGACCTCCATAAGACGGGGGCGCACCGTTAGTTGCGTTGGCGGTGGGGACGCAGGGGAAGAGGAGTGTCGGTGTTACGTTGCGTTCTCCCTATCCTCTGCGACCGTTAAAGCGGTCAAGGGCCGTTGTGGTGGTTGTGGGTGCCGGTCTCGGCTTCCCCGGGTATGGGACCGTGGATGTTGGGACCGACCCCCATAAGACAGGCCTTGACGGAAGCACCGGGGGGTGCTTCTGTCGCGGAAGAGGCCTAGAGGTGGCGCGCGCGCGGGTGTTTCCGCGCGCCACTCTTGAGAGGGGGCTCCAACGAGCCAGCGCCGTCGGGGCCGTGGAAGAATGCTAACGCGTGCCCATAGCCCCGGCACTATGGCGCCAAGATGAAACCCCGTCGAGTTTTAGTGGGTTTGAGTCCCACATAACCCTTCTCGCTGCCCCCGCGGCGGAAGGGTATGCGCGGGCATTTCTCGACGTTAAAAAAAAAGTTAGGTAGATACATGAAATATAAGCCGTAGGCACATTTCAAACTAAATTAATAGTAGGGACCTAGGTAGGTACATTGAATGGAACTGGAACTAAACGAATATTTACTTGCCTATTCAAATATTTGATTCTAGAGAACCTTTTCATTACTCATACACGGAAAGTACGCACGAAGTTGCCTGATCATAGGGTTCAAAGTAGCATTTTCCGTCCCTAGGGAAAAAAAGAACTTTCCTGCCCTAGGGCAGGAAAGTAAATAACTGTCAAATGTCAACTTCATTTTTGACATTTCTTTTGTGGCATGTCGATGCATGCTAAGTGTTTAAGTTCTTCTAACTCAATCAGATGCTAGATATTATGTCTCTCTTGCACGAATTTGTGCTTCTCTAGCACTAATTATATTATATTTATTTATTTTATTTTATTTATTTACATTTTTTCATCATCAAAAAAAAATACTGGTAGAATGCCTACTACTTTTATAGCCATTCTACCAGTCAGTATTTTTTTAAAATCTGGAACGCAGCTATGCCATGCCATCGTTAGCTGCTTTTAGTCAATATTAAACTAGTCGATTTAAAAAAAAAAGCGAGACAGCTAATTTTCGTGTGTGAAATTTAAATTTTACATCAATTTTTTTGGTAATTTCCTCATATTCGTAATGATAAGTAGAGTGCTTACCTCGGGGAAAAGGCTTTTCGATGCACTCGAACTATTATCGCACTCGCTGACGCTCGCGCGATAAACCATCTCGTGCATAGAAAAAATGCCTTTGTCCCCTTGTATAGCAATCTACTATTGTAAGTAGTATATCAGTCATCTGGATACCATGTCACAAGCATGGGACTAGATGACGTTGTGTGGAATGTCCAAGAATATTTATATTATTAAGCTATTGCTATAGCTTCTATCGCGGGCCTTGGCGTGGAGACCGAATCCAGAAATTCCGTAACGAAATCACCTAACGCTGTCACTTTAGTTCAGCAACTCGCCTCTAGGTGGCATGCAATAGCTTTACCGCGGCAGTCCCCGAGTGCTACACGTCTTTTTTTTATTTCATCTCTTTAGGGAGAAAATTGATTTCGTTTCATTTTTTTTAGAAGCACGTCTTTGATTGGATTGACCTTAATTGCTACCGGAACTGGAGGGATTAAGCCATGTGTAGCTGCGTTTGGAGGAGATCAGGTTTATTATTTTTATTATTTTATATCCAATTTGTTTATTTCTATAAAATGATACTTAATGATAGTACCAAAATGCCACAAAACAAACGTCAAAATTGAAGGTTACATTTTAATTAATTGCCAGTTATTTACTTTCTAGCCCTAGAGCCGCAAGTAACTTTGTGACCCTAGAGGCGGAAAGTGCTACTTTGAACCTTATGATCAGGCAACTTCATGCGTACTTTCCGTGTATGGGTAATGAAAAATCTAACAACACATTTATACCATAACAAACTTCGACGAAATCGAACACTTAACATAATTTACCATAACTTTCACAATTTCAGACTCAATTTAAGTATACTCAGTACCTAACCCTTAAAAAATTCACTCTATTTAAGTTTAATAAGTAGGTACACAACGTAAACTTTGATCGATAACGGTTCCAGTTTCGTTTGCCTGAAGAGAACCACCGCTTGCAACGTTTCTTCTCCACGTTCTACTGCACTGTGAACCTCGGGGGTTTCATGGGCATGGTGATCACGCCGGCGCTTCGGCGCAGCGTTATGTGCTTCGGGGATGATACGTGCTACGCGCTCGGCTTCGGCTTTCCGGCTCTGCTTGTGCTTGTTTCTATCAGTTAGTTTCTATAAGTACCTACCTATATTTCAAAATGCAAAGTGCTAAGAAAAGCTTAATAGGACCCCCTTGATCGTCGAAGTTAAGCAACGTTCTGAGCGGTCACTACTTGGATGAGTGCAAGTGGCATTATCAACTGAGCGCTTCCGTGTTTCAGAGAGCGCGTTCAATTGTAGGCTTGTAAATTCGTTAAGCCATGACGGACGCCCTTAGTCGGCCTAAAAATCTGTCACCAGGGTTGGCCACTTGCTCATACCAACAAACCGTAAAAATTCAAAATGAAATGTTTTATAAGTCTAAGTGAAAATTACTTTGAGGGGCCTTTGGAAATCCGGAACCTAAAGGACAGACCCAGCCCAGCACCCGTAATATAGAGAGAAGAGGGTACCTGCTCTTCATGGATTGATTCTATTACCAGACAAATTAGCTGGCAAAAAAATTGCCCAAAATTTTGCATTTTTTGGTCAAAGCAGCTAAATTATCTACATAACTTGGTTTTGTTTTAGGAGGCGCTCTAGGTTTGATACTACCTATACATCATCATCATCATCATCATCATCAGCCCTTTTTATCAGCCTACTGCTGGGCATAGGCCTCCCTTCGCGACTATGAATGGCATATACATACATGCCTTTTAAAGATCTGGGAATCCATCCATGGTTTCTTGAGGCTACATTTTGTACATAAAATTTAAGGTAATATTACCTATTTCAGTTATCTTCGTCGCTGGAAAGCCCTGGTACAGGATTAAAAAACCACGCGACAACATCACATTGAAATTTGTGTCTTGTGCTTGGGTATGGCTTTGAAATGTATACTTAGGTATAGAACAACAGATATATGTATGATTCCCAAGGTGTGGTAGACAAATCATAATAATAATAATTATTGTGACAAAGTTCATGATCTGCGAACCTAAAGCTGTCTCATTTTAACTTAAATGCGAATAGTTTTAACGTAATAGAGAGTATGTACTACCTTCCCGATACAGAAGATGTGCGCTAAACATTCTCAAACATGCTTAAAATTTATTATTTATTGTAGAAAATTAAGTGGTTCTCGACGAATTCTCCACTTCCTTGAGTACCTACCTGCAGTAAAAGTCTATACATTTCGATTAAAATTAATGAGACATTGCTGAAAACTACTTAGATACGTTTACGTATTTGATATTAGTTATAGCGAGAGATAGATTCGAAAAACGTCGTCTTCATTGCTGAATGCAGTCTCTGCGTGTTTTTGTGCTACTGCCTAGCCCTCGTCAATTGTTGTTTAGTATTGGCTAAAGACTTACCTGGAAGGGTACGTCACGGATTGAAAAGATAATAATAATCTTAGTCAATATAAGCATCATTATCTACACAACGGTGTCGCCAGCCAATGGCAAGTTATTAGATATTATGTAGGATAAAAAGCATGACGCTTAACACTTGTAGCGTGAGTCTTTGCCTCTATAGCGATTGTAATAAGAATGGTTCCAATCTCAGTCTGTAAAGCTTCAACTCTTGACAGCACGATACTTTTAGAGTTCTCGCAATAAACCCTCGCTGCTACCTCTTTCTGCTCCCTTTTGACGATGCTCATAATTGGTCATTCAAATTGATTACAGCACGCGTTCACGAAACGTTTGAAACACGACGCGAGCGACGGTGCTCCTCTCGACCACTGGCTCGATTACTCCATCGACAAGTACGGCAAGAAGCTGGTTGAAGACATGAAGATCGTATTCTCTATCCTCTACTTGTATCTACCTGTACCTATATTCTGGTCACTGTTTGATCAGCAGGTAAGTTTATGTACTTGTATTTTTAATAACATTTTTGTCCCACTGCTTGGCAAAGGTTTCCCCCGAAAATTTCCATCATAACCTCCTTTGGCGATCTCCCACCTCCCCTCCTCAAATCATTCAAGATTATATTTGTTAATAAAATAGTTTCAGTAAGTACCGAGAGCAGTGTGTACAATAAGGGTCTTATTCATAAAAACTTGTCAATTTTTAAGAACTTTTTTTCTTGTCACCCATATGTCAACGAAAAGAGATAGCAACAGATTTAATATGTGTTTTAGCTAATACAGGTTTAATACAGGTTTTAGGTCGAATATGCATAATGGGGTAAGGATATACGAGTATGTACTTACTGTGCAACATACTCATTAGTTAGCGACACTCATATCTCTTCTCCGATACCTAATTAAATGGTCCTTCAAATACTATTCGTAGGTATTAATTTAATATTCTATAACATTATAGTAAATTCACTAGCCAATAACATAATAATAATAAATCTTAGGTACTGTAGTTAAACGATGTAAGATTTCTGTAGGAAGCAAGTTGTGTGTTCAATATATTGTGCGAAACTGATCTTAGGTTATCCAGGATGTTGACACGAACGTTTCAATAAACGATCAACGCTACCTTACACGTCTGCTTTTATAAAAAAATACAGCAGCTGAAATAAATAGTAGCTGCACCGCGTCGTGTTACCCGGGGTAAATAGTTCCAGATCCTGAGAGAATCCCAGAATCAAAAGTAACTTGTGTTAATCCACCATAAAAGCAATCCTATTACCAAATTTAAAAAAAAACCGTCTAGCCGTTTATAAAAATTCGCACAAACTTAAACAATCACAAACTTTTACCTTTTAATATTAGTGCGATTCACTATAAACTCATTTTATTATAATGTACCTAACCTAAGTACTTCTACATAACAGAACAGCCACCCATAACAGAACCCGCCGCAATCGCTGCACGCGAACCATACCTATCTTTTTTACCTATCTATCCATCCGTTTAAAAATCGGAGGTTCAGTGCCTCATACAGAGACAGACCTACTTGCTACAAACTTATAATACCCCTCTTTTACAGGATACAATACTTATTTAGCCACTCTTCCATTTAAAAATAATATCTTTATGAAAAAAAAGCTCTTACTCACTTTATACAGAGTGTTAATAATTAAGTCTTCTAACTTTACCGTGCATGCAAGTGAGTGATGAGTTGATAGTCTAGCACGGTATTCTGCATTGATTAGTTATGTACCTACCTACTAATATATTTCTGAAAAATAATAATATATAATATATTATAAAATTCTAACTCGAGTTCTTAAAATTTTACAACCAATAGAGGAAGTAAATTTTTGGTACCTACTCAAGTTAGAATTTTATTTTAAAAAGTCCTTAAGCTGGTAGGTATCATCATAATATCTGCGGTAGGTACCTAGGGTTTATCAATTTAGCTTTCTTAATTTAATTTTAAGGCACTTGCACAGACAGTGAAATCCTTTATTCCACCTCTCTTTACCTCTAAATAGATCTCAACCTAACAGGCCCCCGTTTATGTAATTCAAGATTCAGAACGAATCTCTATGTTACCCTTTACGACCAAGTGAAGCGAGCAAAGATAGTCAGTCAGTAGGTAAACTGAACGTTCGTCTTTGAATGTTAGCATACAATGTGTTGTCGAGCATAATATTCAAGTCGTTGGCGATGGGCTAACCTACAAACATAAATTAACGTACCCAACGCGCAAGTCCCAATCTTAATCCGTAGGCGGAAACATAGTTTTTAGGGCTCCATACCCAAAGGGTAAAAACGGGACCCTAAAACGCCGCTGTCCATCCGTCTGCCTATCTGTATCTCATGAACCGGGATAACTAGACAGCTGATTTTTAACAGCTAATGTATTTATTTTGCCGTTATAACAAATATGTAGGGTACTAAAATAGGATAATAATTATAAAGGGGGTTACAAAACAATAAACTAAATAAGGGTACTAACTATTTGTTTTGTTTAATAAATGATCATGTACAGATAATGGTACATAACCCTTCGCGCGTGAGTCCGGCTCGCACTTGCTGATTTTCCTGTATTTAATTTGGATCGTAAACGTCACATACCCTCTATCCTCTCGCTACAGTGCTGTGTGTAGACTAAATGCAAACAGACAGTGCCGGTGTGTCGGTCACAGGACGTGGCAAACACTGCCTGCTGTTTGATTTAGCAATCTGCGTACGTGCCCTTCCACGTTTCCATTTTATAGAGAGACCAGTGAGGATTACTGATGTAATGTGAAACAGGGTACCTACCCTGTTTCAACGTTTACAAGAAATAATCGATGAACATCAAATTGTATCCCACGCTAAGTTTGCTTAGTAGATACATGTTTTTCTCTTCCACTCACCTTGTCAAGTTTGAATCTACATTCTTATGAAAGAGGATATTTCTTTCATACAATTCAACCACTTCTTCTTCGGCCTTCTTCCACCTACTTGCGGATCAACTCATCCACAATCCTATTTAGAACTCCTGTTTTGGTGATTTGTCTTTTATAATTTCTTCCATCCTGTAATATAATTTTGTTCTACCAAGCATCTACATGAATATGAAAGTGGGTACCTACCTACATCTCAACTTATTATTAGGTAAGAAAAATACTTAAATTGAACAAGAAAAACGTAATGCGATGAGAAGTCAGTAGCTCATAGGTAGGTTTAGTATAAATAAAGAACTTATTTATACAACAAAGAAGTTATGTTTTTCTCGTTGCCTTTTCCGTGTAGTCTTTCAAAGCATCTTTGAAAACAACATTCTCGATTCTTTCAAGTGAAGTTACTTTGTTTATTAATATTAAACTTAATTTTACTTGCATTGCACATTTTGAAGGGAGAATTTATTAATTGCTTTCTTTGTGCACTTACTTTGTGCGTTAGTACTAAACTGCAGCTAAACCTTCGAATTCATTTCGCCATGTTTATGTTTCGCTATTACTCGTTTGATTTATAAAATTTGTTCGACCACGAAACTAAAAGGGTCTTTAGCATAGTGTTTTTTACACCGACTTCAAAAATGTAAGTCATTTTAGTACCAAAATCTTCCAATGTCAGGGATCTCGTTGGACGTTCCAAGCGTCGCGTCTACGTAGCGAAGTGCTCGGCGTGACCCTGATGCCAGACCAACTTCAAGTAATGAATCCCGCGATGGTGCTCGTGATGATCCCCGTGTGCCCCGGCGGCGCCTGGTCGCTGCTGCCCGAGCTGCCTCCGCTCCAGAAGATGTTCATCGGCGGTATACTGGCGGCACTCGCGTTTGTCTCCGCTGGGATACTACAGATTGGGATTGAAGTTAGTTCATTTAATAAAATTACACTTAAGTAATATTAACCTGTGCCATTTTCTTGTTGCATTCAATTAAATTAAAGCAATTTTTGATATCCAGGTTTGAACAATAGACCAAGGCAGTAGGGAGGTCCGCGGCATCAAAGTTACATCTCGGTGGTCATCGTATCATTATTCATCTTTCACAGCCCGACTTCACCCACTGCTGGGTATAGGCCTCCCTCAGTTTGTGCCATCCGCCACGACCCTGCGCCAATCCGATCCGTTGTAAACAATGTGAAAATCATTTTCATTTCGGCAAAGCCGAAGCTTAGCATACGTGTATGTTTGTACTTCAACTATCATAAAACGCATATAAAAATCTAATATAATAACGAATACGTTTTCATTTAGGTATGTTGGTATATAAACTGCGAGCAAAGTAGTCTTTTTCTTTTTTAATCTAGTATCCTCAAACATAAAAACGATTAAATTTTGCGAACACAGTTTTTGTCAGTTTTGTTTTTGGATCTCAATTTAGTTACGACAAGATTAAAATTAAATGTTAAGGGTCTTATTCATAAAAACTTGACAATTTAATATAGGTTTAAAGAACGTTTTTTTCTTGTCACCCATAATGTCAACGAAAAGAGATAGCAACAGATTTAATATGCCTTTTAGCTAATACAGGTTTACTGGTCGAATATGCATAAGGGGGTAAAGCTTTTCAGTTAAACCTATCTAAAAACGAAATTTCGGCAATTGCAGATCGGCTTATGTTTGTGGAAACTGAAGTCGGAAATTTAACCAAAATAAGCTGACCTGCGATGAGAGGGGCTGACCATAAGATGTTGTATGTATACTAAGTACCTCCTTTATTCCAGCGATCAACCTTACAAGTCCCTGGGCACTATCAGACGGGCTTAGTGCTTCTGAATACCCTGGAATGTTCAGTAGAAGTGGCAGTGAGAGAGGAAGGGTCAGTGCCAGTGGAGACTCACGGCACGGCCCTCATGACGCCCCTCCCGCACCGCCCCCTCATCCTCACGGCCAGCTCTTATAAGAACTGTGCTGGCAGAGTGATGAAAAGACACGTGGTCAAGGATGAGCTGAAGACCGTTGCTGGAACGGTATTTACGTTTATTTGTATAGATGGAAAAATATGTTCTCTGGCAAAAGCCAGAGAACTTTACTTAAAAAAGTAGAAATTATATTATTGTCTTTAAAAACTGTCACAATACTAGACATTGTAATAATCTAGATCCTTTGTATTTAAACAATTGATGCCATACAATTTATTTTACTCGTTTGGCCAGTTTAATTAAACGTATTTCGTGGTGGGGCTATTGAATTCGGGTAAATCCCATTAACTTCTATTAGCATCCATTTTCACAGAAATAATGCGGTTAAAAACGGAATGCCAAGCTTTAGATACTTTTTTAGATAGGTCGATTGTGATCAGTTGTAAATACAAGGAGATTGCATATATACGCATTAGAAACGGTCAAACCGGTGGTTTTGATATTAGTTAGTGAAACATGATGAATGCAAGCATTTCGAATGCTAATCGGATTGCCTCAGGGATTTTACCATCGGCCCGTAAAGCAAGCCTAGGTATAGCTATTTTCGTCAGGACAGTTATTAGGAAATACGATCAGTTTTCTTTCATGGATGGTTTTGAAGCATAGAAAAACTGTTAAAAAAACTCTACAGTAGGTATAAGCCCCGCAAGTTGATATTGCGACGGAACCTTGTCACGATAACAGCTGCGTGACGTCATCCGTCGCCAAAAAGTACAGATAGCAAAAAAATGTAATAAAAAGTAAATAAGCTAGGGTTATGATGGGTTTATTTATATTTAAACTTTAACTAGGTTGTTATGTAAAAAAATAATATTTTTAATTAAAATAACTTGGTAGAATTTTGCAAAATATTCAAAATGTCTATTACTAGTTGCTTCGACATTGAAATGTTCTCAGTAGTGTTCGAAGCACTTTTTAAGGCACGATTTATATTTTGGATAACTAACTAAGAGTCTTCTTTCTCTTTTACAAAATAATTGTCCACTCATCATTTCACGAGCACGATTGTTAATTATTTTTATTTTTTCCCGTAACAGGTAACAAAACTAAACAACAAAACTCAAAAATAACAATAAAATAATAATAATAAAAAATAATAATAGCACGTAAGCGCGGGCTGACCTTGCGAACGGTACTGACGGTGCTACGTCACAAAGATGGCCGCCAATCCCAATATCAACTTGCGGGGCTTATAAATTCTGCATGACGTAAAGTAAAAATGATTTACCCGGTGTTTGAATCGAAATTGACCATAATAGAGCCGTAATCGCTGATTCCATGTTGGCATCACTAACCACTTTTAAGCACCGAAACATGAAGTACCTTTTCAAAAAAAAATGTTTAGTAAATTGCGTTACCTACTTAAATAAAAAAATTAGCTAAAGCCACGCTCACAATAACATTCCACAACAAAAACAACAAAAAAGTGATTTCTATTTAGAAGATATGGTGTACTCGTGAATATTATGTTGAGAACTCGATCAGTGGTTCTTGAGATACGTCTCACATTTAATTTAATTTTGTTAATGAGACCTTATATTATTTTATTACATAATAATTAACTTCAGCAATCACAACTTCAAATCACCACTCAATCAATTGCTTAGCTTGGAACTAGATGAGGCTGTGTGAAATTTCCAAGGAAATGTATTTATTTAATTATTTACTTTTGATTATATTTAGTGTATATATTATAGATTAATATTTAGATTATCCTCGTACCATCATATGTAATGTAATTTATGTCTCTGAAGTGTCTGGATTCGTGGAAAGTTGCTCCAGTGATGCAGATTGTTATTATTTTCAGTTCATGCCGGTTGTTATTGGACAGAATTCAGACGATCAAATATCCCTGTACTACATGGATCCGAGTCCGTTTCTTAAGTCTCTGACTGGAAAACCCAAGTTAAAGCAAGTGCATTATCTTTTATTTTATTAATCACTAAGTATACGTATTGAATAAGTTGGAGTAGACTCCCCTAGCTTGTTATCGCGATTCTGCGCGTCTCTGACGCTAAGTGTGCGGAGATTTGATGAAAATATGTGGAAATTGTCATCCGCAGTCTGTCGAAATTAAGTATAGTCAGTCGCAATCTGTCGTCTCGACCAGTCACTAAGCTGTCGGTGTCACCCTGTCACCTAGTGTGTCATAATATATCGATTACACTTTGCAACCACTGGTTTCATGACAGAGACCAAAACTGTCGCCGCAATTGAGATAACTATAGATTGGTATCTATCTATCGTATATCTTGATCTAACCCGCGGTTTCTCTAACCAACTTAACTTACGGATAACTGTAGGACTTTCGCAATAGCAACGTTGTTATCTGCCAAAGGTTTAATAAATTTTGTGTTGTAAAAGCAAAGTTGCTATAGTGATGGACCTATGGACCTCCGTACGTTGATTATAGAAATCGAGCATTAGTCGATTTCCAAATCGTGCCTTTCTTTGGCATTTTAGTAACGTTATGTTTACTTAATCTAGTGATTAGGTCTCGAGTTTACTACATGCTCCGCTTTAGCGACTTGTCAATTTTTATAGCAGCTATGTGCTTCTTGATCCGTTCTGAGACTGTGCGTTTCCTTTAACATTTCTATACCTATTATTAAGATATTAAAAAGGGGTTAAGTTGGTTTGTGTTTGTGGAGCGTAATCTCCGTAACTTCTCATCAGATTAATAAAAATATATATGTAGAATAGAATTTCCGAATGAATAAGACTTAATATAAGTAAGGGACCTACTATATTTTATCTCGGTAAAGTTAGTACTGCTAGTCCATCAAGTATATTAGACAGAAACGACTAATACTTTAAAATGCCATTTGTTTTATTTTTTAGAGTGGTATACTTGGGTAACACTGGGCCCAATAAGAACGTGTCCATAGCTGTGGAAACGGAGAAGCGACTAAGCGATATTTATTATGTATCCGACGCTCCAGTCGACCACATCGGCGAGTCAGCCTACATGTGCCTGCAGCCGGGAAAGTAGGTGCATATTTAATAGAAAAGTTTCAAATTTTAACCTCATACAGCTAACTGGATGTAGGCGATGTGGTACAGATCAACGGCCGGTTCTTATAACCAACTTACGGATGGCCGTAGGCCGTAGGACATAACAACGTTGTCTGTCAAAAAGCTTTATACATTATGTAATGGACGTACGGAAGTACGTTGGTTATAGAAATCGGGCATAAAACACGGTACTTACGTACAGCTAATTAAATTCCATGTTTCGCAAAAAAAGTTTTTAAGGTTACAACTGTGTTCTTGAAGTTACTGGAGGTATTCAGACTCATACTTGGTAGGTATACTTATTATGAATCTTTTGAAGCTAGTCAAATAAAATATCCATAGATAGAATCGAATGTATTGTAAATAACTGAAGATGAAAGATGATAATGTCCTTTCCAGGGAATATTAGCGTTGAGTCTATTATTTGTGCTTATGAAAGGTGAATCTGAACGTATTGCAACGACTACCTTAGTTACAAACGTCTAGGTTTTATTTTAAAATATCTACAGCATCGACGAACGAATAGCGCATTGAATTTTCTGCAATTTCACATGAAAAGGAAACGTCAGGTAGCGCCCAATAAAGCAACGGTAGCCGCCGGCTACTCGGTAAATTCAGTAACTAAATCTCTGCAATATCATATTTTCTTTTAAAATCGAAACTTGTAAGCTTCAACCTGTAGCTTTCCTTGCGTGGTACTAACCCGGATAAAAAGTAACCTGTATTCCAGGTCATAAACAAAGTAGGTAATATTCCGAGTTTCAGCCAAATCCGCTCACAAGTTTTGCGTGAATGAGTAAACAAAGAACAGATTTTAACTATTTTTGAATACACTTAAACACTATTTTAGTTATGATCAGAGTTGCATCTCAGAGTGAAGGTTGGTTTGTTTTTTTGCTTTCTTCTTACTTGATTTGTATACCTAATGAATAAAAGTTTAATTTTTTTTTTCTACTGTCATTCGGTATAGGTTCAGGTGGCGAGCGAGCAGTGCTGACGGCGAAGTGTCAGGCTCCGGAGAAGGTTACCTTCGAGCTGGTGGTGTGTACGTACTCTGCGTGAGGGAGCGCATGGGAAGGTTAACACAGTCTTAATACTTTATTGAACCTAGGTATGGATCGGGGTGATTCCAAACCTAGTTTCACACACACCATAAACTTACACACACTTTAACACAATAGAAGGAGAGTATCTCTTCTTCACTTGCAGAGTTGCAGTCCCATCTCCAGTGCCGGATTTATGGGTCCCCCAAAACTAAAGAAACGAGCCGAATTTTTTGCAATAACTTGATATTTTCTCGATCGTCTCTGATGCCCGCCCCCCCTAGACGGGATGCCCTAAGCATTTTCTTAAATTGCTTTGCTTATAGGCTAATCCAGCACTGCCCATCTCTGTCAACTGATCACTATAATTTTCTGTCTAACTAGTCTAGCTCAGATGTTATATCTGTGGCTATCTGTTTCACTGTCACGCAATTTTTTTTTTGTTTACATCGCTACGGTTGAAATATAATGCACCCGAACTATTGGCACCCCTCGCTATCGAACCGTCATATCGCGAATCAAACCAACTTCGTTACTTTTCAATCTTGTGTTACATACAATCTACGATTAGCAGAAAAAATTAAAAATGGTTATAAAAGTTACAACACCGGCAGGATTGAAACCTGAGTCGATACACTACCTCATCACTCGGTCACAGTGTTTTATCATACCGGGGTCGAACCAGTCCAGTCCTACCTCAGGAAGGTTGACTTTGAAAATTTGTTTATTGATTAGGTTGGATGCAGCAGTACTGCATGCCCCCAACCCGCCAAACGAGCTGCACTTGGCGTGGATAGTGCCTCAGTACCTGCTCGTGTCCGTCGCTGAAATCATGTTCGCAGTCTCAGGCCTCGAGTTTTCTTTTACGCAGGTAATATTGAAGAACTGATGCACTACCTACTTGGAAAAAAAGGTGTAAGAAAACAGCGTGAGGAAACGATCGAGCTTTTTAATAGCGTCGATGGGCTTGCAATCTGTCACGTATGGAAAGTTCTGCAAAATGTGGGCACTTATACCACTGACATCTTAAAAAAATCTAAAAATTTAATAAAGACATGAAAGAAATGTCTACCGTTCCCTAGAAAAATAAATGAAATAATAATAATAATAATTCTTTAATTCAGTTACTTGATCCATAGTGTTGTTTTTCTACACTATTATAATATTATAAAGAGGAAAACTTTGTTTGTTTGTTTGTTTGTTTGGTTGTAATGAATAGGCTCAAAAACTACTGGACCGATTTTAAAAATTCTTTCACCATTCGAAAGCTACATTATCCACGAGTAACATAGGCTACTTTTTATCCCGATATTCCCGCGGGAACGAGACTTACGCGGGTGAAACCGCGGGGAGCAGCTAGTCACAAATATAGGTATTCTAAAACATAGTTAAAAAAATATCAAAATAAAAATAAAACTACTTACATACAAATCTAGGTGGCGATGTCCACCCAACGTCTAAATCGACGTCTAAAGAAAAAGCAGCTAACGATGGCATGGCATAGTTGCGTTTCAGATTTAAAAAAAAAACTAACTGGTAGAATGGCTATAAACGTAGTAGGCATTCTACCAGTAGTTATTTTTTCATATTTCATACTTAATGAAAAGATGAACAAATTTAAATAAATAAAATAAAATAAATAAATATACTTTAATTTGTGCTAGAGGTGCACAAATTCGTGCAAGAGAGACATAATATCTAGCCTATGATTGAGTTAGAAGAACTTGAACACTTAGCATGCATCGACATGCCACAAAAGAAATGTCAAAAATAAAGTTGACATTTGACAGTTATTTACTTTCCTGCCCTAGGGCAGGAAAGTTCTTGTTTTCCCTTGGTACGGAAAATGCTACTTTGAACCCTATAATCAGGCAACTTCGTGCGTACTTTCCGTGTATGAGTAATGAAAACATAATTTCCTGCACTCTGGAGGTGCATTTTGTCCGTAACTCTGAAGATCCTTATCTGAACCTCAATCGTAACCAACATTTTCAAAGCCGCTATTGACGGAATAATTATTAAACATACATCTACACTACTATTAGAGGTAATGTTAGTTTGTTGATTGTTTGTTTATTTGACGAAAGTAATTTCCGAAACTACTCAGCCGATTTCAAAAATTATTTCACCGATGTGTAAAATGAGCTGTTGCGATGGTTATAGGCTATTTTTTATCCCAGTAGTTTAATTAGTACACCCGAGCAAAGTCGAGACGTGCTGTTAGTAAAATAAAAAAATGCGAATACAGTGGAACAAAGAACCTCCTTTGAAGTTAGCTAAAATTGCGAGTAAATTCTTAGTTAAACGGTAATTTATAGCAAGATAAATGGCTTCTTGTTTTGCAGGCACCAAAAAGCATGAAAACGATCACAATCGCCGCTTGGTACGTGTCCGTTGCTTTCGGCAACCTGATTGTGATTCTTGTCGCGCAGACGAAGATCTTCCAGTCCAGGGTTAGTTATGCGCTTAATATAATAATATAAGTTTTTGTATGTGTAATAAAAGGTTTAAAAGATTTCATTTAAGAAGGGTTTTTAGAGTTTTTCTTTCTTTTGACTCTTATTTCAATGAAAATAGATAAGAGAGGTTTCACAGCCTTTTTGCTAAAGTAAGGTCTTGTAGACCAAATATGAATAAGATATGTAGTTTTAGTGACAAACGTAGGTTTTAGTGTCGCCTTATAGTGTCAAACGTGTGTTATTTTAATAGGTATCCCTGGAGTGACGCTAATCGGTGCTTTTCCCGAAAAATATTCTTACTATATAGATAGATAGTTTTGGATAAGACATAAGCGGTTCATTACAAAAAACTAAAAAAACCATGATTTAAATCTGGTCTATCAAAAACATGGTCAAATTGGTTCGCATTACATCTAAATAAACTACGGTTTTACAAAAATGGATCACCACTTTTAATTAATAAACATAAACAATAAACATTTTCATTTTGGTGAATATCTTGATGTTCCGTAGCGTAATTGAAATGTTGTATGCATGCATCTGTTGTATTGTCGTTTTAATTAATGTGACCTGGATAGAATAATCTATCTCTACTCATAAAAATCTGTAATTGGCTTTCTGAATCTAAAGATACTTGTTTTGTAGTTTGTTATCCAAAAATTAAATCCTAGTAATATTATACATGCGAAAGCTTACTATGGATGGATGTGTATTTGTTATTCTTTCACGATTAAACAGCAGGACGGATTTTAATTAAGTTTCATACCAGGGTACCTTATATCCTGGATTAAAACATAGGCTACTTTTGATCCCATTACACCCGAGAACCGTTAGACATTTGCGCGTTCCAATTAGGCGGATAATAATGTCGGGAATTTTTTTCAAAGGTACCTTTAACTTTGAATCCAGACGTTGTCGTAGTCACATGCCGTTTTCAGAATGACTTAGGTGATTCACTGTTTCATAATTTTAACGTACGTACGTTATCCTACCTCAATGCCATCCTTCCCAAATTGATAATATTTTTCGTAGAACTTGACGTAGAGGGTGCTACGCTGTTTCCGTAGCAAACAAAAAACTTCAACGCGCTTGTCAATGATAATATCATTATTCAGAAATCAATGCTTTGTTAATAAGAAAAGAGCAGCTTTTGTTATGCTTTCTTGCTTAAGTAAGTCGTTATGCTTACTATCCACAGTTTAGCTAAGCGATTATATTAGTCTCGGACGAAGAAAGTACTTAGGTAGGTACCGACTAAGCCGTGGCTTAAGAGTTTTTGTAGCGCTCTGCTCGCCCAGCATCTTATCAGTTAAGTAGGTACCTAAGTATGTAAGTATTAAGACCTAAACTAGTCTTATGAAACGCGATTTATGCTATTTGCATATATAAAAAAGTTATGAGTATGAGTGTGGATGGACATACAAGTAGAGGAAGGCCGAGGAAGAAGTGGATGGATTGTGTGAAAGAGGACATGAATGTGAGAGGAGTGAATTCGGAGTTGACGAGTGATAGAGATGGGGCTGATAGCTGATAGCGGCTGTGATAGGGATGATGATAATATGGGGCAATTTTAATTTCTGTACTTTCATGATTCAAGTAACGAAATAAAGACAATATTATAACCTCGCTAATGACATACTAAAACTAGCTAATCAAAGTAAGTAGCGTTTATTCATGACATAATTTGACATTTGCCCCGCTGTCAAAAAATTACTTCCTTATTGGTTAGTACGACCTTAAATATTTAATAAGCGTATGAGGTTTCGGGGAATGTTTTGACATTTGACCTTACAAATCTGTCAAAAAAGAACTCCTTTATGGTAAATACGGCCTACAATATTTAATTAGCGTTGAGTTTACGGACAATAGAATATCATGCAATAGCAATCATAGAATCATGATTTCACATAATTAGTATGTAATAGATTTGTATTGAAATGTAAACACAATAGACGGTGCAATCAGGGAATAGTCGGGTTCATTCATAAAGTAAAATCTCTAAGTCTCTACTTTAAGTGCTCTCATTATCCTACGGTGTAAGGGATAGTATTTTTATTATTTGAGGTGCTAGCTGTCCTTTAAATTGAAATCGAACAAAGAATAATGTTGAACATAATAAAGCTTAAATCTTTTATTTACTTTGCATCAGTGTCTCCGAGATTATTTACTCTTGAATACACATATTTAAATAGTTTTATCTGCGAATTCATTCTGAGTAATCCCAACGGTTTCTGTGATTTTTCCATTTGGTTGAGTTCAAAATCATATTATTTACATTTAGTTCGAATAAAGTGCAATGGTAGAAATATTTCCAATCGAAATATTTTCCCGTTGGTGTCGCTCGCTACTAAGAAATGTGTTGGGATTTATTTGCATTTAAAATATGACAGATAAAGTTAAATCTGCTTACTTGTACATTACATTTAAGCTTCTTTTGAATACACATATAAATTCGCAAGATGAAGGGAAAACTCCTGTTGTTTGGCCTTCTATGCGATGTTTCATCCCCTATTTTATATTCACTCAAATCTAAATTTAAAAATAGCTGCAAAAATTAGTTGAATAATTTTTATACAAATCCAAAGTTTCATGGTTGTATTTTGTTAAAAGACTAGTGATAATGAAGAGGGTTTGTTGCATGGAGCGAGGTTTATACAAGCAATAAAACTTTTAGAAACTGACTTTCACGAAGCAATTTTCTTTGTGTAACAACCTGTTAACACAAATAAAACTTTACTGTTGAGACTTGACTGAAAGCCAACTACTTAATAGTTTTTGTAAAGCTATGGTTCCGTAGCAAACTCAAACGCTGCTTTAATCACGTGGTTGCCTGGATAAAAAGTAGCCTATTTTTTATTTCAGTTCATAAATTATGTAGTTATAGTATATTCCAACTTTCCAAGGTTTATCTAAATTTAGGATTTTTATCCAGTATGTATTTTCTATATGAAAGTAATATGTTTGTATTTACAAAAACAACGTATCTAGTTAGGACATCAACCATGTGGTTACCAATGGATAATAACACAAGCTATTGCGTAGCTTGGGTCTAGTTTCCTATTGTGTGAAATGTCCAAGCAAGTGTGTATTTTATTTGTTATTTTATGAATGTAGTTATTTGTAGGCCACAGAGTTCTTTGTGTACGCTGCTGTGCTCGCCGTTGCGATGTTGGTGTTTCTGCGAATGGCGCAGGGCTTCGAGTCAAGAAGCATGGAGGAAGATGGTTCCTCCACAGAAAGCCGTCCCTTGCTGCACCATCGATCAAAGGTAATACTAACCATCAACAATATCATAGACGAAACTTTGTCTATATCTATACTAATATTATAAAGAGGTAAAATTTGTTTGTTTGTATGTTTGACGGAGGTAATCTCCGAAACTACTCAACCGATTTCAAAAATTCTTTCACGGGTGTGTAGAATGGACTGTCCGGGAGGTTATAGGCTATTTTATCCCGGTAGCTTCATTAGTACACCCGTGTGAAGCCGGGACGTGCTGCTAGTATAAATATATAATCATAGACAAAGTTTCGTCTATGATTTGCTAGACCATTGTTCAAAGTCTTTTCTATCGGTAACAGCTCCGACAATTTCTAGCTTGGATTCATTTTTAGAAAATCTAAAAAAAAACTACAGTCAGGACTACCTGACCGTAGGTTTTTGGTCGTAGTAGTAATTAAACAACCAAAAGTAAAAAAAAAAACTGCCTTGATACTGGATCTATGTCGTGACTCTTGAAAGATCTAAGAGGAAGCAATTAAAGTTTAATTGGTCTGGTGAATGCAATAACAGTGCCGCTGCTAATAATGAGACGACGGCGACCTTTTATGAAAATGAGGATAAAGATTTTTATGTAAAAGTCAAGTTTGCTGCTCACTGCAATGTTTATGTTTACGGAATGTAGAGTACATTGAAATAGATTTGCAAAAATAGTATTTAATTATCTAGTTCTTACAAATCATTATTCCTTGTCTACATTATATTTGTTGTAAATGTTTATATATCTATTTTTGTTTGTTTGTTTGACGAAGGTAATCTCTGAAACTATTGGACCGATTTCAAAAATTCTTTCACGGGTGTGTAGAATGGGCTGTCCGGGAGGTTATAGGCTATATTTTATCCCGGTAGCTTCATTAGTATACCCGTGCGAAGCCGGGACGTGCTACTAGTGTAATATATTTACAGAGTTTTCGAGTTTTAATTTGCTTTATACCACAGAATAAATTATCGTGTAAGAGTTCATTCGTACGAATCGGTACGGTACTGTATAAACTGTTAATGTTAGTATAAATAAATATCCTTGGACATTTATGTAATGTGTAATTAATCATGTATAAGTGTATTTTACTTCGTACTTGGTAACAAATTACGAGTAGGAATATTGTTTGATTCATATACTCGTAGTCTATCCACACTTAGAAATTTGACAATTTTCGCATTTCTTTGTCGCGGGACAAAATAACAAATAGAAATCTGGTCTATGGAGCGCATAGCTTGACGTTTTGTATGCGATGTCGCGCTCGCTCGACGGTGAAGCGACGCGAGCCACTAATTCGACTGTTGCTACAGATTTGTAGGTACTCTCGACAGTAGAGCCTGTAAGCCATAGTACAGACGCTTTGCTACGATCCTATTTCTGGCATCGCTATTCTTTGCCACGAGACTTATCGATAATACACCTCATAAAATGTTGCTATTTTTAAAGCGTAAGCGCACAGTAAGTTCTGTCGTAAGCACAGTGCGGGATCGATCGCTGGTATTAACAATTTTTTATTAGGTAAACTAGTTGCGTCCCGTTGTTTCACTCGCGTAAGTGCCGTTCCCACGGGAACATCGGGATAAAAAGTAGACAATGGACACACACATTCACTATTTCCCATTAATAATATTAGTATGGATATGGATTGTAAATCTAAAACGGCCGCCGGCCGTCGGCTTAAGATGTAGGTATAGGTAAATAAACAAAATATTATTTACTTATTTTAATATCTAAGTAACAGCTTCTGTGTCGTAATATCATAGTAGGTATTTTACTCAATATCATCTGTGTAGACCGTTTGAGTGCACTATCGAGATCCTTTGCGGAGCTAACTCTGAAAATGTAGAAACTATCAGTTTGTACCGTAATCATTGAAAGCACTGCACTGTGTGTGTTGTTATGCCCTTTGTCCGCACGAGCAATTTAACTGATCACTGGCCGCTCGGATATTTGGAAAATTCTGTTGTTTGGCTCTTGTCTTTACTAGGTATATCTATACATACTAAGGGTCTTATTCATAAAAACTTGACATTTTAATACAGGTTTAAAGAACGTTTTTTTCTTGTCACTCATATGTCAACGAAAAGAGATAGCATCAGATTTAATATGCGTTTTAGCTAATACAGGTTTACTGGACGAATATGCATAAGGGGGTAATATTTTAAAGAGGAAATGTTGGTTTGTTTGTTTTTTTTTTTTTTTTTGAAAATATGATGATGATCTTCGGAGTTATGAACTGAAAGTGCAGAAAATTACTCTCTTCTCACGAAATTGAATTCATTTTAATCCAACTTTTATTTTGCCTATTTATTAAATGAGTATCTCTGCTCATCGAAACTTCAGCCTCGTGATCTCCAACTGTCGCCATAGTCTCCAAATAACTATGCCTCAACGTGGCACGACACGGCGTGGTTATCTATATATATAAAGGAGTGGTCAAAACGTAAGAGACACGGTTTCTCTGAAACTACAAGTGCTATTAAAGTGAAATTTTGCATGTAGGTTTCTGTGATGACGTAGATGAGCGTTAAGAACGGATTTTTCGATCAGAGGTTAATTCAAGGTCAGAGGTCACTTTTATTATAACTTTTGTATGGTGACAGCTAGATTGTTAAAATTTTGAGAATAGATTCTTGACTTAAAATAAACGAACACCTATTTCAGGATTTTTCAAAATTTTTACCCAAAGTGTAAATTTGGTTGGGTCAAAGTTGGGTATTTTTTTACCTTTTGCGATATCTCTGTAACCAAAAGAGCTATAATAATGAAACTTTGCATGTAGGTTCCTTTTAATATGCGGGCACCCGCTATGGACAAATTTCAAGGTCAAAAGTCAAGGGTAAGGTCAAAAAACATATTTTTTGTAGCTGCAAAATGGTGAAAGCTAGAGCCTCAAAATTTCAAGTATAGATTTTTAGTTTAAAATAAAGGTAAACCTGTTTCAGGTTTTTTCAAAATTTTAACCCTAAAGGTCAATAAGGCAGAGTCAAAGTTGGGTAAAATTTTAACCTTTCATGATATCTCTGGTGTTGGAAGAGTTTCAAAGTTCAAATTTGGCATGTAGGTTTCTTTTCAGACGTAAGCACCTATTATGAATGAATTTTTAAATCAAAGGTCAAATTCGAGTAATAAATGCAAATTAAAAAAAAAACATGATTTACCTTTCAACGCATCTCTGAACCCACAAGTGCTACGAAGCTGAAATTTTGCATGTAGGTTTTTAATAGTACGGAGACTCTTGCTTAAAAAGGATTTTTCGATCAAAGGTCAATTAGAGGTCAGAGGTCAACTTTTTTATAACTTCTGTATGGTGACAGCTGGAACGTCAAAATTTAGAATGTTGATTTTTGACCTAAAATGAACGAGCACCTGTTTCAGGATTTTTAAAAATTTCAACCCTAAAGGTCAATTTGGCCGGGTCAAAGTTGGGAATTTTTTGATCTTTTGCTATATCTTTGTTGCTAGAAGAGCTATTATGGTGAAACTTTGCATGTAGGTTCCTTTTAATACTACTGCACCCGTTATTGACAAATTTTAAGGTCAAAGGTCAAGGGAAAGGTTAAAAGTCATATTTTTCATAGCTTCAAAATGGTGATAGTTGGAGCATCAAAATTTCAAGTATAGATTCTTAGCTGAAAATAAAGGTAAACCTGTTTCAGGGTTTTTCAAAATTTTAACCCTAAAGGTCAATTTGGCGGAGTCAAAATTGGTTAAAATGTTGACCTTCACGATATCTTTGAAACTGCAAGAGTTGGTTCCTTGAGGAACATAAGCGTCGCTTTCTTACAAATTGTACCTAACCGTTGTTTCTAAAGTCATCGCGAATGAAATCGCGCGCGGGACGGCTAGTTTGGTATAATGCGATGGATTTCAGAAAACAAAAGCTAGAGAACGTGCATCTCTTACCACGGCATGATTTGAAAATCGTCGAGAATCGACCTGTCGTCTTATTCTCCAAATAACCATGCTTTGACGTGGCACGACATGGCGTGGTTATTTTGAAGAGTGCGATGGATTTTAGAAAACAAAAGTTAGAAAACGTGCAATCTCTTAACGCGTGTCGTCGTCGCATCTTTTGAAAGTCGTCGAGAATCGACACACTGAGTATGTTTCCAGGTGATATCAGTGCACTCGTTGGCGACGAGCAGCTCGCGTGCCTTCCTCAGCGAGCACAGCGCGGCGTCCTGCCTCGGAGCGATGGAGCGAGCTCGCGCCGCCGCCTGGCCGGCGAGAGCTCATGTGCATCTCGCTACACCCACCACTAGCGAGAACATGCCCACCACTCTCGCCAAATAATAATACTGTTTAAATCGTTACTGACAAACGTTTACTTACATGTTCTATAGATATTTGTTCAGAGTCTGTGTGTTTTTTTATGTATAATATCACAGATAAAATAATACTATGAACTATTATTTTATGTGTGATAATATCTATACTAATATGATAAAAAGGTAAGGCGTGGTTTTGTTGAATAATTTCGATGTATTTCAGAAAACAAAAGCTAGATAACATGCAATCTCTTACCGCGTCATGTTTTGAAAGTCGTTGAGAATCGACATACTGGAATAACACATACAGGCTTTTATCCGGTTCAGTTCCAAGCGAGTGAAGCCGCGGGCGAATGATTGTATTCGAGAAATTCTCTTCGGCTTGACTCATCTGACCTGGGAAATTATTAATGTGCACTCACGGACCTACGTAGGCGAACCCGTACATAAAGAAGATCGGACTCTTCGAAATCGAAAACGATACATCTCGCCAATAGTTTACGTTGGACAAATGTTTAAAATGCAGTTTTCTTCAACATAAGCTGAACTACGATTTTATTGCTGCGATGTTTCGTGGTCGGTTTCGGGAACCCAGACTTTCTGGGGAGAACGTGGGCTTCCGCCTGGCCTGGGATATTATTTGTACCTTAAGCCAACTGCCAAGCCAAGTAATAACTCATAATAAATATAAATTCTAAGTATCTATGGATTGTGTTAAAGAGAACTGAAAGACTTTAAAATTATTTCATATTTTAATTTCGTTAAATTAAAATAATAATTATTTTGTGTTTACTACTAAATATTGTACTTAACTATAAATATGTCAATAAAAATACTTTTAACATAAGCAATAAGTGTTTTTGTCTTATCTTTGGCTCCTATAATTTCCAATTTAGGTGATAAGCAATCCCTTTATAACTTCCGCATCCGACAGCTCAACCAGATAGCTATAATTGCAATTGGCGAGTATTGATGTACGGAATCCATCCCAGGCATTGTAGGTTAGACCAAGGTTCCGTGGTTTACTAATTCAGAACATTATATCAGTTTCCATTTGGTCAATTGCACAGGGCGGAAAGAATAGTAGATTGCTATACAAGGGGACAAAGGCATTTTTTCTATGCACGAGATGGTTTATCGCGCGAGCTTCAGCGAGTGCGATAATAGTTCGAGTGCATCGAAAAGCCTTTTCCCCGAGGTAAGCACTCTGCTCTTCATTACGAATATAAGGAAATTACCAAAAAAATATGAAAATTTCACACACTAAAATTAGCTGTCTCGTTTTTTTTTAATCGACTAGTAATTGACTAACTAGCACAAATTTGTTCATCTTTGCTTGAATTATGAATTATGAAAAAAAAATACTGGTAGAATGCCTACTACATTTAGTGCCATTCTTCTACCAGTCAGTATTTTTTTTTAAATCTGTAACGCAGCTATTCCATCGTCAATTACTGTTTAGTGACTAAACAACAACAAAAAAAAAAAATACTGACTGGTAGAATGGCACTAAATGTAGTAGGCATTCTACCAGTATTTTTTTTCATAATTCATAATTCATGCAAGGATGAACAAATTTGTGCTAGAGGAGCACATATTCGTGCTAGAGAGACATAATAGAATGAATGAGTGAATGAGAAGAACTTGAATACTAAGCATGCATCGACATGCCACAAGATAAATGTCAAAATTGAAGTTGACATTTGACAGTTATTTCCTTCCAGCCCGAGGGCAGGAAAGTTCTTGTTTGCCCTAGAGACGGAAAATGCTACTTTGAACCCTATGATCAGGCAACTTCGTGCGTACTTTCCGTGTATGAGTCATCATCATCATCATCATCTCCCTGCCCTTATCCCACTAGGTGGGGTCGGCACAACACTGTATGTGTAATATAATATAATATAATAATAATCCGTGTATGAGTAATGAAAACATTTATTAATTGACTATGCTGAAGTATTTAAAATCATCATGTTTTATTGAAACGAAAATGAGAACGCTTTTACAGGAAGGATATTGCAGAATTGTTTTGTTTACAATTACTTAACTATACTCAGCGGCACAACTAACCGCCCACCTGTTTTAGGTAGCAAGTTTTGATTTTATCGCAATTGGAAGTTAGGAACGTATGTTATTAAACTTTGTGAAAGATATTACGATACAAACAAAAAAGGAGGAGTTCTCTATACTAATGCATAATGTTTTGTGGCCCACTTGATTATTAGTGTCACTTATGTTATGTCAAGTTCAGGACCACTGAAATAAAGAAATAAATCTAAGAAATAGTAGTCCTATTATGGAATTAATCCAACTGGGTGAGTGATTTCCTTCCTAAATAATAAGTATTAGAAGCTTGGTAGTGTCGTTAGTTGTAAACCGCACCACCGGTAGTGCTTTCAGATCTTTTCTAGTTTTTCAGTAATTTACATCCTTGGAAGTTGTCATAAGGGGTAGTCAGAGGGTAGTCTAAAAACATATTCGGTACATACTCAAACTTTGAGTGATGCCAAAAACGGCTCCTTGCCCAGATCATTTTGAAGCTTTTAATTCCAGTTTCCATTTAAAAGCTGAAATGGAAACAAGTTTGAAAACTTTCCAACGTAATTATTGAGAAAAGTTGTTTATTAGTGCAGCGTTTTGTCGACGATAACTAAACGGTTAGAGTTGATATATTAATAACATAGTAATAAAAAATTACTGATAAAATGAATAGGTAGGTATAAGGGGTAGGTAGTTCCTATGTAGGTAATACGTGGTAATACCACAGTAATACCTACCTACCCTGCTATTTGAGATTAGATTTGATAGGTAGGTAAAGACAGTTTCAATTTGAAACCATCATTGTAGGTAGGTATATTATAAATAAATAAAAAAATAAATAAATATCCTTGGACATTCCACACAGCATTATATTATTATATTCCATTATACATTGTATATTACTAGCAGCATGACCCGGCTTTGCACGAGTGTACTAATGAAGCTACGGGGATAAAATATAGCCTATAACCATCCCGACAGGCCATTCTATAAATATTTTTTTAAAACATTTGAGTATTTTCGGAGATTCCCACCGTCAAACAAACAAACAAACCACCCACCATTAACTCTTAAGCCATGGCGGAGAATTCCATTAGCAGAGTTGGCCACTCACATAAACAAACTTACTTGTGGTCGTGTGTGACATTTCTATAAAACTGAAAGTATCTCTTGCCTTTGATAGTTTTAAATGAGCTTTGCGCCATCTCTCTGTTAATTTCCATGCCTCAATCGTCGCAATGATCAATTTTATTGATCTCGTATCAAATCACTACTTTAATTTTGGTATTTAATCTTTACAGCTATTATGTTGAGTTAAATTTTTTTCAGTTTTATGGAATCTGGTGGTCCGATGTTCTGGCTTTATTATGGACTTAAATGATACAGGTGCAGATCATAAAACGTTTCTAGAAAATTCAGGATATCCTAAGCCTGGTGATATTCCTGTTTTGAATCGGAAGGTACAGTAAAGCTTATAAATACTCCTCCCCTACCTATACTCGTCCTACTAATAACAAAGAAATCCGCTTTTATCAGAAGATGTCGACGTGATAAAAACGTTTTAGATAAGTGATTTTGTTTTTCAGTATCTTACGATGCTGTGCGAACCAGTTTGCAGTTACAGCGAACACTTTTATGATTGTCAATTAGCGCAGGGAGTTAGGGATTTGAAACCGGTTTTACAGAAGTCAAATATTCATCGGTGGCTCCACGTTTGCACCCTGCCTAAATTGGCAGCGTAGGTACCTACATACTACTTACCCACACTACGAAATACTGACTATACAACATGTTTGGTTCAGCGATGGTCGTAAATAGACAAAATATGTGTGGGCGATCACTACTTATGTAAGTAGGTATTACTGATATTGTTTTTGTTTGTAAGTAATTATAAAACCAAATTAATAATGCCATAACTGTATACATATACCTTTCATTATGTACAGTACAACAGATCACAACATAAATTTATAGGCATGAAGATAAAATGGTTTACAGGTTCCAACATATCGCAAGCTCAGCAGAAAACACATGCCAAATATGCCAAGTAAAGGTTCGAGCACATTATGCCGGGCCGCAGCGGGGCGGAGCGGGCCGCAGCGCAGCGCAAAATGTTTACCTAGCACATTAGTGACGGGCCGGGTCACAGTGCATTGACGGATTTTGAGTTCAGTGTACTGCCAGAATTTGCATGCAACTGTGCAATTTGCATGCAACCAATCCGCCAGCTATAGCACACTGTTGACGGGGCGCAGCGGGGCGGGGCGGGCCGCATCGCACGGACGAGAATCCGCCTCGCATTAATGCGAGCCGCTGCGGCCCGGCACAGTGTGCGATAATTCATACAAATTGTATTAAAGCGATTTGAGCGGATTTTTGCGCTCCGCCCCAACACGCTGCGGCCCGGCATAATGTGCTCGAACCTTAAGCCAAAGTTGTAAAATGTCCGGCGTCTATTGAGGGGATAGGGATGTTTACCAGTGACTTGAAATTGTGTATAACTTATTTATTTATTTATTAGAGGTATTAAAAAAAAGCGTTTGATAGCTAATTACATCATCTCAATAATAAATTAAAATAGGTGGGAGCGCTAATGCATACCACCTTGAGATGGTTGGAACCTAACTTTTAAAAGAAACAAAATCTTATTTCAAAGTTTAGTAGCTACATAATTAAATTAAAGAACAAACTAAATATATGGGGGCAAGGTAGTGCCCAATGTGCCCATGCAAAGTCGAGCATAAGAGAAACAAAATACGGTTATACCATCCTTTCTGAACTGTACTGGCCATTTGAGACCCCCTTTTGTGTATAAGGTACCTGCGGCAAATAAGGGCCACTTAATTTCAATTCAAAATATTTTCAAAATCAGACGGATATGAATGAAAAACAGGACATTTTAAGAATGTTTACTTCATAAGCAGTCTGAAAAAGTATGATTTATTTGGTTTTAATTGAAATTTATTTGAGGTTTTTCAAAACCCTTCCTTTGGTCCTTATTAGCCGACGGTAGTTTAATATGGGCCACTTAACAAAAACATTCATTTTGTCTTTTATCATTGTAAACTCTAGCTATACTATCTCTCGCAGACTTTTAGATTGATTTTCTAGTGAGCTACGCTTGACGATTTATTTAAATCACGGAAAAAAACAGTGATGGCCCTTATTAAACTAATGAAACGAAAAGTTGGAAAAAAAAGCATTAATTGACTAAATTTGTTCAAAATTATCATATTCTTGAAAAAGTTATTAGTTTCACTACATAAAACTCAAAAAAAAATCAAAAATAGCATAATATTTTCTTGAAAATTTTCTTGAATTGGTGGCTCTTATTAAACTTATGAAAGTTTACGTTTTGGAACTTTGCTCTATTATGTTTCCTCCAAGTTTCTAGGAGTCCTGTGAAGTATTAGTACTTATATTGGGCATACTCACTCAAACGCAAGATATACCTAATCTTTTGTGTTGTGTGTGTGTGAATGTGTGAAGGCCGGTTTCGATCCCACAAGCTTCAGAACTAAAGTCAAAGTAACAAAAAAAAAATTATTTTCGTTCTTATTGTTCTTTTCGTTCTTTTTGTTCTTTTTGTTCTTTTTGTTCTTTTTGTTCTTTTTGTTCTTTTTGTTCTTTTTGTTCTTTTTGTTCTTTTTGTTCTTTTTGTTCTTTTTGTTCTGTTTGTTATTTTTGTTCTTTTTGTTCTTTTTGTTATTTTTGTTCTTTTTGTTATTTTTGTTCTTTTTGTTCTTTTTGTTCATTTTGTTCTTTTTGTTCTTTTTGTTCTTTTTGTTCTTTTTGTTCTTTTTGTTCTTTTTGTTCTTTTTGTTCTTTTTGTTCTTTTTGTTCTTTTTGTTCTTTTTGTTAAATTTTTCTTTTTGTTATTTTTTGTTATTTTTGTTCTTTTTGTTCTTTTTGTTCTTTTTGTTCATTTTGTTCTTTTTGTTCTTTTTGTTCTTTTTGTTCTTTTTGTTCTTTTTGTTCTTTTTGTTCTTTTTGTTCTTTTTGTTCTTTTTGTTCTTTTTGTTCTTTTTGTTCTTTTTGTTCTTTTTGTTCTTTTTGTTCTTTTTGTTCTTTTTGTTCTTTTTGTTCTTTTTGTTCTTTTTGTTCTTTTTGTTCTTTTTGTTCTTTTTGTTCTTTTTGTTCTTTTTGTTCTTTTTGTTCTTTTTGTTCTTTTTGTTCTTTTTGTTCTTTTTGTTCTTTTTGTTCTTTTTGTTATTTTTGTTCTTTTTGTTATTTTTGTTCTTTTTGTTCTTTTTGTTATTTTTGTTATTTTTGTTCTTTTTGTTCTTTTTGTTCTTTTTGTTCTTTTTGTTCTTTTTGTTCTTTTTGTTCTTTTTGTTCTTTTTGTTCTTTTTGTTCTTTTTGTTCTTTTTGTTCTTTTTGTTCTTTTTGTTCATTTTGTTCTTTTTGTTCTTTTTGTTCTTTTTGTTCTTTTTGTTCTTTTTGTTATTTTTGTTCTTTTTGTTCTTTTTGTTCATTTTGTTCTTTTTGTTCTTTTTGTTCTTTTTGTTTTTTGTTGTTTTTTTGTTCTTTTGTTCTTTTTGTTCTTTTTGTTCTTTTTGTTCTTTTTTTTCTTTTTGATCTTTTTGTTCTTCTTGTTCTTCTTGTTCTTTTTGTTCTTTTCGTTCATCAGTCGTCAGTCGTCAGTCGTCAGTCGTCAGTCGTCAGTCGTCAGTCGTCAGTCGTTAGTCACCAGTCACCTTGCCCTTTGCATCTGTTTTTGTGTACCAGTATTGCTAATAACCAGTCTTTGTCCTTCATTATTATCAATCGCTTCTAACTGAAATAGCAAAAAAAAGAAAGAAAATACATTCATATTTTAACCTCAGAACACGTATACACAATAAAAACAGATATAATAGAACACGACTTCGAAAGAAGACCTGAAAGCCTTGTAATTGACGGCCCTTACTACCCGCCTTGGGGGTGGCCCTTATTAGCCGCCTGCGTCAAGTTCGACAAAATTCACTGTAAAATCATGAAAAATTTATATTTATATTCAAACTTAACTTAATCAGGAAACATGATAAATTTATGTTATATTAATAACAGCAGATTAAAAAAAAAAAGTCTATGGTACTCACAATTAATCAGTTTTCGTGGAGATTTTTTTCTAGTAGAGCGATTTTTACAAACATCGTTTAAATAAATGTGTCTACTGACATGAAGGCGAATAGGAAGGCGATACCACCGCGGATATTAGCCTTCCTAATGGTCCTCTATAATGTAGGCTTGGTTTGAGTCTAATAATAATATTGGAAGTATGTTAAAATAGAAGTGGCCCTTATTACCCGCCGGCCCATATTTGACGCACCTACCCTAGAACTAGATTTGTTTATTCTTCGAAAAGAAAGAACATGCTACAACAGAAACTTAATATCCATTCAGTTACAATAGACTGGATACAATCTGTCTTTTGTGAAACGTTCCCGGAGACTTTTTACTTCAATGGATTCGCACCGGTCTGGAAAAGGTTGCAAAATGTGTGCACCACAGTTTTAGAACGCGCAATCTTTGCGCGTTGTATCGATATTGACGCAAATCATTACATTTACAAACAAACAAACCAACTTTACCTTTTTATAATATGTATAGATAGATTTACATATTATTATAGCCGTGTTGGCCAAGTGGGAGTGTACTTCGACTTTTGTTTCGAAGGTATTGATCGAATCCGACCGTGCATCAATGAACTTTTCGTGTCTAAAAGTTTATATGCGCTAACATGAGCTATAAACGGTGAAGGAAAACATCCTGAGAAAACCCGCGGCTAGTCAGCCCCACACGTATTGAAAATTGTCTTTCCTGTGGCCATATGGCTGTCTAAGCTAAGAGGATGGCTTAGGTGCTGGGCGAGCCTATTCCATCTCATCAATGTCCCAAGCACCACAGTTTCCTGCTAAGTGTAGGCAAAGATTGCCTTCTGGCGCTGTATAAATCATCTAGTTAAGATGCAAAGGCCAGAGATATACATATATATATATATATATTTTGATGATGCAGGTATTCAGAGGGCAGCGTGTGACCATCGGAGAGCATCCGTACATAGTGAGCATCCGACGGAGACACGCTCACTACCTGGTGGGCACTCTGCTCACCAAAAGTGTAGTCATCACAGTAGCACATCCTTTACACAAGTATGTGCTATAGGCATAAATGTAATTATTTTAACAGTATAGAAACTAAAAAACCGTGATGGCCGAATGGGTAAGTGCGTCGACTTATATTTGGACATACCCTTAGACATCTTCAAAAGTGATCTAAAATCGCGGATAATTTCAACCCATTAGTTTAACAAATAAATACATATTACTCCATCAGTATTGGCCATACGAGGTAACAACCCTAATTGAGTTTAAAAGATCAAATAGAGCTGAAGTCGTTTTCCAAATAAAAAACATTGAACCATGCGTGAAATGCAGGAAGTGAAAGAAAAAAACAATTCGCTAAAGTTTTTGAATATTGTCGATCTTTCCTTTACCTATCAGCGTAGCTACCGCGGAGTGATCATTTTATAGGTACTTTTCGATTTGATAGGTACTCGTAATATTTGAATATTGTCGACTTTACCAATCAGCGTAGCTACCGCGGAGTGATCATTTTATAGGTACTTTTCGATTTGATAGGTACTCGTAATATTGGTACCTGGCTAAACAAAATGGACCTGGTGTAATATCTAGACTAACAAGAACTAACAGCCAGCATGCTGCCGCCCGCCGGTGTAAATGCAGTGAGTCTACAATTTCGTACAACACACACATAATAAACTCTTGTTTTTCATATTTGATACGGCAAAAGAAAATTATAAAGGCGCTGCGTAGCGCAAACTCATAGCACTCTCGTAGCGCGCACGTACCTAAAGTCGTAGCACATTTCAATCGAAATTTTTATTGAAATGTCGTTCATTCATTTTTCAATGAAAAATACTGTTAATTTTCCTTCCGTCCGTATCTTCATTTTACAATATTGCAATGTTTTGCATTGACAAAGTCAATATTGGTTGGACATGATATTCAAAGTAAAAAGGGAACCTGAAATTCCTGGTATACAAGACAGCATTAACAGCGAAAACCTGTATCGGATTATTGGGTTATTCCTAGAATCGCATCCGGTCCGCCTAACATTAATTGTTTTAGACCGAGAGGAGTTTCTCCAATATTTATAAAAAAACATGAGAATGAGCTTTTACGGAGATATTCCGAAACATATAGCAGTTTTGCATACATCATATTGAAATAATGAGATAGGATTACGACTGTGTCTCCATGCGAGGTAGAAATTTCTCAAATTATTTCTTTGAATTTTATTAAAATCTTATAAACTGGCGAGGTAAGTCGGTTCATAAAGAAACATTTTTTGTTTTGTGATAGTGTTTCGCCAACGGAGCTGAATGTGGTAGTTGGGGAGAGCTACTGCGACCGCGGCACCTTCCTCGCCACCGTGCTGCTTGTCATCATTCATCAGCACTTTGACCCCTACACACTGAGATCAGACATTGCTATGATACGCTTCTTTGAAGACACCAATTATAGGTAATAAAACGCCGAAAGTACTTCTTCTTCATGGTATATATAGATAGATGTCATAGATGATAAAAATAATTTCGTTGATTTATTTTGCGCTCCCAGCACTTAATCACCAGTCTTGGTGGCCTATAGATCACTCAGAGTGCAGATCACAGTGAGCCAACTAACAACTGTGGTAGGCAACTATGTAATAGTAAATAAATACTGAACAAGTTACAGAGGCAGGTCATGTTAAATAGTCCGTTTCAATCCGTTTAATCAAAAATGTTTTTTTAAATAGGGGCCTTTTCTACCTCAGATGGCGTCGGTCGTGGTTCTGATGATAATCTTTTAAGCAAAGCTGTATTATTTAGGTACTCTGAGAAGTTGAAGATTCAGGTTCAAGATTCGGGAAAGTTAAGTATTTATGTCTCACTAGCTGCGCCCCGCGGTTTCACCCGCGTAAGTCCCGTTCCCGCGGGAATTTATTCGAATTTTTCTCGTCGTAAAAACCATCCGTGACCGTCCGATCCGTCCTTCAACGAACATTTAAAAAAAAGAATTGGCCAAATTGGTCCAGGCGTTGTTGAGTTATGCGCTTACCAACACATTTTGCGATTCATTTTTATATTACTTATTATAGAAGATTTAGACGATGCAACTTTCCTACCTGTTGCATAGAATTAAATTGACTGTCATTTCATACTTGTATCCCGCGCGGGAGATCGCAACGCAGGTTCAAATCCTGCCGGTGTCGTAACTTTTATCAAGACTTATCAATTTCTCTGGTGCTAAAGTCAAATATTGCTTCAATTTAAGGGTATGCAACAGGCCTCTGCATCGTGTAAATGAGACTTTTTTTTTTGTTTTAAAAACGACAACAACAAGCTATCCATTTAAAATGAAATGAAAATACTTTATTGCACACACCTTAAAATAAAATAACAAACAGAAAATATAACAAAGTTGAACATGTACAATAGGCAATGTAAAATTCGTTAATATAATAATAATATCCAGAAGTTGTATCAATAGATACATTTTGCAGATTCGCTGTGAAGGCCATCCAGCTTACTTCGTCAAATATGTTTCTGAACGGCCACCTGGCGTTCCTGACGGGGTGGGGACGCTGCGATAACACGGTACCTACTGTCCATATCTGATTGATTTAAAGATTTAACAACTGTACACATTCCCAATATATTTGAAAAAAAATTGTTGTGACTATGCATGTTAGCTGTATATTCGTTCGTTCGTTCGTAGCGAGTGGTCAACTCAACCAAGCTGTTTAATTGGTATTGTAGGCTAGTTGCCAGGGGCACAATAAGGACATAAGAACATTGGACAGACTATTTCAATGCCTTTGCTCTCTCAAACAAATCGATAGACAATTTAGAAGGATAGAGATGGTTGGAGAGAGTTCACGAGAAGACTTTTGAACAGCAGTGGGCTAGATTCGAAGTATTAATTGTGAGCGAAAGATTAGTGACAAAGACTAGTGTTCCGTCTTTTTCATATAAATTAGCTAATTCACGAATCATTAATATCTACGTAGGTAGGTAGGTTCGTAGTCAACAGTTAACCTTTATAGTTTTGCCATGTTCGTCCGTTGTATGTAACCGCCTGGCACGGACGTAGCTATAGCTTTCCTAAGGGGGGGGGGTCCGAGGCATCAAAATTCCCCCCCCCCCCCGAAATTTGCCGCCTTTTTTTTAATTAGTTGTAAAACCGACGCGAGCGGAGCGAGCAAAATTTTTTTGAGTTAAAAGCAGCGTATTCAATACGGTTATTATTCTGCGAAAAACGACGCGAGCGGAGCGAGCAAAATTTTTTTTACTTTTTTGAAAGATACCTGTTTTTATTCTGGTAAAAACGACAAGAGCAAAGCGAGCAAATGGATCGGATCTTATTTTTCGAAAAAGGACGCTAGCGAAAATGTCAAAACAAGAGGTCGCCCTCAATGTACCTACGTAACGTATAAGTTGTTTGATGAAGTTTTAAAGGTTTCTGACCATTGAAGAACACCACACTGAAAGACCATTGATAATCAAAGTCCATCTTAAAAAAATGTAGAAGCAGTTACCAACGCTGTCACAAAATTTTACTTATTGTGCTGTTTTTGTGCTTCTTTGTTTAAAAATTCAAGCCTCCCTCATTTTAAAAACAGATTACTCTTTTATTTAATGGATTTAACTTACCCAGCACATTTTATTGATACACACATGTTTGCACATTTTGTTGTTTTTTTTTGTTGTATGCTAAGGGGGGGGTCCGGACCCCCTGGACCCCCCCCCCCCCTTATATACGTCCATGCCGCCTGGCTTTACCTTCTCCAAAACGACGGCAATATTGACAGAGAGTTTAACAATAGGAGAAATGTTGAATGGATGAAGAAACAAGTCTCAGGGACGATAATGTGATACGCGAATACTTACAACTTTACCGACCACACTGTCACGATGTTTAAAAGCGGATTTTCATCCGTCTTTCTTCGGAAGGGATAAGCTTAGTTACAAGGCTCTAGTTGTACTAAGTAATCATAGCAGGGCTTAGTCTCCTCTTTGTTAAAGCTGGCTTTTGATCGTAATAGACTGCATTATTGTAAAACTCATATTTTGCTCTCTCATGAAAATGAAAATTCGAAGTTTTTGTTTGGATCTAGATCTCTTTTGTAATGTTCAATCCATAAGTTAATTTAAATTTAAAAATATACGTAATATTCTGAAAATGTATTTACATTTATAGGTTTATTTTTTTATTTCTAGGGAACCGAGCTGTGCCTGGATCGCTCTTCAAAATATATTCCTGACGAGAAAATAGATCCTATGCTTCAAAGTATATCTTTCACCATGTCTATTTCAAACTACTTCTGTAATGGATACAGACGGGTGAGTAGTTGTACACACAAATAAATAAATTTTATAGACTTGCAGTGTGTACGGAATTGTTATTATTATTTACTGGCACAAGTTATATACGACCTTCCCGTATGCAGTGGGTAAAGTCGGGCTGTGGATGATGATCATGTGTACGTAGGCATGTGCCAGAGGCGGTGCTGTGACATGTTAATATTGGTATTTCACTAGCTTCGACCTCTCGTTTGGTACTGTCAATGTTGGATTTCGAGAATTCCATTCCTGTCGGTTTCACATTCGCGCAAACTGCCGAGAATTGCTCTGTTTTTTATGTTGAGCGTGCATTCGATATTTGTGATGTCATTTCTATTTGAATTTCAATCGACATTTGTGATATCATGTACGTATAGTCGACAAAGAAATTGGTTTACCACTCTTATCATTTGCACGTACAAAACATAAAGGGCTATTTTCGCTTGACATATTGACCTGCTACATCAGAATCTGTCATTCAGTAATAAATCCTTAGCGAATAATTATGTTACTGGGAGATGTCATCAAAAGTGGTAAACCAATTTCATTGTCGACTATACCTGTACGTTTATGTGTGACCAAGGTTTGTATTCCATCCATATTCAAAGGTTGAATATCAACTAATTTACTGGAATTTACTAAACGCAGTGGTTTAATAGAAACTTATAATACTTATGTGATTTGAATGAAAAAAAATCGAAACGAACACAAAAAACAAAACGAATCGATACGAAAGAATAGTGAAGAAAGGTGATACAAAATACTACTTTCTCGTCCAAAAATTGTCATCGAAAAATTTGAAAGGAATTTTATTTGGTGATAAGTAAGTAGGTATCAAAAACAAGGATCCAATCGTTTGAGGTGAAGAAGTAACAAAAATTAGAACTTACACCACAGAATAAAGCTTACACACAATTTTCACCTTTATAATATTTAGTGTGAAAAAAAACTTAGGCTTTTACAGATGATTTATACAGCGTCAGGAGGCAATATTTGCCTACACTTAACGGGACACTGTAGTGCCTGGGACATTGTTGAGATGGCTTTGCCCAGCACCTAAACCATCTTCTCAGCATAACGATATTTATTATTGTATCGAGGATTTGGTAAATTAAGACCTGTGATTTCTTTTATCGACTTCCTTTATAAGGAATTTTCTCAATTTATACCTATTTATAAATTTATAATAATAAGTGCCTTTCCGGATAACTACGTCGTTTATAAACCGATTCTAATGATTTTTTTGTTGAAAATCAGAAATTCAAAGAACGGTCTCATATAAAATTATTAAATTAAAATACTCTTGAGGATCTTCGGAGTTATGAATAGAAATGCATCTCGAGAGTGAGTGAAATTGATCTATTCTCACGAAATTGAAGTCATTTTTTATTACAGCATGGGTTCTTAAAAATTACGTAGAGATCTGAAAGAAATACTTCTCCCCGAGATACAGTTGTGATCATTTTGTTACAGCATGACATAACAATACCTGATGGCACTCTATGCGTGGGTCCATCTCGCGAGGAGGACCCAGTATGCCCATGCTTGGGTGTCCCGGGAGCTCCGCTGGTGGTGAGCTCGCGGCTCGTGGCGCTGCTGTCCTGGGGCTTCGGCTGCGGCTACCAACACGACCTGCCGCTCATATATACCAATATACAGGACAATGTCAAGTACAGAACTAATACAAAGGCCGCCAAACGCCCACTGGCGTTTTGCGAGCGTTGGCGTATCTCCAACGTCTGCGCAGCGCCAACGCTACGCAGACGCGAATGGGCGTTTTTCCATTACCCGGCCCGGCACCGGCACCGGCGCCGGGCCGGGTAATGGAAAAACGCCCAATAGCTAAGCACCACTCATAAATAATAAGGTAACTTAGCGTCTTATCTATTTCAGATGGATTTTACACAACATCGTGGTGATGAGCAAGTTGAAACAATCCAATCTGACACAGCTGTTCCAAGCCACTAAAGCATACCTCATAGCAGAGTGGTTTTTACAGACCCGCGTCATACCACCGAATATTCAAGTCAGGCAAGATAAGAGCTTAGAGCCTCTTGAAATAGATGTCTTATTATCGAGTATGCATGGGACAATTTATGACGTAAGGGATTACATAAGCGGTGGGGCATTCCATTCTGAAAAGCAAAACATGTATGCCGCCTTTGCAGATGCTGAGGAAAAAAATCTAAAGCTGACAGTATATAAAGAAGACATGGAATCCAAAATGAAACTAACGTCGTTTTTGTCCAACAACTCAGCTTATTTCGATAAGTGGTTTCCGAATAGTAAAATATAAGAAGATGGAATGAGTTTATTTATGGTAACGTGTGATATAATATGAGTCAAATTTATTTTTTTCGATGTGCTTATAAAACTGTCACGGATATCTGTATATACGGAAACTATCAAATTCATATTGTTTTTGATATCAATTCCGATTTCTCCTTGGGATAACATTTTTTGAATTTGCCGCGATTTATCAGTGCCATCTTTCGTTTGACAGACTCTACGCGATATGCTACCTGTTTTGCGTGACTTGCGTGAGTAAAACCAAATTAGCTTTGATCACGAATTGTAAAAGGGATATCTTTTCTAAGGAATACCAACTCTTAAGAGCAATTGAACTGAACCAAAGTTCTCAACCTTGAGATCGCTCTATTCCTATAGTCTGTTTGTATATTGTTGAGATCTATTATGATGCTAACTTCAATTAGTATAATTGTACATTCTTGCTTGGATAAGTGGGCGTGCATAGTTAGTGAGCGTTTGGCAAGGTACTCACCTAACCGTGTAGCATGTAATGTATTTGATACTATATCTAGTGAGTACGTAGACTCGTCTGGTACGGCTCGCCCACACCTACGAACTTACACGATACAGTACCAGATGCATTACAATAACATAAGAAATAGTGCTGCTCCTCTATAGTTTTTATACCATTTTACTGAACATTTCGTTATTTTTGGGAGGTGTTTTTTTTTTACAAATAAGTATTTGAGACTGCCAAAAAAACAAACGACCAAGGCTAAAATTACCTGGTTACTGACAGGACCGGACAAGGTACGTTCGCTGTTATGTCCGGTCCTATGGCTAATATGTTCATGTCACTGACATATCAACGCGCAGCGAAAATAGTCAGTTCCAGGAATATTCATATTCAAAATAATATAATTATCAATAACAGTTTTCATGACAGACTAGCAAGGCAAAACTATAGGGTTACTTGTTCACCATGGAACCCTAAAAAATAAACGATTAAATAGAGCTAAGCTGCAGGCAAATACTAATAGTAAAATAAAACAATAAACGTTACAAAACACATTTAATTAACTTAAAATCCATTGGTACAATGTGCCTGTTATAAACAGAACAACTAATATAATAACCTACATAAAATTATACAACATTTTCACTTAAAAATAACAGACGGAAAATTATAATTTTATAAAGACTCGCGCACATTGAGTTAGGGTTAACAGAAACCACAGAATGTGGTAGTCATTTTATTTGGCAATTTTGGCTTTTTTGTTTGATATGATTTTATGTAGATGTACGAGTATGATGACGCGCCCAAATGTGAAAAGCCAGCATTAAACATTTTTTGAAGGAAATCTGATTTATTTTTATTTCAGGCACGCAGCAAAGCTCTGGTTTCATTCTGCCCGTAAAACCACCTGTGCAAACTAAGATATAATTCATCCATGCGTTTGTAAATGGACAGTAAACATAAATTAAGCAAGGAGTTTCGTGCAGTTTATACAAATTCAATGTGAATGAGTTTTTGCAAAACTGGCACCTGAAAGTTGTGGGTGCTGTTTTGGCAAACCTTACCACAAAAAAATCTGTTTATTTACCTAAGTTTTTATAAAACGGTGTTTTTGTAAATCTGTGTGTCCAACCCATGACAACGTGACAAGCTTTTCCTAGGAAATACATAGGTGTGTATAAAATTGCTACTCATAAATTTTTATAAAATAATAATCTTTTTATTGTTATTTTATGAAAACGATAAGCGAGCGAAAAAAGAAACTAAAAATCCTGTAACATGGAGCAGGCGAGAGTAAAAGTAAAGTGTAGTCAAAAATTAAGATTTTGAAATAAAAGCAATTTTATACAAACCGTACGTACGGATTCAATGGTTATTATAAAGATAAAGGTCTCGAAACACCTTCAGCTAGGGCAGTTGCAGTTCGACTGCATTTGAAATTGAACCGAAAATGACACGATATAAAGTTACTTGACGTAGTCTGTCAAACTTATTCTGTTTTTCAAACGGAAAATTGCAAATAATCCGCTGCTCACCCCAACTTTCGGCCCAGGGGCCTTGTTTAAAATACCAATGCCAATATTTGTAGTTTATCCTACATGATGGTGGTTACTGATAACGTAACAATACACCACCATAAGCTGAACTACAAACTTTAGCACCACTTTTCGCTTTGGGGTATTTAGATTAAGGCTGGGGCAATACTCAGAGCCTAATCGGTGTTCCAGAGGTACCTTACTAACTTAATTTCACAACTTCAAGGTAAAAGCTACGTCCATTTCACACCACGTCATCCGTAGTAGCGTAGCGAGATAGTGTGCACCTCTGAGTTGTAGTTAAATAACTTAAGGGGGTGTAGTCGTCATTAGCTTATTTGAGCAGTATTTCGAGAGCCCTAACTCAATAATGTGATCAGATTATTTAAAGAATTTTACGGTTTTAGAAAGATTAATCTTTATTATAATACACTGCAGAGAGAAAACATAATATTTGATTATAGTTTTTGAAGGAGAAGTCAATCCCGTCATAGCGTTTTACGAAAATGAGCGTCAGAGCTGTCTTTCAGAAGGGATATCACTATTGTAATGTGAGAAAATGTTTTATTTTAAGCGTTTGTGGACCTGAAAATATATTCTCATAATACACTACAGCTCAAAACAATAAAAAAATAGCCTCTAAAGGTAATGAAAACAATATTTAAAAAGTACAAAATCGTTTCACTTTAACACATATTTTTTACTAGTATTTGAAGAAAAACACAAGAGTTTTATTCATTTGATGAAAATATAGGTATTTCTAAACGTACAGTTTTTTTTTCAATCAATTTCGAGCACCCAGTAATTTACAGGATTATTTTATAACCACTATATATCCGGCCGCGCGATCGTCTTCCGATTAGTCGATCCCGGGTCCTCCCAGCGAGAGGACGTATCACTTTTTTCCGCCGCCTTGTCAAACAAAATCGATAGCGTAGAAAACTCAAAGCGCGATACACTAGAATTGATACTTGTACCATATATATATATATTCTAAAGAGGTAAAATTTGTTTGTTTGTTTTTTTGTTTGACGGAGGTAATCTCCGACTAACTAGTCATCCGATTTGAAAAATTCTTTCACCGATGTGTAGAATGGACTGTCGGGATGGTTATCCCTACTAATATAATAAAAGGAAAAGTGTGTGTGTCTGTCTGTGTGTCTGTTTGTTTGTCCGTCTTTCACGGCAAAACGGGGCGACGAATTGACGTGATTTTTTGTGTGGTGGTAGTTGAAGGGATGGAGAGTGACAGGGACATTTTTATCCCGATATTCCCGCGGGAACGGGACTTACGCGGGTGAAACCGCGGGGCGTAGCTAGTAGGCTATATTTTATTCCGGTAGTTTCATTAGTGAAGCCGGGACGTACTGCAATGCTGCATTACCACTCACTCACTCACTCACTCACTCATTGGCGTAATAAATTGTTTTCTATGATGGTGGATGGGAAGGTTTATTTTTTTAACAGATTCGTATAGAGGGTAGTTTGGCGAGTTAAGGAAAAATCCGACTTTACCCATTTTTTGCCCCCTTTTTGCCCACCCCTGGTGTATCTCAAAAACTACAAGACCTGCAAATATTTTTTTAACAGATTCGTATAGAGGGTAGTTTGGCGAGTTAAGGAAAAATCCGACTTTATCCATTTTTTGCCCCCTTTTTGCCCACCCCTGGTGTATCTCAAAAACTACAAGACCTGCAAATATTTTTTTACAGATTCGTATAGAGGAGGTCCTGGGGAGTAAAAATCATATTTGTGTTTTGCCCCTGTTTTGCCCCTTTTTTGCCCCATTGATGGATCTCGGAAACTACGTAACATTTTTGATTGCTTTAAACGGATTTGTATAGAGGAGATTTTGGGATGAAAAAAAAAGTTTTCAGATTTGCCCCCATTTGCCTCCCTCATTTTGCCGCCACGCGTATCTCGGAAACTAGGAGACTTGGAAAATTTTAGTTTTCAGATTCAGGTAAGGCATTACAAAGTTGATAAAACGTGGTACTTTTTTTTTTTTAATTTTGACTTTTTTTTATTCTCCATACATTTTGTATGAAATTTCGAAACTTTTTAAGGGCAAAATAAAAAATTTGAAAGAATTTGTAATATTTTCAAACGGATTTGTATTGAGGAGGCTTGCATTAGTAAAAAAAAGTTTTTAGTTTTGCCCCCATCTGCCCCCTCGTTTTGCCCACCACTGTATCTCAGAAACTATAAGACTTGGAAAAATTTAGTTTTCAGATTCATGTAGGGCATAATAATGTTAATGAATTGAGGTTCTATTTTTTACTTAATTTTGACTTTTTTTTCTCCATACATATTGTATGAAATTTCAAAACTTTTGAATGTGGGATAGGTAAAGTGGCGACAGACCTCAGGGACGTGTGACCCCCGAATGCCCCTTAAATCTAAAGGGAAAATTTATAAGACCATAACCTGTCGCGTTCTATGGATCAGAATGTTGGGCAATGAAGTAGACTGATGATAGGAGAGTGTATGCTACTGAAATGTGTATGACTGATGTGTATGTGTGTGAAAAGATAACGTGCGCCCCAGAGGCACCTGCGAAACGAATATAGCGCTGTTTTGTTTCATCCAACGCGTGTACACGCGTGTCCTTTCAAGCCAACTCAGTCGTCTCAGTCAACACCGCCGAAGGACGACTGCTGCTATTCGGTAAGTACCGTAGTTTGGTTGCTATGACCATACGTTGCGCTCGAGAGGCGCATGTTTATCTTCTGTGAAACTTTTATGTATTTGTGTGTGATTACGTTTCTGTTACTTTTTCTTTATTTACACATAAACAAAGTATGTAGGTATACAATTAGGTTATTGTTATAAGTAATTTTTTTTGTTTTTGAAACATCTTTACTTCATAGGAAGCAGAAGAAATTATGGACGAAAGAGAAATAATATTCCTTTTTGAGTCAAGAAGATGAAAGGTCCAGATGATAGCAGTGACAGCGAAATGGAGGATCACGTAAGTGAAGACGATACTTGTTCAATGTGATACTGACGACGAATAGGTACATAAAAGATGCCATTGATGAAAGCTTGAACACCTCAACACCTCCTGACGACACCTCAACACCTCCGGATGACGCCTCTACATCTCTTGATGACACCTCAACACCTCCTGACGACACCTCAACACTTGAAAGTAATTACACACACAATGTTTTATCTAAACAAGAAAACCCTTAAACCGAAGAGAATATTATATGGAAAAACGAAGTATTTAACTGTGTACACCATGGATGAGATCTAGATTGGGAATCCCTACTTTATCAAAGTGTTTGAGAGAAAATATTGAGAACATCCTGCCACGGGCTATTGAAGAAGCTTCTTAAGAAGCTGAAGAGTAAACTCCGGCTAAAGTTCGCCGTTACTGTAGGCTATGTACCACCAAAAATAAAAGAATGTCTATGATGACCTGTACAAAATGCAAAAAGTCTGTGTGTGGTGAACAAAAAAGATGTTTGCAACAAATGTCTATAATTTTTTTTATTTGAAGTATTTTGTAATTTGAGACTGAATATAATAGTCAATTTTTAGTTTGTAAGAAAAAAAACTATAATTGTTCCATAATTATTTTTTTATTCTTCTTAAATATAAACTAAACACTTCAAATTATTGTTTTTATTGATTACTTATTTTGGATTGCATAGAATAATATTTTCTTTTTTTTTCTCTTTATAATGTTGGTAGGTTGCCTTTTATTTAAGTGTTTGTTGTTGGACTTTAGGATTGTAACTAAGATTTCAATGTCCGCATTTCCAAAAACGGTTCTATCAGAACACCAGCGCGGCGTATTGCCCCCGCAATAAACCGCATTATGCTTCCCTTCCTTCGTATGAGCAAGTGGCCAACTCTGGTGACGGAGTTTTTAGGCCGCCTAAAGGCCTCCGTCATGGCTTAACGACTTTTTTAAAAGTCGGGACCGACAATTTAACGTGCCCTCCGAAGCACGGAAGCGCTCAGATAATATTGCCACTTGCGGTCACCCATCCAAGAAATGACCGCGCAGAGCGTTGCTTAACTTCGACGATCTATCAAGAACGCCTTAGCAAGCTTCGCCACGAACGCTTCCGCATTATGCTGAGATAGGACCATTTTGCATGCCTAAACTACTAACTACTAATTTTAGCCTATAGCTTAGTATGGCATGGTCTACGTGACCTCAGGACGGATGAAAGTCATATCACTAAGAAAGTTATGAGTATGAGTGTGAAATGTGGATGGACAATAATGGATATACAAGTAGAAGAAGGCCGAGGGAAAACTGGATGGATTGTGTGAAAGAGGATATGAATGTGAGAGGAGTGAACTTCGCCAACTACGAATGATAGAGATGAATGGAAGATTAAGCATGTTGGGCCCACCCCACCTAGTATGGGATAAGAGCAGAAGAAAGATGTTGAAACAAACAACCTAAACGTATAAGTGTAAAAATACAAAAAAATCAAAATATAACAAAACGAAATTTAATATGAGCGACTGTATGGCTAAATTTTATCAAAACTTTTAACAAATGTCTAAGGGGTAGTCAAAACTACCCTACTTAGGTATGTCCAAAATTTGGAGTATTTGGACTCCAAATACATATTTATTACTTATGTTCGTTCACATGTCATTGTGCAGATGTTTACATTACATGCTTAACAGAGTCGCAAGAAAGAAATTAAAAGAAACATTTGTTTCGGCAGGATCTCGAGGGTCTTATTGATACCTGATCAAAAATAGAGATAAGTACTAAACCACTTGGCTAACACGGATCGTTGGCTAAATTCTCTAAGCACAGATCTTACATATTATATATTACTTATAAGATAAAGTATCAAAACCATTCATACCATTCGTTCTAGACACGAGCTCACGCACACTTTTACAAAAATTATAGTATTATTGAAGTGTGCGTCAAAAATGACAACTCTGCGTAGCACGATCTAATGTTTGAGTTGGTCAAGATAGCTTACACGCTCTTAATAAAAACTCTGCAATACAAACTAAATTTATACAACCTTAAAATATATAAAATAATTGATAATAAGACACATTTGTACTTGGAATATAATAACTATTGATTATGTAAGAATATTTAATGCTAAATGCGCGAAATTATTATAATGTTAGACTTCAACAAATGGAATATGCTTGATGTAGGTACTCTAAGTGCTCTAAGCTTGGAAATTAACCATCATAACTAACCCTTTGTTTGAAATGGACTGTCGATTTGAAATTGTTATATTTATCGTGAAAATCCGGTTGGTCGGTATTGTTCACAGATGTCGATATATTTTACGACATCTTTTTTGTGCAATGTAGGCATTCGGTAAATTACATCACTTTTTAGCTTTTTATACTGTTTGACGATACAGATTATACGCATATTCCATTGTTTTATCTAAGTCAAAGTTATATTTGCAGCTGAAAGTATTAACATTTTTCAAATGATATGGAACCTACTCTTTGCCAAACAATGATTGGCCACTGCCAACACTGTGCTCATTCCGATGTGTGTATCGCCAATGTCATTGTTCTAAAGTTGATTTAGTTTAATTACTTCAAAATTCAACCCAGCGTAGCGTTGCCATGCAAACAATTTATTTCACACTTTAGATTTTTACACAAACAGTCTTTTCAATTCTATCCTATTTTACCTAATTATGCCATTTTAGACACACTATAAATTTAAGCTAAAATAGTCAAACTAAACAATAGTATACAAATTATACAACATAAATAAATCGCAGCCATAATTAAATAAATTACCTATTTAAACATAGAATAAAGTTAACATAGAGACAGAGTAATGTAATAAGCTGTAGGTGATATTTTGATAATATCCTTATCTAAAGACAAGATTGAAACATTAACTACTATTGAGACGTTCGCAAAGGGAGGGAGAAAGGACATTCATATAAGCAATGTTGGATATATCTCATTTTTAAACTCGTGCTGTTTGACGCCAGAGTAACATTCCGATATATAGAGGTATAGAGATGTTTACAATCGATATAATACTTTCGGAGTAAGTGTAAGTATGGTTTAGTTAGTAATGATTTTTCACGAAACGCCATTCAGAAATAGCCAGCCTGAATAGATTGACAGCTCCAACTCCTACCGTCAACAAGATGCACAATCTACCGATTAGTCTGTTTGTGTATGTTATTGAAACCATTGATGTATTGATTATTATGATTAACAAAACGTATACAACATTGTGGACAACCACAAGGTGTTACAAATTCTCCCTTCAAACAATCCCACCTCCCTCCCCCCCATGTATATAATCCTGCGTACGCCCGGAACTATTGAAAGGTGTTCAAGCGTTGAATAACATTTATGCGGAAACTAGTACTTACTAAGTAAATGCTTACATATAGAAATACGGGGCGATGCAGACGTATTTATTTATATTTGTCGTGATACATGTATTATCAATTGCGCACGACACGCTTTAAAATAAGCGTAGGTTGTAAAAATCAGACGATGTTGCTGATGTAGAAATACACAGATAGGTCTGCACCTTAAATCCTACACACAAATAGTAATATGTAATAACACAATCCCAAGTCGCACGTGGAGCGTTGTTATGAATTTGATCCTTAAATTGTGTTCTAGAGATACGACGTCGGCTCAGAGCCATTCCCCTGGGCAATTTCTCTTACATAATTCACATCACAAATTACTTCTAGGCTTTACAGAAAAGCCTTTCTATCTCAACTCTTACCAAAAGGTACGTAAAAGTTTATTTTAGAAACTCAACACTGAAAAATTAGAGAAAAAGTGAATTTAATAAAAGAAGTATACTTTATTAAAAAGTATACTTTGTTATTGACGTTAATCCAATATCACTCGGCTTTAAAAAAGAGCTTTAAGGATAACAACTCTCTTATGTCACTTAAGAGAGTGATCAAATTAAACTAATGCCAGCTATTATTGTAAATTATTATTCCATCTCCACGTGCAAAATGAGTTCGCTACAACAGACAGACACCAATATCTACTACGGCGGTACTCTAAACAGTAAATACATAAAAGAAATGAAGAACTAGTTGTAAGTCACGACCAAAGGGTTAGATCCCTAATGGATATTTTACATAACTATTTAAAAATTTAAATAAAACATACAAACGGATTAATCAAAACAGTGTCGGGATGTAAATCGATGTTATTTTTACGTAAGTAATTTTCCGTGTATTATTAATAATAATGTCTAGCACAACTCACGATAGTTATTTTTGTTTTGAAAGCAAATTCTTGTAATAATTGTGATAACAATAAGGACAAAGGTAATTTATATAGAGTTAAAAAAAAAAGGATAAAGTACCTTTGACGTGACTACGGAAAATCTATAGAAAGTAAATAATTATACAAAATTATTTTACTCTAGCGCAAGTTTCTAATAGAATCAACGCTGTGTTCACTGCTATTCCAAAATTAAATAGGAATCCATCTATAAGCTACCTGTCGAGCTTTGGTCATTCGGTTACACTAGAAACTCGTGCAACAAGTATGAAAATCATAATTACCTAAATGACTTGATTTTATGCGTAAATTAAATTTTACTTGAAACTATTATAGGTACTCTTACTGCCCGTCTAAAATAATAGATACGTAATGTTAAACGGGTATCTTTGGTATGGAAAAATTAATCTATTTTATAAAACAGTTTTAAAAACTAAAAACCTTTCAAATGCCGACAACACCTTCAAATTCAATTTTTACCTGGATCTATCCACACTTATTTGCACGATACCTGATCACGACGACTGACGATACCAGTCTGAAAATCCTAATCGTTTAGTCATTGTAGTCCCGTTAAAGTCTTTTGTTTCCTTAAAGGAAAGACAAGGAGATAACGAGGCTAACTTTCGACTGAAACAATATCACTTTGACTTCAAATGAAGGACATCTCTGCCAAATTCGAACATGTAAAACTACCTACTTCACTTGTACACTATACGTTTCAATACAAAGGTTATACACGTGAGACAGCTCTACACAACCGAGGCAGACGATCTCATTTGAAGGCACATAACACATTCAAAATAGGTATAGTCTATTTTTTGCATTTCACGACTACACATAATTTCTTGCGTCATCGAACAAGATACAAGGAAAAATGTTTCTTCGAGAAATGCAAAATCATTAGCAAAAGCCCATTTTATGATGAAGCACAAACCTAGTGATTGGCTTACAGACTGGTGTATACCAATAAAAAGAAATTGTGGTAATTCAAATGATTAGATCGTGACAGATGTTGGTAATAGCACAATTTCACTCAGTTTTTCAATTTTGGAAAAGGTGATTATGCTAAATTAAGTGTAGATACACCGCAAGAGATCTAAGCGCAACTACGTTTGCGATACATTGTCATCTCGCTGGTGGCGACGGCAATCCACTCGTTGCGTGCGCCATCGAACCAGGTGAGGCCAAGAGTGTATTTGCCGTTGATGTTAACATGTTGGCAGTGTGAAAACCACCAGCCTCCCTCATAGTTACCGGCGCAGTGGGTGTTCGAAATGTCACGGTCGCGATCGATAGCGGAGAATTCCATATGATTCTGGTACTCAAAAGCATCGCTAGCATTTCCCTTGAAACCGCTGACCTCGAGCACGTATCCAGTGTCCGCGCTACCGACGTTGAAGTTCTCGTACTGGGCGTACCAGGAAGCGCCGTAGATGTCGGTCATGTCGATGCGCATGGAGGAGCAGTTGTCAGCGGTCAGTCGGTGCATGGTGTCGAGGCCGAGCCAATACTCGCCAGCTGGGTTGCCGAAGCCGGCAGAGTACTCTGCGAACTTCCTATTGAACTCTACGGTACCGTTGTATCGGCGTTGGAGGAGGGTAGAACCGTTGCTGCACCAAGCGTCGAGCGGAGCGCGCCCCGGGTGGATGAGGTAGGGCCCGGGAGGACCCGAGACGGCGGAGCAGTCGCGGGGCAGCTGGCTCACGAGCTCCTCGTACTCGCGCTCGACCGGCTGCAGCTCTTTCACTTCGACCATGAGCTCGGGGAGCGAGATAGACTCGGTGTGGTTGGTCTCATGAAGTACATTATTAGACTCGCTCTGCAACAAATTGCCCTTGTTAGGAATACTTTCGCCTAACCTACCTACTGTATTTAAACTTATTTCTAAAGCAAATTTAATCAGCACATAATAATATCTAATATTGACATAGATAAAAATCTACCTTCTGGATATGGTCGTTCAGGCGATAGAAATGCTGCTTGGTACGAGCTTGCAGGTCCATGACAGTATTGGTAATCTTCTTGAGATCATTTCGGTCATCCTCTGCGCGGTCTAGGGCATTGCTCACACTCACAGCGATGGCCTTCACTGACTGACGCAAGTTCTCCTGATTTTCTTTCACGTAGGAGAAGTGGGCGTTATTCTACAACAAAACGTGATCCATTAGTTTCCAGCAGGTAGGAGTAATTGAATTGTCTAAAGTTAGGACTAGAATCGCGAACTCACTTGGGCAACGCATACATCTAATTTGGAGATTTCCTTGCGGAACTCGGGGATGGTTTTATCGATCTTGTTCTCTAGAGACTCGACCTCCTCACGTAGCTCCAGCGTAGAGGCATGCACCTTCTCGAAGTCAGAAACTGCCATGGTGTTGTTGTTGAGACGGTCGCTGAAGACTTTAGCTTGGAGCTCAAGGAGATCGATCTTGGCGGTGACAAGGTTCCAGTTGGGTTCTTCCAGGCGGTCGAGGCGGCGAGTAAGGTCGAGCATTTGAGTCTGCATAGTCTGTTGAGAAGTGTCGATTTGTTCTTGGGATTTGGCGAGTCGAGCGATCTGAGCGTGCACCATTTTGTTATGGCGGTACTTGTGGTGGCGCTCCGGCTGCAGAGGGCCTGCATCCGTGCGCGCTAGGGTGCTGTCGATGTCGGCGGACATGTCTTCAAGGAGCTGTTTGGCGTGCACCTACAACAAAATAATAGATTCTAACTCACGGGATGATAGCGACCTAACCAGCACGAGATGGTTTAATAGTCCGGGTGATTAATTCACCCGGACTATTAAACCATCTCGTGCTGCAGGTTCTAGGTACATCCGAAAGAAACAACGAAAAAGCTATCGAAGTACCAACGGCCAGCTATCATAAAAATCTATTTTTTTTTATTTTTATTAAAGGTTCACAAATTGAAACTTACGCTAAACTTAACCTAATATTACAGTCTTAAGAAATTAATTACTGCGTAGTTTCTAAAAACAGTGAACACAGCATGCATAAATTGTTGTGATTAAAACTAATTAAAAATAAAGAAAAACAAAACACTACTAGTAAAGGCTAAATGTAAGTACTTATAGCCTTTTTTTAGCTAAGGCCAAAGAACTACTGAAAATGTCGTAGATATTTAGTTCTTATCCCATTATAGCAAGAGAACATTCGGTATATTGGAGAATGTTGCCCTAAATTTTGTTCTGCATGAGGGTAATTTAAAAGATTTCCTATTATTAAAAATATTATAAAATAAACCGGAAACTAGCCTTCTTAAACACGTTGGTACTAGTTATAGAACTAAAAGAGACTCGGATGAACTCAGAGCAATCATCTTCTCTTCAGCAGATGAAGTACCAAAAAAGATAGAACTAAATCATTAAAACAGAAATAAAAACAATTTCAAAATAGAATGTAACATTTTTAATAATTTGACAGCAGTCATTCGAAAACAAGGTAAGTTGAACAAAAGTTTGCGCTGTAAGAGCGTTCCGTCCACAATGGTTTGCACAGAAGCGGCGTGTTTCTATCTGAATAATGAACGCGAAGTGTCGGATGGAGCCAGTTGGGGTAGAGAACAAAGTATTGTGTTGATAAGAATTGAATAATTGAACGCCTACTCATTTGTTTACCCACTTCAAAAAAGGAAGAGTTCTATTTTCCTCGAGTATTTTGGTTTTGTATGTTCATGTGTCCTTCACCGACCTTTCCGACCGACCGGCTTTTAAAATTTTGTTTAATGAAACGGTTTGCGAGATGCCTTTATCATGTAGTCACGAGATAATACGGATTCGGGAATACTCGTAGATATTTATCTACGAGTATTCCATATTTATCTACGAGTATTCCCGAATCCGTATTATCTCGTGTCTAGTCTATTTAGACTCTGAAAAATTTAAAACTCAATTTCAAAAATGAATCTTTCGCATAATATACTGTTTTAACTAAATGTGATTTAAAAAAATTAAGCGTTTTCAGGTTCACTTGACCTTTAATATCCTATTAGTTTATGCTTATAATAATTAAGCTTTGTTTCTCATTTTTGTTTCTATAAATAAACAGTTCACGGAGGACAGAATGTTAATGAAGATTGTGTTGAAGCTACCACGCATATTCATACGATTCTCCATCCACTCCCTGGAACTTTCAAATTTGTACCTTAAATGGTGATACTTAAGTTTCCGTGATGCTTGTCGGGTTTCGTAATCATACTGGACTTCAAAAGCTTTGTCGCTAAGTCATGGGGATGAGAGGGCTAAAATATTCTTACGAGTAAAAAATTCTGCTTCTGTTGAAGTGTCCTCGTGCCCACTAATATGCCATATTTTTTATGTTAATGTCAAATTATTTAATCATGAAAGATAAAAAAAAGATGCGATAATAAAAGCTTTAACGATTATAAATTGAAAATATTATTAAAAGTTACGGCTCCGTATAAATAAACTCCTAGAAGTTTATATACCTATAATTAAATGGCTAAATAATAATAATAAATAATGAAGTAGTTCAATCAATCAATCAATCAAATATCTTTATTGAGGACACAGTTATAATATAGGCCTTAGTAGTTAATATTAGTACCTAGATATAGATAGTTTGTTTGGATGGACTATTACTTTATATTCTTATTGTAACACTCTGAAAGTCTTACAAATGCAAATGAAATGCAGTATGTACAATTTATTATTTAAAGTTTGTATAAAGGCATTGTTTTGTTTATAATGCGATTGGGGGTCGGCTGTTTCATGTACAGAACGAACTTAGCGTCTACAAAGGAGGACAAAAGGTTCTGTAAGCCCTATAGAGCAAAGCGGGTGGAACAAAATAATTTACGAGAAAATCTCCTGTAAATCATAACAATCAGAAAATTAATTTACAACACTTGGCGGGCTTTTAATGTGCTTATTTATAAAAAACTTCCTGTTTAAGTAGTTGGTTTGTTGTTTCATTTGAAGAATGTGGAACATGTTGAGTGGTCCTGACTTAATTCCGTATTTTCATTAATTAGTTTGGTTTTAAGCCTTTATTTAATTCGACCCAGTCTACAACAAATATTCTTCCTGATACACTGATATGTGCCGGCTTACCATGACGTATTGTTTAACAATTCAGTTTAGGTTCTTACTGTCAAAACTTTACGTCAGCGCCTTAGCTTACGTCAAAAACAGTTCACTATAGGACCTACATTGAATCGCTTTTAACCAATGAGGATCTGAAGGAAGATAATTGCTCTGAGCTTTTAACGGTCTTAGTATGCCAGCTGACAAGTGAAATTATTTTGCCATTATGAATATTTTCTGTTATTATTTGGTTTAAGATTTTTACACTCTAATAAAATATGTTAACTCTCTCACTGCTTTCTTGAAACGTAACTGATAAGCAATTTGTTTTACAACTAACGAACCTACCAAGCTTATAACCGATACAGACTTATGTAGTACCTAGGTGACGTATGTAGGTACAAAATGATTTCCCATCTTTACAGATTTACTTTTTATAAAAGCATATCGAAATTTAGCATCATACCTCCAATATTTAGCTCTTATTTCGCGCTGTGCACTGGACAGTGCTAAATAAAGTGTTATCAAATTTATAAGTATGCAGTTTTGCATATTAAATTAGTATTCCACCCAGCGAATAGGATGCATGTAGTCTTGGTAACATCTGCTCAAAATCGTTAGCCAGCAATTAAAGTACGTGCTTCGGTTGAACGGGTTTTCGCCAGGAGGCTGCAACTCTGGGCGCGTTTCCGTTCGCACTTCACATTTAATAATATATATTGTCTTTTTAAAAGTTTTGCGATCTGAACACATGATAAATATTAGGTAAGTACATAAAACAAACTTTCGCGGTGATTATCGCAGTTGCGATAAATTCTCGTATTTTTTATACTTAATTCTATAATATTATAATCACCTGTAAATGTTAAACATTTCGTGTACCCCGTGTACAACACGAAATGTTTAATTTTTGTAACATTATTCCATACCTAAATAAGTTTGAAGTGCAAAAAATCAGAGCAGAATCGAAACATTTTTACCTGTAAATAATTGAAAACGAGTAGGCTTAGATGGATGGATGGTTATTAATTTGGTTCTGTTACCGCAATCTTAAAACTTTTTCCAAATCAGACCACGGTAGATAGACATACCAACCAAATCCTTTGATAATTACAAAGAAAGAAAAAATATTCGTCCATTATTGTATTGTATCTCCCAAAAATATAAAAGTCTTTAATCCCAAATTGATTACGTAGCGATTTAATAACAGAGAAACATTGCAACCTATTTATAAATATGATAATGGTATATTGGAAACGGGCGACATAAAGGTATGCGTCGCCCAGGTGTTTTGGTCCAAGTCGGCGACTCCTCCACGGCGCGTCATCTCATTTTATCTTTTGTCCCTTACCACAGATTAAACAAGACTTTCATCTTCACGTGCACCCAACAGACAGATGCAACATCTAGTAGATAATTAACAATTAAATCTAAAAAACCAGTGGTTCGTTCGTTTAAGTAAGTGGCCAACTTTGATGACGGAGTTTTGAGGCCGCTTTTATGCCTTAAAACCTAACCAGTGGTTAATACCCAGTTAGCAAGGTTACCGCATTGGCTAGGATAGTGTTACAAATATTTGTATAATGTTTGCCTATACTCATCTTTACTAAAGAGATAATGTTGGCTTGTTTGTTTGACGGAGGTTATATCCGCAACTGCTTCTTAACCGATTTAAAAATTTCTTTCACCAATGTTTAGAATGGACTGTCGGGGTAGTTGTAGCCTATATTTTATCTCAGTAGTTTCATTAGAACACCCGTGTAAAGCCGGGACGTGGTGCTAGTGCATAAATAAAGTTACGAACTTATTAAGTACATGTAAAAAAATCAAATGAAAATATAGTGCATCCGCGGAGGATCTTCCGAGTTATGAACAAACATGCAACTCAGGGAAGTCTGTTGTTATTACAAAAAAAATAATGCAATTTTATTATCTTTTTTTAATGTAATTTTTTGCGATCCATTCTCTACAAGCATTAAATAAATCAATTGAAATCCTTGTGAATCTCATGACGCCGAGATGAACGTCGGAGAGCGGCATCCGTTTTATTATGTCAAATCAAAAAAATACGGTGGAATTGAGAAACTTTTTTTAAGTCGTTTAAAATAAACAAAAGTGCGCATTGCCCTTCAACGACACGGAAGCTGAGGAGTGTCCAACTGAGGCACAGGCAGGTTAAGCTGGTTTTGCACAGCTGCTCTTGCGTTTGTTTTCTTTAATAAGATATTCGTCCTATTCGGACCTGAGCAGTAAACGCTGCCGCTGTGGGAAGCGGGAATTTTGCTTGGCTATTTTTACGAAGGAATTACTGATAGGCAAAACTTCTGTTCTGTTCGCGGTATTTTTACCCACAAGGGTAGCGAAATCTGCTCTGGTGTACACAGTAAAATTACCTACTGCATACCCACCCACTCGGATTTCTCTTCCCACAGGGGCAGCGTTAACTACCTAGACTTGTACGTTGCTTTAACAGTTAGCGAGCTTTAAATACATGTATTTCATGTGGAACGGTTTCTCATGGTTATGAACTCCTAAAACGTCGACCGCTCAACCTGATACGTATGGAGTAATAACTTCTTTTAAAAGGTACAAAGTATTTAGAATTTTGGACATACTCGTATATATCTGACTACGCCCTTAAATATCTTCATAGTTCATAGTATCTACAAATACCTAAAGGTCTGAAAAGAATAATGTTTACGTACGAGTCTCGACCCCTGGGAATACAGTTATCCTCTTTTTTCCCTTTTTTTAATAATGAATCCAAACGTCAAAGCTCTTTTCTGTTTAATTTTTGTTCTAATGCATGTATCTTATTGATTTTGTTGCTACTATTGAACATGAAGATTTAATGATAATGGAAAATACATTTAGCCTTGGAGGATTCATCATTTTCAGAAATTCAGTTGTATGCACAAATTAGAAAGTTTCCGGCTATTTATGCTTAACTGTTTATTATTTCAATCGCCATCGGGGAAAAAACCTTTAATTCGTTCCCTTGTTTGCTAAGTTCACCCATTATTCCTGCAATAGTGAATCTGATGTGGATCTTCAGAGTTCATAACTCTTGCATGCAGTGCATCGACAATTCGGGAAATTTCTGTCTTTTAAAAAATTGGTCAATCTCATCTTTCTGTGAGTTTGAATTGCTGATAGCTTCGCGTTACTTTGAAACCCTGACTGTAGTGAGGGTGAGCTGTTTATAAACCCCGATATCTTATATTTTAGCAATAAAACCTCCACTTCTGACAAAGGTACATATTTATTGTATATAGATGAAAGCAAAAAGCATGTCTGGTATGTAGCAATTATTAAACTAAAAAATGTAGATAACACTTGGCTACGTTCGAAAGATGACCTTATTTTTGACTCATGTTTATGTCAACCGATTACACCGAAGCTCGCGAATTTCTCGTGCAGTGCAGCTGCTTTATAAGATGTGTGAGGTCCTCAGTTTGCGATATAATACGGATCAAGGAAGGTGGCGAAGCTCCCACAGAGCTGTTCTCACGCCCTTTTTTGCCGACACAATATTTGTAAGCACAAAACTCACTTAGCAATTACCTAAGAATTTTAACCTGGGCTACCCGACTAGAACTATATAGGTACTTATTAGAAACATAACGTTGCATATTATGCAACGTTCATGCGTCCCTATAGACAGTAGTAATAGTCTACCTACAGTATAGGTCTACGTGTATTAGGTACCTACTCACTGTAATGTAGGTAAGTGTAAGTAAATCGTATAATGTTGAAACTGTTATGTATTTATTTTATACCAGAACCTTCGTTGGCCGTTGTTTTACAAAAAAATATTTGCCTATGTGAATCCTGTTTGCTACTATTTTAGAAAAATGAACAGCCTTTGTCATTCGAGTTTTATGCGTGTGTCATAAATGAAATACTACCTACACAGGTGGAACGTGGAACTTTTTGTTCGAGAACTTTATTCAATACTACACTCAGGTTACCGTCCCTGTGACAAAGGACAAAGGCTACACAAAAACTAACGAATGACGAATGCCGTTATATAATAGAATACGAAAAAAAAACGTTAGCAGATTCCCTAAAATCTCGCTCACTACTATTTACTTTGAACTCGTCCACAAACGCAGGTAAAATGGTAATTGTCTGGGCCATGCATCTCGCCGCTTTCAATTTAATATAAAAAACCGGCTTTGAATAGGCTCAAAGGCCCACAAAGCTCGTAAAATTACGCTCGAAAGCGCGGACTGTACCTAAATCAAATTGATAGTAACGAAAATTTACATTGACAATAACGTATTTTTGGATTTTATAAACATTAATGTAGGTACCACAGATATATGGTAGGTACCTACTATATTATCTACTTCCCATAGCTGCAAATGTTTTCAGTTGTGATTTATGAAACTGCAACAATGTAATATAGCCTACTTCGGTCCATTATATTGTGATACAAGGCGATGACGCTGCGGTCGGTAAAGCTTTAATGTGCTAGTTTCGGGCCATGCGGCCTGATTGATTGTGATTGTGGCAGGACAATACGGGTGCTTTGCAATTCCAAGCCATACATAGTCACAGAACATTGCTTTTACAGGTACCATTGAAATGTTAACAGTGTTTTGTATAGACGTCAGTCGGTTTTGTATACAAAGTATTGAAATTGTTTACGAACGGAACAATATACATAAGTGCATTAATTTTTCAATCTTTCGCGTTCCACCTTTTTAGGTTGTTAAATTTTTATTCCACGAAGAATTCGAACGATTTTTTATTCTAGCTACGCTTATTGCAGTGGTTACGTTCAAAATAAATTAAAACTAAGAGTGCCACCACACAACAAATACCACAGAACAAAAATACCGTAACACGAGTTTGTTAGAAAGACAAGACGCCAAAGCAAATGTTAAACAGTTACAATAAACAAAATTATAATAATTATAAAATTATACAACAAAGAAGGAATTAGGAAGTCTTTTTTACTTATTTATCTTATTTTAATACTAAAGTTATGAATGCCTTTGTGGACTCACGATGTATCTTTTTGTTTTCTACAAATGAAACAGTTGGCAAGGAGTTATTCAAGAGAAGTTAACAGGCCATACCCAATATATAGAGCATAATAGACTCTTGGTCTACAGAAGTACAATTTTAATTAAGTATTTAAACGAAACCGTCCGCTTTCCCTGAATATGCGGTATGTAAAAAAGTTTAACACAAAAGAGCTTGCGACGCGACGCTTGTAAAGGGTCTGAATGGCACTATCGAATGAATAAGCCTTTTCGGTTTTTTAATACTACATGGGCAATATGGGCATTGTACAAGACCGTACCGTTACCTAGGTTATTAGGATGCTGATTGATAGATAGTTTTACGATAGATAGAGTTTATTTCTGCGAACTAATTTACCGTAAATGCTAAATGATGGGAATGAGTGCGAACTGATTGCTGTCTGAAAATGCACTGTCGAAGTAAATCGCTCGATGCGCTGCCTCGTGCGACCTACTTCGCCAAAATTGCTCGCTAAGCTAATTGTTCGATATGTATCGAACATGCTCCCGAGGGGAGAGAATGGGATGATATGAGGTGCTACAATAATAGGGGTTAGTAGTTACATAGATGAACCAGTATTTTGCTTAATATGCTAAATGAATGTTAAAACAATGTAATCATTATGAATTAATCGCTGCGTACAACTACTTAGTCCCTAACTATGGTGAAAATCGATTCCTTTTTGCTTATGATAGGCGACGTCGAATTGTCTTTTTTAGTACGTAAACTGGACCATCGTTTGGTCATATGTACGCTGTCTCTTTGCTCGGGCAAAGGTTGTTCCCGCGCACTCACACTTAGCTCTGGCTCGCACCCAGGCAAGTTACGCGCACTTACACTCACACTCGCGCTGCTGCTCGCTGGCGCCTCCCGCGGCTGGGCGGGCGCGGGCGAGCTGACGGCTCGTCTGCCTCGCCTCCACAGGAACCACAGGAACGCTACGATGGCTGCTGCTAGTAGCCCATACGATATGGCGTACTGATGTACATCATGTGTAGTCAGGGTCACATCTTGCTGGGCTGCTTCCTTCATTGCGGTGATTTGCTTATCGAGGTGTTTCAATGAGATATTTAGCAGAGCATTATCTTCATTTGTCTCGAAATGAGGGAGCGTATTATTGACTAGGGGATGACGTAAAGGAGCTATTTTGGTTGATAAAATGCTTGGATTGAGAGTGAGCGTATTTTGTTGCTGATAAGAATAAAGAGTTAGGTCACGGCCTTTTGCAATGCATTGTTTAGAGAGTTGAATGAGCCCGGCCTTGCTGACTCGGTCGGATCGGATTTCCTCGTCACATATGATTGTCAAAGAGTATGAATCACAAATGAAATAAAAATAAACAGATGGGTCATGTAACTGTACCCATCTATTTTTGCAACTTAGTTTTGATAAATCACAGGTGTCCTTTTGATTGGTTTCACAGAACTTTTCTTCCGAATCCAAGTGATTGATAGGGCCTTGTAGGTGACAGATATATGTTTCTTCTTGGTATTCGCAGTTCTGAAGGTCGTTTAGTGTTCGCTGTTAGATAAGAATCTCTTCGCAAGTTGATTGCTACATACTCTGTAATTGGCTTGATGCTGATCATGCTGCTTCCGATTTGAAGAGGTACCGGTATCAAGTGGTACAGTTGAAAGCTATCTCTGCTAATTAATGGTAATGTCATTTCAAAAATAAAATATTCCTTACTCATTCTTGCTTTGATCTTCATTAACTTGTAAATTTGGTACAGGTTGGAATTAATGCTATCGATCGGTAAAATTAACTCTTTAGATATTTGACCAGAGACGATTTGTAGTTCTTCGCTAAGTTGTTTAGGAGTCAAAAGATGAAGATTAATTTTCCCGTGATAAATATCTGTAACAGTGTCGATCAGTGTATCTTGGATACGCTTTAAATTCTGTACCATGTTTGTGGTAGCCATTGCTGCTAACGTGAATTCTTGTAGAATAGACACGCCTTCATATTCTTTCTGCAATTGTTTTGTGGTTTGATCTAAGTAGTTTAAATGCTTGTTAATTAATTTATGCTGGGTCTCAATTGCCTGTTCTGTACGCTTTAATATGTTATATTCTGCTTCTACAATTGACGTCTGGTTTCTCCAGAGCTGCGTCAGGTGTTTCTGGTTCAAGTTTACAAGTTCAATGTCACGTTGATACTTTTCTGCGAAGCTTTCATCGAGTACCCCGAACAATGTATTTGCTACGGAGCCCACGGCATTGATAAGGCCGCGTCGGGTTCTTGACCGCGCGTCATAGTTCTGATGTAGTAACAGCTGATTATAATATTGTAACTCGCTGTAGTCATGCTGAATTTGCAGTAAGATCATGTGACAGTGACTCGGTTCTTTGACCTTTTCACATGTTTGTTCTAGGTACTTTGTAAATGCATTTACAGCTGTATCTCCTTGCCAATAGGGTTGCATATCGTAATATGCAACGATTTTCCATTGATCCCTGATTAAATGCATTCTTCCTACTGGATCAAAGTACAACGATTGATTTCTACTGAATTGTGTAGAGTTATACGATGCTTCGCTGGACCATATGATGCTCATAAAAAATAATAATGAGAGTGCTACGTTGACGAATTTAGCACACTTGATCGATCCTAATTGCTTACTGCTTTTTGCTGTTGCTTCATTGCTTTTCTTCTCTTCTTCTTCGTTTCGCTTTTCTTGCTCTTCTTCTTCATTTCGCTTTTTTTGCTCTATAGGTACAGTTAATAGCTTCACGATTGGACGCCAATAACTCTGCGCTGCGGACGCCAATAATGTAAGTCGAGCTCCCCCATGAAAGGTGAGCTCGCGCGCTTTCTCGATAAGTAGGTCTGTTAACCTACTGATGTATGGAATAAATATTGGATATTTCATATCGGCGCTTATGAATGCATTTATGCTTAATAATTTGCTGTTGGATTTTAACTTGTTGTTTATATTGTTATGCAATAAACTGTCAATTTCTTCACTGCAATTATTGCGCTGTACATTTTTAATTTTAATAAGTTTAAGCTCATGTAATGTGAGATACGTTGGCCTTTGTTTATTGATAGGAGTCAATGCCCGACGTATCCATGCTACTATTCGCGTTATTTTTACAAACGAGCTGTAGCGATTTAATAAATCATCGATACTGAAACCGCTGATGATTATTTTTATCTTTAGCTTTGATAATAGCTCTGCTGCACAAAGTTCTAACCTAGGTAGCGATACTACCTTGTTGTTAGGTACTAATCGGGTTTTTGCTGCGACTAGTCCTACTGACGTGACGTCATTCGCTGGGATTCTCGCATATACTACACACGCGAATGCTTTGTTTGATGCGTCACCGAACCCGTGACGTTCAATGACGTCACCCTGTTTGCTTTGCAACCATCTTGGGCTTTTGAACTGACTGATGGACTTTTGATCTTGTTTTAATAAAATCCACTCTTCCTTCCGATCCGAGCTTGTTAAGTCGCTTTGAAAAGTGAATTCGTACTCAGTCGAGTTCCATTGTAAACCCGAGGTTTTCGCTGAGTTTTCTGCTTCAACTGTAAACAATGCTTGCTGTTTACTTTCTGATTGTTTTACATATTCTAATAATATCTTATTATTCGAGGACCCCTTTCTCAGAGTAAATCCTCCGCTGCTTTGCTTTCTCTGATATGCTTTAACTTCTTCAATGTTTCTCTTTCCCTCTTGGATGCTGTGTGACCCTGCCACCCAGTCGTCCATGTAAAATTGCTCTCTGATGCTTTTTGCTGCGCTGGAGTAGTTTTGGTGCTCATCTTCTGCTAGCTGACGAAGTGTTATGAGCGCTAAAAACGGTGCTGATTTAATATGCTTCAGTTCCTCATACTCGCTAATAAATTGCTTGTATTGCTTCGCTAAATAGTCCTGCTTTCTAAACTTATGCTCTAAATTTTTAAATTTTGCTATAGCTATTTGCTTTGACGATTCTACTTTCTCTTCCGTTTGCTGCTTCATTGGTAATCGCACTCCATAACGACCATTTTCTAAACGTCTAGTAGTGGCTTTGTAAAACTCTAGACAGTCCTGATCTTCCACTGATAACTCGGTTTGCTCGCTGAAGTCTTCCACTTTCCCAACTTGTTGAATATCTTCAATGTTATTTAGGATGACGTTGCATTGATAAGACGTCTTGACACTACCGCATAGCAACCATCCCAAATGTGTATGCTGAGCTAAAGGCTCTGATTGAACCTGACCACGGATTAGTCCTTCTAGGATGATGATGCTGTACACGTCGGCCCCGAGTAAAAGATCAACAGGACGACTGATATTATAATCCGGATCCGCTAAAAAGATGTGAGCTATGTGCGGCCAAGATGGTTTACTGAATGTTTTGTTCGGTAAGTTCTTGATAACATTGTTCATAATTAAAACATCAACAGTGAACTTGTAATCGGTGTAAGTCGATTGACAAGTGATGTTTAGCTTTCCCTTGCATTTATTTTCCTGCTCACCTACTCCGAAAATAACGCCTTTACATTGATCACGCTTTAAACCTAGTTGTTGTGCTGCTCGTTCGCTGATTACAGATACCTGCGAGCCCTGATCGATCAGTGCTCTCATCACATGCTGAGTGCCATCCGCTGCTGTTACTTTCACTAAAGCTGTCTCCAGTAAAATTTCTGAACCATTTAGCTGCGATGCTGCAAAGACTCCGACTCCGGACTCCGTGCTAACGTTTTGTTCCCGATTGTTGTTGTTTCTATATTGCAAAACCTCGTTCGACTTATTATGCTGCGCTGCAAAATAATCATGCAAAATAGTATGATGATTTTCGGAGCACTTGTGACATCTTTTTGTCGAATAGCATTTTATTCCATTGTGGTCGTAAATGCAATTTACGCAGAAATTTAATTGTTTTACGATTTTCAACTTTACTTCATTTGATAATTCGAGGAATCTTTTGCAATAAATAAGGCTATGTGCTCCGAAGCAGTGCGGGCAACTATTTGCTGACGCTGCTGACACGTGCATTGGTTTCGTCATTTCATACTTTGTGCTAATTTTCCAGTCGCTATTTGAGTTTAAATGATTTTTTCGATTTTGATGAAATGATGTCGATTGATTTTGTTGCTGAAGTTTAGATGTTACGTCTTGACGCCTCCTAGACGATTCCAGAGTAGTGAACTTGTTTTCTAAGAAGTTCAAAAGATCTTGAAGTACCGGTAGCTCCCGTGAATTCTTCAACGACTCTATATACTCGGAATAAGACTCACTATCCAGCTTTTGCGATAAGATGTAAACTAGAAGTGGGTCCCAAGTGCTAATATCTACGCCTAGGTTCTTAATCGCGTAGAGACTCTCTAACGTGACGTCATGAAGTCGTTTAATTGCTGTAAACGACTGCTGCTGAATATTTGACAGATTGAAAAAGGTGCTTACATGGGAAGTGAAGATTTGCTTCTTATTGTCGAATCTATGATTTAAAATTTCCCAACAGATTTTGTAATTATCTGTGGAAATCGGCAGATGTTGGATCAAACGCTCTGCTTCTCCCTTCACTTTACTCTTCAGAAACTGCATCTTTTGAGCGTTTGACATCGATGGATTATTATGGATAGCTTCGTTAAACAGATCTTTAAATGATACCCACTGGTGAAAGGTACCTGTGAACACTGGGATGTCCATTTGTGGTGTGGTTTTTTCACGATACGATGTTGACCACATTTTGGAGTTAATTTCTTTTCTAATAGTGTTGTATGTCCGCTCATGTTTATTGAAATTGAACTCGTAAGCTTCATCTTCTTCTATCTCCGAGATAATTTCCCAGTGCAAATTATCTGCTACCGTCCAGCGAGTTTGTAAGACTCGCAGGGCGTCTTCGAACTCCCATTTATCACGAAACGACTCGATATCGATGCTGTCTACTGTACGAACGAAGGCTTTAAAATTGACCGACTGCTTACGTAGCATCTCGTCAAGCTTGCTGTTTGTTCCTCTCGCCTGTACAGCGGGAGTTGCTGATGCTCTGGTCCGTGACGGTGATTCGTCGCTTGACGGACCTGCTTCTGGCTGAGGAATCTCTCTTTGCTGCGAGACTCCTGGCTGCTTACCTCTTAATAAAAGCTCATCATAACCCTCATTAATCGTTTTCTTCGCTGCTAAGTAAGTATCTTTTACACGCTCAAACTCAGAATTAACAAAATATTTATGGTTCGTCTTTTCGAACGAAAGAAGTTTTTGGTGATTATTATCATACTCTCTCCAATACGAATCTAACAGATCTAATTTTCTTTGACAAGAGTCAATAGTCTTACGCTCCCTACCTTCCTTCTTGTAATTAATGAGGATTTTTCCTATCTGCTCTCCTATCTCAGTTTGATTTGCGTAGAGCATATCCATTTTTATTAACGATTTAGTTTAAAGATTGTAACTAAATTTATTAATTGGAACGCTCTTACTTGTAAGCCGCTTGGCCTATGGCTGATGCTGATGCTGATGCTGGACTGATGCTGCTGGCGCGAGACGCTGATGCTGATCTGGCGCGGGTAGGTTCCCGGCGCCGCACTGAATAATCCACAGTGCGCTGTGCTATGCTGATGCTGTCCTCGCGTGGATCACTCCACTGCAGAGAAACGTTGATGATGCGAACGATTGCTCGCTGCTGCTGCTGCTGACCAGACGTGGGTTGCTTCCCACGGCCGTGCTGTTGCTGTGTGTACCGAATAGCTTTCGGTACGTTGCTGCTGCTAATCCCCTTCAAGCTCACTTTTGAACTAGAGGATATTGCGAACCAGGGTTGCTGGTGGATCCGAAGCACTTCACTTGATTATTGTTCACTAAACGCGAAGTCTTCGAAACCGAGCTTCGAAGGACCATGTACAAGACCGTACCGTTACCTAGGTTATTAGGATGCTGATTGATAGATAGTTTTACGATAGATAGAGTTTATTTCTGCGAACTAATTTACCGTAAATGCTAAATGATGGGAATGAGTGCGAACTGATTGCTGTCTGAAAATGCACTGTCGAAGTAAATCGCTCGATGCGCTGCCTCGTGCGACCTACTTCGCCAAAATTGCTCGCTAAGCTAATTGTTCGATATGTATCGAACAGGCATACTTATAAGAACTATTATTCGACAGCTGAGAAAATAATTACATTGTTGAAACATCTTTGTTTAAATTTAAATCATTTCATGTCGGTTTATCCTACGATGTAAAACATAGAGTGTTTGGTTAGTTAGAACATTGAAACTTTCAATGTTCTAACTAACCAAACACACCTTTCAAATTGAAAGGTATGTTCGTCGGTGAGCCCGTGTCTGTCTATGGCACCAGTGCTCTTAAACAAGTGAATCGAATGTTTTTTAGTAGTGGTTCTTAAAACATGGTTAGTAATTAAATGTTTCTAAATAGGTAACACCCAAGTTTGGAATCAAATGAAAGGAATTGGTGTGTTACATACAAAACTGAAACTATCATAGCCTATGGCCTTGTAAATGGCTTACTTAATAGTAAGCCATTTACAAGATATAAACGGTGAAAGTAACACAAAAACAGGGGTCTATAAAATGCAATTAATGAAATAATGTTTAAAACTGAAAGTTACATCAGAAAGCAGATTTTCTAGCACTTCATTTAAAAAACTTTTAACGTAATTTGCAACCCGCAATATGGATCTGTACTTACATTATTATAGCAGTAGTCTGTATCTCTAGCCCCAGATTCCGAATTAAATTTCATGAGGAGGCGGTATATACGGAACACATAGACGGAACTTCATTTATTCCCACGCATGACAGGAGAGACATTGGATAAGTAGTAGGGCAGAAGTATGGGTTTAGGCCATTGACCCCCTTCTGGCCTTTTGGTACTTTAAATCGTTATAAATAAGTCATAAAGAATTATATTATTCTACTGTTTACGGTTTTTAAAATAATAATTCATGGCAATTCTGCTACTGTTGACAGCTGTCATGTGTCGCACTTCATTCTCATAAAAACTGCCAATTTCTGTAGCCGGGTGTGAATTTGACTAAAATCTTAGCAAAAACACTAAGGCGAGCGGGTTAGTAATCAGTTATAATTTTCGAAATCTTTGTTTATAATCATTAATGTTTTTGTTAATTTTATAAGAAAAATATATTATCTAAGTAGATGTAAAGCTATTTTGTTGCTACACTTTTAAGAAGTAACGTTATGAGTAGGTGGCCACAGGTGACACCACAATTTTGCCATTTCACCACTTCTGGCCATCTATTTTTGTCATGCGCTTTTTAACACGTTGGATGCCCCGGACCGGCGGCAGAGCTGCAGCACGAGCCGGACGGCTTGGGCCTTGAATGGGTTAAACACCAGGCTTGGGTTTAGTTAAAGGTTACAGGCTTTGAGAGATAAAAATAATCAAATCTAGTAGGGTTTTGCTTCCTGATTACAAATCTACCACTTTTATTTCTAAGAGATGATTGGTTTTCGAGAAATTAATAAAAACATTTTTCATTCAATTTCAAAGGAAACGTGAAACGAAACAGGATAAAAATAACTCTACCTGAATTTGACAGCTTATTTGTCGCAGTTTGATATATATGGTGTAAAATGGCGCGCAAAAACGATGAAAGGAACGTAAAATTTTCCAATCAAAAAATCTGGTGACCTAAGACCCTAACTTCCATAAGAGTAGGTTAGGTTAGGTTGTTATATAAAAAGGCGAGCGAAGCGAGCCCACTCATAAAACTGAGGTACAGTGGCGTCTCATTAAGAGGTTTTTTACACAGCAAAATTACAACAATAGGGTTTATCATTGAATCTTTAATGATGGAATATTTATAATAATAATAATAATAAATATTCTTGGACATTCTACACAGCGTCATCTAGTCCTAAGATAAGTAACTTAATGCTTGTGTTATGGTAACCAGATGACTGATATAATACATAGATACATTTTTTTTGTAAATACATACATTATTATAGATAGAAAACACCCAAAGTATATGGCGAAGAGAAGTGGAATGAAAAAAAAAGATCCTTTTGATGAATTGATAAATTATGTAAGTAATCAATTTCGGTTTCATTAAATGAAAAATTTATGAAAAAAAAATTAATCTTTACCTACTTTTTGCCTTACCTAGCGCTAATCTTAAAATAAAAAAACTAAACCATAAAAAATTTACATTCCGTGCATTGTTTTTGCGCGCCATTTTACACCATAGATAACAAACTGCGACAAATAAGCTGTCAAATTCATGTAAAGTTATTTTTATCCTGTTTCGTTTCACGTTTCCTTTGAATTTGAATGAAAAATGTTTTAATTAATTTCTTAAAAACTAAGCATCTCCTAGAAATAAAAGTGGTAGATTCTTAATCAGGAAGCAAAACTCTACTAGATGTGATATTTTTTATCTCTCAAAGCCTGCAACCTTTAACTAAACCCTTACCAAATATAGCCTACTAGTTGCGCCCCGCGGTTTTACCCGCGTAACCCGCGTAATTCCCGTTCCCGCGAGAATATCGGGATAAAAAGTAGCCTATGTGTTAATCCAGGGTATCACCTATCTACATACCAAATTTCAACCAAATCAGTCCAGCCGTTTTTGCGTGTAAGAATAACAAACATACATACATTCTCTCAAACTTTCACATTTATAATATTATATAGTTGGAGTAGAAAGTAAGAAATAGGATAGGATAGTAGGAAGTAGGATAGGATAACCTCCAGGACAGTCCATTCTACACACCCATGAAAGATTTTTTTTAAATCGGTTCAGTAGTTTCGGAGATTACCTCCGTCAAACAAACAAACAAACAAATTAAAATACGTTATTATTAGTTCCTTATGTTGAAAAATATATGAATCTAAGATGGTTAAAAGAGCACGGTGTAAGTATGTATCCTATCCTAGTGTCCTACTTCCTTCCTTCCTATACTACTTACATTATAAATGTGAAAGTTTGTTAGAATGTATCAATGTATGTATGTACGGCTGGACCGATTTGATTGAAATTTGGTCTGTAGATAGGTTATACCCTGGATTAACACACAGGCTACTCTTGAGCTCGATATTCCCGCGGGTACGGGATTTACGCGGTTGAAACCGCGGTTCGCAGTTCGTATCATAATCTTAAACAAAATCTCTCTGCAATTTGTTACCAAACAGACTTGAATTAACTTATATTTTAATACTCACTTCAATTTTAGCTTTAATTGTTGTGCAATATGCCAATAAAATGGATTATTTTAATATATTTTGTGTTTTACTTTGGATGGCCAGAACTGGCACATGAGGTATGGCCAGAAGGGGGGTTAAACTGGCCAGAAGGGGCACAAAGGACCCTTTTTTTGCTTTTTCTTATAAACAATTGTCTACGTGTGTTTGATTTCTTTTTTTACTTTTCGTTTATCAAATTAAATATATTTTGAATAACTTTATGCAATAATAACGTACTTGAAAGCATTAATTATTAAATTATAACGCCTCAAAGTGAGCAAAACTCTTAAACTGGCCAAAACCCATACTTCTGCCATATTATGTAAAAGCACAAGACCGACTTTCAACGGTCGCGCGCGGCGGTTGTGCCCACGGACCGTGACACCACCTGTTACTGTGTAACAATTAGCTCATGATCCTTGACAAGTTTTTCAATCACTACTATAACCTTAAAAAATTTTTTCTAAGTGAAGTTCACTCATTGATTTGTTCAAGAACTCTCTCTCATTGATTTGTTCAAGAATCAATAAGAAAATTTTATGGATAGCAAAATACAATTAAATTGAATAGTTAAATGCAATTGTAGTAGACAAGCGTCAAAGTTCGAGTAAAGTCGCAGATGAAATCAATTCTAAGAGTACCACCAGCTGCGGCCTTGCAATTATAATTAATATTTCTACTTTCATCAGGATACATTTACTGAGACACACCCTGTAATTCATTTATAGAACAAAGTTGAATACGCAAAAGCTTCATATTTAAGATAAACAAGACCAAAGGATCCAATATACTTTTAGCCATATATAGATTTATTCTAAAAAAAATATCCTTTGGTTATTATGATAGCAGCGTCAGATAATTTCCTGTACCTAATCATATTTTCAAAGTAGTACCAACTACAAAGAGCCAAATAAATTGGGTTGTGAAATTAGCAATAAAGAACCTTATTTCATGTTACCTTTGTCGTTCGATTATTAATTATTAATTATGATAATTTCTATAATGATTTGGAAGCGATCTTTAATGTTGTAGTTAATTATGTGTAAATAAATAATTAAATTTGATTTGATGATGATGTCTATCAGTCAATTTGCATGCCCCTCTCAAGTTACAAATTTAGAAATATCGTTGTATATATACGTCTACTTTTTTACGAAGTTTTGTCACAAATCCTTGGCACATTGATTTGATATTTCTTATAAAACTATCTCGAAACTATAGAAAACGTGAAGAGAAAAAAACGGAAGAATTAGAATTTTCTGTAATACTTTCATGTCAAAAAAGGTCAACTTAACAGGAGGTTAAACTGTCACTTAATTATGAAATGTTACTAAGCGGCCATTTTTAAAAAATCACATCAGATTTAATCATTGAGTTCAGTTAAAACGGCCTTTTTAGCCTCAGAACTGATCACCAATTAATATCAAATTCTCTTGAGTCAGTAGCCAATGTTAATTGGTTTGATTGGTTGTGGGTTGTGGTAACCGTTGCGTTGCAAGCTGCCGATATTGTATACCTCCCCGGACTTCAAACATGATGATTGTGTATTTTAATTTAAAAAAAAAACATAATGTTTTTGTACTATTTCTGTTTGGCAGTAGCATTGCGAGATACGTCATGTTAATAAATTGTTATAGTTAAAAAACTTTAATATGCGTGTGTTCGTATTTTTTATGTTTTTCGCGACGACTACACGCGTAAAAATTGCATATTTTGGAAAGCTCCTTGTCATTCGTAGCAAGAAGCCACGATAGAGCTACTTCTTATGCCAGTGCAGTTTGGTATATATTATCTATACTACTTAATATTTTATAGAGATACGTAATGTTAGTTTCTTTGATGGAGGTAATATCCGAAACTACTCAACTGATTTCAAAAATGATTTCACGGATATGTGTGGAATGGACTGGTTATATGCTATTTTTTGTCCCGATATTTTTATTATTACACCTGCGCAAAGCTGGGACGTGTTGCTAGTAGAAAATATAATCCTAAGAGCCATGTTAGATTTTAAGCTTCGCTTTTCTTTCTCTGAACTTGTAAAATGTATTGTAAATGTATTAACACCGTATGAGGTATTAATTAGTATCTATCTTATTAGCAACAGAGAAGTAATTATCGGAAAGCCAGTTAATGAAGCACGTGATTGGTTTGAGGATGAGTTTATTGCTTCACTGCGCGCTACTACGAGTAGGTAAGTAAGGTAAAAGCACCAATCTCCGACAGTGGACCAAAGGATGACACTTTCGAAGTAAAAGCTTTCTATTAGGAAAAATAAACATTTAATTCCCATTATTATTATATTAAAAGACACATTAGTCTATTAACAATGAGTGGACAAAAACTTAGACACACTATTAGAAGAAAATTTAAAAATGGCTTAAATAAACAAAAATCAATGTGAGCAGATTGTGATGAGCGCGGAAATTCTTAATGCTTTTCTTAAGGGCATTGTTTTTTTACGATTATGATTTTGTTTTATAAATTACTGATTATTGCTACTGTTGGTGTTTATCTGATACATGTATGATATTATCGACGTCTTATGGTCATTTCCTTACTATTTTGGCTAGTTTTTATATCAATTTCAAGGGGTGTCTATCATTGGTCCCAAAAACTGAGGAAAACCCAAAAGATGACACATGTGTTTTCTATTCGGGTTTTATCAAATATTTTTTTTCAGCTTCAGTTTTTTAGCTCAATCCGTAAAATCCGTATGGATGGATCCATCCATATCCATAGGAAAATGTGTCTGTTTGTCTGTCTGTCTGTTTGTCCGTCTTTCACGGCAAAACGGGGCGAATAATTGACGTGATTTTTCGTGTGGTGATAGTTGAAGGAATGACGACTTGACGCGACATGGGGGCTTTTTATCCCGATATTCCCGCGGGAACGGGACTTACGCGGGTGAAACCGCGTGGCGGGCCGTGGCGCAGCTAGTCAATCAATAGTCTCTGAAAAAAGCCTCGGACGAATTGACGGACAGACGGACGAATGGACGGACGGACGGACCAACCAAAACTATAAGGTTTCGTTGTGTATTTTATTTATTTCATACATTTCAAACATTTCATACATTTCATACATTTCATACATTTCATACATTTCATACATCTCATACATCTCATACATCTCATATATCTCAAACATTTCATACATTTCATACATCTCTAACATTTCATACATTTCAAACATTTCATACATTTCAAACATTTCATACATTTCATACATTTCATACATTTCATACATCTCATACATTTCATACCTTTCATACATCTCAAACATTTCATACATTTCATACATTTCATACATTTCATACATTTCATACATCTCATACATTTCAAACATTTCATATATTTCATACATTACATACATTACATACATTTTAAACATTTCATACATTTCAAACATTTCATACCTTTCATACATCTCATACATCTCAAACATTTCATACATTACAAACATTTCATACATTACAAACATTTCATACATTTCAAACATTTCATACATTTCATACATTTCATACATTACATACATTTCAAACATCTCAAACATTTCATACATTACAAACATTTCATACATTACAAACATTTCATACATTTCAAACATTTCATACATTTCATACATTTCATACATTACATAGGTACATTTGAAACAGTTCATACATTTCAAACATTTCATACATTACATACATCTCATACATCTCAAACATTTCATACATTACAAACATTTCATACATTTCAAACATTTCATACATTTCATACATTTCATACATTACATACATTTCATACATTACATACATTTCAAACAGTTCATACATTTCATACATCTCATACATCTCATACCTTTCATACATTTCATAAATTTCATACATCTCATACATTTCATACATCTCATACATCTCATACATTTCATACATCTCATACATTTGAAACAGTTCATACATTTCAAACATTTCATACATTACATACATTACATACATCTCATACATCTCAAACATTTCATACATTTCATACATCTCATACATTTCATACATCTCATACATTTGAAACAGTTCATACATTTCAAACATTTCATACATTACATACATCTCATACATCTCAAACATTTCATACATTACAAACATTTCATACATTTCAAACATTTCATACATTTCATACATTTCATACATTACATACATTTCAAACAGTTCATACATTTCATACATTACATGCATCTCATACATCTCATACCTTTCATACATTTCATACATTTCATACATCTCATACATTTCAAACATTTCATACATTTCATACATCTCATACATTTGAAACAGTTCATACATTTCAAACATTTCATACATTACATACATCTCATACATCTCAAACATTTCATACATTACAAACATTTCATACATTTCAAACATTTCATACATTTCATACATTTCATACATTACATACATTTCAAACAGTTCATACATTTCATACATTACATGCATCTCATACATCTCATACCTTTCATACATTTCATACATTTCATACATCTCATACATTTCATACATCTCATACATTTGAAACAGTTCATGCATTTCATACATTACATACATTTCAAACAGTTCATACATTTCATACATTACATACATCTCATACATCTCATACCTTTCATACATTTCATAAATTTCATACATCTCATACATTTCATACATCTCATACATCTCATACATTTCATACATCTCATACATTTGAAACAGTTCATACATTTCAAACATTTCATACATTACATACATTACATACATCTCATACATCTCAAACATTTCATACATTTCAAACAGTTCATACTTAACACACATTTCAAACAGTTCATACATTTCATACATTACATGCATCTCATACCTTTCATACATTTCATACATCTCATACATTTTATACATCGAGAAAAAAACGCTTTATTGTATCACATATTTTAGAGTGTCTACTATTGGTCCCAACCTGTGTCTACCTTTGGGTAATGTAGATTTTTGTGCTGTCATCTATTGGTGCCTCTGACAAGGTTGACAAAAAACTTTTTTAAATAATTTGTATGATAGTTAATAAAGTTTTAACATCAAAAAGTTAAAATGTAATAGTTACTCTAACAGCAGAAATAGTTGTAATTGTTTAATTTTGAAAAATACACTATTTTTTTAAAGAATAAAGTAATATTTGTCCTTAAAGTGTCGGCCATTGGTGCTTTTACCTTACCTATACGTAATCTACATTAATGTTTGATTTTAAAATTACTAGAGCATAATGATCAAAGAGAACTCTTTGACACAGTTCAATTTTGTGATAAATTTTATTTACAAAGAAATAAGTAATTCATTTTTTATGAATTACTAAATACAAAGCCTTTTCAGTGAAATCTTCAATGACTCGAGAAGTTTTTGCACAACAGCAAGCAATTGCCGCGTCCGATCGTTCGAAAGCCGATTTTTTTTAATCATTTTATTCTGTACCACACTGCATAGGTATCCCCTTCAATTTCAACTCCTTACAAGACGAAAGCTGGCTATAGTATTAAAAGTGACTAACCTCCTTGGCGAGTTTGGCGAGGTCCGCGCGGTACTGCTCGAGCAAATTCCTGGTCTCTTGCTTTTCGTACTTGAGCCGCTCAACAGTGCCGTCCAGTTTGTCGATGCGAGCCTCCTGAGTGCGGTCCAAGTTCAGAAGATCGTTGGTCTCCGAGATCACTCGCTTGATCTATGAGGACGAGGATTTGTGATGTGATTTGTTTAAAAAATACAACTTCGCTACCGAGTTTCTCGTTGTTGAAAAGATCGATAGTTTTGTGGACACATTGTATATTATTTGGCTCACTGTCAAACCAGAAGGGGTATTTTGAAGAGGCAATAATTACAAACTCCAAAACAAGCTTCTTGTTTCAAAATTTATAACTAGGCGATTATAATAAAATTTATGTAAATCCGAACTCCACACTAGACTATGGAACTGAGAATTGTTGGAAAGTCAAACAATGCGCCAAACTTTAAGCCCGAGCTCGAAGATTAAACGGACTATAAAGTCGCGTATAGTTGCTCTACATCTTTGACGGAAGGTTGGCAATATCCTGGCAGTGGAATTCCTCTGTTATACGGAAGTGACTTTTCAAAGTGGTCTAGAATAAAATCTTATTTGATTCTTATTGCGTTTCAGATTCTGGATTCTCGATTCCTTCTCCATTTTCTCGTAATCTTACTATTTCTCCTACATTAGTAGGAGAAATAGTAAGATTACATAGTAGGAGACCAGTTTTTATTGTTGGGAATACAGTCAGTTGGAAGCGTACCTGGTTATGCATGGTGTGTAGCTGATGCAGGAGCGCAGAGCTGTTGATGCTCCTGCCCATCTCTCGCAGCTCGCCTCGCAGCTCGCGCATGGAGTTGCGAGCCCATTCGAGGGTCAGCTTCTCATTCCTCTCGTTGGTTGTCTCGGCGCAAGGAGGGCGGGTGTTCCTGTAGACAAAATTACAAAATACTTGTTGGTAGGTTGATTTATACACAAATCAAGTCGCCTAGCAGTAAGTAAAGTGCACAAAAAATATGAGAATTATGATATAATGAAGTATACATACATACCTACTTACAAACTAAAAGTTTTCTGATTGTAACCTGATACTTGAAATAGATATGATTAGAACTCAGGATATTCTGATGAAAAGCCGTGTTGGCCAAGTGGATTAATACCTCGACTTTCAATTCGAAGGTCGTGGGATCGAATCCGGTGTGCATCAATGAACTTTTCGTGTCGAAAAATTTATAATGCATTTTAACACGAGCTCTAAACGGTGAAGGAAAACATCGTAAGGAAACCAGTTAGCTTTCTAGCAGCGTCCATGGGTTTGCAACCTGTCACGTATGGAAAGTTAACTTCTGCAAGAAGTGGGATTGTACCAAATATGACATGTATTTGGACATACTCTGACTAGCCCATTAAGGATCTAAAAGGATTACATAAAGATCTGAAAGAAATGTCTACCGTTCCCTGGGATACAGTCGTGATCCTATTTCATTTTCATTTCATTTCATTTCATTATTGGAATAACACTCAATTCTTGTTCAGGTACTTGTACCACAGTAGGTGAATTATCAGAATCAATACATGTAGTACCTAATGTACCTATGCAGTAAGAGCTCTAGTGCAGAAGATTTTAGGCCGCGTAAAAGGCCTACGTCATAGCTTAACAACATTAAAAGCGGCTCATCATTTTATGTACCTAAGTAAAAATTCTAAAAATTAAAGAAAACGATAACTATGAAACAAAAGTCTCTATGAAATTACTAAACCCGCCCTAAAACTTACCCAGGTCATTATACGAGTAGTCCATCATTTGCATATTTTCTATAGTTTACTTTTAAAGGGTTAATTTGCTAACAGGATGCAGCGTTATGCAAGACCGCACGTGCATTGCCGTATCTCCAGGGACACACTGGCCACCCTTCCGGTCGCTATTATATGCAGTAATTACACGCTGTGCTCAGTCCACAGAAGGTCCCATGATACACATGTTTGTATCATCTTCACCGTGTCTATAATACTTACAAATATTTTCGCTCCCACAGCTATAACCCCTCAGAGGCTGCACATAGTACCTCAGAGTGACTGTAGACTTGTGGTCACACCAGATTGTCACACTGAGTAGGGATAGGGGAAGTTGATAAACCAACAAATGTAGCATACATAGATTGGGAATCAATGCCACAATCACAGTGCGTTGTTGACTCCATACCGTCTCGCTCGATTAGAGCTTGCGGTCTTGGATGTGAAGACGGTTAAGTGACTTCCAAATGAGCCATGGTAGTTCATGCCTTGAAAGTATTCTGGGCTGTATTATTAGCAGCGCTAGGTGGAAAGTGGTTTTTGACGAGCTTCTTATAACTTGTGACTAATTATCTGTTTAAGAAATTATGTGGTGTGCCTCCGTTTTTGAGAACTGATGAGAATCGGCGACCTCTGTGGCTCAGTTGGGCGAACGCCCGGCTGAGATGCCGAGGTTGCGGGTTCGATCCCCGCTACGGGACAAATGTTTGTATGTTCTGCAGATATTTGTTCTGTGTCTGGGTGTTTTCTATCTATAATATGTATTTATTTACAAAAAAAAAATTATATAAGTATGTATTATATCAGTGGCGCTACGGAAGACCAGCGCTGCTACAGATTCTCTGGTTTCTGTCGCAGCAATACGCTGAGTAGTTGCCAATTTTGTCAATGTGTCTTATTACTATAATACTTATTATAATGTGTCTTTAAGTGTGTTTTTGACAAAATAAATATTTTTTCTTTCTTCTTTCTTTCTTTCATCTGGTTACCATAACACAAGCATTAAATTGCTTAAGTACCGTGTGCCGTGGGACTAGATGACGCTGTGTGGAATGTTCAAGGATATTATTATTATTATTTATTAATCTTCGGAGTTAGGTATTAGCAAAAATGCCTCGAGAGTGCAGAAAATTGCTCTCTCCTTGCCAATTGAAGTCTTAAAACATTTTTTTTTGCCATTAGTATCTTTAGTGAATAAAAAGTCATAGTAAAATAGTCATGTTAAATTTTATCGCATTTTTTATAGCTCAAGGCGTGATAATTGGACAGAAATACTGTGGAGTCAAAGGTACATAATCACAAAGTTAAAGGTCCACCACAAAAATATTTATCCTTAATTAATATTAATAATGGATGATATTAATAAAAAAAGTAGATAATTAAATGATTTGAAGTACCAACATATAAATGCACTTGTCGGATCATTTCATTTAAGTACTTGCAAAGTTTATTTACACTGACTTGTTTGGCCACGTCTTGTGGTTTAGTGTAAAGTTATCAGAATCAGTCAATATTGATTATGATAAGGTGTTCTATTTCTGTTTTTTGATTCAGGTTGCTGACCCTTGAAGCCAGTTTCATATCATAAAAGTAACTTTTTTTGTAAACTAGAATAGACACAAGTAAGATCAAGTAGGTATAGTATCTTTAATGTAATAGTATTGAATTAAGTAGGTAGGTACGTATTCAGTAAAACTTAATAAGTACCTATGTAAAGAAAAAATAAACAATTTGAATACATACTTCCCTAAACGGAAGCTAAAGAGTGCTAAGTGTGTTTTTGGATTACTTATTCGTGTCTTACGCGTGTTCTAACGTAACGTATAATTTAAGAGAACGTATTTATTTACATTAACATGGACGAAATAGAACTATTCGTTTAAACCAGCGCTTCATCAGCCATTGTGCTGCTGAAGCACATGCTGGGGTTGCCTTATTTTCCACTCGATTGTAAATGTTCCAATTCTTAATATTTATGTTAATTTGTGTGTTTTTGGAAAATAAAACTTTTTTCTATTCTATTCTATTCTATATTATGAATTGTTTTTATGTACAAATGTAGGTAAGTAGTATTAAAATTCCAAATAAAAATATTGGCTACTCTCCGTTATGCTATTCTCGTCTCGTTTCTAAAGAACTATTAAATTTCAATATTCAGCTTCATTGAAACTGTACTCGCAAAGATTCTTAGAGCTCCTTAAAAGAACATTATTTTTCCTATATTATCAGAATGGTTTGCATCAGAAAAATGAATGCAACATAACACTCAAACAGATTGCGTTAGTATTAATGCTACGAGTATATTCAGTGATGTGCGTGCTATTCATCGAATTACATGAAAAAAAACGGAGCACCTTTTGATAGAATCCCAACAAAATATCATAAAAACTCAACCCTATTCTAATAAAGTTTCGAGCTAGTTTACTTTAGTCATTCGGGCCATATGCTACCAAATGGCCGTTGTTAGAAAAAGCACCTGCCTTTTGGCTCATTAGGGTTTGAATAATTCGGCATCGGTGGTAGGCACGCTCGTAAAATAAAAAAATTGGGAACAAGGTGGACTCGGCTGTATTTATTGTAATTTTATTCGTAAACAAGAAATTGTATTTGCAACAGGTATTTAACTTAGCAAAACTTTTTTACTCGTTACAAGTATTTTTTTTAATACCTAGATACTCTAGGATCATAGTATCGGTATTATGGTTTTGTTATACCTAATTAGCCCTTTAAAACATATTTATAAGTATAATTAATAAAACCTAAATGACAGTGGCGGATTTACCAATAGGCTGAGTAGGCTGGAGCCTAGGGCGGCGGATTTCAGGGGGCGGCGGATTTGGTCACATTTTTTTTTATCTTACAGAAATAAACGGATTAGGTACAAAAAAAATATTTTTCATTACTCATACACGGAAAGTACGCACGAAGTTGCCTGATTATAGGGTTCAAAGTAGCATTTTCTGTCCCTAGGGAAAACAAGTACTTTCCTGCCCTAGGGCAGGAAAGTAAATAACTGTCAAATGTCAACTTCATTTTTGACATTTCTTTTGTGGCATGTCGATGCATGCTAAGTGTTCAAGTTCTTCTAACTCAATCAGATGCTAGATATTATGTCTCTCTTGCACGAATTTGTGCTTCTCTAGCACTAATTATATTATATTTATTTATTTTATTTTATTAATTTAAATTTTTTCATCATCAAAAAAAAACTACTGGTAGAATGCCTACTACTTTTATAGCCATTCTACCAGTCAGTATTTTTTTTTAAATCTGGAACGCAGCTATGCCATGCCATCGTTAGCTGCTTTTAGTCAATATTAAACTAGTCGATTTTTAAAAAAAAGCGAGACAGCTAATTTTCGTGTGTGAAATTTAAATTTTACATCAATTTTTTTGGTAATTTCCTCATATTCGTAATGAAAAGCAGAGTGCTTAACTCGGGGAAAAGGCTTTTCGATGCACTCGAACTATTATCGCACTCGCTGACGCTCGCGCGATAAACCATCTCGTGCACAGAAAAAATGCCTTTATCCCCTTGTATAGCAATCTACTATTTTTAGTCATGCACAGTAGGTGTACTGAACACTCTTACGTAGTCTGTATAAAATAGCTGCCCTGCTTGCGATATCATTAGCGTAGACTTTACAAATAGACACTTTTTATGATGTCAAACGACAAACAACTACTTTAGTTTTATTTTTTATTATTTGAACAAAATAAGCAAAATCAAACATTCCATGACCTATTTGTATTAAAAATTTCGGCTCGCTTCGCTCGCATAATAACTTCTTATATATTCTAAGGTGAAAACCAGTGGCAGCCTTTTATTTGAACACAATAAGCAAAATCAAACCTTCCATGACTTATTTGTCTTAAAAATTTCGGCTCGCTACGCTCGCACGATAACTTCTTAAATCTTCTAAATTGAACACCAGTGTCAACCTTTTATTTAAACACAATAAGCAAAATCAAACCTTTCATGGCTTATTTGTATTAAAAATTTCGGCTCGCTTCGCTCGCATGATGACTTTTTATATCTTCTAATGTGAAAACCAGTGCCAGCCTTTTATTTGAACACAATAAGCAAAATCAAACCTTCCGTGACTTATTTGTCTTCAAAATTTCGGCTCGCTTCGCTCGCACTGTTTTATTTATAATTTGGCCAGGAAATTGAATTGTATCAGAACATGGAATAGGTTGAATGTAAATAAATTATTGTGAACTAATATAGCGTACCTACCTTTTGAATTTAAAAGGTCAGTAGGATCGGGAAAAATGGAATAGCCTACAGGCGGCAAATTTGTAAATCCGCCACTGCTAAATGATAATTAATAAACTCATAAGTATATAAGACTTTTTTGGTCATGTGCCTAATTTTATTTTATATTTTTGAAATTATTGTATAAGTAACAGACGTACACTCCATTTGTTAGCACAGAATGTGGGCCTCGAGCATATTATTACTTCCGGTCGGGATATAAATAGATTTAACACCAGATGATCGCCCCTATCGTGTTCGAATAACATTAGGATTTACAAACACCTTTGCATTACTTATCAAGGTTTATAAAAATACAAGAAAAAAGGCAATAATCAATTGTACAACTTCAAAATAATCTAAGCACGCGTGCGCTGTGCGGAAGTATTGCGGGTGCGAGTGCGGGTGTTCTTCAATTGGAGCTATTCTAAATGGATGTTCTTGATCTGAGGTGCGCTATGAGAAATACCTCCTCTAAATATATACTTACTATGACATTTCTGGCGAAAATGAAAGAGGCACAAAATATAATTTCAAAGAGAAATTATGCGGTGCGTATCTGGTAATACTCCGGTTGCTGACCCCTGTCTTAGTCAAATGCTTTATGAATTCACAAAGGTCTACGAAAAGAACCAGAACATTTTTAATTTCAAATGAATGTGATCGGTTAGGATTGGTTAGGCTCTTAATTTAAACGCCTGGATAGATGATTTTACTCTTGTCGTTTGTAAACCAACACCATAATGAATATGGGAAACAATAACGCTTTAGTCGTAATCACGTTTCGTTTCTGAATTCCCATTCCCCCACGCCGCGGAGCCCAATAATCGATAGAACCCAATCGAACCCAAGTCAACTCTCAAGTCAAACTAATTAAGTAAATAAATCATGACTTTATTTCAATGAAACCTCAACTGATTTAATCATAACTGGTAAAATCAACGTAAAGTGGCAGAATCAACCGACAAGGTATCATGGGACCGAACTTAGCGATTCCGGGACGGAGGTAGGTACTATTGTTATAATGGGATAATTCATTTGTTCTCATTTAGTTTCATAAATTTATAATCAGCGTATCCTAAAGCATCCCGATCATTCGGTTTAAAGGAAAATTAATAATGAACCTACGTTAACATTTCCTGAACATGTTTAGTAATAATGGAAGGTGTTATTTATGAAGAGTGAAGACTAGTCGATTGTGCACCAAAAGCTCGTAATTGAACTCGTAAATTGAATAGTGCAAACCCTAATTTGTATTTAGTCTACTTTGATTTCGTATTAGGCCAATAGTGCGTAATTTAATTTCATTGAAATAGAGACACGAAACGACAATGCGAATTGAATTATAAACATACTCGTAGGCATTATGTATTATAATGTGTTCTCTAAAAAGATATAATATGACTTGGGTATGACATTACTTTTGTAAAAAATAGGTAGCTCATGACAAAATAAAAACCGAAGAGTGCTGCGCCAGCTGGTGAGGCTGCACTACAAATTTGCAAACCGGTCCATCTGATGTGTACTAGCACTAGTAGTAGGCGTAGGTACCATATTCACAAACACCAAGTACCTACAGTACAATCTCGCATCCTTGCATTTTTCAGACACGTTTCCCGACGTGATACAACGTCCTTAGAACGCCTTGTCGTCCAAGGAAAAGTGGAAGGCACAAGACCGCGTGGAAGGTCACCCACGCGATGGACTGATCAGATCAAGTCAGCAGTCGGAGATTCACTGAACCAGTGCAACAGAATGACCTCCTGTAGGCAAAAGTGGCGAAATATTGTGAGGCGCATCACATCTGCCCTCTCCACTACTAATACTACATAACGATCACGACCGCTTTCTCACAAGAGTAACGGATAAGAAGAAGACGGTGTGGTGTAGGCAAAGATTGCCTTCTGGCGCTACATAAATCATCTAAAAGGCTTGAGTTTTTTAGTGTATTCAGCTAGCCTATTTTAAAACTAGAATTAGGTAGGTACTCTATAACAATATATGAGTTATCTATTTACCTGAGCTTAATTCAAAATAAAAAAAATGTTTGGATGCTTGTCACGAATCATAAAACGTGGGAATAGAAAAATAATTTCTCATTTTATTTCCCGTAGCCTCGAGGTTTAATTTGTACGTAGCGTTTCGAGTTTGAGAACAAAAGCTATGACGTCTTTCATAAATCCCAAGTAAGAGGAGGCAGTGTTAGTATAATCGGGTCGATCTGATGGCCTGGTTCGAAGAGAGCCTCTTGTTTCTCCTACATCTGAGAACACTTCTAGTTTACGAGTTTTATATTATGACACGTCTTAAGACTCAAAGCCTGAGGGCGTGTGCCGTCAAAAGAGCTAGGCTGGTTAATATGAAACAGAGCCAAACTTGCTGCATCGAAGACGCCCTTAAAACGTGACGTGGGTCTTTAGTTTGATTTTCTACTGAATTTTTGTGGCAATTTCGGTTTGCTAGGGTTACCAAGATTTATCTATTATATTAGAGTTTTATTACACTTCTAATTTTTGTCTTTTTTTTGTTATCCGTGCCTCCCTGATAGCAATAGGTACTCAATTATTGACATTTGATTTCAATGATCTATGAATTCTTAAATATAATATTTTTGTATAAAACAATGCAGATATCCTAAAACATAATTTAAAAAAACCTAGCTCATTTGGTAGATTCGCTGCTAAGTTAGAGCGACGGGACGGATTGACATGAAACCCGAAATAAAAGCACAGTTTTTTGGGCCATCATTAAAATTTGCATTATGAGTAAAGCAGAGAAATGTTACTCGTATTAAAAACTCCAGTTAAAAACCTTTGAAATACATTTGGTATTCTATTTATGAGGTTTGAGAGCTTTAACACGTTCGCTGCGATATGAGGCATAAGTGCCTCATGCACGTCCTCGCGCGCAGTGCGGAACAAAATCCTGCTGTTTCGCTCTGGTGCGGAGCTCATAACTTGGGTATTTATTGGAGTAGAAAAAAGATGGTTATAGGTTTGTGTTTGTCATTATATCGAGAATTCGGAAAGGCAAAAATATATGTATGAGGTTTTTAGGCCCCAAATCGCACTGAAGGTGAAAAAACTTTATTCAGTGCGGCTATGAGGCTTAAGGATCTCTCAACCGAGTGAGGTGCATCCGCCTCATCCCGCACCTGTTTATTTGTTGTTATTTTCTTTTTACGCATTAGTGTTGTGCATGTATCGGTACCTGACATTTTGAATAATGTTTCGCGGAAACAAAAGGTGCCGAAGATGAATAAACAAAATAAAAATGACAAAGTATACGATGGTTTAGTACCAAAATATCGTCGTATAATATGAAGATCCTCCAAAAATCATTTTATTCTGTATTAATTGCAGCAAATCTTTGTTTACGTGTTTAAATGATTCTCTTAAAAAGTTAATTCCACACGTTAATTAGTTTTAAGTTTAATTTAGTAAGATTAGATTACCTATCTACCACATATCGATAATTTGGTTTCATTGAACACTCAATACATCACTAGCTAGACTCATAACTGTAGGTATATATAATTCAGTGCGTTATGAGGCTTACGTGCCTCATACTATTTTTGGTGTTTTTCTATTGTTTCCAACATCAGAACCCCAGGCGAAGCCAAAACATGGTGCACTGGAGTTTTTCGAATGTATTGGTTATAGTTTGAAAAACAAAAAGTAAGTTTTCGAGAAGAAAATAGAGGTAAAAGCTATTGATGTGGAATGAGGTCGAAAGACCACATATAGCACTAGCGAAAAAGTACGATTAGGGCTTTTCAACCTCATATCGCACTGGCTGAAAAATAGACGAATTTCTTCTCGCAGCGAACGTGTTAATAAACACAAAATAAACGACCGCCTCGCCTTGTTATTTCGGCAACGTTTGACTGGTTAGCGGGAAAGGAATACATATCTAATAACCACTGATATGGAACCACTGATATACTTATTTGATAAAATATTATATCTGTGTTTGGAAATGTTCCTTGCATATCCTCTGTAGTACTTCACTGAAGTCTTGTCTTGGCCCACTTCAAATACTTTTTAATTTCTCATACTCGGAAAGTACACTTGAATTTATCCAAACATTTTGACATTTCTTAGCCTAGCTGTAGGTATTTGAAATTTATATTTACCTACATTCTAATAAAAGTTTATTAATCACATGGACATGGGTAAATTATTTTTCCATTCTATCAAAATTAGTGTTCAATCAAATACTATTGAGTTTAGAATACAGATTCTTCAATGAAAAAACAATATGGTAGAATGCTATTTTTTGCGGCATTCTAATGCAGGGTAGGTAGGTTTCACCTAGCCGTAAGCTGCGTAGGTAGGTAATATTTCTTGTACCCACCTTTTAGGTACATTACATGCTAACACGGCTAGATAAATAAAGGGATTCTCGATTTTTCAATAAAAAGTAACAATTTCAGTAGGTAGGTAGTATACTCGTATATGTACCTTTGTACATTCAATTTCATAAGAAGAAAATAATCAAACAATTTGAACTGCAGTGTCTTAATATGAAAATCCGAAATATAAAACGAGTTCTTTATAAATCTAAATTATTGATCAGTAAACTGATTATACTACCACTATCCTACTTAATATTATAAATGTGAAAGTTTGTGAGAATGTTTGTTATTCTTTCACGCAAAAACGGCTAGACCGATTCAGTTGAAATTTGGTATGTAGATAGGTGATACCTTGGATTAACACATAGGCTACTTTTTATCCCGATATTCCCGCGGGAACAGGACTTTTGCGGGTGAAACTGCGGGGCGCAGCTAGTAATATTATAAATGTGAAAGTTTGTGAGAATGTTTGTTATTCTTTCACGCAAAAACGGCTGGACCGATTTGGTTGAAATTTGGTATGTACATAGGTGATACCCTGGATTAACACATAGGCTACTTTTTATCCCGATATTCCCGCGGGAACAAGACATACGCGGGTGAAACCGCGAGGCGCAGCTAGTATTAAATAACTGTTACTTTTATCCGCCTGCGGCTTAGATCGCGTGGTAGTTATCCTGATAAAAAATAAGTAGTCTGTGTCGAAGTCATTAATTTTGTATCTATAATATTTCATATAGCCAAATCTGTTTAGCAGTTTATAGTGAAAGAGTAACAAACATAATACAAACCTACCTACATATATGCATGCACAAACTTTCGCATTTTGCGCGTAGCCTAATTTTGTCGCAATTTAAAAAAGCTCGTTTGCGTCATTAATAAAAACAATAATCGCGAAGCCCATATAGGCTTGGTTCGCATAGGTTTACATACAAAAGTTATAATTTTTGTATACGCTACAAACAAAACTTTAATCATGCAGCCGTTAGCGCTTTCTTGTAAAAGTAACTTAAGATGCTTATAACTATAAAATCACAGTTAATCAGACACATTTTTGGTTAAAAAAAGTTGCACTTACTTGAATTCCTCAAACTCCTTGCGAAGTTTCTGGATGTCGTTCAGGTATGAACTTTTCAGGGTGTCAAGTTGCTCGTACAGAGCAGATAATTCATGCTTCATCTTCTTCGAATCAGAATCCGCCGCGATCTCGTGAATAACTAATATTAAAAGGAACATAACACTCTCTTTAAACCACTTCATACTTAAATCGGATACGTTAGCGAGTACGAGCACAGAGCGGGGGATCGGTCGGGCCGTGTGTGCGACTCGGAGGTTGGCGACGGAATGACCGCGCGCTCGTCGACAGCCGATTTATAAGTTAGGCAGGGACGCTTGGGTGTGTATTGTGTGAGGCACAGATGTGTCCAACAGTTGTCCTGAAGCCCGGAGGTGCACCAGCCTGACACTGCTCTTTTTACAATCTGTCACTAAATTCCCAAAATGTTATTATTAGTACGGTTGCCATCCGTCCGGGTTTCCCCGGATTTGTCCTAGTTTAGGGGGCGTCCGGGGAGCGTCCGGGCGGGGTTCTCGAGGTAGTCCGGGTTTGACCGCCCGGGCTCACGAAAGGGCGGATACCCCCCCCTGATCCGAGCCCAGGACCTAGGTAGGTAATGTTTTGCATAGTATGCATAGTAATGCATAGTTTTTAATTAGTTTCCCGACTTTTAATCTATAATTAATTGTATTGTACTGTAATTAGAATCCACACCTTGAGAAAATACCTAGTCGTTACTAAACGCATTATTTGGGAACCGGACTGGTACTTCTCTACGTACGACCGGTCGATCGCGGCCACGAGTCCAGCCCATCGTGGCAAACCAAAAATAAAACAGGAGGGTTTTCTAAAAAATAATTTGAGGGTTTATTACTTTTCTTAGCTCCGCTGGCTTCGTTTAAAGCTCGTTTAGCAGTATCAATGCATGCGTCTTGAGCAGAGAACATCTTGAGTAAATTGCAACTGTTGCTAGCAAAAAATTATGTTATTAAGCAAAATAAGAACCAAACTAACTACTTACGTTACGTTGACCAAAAAAAAATTTTTGCTCGCTTCGCTCGCAGTTATTTCTAAATGAATACCGGCCCGAAACAAAAACAAGTGCCGAGTTCATTTTATCTTCTCAAAATTTTACTCGCTTCACTCGCTACATAAGAACCGGCCTTGAAGAAAAAGGAGCGCCACGTTGATTTAATCTTAAAAAAAATTTGCTCGCTTCGCTCGCATCGTTTCTCACAACTCATTTTCTGGCACTTAACAAAACCAGGTACAACGTTGCTCTTATCTAAAACTACAAATATCACGACTATGTGACCATCCCTGGCGCTAAAGCTGGATCCGGCTTCGGACACACGCACTGTGCTTGTTTAAAAAATCTGTTGACATGTCCGGGTTTTGAGCTCTAAAATCCGGGGTTTTTATGGGTCTTGTCCTAGTTTCCAAGTTTTAGAGATGGCAACCCTAATTATTAGCATGAACACAAAGGTGGGTACTATCTGCAGTACAGAGCGGAGCGAGTATTTTCAAAGCCTTTCTTGGGAGGCAACACAAATCTGGTTAAAGAATTTATTTTCTCATAAAGAAATACAATTTCACTTACATGAGAAATAATACTAAGCATGCATTAAACAAGTTTCGACAATTTTGTCAAATCACTTTCTTCATGAATAAACTTTGCTTGCAACACCAAACTTTTTAGATCTTGATAGTTAAGGAAAGATTTTGCATAGCATTCGCTCCAAGACAAGATATGTACAGTGTGATGCGTGAATGCGTTTTCGAAATGAAAAATCCATCGTTGAACGACCGGAATTCGTGCCTTCAGCTTGCACCTTTAGAGCGTTTGTCCACCGCCGCCGTCACCGTCACGTCACCGAGAACGAGATGACGGCGCCGAAGTAGCGGTACATACATTTAAATTACATTACTTAGCCGCGCGTGTCCACCGCACATCCGTCACCCGAGCGCCGTCAACCCGGCCGCCATGCGCCATACTAAACTCTGCCCGAAATAATCTCGTTCTCGGTGACGTGACGGTGACGGCGGCGGTGGACAAACGCTCTTAGAGTGCAGAAAAATGAAAAAAAAGTGTTGGTTATATTAAAACTCTCACTTTTTCTATAATTTTCTAAGTTATTATTTAATTACCTATCGGTTATTTAAAACATGTTATGTTTATTCTGTAATTAAGAGCTGTAGATTTTGGTAAACAAATAAAATGTTAATCGTTCACGATAACAACACTTTCACACGGTCTTCTTATTGTATTTGCTGATATTTACCTCTAGATCGATGAGGTGAGGTACCTAAACGACGTAGGTATATTTCTACAGTGCTACGCGTTGTCTACGACGCCTACGATGTTCTACGGTGCTGTACTATGTAATGTAGGTATACAATAGTATACATACCTATAATAGGGATGAGAGTATTCGGAACTACTAACTTGCTCTAGCTGGTAGTAGGTACTGTAACTGTAATGTTTCAACATCGTTTTTATATTTTAACCTATCGGCCTACGGTTATATCTACGAGCTCGACATATAATATACTAGCTGCGTCCCGCGGTTTCACCCGCGTAAGTCCCGTTCCCGCGGGAATATCGGGATAAGAAGTAGCCTATGGGTTAATCCAGAGTATCACCTATCTACATACCAAATTTCAACCAATTCGGTCCAGCCGTTTTTGCGTGAAAGAATAACAAACATTCTCACAAACTTTCACATTTTATAATATTAGGTACCTAGTAGCACAGATAAAATAATACTATGTCTATAATATATGTATATAATATAAATGTATATAATATATATATAATATATAATATAATATAATATATAATATGTATATAATACAAAGTATTATTTTATCTGTGCTAGTAGGAAGGATAGGATGTCGAGCTCGTAGGATGATAGAGTCCAATAAAATCGGAATTCCCGATTTTTCACTCAGATATCAGATGGTTTGACTTGAATAAATATTCATAGGTAGTCTAGCTTATTTTAAGCTGCCTTGAAACTAGCCAGTGCACTTAAATAATTAATAATACAAATATAAAGAAGTAAGTACCTACGTAACTCTAGGTACCTATTTCGGAAGGATATTTCGGAATTATAACGGTCTGATTTGATTAATCAAAAGGAGATCTTCAGGGTTTTTTAGAAATTGAAGTCGGTTTAGTAAAAATAATAATTTTGCTACATGTTCGATGTCATACATCAAACAATTAAATTAGAATAACTAATATGAAAGTAACTGTTTGAAATCTATAGAAAATATTCGTGAATTTATTTATTTTTTACCGAGAAAGAATCTATTACAATTAAATAGGTAACTACTCAAATTATATAACAGATTTTTCTTAGATTATCTAGGATGCTTATTAGGGAACCTACATGCAAAGATTCAGCTTTAAAGCTCTTGTAAGTAGGTACCTACGTACCTACTCGTGTGGAATGTCCATGGATACATTATTTACATTATTTATTTATTAGTTACCTACCTAGCTTTTTTAATACATTCATAAAATATTACCTTATAGGTACCTAATGTAAGCTGGCACGAGTTGTAATGTCCCAAAAACCAAACGCATCTTTAAAATTGGAGGCCCGGGAACAAAGCTGCACCATTTTTTGTGAAAGCAGCTTTGAAGGCAGATGTTTTTGAAAGTAGAATTGAGATTAGGCTGTGTGGAGCACGCGCCTACTTTCGGAACCCGATACATTAACGACAGCTGCAAGACACCACATTATCGTGGTCAATTTTAAACATTTTGGGTTTTGATCTTTTGATAGGTACCAATTTAATACCATTTTCGATTTCGTTGAACTTTGTAACAAAAGTTTTTAAAACTGATGTTATTATTTAGGTCAGATAGTACCTATAAACACCTTTTTGTGTTTTGTCTTGTGAGTGAAAGTGAGGCTGCATGAATGGTCCTGGTAGATATTGGTCGTTTTATTTTGAATCAATTGAAACCAAACGCTATGCTATGATGATGAAATTTGAATGATAAGTACCTAATCAGCATTTACTGATCTTCTAATCATCAATATAATTTCTGTAGATATCGAGCTACCAGACTTAGGACGACACTTGGAATAAATTAAGAAATTAAAAAACCAAAGCTTTACGGTTCTTTCAAGTTATCACATACCTACTATTTGTAGGTAAAAACCTTCAATAAAAGTGCCATTAACAAGTTTAAACAAAATATACAATGATCCATCGCATAGTTAGGTACTAAAACTGTCTTACAAAACGCATACGATTACTCAGTGGGTAATCAATCAACAACCTGTAGGTAGATATCGGCAGAGATCGCGGAGACACCTGCGCCTGCGCACGCACCTGCCCTCCACTTTATTCTGTGCCTCCACTGATTCGCCAAAAACGAACACGACGCAACACCTGCCAACCTCGATACACACTGTGCCAAACCCTTTACTATGCCGGAAAAATTACCTGAGGGACTGACTTACAATGTTTAGTGTCCAAATCCAAAAATAGTTTCTTTTACTATTAGGTTCTTATCTCCTACTTCTGTGATTGCGATCATTTTCGCTTTCTTACTAGTTCTGCCATCCTTGGATATGATATTATGATTGTCTCAATTATATAACTTAACGGCCTAAAAGACCCGTCACCAGAGTTGGTTGCAAGACAAATATCACACGAATATTACTGCCTAGGTACCTACTGCAGATTTCGTTCCGATACCTAGAATCATACAATAGATGATTAAACTTCTATTAGATACTATTACAGATAAAATAATACTATATTTTATCTGTGATACTATCTACAACTGTCAGAAGAATAACATAAAATGGAATTCCTTCGGCCTGCGCTCCATATTTCGAGAATAGGAAAGTAGGACGTCAATGAAGTTATGAAATCAATACCTCAATTTGTCGCTGGAACTCGCAACAGGACGTGTAGCGGATATGGAGAAATATCATACCTATTATGAAATGCCGCCGACTTGATACCTATTTTCTGAAATCAAATATAAGTTTGTAACTGGGAAATTTTACACAAGTGGAAAATTTCGTAAAAACGGGTCTCATATTAGATAGGTTACCTACCTAATATTAGAGACCTACAGAGTAGGTACCTACAGACAACCTCCCCTTGTCCGTCTGTACTGTATCACATGTATGTGTATACATGAACAGTGATAGCTAGATAGTTTAAATTTTTAAGTAAAGCCAAGTAGGTAGGTTAGTACATTGTTGTTTGTACCTACAGTTGCCGCCACGGATATTGTTGCTGTTATTATAACCACAAAATAAATCTTTATGGGGGCTCCCATGCAACAAACGTCATTTTATGCTTGTTATACCAATACTACTTCTTCTTCCACATGCTTTATTTTTACAAAATCTAACAAATTCACAAAACTTTTAAAACATCCACACACAGAATCCTGATCATTATACCTGTGACACCGCACTTACAATCTTATATCTATACTTCTACGAGTATACTAATATTAAAAAGAGGTAAAATTTGTTTGTTTGTTTGACGGAGTTATTCTCCGAAACTACTGGAGTTCTGGACCGATTTCAAAAATTCTTTCACGGGTGGGTAGAATGGACTGTCCGGGAGGTTATAGGCTATATTTTATCCCGGTAGCTCCATTAGTACACCCGTGCGAAGCCGGGACGTGCTACTAGTCATATACAAGTAACACTCTCATATTGACGCCATACCACAGAATAAAGATGGCCATACTCCAGACGAGTAATTTTAAGCCTCGTATTTTCTGCTCAAAAGTTCAACGTAGGTAAGTAGGTATAGGTATTCTGCCTAGCTATAATGGTAAGTACAAGGAACTTTCATTTCGATGCAGCCGGAAAGATTATTTTACTCTCTCAAAACTCCAGCTGATTTGATTTAATTTTAAAAAAATATTAAAAGAAGTCAGCGCAAAAGGTAAAATGCTCACTCTATTCAAAATTTCTTGCGGACAATAGGATTTAGAGCAGAGTGGAACTACCCGGAATGACAACCAAACCAACTAATAAATAAATAAATATCCTTGGACATTCCACACAGTGTCATCTAGTCCCAAGGTAAGCAATTTAATGCTTGTGGTATGGTAACCAGATGACTGATGTAATACATAGATACTTTTTTTTTTGTAAATACATACACGTTATAGTTAAAAAACACCCAGACACGGAACAAATATCTGCAGAACATTTGTCCCGTGGCGGGGATCGAACCCGCAACCTCGGCATCTCAGCCGGGCGTTCGCCCAACTGCGCCACAGAGGTCGTCAAAGCTAAAACTAAGCTAAAGGAGATACCAAAATTACCTATAAAAGTATCTTACTCGCTTATTCCAATCCAACATTGACCCCATATGTCATTACTGCCCAAAAGTCCAAAATAACACCATCATCTCGATTATAAGGGGGAAGTGCTACAAGCTGCAAGAAGACGGGACAGCCCGCGGTTAAATTGTAAGTCTATACTTACTATTTTTATTCCTACTTCGAATGCAACAAGACAAGCAAACCCGTCCGGCCCACCAGGTGCGCCGCCAACAGATTCAATGCCATATGCAATCGACGAACAGTAAAAAAAGTAGGTACCAACTAGAAAAGCTCGTGTCGTAGGTAGGCAGGGTAGGTACAACTTTTTCGTACAATGTATTACGAGTACAAAGCTCTGTGCCAAACAACTCTTTTTAATTTGTATTTCGTTTAAAATAACAATAGTAGAGTAGAGGTACTAATTTAAAGTAGCTGAATGATATACTTCATCTAAGAGCTTGAATCATTGCTTCAGTCACAATTTTGATGTTGCTATTTTAATTATGAAAAGCAAAAAATCGCTTGGAGTATTGAGTACCTAATTACAATTCAGAATCCAAGATCGTATGTCAACAAAGATGTTTTACGTAAGACGTGTGATGATCTATGCATTTAGGGCAGAATAGTAGGGTAAAGCCGGCGATCGCATAACTTGGAAGCTGATGGGTCTCCCCATTTTGCCCAGCAGTGGGACTGTATAGGCATAGATAAAAAGGAGTCTACTCTCCTTTTTGTCAATGCCTTTTTAGAGTAGAATTTCCAAAATTCTTTGGGGTGGTTCTGGAAACATGAAACATGAAAACAAGGTAGGTGCGTCAGCGTCAAATTGATATGAACGTGTAGAGTCGAAGATGATTGCTCTGAGTGTAGAACTGTAGAGTAGTCAAAATGATCTCTCTTTGAGAATAGATACGCAGTTCGAATCATCATACTGAGTGCTGTGTTGACAATATCGTGCGCGAGTGTGGAAGGGCTATATATATGTGGTATTCTGAGTAAAAGTCATTTTTTTTTACACATTCTATATTTATGCTTAAATTATTGGGACGGTGGCTTTATCACAACATTAGAAATATTTGTCGCTAGAGATCATTATAGAATCATAAAACACTTTACAAATTCATTAGGACACGTCAATTATTTAGCTGCTACGTAAAGATTACCTATAGAAGATTTTAATATTACTATTAATAATAAATATACACTTCAAATAACTTCCAAATATTTTTATGTACTAAAATAACTGTTTTTAATTACGCCATAGTAAGTTGACCATAAGAAAATATAAATAAATTTCGTAGGGGGCATTTCAGCCGCGGGCTAAGTTGACCCCTAGATCTAGCATTTTTAAACCTTTATGTCATTGAATTGAATACATCACAGGCGTTGTTTTTGTAATTTAGGCTAGTAAAAAAATAAAGTTGGTACCTAGGTATCTAGATTCACTTGTGTAAATCACAACTTAATTGCATCTAAACACATAAATTTCTAGTTGAAAATACCTACCTTTGTGTATATTTTGTCCATGATATTACTGTTCAAACATACAATTTTAACCTTAAACAGTCTAACCAACCTTAAGATCTGTTATACCTGTTATATCTGTTATACCAATGACAAAGAGCTTTGGTCAAATAGATTGTCACTTTTCCCGGTCTGTATGAATGAATAACGGAATAGTTCGGTTAGGTTCTGGTAATCCAGATTACAAATTAAAATAAGTAACTAAACGTGCAAGTGGACCGTGCAACTCGAACAAGTGAATTTTTTCAATGATGTAATTGTCGTTGATGTCCAAGACGAATAATAAATCTCTTTTGTTTTAAAGTGTACTTATTATTACTATTTTACCTTATAAGTATCCATAAAGAATATGTTAGACTGACGACTTTAAGACGTCGTATCTCCGAAAGTACAAACATTTGACTATATATATATATATATATTAGTAACTATACTTCATGTCTTGGATCGAGCTAACAGGAACAAAAATAAACGCACGTGATTGGTCGTCAAAAATTTACCTAGGGCGAGTTCACATTGCCTTATGTAATGCATTCTTTTATAAGGGTTTCTTTACACTTAGCAAAATATCTACCTAATTGACAACACATTTGGTCAACATAAGAATTAACAGAGTGCGTCGTTTACAAGTAGATTCTGTGGCATCTACCTACCCACTCGTCGACGACGAATTCTGTTTTCATCAGGACAGTTCATATCAAGATGCGGCTGCTGTTGCAGATTACTTTTTTCTGCATTATAATAATAATACACTAATGTACACAGAAATATAGTTAGATATTTATTATTATTACTAGCCGTGATGATCCCACTGCTGGGCAAAGGCCTCCCCTCTCTCCACACCTCACAACAACAGGTAACTTTTATTCGAGCCAGTAGATACCACGAACGAAAACGCAGGCGGCATTATTAATGGATTAAAATAAAATAATATACTCACTTGTAATAAATTTAGAAAGACTGAAGTTAGTACCTATAGATACACTTTCTGGCTTTCTACATAATTGTTGCATCGTATTTTATACTGTCAACATTCCATTTATTATTTGTATAAAACCGACTCTTTTTGGATATTTACAGTAAATTTCACAACGTGTACAAGGCCCTTATTTACATAGATTAGGTACTTATATGAAAGCGATAGCCACGGGACAAGTGAATAAAATTAACCGACTCCTCACGTGGACACGATGTACTTATTGATTCCACCTGATTGCTAATGACTTCGACTCCGAGCTTCGCCTCTGGATCGGAAAAACCGGCTACTAGACGAGACGGCTCACTGAATGATTTATGTGGTGTGATAACGAGCTAAAGCGTGATGGGCACACGATTGCATAAACCAGTGCAAAAGAGAAGAACAGCACGTTTGAAATATTGTTGGTTCATTTACAGTTGATGTTTTTTCATTATTTTGGGAATGTTTTGTTATAAAACGATTTTAATTCGTGTTTCCCACACATACAAACATTAAAAAAAAAATGTGATGCTTTTATGGTTAAATAAGGCATTCAGAGTTCATTAGTCTAATGTAAGAGAAATAAGGAATAATTATGACGTTTAAGATAATATGGTGGATCTGGAATAGGTGAATGCTTTGACTTTGAAGAAAAAAAACAGGTCCCATCTCTAGCAAATTATGTTTGACACATTAGTATATAAATTATTGACATATCACAGTAGGGATAAGGCAGCAAATAATCGCTTAAAAATATTACCGATTTTCGATTACTACTCCCATAGAACTTGGAATCGATATTTGTGTGGTTAAGCGATAATACTCACGATCAGGATTTAACTAGTGCAACATTTTATTTTACTAAATTAATCAACTGACCAAGCCAGCGCAACCTCTTATTTCTAAATTAAGTAGGTATGAAAGATCACAACTTTATCTATTATTCTACTTAATATAGTAGTTGATTTGTTATGCCGAAATTATACCTAAATACAAAATATTCAACTTTCAGATTGAATGAATGTACGATTACCTAGTGTTAGAATTGGTGCAGATCCAAACTATGATTAGTCTGTGGATGTGCTGGTAGAATGTCACTTTAGCACTGTAGCCAAATCTGTCATGCATATTTATGAGAGTTTGTGAAAAGATAGATTACATTATGGCGGTAACGATAGCCGGTTGAGTCTTGTTGTGTAAAATATTGTAATGAAGCTGTAAATAGAAGAATATACTGTAAAACATGAAGAAAAGTATTTGATTACTACGCCCCTGAAAATGAACTGTAATAGTTCAGAAGTGGGGATCTACGCAAAGAGATAATAATTTGGTTGGATCTACGTGACGCCGGACGCTTGGCTGATGGTTTGTTGGTTTACAATCCAGGTAAAGTGATATCTTTGTTATATTTTAGTGAGTAAAAGGAAGAAAACTAAGTAATAGTGATCCTGTGTGCCACTGTAAGGATATTAACAAGAAAAGTTTTTCGATGACCACATGATTTTTGTTTGAATGTAGAATGATTTTAAGGTTGGCTTGGCACATAGACGGGTTGAAAAAAAAATATTTTGAGCTTGTAAGATTGAAAACTAGATACTCCTTTGATTTTGTGACGGATCTACATGTACCTAAATAAGTATAGATGGTACAGTTACTACCTGATATCCCCATAATCAAATTGTTTTTATGGACAAATCTAAAGTTCTTAAAAAAAAAGTAAACTGCCTACTGCTTTCTTGACTTAGTTGATGTGACATTGTGAGTTGTTTTGAAATAAAATTATAGCAGAGAAAATTTGAGTTTCAGAACATGAGTGACAGTGAATGCGTTGAAGGGGATCGGCGCAGCCTAGCGAGCGCCACAGCCGCAGTGGCTGCCGCGCCCGAGTGAGCGCCGCCTGCTGCGGCCTAGCGAGCGCCGCCTGCCGCGGCCTAGCGAGCGCCTCAGCTGCAGTGGCTGCCGCGCCCCAGTGAGTGCCGCCTGCTGCGGCCTAGCGAGCGCCGCCTGCTGCGGCCTAGCGAGCGCCGCCTGCCGCGGCCTAGCGAGCGCCGCCTACCGCGGCCTAGCGAGCGCCTCAGCCGCAGTGGCTGCCGCGCCCCAGTGAGTGCCGCCTGCTGCGGCCTAGCGAGCGCCGCCTGCTGCGGCCTAGCGAGCGCCGCCTGCTGTGGCGGCCCAGCGAGCGCCGCCTGCTGTGGCGGCCCAGCGAGCGCCGCCTGCTGCGGCCCAGCGAGCGCCGCCTGCTGCGGCCTAGCGAGCGCCGCCTGGTGCGCCCCAGTGAGCGCCGCCTGCTGCGGTCTAGCGAGCGCCGCCTGCTGCGGCCTAGCGAGCGCCGCCTGCTGCGGCCTAGCGAGCGCCGCCTGGTGCGCCCCAGTGAGCGCCGCCTGCTGCGGTCTAGTGAGCGCCGCCTGCCGCGGCCTAGCGAGCGCCGCCTGGTGCGCCCCAGTGAGCGCCGCCTGGTGCGCCCCAGTGAGCGCCGACTGCTGCGGCCTAGCGAGCGCCGCCTGCTGCGGTCTAGCGAGCGCCGCCTGCTGCGGCCTAGCGAGCGCCGCCTGGTGCGCCCCAGTGAGCGCCGCCTGCTGCGGCCTAGCGAGCGCCGCCTGCCGCGGCCTAGCGAGCGCCTCAGCCGCAGTGGCTGCCGCGCCCCAGTGAGTGCCGCCTGCTGCGGCCTAGCGAGCGCCGCCTGCTGCGGCCTAGCGAGCGCCGCCTGCTGCGGCCTAGCGAGCGCCGCCTGCTGTGGCGGCCCAGCGAGCGCCGCCTGCTGTGGCGGCCCAGCGAGCGCCGCCTGCTGCGGCCCAGCGAGCGCCGCCTGCTGCGGCCTAGCGAGCGCCGCCTGGTGCGCCCCAGTGAGCGCCGCCTGCTGCGGTCTAGCGAGCGCCGCCTGCCGCGGCCTAGCGAGCGCCGCCTGCCGCGGCCTAGCGAGCGCCTCAGCCGCAGTGGCTGCCGCGCCCCAGTGAGCGCCGCCTGCTGCGGCCTAGCGAGCGCCGCCTGGTGCACCCCAGTGAGCGCCGCCTGCTGCGGCCTAGCGAACACCGCCTGCTGCGGCCTAGTGAGGGCATGATTTGGCATATGACTTTGCCGCCCAATTAGATTTAGGTAGGTGAGGGCATGATTTGGCATATGACTTTGCCGCCCAATTAGATTTATACTTCATTTCTTGAATCGAGCTGGTAGGAACAAGAATGGACGCACGTGATTGGTCGTCGAAAATAATTGTATTTCTCGTAATTGGCTAGAGTGTCAAATCAATTGTCAATTGTCAAATCTAGCCAATCCAATGAATTTCGACGACCAATCACGTGAGATTGTTTTTCTTCCTATTGGCTCGCTTCAAGAAATGAAGTATAGGTAGGTAAGTGAGGGCATGATTTGGCATATGACTTTGCCGCCCAACTAGATTTAGGTAGGTAAGTGAGGGCATGATTTGGCATATGACTTTGCCGCCCAATTAGATTAGGTAAGTGAGGGCATGATTTGGCATATGACTTTGCCGCCCAATTAGATTAGGTAGGTGAGGGCATGATTTGGCATATGACTTTGCCGCCCAACTAGATTTAGGTAGGTAAGTGAGGGCATGATTTGGCATATGACTTTGCCGCCCAATTAGATTAGGTAAGTGAGGGCATGATTTGGCATATGACTTTGCCGCCCAATTAGATTAGGTAGGTGAGGGCATGATTTGGCATATGACTTTGCCGCCCAATTAGATTAGGTAGGTGAGGGCATGATTTGGCATATGACTTTGCCGCCCAACTAGATTTAGGTAGGTAAGTGAGGGCATGATTTGGCATATGACTTTGCCGCCCAATTAGATTAGGTAGGTAAGTGAGGGCATGAGTTGGCGTGACTTTGCCGCCCAAACCTGATGATAGGCCCACTGATTTGATTGTGATAGTGAAGTTATGACTGGCCTTCTGCCTGATAGGCCATTATTAAATATTCATAATGTTAAATTATTTAGCACCCACTGGTTGTAAAATTGGTTTGTAAAAATAACCTAAGAAAGAAAATATGCTCAAAGTTACATGAATTCTGATTTTTGTGATATTATTTAGAAATAGGTATGTACTGATTAAAATAATGACATTATGTGAAGCGTGAATGAAAATGTAACATGTCCACAGACTTAAATCTAGGTTGACTGAACGAAGAGGCTCGTTCTACACATAAGATGGCCGAATGTTAGAATTGGTGCAGATCCAAACTATGATTAGTCTGTGGATGTGCTGGTAGAATGTCACTTTAGCACTGTAGCCAAATCTGTCATGCATATTTATGAGAGTTTGTGAAAAGATAGATTACATTATGGCGGTAACGATAGCCGGTTGAGTCTTGTTGTGTAAAATATTGTAATGAAGCTGTAAATAGAAGAATATACTGTAAAACATGAAGAAAAGTATTTGATTACTACGCCCCTGAAAATGAACTGTAATACTAGATAGTTAGGTATATCATGTAAGTAATCTTCGTTTAAGTATTAGGTTTTGGTCAAGATACAACCTGACATTGTACTGTATTAATATGATAGCGTTGACCACTACCGCTGATTGAATAAAGGTATTTTTGTAGTACCTATTCGTTTAGGTATCTACTATACAAACAACTACGTGATTTTTCATGTAGTAGGTAAATGATTTTAATCTATATCTATACTAATATTATAAATTATAAAGAGGTAAAATTTGTTTGTTTGTTTGTTTGACGGAGGTAATCTCCGAAACCACTGGACCGATTACAAAAATTATGTCACGGGTGTGTAGAATGGACTGTCCGGGAGGCTATAGGCTATATTTTATCACGGTAGCTTCATTAGTACACCCGTGCGAAGCCGGGTATGCTACTAGTAGAGTATAAAATTGTTAGTTAATGTTCGATTAATTTAAGTTAAAAACCGATTTTCGATTTTCGTTTTGTAGTACGATATGCGTGGTGGGTGCATCACTAAGTGATAGGTTCCCGTCCATGAAGTTCAAAATTGTCTTTGTAGCATTTTGCCGAAAAAAATACGAAACTTCATGACAAATGAAAGAACATTATGACCACGTTTTTATATTTTCTGTCATTAGGCTCCGCCCAATTGTCAAATCTAGCCAATCCGAGAATAGATTATATACTTTCGACGACCAATCACGTGCGTTTATTTTTGTTTCTGTTAGCTCGATTCATGGAATGAAGTATAGTGTTCCACTTTTTTTTTCATTTATTTACCGTTTAAACAACAATACATATAAAATGGTAACTTAGAATCTAAAAACCACTAAGGTTTAACCTGACACTAAGGAAAGTTTACGCCAGTAGTACAATTAAAGTAGGTAGGTAGCAGCTGATTGGTATCTACGACGCAGCTATTCTAATATTTAGTAGATAGGTAGGTATAATGTTTCCACTCAAAACAGCTGCGTCGCATACACCTACGCTAGGTGCCCGCTCGACTTAAAAAGCCCTATCCAACGGTATATCAGATGTTACTATTGAAGGGTGGGCCCAGACTCCATACATTCATTTCCCATTGTCCTTTAAGGTTTAGTTTTGGCGACACAGGAATCGCCACTATAAGTGAGGTTAAATTACGTCAATATTTTCTACAGGTATTATCGCCATGAATGATGTCCATTGCTGGGACTTCCCGGGGTGGAGGCGGCGGAGTCGATGGCAAGCGAGTCTTCTGACTCATCCTCTTCTTTAGCCTCGGCGACTGCGTAACGACAGAAGGAGCAATGGCCCTTCGTCACCACTTGGATCTCGTAATCTTCCTGGTAGAACAACTGAGGACAAAGTTTCTGGTAAGCGTATTAGTGCATATAAAAACACTGATATACGTAGTTATATTTATTCTTCTATAGTTATTATTCTTTCCCGGGGACATCCGATAGGCCTAGCGCGGCGGCGGATTCGGCTGAAGGACTCAAACGGCGCAAATATGTGAATCTCGATAGGGTTTACATATACATAGGTGGAGACATGACATTTATTTTGACAAATTAAACAATTTAAGTGTTAATTGAAATACTCTACTCACGTTTAATGGCAAATGCACAAGAGGTGCGAGGCCAAGACTAAAAAAAAAAACGTGTGGCACTCGGGGACTGCCGCGGTAAAGCTATTGCATGCCACCTAGAAGCGAGTTGCTGGGCCAAAGTGACAAGCGTTAGGTTTTTTCATAACGGAATTCCTGGATTCGGTCTTCACACTCAAGGCCCGCGATAGAAGCTATGCAATAGCTTAATACTCACGTTGTGACAGTGCAGGCAGGCGGTGGCGGGTAGTTCGGGCAGCATGTTGCGGTAAAAGACGGGAGGCAGCCCACTGCGGCTCACACACACCACGCTCGCCGGGTTCAGTTGTAAGAGGGCGCTGCGGCTGCATGACACAACACCACTTTCATCCTCCTGTGCAAGTTGAAATAAGTTTCCTTATGTTTGTAGTCGTCAAATCAGTACAATAAACATTTATCAAAGAATTAACATCTTATCATTAAAAGGTGTACCTTACAATGTATTAAAACGGAATCAGGAAGAGATACTGTGTACGCACGGGTATGGCACGGTATAGTCTTCAAAGACCTTACATTCAATAGCTTCATCTTATAGATACTTACCTATATTGGTACAATTAAAACCAATATAGGTTCTAACCGTAGATTAGAAAGAACGAAGACGAGTTATGAACTTATACTCTGTTCACAGTCGTTCGAATAGTTAGAAAAATAAACGCACGTGATTGGCGTCGAAAACGGGCGAGTTCACATTGTAATGTATTCTTCTACAATGGTTTCTTTACACGTTAGCAAAATACCTACCTATGTACCAAAATTTATGGACAACACATTGAGTTGGTTTATTTTTCGAACAACTCGATAAACAAAGTATAGGAAGTTAGATGAATGATATTGAATACCTCCTCGACTTTGTCCAAGAAAGGATCAATGTAGTCTATTTCATGGTCTATCCGAAGCACGTCAGCGCCCGCGTCGCCTCCCGCGTTCACATCCGCCTCCGGTAGCGGCATTCGACTGATTAGCTCCAACGCTTCCTCGTGTGAGATGCCTACTGATGGCTTGAACTGGACCAATGGCAGCACCTCTGTTAACAGAGATTAGTGTATAATACGGTACCGTCAAAAGATAGCCGTAGCAAGCAAATACATCAGCAATGTGGACCTAGTATAATTCCTGCACAAACAGCCAGCGTGTTGTTTAGATGGACAAAAAATGATCTGAATCCACAGGTTCGTAGTAGAACATTCGGAACGACTTATAAAATGATTTCTCTTTTACTAACAAGAATGTTGTATTGATTCTTATTATTTTTGTATGACTGAGAAAGGTATATACATACAGCGCTCTATATGACCATAGATAAAATAATGATATTACCCACTTTCTTTCCATAAGATGCAAACGCATAAACAGAATGCGCACAGTGGGCAGTGACTAGGCAACATCGCTGACTGCGTCTGTATCTCCAGCTAATCCAGCTGTACGCTCTGTAATGTTCACTCACCGTGCGTCGCCACCGCCAGTGAGTATGCAAAGGCGTGTCCACAATACAAGCAGTGGGTAACTGCGTTATTTCTCTAAGATTTTTTGAAGCTATTGCATAGCTTCTATCTCGGGCCTTGACCGTGGAGACCGAATCTAGAAATTCCGTAACGAAAACACCTAACGCTTGTCACTTTAGTTCAGCATCTCGCCTCTAGGTGGCATGCAATAGCTTTACCGCGGCAGTCCCCGAGTGTCACACGTCTTTTTTTTATTGTTTTATTGGAAAACCAAAAGCTTAAATAACAAATAGACAAACTTAATAAAACAGAAAGACGTCACTCGAGGACTGCTGCGGTGAAGCTATTGCATGCCACCTAGAGGTGAATAAAACGTCAAACGTCTACCTCGTCAAACGCACGCAATTATGCGTCCTATACTAATGAGAAGAGGGTTCATTATTCTTTAAACGGGACGCCGGTCGGAATTTTTTCGTTACGGAATTTCTGGATTCGGTCACCCCGCCGAGGCCCGCGATAGAAGCTATGCAATAGCTCAAAAATAGAAAGCCAATTAAAGAGATGCAAATGTGTAGGCAGCAGGGTCTGTATCACCAGCTGTACGCTCTGTAATGTTAATTTACCGTGCGTCGCCAGTGAGTATGCAAAGGCGTGTCCACAATGCGCGCAGCGGGTGGGCGCAAGCGGCGGCGCGTGGCGACGGCAGCGCCAACAGAGTTGCGCCACGTCCTCGTCACGCGGCCCGCTATCTCCACCGTCGCTGACACGCGTCTTTATAACCAGCAACTCTACGCTCTCCTAAACAATCAATACATATCCTTGTACGATCTCTAGTCATTTGTACTGAATGCAATTTCAGTCAATGAGCAGGTGTTCCTAATTCCTCTAGGATCCCTGTAGATGGCGCTAGTCGGTGCTTTAACCGAAAATATCATCTTACTGTTAGTTTCGAGCTGCGACACTAGGGCTTCGTGTGGTAAGGCAGTCCGGCTTGAGGACGATCGCTTGTATTTCGCGGGTTTGAATCCCGTCGAAGCCCAAAACTTTTAGTAAGATTTTTCATTTATATCCTTGGACATTCCACAGAGCGTCATCTAGGCCTAAGCAATTTAATGTGTGTGTTTTATAAACAGGATCATGATAATATGTACGATGGCAATTAATTTAAGCTCACTTAAAAATATTGTAGGAATGATGACAGATTTGAAATCCTTTTCTATTATCAAGGTAAGAAAAAAAAAAAATGAAATATGATCACGACTGTATCCCAGCGAGCGGTAGACATTTCTTAGAGATCTTTATGTAATTCTTTAGATCCTTTGAAGATGTCTAATGGGGTAGTCAGAGGTATGTCCAAATATTATATTCGGTACATGCCCACTTTTTGCAGAAGTTAACTTTCCATACGTGACAGGTTGCAAGCCCATCGACGCTGCTAGAAAGCTAACTGGTTTCCTCACGATGTTTTTCCTTCACCGTTTAAAGCTCGTGTTAAAGCGCATTTAAATTTAAATCAAGGTAAGAATAAGAAGAATTTATTTGGAAACCGCTAGTTTTGTCGAAGAATTGCATCTAATTTTTTTATTATTTATATTATTAATTTTACCCATGTATACAATATTTCAGTAGTAAATTAGGTTTATAACTAATTCCAGTAGTAAATTAAGTTTATAACTAATGCATTTTTCTTCATCTACTTTAAATTGTACACGAACGCTCTTGGGTGTCATGGCGGCGCACACAAGTCAATTCTCAAAAAATTGTAAATCGCACTCCATTGTGCAATCATTTTGATTATGGTGATGGTTCTTTAAAGTTGTCTAAGTTACCTGAAACTTCTGTGGTATTTGTAGTCCTAAGATTTTGTCGAGCATCTGCTTGGCGAGGTTACAAGCGCCCAGAGCCTTCGCTTGCTTCGCCAAGCATAGGCAAATGCCGCTGTCAATTATAGTTAAGGCTATATTTCGGGACTTGTAACATACACACCAATATTATAAAGGTGAAAGTTTGTGTTTGTAATTCCTTCACTCAAATGGCTGGACAGATTTAAATGAAAGTTGGTATTAGGATAGCTTATACCCTAATTTAACACATAGGCTACATTAGGTCCCGGTATTCCCAAAGGAAAGGAAGCTATTCATCGCGGGTAACAGCTTTTCACCGCGGTAGAGACTGAGACAAGTACATTTAAAAGGATACAACATAGAAACTCCAGGTGGGGGATCATCCCCCACCAAAGCGAGAACGTATCTTGCTGCGTTCAACAAAGCATCAGGTTGTATAAGGGAGAACGGCTCGTGAACGCAGCGATGTACCGATTCGTATGCGTGGTAGATACGGGCTAAGCGCTCGTAGTGTGAATACCGATGCAGCAATGAATCGCGCTCTCTGAAATAAAACATGAAGTATGAAATTATCGATTGAAAGTAAAGGCAGCGTTCACATTGCCTTAGGTTCGCTTACGTCAGACATTCGGTGACTGATTTTTTGTAGAATTGTCTGACGTGGGCGAGCAGCGTAAGGCAATGTGAACTCGCCCTAGGCCCGTTTTCGACGACCAATCACTTGCGTTTATTTCTCCCTATTAGCTCGACTGGGTGTATAGTATCCTTAATCGCTGTGTAGCATAACTGAGTAGGTAACTTTACAATAATGTGATAATTTACTAACTTATCTTTAGCCAAGGCGCTGGACTCAAGGCACTGAGAGGCCAGTAAGTGGTGAAGGTAGCCTGCGTCTGCGAATCTCTCTTCGCAGACCGCGTTACCGACTAGTATAGAGAACACACGCATCGCTGTCGCCGTCTCGCCGGCCATGTGGTAAGCTGAAATATATATAATGGACTTATTCATATCGGTCTATACTCTGTTCACAGAGCCGATCGAATAGTTAGAAAAATAAACGCACGTGATGTCAAAAACGGGCCTTAGGCGAGTTCACATTGCCTTAAGTAATGTATTCTTCTATAATGGTTTCTTTACGCAAAATACCTACCTAAATATGTACCAAAATTTATGGACAACACATTTAGTCGGTTTATTTTTCGATCGACTCGGTGAACAGAGTATAGTAAGCTTACTTAAAAAATATGGTTAAAACCCTTATTAAGGTGACAAATATTTATGAATAACGTTAAAAATGTGTAGCAAAATGAACAGTGTGTGTACTGAAGTAAAACGCTCACACCAACACGCAAAGATGACGTATATTCATAGAAAACTTAAAAAATATTATCACAAACCTTTCTGAGCCTCAACGAACTTATTCTCCTGCGCCATCTTGTAAGCGTAAGGCAGGTACACATCCCTCTTGCATTCTGGATGTTCCTTCGCAAGAATGAACGCGCGCGACCATTCGTTTGCGGCCACTGCTAGTTGACCTACTTTACTGAAAAAAATATTTAAATAGAATATTGAAAAGAATGAAGTTTAGATTAAAGATAGAAATTATGCCTTTTTTAGTTTGTTTTTCATTTTAAATAGTAAAATAATGATTAAGAAAGTATTAAAACATTAAGAAAGATGCGTGGAAAATTAAAGATTTAAGAAAACCCACCGCCTATACATTCTAGTCTTACTTTACATTTCTATCTGATCGGTAGTCCTGACACCAAAAGCCCTATCGCCAATTTACCGTGGTTTTGAATACTATCCTTATTATCGAGTCAAGAGTTACAAATATATAAGAATCCAGTACAGCGAACTAACAATTTCATACTTTCAAAATACTTGACTCGGTTGCGACAATAGTTAACTATACGACTCGGAAACTGATGATACGCCCCAGAGTGTACTTACAAGTCTCAATAACCTTGCTTTGTGTTAGCAAAACCAAAGATCAATAGGTTATTGAAACCGGAGGCTAGTGGTAACTCGGCGAGGGTTAGTTTACACTTAGTTCACCTATAATCTCCAAGTCGTTGATACACGTCGGCCGCTGTAGCGTGCTCTCCAACTGTGACCAGCGCCTCCGCGACGTGCCGCAATGAATCGCTTGACCCTTTGTCCAGCTTACGGGCCAGTTCTATCAGCCTAGACAAAATAATTTTATGAAAAAACATATTTTGTGAAAAAAACAAAGTCATCTGGTTTGAAGCTATGGAAACGTTACGTAGACGATGTGTTTTGCATTATGAAAGGTAACAAGCCGGAAGTCGAACAGTTTCTACAACACCTGAACTCTATCCATCACAAGATTAAGTTTACTTATGAGTTGCAAAGTAATCGTACATTACCTTTTCTGGACATCAAAGTAATGGCGAGATCGGATGGTTCTCTAACACACTCTGTCTACAGAAAACCTACTCACACTGACAAATATTTAAATTCGGCGTCCCATCATCATCCTACACATTTAGCATCGGTAGTTTCTTCACTAGTCGACAGAGCCTATGCATTGTGTGACTCGGAATTTTTACAAGAGGAACTAACACATGTAAAAGGAGTACTGGAGAAGAATGGTTACAGGATGAGGAATATGAATGCTAGACGTACTAATAGAGTAAGGAAGGTTGACGTTCCGAGAGAAAGAGCATATTTGCCGTACATTAGAGGGGTGACAGACAAAGTCGGCTCATTGCTTAAGAAATACGCAATAAAGTCAGTTTTCACTCCACTATCCAAGATAGCAGCGCAAGTAGGAACTGTCAAAGACAACATACCCTATCAGACAGACACCTGGGGTGTACAAGGTCGATTGCAGTTGCGGTAGTTCTTACATCGGACAAACTAAGCGGACAATTGCTGAAAGAGTCAAAGAACATATCGCAGCTGTCAAAAACCGCCAGGTAGAAAAATCAGCGATAGCGGAGCATTTGCTTGAATTTGGGTCAAACCACTGGATAGAACTGCACAAGCCGATAATCCTGTCCAATGATCGCCACTATTATAGCCGAATTGTGCGTGAAGCGGTTGAAATTAAGAAGCACAAGAATTTTAACCGGGACAGTGGTTACAAATTGTCATCAACGTGGGATCCAGTCATAAAAATGTGTTCGCATCGAAAAAAGTCGTCTAACATTTCGCCGGACATTGTGAGTGTGGTGTGTCGCAACCCTAGTAGTAGTTTTGTGTTGATTGATTGAGGGTAGACAAAAACCTCGTCAGTTGAAGATGCGAGCGGGTGCCGGCCTTCAGTCTACTCGTGACCACGGTGACTGTAACGCCACCGAAACGTCGAGGTAAATAATATGATTTTAATACGCGATTAAGTCCCGTTAATATTTATAAATAAAAAAACAAAGTGTCGCAACTTCTACCGTAAAAAGTTGTAAATCTTTGAATACCAAGTCGGTTATCACCCCAAACCAGCTAACGAATGGCCGTTGGACTTCGGCTTATCAACGTTGTTATCTTACAAAAAGTTTCATAGTTTCATTTACATCACTTCATAGTATAAAACAAAGTCGCTTTCTCTGTTCCTATATCCCTATGTCCCGTATGCTAAAATCTTTAAAACTACACAAGATTTTGATGCGGTTTTTTCTAATAGATAGAGTGATTTGACGACCTCTGTGGCGCAGTGGGCGAAAGCCTGGTTAAGACGCTGGGGTCGCGGGTTCAATCCCCGCTACGGGACAAATGTTTGTATGTTCTGCAGATTTTTGTTCCGTGTCTGGATGTTTTCTATCTATAATAATGTATAGCACAAGCATTAAGTTGCTTAGCTTGGGACTAGATGACGCTGTGTGGAATGTCCAAGGATATTTATTTATTTATTAAAGAGGTAGGTTTATATGTATAATAATTGGACCCGTGCGAAGCCGGGGCGTGTCGCTAGTTATGAATAAGAGCGTGGTGTACCGACATGTCGCTGCGGCCGGTCTCGGCGCAAAGTCTCGCGGCGCGTCGCACGTCGCCCGCCGCTAGGTACATCTCGGCGGCGGCGCGGGGCTCGTTCATATGCCGCGCCCACTCCGCGCGACGACGAGCTAAAGCTGTTAGCCCTTCGCCCTCGCCTACGTATTCCTGGAAAGAAAGAAAGAAAAATATATTTATTTCTGTAGGACCTCAAGGGTCACTTAAAATGTACAGACTTATTGACTCGTGCCTGGGTGCAAAGAATAAAAAAAAAAAAAAAAATGGATAATTCAAATGGGACTGGGCTGGATACGTAAGCCGGATGTAAACAGATAGGCCCACATATCAACGTCGTGGGTTCCAGACGATGGAAGGCGGCGTCGGGGTCGAGAAAACGTTGGCGGGACGATCGCGTCACATTCGACGGAGAATGGTGGGACTCAGCCAAGGATCGGGATAGTTGGAAAAGTTTGGGGGAGACCTTTGCCCAGCAATGGGACGAAATAGGTTAAAGAAAAAAAAAGACGTGTGGCACTCGGGGACTGCCGCGGTAAAGCTATTGCATGCCACCTAGAGGCGAGTTGCTGAACTAAAGAGACAGCGTAAGGTTATTTTCGTTACGGAATTTCTGGATTCGATCTCCACGCTCAAGGCCCGCGATAGAAGCTATGCAATAGCTTAAAAATATAATAGTAGAGAACCTGCGCCTTGTTGAACATCCTGAGATCGACGAACATGTTGAGCGCCCGCTCGTCTCTGCCGGCCGCGCGGAAGGATCGCGCCGCCTCCTTGTACCGGCCGCGGTACGCCAGCATCTCGCCCACTATCACCTCGCGCTTCTCACCTGCTTCTAGACGCTCCTGAGAAAAAACACGGACTCATTACACAAAACTAAAATAAACCTTGCTTTAAACCTGGTCTATCAAAACCTGTCTAAATTGAAATGGAAAAAAATAGGTTTTAATTTATTTTTTTTAGATATTCTGAACTGCATTTAATAGATTTTAGAAAAAATGTAGTCATCGAGAAAAAAATGTAGTCAATATTTTACACCTTAACACATAGTCACTTTACATAATATGTATTTATTTATTATCAATCAAAAAGCTAAAAAAAGGAATGTTTTTCTTTGACAATAATGTTAAATAAAATGTACCTGTAAATGATCAATGAGCGTGAGAAACAGTATGTTCTCGCTGCGCTGAAAAGCCTTTCTCGCGACTTCTAATGAGAGTTCTTCGAGTGCGGCCAAGCCAAGCCTCTCCCAATCCAACGCGGTCACTCCAAGACAAGCTACGGCGTACGCCTCGCTGGAAATATAACATGGTATTAAAAATAATAGACCCAAGAGCTCACGAAGCGCTCGTAGTGAAGCTTAATAACACTTTTACTGTTTATTTAAAAAAAATGTATTATAGCCTACGCCACGTAAAAAGAACGCTGAGGGAAAAGCTTGGGTTTTGTGAAGAAGTAGTAAAACTTTTTAGGTTTATTTTATATTTTTTTAATTATTCAATTTTTTATTTAAAAAACATACTCACCTAAATATCTTCTGCTGGATATATTGATGAACGGCATGCGATAGAGGAACGTTAACAGTTTGCATTGAGTTTGCTTGCAAACAGAAAACTCTGCCTCCCTGTAAAAATCCAATTTCATAAAAATAAAGAACTGAATTTTCACAACTATGAGAGAAGTATACAAAGCTAGGTTTGTGTAATTGTCGGTCCTGGCTATTAATTAAAGTCGTTAAGCCACGACGGCCTTTAGGCGGTCAAAAAACTTGTTGCCATAGTTGGCCACATACATACTAATACCACAGATAAAATAATACTATGTACAGATACACCATCTAGAACATCAATTTCACTCTGGTTTTTCTTCGGGCAATTTTTTTGTGTTTGATTTTGCGGCGCCCCTAGCAGTGTTTAGGTCTTGCCTGCAATCAAAAATATTAGCACTAGATGGAGTTACTTATTTTTGATTGCAGGCAAGACCTAAACACTGCTAGGGGCGCCGCAAAATCAAACACAAAAAAATAGCCCGAAGAAAAACCAGAGTGAAATTAATGTTCTAGATGGTGTATCTGTACATAGTATTATTTTATCTGTGCTAATACAAACGAACGCACAATTTTGTTGAAACGAAAAATTTGTATAGGTCGCGCAACGTAAAAAGAACGCCGAGGGAAAAAGCTGCGCAGTAGCCAATTTTAAGAAAACTTAGGTGGGATCAGTGGAGCACGCGGCGCACTTCACACCATTGATTTAGCGCGTGCTATTGGTTCGTGAGCGAGTGACCCATGCTCAAACATACCCCCTCTCGTTCCCCTCATCGTTCTTTTTTCGTGTCTTATATTTACAAACCTGGAATCCGACGACGGATCCGGACTGCGGTTGCGTGGCGGGGGGGAAGCTGCCCGCTTTGATCGACAGCAGCCCGCCGCCAGACATGCTCACCAGCTCGTCGCACCAGGAGTTCCAAGATACAGACGATACGTTCTCTTCCTGAACACGTACAATACACTAATTACCACAATATATTACTAAATTGAAAATCGTCGACAACGGCGAGGTTGGCGCCCGACAATAATAAAGCATTCAGTAGAAAATACCACCTCTTCCTTTTTTGAAGTCATTAAAAACAAAGGTATCGTGCTGCTGGACGTCCGACGCTTCTCTTGCAGCACGATGGATAGACGATATTGCCAACGTCGTGGGCCGGCAGTGGATCAGGCAAGCGCAGGACCGTGAGAAATGGCAGAAACAAAGGGAGGCCTATTCCCAGCAGTGGGAGAGATCAGGCTGCGGATGATGATGATGATGAAAAACAAAGGTATATTTACAGTATGCATGCAGTAAGTCTCCAGGGAGGAGGTTGTTTATCCTACAGAGGCGAGGTTGGCGCGCGACAATTGTACGGGCCAACCCGCACATTCAGCATTTCATATAGCAAGTAATTTTTCATTACTCATACACGGCAAGTACGCACGAAGTTGCCTGATTATAGGGTTCAAAGTAGCATTTTCTGTCCCTAGGGAAAGTACTTTCCTGCCCTAGGGCAGGAAAGTAAATAACTGTCAAATGTCAACTTCATTTTTGACATTTCTTTTGTGGCATGTCGATGCATGCTAAGTGTTCAAGTTCTTCTAACTCAATCAGATGCTATATTATGTCTCTTCTGTTGCACGAATTTGTGCTTCTCTAGCACTAATTATATTATATTTATTTATTTTATTTTATTTATTTAAATTTTTTCATCATCAAAAAAAACTACTGGTAGAATGCCTACTACTTTTATAGCCATTCTACCAATCAGTTTTTTTTTTTTAAATCTGGAACGCATCTATGCCATGCCATCGTTATAACGATAACGCGTTAGCTGCTTTTAGTCAATATTAAACTAGTCGATTTAAAAAAAAGCGAGACAGCTAATTTTCGTGTGTGAAATTTAAATTTTACATCAATTTTTTTGGTAATTTCCTTATATTCGTAATGAAAAGCAGAATGCTTACCTCGGGGAAAAGGCTTTTCGATGCACTCGAACTATTATCGCGATAAACCATCTCGTGTATAGAAAAAATGCCTTTGTCCCCTTGGATAGCAATCTACTATTCTTTTACAAATAAATTCAGTTACAGACTCACTTCGGCGACGAGCAGTCGTTTCATTTATTAACATTTCCCGATTATAGCAATTATCAACATTAATGTAGGGATTAACAACATACCCCTACAACAATAAAAAAACATAGAGAAGAATGTCCTTTTTCGAATTCTTTTAAAAATGGAAGTATGCAGCAAGTCTCCAGTGAGGAGGTTGTATATCCAGCAGAGGCGAGGTTGGCGCGCGACAATAAAAAAACAAAGTAGAATATCCAACCTCATCCTTTTACTTTTAAAAATGGAAGGTATATTCACAGTATGCAGCAAGTCTCCAGTGGGCAGGTTGTATATCCTGCAGACCGAGGCCTCGTCTACAACGGCGAGGTTGGCGCGCGACGCGCTCACGTCGAGACAGCGAACACTCGCCGGCGTCTGAAGGACCATCCTGCATCGACCGTCCGCTGGCTCCATTTGCCATATCTGGAAAGAGGCCATTTTCATAAAAGACGTAAAGGGGTGGGGAGAGAGTGAGAGCAGAAAACTGTTTAAAAAATAAAAACATTCTTCACAACTAACCTGTCCATTCATCAGCCCCAGTAGTAACACCTCTTCAAAATACAAAGTGGTTACTTTCACGTATCGTATAGGAGCCGGCATGCTCCATGATTTCGGAATCCGACGACCGATCATAGCCAGTTTAGAATCCTAAACAAAAAACAAATCGGAGTTATAACCATAAGTAAAATTGTTTATGAATAGGTACAGATATTTGTCTTCGAAGATCATAAAACCTGCCATCAAAAACATAACTTGAAACAAAAGCTCCATAATATGTAATACCAAGTCGGTTAAATTAACAGATTAATTTGCTAGAACTAGGTACGAGGACGGGGGGGCTATAAAAATTTCCCCCCCCCCCCCCATCACCCCTCTATAGCATTAACAAAGTAGAAAATTGTCATTGGTACGTTGTTTATACCAACCAACCACAGACGCTACCGTACCTGGCATATCAACAAAGCGTCGCTGGTAGCCACGAGAAGGGAACATTCGTTCCGCTGCGGCAATTTCTCTTTGACGCGATACAACATGCCTTCTACATCACCTTGTTCGTACACCACCACTCGCTCCGGTAATTGGACCTGTAACGTTTTGATATTAAGCATGACTTATTTTGTAAAACCATTGTATTATGTTCTTATGTCTCCTATTCGTGTGTGTTTCTGTCAATAAAGTTTGTAAATCAATATACCGCTCATGTTATTCTTACCGCCAGCCGGTGCTTGTAAATAGCAATCTTCTGTACTCGATCGTGACATTTGATGCGGACCTTGTTCCCAGTGGTAAGATGCTGTATTATGACGTCAGTCATGTTCTCTCTGTAAGCGTATCGCTCGCGGTACAATCCGTGGACTGTGCTGAACACTATCTGATAGCACCACAGAGTTCCGTCTTGACACGCCACTGCCTGGAACGGAAATTTTAAGAATCTTTTTAGATCTTACGTTAAAAAAATATCCTTGGACATTCCACACAGCGTCATCTAGTCTCAAGCTAAGCAACTAAAATATGCTTGTGTTATGGTAACCCGAAGACTGATAATTATATTACTTGATACATTCTTTTTGTAAATTCAATCATATTATAGACGGAAAACACCCAGACACGGAACAAATAACAGCAGAACATACAAACATTTTTCTCGTAGCGGGAATCGAACCCGCGACCTCCGCGTCTCAGGCGGGATTTTACCCACTGTGGCACAGAGGTCGTCATATATTATTTTCAGATTATTGTGAGTTATAGGTCGCGCCACGTAAGAAGAACGCTAACGGAAAAGCTGCGCAATAGACGATTTTAAGAAATCTTAGGTAGGATTGGTGGAGTGGTGACGCGGCGCACTTCAAACCATTGATTTAGCGCGTGCTATTGGTTTGTGAGGGAGCAACCCGTTCGCAAACATACCCCCCTCCCGTGCCCCTCATCCTTCTTTTTACGTGGCGCGACTTATACCAGTGCGTTGAGCGAGGGCGAAGGCGCGACACTCCACACCCAATCCTGGTCAGTGTGAGCGACCGGCACGCCCTCTGCCGTGAAGACGGACCAACCGCCAGCGCCGCCGACCACAACTGTAGCGCCCACTATGGATATAGACAGCGCAGCTATACCTGAAAATACCAAATACTCTGTAAGTAGTTTTTAGTTTCTCTTTTCTCTTTTTAATAGGTACCCCTTAAATGCTACCATAATTATTAAGCTATTGCATAGCTTCTATCGCGGGCCTTGGTGTGGAGACCGAATCCAGAACAGACGTATGAATAGAAAGAAGCAAGGCTTACCTATTTTCCTTTCTTTGAGAACCTCTTGTCCTTCTACGTTATAGAATGAAAGGTTTTCATTCCAATCCGTAATCAATAGAGTAGACTTGGAGAATACTAGCGCCCATACTGCAGCTTCTCTTGTTATTCGATGCGCTTCCTCACCTGACTAGGGAAATACAAAATGTTTATAAAAATCGTGTATGAGAGAATAGTGGTCCTGGAAATTTTATAAGAACGTCTAATTGTTTATTTGCTATTGGATATATTGCTGAGGAACAATTGGAAACACTTTAAGAATATTTCCAATTGTTGCTGAGCAATATCTGAATGTGCCATTAGAAAAGCATTTTCATGCATATTCATACAAACCACGTTATAATAGCGCATAAAAATATCTAAAACACACCTTATCCCTAAGAGAAACTACTCCATTAGCAAGTCCGATAGCCAAATGCTGACCGTTAGACGACCAAGCACAGCATGTTATGCGTCCTGGCAGTCTATATTTCTGAACTGCCTTCACATCCATAGACCAGAAGGCAAAGTCGGTGACTGCACATGAGACCAAATGCATTGTAACTGGATTGTAAGCCAGACACTGGATGGCTTCACTGTGTCTGTAAGTATTACAAATTTTTTGATGAAAGAGTTATAAGATCACTAATTTTGGTTGAACAAGTACATTGTCAACAAATTCTTTGGCTAAAAAGTTTAAAAACAACAAAAAACAATAATTATTATTAAAGAATGTGTTCAATTTCACCTAATTGACACAGTAAGCGCAGTAAAACTTGAGCGGAGCTTCCGTGTGGTCGCTCATTATGAACAGTCATTACGAGAGAGATAGACATATTGACAGCACTTGAAACACACATAGTGATGATTCAGACCACTGTGACACTAATTGCAATAACTATGTTCACTCCGCTCATCATAGATTGCATTTACTGTGCCATTATAAGATAAGATAATTTTATTTCGGAACCAAATACAAAGGTAGGTAACTGGTAAAATTACGTACGCTGGAAATTGCAGAAGTTAAAAAAACTGTGTCGCGATCTCCAGCGCCCGACCTTAAGGCTAGAGGGTGGACAACCACAGACACAAGGGAACTATTTAAAAATAAAAAATAAAAAAAAGTTGTAGGTAGTAAAAGAAGTTAAGCAGGTATACAAACTTAACCCAAAAAGAAAAGTGCTATATTAATAAAAGTAAAATGAAAAACAAAAGAAATAAAATTAAAACTATTGTTATATATTATTATGTTTAAGTGCCTTCTCATTCAAAACAAACACTCGCTTATAGCCCAACAATAACTTTGAACTGTACACTAGTACTTAAATGCTCGCTAACTCACATCTTGCTAATTGTTAGGTTTGTATAATCAGGATAATCGCAACTGTTTAAATAAGACTAAAATCTACTTACGAGTACTTCAAGACTCCTTCCATCTTATATGTCCAAATAATAACATTCTTGTCAGCACTGCCGCTGGCAAACTTCTTGCCGTCTCCACAGTAAGCCACGGCATGGACCGCCCCCTTGTGAGCTTGCAAAAGCTGAACAAGGGCGCCATCACGAGGGTCATATACCATGACCTTCTCACCAGCACCCACAACCAACTGAGAGCCATCTGGACTAAAGCATAGGCTGTGGACACTGCAATTAATGAATTATTTAATTAATTACTGGATAACAGCCCTATCTACAGCTCAGGTTTTTGCCGCATATGCAAAGTATGATACCTACATATTACAAATCTTTCTGTTGAAGCTTATTAACAATGGCAAATAATTTATTATAGTTAAGCTACCGCATTTGCATCAACTGATGCTAGACTGATGATCTTTTACCATTTTACTATTACATTGTCATAAAAACTTGTCAAGAATGCTATTACCTACATAATTTTTAAAGACTTGACATCTTCAGCAGAGCAATTCACACTTATCCTCATACAGCCAAATCAAATAATCTTCTCAGATCATTGATGAACAGGAAATTCTTTGAAGATTTAAACTTTTACAATCTTACTAATATTACCAATGCTAAAGTTTGTATGGATGTAGGTATGGCTTCATGTTACTCTTTCAAGGGAAAACTACTAAATGGATTTGGAAGAAACTTGGTAAAGTAGGTACAAGCTACACCATAAATCGAACCTCTTTATTATTATTTAAATAAGTAGGTAGGTATATGTGAAATATTCCAGGTTCCTGGGGGCTAAAATGGCCGCTTCAAGTATTTCTGCTAACAATTCATAAATGAATTAATTTCATGAATTGTTTAGCATTTTTACCAAACTTTGGTAAAATCGCTCAAATTGATCCATAAGCAGAAATGCTCGAAACGGCATTTTGAGCCCCCCTGACCAACTCTTTAACAAAGTAAAGAAAATTATAAGACTTGATCCAATTATACATAGAAAAGCAAGATACTTACTTAAATGATGATAAATATGTGAATTAGGACAGTATAGGTTAGAAAGATATATTCGAAATATTATGTTATGTTTAGATTAAAAGGGGTACTAACCTGGAGAATTCAACTTTATCAGCCTCGTGGATCTTATTTACCCATTTAGGGACGGTTCTCATTTTGTTTTCAAGGTAAACCTATTCATAAGAACTGTAAACTCAATCACTTGATAACTTCTTGGAATAAGTATTGAATCTATCCATATTATATAGAATTATTCGAGTTCTAAATTAATTTATCACTGAGTTCAATTTGTTTGTTTTGTTTGTACTTTGCTTGACAACCGGTTCAATCAATGGCTTGCTTGACAACGGATTGTGCTGTGCAATAAGCACAGCACAGACTATAAAGAATGATGCTACACATTTCTGTCATCTCGTGCCTCAGAGCAATCAGTCTCGTGCCGCCACGCGCCGCTCTAGCACAATTTTACGAAAACCCCTCATTGTGCTAGTTATACAACCAGAAACCTTAAAGGTGAAGTCCAGAAAGCAGAAAGATCTGACTTCACTTACTATAATATGAATGAAACCTTACATGCTCAGTAGAGTCTCATGTGCCTTGAATAACCTGCGGGCTCGGGTTTAGTTATTGGTGGCAGGCTTTGAGACATAAAAATTATCAAATCTAGTAGGGTTTTACTTCCTGATTACATATCTACCACTTTTATTTCTAGGAGATGCTTAGTTTTCGAGAAATGAATATAAACAAATTTTCATACAAATTCAAAGGAAAACGTGTAACGAAACAAGCTAAAAACAACTTCACATGAATTTTGACAGCTTATTTGCCGCAGTATATTATATATCTATGGTATAAAATGGCGCGCAAAAACAATGAACGGAACGTAAAATTTTCTACTCATCAAATTTGGTGACATAGGACCCTAATTTCCATATGAGTAGGTTAGGTTGATATATAAAAATGCGAGCGAAGCGAGCCCACTCATAAAATCTGGTGACCTAACTAAACCTTTACCAGTTGGTATTTCCTGCGGTTTTTGACTTACGAAACCACACTATATCGATTTCAGTTAATTAAAGTTCAAGATGGTTGCATATTTTCTTGTTGTTTATATTTTTAATTTCGAAAGCTGAAAACGCTGTCGGCCATTATGGCCGGATGTGATGTCATTAAACTGCCGGATGTGATGTAAACAAACCAATGTCACTTTGTCATTTTCATACATTTCTGTCAAATGATTATTTACGATACCTACGTATGACGTCACAGCACAGCACAGATAGTCTATTGATTGACTAGTATGGCTGACAGCGTTTTTGGATGGTTAGGAAAAGTTAAACTTTAAAATCAAATTTCGCTGTTTGCATGGTTCAAAAAAACATAATAATGTTTATTTTGGTCTAATAGAACAATTATCTATTAATTAAGACCCACTTTAAAAATAAGTCAACTAGCCTAAACGAATCTAGTATCCTTACTGAGCAGAGTCAGGGGCAGTCAAGACAACAGCATTCTGAATATCATATCAGAAAAGTATGATTGTCCAATACTTCATCATTGGGTGAAAACTATTATTTTTATTTGTTAATATTTTTTTAGTGTGTGTTTTGTTGTGTTGTCTTATTTTATGTCTATACCTATGTCTAACTGTGTAAAACTATGGATTAAGTTGTCCGAAATAAATGTTTATTATTATTATTATTAAACTATAAACATACAGGTTTACATTACACACATAGACTTCCTGTCTGTGAATAGGTTAATGTCAATTTTTGTGTAAAAATCATAGTGCTTGACGCTATCGATAGTTTATTATCGATGAGTGCGGCCAATACGGTAGGTATTGGCCGGTTGTATGACATTGACAAATGTTTTCATTTCTTTTTTACAAGAACTTTGGGTTGTCGTGCAAATCTACACTAAGAACCTAGGTTTTCAAAATTAAATCAAAAATTGATTTAATTTTGATTCTTATGAATTTTTTCATACCTACTTAAATCAATATTTTTAACCCTTTTTCTGCAATTTGGCATTTTATGCTTATGTCCTTCCGCGTGTACCATGATTGACAAAATTAAATGACCGTAGGTAGGTACAGTCAGCAGCATAAAGATATTATGTAACAGGGTAGTCAAAATTATATTCGAGTCACAAATTCAATTTTATATGGGTTGTCAGAATAGTCATATTATTGTAACCATCAAAATGGTCAATAATATCTTAGCAACAGTTGGCAATTTTATATAACGCAACAAGATGTCCAATATTATGTTCGCGTATGAACTATTCATTGGTATCTACGCACCAAACTTTCCAAAAATATCTTCGCATGAAAGAAAAATGAACTCTAATGTCTCAAGTCACAGTCTTTTATTCGTTTCCATAAAAGTCTTGATACCTTCAAGAAATCTTATGATTATGACAAATTTAATCTATGAGACAGACTTAAAAGATCAGTTAGGTATTTAAAAATATTTTTGTAGGATCCTAAATATGTAGCATGCTATGTACCGCAATAGAAAGGAAATTAAGAAAAAAATATAATTAGGTATTATGTTATAAAATTTATATTAAAAAACTAAACACATCATTAAAACCGAACAAAAATGCTTATTCATGAATAAAACTAAATAAAATCAATATCTTGTGTATCCTCCTTCTGCATTGATAACATCTAAAAGGCGTTGTCTCATTGACCGGACAGCATTGTAACAAAAATGGTCACCTCGCAGGGATTCCCATATTTGTGTGACATGCGCACGCAATGTTTCTGAAGTTCGAGCTTGAGTGTGATCCCACAGTTGAACCATCTTACCCCACACATTCTCAATAATGTTTAAGTCCGGACTCTTGGGAGGTAATCTTATTAGAATTAAATCGTCGTTGCCAGCGATATACTCGTTCACGACCCTGGAATTATGTATGGAGCAACCGTCATGAATGAATGTAATCGGTTCTTCATCATCATAAACATTTCTTGCTGTAGGAAAGAACGATTCTTCTAAAATCTCTTTATATCCCCGTCCATTTAAGCGGCCCCCTATCTCTACTATTTCACCGGGTCCGGCCGCAGACACCCATCCCCAGAACCCTACGCTGATGCGGCCACTTCTGTTATTGGGCCGAACGTTTGCCTCATCGTATCTAGTATTGTTGACTCGCCACAAAGATACACGTCCGTGAGCCGAAGACGTAAAAACTTTCTCATCAAGGAATGCTACTTGGTTGAAATTATGATTTAAATATTGAAGAGCGAATTGTAGCCTCAGTTGTTTATGCCTCGGCGTTAGGCCAGGTTTTTTTGCAGGCACCCGATGTTTCAGACCAGCTTCGTAGAGTCGGCGTCTTATGGTGCTTTGCGACACCTCATTTGCGACTGCTAACTCCGACGTTTTAATAAAGCGGTCTTGGCGCGCTGTGCCAACAATGGCAGAGTCTTGGACCATGCTGGTTTTCCTTGGTCGTCCGAAAGAGACGTGTTTGACCACGTCTCCCTCTTGACGCCATCTTTCAATCCAAAGTCTTACAGTATTTGTCTAAAAAATAAAAAAGTTATCGTTAAGAAATATCAATCTCGCCATTTCCTGCTCAGATGGTCCGTGGAGATGATGGATACTTACACTTATGCCAAGTTCATCCGATATATCAGTATTGCTTACGCCTTCCTTATGTAAATTTATAATCTGATGCTTATTTAGTTCAGTTATTCGGTATGTAGCCATTATTAAACTGTATATATGTATAGGTATTCGATATATTTCTAATTACATTTAATGTAAGTAATCAATACGATAAATCGAATGTCAGAATTGACTTGAACTACGTACACTCGTAGTTTGTAATCTATGATAATGAACTCCAAGGAGGTAAATGATAATCTATCTCGAGTTCTATCAATGACTATTTCTAATCTAAAGAGTTTCTATTACTATACCTATCTAATTTTAAAGTTTTTTCATATATACGTTGTAAGTGCGATAGTTTGTTTGTCATTATGGTTTTCGGTAATATTAAATTTTCTCTACGTTTTTCTGATCTGCGCGAACGAAATCGAGGATGTAAGTATGCACTTGAATAAATAAATTTATTGATTCCTCTTTTCGTAATTCGTAACTGACATGAAAGGAAATTTACGCCGTAACGAGAGAAGTTTTTAATTTTAATTTACTAGTAATTAATTTAATATCATTCTTATATAGTTTATCGGATTTTTATTTCATCTCTCTATTTAAAGCTTAATAATTACTCTATAATATTATTCTAGGCATGCAATATTATTTAAATCAGTTTCTTTAAGACAGCAAGTAAAACCGCGGGACTCGCTAAAACTTTGTACCAAAAATCTGTCTTCTTGCAATTTTAATAAATTTACTAAGTTTTAAACAAAAGACAAGTCAATGACGTTATGCACGAAATGAAAGAGATAAATAGAGATGGTTTATTACACACGTAAAAAAGGAATGGACGATGATACTTTTGAATAAATAACGAATAAAAGACTGTGACTTGAGACATTAGAGTTCATTTTTCTTTCATGCGAAGATATTTTTGGAAAGTTTGGTGCGTAGATACCATTGAATAGTTCATACGCGAACATAATATTGGACATCTTGTTGCGTTATATAAAATTGCCAACTGTTGCTAAGATATTATTGACCATTTTGATGGTTACAATAATATGACTATTCTGACAACCCATATAAAATTGAATTTGTGACTCGAATATAATTTTGACTACCCTGTTACATAATATCTTTATGCTGCTGACTGTACATAACCAGAGCGGCGCAAGGAGAATGCGCGTTGAGCCTAGGACCTTTTCAGCGGGGAAAGCCTGTCAAAAATTGACAATGTCGTCTCCTTTGAGAAGATGATTGCTCTGAGGTTTAGATTTCAACTAGTGGAAATCGAAGGTTTACCACCTATTTGATCAAAATGTCAGGTATTCTCTGCTAAAAATTGATGTCATGAACGAAAAGAAGTTTCCAAATTCTTTCTTCTTAAGGAGACCTTCTCAAAGAGATGAGAGGTCACACGCACACAGATAGGTAGGTAGGTAGGTAGGTACCTACAGTCACGCACGGTAAGAAAAGGTTGACCACCATAAGATTTATTTTTGCTTGTAGGTAAGGTATAATACTACCTACCTATTCGTTTGATAACAATCTAACACAACACTCAAGTTTAGTAGCAGTTTAATGAGGTAACAAGTGATTGCAACGCATCAAACAAACTGATTTCAAAATTGGTCATCCTTTTCGTTCTGCGAGTAGGTAGGTACCTACCTATACCTACCTACTTACCAATTGAGCTAGTCGGGTGTGGGTGACCCGACCCACTTCCACCCCCTAGTTACTCTTACGTTATCCATGACTTCCACCCACCCTCGAGCAGACTTGCGGCACAGTACACGCGATCGTTATCCCGCCCGGTCACAATTTTTTAGTTACACTATTTTAGTTATCTAAAATTGAATATGCTACCAAACGAAAGAGATAAGGTCTTCGATGAGAACAATGCTCAATTGAATTCAACTCTTTCCTTTCTTAATGTTAACGCCACGGAGTTTTTTCCTTCAATGGCTGCACGAAGACAAGAACACGCAAATTCAGTTTTCACGTTCGCTCAATATAGCACCAACAGAAACGAAGACGCCATTCCTGTGAAATTGCTACAGTTTTCACCTGTAGCCTATTTACCACATGTGACGGAAAAATTTGATGATGATGTCGTGTGTTCTCAACCGCAGGAGTTTGAACATTCAGCAAACTCATTATTGGCACAAATGCAGAGTATTCGTATTGGAACCAGAACCAATGATTTTGGTGCTGCTCCACAAAGACAAGAATACACGCAACCAACCTATCAGCCAATGGTTCAACGGCAACAATTTGAAGTCCATGAGGCTAACATCGATGAAACCGCTTGTTTGCTTAGGCAAGAATATTCTCATACTGACTATTCTTCCATGACTCAAATTAAAAAAGCTACAGATATAGAAGCACCTGAACTTGACTGGCAGGAAATTGCTCCTATTCCTTGTGCGTACGACAATTTCATCATGAACGACGAGTTTTTGGAACGTTACAGAGAAGCCTGTGACACAGCATTCTCTCCTGGTGATGATTGGGATATTGAACCTGAATCTGACGATGCCAACATGGATGCAGCCGCTTGCTTACCAGAAACACTGTCTTATTTAAACGATAGCTCGAATATATCACTAGATAGTATTCCAGAACTGGCTGGTGCTGTTTCAATATTACCTGAATCCAATTTGGAAGTAACTGATGGGTTTACGATTGCTTCTGAGGCTCACAAAGATAATAATAACGAAGTTAAAATTTATAAAAATAAAGACAATATCATGGATGTCGTCGATCTTGCATCTACAGCCGAAGAAGCACCAATTCAAGAAGAGGCTCAACCATTGGTGATGGTCAAACAAAGTAAGAAAAAGAACAAACCTCACATAAAAGAAGTGTGCAGCAAGAAAGAGCATGTCAATGTCGTATTTATTGGACATGTTGATGCTGGAAAATCAACTTTGGGTGGGCAGCTTATGTTTTTAACTGGCATGGTTGACCAAAGGACCATGAATAAATACGAAAAAGAAGCAAAAGAAATATCCAGAGATTCTTGGTATTTGTCGTGGGCTCTTGACACCAACCAAGAAGAAAGAGATAAGGGCAAGACAGTAGAAACTGGTCGAGGCCACTTTGAAACCGAAACGAAACACTTTACAATTCTTGATGCTCCTGGCCACAAAAACTTTGTACCTAACATGATCTGCGGTGCCGCACAAGCTGATATCGCAGTGCTTGTGTTATCAGCGCGTCAAAATGAATTTGAAAGTGGCTTCGTAAAAGGCGGGCAGACTAGAGACCATGCACTTTTGGCAAGATCAGCTGGACTTAACGTTTTGATTGCATTGGTCAATAAGATGGATGACTCCACAGTGATGTGGGATGAAAAAAGATATAATTACTGCAAGACTAAAACCCTGCCATACCTTAAAAAACTTGGCTACGCAACTAAAGACGTGTATTTTATACCTATTTCTGCACAAACTGGAGATGGGCTAGTTAAAGCCGTACCAAAAAATGTTTGCCCTTGGTTCGAGGGCCCATGTTTCATCGAATGTCTTGAAAAGCTATCTCCTATAGAAAGACTGTATGACAGTCCCTTTGTTATGCCAATTGCTGAAAGATTTAAGGACATGGGAACGGTGGTCATGGGGAAAGTAGAATCAGGAAATGTACAAGTATCGCATAATCTTCTACTGATGCCTAATAAGGTGGCTGTAAGCGTTGAACAAATATGGTCTGATGATAAGGAGGTAACATTAGTGAAAGCAGGAGAAAATGTCAAAATAAGGCTGAAAGGAGTTGAGGACGAGGAAATTTCACCAGGATTTGTCCTATGCGACATTAAAAAACCTATTACCACTGCAACACTATTTGACGCACAATTGCATATTTTGGATTGTAAATCCATAATAACCCCAGGATATTCTGCCGTGATGCACTTTCAAAGTGTAGCTGAAGATATAACAGTAACACATCTTCTCTGCTTAGTGGATCCGAAGACCAACGTCAAATCGCGAAAGCATAATTTGCAATTTGTGAAGAAGAACGATGAAGCCATTATGAGAATCCAGTGCTCAGGAGTAGTTTGTTTGACTTCGTTCAAAGAGTTCCATCCACTGGGTAGATTCACTCTGAGGGATGATAATAGAGTTATTGCTATAGGAAAGGTTCTTAAGATTATTAAGATGTAAGTTGGTAATCATTTGTGAATTTGTCCAGATAGGCGATTTACTGTCTAGTAAGTGTTATTTTTAGTGGTACCTACGGTACCTACCTACCTTCTTAGGTACTAACTTATTTAGTAGGTACCTACTTAAAAATGTTTAATGTAGGTACCTAGGTACCTACTTATCTTAACAAGTAAGTACCTACTGTGTATAAAAAATCAGCAACTCCGATACCTACTTACCTAATCAATATTTCTGAGATTCATTGAATTTTTTTTATAGGTATATATTTAACAATATAATTATTCTTCTTGTATTCAAAAGGAAGTAGGTAGGTACCTAACCTAGCGAATCCCCAACAATAATGCCGTTACTGTATTTTCGGCCATTATAATGTACCTACGTTTACTCTAAGTAGGTACGGAAACATAACTGTTATAAATGTTTTCAATAGATAAATAAAATACCTAAATAAAAATAATGAGTTGACAATCATTTCTTCTTTGTACGTAGGTACCTACCTACCTCTCTCAGAGCAATCATCTTCTCAATCCTCATTGGTACCTTCTATCCTTCAAGCCCTAGTGTATAATCAGTATACCTACGTATGAGGTAAGTACTACATACAGCCAGGCTATATAAGTTCTAATTATTTCATTTCTCTTTCTTATCAGAATGGGATTAACTTATTTAATCACTCCTAAGTAAGTACCTAAGTACCTACAAATGCCATTGCATTTATAGAAATGTGGTAAAGTTCAGTAGGTATTTAGCTATTTACAGATAGGTAGCCAACAGGCGGTGAAACATCGGTTCTGCTAGGTTGCACCCACACATAGGTGACGCATTAATTAGAGCTATCCTTCACCCACTGCCACCCCATCCGGGATGCAGTTATACGCAAGCGCAGCTGCATTGATTTTCAACTCGTCCTGTCCTTATGACCTTTTAAGGTAACAAGCGAACCGCCTATCTTCACTACCTTATCGTATGCAGGTAGGTTAGGTAGATACCTAGGTACATAATAAAATATTGTAGTTTGCATTGAATAAACATAGGTACCTACAACAATACTCCAAATAGGTAGTGCCTTAGGTACTGCTGGTACCTACCAGGGGGCTGATTGTGAACCGTTTTAATGACGGAAACTGAAAGCAGGCATTGTCAAAAAAACGGTTCACAATCAGCCCCCAGGTTAAGCAACCTTAATGCAATGCAATTCAAAAGCTACTTTTTATTATGATTAGGTAGGTACCTACTTTACTTATATAATAATAATTATTATTATTATTCCGAAATTTTGTTTAATTTGTTTCACTAAATAATATCTCTTAGTTCGGTGTGTCTTTTGACATAATATTAGGCCTCCTGACCTCCTCCAACTGTTTCCATTGCGCTCTATCTGTTGCCACTCTGGTCCAGTAAGGTCCCAAGGCTAAGCGAAAGTCATCTTCCCATCTTCTGGTTGGACGTCCCGGTTTTCTGTTTCCATCTCTTGGGTACCAGAGTGTAACCTGTTTGCTCCATTTTTCTGTATTACAGCGTAGCATGTGACCTGTCCAACGCCATTTCAATTGGTCAGTTCGGGTAAGTATGTCGGTGACTTTGGTTTTGTGTCTTATTTCTGCAGAGGTTATTCTGTCATTTAGTTTTATTTTCAACATGCTTCTTTCCATTGCCCGCTGACACTTGGCTAATTTTTCTCTGAGATTCTGAGTCAGTGACTTTACTTACATATTGGAAAAACAAATCTAACTTATGTAACCTAAACCAAGCCGTTAAGGTATTATACAGCTTTCCGGGAATTATTGTTATTTCAAAAGCTTAGATTGACTGGGGTATTAGCATGAAAACGATTACATAAGTAGGTAGGTACCTACCTTGATATACTGAATACCTTAATAAAAGTAATAATCAGAGTTAATTTTGCTAATTTCAGAATTAATTAACAAAATCAAGAAAGATTACTTAGTGCTTGGCGCATTTCAGTATAGCATGCCTTCTGCCCTGAATGATAGCTTGGTCTATCATAAAATTACAGTTTGTAGAATTTCGTAAGAAAAGAAAAATTTCTAAATTCGAAATAAGAGCTTTCGAATTTAGGAGTTTTTAACTAGTAATGCCACACAGAATCACCACCCGGTCGGTACTTAAGGTGTCTTAGGGTAAGATCGGACTAGTTTTCAGAAAACCAATCGAGTGTTTGAAAATATTTTTTTGTATCGCCTCTGGTTATTCTTTCCTAACGCAATAGGGTGTCAACAAATGCAAAAATACAGAGGTTTCATTTCTTATATTTAGTTTTTAGATAAACCCAACGGTCGATGTTTTATGAATGATAGAAAAGAGCATAATTTTTCAAAATGGCCAGGGAAAGATCGGACCGTGTGAGAGTAAGACCGGACTATCTAATAAAACCACCCCTGTTACAGATAGAATAAGCTGTATCACTAGAAAACATTCGGACTTATCCTAGTAAAAACATAGTAAAAAATGGATTGAATCCCTTCACAACTTTGAGTTTTAGCTTGGATTTTGTAAAAAAAATTTGCCTCTATGCCGATCTTACCCCTCCATGTCTGAAACTCTGACATTTTAACTAGTTAACCAATTAAAATTAGTAAAAAATGGTAAGAAAATGAACAAGTTGATCAACTAACATAGGAATTTGCAAATACATTAAATAATTCACTGGGAAATGAAACCGAAAAAATGACCGGATGATCATAGTCCGAACTTCACCTATTGAAATTTCAGAGGCTAAAGATCGGATCTCTGTTTACAGACGTCTTAGACGTGAATGTATAATATTAATCAATAAATTTAACTACACTCATAGTGTTAAAGCCGCGAAACTTCAAAAATCATGAAAACTACTTACCAAATTGCTTGTTGAAAGTTTGAAGTGAAAGATCGGATCGTCTCCTTTTTCATTTTTTTCCCATCTTTTGCTAGAACGATGATTACTCGCGTTCGGCTGGGCCTAGCGTCAGTCGCAGGATGTAGGGGGGTGCATAACAAAATGGCACAAAAGGCAATGTTGCCATAATTGTAAAATATCGCCAAATTTAGTAGTTATGCGACTTGTACGGACTTACCCCTTGTCCGATCTTACCCTAAGACACCTTACCTCAAGCTACGCTCCCAAAATTTTTCAAATTTATATAATATTGTAGTTATTCAAGCTAGGAGTACAGCCATACGGTCCAATAATGTTTATTTAGGATATAGGTATAAAAATAACACAGATAAAATTGGTAATAATCTGTTAAATAATTAATACTTATTAAACATCTATTTAATATATAGTAGGTATTTTTTTATACTTCCGCACAGATTACATAAAGTAGTAAAAAAATGTTGGACCAGTCTCAGACCAAATAAAAACTAGTTTTTATTTGGTCTGAGGGACCAGTCATATTCAAGCTAGAGGTGAGGTAGGCAACCCAATCTAGAAAATGTAGAGGATGAATGAAGAATGAATGAAGTGACGACAGTACCTATTATTTATCTGTGGGATGACTTTTTAATTTATAACTTCACAGTATAGATGGCGTTAAAATTTATTAAATAGGTATTGTACCTATTTATTTCATGATTTATTTATTTATTTATTATTTATTTATTTATTACACACATTATATGATCAAAATGAACTAGCCAAAAGTACCTATGCAGTAAATAAAATAAAAGATAAAACGGATTTGTGTTAGGTATTTCGTCTGTCCTTTATCAAGGGAAAGCAAGGAACTTATACCAGTGAATCGTGCTGCCATCTGTAGGTGGGTACGTAGTACAACTTTGGTTTAAATTATGTGCAGTCGTGTTTTACTTTGTGCACACACACCCCTTTCTACTGCTAAACTAAAGGTTCTCATAAACTTTCGTAAGTTCAAAGTTCAAAGTTATTCGTAGAGATGGCATGACAAGCTTTGAATTGTCGAATTAAACGATCTGTGTCGCTGCTGTGCTGTCGCTGAAATCGGGACGTGTGGCAAAGCTGGTGTGGTGGGTAGGCAGGCAGGTAGTAGATAGGATACCTACTAGTGATGTAACGAATATGAAAAAAAATATACCATGTGTTGGAATATTGAACCATGTAATCGGTACACCATTCAACTTGTCCGAGACTGAGATTAGAGTATAGATTTATGTTTAAATCATTGCTTTATATCTGTCAATGTCGTCTCGATGACACTGACATCACTTGACTCTCAAAGCCGTTCATTGCTTATGACATACCATTGTACTTTTGTATCTGTCTGTTCTAAAATCGCCTACGCATCAATATGGTCTGATTTTGCTATTTTTCTAATCTCCTAATAATGTGTTAATCTAGTATTATACTTTGACTTTTTCTTCACTGTGCAATTATAGAGATTGTGACATGTGAATGCGTTAGTTTATTTTCGCCGCCTGCATCCAACCTAACCTGTCTTCCACGCTCTTCAACTTCATCCACTGCGTAGGACTAATAATCCAGGGCTAGGCCTCCACTTCGCCTGGCTGACTCTCTGCTCTACAGGTTATGTGACCCAGTATTGTGTTCTACTGATTACGGACACAAATTTGAATTGAGGAAGACAATCTACACGGGGTGCAGGCGGGCGCAACTAACACAAAGAAGCGGATTACAAATCGTGTGCAATGTCACAGCGGCCGCAAGAAGACAGCGTTGGCGGACACACGCCTCATGTGTCGTCAGCAGGTCTGTACACTTTTGATTAATTGGATGAGATTGGCTTGTACCATAACTGGAGGTTCCAGATGCGAATGGCGCTGATCATGTGAGGCTTATGGCGTACTGATGATTCTGAGACTAGCAGCAGCATGGATCAAAAAGCCTTGACAGTATGATTTTGAGGATAAAGGACTGTCGGAGGGTTGTGCTTCTAGAAAACTTCATAGATCTGAATACCATGAATACAATTCAATGGGTGCTTATGCTTACATCGAAGAAATTTTACTCAGCAATCTACCACAGGACTTTGATGTTTTGGTCTCTGGTCTGGAGACAGCAAACCTCTCTGAAACTCTTACGAGTGAAGCAATGCGAGCTCGACTACTTCAAGAGGAGTTCCGGAAATCCACAAATAATGGCCAATCCAATGATGATGTGGTTTTGAAGAAACAAGGCAGAAGCGATGTCAACTTAGCCGCGGGGTCTGCGGACACACTGTTGGTATCAGCAGTGTCACTCTTATCTGTTTACGGAAGCGTGGACTGGATAGTGGACTCCGGGTGTACTTCGTCGCACATGTGCTGTGTTATGGACCCTTTTAGAGACATTGACATAAGTTTTAAATAAGCAATGAAATGTCAGGGTCTTGGTGCCGTCTCTTTGAATCTCAATAATAATAAGAGTGATCTAAAGATTTTGTCAAAAGTAATGTTTGTTCCTAAATTGACTACTAATCTCATATCAGTTAGTCAACTGACAAAGTCAGGTTTTAGTGTAATTTTTCAAAATACTATTTGCAAAATCATTGATCTTCAAGGCCAGCCTTTTGCTAATGCAACATGTTTCAGAGGTATTTATAAACTTGATTGTTTTCCTAACCTAAATTGTATTTCAGAATGTAATGTTGCTACCACAGGTGCTTGTAAGCAAGCAGAACAAAGTTCTTTATCAGCTATTTCTAGTGTGCCATTGGAAGTATGGCACAAGCGACTTGGGCATCTGAGCTTGCATGGTTTGTATGGGATACGGAGCTTTGCAGATGATGTTATTTTCGAAGATGACTGTCATGGTAAGTTAATTTGTATCTCATGTATTAAGGGGAAGATTACAATGAAATCTTTTCCTAAAGGCCAAGCAAAAAGAGCTCATGATATATTAGAGTTAATACACTCTGATGTTTGTGGGCCTATGTCAACTCATAGCTGGGGTGGTGCACGTTATTTAGTTACATTTACTGATGATTTTTCCAGAAAAAGTTTTGGTTATCTTATGTGTCATAAGAATGAAGTCATGAAATGTTTTATACAATTTAAATGTTTAGTTGAGAAACAAGTGGGTAAAGCAATCAAGCGTTTTAGAACAGATAATGGAGGGGAATATTGTAGTAAAATCTTTGAAAAGTTTCTGTCTAGTGAGGGCATTATTCATGAAACTAGTATTCCCTATACTCCTCAGCAGAACAGAGTATCTGAATGCCTTAATAGAACCCTTATGGAAAAAGCAAGATGTAGGGTCAGTGTGCCGGATCGCCGGCCGCCTCTAGTTCTCGGCCTTTACGCGTTTCCGATGCATTAAAATTAAGATATTATCGATTCTAAATAATATTACCAAACGCGTTATATGTTAACACGTCTGTATTGAATTACTCTATTCCAAGCAAAAAAATTGGGAGGAAACAAGATACGATTGATTTGTAGTGAATTATTCAATTCAGGGGCTGCAAACGCGGACCTCGCGGCGTGCAAAAACTACAAAAAAAATAGTGGCGCGTCTTTTACGGCAAGGGATGCTTTGTGCTGTTTCTCTAAGTAAATAATGTTGAGAGGCGTTTATTCCATTTCAGAAATACCCTGACAACATACTTATAAAATAATTTTCACAAAATTGTACACAAAACAATAATATTTCAGAGGGCCGAGATCTAACATTGAATTTTTTTCAAAAGTTTAGTTTTCGGCCGGGTGGCCGATATCTGGTACATGAAGTCTTTTCCGTTTTCGTCTCTTTTATTTGTTTGGTTAACAAATGTATCTAATTTCTCTTGTTTATACGATAGTAATATACGTAAGGACCCTAGCCTTCAGTTTTCGGCCGTCAAATTATGTAGCATTCATAACGAAAAGACAATAACAATAACGACTATTTTGGTGGCCGTAAACTAAAATTGTATAAAATATTACTTCAGTTTTCGGCCTGACCTGTAAAATGTATTGAAATCATGTGGCCGATAATTGAATGATTTTATATTTGAATTAATTGATATTAGTTTTCGGCCGTATACGAACAAGATTGAATTTTTTTATTGTTTTGTGTAGGTAAGTACCTGATACCTGATAGTTTTGTCTTGAAGAATAGTTATTATGTCATAAATTACAAGGTTTTATTAGCTAATTTGATTGATAGGTCCGGTTATTATTGTTATAAACTAGCTGCGACCCGCCGTATCACCCGCGTAAGTCCCGTTCCCGCGAGAATATCGGGATAAAAAGTAGCCTATGTGTTAATCCAAGGTATCACCTATCTACATATCAAATTTCAACTAAATCGGTCTAGCCTCTATCCGTTTTTGCGTGAAAGAATAACAAACATACAAACACTCTCACAAACTTTCACATTTATAATATTAGTAGGAAGGATAGGATAGGAAGTAGGATAGGATAGGATAGTAGGATAGGAAGAAAGGAAGTAGGAAGTAGAATAGGAAGGATGGTAGGAAGTAGAATAGGATAGTAGGAAATAGGATATGATAGTAGGAAGTAGAATAGGATAGTAGGAAATAGGATATGATAGTAGGAAGTAGTATAGGATAGTAGGAAGTAGACAGGAAGTGGACATAACGCATCCACAGGCCATGTGCAACTTAAGAGAGGTTCAACTGATCGTGAAAGAGAGTTTCAGAGAGTACTCATCTCTGGGGAACACTGGCTGTAAGTTGTACTCCTAAGGATACCAGGGTTTGGCAATTGCCAAACCTGTAGAAATAAAGAAAAAAAACCCAGTAGAATATCGAGAGTAACGGCTTGCTTACATCTCGATGGCCTCACTCCCAGGTCTAAGTGACAAACTCAAGACAATCCCCACTGGAATAGTTCTGAGAAAAACGTAGCTGCCTGTTCTTCACTTCAAGATATGCCGGGAGCCTGCGATTCAGAACCTGTTCCATGGAGCTGCAGATTATAGAAGACGGGTCTTTAACTCTTTACCCACTCTGCAAGACATTTATTCCATCTTCTAAGAAGACAGAACAAAAAAGTAGGAGTTAGTTACTAAGGGGGGGGGGGAGGGGTTGCTTCCACTGACGCAGCTCCTAACCTGACACAGCACAGCTAAAAGGACCACCGTCATGGCCACAGGCTTTGTTAGAATTTAGATTAAGAAATTCCCTTGTCAGATGCGGATGTCAAAACTCGCCTATAGGAAGTGTTTGCAGGGCCGCACTGCCAGAAAACTAATAAAGTCAATAATAAACAATAATAACAATGATAAAAACGCTTTTTCGTGAGTCTAGACCAATAAAAACAGTTTAAAGTCCTTCAAATTGCAGTGGCCGATAACTGAATACCTTGTGGCCGATAACTGAATTTTGTGGCCGAAAACTAGCATTTTTGCCATTTTCACATATTAAAATGAAAATAAAAATAACTAAAAGCTTGTACTGCTTAACAGTATATTTAAAATAAACTTCATGATATAGGCTATCATACAACATCATCAGAACTAGTAAAGTAGGGTTCTAAGTATTTTTTTCGAAGTCTTAAAGTTGACGGGAGCACTAAGCGGCCGATAACTGGCACACTGACCCTATGCTCTTTGAGACCTGCCTCGACAAGCGTTTTTGGGGAGAGGCTATTGCTACTGCAATATACCTAAAGAATCGAAGCCCTACAGCAGCTTTGTCCGGCGGCATTCCTGAACAGGTGTGGACAGGATCCAAAGTGACCCTAAGCCACTTGAGAGTATTTGGTTGTAAAGTTTTTTCATTGATTCCAGAACATAACCGTCACAAACTCGATGCAAAGTCATAGGAGTGTATTTTTGTGGGTTATTGTGAAATGTCCAAGGGTTATTATAGATTAGTAGATCCAACTGAACCAAAGAAAATAATTAAATCTAGAAATGTCCATTTTATTGAATTGATGGATTCTAATGTAAAATCTAATATGATAAACTGTGATATTAATTCTAAGAAGTTGGATTGTGACATAAATAATACAAATAATATTATTAAATCTAAAATGATAAATAATAATAATACTATTAAATCTAAAATGATAAATAGTAATAATAATTTTAATATTAATGACAAAGTTTGTGTTCCAATGTTGAACTGTGATAATATTAATTCAAATGAATTAACATCTCCTTCTGCAATTTCAGGTGGTGAAATGGAGAGTGGAAGTGTTGGGACTGAGGCCCCCATCACAAACACGTCTGCCAGTGCTGATAGGTCAGCATCGCCATCTATATTCGTCGACTGCGACCAGGTGGAAGAAAACGAGCAGTCTTGGGCAGAGGAGAGCGACTCTATGATAGAGTTTGAGGCCAACTCTATGCTGGATACTGAATGCAGACCGAGCAATAATGAGTTGCCACGGCAATATCCTATACGGAGTACAAGGGGTATACCACCTAAGAGGTATGGTGACTGCGAGTATGATTATTCTCTCTTCTCTCATGGGCAGCTTGTGTTTGACGAACCTTGTTCATATGAGGATGCTATGGCCAGTCCTTCTCGCATAAAGTGGCAGGCAGCCATGCAGTCAGAGTATGACTCATTGTTAAACAATAATGTCTGGAAATTAGTTGAGAGACCACTGAATAAAAATGTAGTTAAATCTAAGTGGGTTTATAAAGTTAAGCAAGATACTTCTGGAAACTTTGATAAGTATAAGGCTCGCTTAGTTGCTCGCGGTTTTAGTCAAAAACCTGGTATTGATTATGATGAGACTTTTTGCCAGTAGTCAGACACTCAACAATGCGTATTTTGTTCAATTTGGCAAATGAGTTAGACATGGACATAGAGCACATAGATGTAACAACTGCTTTCCTTCATAGTGAGCTAAAGGAGGAAATATTTATGGAACAACCTATGGGTTTTGTGAATGATAATAATAAAGTTTGTTTGTTACAGAAAAGCATCTATGGGTTGAAACAAGCAAATAGGATGTGGAACAATACTGTAAACAAATTGCTAGTCACTAATGGTTATTCTCAAACAAAATGTGAGCCTTGTGTATATGTTAAGAGAAACTCTAGCAATTTAACTATTTTAGCTCTATATGTTGATGACTTCTTTCTATTCAGTAATGATAATGAAGAGAAAAGACATTTATTGGCTATTCTAAGTGATAAATTTAATATCAAAACATTTAGGTTCCATTAAAAATTGTCTTTGAATAAATATTGTCAGAAATAGAGAAAAAGGTACCTACTTTGTTGTGAAGTCAAAAAGATTACATTAAAAGACTACTATGTCGTTTTGGAATGTCAGACTGCAAAGGTATTTCAACACCAATGCAATTAAATGAGAAATTTTATAAATGTGACAAAAATTTGCCTGACAAAGATTATAATTTTAGAGAATTGATAGTAGTTTAATGTATCTGAGTGTTTGTACTAGGCCTGATATAACATATGCATGTAATGTTTTAAGTCAATTTAATAATTGTTATGATAAGACACATTGGTTAGCAGCAAAAAGGATACTTCGCTACTTGGCAAAAACTATTGATTATGGTTTAGTTTTTCTTAAAAGTAACAATTTAGATGTTGTAGTTTATGCTGATGCTGATTGGGCGAATGATCCTATTGACCGTAAATCTTATACTGGTTTTGTAATTAAGTTAGGGTCAAATACTGTTAATTGGGAGTGCAGAAAACAGCGCTGCGTCGCTATGTCAAGTACTGAAGCAGAGTACATAGCCATATGTGACGCCTGTAAAGACATTCTGTTTATCAAACAATTCTGGTTTGAGATAATGAACAGAAATATTGTATGTAAGATATTTAGTGATAATCAGAGTGCCCAGAAAATCTTAAAATCTGTACAATGTCATAAGAGGACAAAGCATATTGATGTACGCTATCACTTTGTAAGAGATTTGATTTCTAAAAACTGTTTCATACATGCCTACAACAGAAATGATAGCTGATATTCTAACAAAGGCTTTGTCTTCGTGTAAACATAATGAATTTAGGTTTCATTTAAATGTAAGAACTCCATGAAGTTGTATAACTGTTCTGAGGGTTGGAGTTCCGTTGTATGGTGTAAGGGGAAGTGTTGGAATATTGAACCATGTAATCGGTACACCATTCAACTTGTCCGAGACTGAGATTAGAGTATAGATTTATGTTTAAATCATTGCTTTATATCTGTCAATGTCGTCTCGATGACACTGACATCACTTGACTCTCAAAGCCGTTCATTGCTTATGACATACCATTGTACTTTTGTATCTGTCTGTTCTAAAATCGCCTACGCATCAATATGGTCTGATTTTGCTATTTTTCTAATCTCCTAATAATGTGTTAATCTAGTATTATACTTTGACTTTTTCTTCACTGTGCAATTATAGAGATTGTGACATGTGAATGCGTTAGTTTATTTTCGCCGCCTGCATCCAACCTAACCTGTCTTCCACGCTCTTCAACTTCATCCACTGCGTAGGACTAATAATCCAGGGCTAGGCCTCCACTTCGCCTGGCTGACTCTCTGCTCTACACCATGGACCTACATAATCAAATGATAGGAGAATCAGATGTTTCCAAACGACAAACAAAAACCATTTTTTTTTATTAGCAAGAATCTACCTACCTACCTACCTTTTGGACCACACTAGAAACGAGTGGAAGGAAGGAAGGAAGGGAGGCCTTTGCCCTGCAGTGGGATGCTACAGGCTCGTAATAATAATAAGCAATAATCTTAAAAAGTTGAATTTAGGTATTTATGTGAGTATAGGTAGGTACCTACCTACCTACCCTACTTAACTTACGTAGCTACCTACGTTAAAAAAAATTTTGGGAAACTTCTCCAACCTACTTTTTTGTTACAGAAAATTATTGGCAGCCTACACTATTCCATTTCCTATACGATTCGTTGCCCGATGGACCCGAGAGTCGAGAACTCGAGACGGACCGCCCCCGGCCCCTGAAGATTAACTCATAAATTATCTACCTAGGTAGGTACCTACCTACCAAAAAAAGCTTTTGGGATTAGCATGGCAGACAGCCTGTCGTCATCACCGGATGTCCACATGTAGGTACCTACTACTAGGTACTTATTAGGTAATCTGTGGAAGGTACTACCGACTAGGGACTTAGGTAGGTAGGTAGGTACCTAAACCTTACGGTTGATTGATTTATCGAGAAACTAATCTTTGGCTTAGAGGCTCTAGGTCCTAGGTACCTACCTACTCTATACAAACCAGCAATATGTTTTAAGTACTTATATGTAAGTACCTAGGTCCTACCTACCTAGGTATCTGGGTCTCTCTCTCTACACTTGCGTCTTTCAAAGTTAGACCTAGGTACCTACGTAACGTACCTACCAAACGCTCTCATTTCTACCTACCTACACCACTAGCAGCACGTCCCGGCTTTGTACGGGTGTAGGTACCTATATACTAATGAAGCTACCGGGATAAAAAATAGCCTCTAACCACCCGGACAGTCCATTCTACAAAGCATAGTACCTATCATTACTCCTACTTACTAAGTAGGTAGGTACGTAGGTAGGCATAGCTTCTGTATTCAATTCACCACACGAAACCATCCAAGGAATTAGGTAGGTATTTGGCGCTTAAAATTAGCAACCAAATTTTCCCTCACATTATGTGAGCTAAATTGAATAGGCAATGTTATCTCTCGCTGCCGCGTGGCGGTATCTCGGCCGCGGGCGACCATTTACATTTTAATTGGAGCCCCAGGCACAAAGCTAAGCTTTTATGCGACACCCTCACAGTACCTACCTACTCAGGAATGTTACATAAATGTATGTGTCGTGCGATGGTGTTTTACCTGAAATAGGTCCTAGGTATATTTATATATTCGATCGAGTGAGCGAAGCGAACGAAGATCTTAGTGGTCATAACTGTCGAATCGTTAATCCAATCTTCATGAAACTTGGTAGGTATATAGGTAATGGTAAACTAAGTGGGTAGCCAGTAATGAATGAGGAAAAACATAAATAACCGCCATCTCTGTGAATCTCTGTGAATCCTTCCTTGGAGACTAGTGACAACATTGTAACAGCTTTATAATTTGGTGTCATTATAAACACAGAGATGGCCACACTTGGAGCTTTCTAAACACGCTGGTTATTCAAGGCACATGAGACTCTACCTACTGAGCATATAAGGTTTCATCCATGTTAAAATAGGTAAAGTCAGATCTTTCTGGGCTCTCAGTCTCTATGATATTGCTTCGTAGGCACAGCTAATTTTCTTGAGGCATTCTATAAGCATCGGAAAATGCCTTTCGATGCCACTTAAAGCATTGCAATTTTTGTGGTTGGTAGGTACCTACCTATTTGGGTAACACAGATTTGGGTTGACTAATCTGGTGTGTGTGTCTGTGTGTGAGTGGTTTTTTTACAATAGGCTAAATTTTATGCCGGTAAAATCCCGGGTTTCATTAGTGCAATTTAGACCATAAGCGATTATGGCGAAGCTTGCTAACCGCCCGCCAGTCTCAATAACATATCTATCTTTGTTTTTGCTTACTGCTGGTAGGTACCTAGATAATTGACATAACTTTCATACAAAATGTGTCGAATATAGAAAGTAGGTAGGTAGATCGGTTATTGAGACTGTCCGAGACGTTCTGATAGATCATGGAAGTTTATAATGCCACCTAATGATAAAAAACCTAATTGGATGTTGCCAGACTTAGGTACCTGATACCTGAAAATTTAAATGAAGCCTCTTTCATAAAAAAAGACAACCTATGAGTTATAATATTCTGCCAATGCTTTCCGTCCGACGCGGAATAGTTCCACAATCAATACTGTGTTGTAAAGCGAGACCGACGCTCGATAAGTGAAACAGCAGAACGAAAAGGGGCGTGGCAGCTCCGCCTCTAGGTATCCTCGTATAGCCAGTATAGCTAAGATAACAATAAAGTTATAATTGAATCTGTGCCCGGTGCCTACAACACAGACAACTTTACACAATTTGTGATACGGGATGCTCCAAACATTACGACTTTTCTATTTTACCTTTACCATCGACGAAAAGTCGGCCGTGGCGCGTGGGCGGGAGCCCGTACTCTTTTGGTTTGGTTGAAGCCCAAAGAGAATAGTAAAAAGACGTTGGCAATCGGGCGACTGCTGCGGTAAAGCTATTGCATGCCACCTAGAGGCGAGTTGCTGAACTAAAGTGACAAGCGTTAGGTTATTTTCGTTACGGAATTTCTGATTTCGGTCTCCACGCAAAAGGCCCGCGATAGAAGCTATGCAAAGTAAGTACTTGATACTGCGCCCTCCTCGCGGCGGCGTTACCCGCATGGTAGGTAGGTACCTAGTTCCACCGCGCTCCAAGAATGTGTTCCTCCGGTCTCCAAGTTTTAATTCCTTTCCTACCTATCAAAATTGTTTTAAAATTAAGGTAGGTAGGTAGCTAAAATAATAACAAATAGAGACAGCACAAAAGATCGACTTTTTTATAAATGATCAAACGAACTTCCTAAGTGAAGTTCGATCGATATTAATATGAGTGGTTTCATTTGAAGGTCGAAACGTTCCATAGTTATTATTTTTGAGAACTCTAAAGGTAGGTACTTGTTTACTCTAATTTTATTGGAGTGCAAGTATGGTTTTTGGAGCGCGCAAACAAGAACACTCTGTATAATAAGGTACCACCTATCTATCATTATACGCTTCAAATTGGAACAACTGTTTGTTGAATATTAATGAGCATGGGCATAAACAAACCTAGCCTGTCTGCCTACCGAAGAAACTAGTGTACCTACTTTTTACCTAAAAAAGAAAGTAGGTAGGTAGGTTACCTTATCTTACTAAACTAGCCTTTTCCAGAAAGACATTTTACATTTCTTATTGTCTGATTGAATTTTTCATTGTTTTTATTAGGTAGGTACTAGGTATGTATTTGTAAATACATATGTAATAGTATTTATTCGTTTTCAATTATTTTTTTATTGGGTTCATAAAACGCTCATGATCATTGTAGTAGGTATGTTTCTTATCATCGTCTAACAATGTTGTTTGATGGATTGTAGTGTTGAATATGTTATTAAGCGTTTTCTTATATCCAATTATTTTTATAATACTACGTGAGTACCTGAATCAATAACTATCCTACTACCTTTACATTTTACATAACGTCAGGAGGTAAACAGGTTAACTTTCTGTACTTCTAGACCCAGGAAAAAAAAGTTTTCTAATAAATTTAATGATAAAAGTCTCAATAACCTATCTTTCTTTTGCTCATAATATAATTGTGGGTAGTTTGACATTCCTTTCATACAAATACCTAATTGTCAAATAACTACCGACAGTAATCAAGACCAAAACCACAGGGTGAGACTGGCTGTTGGTAGAGGTAGATTTTTCAATTATAGAGTCCTTTTAAAACTGTCTCTAACAATTTTTTATGTATACGTTATGTTTTATGTTCATCAATTATTCTTTGATTTGAGATTCTGATGAGAATCTTTGGTGTTATGAAGAAATGCATCTAGAATTCTAGAGAGTGCAGGGAATTCCTCTCTCCTCACGAAGTTGAAGTAGGTACCTACCTAGTTTTAATTATATTTTTTTCATTTGACTAAGTACTTCTTTCAGTTTTACCCATGCCGAGCGATGAAGTTTACGCAAAGACCACTTCAAAGCGTCTACGAGGTAAAATACTAATGATGGTAATGGAACTAATAAAGGACGTGAAAATGAAAATAAAGTCCATTCAACACATTAGGAGAATGCACTACGAAAATAATATTTTCCAAGTTGGCGAGATGGTGTACGATATTAGAAAGAAGTTTAAAAGAATGATTTTACTCTTCCATGTGTCCGAGACTCATAATGTGACAAGGGTAGGTAATTAAAAATGTAGATATGAGGCGACCTTCTTAAGGCATAGGCATAGGCATGTGAGCAAAGAAGCCACAAACCAGTAGGTAGGTACCTACGAGACTCTGTGTTTTCATGCTTCGCCACGGTTCAATGTTGTTTCTCCTGGTTCTCCATTGAGAGTTTGTATACTTACCTTTATATTGAAAGTTTATACTAAACAGATTTACCTATATTTTTTTGTAGAAAATAGTTAACGTGGTAGAATGCCAGCAATTGAACTTGGACGTCGACAAGTTAATCCATATGGTAGAAGAATACGAGTGGAAACGAAAAGAGAGGTCTGAAACACATAAAAGATTTCAGTACATACTAAGAACGAAAGAACAGCATGAACAAGAGGTTCAGAAGAAACGGGAAACCCTCAGAACTCAGATGGAAAAAATAAGAAGTTATGAAAAAAAAATTGTAAAGAGACAGAAACACTTGGAAGACGGGTTTGATACCGAATGAATGAATAAAAATGTAGACTGTTAGTATTAAACCGTAACTTACCTTAATAAAGAACTCAATTTCGTAGAAAGACTTCAATTTCGTAAAGACAGCAATTTCCGGCACTTTTGTGGGTAGGTACCTACCTACGTACTACTATTTCTGTACATAACTCCGAAGATTCTCATCAAATCCTCACAATTTTGTATGGGAATACCTCGGGAGTACCTACCTAGGTACCTATAGGTAGGTATATTATTTCAAATAAAACTAGATTTACAAAATCGGTTCATTATTGACGGAGATTGGTGAACATACTTATAAAAATTAAGTAAGTAGATATACTTATATTATAATAAATAACTACTTAATTATTTTCGCCACAATAGGGAATTATTATAATTTTAACCATTTTGATACGAACGTGCTTTTTGTTTGCGTTTAGTATCTGCACAAACACGTTTTGTTTTGTTTATGAAAGGGATCTGAAAGGGTCGCGCATCATTGTGTTCCAAGTACCTACCTATAAAAGTCACGCGCCACGTAAAAAGAACGATGAGGGGAATTGGGAGGGGTATGTTTAATCTCGGGTAGGTACACTCTCGCACGAAAGTATGGCCTTAGGTCTATTGTTTTTTTTTTTGAACCAGCAGCGTTTTGCATAATAGGTAGGATATAAGTATGATTATTACAATATTTTTTGTTGCCTTCAAATGCCTTCAATTTATCTTTTGATGAATTGTTTTAAATTATCAACGCCATTATAGCCAGTCTCTCTTTTCCTATAAGAAGATGCATCCGAGATGCGTATAATTTTTAGTAGTAAGTACCTCTAGGTAGGTACATTTGTATTTAAAACCATTTCATTCAATAGTATGTTCAACATAAATTTGTCTCATAATGTACCTACTATTAATAGTACATAATTATTTGGCACTGACCGCCCCTAATTAAGTAAGTAAGTACCTACCTATCCACGCCATTTCAACTCAAAACCAAACACAAGAAATACGTTGGTTTACTTTTGGTTAAGAATTTGTTTTTGTTAGCCATATGGGCACGAGACGAGCGGTTTTTTCCGATACGAAGAATTTATGAACGACGTTAAACAATAGAACACATGCGTCTATACCTACATCTGTGACTGGTTTTTGTTAAATCACATCACTTTGCTTTAAAACTTAGCAGATGTGAATGGTTCAACTTTAACCCTTTCCATCAACCTTCATAACAACCGCTGGATAAACTGGATATTTTTCCTGAAGTTAGTTGTTTCCTAATTTCTGTTTGTAAAGTTTTTGGAAGCTACCTATGCTTTTGTCTGAAGAGAAAACATGATTGGGCAACGTGGCTGAAAATAAACAAATAAACGTAGGAATTTTATGCGTTTTGATAATTTAATTTTTTTTTAACTTTACTGAAAATAAGAGCGTCGAAATTGTTTGACCATTTAAACCATTAATATCTATAAAACGCAAAGATATGAAGGGTTTCAGCTATCGTTTTCAGGCGCGCTTTATAATCTTCTTCCAATCGCGGCGCATAATCTTCAACGAGCTGTGTAATGCGCAACTTGCGCCGGATGAATACCTACCTAAATATTAATATTCTGAAATACTCTGAAACTTAGAGAAGACTACAGCAACACTGAAGACAGAATTCCGGTTGTGCGAACGCCCGGCTGAGATGCCGTGGTTGCGGGTTCGATCCCCGCTACGATAAAATGTTTGTATGTTCTGCAGATATATGTTCTGTGTCTGGGTGTTTTCTATTTGAACGCACGTGGATACCGTATCTGATACGTTACGTGCTACACTGCTAAGTGAGTACCCAGCTGAGATTAACCAGAGGTGCCTGCTTTCTGAGTGAGTGAGCCGGCCAGCCGAGCCAAGCCCGGGGGTCATCGCGTTCGGCTTAGCTCCCACTTGTTCCAAGGAATCCACTTACTGCCAATCGATGCCTAATTTATTCTGAACGCTTCTTCCAAAAGATTAAACGCAATATTGGGGCCAGGCCATCTTTAGAACAGTTTTAAGAGGAATTTTATGTAGCTGTAGCTGTAGTATTTTATATTTTTGTGATTTGAATCTTATTTTTATCAAAAAAGATGCATACAACTTAATTGATTTGTGTAACCCTGATTAGTTTCTTGTCTTGGATAAGCTAGTAAGGAAGCACCAGCTCATAGGTAAGTCCAATTCGTCTATCTATAAGATTATGATTTGTTTATTTGTCATGTTGTCTGTTTAATCGCAGGTTCTTGTTGTAGGGTAGGGAAAATGTCCTAAAATACATACATACTTACATACATATAATCACGCCTCTTTCCCATGGGGGTAGGCAGAGACCACGGATCTCCACTTGCTATGATCCTAACATACCTCTTTTGCCTCATTCTCATTACATTCTTCATGCTTGCCGGTTTAGGGTACTTCTGACCTGGCCTTTCTGCAAAATGTCACCAATTTGGTCCACATATGTTCGCCTAGGTCTTCCCCTAAAATGTACTTACTCGTATATAGGTATACGAGTATAGCTAAAATCTTCTTATTTCTTAGAACGTTAGGTAACTACAACTACCTAACGTTCTATAAACTACCAATTTCAAAAATGTCAATCCTCCATCAACGCTCAGACTGAAACGAGAAAATTTAAAAATGAATAGTTTATTCATCGAATTTTATAAAACTCATGCACTACAAAAACGCGAAGAAAGCGTAGGCTGCTTGTGCCCATTGACAAAGCCACAATGACTCTATTCATATTTAGACTTTAGCCAGTCGTAATAAGGTTACAAATTAGGGACAGTATTCAAGCACCTTCTATGCCACTTCACCACGAATCAAATCGACAACTGTTGAGTATTTACTTTACATTACTCTTTAATTGTGCATCCATATTGACAACTGCTGGCTCGAATTTTGTCGATGACAATACAACTCGGTAGGAAATGTTATTTTATAAAACTAACTACATTTTGTGGTCGTTCCCTTGTAGGGTTGGAGGGGCAAGGAGTTGAGTATTGATTGTTATTCTGAATATATCTATGAGTTAGATACCTATTCGTATTAATTTCGAGCTTAGTTAAAGAATACTTATAATGACAAAAAAATACATGGGTAGGAGGTAAGTACTTAAGTATATAGCAAATAATATTACAAAGTTCTTTCAGAACTTTTACAGCCTTTTCCAACTCTATGTAATCTAAAGCCTAAAAATAATAAAACAAAGGCAGCCTCCCCTTCCTACATCACATAAAATTAACACCTACCTACGATGAAAATGCGATTCCATTTAAATCCATTTCCCGAGTACAGCCCAGAGCCGCAGCTAGGGCTGGCTAAAGTAGCATTACATAGCATATTAATATCTTTAGTTAGTTATAAGTACCTACCATCGAGGACATTTTACTACTCGTATAATACCTACTAATCAAATCCTATCCTACTAACCTCAGCGAAATTTCTTATTCTTCAATGCAAAAACTTATTTTTATTTATTTTTAGGAATTTGATAAGGAATAATTGAAACATCTTTGAGTTTATTAATTCGAGCTGAATTATGTAACGAGCTGCCTCAAAACAATAGGTAAGGTGTCTTAGGGTAAGATCGGACTAGTTTTCAGAAAACCAATCGAGTGTTTGAAAATATTTTTTTGTATCGCCTCTGGTTATTCTTTCCTAACGCAATAGGGTGTCAACAAATGCAAAAATACAGAGGTTTCATTTCTTATATTTAGTTTTTAGGTAAACCCAACGGTCGATGTTTTATGAATGATAGAAAAGAGCATAATTTTTCAAAATGGCCAGGGAAAGATCGGACCGTATGAGAGTAAGACCGGACTATCTAATAAAACCACCCCTGGAACAGATAGAATAAGCTCTATCACTAGAAAACATTCGGACTTATCCTAGTAAAAACATAGTAAAAAATGGATTGAATCCCTTCACAACTTTGAGTTTTAGCTTGGATTTTGTAAAATTTTTTTGCCTCTATGCCGATCTTACCCCTGCATGTCTGAAACTCTGACTTTTTAACTAGTTATCCAATTAAAATTAGTAAAAAATGGTAAGAAAATGAACAAGTTGATCAACTAACATAGGAATTTGCAAATACATTAAATAATTCACGGGGAAATTAAACCGAAAAAATGACCGGATGATCATAGTCCGAACTTCACCTACTGAAATTTCCGAGGCTAAAGATCGGATCTCTGTTTACAAACGTCTTAGACGTGAATGTATAATATTAATCAATAAATTTAACTACACTCATAGTGATAAAGCCGCGAAACTTCAAAAATCATGAAAACTACTTACCAAAATGCTTGTTGAAAGTTTGAAGTGAAAGATCGGATCGTCTCCTTTTTCATTTTTTTCCCATCTTTTGCTAGAACGATGATTACTCGCGTTCGGCTGGGCCTAGCGTCAGTCGCAGGATGTAGGGGGGTGCATAACAAAATGGCACAAAAGGCAATGTTGCCATAATTGTAATATATCGCCTAATTTAGTAGTTATGCGACTTGTACGGACTTACCCCTTGTCCGATCTTACCCTAAGACACCTTACTACCTATTATCACAGATAAAATAATACTATGTACAGATACACCATCTAGAACATCAATTTCACTCCGGTTTTTCTTCGGGCTATTTTTTTGTGTTTGATTTTGCGGCGCCCCTAGCAGTGTTTAGGTCTTGCCTGCAATCAAAAATAAGTAACTCCATCTAGTGCTAATATTTTTGATTGCAGGCAAGACCTAAACACTGCTAGGGGCGCCGCAAAATCAAACACAAAAAAATAGCCCGAAGAAAAACCGGAGTGAAATTGATGTTCTAGATGGTGTATCTGTACATAGTATTATTTTATCTGTGCTATTATTAAATATTTCATATAAATTTGCATGATCACGGTTAAACTGACGTTAACTTGGCGCATGCAACTGTGCCGAAATATCGGGAAACTCAGAAATCCACAAATCATGGTAAATATCTCGTTTTAAGTGTTTATAATGTTCAAAACCATGATAGTTTAAAAAGTTCCAACATTTTGTCTCATAAGAACTCTTTCTACTATTTTCATAATAGACTACCTATTAGGATTCCTATATTTCAAACGATGATTTTCCATTTTCTAAATAATTTTAAAAAGTTTTTTACCTAAATATATTTGGATAAGCCTCTAACCTCATCGTCAAAGTCTCTAAAAATCATCAAAAAGATGAAATAAAATAACGTCTACGCTTTGGAAATACAAGTCGTGATCATATTTAATTTCAATAAGCAGAGAAAAGTCCTAGCAGCAGCCCTTGCGCCTCCCCTTGTGCTCGTACATGGTCTATTGATTGTTTTTACATAGTGGTATATTATATAAGGGCGAGCCGCTCGATAAAGCGGCGGGAAGCGCGCAGGCGTGCTGGCCGCGCAACGACCTGAATCAAATCATAAGCGCAAAGCTTTGTACTTTGTAAGTTTTAAAAAATTACGTTTTGTTTCACGGAATTGTAGACTTTAAAAGCATGAGAGCCGTAAAAATGCTTTTCATTACTCATACACGGAAAGTGCGCACGAAATTGCCTGATTATAGGGTTCAAAGTAGCATTTTCCGTCCCTAGGGAAAACAAGAACTTTCCTGCCCTAGGGCAGGAAAGTAAATAACTGTCAAATGTCAACTTCATTTTTGACATTTCTTTTGTGGCATGTCGATGCATGCTAAGTGTTTAAGTTCTTCTAACTCAATCAGATGCTAGATATTATGTCTCTCTTGCACGAATTTGTGCTTCTCTAGCACTAATTATATTATATTTATTTATTTTATTAGACCGCGGCGGCGGTGGAGAGATGAACTCGACTCATTCTGCCCACATTGGACCACACTAGCTCTTAATAGAGACGAGTGGAAGGAAGGAAGGGAGGCCTTTGCCCTGCAGTGGGACGCTACAGAATCGTAATAAATAATAAAATTTATTTATTTAAATTTTTTCATCATCAAAAAAAAAATTACTGGTAGAATGCCTACTACTTTTATAGCCATTCTACCAATCAGTATTTTTTTTTATATCTGGAACGCAGCTATGCCATGCCATCGTCAACTGCTGTTAGTCAATATTATACTAGCTAGTCGATTAAAAAAAAAAGGCGAGACAGCATTTTTTTGGTAATTTCCTTATACTCGTATTCGTAATGAAAAGCAGAGTGCTTACCTCGGGGAAAAGGCTTTTCGATGCACTCGAACTAAACCATCTCGTGCATAGAAAAATTGCCTTTGTCCCCTTGTAAAGCAATCTACTATTATACTTCTTTGGTCCGTTCCAAGGTCGAATCCAGTGCTTGTGTCTGGAATCCTTACCAAACCACTTATTCACAGATGCTGGAAAAGGTTCAGAAGAGGTTCTTGAGGTTTCTTTATAAAAAAATGTACGGGTACTACCCATTCATATACCCAACAAAATTTCTTCAAGGTACATTAGATTTTAACTCCTTGGAAACAAGACGCCTCAAGAGTCAAATTCTATTTTTATGTCATCTTTTGAGTGGTCATACGGATTGTCCTATACTTTTAGCTGAGGCTAGTCGGCTCTGTGTCCCAGAGCATCGTAACAGATTCCGACCTGGGCTAGTGCGCCTGTTTGAACCATTAAGAGTGCGTACGTTATACTGCGAACAGTCCCCTATTTCTCGTGCGCATCGCAAACTCAACGAGCTCCTGGTCGTACATCCTCAGTTAGATGTGTTTGCGTTGATGGCTGGAAGGAGGGAGATAGAGCGAACGTGTCTAGTTTGTTGTTGAAATAGTTAAATAGTTAATAACTCTACTCTACTCTACTCTACTCTACTCTATTCTATTCTGCCGTGGTACGATGAGGAAATTAAAATTCCTCGTTGTGCCACTAGTGGCACAAATAGCTGGCATTACCCTGCCAGGGAGCATGTCATGTCACGCACGACGAGGCAAGTCAGACGAACAAGACTATAATAAATATATATTTTCTAGTAAATTATTTATTATTGTTAATTTACTCTGCGTCCTTGAGGATTGTGTATCCTACAGTTTAACTTTTTCTAATACAAATACAAATACAAGTTTGTACCTACCTATCATCAGCCTTACCCGGTCAGTACCTCATAGCAACTAAATGACTGCAATGTGTTAGCAACTAATGTGTATTTTAATATTGTGTACCTACATTTATTGTTCCATTAATACATTTTTTGTATTTGTATTTGTATTCGACGGTTTTTCTCTTGGCACGGTCTTCGTTCTGATGAAAAGCGCACTGAATCTGAAAACCTATCGGTTTAAGATAATTATTATAAATTAATGTACGTAGTGCTTAGGTAATCAGTTTTGATAATATACCTATGTATTGTATAGGTCAGTATGTAAGGGAAGTGGCATCTAAAACACAATCGAGTTGGGAAATATGTTGTTTATATAATTATGCATTGAACTATCTGTATCCGACTACGCTGTCGTAGCTGCACTTGAACTGGATATTAGGGTCTTTGTCTGAGCATTTTTTTACAGTAAAGAAAAGAGGGTATCAACAATGGCTGCAGAAAAACCAAACCCTGTTTTTCTCAATAAACTTTAATGCTTCCTAGGTTACAGATGGCTGCAGAATCTAGAATCTAGGAATGAATAACAAAAAATACTTTCTGAATGGGTAGGTATGCGGGTTGTTTATTAAATCAAAAGCCTATTGGCATACCAATTATAGCTGCTGTGTGTGGTCTCCTGTCAATTTCTATAGAAAGATGTAATGAGATATATCGTGCTATAAGATATATCTTCATATTATAGCTGCTGTGTGTGATGTCCTTACATGTAGATTTAAAAAAAAATATAGACAAGCTCTACTTACCTATAAATTAATATATAAAAATTGTGTTTTGGAACTTATTTCTTATGATAATTATCATAATCTATTTCAAAATACTTTCTCATCCCACAAAATACCTGATTGACAATTGTTAAACAAACAAAGGACGTGACTGTGCGTGTCTTCATCCCGCATATAATTATTTATCTATTTTATAAGATTTCCATTGTAATGTCGCAAAGAAAAGCGGGCGTGCTCAATTTTTGGGTCATCCGATTATCCAAATGGGCAATCTCCAAGGCAAACATCGCGCCTGAGACGGCCCTCACGTAGGTGGATGGGCCACACCGAATTCAATACAGGCCTAACAATGCGCGTCACTTGTCCTCAACTAAATCTGGTCAGTTTTGACATGTTGTCATGTTTTTATTAACGCCCGCTGTCAATGACGTGGCGACGCGACGATTTTACGGACGAGGGAATGCCCAATTTGCCACAATGGCCCACTTCTAATGTCCATTGTAGAGAATACGAATTTACTTTTCTGTTATTGCGAGGAACTGACAATGGAGATTAAGCTTTATTTGTTAATGACTTCAGTGTGTGACAGACAGATTAGTTCATCCTGTACAGATAAGGCTTTTTGCAATTGTATAACTGACTTACCGATAATATTGTTAACGTTTCCTGAATGATCTTCCTAAATGGCTAAGAGTTTAACTTTTTTACACGACAGCGGATGTGGGAGAAATAATCCCATCCAGATTTTATATTATATTCTTTAGCTACAAATAAACATAATGTTTTTGACGATCCATTGTTTTTCAAGACAAAGATATTGGCCCTGTTACCTAATGGTATTTCCATGGTTTACTAGGTTAATGAACGCACGAAATTTTGATTGATAATATATATTTTCATATCTTCGTATCTTAAGATACCGAGCGAGACGAAAATATATATTTATAGCTCGATATAGCTCGATATAGCTCGACATATCTCAGTATATCTCGATATATTATTATTTAGTATATTATTAGTATAGATATAGGGGTTTATTCATACAAACTTAACAATTTAATACAGGTTTTAAGAACGTTTTAGAACGTTTTTTTCTTGTCACTCATATGTCAACGAAAAGAGATAGCAACAGATTTAATATACGTTTTAGCTAATACAGGTTTTAGGTCGAATATGCATAATGGGGATAGTATTTTGTGCACGATATGGTTAAAATACAAGATAAACAGCGCCGTGTCAAGACGGTCTCGACTCGGCGCTCCGTGTTTATTTGTTTATATCTTTTTGGATAAATAACATCTTATTTATCTAGAGCTGGAGTTCAGCAATTTGTAATGGAAAAGCTATTTCCACGTCAATTTAGATTTGATTTTATATTCTACAGATTTTATCAAAGGTATCAGAAATACAGCTGGATTGTTACTTTTGAGGTGAAACTTGAAGGTCGATGAGCAAACAAACGATGGCATAACGTGCCATCTGAAAGCGATAAAAAAATAAACTACTATAGATAACTACTAAAGATACTATAATACCTAATCAAAATGTCTGATGGATGTTGAATTGAAATTATGGATGTTTGTTACGTACTCTGTGTATGAAATGAAAAAAACTAGAGAACGGATTCTGCTGAAACTTTAAATGCATAGTTTATGACCTGGAATAACATTGACCTGGCAACTTCCGTCATAGTAGACCGACTTTTAAACTTCTTTTTATGTTAGACTAGCTGCGCCACGCGGTTTCACCCACGTAAATCCCGTTCCCGTGGGAATATCAGGATAAAAAGTAGCCTATGTGTTAATCCAAGGTATCACCTATCTACATACCAAATTTCAAACAAATCGGTCCAATCGTTTTTGCGTGAAAGACTAGCAAACATTCTCACAAACTTTCACATTTATAATATTATAGTAGGATAGGATAGTAGGATACTCCCGAGGTGGTCCCATTAAAAATTGAGGATCTTATGAGAACTTCGGAGTTTTAACAGAAAAAAATGAAATTGCTATTTTCTTACGAATTGAAGTCGACATTTTACAAAATTTTTAACTTTTCCACTTGTCTTGTTTTGATCTCTTTCTTTTTGTAGACTTTCGTGACTACTTCTTTTCAGTCATACAAATTATTTATTATGCAATAAATATCCATTAAATTTACAAATGTCGGCACTTGAAAATACATACTTGTAGCCTCTTGGTAAAACCGGGCTTAATGAAATTTGTCACTCGAAATTTCAAGTGGCTGGCGGTGCTAAGCCGTGGGTATACTTAGGGCCGTTTGTTTGGTTAAGACTAACGCAGGATCGACTGCAAATGTTAGCGAGGCGGGCGCACTCATTAGCAGAGCGGTAAAATACAACAGACTGATAAAGTAAACAAACGGGACTTTTCATAACAAGAGATAACCTGCACAGCGCATTCTCGAGGCTCATATCTGTTCATAACTCCCAAGAGCGTCAGTCAGTTCGCGTTCAGTTTAGGTCCTATAATATAAGCTAAGGTGCTGACGTAAAGTTTTGACAGTAAGAAACTAAACTGAAATGATAAGCCTCCTAAGGTGGTGAACCTTTACATTCCACGACTGGACTACAGTGTAACAGTTTCATCGTAACGTTTTTCGTAGCATTTGTACTAAAAAGTAGAAGCCATAATGAAACGCTGCGTCTCATCACAAAGCCCGCGCTCGCTACACGAGTTAGCTCTGCAACAACAGAGGCACGCGCAGTGCGCATCCGCCCTAACCGCACTCACGTAATCCAAGCATATTGAGATACTGTACTCACTGCTTTAAGTTTTTCCGTCTGCCGTCTTTTGTTGAACAATGTCAGCTATTCTCTGTCGCCACGCCAAAACGAAAACTATACCTACTGATATTATAGATGTTGTCGTACCTTTCATAACGATCGAAATACTCGTTATATTTAAGTGTAGCTTAGTGTTAGCATGGACGAATTAGAACTCGTTTATCAACTCGTGTTATCAACATCGTCCTTGGTGTTGAATCGCCAATGTTGCTTGGAAAGACAACCAAATAAGTACCTACTCACACACCTAAATAACTGTTTTATGTGCTCAGTGGAGGACAAAGAGAGATCTATGTCCAGCTGTGGATTTCTCTTTAACTTACCTTAAAATTGATAACTAATAATTGCATAAATTATTGAAATGCAATAGATACCTAATTGAAATTGCATAGCATTACCAAATTCAGCAATCGAGAATCGTTCTTAACGATCATTAGGTAGCTAAACTGATCTAAACTGTCATGTCAGACGGAAGCGTGATCAATATGCTGGCAGCAATGCCGATGCCGCCACATTGAATTGCAATACCGTAATAACTAAGTAAATAAACAAATATAGGTACCTATGTACTTAACTTATATTATTACTTGATAAACACTTAAAACGGGATATTTACCATGATTCTTTTTCTCTTAGGCCTCCCGCGCACTAGGCAGCCTAGCAGAATATTTGCGCAGCCAGTTATAACAGCCAATCAACGACTTCCGAATAAATTTATCTGTATCGAAAGTCATTCGGAACGCAAAATACGCCTGGCTGCTACAACTAGTGCGCGGAGACTGACCGCAGCCACATACATTCTCCTACACACGTTCTGGCTGCGCGAAGCCAGCTGCCTGCCGTGCAAACAGGCGCGTTTTATTGGCTGCTGCAGCCGAGATTTCGTGGCTGCCTAGTGCGCGGGCTCCTATACAACGTCAACATGCCTTATTTTACGTTTTTTGAGACGGAGATTCAGCCATTGATGATAATGATTCATAAGTGTTGTTGGAAACAGGCAGGACTAATGGGCCTAAATAACCGGTGGTCAATAAATCGTAGCGGTGCTCGTTGTTTACGGAGCGGTTGCGCGCATGTGTTCGCCACATTGCACTCAACCGACCAACTTAGTGAAAGGTAAAACCAAATATTACCCGTTTAGAGCGGGAGATGGCAGCTAACTATTTAAAATATAATAATTATATTTTATATAGTTAGCTGCCCTATATTTATCCAATCAGGAATCCAAATTTATCCCCTTTTCTATATTTAACCAATTATTGTTTAAATTGGCTGATCATTCTCGTATACCTACCTACTTGAAAAGGGTTTTCTTTTGAAGAATTTAATCAATTTGGTGTCTAGTTATCAAAAAACAGTTCCAAATCTTCATTTGATTTTAGTAATTATACGAAGGGAAGAATTATACTAAAGAAAATCGTCTGGTTGTTAAACATTGTTATGAAGAGTAATAAATATGGACCAAAGGCTCATCTCGACGAAACCTAAAATCTGAAATTGTAAAATTCTTTATCGTCTTTGATCATACTATATAAAAAGGTAAAGTTTGTTTGTTTGTTTGACGGAGGTAATCTCCGAAACTACTCAGCCGATTTTAAAAATTCTTTCACCGATCGATGTGTTGAATAGACTGTGTTGGGAAGGTTATAGGCTATATTGTATCCCGGTAGTTTCATTAGTACACCCGTGCAAAGCCGGGACGCGTTTATAAATAAGATAAGTATTATAATATTGTTAAAACTATTATTAGACATAACAATGACGTAAGTAGTCCGTATCTATCTCTTCGTCTTATTTTTTATTCCCTAAATGTGGAAGGGTTTGAATATCTTGACTTGGACGCATGGCTCCCATACGGACACTTTGATTTACAATGTGTGTTACTTACCTTTTTCTAAAGCTAATTTCAGTTTATTGCGGAATTATAGATACTAACAGTGCTCCCCACACAGCTTTTTGTGTGTTCTAGAGGGTTGTTTGTTTAGCTGTTAACTTGGTATCCCTAGAAGTTGTATTGCTAGTACCATCGTCAATCATTGCTTTCATGGAAGCGATTACGAAGGTATTTAGGTATTTGATGTATGTTTCGTGTGGTTTTGTATAAATAAATTGGAAAGAATTCTCCAATGTAACTAATAATATAAATTAAGTACAGTATTGATTCGAAAATTCTACTGAAGCGATTCATGCAGTAGTGATCATTCACTATACTTACTTAATTTGTTTGATCATTAGCTATTTTGGGGCGCATGTAGGTAAATAATGTATTTCTAGGTAGTAAGATAAGCAATATTATAAACCTACCTTGCAGAAAAAAACATGAGAGTATCATTAAAAATTGTAACATTGAACAAGGCACTGTTATCATAAATACAGTTTTAATTTTTTAATAGTTAGGTAGTTTGATAATATCACATCTACAGTACCTATATAATGAATATAACGCGAAATAAACTTCGTCAAAATGAAAAATGATTTTTCCTTTGTAAAAATATGACAGTTTAATAACATTTTCAAATAAAACCATTCTTAACACAAAGAAATAAAGACGTCATTACAATAGAAAAGAACAATAAAAGTTAGGCTCTTCCATTCCATCCGATGCCAATTTTAGGGGCGATTTGTTTATACAAGGGATATTTGTGTGTGTGTATTTAATGTTAAAATAAGTCTACCGACCGAAATTAGGCGTGGAGGCTGAGTTTGTACTGCAGCTGCTAGCCGCCGGCGGATCCACTTTATCCCGTTGAAATAACAGACACTTTCAATTTGCAACTATTCTACGAGGCGCGACACACTGAAGTGAGCTGCAATAATAACGACAGCTTAATAAAGCTCGTGATCGGTTCCTCAAGTGTTAATTAAAGCTGTAAATCTGTATGTGGTTAGGAGTTTTTGTTACCATCATAGCAAATATGGACATTGACTCAGAGGAACTAATCTGCTAACTCTACAAAAAACATCCTAAAAGCATAGTAACAGATTGCTTAAGTATCGACTTTAGTCCGTTACGTTACGTTTATCTAAACGTGTAGACAGTCTAACAAGGTAGAATAAATTTTATAGCCAAAACGGGTCTTGCAAAAATATAATTAAAAATTGTGAACCAATCCTTCGTCATAATTAATATTTAAAATATCTAGGTGTCTATACTTCATTTCTTGAATCGAGCTAATAGGAAGAAAAATAATCGCACGTGATTGGTCGTCGAAATTCATTGGGTTGGCTAGATTTGACTATTGACAATTGATTTGAAAATCTAGCCAATCACGAGAAATACAATTATTTTCGACGACCAATCACGTGCGTTTATTTTTGTTCCTATTAGCTCGATTCAAGAAATGAAGCATAGACACAAAGTTAATGAAACATAACAGATGTAATTCTATTTAACAGCTCAGACAAATAAAGGTAAGTGCCTACTTTATGCAAAAGGATTCCACTTTCTGTCTACAAAACAAAAGTAAAACAAACGTGTCCAGAGCAATTGGCCGTGCTGACGTCACGCACGCCATCTCCCGATGATTGCTCAATTAATTCTGCCTTTGAAGTCCCGGGACATCCATCCACCATCCTCGGATTGATTCACGGCTCGAGGGGAACTGATGATGTGTGGAAACGCCTGATATGACAGCTTTGAGTTCCTTGAAAAGGAAACGTGTCTCGGCTATTACGAGTAGTAAGTTTACATGAGAATCCGTAAGAAAGCTGTTGGAAATTATGAAATACCTACATCTCATTGTGACGGTGTCAACAAAAGAATCTCGTATTCATTATTGATTTCGATTATAAATACTTTGTTCTTGTGTATTTGACTATATTTGGTGTGCTAAATGTGGAGCAGGAAAGTAAAAGAAGAGAACATGATGCTTGTTTCCAAGTTGGACAAAGACGTGAAACATCTTATACCTACTTACCTACATGATTGAACATCTCATAATGATGCTTGGCTTTGCATGACTGTTTATTCTTCTAAGAAATCTTAATTTGTTTCTTTACCTATAGTGACTTTGACTTGAGTAGTTTGCCACATGTTCGCGGTAACTCTTTGATATAAATGAAAAGTTTGAATATTGAGTCAGGTGTCGTTAATTCCGGTTGCACATCGCATGGGCCGATTCGCGACCATCGTTTGATCAGGCCGTGCGCTGATGGATTGATGAACGGACCAAGTCCAGAAATCGATCCCTCTCTTCCGTTTCAGATTATTTATGCGTTCAGTTTGGCAGACGACGACGCATCCGTATCCGCTCAAAATAAAAAATTATAATGAATCCCTGAAATAGATTCGTATTTTGTACTTACCTACCGTTTGTTGAAATCTGACAATAATCCGACGTCAACGCAACGCTGCAGGTACTGCTGCCGGCTGATAAAAAATTAAGTTGCAATTGTAAAAACGTATTTGCGGAGTGAATAGACGGCTCATCCCCATCTAATTTACTGATACCACAGATTAAATAATACTACGTACTGATACCGAACTCAATTGAAGTTCGTGACAAAGGCGTGCGGTAAAATATGCTGATCCGCAGACAATTTCAAATTGGACCGGATTGAAAATGAGTTTGAAAGGGGTGGGCTCGTGGAGCGCGGTGATAACAAAACGCAGCGGCCGTGTCGGTGCCATCCAGCCGTGATGCCGCTACGCTATCAGAGACGCAACTGCAACAATTTAATTAATTATATACCTACGTTTAGTTCTTTCTTCATTTTTGATAAATCTATCGTATCGTTACTAAATGAAGCAATCAGAAATCTGAAGTAAGGTTTTTTCAACAGTGTTTTCGTTACATAGACTGAATGAACCTTCTTGTGAATTCTAGCACTGCATGAGTTGTACCTACGGTAGAGCCACGGTTGCCTATAAGAACTTACATCCAACAATAAGTACAAAGGGAACGAACCTGCGCTAATCTACGCATTGTGTGGGATTTCGACCTACCGCGCACCACTTGCCAATTCTATTTTTATTATTAAGTAACATTTAATCATATCGATTTATTTTTATTTTCGTTAATTATTGTTAAAAAGGTCTTATTCTCCAAATAACCAGTTCTTAACGCGCCACGTCAAAGCGTGGTTATTTTGAAAAATTCTATGGATTTCAGAAAACAAAAACTAGATGACGTGCAATCTCTTACCGCGTCATGTTTTGAATATAATTATGTAGTAAGGAATCAAGCAGCAGGTAGGTAGTTATTAAAATTGTTTTTACAGCTTTTTGTGTGATTTCTTGTCTATCTCTCTATCTGTAAATCTATCGCAAACGTCGGTTTATAAGTACGTGTACAAATATTGAAATAAATTTGTAAATCTTCGTTCCTTAGGAGTTACAATAGGTACATGAAAATCGCAGAAATTCCCTTGCTCCAAAGCTACAAAAACATCACGAGTGACTTTGCTGTTTTTCAAATCCGGATTTATGAAATCCTTTATTTCCTTTCCAAAACATAGCTGAAAATTAAATTACACATTTGACGAAGGTCTTTGTTTACACAGGGAATGACATGAATGAATGCCGTAAAAATTCATTAAGAAATATTGCTGAGAAAATCTTTTCTCGTTCGAGTTTAAATAGTGGTTAGTGTAATGCATTTTTGGCCCTATCCAGGGGGTTTAGAGTTGTATTTTGAGTACGCTGTGGCAATGATGCGGCAAAAAATGAGGTCCGTATAGGATGAATGGTATCAAAATGACAAGTCATTTAGATTTTTTGCCACGTCCGTGTCAGACCCGGTGGCGGGCTGAGCCGCTTCCACGCGACGAACTGACCATATTTACTGATTTTACTTACAGTCACTTTCATTATTAGCAATTGCTGTGATTTTGCATATTGCGTACCTATTCTGGTAATGTAAGTATATCCTTAGGAGATTAAATTTTAAAGCAAAAAGTGCCAACCCACTTCAGATTGGTCGAATTAAAGTCGCATACTACCTAAGTACCTACTAACAGCATTTGTGTAATTTAAAAAAAATAGTTGGTAGGTATGTAAAGCTACGAGTATTTTACAAAATGTTTGGCATGAATAAAAAAAATAAGACATAGTCCAATACAAAATAGTTCTCTCTGACTGCATTTTGATCAAAGGAATGAAATGTAAAAAATAACAATAATCTTAATAAAAAAGGAACAAAGGTATAAGTCACTTGCCCAAAAAGACAAGACGAGTAATAACGAAATAAGGATGCTTTGTTAACAAATTGAATTAAATCGGTTGCGAAAGCTGTTACGCTCACAAATTGTAAATAAAAAGTAAGTATCGCTCTAAAAAGTGCATGATGTACAAACTCGTACTCTCTATTACATTTTGTATTAAAGTTCAAAATGCTATAGAAATTGCAGATCTAATTTGATAGTGCATATTGTTAGTTTTTGCAGATTATAGATATGGTGGTATTGTGCCGGGGGCACAGTGGCGCGCGAGGTGGATTATTCGCCGCATTACCCCCGGGGTGTGGGTTCTATTCTCGATGCGGGCTTTGTATTAGCAAAACTGTTGCGCATTTCGCTATTGATTTGTTAAAGGGACCTGTTCATGTTAATAGAGAATTAATTCTTTGCTGATACATTTGTAATTTGGAATTACTTTTTCTTTAAAGCACATGACCGTTAGGATTGTTAGGAAATGTATTTTTTGGTTTAATTTATTACCAGTGTATGTGTGTAGTGTACCGTAATATATGATTGAGCTAGAACTGTGCTACTGGCGTGGCTGACTGGTAGCCTCCGCAAGGCTCGAACTCAATAGCTAACCTGTTTTAAACAAAAACAATATGGCTATGTTTTTCTTGTAAAATAACCGATGCTGAAAGTAAAACTTCTACGAGCATGTAAAACAACCTGGAATAATAAATGGCATAAAATCACGACTGGATTCCCAAGATGTAATAGGTATCATCTTTTCAGATCTTTTGCCATTTTTTTATCCGAAGATGTCTAACAAGTAAGTTTAGTCAGTGATATCTACAAATAAATATTTAGCAGATGCCCACCTTTGCAAGCCCGTCGGCGCTACTTGAAGGCTAGCTAATAATTTATACGCAATGCTTAGAGTTCCTGATAATGCGCGTATAAATAATTCTTAACAAAAAATCCAAAAATTCAAGTCTGGATTCCTCTCCTGGAACCCACGACCTCTGCGTCAAAAGTCGAGGCACTAACCCACTTGGCCATCACAGCTTTCTAAGCAACCTTGAGCTTATAAAATATTGTGCTTTCGATTGCCAATAGATTGCTCCAATCCGATGACGTATTGTAGCGAAAGAAACACGGAAAAACATACACGATATGCATCAAGAATGAACGACATAATTTGGTGTTCACGATTTACGACTTCCAGATTGCGTAAAAACACGTCTATAACAACTAAACAAACAGCGGCGCGCGCGCAGCCGTCTATAAAGCGCAAGTAGGGATGTTAGATGGACAACCAAAGGTCGGATAAGTCTGCAAATATAAATCCGGATTCCAATTTCTCTATTATTATCGTATTCGCTTCGTATTACATCATTACAGTAGAAGGTAAATACCTATGTAGTGAGAATTTTGATATTATAGGTATTGCTTTATTGGAGATTTTGGATCTTAACATTTCAGAGCTTAAATTAAATCAGAAAGATAAGTACTATTTGTCATCCTTAAATTATATTGCACATCAAAAATGAAAACCTTATTAATTTGTTAAAAACATCCATCATTGATTCAACGGTAATGCGTCGATTAGCGTGATAATATCTCGCTGAGATGTGAAAGTCGTCAAAGATTTTCATAAAACGCTGCTAAACTAGTAGTTCGCCTCGAACGAGATCTCGCTCGCCGGTGGTTGCGTATATTCGTTTTATCTGTGTTTGAAAGAATTTACTTCAGCGGTCTACTAAAAAATATTGAGGATCTAATGAGAACTAAGTACCTAAAGCCGATTATTATTCCTTTAATTACTAGATAGTAAAGCGATTTTGAGTGTGCATTATTTACAATACAGGTTTTGATTAAAAACTCTTTGAATTTAGAGTCAAACCTTAGGCTCTAAACCTATTTTATATTTAGTATGTCATGTTGGTTTGATCCTGTCATGGCACTACTTTCGATGACAAATGTGTTGCCCGCGGTTATATCAAACATTTTGACAAAAATCATTTTGCATTAATTTACTTATATTTCTATAAAAAATACTTGATGGTATATGTAAGAGCATAAGTTTTTACGAGGGTGCTTCGACTTAAAACATTTTGGTATTTTGTTCGTTGTGAAGTGGCAGTAACATTGGTTCAAGGAAACTATTTAGTAAGTTGAATTCTTTTTCCATTAAAACTTCGTTAGGTTCGTCAAAAAGAGTTAGGAGTTAGAAACACCAACCAAGATAATAAAGAAGAAGAAGAACGATTTTCTGAGCTGCGATTTCACCAAAACTTATAGAAATGGGAGCTCAGGTTATAGCAGACATGATTTTTTTACATTTATCGAAGTTATTCAAAATCTTTACAACTTAGAATAAAAAGTAAAACCATTTTGGAATGTATATCTAATCAAAGCCCTTTCATATGACACCCCACTCAATGTATTTTAATTATTTTTAATTATTTTTTTTCATCCCCTTCGGAACCAAATATCTTTACAACCCCTTGACCGATTCAGCTCATTAGGTTACTGGCTTACCCACTTACCACTACCTATATACCTACCAAGTTTCATGAAGATTGGAATAACGGTTCGACAGTTATGCCGGAACATTCAAACAAACAAATGAACACAACATACAAAGCAAAATTACCCCACTTGCCACTAAGATCTTCGTTCGCTTCGTTCACTCGATCGATAAAAAACTGCATTTAAATCAGCCTATTTCAATCAAGCCAGTGCCACACACACAGTCACACACAGCGGTCAAACTTACAATTTTTTTTATAACTGTTTGGGTCAAATGTAAAAATTTCAGCTCAATCGGTTAACCCGAACATACATACATTGCAAGCTAAATAAAAACTTTTAAAAATAAAGAAGAAAAATAAAGATTTTTTTTATTGCAGTAGAAAGAGTTATTCTAAGTGATTCTGTTTGTTACCATTTGGAACGTAGTTGTACGCCTTAGTGAGTATGTGCTGAAAATAGCCGGTAAAGACGGATTTTCCCATCCATTAGCACAAGTTATCCACATTTAATTACATTCTGGTATTTTTGTAAGTACGGTGAGACCGCCAGCGGAGACGATGTGGTGGTCACCGTACAACTCACACTGTAATCTAAACATTACTATTTGGTAGGTAAAAAAACCATACAATAATGGGCTAGTGTAAAACAGTTCATCGAGCGGCATAATGTTAAAAAGAAGTAGAGTATGGTGGTATATCTATTGTTTCTGAAATGATCCTACTAATATTATAAACTAGCTGCGCCACGCGGTTTCACCCACGTAAGTCCCGTTCCCGCGGGAATATCGGGATAAAAAGTAGCCTATGTCACTCATGGATAATGTAGCTTTCGAATGGTGAAAGAATTTTTAAAATCGGTCCAGTAGTTTTTGAGCCTATTCATTACAACCAAACAAACAAACAAACAAACAAACAAAGTTTTCCTCTTTATAATATAATATATATATATATATATTATAAATGTGAAAGTTTGTGAGAATGTATGTATGTTTGTTATTCTTTCACGCAAAAACTGCTGGACCGATTGGTTGAATTTTGGTATGTAGTTAGTTTTGGTGATACCCTGGATTAACACATAAGCTACTTTTTATTCCGATATTACCGTGAAAACGGGACTTACGCGGGTGAAACCGCGGGGCGCAGCTAGTAGAAAATAATAAGAAAGAGCACTTCATTCTGCTAGCTTACCTACTTTTTATTTATTTTTAGTTATTCTCATTTTACTTGTTTCACCATAATGCTTATCTTTGGTGAACTCGTCTATAAAAATAAATAATCATTGCCTATTTGTTCGAATAGCTAAAACATTAAGTACCAAAATTTATATTGATCTTTAAATTTTGTACCTAAATGGACTAAAATGTATCTGTATATAATAACCTAATCGTTCATAATATAAAAAAAGCTTAACTAGTCACAATTTAAAACTTTCAATGTTATTCTACACAGTCGTTCGTAGTTTCGTGGTCAGACGTACGAGTTGTTATTCTAAAAGAAATCAAAACACTGTCGGGTAGTTAATCCACAGTAAAACAGCATCAAAATATAGCGATCCCGCCTAATCTTCGTGTCACAATACGAATGTAAACCATGATTTTATAACTATCTTCTCTTTTTAATGAATGGCGGCTTGCAGTGTCGACACTTAACGTTTTCCTCTGAAATCATAAATTATTGAGTTAGACTTAATTAGTTGGATATTCAATCTATGTTGTTTACGAAACGCTATAAAAACTGCCATCTGTAATTTAACAAAACGTGGAGAATTTCACATGGAATACAATTACTAAAGTTCACTGAATTGAGCGTTTTATTCGGATCCGTTGATGTCAAAAGGAATGTGACGGATGATTACCGACCGCCTCGCCAGCGCCAGAGCGGGGGAAGTTTGCCCACCGAGTACATAGGGGAACAGCAGGCAAACATTTAACCTTAAACCGCTTCGAACGAAGCCCCGAGCGGCATTCGAGGGTTGGCGGGAATAGGCAAATATTTGCCCCGAGGACTGGGAAGCAGCCGACTAATTGTTCTTTAAATACCTCGAGCCCACCCTTCGACAAACATTTTCCAAATCGATTTATTGGTACCGACTCCCAACTTTTTAATTTTTTTTCATGCATTACATATTGGTCCATGCGGCGGATGGGTTACTAGATAAACAATCTCTCGTCATCGATAAATATTTGGACATTTCCAAGATATTCAAACGAAGCAAGTAGTAGAGATTTCAGAATATCTTTTCAATTACTTATCAGGTTTTTGCTGTACCTAAACTAGTCGTTGATGTTAGTTTTCGAGTTAACTTTGTGCATTTAATATTTTTAGTCGAATTTCAGCAGTTTTAAAGAATAAAACGAAAAGAGCATTCATTCATAAAGTGCTGCGTCCACGGCACACAATTAGGTGTTTCCCTGAAGCGTCGTGACACCGCACCGCCTGCAGACTGTCATTACAAAAATAGTGGGCCCAGAAAGGGTAGCCCGAGACATGTCCCATATGGACCGAGCTCGGGACCACGACTCGCAGTCTTTTTAATTTATTTTCACTCTGTCTGAAACAGTCTCACTTGTTTTCAATGATTTATTGATTGTGTTATTGGAATAGAGTTTCGTCTATTGGTAATATGAAAGACATTGTTTTGATGTAAATATCAAATTAGGCCTAAACGTCATCCGACTTTAAAAAATACAAAAATAGTTAAAAGATTTTCAGGCACCGCATCGCTCATGGAAAGTCATCCTAGAATATTCAGAATTATGCAAAATTATTTATATGTTAATAACTGATACAATGCTGATTAAATAAATGGTGCATGCTGTAAAAAATCATTTGTTAAAATTCCAGCGCCGATGGTAAACAATAACAGTAAAATGCGCGAACTGATCAAAGTCCCGCATATAATCCAATCTATTTGTGATTCTAATGTAAGCACTCGTTTCCGATAGTGATACAAATTGTTACCGATCTGTAATTACCGAATTATACGTGTGTTCATAAATAATAATAATAAGATAATAATAAAAGCCTTTATTCGGAGGTTTACAATTTTTGTACTTTTTTATACTAAATCAACTAAAACCCTTGTTCCTCCGTTTGCCCTAGTTTGGCATAGGCCTCTTCCAACTCCTTTCATTTGTTTCTGTCCCTGGCTGTACGTGTGTTCATAGAGGCTCATTATCGAAACAAATTTCGTCACTTGCGTAGCTAACTGTTTGATACTTATTCGCTAGCCTTTGCATTGAATATGGACCTATGTATAGAATTATTTTGTACTTACATTAAAGCTTATCCAATCGCATTTATATATTTCTACAACTATTCCGGCAAACATCGTTATGACCTTTATATTTCATTTACTTGTTTAGCATTTTACCAATGTTTTAATGATTATCTTCTGGACGGAACAAATCCAACAAATCAAAAGCCATTAAAAGTGTTGGAACAAACCCGACTTTGTTTTATATTGATAGAAGATTTAATACGCTATTTTCCTGTTCGATTTCGGGTTTTAATGTTCAATAATTGTCACCTATAAGGCAATTATTCCCTAATAGTGTTGACAGTAGTATTACATAATCCTTTAACTGTGTGTTTATAGTCAAAATTTATGGTATTCGAGCCATAAAGAGGGATCTATCGAGATGAATCCTTCTATAGAAAAGACAATACGAGGTAGGTTCGACAATAAATCTTTACATCAACATTAACACAAATTGGACATGCGTGACAAATAGAGCCGATAGAAATAGAAACGCTGACAGTAACACACGTCCATCTGTTCGCGTGCTGGAGCCGGCCTCACATTCCATTTATCATTTTAAATAATCTGTATAATTTGGTAAAAAAATACTCTTTTCTTTCTTAACTTTTATTTAACAAACTACATTGTTTTGCGAGCAATTTGTAAATTGATTGGTAATTTAAAATCGGAAAATAACAAAAATTTTGAACATTTCAATCACTTTTCCGACATAATTCAAAAGTTTAAAAACCATACTCAGATTTCTATTACATTTATTTTATAAATTTTTTAACTCAGATTTAAAACAATCCAAGAATTATAAAAATTTTGACATATTTGAAGTAGCTGGATAGACAAATGATTAAAGTCGATGGTAAGGCAATCTCTAAACGTCTAGAAAAAAATAGTGAGCATTGGGAAAGTCATTAGCACACATAAAAGTAAAAACTTAACTTTCGACTTATAAAGGTAAGTAGCTGTAACTAATGACGTTTATTACGACACCGAAGATTGATCATTGTGCATACTCCAATCCAACTCTTATCAAAGTACTCGAGTTCGATGCGCTAGTCCCACTGGGCGCATCTACAATCTCACGGTTATGTAAACGTTACAAGTCAAGGATTAATAGTGAAGTTTATTTTAAAACGTCTGTTCTTTATTTATCCAACAAGTGTTCAGTAATGTAAACGTAAGCAAACGTGTGCGATAGCAGAGTGGGTCTGATTCCGGGTGGCGCGCCAAGACATCAGGGCTACGTCATTTCCGACATGTTGGTTTTTTTATAACATGTCACTAGTATTTTAAAACGCATTTTTGCTGTCTATTCTAAATGACGGTTAATTCTTTATTCGAAATATCCCAAAATTACATACCTATACTTACTTAATTGATAGTTCGTTAAGCTTTCTTATTTTGTTATTACTACGTCCACCATGTCATCGGCATGGTGGCCAGTTTCGTGCCAAATTAGACACGATAAACCAAATATTTATTTAAGTTTCAATATAAACGTAGTAGGAGGTGGATAGCCGTCAAATCAAATGGCTTTTCGACTAGACTGCGGGTGGTTTGTATGCTTCTCGGATTTCCCTTTTCAGCTTTTAGCGCTTTTGGTACATATTTGTGATTTCGTTTATAAAGTTTTAATTTTCTACACAAATATTTCAATACTATAATATCGATTGAAAATATTTTGTTTGGGATCGGTGACTTCAGCTATAACCATGTCATTAAATTTCAGATATACAAATTATGCAATAAGTATATCAAAACACAACACATTACAGTTTAAATTTCAGCTAAAATGATCCAGCTTAAGTATTGTTGGTTTAAATAGGTAGGCGAGTTTTATATTTTAGCTTAACTTATACCTTCGCTAACGTAGAACTGTATTCTTTTTCATTAAGTATAGTAAAAATTTATTTCAAATCCAAATTTAATACAAATTCTAGTATATCTTCACGCGATCGAGTAAATTAAAACCCCTCAACTTTTCGTTAGGCGTGAGCCTGTTTTTCCAAAACCCCTAATGCCAACTGGCTTTATTCGGTTGAATTTAGTTGTTAACCAAACTCAGTGTGGCATCAGTCAATAAATTGAATGACAGGTTTGACAGAGGGGCGTCGAGTACCGGGGGAGCGCAAAGGGCGTGGACGCCATTTTGGTTTCAATTTACCATAACCTCGTCATGCCACGGTATAATATTCCAACCTTGTTATGCTTGGGTCGGGTATACATATTTTTGTCAATAGCTTTAAAGTTTAGGTTAAAGCTGCATTGTTTGATTTGAAGATATCGAAGTATCTATAGATTACTACATTGAAATAGTTGCAAAAAACTTGGTAGTTGTAAGAAATCCCACTCATATTAAGTTATGTAAGTGTGTTTATTATCTATTACAGCAGTATCAGCCGATTTCTCGAACGCAAATCATCTCCAAAACTCTTTATTTGTTTAGACTCTACGTAGACCATAAGATTTCGTAGAGGCTCCGTAGAGGGTCTACGAGATATATTCATAGTCGATTTTCTAAAGAAATTTGAAATTAATATAATTATATTTATCTAACAGTTTCATAATTATTATTTATAGCTTTGAATTGAAGAATCAAAGTATAAAATTGTATAAACATAGTTTGATCGTTTTCTGTGGCCTTTTCATATGTATACGGACTTATTTGACTTGACGAAATTATTTTATTATTTTATTTTAGTCATAAAATATTGATAGGTTCTATAAAGCTCATGAATATACACCAAAGATAAGCTAGTAGTAATAGCTAGTTAGTTAAGCTGGTGTACAACATCCCTGACTAGTGTTCTGTAAAGTTCTTAGATAACGTTTCTTCGGCCTAGTGTCTCTCAGAGTTCTGTGAGAGACAAACATGTCACTAATACATTTATGTTACGTTTCACGACTGTCAAATAACGATATGATTTCACTTAAAGCCCACCATAAATTATAGACTAGGGGTCTACAATTTATGGTGGACTTTATGTAAAAATTTTTTTTCGAAATTTACGTAGAACTTATTTATTGCAAACATTGTGAAACAAACCCTTATTATCGGTGATTAAACAATCAATGATTCGATTGGAAAAAAACAAAACAAATACGTTTTTTTTTATATTTATTTTGCGTTCACCACAGACTTTATAGTCCGCGCTTTTATTATTTATGTTATTTATTAAAAAGATCTAACTATTTTATAATGTTGACATTTATATACTTAACAAACTTTTTGGAAACAATAGACAATATTAATATTACTACTTACAATTATAAATAAAATAATACTTAATTAGTTTACATAAGTTATAAGAACATATTAATATTACATTATAGCTTTATGTTACTAATTTATATGATTATTACGGGACTTTATCACGTATTTACCTTATTATTTTATATTTCCCGACGTTTCGAGTGCGTTGCAGCGCTCGTGGTCACGGGCAGACTGATGTAACTGGAGCTACCGCCGCTAATTGAGAGTAGAATCCACGTCTACCCTCAATTCGCCTTCAGAATCAGGAATGGACAGTCGACGACACACAACACTGACAACATCTTCTTGCAATGGAGTTACCGGATCAGAACGTTTCACACAACTACTAAAAACGGGATTCCACGAGGCCGAGAGACGAAAACCATCCTCACGGTTAAAATTCCGGTACTTCTTGATTTCTATAGCCTCTCGGACCATCCGCTTATAGTAGTGACGTTCACTGGAGAGTACTTTGGGATCGTGTAACTCGATCCAGTGATTCGTTCCTGAGTCCAATAAATGCTCCGCTACCGCTGACTTGTTCACCGTGAGGATGGTTTTCGTCTCTCGGCCTCGTGGAATCCCGTTTTTAGTAGTTGTGTGAAACGTTCTGATCCGGTAACTCCATTGCAAGAAGATGTTGTCAGTGTTGTGTGTCGTCGACTGTCCATTCCTGATTCTGAAGGCGAATTGAGGGTAGACGTGGATTCTACTCTCAATTAGCGGCGGTAGCTCCAGTTACATCAGTCTGCCCGTGACCACGAGCGCTGCAACGCACTCGAAACGTCGGGAAATATAAAATAATAAGGTAAATACGTGATAAAGTCCCGTAATAATCATATAAATTATGTCTAATGATCGCGAAAGTTTATGTTACTAGCCAACCATCTCCGCCGTCACCTCCTCTAGGGTGTTCCAAACAGCGGCATTGCGATCTTTTATGGCCATTTTGAAGTTGTAATTTACTATTTCTTTTGCTGGCACTGCCGTTGCTCGCTTTATGAAGTTCCCTATGGCGTCATCGGTATCGATCGTCGGTGTAATAGATGCATCCACTTGTGTGGCGTGATATGGCTACGACTGCATGGGGGACGCTGTCGTGCAGCCCTATTCTGCTTCTGGTGTTTACGATTATCACCGTTTCGTAAGACAAGCCCTGTGCTTCATGAACTGTAAGCGTACGCGACCCGTCACGTCACCCGCCCCGAAACCCTGGTTCGTTAGGGTTTTCTTCTCTTCCTGAGTGTGGACTAGGAAGAGGGTATTGGGGAGGCTTCTGGGAATCTCTGCGCCTGTGTACGCTGCTAGCTTCAGGGATTGTACCTTCCGTTTCGATGAATAAATGCCTGAGTACACGTCTTGTAGGGCGTAAGCAACGTCCATTGGATTTCGGTGCGTTAACAACAGTTCCTTGGTGATGTTTGTGACAAGGTTAGGCCGATTGTACTGTATATCGAAGAGGTTGTCTCTGTCGATAAACGGCAGTTGGTCGTTCGAAATCGTTCTCCAATGAGAACGATTTCGCCGGCTCCGGCCAACTGAGACGCCATGACTATGGCTCCAAAATGGTTCATTAGGGCCTCGTCAATCGTGAGACGATGACATTTTCCCCTGAAGCCATTTACAAGAACTGAAGCCATCGTGCGCACTTTGGTCTTGGTCAGATCTCCTATACGGTGCGCTAACTTTTCTTTCAGATCGTTGGCTGCCTCAATTGTTGACGTTATGACGATGTCCTCGTTGACATTGAAGTTTTGACCACCCATGTTGTTTTTCCGCATCCGGGTACTCCGTTGATCCATTCGAAGTGTGGTAGTTTCCAGTGGTTCCAATCTGCCTTCCGACTGCCTGAGATGGTTTCACCCATCTTGAGGATTTTGTCGTCTGGCATTATTATAGTACACTTGGCAACAACTACAAGTGGATCAGCGACCGGGGTTTTGAATTTGATGTGGCCTGCCCGCTCCGTCACTTCCTCGTTTTGCTCCACAAAGCCACCTGACGCACTGTAAGCCACCATATAGCTGTCCGACATTTTCCCTTCGATGACTCGGGAGTTATCGTTGTCGTATATGACTGCTTCTGCTTCCTCGATCAACACCTTTAATAGGCCTTTATTTCTTTGCCTAAACGTTTGCATGATTTTTGCGCAGGTTTGTAGCCTAACGTCTCTTGACGCTTTCGTCATAGCAAGGAATTCGAGAAAAGCATTTATTGCGTGGTCTATTGGGCGCGTTACCGGCAAGAGTTCTGGCGGACTGACCTGCCCCATTTCGGCTCTCGTCGGCGGTGGCTTTGCCAGAGCCTTGGCAATCTTCTTGCTTTTGGACGTCGCTTCCTTAGACGGCTTTCTTGTTGGCGTTCTTATCAGGCTCCGTGCCGCAGCGCAGAAGGCACTCACGACTACATCCAACCTGCTGCCCCCTGCAGAGCACTGTGGAGGTTGTCTGATGTTCTGCTCCTCCGCTGCCGTTTTGTCGGCTGCTTTTTGTTGGATGCGTTCTGATCCGCTGATGGATGATGGTACCGGGTGACCCCAGCAGTTTGTGGATGTACTCCAGTCGTGTGCTTTTAGGAAGCATAGGTTATCTCCCCTGTTTTCGTACATGATTACCTCATGGTGTTCAGAGGCTTTTTACGACGTTTAGTATGTACTAGGGATGGTGCGTATTTACGCGACCAGGTTTTTAAACCAGGTGTTTTGTTGCGAGTGCGGCGCCCTGGTGCGCCCTGCTTAATACTTGCAAATCTTTCAACGTATTTGGCCTTGCAAGACTTTTAACGTATTTGGCACTTCATACGTCGTCGTCTTGGATCTTTATTCTGTGGTCGTGGATAGCAGGGCCGGAGATCAAATGCGAGCGAGCGAGACGAGGCGCGCGGCGACCATCTCAAAAATACTCACATTTTTAAATTTTGCATGTTGCGATGTTAGTTTTTTACGAAATGTTTCAATCATCATATTATTCGTTTACATGTACAAACCCCGACAAGTATAAAATGTGAAACAGTTAGTAACGCAGTAAATCCGGCTTGGAGAGCCATGCATAAATAATACCACAATTCCCCCCTAAATATAAAGTTCGAAGTCGTAACCACATTTTTTAGAACCAATCTGTTATCTTTATAGAGACTCGCATAAAAGATTGAAATTGTTTTATCCTGGTCGTAATTCATGTCGGCAGATTATTTTCATAAACGGTCGAGTATGATACATAGCTGCGCTCCACCGTTCCGGTGCAACGGTACTATTAGAAGCTTGGATAAACAAAAGATTAAATTATCGACTTAAGACAGAGATAATCCGTACAGATGAGATGGTTGTTGACCTTCGGACTCTGGAAAGAGAACAGCTGACTCATTTCAAATTATTTTAAAGTAACTCACTTCCATTCCATATTGTATTGTTTCTAAAATTACTTACAGATCACACATCGGCCTTTCAGCTGGGAGTTTGAAATACAGTCGAATTTCACTGTATTTTTCTAGATATAAAGCGTAGGTATAAACTGTGGAAATACAATAAAATCTTATTTAGTACTTTGTCTTATAAGTATAGAATAATAGAATAGATACATAGATGAACTCTTGCTTGATTACACCAAAACACACAGTAGGTATAGTAAAAACAACGTCATCTTATCATTTACCTATTGGCAGTACTAGAATTTAAAGAATTTAACTTCCTCTGTTTTATTCTTCACCGTTAAGAGCCAATTATTATACCCATTGACGCATTAGGTAGTACATTGATTTGAATCTGTTAAAAATGTGTAACGAGCTATAAATAAGCAGTTAAAATATGCAGGCCCTGTATTTTCTGATCCTGGTGCACCTTGCTGGTTGCTGGTGACTTCTTTACTTGAGTTTAATCTATCAATTAAAGTCGCCATGATAAATCAAAATATCAACTATCATGATTTAATCTAGTTAAGTTAAAGGCTTCGAAATTTAAATATTTCTAAATTGCGGCGCAAAATGAAACCATAGGTTGGTAGGTACTTATGAACCGAGGACAGTCCAAATTTCACGTAAGGACTAAAAGGAACAAAAAAATCACTTTACCGAGATATATGAAGATAGGATTGTCACATAAAATCATTCAACATTATATCTTGGTAACGTGACAGACATTTTTGGTTCTTTTAAGTGTCCTCCATCAATAAAGGTCACAATTTTGAAGTAAGGGGCGGCTCAAGTGGGCGGTTTATGCCAAAATATTCGAAGCCCGCTGGCTGCTCCTGAATTGGACCGGTAAAACTGGTACCTAGAGGATCGAATTGGAGTTCTCAAGTTTATGGAGGCACATGGTCAAATAGTGCTTCAGGACGAAGATTTTGCTGTATAAATAATTACTGACATCAGAATGTTTGCATGAGGGAGGATTCCGAGGTAGGTATCTTGAAGACTTCTTAATGCTGTCTCGTTCTTTTATTATTTATTATATATCATATTACATATTATATATCTTTTATTATTTATTAGTTATATAAATTCATTATTCATTAACTTTGGAAGAATAAAACTAGAGTCGGTCTCTCCATATCGTCAAGATGGCGTTTATCAGCCGGGCTCCAACTACTAACATATTTGCAGTTCTGCCCTAATCCGACCCTAAGTGCCAACAACATTGTTCATACTTTACATCTTTATGTACTAGATAATTCATACAGCGTCAGGAGGCAATTTTTGGCATAGGTACCATTGTTGAGATGGAATAGGCTTGCCCAGCACCTAACCTCTCAGCTTAGCCGGCCATGTCCACAGGAAAGACAATGTTCAATATGCGTGGGGCCGACTAGTCGCGGGTTTCCTCACGATATTTTCTTTTACCGTTTAAAGCTCGTCTCTATTCGTCTCTTTCTCTTGTAAAGTTGAGAAGCAATGTTAGAAAAGATATTGAAAGTTTATATTATCAGAACGCACATCGCGGCCTGCTTGATCAGGTTGTAAGCAAATAGGCAAGCCACGAGCGCCTTCATTCATAAGTACCTACCGCATAAACGTACACACGGCTGAGTTTACATTGGTTATGCTATGTATGTTTATAAGGCCATGGTCACGTAAGAATACCTGTTCCGCGAGACTTACCATTTTAAACAAATAGAATTTGTGCCAATATCAACACTGGTGTTTTAGAAAAACAATAAACATATCGCCAGTTCAATGACCGATACAGTGGAATGGGCTGCCAAGACAAGCACCCCTTACCTTCCGCAACACTGAGATGTGGATTTACGGAATGAAGTGTAAATAAATATCTAAATGTTGTTGCATTGTGATTAGCTATACATATTTATTCTGTGAACAGCATTTGATTTGCCGCGCTAACTACATTTTCAACACATCAGATTTGAAACTCGCGCAATCTTGACTACTTCAAGATACCTATTTATATGTAATGAAAGAAGAAATAAAGAAATGAAGTAAGATACCTATTTAAATGTAGGTAATACTTAGATTTGAGTTCTATAAGACACTCGGTAGACAATAATACTTAATTATCTGCTAGCTAATGCTACTACTGTATTGTTAAAGTCATCTGTATTATTATATACCTCTAGAGAAACTGTCCATCCCACAAACAATACTGAGGAAATGAGCTCGCGGGTGGCGCGTCACCTGAAGGATCTGCCACTAAACGTCGGCCCACTCGACTTGGTTTGATGAGGGCGTCCACTTCAGGGAGATCCCTGGCCCCTTTGAATCATCCTGAATTAACAAACAAATAAGCTGGATCGACGGCTCCACGTGCGATGGGTGTCCGCTATTCATTGTTGTGGCCAACTTTGGCTCCTTGAATCGACACTCAATTTTTTTCATCTTCGGAATGCAAGGCTGACTTTAACTGTCGAGTACCTACCAGCTCTCAACTCGTGAATCGATAATAATAATTGAGGTGACAAATTTTTAACTCATATTTATAGTTCTCGAGTGACTTGCATCAAGTTTATCCTACTGATAAGTAATATAAAATACTTAAGTAGGTACCTGTAAAGTGCACAATTACGAGTAGAACTATTAGAAGTAACCCACATGCGACTAGCCCGAAAAGATATTTTGGAATAGTGCGAGGAAACGCGATTCCTAGTAAAGGACACCACACACAGCAGCTATAATATGAAGATATATCTTATAGCACGATATATCTCAATACATCTTTCTATAGAAATCGTCAGGAGACCACACACAGCAGCTATAATATATATTTTCATATCTTCGTATCTTAAGATACTGAGCTATACGAAAATATATATCTCAGTATATCTCAATATATTTCAGTATATTTCACTTCGTACAGGATGTTCAAAAATTTGATGATTATTTTATACTTTTATTTCATTCTTACCTAAAGCACAAAGCAAGTCGTTCTTCGGAAGAACATGTGGTAATTATTGCTTACACTGCTGTCCCCATCCAGAGCCTCCAAAGAGCGGACGTGTCGTGAAATCATGGATAATTAATATAAGTAATTAATACTTGCACGTAGAAAGTCACATTTTCTTTTTGTTACCTAAAAGTTTCCGAATATGCGAAAACTCTGCAATTTGGCATTCTATGCTTATGTCTTTCCGCGTGTACCATGATTTACAAATGAGGCGGAACCAGCGGCAAGGAGTTTTATTTATGGAGTACGAGTATACCCATCGGGCATGGGACCTTTGACAGAGGGGAACGCCTGTCAGACAGTGTCAATGTCGTCTCTCTTGGCTATCTTCTTAATAAAAAGAAGAAAGCATGGAACATTTAATAGAAAACGTGCGTAGGTATTAGGGCATGTAAACCGATTAATCGGTTAACCGAAAAACCGATTAACCGACCGATATTACGTCGGTTTTTAACCCGGTTTTTTTTTCAAAATAACCGGGTTTTCGGTTTTTTTACTATGTAATAATAAATGACAAATTTATTCAATCCATTCGTTATAGACCTAAAAACTATAAAAAATAATGATTAAATTATAATAAATAATGCACCTAATTACTTATGATCCATCATAATGAGTTAAGTTATAAAAATACATACATACTCAAAACACTTATATCTTTCGACCACATAAAATGTCGCCGTGAAAAATGAGCTAGGAGCAAGATAGAGGTGTTTATGTTTACCGCGGCGTGTAAAAGTAAAGTGAGATAGCATGTGAGTGCCGAGCACCAACTATTGGCACCGGCTCCTAAGTGGTCAAAATTATTCTGGAATGTTCTGAGGCACGGTCGTGGCGCGGGCGCGGCGTAGGTGTGGCGCGCTGTCAGCACTAACAGCACGCCGCATCCACCTTGTATCTGTCCTGAGCTTTAATCTCGCGTAGCGTTACTATAAAATTATAGTTTCGCAATTGTTTATGGAGACCGTTCAGTTGAATAACTTAATTAGTTAAGGTTTCTGCAAAAGTTCAGTGTCCAGATAATACTGAAGAGAGCTGTTAACACAGGTGCAGTGCAAATCAAATACGAAGAATACAAAAAATCTGCTGATCGCAAAATACTTAAGGCAGCAGTACCTACTTAGAGCTTATGGAGTCATTTGCGCACACAACATTCAATCGATTTAAAAGTTACACCAGCAGTGGCTACATCTGATCCAACACCATGTTACTTATTATAATTAAGTCAAAGTAAGATATAATGTATAGTCGCGGAATTAAAATGATTACCACGTAAAATTATGTACAATTTAAAATATTTATTTATTTAACGATGATAGACGAGCAGCTACTGCTGGTATGTCTATCACACAGTGTTGGAATAGTCGTTTTGGTTTCATCATTTACCTGCCCTTATCCCACACTAGGTGGGGTCGGCCCAACATGTCTTCTTCTTCCATTCATCTCTATCACTCGTCAACTCCGAATTCACTCCTCTCACATTCATGTCCTCTTTCACACAATCCATCCACTTCTTCCTCGGCCTTCTTCTACTTGTATGTCCATCCACACTCATACCCATAACTTTCTTAGTTATATGACTTTCATCCCTCCCCATTACATGACCATACCATGCTAATCTGGCACTCCTCACCTTTTCAGTCACAGGTGCCACTTTCAAACTTCCCCTTACATACTCATTCCTTATTTTATCCATTCGCGTCACTCCACACATCCATCTTAACATACGCATTTCAGTAGCATGCACTCTCCTTTTATCCGTCTTCTTCATTGCCCAACACTCCGATCCATCCAACGCGACAGGTCTTTGTATATTGTATAATAGTCGTTTTGGTTTATTATAAAATAAAATAAAATAAAATAAAAAAATAAAATAAAATAAATTATCGTAAATCTTTTTTAGCACTGATTTGTTAGATCATAGCCAGTTGTTGAGCCTGTTTTTGAACGCATTGATAGAAGGAGCTGTCACAACGTTATCTGGTATTGCATTCCAATTGTGGACTGCGTGTGACTGTTGCTGAAGAAGTGATAGATATGCAGCAAGTTGGTGGGTGGAGTCACGGATCAGCTTAAGTTGATGGCCACGTGAAGGTCTTTGGTTGTCTTTTTTGTTCTTTTTTTATTTAGACGTTACAAGTTGATTTAATTGGTGCTTATTTGTTAAAATAAAACTTTTTTTGGTTAATTATGTATGGTTTTAGTAGAAATGGAAAAAAAACCGAAAACCCGGTTTTAACCGGTTTTTCAAAAAAATTAACCGAAAAACCGGTTTTTTAAAACAACTCGGTTTTTACACGCCCTAGTAGGTATCCATGCTTATGGAGAGTTGACTCGCATGAATACAAAGATAAATGAGTTTAGATTTGCCAAACAGTAAGTAACAATTTTATTTTATTCTCTTTTTTATTTATTTATTCTCTTAATTTTTTGTATTATTTATTTGTTGTTATATCGGTAACAGAAATCAATTTATACACATCATATATCATATATCATATTTATGATGAGATGATGATGATAGTAATCTACTATTCCTAGGGCAGGAAAGTATTTATTTTCCCTAGGGACGGATAATGTTGCTTTGAACCCATGATCCGGCAACTTCGTGCGTACTTTCCGGTGTATGAGTATGAATAAATAAGAACACCTTTTATAACACTTTAGCTGGAGAGCGCGTCAATCGTGGGTGCATTTCTGTTTTTACCCACAGTTTCTTCCCAAAAGCACAAAGTAATAATAATTTTTGCCGTTTATACCCACTGCTATTTTTCATTTTCGTTCATTTTCACTCAGAACAAAAATAACTTAAGTAACAAAATACGGCAAAAATGTACAGTTTGAATAAAAAATGATGGCATTTTAAAATGTTTTAATCAAATAACAACATAAATAATTATACAGTAAAATATACATATAAATATTATATACATATATATATCACAAAAACTAACGAAAAATATTATAGATGTTTTACAAAAATGTGTATATAAATATTATAATTTTGTTTTAATTATAGTTAAAACATACTAGGAAAAGCTTGTATCTTAGCCATAATAATAATTTCTTAGGTAGGTATGTTGTTCAAAACTGGTAGCCGTAGGCAGGTAAGTAAGTAGGTAATTTTAAACAGTTAACTGTCAAAGTTTTGTAATTTTATCTACAAATTGTTTGTCTGACTGTACAAAATCAATTATTTTGATTGCGGGTAGAAAAAAAAACACATTTTGGGTATAAACGAAAAAAAAAACATATTTTTTTAAGTGGGTTGAAAAACCGACATAATTTGGGGAGAAACAAAAAAAGGTGAGTGGGTAGAACATATGGGTAAAAACAGAAAAATACCCAATCAAATGGCGTATGTCAATGAAATGAACTGGACGTATCTAGGGGGGGGGGTCCAGGGGGACCGAACTACTACTTTAATAGTAGTAGTCTTTTTTTGCAGAATAAGAACCGAATGAATACGCTGCTTTTAACTAAAAATATTTTGCTCGCTCCGCTCGCGCCATTTCTACAAGTGATAGAAGAAAAAAGAGGCGAGAGGGGGGGGGGGAAGCTATAGCTACGTCCGTGCAAAAGATATATTACAGCAGATATCTGTTCTGTGTGTGATAGCTTACGATAATATACAGCTATATATCCCGGGATGTAATATACCGTAATATATATTATAGCTGCTGTGTGTGAAGTCCTTAAAAGTAATTTGCTCAAGCTCCCTGCTTTCCAACAAACTTGCTGCGTTGAGTTTTTGAAGGCGGTTATTCGAAGAAAATATGTATCGATATTAACTCTGGAAAAAGTAGGGCCTTTTTAGTTTTTACTGCTATAACAAATTTATCTGCTTAAATAAAATTGTTTCTTCTTACTAGTATTTCTTAATAGGATTTATATTGTATCCCAATGGCGAATAAATAATATCTGTCTCTGACTATGTACTATTATACTACTAGTATTAGATATATTACTAGTACTATTTATATCGAGTTGAAAACCATGACCTACAGATGATTTGAGCACCATACACAATAATGTTTAATTTCCAACTGTAAAAGATTTAGTTCAACGTAACTTTCACAATAATACCAAACACGGATTTTATTCGAATAAAACCACTTTATAATTCCATACTTGTACCCGAAAGGGTATCTAAAGTGTGTGCTTTTATGATTGAGTGATGAATCGTCAGAAACCGTCGTCGTCTAAGCAATTGACCAAGTACCACAGAGTTTCATTTCATTCACACGTAACAAACAAGTCTAAATTTTGTAAAACTGCTCACTATTAATCTTATAAAAAAACAGATTTAACATTACAGAAAGTACCTACTTAATAGTTTTTATAAAATAAATAACTTTGGTTTAAGGTCGGTTGAAAAAATGTTTTACCGACATAATTCGCATTAATTTACATGATTTTTACTAGGTTCTTGGAAGTGGAAAAGGTTTAGGTTTGAAATAAAAGAGAACATTTCAATAAGCTAGATACAAATAAACATTTATTTAATTTATTATTTACACACGTCTATAATTATCACAAAGATACTGGCTAGTTTCTATCTATGCGATTGTATCAAATTTAATTATAATAGCTTTGATACTTATGTATTGAATAATGTAGGTATTACAAAGTCGAGAAAAATGCTAACATTTAATTGGAAATAGTATTGAACACACGCGGCTAAAACCCCACCTAAGGTGTATCATGTCTTTAATCCTCACAACATTAATTTAATAAAATAGCTGTTGGCACACAGCATGATTGATGATGACTTACCAGAGCTTAGACCAGTCCAGTGAGCTTAGTCCAATGGTAACCAACTTGGTACTGATCTTCACTATAAAGAGTAGGTAAGGTACTCTACGATTTGCTTTAGGCTCAATTCACATTGATTCAGGGTTGTAGCATGAAGTCAACGCTACTTTTATGCTATGTTCAGATGCGCGGCGTGCAGCCCGGCGGGCTGCCTGGCGAGCTGCGCGGCATGCAGCCCGTGCCCGGCCGGCGAAAATTCAAACTGTTCACATGCACGCAGGCGTGTCAGTCAGTGCTAGCATGTCGGGCAGCGAGGATCTCGATGTTTTTGCTGCCTTAACCTTTGGCTTAACTTATTTTTATTGGAAAAAGAAACAAAATGATAAACGATTCGTTTTACCATTCAACCATGTTAACAACGGACGTCCACTCGTCACGAAAGCGCGAGAGAGACTGACTGCACGCGCGCATGTGAACAGTCACCGGGCGCCCGCTCATTCATCCTTTGAACTTTGCCCAAAAACCGCCACACGCCCGGTTCGCGGCATTCACGTTCACGGGCGCGTTCACGGGCTCGGGCGTACCGTTTACACGCGCGTGCCCGTGAATGTGCCCGTTGAATGTCTAGTTGAACGCGCGCGTGTGAACGTACTTTTACATTTACATGATTCCACTCTACGTCAATGTAAGTTGTGCCTTACAGCCACTCTTAGATCAAGAAGACAAAACTGGGAATATAAGTTTGTATTTATGTTTTGTCTGCTTTGCCTGCTGTATGCCACTAGGGTTATGCATTGACAGCGTATATACTACATACAGAACTGTGAGCAATAGAATTTTTGAAATCGTTCTGTGACTCAATATAAAAACAGGGCTATTTCAATCGTCCTTGGAAGCCTTTATGGTTAGTGGCATTACAGACAAGTTATTTATTACCACTTATTTGTCTAACTGTATGTTTTATAAAGTAGATAATTATATAAGGTATTCTATACTTTTTATATAATACAAAAAACTTACTAAACACAACCAGCATGTCAAACTAAATGTATTTATCTCAAGATACCACATTCTAAATAAATTAATTTTGTTTTAAACTATCTATAATTTTTGACCGGCAGAGAACTTTCATTCTTTCATATTTATCACATTAAATACTGCCATCACCTTTTTATCATTATCACGTTTTCCTAAGCAATCAACAGGTACAAATGTACAATTGACAATCAACCGACTGATTAAGAAATACATGACAGAATTAATTCAGCTCCAATTAACTCTCAAATAAAACACAACCAATATAAAGATAGGAAAGAGTTGTTTAGACATAGTCTTCAAAGATTCTAGTTATAAGTCGACTAGTAAATACCCGCGGTACAAACGGTTCTGACCAGCCCTAAAGGTGAAGAAAAACATCGTGAGGAAACCCGGCTTTAGTCAGCTCCACGCGCATTGATCAGTGACCTATAAAGCCGCTAACTTTTTATCAAGAGAAAGCCCAAGTGGTACATCTAGGTATCTATAAATTGTTCCTTATATATTTAAGTGTAGCTACCTACTTATTATTAACTAGCGACCCACCCCCGCTTTTCGCGGACTTTACTAAATATGCATTTCTAACACATTATATACAATGCCTATTTATTTATCAGAATGCTAAATATGGCACCATAAAAATAAAGAAAAAAAGATAGTAGGTAGTCTAATCTAAACTTCAACTTTTTTCTGATTTCTAATGTTATGGTAACAAAGATGATACTTATCTACTATTATTTATATTGAATGAAAACCAAAGAGAAATAAAAGCAAAAGCTGATTCTTTTAAATAAATTATGTCTTAGAAATAAAAGTTATCTCACTACAAATATACCTTTTTAGGTAAAATAAATAGTTTTTGCACGGACTCGCAATTAGCTATTTTTAGGATCCTTCAGTGAGGTACGCACTATACAGTATACACAATTTAGCTAAAAAAGTATGTCAAAAACTGCAGGTAGGTAAAGTGTTTCTTTCGCAATAAATCGATCTTATCGAATCGATTCCTATTTAAACAAATAATATTATGTTCTATTTAGGATCGCATAAATAAAAAAATCAAGTGCCATTGTTAACATTTTTATATTAACTGACCATGATTGGAGCCTGCAATTCAGATTTTCTAGAGTTCGTTTTTGGTTAAAGCCACTACGAAAGCCGTGGAGTCGACAAAGTCCGAGCATTCAATTTATTACGTTTAACAATTTAAATCTCATTTCGACTTTGAATTAAGTACTTCCTCTACATACTTAGTTTTACCATCACGTAATATTTTAGGGTTCCGTAAATTCTAAGTACAAACCACTTCGTTGTAGCAAGAGGAGAAAATAATACAAGAGAACTTCAATAATATTGCAATAGGTAGCAATAGGTAATAAAATAGGGCAGATCTTGAATCCGGATTTAGCTAAAATATGATTGAATTCCGAGTATTCTTTTTTAAGTGTGACCTAATCTAGTAAAATAATAACTGGCTGTCTGATAATAGACGGAGTTTATGAGTTAAAACTTACTAAGAGTAGGTAGGTTTCTTACGGCACGCATCTGGCATTGCCTCAAAAACCAAAACCATATGAAATAGCCTACGTGCAAAGTCTTTAGTTCATTTTACAGATTCGTACAAATCTAAGCGGAATTCCATACGCTGATTTATAAAGTTATATGTATAGTCGACAAAGAAATTGGTTTACCACTTTTGATGACATCTCCCAGTAACATAATTATTCGCGAAGGATTACTGAATGACAGATTCTGACGTAGCAGGTCAATCTGTCAAGCGAAAATAGCCCTTGATGTTTTGTACGTGCAAATGATATTCAGCCTTTAGAGTGGTAAACCAATTTCTTTGTCGACTATACTTACGTATAGTATATTACATACATACGTAGTACGTACATCCTTGTATGGTCTAAGCATTGTTTAAACCATAGTCAAATATTGCTTCAATTTATTTGTATGCGAAAGGCATCTCGAATCGTGTGAATGGGTCTATAAGCGCGGAACTCCGTTCAGATCACCATTACCCTCAAACCAACTGCCGTGCAATCAACATTTGTTAACAAAATTGTACACTTATACATTTCCTGATACATTATATTTACAACGCTCTCAACCACTCAATAATACATACACCGATTTTTAAAATGCTCATTCTGTTAATACTGAAAGAGTTTAAAAGGTTTGAATATCTACAACGCTACTTGATACATTTATTTCGGAATATAGTCCACTGTTCTATATACATACTATGTCCGGTGGCACTTATATTAGTCTTACTCTCGGGAGCGAAGCGAGGGTAGGTATAAATTAAAGCACACACTGTGATGTCACTGCACTATGTTCACAGTTTGACCTAAAGTCTGCAAATTCCGGGTACCCAGTTACCCACGCCCTGGCACTGGCACACTGCATCATATTCCACACCATTGTACCTGCAACAACGAAAAATCTTATTATATTATACATTCGCTGTGGTACTTGTACTACTTTAAACTAATTATTATTAACGCCGTTATTCATAATGGACTAGTAAACTTTCCTATCTCTTGTTATTGCAATAAAGTTATAGTAGAGAGAAAAACATAAAGCCCTCAGCAAGGTTTTATATTTTTTACTTATCTTTATAAATAATGAGATGATTTTATTATGTACGCGTACCTATATTATTAGGTACTGGGTGTATATCAGACCACACTTGAAAACTCTAAAAGTAATTGATCATGATCGATCAGACTTGGAATTTATGATACCTAACATGAAGCATCGTTTAAACTTGAATGCGAAATGACGGAATGAAATCAAACTCTCTAGTGAAATTAATGTATGATTTTAATACATGTATTATGTACTGTATATGAATGTGCAGAACGTAGCTCGTTCTAACATAAAATAAAGTGGACCCGTCGTCGTCAAGAAGAGGGTTACTTACACAAAGACGATTATGAGATTAAAGATCTTTGCGGGATCTCTTAGACGAAATCCGGAAGTACTTAGAATTTTTTGCAATACCTTTATTTTAGTCATGCTTTCGTATGCCTTTGCCATTATTTTGTGGATATACTTAGGCATTGCGTAACATATATTTTTGTACTATTGATGTTTTTAACTATTGATGGCTGAAAGGGGGTATAAAATAATAGTAATAATAACTTTATTGAAAACCTTAAAAAGTAATCGTTACATTCCATGTACAGAATTCAGAAAAAAGTAACTTCAATTAGTACATTAGGTACAATGTTCTTACAATTACATAGGTGGTGTGGTGAAAACTTGGCTTACACAATACAAACTAATAGGTGGGATATTCAAAATGCGATTATGCTTAATGTGAGAGATGTGTACATGGCTGATCTCAGACTCCTAACTAGGTTGCCCTGTATTTGGGGTGGAGATCATTTACAGGAAGTATTTGGTTTTTTTTACATTTATAAATTAATAAATACCTATATCTAACTTGCGGTCGTGTCTAATCTCAATATTTTGTATAAAACTATTTGTACTTATCGTATTATTTGTTTTATTTACCTACCCAGTCTTCATTGAAAACACGCTCGCAAAAATTAAATAAAGATCATTTTTAACGGACTTCAAAAAAGGAGACGGTTCAACTATGTTCTACTGTAGGACCTATGTATTTTATTTAATTTTGTGCACCGATTATTCAGACATTATTATATCGATTTTTAATACTTATATTTTTTATTGAAACGTACCTTGGTTTTCTTCCAAAGTGTCCCATTAAAAAACTCTATTCTAAAACGAAATGAGGAGGATCTACAGAATTATGAAATGAATTGCACCCCGAGAGTGTGCAGGAAATTGCTCTCAAGTCGGTTTTATAAAACGTTGAATGTAAGTAACTAATTCAAATAGAAAATGTTTTGTCTTTTGTCTTGTTATCGTATTGGTCATTCTTATAAGAATTATATTACAAGATACCTAACCGTAATATATTTAAGTAAACCGTTGTTAAACGGTTTTGGTTTCACATTTAGTCTGTAATTTTATAACCACTATGTAATTTAACAACAATATGATACTTGGTTTACCCCAATAAAATAAATAAACATACTACGACTACTACTAACCCTGGACATCTTTAAAAGATCTAAAAATGTCGAGTTTAAGGAATGTAAAATTTATCACCTTGAGATTTTTAGTCATGACATTTTTTTTAATAAGAGTTTATCTAACAAGATTTAATCTAATAAGAGTCCCTTATAACTCTGGGTGTTTACATTGTAAATTCAAATGAGGTAAAGTTCAACAAAGCTAGATAGCACTATGCATAATATACTGATGCTCAAATGCATCAGCAGTTAAGAAGTTCCAATATGTAGGTACTTATCAACAAATGATATGCACTACCTTCAAATACTTCAAATACAATGTGTATTACGTTTCAAGTTTATAAGTTCAAACAAATAAGATTTTTCAAACAAACTTTGAATCCCACTCCACCCACTAAAAAAATATTATATTAAGTAAATATACATAAAGGTAGAGTTTATTTGTTTGTTTGTTGGAGGTACAATAATCTCTCCAACTACTCAGACGTTTTCAAAAATTCTTTGAGAGTGGACTGTCTGGATGGTTATAGGCATATTTTATCCCGATCGATAGTTTCATTAGTAGGTCCCGTGCAAAGCCGGGACGTGCTGCTAGTGTAATAAGTACAAAGAATATACCCTCCAAGTTTCAGGACTTTACAATTAGCGGTTTAGTCTGTGCATGGGCTTATATTTTTTTATGTACCCAAAGAAGATGTACTTCTCATATAAAAGACATCAACGCGCTTGCTTTTTTTACTGTAGCAATTTATATTGTAGGCATGTACCATTTTATTGCATGTAATATTAGTAGGAAATACCTGCATATACACCATTAACCACAGGGTAGGTGGAGCCATGTCTAAACTGCTCATAAAGTATGTCGTAAAACACAACGATTACCTATAAAATATTCAGTGCTATTTTACCGGTAAACATTGAGTAAACCTACGGAGTAAGCTTTACAATCAGAGGTAGGCAACCGAAAGTTTAATTATTGTATATCAATTTCTATTGGACGAAAAACAAGCTAACCAATTCGTGGTTTCGTTCTGTTTCATACAGAAATAAAACATATTTCAAAATACAGTACTCGTAACACGTTAATAAAAATATGTTTTTAGGGGAAAAAAAAGATAAGAATTATTTAGAGAAGCCAGGTTATAAAATTACGGAAGGTAAATTTGTATCTTAAAAAGTGAATGAGGTGAAAGAGGCGTTTCAGGATATGCAACTGGTGATCCGTGATCTCTACCTACACTTATGGGAAATATAAAACTTCTGAGTAGTATTTGAGTCATGATTCTTTTAAAAAATATCAATTTATATAACATTTAATAGAACCTAATTAAAACTACCGACTTTTTATTTATTCTGACATATCAACAGATTTCTGTAGATACATTTTATTGTACTTACATTCAAAGTTTGTAAATTTTTTACAGATCAATAAATATTTCTTTGTTTCATTTACTTTTTTTAAAGAAATAATAAAATAACGGTTAGACGAACATGACAAGAGCGTTTTGTTATTCTAAAATCCTTTGTTTTTTTATAAGAAGCCAACCACTTGGTCACCATATGGTCACTAGTATGACTGATCTAAGCAAGAAACAGCCGTTCACACTCACAGTTTTTATACTTCCAAGATTTTTCATTTCGTAAACAACAGAAATGCCACATACCTAAACAATTGTTGTCCTAAGCATATACAATAGGGAACCTTATAGACTTATGTAGTATTTTAGTAATATTTAAAATGATACAGAGTAGGTACGAAATTAATTTGAAAATAAAATAATTTTGTAAAAATGATTTTTGCAAGTGATTCTATGTTACGAGTAGATTCGTACTGCAAGGGGTTCAAAGGCACGAAGGTTAATAACTTTTAATAGAAAATGAAATAATAAAAAAAACATAATTATAGTGAAACATAGAACCTCCTCCTTTTTTTTGATGTCGGTTAATAAGAGACAATTACATAATGTAAATTTTAGTTAGTTGACTGTGATTAAAAAAGTTTAGTCATAAATCTTTAAATCATGGTAGATATCCCGTTGTAAATTACAAGTTTATAATTTTTAAGTTATTTTTTTTTCAGAAAAGATAGGTAAGTACATAATTTCTAACTTTTTATAAAATAAACCAAGTTTTCACTTTTTATTCTTGACAGTTTTGAAATTAGATTGGTGTTTTTGGCACTGGTTTCATTCATCTTTTACTATGTTTTTTGAGAGTTATCAATTATGGTCCTAGGTATTTCATGATTTACATTTCAAGTACCCAGGTACATCTAAGTATTAAGTGTGTCTGAATAAAATCTAAAATTGATCCTGTTAAACTTGAGTTATCGCGACTAATATAGTAGGTACCTAAACCTACTTACAAACAAATTTTCTTTCTAAAACTATTACCAATTAGGCATCAAGTACCTACCTACTTATTCCATTAACCAGATCAAATGCCGGAAATAATTACGATCCTGTAATTTATTTACGGCATAAAACAAACAATTATCTACAATCTATACATTCCAACTGTGAGATACTGGGTGGGAGACGATTGAGTAGTCAACTCTCTTATTTTATTAGGCCAACCATCGCAAGAATACAAGAATTTATTGATAAAAATAATTTTTCATTAAGTACTCATACACGGAAAGTACGCACGAAGTTGCCTGATCATAGGAGTTCAAAGTAGCATTTTCTATCCCTAGGGAAAACAAGAACTTTCCTGCCCTAGGGCAGGAAAGTAAATAACTGTCAAATGTCAACTTCATTTTTGACATTTCTTTTGTGTCATGTCGATGCATGCTTATTATTCAAGTTCTTCTAACTCATTCACTCATTCATTCTATTATGTCTCTCTAGCACGATGATGTGCTCCTCTAGCACTCTTTTTTTGTTGTTGTTTAGTCACTAAACAGCAGTTGACGATGGAATAGCTGCGTTTCAGATTAAAAAAAAAATACTGACTGGTAGAATGGCACTAAATGTAGTAGATAGGCATTCTACCAGTACTTTTTTTTTTATAAATCCGAGGTCTAAGTACTAAAAAAAATTGAGGATCTAATGAGAACTAAATACCTAAAGTTTTTAAAGCCGATTATTATTCCTTTTATTAATAGTAAAGCGATTTTGAGTGTACATTATTTACAACACAGATTTTGATTAAAAACTCTATGAATTTAGAGTCAAACCTTAGGCCCTAAACCTATTTTATATTAAGAATGTCGTTTAATTGGCTTTTTGTTTCCTATAATTTACCTATTTGTTATTCAGGCGGTTGGTTTTCCTATAAATCTATAAATCTATGTTGTTTTGATCCTGTCATGGCACTACTATCAATGACAAATGTGTTGCCAGCGGTTATTTCAAACATTTTCAAAAATCATTTTGAATTAATTTACTTATATTTCTATAAAAATACTTGATGCAAGAGCATAAGTTTTTACGAGGGTGTTTCGACTGAAAACATTTTGGTATTTTGTTCGTTGTGAAGTGGTAGTGACAATTTAGTAAGTTGAATCCTTTTTCCATTAAAACGTCGTTAGATTCGTCAAAAAGAGTTAGGAGTTAGAAACACCAACAAAATTATAAAGAAGAAGAAGAACGATTTTCTGAGCTGCGATTTCACCAAAACTTATAGAAATGGGAGCTCAGGTTAACAGTCATGATATTTTTACATTTATCAAATTGTTCAAAAACTTTACATCTTAGAATAAAAAGTAAAACCATTTTGGAATGTATAAACAAAGCCCTTTCATATGACACCCCACTCAATGTATTTGCACAACTTTTATTTTTTTTCACCCCCTTCGGAACCAAATATACAAATATACAACCCCTTGACCGATTCAGCTCATTAGGTTAGCCGGTAAACCACTTACCACTACCTACAATATGTACCAAGTTTCATGAAGATTTGATTAACGGTTCGACAGTTATGCCGAAACATACAAACAAACAAAATATACAAAGCAAAATCAGCCACTAAGATCTTCGTTCACTTCGCTCACTCGATCGATAAACAATAGTAGATTACTACACGAGGAAGAAAGGCAAAGATTCCGATGCACGAGATGGTTTATCGCGCGAGCGTCAGCGAGTGCGTTAATAGTTCGAGTGCATCGAAGGGCCTTTCTTCCGAGGTATGTACTCTACTTTTCATTACGAATATGAGGAAATTACCAAAAAAATTGATGTAAAATTTAAATTTCACACACGAAAATTAGCTGTCTCGCTTTTTTTTTTAAATCGACTAGTTTAATATTGACTAAAAGCAGCTAACGATAGCATGGCATAGCTGCGTTCCAGATTTAAAAAAAAATACTGACTGGTAGAATGGCTATAAAAGTAGTAGGCATTCTACCAGTAGTTTTTTTTTGATGATGAAAAAATTTGAATAAATAAAATAAAATAAATAAATTTAATATGATTAGTGCTAGAGAAGCACAAATTCGTGCAAGAGAGCATGCATTCGCATAATATCTAGCATCTGATTGAGTTAGAAGAACTTGAACACTTAGCATGCATCGACATGCCACAAAAGAAATGTCAAAAATGAAGTTGACATTTGACAGTTATTTACTTTCCTGCCCTAGGGCAGGAAAGTACTTGTTTTCCCTAGGGATAGAAAATGCTACTTTGAACCCTATAATCAGGCAACTTCGTGCGTACTTTCCGTGTATGAGTAATGAAAAATCTTTTTTTAGATTTCAGGCTATCCTTAGGTCTCAAAATACAGAACAAAACCTTAGGTAGATATAACAAATACAAGTTTTAAAAATTAAAATTTTAGATAATCTTTTTCTGAGATGACACAGCTTGCAGTTCTTTACAAATAAAGGTGAGCTAGACCGACAAGTGCACACACTTCACAAAACGAAAAATGCATTAGACTCACAGGCTGGATCGACATACCTATAGGTGAGAGATGCGCGAGGCGGCGGCATCGGCATTGGCAGGGCGGCCGCCGATCTGTAAACAGTTGTTATCGACGAGCCGTCGGCACTTGCCAGTATTGCCACCGCGGCACTGCGCTATATTTATCCGCTGGAACTGACGCGTGCGGCTAATTCCGTCGGCGTCGGCGCCCGATGCCGGCCTCCTGCAAGCACAAGCACGTCACCGAGTGCCGGCGCCGTCGCTGCACGTCGTCGGCCTAGCTCGCTGGCTGTTCATATCGCCAAGGCTCAATTCGCACATAAGAACAATCGCTTAGCATTACCTACGAGTATTCTCAAGAAAGGATAATGTCAGATAGACTTACCTGAGTATTGTCTCTCAATATGACTTGTGCGCAGGAGCCGGGGCGGCCGCAACGCAGGCCTGATGGTGGTAGTAGGATGGCTGCGGTGCGCGGTAGTGATGATGCGCCGGCGGCGAAGCTCGGTAAGCGTCTGGCGGGGGCGAGACGCCGGCGCCGCGGAAGCCCGCCAGCTGACAACTTGGCGGTTCGAAGAGGTCGCGGAAGGAGGGCGGCAGCTGGTCGGGCGTAGGCTCAGGCGCGGCGTACCAGCCCGAGGTAGCGGCGCGGAACTCCTCGGCCGCCAAGGAGTACGGCTGCGGTGAGCAGTAGACGGCAGCGGGCGGAAGGCGCGGCTCGCTGAACTCGTCGAGTGCGTCCACTGGCTTGTCGTAGCGTGAGCACTCGGCGCCCGCGCCGGGCTCGCGCTTGGGCCGGCACTCGAAGATGCGCGGCTTTACGTCCGGCTTCACGTCGCGCTGCTGGCCGAGCGCGTCCGCCGCCGACAGAGCCTCTTGTGCCGCCAGCGCCTCCTGCGCCTGTTGTAGTTGCTGCTGCCGCTTTATCGCCTCCTCCTTTTCCTTAATAGCGTCTTTCTTCTTGAAACGACGCCGCCGTCTCAGGTATGATCCATTATCGAACATGTTGTATGAATCAGGATCGAGCGTCCAATAGCTTCCCTTGCCGGGCTTCTTGTCGTCTCTGGCAACTTTGACGAAGCACTCATTGAGACTTAGATTGTGTCTGATAGAATTTTGCCAACCTTGTTTGTTTTCTCTGTAGTAAGGGAAGCGCTCCATGATGAACTGATAGATACCGTTAAGTGTGATCCGGCGGTCGGGCGCGTTCTGGATAGCCATCGCAATGAGCGCTATGTAGGAGTACGGCGGCTTCACCATGTCCTTGGGTGTGCCGACATGCTGCTGGTGCGGGTGCAAGTACGGCGCACCGTATCCGTAGCGGTACTGCTCGTAAGCGTACGGCGTGACGCCACCCGAGTACCCGCCGGCGGCACCTCCGCGGTACGCGTACGGACTCTGTTCACCAAACAACGCGTGCATTTTGACCACTCGTCTTCACTCAGCTTGCATGTCACTCCGCGAGCGCGGAACCCAGAGCGCGTTGCTCTTTCGGCAACAAAACGAAGACTGACTGATTTTGTTTAGATTCACAACAAGGCCCGTTTACATAGCGGACGCTAACCGAGAGACGAATGAGCGAAGCCGGGGGCGCAGCCGTCCATGGCGCTTTGCTCCGCCCTCGGCAGCCGTCTCTATCGGTTGCAGGAGAATAGAACTTGCGTCCCACTCCCTCGGCGCTACGCTACTCGACGCACGCCCAGAGCGCGGCTACAGGGGCGGCGCTCACATGCTGCTGGAAGCTCAGCCTCTTTTAATTTTTTCTTACCCTGCCGCCGCCGCGCCGCCGCCGCTCTGTGCCCTTTTATTCGCCCCGTAGCAAATAAAAGCTCCCCATAATCGCCAGTGAAGTAGTTGCAACAGCAACAATACAAATTAGTGAACAAGATTCAAAATATCTGTCTACTTTAAAATTTAACAGAACACGAACTTTCACGTTTGTGGGTTTCGTTTAATATTATTTATTAAATTTATCATTATCATCATCATGGCCTGCCTTCACCCGTTGCTGGTTGGATTATTTTGCTGTGAAATAACTTAAGTGGGTAGGTGTACCTACCTACTACTTACTTACCGTGTTGGCTAGTGGATTGGTATGTACTTCGACTTTCGATCCGAAGGTCGTGGCATCGAACCCGGCCGTGCATCAATCAAACGAGCAGCTGCAGAAGCGTTTGCCAGTTACTTTAGTAGTGTTTTTATAGATCAAGTTCCGAGCCTAGATATCAATCAAGAAATAAGGTCAGGTGGCAACAATTGTTTGATTAATATTTACAGTATTTCTCCAGCTGAAATTGAATTCCACATATCTACGCAAATTAAAATCAAAAAGTTCCCTTGGTCCGGATAATGTTCCCCCATATGTAGTCAAAGCATTTAAAACTCAACTTTCAGACCCTTTATCTCACATCTTCAACTTGTCCCTCAACACAGGCATATACCCAGAATGCTGGAAACAGTCAAGAGTTGTACCAATCCCTAAATCAGGAGACAAAGCACAAGTAGAGAATTACAGACCTATTGCAATACTATCATGTTTTGGTAAACTCTTCGAAAGCATTCTGCATACGAAGATCTATCAACAATTGGAACCCTATCTGTCTAACGCCCAGCACGCATTTCGTAAAAAACGCTCTGTAAATACAAATCTGCTCACACTGGTTGAAAATATATCCCATAAACTAGACCAAAACATCCAAGTGGATGTAGTATATCTAGACTTCAAGAAAGCTTTTGATCATGTTAACAATGATGTACTTTTGGATAAACTTAGATTTGTTGGATTTGCCCCCAAATTGATCAAGTTGTTTGCTGATTATCTTCGTGATGGTAGCCAATTTGTACGACTTGGTTGTTATAACTCTAGGCCCTACCATACGCGATCCGGAGTTAGTCAGGGATCATCTTTGGGTCCATTATTGTTTTCTATCATGGTCAATGATCTAGCTGATCGTCTTAAATACAGCCGGTGCTTATTGTACGCAGATGATCTCAAAATCATTAAGGAAATTCAATCACTAGATGATTGTAAGTTACTACAGCACGACCTCAATTCCATACTGAGCTGGTGTGAAGAAAACCAACTATACCTTAATATAGCCAAATGCCAGACTATGAGTTTCACACGATCTAACAGCCCCATAACAAATGACTATAAGCTGGAAAATATAACGATTACAAGATGTATCACAATAAAAGACCTTGGCATTGTTTTTGACACCAAACTTAACTTCCATGAACACATTAGATCACTAACAGCAGATTGTTTCAGGCGTTTGGGATTTGTTACTCGAAATTGTAGGGATTTTAAAAAAGTTAACACCATTAGATTGCTATATACAGCTCTAATACGTACAAAAATTGAGAACAGCTCGTGCATATGGAATCCACATGAATCCACCTATGCCCTGATGCTAGAAAAAGTACAAAAACGTTTTCTACGCTTTCTTTATAATAAATGTCTCGGATATTATCCATATATGTATCCAACAATGTATTTACTAGGGACACTGGGATATAACTCTCTTGAAACGCGAAGGCTGGTTGACCAACTGATGTGCTTGTGTCGCATATTGCGAGGAGTGATGGACAGCGCTGACCTAGTGAGTGAAGCAAGCCGGCTCAATGTACCTGAGCAGCTTATAAGGTTCCGCCCAGGTAAAGTCCCACTGTTCGCGCCGACTCCCGCACGTACAGTAGCTAGACAGCAATCTCCCATCTGCCGCGCTCAACATCACAATACCCAGACACTGATGTGTTTGTGGATAGTTATACTCAACTGGAAAGAGTTGTATTCCAATATGCAGAGAGGAAATAAGCGGCAAGAACATTTTTTGTCTATTCTTTTATTTTGTATATTTTTACTCAATGTACCTAACTGTTAGAATTTTGTTTGTTACTTTTTATTTTGTTTCATGAGTATACCTACTACTTACTTATTTTTTTGGGTAAATAGCCTATACCCACATAGCTACATAATAATAAATTTACTTTACCTATTATATTATTTCATAACTATATAATGTAAAATAGATATAGCGATTTGGTGCCAAACTGTAATGTTATAGTCTATAATGTGTGTAATAATAAATAAATAAAATAAATAAATAATCAATGGACTTTTCGTGTCGTACCTATATGCGCTACCTACCTATACCTAACAATAACACGAGCTTTCTTTTAGGTGTATTGTAGGTATACACCTAAAAGAAAGCTCGAATTTTTAACCGACGAAACCAAGTAGGAGGAGCCGTGTCTCGAATCTATTCCAATTTCCACTGCATGTAACTATTTTTATAATATTTTTTTATGTAGGTCCTATAGGTATACCTATAGGATATTCACCTACTAGGTACTCCGTCAACGATTTTGAAAATTCTTTTTTTTGTTTGAAAGATTACACTCCCCAAGTATCTAGTCGGTCCCATTGGGGATCTGATGAAGATCTTCGGAGTTTTGAACAGAAACGCAATTTCTCAATTTTCATTAGAAGTGAACCGATTTCAAGAGTTCTTTCTATGATTTAAAGAATTTAGCTAGATACTTACCTACCCACTACCGAAAGGCCTACCATGCCGATGCTTTTCAATTAGGTAGGTAGGTAGGTACCTAGAATTTGAAGTGCTAAGTTTAGAATGTATTCTATTCCGAAAGAAAAGAGTAGGTAGGTACCTATTTCTGTACTAAATCATTTGTCTATCTTCTTAATCCCTACAAAGGTCTCGATAATTACCTACCTATTCAGTTAAGCGTCGGAAGTCGTTACTGCGATGTGTTGACACAGCGAGTGAAGAAAAAATCTTCCAACGAAACGGGGATCAGTATAAGGTTCCGTCCGTCACAGATTCCGTGTCGGATAAGAGTTTAGTCCCATTTACAAGATAGGTAGGGTACGTGCCTGATGTAATAACTTGTATAGGTATAATTAAATTGAAGCATCTAAGTGCTTAGACCATGTAAATCATGCATGATGATGATGATGACAGCCAATTTATCTATTTGTAGGTACCTACCTATGCCTGTGATGGACGGGAGCTTAGTTAACTTAGTTAACTGATCCCAGTTTCGTTGATGTAGGTAGGTACCTACCTATCAGAGATGAAATCATCTCTGCAACAATACTAAAAAGGTATTGATAGAATTGAGGGGTACCTACCTAGGTATTTTGTGTCATCATCATCTCTGTCCTGACTTGGTAGGTACCTACTCAAATGACTAATTAAGAATAAGTAGGTAATTACATACCTACCTAGATTATAAACTTCGCTGGAAATCTTTTTAGGTAGGTACCTAACTTAAGTATACGTACCTACCTATACCTACTCCTTCTTAGACCTTCATCCGAGGTAAGCAGTCTGCTTTTCATACGAATCTATGGAAATTACCAAACAAATGTAAGTTGTTGATTTTTTTTTTATCTAAGAAAGTTTTTTTGCCTTCTTGTTTTTCATCCTAGTAATATTATACTTAATGTGAAAGTTTGTGAGAATGTATGGACGTAGGTGAATGATTGTTATTCTTTCACGCAAAAACGACTTGGTTGAAATTTGGTATGTAGGTACCTAGATAGGTGATACCCTGGATTAACACATAGGCTACTTATTATCCCAATATTCTCGCGGGAACGGGACTTACGCCGGTGAAAAAGTGGGGTGCAGCTAGTAATTCATAAATTGTGCTAGGATGCACAAATTCGTGAAAGGTAGGTACCTACTAGTTCGTAGGTCAACTCAGTAGGTCCGCTACTTAATGCTTACACGGGTACCTATATACCTCATCTCGAACATTGAATTTTCTTCGGGCTATTTTTTGGGGTTTGATTTGTGCGGCGGCGGCGCGTCACGTAGCGGCGCGGCGTTTAGGCCACAGAACACTATTACTCCTAGCGTTTGGCATCCGAGTGCATCCTACTTAGCACTAGATGGAGTTACTTAATTTTGATTGCAGGCAAGACCTTGCGGTGATTGATTTTTAAATCAAACACAAATACCTATAGCCCGAAAAAAAAACCATGTTCAAAATGAGGTATCTCTGAGGCCTACCTATTTTGGTCAACTTTACTCGCCAGTAGCGCCACCTAGTGAGCTCATAAATGACAGTAGCTGTACAGCAGGAATTAGGTGCATATAAGATTATCTATGATTAGGTGTACGTACGTGTACTGTGTGTGTGTACACATAGAAGGAACTTTTAAGTCAACTAATGCCGGCCATAGACGTACAAGTAATTTGATCAAACAAGCTAGTTCAAACAGTTTGGTCAAATAAAAATACGAAAAAACATATTTCTTCCTTCCATTTGACATTAAATTTGATCAAAATTTTACCACAGACAGTCATGCCAATTTGACCAAACTGTTTGTTTGATCAAATTACTGTACGTCTATGGCCGGCATAAAGGTTCTATATAGTTCTAGTAGATGGCGCTACTGTCATTAGCACTAGATAACGTCATCAAATTCATCATCATCATCATTGTCAGCTTGGTAGAACCCACTGCTGGGCATAAGCCTCCTTCCCTGAACGCCAAACACTTCTGCTTTGGGCCTTTTGCATCCAGGTCTTACCCTGTACAGCAACTATGTCGTCCATCCATCTGGCAGGTGGTCTGCCAAGAGGTCTAGTAAATCCCCGGGGCCACCATTCAGTTAAGGCCTTACTCCACCTACCATCACCAAATCTTGCCAAGTGCCCTGCCCAACTCCATTTTAGGTTTATAATAGGTCATCAAATTAGCAAACTTAATTTTATTAACTAGTGTACCCCACTGACTACTACGGTTTAAAATTAATGTGAATAGTATTGAAACTTTTGAAAATCAAATAGGTACAAAAAAAAATGTTAAAAAACACCCATCACTAGATTGTTACACAGCAAAACAGCTGGTAACATTGTTAGTTATAAAAAAAAAACTGTAGCTCGGCAAGCAGGCCGTGCTACGTTACGTGCGTGCGTGGTTGGTTGGTGTGTGTGGTGGTGGTGACTGTTTGACTATTTCCTGCTTTTTTTGGTTTGGTGGCACGTACGCAACTAATTTATTTTTCGTAACCTGCGATTGTTTGTGATAAACCTACCTATAACCAAAATTAGAGAGAATATTTAATTATGAATAAAGCGTAAACAAAATGTTTTTAGGAAGTGTATAGTTTAGCTTCCAATAAATACCAAGGCAAGGTATTTGTTGTGTGTGATTTTGTGGTGCTGTTTGCAGTTTTGTCGAACAGGCATAGGGTAAGTGGACTGTAAAATATTTTTATAAAGACTTGCTAATTACTAAACTATCTACCCGTTTCAAATATTATTAACATGAGGGTGATTTTGTTAAGCAGTCACAATACGTGGTAAGCATGTGACTTCACCTTGAATTTTAATTGTTGGTGTTTATTTAATCGACGTGAGCTCTAACAATATTAACTTAGCGAATTCCCTTTCAAAAACTACCTACTTGAAAGTTTACGTTTTCGCAAAATTTACAGTAGTAGTTAGTTCTCAAATTAGACTTTGACACCTGCTTGCGTGTGTGTGTATGTGAGACTACGCGTATAGGTATTTATAAATCCGGTCCAGTTGCATCTCTGTGTGTGAAATACTCTATAATGTATTATTGTCTTGTGGCCTAGGTATATTGCCAGCTAGTCTAAAAAGTTGTTACTTCTCATACCTAAGTAGAGAAAAATTAGAATAGGTACCTACAATATGTAATACCCACATGATCATGTACTAAACATAAAGATCTTAATCTACTGCCTGCGAATTTGGATAGGCAGATATATTCTTTTTTAATTAAGATAACTAGTTAGTAGACCTATCTAAAAATATCACTATTTCATTTTAACACATTCAGCGGTAATTAAATTTAATGGCAACAAACACACATACTTTCACATTTGTGCAATTATGATTAGGTTTGTTTAAAGTCAAGTAAGCTATGTAAGGTTAATGTGGAGAAGCCCGGCAGAGTTCTTTTTATTTAATTTAAGTTTAACTTTACGAAATACTTGCATGTTTTGCATGGGTGTAATAATGAAACCACGAGGATAAAATATAGTCTATAACCATTCGGACAGCCCATTCTATACATTGGTGAAAGAAGTTTTGAAATCGGCTGAGTAGTTTCGGAGATTACCTCCATCAAACAAACAAACTGTTATTTTTCCTATCTTACTACTGTCAATCGAAATATTGATTATATTTCTCTTCAGCAGGTGATCCAACATGGCAGAAGCTCATTCAGCTGTAGCATTCTCGTTTGCTATCACTCACGACGGATGGGATGTTAACTTTGACCGAGAAGTCCTCTATTTGGTTTGGGAGTCCGGTATCCGTTCCTGGAAAAAACGCCTTGCGCGCTTTCGAGTAAGCATTTTATTATATTTCTTACTAGGGGTTAAAACAATATATTTGTGTTTCCCTCTATGCCTCTGTAGTTACTCCTTCACATAATACTTAAGTCACCAATTAATTTTTAAATTAAAGTGAGAAAAAATGAAATAGACCTGTGGTTGAAAAAGTGGAGAATCAAACCTAATGTAACCAAATCTACACAAATAACGTTTACCCTTCGGAAAGGCGACTGTCCACCAGTTTGTATGGAAACAAAAACACTACCGACTCAAAACACCGTCAGGTATTTGGGACTACACTTGGATAGAAGACTAACGTGGGCTAACCATATAAAAGTCAAGAGAACCGAAGCAAACATACAATTTAAGGGTTTTTCCTGGCTACTTGGCCGCCAATCCCAACTCTCACTCAACAACAAACTAATAGTCTATTAGACTATAATAAAACCCATATGGACATATGGTATTGAACTTTGGGGTACAGCAAGCAACTCCAACATTGAAATCCTTTAAAGATTCCAAAATCTAGCACTAAGAAACATCTCTAAAGCTCACTGGTTCGTAAGAAACACGAATACACGAACACCTGGAAATGCCAACAGTCAAGGAGGAAGTTTCCAAATACGCCGGAAAATACAAGGAAAGACTTAGAACTCACACGAACACATTAGCCCAGAACCTTCTAGATTCCAAAGAGAGCATAAACCGCTTAAAAAGATGGCAGGTGCTAGACCTGGACAAAAGAAGCTGAAATGCCTAGTAACGCCTTAAGGCGCCATTCGCTGGAAGAGCACCTTATATATAACAAACCCCACGAGAACAAATCTGATTATGGCTACACAGCCGATTGCAGATAGCTATTACAAAAAAAAAAAAAAAAATTAAGTGATAGACTCTACCTTTTAATAGGTCTAATAGGCAAGTGTAATCATCTACATACATAGGTACTTAGCAAACCAATCTAGGAATGTAAATATGTAAAGTACATTAATTAATTACAAAATTAAATTACAATGATTTTCTTAGGGTCTACGAGTATGTTTGTAATTAAAGTTTTTAACAGTGTTTTTTGTATATTTTTTTCTACAGAACAGTGTAAACAATGGAGTCTACCCAGGGCATCTGCAGACCCTGTATGTACTGTGGTCTTTCCTTGTGGCAGCGCATTTTGTTGGGTTCAATATACCCTTCGGATTAGTACAAAAAACGCTAGTTCTTTTACCTGGGTGAGTGATTTTACAATAAATAATAAAGTTTGTTAGATATTAGATATTATAATTAACTAGCTGCGCCCCGCGCTTTCACCCGCGTAAGTCTCGTTCCTGCGGGAATATCGGGATAAAAAGTAGCCTATATGTTAATCCAGGGTATCACCTATCTACATACCAAATTTCAACCAAATCGGTCCAGCCGTTTTAGCGTGAAAGAATAACAAACACACATTCTCACAAACATTCACATTTATAATATTAGTAGGATAGTAGGAAGTAGGATAGGAAGGAAGTAGGATAGTAGGATTTCACATATTTCACATTTACTTATAATATTAGTAGGAGGAAGGATAGGAAGTAGGATAGTAGGAAGGATAGGATAGGAAAGATAGTAGGATATAAGTAGGAAGTAGGATATCACAAGAATCTTCTTTTTGCCTTTAGGCGGCCTAGAAACTCCGACACCAGAGTTGGCCACTTACTCCCGGTTCCTATAACTAACTTACGGATGGCCGTAGGACTTTCCCCATAGGAACGTTGTTATCTGTCAAAAAATTTCAAACATTTTATGTTTGTAAAAACAAAATTGCTATGGTGTTAGACCTACGGACATCCGTACGAAGAACGAACTATCTTTTGAGGAAGTCATATTCTAAGATCAGACCAAATAAAAAGTGTTCGCAGTGGTCCGTCTTTACTTTTTATTTGGTCTGAAATTCTAAGAGATACACCTAAAATTATTGGAAGTGAATTGCGCATGCGTGATTCTCGATCGAATTTCCATTCGCGACATTCAATAGCACGTGCACTGATATCTAGAATTCTAGATAGGTACCTACGTTACTCTTTGTATACATAGTGTGTTACGCATGTTTATTGCCATATCTACTGTTTTAATTAGCAGATAACTACAAGTAAGAGGCCAACTGCTATCTATATGGATCTTCCGTCTGTGAATAATGATATATATTATGTTACTAGCTGCTCGCCCCGGCTTCACACGGGTGTACCTGATAATGAAAATAGGACCAAAGCTACAATTTGCAGTACTACCAAACAATCAAATATATGTCCAATTACATAATATCTACCATTATTTATGAGTATTAAAGGTAAATGTCCATTCCCAAAAATCATCAAAATGTTTTAATATTTGAAACATTATAAGTATGTAGGTTCGGAGATTTCGGTGATTCGAACTTTCTAACTTGCTAACAAATCAACTTTACCACTGGTAGATATAAGTCTCGGTTCTTATCACAATTAAATAGGATAAGTAAAGTGTTTACGCGTTGAGCCTTAATAATAAAAAAAATATTGTCCCATACGTCATCAGATATTTGCTAATGAAAGTCGCGTCAAAATCGGTTCAGCCTTTTTGAAGAATACCTGCCTCAAACAAGTTGACAGACAGGACAGATTAATAATCCTGTAAATTTTTTTTTGGGAAAGCATGTGAATAGCTATCGAATATAGTTCATCTGCATTTTTGATTACGTCATGTAAATTTTATTACATAAACAGTTTTATTATTGGCTAGCAGCACGTCCCGGCTATGCTCGGGTGCACTAATGAAACTACCGGGATAAAATGTAGCCGGGATAGATTACCATCCTGACAGTCCATTCTACACATCGGTGAAAGTATTTCTGAAATCGGCTAAGTAGCTATGGAGATTACCTCCGACAAACAAACAAACCAACATCACCTCTTTATAATATTATATAGTATAGAGATAACTGATGATTGATCTGACTCGCTTGAAGCGTCTTCAAATAAGGAGGATACTACTGAATAAATCAAAATGCCTATCGTGATTTTGTCAATTCAATACATAGTACATATGTACCGTACCTATAAAATGATGTGTATAGCAAATATCTAAGTAGGTAAGTTGATAATATCAAATCGGGGACGTTTGCATAAAAAACCTTGTTACATTGACCCACTGTCCCAAAAAGACAGACCTAAATACAAAGTGCTGTTTAATATAAATAAATACCTATGGTGTCATTTCTTAAATAAAAATGTACAGATGCTAAATCGCTGATGAGTTGATGACTGCTGAAATGTGTCAATACAGCTTTTAACTATCTATATAAACTTGGATTACCACTGACTCACTGACTGACATCATTGTTCTCCCTGATGGTGGATGGGAAGGTATGTTTTTTTTTACAGAATCGTATAGAGGGTTGTCTGGTGAGTTTGGGAAAAATCCGACTTTGCCCCTTTTTTGAACTATCATGACTAGCGTCCAGTTTTAATATCATATTTACCTATGAATTTGCTTACTGATGTGATTACACAGATACTTAATTATGTAGAAAAAATGAAATATGATCACACACAACTGTACCAGGGAGCGGGTGACATTTCTTCGATCTTTATGTAATTTTTTAGATCCTTTGAATGTCTAATGGGGTAATCAGAGGTATTATGTCCAAATCCATATTTGGTATATGCCCACATTTTGCTGAAGTTAACTTTCCAAAATGTGACTGGCCGAATACTCAAATGCTAAATATAGTAAGTGCAGGTGATTATCTATGACAAAAATTGACGCTTGTCTATACAAATCTAACAAGTAGGAACGTAGGTACTGAATATTTAATTAGCGTTTGATATACTAAAACGTCAATTAAAGTAGATAGGTGCAACGTGCTTATTTATAACTTAATTTGACATTTTTCCATACAGATATGTCAAAAATGAATTTAACTTCCTTAGTGGTAATTACGGCCTTAAATATTTGATTATTCGGGCCTAGGTCAGTTACAAAATGTTCTAAAATCAATTGTGTCGCAATCTTTTAGAAATAGCATTTCTTTTCAGCGATTCGATGATGTGGCAAGTTGTCGCCTGCTTGCTGGCAGCTCTTACAATGTGGCTATCGGTTATATTCCTGATGCGGTACATTCTCAAACTGCTGCTTATGTATAAGGTAAGAACTACATACTTGTAGAATATGTTGTAAACGGAAGGCGAGACGCACACTATAAATACGCCTCATGTGTGCTAGTGCTAGCTCTAAGACTACACTCTACACGTAATAGTACGTTCACACGCGCGCGTTCAACTCGACATTCAACGGGCACATTCACGGGCACGCGCGTGTAAACGGTACGCCCGAGCCCGTGAACGCGCCCGTGAACGTGAATGCCGCGAACCGGGCGAGTGGCGGTTTTTGGGCAAAGTTCAAAGGATGAATGCGCGGGCGCCCGGTGACTGTTCACATGCGCGCGTGCAGTCAGTCTCTCTCGCGCTTTCGTGACGAGTGGACGTCCGTTGCTAACATGGTCGAATGGTCAAACGAATCGTCTATCATTTTGTTTCTTTTTCCAATAAAAATAAGTTAAGCCAAAGGTTAAGGCAGCAACAACATCGAGATCCTCGCTGCCCGACATGCTAGCACTGACTGACACGCCTGCGTGCATGTGAACAGTTTGAATTTTCGCCGGCCGGGCACGCGCTGCATGCCGCGCAGCTCGCCAGGCAGCCCGCCGGGCTGCACGTCGTATATCTGAACATAGCATAAATAATTTGCACTTGGCGTACCTACTGACCTATTTGTTAAACCGTCACTAAACGAGGACTTGCTACAATGAATTATGCGTTTAACTATGCCCTCTAACTTTATTTGTTTTATTACGCATTGGTAAATTGAAGATCAGTGCTGTGATCCAGTTATGTTTATTCTGACACTGCCAGAAGCAAATCTACTAAGTTAATTTAATTCAAGCTGAGCCTACTAAGGAGGATTTCAAAGAAATGTATTTTGCAAATCTTGAAAAGTAGGCATGTTAGTTTTAACAACAACCTGCCTTGACCGAGTAGTCAGAACGGTTCAATATCTACCAGAGCTCTTACCTCACTTTTTTAGCTGTTAAGAATGTCGGCTTCATTGCATTGCTAGAAACGAATCAAAAATTCAGCAATTTTATAGCTATTAAAAAAACGGAACAATAGCTCTCATCTCACTCCGATAGGAAGACAATGCCATTATGCTAGAAATTATAAAGTCATACTATCAAACGAACCTAAAGCAGGGTTCCCACCTAGCCGTGTAGCATGTAATGTACCTAACCATATTTACTTCCAGGGTTGGATGTACGAGTCACGTGCCCCCGGGTCTTCGATTTCCCTCAAGACGAAGCTTTGGGTGAGCGTGGTCAAAGTCCTCTCCGGTTGGAACAAGCCTAAACTGTACAGTTTCCAAGGCTCACTTCCAAGGCTGCCGCTACCAAAAGTCAATGATACTATGAAGAGGGTGAGTTTAAACCAACTGTTATTTATCATACATCTCTTTGCCATAGATAGGTTTATAGCCAAGGACGGTGTAGTACAAGTAGTGTATGTCGTTTTACTACATCTTCCTTGGTATTGCTATTGTATTTACATAATGGTATATACAAAAGTAGAAACTTTTTTCTATGATATTGGTAAACTTTCACGATTTGAACACATTTTATCAAAATATTCTCTATTTATTTTAAGTTTTGTATAACATACAGTGACTATTGGTCTTTGCACTGGATGAGTCTACTCCATCTCAACAATGTCCCAGCGACCCGCAAAATAGAGACAGATAGATTGCGTTCTGACGCTGTTTAAATCACGGGGTATTTACTTTTCTTCCATATGAAATCCACCTTTTGGATTTCTCATGTAGTAAAAATGTAGGCCTGCTGTATTTATTCTGTAAAATACATCTTAGCATGAGTCTCATTGAGTCATGAGATCTCACGAGTTTTTCTTCACTGTTAATGCCAAATATTATATTAAAGCTCGAATTAATATATTCAATTTGTTGATCCGCAGTACCTGAACAGCGTCCGTCCGTTATTAAATGATGAGAACTACAAGAGGGTTGAGCAGCTAGCGAAAGAGTTCGAAGAAACCGTGGCAGTTAAACTACAGAGATACCTGGTGCTGAAATCATGGTAATGTACTATTTTAATCAGACGCTCAAGATAGACTTTGTTATTAGACACATAAGACGAGAGACCGTGTAATGTAACCTGTTTCGATGTTGAGGTAGCGAAACTCTGTTTCGGCTAGACCTACAAATATTTTACTAAAAACTTTACGATTAAGTTACTCAAAATAAAATAAAATGATGTTTTTTTTTTTCGTTAATTATGCCTTGACATGCTTTACAAAACAAAAAATGCTTAATGACTCAAAATTGTTCCCCATCCTGTATACAAATATACTCCAAAAAGATAATGTACTTAAATTAGAAAATATACCGTTATCCAAAAGAACCAAAACTACAGTATGCGGTTGAATGACGTTAAGAATTTATTAGAATATTTTAAAGAAGTCGGTCACGCCAACACTATTGTTTTTACGATTTTATGAATATCATTATAACACAACTATTTTGTAAAACTAAACTCAGCTGTTTATCTATCGCACGCGCGGAATTCACGCCTCGGAACGCGAAGTCGCATGAAGAATATACGAATGCTATCAACATTCTTGTTTCGAGGATTATTCGAGGCCTCGCTCAAGATCCGCGGTCGTTTATGAAGAGGCTATAAAACATTATAGTGTATATATGTGACATTTTAAAACACAGGGAATCCTAGTTTGGGTATCAATGTTTTCCAACCAGGAATATAATTTCAACACCTATACTTTACTTTGTTAACTTTGGAACATTTTGTTATTCTATTGTCTGTTATAATAATAACATTTCATTTTATTTTAATCAATATAATTAAAGAATTAACTGGCACGCAAATTACCTGAACAAATGCAACAACAACAACGCATTCCGTTTTATTAAATGCCATTAGAATTGCATTCCTTCATTACATTTGTATGCCCTTAGCAGATTTTTACTTCCCACATAGACTGATATTAAAATATATGTGGAAGCAGAGACGGCAGATAGTAAAATAATAACATGCCTAGTTACCACACGCCCCAATTCTTTATCAGTTAGATAGGGGTTACGCTGAGCGTTATCGAAATCCGTCTAGCTGTACTGAAATCCGGGTTACTCGCCGATAAAGTAATTCGAGACTCACAGGCAGGGCGGACTTCGTACCCAATTCAGCGATATGCAACAATGAATTATACTTATTTGTATCTATATACAAAACTAGTATTGAGTGCCTGACTGGCAATCACTTATCAAGTAACACGATGGGCATTTAATAAATTAATTATGTACTTTGTTTTTTGTTGTCTTTACAATATAATTATAAAGAAACAAGATTTGTATTCTTGTGTAACGAATATATTAAAAAACTGGAGAATTTTTTAAAACTCTTTTACCATTAGAAAGCTACATTATCTAAGTAACATAGGTTCTGAAAATAACCATACCAATATTACGAGAAACTCTGTTTATTTCCTTGCTATACTTCATGCCATAGTAGAACAGATAAAATCTGGTATGGTACCTATAGATTGTACCTGTTTCTGTTAGGACGTTAGCTACTTTAAATCGTCATCATTACTAGGCTAGAGCTGTTAATTTAAAATGCAACATACATAGGTACAAAAAAATCCGAAGGTTTTATAATGGTCAGCATCAAATCTGGAAGTAGCGTTACCAATTTAAAATAAAACATTCACTATTTATTCTGAGAGGTATATTGTCTTTAAATAACTTCCCACGGTTCATCCAGGCTGTCTCAGGTGTACTGTGGGTAGCCCTGAGCAAGTGACTAATAGAAATAATACTTATTTGTCTATTACGTTCTATATCACCGATTATTCGCTAATCTGTAGGTAGATAGGAGGATGCGCTAGAATCCATCGGTTCTTATCCGATTGTTATCAATAAAACGATAATTTTTCTTCCGGTGTATATTAGACTAGCAGTTCGCCTTGATTTCACTCGAGTTTCAACCTATATTTCAATCTTTTACAAAGTGCTTTTGAAATGGTTGTATTACTTACGTACTGTTTGAAACTTTGAAATTAAATGATTATCTTTAGATATCTTTCACTAAGTTTAAAAAGTGTACCAACAACTTTGGGCGCGTAGTAGTGTAGTAGTAGCGCAAAAACCAGAAATGTATTTAAACTTATTCACAACTTATATAAGTTAAACAAGTAAGTACTCGATGAGCTTACGTACTAGACTTTTCTATCACAGTTCTTAGAAGGCCAGAAAAAAACTTTCGCCGTGTTACATTATTTCGGATAATGCCTTGTCAATTTATTCGTACCTGCTAGTCCCTATTGCGAATGTTCGTATTATATATTACGCAACAGGCTAGTCATAAGTACAGACGATGCCACAGTTAGATAACGGGGTCAAATGAATTGTGCTCGATACACGCGCTAAGGTCACGATCATGAGCCCTACCTCATGTCTAGAAGCACTTTGAATTACTTATTCTATAATTTAAAACTGATATGAGCAAATTTATTATTTTGTTTTCTATCCCAAAATTATAAAGGGGTAATGTTTGTTTGTGAGACGGTAGTAATCTCCGAAACTACTCAGACGATTTCAAAAATTCTTTCACGGATACGTAGAATGGAGTGTCGTGATGATTATAGGCTATATTTTATCGGTAGTTTCATTAGTACACCCGTGCAAAGCCGGTACGTGCTGCTAGTCATTAATAAAAAGTACTTAGTAATGTAAATGTATTTAAGTACCTATATAATTTTGTTTGAACGCGCTTATCTGTTAACCTACCAGTTGGATTTGAAACGATCTTTAACGACTCTTAAAACCGAGATCGGCAGTTTGATGTGCCCTCCGAAGCACAGAAGCGCTCAGCTGTTAATGCCACTTGCGGTCACCTATTCATTATGTTGACATAATGAATAGGCTATTTACAACGAATACTAATGAATAGGCTATTTTACAGGTGGTCGAGTAACTACGTATCCGATTGGTGGGAAGAATACGTGTACCTAAGAGGGCGATCACCCCTAATGGTGAACTCTAACTTCTACGGCACAGATGCTATATTGCTGCGGCACACTAACATCCAGGCGGCGAGAGCGGGAGTCATCATACATCTGTGCCTCAAGTTCCGTAAACTTATTGACAGTCAGGATTTGGAACCGGTAAGCATTTAACCCCCGACTAATAAGAGGAGTGTTAGAAGATTGAGGTGTACCTATGTGTATGTCTTATGCTATTGTAGCTCCCAAACGGATGAACTGATGTGGATTTTAGTTTGTACAAGACTGTAGTACAGTCACGGAATGAAAAGGTTGACCACCTAGATGTTATTGCTTGCTAGGTATTAGTTTCATAACCATTTGAGGTTGCAGGTTTGATCCCCGCTGCGAGTCAAATGGTGACATGATCTGATCATCAAACATTTGTCTCGAGTTTGGGGGTTTGTTTATACTAATGTCATGTTTACAAAAAAAAAACAAAATATAAACTATAGGTTCAGTCATCTGGTTACAATACCACAAGCTTAGTGGTTACCTTGGGATTAGATGACGCTGTGATGTCTGAGGATATTCATATATTGAAAGCCTATTTCCCAGGAGAAGATACATAACCAGATAATAGAATAGAAAACATTTTATCATACACCATATAGCAAGTGGCCACCAGTGATGGAGAGCAAATGAAAGAAAAAAATTCTAACGATGTACAATAGGCTTATTGATATGAGCGATCTCACAAAGCAAGCTTAAATAACTGTATTACGGAAAAACGGGAATTAAATTTCTAATTTTAATTTCCAGATAATGCTTCAGAACATGGTGCCCTTATGTTCATGGCAATACGAGCGGTTATTCAACACGGTCCGCGTTCCTGGCGTGGAGACGGATAAGATCGTTCATTATCACGACTCCACCCACATTACTGTTTACCACAAGGGAAGGTACTTCAAGCTTATGGTGTACTCTCGCGGCAGACTGCTCAAACCCGCTGACATTCAAGTGTAAGTAGTAGTATACCGTATTATTTGACGACCTCTCTGGCGCAGTTGTGTCGCCCGGCTGAGATGCGGAGGTTGCGGGTTCGATCCCCGCTACGGGACAAATGTTTGCATGTTCTGCAGATATTTGTTTCGTGTCTGGGTGTTTTCTATCTATAATATGTATGTATTAATATGTATGTATAAAAAAAATGTATCTAAGTATTTTAACAGTCATCTGGTTACCATAACACAAGCTTTAAGTTGCTTATCTTGGGACTAGATGACGCTGTGTGGAATGTCCAAGGATATTTAGGATGTTTATTTATACCGTCATCAAACCGTAACCGTCAACCGTCAGTAGATAAATAAAACATTTTTGACCATTATAAATGAAAATTTTAAAACGGCTCTAGCAGCATTCGAACCTGCGTTTATAGATTACTAGCTGTGCACCGCAGTTTCTCGCGCGTAAGTCCCGTTCCTGCGGGAATATCGGGATAAAAAGTAGCCTATGTGTTAATCCAGGGTATCACCTATCTACATACCAAATTTCAACCAAATTCGTCTAGCCGTTTGAGCGTGAAGGAGTAAAAAACATTCACACTTACATACTTTCACACAAACTTTCACCTTTATAATATTAATAGGATTAATTAGTTTCTTTTAAAAGGTCATATTTCGTGTTTAGATTACAAAGACGCGCGCATGCTCATGGGTTCCTGTTTCATTCAATTGATATGGCCATGGACCCTAATTAACTGTGCTACCTTATTCCTATTGTCGGAAATGCCTCGTTGACATTGATGATACGATTGATGATACGACAACTTCCCAAACGTTCTAAGATATTTATAGTAATTTATTAATTAATAAGATTTATTATCGTTAAATTAAGGAAAACATCGTGAGGAAACCCGCGGCTAGTTAGCCCCACACATATTAACCATTGTCTTTTCTGTGGATATACAGAAATTTAAGTAATAGATTTTATTGAGATTTTATTTCAATGGTAAAACAACAGTTTGCCAGGACAGCTTGTAAAATATATTACTTGATTTTCTAAACGCAGATGCCGTACAAAGCCAAATGAAAGAAAAAATTAAAACAAAAAAGACGTGTGGCAGGCACTCGGGGACTGCCGCTATTGCATGCCACCTAGAGGCGAATTGCTGAACTAAAGTGACAAGCGTTAGGATTTTTCGTTACGGAATATCCGATTCGGGCTCCACGCTCAAGGCCCGCGATAGAAGCCATGCAATAGCTAAATAAATAACGGTTAATCGAAGGTTTAAACGCGTTAACATAGATATTATTGTTTCAGACAAATCCAACAGATCTTAGACGACAAATCTCCGCCGGTTCCGTATGAAGAGCGCGTGGCTGCATTGACGGCCGGCGAGCGATCGCACTGGGCTCACATACGACAGACCATGTTCAATCGGGGACATAATAGGACTTCACTGCACTGTATCGAACGAGCCGCTTTCAATGTTTGCTTGGGTAACTCATTAAACTAGTAGAACGTCCCGGCTTTGCACGGGTGTAACTGAAACTACCGGAATAAATATAGCCTATCCCGACAGTCCATTTTACACATCGGTCAAAGAATTTTTGAAATCGGCAGAGTAGTTTCAGAGGTTACCTCTTGTAAAATGTAAGTTGTCCTAATCTATGTCATTATGGTTTGTAAATGGTTAATGCGCTACCAAATATTTCAGTAGTTAGTAGGGCTCATCACCTTGGTTCATGTGCCACTTGTGTGTGGATAACACATAACACAACACACTTATATTTAGTGTTTATATGCTCAATAAAGACACTTAAGATCAATTATAAGGAAATCTAAAAGACAACATCATACATTACAATTCTGAATACTTATAATGATGCTGTCATTACAAAAAATATTTTGTGCAAAGGAACTCGTATGACACATACGACTTTTTGAAATGAAGTATTTCCATATTCGTTAAGTACATAAACATTTGTGCTGTAAGCTCACACTATTATAATGCTAATAATATTATTAATTTATACAGATGATATCGAATACGGTTTTGATGAGAAGGATCCCACGAAACTGGATCAGTTTGGTCGAGTCTTATTGCACGGAAAGGGCCATGACAGATGGTTTGACAAGTCCTTCAACCTGTGCTTCAGTACAAATGGATTCGTAAGTATTGTTCTTTATATCCCACTGCTGGGCAAAGGTCACACTCTTCCTACGAATTTCACGAACCTTTTTCTTTCTGCCCTGCTCTATTAGTTAGTACATGTACCTAACCTATATTGTTTTTTTTGTCTTAGGTCGGATTCAATGCAGAGCATACTTGGTAAGTAAAGTTTTTATTATTCGTCAAATTTGCTGTTGAATGTCCGAGAATATAAATATAATACAGTTATTATAAATATAACAAGTTTGGCTAGTTAGATAATTAAGCCTTTCTAATCTTATAGTGGTACTTATGTTTTATTTTTAATTTACAGGGCTGATGCACCTGTTATGGGTCACTTATGGGAATACGTAATTTGGTCTGAACTAGAAATTGGGTAAGTGCTTAACTAATCTGTTCTTTACAGTTAGTACAGGTGATAGTTCTCGTTCCCTTAGGAATATCAGACTCAAAAATAGACTATAATAATATGGTAGTCTGGGATATCCTACCAAAATTTATTCAAATCCGTCCAGCGGTTTGTTTCTATTAGTTTGATAAACACACCACTATAGTATAGTAGCTGTTTGAGCGTGAAAGAGTTACAAACACACATTCCATCCATCCATACTTACAAAGTTTCGCATTGATAATGTTAGTAGGATGTAGCTATATAGGCGAACTAACCTAACCTCACCCTCACCACTAACGATTATTGAAACACAAAAACATCAAACAGAAAGAAAGAAAGAAAAAGCATTTATTTGACACACAAACCAGAACAATCCACAAAAACATAATAATTACAATACACATTGTGTCCCAAATAGGCGTCCAATACAGCATTTGTTTAAACAGTGAGATAATAATTTTTTTAACAATCCTTATCTCGTGAATATAATAGATATGCCCCTGACGGCAACACCCTGGGGTCAGTGACCTCCCCCCCGCCCGCGCCCATCCGTCTGCAATGGGAGCTCACGAACGAAGATCTTACGTCAGCCATCGACGTATCCTACGCGGTCGCGCAGAAACTACTCAACGATGTCGATCTCAGGATCCTCATGTACACTAAATACGGGAAAGGTATTTACTTTTTCACTTCTAAAATTATTGTGAGTTGTACTGTGCCATTAACGTCTTACCCAGTAGATATCTAATAGTACTACTTCGCAATACAAAGTTTTCTGTCAACCTACTGTTGTGCGGGATACTTCGCAATACAAACTTTTCTGTCAACCTAGTGGTGTGCGGGAGCGGGAAAGTAAGTGCTTATTGGTCAGTTCAAAGTCATGGAAAAATCTGAAATGTTCACGGGTCACTTATCTGGGGGGTTAAAAATGGCCGTTCGAGCATTTCTGCTAGCAATTCATAAACTGTCATATTTTGGTGAAAATTCTAAACAATTGATGAAATAAATGCACTTTATGAATTGCTAGCAGAAATGCTTGAACGGCCATTTTAAGGCCGCTGGTCTTTATTGGTCGAACGTAAGGGGGCGGGGATTGTTATAAGCGCTAATACGCTCATGTGTGAACTAAAATCGTTCGCCATTTATTAGGTGTCTACTGGGTAGACGTCAACGTATTGTATTGTCATTGGGCGTTTTTCCATTAGCCGGCCCGGCACCGGCACGGCACCGGCATGGCCGTGCACCGGCACCGGCGCCGAGGTTTCGTTTTTCCACTGCGCCGGTGTCGATGCCGGTGCCGGTGCCGGTGAGTGGTACAGTACTGACACGGACCTACACACTCACACGGCTACAATTCATATAAATATGCAACACATGCAATTTTGCCGGCCGGCACCGGGTGGGAAGCTTGCTACCCCGGCGACGGCGCCGGCAGTACTCAATGCCGGGCCGGCGCCGGTGCCGGTAAGTGAAAAAGCGAGCCATACATTTTCATACATTTTTGCTTCACCGGCACCGGCGCCGGTGCCGGTGCCGGGCCGGCTAATGGTAAACGCCCATTGTATTAAGTAAGAAATTACTTAATTCTTCTCCAGATGAAGATTCTGTGGAAAAAGCGAAACATTGTCGTCGGTGTTTCAATTGACGATATTTTTCCCCGGCCGTATATGAAACCGGAGCTTTGTTACGAACCAGTAATGAACTAAACGTAATTCGTCCTCATACGATACCAGTGACTAGAAAAAACAATGTGTTATATCACCAAGGATGAATATCTTTATATTCGTCCTTCGTGTTGTTATTATTGCACAATACCTACCTACTCGGTCTTAATGCTTACAAGTTTAAAATAATATTGGCCTTTGTGCACTACTCGCTTTATATACTGTTTTACTTTACGATTTTTTACTGTCCATTTGACAGACATACTATACAAAGTATACAGGTAACCCCACCCTGTATATTTTCGATAAGTTAGAAGGAGGCAAAACCATCTGAATACTGTATACAAAATAGTTGTAATTACATTTTATTACTCTTTCCAGGTTTCATGAAGAAATGCCGAGTATCACCCGACGCATTCATACAGTTAATACTCCAGCTATCTTACTACCGCGTCGCCGGTCGCTTCTGTCTGACGTATGAGGCGTCTATGACGCGTCTGTTCAGGGAAGGACGGACTGAGACTGTACGCCCTTGTACTATTGAGAGCTCAGAGTGGGTCAAGGCTATGAACGATCCTAATGCTACGGTAATAGAATTCAATATAAAATCTGATCACGACTGTATCCCAGGAAGCGGTAGACATTTCTTTCAGATCTCTGTGTAATTTTTTAGATTCTTAGAGCTTGTTGAGGCGGTTGACAAACACCAAGAAGTAGATGTCATCTATACGGACTTCAGTAAAGCATTCGATAAAGTGTCTCATTCCTTACTAGTAAGTAAGCTCTCTTCGTATGGGGTTGCCGGTAGTTTAATAAAATGGATTCAATCCTACTTAACAGATCGGTCTTTTTCTGTCGTAATTAATGGTTATGAATCAAGATCTTTCAATATTAGTTTTGGAGTTCCTCAAGGGTCCCATTCGGGACCTATATTATTCAATATATTTATAAATGACATCCCAGACTGCTTTAGTTATTCCTTGCCCTTCTTATTTGCCGACGATCTAAAAATCTTACGTAAAATTGATTCCGAGTCAGATATTGCCTTATTGCAACGCGATCTTGACCAGCTGAATGGTTGGTGCTGTAGTAACAAAATGAACATCAACGCAGAAAAGTGTTACTTTATAAAATTTACCCGTAAACATAATCCAATTAAGTCACACTATAATATCGGGGGCAAGCCCATACTTGAGGTGGATCAGATCTGGGATTTGGGTGTAATTCTGGACAAAAAATTAACATACATACCGCACATAGACAATATAACAAAACGGGCATCTAAAACTCTAGGGTTTGTCATTAGATACAGCAAAATATTCAAAAATCCATACACGAAAATTCTTCTGTATAACAGCCTGGTCCGTAGCATTCTGGAGTATTGCCCTTCAGTGTGGCGGCCTCACTTTGCTACCCATAAATTAAAAATTGAACGAAGTCAAAAACGATTTCTGTGGCACTTAACATTCACGGCAAAAAAAGTTAAAGACTTGCAGTCATATTCGGAACGGTTTGATTATTTTAAAATATCATCGCTGGAAAAACGACGAACGCAACTTAACCTAATTTTTCTCTACAAACTTTTAAACAATAGAATTGACTGCCCTCAGTTATTAAATAAAATACATTTTAGAGTCCCTCGTCGAACTCCTCGTGTTCCAATCCCACTCCTGGCCCCACCACTTCGCACTACTGTCCTCTGCAATAACTCCCCTATTCCAAGATTTAGCAAAGCTCTCCATAGTTATTGCGCCAATATAGATATTTTCTCCACTAATATAAATGTGTTTCGCAGGTTCTTGTCTGAGAACTTGTTAAACATTACTTAGATCCTAATAAGTAGGTACCTACATATAGATAAGATAGTACCTATAACTTCATAAGTCAACTTTATTTTTAAGTGCACAATTGTTATTTTTTTGTTTCCTTTTCTTTTTCACTCTGCATTTATCTCACTTCGTTGTTAATCTTTCATACTTTTGCATGCTGTGTTTATCTTTAACTGGTTGTACAATTAGTTTAATACTAATATACCTAAAATCTATTAGTAAGCAAGCAATGTTGTAACAATCGTTGATAAACCTTAATAAATAAAATAAAAATCCTTTGAAGATGTCTAATGGGGTAGTCAAAGGTATGTCCAAATACTTATTTGGTACATGCTCACTTTTTGCAGAAGTTACATTCCATACATGACAGGTTGCTAGCCCATCGACGCTGCTAGAATGCTTACTGGTTTCCTCACGATGTTTTCCTTCACCGTTTAAAGCTCGTGTTAATAAGCGCATATAAATTTTCAATAGAATTCAAAAAGTTTGTAAAATTATAAAAGTACCTAACCCCTGACGGTTCATCGGCACAGATAATTTTCTAAACTAGCCAATCAATGGTCGAATCACGTGAAGTGTGATAATTCCTAATTTGAAACTTGTCACTTGAATTGACACAGATCCTCAAAATTATAGGATCACATTATTATAAGGCTGAATCGTCCGTATTGCTTCCTTTAATTCGTTCAGGTTCATTTCTCCATTCAAAAAAAATACAAACAGACATGGAACCTCTATTTAAAGTCTTTTAAACAAAAAAATGTTTCAGATTGAAGAACGCATGAGTTTGTTCGTGCGAGCAGCGAACCGGCACCAGCTCGGCTATCAAGACGCGATGGCGGGGCGCGGCATCGACCGCCATCTCTTCTGTCTGTACGTCGTCTCCAAGTACCTCGAGATCGAGTCACCTTTCCTTCAGGAGGTCTTCAACGAGCCATGGCGTCTCTCTACTAGCCAAACGCCGCATGGTAATAAAACATTCATTATTCTCCCGCCTTTATCCCACGCTACGTGGCCTTGGTCCAACATGTCGTATTCTTTCACTAGTCTCTATCATTCGTCAACTCCGAATTCACTTCTCTCACATTCATATCATCTTTCACACAATCCATCCACTTCTTCCTTGGCCTTTTTCTACTTGTATATCCATCCACACTCATACTCATTTGTAATGTCATAGTAATAAAACTTTCTGCTATTTAAATTAGGCCTTGCGATTTCAATATGTGATTTTGATTATTGTGTGATAATTATATTTAATGTAAAAGATAGGTACATATAATATAACGAAATGGATTTATTGAATGGAAAGCCATGCGAAATAACTTATAATAATTTTTTCCGAAAATAACTAAAATAACATTCGCTAGCTCTTTTAACGTTACTTTTTATTACTTATTAACCAATTTTCGCCTTCTGGTTTGCCCGAGAAATAATTTAAATGGGGACAATGCTAAGGTTATATATTCCAGGTTTTCTATTCGGGTGTATACGTATTTGTCGTCACACGTCAAATATTTATTTGGTTTCATAACTAGCTGGGCCTCGCAGTGTTACCCGCGGTGAATAGTTTCCGTTCTCGTGGGAATACCGAGATTAAAAGTAGCCTGTGTTAGTACTGGTTTAAGCTAATCTGGTACCAAAGTTCATTTAAATCCGTCCATATAAGCATGTAAGAGAAACTAGTGTGAGTAACATTCACATATACACACTTACACACAAACTTTTACCTTTATAATTGTGATAAGTTAAAAACTTCATTTTCCTTGCGCTACCGCCTTATTCCAAGTCTCGAAATGTATCTATTCTAAGTTTTATCCAAAACGGCTAACTAATTTATGACACATCAGCGATTTGTTTTTTACGTTGCGCGAGCGACGTTATACACTTTTAAAGAGCCCGGTAGTGATAAAAGGTTTTTTCCAAGTTTCATCCAAATCGACTGTACGTAGTACTTATATTACTGGTACTTGTGAAGCGCTTTGCATTAGTGCTGTATTGTTCTAGAAAGATCGTTAAAGTTCACCGACATTCCAAGAGGAAAAAAAAAATGGAAATGGATGAGTGACTGATAGTGTCATTAATAGCTGAGCACTTCCGTACTTCAGAGGTACGCTAAACTGCCGCCAGTTGTAGAGCTGTCACATAGCTGTCATTAGGCCCTGACAGAAACCTGACTACCCAAAAATAGGGTCACTAAAGTGTATATTCCAAGTTTAATCCAGATAGGTCCACACTTTATACCTGTGACATTATTACTACTACACAAGAACGCATCGCTTATTTATTTAGTAGAATAAATAAATGTTCTTGTAGGTAAATAAAAACGTATAATTTAATTTTGTATAAAAAAAATTCATGTAATTGTGCATAAGTTGCATAGCGATTGTTATCTGGGTTTGCTGGGTGCATATATTTTTTGACCGACTTCGAAAAAGGTTCAGAGACAGTAGGTGTAGTTTTTAAAAAAAAATTACCCATATTGTTAGTTATTTTACTCTTAATCAAGTCAACATTCTTATTATATTACAAGTACCTATACACATTATTAAATTTAATGCAACTGGCTTTTACTCAATAAAAGTGTGATTTAATTGTGATGCGAAAGTAATTTATCAAACTTTTTATATGCATTGGATCTACTCAAAAGCTAACCATGATTTTATATAGTACCATCAACATGCGAAATTTTTACACATACACGATTATGCTGCTATTATAATATATAATTTAAATAAATATGAATAATAATGTACTAATTTCAAAATGGTATTGCGACATTTATCTAAATCAGTACTATATGAACTTCTATTTTTAATGAATATTTAAATACATAATGTTGACCGCAGTTGGATTCGAACCCGATTTCTAAACGGCAAGGAAAACCTAGGTTTTCCTTGCCGTTTAGAAATCGCAAGCCGCAAAACGCAAGCCCATAGACGTTAAGTAAGGAAAGTCGCAAGTTGCGACCCGTTATAATATATAATGTAATGTATGGAATGTTAACTTCTGCAAAATCTGGTCATGTACCAAGTAGGTATGTATTTTGACATTCCTCGGACTACCCCGAGACATCTTTAATGAAGCTAAACGGCTAAAATTATAAAAGAAAAATGACCACGACAAGTTCTAACTTATGTTCCTGCCAAGCTTAGAGCGGCCAAGTTGTTTTTTTAAGGCTAAATAGTCATTATAAAACAAACTGCAAATGTTAGTGAAAATGAGCGTGTGCCGAATTACATTTCTATGCGATTTCTGCTAAATATTATGAAATGTACACACATCAACAAAGTCTAGGGATATTGTACATTTCATCAAATATCTAAAAATCGGTGAAGAATTTTTAAAAACTGTAAATGGCAAAATGGTAGGTAACTTTAAGGTCTATAATAATAAAATAAAACATTATGTAATTCTTTTGTTTTTAATATTATTTATATTATTTTTTTAACTCCATAGAAAATTTGTATGATAAAAATAATAATTTCTTACTGTTTTTTTTATTAAATTTAAAATCTATTTTTAATTTATTAGTGTTGCTACCTCTTACATTAATTACACATCGATATTTTTGGTTGATACTTAAAATTAAATTGCCAATTTCTTGTTGCGGAGTTGTCGGTGAGCGGCCGCGCGGTATGGACATTAGCATTATCGTGTTTGTGTAAAAGTTCTTAGCCCATTTGGATTCCGTGAGGGACAACGACAGATTCTAGTACCTCCTCGTGGTATTTTTATGCAGTCATGTTGCCTTGGATCCAAACGAGCTGGGTTCGTGCGCCAAGACGATTTTCTGCCCAAAGCGTGATTGTTTCGCCTTGGTATGGGGGGACCTCTTGAGGGTGCTGCAGGCGACTAACTCTTCCTAGAGTTTGCCAAACGCGTGTTCTTCTTGAATCTGGATGAAAATTAAACCGGAACTCATCGATGAACAGTACCAAAGACCAATGTTCGTCACTCGATGTTAAATGCTCCCGAGCTCGCAAAAGCAGCCGACCGCGATTGCCACGTCGCAACGCTGTAACATGCAACGGTCTTCGAACATGAAGACCAACTTCATGCGACCTCATTTGCACGGTTTGGACGCTTATCAGCAGCTGGGGGTCTCCCTAGAGCCTTTTTACTAGTTACACCGCTGTAAAATTCAGTGGTCTTCTAGCGGTCATTTGGAAAAATCAATCCTGTCTCTGCGTAGTAACACCGAATCTAACCTTGGGCAGTTTTGCTACATCCCTATTACTAAGATAACGTGATCACAATCCTGTTATCACGTCTTGGCTGGCGTGTATGGCCTCAGCAACAACGCGTTAAATAGCACCATTTTCTAACGTGCCCACGGCTCACGGGTTTCATCTCGACTCAAATGACGATGTAAAATTGCTCTTTAAACTCATACGGCCCAACAAATTATAAAATAAAAACAATACAATCCCTTTTTCAATAATTAATTTCAATAAAACAATTTAATTTTTTCTCGTCGAAACACACCTCTAACAATTTTGCCTCCGTACTATTAATAATTCTTTTTTTTTAAATTTCCATTTAAAAAAATTGAAAATAGAATAAAAGAGGTTTCAATCGGTATATAAACTTTTAATGAAAACAAACAAGATTTTAAAATATCAAAGCGAAAATAATGTGGTACTAAGATATCCCTAGACTTTGTTGATGTGTGTATAAAACTCTTTGAAATTTAAGATTTATCTATTTAAGAAATTTACATTGTTTTTAAAGCCCGGTTCGTTTGTTTCTTCGTCTGAGCAAGTGGCCAACTTTTTGAAGCTAAAAATGCTCAATACATTTTTTGTTATGCTATGTTCAGATGTACGGCGTGCAGCCCGGCGGGCTGCCTGGCGAGCTGCGCGGCATGCAGCCCGTGCCCGGCCGACGAAAATTCAAACTGTTCACATGCACGCAGGCGTGTCAGTCAGTGCTAGCATGGCGGGCAGCGAGGATCTCGATGTTGTTGCTGTCTTAACCTTTGGCTTAACTTATTTTTATTGGAAAAAGAAACAAAATGATAAACGATTCGTTTGACCATTCGACCATGTTAGCAACGGACGTCCACTCGTCACGAAAGCGCGAGAGAGACTGACTGCACGCGCGCATGTGAACAGTCACCGGGCGCCCGCGCATTCATCCTTTGAACTTTGCCCAAAAACCGCCACTCGCCCGGTTCGCGGCATTCACGTTCACGGGCGCGTTCACGGGCTCGGGCGTACCGTTTACACGCGCGTGCCCGTGAATGTGCCCGTTGAATGTCGAGTTGAACGCGCGCGTGTGAACGTACTATTACACATCTAGAATGTTTAAAATCAGTTCCTAGAAAAAAAAACTTAATAGATCTCTGATACTTACGTATCTTAGAATCAGAAACTGAGAGTCTGATTTCTGTACTCATCATCAGCCCTTCTCATCACACTGCCGAGCATAGGCCTCGTTTATAGAATAGGCTAGTTGACTTATTTTTAAAGTTGGTCCTAAACAATTGATAATTGTTCTATTAGACCAAAATAAACATTATTATGTTTTTTGGAACCATGAAAACAGCAAAATTTAATTTTAAAGTTTAACTTTTCATAATCATCCAAAAACGCTGTCGGCCATATTAGTCAATAGACTATAATATGTGCTGTGACGTCATACTTATCGTAAATAATCATTTGACATTTTAAAAATGTATGAAAATGACAAAGTGACTTTGTTTTTTTACATCACATCCGGCTGCAATGGCCGACAGCGTTTTCAGCTTTCGAAATTAAAAATATAAACAACAATTTTGCAATTGAAAATATGCAACCATCTCGAACTTTAATTAACTGAAATTGATATAGTGTGGTTTCTCAAGTCAAAAACCGCAGGAAATACTAACTTATTGTGCTTAATTTGTTATGAGTCAAGTAGCCTATTGCCCTCTGTCTAGCGCCCATGTATGCTCTGCGGTGTTAGCAATATCGTATACCCATTTTGCTGGCGGCTTACACCAATGAACAATTGAACACTCTCTGTTAAGCTCCGCAGTAATCGATTTTAAGATTAGATTAATGATATAAAGTACTTCATACCATTGATTTAGCGCGTGCTATTGGTTCGTCAGCGTAAGGACCTATGCAAACATACCGCGACATTTTGCGTGAAGCACCCTAACTGTTCTGGGCTTCAGTAACCATGCCTTATTTCATTATCCAGGTCAGACGAGCATGTTAGACTTGAAGAAGCACCCTAAATGCGTGAGCGCGGGTGGCGGCTTCGGCCCAGTCGCCGACGACGGCTACGGAGTATCCTATATCATTGTCGGAGAGGATACACTTTTCTTCCATGTCTCTAGCAAAAAGAGCTGCTCGATCACTGTAAGTATCACACTAATAATACTTCTTACTTCAACAGGATACTGATCAAGTAATAATCATATAACTAAGGTCAATGTAGCTTTGCAATCCAAAATATTTCGAGAATTAGTAAAGTGGAAAGTGATTACGTTATAATAAATAATAATCACACGGTATAACTCATACCATTCATTTTCGTCGATTTAGATAGATACATGTAAACTTTCTTGTGAGGAAACTTACGCCCTATTCAGAGTAAGACGTGGTCACCACGTGTGGGTGTAAGTGATTTATATTATGACGATTAAGCGGAGACGATGGATTACGTACTAAACCACTCCATCTCATCTATAAATCCGTGCTCTGCCCCAAGTGTTGGAAAAAATTATCCTTGTAGTAAACATTTTAATGTTGAAGTTATGTCAAAACATATTTGGTTCAAATTTCATTATTTCTGTTTAGCTATCATGGAATAACACAGTAGTAAGTGTGGCAACTTGTATTATGATATTACTAAAACTTTACACTGTATTTTCTTACCTTATATTATCTTTCAGAACTCCACAAACTTCATAAAACAAATAGAGGACGCCCTTCAAGACGTCCGGGATTTGTTCGACGAGTTTAGCAAACGCAAGAACGGCGTCAAAAACAAATAACACATCTCGACGTTAACAGAATAGTTTTATTCAATTTTGTTGTTGTTTACGTGTAGTTTAAATATTGACTTGGTTAGTTTAAGCAACCTCTCAATGAAAACTTAAGTATTTTATAGATCATGTGCATGCGTTTAGCGTCTGAACTTCCGTATCTATTAATTAAAGATTCGAAAAAGGAGTCTGAAGTTAGAGATCAAATTATTCATTCATGTATTTTATTTAAATGATAACGAATGACTGGTTGCACTTATGCAGCTATAGAAGTACATCACAAACATACTGTCTACTTCGTACACAAGATTGTACGTTCGTACGTTACGTTCATAAAGATTTGTATAGTATATTTTGTATGTTGTGGCTAAAAGGTCGGATTTTGACATTATTTACAAAAAAGTTTACTAAAATTTAGTTTTGTTGATAAATACTCGAATAAACATCGTACAAATACACGCAGATCACATGAGGATTCTATTATATTATTGTACAGTCACGTGTTAAATGCAACTATAAACTGTATCTCATAAGTAATATGACTATGAAGTTTTATGACATGGCTGTATTTTAATACTGTTAGTAATAATTTATTAATTGTATGATGTAGTATAAATCTTTCAATGCAATTTTCTAAGCGTAAGTTGTATACATATTTAGATTAATAACTGTTGTGTGGGTTTAGGTGTATTGTAATCTTTTTGGGTTATGCGTAGCTTTAACAATTCTTGTAGTTAAGTAATAAGAATCATGGATTATACAAACATTTTTTTGTGATAAATATTCAATAATCATACAATGATTTCTTTTAACACTTGTATCCAGATAAATAAATTTACCTATTTATTATCAAGCGGCAGCGTGTCATTTGTACCACCTAGCTAGAGGCTTTTGATTTACGAAAGTAAGCGACGAAACAATTACAAAATGGATCTATGACAGGAGCCGTACCATGAGGTGTTAGCGATTCAGTTTAGGTTCTGCCTTACTGTCAAAACTTTACGTCAGCGCCTTACTTTACGTCAAAACAGGTTCGTAGTTGGACCTAAACTGAATAGCTATAAACGGTCATGGTAAGCCCGCAGGACAGCAGACTGAATTGTAAATACAAACATGATGTAAAAATTTCACAAAACAATTTATCAGTACTTAGTACTTTTATTTATCTGGACGCAATCAAAAACAACATAGTGTTTACGGATTTTATCTGCTTTTTATATCCAAAGTCGAGCAACGCATGTCGCGGGTATGAAATACCTGAAAATAATCTTCAATCGATTTGATAACTACCATTCTAAAAATTATTACCAAATGGCATGTACTCGTACATCAACACGACCCATGACCGTGTTTTTGGGCATAGAAAAACAGTAATCATTTTAACATTTATTGAAACATGCAACTACTCGACTCGACTTAATAATTTTTCGCTTTTACACGCATTTCTATCAATCAATTAATTTATTTATTTATGGATAACGATTTACTAATAACTATTTAATAATGTAACATTCGTTGTGTTTTTATCCAGTCATAAAGATATTTATTTAAGGTAAAAGCTAACGGATAATCAGCAATATTCAATTTATGGGTTTTTTGCAAATCTTGCTAATTATATTCACGATAATTAGCATTAGGTATTAGATTTTTTTTAAATCAATTCAAGATAGCAGTAGGTATAAAAACTGTAAAATAAATAAACAAAGTTGAAAGCGGGACACCTGTTAGCTTTCACCTTATCTGAATAATTTGATACATTTGTCTGTCCACTAATACATAGGTTATTTTTGTTTGTATTAGAGTTAGAGGGTCCATTCTGTATATTTGCAGAAATCACTACCTAGGTACTTATAAAATTTTCTAAAACACATATTGCATGTTAGTATGTTAAGCATAACAAAGTAATTTTATTAAAAATATCTTACAACCTGTATTATAATCGTTCATAACATAATGTCCTTGCTGAATTAACGAAGACTAATAGAAGTTTTCAGAAATCGTCCGTATTTTAAGCATGATTCCGTGTTCAAGTAGCATCAGACCCAAGGGGCCAATATTTGATAAGATTTTTGCATGTCTACTTGTGGTGGATCCGAATATTTGTATTTCAATAACATTAACGGCTATTATAAGCTACTTACAAATTTTTAATGATTTATTTGTAAATAAAAATTATCGAAATTCCGCAATTATTTTATTTTCCTAAGAACGTCTGGTGACTCGCAGCGTTATCAAAATCTTCAATTGATTTGTCAAGAGCTGCCGTGTTTTTCCACCATAATGTAACTTAGGCTCGTATTCAAAGTCCATACTCAAACATAAATCGTGTCTCTAGCGGTTGGAGAGTAGACTCAGATTACGAAGCTCGTATGTAAATTCGAAATCCGATCATTTCCTGCCCATGATCACAAATTTAAATTGCAATCCGTCCATCTCCAACCGGCCCGCGGCTTCACTCAGAGACTATCTATTGATACTAGAAGACTAATTTAACATTGGAAATTATTGGCATGGAGATCTAGAATATTGATGACACCGGCAAACTGGTACCTACAACAAAATCGTAAATGGAATCAAGAGTTTTGGTGGACGGTGGAAACTAAATATTTCCCAAGGATCCAGGTGGACAAAGGTTTAAAAATATCATAACTGTTCTCATGAGGTGGACGGTGGGTAAGAACTAAACTAGCTACAGTAGCTTTACCGTGGGTTTAACAGAAGCGAGGGTGTATTTTTGTTTCATCGTTACTGCGGGCGGGTGTAGTTTTATTGCGATTATTTGTCACGATAATGGATATCTTCGGTTATGGGTGGGGTCCTATCGTGTCGTGCTCGTGCAATAGTGGCCGTAGCGGTGGCGGCGCGCCGCGGCGGGCGGCGGGATAGGTACTTAATACAGCCGTGGCTAATTTAAATTTCTGAACTATTTTTCTATTTACTACTATCCTATTATTTCAAGGTTTTTTTGGTTTAACTTAACACAATCGCTTTTAAAAGTAAAACAACATTATTTAAATTGGACAAATTGGTATAATTTTAATTCATAAACAGAACAAGGGTGCCTATTTAGTTAGAGCAATACAATCATCAACTAGAAATATTAATTAAGCTCGTTCATTCGTTTTTGGCTTCAACTTTGCTCTTCTGTTTGGCCTCCTTTTCGATCTGGGCTGCCCTTGTGAAAGCCATATCTAGAATCTGCTTGAAGGTGTAATAGTAGAGATCATCCCTCGCTTCGAAGAAGTCCAGCATCGGGCCGGGATCGAGGCCAGTCACGAACTTATCTCGCAACAACTTGTCGAGGAGTTCAATATCGTCGTAGCCTGCGTCCTCGCCGAGTTTGGTAAGCCTAGCTGCCCACTGAGCTAAGCTTTCCTCCTTATGCTTGCGGGCGGCGAACAACTGTTGCTGATACGGGAAGGTTTCCCAGTAAGCTTTCGATTTCTTCTCCATTTCGCTCGAGTTTTATCGCCTTAACACTGAGTTTTATCTGTTGACGCGGCGACTGTCTGGGAAACTGTCTCGGGATGAGTTTATAATGTTCCCGATAGCGCGTGCGTGCAGCCTTGCATTTTATCGATTAGTTACCTTACCTCCCACCCCGTTACCTTACCTGTCTGGGACACCTATCCTGAAACTATAAATAGGCACCATCTACCTAGGTTAGACTTAGGTACTGTCATACTTATCACACTATAATAGGTAGGTACCTACCTAGTTTTTTACTTTCGGCACTTTTGAGAAGTCTCATGTTTCGTACCAACATAAAGGTAAAGGTAATGTGTGATAGATAGGTTACTTACAAGTAACAGCTAAGAGTATAAGGCCGAGCCATAGTTGCTATTTGAATGCAAGTTATGAATTAAGTACAAACAAACAATCAAAATGAACGGTGCCGTAGTTACCACACCTAACTTGTTGCCGTAGATACCTACATTATTAAATTTTTTAATAGTTATTTAACTTATAAGTAGGTACCTATAAATAAAATATACTTACCGACCTTCGATCTATAAGGTACCTACATACTTAGGTAGCTTGCTTTGCTAGTGTCGCAACTAGACAAGGTAGGTAAAAGTAGGTACCTAGGTTATTTTCTTTTTTTCGGACGGACTATGTTAGGTGGTCTTTTAGATTTTTGTCTTTCTTTTTCTTTTGGGACCAAAATAACTTCACCGGACTTTGGCGCGGCGGACAGAAAGCTTCTACGCCGGAAAAAAGAGGCAACTTAGCTCTAGGTACCTACCTACCTACGGTAGGTACGGACCTCGGCAGGGTGACAAATCAACATCGAGCTGTGCTGCGCTGGGTTACAAATCAACATCGAGCTGTGATGCGCTGTACTGCTGTGCTGTGTTTTTTTGTCAATCAACATCTAGCTGCGCTGCGCTTTGTTTGGCATAGTATTAAAACTAATCGGCAAACAAAAACATAGCACAGTTCGGCAAAGCTCGGCTCAGCACGGCCCTCGCTCGAGACGACTGACGTTTTAAACAGAGCGTAGCCTCGCACAGCGCAGCACAGCATGGTTTGTTTGTATCTTCAATGAAATATAAGACGAGCGAGTTGAGAAAACATAGTACAGCGCAGCACAGCTCGATGTTGATTTGTCACCCTCAGCTCTGAAGGGGCAGAAAAAAGCTGAAAGAAAATCGACCCCATTAAAGGGGTCGGCATCGGAACTCGGAAGGAACTAGTAGTCCATCATCGCCGCATTTATTATACCGCGTTGTTGGCAGCGAAAGCAGTTGAAAGATGTCATCAGCAGGAAACTGAAAGCAGTTTGAAAACGGTTCACAATCAGCCCCTGAGCAACAGAGTCACGCTGTCACATTTTATTTTTCTGCCAAAGTAAAAAAAACAAACGTCAACGAAATGAAATGAATGTCATGTCATGTCATGCAAATTATGCAAAATTCTACAAATAAAATCGTGTCGTGAAAGAAATTAAATTGAAATCAAAATGTGTTGTTGAAATTAAAAAATTAGGGCCAAGAATTACTCAATTTTGTAGTCCTTGCTGAAGGCAGACTAAAGGAGTTCATTTCATACTACTTTTAGTCACAAGTGTTTTTATAAATCACACTCTACCGAAAAATGAAATTTTAAAATAACAATGAATATTAAAATGTACCACATCTTAAGGGTCATTTTGTACAGGCTGTGGATAGTGTCGGCTTTTACGCTATTTTCTAGTGTTCTAGTTTTTTGGTTTTATGGATTCCTGTTAGCGTTTGCGGTTTTCGTATTGGGAATATCAGGTAAGACTTTTTAGTTCTAAATTCGATTTTTACGAGTTCTAGCCTATTCCAGCTCGAAGCAGGCAGGACTAACAAACTTAATGTTTCTATACTCTTTGGTCCTAACAACAATATTAAACTATTGTGTTGAATTCATCATTTATTATTAACAACTCATTTTAGTTAGTAGTCAGTGAAATACTATGTTGGGGGATTAGGGCTTTAGGTCTTCAAAGGAAACCCCTCCAACCATTTAAAATATATTAAGATTAGAAGTGTAATACTTTTGATACAGTTACAATATAGTGAGATAGGTAGATATTAGTAATGATATTTAATATGAAATGAAATGAAATGAAATGAAAAAAATGAAATATGATCACGACTGTATCCCAGGGAGCGGTAGACATTTCTTAGAGATCTTTATGTAATTCTTTAGATCCTTTGAAGATGTCTAATGGGGTAGTCAGAGGTATGTCCAAATATTATATTCGGTACATGCCCACTTTTTGCAGAAGTTAACTTTCCATACGTGACAGGTTGCAAGCCCATCGACGCTGCTAGAAAGCTAACTGGTTTCCTCACGATGTTTTCCTTCACCGTTTAAAGCTCGTGTTAAAGCGCATTTAAATTTTTCGATACGAAAAGTTCATTGATGCACGGCCGGATTCGATCCCACGACCTTCGGATTGAAAGTCGAGGTATTAATCCACTTGACCAACGCGGCTTTTTTTTAATATGAATGATCTCAATTAAGTGTTGGGGCACTGCCAAAAGTGACCACTTTACCTTGTACTTAAAACCTTTTTTTTTAAATACAAAGTTGAGTTTTAGACACAGTATCCATTTAATACAGTACTTTCAATAGTGTTAAATTGTTATCCTTTATCTTCAACCAGGTATATTGTACAGCGCTCAAGACCTTCTTCTGTACTACCCAAATGACCCGGCAGATTCCCGAGTGTTTGTCCTGCAACCAAGCAACTACAAGTTACCTTATGAAAGCATCAAAATAACAAACAAAGATGGCTTCAAAATCCATATGTTTCTTGTAAAACAACCAACAAATAGTAATCTTTTACCGACTATGATATTTTTTCATGGAAATGCAGGGAATATGGGACAAAGGTATATCAATTTTCATCATTGTCAAATTTTTTAGCGTAGCAATGAATTGGAAATACATATCACTATCTTTGTTTCACATACTGTCTACTTGTGTATGTTTAGCTCTTTCTTAACAATCATTCATTGTTTTACAACATAACATCTTTCCTTTTTTTTCCATTTTAGAAAGTCCTAAAACAAAAGTTAACATCATAATATTTAACAGGCTATCAAACGTGTCGGGATTCTTCCACAAGCTGAACATCAATGTACTGATGATAGAGTACCGCGGCTACGGTCTCTCTGAAGGCTCGCCGTCTGAGCGCGGTCTCTACATGGACGCGCAATGTGCCCTAGACTACATCTTGCAGAGGACTGACATTGACGCCAGTAAGCTCATCGTATTTGGAAGGTCACTAGGTCAGTATAATTCAATGTTGTAACACTGAAGCTTTGGAAAAACTATAAATCACAACGGATAAGGCAGCAGGAGCTGGTGGTACATATTAAGACTGGTCTTAAATAACTATGGACAGACAAATCTGGAAAATAGGAAAAGAGGTCTTTGCTCCGCAAAGTAACAATGCGGGCTGACTTCAGTAACCAATAAAAAGCAAATGTGGGGTGTCAATTAATGCGACTACTTAACACTAGACCGTAATGAATGGCATAAACTTAAGAAGACTTATGTGTGGTTATACCACAGCTGTTGCTCGATTCTTGACGACATTAAAAATAATGACGCGGTAAGAGATTGCACGTTGTCTAGCTTTTGTTTTCTGAAATACATATAATTTTTCAAAATACCTACACCTGACATGCCGCGTTAAGATATGGTTATTTGGAGAATAAGGAAGCTGATGTTGGGTTGTGGATAATAATAATGTTATTAAATTTCAGGTGGAGCAGTGGCCATAGACGTTGCTTCAAAACCGGAGAACAGAAATAAAATATGGGCAGTGGTAGTGGAGAACACATTCACCAGCATACCCGACATGGCAAAGATCATTCTCAAGTGGAAATGTCTGGACTGGCTGCCGAGCTTCTGTCATAAGAACAAGGTGATATTCTTCTCTATTACCAAATGCTATGTGTGCCTGGTGGTTTCAATCACTGTTAAGTCTTAAATAGCTAAATACCTTCCTCAAGTAATGAGTGAGTCATTTAATAAATGAAAGGTTTTCAAGTGACAATGGTAATTCAGCTAAATATATCTAGATTTAACTATAGCTATGGGTGCACAGGAAAACGTGTAGCTTTCCAACCGGGCATTCGAAACCTCTTTACTGGGGACCCTAATGAAAAGGTTTTCTAATGAGGGTTACCAGTTAAAGTTGAGTGCAATCAACGCAAACTATGTACTATTAATGATTGTACCGCGGCCGCAATTTAACATATGAGCGAATGCTTAATGCGAAATGGCGTTATACTATAGTCTGGTGTTAATTGTATTTAAACATATTATTTTAATACATGGGGCACACTGAAAGTTTTGCACTTCTAGCTAATCGGAACTATTTGATTATTGAATGTTATATATTTTGAAACGTTGCAATGTTCCTATTAAAACAAAAAAAGATTTTGCGGGAAATCATTTGTCAATTGTTTTTTATCACAAATCAAAGTTCTGCGTACGCAACGAAAATGGAATTAAGTCGGAACGATTTTAGAGCGAGGGTTTTTCATGATTTTAAAAGTTCTCTCTCTCTGCAAGACTGTGCTGCTCGTCTTTCAAATGCTTTTGGGAAATAAGCACCATCTTACCGTAAGGCGATGGTTTGCTGAATTTGAGAAAGGTCGAATTTCTTTACATGATGAATTTCGTGAAAGGCGGCCTTCAACTGCCGTCTACGAAAATAATGTGGCTACTGTTAAGCGGCTAATTAAAGGGAACCCGCGGATTACCTACTATGAGACAATTCGAGGACTATTGGGGATTGGTATGAGACAAATAAAAAAAAAATTACCCGAAGAATTGAGATTTTGGAATCTTTGTTGTCGTTGGATCCCTCATAAACTGACAGCGATCAATCAGCACGTAGAAAACATGCCTTCAGATCTGTGGTCCTTCTGTTTTAAATAATGGTTCGACCGCATGAAAAAATGTTTTAAATGTAAAGGAGAATAATTTGAAAAGCAATAAACATAATATTTTGCTATTTAAACTATCGCGACTTGGAAACATATTTATAAATATTAACGGGACTTAATCGCGTATTGAAATCATATTATTTACCTCGACGTTTCGGTGGCGTTACAGTCACCGTGGTCACGAGTAGACTGAAACCCGCTCGCATCTTCAACTGACGAGGTTTTTGTCTACCCTCAATCAGTCAACACAAAACTACTACTAGGGTTGCGACACACCACACTCACAATGTCCGGCGAAATGTTAGACGACTTTTTTCGATGCGAACACATTTTTATGACTGGATCCCACGTTGATGACAATTTGTAACCACTGTCCCGGTTAAAATTCTTGTGCTTCTTAATTTCAACCGCTTCACGCACAATTCGGCTATAATAGTGGCGATCATTGGACAGGATTATCGGCTTGTGCAGTTCTATCCAGTGGTTTGACCCAAATTCAAGCAAATGCTCCGCTATCGCTGATTTTTCTACCTGGCGGTTTTTGACAGCTGCGATATGTTCTTTGACTCTTTCAGCAATTGTCCGCTTAGTTTGTCCGATGTAAGAACTACCGCAACTGCAACGTCGAGGTAAATAATATGATTTCAATACGCGATTAAGTCCCGTTAATATTTATAAATATATAATATTTTGGTTATAACATGTTGTTTTTAAAAGTTACGCAAAACTTATAGTGTGGCCTACGTACAAACATTTTATAGATAATATATCTTTAGTCTTATTTGTGTTTTACCTTGCATTTGCATATTTGAAATAGTAAATAACGTCTGGCTTCGGCTGATTTTCGGTATTAAAAATATCTGTATACACTTGAACGTAAAGTACATATTTGACTCGTAGTTTCAAAGAACCCTGTTAGCAAAAAGCGAAGCAAAGCTTAATTGTAAATATACCATTTTCTCAACTCTAAATCAGACCTCAAGTGTGTTTTGTAAAACATAACATTTTTGAATAGCCCATTTTATAAATGCAAGAAATTATTACCTCTTATTGTAAACTAAATTACTCTGTTTTCTCCATTCCAGTACATGTCTCTACAAAAAATCGGGCACGTCATGACTCCAACACTAGTAATGTGCGGCTCAAACGATACTTTAGTTCCGCCGTCCATGGCAAAGGATCTGTACAATCGGTGCGGTGCTGTCTGCAAGAAACTTGTCGTTTTGATCGGAGGTGGACACGACGACACTTGGACATGCCGCGATTACTACTCGTCGATACAAAACTTTCTGGCCAATGTTCCACCGCTGCCGGCCGAGGTTCCATACTATGATGATGAGAAAAAGGAAGGTCGCAGTATTGTGCATACTGTTTAGGCGAGGGTAAAACAAGGTAACGTGTAATTGGCGATGTAAACTTTGTATAGAAGATTAATAAGACGATTACTTGTGTAAATTTAATTAGATTGAGTTAAAGTTATCTCCTATATTGCAGGCCATCAGAAAGAAATTATTGTATTCAGTGAACAACCTATTTAGGTAAAATATCGAAATCTAGCGTAAACCTGATGCATCCATTAAGATTTATATTGGATTTGAATAAATCTCTGACTTAAACACAAAATCTTGTCACATTTTGGACTGGTCGCAAATGAGCTTGAGTAATTAACAATAGGTCAGTGTTTACGCTCGACATTTAATACAACGTGAACGTTTGAGCACCAAGAACTCTAGTCGCCAGGTTATGCAACGAAAAGGTACCTAGTAATCACTCACGTGATTGTAGCTAATGAGCGGTTAACCTTGGTTTATAATTACAAAGCTTAGCGCGAAATAATGTGGCGAAATCACGAGAAAAACCTCTACTGATAAATAAGTTGGTAGGTATTTAAATTTTCTAGAAAGTTTAATTTATAAATCACCATGAAAAAAACCTAGTCCCGACTTACATTCATTTCAATTGTCGTTCAAGATCGATCAATCGATCGATTCCAACAACTGTTATAGCAGACTATTTTTTGAATACAAAGAAAGTGATTTCAGTACCTATGTGATTGAAAAAAGACGAACCCCATTATGCATATTCGACCTAAAACCTGTATTAAACCTGTATTAGCTAAAACGCATATTAAATCTGTTGCTATCTCTTTTCGTTGACATATGGTTGACAAGAAAAAAACGTTCTTAAAACCTATATTAAATTGTCAAGTTTTTATGAATAAGACCCAAAGTGTATTATTAGTTACTATCGTGGTCAACGACAAAAGCAAAGTAATTTTCTCATCTACATATATCGTTTTTCGCTTGATGTTTAGATCCTGACCGCCACATTAAAAAATGTAGTAGGTAGTAAAATGTAAAAAAATGTAGCAAAAACAAATGAATGTCGTTTCTCACACCCCGCCACGCTCTGCTGACACGCTTTGGTTCCACATCGTTGACTCAATAGATGACTTCATAAGAACCACTTGATAGTGACCTCCTAAATATTTAGGCAAAATCATTGTAAATGTAGTCCCTTCTTACATTGAATAACATTATTTATATTGATCAAAATGACCGTAAAAGTTCTGGACCTCTAGAGTATTGCACTTTAATGTTAATTATTTTGATGTCAATTTTAGTATAGCATAGGTTTATGATTAGGAGTACTCTTTGTTTGCATAAATTGTAACAAAACTGTAATATTTCCTTACATTCTGCTTTACAATCGATTATTATTGCATAGATACTGTTAACAAAAACAGGCGTTTGGTGTAATTAGGCTAAGTGACTGTGATAGTCGTTTTAGATAGACAATTTAGCTACATTAGAATCTTCTAAATTCATGTTTTCGAAAACGATTTGGGAGAACAAAGGAGTAATATTTGAGCGTAATTTTACATTCCATCCGTATTTTCAGTAGATATCTTTGCATAACATAGGCACTGATTGTGTTCCCATATGGTTTGTCAGTTCGCTGGTTGAAATAATTACAAAAAACACTAGAATAATTACAAACACATAAGTTTGTTAGTGTTATTAGGTAGATACCATTCACAGCGCTATCTTGATTTACCCTTATTGTAAATTCTGTGTAATATTGTACTAGACTTTTATTATGAATTCCATACTATAATTAAGTACGTCAAATTTTATTATTAGAAAGAGGTGATGTGTGACATTACAGAAAATATAAGTACATAAATCAAAATTCAGTGTTAGATACTCGTTTGTGATGCATTTATACTGTAGAGACGTGGGTAGGTATTATCAATGTACTAAATAATAATTAAATAAATAAGTAGTAAGAGTACGTAGGTACCCTACATATTAACAATGATAATAGTCCTCGTGTGTTTGGTGCAAAATTTGCAACCTTTGGCTTTCGAGGAATTACGAGCACCACATATTTCCACAGTTTTGCTACGGCACCTTTTGCCAACAGTGTATAAAACTCAATTTTTCTAATCTTCTTAATATTGCCATCTCGAGCCATTGATTACTTTTCTTAATCTCTATGCGATCAAGTGATTTCATTCTGGAATCGAATCCTTCGTTGGAATTATAAACTTATGTTGCACAAAATAACAAATACCTTCCATTTGAATGTTTGAATGAATATTTCAAAAAAGTGTACATATAAAATAAAAAAAAGCAACCCCCGCACGACTCTAAGTAGCTCTACATAGGTGCTAAAAAACCTGCTTTCTATACTTTCAGTGCTGCGGATATTTTATTTTAATAGTTTAGCCTGTCTTATTGCGTCTCTTTCACATCTATTGTAAATGGCTTACTTAACCGATTTCTAAAACTTGGGTACGTAGGTACATTTGACATATTATATTTTTAGTAGGTAGGCGTATATTTTTTTAAATCTTTAATTGTTTAGGTTGAAACCTACTATTGTTTATATTAAGTTACGTAAAATGAGACAACTAAGCCGTACAAATTAATTATTATGTATAATAAGCTGCAAAAATATTTATAAACGTACATATGTATTTTTGGTTTTCAGCACAAATTAGCATTAAATCAAATCAAAACCTTTTTCAATACTTTGTTTAAAACTGGATCCTCTGTAATGAGTATTTCAGCAGAGCATTGTTGAATTTGCAATTATAGTCCGATTTTAGTGTCCTGTCATGCCAGTGACGTTGTGAACTTTCTTTATACTCGTACATAGTTGTATGTATGGCAGCCCTATTTATCGCTGTAGGTAGGTATTATCAATTTGTAGGTAAGTATTAGATACCTAGTATATAAACTGTTTTATATTGATAGTGCTTTGTCTAACTATTATATCTATATTTGTCTGAGTGAGGAGAGGCTTTAAAATTACCATCTTTTATTGTTTAGTTAGACAAAGCAAGTGTTTAAGTTGGTACTTATCTAGGCTGTAGGCCCTACAGCCTAGATAAGTACCCACTTAAACACAATAGATAATTATTATCTATTAGAATTTGATGTCTTAGTTACAGCTACAAGTTAGAATAGAACTGATTAGTTTTGAATTGCGTGCGATGTAGCTTTTTTACCTAATTATTATGGCCAATCAACATACAACATGAAGGTATTTTATTTACCTACCTACACATGGATAGTATACCTATTATAATTATTATTACGAGTCTGTAGCGTCCCACTTCAGGGCAAAGGCCTCCCTTCCTTCCTTCCACTCGTTTGTATTAAGAGCTAGTGTGGTCCAAGTCCAATGTGGGCACACATTATACCTATAAATAAATAAATATCCTTGTAAAATTTAGTAGCGCTCGCCTTCCGTCTGTAACCCTAAAATGATGTGAAAGTATTCAAATAATATGTGTGACAACCGTAGCTGTGGGTCATAGTCATCTTTATTCTGTGTCATAGTCTTTAAACAATTAACCCTACCTACTTACCTACTTTAGTCTAGCATTAATAAATTTAACTTGCATGAAAGCCGAGTGTTCTTAAAGGTAATCCAGTGTTTTATTATTTAGATTTTACTATTATATTACCAAGTCTTTACTGGAAACCTTTAACTGAATATACCTTTACACCTAAACTGCGATCTTGTGTTGTCATTTTTATACTTTGAAACTTACTTTTAATACAAGACAGGTAGTAGCCAGATTGCCATCATTATTTCTTAGTTTCTCTAAATAGTTTTCTATACAAAGAACAATTGTAAAGTGTAAAGCCATCTAGGGTCTGACTGGACATATTATGTATAACCTTATCTAGAGATGGTAAGATATCCAGTATACGCCACGCCCCTACGCAACTTAGCGTAGTACGCCCCTGGTGTGGGGAGTAGCCCTTTTCGGCTCAGTCCGGCCCTGTGAGTGTGTATGTATGTACCTAGTTTAGTGCCAAATGATAAGTTAATCGCATGTTCTGACTTGGTGAAAATAAAGAGGCGAAGTCTGCAAATAAATCTTCGTACCTTATAATAATTGTTACATAGCTATTCTCGTTTATTATATTTGTTTTGGAATAGCCCAGGCATTTTTGTAGACAGCTAATTTTGTTTTCAGTACCTACCTATTTCATGCACTGATGTTTCATAGATTTACTTGTTGTTTCTATGTCACATGATTGTGATTTGTATTATTTGACATTTGCTTTTAGTATTAAATATTGTAATTACAAAAAAAAATTTGACGATCTTTGTTCATTTAATTATTGATAACTAGCGACTCGCCCTGGCTTCGCAAATGTGTTTTCTCTTCTCTAAATATGCCTGTTTTTAACATATAAACCTTTCTCTTTAATTACTGTCTGGCAAACCACATTAGAATCCACTATGTAGAGTGGGCCCCGTTATGGCTTAATGACTTCAAAAGTCGGAAACAACCATATTGTGCCCACCGAAGTTAAGGGTAATTTTCATAGGGTTTAATGGAGGAGTTATAAATATGTAAACGACAATTATTTCCTAAAATATTTATTATATACCATGATTTTAACAATCCACGCACCAATATTTATGGTACTTCTAATGAGTGTAAACATCAAGTAGGTATAGCTTATCATAACATCCCGGAATAGAGAAGTTTCTGTTCGAACTATAAAGTTTGTAAGTACGAAATACGAAACTAGAATGTCGAAGACGACATTGCGTCACATGACTCCTTATCCTTTAAATATGAAATACAAGAAAAACAAAGTCAGACTTTACATAAATTATGCAAGATTTTAATATGCATATAAAAGTGCAGAAGTACAAAATATACAGTTCATTACTCAAGAATAATAGTACGACAGGTACATTGAGAACATAGAACACATCGATGTAAATAAACAATGAAAAAAACAACGAAATAATAAGTAACATTTGACAATCAGATAATTATACAACCATGCTGTTATTTACGATGACTCATTTGCTTTAAAAGAATCATTAATTCATATATTTAATTTATGATAATTTAAAAGTCTTGATTCTAAAATGTGTGGAGATGAGCATTACTATATGATGGCTCGTGTCGTGGATGGAGAGTGTGTGTTTAGCGTCTCGCTCCGAACTCTACGGCGTCGTCGTCTGTGATGTCGCCGTGACGCCACAGGTTGAGCCGCGCCGCCTTGGCGTGTTCTTGCGCGGCGCGGTACTCCGCCACTAGCGCCGCCATGCGGTGCTCGCGGACCCACTCCATCAGCACCAGGCCCTCCTTTATCAGGTTCTGAACACACACACAAACATTCATTACTGGCTGCGACCCACGGTTTCATACGCGTAAATCACGTTCCCGCGGGAATATCGGGATTATATTGTGTTAATCCAGGGTATCACCTATTAGCCCGAAGAAAAAAGGAGTCATTTCAATGTTCGAGATAAGGTACTTGTGTAATCTGTGTTGTTATACCTTGCCGAGATCAGTGTTAGTTGTGGGGTCGAGCAGGGTGACGGCGGGCGGGGCGCCTCGCATCTCGACGTTGAGCAGCAGTTTCTTGTTGAGCGTGTCCGCCGAGAGGGCGGCGACCGCCTCCGCCCGCTCGTCGGGGTCGCTCGGGAAGCGCACGCAGCACAGCGTGTACTCGTGCGCGTACGGCAGGTCAGTCTCCGTGCCGGGCGGCAGAGCGGCCAGCCGGCTCGTGCTCACAACCTAAGTAACAAATGTCTATCAATCATCATGCTCACTTACTTTAATATATAAAGGATGGCTTTTTAAAGATATTTTTTTTATTTATTCAGCCTGCTGGATCCCACTGCTGGGCAAAGGCCTCTCTTCCCTTTTTCCATTCGCCGCGGTGTAGGGCTTCTGTCGGCCAGCTAGAGCTGGTTTTTTTAAGTTTTGTTTTTTAAAGATAGCTAAGTTTTATTATCTGGGCGGGGCACAACTGATGGTTTTTTTTATTTATTCACGTAAAAGAAAAAAAACACATATTCAAGCTTAACTAAGTGCCTAAAAACCTAAATAGGTTTGTCTAGACACTCACATTCGTCATAAATACGAATAATGCAAAAATAAACACTTTTCAATCATTTAGAACATTTAAAAGCAAGTATGACGATGTCAAATGATCTCTGGGGCAGAACAACTGTGTAACCCCATTAGGTTGACAGGATGCGTTATAGTACAGGATCCCGTGAAGAACGACCTTCACCGAGCTGTTTATTTGATGAAACATATTTTATATGAAATTTTATATGTTAAATGTTACATTGCATGTGGGTTGCCTAGTAAAAATCAGTCCAGTATATGAATAATTCATACTTAAAAATAATTATTTTTTTGAATTTTGCACCGGCTTGTTTATTAAATAAACTCGATACCAATCGAAAGTATGAAGCCCAGAGAATATGAAAACGTTGGGTTGCCTATTCTTTTCCGGTCACAACTTAGGGTTGCCAGGTATCAAAAGGTCCATCGAAAATAGCATTTTGCACCGGTCTGTTTATTAAATGAAAGGTTATTTAAAATAAAGATTATTTCATTACGAACACGATGGTATAGGGTTGCCTGCGCAAAATCAGTCCAGAGTTACGGTTGTCGAATTTTGAAAAGTCAAATCCAGGAGTGGTGAAAACCTACATGACAAGATTTCTCTGAAACTACAAGTGCTACAAAGGTGAAATTTTGCATATAGGTTTCTGTAATGACGTAAATGCGTGTTAAGAACGGATTTTTCTATCAAAGGTCAACTCGAGGTCAGAGGTCTATTTTTTCATAACTTATGTATGGTAACAGCTGGAAGGTCAAAATTTGGAGAGTAGATTCTTAACTTAAAATAAACTAACACCTATTTCAGGATTTTTAAAATTTTTTACCCTAAGGGTCAATTTGGTGGGGTCAAAGTTGGGTGTTTTTTGACCTTTTTAGAAATCTTTGGAAATAGAAAAGTTATAATGATGAAACTTTGCAAGTAGGTTTTTTTTTAATACAGGGGCACCAGTTATGGACCAGTTTTACCACCCAACTTTGACTTGGCCAAATTGACCTTTAGGGTCAAAATTTTGGAAAATCCTGAAACAGGTGTTCGTTTGTTTTAAGTCAAAAATCTACACTCAATATTTTGACGTTCCAACTCTCACCATACAGAAGTTATAAAAAAGTTGACTTTTGACCTCGAATAGTCCTTTGATCAAAAAATCTGTTCTAAGTGAGAGTTTCCGTTTCATAAGGAACCAAAATGCAAAATTTCAACTCTGTAGCACTTATGGGTTCAGAGTTGCGTTGAAATATCAATCATGTTTGTTTTTAAATTTGCATTTAGACCTCGAATTTGACCTTTTATTTAAAAGTTTATTCAAAAGTGCTCCCACACAAATCCGCGATGCGACGCGATGCGAGCTCGCATCGCAGAAATTCGCATCGCAAGTTTCTGCGATGCGACGCGATGCGACGTCGCGCGAATTTGTGCGACAAGCCGTTTAGTAGGGCGATGTAGGAATGTGCGATGCGAAGCAGATCGCAAATTCTTGCGATGCCATCGTGCGAATTCGCGCGATATCGCAGATTTTGACAATGCGACGCGACGTCGCGGTTTTGTGTGGGAGCCCTAAAAGGTACCTATGTCTGAAAAGAAACTAACATGCCAAATTTCAACTTTGAAACTCTTCCAACACCAAAGAAATCATGAAAGTTCAAAATTTTAACCAACTTTGACTCTGCCTTATTGACCTTTAGGGTTAAAATTTTCAAAAATCTTGAAACAGGTGTACGTTTATTTTATGTTAAAAATCTACACTCCAAATTTCAACGATCTAGCTGTCACAATACAAAAGTTATGAAAAAAGAGACCTCTGATCTCGAGTTGACCTTTGATAGAAAAATCCGTTCTTAACACGCATTTACGTCATTACAGAAACCTATATGCAAAATTTTACCTTTGTAGCACTTGTAGTTTCAGAGAAATCTTGTCATGTACGTTTTCACCACTCCTGGATTTGACTTTTCAAAATTCGACAACCGTAACTCTGGACTGATTTTGCGCAGGCAACCCTATACCATCGTGTTCGTAATGAAATAATCTTTATTTTAAATAACCTTTCATTTAATAAACAGACCGGTGCAAAATGCTATTTTCGATGGACCTTTTGATACCTGGCAACCCTAAGTTGTGACCGGAAAAGAATAGGCAACCCAAAAGTCAAAAGTCAAAAGTCAAAAGTCAAAATATTTTATTCAATAAGATCATAAGACCACTTAGACATGTCACGTTCTTAAAACTAGGGGATTCTATTGCCTGTTCCAACGCGATTCCCTACACCAGGGAAAGAAGCAGGCAAGAACCTGGTGATGCGGGCCTAGCATTTTTTTCAGTGGTCCAATAACTGAGTTGGAGCATGTTCAGTCCCAAGCGTTTTTGTCATCTAAATAATCTGATATTTTATAATAAGCTTTGTTTAAAAGATGACGTTTAATTTGCTTTTTAAATTTGTTAATTGATAAGTCTTGCAAATCACTTGGAACTTTGTTATAGAAGCGTACACATTGCCCTTTAAATGATCTCTTAACTTTTTCGAGCCTAATCGTGGGAACAGCGAGTTTATCCTTATTTCTAGTATTTACATTATGGTTATCACTATTTTTCTTAAATAATTTAATGTTTTTCCGTACATACATCAGGTTTTCATATATAAACTGGCTAGGCACAGTCATTATAAATATTTCTTTAAACTTATTTCTAAGTGACTCTCTGGGACCCATACAATAAATTGCTCGAACAGCCCTCTTCTGCAACACAAACACGGTGTTAATGTCTGCAGCACACCCCCACAACAGAATGCCGTAAGACATAATGCTGTGAAAGTAGCTGAAGTAGACTAGTCTAGCAGTATCTACGTCTGTGTATAGACGTATTTTTTTCACTGCGTATGCTGCAGAACTAAGTCTCTTCGACAATCCATCTATATGTGGACCCCATTGAAGCTTACTATCTAAAGTTATGCCTAAGAATGTAGTGGTGTCCACGAGATCTATTTGTTCGTTTTTTATTAATATGTGACTCCTTACTTGTTTAACATTTGGTAGTATAAATCGTATGCATTTAGTTTTTTTCTCATTAAGTAATAAATTGTTAACATTGAACCATTCTACAACCATAGAGATAGCATTGTTTACTTCGTCAAAGTTAACCTGTTGTCTTTTCAACTTGAATAGAAGTGAAGTGTCATCTGCAAACAGTACAATCTCATGATTGTTTTCAATAATTTTAGGTAAATCATTTATATAAATTAAAAACAGAAATGGACCTAATATTGATCCCTGTGGTACACCCATTGTTACCACCGACCCTGGGGAACATTTACCATTTACGTCAACTCTCTGTAATCTTTCACTTAAATAAGAAGTGAGTAGGTTGAGAGCAATACCTCTAACGCCATAGTGGTGTAGTTTCCTAATTAACGTTTCATGGTGTACACAATCAAATGCTTTAGACAAGTCACAAAAAATGCCAAGCGCATCATGGCAACTTTCCCAGAAATTAAAAATATGGGATATGAGCTTGACTCCAGCGTCTGTGGTAGAAAGTCCTCTTGTAAAACCAAATTGTTTGTTGTCCAGTAGGTTGTTTTTGTCAAAATGTCTTTGGAGTTGAAGAAGGATTAGCTTTTCGAATATTTTACTAAATGTTGGTAAAACTGATATTGGTCTAAAATTGCTGGGGTCAGAGTGACTACCTGATTTGAAAAGGGGGGATATTTTACTGTGTTTCATTAGATCAGGAAACACACCACCATCAATGCATTGGTTGAATATTAAGGCTAGGTCGGGTGCGATGATGTCAATCAGTGGTTTTACAACGCTAACAGAAATCCCCCAGAGATCTTTGGTTTGCTTGACATTAATTAATTTAAAGGCTTTTATGATATCTTGTTTATCTACATAATCAAAAGAGAAGAGACTATTACATTTTGGTACATGTTTTTTTAACAAAGATTCTGCGATTATGTGTGATGACTTTAAAGATTTAGTAGTAGAGACCGGAATGTCAGTAAAAAACGTTTCAAATGCTTTGGCCACTTCATCATCTTTGTTAATGACGGTATCACCAATTTTAAGTTTATATGTATTTGAACGATCTCTAACCTTTCCAGTCTCACGTCTCCAACGTTTTCATATTCTCTGGGCTTCATACTTTCGATTGGTATCGAGTTTATTTAATAAACAAGCCGGTGCAAAATTCAAAAAAATAATTATTTTTAAGTATGAATTATTCATATACTGGACTGATTTTTACTAGGCAACCCACATGCAATGTAACATTTAACATATAAAATTTCATATAAAATATGTTTCATCAAATAAACAGAAGGTCGTTCTTCAAGGGATCTTAGACCATTAAGCCAGTCTCAATAACCTGCCATCTTTGGTTTTGCTTAGTGTTGTTGACAGATGTTTGGCATTTTTTTATGGAAATAATGTCAAATATATATACCACAGTAAGCAAAACCAAAGATAGATAGGCTAGCTAGAGTTGCGAAAGGTAGAAGGAAAACTTTTCCCTGCAACGATACAGACTAGAAACGAAACAAATATCTTACCTCACGGTTACCATAATCGATGTATAGAATCTGCGCCATGTTCTGGTCGATGATCTTCTCGACCTTGGCCCGGTACCACTGGTCGTCTATCGTGAAGCGAGACGCGCAGATATTCCCTCTCCTCGGCGTGAACGAGCCGGGAAGCGGCTGGTTCAGCTTGAACTCTTGATGAAGCCTCTCCATCAAGTTCTCCAACTTCACTCCGAGCTCGCAGCTTTGAGCAAAGAAACTGCCTTCGTTCGTGATCTCGGTGATGACAACCTAAGAGATAATACTTTTTATTTATGGGAGTACGTGCAATGCATTATAGCCGCCCCGGTTCCAGCGTACATAACTAATGAACTCCAATTAGCATAAACCAGGACTCTTACGTTCGAAGTTTATATCATTTAACAAATCCTAACCGGTAAAAGTAGTGACAGCAAAAATCAATAATTTTACTGAATATTTTAGTTAATTGTCAACCATCGTGAAAATCCCATAAAGAATGGGGTCAATAGAACATTAAAAATATTGTTTTAGCGGAGAATCCTTAGAAACAGACTCAGCAAAAACGTTTTCTTTAATCACAAAAGACCGTATTAAAATGTGTTCATATCTGTGAATGGACTATTATAGCTCTCATAGGTACATGTAGTTTAGCCGCTCGATATAGGTAATCACAATGCATTTTTGGTAATTTAAACATGTTCGTAATCATATTTTACAAATATAAAAAAAAAACTTTATAAATGTATTGATATACTACATCGTGCTTAAAACTGGGATAACATGGGACCTGTATATAAAGTTGAGGTAAATTAATTTATTCTTATTCTTTTCCAACTAATTCAGAAATAACAGATCTGTACCAATTCCTGCTAAGTGGCAGGTATCTAGTATTCATAATTTAATAATTCACAAACAATATGTAAGTACCTTAAAATTTATGATAACAAAACCTTCCACTTAACAGTATATTACATTGTCAATGTACCACTTCAACAAACTATTTTGCTATATAAAACAACTTTTAATTTGTGACATTATTTTGTGCAATTCGAATGGTGGGTTCTATACAGCAGAAAAATGTAGGAAGAGGTAAATTCATGTTTTTTATACATTATTAACATCGAAGTACCATTCAATTCATTCAAAACAAAATAAAAAGAAGCCATTCAATACAATAAAAAATTATAGTACATACCATCAAAACACAATATTTAACATCAAAAATATAATCTGTCATAATAATAACATCTAATCATATTTTTAAGACAAAAGTATCGATAAACCGAACAATATATATAAGTTATATTAACACACGGAAAATTCCTCACGTAACAAGTTAGTAAAACTTCCCGTGTGTTATTATTTTTTGTACAACTCACGATAGTTTTGAAAATTATATAAATAAGTTTATGGCAAATAAAAATAGACAAAGAAAACTACATCACACAATATCAGTATAAAAATATTCATTCAATGCCACAAACTAATCAATCACTATCTACCAGATTCATAATTATTTTGAAAAGCTACAGTTTCAGCTTAAACATAAAAATACAACCTGATAGGCAACATAAATGCACTGCATCTCAACCTTTTTAACCCCCAACGAAAAATATAGGGTGACATTAGTTTGAAGTGTGCATTAAGTGCATCTGAACCGATCTGCAGCTCGATTCTTGACGAAATTCAAAACATGACGCGGTAATCTAGGATCTTTTGTTTTCTGAAATCCGTAAAAATTTTCAAAATAACCACGCCGTGACGTGCTGCGTTAAGACATGGTTATTTGGAGAATAAGGCGGCTGATTTTTTTTTTCATTTCACGAGTATGATGTATTCATATAGCTTTAATCTTATTGTTTCATGACAATCTTGTCAGCTGCTGTTCGACGGTCATCAGCTCTTTTCTAGTTCATGAAGGATTTTTTTTAAAGTTACTTAACTACTATTTTATTTTTGAATTGAAATTATTCAATCTATTATTTTGAAGAAAACCACCTATTGTTTAGGTTTCTTAGGTTGAGTTGCAGCACTGTTACAATTAGGTACATTAAGGTAGAAGTTAGGACGCGATCGAGACTCACACCACCACCTGTTTTACGAAACCTTTACCACCCTTTACAACTTACAAATTAATATTGCCCGCGTATTATTAATCTTTCCGTTTGATAATTTATTCTCTCATAATGAATTTTATAGATACTGAGACTAGAAATGCAAATAGCGTTTTTTCATCAATGTTTATGTCAAAATGACTAGTGAAAGTTAAGCAACGTTCCGAGCGGTTACTAGTTGGATGGGTGACCGCAAGTGGCATTATCAACTGAGCGCTTCCGTGCTTCGGAGGGCATGTTAATTGTCGGACCCGACATTTAAAGTCGTTAAGCCTTTATCTACATTCATATAATCGCGCCTCTTTCCAATAGGGGTAGGCAGAGACCACGGAACTACACTTACTACGATCCTGACACACCTCTTTTGGCTCATTCGCATTATCTATTTGAGACTAAATGTCGTTTAAAGGTGGGCACAGTTAGTTGATGAGCATTAACAAGTTTTTAAAATATATAAACACAGGTTTCTATCGCGTTAATTACCTTATTTATTTACCGACGTTTCAAGTATGAATTGCGATCGCAAAAGTTTAAGAAATAACATCTATGATAAGTTGTTTGTGATGTTTAGGAGGCAGGTATGTTATAATATAGCGTGGTGAGCCTCGTTCCGTACCGCATTGGTGCGTCTCTCGCTCTCCCGCCGCAGACGCAGCCGCCTCAGCTCGGCCGCAGCGCTGCAGCGGACCAGGCCGTAAGACAACGCTCGCACGTCTACATTATTCGTGAAACCACGAGGTACCTTGAACACATAAAACCACTTGGACCCGTTCCTCTTTCATCCGAGGCAGAGAGCGCTACTGCTTCGGAAGGTATTGTAGGTATTGTAAGGTTTACATACCTACCTAAAAGAAACTGTTTAACTTTGTGTGTGTGTATTTCTATTTATCTTTTAGTGTCTTAAATGTTTTGTAATTTGTAATTGTGATATGGGTCGATTAGCCTAAAATAAATCCATTTTATTATTTATTTATTTTATTATTGTCAGTCCCAATTTTAAAGTCGCCTTGACGGTTTGCCCGTAAAAAACTCCAGTCACCAGAGTTGACCACGTGCTCATACGAACGAACGAATGATCTAAGGCAGGTCGTTCCTAATAATCCTTTGCTTATTACAGCTCACAAGCTTGGAGAGAATCTACAAAATTTATAAATAATTCCAATCAAAACAACTACCTACATTTAAATTGGTCAAGGGTAATTCGGTGAGTTATTGGTAGCTCACCTAAAAAGTCTAAAATAGTTAATCCATTTCAGTTGGTCAGTTTAGTTGGTCGGAGTGGAAGTCCTGATTACATATACTGCTTTGCTTATTAGTTACAGTCACTCGTTGCCCCTCGTCCATAAAATATAATATGTACTCCAACAATCACTTTTCAGTAGTATTTCAACTTGGCATAACCAGAAAGTGACAGCGATGGTAAAACGAGAGTGTGTCAAACTTCTTTCTCTAAATTACTGGTTAACCATATTAATGATTTCACAAAAAACTTGACTGAAAAAAAATCTGTCTGATGACAATTTAATGAAATAAATAAAAAAAAGAGTCTCAAGTCGTACCTTTTCGTATTTGAGGGTACGATCTTGCGCTGGTGCAGATTTCTTCTCCTCAGCCTCCTTGTCTTGTTCGACGTAGTCACGCCAGATGCCGATGCGCCTGCGCATTGCGTTCTCTTCAGCTGATTTGAGTATTCGCGCGTATTCTGACGTTTCTGCCGTGTGGTGCATCGACGCGAAGCCGTGTTCTACTAGAGACACTGACAGATTCTCATTGTCTACCTGTAACAGATAAACAGTATCAATCATTTTTATGGTTCATAATCGAAACATCTGTGAGTATAGACAACCTATTAAAATATGCCTATCATCACAGAAATACAGAACTTCTTTTGGGAATAAGTACCCTATTACAATATTCTTGTCATATAAGAACAGAAAAACCGAACTTGTGCTGTTGAGACTATAATAATATAATAGTACCTACATCGTCTTCCGACCGATGTATTTATTATCAACAATGTCCATAAGTGAATGAGCAAAATGTTACCCAAAGCCATCCGATGAAGTTCCCAGCCTTGTCCATCTCCTCGATGGTGACGTTAACGTCATGTTGCAGCACCTTCTCCTTGGTGTAGAGCAGTGCTTCCTCCCCGAAGGGCTCCGCGGCCTGCATGGCGCCCGCGCCGCCGATCGCCGGCCGCGCGCCGCGAGGGCAGTTCACGCCGGCGAGCAGGAACGTTACTAGGACTGATTCCTGCAACACGTTTATTTATTTGTTGCACACAGTAAATAAACCTTAAGCTAGAGAGAGAAGATCAAAATTAAATGCTCGTTGTGTACACAAGAAAGATAATAAATTTGATTACTTATTACAATTTTTACATTTAAATATTTAGATTAAATATACACTGTGTATGTGTATATTTAATCTAAGGGGTTTATTCATAAAAACTTGACAATTTAATACAGGTTTTAGGAACGTTTTAGAACGTTTTTTTCTTGTCACTCATATGTCAACGAAAAGAGATAGCAACAGATTTAATATACGTTTTACCCCATATACTGAAACGCTAGTTGAGTAAGCGGTGTTTTTCTAAGATATTCTTTGACGTTTGTCTATACAAATCTGAATAATTTATAAGTTACTGAGTGTGTTAATACTGAGGTTAATACAGTCTTAAATATTTAATTAGCGTTTGAGTATTTGGGCATGAGGCCCTTTACACTTAGATAACGAAAATAATATAAAAACAGAAGACTATAATGAAACTCACCTTGGGAATGTAGAGTCGCATTCGAGATCCGCTAGCAACGAACTCAACAATGGCTTCAGTCTTTTGCGCTCTCTTGAGGAATGGTAAGAATTTCTTGGACTTGGCGGAGTCCCCGCTGGTGTCTTGAATGCGGTGGGTGGGGACGTCCTTCTTGGCATGAACGCCGATGCCGGCCTTCTGTGCCTTGAGCTCGGCCTCTAGCAGTTTGTCGTAGTGAGAGCTGCGCTGGTCATTATCGTTCCGGTAGCGGACGACGTGCGCGTAACCTTTGGCCACAAGTCCCTCACCAACATTTCTGAACACAATCAACTTCATATGAAAGGGGGGCAAGCACCAAACAGACTATATTGACGACGCTACAGATGGAGATGAGTTAAACATAGCTTACTCACCTGGCCGTGTAGCATGTATTGTATCTGATATTGTATCTAGTGAGTACGTAGGCTCACTTACATACTCACTTGATACAGTATCTAATGTATTACGGCTAGATGAGTTCCTTGCCCAGCGGATCGGTCCACAGAACAAGTCCAAACCAAATATAAATAAAATATCTTTGAACATTCTGTAAAGCGTCATCTAGCCCAAAGCTAAGCAATTTAATACTTGTTTTATGATAACCAGATGCCTGATATACTACATAGGTATTTTTATTGTAAATACTTTGATTATACAGACTCGGTACAAATATTTGCTAACATGCAAACATTTGTATAGTTTCTGAGTTTATTTGTTACATATGAAATACAAATATTTCTTATTTTATAATATCAGTATGAACTACTTACTGTCCACCAGCCATGACAGTGCAGCAAGTTTTCTCAGGGAAGTTGTCTTTAGCGGGCTGGATGTAGTCTACCGTGACATTCACTTTCTTGCCAATGAGCTTCCTTCTGATAGACTCGCGAGCTTCGAACATCCAAGGAATGTCGTACAGCGGCTTGAATCCTTTGGGGCGGGGCGACTGCTTTCCTTCTTCGTTGGGGCCTGAGTTGGTGCTGAAAAAAAAATGCATTTTATTCTTCCGATATTACAGCTTGCTTACAGAAAAACCGGTTTACAACAAGTAACTCTGTAGACCTACCATCAATTTTCGAGTTGTATAGTTAATTATCGTCGCCTAAAGAGTCAAGTATTACAAATGTATGAAATTGTTACTTCAATCAAATTACCAGGGCCTCTGGATACTCATACACTTTTGTGATACTTGACCCTTTAGTGAGGATAGTGTAATTAGAGAACATGTGGGGCACCCACAAGTTTACTGTAGTATCCTTATGAAACTGACCACACTTTATAAATAACGGGATAATATTATTATACATATACACTAAAATAATTATGTCTACATTCAGTCGAGATCATATATACATTTTATTAAATCGCTACAGATAGATATTGGTTATTGTGACTGGCTGTTAGTAAACTTACTTCTCACGGGGCGGTCTGATACTAGCGAGGAAGATCTTTTTGTGCATGTTGTTGTTCAGTTTGACCACGAGTGCGTCTCCGTTCACCACCTGAAAAGACTCAGGCCTTTACGTCTTCCCAGGAGATTTATACAGCATCAGGAAGCAATTTTTGTCAACACTAACGGGACACTGCCTGGGACAATGTTGAGATGATTTAGGCTTGCCCAGCACCTGAACAGATTGACTTTATGAATTAGATTACAGACAGTTAGTGCAAGTGGACATGTTATTCTTCTCAGGTTTAGGTTCAAAGATATTTATTCTCATAAAAGACACTCACTTACATGAGAACACTAAAATAAAAATATAAGGTAACCAAACTTTTGTTGATCGCTCAACTCTAAATAAATAAAAGTAAAATAGTAGAAGTAGGTTACGCATTGTCCAACACACATAATTTTTCATGGTTCTCCATTCACCATTATCATATAAATTCATTGCATATTTTTTTTTCCATATAAATTAAGCTATTAGATGTTTGTATCATTTATTATAACAGTAAAAGTTTGTGTGTGTATGTTTGTGCGAAAACAGCTAGGCAGATTTGAATGAAATTTAGTATATCCTGACTTAACACACAGGCGTCTGATCCGGTATTTCCTACTTGGAAGGGTAACACACCGCGGGGCGCAGCCAGTGATATAGGTTAGGTTAGTTATTCTTAGATTACCTCCAAAACAGTCGCGACGAATTCCTTGTCTTTAGCGGCAATAATAGGTGCGTTGCTGACATAGTTCGTCCAGATGCGTAGTTTCGCTTCTTTAGCAATGCGTTCCTCGTAGCGGAGAGTTGATGCACCTACAGATAAAAAACTATTTATAAAACAATATCTTACCAATGTACTACATAATCTTTTAAACTCGTGTAAATAAAGACATCGCGGTCGGCCGAGGAAGCGCTGGAGAGACGATCTCGACTCTTTTGAGAGAGACTGGTACGAAGTCTCAAAGGACAGAGATGGTTGGAGAAAATTGGGGGAGACCTTTGCCCAGCAGTGGGACAGTATAGGTTAGAAAAAAAAAAAAAGACATGTGTATGATAATACTATAAATGTTGATGTGATGCATGTTAAATAACAAGCGTATTCAATAGAGATTGGGCAAAATTATGCTTCAGTGTAGTAAAGGAACCAATTATCTTGGAGGCTCTTCCTCGAAAACTGAAATTCCATTTAAATATTTGTTATCGTATTAACCATTTAAGTTGCACTTACCTGTCAGACAAACGTCAAATATTTCAAAGATAACCACCAATTATGATAAGTAACGTTGTAGTGTATATATACAGGGGTTTATAAAGTACAATATTGACCATCTCTAAAACCTATCTATTTTTTATTTTGCTTACTCCTAGTAGATATTTGACATTACGTCTATACAAAATGTGTTAAATACCTACCGACAGTAAGCAAAACCAGAGATGATCAGTTATTGAGACAAGCAGTTAGTGCCGCAACCAACAAAGCTAAGCTAAGCTATTAAAAGCCGGTTTATATTATACATTTTAAGCGAACTAACCAGATTTCATGACGGCCAGCGACCAATCGACGCACTTGGCGAATCCTTGCCTAATGAGGAGCTCGGCGATGTTCCCTTGCGGGTGCAGGATCGTTCCCACGAAGTTGTTGTTGTTCACAGACTCTAGGATCACTTCGATGTCTTTCTGCAGCAAGCGGGATTCCACGAAGAACCGGGCCTCTTCAGCGAAAGGCTCTGAATCGCCGTCTTGTTTAACCGCGGGACACTGCAACAACGAATTGTATACAATTTATTTTGCATTGACATTAAAGAGATGATCTGCTTTCGAGGAACCGGGAGATGTTTGTCATCTAATTTGGATGATCTTTAATGTCAGAAAAATTCCGGCCCTCGTCATCTATACTAATACTAGTTGTCTCGCGCGCGATTTCATTCGCGATGACTTTAGAAACAGGCATCTCTAGTCTTCATTAAGACCAACAACGGTTAGTTAAAATTTGTAGCTTCAACGCTCGTGTAGTTTCTCCCCCCCCTTCCATCCCTACCCCAATCCTCGAGCAACACTGAAAAACAGCGCCTGATCGTCCGATTTAGGCTTAAAGCTGAGTTGTTGCCATTTCAGCAAATATTTATAAATTTATTTTACTTATATCTCATTTACCTATACCTATATTGTTTCTTTTTGTACTTTCAATGTTTGCTGAATAAATTTATTTTCTTTCTTTCTTTCTAGTTTCAAAGATATCGTGAAGGTCAACATTTTTACCGACTTTGACTCCGCCAAATTGACCTTTAGGGTTAAAATTTTGAAAATACCTCAAACAGGTTTACCTTTATTTTCAGCTAAGAATCTATACTTGAAATTTTGACACTCCAACTGTCACCATTTTGTAGCTATGAAAAATATGACTTTTGACCTCTCCCTTGACCTTTGACCTTAAAATTTGTACATAATAAGTGACAAAGTATTAAAAGGAACCTACATGCAAAGTTTCACCATCATATCTCTTCTGGTTACAGAGATATCGCAAAAGGTCAAAAAATACCCAACTTTGACCCAATCAAATTGACCCTTTGGGTAAAAATTTTGAAAAATCCTGACACAGGTATTCGTTTATTTCAAGTCAAGAATCTACACTCAAAATTTCAACAATCTAACTGTCACCATACAAAAGTTACAAAAAAGTAACCTCTGACCTCGAATTGACGTCTGATCGAAAAATCCGTTCTTAACGCTCATCTACGTCATCACAGAAATCTACATGCAAAATTTCACTTTAATAGCACTTGTAGTTTCAGAGAAACCGTGTCTCTTACGTTTTGACCACTCCTTTATACAGGGTTACAGGAAAAGTCGTGCTAGATACGTTAAGGGCGTGGAGTACCCCTCATTTCTGACTTATTTCACTATGAAACACCCCACCCTAAAGTCAACCCTTTTCGAGATATTCAACTTTTAATTTTTTATTGAAAATTTGCAATTTCTAGGCGACTAAATCGATTTTTGTTTATTTTGTGTATCTTATTATTATTATTTTTACATTTTTAAATGTGTAATAAGATGTTTCAGGACGTCAATCATTAAAATAGTGCATAAGTTAATTGAATAGACCGTAGTAGACAAGTAAAAGTTATGAAATAAAAATGAATATTAGAAAATTTATTTTTCTCTAAGGGATATCTAAAAAAAACATTATGGCAACTGTTCGGCAGATGTTTGGTAAAATATATACGTTTCATCAGCTATCTAACGAGGTATAACAATCTAGGGTTTGTATTACATTTCGTGGAAAAAAGTAGTTTTATAGGCGACAGTGGAGAAGAAAATTTATACTTACTTTTACTTTTTTTTTTTTTTATAAAATTTTTACTTTTATCTGCCAGTTTGGCATTGAGCAAAGAGTTTTGTCATCGTCCTTCCGTTCATGGAGCAAGTCCACTGACATGTCCATGTTCTTATCTTAATAGGTCTTGTGGGGCTCACCTCTTCAGTCTTACAAATGTTGAGGATTCCTTCATTAGACTATTCGCCAATTGATTTGGGTGCAGATCCAGGCGTCTTGCGTAAGATTTCAGTTTATTTGTGATGTCATCTCTGACTGTGGGAATGTTCAGGTCATGATGTAACTGGTTGTTTGTAGTACGAAATGTAATACAAACCCTAGATTGTTATACCTCGTTAGATAGCTGATGAAACGTAGATATTTTACCAAACATCTGCCGAACAGTTGCCATAATGTTTTTTTTTAGATATCCCTTAGAGAAAAATAAATTTTCTAATATTCATTTTTATTTCATAACTTTTACTTGTCTACTACGGTCTATTCAATTAACTTATGCACTATTTTAATGATTGACGTCCTGAAACATCTTATTACACATTTAAAAATGTAAAAATAATAATAATAAGATACACAAAATAAACAAAAATCGATTTAGTCGCCTAGAAATTGCTAATTTTCAATAAAAAATTAAAAGTTGAATATCTCGAAAAGGGTTGAGTTTAGGGTGGGGTGTTTCATAGTGAAATAAGTCAGAAATGAGGGGTACTCCACGCCCTTAACGTATCTAGCACGACTTTTCCTGTAACCCTGTATATATAGAGGTAATCTTGGTTTGTTTGTTTGACGGAGGAGAGATCTCCGAAACTACTTAGCCGATTTCAATAATTATTTCACCGATGTGTATAATGGACTGTCGGGATGGTTATAATTATGCTATATTCTGTCCCGGTAGTTTCGTACAACCGTACAAAGCCGGGACGTGCTGCTAGTGGTATAATATTAAACTGGTTCCATACCCTGATTCCCGACAGCATTAGAGTGATGGGCGTGAAGTCAGGCAGCAGGCAAAGTCTCACAGTGGAGCCGTCGCGGACGTATTCTACGATTGCCTTGATCGGGGTGCCGTTAAATTTGTTCACGTACTGCTTCGGATTCTCGATGCTCCATTTTATTTCTCTCACGTGTTCCTGGTGAAAAATTAATATCGAATGTGAGTATTGAAATGAAAAAGTGTGTTCTGTCTATTTCAAATATAACGCGTTTTCTCATGGTTTCTCTGATTAACCTCAAAAACAATACTAACTATTAATAGAAAAGAAAATAAGAATATTTTAAGCATAAATGGTTCTTTTATAAATGAGATATTTACATAACATTAAACTAACAATTTTACAATTAGTTCGATAATTTTAGAGCCAGATAGCTTTACTTATTATCATCTTATATTCAAAACATGGGCGAGCATCCATAGCGTCAGGCAAACATTTTAAAATGACGATATTTTTCATAGCACGGCGCGCTGCCCGATAACTTCGTTGCGCTAATCAATAAAAACAAGGAATTTGATTACCTACGGCAGCGCTGCCGTTGCGACCCTAATGTACAATTTCCGTTACCGAAATGCGTCGTCAGTGTACCTACATTTTACCTGGCTACAGACCGGGAACAATCATCGGAAAATTTAGTAAGGTGACTTTTAATTTGCATTGGTGATGAACTAGCTGATTGAAGAAGTCGGGATTATCTTTGGCTTATGATTAACTGCTCGGAGAGTTACCTGAGTAGTAATGCGGAGTAAGTCCCTTAGAATTAAGCTAATAAATACAAAAATATCTCTTAGTATCGATTAAAAACAAAAGTATTCGCGTAGTTGGAGCCGACACTTGTATTGTCGATTACAAGCATAACTAAACTAAACATTTAATATTGTACGATGTATATTTGTAAAATTGTTAAGTATTCTTACATGTGCGTCTGGAGACCAGATGCCCTTGCCGGCGTTTTTAGCCTCTTCCTCAATTTCGACGAGTCGCTTCAGCTGCGGTATATTCCTGCCGCCATCACGAACCTTCGCCAAGCCCTCAGCGAGCAGGGCTTCAGTGATGTTCTCATCTTTAGTGGGATCCTTCCCGGCCCAAACGTATCCGTACTCTCTGGTTGCAGAGTTCGCGGGCTTCTCAGAAGTGAATATCACCTCTTTACCGACTAACTTCTTTCTGAGAAACTCGCGAGCTTCCCATGCGAATGGTTCGTCTTTAGTTTCCGTGTCACTGCAGAACGAAATAATGATATTACATGTTTATGAACGTTTTGCGATTTTAGAACGTCGAAAATTTTAAATCATAGGTATTCTATACTTAAAAGAAAAAAACAAATAGCAAATTATTATTTTTGTTAAACCAACTTCAGTTTTGTAGGAAGAGTTTTCCCGCACTCTCGAGGTGCATTTCTGTTCATAACACACTCATATGGGACCAATCACCTTGGATTTTCAGTCTTACAAAAAGAAATATAATTTTCAAAATCAGTCTTCAATTAACGGAATAATCGGTGAAGCACCTCCTTCTTTTTTGAAGTCGATCAAAATTAGAAGCAAATTTTTATTACGCAATTTTTTTTTATTCTATGTTAGATATGTATTCTGTAATAATGTTTTTCAAAACTTGTATTGGATAACTAACTTTAAGACTGTGACTATACGTTCTGCCGTACTCGTTGGTAAGTGTTTATGAGAAGTAATTTTATAGACCCCAACACAGTCGGCCATTGGACTCACCACGGTGTATCACGATAGCTTTACAATGCCACGTAATTGTAAGCAGTGCAATGTATAATCAACACCTTCAATTTCCGAGTAAAGGTCAAACATCAAAATCAAACATCACAAGTAAACTAAAGATAAATGGTTTTTTTAAACAATAAATTACAGATTCATTTTCATCTCGTTGATTGGTTGACGAATCTAATTGGAAACTGGTCAACCTTTTCGTTCTGCGAGTGTACAATCAAATTGTACATAGAATAGTATCTGATAGATTACGACCGACGACGTAGGTATTTAAATAACACTCGTTATTTGTCACCTGGCCAAAACTGATTCAACTCGTTACGAACATTTTAGTGGCGTTGTATTAGCAGTGGTCCTACCATTGGTCTCGTCGTGTTGGTAGGCTACCGAACCAACACGACGATAAAACGACTTACTATCGGCGATTTTCTCTCAAGAATCTGACAATAAATGTACATTCCGTCCGTGTCAACGAAAGAAATGTTTAATAATAGTTGCTCTCTGACAGTTCACACTGCCGCACGGTGGGACTGATCCAAAGTCGGAATTTCGATATCATTTTTTCCACAGCATAGGTTTCAACAATACCTACAAACAACTTTTATTCTATACAAAAACCTTTAAGATGCGTAGTAAATGTTTTTTTCGTTATTTGGAGATTTAAATATTTGTTTTCTCGAATTGGGTATATTTGGCGCGTGTTTGGCCAGTAATGCGTACTAGCCACACTAGCTGTTTATCCAGAAAAAATAAAACGCGAGTTTGCACTCTTTTTCTCTCAGAAAATGACCCAAAGTTTTTTTTATTATATGCTGTTTCTGGTTAAGTTACTTTATTTTCAACAACTAGTCATACATTTCCGTGTTCTACAATACTTAATAATCGATTTTGTAAGCAACAACAAAGCAAAACAAATGAAAATGTATATTCGTTGATTTTCTACGTGTCCGAAGTAAAAATTTCGATTTTATTTTTTTCTCAACAATCCTCACAACTTTTATTCTATTATAATACCTGTAGAATGCATAGTTTTCGAGAAAAAATTATACAGTTTTTTTTAGGGATGTAACGATACATGAATTTGCCGATACGATACCGATACCGATTATCGAGGAAAATAATCGGCGATACCGATACCGATACCGATATCGATGGCTTAGTAGTAAATACACCCAGTAAATAAAGAATGATGTACTTTATATGCATAAAACTTACTTATGTTACATAGAATAAATAGACACTCCATCTGTAAAGTGTGGCAAAAATGGAAATTAAAAATAATGAAAAAAAGGTGAAATATCAAATCAACATTTATTTGGGTAATATTTATCAAGGAATCAATTCAAAAGTAAATCAATATTAATAATCAAAGTTCACTTTAGGAAGATTTTTGTTATGATTTTTGTTCTTTTCGCGCGCTTTTCAAACTGTGTATCGGCTGTATTTAAATCGGCGATGCCGATATATCGGCCTGCCGATTATATCGGCCGATATATCGGTATCGGTATCGGTATCGTTACATCGCTAGTTTTTTTGTATAGAGAAAAATAGACTTTGTTACTTTTCTAAAAGTCTATCGATTCGGCGCGTGTTCTGTTATAAATGCGCACTAGCCCTGTGTTGTTTTACCTAGAAAAAAATAAACGACGATGCACTTGATCGAAAAGTTGCCTTTCTTCCCTTGTATAGCAATCTACTATTACTCTAGCAGGTCAATGAGAAACTATGAAGCAATAGTATATTTTTACTAAACGAAACAATAATATACCGGGGTGTCAATTAAACTGAGGGTACTATATTAAGTTCGCGTTTAGTTCGAGGTTCAAACTGACTCACTTTCAGTTTGAACGCGAGAAAAAATTGTAAAAAAGTAGTTACTTTCATACAAAATGTGTCCAAATATCTACAGATAGTAAGCAAAACCAGCGATAGAGATATTATTGAGACTGGATGTTGCAAGCTAGGTGATTCTATTCCAATGCAAAACAAAGGAAAAAAGGATTCTAGAAACTATACTTTATTAAAACATTGTTGCCACACAAAAGTGGTTAAGGGGAAAGAGATGATGAGAACAACCTATGAAAGGTGAAAGGGGAGAAGGGTGTCGCGAGATAACTATAATAACGTAACATATGACGTGTGCTGACAAATCGATCGATACGATACCCTCTCCCTATCGGTGCAGCTCAAGTTTCGGCAATAGAATCCCCTAGTTTTAAGAACGTGACATGTCTAAGTGGTCTTTATACATTAATATGACTTTATTGAATAAAAAAAAAAATAGCGACAAATTAATACTGATAAAAAGTACTCAGTCTAGAGATAATAAAGAAGTAAAAGGTATTCTAGATGTTTCAATTGCTACGCTTTAAAACAGTTTCTTACATTGTCATCACAAACGTATTATGAAAACATTCTAAATCTGGACTAAACAAACTCAGCAGCGTATCAAAAGCGTTAATTTTTATTTTTGATACACGTGTTGTGCCGACCCCACATAGGGATAAGGGCAGGAAAATGATGAATGATGATGATACAGACTAGGGTTTGGTCCCGGGAAATACCGGTACCGAAAGTACCGGGAAATCCCGGTTCTTTTCGTGGTTGTAAGAACCGGGATTTTGAAAATCAAATCCCGGTTCTTTCGGTACTTTCGGGAAAAATTATTTACGTTCAAAATATTTCTAATTGTATTGTATTGTTATTGCCTAAAGCCCAACTGCTTAAATAAAAAGCATTACCACTGACAAGAGACTCAAAAACACGATGGGACAGTCTAGCAAATGCTCTGGAGCGGTTTCTAAAACTTCTAACGTGCATATAAAAAAACTCAGTCCTTTGCATCTATAGTAGATTATTTATACAGCGCCAGGAGGCAATCTTTGCCTACACTTAATGGAATAGGCTTGCCCAGCACCTAAACCACCCTCTCAGCTTAGGCGGCCATATCCACAGGAAAGACAATGTCAATACGTGTGGGGCTGACTAGCCGCGGGTTTCCTCAAGATGTTTTCCTTCACCGTTTAAAGCTCGTGTTAAAGCGCATTTCAATACGAAAAGTCCATTGATGCACGGCTGAATTCGATCCCACGACCTCCGAAACGAAAGTCGAAGTACCAATCCACTTAGCCAACACGGTTTCTATAGAGAACGTAGACTGTCGGAAACTACAATATTAGGATATTTGCAAAAAAGAAGATTTGTGAAATGTGTAGAAAAATTGTGACGCTGCTTCTCTTGCATTGTGACGTTGCTAGGCGTACTCTTGAATAGGTAAGGTAGGTAGGTACGCCTATTAAGACTGAATAATGCTATGCTAAAACTACACTGTTCTCTTTCTTATTTAAATTATCAATAAAAACGTTGGGAAGTTGATATTAAAATTTGTTTAATTGCAAAGTTTTGTTGATATAATGATAGGTAGTCTTTTTAAAACTCTCGCGATCACAATACATAATTTAAACTAAAAAACAGGATTTCATCGCGTTAAACACCTTTTTTATATTATTTCCCGACGTTTTGATTATATGTTACAACGACCGTGGTCTTGAGTGAACTGGAGTATATAGGTAGGCTCTGACGAGAAGCAGCAGTTAGCATAACTATCCTCACCTCGACCTAACCAACTACCCTCACCTCGACCTAACCACTGGATTAAGCTTCAAGATCCAAAGATTCTTGTCAATGAACGAAGATTGAGTGAGGGTAGTGAAGCTAACTGCCGCTTCTCGTCGGAGCCTACCTACCTACATACAGTTCGCCCGAGACCACGGTTGTTGTAACACAATCGAAACGTCGGGAAATAATATAAAAAGGTATTTAACGCGATAAAACCCTGTTTTCTAATTTAAATTGTATGATAGAAAGCTAAACTAAGACTGATTAGTAACTTAGGTACCAAATCAGACCGATTTAGTGTCTATAAAACAAGAAATAAAACATTTTATTGATTTTATTGAAATGTTTTTATATATGCCCTGTCATTTCAACCCTGTCTTACTTTATGCTTTCATTAAACACTTTTAACTCTGCCATTTCATGAAGACTTAACTAAAGTACCGAAAGTACCGAAAGTACCGGGAATCCCGGTTCTTTAGCCAGAAAGTACCGAAAATCCCGGTTCTTTGAAAGAGCACCGGTTCTACAATCCCTAATACAGACGGATGTCGCTATAGGTGACCTATTACGGATTTTACAAAAACGATCAGCCCTTTTGAAATTTCATTGAACTCAAGAGAGTCTACTGTCTGTCTATAGTGTTATGGTTTAAATTCGCTTGCGGTAAAGTAGTAACCTCATTATAAAGAATGTTGTATGTATTCAAAAATACTTTACTTTTTTCATTAAACTGGGTATTATTATTTCGGATTGTCTGATTATTAGGAACTGAAATGTTTTTAGAGTAAGAGGTAGGCTTTTATTGGTTGGTTGCCTACTTTCACTTTTGATACATCTGGGGCACTCGTTTTAAGACTAAGGAGAATTTCACTATAGATAGATATCGAAAGAGTGAAAGTCCCGTAGAATATCAGTTTACTTGAAGATGATCACAAAAAACATATTCAGAACAAAATTTTTTTTTAAATTCAATTAATTCATAGTGTTTTCACAGTTTTATGTGGTCCGGTCCCAACACCCAAAAAAATTCAGATAACGTTAAAGATTCAGACCTATTACAATACTTAAATGTAATACAGTTAACTCAATATTTAAAATATTATATTTTCATCTATCCTTCCTACTATCCTATCCTACTAATATTATAAATGTGAGTTTGTGAGAATGTATGTATGTTTGTTATTCTTCCCTTTCAGCTTTTTGTCAGCTTCGTTATCGGAAAGGAGTTTTCCTTGTCAGCTCCTTTCCGATAACTTGCGCAATTACTTAAAAAGCCATGCTACAGTTAGCAAATTAAGTTCATACTTTTACCTTTCACTTTATTTTGCAACCAGTATTATTGGGACATTACGACGTGTACAAAACTCGTAAATTAAATCACTTTTTAAAATCATTATTAATAGTCAGATTTAATGCTAAATAAATAAGTTAGTATAAAACTTACTTTCTATCATATTTCATAGTTGTTTTCGCGGATTACCTACTATGATTTTTGATACAATTTGGAAACACGTAGACAATCGGGGGACTGGCCATCAAATAAAAAACAACATTTAGGCTATATTTATAAAGCTGTTAAAATATAATTTAAGAGCTTTTAAGCTAAATAGCCTAAGTCGGAGTAAGGAAAATCACAGATAAATAATTCCTCAGACTTATGTGACAAAGATTATTTGACATTTTAGTGTTTAAGAATTAGCAAATAATTATCTTCTTACCCAGTCAGTTAAACATATTTGATAGGTTTTTAAGACAAGATCAACTTCAAATGTTGTGTTGATGCAAGCTTACAAGCTCAACCAATTAATACTACAGTTTAAGAATGTTTTAAATTTACTCTATAATTTATGGTTAAATCCGAAACTACTCAACTAATTTCAGAAATTCTTTCACCAATGTATATTTTATCCCGGTAGCTTCATTAGTACACCCATGCGAAGCCGGGACGTGCTACTAGTTTATTATAAAGCTGGATCACAAGTTTTGTACAGTTTCCATTTTTATTTAAATAATAAATATGTAACCAATAATTTATCATACCTATTTTATTAATCTGTAAGATTAACATTATCTACAGGATAAGTTTAGTAATCATCAATATGATTTGGTTGGAGAGATTGGCATTTTCATAACTATGGTAATACCTTGACATTAGTGGCCATTTCCCTTTCATAACAATTGAAATAAAATGAATGGCATCTTTTTTCTTTATCTAGTTTAGTCTTAGTTTTGGAAATCAGCATTGGCACTATGTAATGTTAATGTTACAAAATGTGATCTGACAGAAAACAATCATACTATAATAATCCTTCCTACTATCCTCTTCTTCAGCATATATTTGCCCACTGCAGGGCGTATGCCTACTAATATTATAAATGTGAAAGCTTGTGAGAATGTTTGTTATTCTTTCACGCAAAAACGCCTGACCCATTTGGTTGAAATTTGGTATGTAGACAGGTGATACCCTGGATTAACACATGGGCTACTTTTTATCCCGATATTCCGCGGGAAAGAGACTTACGCGGATGAAAACGCGGGGCGCAGCTAGTATTTCTTATATATCTCAGTTGTTTATAATGAGAGTTCTGCTATTTAATTGCATTTTTTTTAGTCATAAAAAATTGCACAGATGCAGGTTTTATAAAAGGTAATTTCTAAAATCGAGCTTACTTTTATACGAAGCAAAACATAAGTAATAGGTAGTCTAGCAGCTGAGCAATTGATGTTTTCCCTGCCTTACATGTTACAAATCTTAAACATTTATTTTATTTCAGTTTTCTATGCAAACCAAATTATAAAATAATAACCATTCATAAACTACAGTTTCACACATCACTTGTCATAAATAGGCTTGTATTGCTGGTGGGTGGATTAGGTGTCTGATTAAGATTATGTACCTAGTAGGTACCATATGCATCAATTATAAAATAGTTTGAACAGTAGCAAAGGCATATTATAACATACTTGAGTCTAATTAATAGTGTACAGGTAGTTCAGGAATCCTAAACATTTCAGTGAACTTACTTGTTGGGTGTCCTTTGGCGTGCTAGTTTAGGCGCAGTGATGCCAGAGAGCGCTATTATTTTCTCTGGAGGTGGACCACCTTTCGGCTGTTTTCGTATTACTACTGTGTCCCCTGACAATACCTGACAAATAAAACAAATCTTTAACTCTACAATAAATAAGAGTACCAACTCAATCGCGTACTGCAATGCAATCATGAATCTAGGCACAGGTCATACATTTACAGAGAAAACTTTGAGAGAGAAATTTACTGTAACAACAGATACAAATAAAATATTTAGGTAAGTACATAAATGCATCTGAAATTTGGTAAATGCATTCATTATTGTAAATTGCCGCTTGCAATGCGGTGCCAACGGGGCATCAGTAGGATCGTGCACGAGGCACCTCAGTCGGCCAACATTTACAAATATAAAAATGCACAGATTTTATGAGTTACCTGTTTAACTATTCCAATTTTGTAAGCGGGTGCCGCTACGGGAGCACTCATTTTTGCTGTTAATAAACCTTTATCCCGTAATTAGGATGAATGGTCAAAATTGCTGACGAGTGAACAAAAACTACGACTGGCGAAACGTGGCGGGACCTTGGTGTTTCCACATAGAAAATAAATTAAAATTAGTAGACATTAAATTTTGTGACAGCTGGCCATAGACTTGGCACAACGCGTAATCATGGAGTTTTTGTTGGCATTCTAGATACACGCACTGATGAAGATTGCAAGAAAAGGTGTACCTATCACACATAAAATCGTATCTTTATGTGTATAATTTTGTGAGTTTTTATATTTTTGGTAGCTATTCAGCTCAGAGCAATTATCTTCCTTCAGAAGGAGACGACATTGTCAATTTTTGACATGCTTTCCCCGCAGCCAAGGTCCTTGGACCAACAATCATTCTCCATTATGTAAAACCCCGCGCGCCGCGGGTTACGCGTCATTTGTCAATCACGGTACACGCGGAAGGATATAAGTATAAAATGCTAAATTGCAGAGTTTTCGCATATCCTAAAATATTGGAAACTTTCAGGTTACAAAAGGATGATGTGACTTTCCATCTGCAAGTATTCATTCCTCTAAATATTAACAATTTATGCACTAAATTTGAATAAAACTAAAATTTATATAATGTTGCCAACAAATCGTAACAGATTCCATTTTAGCGTATTTTGCTATGCCGCCGAGTTGGCCAAGTGGATTGCTACTTCGACTTTGATCCGAAAGGCGTAGGATTGAATCCGCACTCTCATCACTCATATTCATGCTACCTATTTATTTTGTTATCTAGCACGAATCCCGAATTATGAAAAATAATACTCTTAGTGGCATAATATATTATATTTATATTTTATTCTTTTTTTTAATTTGAAAAGTAGCTGTTCTATCTTCTGTTGCTTGGTCAATATTTGCAAGTCGGTTTAATTAAACGAATTAAAGTTCCTAGAATTTTTTGTATTTCCTCGTACTCGTTATAATAGATAAAAGCATTATATTTCTGCATTGAGTAAAAAAACAAACAAATAGGTAGGTAGGTAGGTACACAAAACACCTACATACCTACCTACTTCAAAACTAGTAGATAGTGCTTACCTCGGAAGAAAGACTTTTCAATGCACTTGAAAAAAAATATTTGCAAATCATCCCGTGCATCGAAAAATGTGCATATAACAAAATACTACTTTTTATCTAGATTTATCATTATCGGTGCACAATAAATTAGGTATCTATACCACCCCTATACCTCCAACTTACTAATTATATACCTACGTAAGCTTTCAGAACGTTAAGTAGGTAGTTAAACTTCTGGCTGTTAAACTTCTGTTAGAATCATAGGTAAACTTTATTAAAAAAATATTTACCATCCTCACAATATCGCGGAAATAGGTATTTTTAGTTGGACACACTGCTTGTCACTGCAGCGAAATTAGTGAAGGGACAGTTCAAAATAACTTATCGATATTGACTTACAGCCCAGTCGGATTAGCTCACCAGTAGAGGGGTAACCTGAAATTGATTAAAGGACGATTTTTTTTCCGCCAATGATTGTATAGGTGTTGTTTATAGCTTAATCGAAAAACTCAACCAATCCGACTAGAACATTAGATTTTTACAAAAATGAATAAGAACCAAAATTGTTGTGATTTTATACAACTTTGGACCTCTCAATTTTCATCGTATTATCAACATTTACATAAATAACTTCAAAAAACAAGATAAAAAATAATTACGCCTGTATTTCGATTATTTACGAATTAAGCTAAAATTAAAGAAACAAAGATATAATTTTTTCCTTTGGCTACCACGTAAAACCACGCCAAAAGACGCTGTGATGACAGAAAAGGCTTAAATATTGATTTAAGTATAAAAAAAATCAGAAAAAAGAGGGTTCAAAGTCAGTTTTGAATTTTTCGTTACAGAATTTCTGGATTCGGTCACCCCGCTAAGGCCCGCCATAGAAGCTATGCAATAGCTTAAAATCAAATCAATTTGTGATTTAATTTGTCAATAACATTAAAATTTGTCATACAACAAATACCTACCGTATTGGCCGCACTCATCGTTCTCTTCTCTTGTTTCTATTTTTACAACCTACCTTAAATTACTTTAAAATGTGTGTTTTTTGCGGGGCCGCAGCACACACATAAACCTACGGCGCTACGGAAGACCAGCGCTGCGACAGATTCTCTGGTTTCTGTTGCAGCAATACGCTGAGTAGTTGCCAATTTTGTCAATGTCCTACTTATTTTAATGTGTCTTATGTGTAACGCGTTTTTGACAAAATAAATATTTTTCTTTCTTTCTTTTCTTTCTTTCTTTCTTTCATCGATAATAAACTATCGATAGCTTCAAGCACTATGATTTTTACACAAAAATTGACATTTACTTATTGACAGACAGTTCCACGTCCCCCGCAGAAAATGACCTTCTTAGCGTCATAGAAAATAAAACTGATGGCTCCTCCCCTTACTGCTTCCTCTATGCTATTCAGCCATGAAGTTTTGGTCCATGAAGGAAATAATGAAAGGACCTCTTCCTATATCCTTAAAAAGGAAGCTCATGGACATGTGCATTCTCCCCATCCTCACGTACGTTGCCCAAACTTGGTCACTCACAAACTGCCAGAAGTCTCGCCTCGGGGTATGCCAACGAGCTATGGAGCGCAGTATCCTGGGTGTCAAACTCACGGACCGCGTAAGAAACACGATACTGCGCTCAAAGACATTAATAGCTGATGTAGCTCACAAATCAGGCCAACTGAAGTGGGACTGGGCTGGACACGTGAGCCGCATGTGCCAGCAACAATGGGCAAAAACAACCACCGATTGGGTGCCCCAACAACGACGGCCACGTGGAAGACCCAGGCGGCGATGGCGAGATGAGCTGGACTCGTACGACAAAGAATGGCGCCAGAAAGCACAAAGCCGGGATCAGTGGAAAGAGGGAAGGGAGGCCTTTGCCCTGCAGTGGGAAACATCAGGCTTATAAATAATAAATAAAATAAATATTCAGCCAAAACTATTTGACAGTCCTCAAATTGCTGCCACCGCTGCTGCTGTAACGATTGTACAATGTTATTGTAGGTCTAGGGGCCGCCTAAATGCCCTGAATTTATTAATAAATTTTATACTGGCAATAATTAGTAGTTCCTTTCAAAATTGCAATAGATGTCGCTATATTAAATGAAAGAAGTTTCACTACATATTAAAAGATGGCGTTAATAGTCATTTTTTTCCCCACCGCAAGAAAACATTTATTGAAACGAGCTAATAGGAAGAGAAATAAACACACGTGATTGGTCGTCGAAAATGATTGGATTGGCTAGATTTGACAATTGACAATTAATTTGACAATCTAGCCAATCACGAGAAAGATAATTATATATTTTCGACGACCAATCACGTGTGTTTATTTCTCTTCCTATTTGCTCGTTTCAATAAATGAAGTATAGTTTTCTAGCAGAGTTGATGTGCTTGCAACCTTACACGTATGGAAAGTTAACTTCTGCAAAATGTTGGCATGGAGGTAGGTAGGTTTAGTCGACCAAGAAATTGGTTTTTCATTACTCATACACGGAAAGTACGCACGAAGTTGCCTGATTATAGGGTTCAAAGTAGCATTTTCTGTCCCTAGGGAAAACAAGTACTTTCCTGCCCTAGGGCAGGAAAGTAAATAACTGTCAAATGTCAACTTCATTTTTGACATTTCTTTTGTGGCATGTCGATGCATGCTGAGTGTTCAAGTTCTTCGAACTAGATATTATGTCTCTCTTGCACGAATTTGTGCTTCTCTAGCACTAATTTTATTATATTTATTTATTTTATTTTATTAATTTAAATTTTTTCATCATCAAAAAAAAACTACTGGTAGAATGCCTACTACTTTTATAGCCATTCTACCAGTCAGTATTTTTTTTAAATCTGGAACGCAGCTATGCCATGCTATCGTTAGCTGCTTTTAGTCAATATTTAAAACTAGTCGATTTAAAAAAAAAGCGAGACAGCTACGTGTTAGAAAAGCAGTCTATTTCTACTCACTTCACTTCACTTCTTTCACGCAGGATTTACTTTTTGCTTTCACTTGTCTGACTGACACTGACAATGACAGCAAGCTTTAATCTGTTTTGTTTTATTTTTAATTATTATTTTCTTTTCTATTACTTTTCGCTCTTGTTGTTGTAAAAATCTATTTATTATTATGTACCTACTATTTTCTGTACCTGTATGTATGTACCTATATAGTTATACCTATGGTTATATGTGTCGCTTAACTTCAATATCGGATAAATCCAACTTTGATAATTTTTTAGATGTTGGTATCAAAAGAAAGGGTAAAAAAAAATCTTTTAAACTGTTTCACCAATTGTGTATAAATCCGCATGATAAAAGAGAAAAGAACCTCTAAAGTCATAATAATTTATCAAAGTCAGATAGATCCGTGACCTTCATTTTTTCAAATGTAGATATATCCAAGTGAGCCAATCAGCGCACAGCGTTTGTTCAACATGGCCGCCAGTCGTCGTAAAGTCTGTGGCTGTTGCAACGTACGGTCCCGCTTTTGATTGATTTTTTGAGTTTTAAACGCTCTCCACATGGATAATCGCATAAAAATTGTGTCACCAAGTAAAGCCCGCAAGCGGCCTAATACAAAAACTCGCCATAAGAAAGAGGAAAGAGCAAAAATTCGGTAAGTTTAAAAACCCTTTAGCAAAGCGTCTCTTCGATTCCTAAGTTAGCACTAGTGTTGTGCTGTTATTGTCGATTACTACTATTTTGTTGTTCTAATGTTGCAGAAAAAAATACAGTACTATGTATGGATATAATGTTGTTCCATATAACAGGAGATTTCTGTACGTATTCGGGAACAAATGTAAGCTTTAAAATATAAGTGCTTTGTGGTGTTGGCCGGCCAGAAATGTTTGCAATTTTGTTTTTTTTTTAAATACGCACCATTCATTTGCATAATTTGCACTATACTAATATGTGTTATGTCAAGGCAAAAAAAAATGTATTAAAATAATTATTACTTAAAGTATGCTATTTTTTTATGATTCATATACTTACATATTTCATGATACCTAACTTACTAAACATACTGTGTCTTTTGCATCACATTCACCTGCGCATTGATTTCGGCCTCTCATTTCATTTTTTTTTTTACATTTCATATTTTCATTCATAAAAAGCATCCTTTACTTTGTTTGCATTATATTGTGTGGTTTGTTTTGTCTGGTTGTATTTTGTGGTGGATGTATTTTTTTTATAAAATGCATGCTGCTTTGGTTTGCTAGGTAATTAATTTTAAAACTATTTTTTTATTCTACAGATATTCAACCGATCAACCACCAACAAAACCAACGTGTGGACATAATACCAAAGCTTATAAATGTAGCCAACTAAATTCGAACGATGTACTTTTCTTCAACCGAGTCTTTTATGCAACCAATGACAAAATTAAACAAGATAATTTCATTCTGAAGCATGTCTTATCCACTGACATAAAAAGAAGGCGTCCAAAGACTGGAAACAAGCCAGGAAGGTTTATGGCCCTTAAATTCTTCATTCGAAAGAAAAAAGACAAAACGATGATCCCCGTGTGCAAAAAAGCATTTTTAGGTATTCTGAATATAAAAAAGGGCAGAGTCGACGGCGTGGCTAAGCGACATTACGTTACAGGATCAATGGCCATCGAAAATCGTGGTGGAGATAAAAAAAAACATACGTATCGTTCACGCAAAGAAGCCGTCGAAAAATATATTCAGAGTTTGCAACCTCTTGAAATACACCACTGCCGGGACAAAGTTCGGCAGCGGCAATTCTTACATCCAGAGCTGAATATAAAAAAGTTGTGGAATATGTACTCCGATGAAGCACTGCCTGGTTTTTCAGTTAGCTTTAGTTTCTTCCGCAACATTTTTGTTAAAAGATTTAATATTGGTTTTGGCAGTCCTAAGCAAGACGTGTGTTCCACGTGCCTCCAACTTAAAGAAAAAATAAAAGTAGAAAAAAATGATTATGAAAAAGTCAAACTTATGACGGAACTCCGGATACATAAGCTTCGTGCAAAAGCATTTTTTAAACTCCTTCAAAACCAAGAAGAAGACGAAATTCTGTTGTCATTTGATTGCCAAAAAAATTTACCACTACCCAAAATACCTGACCAATCCGTGTATTACTCACGGCAGTTGTATTTATACAATTTTACCATCGTAAAAGGGTCTTCTCACGACCATCTATCGAAAGATAACGTGTATTCTTACACCTGGACGGAAGAAATTGCAAACAAAGGCTCAAACGAAATTTGTTCCGCTGTGATAGATTGTTTAAACACACTAAATACTAATGGTATTCAGAAGATACGCCTCATGGCCGATGGTTGCGGAGGCCAAAATAAAAACTCAATTTTATTGAGTGCTTTGATGAACTGGCTTTACATGAACTCACAGAACGTTAAAAGGATAGAAATAATTTTTCCCGTGACTGGCCATTCTTTTCTGCCTCCGGACCGAGTATTCGCGTTAACTGAAAAAAAAATCAGAAAAATGGAAACAATATTAACACCAGAAGACTACATTGATGTCTTAAAAGAACATGCAAAAGTTTTGCGATTGGGAACAGACATTCCAATTTTCGATTATAAGACACAAAGCAAAAATATATTAAAGTCGACTCAAAGCTTTCATTTTCAAATAACAAAATGTAAAAGATTTGTCATAAGTTTACAGGGAGAGCAAATCCAGATACGTGGTGAAATATCTTACCATTCTGATACAGGTATATTTATATGAAATAGATAGGCATAGTTTTTACTTGTGATTTGAATATTTGTACCAACTTGACACGTTTATTTTTTTGTATAAAAATATCTAATCATTTCAGGTGTGGCGAAAACCATCAATAAACGCGGCCAATCGTTCCACAATTTTAATCCAGAGAGATTACCGATTGGGGTTCCGGTTAATGAATTGAAACTCAATGATGTACGCAAACTGCTGCAAACTCACTTTGGCGAAGACTGGGCCTCGTTACCGCAGTTAAATTTCTATAAAAAAGTTCTCAATAGCGAGAATATTATAGGGCGACCAAATGTCGATAATGAAGAAGAGGTAGAAGAAGATGATTCAGAAGAAATTTTAAATTTTGTATAAAATCTTAAATTAAGTAGAGATTTTGATAGTTGGTTGTGAAATAAATACTGGAGTTCTTTTTACATCATTTTATTATTTTAGTCTTAATTAAGTTGTCTAAGTATCAATAGTTTGCTATCGACAGTCAAATGTAACATACATTTGACAGTCAAATGTAACATACATTTGACTGTCGATAGCAAACAGCGATTTGCCATACCCCATCCCTAGGTCAGATCGTAGTTTTTAAAATCCAGATAAATCCCGATCTATTTAATCAAAACTGTATAAATCCATACCAAGTTTTTTCAAAACTAGATAAATTGCTTACTATTATATCAAATGTAGTTAAATCCAATCTAAATATTAAATTTTTGGAAGAATTAATGGTTGTACTACTAAATTTATGGAACAGGATCGTTTTTTTCAATACTGTTCCCACTATAAAAAAAAACTGCCTTCTAACTCAGAAAAATAGGATAACCATCACTTTTTCTAGATTATCTCGGAAGATGATACAGTGGATTTATCCATGTTTGAAGTTAAGCGACACATATATACTTCTATGGTTATTAGCTTTGCATTGTACCTACCTACTATCCATAAATGTTTTTACTATTATTATCCATAATCTTTATCTACGCAAACCTAAATTAAGTATCTAAGTACCTACCCACTCATTTATTACTTTACCTTTAGTATGTACATACCTACCTACCATGCCCTTACTCCGTGAAAATGATGCTCTTAACTTAAGTGATGTCACCCAACCAGGAACAGTCTGAAAATCAGTGTTGCTCTGCACTGCACCCAGTGCAGGGCAACTTATAGCTGAGACTGTTCCTTTTTGGTGAACATTAGCGCAGACATCCAACGACCCAAGGCAATTTAAACTTTTTCTCTGTATTTACCTACACCGATTTATTGATTTACCCTTCGACCAAAATAAAAAAAATAGACGGGCCCGCTCCATACTTAGGATTGAATATCACAAAGTGAGCGCCGGCTCTCACTCGGTCTTAGTCGGTTTGCTACTTCGGAAGGAGTAACACGTGCGACTAATTCTAAATATCGTGCTCAAGATGCCTTCGTGTACATTTCCTAAGTGCAAAAACACTACTAAAAATGTTAAAAAAGAGTCAGGAGTCACTTTTCACGCGTAAGTATTACTTTAACATGAAGTTAATGCATATTATATCAAATTTAAAGTTAGTAGCAAAATTTAAATTCTTCTTTGTACAAATCCTTTTTTGAAAAAGATAGCGATATGCACAAAGCTTTAGTGCAAAAGAGATAAAAAATGAATCGATAGTCAAGATGGCGGGGGTTGACGCCGTCAACTAAAGGCCGCAAAAAAGTACGAGTTGCAAAAAAAATATAGTGATTTTTTTATTTTAGATTTCCGAGTGATGTCAAAATGCAAGAAAAGTGGATTGCAATAATGCGGAAAGCGAGACATGACGATGGGTGGATGTTGAACAAATACTGTCGAGTTTGTTCCGATCATTTTAGCAGCAATGAGATTTTTTTAACTAAAAAAGGAATGCGTAAAATACACAAAACTGCTGTTCCCAAATCTCAACCAGGAACTATGGAAGACGCGTTTACTTCAAATTCAATTGTACAAAATCAGGACCCTACAAGGAGCAATGTTTCCACACCTTCTTCGGTATTTGATTCACCAAGAAAAGCCGATTTAAAAATCAGAGTGAGGCGACTTAATTTTGAAAATCAGAAGTTAAAACTAAATAATAAATCTTTAAACCAGAAAAACAAAAGATTGAAAAAAAAAATCGTGTCACTGAAAGCAATGGTGCAAGAATTGGAAAAAAATAAGTTCATTTCTCTGGATTGCTTAAGAAATCTAGAACAAAAAGCTGAAAGTGCCGAGCTGATTCACCGTATAAATGTTAAACGTAAAGGCAAACCAGGTCATAGAAAATATCCACCAGCATTACGCAAGTTTGCACTATCCTTGCATTTCTATTCGCCATCAGCATACATGCATGTGCGACGTTCTTTTAATTCGGCCTTACCTCACCCAAGGACACTTAGAAAATGGTACGAAAATGTAAATACAGAGCCAGGATTTACTGCTCAAGCTTTTCAAGCCCTGGAAATTAAGTATAAAGGTAGTGGTGCTAGATTAACATGTACACTAGTTGCTGATGAAATGGCAATCCGACAACAGACACAATGGAATGGAAAGAGAACTATTGGTTTGGTCGACTATGGCTTAGAGCAAACTGATATAGATGAAATTGCAACTCAGGTTTATGTGTTCGTTCTAGTGAGTAATAACCAAAATTGGAAACTACCACTTGGGTATTTCTTTGTAAATGGCTTACCAGGCAGCACACGTGCTACTTTAATTAGAATGTGTCTTCAAAAGTGTCACGACGTTGGAGTTGATGTTATTGCTTTGACTTTTGATGGCTGTACACCAAATTTCATGGCAGCAAGGATTTTAGGGTGTGAGTTAGACAACGTTGACAATTTGGTCACCAATTTTAAACACCCATGTACTGACAAAAAGGTTGCTTTGTTCTTAGATCCGTGCCACATGATTAAATTGGTTCGAAACACATTTGAGGCAAAAAGAGTTATTTTTGATAGTGACAATAATGAAATTAAGTGGCAGTTACTAATAGACCTTGTGAATTTGCAGAATTTAGAAGGACTTCATGTGGCTAACAAACTGACTACTCGTCATATTGAGTTTCGCAATCAAATCATGAAAGTTAAACTAGCTGTCCAATTGTTGAGTACAAGTGTAGCTAAAGCTTTAAATATGTGTCGAGATTTATCTTTAGATAAATTCCAAAATGTGGGACCAACAATAAACTTCATTACAAATTTTAACAACCTCTTTGATATTTTGAATTCTCGCAAAAGAGGAAAGTACGGTTTCAAAAAGCCTATTTGCGAAGAAAATCATTATGCTGTTTTAAAATACTTAGATGAAATGGAAATCTACATTAAATCTCTTAAAATTTTCAATAAAACAAAATCCATCACTAAAAAAGTCGTTTCTATGAAAATATCAAAAAAAAATGTTATCAAATGCCAATGTAAGACGGGTTTTATTGGGTTTTTAATAAACATTCAAAGTTTAAAGTATCTGTACCATACCTTAATAGAGTCCAAAAAAATGTCTTATATTGCAACCTATAAAATAAGTCAGGATCACATAGAGTTGTTATTTGGCCTAATACGCAGTCACGGAGGTAATAACAATAACCCCAATGCAACACAGTTCCGTGGTATATACAGAAAACTGTTTCATCATTTAACACTGCGATCACCTTTTACTGGAAATTGCGTGCCATTGGATAATTACCAAATCCTCAATTGCTCTGCAGTGAGGGCTTTAAATTATTCGATTAAAGATGACGAGATGAATATGTTGAATGAAATTAATTTACCATCACATGACCACGAAGTTTTACACAATTCCTATCTTCTTGCGAAATCTTTAGATTCCCAAAGTAATAACGATATAACGGAAATGTCTAGATATATCGTAGCATATATAGCAGGATTTGTGGCGCGAAAATTAAATAAAACCCTTAAATGTGAAGAATGTATTAGCGTTTTAATGAGCAATGAAATATTACAAATTCATAAATTAATAGACTTAAAAAATAATGGTGGTCTCGTTTTACCTTCTACAGATTTATTTACAGTTTGTTTGAAAACTGAACAATACACACGGAACTACGTAAAACAGAAAGGAACCCAACACTTTAATGAAAATGATGCAAAAAGCCTCATTATTAGTGTACTGAAAAGCTTTCAAAGTACCGAAATATTTGATAGACTTTTAGCTCATTCCTTTAATCAACACCCAACATTGAATCACCGCAATCTACTAATTAAAGCTACAATTGAGACTTACATCAAAGTCAGATTGCATCATTTGCATAAAAATGATCCTTCCGTTAAATCTCACACAAAACGTCAAAAATTTAATAAACTTATATTGTTCGAAGGACAATGATGAAGTTTAATGATGTGGTTCAAGCCTAAAAAGGAAAATAGGAATCCTTTTAAGATAGTCTATATCGGTTTTCTTAATAACTCGTGGAGGTATGAAATGGAAATTATATCACCTAGCTAGAGTGATTCTTCTTCTTTTCTCGTATAGATTAGTAGGCAACCCTGGTGTCGAAATTTCTAGACCGCCTAGAAGGCTTTTGACATGGTCTAACAATTGTTACCAACCGGGAATGACGGTTTAACCCCTCGAAGCACGGTAGCACTCCAATAGGAGAGGTAGTAGAGTGCCTCATTTCTTAAAAAAATGCCTTGTGTTAAGCTATAATAATAAAAGCCATGTTTTTTTTAATAATATGTTTATTTATTTATAAAGTCAAAAAATTTATACCGAATCTTAAACCCTCCTTTATTTGGAGTTTATTCAGATTTATTAATAGCTGCTATTTAATGTATTCGAAAACCAGTCTCTTTTTTTCAAAATAATTTCTTATCTATTTAATTACGGACATGGATCGAGAAATATACGTACTTTCTCTTGAGTGCATGGGTGCGAAAAATAGGTTACAAAATTGTTAGGGTCGGATAGTTTAAAACCTAAAATTTCGGCAGCCAACAAATTTGCGGGGCATCCATCAAGTCAAACGCTTGGTACTGAAACTTCAGCGCCATGATATTTTTCTTAACAGGTTGTAATTAAATAAGCCTTCGTGGCAGCAGTTATTCCTGCTATTAAAAAGTAACCCACAGGGAGTTTCCAATTTCAGTAGCGATACCAACAAAAATACTAAGGCCTGTGATGCCAGGTTATCGTCAAAATCTCCATCTTGAGGACCTACTCCAAAATTAACGGCATCGAGCTTTTGTTGGTTGTGAAATAATTTTGCTTACGAATAGCCAGTTCGTCATAAACTAAATTGCATACAAGAGATTTTTCACTCGCTTTTTTTTTATTTTCAAAGCTTCAAACGCTTCATTTGTAAATTCAAGCGTATTATTTTATGTGAAACTTGACAATAATAACAATGTATCGATTTATATCTAATAAATATATATCTTTTATAAAAATGGAAATTTCATTTAGTAAAGCAATTCTTTTTCTTTATTCTGTGAAAAATATTTAGTTGGAAAACAGTTGTATTTTACTGACTTAAATACCCGTGTTAAGATATTTGCTTAAGCAGTCGCTTAAGCTAATATCTTTACAATGTAACATTTTTCTAATAATATAATTAAGTATTTTATAAAATTGTAAAACAAGGAAACATTAATGAATAGAAATAAAAAATGTTAGGAAATTTAATTATTAATTATATTTTGCTGCTGACGCTACCTATTTATTCTTTTGATTGCTAGGCTGTCATTTGAATTTGACACTTCCTTATTTATTGTTTCCGAAAGGTACTTGAGAACGTGTGGTAGTCCCTTTTTTGCACATAGTGTTTTCTATAACCTGTCTTCTTCATGCAAAAAGATATGTGTGTATGTCGTGTCGGGTGATGCAATGCGTTTGTGTGTGTACTGTTCTAGTTATTTGTATGGAAAGGCCCGTCTATTTTTTTTATTTTGGTCGAAGGATTTACCTACCTCTTCTATAACCTAATATGTACCTATCACCTTACCTACTTATTACTGATGTGTCTTCTGTCTTGTGTCTTCTTTTGTTATGTACCTAATGTAGTCTGTGCTGTTGTTCCCAAATAAATGTATTCTTTCTTTCTTTCTTTCTCTTTCTTTCTAATTTTCGTGTGAGAAATTTATTTAAGTTTTTTTTTTTTTTTTTTTTTTTTTTTTTATTCTTTATTGTACACACACGAAATAAAAATACATAAAAAACAGATACAAAATGACATGTGCAAAGGTTTTACATCAATTTTTTTGGTAATTTCCTCATATTCGTAATGAAAAGTAGAGTAGGTACATACCTCGGAAGAAAGGCCCTTCGATGCACTCGAACTATTATCGCACTCGCTCACGCTCGCCCGATAAACCATCTCGTGCATCGGAATCTTTGCCTTTCTTCCTCGTGTAGTAATCTACTATACCACTATGGCTGAATATCATTTGCATGTACCAACAAAACATCAAGGGCTATTTTCGCTTGACAGATTAATAACTGCTACGTCAGAATCTGTAATACCTACAGTAATAATCCCTAGCGAATCATTAGGGCCCCCGCAGACGGCCGACTTTTTGTAGGTCGAAAAATCGGTCATACCTACGAAAAATTTTGTCACCGACTCTCTTGTCGGTGCTAGTGAGGGGACAGTACGCATACTCGCATACTCACTTCTACCTACGGGATGACCGTAGGTAAGAGTGAGAACGTATGCGAGTAATTCCTCTAAACAATTTTCCATTTATTTATTTAGTTACCTACTTACGTATGTAAGTTCCATAATAATTTTGCCTGGCTAATTGAAAAATCGCGGTCAAATCAAAAACTCTGAAATAAAAATCGTAATTTTATAAAAGGTTGTAGTAAATTACTTATTGAATGTACGTAATTAACAAAAAGTAAGTAGATAGGTACCTATCTATCCAATTAAAAGTCATATTTTTATGACTTAGTTGTAGGTATTCACTTTAGAATGATCTTTGTTTCCATTTACTCAAAAAGCATAATTGAGTAGGTAGGTAGGTACCTATGCAGAAAATACGTCAATGTCAAAAATACTTTTAAAAAAATAAGGTCCATCTCAAAAATACTATTAAAGAATTAAAACCCCTTTTGTCATATCATAATTGTGTGCTTTGCAGAAAAAACTTTTTTGCTAAAAATACTTCAAGCCAAAAATAGGTACTTTTGAAGAATAATAATCTCTTTGTTCATCCAAATAAAAAGCATTACGGCGTAATACGCCGTAATATACGTGAATTGATATTTCCAGGTAAAATACTATGTAGAAAAAGACTTTTTGGCGCACTCGCGCTCGTTCCGAATGAAGAAGAAAGTCGGACCCTTAAAATACTTTGAAGGTATTGAGCCCTGGTTTTTAAACGCACTTGCAAGCCCTGGTACTCGATTTTACAAGTATGACCCATCCCTAGTCGGAATGCACCGATTTTATTTCTCACCGACTTTTTTGGCGCCTACAAGGAAAATCATTGTAACCCATTTTTCACTACTTTTTAGGGGAGCGTGTTAAAGTTTCAAAAAATTCATTTAAGTCTAATAATGACTGTAAATTATGTTGCAATTTTGTTACTGTTATCTTATTATGAATGGGCTAGATTATTTTTCGTAACTTTACATAATAGTTCATTGAAATGTTACTACCATGAGCTTTGCATTTGTAAGAGGACGCAATTTTATTTTTAGGACATGTGTGGGGGGTCAATAAAAGCTTAACCTCAAGTTTGTGGGGTCGCCACTCTTGTTCCCCGGCCGCCATTTTGAAAAAAAGGGATGAAAACTCTTATTTTGCGAAATCTCTTAAACTTTGCGTCTTACAAAAAAAATGACAAGACATAATTTGTAGCAAATTGTTTTACCTACCAATATGTTGCTATAACTTTTTGCCATAAATCAACTAAAAAAGAAGTTATAAGCAACAACGTTAGAAAATATTTATAAAAATAATACTTTTTGCTCTTTATCTTGTTTTTATTCGTTTAACAATAAAGAGATACGAAAGTCACATTTAAAAATTGAGCTCAGATACGCTCAGCACGAATATGATTCTAACTCAATTTGGCCAAAAAGTGAGTTACAATATTTTTCCTTGCAGTAGTCGTTTTGTCAGTAGGTATGACCGATTTTTCGACCTACAAAAAGTCTGCCGTCTGCGGGGGCCCTTAGGGCCCCCGCAGACGGCCGACTTTTTGTAGGTGGAAAAGTAGGTCGCTTTTTCGACCGATTTTGTCACCTACTTTGTCACCGACTCTAACGCACACGACCGTCACTTTGTAGGTGGCTAGTGAGGGGACAGCACGTCGAAAAATATTATAACGGTGGATTTGCAAAGGAAGATAAGTATAGCTAGCTCTCTTTTCTTATGTAAGTAGGTACCTACCTACCTAACCAAAAACTTTTGCGTGTGATAGTCCCTATGTTCAACTACATGGTACCTACCTACAATACAAAGGAAGGAGTAGGTACTTCGGTTATAATCCTTCCTACTAATCCTACGAAAATTCCTACTATAATTTGCTTATCGAAAGTTTGTGAGTATGGATGTATGGTTATTTCTCTTTCACGAAAAAACTACAAAACCGATTGTATACTATGGGATATAGGTAGCTAATGACATGGTATAATACATAGGCTACTTTTATCCTGATATTCCCGCGGAATTCGTTGAAATTACAATAAGTATTTAATAAATTACATGATTAGGTAAGTAATATTATTATTATTAATCCAATAACAATAAATTATAATTATGAATGATTGAACCTACTTATCTACCAGAAGTATACCAAATAAAATTCGGAGTAAACAGTCCACTTGCGGAGTAAGCTCTATCACTTATTCCGAAAAGCGCATCACTAAACGACCTACACGTTCGGAGTCGGTGTCGGGTCGGTCGGAATGCCACCTACTTTTTTCTCACCTACTTTTTGTAGGTCGTGTGCGTTGCGCTATTGTTGTCAGTACGTTCTATTTTTCGACCGATTTTTCCACCTACAAAAAGTCGGCCGTCTGCGGGGGCCCTTATGTTACTGGGAGATTGTCATCAAAGTGGTAAACCAATATACCTACTACCAAATTTTAATAATGTATTTTGGACATAGGTATGTAGGTATTTTTTTACCTACCTTTGACTACCCAATTATACCTAAATATTCAAAGGATCTAATAAAAATAAATATCCTGGGACATTCCACACAGCGGCGTCATCTAGCCCCAAGGGCGGATCCAGGGGGGGGGTCACGGGGGTCATGACCCCCCCCTGGGGCGAGCCCAGGACCTAGGCAGGCTATGTTTTTATATTTAAGGTTTATATATTTTTAAGTGTCGTGCTCTCCTCTGTCCGTTCGCCTCATTCAAAGCTCGATTAGCAATGTTTTGGAATTTACTCCTTCTGACAGGAGTCCTTGTGACTGTTGAATGCAAAAATTATGTTTTTCCAGCAGAATGAGAACCTGACCTAGCTTGTTGCTTTTATGTGAAAAATGATTCGCTCGCGTCAAGTTGCGACGTTTCTCGCAGAATAAAAACCGGTCATAGCATAGCAAAACCAAGTGACACGTTTAAAAAATTTTGCTCGTTTCGCTTGCATCGATTCACACAGTTTACCTACGCTGCTTGTATCTAGTTCAGTTTTTATCGAGAATCAAACGCGTTTAACCTAAAAAAATTTGCGCTCGCTTCGCTCGCGCCGTTTTTACCACGATAGAAGTCAGCCTTAAACAAAATAAAAAGACACGATGCTTTTGTCTTCAATAAAATTACTACATAGTTGCGGACTTGTCGTTTTTCGCATTATAAGAACCGGCTCTAAACAAAACGAAAGGCCACGACACGATGTTTTTATGGTAAAAAAATTTTGCTCGCTTCGCTCGCATCGTTTCGAGCAATATCAGAGCCGACCCTGAACAAAACCACGTGCAACGTTGCAAAATAACGGTCGTCTTATCTCGCAGAACCAAACTAGATACCTTGATTTTAACCTAAAAAAATTTTGCTCGCTCCGCTCGCATCGTTTTTACCAGGATAAGAACCGACCCTCAACATTACCAAGTGCATCGATGCTTTTCTCTTCCAAAATGTTGTTCGCTTCGCTCGTAGCGTTTTGAGCAATATCAGAGCCGACAAAACCAAGTGCAACGTTGCAACTTTTCGCTCGGGTCAATTTTCGCAGAATAAGAACCGAACTACCTATCTAGTTTTTTTAGTTAAAAGTAAAGTAAATATCTATATACGTTGCTTTTAATTTTAAAAAATTTTGCTCGCTTTGCTCGCGTCATTTTTATCTGAATAAGAACCGGCCATTAACAATACCTAGTGCTACGCGATCTACAAAAAAGTTAACTCGCTCTGCTCGCATCGTTTCTTACAAGATAAAAGGTACCTACATAACTAATTTTATCCTAAAAAATATTACTCGCTTCGCTCGCGTTCTTTCTGCTAAAATAAGAATCGGCCCTAAACAAAACTAAAAAAAATGGCTTCGACTTTGTGACCCCCCCGTGAAGCCAAAGCTGGATCCGCCCTTGTCTAGCCCCAAGTTAAGCAACTTAATGCTTGTGTTATGGTAACCTGATATTAATACTTAGATTCATTTTTTTTTGTAAATACATACAGTAAGATAGAAAACACCCAGACACGGAACAAATATCTGCAGATCATACAAACATTTGTCCGGGGATCGAACCCGCGAACTCCGCGTCTCAGCCGGGCGTTCACCCAACTGACTGCGCCACATTACAGTGGTCGTCATCTAATGAATTACATAAAGACCTGAAAGAATGTCTACCGCTCCCCAGGATACAGTCGTAGGTACCTACCTACCTGATCATATTTTTATCCCCTGGCTTTCCAAGGCGCGGCCCCACCGCGGTGCACGGAGAGGCTACGCACGTGTATTAAGGCGCGGCCCCACCGCGGTGCATGCTGTGCACGGGCACGCGGCGCATTTTAGCTGCGTGACCCAGCTTTTTTGTCGGGGAAAGAATGTGGAATAAAAGCTTTTATAAACAAGCCGGTGTTGCTCAAATACCTATTATTCAACCTCCTTGGTAGGAAATTAAACCTATGGGTTCTATACTGTTTCGCAATAAATACTTAAGACCAAGTTCTTATTCCAATTTCGAAAAAAAACAAACAAATCATTATTGTCATTTCACAGACAAACATCATTTGATTGCCATCTGTTCTTGAAGTAAGACTATGTAGTATTTTCCATCGTCTTTAATTGTTCATGTATTTTTTCAAAATAGTGTACCTACTTGTTTTACCCAGTTTTAAGTTGAGAAAGTGTTAAAATGGCCACCGCTGATTTTCGGAAGGATGCTACGATGCCCGTGCGACCTAGAAGTGTTTACACTGCCCATTCGTATAATCAGGTGAAGTTTTATGATAGGTACCTATTTCAAGTAGGCTTCTAGTGAATTTTATTTGGCTTTTAGTTGGTTTTCACTTTCTAATAATTTTGTATGTAGGTAAGTTCCAATTTAATATTCTGTTTTATTGTAAAACAAGCATTTTATTTTGCCGAAGACTACACGTAGGTAACTGCCCCAAAAAAGAAATCTATAGAAATCAAAATAGGATAGATATTAAATTCGAGTGAAACTCATAGCTAAAGGACTTCACACACAGCAGCTATAATATATATTACGGTATATTACATCCCGGGATATATAGCTGTATATTATCGTAAGCTATCACACACAGAACAGATATCTGCTGTAATATATCTTTTGCACGGACGTAGCTATAGCTTTCCTAAGGGGGGGGGTCCGAGGCATCAAAGTCCCCCCCCCCCTCTCGCCTCTTTTTTCTTCTATTACTTGTAGAAATGGCGCGAGCGGAACGAGCAAAATATTTTTAGTTAAAAGCAGCGTATTCATTCGGTTCTTATTCTGCAAAAAAAGACGCGAGCAGAGCGAGCAAATTTTCTTTTGACTTATAAACATATATAATTTTTGGAAGATAAAAGCATTGTGTCACTTTGTTTTATTGAGGGCCGATTTTTATTCTGGTAAAAATGACAAGAGCAAAGCGAGCAAATGTTTTTTTAGTTAAAAGTAGTAGTTCGGTCCCCCTGGACCCCCCCCCTAGATACGTCCAGTTCATTTCATTGACATACGCCATTTGATTGGGTATATTTCTGTTTTTACCCACATGTTCTACCCACTCACCTTTTTTTTTGTTTCTCCCCAAATTATGTCGGTTTTTCAACCAACTTCAAAAAATATGATTTATTTTTGTCGTTTATACCCAAAATGTGTTTTATTTTCTACCCGCAATCAAAATAATTGATTTTATACAGTCAGACAAACAGTTTGTAGATAAAATTACAAAACTTTGACAGTTAACTGTTCAAAATTACTTACTTACCTGCCTACGGCTACCAGTTTTGAACAACATACCTACCTAAGAAATTATTATTATGGCTAAGATACAAGCTTTCCCTAGTATGTTTTAACTATAATTAAAACAAAATTATAATATTTATAATATACACATTTTTATAAAACATCTATAATATTTTTCGTTAGTTTTTGTGATATATAGGTATATGTATATAATATTTATGTGTATATTTTACTGTATAATTATTTATGTTGTTATTTGATTAAAACATTTTAAAATGCCATCATTTTTTATTTCAACTGAACATTTTTGCCGTATTTTGTTACTTAAGTCATTTTTGTTCTGAGTGAAAATGAACGAAAATGAAAAATAGCAGTGGGTATAAACGGCAAAAATTATTATTACTTTGTGCTTTTGGGAAGAAACTGTGGGTAAAAACAGAAATGCACCCACGATTGACGCGCTCTCCAGCTAAAGTGTTATAAAAGGTGTTCTTATTTATTCATACTCATACACGGAAAGTACGCACGAAGTTGCCGGATCATGGGTTCAAAGCAACATTATCCGTCCCTAGGGAAAATAAATAATACTTTCCTGCCCTAGGAATAGTAGATTACTATTATCATCATCTCATCATATCCCTGCCCTTATCCCACTACGTGGATAGTTACGGAGAAAGTTACGCAACCTTCGAAGTGAACTAAAAGAAGCAAACAACCTTCGGCTCACTGAACCAAGCTGCGGCTTCCAGGACATACAGCTGTCCATAACCACTCCTAAGTTTCTAACATTGTTAGAAAAAGGAACAACAACATTATCAAATTCTATTTTAGGTAATGATAGCCAGTTAATTTTAGATATTGTACGGGAACTGCCCAGAACTATAGCTTGAGTCTTAAGAGGATTAACTTTCTATGTGCAAGTATTAGTTACTTATATAAATAATCATCAAATTTTTGAACATCCTGTACGAAGTGAAATATACTGAAATATATTGAGATATATATTTTCGTATAGCTCAGTATCTTAAGATACGAAGATATGAAAATATATATTATAGCTGCTGTGTGTGGTCTCCTGACGATTTCTATAGAAAGATGTATTGAGATATATCGTGCTATAAGATATATCTTCATATTATAGCTGCTGTGTGTGGTGTCCTTAACTTTTATTACAAAAATGTTTGTAAAAGTAACGAATTGCCTTTGCAACCCAACTGGAATTTAGGATAGATATTCAACCATTGTGAATTCAGGAGGAATCGAACCTATCGGCCTTCCAAGACTACAGCAAGTTTCTCGAGGGTGGTCTCGGACAGGCCGAGCTGGTCGGCGCCACCGGCTGGCAGCCGCCGTGGCGCGCTCCACTACAGCGCAAAGCTCCCTTCTATCCTGGCGATGATATCTATCACGCTGACACGTGGAGGGAACTTGAGGTGATACCTTTCATTCTTGGACTAGTTTTGAAACTGCCTGCGATTTAGCTATCAGTCTGTACCGAAGTCCTTATTTATGAACCTTTTGTAATGTTTTGAGTAGGTACGTCCTAAACGTACCATCTACATGTGACGAAGGTTTCAATAAGACCTAAATATTTCTAGAGGACCTACTTAGACAGTACCATAACATTTGTGCAAATCATTGAAACTTAGTGCCACTTATAAGCTCCATCCTTATGTGAAGCCTCCTGAAGTAGCAGCAAATTCAGTTTCCACCAACTTAAGCTGACCTGCGATTTGATGCCGACATTTCGTTTTTCGCTGTGCCGAGTAGACTTCCTGCAGTGTAGCAAAAATTTTTGATTAGTTAGACAAAATAAGACTCCTACGGAGAGACTTTCTAGAATGTGTTGTCTGTAAAGGTCACCGATGTGGTTGGGGGAGCAGGATACAACGCTTCAGTGACGCCGCATGGAACTGTCTGTCTTCGACTTCGAGACCGAGTGAAGTTAGTAACGACTATGCTACTACTGTCGAAACGAATCTGATGATTTTTTCTGCCAATCTCTTGGCTAGTTAGTTAGTGAGTATGTAGGTATGTACCTAGTAGGTGTGTAGCCCTATTATAAACACATCCGGTCTCTATCCATTTTTATCTTATGGACTTGGTACAACGGGGTGTCTTCTTTCATTTTGCTGTCTCAGCTGTCATCTCAACAATCGAATGCAAATAGGAAATATTTCGTCTCGCACTCGCTCTATTGTAGATAGGTAGGTACTCATCTGTTCTTGTGTCTGCCCTCAATCATTGTCATTGTTATGTCCTGGACTTCACAGAACATGGTAGCTAAATGTCCATCACTGTTAACAGAGTGGACATGACGATAGATGGCGCAGTGCGTGTGACAAACGCGAAGAACAATATTATACTGGCTTTGTCTCGGTTTGGTGCAGCCGCTGCTCTCATCCACCCGAATGGTCGCGTCTACCACTATGGATCACGGGTGGAGATCCAAGCACGCCATCAGCAAGGCAACAACAAGTGAGTGGCGAATGTAACAGCAATCTTTTAATTTAACCTGTTTTCGGCGCAGCCGTTGCATTCATCAGGCCACAGATTTGAGTATGTACGAGAAATGGTCTATGTAATTTTGTAGGGGGTCGCACTTGCATGTGAAATCATATCCTTGAATTGCCGATGTTTACCCACATGACGTGGTCCATCTCTTACCAGAACGGTTAACAGGTCAAAAGTTCAGGAGAAACACTAACGGCACTGCCTCTAATTCACAAACTTCTCCTATTGGTTGTATCGGTGTTCTTTCTACTTCTGGTTTCCTTCACAATCTCATAATGCCTTTCATATGACACAGTGACTATTTTCAGATACGCCAAGATGTGGTACAAAGGCGTTTCTTTCACCGCGGAGCAGTGCGCGCTTGTGTATCTGGTGGATGCGGCCGGCACGCGGACCACCACCGATACTTTTCTAGACATGAGCCAAGATTTCACGCTCAACGTGTTCTATAAGTAAGTGAATGAATGAGAAGATGCCTATAACCTTAACTGATTTTGTCCTATGTAACACTAGCTGCGCCCCGCGGTTTCACCCGCGTAAGTCCCGTTCCCGCGGGAATATCGGGATAAAACGTAGCCTATGTGTTAATCCAGGGTATCACCTATCTACATACCAAATTTCAACTAAATCGTTCCAGCTGTTTATGTGTGAAAGAATAACAAACGTACATACATTCTCACAAACTTTCACATTTATAATATTAGTAGGATAGTAGGATAGTAGGAAGTAGGATGCACCTCAGTTTCAGAAACAATTTGGAACTTGAATGTGTGTTAAGTATGTCCTTTTATGCCTTTCGCAAAGCAAAGCCTAATCAACTTTTCTACAAGTCAGTAAACAGGTAAATAATAAAATTAAGGTTATAAATATTTACAGCGAGTCTCGCCACGGGCCCTCGTACGTGAACGAGGCTATGTCGCTCCTGCAAGCCGCGCAGTACTGGCTCACAGACGACGGCATTGACAACTGGATCATCAACAACGTGCGCGTCAGTCAAACTGCGGATGGACTTGTCCGGTATATTGTCTAGTTTGTTTGACTCTAGATCCACCTGTATAACTACTGCGTATCAGGTGGTTCATCACATCATCGCGTTGCGCTTTTGCGGTCATCTGTTTAGGATCCTCACCTATTTCAGGATTTTGGAACCTAACCTCCCTAAAATAGGTATTTGTTCAGTGAATGGGATTCATTAGGTATTGAGCTTGATGCCCAACCACGGGTCTAGTCTTTGTAAAACATAATGTTGAAATGTAGGTAGGTAGGTACATATTCCAGAAAGAAAATTTTTTGAAACAGATCCAAACTATGATTAGTCTGTGGATGTGTATGTTGGTAGAATGTCATTATAGCACTGTTGTAAAATCTTTGAGGCATATTTAGGAAGGTAAAAAAAAAGGTAGACAGAGATGGCGGATGGCGCCAATTGTGTTTGTAAAAAGGAGAGTTCAGTTTTAAGTCTGAAATGTGACTGAAAATTCGAATGGACAAGAGATTCGGATCATCGTAATATATATCCGAAATATAAATTCCTAGCAGCACGTTCCGACTTTGCACGTGTTTACTAATGAAACTACCGGAATAAAATGTAGCCTCTAACCATGCCGACGACAGTCCATTCTACACATCGGTGAAAGAATTTGTGAAAACAAACAAACAAATTTTACCTCTCTATAAATTATTAGTATCTAAACCTATATCATTAGCAATACTAGATATGTACCTACCTACTACGGTTACGTTACGTTAAAGATAATTATAAGGTACCTACTACCTACACGATATCTACATTATCTTAAATCCGGTATCAAAATGAGTTGTTGTGAATACATCCAGAATCCACCGATGTAGCCACAAGTACCAGCTCCGCACGAGCCCCAGCAACGGCTCCGCGTCCATCACCAGCCCCTTCCTGCACTGCACGGCCTCTCTCGGACAGACTCAGCATCTCTTTGTGCGGTAAGCGAACACAGGCCTTTCAATCTGCTTGCTACTACTTGCAAATGTTTACATACTCTGCAGAAATTTGTTCCCTGTCTGGGTGCTTTCTATCTATATTATGTACTTATGAATTTACAAAAAGAATTCGAAGTATTAGGTAGGTACCTAGCTGTATCAATCATCTGGTTACCATACCACAAGTATTAAATTGCTTAGCTTGGGACTAGATGACGCTGTGTGAAATGTCCATAATATCTATGAATTTACCTAGATGATATTACGTGCATCTGGATTGAGGGCCCACATCACCGATCGTGTTGAAACTTTCAGGAATTAGTGAAAAATTAGTAAAACTTGAAGCAATGATCCATAAATTTCTAAAACCTAAAACAAAAAAGTTATGACCAAAAGTCTTGGGCTCTCAATCCAGACGTTTTCAGAAAATTGCATTTTTGGATCTCAGGAACTACTATAGCTGCGATTATAATTCTTATACCAGGATTTAGTAAAGAATTTCTTAAAACTTTTAGTAAAGTTTCAGTTTGCTACGATAAGTAGTTTCAGAGTTATAGCGGTTTAGCTTGGGCCCTCAGAACGCAACCTAAAACGTTAAAAAAAGTGTGTTAAACTAAAGAAATGCGTAAATATTTCGCTTTTAGCAATTAGTTATACACTTGTGTGAATTAGTAAAAAAGAAATCATGACTCTACATATAATGGTTAATAAGTAAATTGCCTTCCTTCCACTCGACACCACCAAAACGACACCATCCGTGGTGTCGTATGGAATCACTAGTCCATACGACACCACCCTAGTGATGTCCAGAAACGCGTGTTTTTGACTAACAGCTCCCAGTTCATTAAAATAAATAAATAAATATCAGAAAATATCACATACATTGATCCGACCCCAAAGTTATTATTTCAAGATACCTATCTATAGTTAAACGATAATATTAATAAAACAGAGTTTATGAAATATTATTTTTTATTTCAGTGAAGTAAGTAGTTATGTAGGTATTAAAGAACGGACCGGAAAACTAGTCTTGCAGCGTGTCCACAATTGTTGTTACGTGCTTGTAATAGGTAACCTCACTATTAGTCGGTGGTGTCGTATGGACTAGTGATTCCATACGACACCACCGATGGTGTCGTTTTGGTGGTGTCGAGTGGAAGGAAGGGTAAATTGAAATTGAATTTTCGGAAAACGTCTGGATTGAGGGCCCAAGACTTTCGCTTATAGTGACTAACTGGAAGCTCATAGATGAAAACAAATTAAATACTTACCGCGGTTTTACTAATTTTTTACTAAAATTTGACGCTCTTTCCCCATTTAAAAGTGTTATAGAAATTTTAGAGAGATAGAAATTTTCAGTTCTATGGGAACTATTTGTGTAGGGTGCCATATTAAACTCAGCCCGAAATAATCTCGTTCTCGGTGACATGACGTGACGGTGACGGCGGCGGAGGACAAACGCTCTTCTACACTACATTTAACGGGATACTAGTGCTTGGGACATTGTTGAGATGGAATAGGCTTGCCCAGCATCAAAACCATCCTCTCAGCTTAGCCGGTCACAATATCTACAGGAAAGACGAATGGTCATTCCGTGTGGGGCTGATTAGCCAGTAAGCGAAGTTGCATGTGTGTTGTGACAAAGATCTGAAACAACCCGTCCTTGCAAAACTAAATGATAAAATGAACTAAATTAATCATGATCACGACTAATATCTCGAGAGCGGTAGGCATTTCTATCAGATACTTAGTACATACATACTTCATCATCCTCCTGCCCTTATCCCACTATGTGGGGTCGGCACAACATGTATTCCTCTTCCACTTCCCTCTATCAGACGTCATCTCAGCACTCACACCTTTCTTACTCATGTCATCCTTCACACAATCCATCCATCTTTTCTTGGGTCTACCTCTAGACCTATATCCATCCACATTCATATCAAGTACTCTCCTAGTAACATGACATGACATTCTTCCCTCCTCATAACATGACCATACCAAGCTAATACATACTTACTTATTTAATTTTTTTTTATTATTTAAAAAAGACAGTTTTTTTCCGATATCTCTGTCATCAATTAAGATAATTATGTTTTTGTTCTAAACAGGGTTGTATTAGTTGCTATCTCTTCTAAGCTAGCGTAAGATTTATGATTTATGATTATGTTATGAGTTTATAACGTGTAGGATGCATATCTAGGATGTGTGTGTAGCAATGATTTTATTGCAGACGCGGCGAGCGACGAATGCACTTCGATGGCAATTCGTTCATCGTGAGGAACGCGGGCCACTCGGCCGGCTTCGACGACAAGAACCAACTCAAAGTGTACTGAGTGGGCGGGCCACTTTAGCAATTATTTGGGAATATCTAGTCGATACTTCCTATCGGTTACCATTTATAACACAATAATGAATTTTCTTGATTTAAAAGAAACTCATGGGACGGTCGTTTCTAATTTCTCAGTGTTCCTGATTTACGTGACTTCGTGTTTGAAGAATGAGTTTTTGATGTTTTTTTTCGATAGTTTATGCTCTTGCTGCCAGGATCTCGATGCTCATTTACCAGAAGCATAGACTAGTTAGTCTATGACCAGAAGCCACGCGGTTGTAGTAATAAGGTTACAGTTTCATGAAAGTGCGAGATCATCGTTTGATAATATGCTTAACCGGCTATTTGCTTTCAGTTTATAGTACCTATGACCCTATATAAGTGTTATTCTTCAATTTGTATCTACTTTTCAATCGTCTCGATCATAATCCCCGACGTCTTTGTAATAGTTCCAACAGTCTCTTACAGTGGAAAGATGTGCAGATTTGTATTTAGAAAAACGCTGATCGACAAAATATTTTCTAACAACCATTTTAATATTTAATATTTTATTATTAGGTGTTATCCAAACTGGGCTGTTCAATTAAACCTACCGATCAAACGTTTTTTTCCTTCGATAGTTCGAACACAATACTTTCTATCGTGTTATCAGGGTTCAGACCCAGCATCATTATTTTGGCGTGTGCAGCACACGCCAAAATAATGATGCTGGGTCTGAAGCACACGAAGCACACGGTGTGCTGCCTAAGTGCTTATAATTAATTCTGACCATAAAAGACCTTCTGCCCAATTATTTTCTAACTCAAACTAGGTACTTATATCCTAATCAAGTGTTAATCAATTCGTGAACGTAATAATTACCAATTTTATTAAACTTATATTTTATACTAATGGTAATTTTCACATCGAGATATCCTTGGCAGCTACTCCTCAGTTTTTTTAGTGTATGTATTTGGTAGTGATGACGACTTGTTCCATGAGTTTCTAATTGTTCCTACCTACAAAGTTCCAAGTGTGTTAGTTGTTGTAAAATAAAGCAGTGTGCTTTATGTATAGTTCAGTAGTTTTATTTTAAAAATAAATACCTACCCACTACACACCAAACAATAACTAAGCGCTTTAGCTAAGCCTTGGAGGGCAGGTACCTAGGTACCAGCTAAAGTTGTGTATCATAAGTGTTAATTTTCAGAAAACGTCTGGATTGAGGGCCCAAGACAAAGAGGGTCCAAGTTTTGGTCATAACTTTTTTGTTTCAGGTTATGGTTCGTTGCTTCAAGTTTTACTAATTTTTAACTAATTTTCCTGAAAATTTCAACACGATCGGTGAAGATTTCAAAAGTGGGCCCTCAATCCAGATGCACATCTATTGGACCGACCGATTAACATAAAAGCACAGATAAAATACATTATGATTTTATCTGTGATAAAATACAAAAACATACCTCTACCATTGGAGCGGAACTTATGTAGCTAAACTTCATCCGGTATTATAGTCTGTTAAAAGTCTGTAGGTATTATCTAATCATAGGCTTATTACCTAATTAATTTTATTATTTTCTCAATTATGTATGTAATTTTAAATGCATTGCAAAATGCCAGAGTGCCCTCTCAAAATCACGTAGCCCCTATCTACGAATAACCTAAACACTTTCAAATATTTGAAATACCGAATTGCTTACAAGGTGATATTCAAATACGATTAAAATCGTATTTGAAAAAATTGAAAAAAATCGTAAATGAAATGATAGACGACGGTAGGTTATTAGGTTTTTTTTTTACTTGGGTCTCACTTTCAATGATTGACGTGTAGCTCTAGGGTTTTTACTTTATGCTAATTTCTTTTTTTTCCATCGTAGGTATTTGATTATTTGTGAAATTATTACTTAGAAGTTGTTTTGATTTGTTATGTTTACCTATGGGGCGATGTGGTCGCTAAGCGACAAAGCCCTTTTTATTATTGTTGTAAATAAAAAAAATAATGTTATTAAGTAGGTATAGTAGAGTGCAGTAATAGCCCTACCGAAACAGTTATCGAGTTATATTATATTAATTATTAATATTTAACTATAGGTAGGTACTCGAAATTATTAGTTCATTCATTTAAGTTACTGGAGGCGGCAGGCGCTGCGCTCCTATTTTCATACATTGTGTGATACAATAATTGACTCTGTATCGGGGATTGTATCAATAGATACCTACTACAGTAACCTGGTGGTAGGGCTACAGGGCAGGTTTTCGTAGACTATCTCTCTGCCTGCCCATTAGCAGTCTTCCCGTGTCTGCGCATCTTGTAGCAGCCAGCTTGCCGCGGTTCACGATGTAACGAACCATCTGCAGTAGCGCAACTCAATCATTTCTTTGCAAAAACGTCAATACAATTACCTACAATCTTTTTGTGATTTTGCTTTTTAGATGACCAAATTAAGGTTTTTATCTACTATTACAGTATTATTTTATCTGTGCTATTACTAAGTAGGTATAATTATTAGTATAATTCATTAAAAATTTACAATTAGTTTATCTAAAAAAAAATTTAAAAAAAATGTGTGGCACTCGGGGACTGCCGCGGTAAAGCTATTGCATGCCACCTAGAGGCGAGTTGCTGAACTAAAGTGACAGCGGTCAGGTGATTTCGTTACAGAATTTCTGGATTCGGTCTCCCCGCCAAGGCCCGCGATCGAAGCTATGCAATGCTCATAGTGCTCGCTCATAGTGCTCATACGAACATGGACACACTCACACACCCTGTTCGTATGAGCAAATGTCCACTTAGGTACCTACCTAATTGACGATTACCCAGGAATGGCAGTTAAATAAAATATATACCTATATAGGTATACTTACTAGTATTATTATTTTATCTGTGATATTACTTAATATTGTTTTATTTATCTAAGTAAATATTTTTTGTATTTTGTATGAATAACTAAATTACTTTAATAAAAAAACAAAAAATAAGAAAAGCTGCAAGTCCGTTTAATTTAATTCATCCAGTCCTACCCTTAGAGCAGTTCTAAATGCTCTTAGAGTCCTACCAGTAGTTCGATAAGTCGCAAGATTATGAAGGTCAATAATCAAAAGGTTTAACTAAAATATTATAATTATTAATTACTTACTAACTCAATTTTTATAATTTTAAAATTATAAAAAAACAAAGAAACGCTACTGCTAGCTAAGTAGCATTGGTTCGCGGCGAGCTCGGTATTGATCGAGGTTTGGTAAAGGCGCCGCGCCGGTGGCGCCGCGCGTGGCTGTCGGCGTCACCGCACCGCGCGCCGGTTGTCAAACACGTGACGTAACCGGCGGCAGCCAGCGCTGAGCGCGCACAACGCCGCCGGCCACCGCTCAGTACGTCCGCGTTCGAGTGATTCCAACGTGCCGCGCCGGTCTCGCGACTCTGTCTCGCGTGAGACAGGTGAGACGGGAGCCCGCGTCGTCGGTCGGTCCGCTCCCCACGCGCGTAGGTACATTGCGACCCGCCCAACACATCCAATGTTTATAAACAGCCGGCCGCAACCATCTCCCTCTTGTTTTTAAACGATCAACACGGCCCTCCTGCCTGTATGATCAGCGCCTGGTCCTCACTGCAACATTGTAGGTACGCTTGCACTTGTTTTCCCTAGATTTACATAGTGTTTTACGCATTTGGTTGTGACGACAGCACCACGTCAGCAGAGCACATAACAAAACAACGAAAATCATGAATTAAACAACTTACAAAATTAAAGGTGTCTTCCTCCAAATTGCGATAAATTTAGCAATCTACCTATTTGTTCCCTACGTGAATTAGTTACCTTACTGATGCCAGATGTGGCGTTTCATTAAAGTATTACCTACGCATACATTTAATAAGGTTTAGGTAGGCATATTGGTAAGGAAATCTTTTTCACAAGGCCCGTATCAGTTTATTGCAAGTTTTCAAACAATATTTTCAGAGTTAGTCTATATTTATCCGAAGAGTATTGAGAATTATTTCGTGTTGTGTTGCGTTTCATTGCCAAAACACAAACTACCCCTCTGCTATATAGATATTAGGGTCGTGCGTGCGTGAGGGTTGTACCTATGCGAGCGTTCGTTATAAAGATCTTAATAGGTAGGTACCTAGGTACGAAACGTTTTATTATTTCTAAGAAGCATGCAGAACATAGGGTGAACATGCTAGTTTGCCGACCACCACCGGTTCACGACCATTTTTTCGTAAAATCGTTATAATAAGTCAAACTGACTGATGATCTTGTTCGTTTTATTTTTAAATGAAACTTCAGTCTAGCCTTCACCCATCCCGCATCTCGATTTGTGTCCTAGGATACGTGGTGCCCATCAGGAAGCCTCCAAACATGAGCAGTAGTGAAAACATGAAGGTTGGTTGAAAACAGTACAAAAAAAATAGTGAGCGGACACTTTTTCAAACGTAAGAAAATATATGTTTTATTGAGATTTACGCATCGAAATGTAGCTTGGGGTGTAGACAAAAACATGTATTTATATTGTAATCAACAATTCATTTAAAAATGTATGTTTTTAATTAAAATAATGGGTGGTCGCCAAACTAGCGTTTGAAATGGCACTTTCTTTGTTTTACGACCGCATGGTCGGCAAATGACTGTTTTCGACCTATCTTCTTTTTACGTTTTCTAGCTTATACTCCATAGTATGGCATGTTGAACCTTGTAGTTTTGTTCCAAAAGGTCTATTTATGTTTACGTCAGATTCCGACCAGCAAAATTTTAATCCTAAACCTAAAATGCAGACACTTTAAATCACGCTTTTTCGGTGGTCGGGAATCGGTCACCTAGCGACCAATCCTATTTTCACAAATAAAAACATGTAAAATGTCTCTTATTTCGAGGTCGTAAACCAACTAGATTCTTTTGAAGAAGGTTGGTTTGCGTCTAATGATTCCACAAGCCAGTTTTGTAAATCAATGTAAACTTTTCATTTATATTCTTATTTTGAACCTTAAAGCCTACACGCTAAGGCTCTTTTTTCTATAACGTTTGAGTGGTCGCAAACTGACGAAAATGTCGGACGTAAGCTGGCCGCAAGTGTCCGGGAACTAACAAAACAGCACTTTTTGCTATTTCTTTAATTATTTAATAGAAACAATCATAATTTATATTAAAACTTACATTCATTTGATTCCTTGATGTTTTTTCTTCAACCCTAGGTAAAAATTGGAATCAAAACAATGTCACATTTGAGAGTTATGTTACTTTAAAGATGATAAGTCCACTAACTGGTCGTGAACTGGCATGTTCACCCTAATAAAACTGTTAAAAATGCGGAATGGCAAAATGTCACTAGACTCAACCCCGATATCAATTTATCATTACGTTGCTTGCCACAGATTAGGTTACCTACAGTTGCAAAGTGCACTCACTAATGAAAAGCTGCTGCAAGGCGAGAGCATTTCCAGGCTGATTGTGACATTTTTGTATCGGTCAATTAATTGCCGCAGTGGGTAGGTACTCTGTACTGGGTGTTATTAGATTGCGTTACTGGTTTTAATTTACCTACATTATCACATTTCGAATAGACTTCTGAATTAGGTAGGTACGTATGCGTAGGTATTGAAAATGAAAAGGCCTTCACCTAGTAAGGGGGTTCCATTAAAACATAGATAATTATATGTACCTACTTACCTAATTGCATGGCAAATCTATTACTTACTTATTATATTAATTATTGTCAAGTCACCTAAATTTATTTTAGTCGATTGTGATTATGTTTTTATTTCATTCTTTTTCTTAATTATTTTATCAGGTAAAAAATGAATTTATATTAGGTAAGTACCTATGTACCTATGAACAAATGGAAATAAAAGGCTTATTATTTTATTACTTATATTTTATTAGGTAAGTAGGTAAGTACCTACCTACCTACTTATTATTAAAAATGAAAAATTTAAACTTAATTACCTACCTACTTATTCTTAATTGAAATCAGCTGCTAACAAGAGTTGATCAAACAAAACAAAACAGAAATGTTTTTTAGATGTCTATAATGTACTTACCTACCTAGGTAGTTCGCCTCGAACGAGATCTCGCTCGCCGGTGGTTGGTGCAGGTAGGTAGGTAGGTATATTAATTTTTATCTGTGTTTGTAAGAATTTACTTCCGAGGTCTACTAAAAAAATTAAGGATCTAATGAGTAGGTACCTACTTACCTAGGTACCTACCTAAAGTTTTTAAAGCCGATTATTTAATAGTAAGTAGGGTGAACATGCTAGTTTGCCGACCACCACCGGTTCACGACCATTTTTTCGTAAAATCGTTATACCTAATAAGTCAAACTGACTGATGATCTTGTTCGTTTTATTTTTAAATGAAACATCAGTCTAGCCTTCACCCATCCCGCATCTCGATTTGTGTCCTAGGATACCTACGTACGTGGTGCCCATCAGGGAGCCTCCAAACATGAGCAGTAGGTAGTGAAAACATGAAGGTTGGTTGAAAACAGTACAAAAAAAATAGTGAGAGGACACTTTTTCAAACGTAAGAAAATATATGTTTTATTGAGATTTACGCATCGAAATGTAGCTTGGGGTGTAGACAAAAACATGTACCTATTTATTTTGTAAGCAACAATTCATTTAAAAATGTATGTTTTTAATTAAAATAATGGGTGGTCGCCAAACTAGCGTTTGAAATGGCACTTTCTTTGTTTTACGACCGCATGGTCGGCAAATGACTGTTTTCGACCTATCTTCTTTTTACGTTTTCTAGCTTATACTCCATAGTATGGCATATTGAACCTTGTAGTTTTGTTCCAAAAGGTCTATATGTTCACGTCAGATTCCGACCACCAAAATTTTAATCCTAAACCTAAAATGCAGACACTTTAAATCACGCTTTTTCGGTGGTCGGGAATCGGTCACCTAGCGACCAATCCTATTTTCACAAATAAAAACATGAAAAATGTCTCGTATTTTGAGGTCGTAAACCAACTAGATTCTTTTGAAGAAGGTTGATTTGCGTCTAATGCCAGTTCCAAAAGCCAGTTTTGTAAATCAATGAAAACTTTTCATTTAGATTCTTATTTTGAACCTTAAAGCCTACAAGCTAAGGCTCTTTTTTCAATAACGTTTGAGTGGTCGCAAAATGACGAAAATGTCGGACGTAAGCTGGCCGCAAGTGTCCGGGAACTAAGAAAACAGCACTTTTTGCTATATCTTTAATTATTTAATAGAAACAATCATAATTTATATTAAAACTTACATTCATTTGATTCCTTGATGTTTTTTCTTCAACCCTAGGTAAAAATTTAAATCAAAACAATGTCACATTTGAGAGTTATGACAAGTCCACTAACTGGTCGTGAACTGGCATGTTCACCCTAAAGCTATTTTCTTTGAGTGTACCTACCTATTTGTAAGAGCATAAGTTTTTACGAGGGTGTTTCGACTTCATTTTGGTAGGTAGGTATTCTGTTCGTTGTGAAGTGGTACCTAACCTACCTACCTAGTGACATTGGTTCAAGGAAAATATTTAGTACCTTTTCCATTAAAACGTCGTTAAATTCGTCAAAAAGAATTAGGAGAAACAACCAACAAAATTATAAAGAAGAAGAAGAACGATTTTCTGAGCTGCGATTTCACCAAAACTTATAGAAATGGGAGCTCAGGTTATAGGTACCTAACCTAGGTAGCAGTCATGATTTTTTTTCATTTATCGAAGTTATTCATAAACTTGGTATCCACTATGTTCGCGAACATCTTGCGCTCCGCGCTCCTGCAACCGCTCTGATGGAGACGGTACGCGCATCTCCACATGTGTTCGCTCAAAAACCGACAGCGCGCGGAGCGCGGAGCGCGGAGCGCGAGCGTGGGAGCGCGGACGTATCCACTATGTGGAGCAGTTGCAGGAGCGCGGAGCGCAAGATGTTCGCGAACATAGTGGATACCCGGCTTTAGAATAAAAAGTAAAACCATTTTGTAATGTAAAAACAAAGCCCTTTCATAGGTAGGTTAGGTATGACACCCCACTCAATGTAGGTACCTATTTGCACAACTTTTATTTTTTTTCATCCCCTTCGGACCCAAATATCTTTACAACCCCTTGACCGATTCAGCTCATTAGGTTACCAGCTCAGACCAAATAAATTGGTCTGAGGTTACCAGCTAAACCACTTACCATTACCTATATACCTACAGGTAGGACATATACAGGTATAGTTTCATGAAGATTGGATTAATGGATCGACAGTTATGCCGGAACATACCTAGGTACCTACTATTGCAGTTCAATTTCAGGGGCGTAGTAATCAAATACCGTTTCTTCGTGTTTTACAGTATTTTCTTCTATTTACAGCTTCATTACAATAATTTACACAACAAGACTCAACCGGCTATCGTTACCGCCTCTCAATCAAATAAATGAACACAACATAGGTACCTACCTACAAAGCAAAATCACCCCACTTGCCACTAAGATCTTCGTTCGCTTCGCTCACTCGATCGATAAATTTTCCAATGTTATGCTACAATCGTTATCAAGATTATAATAATCAACAATCATGTTTGGAAAAACAAGTAAGTACTTACCTAATTACGTAGGTTAGGTTGGTACCTACCTACCTACTGATGAGACTTGATTACAGTGTAACACTATCTAGGTAATAAATTATTATCTCTATAGACCTTCATTGCAAAACTTACGTTTACGTAGGTAAGTACCTAAATACCTACCTACTACCTAGGTACTTACAGTCATTTTGACCGCTGTACCGCCCGCCCAAGAGATTGCGGTTCGATTGTGTGGAATGTCCAAAGATATTTATTTATTTTTATTATTTATTTATTTTATCCCCGCTGCAGGACAAATTGTGTGCATGTTCGTCAACGGTAAGTACCTAGGTAGGTAGGTACGCGAGATCTCGTTCGGGCGAACTACAAAACATTTTGGTATTCCAAAACCATTTTATAAGTAAGTAGGTAAGTACCTACTTAATAATTATTTCTACAAAGGCGGACCGATTAACTACTTACGATTACCTATCCAAGATCTAAGAAAGGTCAAAGCTATGTTTGACTGTAACGGTGATCACACTCGATTCACGACTGCGATTGCATGAATACTAAATCGTGGGCTTATCTCCGGTTGCATCTGAATAAACGTTCTAGATTAATCTTTAATTACCTACCTAGTAAGTAGGTACAGTCAGCGTCAAATTAATATGAGCGTCTAGAGTACCTAGTCAAAATGATCTGAAAAACATAAAAGCAAAATTACCTATCTTACTACCTACTCATTGTCTTTAATTATATTCAAATTTATGATGTAGGGCACGTAGCAGGGCCGTAGCACAGGTTCTTATACCTACCTATTTCAGGCACCAGTCTCTCACAACGTTTTTTTTGTAATAAATAAGTTCATATCATAAGTTCATATGAGCTGAGCTGTCAGGGTGTTCAAAATTATCTTAGTAAACAAAGCTCTCAAAGTTATGTATCTATGACATTTCAAGTAGGTACCTATACTTCATTTCTTGAAACGAGCTATTAGGAACATAAATAAACGCACGTTATTGGTCGTCGAAAATAATTGTTTATTCTCGTATTGGCTAGATTCGATAATTGACAATTGATTTGACAACCTAGCCAATCACGAGATAGAATATTATTTTCAACGACCAATCACGTGAGTTTATTTTATCTTCCTATTAGCTCGTTTCAATAAATGAAGTATAGGTAGGTATTCACTCAAAAGAGTTTGCATACACAACGTTTGAGAGCTTTGTTTAAGCACAGATAAATTTGAGAGCTTTGTTAGTAAGATAATTTTGAACACCCTGACAGCTCATATACCTAAATATGAAACAATGAGTAGTAAGATATTTTTGCTTTTATGTTTTTCAGATCATTTTGACTAAGTACTCTAGACGCTCATATCAATTTGACGCTGACTGTACCTACTACCTTACTTTCTTTTCTAAACTGACTTATATCGACAGCTTTCGCGGTGAAGTTACAATGATGTCCGAATACCTACCTATTTTAGGGATTGGAGTTGCCGATCAAACACGGTTTACCTATCTTTCTTTATAATCATGTTTTTTTAACCATTCCGAGTACCTAGGTACCTGAGTTGTCAGTTAAAAAGCACAGATTACATAAGTACAGATGCCTCATCTCGAACATTGATTTCACTCCTATTTTTCTTTGGGCTATTTTTTAATTATTGTTTTTTGCGTCATCACACTCATCACGTAGCGGCGTAGGTACCTATATTATTTTACTTTACACGATATGGTGCTGAAAAAGACTACTAGACTTTGTCTCCCAATCAACTTAGATTCTAATTCTCATTTTATGTGTATGAAATTTTGGCAGACTTACCTACGCCTATTATCGAGCAGGTACTTCCACAATGTTCTAGTCGCGACCCAGTTCTAGTTGATTTGGTGAGGTCATGCCCGAAGCCATTTCTAGGTCTGAATGATGACAGGAAACGTGCATTTTCTTGTGTTCGCTACTAGTGCTAAACGTAGGACATCCTGTTTGGAGACTTGCTTGTCATTCTTTTAGCGACTGAAAAAGCGACACTGTAATGACCTAGGTGTAGCTTGGACTCACCTACCTGAGAAGGGTTCCGTTCCGTAGCACCCTAAAATGAATACTTGCTTGCGTAATCTTAGGTAGGTACCTACCTATCCTCTCGAAAGTTTAGTGGTAGCAATCTTGCGGCGTTAACTGAGGTTTTAATGTGAAATAAGCTTAAAAGTGGATAATGATTGGTACGTTGTGGTACCGATCGTACCTACCGAGAAATAAAAGATTAAACACGACCGCTGTCAAACCTAGACAGCCCTGCGTGATAGAATCACGAATATCAAGTTCAATGATTTCTCATTGTTTGGTGTTTTGGAACATTATTTTACGGAAACACAAATCTACTCAAAACGAAAAACACGGATCACAATTTGGATGGTTGACCGAAAGATGAGTATCTATAGGTATTCGTACCTACCTACTAATGACTTTTCAGAAGCAGGTAAACATTGACTATGACTATGTTGGACAACCATTTAAAAATAACATAAAAAACACCATTTACCATTTTCCGTAGCAGCGCACAATAGAATGCCTACGTAGGTATTAGGTAATAACCCCTTTGATAGAGCTGACCGTCCAAAGGCAGTATTTCCCGCCACGATTCACATCGATGCATGCATTGGCAGTGGCACCACATAACGACGACCACATAGGTGCAAACAGTTTATTGATGCCAACAATAGGCAAGCGCGCCGGCGGCGCCGAGCCCACGTAGCATTTGCACAGAAAACAGTTCACTCTACCTACACTTTAATCATACCTGCCCTTATTTTCTAAATGATAAATGAATGATACAAACAGAATAAACATTAAAATTCTACATTCAAAGGCCAGCTTCACAGTGTCGATCGGTTTGCGCCACTAGCCACGGGATTTTCAACGCTTAGAATCGCTAAAGAAAGAAAAGCAATTCAAAGAGTTTCAAATCCCGTAGGCTTTGTGACCTAAGGTCTCGTACACAAAACTGCGAATCGGCCATCGCATCGCAGTTTTGTGAACGAGCCCTAACTTCAGTGGTGTAAAACAATATAAGTACACTGTGAACGTATGGGTCATTAAGTACTTGAGTTTGTGTGCTCACTACAGCCAAACCTTACATCTACAGCTCAATTCACAGTTTTTAATTTGTAAGTAACATTAAATCAATATAATTATGTTTGTAATCACAACCAGGTTTCATTATAAATACGTCCTAAACTGGGCCTAAACGATCTACTAACTGAATGGTCTACGCAGCGTAACCAGGGTGCGGCATCAACACTGCCGTGTGTCTGATGACCATGTGCTATACAGGATGATTATATTACCTATATACCTAGAATAGAAGATTCTGAAGAAAGAGAAAATCAGAAAGCATAATAGTAACACCAGTAACACAAATTGCTTTTTCTTAATGGAACAAAACCATGAGTCAATAAGCCATGCCAAATATAGGTAGTTACTTCTATTCAATGAATAAGTACCTAATATTTCTGGTAAAGAATTTTATTTCCTAGTAAAATAAGAAATAATGGTTCTGGAAACCATTATTTCTTATTTTACTAGGAAATCGTTATTACTTACCCTTTAGCCTGCATTTCTAAATTCTTACCAGACATCAAAATCAATTTGTGGCTAAAGTCCGGTATTCAGAAGATCATATTCTAACAAACTATTACAAATCTTATATTCTACTAGTCGTTCAAAATAAATGGGAAAACATGAAATCAGTTCGCTCGTTTTGCCCCCTACCTTATTCTTGTAATTTATCAGTCAGGTTGTATTATAATCAGTCTAGTGCTTTTGTAAGACATAGGTGAGATTGATTCACCCTGTATTATAATCCATTCCGCAATATTGTACAGCGCTGCTGACAATCATTTTGGATGAATGGGCGATCAATTTGAGCGGACAGACTCGTTACGTCCGCCATTATGGGTTGATCCCATAATGGCGGACGTAACGAGTCTGTCCGCCAGTTACCACACGAAAGTGAAACAGTTGTCGATGACAATGAAAATGGGACGCTCCTTTGAGCTATCTAAAGATAATATGACCGCAGAATACCAACATTGAACAACGAGTAATATGCTGATAAGTATGTGATCATGCATGACTATTCGATCATAAAAAGCAAGTAGCCAAATCTGGCGACGGAGTTTTCAGACCGCCTGCCGAGGTCCAGCTCCGCTGATAATGCCACTTGCGGTCACCCATCATGTTGTGACTTCTTCAGATTCGGTACGGTACGGACAAAGCGTTCGAATTTCTGTAAATTCCATTATATTTAAGTAACATTGAGTCTCTATTATACCTACAAGAGTCTTTACTCTATTTTGAATGAAGATAATTACCTCTACCAGCACGTTTGTCGATAGGACGTCACCTCAAAAGGTCAGCCGGGACCTCGAAGGTTTTCTTCATCGGTGGGTCTTTACCTCAACGGTACCCTTCATCGACCCTAAAAGATCACCAAATACAAAGTGATTTAAAAAAATGTTGTCTTGGGTGCATTTATTCTAAGTGGAAGCTCAACAGAAGAATGTGCGGAAGTGAAAAAATAACAAACAGTGTCGCTCTAAATGGAGACTGCTTAATTCAACAGCTGAATGAACGACTCGCTATTACGTCGAAAATGTTATGAGTATTCTGGAAATATTTCAGTCTATTTGGTAATTTGTGACTTTGACCGGCGTAGAGCGGAAATTAGAGGAATGTTAGCAATATGCTGATTTTGTCCATGATGACACTATGAACTAAGATTAGTTCATAGTGTTATCAGGGAAAAAATCAAAACAGAATTTAATATTTATAAAATACCTACTAAAAGTATCGCTTTCTAAATGACGACCTCTGTGGCGCAGTTGGGCGAACGCCCGGCTGAGATGCCGAGGTTGCGGGTTCGATCCCCGCTACGGGACAAATGTTTGTATGTTCTGCAGATACTTGTTCCGTGTCTGGATGTTTTCTATCTATAATGTGTATGTATTTACAAAAAAAAATGTATCTATGTATTATATCAGTCATGTTGTTACCATAACACAAGCATTAAATTGCTTACCTTGGGACTAGATGACACTGTGTGGAATGTCCAAGGTTATTTATTATTATAAATTTCAGAACAGAGAGTCTTAGCAGTGATTAGCCTTTGAAGTTTTAACTATGTGCTTAACTAGAATTAAAAAACGTAAAAGAGCTAATAATGCTCATGAAGAAATTGCAAGTTGGTATTTCGGGAAGTACCTAGTACAAAATAACATGAAATGGATTTAAATAATAAACAAGATAATTCTTTGAGATGAAGATCACCATGCCATGACGATATTGTCAAGTAAATCTTTCTTCCAAATAAGGTGGAACACTGGAAGAACAATCGCTGTCTTTTTAATTAACTTAAGTTTACATTTGAAAAATGTGTTCACATTCACACGAAGTCTTTACATGTACCTATGTGAACACATTTTTTATAACCATGCATGTGTAATTTGCATTCTTAATAGGAGTAAGCTTACCATAAAACATTCATGACTAATTCGCAATAATTTTAAACTTCATAAAATACCTATTATCTTACCTACTCGTTCTAAGCACGCGACTTCAACTCGACGACAAATGTAGATAATATTAATTTAATTATTAGTTCAGAAAAATAGGTACTTTTCTTAGTACCAAAATACTCAGGTCTTTACATCTTTATCTACTAGATGATCCATACAGCAGCGTCATGAACTCATGAGGCAATCTTTGCATAGACAACGGGAAACTGTAGTGGTGCCTGGGACATTATTGAGATGGAATAGGCTCGCCCAGCACCTAAACCATCCTCTCAGCTTAGCCGGTTAATACAATGCTTTATGGTTTCCTATCAAAATGACAAAGAACTTTCTGCTACTTTTGCTTATTTCAGAACGTTATCTTTAAAAATAATGAACATCGGCCAAATGGGGGTTGTGTTGACGCTGTGATCAGCGCTGCCTGCCTCTCATTACCTATGTATTACTCGTATCTTGCTTGAAGATAACAAGTAGATAACTAACTTAACTTCTGTTAGACATTGTGGGTGTGTAATACTACTTATAGTTAGTTAGGCATCTAATGGCTAGTTATCAGTAGCCTCCGATTCGTTGCTGATGGCACGACAGGCGTGTCATCAATGGTTTTAACTAGTGGCTTATGACACGATAGGCGTGTCATTTTTTCCTCGATTGTAACACCCTCAGATTAAGTTTTAGAAAAGTCTGCCCAGAACGAAACTATACAGATTTTCCACGTAGATTACGCCTGTTGTCTTAGCCTCTCGATATTGCGTGAATTCAACAGTTCCAGGGATTGACAACCTTTTTAAATTGCGTTCTTATGACACGATAGGCGTGTCAATACTGAATACTTTAGCCACCTCTCAAGGGGCGGACCTCGCCGGCGCTTAAAGCGCTGGCGTGGCAGACCTCTGCAGTGAGCGTACGCTGAGCGTCCCAAAGTGGGACGCGCGACACGCGCGCGACATATTCGCAATTATCTCGTTAGAATACCTATTGACACCTTTATATATTTATATTCTCCATGAAATTGTCTAGGGATTAGTAGATAAACATTCCGAAGTTAGGCTATGATAATTACACAAGGTTCGTGATAAGTACGACAAAAAGTAAATTCCGAGGAGGGTTGTAAAACATGATGTATTTTGAAAAACCAACAAACGTTGTACTACTGCAACAAGTCACTAAGTGACATTTTTAGTAAAAGTTAGATAAAATATCAAAAAAGGTTTGAAACATCTGAAAAAGTAAAGTCACTTACCTTCCATTTCAGGAAAAACACTTAGTTAACCTCTTGAAAACCAATGTAATTAACGTATCGTGCCGTACACTCCCGTGGTTTGATTCCAACTAAACTTGAAACAAGTCTAGACCAGTAAAAAAGCACAAAAGCATGTAGTTTTATACACATGGCTGATGGCACGCTAAGCGTGCCATGGACTTCTATGGCGCTTGACACGCCAGTCGTGTCATAGAAAATTTGTTCACAGCCCTGGTGAAAAGTTTTTCAAAATGGGTGCAGCAACGAATCGGTTAAGAATATTTACGATAACTCACTCGTTTTACAACCGTAAGTTGCCATTAAACCACAGCAGTAAACTTTATTAAACAGATATCGTTGCGTGATCAATGCAAGTGGTTTATTATATATTTTTTTTCGGACGGACTATCCTGTTAAGTGGTCTTTGGGACCTTATAACTTCACCGGACTTTGGCGAGGGCAGAAAGCCTCTACGCCGCCGGTACAAAGATCAAAAGGCAACTAGCTCAAGGGCACCAGAGTGGTACGAACCTCGGCTTGGGCTATTGCCTTAGTGGCTGATCGGGTTTATGCCCAGCCCTGAAGGGGCAGAAAAAGCTGAAAGATAATCGACCCCCCTGAGGGGGTCGGCATCGGCAGGAGCTAGTCCATCATCGCGCGCGTTGGCGGGCGGTCCGAGAGATCTCGATGGAGATCTACATCTCGCGAATACCACGGGGCATTGGCGGCGCTACGGAGGAGGCTGGTTTATGGTATGGCTGGTTTTTACACTTTTTATGGTCTTTATATTCCCACCAGTGAGCAGTGTTGCAGTGGTATGTATGTACTTATATCTTATTGCACAGTATCGCAATCCCAAACGTTGTTGCAAAAAAATGTAAGTAAGTAAGTACCTATTGGTTTCAAAATAAAAAAAAACTATTTTATGAACGGCTAAGGAAGCGTGCCCAAGACTAGCATCGATATTAGTAGGTAAGGTACCTACATCAATGTCATCATAAAATTACCATCATAACTTCAGTCTAAGGATTGAATAAATGATCACAGTTCCACAAAATGTATAAGTACCATTCAAATAAGTTCAATTGTATTTCAAGGAAATTGACATAGATACCCGTTACCAGCGGTATCTACGGGTTCTGTCTGTGTTCCCGCGTCCAGTCACAAATTAATGGGCTAGTTGAATCTACAGTGTAGTAGGAGGTATACAGTTACTACTCGTATACGCGTAAAACGCTGTTTTAGTTCCCGGTTGTGACTTTGGCACTTTCAATAATTAATTATGCTTTTAATACTTACCATTCGCATAAATTTCTGTTTTGAGAGATGTTGTTGAGAGGAATTATAAAAGGTAGGTACACTTACGCAAAACTTTCAGTAGGGTGTACTTATGTATTAAGTTAATAATTATAAGGTGAGTAGGTAGGTATATCAATGAAGCAACGTTTATCATAAAAGTTGGGGGGGGGGATGCCCACTGCAAGTGGCGCAAAAAGCTGAGCGCTTCCGAACTTCAGAAACGCTTTCGACGACGAAAACTTCAGAAACGAAGGCCTAAAGCGTCGTCACCAAAATTGGTCACTTGCTCATACGAATTTACTTACTTAGCATAAAACTTATTCTAGGGATCTAAAAAGGACTATATGAATTCTAGGGAATTAAAAAGGACATGTCGTGTTCTTATATGAAGTGCCATGATATAGGTCGCATACTATTTTACCACCAGACTTTAATTCAATTTATAAACCAGATGTCCGGTAATCGTTGTTGAATGAAGCTACGCGTTTATTTATTAGCAGTTTTCTACTATTTTTGTAGAGTAGATCTTTGGAATGCTCACAAATTGTAGTTTACCTACCTATGTTATTTATGCGGCCAACTCAAGAGCATTAAACCAACTTAATAGTTTTATTGCAAACTATAGTGACAAATTTTATAGGTTAAAGAACACGGAGGCTTCAAAACTTATCTATGTATGTATTTAAGACGACCATAGAGCTTTAAGTTAATAGCTGTTATCGATCAAAAGTCAAACGCGTCAGCTCCTTGGTAAGTCATTTCATACAAGATCTAGCCCCAAAATAAGCAGAGCTTGCTTGTGTGTAAAAGCTAATATTGTGAATATATTATTTTCAAGGTACAGTAAACATTCTCGCAAATATTTAAGCAAATAAAGATCCTTAGAATATATCTAGGAAGTAGATCTATCTAATAAGCCCACTTATTGCAGAATTTGGCATAATGTACCATAGTTAGATATATCGCTTTTTTTTTAATATGTGTACCTTACCTACCCACTATGCTAAGAGGCAACAGATACTTTGCGTTGTTTGTCGCAGTGCAGCTTTCACACGGTCGTATAGCGTTACCTACATATTTGCGACGCATTGTCCCACTGGGAAAATCACGGATGATTTGGATTAGTACTGATGATTTTTGATTTTAAATTAAAAGCTTCCAACGCCTACACTACAGATCGTACAAGATACATTTATGCTCTAGTCTATATAGTTATCTTTAAATTTACCCAAGTCTGGTCCGTTATTCATTATTTATGTCTGTCGACCAAATTTAATGAAAATCCTCTATGTATCTATTTACCTCCGGTATTTGTAGATATGTACCTATGCACAATGGTAGTTATAATAGAACACAATGTGTGTACAGTTTACTTGTTTGAGTTTTAGTACCGTTGAGGGCTCTTCCACCCAGCCAAGTGTAAACACACGAGAGCCGAGTACCTACCAGACAAGGGGTTCCCTCATCAGACAACTCCCACCGCTGGGACTTGACCGGGGGAGAGGCGTTTATGTAAATTGGCTGCGTTTGTTTATACAACACAACCTATCGCGGTTCATATCCTGTTTTTTCGAATTTACTTGATAAAATGTCAAATGAGAAGTAAAAAAAATATTAAGCGCATTCGAGATGAAAAACATATCCGATGCTCTATTCAACGTTTTCTGATTTTTAGAAACAATAGGTTTTAGTCATGTCAAAACAAATACCTACCTACGAGGGTGTGCTAAAAAAAACTGGAAAAGTAGCAATATTTATTAGACTTTCTGAAGGCCGTATTATTTTTCAGTCATTGTCATTCAGATTTGTGCATGCTAGTATAGTCTGTCTATAAAGTCGTGAAAATAAATGAGGGCGCTGCTAACATGTATATGGCAACCCTATAGTGTGTACAATCATTTGCCATCATCCTTATTAAATACTTCAAGCCCTGTGCTGTGGTGTTTAAAATTAAACTTAAAAAAATATTAATAGAAAAGGCTTATTATACTATCCATGATTATTTAATTGATAAAATTTGAAATTGTAATTATATTAAGTTCTACCTATATGTTGACATTAAGTGATTAATTATTCTGAAACATGTATTTCCTAATAATGTACCTAGGTATATAATATTGCATGCGGACTACGCTGAATATGGCTGCTCTAGACTGTATCATACATATGTATACTACTACCTGTTACAAACCCATATTACGCAATAAATGACTTTGATTGATAGTGTGCCTACTGATTTTGATACTTGCAGTTCGTTCTCCAAGTAAAAGTTCCTATCAGCTTTTTGGCGGCAATTTGAGAAGGCATGTTTTTTTTGTTTTATTTTTTAAATCTTGTGCTTAACTGTGTAATAATGTTGGATTAAAAGGTAACTCTTGAGTGTTCATACATACATAGGTGAAGGCAAATGAAACAAAATTGGATTTCATTGTCATTTTTATAAGAATTTTATTTTTTGCCGTAGTGCACAAATATTAAAATTGTCCATTGCTTTCTTGGCCGACCCTACTGTGTTTCACAGGAGTTTCAAACTTCCCATCATTCTTGAATTCGCCTAACCGTACTTTCTGATTTGCTTAAAAATTAAAAAAAATATATTACTGAAAGTAATCAAAAGCATTTTAAAAAGCAATTAAGTAGTTAAAATTTTAAATACTTAGGTAGGTAGAAAACGTAGCCAGACTGTGTGCCATTATATATGTATCAAGATAAGATGGTTTCCTACAACATGACCTACTGTGATGATCAATCTGACGTAAAAATGTGCAATGTAAACAATGCCTTTTTTGGTCTCCAAATCGTAATTTAGGTCAATTTGTTACTTCAGGCAGATTAGAAACAAACAATAAAACGATTACATAGGTACCCGTTAAAGATGCTGTTCGCCCATAAATATCATCCGAATCCCACAAAATATGTCCAACTTGGTATTCCGCTAAACATTGCTGGAAAACTTTAAAAATCACTTCCCGCGTGTCACTCATTTACTTTACTTATTTGTGATACTTTTGTGCGTAGGTAGTTCGGTTTCATTTCATTGCAGTTTTACTAAGAAAACAACAAAAAATAGAGGAAAATATGTTCTTGAACTCACTCGATGACAGCTGACGACAGCTGTTATACCTTTGTTTGGTGCTGCCAGATACACGAATAATTTTAGTTCCTCAAACATTCATGTCACGACTTTATAGACAGACTATAATTATGTGATTTTAAACTTAGCCGTAGCTTATTCTGTGCCGTAGCTATGTAAGTAGGTAAGTATCTAAGACCGCTCTTTCTAATTTTGAAATTGTTAGTGTTCAGAGAGTGACGTGCTACCACAGCACAGCGTGTGACATTCAATTAACCGTCCCAAATCTCCACCGTGTTTGTACACGCTCTGATTTACAAGTTTACAAATCACAAAATTGAAATCCAAGTGCAGTAAGTCATGTGCAGTATCGATCGGCCAAACATTGGAACCAGAAGCACAGCCAGAAGCCATAAAACAGCATCGTCTGTTTCTAATTAGTTGGCGATTGCAATCGAAGCTGCTGCAACGTGCAACTCCTTTGAAGCTTGGGTCTTTAGTCTACGAATCGACGATCGATGTCCGCCAATTATCGTACCTATGTTGATGAAACTTATCAGCATTCATAGCATATAGGTAAATTCACGTTTCCCAACAAAGTGTGAACACAGTAAAAGTTAAATATTTTTATTAAGAACGTGTAGTCGTCATTAGCTTATTTGAGCAGTATTTCGAGAGCCCTAACTCAATAATGTGATCAGATTATTTAAAGAATTTTACGGTTTTAGAAAGATTAATCTTTATTATAATACACTGCAGAGAGAAAACATAATATTTGATTATAGTTTTTGAAGGAGAAGTCAATCCCGTCATAGCGTTTTACGAAAATGAGCGTCAGAGCTGTCTTTCAGAAGGGATATCACTATTGTAATGTGAGAAAATGTTTTATTTTAAGCGTTTGTGGACCTGAAAATATATTCTCATAATACACTACAGCTCAAAACAATAAAAAAAAAGCCTCTAAAGGTAATGAAAACAATATTTAAAAAGTACAAAATCGTTTCACTTTAACACATATTTTTTACTAGTATTTGAAGAAAAACACAAGAGTTTTATTCATTTGATGAAAATATAGGTATTTCTAAACGTACAGTTTTTTTTTCAATCAATTTCGAGCACCCAGTAATTTACAGGATTATTTTATAACCACTATATATCCGGCCGCGCGATCGTCTTCCGATTAGTCGATCCCGGGTCCTCCCAGCGAGAGGACGTATCACTTTTTTCCGCCGCCTTGTCAAACAAAATCGATAGCGTAGAAAACTCAAAGCGCGATACACTAGTATTGATACTTGTACCATATATATATATATTATAAAGAGGTAAAATTTGTTTGTTTGTTTTTTTGTTTGACGGAGGTAATCTACGACTAACTAGTCATCCGATTTGAAAAATTCTTTCACCGATGTGTAGAATGGACTGTCGGGATGTTTATCCCTACTAATATAATAAAAGGAAAAGTGTGTGTGTCTGTCTGTGTGTCTGTTTGTTTGTCCGTCTTTCACGGCAAAACGGGGCGACGAATTGACGTGATTTTTTGTGTGGTGGTAGTTGAAGGGATGGAGAGTGACAGGGACATTTTTATCCCGATATTCCCGCGGGAACGGGACTTACGCGGGTGAAACCGCGGGGCGTAGCTAGTAGGCTATATTTTATTCCGGTAGTTTCATTAGTGAAGCCGGGACGTACTGCAATGCTGCATTACCACTCACTCACTCACTCACTCACTCATTGGCGTAATAAATTGTTTTCTATGATGGTGGATGGGAAGGTTTATTTTTTTAACAGATTCGTATAGAGGGTAGTTTGGCGAGTTAAGGAAAAATCCGACTTTACCCATTTTTTGCCCCCTTTTTGCCCACCCCTGGTGTATCTCAAAAACTACAAGACCTGCAAATATTTTTTTAACAGATTCGTATAGAGGGTAGTTTGGCGAGTTAAGGAAAAATCCGACTTTATCCATTTTTTGCCCCCTTTTTGCCCACCCCTGGTGTATCTCAAAAACTACAAGACCTGCAAATATTTTTTTACAGATTCGTATAGAGGAGGTCCTGGGGAGTAAAAATCATATTTGTGTTTTGCCCCTGTTTTGCCCCTTTTTTGCCCCATTGATGGATCTCGGAAACTACGTAACATTTTTGATTGCTTTAAACGGATTTGTATAGAGGAGATTTTGGGATGAAAAAAAAAGTTTTAAGATTTGCCCCCATTTGCCTCCCTCATTTTGCCGCCACGCGTATCTCGTAAACTAGGAGACTTGGAAAATTTTAGTTTTCAGATTCAGGTAAGGCATTACAAAGTTGATAAAACGCGGTACTTTTTTTTTTTTAATTTTGACTTTTTTTTATTCTCCATACATTTTGTATGAAATTTCGAAACTTTTTAAGGGCAAAATAAAAAACTTGAAAGAATTTGTAATATTTTCAAACGGATTTGTATTGAGGAGGCTTGCATTAGTAAAAAAAAGTTTTTAGTTTTGCCCCCATCTGCCCCCTCGTTTTGCCCACCACTGTATCTCAGAAACTATAAGACTTGGAAAAATTTAGTTTTCAGATTCATGTAGGGCATAATAATGTTAATGAATTGAGGTTCTATTTTTTACTTAATTTTGACTTTTTTTTCTCCATACATATTGTATGAAATTTCATAACTTTTGAATGTGGGATAGGTAAAGTGGCGACAGACCTCAGGGACGTGTGACCTCCGAATGCCCCTTAAATCTAAAGGGAAAATTTATAAGACCATAACCTGTCGCGTTCTATGGATCAGAATGTTGGGCAATGAAGTAGACTGATGATAGGAGAGTGTATGCTACTGAAATGTGTATGACCCTAGAAAGATAACGTGCGCCCCAGAGGCACCTGCGAAACGAATATAGCGCTGTTTTGTTTCATCCAACGCGTGTACACGCGTGTGCTTTCAAGCCAACTCAGTCGTCTCAGCCAACACCGCCGAAGGACGACTGCTGCTATTCGGTAAGTACCGTAGTTTGGTTGCTCTGACCATACGTTGCGCCCGAGAGGCGCATGTTTATCCTCTGTGAAACTTTTATGTATTTGTGTGTGATTACGTTTCTGTTACTTTTTATTTATTTACACATAAACAAAGTATGTAGGTATACAATTAGGTTATTGTTATAAGTAAATTTTATTGTTTTGAAAACATCTTTACTTCATAGGAAGCAGCAGAAATTATGGACGAAAGAGAAATATATTCCTTTTTGAGTCAAGAAGATGAAAGGTCCAGATGATAGCAGTGACAGCGAAATGGAGGATCACGTAAGTGAAGACGATACTTGTTCAATGTGATACTGACGACAAACAGGTACATAAAAGATGCCATTGATGAAAGCTTGAACACCTCAACACCTCCTGACGACACCTCAACACCTCTGGATGACGCCTCAACATCTCTTGATGACCCCTCAACACCTCCTGACGACACCTCAACACTTGAAAGTACTCTACGTGTTATTTACACACACAATGTTTTATCTAAGCAAGAAAACCCTTAAACCGAAGAGAATATAATATGGAAAAACGAAGTATTTAACTGTGTACACCATGGATGAGATCTAAATTGGAAATCCCTACTTTATCAAAGTGTTTGAGAGAAAATATTGAGAACATCCTGCCACGGGCTATTGAAGAAGCTTCTTAAGAAGCTGAAGAGTAACCTCCTGCCAAAGTTCGCCGTTACTGTAGGCTATGTACCACCAAAAATTAAAGAATGTCTATGATAACGTGTACAAAATGCAAAAAGTCTGTGTGTGGTGAACAAAAAAGATGTTTGCAACAAATGTCTATAATTTATTTTGAAGTATTTTGTAATTTGAGACTGAATATAATAGTCAATTTTTAGTTTGTAAGAAAAAAAACTATAATTGTTCCATAATTATTTTTTTATTCTTCTTTAATATAAACTAAACACTTCAAATTATTGTTTTTATTGATTACTTATTTTGGATTGCATAGAATAATATTTTCTTTTTTTTTCTCTTTATTATGTTGGTAGGTTGCCTTTTATTTAAGTGTTTGTTGTTGGACTTTAGGATTGTAACTAAGATTTCAATGTCCGCATTTCCAAAAACGGTTCTATCAGAACACCAGCGCGGCGTATTGCCCCCGCAATAAACCGCATTATGCTTCCCTTCCTTCGTATGAGCAAGTGGCCAACTCTGGTGACGGAGTTTTTAGGCCGCCTAAAGGCCTCCGTCATGGCTTAACGACTTTTTTAAAAGTCGGGACCGACAATTTAACGTGCCCTCCGAAGCACGGAAGCGCTCAGATAATATTGCCACTTGCGGTCACCCATCCAAGAAATGACCGCGCAGAGCGTTGCTTAACTTCGACGATCTATCAAGAACGCCTTAGCAAGCTTCGCCACGAACGCTTCCGCATTATGCTGAGATAGGACCATTTTGCATGCCTAAACTACTAACTACTAATTTTAGCCTATAGCTTAGTATGGCATGGTCTACGTGACCTCAGGACGGATGAAAGTCATATCACTAAGAAAGTTATGAGTATGAGTGTGAAATGTGGATGGACAATAATGGATATACAAGTAGAAAAAGGCCGAGGGAAAACTGGATGGATTGTGTGAAAGAGGATATGAATGTGAGAGGAGTGAACTTCGCCAACTACGAATGATAGAGATGAATGGAAGATTAAGCATGTTGGGCCCACCCCACCTAGTATGGGATAAGAGCAGAAGAAAGATGATGAAACAAACAACCTAAACGTATAAGTGTAAAAATAAAAAAAAATCAAAATATAACAAAACGAAATTTAATATGAGCGACTGTATGGCTAAATTTTATCAAAACTTTTAACAAATGTCTAAGGGGTAGTCAAAACTACCCTACTTAGGTATGTCCAAAATTTGGAGTATTTGGACTCCAAATACATATTTATTACTTATGTTCGTTCACATGTCATTGTGCAGATGTTTACATTACATGCTTAACAGAGTCGCAAGAAAGAAATTAAAAGAAACATTTGTTTCGGCAGGATCTCGAGGGTCTTATTGATACCTGATCAAAAATAGAGATAAGTACTAAACCACTTGGCTAACACGGATCGTTGGCTAAATTCTCTAAGCACAGATCTTACATATTATATATTACTTATAAGATAAAGTATCAAAACCATTCATACCATTCGTTCTAGACACGAGCTCACGCACACTTTTACAAAAATTATAGTATTATTGAAGTGTGCGTCAAAAATGATAACTCTGCGTAGCACGATCTAATGTTTGAGTTGGTCAAGATAGCTTACACGCTCTTAATCTACTGAAATATCAGCGGAAAAGAAAGCATTGCGCATTCGCTTGTCAGACAACGTGTTTATCGATCGAGTGAGCGAAGCGAACGAAGATCTTAGTGGCAAGTGGGGTAATTTTGCTTTGTATGTTGTGTTCATTTGTTTGTTTGTATGTTCCGGCATAACTGTCGAATCGTTAATCCAATCTTCATGAAACTTGGTAGGTATATAGGTAGTAGTAAGTGGGTAAGCCAGTAACCTAATGAGCTGAATCGGTCAAGGGGTTGTAAAGATATTTGGTTCCGAAGGGGATGAAAAAAAATAAAAGTTGTTCAAATACATTGAGTGGGGTGTCATATGAAAGGGCTTTGTTTAAACATTCCAAAATGGTTTTACTTTTTATTCTAAGTTGTAAAGTTTTTGAATAACATCGATAAATGTAAAAAAATCATGACTGCTATAACCTGAGCTCCCATTTCTATAAGTTTTGGTGAAATCGCAGCTCAGAAAATCGTTCTTCTTCTTCTTTGTTATTTTGGTTGGTGTTTCTAACTCCTAACTCTTTTTGACGAACCTAACGACTTTTTATTGGAAAAAGGATTCAACTTACTAAATAGTTTCCTTGAACCAATGTTACTGCCACTTCACAACGAACAAAATACCAAAATGTTTTAAGTCGAAACACCCTCGTAAAAACTTATGCTCTTACATATACCATCAAGTATTTTTATAGAAATATAAGTAAATTAATGCAAAATGATTTTTGACAAAATGTTTGAAATAACCGCGGGCAACACATTTGTCATCGAAAGTAGTGCCATGACAGGATCAAACCAACATGACATACTGAATATAAAATAGGTTTAGAGCCTAAGGTTTGACTCTAAATTCAAAGAGTTTTTAATCAAAACCTGTATTGTAAATAATGCACACTCAAAATCGCTTTACTATCTAGTAATTAATCAATAGTAATTAATAATAAATAGAATAATAATCGGCTTTAGGTACTTAGTTCTCATTAGATCCTCAAAATTTTTTAGTAGACCTCTGAAGTACATTCTTTCAAACACAGATAAAAACGAATATACACAACCACCGGCGAGCGAGATCTCGTTCGAGGCGAACTACTAGTTAATTTACTTACCACATACCTAAATGTGTTTTGTCTTTAATTTATCTCAACAGTAGGTACCTGTACGTGTACAATACAGGAATCTTAATTTATATGAAAATTACGGGACTTTATCACGTATTTACCCTATTGTTTTATATTTCCCGACGTTGAACAGGAATCTTGACTAAACCACAGAATTAGATACTTAATTATAGCACAGATAAAATTATAACAATAGGTAGGTAGGTAGTACTCCAAACTCCAAAGTCAAACTTCATCATCACTACTTATCTACTCTAGTTCTAGTTGTTTAAACTAAAACTACTAAAACCATACACCAAGACTGTGTTTCAAACAGCGCACTATGATTCGTTTAGAACATGCTAGCCGGACAATATTCGTTGTCGCATTTCCCGGAAATTTGATTATAATCCCATAGGTAAAACCCACGAACCTCGGATTCCAAAATTTTATTGCACTTTGACGCCCACAAGATAAGGGAAGCAGGTTTAAAGATAAGAAAGGGGTAATAAATTTAAATATCATAAGCGATTTAGCTCTCGACGCCAATACTTGTAACAGTGATTTTAATGTTCACTGTAGATTGTTTAGTGATGGATTTTGAACTTAAGGGTATGTACTATTTAATTTTAATAAAAAATTGCACAATTAGTTGTTAATATTATTATTATTTAACGATTGAAATTCAAGTTAACAAATTTTTTACAGTTTTAAATATGTTTTGGAGCCGGAAATACTTGCCCGCGCGTGCCACAGCTTTAAATCTTATATATTATGATAGCCTAGATTCCCCTCTTTCAAATGATAGTAAATTTAGCCAGTGGGCAGCTGTGGAACAATGTTTTTTTTTAATTTTTCCAGAACACATCTTCTCAAACACAAAGTTGAAACTTTTTGATAAGTGGCTTAAACACGACAAAAAAAACAGAAACAGTGGATTATTTGCCTTTTTGTCTACAAAATTTGATATTTCCAGCATCACTGAAGATTCTTCGAGAAGTCTGAAGAAGATCATCAGTGCATTTAGTTCTAATGTAATGGATAGCACATAAAAATGCCGCGATGTGTTTCTGACGAAGAATAAAGAGTGGAACGTCAAAGAATTGGATGTTTAAAGTTTCCTTGCGATACATACTAGCACCACCCTCAACATCGACTGCATCTTCAGCTGCTGGACGTCCAAGCAAGGGGTTTGATGAGTCCAGTGACAAAACAAAAAGAAGAAGAGTCGAGGATCTGCTTAGTGCACGCGACACTAATCAGTTGGTGTCCGCTGCAGAGTATTCTGCTCGATTATCGGGAATCGGAAGCCTGGCTTCAGTCATAAGAGACGCTAGCCAAAGTGCAGATCAGTGCAGAACTATGAGGAATATGTTGGTGAAAACAAAAGAGATGGTCAAAGATGCTTATCAAAAGAATAAAGGATTGGCTTATTATGTTATGTTATGTTGACGCCAAATTATTAAGCCACTCTTATATGGTTTGAGGCAAGCAAAGAGTGAATGCAAAATCCAAATAGGCCAATTACACCAATATGTAATGTAGAAGATGTCAGAAGACGAATGCAGTAACAGCGAGGTTTAGATAAGTTTATATAGTATGTATGTTAGACTATAAGGTGTTCATTTTTATATGGGTTTTTATATCGGCCGTAAGTACCTATTTTACATCTTTAACTTGTTTGACTATTTGCCTGAAATAAAATGTAATTTTATTATTATTTCGAGATTTACCGGTGATTTTGTACCTTAGCTGTAATTAGTAGGTATAACAAACTTGTTTTTATTGCTCATTGTTTTAGGTTTTTAAGTGTTTTTTAATATATCTTTATTTTTAAAGTGAAAATTACTTTTTTTTATTTTTTTCCGTCGAAATAGATTTTTTTCTTCTCGGGTAGTAATAAACAGTTAAGATGAAAGGCGTAAACCTTAAAAAAAGCATAAAATAATTTTGTCCAGCTAGCATGTTCTAATCGAATCGCAGTGCAGCGTGCTAACCATGTTAATCTACTCTATCTTTATCTATCTAACTAAGGTAGGTATCTGCAATCAAACGATCGAACACTATAAGGGATGGTTCTTGGTAAGTAATCCTACTATTATTATAAATGTGAAAGTTTGTGAGTATGTTTGTTATTCTTTCACGCAAAAACGGCTTGACCGATTTGGTTGAAATTTGGTAAGCATAGCTATATACATAGATAGGTAATAAATAACACACGCGGGTGAAACCGCAGGGCGCAGCTAGTACCTATTTATTAATTTTGATAAACACTAGGCGCACGGTCTGTGTCACGAATGTCCTTTCCAATGGTTCACATTATTGTATCGAATACAATAGCTTTCTGTACAATACGCTGTTCTCCGTTGAAGCTATCTAGGCTACATTGTGTTTCCAGAACTTCTGTTAGTACCTACTATGAGAAGGGAGGGTGTTATAGTATAGACAGGTCCCCGAGACGTCTTTACCATAGCGACGGCAATCGATCCCAGGCCGTTTTGAAAACAATATAACGTAGGTACTTATCTGACTGATAGAGCCTATGCACATTTTCCGGATTAGTGAAATTCATGCTAGATAATAAGTTGTGCTAGCATGAATTTAGTGCGTTAGATGAAACGACATGCCACAAAAGATATGTTAAAAATGAAGGTGACATTTTATTTAATTGTCAGTTATTTACTTTCCAGCCCTAGGGGCGGGGCGGGGCAAATAACTTTGTGACCCTGGGGCGCAAAATGCTACTTTCAACCTTATAATGAGGCAACTTCGTGCGTACTTTCCGTGTACGTATGAGTAATGAAATAGTAGATTGCTATACAAGGGGGCAAAGGCATTTTTTCTATGCACGAGATGGTTTTCAGCGAGTGCGATAATAGTTCGAGTGCATCGAAAAGCCTTTTCCCCGAGGTAAGCACTCTACTTTTCATTACGAATATGAGGAAATTACCAAAAAAATTGATGTAAAATTTAAATTTCACACACGAAAATTAGCTGTCTCGCTTTTTTTTTTAAATCGACTAGTTTAATATTGACTAAAAGCAGCTAACGATGGCATGGCATAGCTGCGTTACAGATTTAAAAAAAAATACTGACTGGTAGAATGGCTATAAAAGTAGTAGGCATTCTACCAGTAGTTTTTTTTTGATGATGAAAAAATTTAAATAAATAAAATAAAATAAATAAATATAATATAATTAGTGCTAGAGAAGCACAAATTCGTGCAAGAGAGACATAATATCTAGCATCTGATTGAGTTAGAAGAACTTGAACACTTAGCATGCATCGACATGCCACAAAAGAAATGTCAAAAATGAAGTTGACGTTTGACAGTTATTTACTTTCCTGCCCTAGGGCAGGAAAGTTCTTGTTTTCCCTAGGGACGGAAAATGCTACTTTGAACCCTATGATCAGGCAACTTCGTGCGTACTTTACGTGTATGAGTAATGAAAAGGTATTTTATTTCACAATTTCCGTCTGCTTCCTGCTAAACGTAGTGCTTAAGTAGGTATATATTCTGCTTCCAGACATTACTTGAGACTGAGATCATCATCATTACGATCTATGAGTACATTGAGGCTGAGTGTACCACCACGTCACTTTATGACCTTGCTACTAGCCCAGCGGTGTTCTAAATATAGCACTTCTTTTAACGAGGCTTCAATTATAGTAATTTATTTACGATTTCACAGACTCACAATGTCAATTATAGTTATTTTTACTCAATTTATACTTCTGTTTTTATATTTTGGATTTTTATTGTTACTTATATTTTTGTGTTTTTCTTTACGTGTAAGTACTTTTATTTAATAACTATAACGAATTGGAAGCTATCTGTAATGTTGTAGTTAGTTGTGTGTAAATAAATAATTTGTAATTTGTATTTAAGATAAGTAGATTATATTAATTATTCACTTCTCTTGCTCTAAAAGTACTTCATAAAGCCCTACAAAGTGGGACTTTAGTGACCATTTTAGTCTTTAAAATATCACTCATTGATAGGTACTTAAAGAAATAATTGTAATGTATATTACAGTTCATTTTCAGGGGCGTAGTAATCAAATACTTTTCTTCATGTTTTACAGTATATTCTTCTATTTACAGCCTCATTACAATAATTTACATAATCAAGACTCAACCTGTCATCGTTACCGCCATATTGTAATCTATCTTTTCACAAACTCTCATAAATATGCATGACAGATTTGGCTACAGTGCTAAAGTGACATTCTACCAGCACATCCACAGACTAATCATAGTTTGGATCTGCACCAATTCTAACATTCGGCCATCTTATGTGTAGAACGAGCCTCTTCGTTCAGTCAACCTAGATTTAAGTCTGTGGACATGTTACATTTTCATTCACGCTTCACATAATGTCATTATTTTAATCAGTACATACCTATTTCTAAATAATAGCACAAAAATCAGAATTCATGTAACTTTGAGCATATTTTCTTTCTTAGGTTATTTTTACAAACCAATTTTACAACCAGTGGGTGCTAAATAATTTAACATTATGAATATTTAATAATGGCCTATCAGGCAGAAGGCCAGTCATAACTTCACTATCACAATCAAATCAGTGGGCCTATCATCAGGTTTGGGCGGCAAAGTCACGCCAACTCATGCCCTCACTTACCTACCTAATCTAATTGGGCGGCAAAGTCATATGCCAAATCATGCCCTCACTTACCTACCTAAATCTAGTTGGGCGGCAAAGTCATATGCCAAATCATGCCCTCACCTACCTAATCTAATTGGGCGGCAAAGTCATATGCCAAATCATGCCCTCACCTACCTAATCTAATTGGGCGGCAAAGTCATATGCCAAATCATGCCCTCACTTACCTAATCTAATTTGGCGGCAAAGTCATATGCCAAATCATGCTGTCACTTACCTACCTAAATCTAGTTGGGCGGCAAAGTCATATGCCAAATCATGCCCTCACCTACCTAATCTAATTGGGCGGCAAAGTCATATGCCAAATCATGCCCTCACCTACCTAATCTAATTGGGCGGCAAAGTCATATGCCAAATCATGCCCTCACTTACCTAATCTAATTGGGCGGCAAAGTCATATGCCAAATCATGCCCTCACTTACCTACCTAAATCTAGTTGGGCGGCAAAGTCATATGCCAAATCATGCCCTCACCTACCTAAATCTAATTGGGCGGCAAAGTCATATGCCAAATCATGCCCTCACTAGGCCGCAGCAGGCGGTGTTCGCTAGGCCGCAGCAGGCGGCGCTCACTGGGGTGCACCAGGCGGCGCTCGCTAGGTCGCAGCAGGCGGCGCTCACTGGGGTGCACCAGGCGGCGCTCGCTAGGCCGCAGCAGGCGGCGCTCACTGGGGCGCGGCAGCCACTGCGGCTGAGGCGCTCGCTAGGCCGCGGCAGGCGGCGCTCGCTAGGCCGCGGCAGGCGGCGCTCGCTAGGCCGCAGCAGGCGGCGCTCACTGGGGCGCACCAGGCGGCGCTCGCTAGGCCGCAGCAGGCGGCGCTCACTGGGGCGCACCAGGCGGCGCTCGCTAGGCCGCAGCAGGCGGCGCTCACTGGGGCGCGGCAGCCACTGCGGCTGAGGCGCTCGCTAGGCCGCGGCAGGCGGCGCTCGCTAGGCCGCGGCAGGCGGCGCTCGCTAGGCCGCAGCAGGCGGCGCTCACTGGGGCGCACCAGGCGGCGCTCGCTAGGCCGCAGCAGGCGGCGCTCACTGGGGCGCACCAGGCGGCGCTCGCTAGGCCGCAGCAGGCGGCGCTCGCTAGGCCGCAGCAGGCGGCGCTCGCTAGGCCGCAGCAGGCGGCGCTCGCTAGGCCGCAGCAGGCGGCGCTCGCTGGGCCGCCACAGCAGGCGGCTCTCGCTAGGCCGCAGCAGGCGGCGCTCGCTAGGCCGCAGCAGGCGGCGCTCGCTAGGCCGCAGCAGGCGGCGCTCGCTAGGCCGCAGCAGGCGGCGCTCACTGGGGCGCACCAGGCGGCGCTCGCTAGGCCGCAGCAGGCGGCGCTCGCTAGGCCGCAGCAGGCGGCGCTCACTGGGGCGCACCAGGCGGCGCTCGCTAGGCCGCAGCAGGCGGCGCTCGCTGGGCCGCCACAGCAGGCGGCGCTCGCTGGGCCGCCACAGCAGGCGGCGCTCGCTAGGCCGCAGCAGGCGGCGGTCGCTAGGCCGCAGCAGGCGGCGCTCGCTAGGCCGCAGCAGGCGGCGCTCGCTAGGCCGCAGCAGGCGGCGCTCGCTAGGCCGCAGCAGGCGGCGCTCACTCGGGCGCGGCAGCCACTGCGGCTGAGGCGCTCGCTAGGCCGCGGCAGGCGGCGCTCGCTGGGCCGCCACAGCAGGCGGCGCTCACTCGGGCGCGGCAGCCACTGCGGCTGTGGCGCTCGCTAGGCTGCGCCGATCCCCTTCAACGCATTCACTGTCACTCATGTTCTGAAACTCAAATTTTCTCTGCTATAATTTTATTTCAAAACAACTCACAATGTCACATCAACTAAGTCAAGGAAGCAGTAGGCAGTTTACTTTTTTTTTAAGAACTTTAGATTTGTCCATAAAAACTATTTGATTATGGGGATATCAGGTAGTAACTGTACCATCTATACTTATTTAAGTACATGTAGATCCGTCACAAAATCAAAGGAGTATCTAGTTTTCAATCTTACAAGCTCAAAATATTTTTTCTCAACCCGTCTATGTGCCAAGCCAACCTTAAAATCATTCTACATTCAAACAAAAATCATGTGGTCATCGAAAAACTTTTCTTGTTAATATCCTTACAGTGGCACACAGGATCACTATTACTTAGTTTTCTTCCTTTTACTCACTAAAATATAACAAAGATATCACTTTACCTGGATTGTAAACCAACAAACCATCAGCCAAGCGTCCGGCGTCACGTAGATCCAACCAAATTATTATCTCTTTGCGTAGATCCCCACTTCTGAACTATTACAGTTCATTTTCAGGGGCGTAGTAATCAAATACTTTTCTTCATGTTTTACAGTATATTCTTCTATTTACAGCCTCATTACAATAATTTACATAATCAAGACTCAACCTGTCATCGTTACCGCCATATTGTAATCTATCTTTTCACAAACTCTCATAAATATGCATGACAGATTTGGCTACAGTGCTAAAGTGACATTCTACCAGCACATCCACAGACTAATCATAGTTTGGATCTGCACCAATTCTAACATGTAATAATTGGGAAAAAAGAAAATGTTCATCAAAATTTTCTACTAACCTATAGATAGGTAGAGTTGGCCACATATAGATAGTTAGGTACGATACGAACGATCGGACAAACTAGGAAAAGTAATGATGTTGGGTTTATTGAAGACCTTGGCCTTGATCTTCAGTGGCGCAACAGACGAGGTGAATGTGTGACTCACAAGCAGAGCCAAAGAGAATAAAATCACTACGTTAGAAGCAAAGCTATCATAAATAGTTAGATACTTACTTGTTGTATTTATGTTAATGTCTAAAGTCATTACGCGGATGCACCGCAATAAAACCAGTTTTTATTGTTAATATTTGCTGTTATTCCACATATTATAATTTATTTTATCCAATATCAATAAAAAATCTAAGATATTTTAATAATGTAATCTAAATTTTAACATAAAAACATTATAGGCAACTCAGACCAAATAAAAGATATGTAAGTATTACCTGATAAAAGCGTTGTTTTATAAAATTAAATAAAAATGTAGGGAAGTAAGTCGTATGTAAAGTGTATACAGTACCTATATAGGTTTATATTTATTATTTTACATTTACCGAATACCTAATTTTAATAATTAAATAATTTTACACAGCGCCCTTCGACATTATGTTTATATATTTGCTTGTATGTTTTCGATGCAATGGTACTAGCGACACGTGCTAGTATCGGTAGTACCATTGATGGTACTAAGGACACATTGTAGTATCACTTGTACCATTGATGGTACAAATTAATGGTACTATAGACACAAGGCGATTATTTCGTCAATAGTGGATGATTCTGAGAGATATCGGTTTGAAAGACAGTTAACATGTGGTCCCACCACATCGAGATGCTAAAAATATTTTGTACGGAGTTATGAACAGAATTGTACTCTTATTAGGTACAAATTTGAAGTCGGTACGGCAGGAAAACAACTCTATCAGAATAATAAATGGGTCTGCAGGATTAGTACCACCAACTTTAAAATTTCATGTCGGAAGCCGTACGTAGCGTAGCCATACTAGGCATCTCACTTACAAAATAGAAACGGCTAGGCTTATAATTTTCTGTGAAGCTGCCAAATTGTATAACCTAGTTTTTGTTACAGGCCGGGTCAGGTCAGAAAGGATAAGTCTAGCGTGCGCTGAAATGCAGTAAGTATTAAAGAGATAAGGTAGGTACCTACTACTTTGGCGAGTTCTACATTTTTAAAATTATTGTAGGCTTCAGGTATTATTTAGGTAGGTAGGTATAGTTTTTCTTTTAGAGTTTGAATGACCTTAGGAAGCTGTATTTATTATTATAGGTACATTGGGTACCTAACCTACCTATAAGCTCGTACGTACTATAGGTATAATACGAGTATAAAGATAAAAGATGGAAGTATTATAAAAAAACAAATATTTTTGCAGTTTTAGATTTTTGTCTGAGAACTCGTCCATTTTCTACACTCTCGTCATGGTTGAATAGATAACAGTATGAATTAATTTTAGGTCTCGAGCAAAGTTCAAAGTCAAAACGAATGCATCAATGATCTCATTTTGATACTAAAATGAATAGTACATATCCTAAGGAAATCTTATTTATACACGGAAATTACGCATAAAGTTGCCTAAATCTGGGTTAAAAGTAGCATTTTGTGACCTAGGGTCACAAAGTTTCTCGCCCTAGGGTTGGAAAATTAATCCTACTATCCTATCCTTCCTACCATCCTACTATCCCACTTCCTTCCTACTTCCTATCCTACTATCCTAATATCCTTCCTACTTCCTACTATCCTACTCCTACTAATCCTACTTCCAACTATCCTACTAATCCTACTATAATATTATAAATGTGAAAGTTTATGAGAATGTATGTTTGTTATTCTTTCACGCAAAAGCGGCTGGACCGATTTGGTTGAAATTTGGTATGTAGATAGGTGATACCCTGGAGTAACACATAGGCTACTTTTTATCCCGATTTTCCCGCGGGAACGGGACTTACGCGGGTGAAACCGCGGGTCGCAGCTAGTATTATAAATGTGAAAGTTTGTGAGAATGTTTGTTATTCTTTCACGCAAAAACGGCTGGACCGATTTGGTTGAAATTTGGTATGTAAATAGGTGATACCCTGGATTAACACATAGGCTACTTTTTATCCCGATATTCCCGCGGGAACGGGACTTACGCGGGTGAAACCGTAGGGCACAGCTAGTACTTAATAAAGAAACATCAGAAATAAATTAAAATTAGATATAAACGTACTTAAATAAAGTATCGAAAAAAAATAACAAAGCAAAGTAAAAATTAAACAACAAATAATAATAACAAAAACTCGATATTTACAAGACACAATCGCTCAACTAATGATCATCGTATATGATCCGAAATATTATACATAAACCTACCTTATGTTTCACTAATACCTACACGTAATTAAATGTGTTATGTATAAAACGATAGATATTTAAATAGTTAAGTACTTAATTCTGTTTCTCAGGGTTCTCATAGAAGACGATAAGTGCATTCATGTGTATTTTATTCTTCCGGCGTACCGTCTAGCATTGTGGGAATATTCCTCATTCAAGATTCTGGGGCAAGATTCTTGAACCGCGCGAAATGATTTTCCGGCTGATGGTCACAGGAAGTCGGACGGTTTAAGAATAGAATGCAATGGAGATGTTGCATTCGTACAATTAGGGCAAAGCAAACTGCTATTTGCTTTCAGATGATTGTTTACGTTACCAAAATGTATGGTTTTTATTAAATAAGTACAGTTTAAAATTTTTCGGATTTTTCAGACGAGAGTAGGTATCGTAGCGTTCTTTCTCGCTAATGTCTTCCTTATAATCTAGGATTTTACTTATCCGTCCTTCTGCTGCAGAGGGAAAGTGACATGATGCTAGTGACTGATAGTTCGAGTAAATAAATAAATATCCCTGGACATTTCACACAGCGTCATCTAGTCAGCGTCCCAAGCTAAGCAATTTAATGCTTGTGTTATGGTAACCAGATGACTGATATAGTACATATAGATAATACATTTTTTTTTGTTAACACAAACATATTATAGATAGAAAACACCCAGACACGGAACAAATATCTACACTGCAGAACATTCAAACATTTGTCCCGTAGGTAGCGGGGATCCAACCCGAGACCTCCGCGTCTCAGGAGGGCTTTCGCCCACTGCGCCACAGAGGTCGTCTAAGTCTAAACTAAGTAAAAACGTTTCACGGAACTGCTTAGTGATTAAATGGAATGAAATTAGTTCAAAACAATATACCTACCGTCAGACCATAGGTACCTACCTATATACATAAGTATACTAGCTGTACCCCGCGGTTTCACCCGCGTAAGTCCCGTTTCCGCAGGAATACCGGGATAAAATATAGCCTATAACCTCCCGGACAGTCCATTCCATACACCCGTGAAAGAACCGTTGAAATCAGTTCAGTAGTTTCGGAGATTACCTCCGTCAAACAAACAAACAAACAAATTTACCTCTTTATAATGTTAAGTATAGAAGTATAGATTGCTTGGTTAAAATTACAACAAAGAAAACCATAAAAATAAGAAATTGGAAAGTTTTATCAGCTAAATCAAGTTTTTTATTTTGTTTCAGATCTCTGTGACTGGTCAACAGCTGTGATATGAAAACATAAGCGTGTTTCAATCTTCTGGACTTTATGTCGGTGCAGTAAAGATCAGACAGCGATGCTGTCGTACATGGTCCCAGTTGATGACAAGCCACCACCGGTGCCGAAGGGTCGGCTGGCACTCGAGTTGGCTGGCAGCCCCGGCAGCCCCGAGTCCGCGGTCCGCCGCCTCCGAAGCAACATTTCCAAGGAGTCATCGACCAGCTCATTCGCCAGCGATCTAACGATATCCTCCTCCACGCCCACGGGAGCACTCGATAAACCAAAGCACAAACTACTCGGCAATGGGACTAAGCATCAGACGCTGAAAAGGTAAGCTTATACGTATCATTTGTGAAAATGTAAAGTGTTCATTCTTATCATAATATTTAGATAGTTGCATTATTTTAACTTGCTCCGACGAACCAACGATATTTAGATCATATTATCACAGTTATATAGATTCTCAAGCTACAGAAAAATAATCATGACTAATCACAAAATAAGTTTCTCTAATACGAGCACTCAATTAGGTACCTCTATATGATATTTCAGAGTCTTCGGTTTCTCAATAAAGTTTTGTGTCGATATTAGACCATGTTCAATAGAACCTCATTTGTTAAGGCTTCGCTTTGTACTCAAAGATTAATAAAAGAATGTTACAGCGATATCCACTCGTAGAGGCATGATCGTAAGAAAAGCCGGAATGAGTGACGCTTATAAGAGTTTAGCAAGAATATCCAGAGGCTTGTTCGTTAGAGGAACTAAGGCAAGAAACCCTATGTTCACCAATACTCCAACAGGTTGGCATTGAAGAAGCCTACACTGTTTAAGTGTTCATCGCGTTGACGGGTCATTTGAGCATTAGGTAATCTTATAAATTCACGCATATTATAAGCAACGGTACTTTTCAAATGGGTTCTTTGTCACTTGCATTTGCAGTTTTTACCCAACCTCTCTGAGAATATTAATATGCACCGGTTTATTTTTATAGTTTCCAACTATTGCACTGGATAAACGGGTATACATAGGTATATCGTTATACGTAGGTACCTACCTATAACGTGGGCGAGGAGTTCTGAATAACGTAGGAGAATCAATCACGCTCCAACAGTTTCTAATCGATCCTGACATTTTGAACTAAGTAGGCTGTTGGTGTTGACCTTCAACGTACAGGCTTTCAAGACAATAATATCTAATTATTAACCCTTAAATTAACATAGGTATAAAAATCTATTCATAGATTAAAAATAGATTGCTCTTGTTCTGGAAAGCAGTGTTCAAATCATAAGTAAGCTGATACGTTCGCTTCACTCATCCTCGTACTTTCATCGATATTTCTTGACGCACGATCTTGAGCATAATAAATAACTAATTCATACAAACTCACCGGTTTAGGGCTCTTCTTAACATAATTTGGTTAATTCCAGGTAAGTACCTAATCTATAAAAAAATACAATTCAATATTGTAACGATATTCAAATTTTTGATTCACGGATCTATTTTTAACGACCTAACATCACATTAATATTATAAAAGTGAAGTGTGTAAGTTTGTGCGAATGTTTGTTACTCTTCCATGCTCAACCGCGCTGGATGGATTTGAATAAGTAATATTTAGTACCAGGGTAGCTTATTTTCTGACTTAACACATAGGCTACTTTTAATCCCTGTCCTAACATGGGAACAGGAACTTTTCATCGTTAATAACACCACGGGGTGCAGATAGTTAAATATCAAACACTCGCTATTTTCAAACAAAACACAAGGGTCAGTTCTGTTCTGTGTGCCGCCGTCCGGTTATATAATTTTGTACTTACTTAAATTAAATTTGCAGCATTTTTAATATTATTACTAAAAGTGTGAAAAAGGTAATGTTTATAGTCAATTATTAGGAAATAATTTTATGAATCAACCGTTTAGTTTCATAACCTAAGTAGAAAGTAAAATATTCCTTGTAGTGTAGTGTTGTTTTTTGGCCTATACCTATATACCTATATTCAAACATGTCTTAATCTAGTTAGTTATATAATTTAGTACTTAAATTAAATTTGCAGCATTTTTAATATTATTACTAAACGTGTGAAATAGGTAATGTTTATACTTAGTCAATTATTAGGAAATAATTTTATGAATCAACCGTTTAGTTTCATAACCTAAGTAGAAAGTAAAATATTCCTTGAGTTGTAGTGTAGTGTTGTTTTTTTGCCTATACCTAGTTAGTTACCTATATTCAAACATGTCTTAATCATTATCTACATTTATATGCACTTTCATGTTTAATTTGGTAGATTCGTGTAACATATTAATTTCAATGAACTTTAAAAAGGAATTTATTTTCGGAGCTCTGCAAATAAATACAGTTAAAGAACGATTATAAATCTATACAAAGTTTGTATTACAAACATGTTTGTATTACAAACATGCACCTGATTCGTAAATGTTTAGTTAAAACAATATTTGATTGGACAAGTAGGTAACTTTTTATAAAGGCGTGAAAATGAACGTTTTCAAATGAAAGGTGCATTAGCACAAAGTGTTTTGTCGGACGGTCATATAAATCTTTCGTATGGGGTCTGGAATTCTGGATACAAAAAATATTTTAGAGAAAATGCTTTAGGGTATAAAAAAAATAATTATAGCCAAGACTAAGATTTAACTTCTTTTATTTTACAAAGCTTTTAATGACTTTAAATTTTCTCTGCTTGGAACGCTGTTACAAAAATTAACCTTCTAATCTTCTAACAACAAAGCACAGCTACAGAACAATCCGAACTGAATTCCCGCACTGATAGGAAGCCAACGGATCCCAACGGAATAAAACAATGAAAGTAGTGGAACGTATCGCAGTATTTTCTAATTGTTTATCCAATTAGCCCGCCTAGACTGAGTTGTTTCAAATTGTCAACAGGTTTTACGACGGCACTTAGCGTGTTGACTGTAATTTTGTGTATTTTGCTCGTGTGTATAATAATAATTGTAATAGAAGTGTTGTTGTTTAGTAAGTATGCCTATTGGTCATGACCAAGGTAGTCTTTGTTTTCCCATGCGTCGGGAAGCTTCACGGGGATCTTGTTTAGCCAGGAAGTGTAGATCTCGAGCTGAAAGTCCGCCCTGCAAATACAAACCATATTCATGATTATTGTTATTTAGCTAGATCAGAAAATATTTCGCCGCCCCCACCGAATAAAATCGTAACCGTAAAATCCAAATTGTTCAAGAGAATTAAAAAACGGTTTTTGGTCTATAACTTTTCTGTTAGTTTACCTAGGAAGATCGTTTATATGCCAAAACATGGCTTAAAATATAACAAATAATATAATGTTACTAAAACAAATCTACAATTTACCACAACCCAGATATTTAAAGAATAAATATTACCATAAATCAATAATTTTATTTACTATTGTAAACTAACAATACCATATTATTCGTGTAAAACGTTGACATGATCTGTACAGTAATAGTCAAACGCGATAGTATTGACTGCAAAAATGCGGTATCGACTGTATCTGTCTGCATCTGTATTGTGATGTTACCATAGTATTCGGTGTAATAACAAATAATGTCAAATATAGTAAAACTGGATTACGATGTTTTTCCATGGCAAGTGAATGAAGTTTGATTATTGTAATAACGAATACCGTTTAATATCCTAATGTAGATTTCGTCGCAATTGTATTAAAAAATAAGCTTAATAGCCTGCAGCTAAGACTACGTTATACCTACCTGTATAAAAAGTAGCCTATATGTTATTATAGGTCATAAACTATATTTATTCCAAGTTTCAGCCAAATTCGTTCAGTGGTTTTCACGTGAAAGAGTAACAAACATCCACACATCCACTTTTTCACCCATCTATCTATTTATGGGTGTATTTTTTTTAATTGTAGCATTTTTAATATTGTTTATTAGTAAAATAGTACATTATGAAGTAAAGAGTATCTAGATTCATAATTATTTAGTCTAGTATAAAAATAATCATTGTTTTGGAACGAAAATAAAATCGTTTAGTTCAGTACTAACTTACTACAGCAATCTATTGCTTAGTTGCCCGCAGCTAAATCTACGTGGTACCTACCTGAATAAAAAGTAGTTTTTATGTTATTCCAGGTCATTAACTAGATATATTCCAAGTTTCTGCCAAATTCTTTAAGTAGTTTTTGCGTGAAAGAGTAACAAACATCCTAATATCTATTTTTCCATCCATCTATCTATTTATTCATGTATTTTCACAAATTGATGCATTTTTGATATTAATGATCAGTAGAAATATTACGTAAAGAGTACCATAGCTGGGCATTAACTCGTTAATCAGTTAATCGTTAATTAACGGATTAACTTTTAAGTTAACTTTTTAAGTTCACTAACGCAACGATATTAAAATGTAATTTTACACATATTAACGGATTAACGATTAACGTTAACTTGCGTTAATTCTTCCGAAATGTAACGCTTTAACGTTTAACTAAGCTAACTTTTTTTGTAGCGGATTAACGATTAACGAAGTTTTTTGATTAACGGTGCCCAGCTTTGAAGAGTACCTGGCCCACTCAAAAATTCTAGATAGGTCTCTATTTACTAGAGTCATAGCTTCTTGCGTTTGATCCGGCCGAAAACTATAGATAATACACCTGTGTATCGTCTGCGTAAAGATGATATTATTATGGTACTTACCAGGAAAACGAGGATCCTTGTGTCACTGTAGGTATGTATTTTATATGATGTTCACCGATTAGGTAGTTGGTCAATTATATAGGTAGTGATCCGATTTTATAAATACTTTTTTCGTTTGAAAAAAGTACCTTATACCTACACTTTTGAGCTGGAATACTATGTTAATGATCTTTTGAGTTATGAACATCTTTGTACTCTTGATGATGTTTGTGCATATGGGAGCATCCCTGAGGAGAGTAGGTACTTGATATGAATGTGGATGGATATAGGTATAGAGGTAGACCCAAGAAAAGATGGATGGATTGTGTGAAGGATGACATGAGTAAGAAAGGTGTGAAGGGGGTATGTGTAGTATGCCGGCTTGGCTTAGGTACCTACTTGGTCAAGCGATGGGTGTATGTGGGAAATAATCAGTCCAAAGTCCAAATCACGTCACACACAGAGTTTATTCACTTTCGACAATAAGAAGTACAGTTCACAAGCACAGGAGAATACACATACACAAAGAGTTAGAAGGAGTGAAGATTTACGAGCAGACAGAACGGAAAGTAACTACAAAACAATTAAATGAATTTATAATGGCGTCTCGCGACTGGGTCTCACACGTCCACTGGTTAGTTTTTATCCACTCGACAGGTAAAATCGCCGCGAACTCGAGGGTACTCAAACATCTGAAACTGCGTGCCTAATATTCCGTGCGCCGTCATTTGACGGACGTCACCGGTACGGTACTATAATAAATTACTGTTGTGATGATAACAAGTGTGTGTAATGTATATATTTATATATGTACTTAAATATGATAAAGTAAATATTAATAAGTACATACTTATATAAATATAGATGACAAATAAATAAATATAAAATATAGGTAAATAATTATGTACGAATTAATAAGTAGGACTAGGTAGGTAACGGAGTCCCTACAGGTGTGAGTGCTGACTGCTGAGAGATGACGTCTGAAAGAGGGAAGTGGAAGAAGAATACATGTTGTGCCGACCCCACATAGTGGTATAAGGGCAGAAAGATGATGATGGGAGCATCCACTTAAAAACAATTTGAGGATCTGACGAGGATCTTGAAACTTAACTATCACACTGTAGTGTATAACTACCGTATCAGGCGCTTATGTCACGAGTCAGTCATACCCGCGCCGTCATACCGGACGGTTGTGTTACAGTGCGAGTGGTAGAGCGTTGGTGAACCGGGTGTAATATAAGGCGAAAACCAATACGTTACATGTGGCGACGAGTAAAATGTGAATAACTAATTACTAGTTAAACAGAGAAATATTTAAGTGAAAAAAAAAGAGGTTAAGTGAGTGACACAGTTCCTTTACACCACACACTTTAGGTACTTACTTATTGGGTAAGTACCTAAGTACCTATTTATTTGAGTTATTGAGCTAAAATAGTGAAAGTTTTTGTTATTTTAATTACCTACTTACCTAAGTACCTGTACAGTGTTCTAATAAATTATTCGATATTTAATTTTAAAAATAGTTAAAAATCTAGAATTAATAAACCGATTTATTATTATTATTACGAGCCTGTAGCGTTCCACCGCAGGGTAAAGGCCACGCTTCCTTTTCTCCACTCGTCTCTATTAAGAGCTAGTCCTCTCTCTCTCGTCTCCACTCGTCTGTAATAAACCTATTTATTAAAGAAAATATCTATGTTATTGTCAAACACCAAATATTATTTCAGTGTACCTATCGTAACCTGTCATTAATTTTCGAACCATCGCGACCCTATCATCGTTATCTTGATTGCTATTTTTTGTTGTCCAAGAAGGATACAGTATTCAACATTACAATTCAAATTATCTGGTTAGATAAATCGTAAATACTTTTACAATACACAACAACTCATAGTTTTTACCCGAATAATATGGTAATGGATAGTGCCAAAATTAAAATGTTTTTTTACACCCGAATAAGATCGTAATGACAGCTTACTATATAAAGTAAGACAGTTTGGTGTCGGTATTAACCTGTTACGATGTTATTCGGGGGAAAAGGTGTTCATAGTTTCCGGCGAATAATACTTTAATAACCATTACATATTGTCTAAATCCTAAAGTACTCGTACGAATGAGTTGAAAAAAATTGACAAGGTGTAATCGGGCCTCTACAATAATTATTTCGAATAAAAGCACTTCTATCGTAATGGTCGATTACAATGATATTCGGGGGGGGCGGCGATTTGTTATCGTAATTTAGTCCTCAACATTGAAGCAATAACCGAAAGAATTTGCTAGTGTAAGCATTAGTCAATTAAACAAGGAGTTTATCATGTCAAACGATTAATGAAATATTTACTTAAAACGTGGAAAACAGTCCTTTTTAATGCAATCAATAGTTTGCCAAACTAACTGGTTCATGCCTGCCTGATTTCAGTTCTTTTTATTACTAGGTAGGTACTGAACCCAAATGCATATTACACAACCAGCTCTTTCAAAATGCGAGATAGGTCACATGGAAAATCTCAAATCTCGCGCTCCCATAAACGCAGGTAAGTAGTCCTTTTATAATGAAGTAGAGCACACCCTTTCATAAAGATTGCGTCGCACTCGTGTTTTCATGCAACTTTAGAACTCACTTCAGAAAAACCACTCATATCAGCGTTAGTTTAAGGGCCGTTTGAGTCCAGGTTTTAATATCGTTCTTAGTAGGTATTTTAAAGGAGCCGTTTTGTCGAATGGGATAGTGCCTTCTTTACCTACTTTCGATGCGAAGATCGTGAATTGGCTATACAAAGTTGGTCTAGGTACTAAGTTCCTCCCCCCCGCTGGATTCCAATCTCCCCCCCGCTGGATTCCAATCTTGTTGCGATGGGGGGGCTCAGTAGCCGTGACGAGGGCACGGTAAAGCCAAAAGGAATCCAAGGAGGGGACGCTCCGAGCGGGCCTAGCGGGGGACGGAGTTTTCTCTTCCCTGCAGCCAGAAGGGGTCGCGGAAGGAGAGGCGTGCCGGTGTGCCGTTGCCGCTCGCCCTATCTTCCGCGACACAACGGGGGCGTACCGTATGATGCTTTGGCGGTGGAGCCGCAGGGGAAGAGGAGTGTCGGTGTGTCGTTGCCGCTCTCCCTGTCCTCTGCGGCCGTTTCGTGGTTTTGCGGCGGAGCCAAGGAACGATCCGCCGCAGAGAGCGGGGCGCCGGAGGAGGAAATTCCTCCAGCATCTCCGGCCCCCATAGCACAGGCCGTGACGGTAGCACCGGGGGATGCTACCGCCCCTCAAAGGCGGCCTGGAGGTGGCGCGCGTGGGTGTTCCGCGCGCCTCTCTCTCTCCGAGAGAAAGAGGTGGGGGGCATTTAAGCCCCACCAGAGGTGGAGCCCTTTTCAGGGCCGACGCCGTCGGGGCCGCGGATGAGTGCATAGGCGTGCCCATAGCCCCGGCAAATGGCGTTGAGGAGGACCCCGTCCAGTTTTAGTGGGTTTAAGTCCCACATAACCCTTTCGCTGCCCCAGCGGCGGAAGGGTATGCATGGATGCATTTCTACTAAGTTCCTATGTACGAACAAACTTAGAATACAGACCGTGTATGAATGTTTTTATTTGTTAAAAGAAAGTACATAGGTAGGTATATTGTTTAGGAACGGGGAAGATCCGAGTAAATGTTAACCTTTCTTGGAGATGAAGTCGCTAGTTTTTAAGTAGGTACTTTATCTGCCTTTCTCACGGTGCCAATGTAAACGAGTTCATAAAAACTGTCACCGCGAAGCGTGCAGTCGTGCGATGAATTTGTAAGGCGAGCGTGATATTAATTTTAGCAACGCTTAGAGATTTTGATACAAAGTTGTTGACCTTTGTATGTTCTCAGATTATAATGTTACCTATTTCATGTTTTGATCTTCTGCTAAAGACTCATAAAGCTAAACAGGTTGTTTGTTATTTTATATGCATGAGTCTCAGAGCAATCATCTTCTTGAGTGATTCAATGTCCGATATAATATAAACAACTGGAATCTACTAAATTAATGAGATATAATAGGTATACCTAGGGTTGCCATCTCGAAAACTTTGAAAACAGGACAAGACGATTGAAAACCCCGGATTTTAGAGCCCAAACCCCGGACATATAAACAGGTTTTTTAAAGTAGCACAATGTGTGTCCGAAAGTGGATCCAGCTTTGGCGTCAAGAAGGGTCATCTAGTCGTGATATTTTTTGTAGATAAAAGTATGTTGTAAATGGTTTTATTTAAAGCCGGTTCTTATATAGTAATAAATGATGCGAGAGAAGCGAACACAACGTTTTTTGGTTAAAATTAAAACTAACGTGGCACATGATTTCGTTTAAGGCCGGTCCTTATTTAGTAACAAAGGATGCGAGCGCAGCGAGCGAATTTTTTTTTGCTTAAAAGTAAAAGGAACGTGGCACATGATTTTGTTTAAAGCCGGGTCTCATATAGGTATAAACGATGCGAGCGGAGCGAGCAAAAATTTTTTTCGTTAAAACTAAAAGTAACGTGGCACATGATTTTGTTTAAAACCAGTTCTTATTTAGCAATAAGCGATGCAAGCTATTTTTTACCCATTTTTGCAATGAGTAAAAGCTTCGTAGGTAGTTAGGTTGGTTTTTAATTTTGCTCTTAGAGAAATTATAATTTTTTACTTACAATAGTTGCAATTTACCCAAGAAGATAAATGATACTGCTAATTTAGCTCTGAACAAAGCGAGTGAAGCGAA